>OZ014564.1:3724414-8524414 GCA_963966155.1 Clivina fossor | reverse complement strand
TGTAAATTTACTAAAAGAAACTACTAAAAAAACTGTAAATACATTACATACATAATATATACTTTTCCATCCCGTTGGTAATATCATATTACATAATGTTTGTAATAGTTCTGATATTAATAGTTACTTATTTTGTTACCTAGTAACTTGTGTCTATGTTCTGTTTATTTACTGAAAAAGTCATTTGTATTAGTTTTCCTGATAAAGACATACGTTGAATTCGTCGAAACTTCGATTATTAATAAATATTAATACAGAACTACAACCTAAAGCCGTTTTATTTTAATATAATGAGTTCATAAAGATTTTTTACTATATTTATAAATATATTTCTATGCATTGATAAATATTTTAGTTTATTATATCATATATCTAAAGTGATGGATTGTTTCAAAGACTGCCTGATGTCTCAATATGGTTCCTGGCTGAATATTACTTTTTCAAGTATTTTTAAACAATTATGTAAAATTACAGCAGTTGAGTAATTATACTTACAAATACTGGATATCATAGTGTCTCGTGGTTTGTCGGTAAAATTACATATTTTTTTTAAAGTGTAATACTATATTTGAGTATTCCAGTTTAAGTTGTTCTACCACATAAAACTAAAAAAAAAAAAAAAACTGGCGCCTCATTGCGTCAACGTACTCTTCGTTACCGTGATATAGGAAGCAGCAGTTACAATTCGTACAACAAATATTCCTTCCAAAACGAACATATAAATCTGAACTGAAAAACTGGGCAACTGTTCAGATTGCTTACTTACGATTAGTCAAAACTCGGCTTCTCGGCGCGTTCGTCTCATTGCTCCGATGACGACGGGTTCCTGTTGCTATTCCTGGCTTCCCGGCGACACCGAAATAAACGACGCACCGCGTCCAGACCACTCTTTCCATCACCTCCACACCCCCTTCCCATCACAGCTTCGTAATTCCTAACCAGCGCAAAACTAGATGTGTGTGTATGTATTGAGGTTCAATTTCTTATTCGGTGCGATGATGATATACTCTCGAAAAACATTTCCGCTTGTCGGAGAGCGTGCGTACTGTTTGGATACGTCACGTTATGGTGGCTACGAGTGCCGTAAATTAAGGATAGACACGTAAAGATTTTTTGTTAGTTTTTGTAGAGAAAAAAATTATATCTGTGTGTGTGTATTAAGACTTCTTGCTGAATCTAGGTTAGTGCGAGTTATGAAACTGGAAACGTATTAATTTTGTTCATTTTCTTGTTATGTACATGTTGTACTTTTTTTTTAGATTTTTTGTTGAAGATGTTTTTGTTTTAAAAAAAGCCTTCTGTAATTATATCGTTTACTAGATTTATCTTAGACTCTAAATTCTAAATCCGGTACTAATAAGTCTACACTTTAAAAGAATTGAAATATTTCACATAACAATAATATTAAACAAAAAAGTTCATAAGTGTATTTGTGAAATTAATATAAAAATATTCTAAAGTTGAGATTATGCAACAATGACTGGCCAGTTAACCATAGACACGTGTTTCGCTGTTTAGGAGCTCGCCAGTACGTTGCTTTGATCACATACTTATTAAGTGATCGAGAGGAAGGCCCAGAAAGACTTATAATGACTGCATCGAAAAAATTACAAAGAAAAATGACATAACAGAAGCTCAACTTGGAAAACAGAAAAAAATTGAAAATGTTTGTGAAACAATCATAAGAAAAAAAGATATTTAATCTCAACACCCTCAGGATACAAAGAGGAAACCGATTATACATATATTAAGTTACTGTTCATTGTAAAACACAATCAGTTGCAGTATGGGCCAGCAAAACACCGAGACATTTCTAGGTGGGCCGGTCGCAACAGAAGCTGCAACTTGAATTATCAAATAATTTTATATTTAATTCCGATTTAAATGTCATAATATATTTTATGTTTGTGTATGGCCGAAACTAAATAAATAAAATATATTCTCAAATTTTTTCTATACTTTTATCATGAATTCAACATAATGCAATGCGTCCAGCCAGACATTATAAAGATATCCAATAGAAAAGGATACTTTAATCAGTTTCAAAACTGATACAAAACTAAACGAAAATATTACAAAAATAAGTAAATATGCAAATTATTAAGAATATATAGTTATTTATACAATAATATTCTTAAAAATCCAAAAAATCTGGTTAAATTTACAAAAATATGATGTAGAATATTAGTATAAGAAAAAATTCCAAATATTCATATCTATAAATATTACTTTAAACGAATAAAACATTAGTATTATATTTGTTTTTCTTAACCAAAGTTAATACTTCTTATAACACTCAAATAATTTTTAATTCGTCTTTATAAAATATATTGTACATTATAAACATTACTACTATTATTAAAAACTCAATTTTCAATTGTTTTAGTTTACTGATGGTTTAGTTCTAATCTTGAGATAGTTGCATTACCTCAATTAAAACTGGTTAAAACCAAACTAAAACCGATCAGGCAATTATTTTAGTTTATATAATAGTTAACAACACAATAAATTTAATTGGATATTAATATATTTTAATAATAAATTTCCATTATTTGTAATTCAATATTATCAACAAATAATATCACACATATAGGCATAGGTGCATTAATTTATAACATACTATATTATACAATTTATTTCAATTTATATTCAATCATAAATTGAATTTTATTACTTTTCAATTAGATTGGCTGATGGTTCATTATATATTAAATAGTACAAATAGTACTAATAATTAAATTATAACGGACTAGAGTTCGAGTTAAGCGGGTATATGTTTTTTTTTATTCGCATTATTATTGACGTGTTTGTGTTTTTTCTTCTTATGTTTTCTGTTCTTTAGCGTAGTGGTGGTATTTAATTTAATATGGTCACACTAAAATGACCTAGTTACATAGTTACTGACCGCTCGACTAAACTAAATAAAAACAAAGAGAAAGTATTTATTTGTTATTTACATGCAGAATACGTATGAATGGCTTTTATTTTGTTATCTGTGCAATGCATTTGAAAATATATAACTTGAAACCGCAAGTATTATTTCTTCTATATTTTAAGCAGTTATTAAAGAAATTGGCTAGTATTACAAGCTCAGTTTTAAGTTCGATTTTAACTAATACCGGTTTTAAGACAAAGATACTGTCATAAGAAATGAACTGAAACAGCCAAAATCTTAATTATCTCTAAATGTTAATTTTATATTAACTAACAAAGCTTACACAGGAAAAATCTGTAAATTATTTTTCTAGTATTTTATTTGTTTAATCTTTAATAACTAAATTATTTTCAGTTTTCTAATATATTAGATAAAACATTTTATGTAAAAAAAAAAACAATTCTGACCATCAACCAATAGATGCTAGGATATCACATTTCAAGTGTATTTGAACGATACAAAAACATCACAAACATCTATGCTCTAAACGGGATTCAAACCCAAGCCCGTACAGATACCCAAAGATCAAAAAGAAATAACTCTTCAACATGAGTTGGAATTTCATGTGTGAATAATATTATTCAGACATATTATTTCATATACCTACGTGAATATTCTATGCTTCACAGATTATAGATTAAAAACTAAAAATAATAATTTTAAAACTCTGCGTTCTGTTATTGAATTTTTGTACAAGTAAAAAACCAATCATGACAAATACATTTATATTAGATTCAGCAACGCTTAAATCATCTATTACATGTATATTTTTATACATCAAATTAAAGCGTGCATAATTATAATTTAATTTCATCCAGTCAATGCACTCTACCTAAAAATAAAATCTTATTTCTAAAAAAAAAAACTGTTCCGCAAATAGGCGAAACAATTTACTTTACACAAAATACATGCAAGAAAACGAATGAATAAAAATAAACACTTTATCATACACAACATAAAACATAATATAATATATAACGTAACATAGAATGTAATATTAGTTTTATCTAATTGAACGAGGTACATAGAGTCACTGACAAAAGAAAATAACAAAACTCAACACTCATCCAATTTATATGATTATTAGAAGACTATAAATTATGTCCACTTTGTCTGTTGTTGAATTGAATCCGTATATATTTCGTTGAACAAAACGTATCATCTTATATTATGGATCATATTTCAGGATATAGAGCAGACATTGTTAAAATGATACCTATTGTTTCTTTACACAAACTTATTCGTTGATGACATTTATTATATTTTGCAAAAAAGAAAGATTATTTTTTGCAAAAACTACCCTAGAGCAAAAAAAAAAAATTGAAAACGGTTTTTTTTTTCGTTTATGAAATAGATAATACTAAAAATGTTTAACTTATGTATGGCATTATAAAATACAACGTTTGGTTAAAAGAATAAATATGAACGACTTTGAAGGTACATGTTTGCGTGGACATCCGATGAGTAGATGAAGTGGTATGATTGAAAGTGTTTCGCGTAAGCGAAAGTTTCCAAATAGTAGGAATAAAGAGCATGTTAGAGAGGTATCATGAATATGGATGAAGCTAAAGTTGCTTGTCTGGATAGGAATGTTTGGAGAAAACTAATTTCGGGATAATATACTCGTAAAATACAAAACATAGAAATTTATTGACGGTATATTACAGGTAAGATGTTGCAATTTGAGTAAAGAAAGCATTTTGAATTATTTTGTTTCTTTGTAATATTTTTAATTAAATACTCCTAATATAATTTTTTTTTCAGATATTTATTATCCAAATAATTGTAATGATATATTATTTAATATAAATTAAATTTATTATCATGCATAAAAAATGTAGGTATTATAAGTATCTTCTGTGAATGCTTTACCACAGAAATCATGTCACATAAATAAATATTCTATTTTAAATTATTAGAAATTAACTGGTATATTTGCATATAAATACTATATTTATATAGATTCAAAGTAAACAAATAAAGAATATCAAATCGAAAATTCTAGATGACCAATAAATATCACCTCATTTTAAAATTGATTACTAGAAAAAACATATTTAACATATTGCAATAATTTAGTAAAATTTAATAACCCTTACCACCATTAGAGTAAAAATCCCCTAAACCAATCATTTAAGATAGTATAGTAGAAAAGTTCATTTTAAACGTCGAATTTTAATAGAAATATACAAAAATCAAACTTAAAAGCTTTTTTCAGTTAATAGAATATAAAATATACTTTTTTTTTTCATAGTTTTATCAAGACTGCAAACCGAAACGCAAAATGAAATCAAACTAAACCTACATGTCTTGTTACACCGAACTGTTTATCTTTAACCGGTTTCTTGAAATGGAACCGGTCATATCATTTTCGGTACAATTTTAATAATAATTCTTATTTGTTTACAACTTCTACAGGAAATTCATTTAAAAGTTTTTTTCGAGATATATATATATATATATATAATTTATTTAAGGAAATCTATATTAACGTAAAATTTTAAATATATAGTCAAATTAACAATAATTATTATTATCTTCAATATTTTTGTAAAATTTTTATAATATATAAACCGTATTGGTTTTTTTTCTTATGCAAATTTATATAAACATATTCAAAATATAAAATTCTAGGTACGTGAGTTATCCAAATATTTGAAACATGCAGTGTAGGAAGTTATTTCAATATATTAAACGAACAAAATCTATAAATACATGCAGGAAAACATTAATTTTTTTTCGCACCATACAGTCAAATTAAACTAAAATAGTATTATTTCGAAATTATAACAATTTTGATCGAACAAAACTTTAAAATTAGAGAGTAAAACTAAAACTTTTCCTGTTCTATAAATCCTTTTACTTCCCGATCATATAAATTTTACTTAAACAT
This sequence comes from Clivina fossor, assembly GCA_963966155.1. Taxonomy (NCBI): domain Eukaryota; kingdom Metazoa; phylum Arthropoda; class Insecta; order Coleoptera; family Carabidae; genus Clivina; species Clivina fossor. Next base: position 8,518,586 of record OZ014564.1, on the reverse strand, counting down.
ATAAATCAAACTCTTTCAAAATATATATGCAACTTTACGACTAGAAATGATATGTGATTGTGGTATCTTGTGGTCAAACTTTGAAAGCAGCGCCATGCAATAATATAAAGTTTCATTTTATAAATAAATGATGATTATTTTGTTATCGAAGTTGAATCCGATACAAATGATTGTCACTCTACCGGTTTTACAACTAAACTAACTAGTCGTTGAAACCAAGTTGAAGAGTAGATTGGAATTTTTGTTCTATGTTTTTCGTTTGTATTTGTTGTTACTATTTCTGATCTAAGTGTTCACTCGCTTTGCGAAACGATTTGAATCTGCCACTCGAACGAAACGTTTTACAATTAAATCGTTTTAATATAGATAGGTTATTTTTAGTTTATTAATAAACATTTATAAAATATTACGTAAAATTTATTGATGTTCTAATCATATATTATTATTATTATTGCTAAAGCCTAATTGCACAAAATGCTTTGTAAGTTTACCCTTCAAAAATAATTTTAAGGACCACCCTATATATATATATATATATATATATATATATATATATATATTCTATATTTTGCTATAATTACTTTAGAATTAAAAAATGAACTACATATTTGATTTTAATAGAACCAGTATTTTAACATATAAAATAAATGAAATAAAACAGCGTTGTATTATGTAATTATCATTAATAATAAAGATTACTACTTGCTAAAACAATAGGAAATACTAAAAACGTTATCTAATACCTAATATGATCTTAGAGGTGATCTTGTCAAATGAAATTCATAGCAATTCATATGCAGATGACGTCATCCTGTACATGTTGTTACATTATCGAATTACAAATAATCTAACCGGTTTTTGTTATCAATGAGTGCGTTTATAATTTGACCGTATGTCGAAGAAAGGATTGTTTCTATGACAATCTGTTGACGTCACTTGTATTTGGAAATAATACTAAAATATAATTGATAAATTACTGCCTACAAAAGTGTACAAAAAATTTTTTTTCAGTTATGGTAGGTCATAATTTAACCTTTATTTATTATTATAAATTTATTTGTTACAGATTCTTAATTTTTCATACTTCAGATAAGGGTTTTTTTACCAATAATCTCGTTAACAAAACTAGCATATTCAAGTTTTGTAATTCATTTCAATAAATAAAAATTTAAAATAATTTAAACTGATAATATTCATTAACATATTTATTTTATCATAAAATATTAGGTTCATGCAGGTTATTAACCTTAGAATTCTAAAACAAAGATTCAACCAAAATCCGTAATCATAAATTTATAATAGATTATAAAATAAATCAATGAGTAAAAATTTAACAAGTCTAAAATTAATATAGTAAAAAAATCTTTCAGAATTTATAATATAAAATAAATTTGCTTTAGATTTAAGTTCTGCATTAATATTTATTGTTAATCGACGTTTTGATGAATTCAACGTCCGTCTTCATCAGGAAAACTGACACAAATGACATTTACAGTAAATAATAGAACTTAGAAACAAGTTACTAGGTAACAGATAAGTAACTAGATCATAAAAATTTTTAATTAATGGAAGCCAAATTTTATTTAAATCAGTTTCTTCACAGTGATTTTTCTTTATTTTTTTTTACAATCACTGTGAAGGCATTGAGTTAAATAAAATTTGGCTTCCATTAATTGAAAATTTATAAAATTTGTAAGATCTGGTTACCTAGTAACTTGTTGCTATGTTCTGTTATTTACTATAAAAATCACTTGTATTAGTTTTTCTGATGAAGACGGACGTAGAGTTCGTCGAAACGTCGATTATCAATAAATATGAATACAAAAATAATAATACTCAAAAATATTGAGATTTTATATTTTTCCCAAAATTTCACAAGATACTCAGTCATTGAATCGGCTTGTTAGGCTATGCATCAATGACTGGCCAGTTTAACCGTAGACACGTGTTTCGGTCTTTAGAACCTCATCAGTACGGTGCTAAAGGTCCTAAAGACCGAAACACGTGTCTACGGTTAAACTGGCCCGTCATTGATGCATAGCCTAACAAGCCGATTTAATAACTGAGTAACTTGTGAAATTTTGGGAAAAATATAAAATCTCAATATTCTTGAGTATTATTATATTAAATTTCACAATGACAATACAAACATTTATTTGTTCAAGGTCTATTACTATGAATACAAAACTTAAACCTAAAACCATTTTATTTTAAGTCTAAATTTAGAAAACCTGAAACATCTTTCGATATTGAACTGGCAATAAGACAAATCGAACCTAACAAGCAAAAAGCACGAATCGGAAGCGAATGGGGCCCCAGAGACATCGTCACATAACTATCCAAAACCCACTCACATATTCGGAGAGAGTCTTACGTGCCCGCGCCAATGTAGGTACCAGAAGAATTGTTTGTTCCCAATACCTCAGCGAAAGTGTTTCAATAATTCGATAACCTGCATTATCGCAGGTTGGCAGGGTCGTATCCATAGCATTAAATATTATTTTTGAGGTTAGATTTTATCGGGATTAAATTTAATTTGGCTAATAAAAAGTACAATAAAATTTTATTAATTAAATTTATTTTTAACTCTGCATTTCCAGGGGGACAATATTATATTTTTTATCTCTACGAATTCCTACCATGTATATCACACGCTAACGTTTTTATTTTTATAATATTAGAACATTTTAAAAAATTTATTTTAATTAATAATATATATTTTCTAAGAAAAAAAAACATATTAAATATAATATTTTGAATGCCTAACAATTATTTAAGATAAAAGAAACCTATAAAATAATTTTTATTTACTAGTTATGACTTACTGCGTCCCGACAAAATTTGTCTTGGATTTTTTATTATTGTAAATTGTTTATTATATATTTATTTATGTGTGTACAAAAATTTATAAATTAGTAAATTGATTTACTAGTGTTTAAACAAAATGTTAGAAAATCAATCAGTAATTTTACAATTATTCAGAAGTTTATGACTTGTTTTTTTTTTCTGATATAATAAATAAGGGTAACGCGATTGATGTTACATGTAATAAACTTCTAACGGCTACAGTTCCGTTAGAAACCATTTTCGGACATATGTTTATTTGAAGTTTTTTATTTAGATTACTCATAGGAATCATCCGGTGTAGTTTTTCCCCGACGTCATAAATCACCCTGTATATAAATATTTCCGATATTCATCATATTGTTCAAAACAGGGTACATAACACGTAACATGTTTGACTGACACCTCATACGTTGCCAGTTTAAATGGTTTTTGCGCCAGAATATTAATAAAATATTATTTCTTATATTTATTTTAGTTTGATATACCACTATGCTAATATTGTTTTGTCTGTGCCTATTTGTGACTATGATTTAAAACAATTGAAAATGCAAATATAAATTATTAGTAAAACTATAGTATATCAGAATTTATCAAATAAAGGCAGTCTATTTTAATATGTTCAATATTAAGTGTTATAATATTTATATTATAATTTAGTATTTCACACTTATAAGTCACGTATTCCACTTAAGTATTACGGAAACTGATAAAAATGCTTCTTGTAATACTATTTTTAAATAATTAACAGTATATTTTGATCTGTAAATCAAATTTGTTTGCAATTACATTCGAAGAAAATTACAGCGGAAACTTGGCAACAATAATAACGTGTTCATAAAATAAATAAATTAGTGTATTTATATCTCTTTAATTTTATTGATCATCTTAAAAACATTTAATAAAATATAGAATAATTATATTATATATATTCCAAATTATTTTTAAGCATTAACAAATTCTCAAAAAATTATTTATCATAATAATTAGTGCTGGAAATCGAATCCGGATCTCATATTTAGATATTCGGATCTTGGATTCGGATTTCAGATCCGAATCTATGTGTTTTATATTTTTATATAGATTTTCACGTATTATACAAATATGTCTGCATGTTTTTTTTTTAATATATCTATATAAACAAACCGTATTATTTTCTGTTCCGAAATCTATTTTCTGTTTAAAATTTCATGTGTTTAAAGAAATAATACATTTTTTAAACGTTTGTTAAATGGAATGAATATTGAAAAAATATTTTACAAGCTGTATTATTTCATCGAAATGCCAAATAAGTGTGCAAGAATTATAAAAGTCGCTACAAGTGAATTTACTAATTGTAAGTAATTTTTTTAAGGAAAATAACTGAAAAACTGTGCTATTATGAATAAATAATATTAATTTTTAAAAGCATAATCTATATTAAATAATATACATAACCTAGTATTAAGAATAATAATATTACAAATGTTAATTGTATATCTTTTTCGATATAATACAAAAAAATATAAATGACAAACAAATTATAATTTATATGCAAACATAAATATCTATCTTTACAATTTTATGATTCAATGATTATAGTGATTATAACGTTGAAATAAAAGTAGTCTTAAGTAACTTTAGATAAACGAAGTAACCGGTATTACGTCTTGTAACCGTATTAACCACTGCTCAACCGGTAAATCACTTACGTTACCTTGTTTACATTATTTTACCATAACAAAACAGTTTCAGGCTAACGTGATTAATGCTTGGCAATTTATACGTTACTCATCTACTTCAATGCATTTTTCTTACTTTTTGCTTTAAATATATATACAATGATAAACAAAAACAAAAATTGCTGCATCAACAGGAAGAACAATTTATTCAACGGATTACATAAGAATTCTTCGGTTAATTAAATACATTTACATTCGCAATAATTAATTAAATTTCATTGAAAAATCAAAAGTATAAAATAACTAAGTCAGTACTTCCAGTAGTAACATTTAACAAGTAGAATAAACTCATAAAGTGCTGTCATTATTAACTCATTAAGGTTTTTAGCGAGTAGATTATCAAATAATAAATGAAACTCAATTAAGTTTACATTAAAAATTAAAATGTAATTTCAATGCCAAGGTTTCAGAATTCACACCTTATTTATACGAAGTCAGAAACATAGTTGCTATATGATATAATATAAAAATCAACTGATCAGAAATATCTAAAACACATCTACGACTTTAAAATCAAAGTTTTGATAAAATTTTATTCAAATTTAATCTCGATAAAAACAATGATATATAAAACGAAGACATTTAAAATTGCGATAAATAAAGAAAGTAAATAAATAACGATTTCATTCTGCGAAAGATTGAATTCAGTTCACGAATGCACATTTATGACAGCATATCGTGTATTTCTTATCTACGCACATGGACATGACACGAGAGAAAATAATATTAAATCCATTAAAAAACTATAATAGTCAATGCAAGAAAAGTAGGAGTGCCAGGAATGTGCTTACTGTATTAAAAATGCAGTTAATTGTTCTATCATTATTACTTTTAAACTTCTTATATGACAAGTCTATACAACTAACCTTCTTATGTTACAAAAATTCATAAATATATGAACATCATTCACATTTAAACAAATATATATATATATATATATATATATATATATATATATATATATATATATAAACATATTTTTAACTTATGCCATAATACCTAACCTTGTAATTTTTTAAAAAAATCACAAATTTAATTTTTGTAATATTGTATATACTATTAATACAACTTTTGCTGCTACTAAGTTTTAAATTATATACTTGGATTCATTATCACGTGATTATGTTATAAAAAAATAATTGACACTTGCAGAAACTCACGAATTGCGAAAAATAATTTAAATGCAAAAATCATATATGAAAAGTGTCATAAAATAAGTTGAAACTTTAATTTAAGATAGTTTTCTTACAGATAAAACCGTATATTATATAAACTAGTTCATAAGTTCACAAATAACTTAGAAAATAATCTAAATTTTCTACATCTGGACAAACCCACTTCTTCGGCATTTAAAAATATACTGTCGCAGCTGAACACGAATAGAACTTGGGTTACCCAGATTTTTTTCTTCTAATGTTATTTTTCTAATTTAAATGGAAAAGTGTCATCGAGCACTAACCTTTTCTTTTGCCCGTCCGGCATGTTTCTGCACTGATTTGGCCAACAATGATCCCTTACTTTCTGCCATATTCACCACTTTTTCCCGAGAGTTATCCAGGCTATCACTTAAAACCACCTTCCACACACTACAAAAGGAAACTAATGGGTTGTAACGCAGCTGTTGCACGGAGAGGCGTTGCTGTTGGCAACTGTTTCACGTGATATCATCGCAGATGGCAGCACTAATCACTAGCATTTGGTACCGCGGTCATTTAAAAAATCTATCCATTTACACGACGTTTTGTTTTAGCTTATAGATAAATATTTAAAGCAGGAATCACAAATATATATTTAACTGTTTTATTTGTTTTTTTGTAAAACTTCAGATATAAATTCTATTACCTACAATCATAAATAGAACAAACTTCATTCAGGCATTATTCATTCAACTTATAAAAAGCAATTGTTTCTAAGAATTTCTTTAGTTTATATTTGTACAACTTCGATTTTAATTTACAAATATAAATCACTCATAAAATTTTGATTTAACAATATATTTTTGATGATGTATGTATGGAAAATATAATAATCGTTTATAATGACGTGTTTTTCTCTTAAAATTAAATTTATACAAAAATAAACATAAAATTAACGAATGAAAAATAAATTGATACTGTGTAAGTTAACAATTCGATTATTGTATAAGTTACTATCAAACATACAACCTTTTTTCTTTAAATAACGTACATGAAACTGCAAACAGAATTATAAAAATATTTATTACAAATGTCATGATAATATGAATTAAAGAACAAAGATAATATTAAAAAGTAGAATTAACAATAAAATTATTTGATGTAGTTAATGAGTACTCATTATATAATATGTAAAAATCTCACCATTCTGATATTTTTGCAACATTGATACATCGACATGTGGTGTTGTATAGCACAGAAATGCACTATCCTTACTTCCTTAATTAATCAATGATAAGATATTAAAATATTTGTACTTTTCTCATGGGTATACATACACCTCAATAGAATATAAAACACCGTACTGTTTGTATATCCAGTTCAACTGGTTTACATTTAAAATTTTAAGCAATTTATATCTAATGTGAGCTTTACAAATCTTTTATCATTTTGAAAAATACAATTTCCGCTTAATTTTTTTAAATGTAAGTCCATACAACTGAATTTAAAACAACACAAACAATAACTTAAAAACAATTTCTAAAATACTATACTACTTAACTTTCATAAATTTTAATCGAAATACTGAATACATTTGGTAAATTTAATTTTTTTACAATATATAACATTTTCATTACAGGCATAGATGCATTTCTGTTAAATAATAATTTATAAAGTTAAAATAATAATGTTAAAAATCAATCCCAAAAATCAGCATTAAAATAATTCGATTTTATTAATAAAATCTATAATTATAATGTTATTAAATTCCCTATCACGTTCGTTATTGTTTTTAGCAATGACGCATTTCGACTTTTCGGTCATCCTCAGATTTTCTGAGTTTGGTCGGTGTTGTGGCTCGAGTGAATGGTTTGTGTGATTTGTGTTACGGTTTTTATAGTTTGCATGTTGTTTCTTATTGGCTATTGGTTTAAATATTGTGTCGGATTGACTATTGATTTGGAAATTTTATGACATAATAGTCAATCCGACACAATATTTACACCAATAGCCAATAGTGCAAACTAAAAACAGCAAATCAGAATCAACCACGTTCCTTGGAACAATATAAAAAACGTAACACAAATCATACAAATCGTTCACTCGAGCCACAACACCGACCAAACTCAGAAAATCGGAAGATGACTGAAAAGTCGAAACGTGTCATTGTTAAAAACAATAACGAACCTGATAGGGAATTTAATAACATTATAATTAATAATAACGCAGGTTCAGGACCCAAAAAAGTTTATCTTTTGACATTAATATAAAATATGTACAAAAATATCCGAAAAACAAGATTAATAATAGATTTGCCCTACTGAATACTGGATGATTGAATTATAAAAATCAGTATCTGTACTCAACACCAAAAATTAATTTGTTCCTGTCGTGCAAGTTCAATGATGCAATTGAATCGCAAACAAATTTATTCGCAGAAAATTAAAACACTTATTATAAAAATACTTCTATAGATTTCATGTTACAAAAAACGAAACAATAAAATAAAATAGGAACATAATTCTAAAACTAAAAATATTTACATCAGAATTACGACCAAGTACCTGAAAATTTGTTTATGATTTAATTTATCACATTATGACATAACACAACAGAACCAAGAATACAACAATTAACAAACAAAAAATCAGATTATATTTAAAGATGTTCGAAGACAGATACTAGATGAATAATTCCCGCAAATAACTAGCGATTCGTTTAAATATATAAACGGTATGCGAAAGAACATTGCTCTCTCCTCCAAAAAAAATTGGAACTCTCTCTTTTACGTATTCAATTCGAAAAAATAATAAACGTTCAATACGCATACGTGCACCGCTTGTTCAATTTGCACTGCCACAATTTTAATTAACAACAGCAAAAATATCATCTCATCTGTTAAACACACGGCATATCAACTATTTTTTTTTATTTATAATATATTTTTAATAGTTAAAAATAAATCTGTTTTCAATGACGATTTTTTCTTTTTTGCCTATCACTAATCAATGTAATAAACGTGCTAAAATACAAGTGCAAAGGATATTCTTTTTTTTTTAATATTTTATTAATAAGAAATAATAATTATATAATAATAATAATAAATGTTTTGCTATTCATTTAAACCTGTACAAAATATGATGTTTATTTTCTTTTTTACTATTAGTATGTATTTATAATAAACGGTCGACCCCAACCATTGACAAAGACTACCACAGATCGCAACAGTTTGAGGAAATAAAGACGTAGGACGGAGGTAAGGTTAATATAATAAATTTCAGGAGTAAAGAGGGAGAACGGAGACTGCGCGATAATGCAGTCAATGCCGATGTAAAACACCGTCTCGCGCTCATAAGACAAGTCTGAGGGGGCGGGGGGCAACCGGAGGCAGCAGCACGCACTTGTGTGTTGTGTATGCAAGTGTGTTTTTGTTTTGTTTGTTGGGGCCCTAACATTTTGGTCAGTTATTACATTTTTTAATGTTGTTGTATTATGATGTTGTTTGTTGTTGTTGTTGTTCTGTAGTAGCAAATATTTTTTTACACAAACATACGAGACTCTCGCGCGCGCGGCAGTGTTCACCAACCACACTCAGCAGTCAGCAGGTTCCACTGAACGCACCCACTTTCTTAATTACCGTCACCTTCTTCTATTTTTCTTTTCTTACCCCGAACTGTTGGCTCTGTCAAGAAAACACAAGCACACAATTAGTATTTAGAACCATATTCAAGGGTGTATAACGAAAAGTTGAAATAAATTTCCCGTATAATTCCCGCCTTTTCCCGTATATTTAAAAAAATATCCGTATGTAAATATACAAGTTTAACGATAAAGGAAATTAAAGAAGTGTTAAATCGAAGTTATTTATTGCATATATTATATTTATTTAACAAAGTTGCAGCATGGAACATGAACTATCGCAATCATCAAATTATAATTGCATCTTCTTTTTCTTTATTTCTTCTGAAATTATATGAAGCTCTTCCATTATCGATCGCTTCTTTCGTTCTAAATCCTTAAATATTAAAAAAATTTTCAAAAATTCACGCACAACGAAAAAATTCCTAGCATAATTCCCGCTTTTTTCCCGCGTAACAAAATTCCCGTATAATTCCCGCTTTTCACGCCCGTTATACACCCTGTTTAAATAAATAAATTTGTCCCAGTTTGTTTGGTGTTGTTGCCAAAACGAGACGGTTTGAAAAAAAAATATATTTACGCAATCATAACGTAGTAGTAAATAATTTTCAGAACTCATTGTATTAAAATAAAAACTGTGGCTAAACTTTAATTTACTATTATGTAATAAATTTTTTGTTTTACATAAATCCAGTAGATGCTATATTACTTTCCGAAGTGTATTTAGACGAAACAAAGACAACACACATCCATGCCCCAAACGGGATTCATATTAAGTCTTTTTTATGTTTTTATTATTTACTAAGTCAACGTTTCGGCAATTTCTATTGCCTTCTTCAGGGCTCTACAATAAATACATATATATGTATACACCTAAATACATATAAAAATAAATATAACAGAAAACAAAAAACACTTACAAAAGAATATTTATTGTAGAGTCCTAAAGAAGGCAATAGAGATTAACGAAACGTTGGCTTATTAGATAATAAAAACATAAAAAGACTGAATTCCGTCAATTACTAATTATTTATTAAATATTTAACAGTCGACTATTATTACAAATTTAATAATAATAATAGGCAAGCAGTAAAAATGTTTGAAATATATCGAAGTTTCTCAACCGCAACAATTAGATAAATTGAGATAAAAACAAGATATAAAATCAGAATTGTTATTGCAAAGTGTCTGGACAGCTCTCAGATAATCAATTGCCGAGAGTGTAATTTTCTTTGCCTTTTAAGACTAACTTTATTAATTTTTTCTGCGAAACTATAAAAGATATCAAACCGCGATTTTCTGGGGGGTGAAAGAATAGACTTTGAATTTCTTTCAGGAATTAATTAATTTTGTTCGAAATTGTCCGAGTTCTAACCTGCTCTGCAAACCGGACGGCTTTGCGGTAACAATGTACTCGTGCTCCGTTCATCTGAAACAAAAATCAAAGGGCACTCTTGAAGTATGATCTAATTTTTGACCAATCTTTTCCCCACAAATATTCATTCGGAACAAAATCGGATCAAAAACCAGATAATAGATCATACTTCAATAATGCCTTTTGATTTGTGTTTCAGATGAAGAGGGCAGGAGTTCATTGTCGTTCTTCGAAGAAAGGGTTAGAATTCAGACGATTTCCGACAAAGTAAAAATGAAAACTCCTGAAAGAAATTCAAAGTCTATCTTTTACAGTTTCGCAGAAAAAAATTCATAAAGTTGGTCGATTTTTTTTTAATAATAAATATCATAAATGAGTGTAAAATGTCCCTATTACCTGCTTCGCCGTCTTCGTCCTCATCTGCTTCACCATCAGCTTCTTCTTCCTCTTCAATAACACCATCATCTTCGTCCTCTTCGCCATCCTCACCTTCATAATCGCCCTCATCACTCATATCTTCTAAATCTTCATTATACACGGCCTGTAAACCGATACCGTCTTCAAATTCTTCCTCGTCATCTGTACTAACTGCAAAATCGATTATTTTTACATTAAATAACAGCATTTGCATATTTTTTCAATTAAAATTATCTAACTGTTCGTGCACTAGCATTCCAATAGCTTTACACTTTCAATACCAGGTTTAAGTATTTCCGGTTAAGAACTACCACACCAAATTAACTACAAGTACAATTGATTATTTTAATCAATCGAAAATACATGCGGTATTTTTGACAAAAATTAATATTATACGAAGGGTTCTAATTTAGTTGTTACTTCGACGACATGCAACTAACTTTGATAGTTTAAATACATAGACACTTTTTGTCCAATTTTAAAAATCAGTTTGTCTTTACTGCAAATTTTTTACCAACTATAGAACTGATTTGCAACTTATTATAACTTAATTCGACATTGCTCATGCGTCGGATGATTTTGAACTGATTCGGCAGTAGTTAAAATAAACTTTACGTCAAAGATCTTTTAAATATTTACAATTAAAACGCTACAATTACAATTTACTACCATATCTTAAAAATAATATTAAATAAATATTATACCCAAAAATAGTTTACTTTACTTAACGTTAGTTCACACGGTTCTAATTGCTATATTCAGACACGTAGCTCAAATACAAAATATGTTGAATTTCATATTGAATTTATTCGTTTAATACAACTTTTTTATTGTAACTGACTGTTCTGAAAATTACATAATGAACGTTGAATTAATAATTCAATAATTAATTTAATTAATTGATTTATAGAAAATAAAAAATAGTACTCCTATATTTTTTAACTGGCTCAGTTTTCCACAAAAACGATCATTATTCTACCGAAAAAATACCTGAGATATAATATCCTATGTAGAATTATATATATATTTTTAAATTTTTTCGTATTTATAATTTGGCCAAAAAAAGCAAAAAATGTGTTTTTTCCAAAATACAAAAAAATATATATTATTCTACATAGGATATTATATCTCAGGTATTTTTTTGGTAGAATAATGATCGTTTTTGTAGAAAATAAAGCCAGTTAAAAAATATACTATTTTTTATTTTCTATAAATCAATTAATTAAATTAATTATTGAATTATTAATTCAACATTCATTATGTAATTTTCAGAACAGTCAGTTATAATAAATAAGTTGTATTAAACGAATAAATTCAATATGAAATTCAACATATTTTGTATTTAAGCTACGTGTCTGCACATAGCAATTAGAACCGTGTGAACTAACGTTAAAACACTAGGAGCACTCTGTACATAAAATAATTCTTGTCAATTTTTATAGGATCTTAAACCAAACAAATCTAGAGAAATCAATTATAAAACTTCATAGATATTTTTAATTATTATTCATTATAAATACAAGTAATTTTGAAAGGTCGTTAACCTCAAGAAACCAAGTTTCATTATTATCTATAATATATGCAACTATACAAAAAAAACATTCAAATTTGAAAATTAAGGACATGAAAAATTAATTAAACTGTTACACATATTTAAAAATAATATATAATGCAACATAATTCTACGTTCAAATTTTTTTTTAAGTAAAACTACTTATAGTGAAAAAATGTCACTACAAAAAGCAGATAATATATAAAATGATGTTAGTAACAAAAAAACGAAAACTGTAAGAACAATAAAAAAAAATTGAATGATATACCTACTGAATATTGATCGTAAAAAATACGTACAATGATAAAAAGAAAATCGGTTAGAAAAATATGAGAGAAAATGTTAATCTACATCACTGCATCATGCTTACAGTAAAGGTGTCCTAAGTGGAAGATCAGACCGTAGACTGTGTACATGAGCAGCGGCAACGGAGTCTTACCTTCTTCCTCTTCGCTGTCATTTTCATTGCCATTTAATTCTTCCTCCTCACTCTCATCAACTTCTTCATCGTCCGTGTCGTATCTGAATCGATTCAAAATCGTCAGTAAAAATACTGGAATAAGGCCAGTATTATAAACGCTGGTTAAATTTCGTTTAGAAGTAAATGCAGATTTTCGGAAATAAATTTAGTGTAATGATATTATTATTAATAATAATAATTTGGCAGTAAATATATATTCTTCTATGATTTCTGCTCTTCCTTGTTGAAACTATAAATTCATAACTACTTGGTTTTTTGTTTCAAAAATATTTATTTATAGCGAAATTATAATCACCAAAATAAATATTTTTGAAACAAAAAACCAAGTAGTTATTTTTATAGTTATTTGGTTGACAAATTAATTAACTTGTGAAGTAAATTTAACCAGCGTTTATATACCGGCCCCCTTAATCAATTATTTACCCATCTAAGCATTTCAGACTCGGAATAAGACTGAAAACTTTTTCTCTGTAATTGTCGATTGATGTAGCCTCATTGTTAAACAGATCCAAATTTTTTAAATGTTTAAATTCCTTCAACGGCTGTAAAGCTTCTAAATCTTTTATTTTGTTCCCACTTAAATTTAAGTGTGTTAATTTTGGACTCGTAGTTAAAAGATTTAGGCCATTCGAAATTCTATAATAAGTACAATATTACATAATTTAAAATTCTTTCTATTTCGTTTTAATTTACCTGTTATCGCTAAGTTCAAGTTTTTTCAGATTTGGAAGTTTAGGAAATCCTTTCAACGATGTAAGACCCACGTTAATGAGACTCAAACTTTCCAAATTAACATATTCATCGGTAAGACCAACTATACTAGTACTGCGACAATTATCCAAGTTCAAATCTTTGATCTAGAAAAATAATGATTGCATTATATTGGGTGTTTACTCATGCATTTGAATGTATAGCGCCAAAATTTCAATATCAAGTTCGTGAATCGCGCGCATCCATCCGAATGACACCGATAGGTCACGATCCGATTTGTTTACGCCCCCATTAATAATGTATAAGAAATTCATCAAATCCATATAAATAAATAATAGTATTAATATTACACCCTTATATAATTACACATTTTATTCAAAAAGAATATTAAATAGCGATAAAATATTAAAATGCTATAAATATAAATATATATCTATGCACTACTTTTAACGTCGCAATTCCATCATGGCGGATTCCTGCCGCTAAAATCAACTGACGCGATTTCATTTTATCAATTATGAAATAGATTTTAACAACTCAATACATACAAGAAATTAAATACTAGCATAAAAAATACAATATTTTTGATCTATAACATGCATATACCAAAATAGAGAAAAACTTTAGCTCATGAATATAATTCTAAACAAACGTGACATGCTTGCAAACTTATTGTTTAAGCAGATGTCAATAAAGGGATTGCTAAATTTTAATTAATATTATTTTCAAAAAAATACGCAATTTATAAATATATTTTAAAAATATACCAATGTAGAATTCAATATGGCGAAAGAAATTAGATCATAAAATATCTTAATTTCTGATTTAGTTTTTAAACAAATTAGTTATTAACAGTTTCCACAGTAATCTAGATCTCTGAATAATTATACAAACAATAAAAAATCTAACTTTTGAAAGAAAAGTTTTCAGTAAAATAATTATCTATAGAATAAAATATTTTCAACAATAAACAGACATAGTAATACCCAAAATACGATTAGTTAATATGGACAATTAACAAGATATTTATATTTAATTCTTAAAAGTATTTAAATGATCAGATTTTTTCGTAATATCATTAATTTAAGTTTGAAAAGTCCGGCTTCTATATTTACAGCATCATTTACCTGCATGTCTATATGCCATATTTTATTAAATATGTATGATGCAAAAACGGAATTTAATTTTAAATATTATTTAAGTATTATAATAGTAGAAATATATCTATAAAAATAAACAATATACAAACAATATAAATGCAAACAGCCACCATTGCATTATTTCTTCTATATGTTATGTGTATGTATCACATGTGTATGTTAACACACATTTTCTGATATACAAATGCAATAAAAACTTACTTGTCCCGGGCCTCTACCCCGTTTCTCAAGTTCTATCCGTTTCTCCATTCCACACCGGTCTCGATGTATTCAGCCACCACGAAACACTGGAATAGAACACCACGAAACGAACCAAACGTATTATACGTATACAACTCTGTATGTGAAATACTCCGCCGACAATACGTACACAACAACGTCCACTAACGACTATACCGCCAACAGCCAACAGTAGTGCCGAATAGCAGTGTTGCAGTGTTTCGGGTTCGTTCGAGAGTTGCGGCGTTGCAATACACTCCTAGAGGGATCGCCACAATAACACAAAGGCCACAATACGTAACACAACTATGGCGGGAACACGCGCGCGAAATAAAACAACAGAGTTTTTTTTATTATTATTTTCTACTCATTATTATAATAAAGTTTCTGAATAATTTTCTATTTTATATGCGTTTTTAATAATTGTTTCTTATATGAACTATCATAAATGCAACACTTGACAACCATTGCTAAAATCGAAAATATGCAAATATAGAATGCAAAAAGTTTGCACTATGAACATATTGAATACATATTTTATATCTATACATATATCAAATCTGGTATCAAATTAGTATTATTAATAAAATATTTTTAATTTTAATATGTCTATTAGTTACATTAATTATTTTAGACTTAATTTTGATTTCCGCTTATGATAATATCTTCAGATAAAATACTTAGAATTATTTATTTATCTTTATATCTCTAAAATTATATATATATATATATATATATATATATATATATATATATATATATAGTACAAAAGTTTAACGGGATACGGTATTTGGGTTGAAAAAATTTTATAAAAATGCAAGCATTTACAATTCTATCAATTTATTGTATATTCCAATATTTCGCCAGCAATTTGTAGTTAATCTGACTCTATATATATATATATATATATATATATATATATATATATATATATATATATATATATATATATATATATATATATATATAATATCTGCATATTTATTTTACAATATGACAAATACCTTATATTAATCGAAATGTAACACACATATTTATTTATTTTGAACATAAAATTATTCTATTCCATGGAATAAAAATGTGTTAAATAAATGTAATAATTCATAATTACTTTACTATTTTAATTATATATTTTAAAAAATAAAAGAAATTAATTAATTTTAATAATTATTTAACTTTTTTTTTTTAAATTTCACTTTGTTAAGCCTGTCATCATTATTGATATATTTTTGCGCAAACGGAAATATATGTAAATGTACATCATAGAGACGTCTTAGTCGGTACATGGTAGTACGAAAAGTAATCAATAAATTTGTATTGATCAACTATATATTATCATATGCAAAAAATACCTTGCTGTATATTTTAACTAACATTTATTTTACATTTTCATGCAAAACATCTCATTAATTGTTAAAAATATACTCTCAATAATATTATTTTTATAAGAAATTAAATATATAGGAAAAGAATAAAACAAATAATTTCTATTTTGTATTACAAATACATTTTTATATACAAATAAACCACTGTAGCATCATTTATAAATAAAACTTTGGGAACTATTTTTTACTAAATTGTTCAAAATGAAACAAATTTGTAATCTAATATGGCGAGTAAGCTATTGTCCGATAGAGGAAAAGGAAATCATTTTTAATCTCCTTAATATAGTGCTAAACATTTAAATTTGAATTTACCGCGATGTTATAGTTGCGTGCTAGGTGGCATGATGGTGGTTCCTGGTCGGTAATACAGTGTGTGTGTCAGAGTGAAGCAAGCTGGCGAGGTGTGCGTTTAATGGCGCGACATGTTAAATTTCACTACAACAATAAATCAACTAATATCTTATGTCTAGTGTTTTATTTCTTGGCCATCACTTACTACAGCTTCAGAAGTGGGATTATAAGAATTCAATCACCACGTTTATTTGTGTGTATTAGGGGAAATAGTGAAATTAACTCGAACCTTAGAACTGTGGATTAAACACGTGGTAGAAAAGGATAGTGAGATAAAAATACTAGTGAGTGCGAGAGAGCACGATAGTGACGCGCTGTTTTGCCAACGATTTTATAAGTTTTATTTCTGATTATTTATTATGGGGGATGAACAGAATACAGTAACATTGATCGATATACCCGAGATCGCGAATAATATTAAAACTTCTCCAGCATCGGTAATTAAAGCATTACATAAGTTTATATTCGGAGTGACTGGCGATCGTTTAAATCGAAGCCGGTTACGTAAGTTTTCGGGATTTGAATTCGCTTCGGATTCTGAAGAATTCACACAGAAGGTTGAGTGGACAGTTCAAAATTGCTCTGTCGGTGATTTAACAGCCAGTTGTAATCTTTTACGAATAGACTATACGGGTACTCCTAAGGAAATCGCGCAAAGATTGTGTGAACATCTGACCAATTTAGATTTATTACAAGGTCGCCCCAGTGACGAAGACGTCGACACTGAAGACCCCGATGACGAAATCGACGAGGATCAAGATGAAATACGAAGTTCCGTAAGTCAACAACTTGTCAATACTAATGCCACTATAAGTTTTAGAGATATTGAAGACACAATTCGATTGTTCGATGGTAATAACTATCCTGTTAAATTATGGGTGACCGAATTTGAGGATAATGCAATTTTGATGGGCTGGAATGAGCTACAGAAATTTATTTTTGCAAAGAAACGCCTAAGTGGATTAGCTAAACTATTTATTCAGAGTGAACGGGACATCCGATCGTGGAAACTCTTACAACAAAAACTTATTGAAGAATTCTCGTCAAAAACAACTAGCGCACAATTACATAAAATGTTACAAGATAGAAAAATGAAACGCGATGAGTCGGTGCAAGAATATTTCTTACATATGCGAGAATTAGCTTCAAGGGGAAGTATTGAAACGGATGCTGTTATACAATATGTTATTGACGGTATAACCGACGACCCGAATCGAAAAAGTATTTTGTATGGTGCACGTAACTTCAGAGAATTTAAGGACAAGTTAGAAATCTATACAAAGATTCGCGCATCATTCCATTCTTCATGGAAACGAACTTCGTCCGTTCCAAGCATTAGTCGATCGCAAGGAATTGATCGAAATGAAACAAGTAAGAAGCAGATGCCTGCCGAAGAAAAATCGAAGACCGACACTAACCATGTAAGATGTTTTAACTGTAATAATTTAGGTCATGTTGCAGCTTCTTGTCCCCGACCACGAAGGCCCAGAGGATCCTGTTATGGTTGTGGATCCACCGCACATTTGAAAAGAGACTGTAAACAAAATGGCAGAGAAGCACGTGGCTCCGCACCTGCTGACAATGATGGTCGTCAAACCGGTGAAACAAGTAATGCCTTCCATCTTATAGAATCTGCTCCAACTGTTGTGTTACCAGTTCCGAGTTATACGGTGTTACTTCAACTGGAACAAAGTGAGATATGTGCAACGCTAGATACAGGTAGCCCCATATCCCTTTTATTAGAAAGTAAGGTGCCCAAAAATGTGAATTTGAATACAAATGTAAAATCTCATAATTTTGAAGGTGTCAACAGTAGCAAAATTATTATATTAGGTCAATTAAAGTTAACTGTAATGATTAATGATATAGAATTATTAGTAAATTTCTATGTTGTACCAGATTGTACTATGAGTTGTTCCTGTCTATTAGGTAGAGATTTTATTATCCGAAACGACATTCAAATAAATTTTGGTAATACTGTTGAAATAATCAAAAAACCTGTTGTTAACATTATTGATAATTCGTGGGATAATGAGATTCTACATATTGCGACAGAAAATAATAACACAGTAAATTTAAACATTAATGAGAAAATTGATGTTCAATCAGGTGGTAAGGTTTGTGAGATAGTTAAAAAATATTATTTTGATGTTGAAAGACCAAACGAACCACAAACGAGTTTAGAAATGGAATTAATTTTAAAAAATAACTTCAAACCTTTTTATTTCAATCCTAGACGCTTGTCATATCAAGAAAAGGAAGCTCTTAAAGAAATTATAAATGATCTTTTAGCTAGGAAAATAATTCGACCGAGTAAATCACAGTTTGCTAGTCCGATTGTGTTGGTTTCTAAGAAATCAGGTGAATATAGAATGGCAGTCGATTACCGAGAACTAAATAAAATGACACAACGCGACATATTTCCGTTGCCAAGAATCGATGATCATATAGATAGATTAAAAGATAAAATATACTACACTCGTTTAGATTTAAAAGACGCGTTTTATCACGTTCGAATAAAAGAGAATTCAATACCTTTTACTTCTTTCTCCACGCATTTAGGACAATATGAATACGTAAGATTACCTTTCGGATTGTCTAACGGTCCTTCATTCTTCACTCGCTATATTTATGCTGCATTTCGTAAATTATTAGACGAAGAAAAAATATTAATTTATTTAGATGACATTTTAATAGCGACTGAAACTATAGATGATAATTTAAACATTCTAAAAGAAGTATTATTAACTTTGACGCGAAATCATTTAGAACTAAAATGGGTTAAATGTGCATTTCTGTTAACGCAAGTTGATTATTTGGGGTATCGTATTGATGCCAGCGGAATTCGTCCAAATCCAGAAAACATTGAAGCCGTGACACAGTATTCAATTCCTAGAAGTTTTCGCGAATTGCATAGTTTTTTAGGATTAATATCGTATTTCCGTAAATTTATAAAAAATTTCGCAACTTTAGCCAAACCGTTATATGATTTATTAAACTCTAAAACCGACTTTCAGTGGAATAATGAATGTTCAAATTGCTTTGAATATCTAAAACGCATTTTGATTAATGAGCCAGTTTTAGCTGTTTATTCTCATACGACCGATACCGAGTTACATTGTGACGCGAGTAAGCACGGTTATGGATCTGTTCTGATGCAAAAACAAACCGATGGTAAATTTCATCCTGTTTGTTATTTCAGTAAACGTACTTCAAAAGCTGAAGCAAACTATCATAGTTTTGAGCTAGAAACTTTAGCAATAATTTATTCTTTAGAACGTTTTAGAATTTATCTACAAGGAATTCCATTTAAAATCGTAACTGATTGTAATAGCCTTAAACTAACGTTAGAACGCAAGGAAATCAATCCGCGAATTTTACGTTGGTCGTTAATTTTGAGGAATTACAATTATACTTTGGAACATAGATCGGCGGAACGTATGCAGCATGCGGATGCGTTAAGTAGACAATTTGCAGTACTTGTTATTACGGAAAATAGCTTTGAGCGAAATTTAGCTATCTTACAAAATTTAGATCTTGATATTGTCAAAATTAAGAACGATTTAGAACATCGAGAAGATAAAAATTTTGAATTGCAAAACGGATTAGTTTATCGGAAAACAAAAAACAAATTATTATTTTATGTACCGAAATCAATGATAAATAATGTTATTAATGTTGCCCATGACGAGATCGCTCATCAAGGAACAGATAAAACCGTAGAATATCTCATGCGTGTTTATTGGTTCCCTGATATTAAGAGAAAAGTGCAAAATTATATTTCTCAATGTTTGAAATGCATTACTTATTCTACAATAGCTAATAAAGGTGAAGGTAGATTACATTGTCATGATAAAGGAAAACAACCATTTTATTGTCTTCATGTAGATCATTATGGTCCCTTAGAAAAAACGAATCATCGTTATAAATACATTTTTGAGGTTATAGATTCTTTTACTAAGTTTGTTAAACTTTATGCCACAACTAGTACTAAAGTCGATGAAGTAATTACGCATTTAAAAAGTTATTTTAACCATTATAGTAAACCGAGGAAAATTATTTCGGATAGAGGTAGTTCGTTTATGTCCGACAAATTTAAAGAATTCTTAAACAATGAAAATATTCAGCATATTGCTATTGCTAGTGCAACCCCACATGCTAATGGTCAAATCGAAAGAATAAATCGAAGTCTGACGCCAATGTTAAGTAAATTATCTAACAGTTTATCCACATGGAATACCACTTTAAGCGATATAGAGTACGCGTTAAATAACACTATAAACCGTTCGATTGGAACAACCCCCGCACAACTCTTATTCGGAATAAACCAGATCGGTAAAATTAAAGATGATTTAAGCCAAGCTTTATTAGACCAACAAGACGTTGATCGTGATTTAATTCAAATGCGGGATGATGCTTCTAAACAAATACAATATACTGCTAATCGTAATAAAAATTATTATGATCAACATCACAAACAGCCGTATGAATATAAAATTGGAGATTATGTTATGATCAAAAATGTCGATGTTACTCCAGGAGTGAATAAAAAATTATTGCCGAAATACCGTGGTCCTTATGTAATTAGAAAAGTTCTAGACAATGATCGTTATGTAATTACGGATCCTGAAGAACATCAGTTGACTCAAAAACCATTCGAAGGAATATGTTCTCCGGAAAACATGAAACTTTGGAAGGAACATATTTAATCGAATTCAAATTGTTATGAATATATTTTACTTTAGTTATGTTACTTATTATCTTATGTATAACTTATGGTTAAGAAAATTATGTCAACCAATCTTATGTATAACTTATGGTTAAAAAAAAAAAAAATTATGACCAACCTTATGTATTTTAAGATTTTATGAATCATTTATGAACTTATGTCTTTATCAACAAATTTATGTATTTATGTATACTTAGATTATTTATGTACTTATGTCTTAACAACCGAATTCGTGTATTAGTTATGTGTGAACCATTTATGTTAAGTGTTCCAATGATATACGAATTTTGTTGTTAACCTACAGATGATTAGGGGCAATCATTGTGTCAGGAAGGCCGAACTATAGTGCTAAACATTTAAATTTGAATTTACCGCGATGTTATAGTTGCGTGCTAGGTGGCATGATGGTGGTTCCTGGTCGGTAATACAGTGTGTGTGTCAGAGTGAAGCAAGCTGGCGAGGTGTGCGTTTAATGGCGCGACATGTTAAATTTCACTACAACAATAAATCAACTAATATCTTATGTCTAGTGTTTTATTTCTTGGCCATCACTTACTACATTAAAGACACATAATTTATAAATACGAAATTTTTCGAAATATTATAATTTTAAATAAAATGTAATTTTGTTTCGTTTAAAAAAAATTCTTCTATGACTTCAAAATTTATACAATAGATGGCGATTGTTATCCGAAAGCAATGAAAGCGACTTTCCTCATTCATCAAAATTTTGACAAGTCTTTAAGTTTGAGGTTAGAAACATGGCAGAAGACGAAGTAAATGGAGATTCCGATGAAGTCCAAGAAAAAGCACAGAAAAAGGCTGCAAAATATGATAGTGGTGCTGCTGATTTAGAAAAAGTTACCGACTATGCGGAAGAAAAAGAAATATCAACGCAGGATTTCGCAGGGGTACATACAAATGAAATACTTTTAATCACATGGTTGTTTAAATACAATGTATTTTTAGGCAATTTCTGCGATAGGAGATAGAAGAAATAAAGAAGCTGCTGAAAAAATGGCAAAAGAGAGAGAACTTTTAAAAATTTCTATTAAAAAGGAAGATGTTGATCTAATTGTATGTAGATAATTTTAAATGACAGCCGATCATTAATATTTAAATATGATTTTTTAGGTAAAAGAATTAGAAATATCACGATTTCTGGCAGAAAGAACGTTACGAGAACATCATGGCAATATTGTGGATGCTTTGGTGGCATTGACAAACTAAATAACTAGCTCAACATTATAAATATTCATATAAATGTTTTTGTATCATAACATATTCCATAAATAAAATGTACAATAAGATAACGTTTGTATTTATTTATCTTATCATATTTTGTTCTTTATCTTTTGATTAAATGAATGAATGTATTGAACAAGTAGTTATGCCAAAAATATTAAAAACATGAGTACCGCAATTTATTATTTTTTGCTATTTTGTATAAGTTCCAATTTTGCATACAATTTAACCAAAATCGAAATAGATGAGTATATTTTCCAACAAAATTTGGACAACTTTACATTCGCGGGAAAAACAATATATTATTCTACACCAGATGAGTAAGTAAATAGAAATTTGTACTTAGATTAGTTGTAATATAACGGACACATATTTTTTCAGTACACATAAGAACGACCCGGTTGATCATACCGCAATACAAGTTATCATTTTTGCTGCAACAATTACATTAATTGTTGCCATAACATTGCTGTTATGTAGCTTGTGTTGTAAATATTACGGGTATGCAAGAAAAATAAAGGTATATTATAATCTACTATTAATAGAAATACATTTATAGCGGAAATCAACGCGGACTTTTCATGCGATCTCCCAGTCTAACATCGATTCAAGAACTTGTACAAGATCGTTTACAAGATCGACCACCAACTTACGATCAATCACAGACTCATCTAAATATTTTGCGAAATGATGAACCACCAGCGTACGAAGATTTAGTTAGAAACAGGGAAGTTCCTTCTGTGTTTACAGTTTCAAAGGTAGATGAAATGTATTTCTGTATTTGTTAAGATAAGAAATTATATTTGTAATTTTATATTTTAGTTGGTAACGCGTGAAAATGATGCCAATTCATTTACAGAATGTGACAGTGACTCAGAGTCACCTCCTAGTTATCATATTTCCGAGGGATTTGTTAATCCCGTTGTATTACAATCGAACAGTCATACATCGACCGAAAATACTTTACCAGTTAATGTTATGCATATATAGTTGTTTACTTGATATTATATTTATATTTTTAATTTTTTTATTATCCCAACTAATAAAATATATGCTGTGATAGGAATCTAATCATTAAAATAAAATTGTAATTTTTATATGTATTATGTATATAAATTATTTATAAAATAAAACAAAATCATCGATATTTTGTAAGTTTGTTAATTTTTACCTAATGCGATAAGTGATTAGTTAATCAGGTATTTGAAGATAATTAATGTAGGACTTATTTAATAACGATATTATAAGTTGAATAAGTCATATTTAGGTGTAATGATTAGTTAAAAAATAAAAAAAATATACGAGAAATAATCATGAAAATGTTTATTATTTATTACAAGTGCAATGCAATGACTTAAAATAAAATGGAAACAATGAATTGATGATTTGAATGTAATAGTAAAACTGTTAAACTAAGAAAGTTTAATGATTAGCCATTTATTTTATTAACTGCACATCCCTTGTAAACTACGTTGCATCTTCATAAATCTAACGAACAAGAAAAATAAATACGTGTTTAATACTAAAGTTATCAATAATACAAAAACGCACGTAGTGTTAGTTTTAAGTAAGATGCAGCGCAATTCTTATTTTAGTTGGAAGTACAGTATTGAATCACTGTATTGGCTTTTGTAAAATGATGTAATGAGGTAACATTGTCTTACTTGTACTTATGTTAAAATCTAATCCAGTCATTTGTTTATTTATATATTCATTGGTTCCAGAGTTATTTACCTATAAAATGAACATGTACTGCTGAAAGAGTCTTGTGAATCTAGTACACACATTTTGTTTTTTATTTATACACAGTTTACAATAAGAACTAAACGAATTGTCCGTATTTCATTTTCATGACTCGCCAACTTTCATTTCGAAACGATATTTTTTTTACGGAGAACAAAATAATAACTAAAAATGTGTACACATCACGAAATCGTCAAATTTAACAACATTACAATATTATTCGTAAATTAATCGTAATGTGCACAAAAGTAGAAACAGTATACAGAGATATACGCTATTTACAAAATTATATTATAAGCAGCATACATTTTCATTAAACTACTAAATATCTATCGTTAATATATTCTACGACCACTTTTCTCATGGAAATAGAAACTTATAATTTCGATTAATTAACGGAACATCGATATTTTGACAGTATACTGTTTCAACAACAAAATAAGAATTAAAATAAGAATAAAATGAAAGAGAAAAAATTGCACAAAGACACTCCCAACAATGATTTGCATTTTGTGTTAAATTGACAAATTAAGTAAGAACAAGTGACAGGGAAATTATCGATGGACTTATCACAGAACATGTATGGCATTATCTGACGTTATTTAAACGGGGAACCCAAAAACGGATGAAAGATTATTTAGAGGCAGGCTTAACTTAACGTTCATTCATTCTTAAAAAGCAAAACGAAAACTGCGCAAAAATAAGCAAACTCAAATAAAAAAAAAAACAACAAAAATGCAACAAATATATAATATAATTCGAAGTTCTTTTCACTAGTATCTTCTTTATAACCTATAAAATGTACGATATTTTTATGAAAAATAAACTCAAAAGTGAAAAGAAATTTGAATTTAATTTTATTTGTGCGTGCCTCTAAACTTTTGAAAAAAAAAAACATAAAACTGAAAATGTAATATCGATCGGACTTCACCCAAACTTATAAAGGCCTGGAAATTTCTCTGTACCAAAAACAAAAAATTATGGTATTTGTAATATTTTTCAAATTTTCTTTAATCATTGCTAATAGCAATGATACAAAATATTTATAATTTGGTACATAATTACAGAAAACTATTAGATATATTTACAGACCGCATTTCTTTAACGAAAATCCAAACTTGTACATGTAAATAAAAAATGAATGATTACTTATTATATGTATTAGTGGTTTGGTCCGAAACGACTTACTTCTAAGTAGTAACAAATACAAAAAGAAAATCCGTTAATGTTTAAGAGTAGTGCGCAATTTTAAAGAAATACGGCCATTTGACAATTCAATTCAGAATATGAAAAGCAATCGTTTAACTTTTTTCCGATTTGTGGCGTGAACAAAACTAACCACAAAAATCTAGTTTGAGCGATTCACTTTTTTGACTGTCGATCATATAATTTTCTTTGTCTCTACAAATTATTCAACTACTAATGCTAAATACATATTTTTCTTTTTTTTTTTTTACATCTTCGAAACAAAAACAATTTTTTTGTCGCCGTATACCGTGCATCGAAATATATCCAATAAGCCTTATTTAAAACGATCCACTGACATTAAATTTTTTTATATTCTTTTTGG
Source organism: Clivina fossor (assembly GCA_963966155.1). NCBI lineage: Eukaryota > Metazoa > Arthropoda > Insecta > Coleoptera > Carabidae > Clivina > Clivina fossor. The sequence goes on along the minus strand of OZ014564.1, from coordinate 8,492,308 downwards.
TCAAAAGAAAAGTTTTATTATGAATTTTTTTAAAAAAATTTGTTAGTAATAGAAAAAAAAATAAATAAAATTGTTTCCAAATATCACATTCTGCGACTTCACTAAATCGTTTTAAATGCGACCTCTCATTATGGTTTTTTTATTGCAACGAAACAATTTCTATAAAATTTAATTTCGATGAAAATGTATTACTATGTCGTAATAATATAAAAATAATTTGATTTGTTTGTGAAAACAAATATCGTTGATACATTTATATAAAGTTTTAATTGAATTAAATAAAAATTGTAAAGTTGCAATAACAGTTTTATTCCAATTTTACTGTATTTTTATTAATTAACTACATCAGAAAATAAAAATAATATTAAGAAAAAATATATATGATGTACGTACTTCTCGTATTATTAATAAAAACACGTAAAATTGGAATGTACAAATATTTTGTCTCAATTTGATTTTGTATTTTTTTTGTAAAATTACATTATCATATTTATTCTTATATATCAAACCATCAACTTTCTTGCTCAAAGAGATCATAAATACATTTACATGCTAACTTAAAAATAAGAAATTTTATACAATTTTAATGACAGACAGTCCCCTTTTTGTCTACGATTTGTATTGTATTTTTAGGTTAAAAAGGAACATCAATTATATAGAACATATGTTTTTTTTTTTCATTTCAAAGCCGTGGTCATTATATCACAATTCTATTTTTTTTTTTCATTTTAACAATATATAATATATATAATATTGAGAAATATTTACCTACGAATACAAAATATTTGAATTAGACAAAAAAAAATATGAATGAAACCAACCAATCAATCGTTTTTGTTTGTTATTTTTTTTAATATCTTTCGATTAATCTAACAAATAGTTTTAACCACCTAAAGCTTTGCGTTTATTTCTTTTTTTTAAATAACCTACACAATTCTACTTACTTGGCAATTGAACACTCATTTGGAAAAAACACACAAAACACACAATGATATTTATTTATAACAGCAGAACGTTATTTTGTTTTTATATATTGGTATTTTGTACAAGGTGGCCCAAAAATACGCGGGAACACAATATTGTCATTTCTTATTTATTTTGCTTGCTTGATTTTTTTTTACCCACGGTGTAATACTAACTGCAATAGTAGTAGTAATTATATAGTAGTAATAGTAATAATGGAGCAGCATAGCAATTATTTATAGTAGAAGGGGGGCGGGGGGATTGACTGGTATTTTTACTAATAAGAAATATTATTAGTATTATATATATATATTCATATGTATAACGAGTAGTTCGCAAAGAGAATGGTTGGTGGGAATAGGGACGTGTTGCAGACCAATTTTCCAATTAAAATATCCTTCCTCTTCGAAATTTCCATTTTCCAATATCCAAACTGCAACCACTAATAACGTGAACACAAAGAATCATACATATATACGCTCTCTTTCTATATATATGCTATATGTACGGGTATATATGCTTGTTTTGATGTTAAATTTGTTTGAATCAATTATTATTTATATTCTAATAATTTTTCAGTTAATAATGGTAATAAATGTATGTATATGTTATATTGTGTGTGTAGATATATATATATAAATGAATAATGAATCCTCCTATTGTAGTAAACAACACAAAAAGTAAAAAGTTATTCAGCGTTAACGAGACGAGACGAGACGCGTATACGTGACGACGCACTTGAATCATATATATCACATGATGGCTTGGGTTATATCCTTGGGTTATTATTTTTATATATATATGTAATGTAGTTATGTATATCCTATCTATCACGAAGAAGACGTCGAGGACGATGATGAGCCTTGGGCCTGGGGGGACAACACATGGATGCCCGCTGGTTGTCTTCAGCTCTGTTTAACGCGTTTACGTGGCGGTCCAATCGGCGGTATCTGTTGGGTGGCTAGGGCACGAAATGCCTCCGCTATCAGGTGCGGATGCGTTTGGATCATTGATTTCCAGCCGGGTGTGTCCATTACGTCCGTCGCATGACTGCTGACATAATAAATTTACATCACATATTTGCTTACTTTCATCGCACCACCTATAGTCTATTTTTTTTTTTTAACTAGAAGGAGTAAGTTTTACACCAGAAAAGTCACTAGAATTTTTTTACAGCAAGTTTAATTTACAAAAATCTATAACCTCCACATTTGGTTTACTTATTTACAAAATATCACGAAAACAATTTAAAGCATACGAAATTAAAGAAAACGTGACAATACGAAACTCGACAATAAGGTATTGACAGTACCGATTGTTGACAGTCGATGACAAGATAAAAAAAAAGTCCTCGTGCTTTTGAAAAAGGTACTTAAGCGCATTTTTGATGGGCGGATCAGTATTTTAATAACCAAGTCATTTAACGGTTTTTCAGAATTCAAAATTATAGAAAAAATTATAGAGGTAAATTTTGGACAGATTCAACTGGTGAAATTATAGAGGTAGTCGTTTTCGATAGGTTGCACTGTGTTGTTTACAAAATTTAAAATATCATTAATTAACTTATTTAGCATTGGCTGAGCGCTTTTAAACTATTCGATGCGCTAATAACTCGACAGCACCGAACTAATGCAATAAACTAGAACTCTCTACGATATCTAGTTTAAAAGTTTTTCAGGAGCCGAACGAACGACCGACCGAACGGACAAAGCGTATTATTGAGCTTCCTTTTTGAAAACAAAAATGTGCTAAAAATATGTTGGGTGTGAAAACGGTTGTGTGCCAAACCAATCCAAAGTATATAATTTAGCGCAAAAATTGCAAATTACTCGTTCTAGTTAAAAACAGACTATAGTTATTTTTATTTTATTCAAGAATCTAAATAATTCCCGCAAAAATTTGGTACTTGACTAATAGTTTGAAATATATTATACAAATATAAAATGTTAGTAATAAATTAATTTTTTTAACTATTAAACAAAATATAAAAGACAAAGTTGTCTCATTTTGTCTGGATTTTATTGTTAAATTTACGAAAAGAATATTTTGCTATATTCTTTCATTATTTGTCTATTAAATTTATAAAATAAATAGAGATTTAAGGTCAGTTACATAAAACGTTTTAACTTAATCACTTACACTGATTGGTCATGTTGTTAGACTAATATCTATTTAACAATATTTTAATATAAATCTTGCATAATATATTTTCAGTATCAAAAATAAATTATTTTATCTTTTTGTATATTTTTTTAACATTTTTAATAATTGCATTAAAAGGTTGATTTGTAAATTTTAATGATATGTAAAAACACGTAATCACAATTTATAATTAAGCTGAATAATATTAATACTCACGTGTTAATAAAATCTATGGCTTGTGCTTTCAATTGATCTGCACTATGCAAATCTGCCAATATAAGAATCTCGGCAGCATTTTCTATTGATAAATTTGTGCATAATGCTTCTTCGCACATTACTTTTAACCTTTCCAATGCGTACTAGAAACAAAGAAATAATATTGTTGATAATTTTGGATAAAACAACCATTTAAATAAAAAGAAACATTTTATTCTGACACTATTTTAGAGAAAAGAGTGTAGCACACACTCTTTCCATTATTTCGAAATCAATTTCCTCCAAACATCCCTATCCAGACAAGCAACTTTAGCTTCATCAACATTTATAATTCCTCTCATACATGCTGTTCCATTCCTACTATTTGGGAACGCTCACACAAAATAAAATACATTACCTTGTCAGCGGCAGCAAGTAGATCATCAGCCATTTTCTCTAAATTAGCCGCTTTACCCGTGTAGATAAAACGCAACATTTCGCGTAGTACTTCGTGATCGACATCCGTTATATCGACTCGATTATGTTTTCGTTCTTCCATTTCGTGTTCGAACATCGCAGCAAATACAGGACTACGAGCTGTAAATAATACAAAATAACAATTAAAACCCACATTCTGTTAGGAAAATATATCAACAACACAAATTATGTTATAGATATTTTACCTGCTAATATTGCTTTGTGCGCTTGAAACTCTCGTCCACCTACTGATAATGTAACGTCACTGAATTTCTGATTTTCGAATAACATACCGAGATCATCAGATAGTCGACATTCTGGTACTTTAAATTGTATCGTATTCGATTGACCAGAAATGTTCACACTGTCAGCTACTACACTAACCTGCAAAGTAAAATTATGTTTACATATTAAAAATTACATAATCACTTTATTAAATTTGTATTGAATTTATAGACTACAGAAAATCTAACCGAAAATTTACAATAAAATGTCATGCTTTTTATATTTATCGTGTAATTTCTTACAAATGATAAAGCAAAGTTCTTGTAGTTGTAACAAGATTGTATTTAAAATATTCTAAAACATCTTAAAAATTTAACAATATTATACTGGAAAAAAACAGTTTAATTATAGAAAAAATACCAAAATAAACAAACAAAATTCTGAACTTAATTAAAATTTGTAGTTATTTTGTTATAATTTCTTTACTCTAACAAAAATCTTTAGCATTGTTTGGGCAGTAAATATTATAAATAATTAACTAATAATTTAAATCGAAACAAATTTTATGCCCATATTTTATAAATATAATTTAATATTAATCATCTTTAATCGCAATCAAAATTGAACGAAATAATAACGATTATTAAGACATATCATTTTGATGCGTCCTTGTCAATCTTTGATATAAAATTATAAAATATTTTATTTTCATTCATTCATTCAGATGATACAAAAAAAATATAAAAAAATTATACGTACTTCGCAGAATATTGTTAATTTATCGTCGGGTAAAAGACCATTAGCTTCGTCAAGTAAAAAATCTCTTCTGATGAATTTTTTGAATCCCCAATCTTTGCCCTGTACGAATCTGTAGGCCCTTTGTGATTCCATTGCTTTGGTTTCTTCTCGTTTCGCATTTAATATGGAAAACTTAAATTTGGCCCTAACTTCGCTTTTATTGCATGATACCAATAGCAGGTACAGAGAAAGATAATCTTTACTTTCTTCATCTAAACCTTTGGGATTCACACGTAAACACCTGTACAGTCAAGAAAAATTAAAGATTAATATAATTCTCGTCTAAATTTGTAATGTTCGAAGACTTTTTAAATATTTATTTATGAATAAAAATATCGTAAAATATTACAATGATGAGATTATAGAAAAAAAGTTGTAGAAGAACATTGAGCCCTTAATACTTCTTAGATACGAATAAACAAGTATTTGTCTAGCTGTCTGTGAATCAGAATAACACAAAGTAGTCGACAATAAAATGTCAGCATTTTGAAGTATAAACTTTATTTTTTACTACCAATTTTACAGCTTTTGCTTGCTGTAAACAACTTTTGTACGGGTTTACATAAATCTACTACCAATTATAGTTAGACATACTAAGATTACAGCTATATCTACTTAATCGATGAATTGTTTCTGAAATACCGTGAACAGCTAATTTAAACAACAGAGTTGTAAATAAACCTACGTTCATTTTTTTCCACTGTTTATAATTTTGAACTAATTACTACATTGTTAATTTGAATTACGATGGCAATTATTAGAAAATTTGACCTAAGATTTTAGGTACTTTGTGGAACAACTTTAAAATAAATATAAGTAGAACGAAGAATATACATTTTTCAAAATCTGGCTATCTTAAATACATTTATTTAGTAAAAAATAAATAAAATATAAAATTAACTTTAAAATAGAGAAAATGTATATGGTTTTTTTCCGATTTTTAAACATGACGTACAGTTAAGATATTGGTGATTGATTATAATAAAAGGAGTAAGGTACTGACCATTTTAATTTATCGTTGGCACCAGCTGAAAAGGTCGACGATTTTAATACTTCGCCCATTTCCTCTCGACAAAAACTAAAGTTATTTATGGTCCACATGTAACTGAATTTCACCACCTTGACCTGGAAAACGAAAAATTAATGTCAATTAGTTACATACAATCTACATGTGTGTTTTAGGTCAAAGGCCGATTTTCCCATTGCCAACAAAACATAATACAGAACCTAGTATTCCTTTATTTTTCCAAGGACAACTCATACAATTTTCATAACCTAATAACAATAAACAATATATATATATAACTATATGTACATACGCAGATAAAAATTACTGTACAAAGAGCATAATTGCTACAAAAATACTTCAAACTACAATATTGAATAACACACAGTTTTGTTTCGTAAAAATCAATGTTACAATGTCGATGTAAATATTAATTTATTATTAACAACTTTAAATAGCCATGAAAGTAAATAGTAGGAGCGTTTGAATGTAGAAAAAAGATCACAAGTAAAACGTAGTTAAAATCCTATTATCCTTGGCAATTACATTTCACTGATTGGAAAGTGAAAGCCAAACAGACTTTCATCTGGCCAATGACAGAATAAGAAATCAAACAAATGAAACCAATCGACGATAAAACGGAACGATAAATATAATTGCTAATAATCTTAGGTGACAAAAGATACATCAAACATAATTACAACAAATTGATTTCTCTTCAAACAATTTCTTACCAAATTAAAAAAAAGGGGGGAAAACGATAGTCCTAATCCTAATATACAATTTAATACAACAGTTACTTGCCATTGTTAATTTATTAATTCTAGATCGAAAATAACAAAAATGTACTGATGTGACATTTGTGTTTCCATTAATCGTGTTTTGTTTTGTTACATCAGCTAACTTGATATATCGAATATTTGTTATTATCCACATAGTATACTTTGTATAAACAAAATGTTGGTATGTTTGTGTCGCTTACGCAAGAGAAGAATCAAGAAACAGATTCTTGTAGATGTGTTGAAATAAGTCAACGTACTGCCATAACAAACTTCAGTGTTTTACAAGAAAGATGGTATCATATATAACCTTGATACGAAATAGTTTAAACATTTAGAATAAGAAATACTTTGTCGACTAACTGTAAATAAACATGGTTACAACTAGATATTATATTTTTATTATTAAAAAGTTGTGGCAACGTAATTTTTTCTTAATCAATTTGAAATCTCGTATGGTGAAATTTGTACAGAGAAATTTTGCATTTCTCCCACAAATACAATTCTTTACATGACACATTTTCCCTTTCAAATTTCTCTTTAAAGATTAATACGATGAGGAGGTTGGTATAGTGTGTTAAATGTTAATTTCGTACCAGAATTACATTCGGAACAAATAAATTTTCAAATTGAAAGAAATTAAAATGACATTTAACATGAAACGATTGAAATTAAAAATCGTGTTTAAAAGTAATCGGCGTTTCACAAACTGCGAGGGCGGACGTAATTTTTAATATTACTGCAAATTATTAAAAGTTTAGAAAACAAATCTTAATCAAATTTTACTTCATAACTACCAAACATGAGTTTTAAACTAATTAAATCTGAATTTGTAAATGATAACCAGAATAAAATACTATTACTTAAAAAAACTATTTGATGGAAAATTGTCCACTTATGCACAGGAAAGTGGATCCAAATATAAGTTTTAACTTTAATTACACATAATTCTGTGAACTTCTACAAGTTCTATAGTGCTATAGAATTTGAAATGTTATTAAACTGAAAATGTCATTATTTAAAATAAAAAAAATCTTTTATCTTACTCCCTAGAGTTTATAGATAAGTACGGAATACTTGTAATAATAAAACTGTACTATGTATTTATAACAACAATAAAAATTTGGGTTCCATGGGGCATAAGCTCGGCATCATCGGGGGCACGGCGGTGAGTGTCCGGTCGACGTACGGCAGAACGTTCACCCGCTGCGACCTTGAGCCATCTTCGTGGTGGCGAGTGTGCACTTACGGCTTTGGTTTGAGCATGGGCATATATATAAGCATGGCATGACCATATATATAAATACAACACGCGGTTTCTTCTTGAGAGCGGCTGCGGCAAACTACAACTAATGCGCACGCACGCACCGCCAATTCGCTTCCGGCGCACGCGCGTATTACGCGGAAATGTCCAGTTATTTAACCGTTTCGCGTTACAAGACACCGAATTAGCATCGTAGGTTGATGGCTTTGTGATTTACTAATTAGATGATTTTTCGGAAACGAGTTTAGAAGAAACCGCTGCGTTTTAGCAGTTATAGTTTATATGGTACATAATATATAAGATTTGGTTGGATATTGCTTTAGTGTTGGAAGCGATAAAATTAATTAACATTGAAATAAATTTAATATCAAGTCTCAATCACAAAAATACAAAAAAATCAATTCACATTCGCAACTCAATAAATTGACTATTGATAATTTATATTTATATATCAAAGAGTAAAATTATTGAACTATAAAACAAAAAAAAATCAAACTATCCCAAAATGATAAAGATCTCAAAATATTAGAATTCGTACTACTTTGCTTCAATTGCTTCAATTATCATCAACACATATATTACAATTTACATTGATCCTAAGGATAAATTAATTAAATTTTACAATACACCTAGACCTCACTTTGCGTCGTGGTTACGTTCCAGAAAAACACGACGCAAATTGAAACGACGCAAAGTGAATTATGATTTTCTATAGCATTTTCTATAGCAAAAAAATTAGACTCGAACCCAAAACAACGCAACTTCGAAAATCTAACGACGCACAGTGAAAATTGGTACTAATTCAGCAGCGACGCAACTTCGAAAAAACGCAAAACGAAACGACGCAAAGCGAGGTCTAGGTGTATATTGAAGAAAGAGTTTATTGTATATTTCGATATTAAAACAGCTAATGTGAAGATGTTTGATATATATATAATATAAATCATATAATTAATAATTATATAGATTTTATATACTTAATAAGTAGTTTAATAAAAAAAATCCATTCTCCACAAAAAAAGTGTTAAAACTGTAATAACAAGAAAACGATTATTAAATAATTTTAATTTGTTTTAATGTTGCGGTTTGCGATATGGTTTCGTCTTCTATTAAAAAGTAAAAATGACTTAATCGAAACAATCCTTTAAGACGTAACGTGTCTGTATGCAATATTCACCATCAATATTTCGTGATTTAGTGCTATTTTGCTACCCAAATTTTCTTGTTAACAAAACTATTGTTTTATTCATATCTTTATAATCATTCGCTCCAAGTTTTGTAAAGTTTAATTTCTTGAATACTAATAGCTTTGATCATGGAATGAAACATTCAGAAGCATAAAACTAAATTAGAAAATTAACAATGAGATTTTTCAATAAACATAATTTAGAAATTGCTAGTATAAATACTTAATCTTTTCCAGATGAAATCAAATTATGAAACGAATCACATAAAAATATTAATATTTGAAAAATTAAATATATCATCTGACGGAAATTTAACACATAGATCTTTCAATCTTGTGATTCTATTTTTAATTGTGATGACTGACTGGAGTTATGTATGACAAATGATAGAATTGTTATTCGATAAATTCTTATATATTTGAGATATTAAACCTGTATCAATTACATCATGAACAATTACATTTAATAAAAGATATTTATATTTATATACATACATACATACACAATCACGCCATGTACCCAAAAGGGTGTGGCACAAACTCTATTCATCATCCCGAAATCAGTCGCCTCCAAACATTCCTATCCAAACAAGCAACTTTCGCTTCATCCACATTCATAATTCCTCTCATACATGCTATTTTATTCCTACTACTTGAAAACTTTCGCTCACGCAAAACACTCAATCATACCACTTCAACTACTCATCGGACGTCCACGCAAACGTATACCAACAAAATCATTCAAATAAATCTTTTTAACCAAACGTTCATTAGACATTCGCTCAACATATCCGAATTTATATAATTTTCCGTAATTCCTACATAGAACATGAAACTATATTTTCAAAATATCGAATCATTTAATTTCATTAATAATTTTTACTTGCATTGTCAATTATACGAGTCATTAGCTTACAGCCAAGAAAGTAACATACAGCTTATGATAAATTTCAGATATATTTTTATTTAAATTCTGGTTTAAGCCTCATGTGAACCAGATACCTTTGAAGTCTCAGTCCAATACAATATCATCACTGATAATTTCAATTCAAATAACCGATAAACTATTGGCAAACTATCTAATAATAGAAATATGAATAATATATTTCCTATTTTGTTTACAAAAGAAAAAAAACAAAAAACAATGATGATAGACACATTGAAAACATATTAAAATGCAATTACTAAATCAATACAATCATCTGGGGAAAAAAAACTAAATAATTACACTGATAAAAAATTGATAAGAGTCGGTAAAACAGAGTGCATTATACACTAGCATAAATTGAATTTCAAACAAAATTGCATTATAGATCCAGTATTCAAACTATATTATTGTACAAATACGGACAAATACAAATAGACTGTGGTTGTATGTATGTTGATCGAGATATCTGATATATTCGTTTATTGTACCGTATACTAAATACACTAGTAATCTATCTTATAGTAGAAAGAACAATGCAATCAGCTGTGTGGCTGTGGTATGGCATATAGCGTGTCGTATGTGTTCATGAAATTTTCATTTCATTCGGTTCGGGTCTGGACGTACGGTGTCAGTGTACGTACCCGCGCGGTCGGTCACATGTACTAAGACCCGTAAGTAAGGTCGGTGCACTCGCACTCAACCGTAGTAATAGTAATACGGGTACCAATAAACCGCTATATATTCAAATACCAAACGCTATAATAAGAATTACAAACGTTATATATAATATATAAAATCGCTATATAAGAAATTTACAAATACTATATTATGAAATGATAAACACTATAAAAATTAAAACAATTTGCTATAAATCTTTAATAATAAATTGAAATACATATTACTATATATGTAAAACAATTCTGCTATATATACAATTTTATTAAACTTATAGATTTCTGCTATATTCATGTCTAGTGAAATGTCCCGCGTCCTAACCTCACAAACTAAATCAAAACATCGAAGCACCTGCGTCTGAAATATTTGTCTTCAATTGCAGGATAGAATATATTCACAGGTATGTTTAATTTAATTATTTTTCTAAATTTAATTTAAATTGCTGTAATAAAATAATTTTACATCTAATCCTCTACTAGATGGAAGAATATGTTACGGAATATATGTCCGATGAAGAAGTGGAAAACGAAGTTCCCAAGAAAAGGAAGAAGAGAACACCCATAATATGGAACAAGGAATGCTCTTTCCCGGATAGTGTTTCCGCAATAAGTGCAATTGACCAAGAAAAATGTTGGAGCCGATGGACAAATTATAAAGACAGTGATGGAAATATAATAGTAATATATAGATGCAATAAGGTGAAATTTAAAGGAGAGCAGTGTGCTGGCAGAGTTCGCTTGTTTTACGTTTCATCAAGCAATGAAGTACTATTGTACAGATCAAGTTCTGAACACTCACACGCATTAAGTGAAAATAAAGCAAAACAGACTATAAATTATGAGGCACGAATGGCAATTAAACAATTTGTTGAAGAAGATTACAATGTTAAACCCAAAAAAGTAATAGAATTGCTGGCAAAAAATAAAGTACAATTGCCTACTAGAAGACAAGTCCAAAACACATTAAGCAAGATTCGCAACGAAGAATTTGGGCCTACTACAATATCTTTAGGTGAATTGGAAAAAATGTTAATTGATAATAGTATTATACCTCAAGATGACTTACAGTCATTTGTTTCTTCATATGAGATACTACACGAAAGCGAAAATAACCAATTCAGATTTTTTGTGACAAGTAAAAAACTACTAAGCAATGCAATGAAAGTTAAGCATTTACATGCAGATGCCACTTACAAATTGATTTGGCAGGGGTTTCCTGTTATAGTTTTAGGATCAACAGATATGGATCGTTCATTTCATTGCTTTGGTATGTCAATTTGTTCTGGTGAAACTACTATCGATTACGAGTTTTCGTTCAATGCTTTGCGGCGTGCCATTAAAGATGTTCACATTTTTGACTTTCACCCTTCCATATTAATCGCAGATGGCGCACCAGCGATACAAAATGCATTTAAAAATGTTTTTGGGGATGAATGTTCAATATTAATGTGCTGGTTCCATATGAAAAAAAATATCATTAAAACAATTGACCAATTAATTACAGACAAATCAAAAAAATCTGAAATCATTTCAGATATAGAAATATTGCAATTATGTAAAAATGACGAAATATTTGATAAAGCTACATTATTATTTAAAGATAAATGGAATGAATACGCTAATACATTTATTGCATATTTTGACAAACAATGGTTAAATAAAAATAGATTTTGGTATGAAGGTGCTAAACAATTGGTCCCAAGCACAAACAATGCATTAGAGAGCTTCAATCGAGTCATCAAGGATGAAAAGACTTTAAGAGAACGTCTACCAATTTCTAGATTTTTTATTTTGCTTTTAAAATATGTTTGTGACTGGTCTCAAGAATATGAAAACGGTGTTAAAAGTTTTAAAGAAAATCCTACTTTGACATTGAATATATGGACGGCATCATATAACTGGGCTCGTGAAAATAAGGATATTAAAATTGTAAAATTATTAAATGCAACTAATTATCTTGTACCCGGTAAAAAATTGAAACATCTATCGGAAGATAAATGTATGACGGATATCTCAACATTCGATCAATACAAAAATTTGTGTTGCGATCAATATGAAGTTGTATTAAATACAGAAAATTATTTAAAAAGTACTTGTGATTGTCCAGCATTTCTTAAAAACTATATGTGCAAGCATATTTTGGGTCTGGCAATCAGGTTGAAATTAATTGTTCCTCCAGTTGAGGCTAAAAATATTCCAATAGGAAAAAAAAGGAATGTGGGTCGCCCATCCAAGGCGAAGAAGGCTTTAATTGTTCAATGAACTTTATCTTATTATTTTATCTTATTATTGTTTTATCTTATTCATAATTGGTTATAAAGTTAAAATACAGAATGTTTATTTATTTGTATCCGTTTGATTATTGTTTTATCTTATTCATATTTGGTTATAAAGTTAAAATACAGAATGTTTATTTATTTGTATCCGTTTGATTATTGTTTTATCTTATTCATATTTGGTTATAAAGTTAAAATACAGAATGTTTATTTATTTGTATCCGTTTGATTATTGTCCATTTCCCCTATAATTTTAAATCCGTCTTTTTAAACTTTTTTATTGATGTTGAGGTTATTTTGCAAATCTAAGTAATATTTAATGTAGCATTTGTAATTTAAATATAGCATATGTTACTTATATATAGCGTTTGTTAATTCTGTATAGCATATGTTACTTATATATATCGTTTGTTAATTCTGTATAGCACATGTCATTTATATATAGCGTGTGTTACTTAATATAGCATTTGTTATTTATATATAGCGTTTGTTGCTTATTTATAGCGCTTGTATTTTTATTAGAGCAACGACATTTTTCAATATATAGTCTTTGTTTTTTTTAATATAGTGTTTAATTTATTCCCTAGTAATACTACGTTATAATTTTACTATAGCAAGATTTGCACCTATTTCGATATACACAAAATGCCTGGCTGCATTGTTTTGAGTATTGATTATTATTTAAGATTTTAAGTAGAACATTTTCATCAAATATGTAGATATGTTACTTTCCAAAGGAATGCATGTCCATGTTGACATTATTTGTATATTTATTTATTTTCCATACATACACAATCACGCCATATACCCAAAAGGATGTGGATCAAATTCTTTCCACTATCCCGAAATCAGCTTCCTCCAAACATCCGTATTCAGACAAGCAACTTTAGTTTCATCTACATTTATAATTCCTCTCATACACGCTCTTCTATTCCTGCTACTTGGAAACTTTCGCTCACGCTAAACACTCTCAATCATACCACTCAAACTACTTATCGGATTATGGATAATTTTCATAATTCATAATCAGTATTTACTGCATTTGATTAGTTTTTCTCAAAATAGAAATATAATACGTTTTTTTACAAAAATACTTAAATAGTACATTTTCAGAACTCATTATATTAAAATAAAACAGCTTTAGGTTATAATTCTGCATTAATATTTATTAATAATCGACGTTTCGTCGAACTCAACGTTCGTTTTCATCAAGAAAAAAAGATATAAATAACTTTAGAGTAAATAAACAGTTAATTATTGCTATGTTATATTTATTTATTCTAAATCTAAATGTCATTAATTTCTTTTTTCCTAATGAAGACGAACGTTGAGTTCGTCGAAACGTCGATTATTAATAAATATTAATACAGAACTATAACTTAAAGCTGTTTATTTTTAGCTAATTTCTTAAATTATACACATCAGATGAATTGTGAACCACATTGTATAAATCACACATATAAATAAAATGTACTAGCAAATCAATAACAATATAAAACTATAGATTTCCTAATAATGCACATTCTCTAGTTTTGTTTCTATTTCAGATTTTACTCGGTCTAGTTTTATAAAATTTCCTTTTACTTCGATTACTTTGTTAAAACAATATTATTGTAATGTAACGTAATTTTCACATAAAATCTTTTTAATAGTTCAGACCTAAATTTCACTAAATGCTATGAACTCTATTTAAACAATATGAAATAAATTCTTTTTTATTTTTTGTTTCGCAAAATATTTAACTTTCATGTCAAATAATGTTATTGTTCAATTCTGTTTATATTTGGTGACTACTTTCGAATCTAACCTATTATTTAATCTATTATTATTGCACAATAGTATTTCAATTTTCGTATTTAATTTGGCTGTGACATTTTTATTAGATTTTGATTCGTATTGCTTAACAGAAAGCAGTACTTTGTTAATAGTTCATTTTTTTTTTACATTATTAATACAGAATTTTGTTCAAAATTAAAATTAAACAAATTTACTTACAAAAGCAATTCATAATTCACAATTCATCTAATAAAATTTACCAATACATTTCATAATTCTAAAAAGAAATGTAATTTTATAAGCTATCTTGTTAAACACAAAAAATAAATTGTCATAATGATAAGGGTGGGTATTGTAATCATAACAAGTTTGACATATCGAGATTTTTACAAATAAGCACGAATTAGACTTGCTTATAGTAATACCAGCTGTACTTAGCGTAATGTCCGTCTGTCGGTCTATCTGTGGACACGTGTAGAGCAAATTCGGCTGAATAAATTGTTTATAATTAACAATTTTTATTTGGAAGATTTTTCGATACGACTATGAATTTTATATATATATATATATATATATATATATATATATATAATTATGTAAATAGATGGCATATTTATGTCAAGACAGTTTTGCATTTATTATTGCATGCATTATCATGACTACAGTAGTTGGTGTTATAAAAAATCTTTCTATTCCATAAATTTATTTAATACGATGACGGTCGATTCTGTGGTGGCAACAGCAGATTTATATATATATATATATATATATATCAGGGTGACCACAGGTTACCAAAATCTATTTTCCCTGTGTTATTATCATTTTTCCCTGTGTTAAATTTACAATTTTATTATAACTTATACATTATACTCTTGTATTGGCACTATTTGTTCGTATTTTCATAATAATTTCAACTAAATGGCTCGTTATATTTTAATATTTTTTATTGCGAAACATAATATATATATATATATATATATATATATATATATATATATATATACAGGTGTTCGTTCGCTTGGTTGATATAGGGCAATAACATGGGATTTCGATAATATGCAGAATACTACTTTCTGAAGTAAAATTCGAAGAAATACTTAGAATACTTTTCGATAAGGAATAAAAAGTTATATAATTTGGTTTTAGTTTTAATTTGCTAGCATGTACCGTTTGCGCGCTAGAATTTTTTTTAAATGTTTTTTAGAATTTTCAATAATTTTTCCTGCTAAATCAATATGAGTTAGAGAAAAAAGTTACTTAGCTATTATGTAGCTAATTTTTTTCTCAATTTTACTGAATTTTTTCAGATTTTTTTGAGCAAATTTTTAAAAAAGTCTTTTTTTACGTTTTGAGTTATTTTTTCATCAGTTTTTGTCAAAATGTCTGAATAAAATGATAGAATATTATTTTTTGTTGATAAATACTTGAATCAGTTCCTGTGTTTATAAAATATTATCATCAATGTGTTATTAAAAATTGGATGTCATTTTTTGATTAATATAATATTAAAATTATCCAAATTAATGTATTAATCTTATTTGAGTTTCAACAAAAGTGTATACAATACATATAAAAGTTATTTTTTTAAAAAAATAAACGTATGTGATCAGATTTAAATAAATATATATTCTTGAACGAATTAAACAATTTAATTATTATGTAATGTTGCCAATATTCCGTGAAAACTATTCAAAAAATTTAACGTAAAATTTTTTTTCCCTGCGTTTTCCCTGAATATTTTCTATGATTCAAATTCCCTGTATTTTCCCTGTTTCCCTGAGTTTTCCAGAATGTGGTCACCCTGTATATATATATATATATATATAAAGCAAGATATTATTTTATTTATAATTATTGTTTTGCAGAATAAAACCATTAC
Organism: Clivina fossor; assembly: GCA_963966155.1. Taxonomy (NCBI): domain Eukaryota; kingdom Metazoa; phylum Arthropoda; class Insecta; order Coleoptera; family Carabidae; genus Clivina; species Clivina fossor. The sequence continues at coordinate 8,475,740 of OZ014564.1, read as the reverse complement.
AATATTAAATTACTTGGTGCACTAGAACAATCTATTTTTATATTTTTAATATCAAAATATACTGATACGTATTATTGCTAAAGCTATTTATTAAGTACTGTAATAAAATGTGTGATCACAAAATGATGATTTATTATTTTTAATAAATATTTTTGTATATTAAATGTAAATTTCTGGTGTCTTTAAACTTTAATTTTAAAATCATTTTAAATAACAACGGAATGATGCTGCCACCATTTTGTCTATTCTAATATAACTACAACGAATGACAAATGAAAGTTTAATTTTAATGCAAATACTCTCTTTATAAAACTGGATGACAAAAAAAAAAAAGAAGAAAACGCGAAGAGACTATTTTCTTTCTATATGTTGATAAACGCATAAATAGTCCGTTAAAGGGGCCATACGCATACGCTTAAGCTGTTGCTATATTTATATACGTAGACACACGACCAAGTTGTGTGTGAGTTCACAACGAAACGTCGGGCGCCTTATAATCAAAGAAGTTGAACGACCGCCAGCATCGACATTTCACGTTACACGATATTCAGAACAAAACTTTTATCTCAAATTTTCTATTTTCTATTTTCGAATTTCATATTTTGCTTAGAGACTTTACGATTTCAAATTGTTGATACTTACGAAATGTTTATCGATTAAATAGTTAAATATTATAAAAATCAAATGTCTGGAAATTTAATACTTTGAGGCTCGATTGCACAAAGTATTGATAACTTAACGCAATGACTTAACTAGATTGTCAGATGTCAAGTTAACGAATTGGTTAACGTAAAATAATCTTGAAAATTATATTATTGAAATTTTTAATATAAAAAAAGCTCAACATGAACTAATTCAAAAACAATTTAAATTATTAATTAATTTATTTTAAGAAATTGACTTACAAATTTTATGAACGTGATAAGAGCTTTACTAATAATTTATCGTGGATACATTCTTTATTAATATTTCTAATGTTAATTGTAATATTATATTGTAAATAATAAATATTTATATCAAAAAAGATTTTCATTTTTTTTTTAATAAATTATCGAAAGAATAAGAAGTTTGAAGAATACTTGCATGAACTGAAAACTTGTATAAATATATATTCAAAGATGTCGTTGTCCTTAAATGGCCCAATGGGTCGATTACCCATCACCCAACTGAAATAATAAATCTAACCTCCAAAGAAACGGGACACTACCGATTACCAATTATAACCGATTATTCAACCGATACATAGTATTTATCATATGTTTTTCTATTTGTTAATATTCCAGCGTGTTGTCGATTAAGTTCGATGTACTTTGACGTTTTGCTTCGCAACACTTTTGAACGTCAAACACCTCATATATATATATATATATATATATATATATATATATATATATATATATAAACCAACGCGAGAAGTCTTTTAGAACGAGTTTTGTTTTTAATTCTTCTTGTTTTTTTTTTTGTAGTATCTTTGATAAATATAGTGGACACGATATGATAATAAATGTCAAGTAAATTTTCGTGTATTTCAGAGAATTTTATAGTGTGCTGATTCTTCAAATATCCGAACTCTAAACTATATTATTGTAGTATGATATATTTTTTCAGTTATTGAATACAAAATTGTATTTAATAACAAATTTCTTTTTCAAAACGCCATAATTTTGTTAATTTTCAATAAAATCGATCGAGAATCAATATCTAAAATTCTAATCTTTAAGGAAGTTTAGTGGAAACATTTTTTTTTTCATATTACAAGCGACAATCAGGCTACCTTTTTTTGCGGGCATGCAGCAACAAAAAAAAACATTCGCGATGTTATTTTATTGTTCGAATAACGTATAATAAAGTGCTTTTTACTACCATTCCAAAATATAAATTCCCCTTTGAGCTGTGCGCGTTTAAAAATAACAGTTTTTTAGCTTTGGAGAACTGGGCTAGCCCCTTAATTTAAAAATGTTGAAAGAATTGTAAAAGAAATCTGGTGTACAAATTTATTAAAATCCCTTAAAATCCTAGTAAAATCATGGTAAAAATCTATTAAAAGTATTCTTAAAAAATCTTGTAAAATCCTAAAATCTCCTGTAAATTTCGTATAAAATCCGTAAAATCAACGAAGAATGACTACAATCTCAACAATCATACGTGAAAATTTGAAGACGTGGTTTCCCCCTCAAGAAGTCCGTAACATTTAAAAATCAATTAATTATGCAAACAAACCTGTGTGTAGCACCAGTTTTCGGCGACCGGCGTGTTGACTTCTTGAGGCGGTGGACTAGGCACTCGGCTGACCGCCATGCTGCTGCTACCGCTGCTCGAATGGAGGTTCGAGCTCACCCGAGCCGTCTGCCCTGGCGAGCAGTCACTCACCACCGGCAGCCTGGAAAACAAATTATACATTACAATTATTATTTCGCTCAAACCTTTTGCACAAATCTTACATTCTACATTTAAATCGTTAACATGAGACAAAAGTCGTCTGTACAAGAACAAATCGTAAGATTTCAGCTTAAGCGGGCCCTTACACGGTCAATCAGGAATGACAGTCTGAATGAAAAACCAAACTGTTATTCTTGACTTCAATCACGAAGCTTCTACACTTATATTAATTTTGATAGTTGTCTTTATTCATATTTTATTTTATTTATTTATTTTATTCACTTTTCTTTATTCATACTCGTAGTATTGTAAATACTAAATATGTACGACTTTTGCAATATAACTATGAAATAATAATAGTATTTATTTAGCTATTATTATTTGTATTTATACATATTATACAAATTATATTTTATAATAAATATTATAAATACACAAAATAGATTACTGTGGTAAAACTGAGTGTTAAATTTCTAAAATCAAAATTCTTGTAAATTAATATAATCATTCTACCTCAACCAATTTATACATTTAAACTTATTTTGCTTTACAATTAAATTTTAAACTATATGAACGCCCACACACTCATCCATGTGTTGTCATTAACCTATCTAAATAATGAAATAGTTAAATAAAACTTACAAATTATATGTCACATGTGAAATAACTTGATTAATACCAATGTAGAGTAATAATAACAATAACAAATGTAGCGTAATATCTATTGCACTATCACAATAAAATAACATGTATAATAAGTAATACCATGCCATTTCTATGCCTGACTGATAAATACTGTACTATCCTTCACTGTATCATAAAATAAGAATTAATGTAGATGTCTCTGCAGTCAAATACAAGATAATAAAGCCGGCCTGCACAGCTAAGCGGTTTGGGACGTGTGTGTCACTTGTGTCTGAAACCGCTTTTATACCTGTGCGGGCCCGGGCTCGGGCTAGGGTTCCTATCCTACAATGTTTCCTATCCTAGCCAATGCAGAGTGATAAGATAAGTTTATATTATTGGTTGTAGAAAATTATGATGTCATTTTCAGCCACTACTCTTTAACAAGGGTGCTAGAAAAAAAAATTGTATAGAAATACAATTAAAGATAAGTAGTTCGGTTTGCAGCTTAACTTCCGTTTCTGATTCAAATTGTGGATTTTAAAAAAAATTGCATATTTTTTAGTTGCTTAGATAATGCTACTATGATTATATTATTAGCATAATATCATTTACTTAAAAAGAAAACAAAAAAAAGTGCAAGCAACAGAATGTACTAATTTCAATTAAAATAATATCTTATAAGCTATATAGCGATAGTCGGAAGTGTATTAGGTAAAAGGTAAGCCATCAAGAATACAGAATCATAATATACAAAAATATGATTTTAATTTAAAATTTCTCCTCTCGCCTTAGTTGGGCAAACTGAGAAAAAAAATTGTGCACGGCGTAAAGCAGTGTCCGTTTAAACAAATTAATGAAATGAGTCGCAATCAAAATGAAAGAAGTGTCTCGACCGAGACACTTTCATTTTTCGCTCGCTTCCTTGCTTTGGGGTCCCTTTGAGGGCGCCCCGAATATAAACAGCGCCAGAGTCTGTTACTCTCTCTCTCTCTCTCTCTATCTGTTGCGCTCGAAATTTCACTCGCTTTTCTACAATTTAATTTCACTTAAGTTTCTCGCACCCAACAAGCAGGGCTCCTCCGATGTGATATCGCATTTTCTCTTCACGATTCTGCACAATGAATAAATGTGCTGTGTGGTATGTATGCCTTTTACTTCCTACATAACTAAATCTTTTCTAATCAGTTTTTTTTTTCCAACCAAATTGGAACAACTATACGATAGAACTGATTTAACTGGAAATATATATATATATATATATATATATATATATATATATATATATATATATATATTACAGTTTTTTTAAATGAAATTCTAAACAGATCTGTAGCGTTATAGAATGTTTCGCCTTTTGCCATTAACTAGAAACAGATAAACGATTCTATAACGATACAGAACTGTACAGAATTCCACTATAAGTATTTTTTCACACAGTAACAAAATTTTACCTGCAATTGAATTGCTAGAAAAGTAGTTTAAATTTTAATTTACGAGTTGCTAAATGATTTTCAGTTTTATATTTCAATATCATATTTGATCCTAGGAGAGTCTTGACCGCAAGTACAAAATACATGTTCCGTGATCATTTATTTAGACATTATTCGAAATTGCAAGTCGTGCGTTCGCATAGAGCAGCCAGTAATCTAAACTACTGATATTTTAACACAAGCAGTTGATCAAACTGTTGTGTTTGTTTAATTAATGCCTGATATTGTGGTGACTTTTTTTTAATTTTACGAGAAACAAAAACGTCGGCCAGTAGATTTGAACCATCGAAACTACTATTAGTATCTAGCGCTTAACACGCTCGGCTACTGCACTGACCAGTTTCATATTTAAATTGTTAAATAAGTGTAAATTGAACATCATATTGCAAAAAGTCTAATTTTACAGAATTTTACAAAAAAATATCAGATATTTTCTATATATTTGAATAAAATCAATCATATAAAAAATTTCCATTACTGTATTACAAGAAGTGTAGATTAAATTAGGTTAATTTGATACCAGATTATATAAAAACTTAGCAACTTAGTGTTAATATCCCACGATAAGAAATATCAGTTAGTTTGTTGCTCATACAGGCTACTTTTATATATCGACGACAAAATCTTGTACAAAGACAGTGTCTCACGATAATAAACAATAACATTTAAATAGTTAATATGAACAAAAGTCGCCTGTACAAGAACAAAATGTTGATGTTCCTAATCGTAAGATTTCAGTTTAAATTAGATTAATTTGATGTTTGCTTATTTTCTTCATTAATAATATTGTAAATATGCGACTATTGCAATATGATTATGAGATAATAATAGTGTTTATTTAGCTATTACTATTTGCATTTATACATATTACATTTTATAATAAATATTATAAATAAATAATACACAAAATTAATTACTGCGGAAAATATGTAAATATTTTTATTTTCAGTGTTAAATTTCTTAAATCTATTATACGTTTTATTCCTCAACTTAATATAAAAATTATTATGTCAGCTTTAGACGTTGATTTGTTCCCATTAAATTCACATTTATATTAATCGTCAATCAATATATTATTATGTATATAAGTAATAATAATAAATTATAAATTACAAAATTTTCTATAAGTTTCTGTTTGTATTAATGTAAAGTTCACACATCAATTTTCAAAGACATTTCACATGAAACTTCATCAGTTGGTTACAATAAATATCTGAATTGTTTCTAATTTGAAATGAGAGAAAGAGCGAATTGTGATCAAAGATTGCAATATTGGAAACTATGTGTTTCGAAAACAACAGCCAACACATTGATTTATTCATATCGCAATATCTAAAATGCTAAAACGTTCGCCGAGTTTGGAGTTAATTTAGAAAGTGATCCAAATTTCCTATTTTATCTAGAATTCGTGACTAGGTTAGCACAACAAACCAGCGCAATCATCAATACTATCGTGAAATATCTCTTCCGTTTTCATAAGTCTTTTCATATCGACTAGCTTCTTTAAAATTTTACAAATCATTTTTCTATTTTATTGGTTACAACTTCTTTTGATATTTTTCTAGATTTGGTTTACGATTTGCTAAATAAATAAATAAAATAGCCAAACAAAACCCAAGTTGCAAAATACAGCAAAAAGTGACGTGAGGCACATATTATAAATGTTTTTAATGCAATTTAATAAAGTAGACATTTATCTATTCTTTATTTGTAAGTAATTGGCAGTTATTAAAAAAACTGATATATTATTTTTTTTTTAGTTCGATGACTTCAAACAGAAAAAGCTATAAATTTGATTATAAATATTTTAACATGGTAAAAAAATCTACCAGAACGCATTATATTATAATAAAAAGACTTTAGAATTAAGTTCTGTATATATTTTAATTAAAAAAATCGACATTTTGACGTACATCAGGAAAAATTAAACAAATAAACAGAACATAGTAATAAAATAAGTAACTAGATTATAAAATTTATAAATGATTAACTTAAGAACTGAATTTTAAAGCCTTTTTATTTTAACATAAATTTGAATATGTGATAATTATTAAACTTAAATTTATTTTTAACATTCTCTATCAAAGTTCTGTTTTTTGTTAAATACTATTAATCGTACCATGTATACCAAGTTAGTCACGCGGTTAAAAGGCGGTTAACGACGTTAATCACCACTTAGTCGCGCGATTAGTTGGTACATGCTACTACCCGATGTGCTTTAACTATTTTCAGCTTGATTTGTGTTTATGTTCGAATTAATGGTTTAATCTGAGTTAATGATTCAAGTGACAAAATAATTTTGAAAGATTATTAATTTTTTTATTATTTTTTTTTTACATTAAAAGATGTAATATTTATTATATAAAATTATGTTATAAAGCAATTTGCCAAAAAAATATATATGAATGAAATAACAAAAATAGTTCATTAGTAGGAACGGAAAAAAACGAACAAATACGCAAAAAACATATTGAAAACAAAACATAGTAACGTAACACACACACACACACACACATACATAGCCACCAAAAGTGTGTAACAGGAAATAGTTGAAATTCGCCAGACTACTACTCTGCTATTATAATAATCTATGTACAGATCACGTTTATAAAACACGTGGTATTATACGTAGTGTAATTCGCATGTTGTGTGTCTGGTCTGGGCTGTGATGCTGGTTTAGTATGAACTGGTGCAGTTTCAACGATACAGCAAAACATACACTCTAAACAAAATTTATGTAATTTTAACTACAAACCATGAGACACTATGATGCCCAGTATTTTTAGGTATAATTACTCAACTGATGTCTGTTTTAGTAAATTTATAGAACTTCAGTAGATTTGCTGTCAAGAATTTTCCATGAATAGCTAAAATTTGTTTAGTTCTGTAATATATTTCTAAATTCACATAAAGGATGTATTTTGAAATTAATGAATTACACTTAAAATATTTTATTAGTATTATTATATAAAATAAAATATGTATTGTCTCATTATTTTGATGAATTATTATAGATAATAATATACAAGCTGTAATTTTACATAATTTAAAAAGTTATACGTAATTTTACATTAAGTATGTGATGCAATTTGCAGAAAGTAAGTAATTTTACATACTTATAAGATCATTTTTACTTACTTTGTGTGATTATTATGAATTATGTAAAAATTACAGAATTTTGAGGTCGAAATACAGAATAATTATGGTAAAATAAAATTATAGATTTTTTTATAGTAAAATTTTACTGTTTTTTTTTTTGCTGTAATTTCGCTAAAAAAAATTACAGTGTAGTTTACTGCATGTATGTATAGCATATATAGCTATATCATTTGCATTAATCGATCTATACAAACTGTAAGTGGAGTTATGTTGCTCCAAAAAGTGACTGAACAAATTTATTATTAGTATTGATGCGGTGATTAAGATTGGGCCATATCGATCAGTTTTAATTGTGCCGTAAAATCGTAGCAAAATTGCGCAGTTCATAGATCGCTCAGTTTTGTTTGAACATACACTATACAACATTGTAAAAAATCTTTCAAACCTCATTATATTAAAATAAAAAGGCTTTTAAGATTAAGTTCTGTATAAATTTTAAATAAAAATTTAGGTTAATATAATAATATTATAAATATATAAATATAATAATATTATAATTTAAATTATTATAATTTTTCGTGATGATGATGATAATTAAAATTAATACAGAACCTAATCCTAAAACCTTTTTTTTTATTACTTTAATACACTATACAATTTTTACTCAGTTTAGTGCGCAGTTAAATCCTAGCACGCATTCTAATGAATGAATATTTTTAAATATAAGCTACAAAATGCTCTATTCACTACATATTTTACTATATAACCACAAATTAATGGTAATGCATCGATGCAAATGGTAAATGAACTGCAACAGCCACACACACATACAAACTCGCATTTCAATTATGCAGTTATGGTTATGTAGAATTTTGTGCAATAAAATAAGCAACTATGGTTTTTGCATATAGGCAGTTATTCTTCTAAATTTCGATTTGATTTATTCAAAAAATTTAAAAACTTATAAGTTTATAAGTATAATAAAATTATTAAAAATGTCAGTTAATAATTAAATTGATAATTTGATAAATCATAAATGTCACCAATTATGTAAATAATTATGCTACAGTAGTAGATTTCCTGTAATTTTTATAATTTTGTAAATATGTTTTACAATGTAAGTAATTAGCCAAAAAACTAAATAAAGTTTGATTATTATTATTATTCAGCCTGGTGCATGATAAATTTAAGATTTGTGATTTAGATTTAAAATTTATAAATTTAAGCACAGATACATGATGAGTCAAAAATATGAAATCCAACCAATTAAAGCCTTATAAATCATGTGTGTATATATTTTACGTTTCCGACATATGCATCATTTGAGGTTATATGGGAACTGGATACCAAAAATTGATATTTTTCAAATGATGGTGAAAGTGACATAATTATCTCTCAGGTATGATGTTGTTAAATATGTAATAAATATTAAAAAGAAATACTTAATTTTTATTGATATTTAACAACTCGGTTTCCTCTATTCACTGACAGCTGACGACAATAAATCCATTGAAACAAGTCAGCTATGTGCATGTTGTCACGTGTTCAAAATACTGTAACATGATTGGTTAGATTTAAAATTTTTGATTTAAGAATATAAAATATAGTGATATTCTAGATCTAAATTTTAAATCATAAATTTCTTAAATGCACAATATTGTATTTCATTTCATTTCTATTTAAATCAACATGCATCACGCTTTACAGTTACGTCTTTCTGATTTAGTAATATGATAGAAAATGTATCCTTCAAGTACATACATCTTTTGATTCAAAAACAAAATTTTTGTAAATTTTTAATTTAACAGAACAGTATTGGTCTTATAAATTCACTCAAAACTATACAATAGAATGAAAAACAATAAAAAATAAGAGTTTATTATACGTTCAAATCTTAATATATCTTTTAAAATGCAAGACCTACTTACGCAATAATAAATATTAAAACATTTAACGTAGTTTAAAAAACTCATTATAATAATATTGTAAGACCCATCAATATTAACATCAGATTAATACGAGAAGCAATTGAAATTTACAAAGAAAAAGATAATATCAAGGTATTGATTTAAATCAAATTTGGCTTTCTATAATTAAAAATTTATAAATTTTAAAATCTCGTTACTTATTTTGTTATCTAGTAGCTTGTTTCTATGTTCTGTTTATTTACTGCAAATGTCATTTATATTTTATTTCCTGATGAAGACGTACGTTGAGTTCATCGAAACGTCGATTATTATTAAATATTAATAGAGAACTACAACCATTTAATCAGTTTAGAAACTTTTTAGTCTTACACTCTGGCCAGAATATAGATACTACAGTTCTAAAGCCTGCTGCCTGGTGCAGTGTCGACCATTGAACTCCGGGACAGACGCACCAACGTGTCAAGCGACGCAAGACAAACGCAAATGGTCGCCTCCTGGTGCACTGCACTCTCTTATACTATAGTATAGGTCTTGTCTTATTGCACACCTGGTTCCTCCTTATAAGATTATTTGTTTATATTGCCATATTTGGTTTGTAATCGTGAGTGTGTATGTGTAGAAAGATTTTTTTTTTGATTATGGAGTGTTGAATACGTGACCTTGAAGCTGTGACACGCGTTTAACGTACAACACAACCACGGATACGATGGGGTCACTTACCCGTCTGTGTCATCGGTGCTTGACCTCTCTCTATGGACAGTTACATTTAGCATAATATTCCATAGAAGTTGTCTGTTTGGGATTTTGTGTATCGAATTGTTTATTGATATTAAGGTTAGATATTTTATATATATATATATATACTAAAATTATTTGACCTTCAAATTATGTAATAATAAATCATAAAAATTTGCAACGATTGTAAAAAAAAACTTAATGTTTTTACGTAAATGCAATCAAATTTCCGAAAAGAATAATTAATCTTGTCATATTTTAAAATAAAACGGCTTTAGGTTGTAGTTCTGTATTAATGATTATTAATAATCGACGTTTCGACAAACTCAACGTACATCTCCCATCAGGAAAAATTATACAAATGACATTTACAGTAAATAAACAGAAGATAGAAGCAAGTTACTAGGCAACACAATAAGTAACTAGATCATAAAATTTATAAATTTTTATTTAAAGGATGCCAAATTTTATTTAATCATTGCCTTCATACTGATTGATGTTATCTTTTTCTTTATAAATTTCTATTGCTTTTCTTATTAATCTACTGTTAATATTGATGGACCTTGCAATTATTAGAGTATCTTAGAATTTTACATCATAAAGATTTTCCTGTTAATTTCTATTTATTTCTAAAAGAAAAAATACGTATATTAAACAAGTATATAAATATATAGTAAATTTCTGTAATCTTAAAAGTTGCATGAACTTACAATGTCCATATAAAATAATATCAAAAACAAGCGACCAACGATTATATGTTATGAATAAGTAACATGTTCTAATTCATTGAACTACAATGACAAATCCTTTGTTAAAATTATATCTTCTGTAGCATAACACAATTTCTTGAGTTTGCCGGGGTTGTGTCAGCCTTGACACAAACTATGATAAAACACATACATTGATTTTACAAAAAAAAAAAAATAACACAATACATTAAAAAGAAATTATACCAGATTAATGTAGTCAACTTCAATGATACAGGAATAAAGTATTTGATAATTAGATTTAAAAAAAATTGTAATTAGAATTATATATAGTATTGACTGTATTGTAAAATTAGTTATTAAAAATAAAGATATATTTTAAATTATTTGTAATATTTTTCTAACAGAGAATTAGTCGTATGCGTTATACCGGCAGTGAAACTGTAACAATCTGTAGTAAAATATTTTAATGGCAAAAAATCTAAAACTTGTCTAATTATTATAAATATCAGAAAATCTGAGCTTCAAGACTTTTAAATCGTAATTTAATTACTATTTGATAGTTTTTATATCATTCGCCTGAATAGATTATTTAAAATTTATGTTACTTATATGTAATTAAATTTTTTGGTAGTTTTTTATAAATTGATATTACCACTTTAATGCAAAGTTGTCATATTTTCTTGAATTCATCATATTCAATCAAAAATTTATGTCAGATGAAAATAAATCATTTATTTAAATGAAAATAATGCATAGTTAAAATAAAACTGCTTTAGGTTAAAGTTCTGTATTAATATTTATGTATAATCGATGTTTGGACGAACAAATGACATTTACAGTAAACAACAGAACATACAAACAAGTTACTAGGTAACGAAAAAGTAACTAGATCATAAAATTTAGATTTTTAATTAATGAAAACCAAATTTTATTTATCTCAGTGCCTTCACAGTGATTGATGTTATCTTTTTCTTTATAAATTTCTATTGCTTCTCTTATCAATCTGCTGTTAATATTGATTGGTCTTGCAATTATTACAGTATCGAATTTTACATCATAAAGATATTCTAACGCATGTTCAGCAATAGTAGATTTAGAATTACTAGAGTTTAAAACAAATTAATCGTTTAATGTATAAACTAAAAGAATTATTATCTCGCTTATGAGACGACTTTGAAGGTTTATCGACTCATTTTGAGGTGTACTATCGCCCCTTAAATCCTTAAAATGATAAAGAAAAGACCGTACAGTATATTGAAAATCAAGCCAATACAATAATAAATTTTTCAGGAAACATTTCACATCTTTTTCCTATAGAATAAAACCTAATAAAATGATTAAATGAATGAATCGCTTAGTCAAAATTTATACGAAACAACTATTCATTAATATGAAAATGTTGCCGTATTATGCTACAATGTACACGTAAATTACTTCGTTACGTATGCAAGATGAGTTATGAAAAGAGCCGTGCTGGCTGTTTTTACTGTATAAAATAGACAAAACGAACAAACAAACTAGTTCCTTGCTTTTGTTCCTCGATAAAGTTACACATTTCGCTGTTTCAGTGCAATGTGATATTCACAAGAAAGGCAGTTTATTGTCTTCGTCGAGAAAACACACAAAAAAACGAAGCTATTCTCAGCTGCACTTCTAAGTTTTTGTTCCATTTTATTCGCTTGATGGAAATTAATTTACATCGAGTATCTATTTTTACTAATAATCATTTTATTTGATGTAGAAGTCTTACATAGTGTTTGATCTCGTTATATACAAATCATGTCATATTGAAATAATTGGCACAAAACTGACATATAACCCTGACATTTTCGGTTGAAGATAAAGAACGAAATTGTCTCTTTAATAATATACCATCTCCCATTCACTTTTTGCATTTGTTTTTGAGTGTATTAAATTTATTTTAACTGTTCAATTATAAATTTGATTGCTTTGATGTTAAAGAAATATATATTTTAAATAAAATTATAAATTGCATATTATTTCTAAATTTATGCAAAGGAATTCATGTATTATTCAAAATAGATATGTATTATAAGTTATAAAAAAATAAAATTAGAAAACGAATTTATTGTATTGCACTGGTATTTACAATTATACTGCGAAATGAAATTTTCTAGCAAGTTAAATATAGATTCATGAAATTATCGATTCTAAGAATTTAGTTAGAAGAATCTGTTCTGTTTAAAGATATTAGTTGGTTAATCTATTCTTGAAATTTTGTCAAAAAAATCGTTAATACGAAATAAGCTAAGGTAAGTAATTAAGTAGTGATCAAAATTGAAATTTACTTAAAGTTCTTTAAATTTAAAGATTTAAGCCTAAATTTAATGACCAGAGTAGCGGCACTAATAAATAATATTAAAATAACAATTTAATAAATCTTACTACACAATCGATTACAACATATAAATGATTCGAAGATTTCAAATTGAAATATAAATTCTGTAGAATTTTTAACATTGCTGATAAAACTTCAATCTGATATTACTCAACTTATATATATATATATATATATATATATATATATATATATATATATATATATACTCCTCCAATGTAGCTAAGGTATTGGAGATAAATAGCTGAACTAAAGTAAAAGTTCTCAACTTGGTATATATGCTTGTAAATAACTTAGAATATTGAATTTTAAAATTATTTCGAGTGCATCTTTGATAGGCGTCTGGCTGAAAACGAAGATAGTTGAAATATTTGAATGTCTCTTATATTATGTGTCTGGTTGTTGTTGTGCGAGTGTATTAGTTGCGTGTGGCAATGAACTCTGTCTCGGGCGCGGTCGTATATATGCACATCTACATCTATATATTGATGTGTGTGTTTGTGTGTGTGTATAAGCACGCATGCCGCCACAAACGCACGACTGCACGAGGCAAATGAACCTAAACAAAAACATTACACCCGACTTTTGTGCTCGACTGTGTTCACTTCATAACTATACGAAAAGCTCACTAAGCATTTTTTTTCTGCGTGTGTTTGCATAATATTGAAGGTATATAACAGCAAAATTACAGTTACAAATCTATTTTATATATCTATCAATGTTTATAAATATATTGTAATTTCATATAATTATAACAATATTCAACTATGAATATTAATTCACATTCGAAAAATAATCGGTATTTTAAAGTAAAACAAAATTAATAGATCGTGTTCGGTGTTAAAAAAAATTCTATTATTGCGTGAACGAAAGTTTCCAAATAGTAGGAATAGAAAAGCATGTATAAGAGGTATCATGAATGTGGATGAAGCTAAATACTAATTACATAGCCAGCCAGACGAAGAACCGACAGCTTATAATGGTTTCTAAACCACTCAGATATAGCTTTATTTAAATTCTGGTGTGTGATCTAATTTTTTCCTTTAAATATTATAAATATACTAAAAAATCTTTTAGAACTCATTATATTAAAATAAAACTGTTTTAGGACTTAGTTCTGTGTTAATTTTTATTAATAATCGACGTTTCGACGTACTCGACATGCATCATGAGAAAAAATGATACAAATATTTTTAAATAATTTTTATATATCTTTTAAGCAATCACAGTATGGTTGTTTTTGAAAATATTATACTTATGTCCGTATGCATAAACATTTTCGTTAAAAATAACGTTTCGTCAAAATAAAAATTCTTGGATCTCGTAAAAAATTTTGTAAATAGAAAGATTTCTTAAAGAATTCAAAACGAATCATTATTTTTAACGAAATTGTTTATGCATACGGGGTTTAATATATTAAATCAAAAAGGTTTTCGTTATAGTTCTACCAAATAATTTTCGTTGCAAATGAAAGGCGCAGATTGGCGAAAGTATATACCTATATATATAAAACACACAATACTAGGCTGAAGCAAAACGAACGTGTCCTCAAAAACGCTTACTTTACTTTCGCAAACCGTTCGGAATTTTTCGAGAAAAACCCTGCGAAAGATGAATGCTTCTTTCGTTCTTAACGAACACAGATTTATAGCAACTCATTTGATTAAGATAATTGCTTGACTGTTGACAGCTGAATTAGTTTGTCGAAAGTTTTTAATTATCAATATATAGACAGATAAATGATTGGAAATTATTAATTTATTATTAAAACACAAACTAAACTATAATATGTCTACATTGTTTTTAAATTTTAAAATATATACCTACATGCATAAAAAAATTGATTTTGTATAATTTGTTTATTCAATTAGATTACATTTTCAATAATATTAGTTATTTCATCTAAATACTACATATACTGAAAACATTTTTGCTTTGCCTAGATCCAAGGTTTTTACTTTTAACTCAAAAGTAAATGTGTTTTTTAATTGTAAACTTGTGTTTTTCTAAGTAAAATATTTTTCAGAACTCATTGTATTAAAATAAAACCTGTTTCAGGATTAAATTCCGTTTAATTATTTTATAAAAACGACGTTTCGACGAAACTAAACGCTCGTCTTCATCAGGTTGCAAACATTTCTGTATTGTCCATATTTTATGAAAATATTTTTCAAATTTTGTTTAATATTTAAATATTCTGTTTGGATAAATATGTTCTAATTAATTTCTATTATGATCTTTTAAAACACCCTGTATATAACAAAGAGTATATTATTAAAAGTAAAATGATATACTTTCGATTTTAATGTAATTTTTAATAGCCCTCGGTCAACTTTCGTTTAATTTAAAAACTTTACAAGCAATAATAGCGTATCATTATTTTAATGAAATTCTAATTCTATTATATTATCATATTATCATTTTCTTTTTACTAGATGATTCACCAGGAAAAAAAATCTTACCCGTATGCTGGTATAGGTAAACATCTCAAGATGTTCTATCCTATGATACGGGTATTAGTAATTTGATCGTTATCATTTGATTAACAATTTTTTTTGTTAAATAAACATTTTTTTACGTATAAACGTTTTATTTAATTAGATAGCAAGGTGTTAATATTTTTTTTAAATAAATTGTTTAGCTAAGTCAATTTACTTCTTTTACTAAACACATGATAACAAAAAATTCGGTAATTTACCATAAAAACCTGGGGGAACTGATTTACACAAGTTTAATGTTTAATATGGAATCGGCTACGAAATAGATGAGTACGAATATGAAAAAAATGTTGTAGCAAAAGTTGATGTTAATCAGTTAAGATGGTTCTTAACTTCTTGAGCGAATGTTTAATGATCGTTTGATTAAAAAAATGTATATAAATGATTTTGAAGCTATACGTTTGGGTGGACGTCCGATGAGTAGTTGGAGTGATATGATTGAGTGTTTTGCGTAAGCGAAAGTTTCCAAGTAGTAAGTATAAAAGAGCATGTATGAGAGGAATTATGAATGTCGATGAAGCTAAAGTTGCTTGTCTGGATAGGAATGTTTGGAGGAAACTTATTTCGAGATAATGGAAAGAGTTTGTGTCACACCTTTTGGGCGTGATTGTGTATGTATGTAATATGTAATTTTACAGAAGTCAGAGGAAAATTTTTACATTATATAAATATAAAATAAGTGAGCTTACTTACTTTTTCGGTAAATATATAATATAAATTAATTACAGTAAACAACAGAACAAGGGTGTTATAGTTTCAATGTGTGAATTTAGAATTAAAGATTGTACCCCAGATCTTTAATTTAATTTACATTAACATGCAAAAATAAATTTAAAAAAATATTTAAAATTATTTCTAAAAACAAATCGACTATCTCTTGTTGAGACAACCTTTAATCTCTTGTTGAGACAGCCTTTATATGCAGTCCGTAATTTTATTTCGCATTCTTAATAGAAATTCCGAATCGTTTTACGTATTCACAAAACAATTATCAACCAAATAAATCAGAATGTAAAACCAAAACGTATTACAAATAAATGAGAAATTCAGTAAATTATGTAGAGCATAAACGATTATAAGGTAACAACTAATTCGTTATATTTCATGACATTTTTAATGGATGCAACCGATTTCAAAAACAGAAAATAAAGGTGTGCCTTTTCACCATCTATAGTCAGTCTACGAGTTTGATTGTCATAATTTACAATATATATATATATATATATATATATATTACATAACCTAAAAAGTTCTAAATGTAAAAATTAATTTAGGAAAGAAAGTTTTTGGTTGAAACAAAAATGTATTCTGCAATAACGATTTGGAAGTTTCAGAATTGTAGGCGTAAGGTATACTATATACAATACATACACACACACACACACACATTTATATAAATATATAAAATGTACGATTTCATATTGAAATAATTATGTAAAATAATACTGTGTGTACCACTTTCACTTTCTGAAATCTTGCATTCAATTCAATGATACATTAACAGTTGAATATATGAGAAAGTTATATCTAAGACAGAAAATGAATCTTCAATGTTTATATTTTGTTGTTATCTTGTTTTCAGCTCATTAGACACGTTTAAACAAAACATCGTCTTTTGTTATTTATTAGGTGTGATAACTTCTATTTAATTCTAATGTTATGTTACATAAATTAATATTAAAATACTATCACCATATATTAAAAAAAAAAGATTTATTTTCTATTCTACAAATTATGTAATATTTTTGTGAAATTGATTGAGATATTTGAATAGAAAATTTCGAATAAAAAAAAACTTAAATTTAATGTTTTTGTTTCAATTATGTATTAATAATTAATTTTGTTGACCATTTTTTTAACAACTGATTTTAAAAATCATATTTGGCTATTTATTAAAATTAAATTAATATTAATATAGTAAAAGATCTTTCAAAACTCATTATATTAGAATAAAACGGCTTTAGGTTCTTGTTGTGTAATAATTTATTGATAAATCAACGTTTCGACGAACTGAACGTGGATCTTCATCTGGAAAAATGAAGAAAACCCACGTTTCGTTTGTCGAAACGTTGATTTATTGATAAATTATTACAGAACTAGAACTAAAAGCCATTTTATTCGAAATTAATAATTTTAAGGTAAATTTAAAAAGCAATATGCATTAAAAAAAACTATAAAACTTTGTTGTACAAAAACTAAATTAAGCAAAATCTCTATAGAATCCATTTCGCAAAATAGAAACTTCTCAATTTCAAGTGAAATTTTCAAATTCAGTAACTTTCAAATTCGTAATAGTTTATTATATGATTAAAGTTAGAACACTATTAATTAAGTATACCCGAAGGAGAGGGCATAAAAGTTAATATTCCTGGGTGAAATCATTCGAAACCCACAGGTGAAACAAAACTTAGATACTAAACGAAGCAAGCGAACTCTCCGAGATTTAACCAAACTAAAATATACAGCGCTTGCTTGCTAGTAAAGTTGATTAGTCCATGAACTTGGAAAGAAAATTGACGAGTTGAATTTCGACAAATTATCATATACAACAATTAAGTTAGAATATATTTAGATTTATTAATAAAGCATTCATTTCACATACTAATTAAAAATAAATAGAAAATGATATTTCGTTTTGACATTTCACTTCTTATAAATTTTAAAGAGTTGTTCAATTATTTTTCTAGCAACGTGGCTAAATATTATAATAAACCAAATGTCAAAATAAAATAGCATATAAATTAAAAAAAAAAATTAAAATTAATTATAATAGTAATGGTAATAGTTACCTATTGTACCTATAGTAAACAAATAAATTTATTAAACTTTACTTCTAATTGTCTCAAATTAAAAAAAAAAAATACTTGTCCCAGTAAAGCTTTGAACACCCTATACTTATCAAAATGCTTTTTAAGTACATATTTTTGAAATAT
The DNA here is from genome assembly GCA_963966155.1 of Clivina fossor. NCBI lineage: Eukaryota > Metazoa > Arthropoda > Insecta > Coleoptera > Carabidae > Clivina > Clivina fossor. Next base: position 8,456,982 of record OZ014564.1, on the reverse strand, counting down.
CTAATTACAATTATTTTTTAAATTAATGTTATATTCATAAATAAATACATCTAAATATCGTAATCTATCGTGCTGTTGCACAAATCATTGTTAAATGCTATATAAGTTAATCAATTTGTTAACTTATCAACTGCCCATATTTATTAAATCACTTTTCAAGTACATATTTTTTAAATATCTAATTACAATATTTTTTTAAATTAATGTGATATTAGTAAATAAATACATTTAAATATGGCGCGGTTGCATAAAGCATTGTTAAATACTATATAAGTTAACCAATTCGTTAACTTACCAACTGCCCAATCAATGAGACGATTCGAAAACAGTTGACAATTTAGTTGTCTAATTTACTCATTGATTAAGAACCAGTATTTCCAATTTTATTTATTCTTAAGATAATAATAATATTTATTATAGCTTACGATAATAGAAAATATATTTAAATACAATTATTTATAAAAATATACTTAAAACTTTAAAAAATGCAAAAATATAAAGGTGATATTCTTTTGTATAAATCAATATTAAATAAAAATATGAATAAAGAAAAAAATATAATCTTAAGTCTTTTAACGCTCTACAAAAAAATAAGTAAAAGATCATTTGTGATTGGCTAAAAATGTATTAGAATAAATGTCAACATTTTATCGGATAATTTGAAAATTATTCCTAGAATAAATTTATTCCAACATTTGAAAATACTGGGTCGAAACTAACAATGCTTTGTAAAATCGAGTCTGATTTTGTTTTATTATTCATTTATAATAATCTGTTAAAATTTAACTCGATAAAGAATTATTTCGTATATTATCTCACTACTTATTTAAGTAATGCCATCTAGTAACAAGATTTTATCGTCAAAATACAATTACACCCAGCTATAACAGTTTTTTTGCAAATATCTTAGAACATAAAATTTGCCGCATAGTGAGTTTTGCATCTATACGACTCATATTATGAACAAACTCGGTGTACAGGGCCAGTCAGAAAGACCTAGGTGAACGGTAAGGATTTCACTTCAAAAACTTCCTGAATTTCACCCGATCTCTAAAGCCAAACTTAACTTTCCATAGCAGTAATAACGCAATACGTAACGCCGTAACTTTTATGCGAGGGCATATGTGTACATATATTGACGCGTGTCGCCTCTCTGTACTACCTATGCATAATTTAAGTTATACCTTTCGTATACGTTTTCGTTTTCTAACCTGTCGAAAACACAGAGCCTAGCTTTGAGTGTGTGTGAGTGTGTGTGTGTTATAAAAACAAATGAATGCCGAATGCGGAAGCGAAGTTTAGCACAGTTTATAAGAGAAAATTTTTATTTAACCCCTTTTCAACTTTCTACACACGTAAAAAGCCAATTACTTTATCACTGAAATTCTAAATTAAATAAATACCTATTTTTTTTTTAATATTATAAAAATAAAAATCTGTTATATTTCTTGTGGTACGATTCATAAATTAATTTACATAAATTATAATAAAATAATATTTAAGTTTCTTTGTCAAAATTTCAAATCTGTTAATTAAGAAATTTCATGCTAGCTGGCACGTCAAACTGATTAAGTAAGAATTAAAATATACAAAAATTCAAATTTTATTGTAATAAAAAATATTAATTTAAAAAAGAAATGGCCCATATTATCACATTATTTTTTTTAATATTTTAAAGTAGTTTTTAAAATTCTATTTCACAAATACAGTTTTTATTTTTAATTTTTTTATCCTTTTAATTATATCTGACATTGTAAAATTTAGGCAAATAAATTATTTAAAATTGCTTATAATTAATTTATGCTAAATGTTAAAAGTACTTTAGGAATAAGCACTTTTATCTTTATAAAAAAAAAAACTTGTAATGAATTTTAAACCATTCCTTCGGTCAAGCAGAACAAATTAAAAATACTATAAAAAACATTAATCAATTTTTGGAATCTTAAACTGACAATCTTTAGGTTGCCAATTTAGTATAATACAACTGAACTATAATTGTTATAAAATTAAATTTAAATTGGTTTGGATTCATAGCCAGTTTACAAAGTAATTTAAGTTAAAAGCACTTTTATGTATAATTCAAATTGTGTTTTTTATTGTGTTTAATTAGTACAAGTGAGGAATATAGCGTACGTGTAAAATTTACACTATTTTTTAGTGTTAAATTTTACACTCATATTTCTTGTTATTTTATTTTTATCCACATTACATAATGCAGTGTTTTTCAAACTTTTTCTATGATTGAACACTGACTAAACTTAAATACATATATTTTAAATAAAAATGAACATAAATTTTTATGCATAAATTTTTTGTTTCAATTTTGTGATAAAACTTGTATAATATATGCATATATAAATATTAGATAATTTAGTTAAAAATAAACTTCTTCAGTGACATAACTTTATGATTAGATAAATAATAAACTACTTAAATTTATTCGCAATTTACATATATTTATTTGTCAAGTATGCCAAATACAATACAACCACCAAACAGCTGATTTTTGTTGTTCTAACCGAAATGAAAAATAACAACACGGTTGAAACAGCGTATATAATTTTTATTGATGTGTGGCAGTTGGCAAGCAGTGATGAATTTCCGTAGTTGGGGCCACGTGTATTTGGCGGGCGGCCTGTAAGTGTATGACAATGAAAGGTGACATTTAAATCGTTCGTTACAAGGCCGCTAAAACAGTTGTAATTAATTTTTACATAATTTTATTGTTAACGTTTTCATGTATGGTATTAGTGAAATTGATCTGCCCTTGATATTATTTTTCCTATCTTGCTTACTGACTATATATTTGCTACTTTGAAATATACATAGCTAAACGTACAACTATAGGTATGAATAATATTCACGAATGTTATTTATTATTAATCATTCACTGTTATTAGATTTGATCTATGATCTAATATCGATATGAACAATAAATGCAATGTAAATTTAATAGTTATGTTACTTTTTATTATATATGATTCACATTTATAGATCGATTTTACAATATATTAAATACGGAATTATTTTTAATGGAAACTATACATAATATACTATACTACAAATATTGTATAGGTACACAGTAAAAACAATTGTAAATTTAAGTTGATAATCATGGTAATTTTACAATATTTTTTATTGTAAATTTACCAAAAAACAATTATTTTTAACTGTGTATATTATAATTAAATAAAATATTCATTTTTAAAAAATTCTTTACCTAAAGAAGTTTAACTTTAAATAACTATTAAAATTGTTATAGTATTAACTTCAAATTTTATAATAACATCAATCACTTAGAAAGCACTGAGTTAAAAAATTGGCTTCCATTAATTAAAAATCTATAAATTTTATGATCTAGTTACTTATTTGTTACCTAGTAACTTGTTCCTATGTTCTGTTATATTTACTGTAATGTTATTTGTATCATTTTATTTTGATGAAGACGGACGTTGAATTCGTCGAAACGTCGATTTTAAATAAATATTAATACAGAACTTTTACCTAAAATAGATTTATTTTAATATGAGTTCTGAAAGATTTTTACTATGTTAAAAAATGTATAGTTTTCTGTACAAACTAAATTTTCTGTATTACACGATTCAATATTTGGTTTTATGTAGAAATTTGTATAGAATATTTTTTACTCGAGCATGAATGAATGAAAATATGTGTGAAATATTTTTCATACAGATTCAACGTGTAACTGATGCGCAGTGATATTGAAAACGTCAAATTATAATAAATTTAGATTATGTATTATCATCAATTTATATTTATTTGTACAGTTCTTAAACAAATATATCTTATTCAATTGAAGCATTGTATAAATAAATTGTTAAAATATAAAATATCAACATATTTTACCAACCACGTCATCAATTAATATTATTAATTGTATAGTTTTTCTATAGTAAAATGTATCGCTTAAGCCAATACAGTATTCGATATTTCTTCAAATATAAGTATCATCGCAAGTTTCTTCAAATTAGATTATAAACCAGTAAGTAACACTTTATTTAAAAAGAAAGATTGGTAAAGTGGCTCAGTAAATAGTAAGTTTCGTTGAAAACGCATTGCTCAATGGAATAACTGAAGACAGCTGCCAGCGCAGCGAAGGGAAAGTGACAAAATACACTGGTTTGTGTATGTATGTATATATGTAGTGGTTTATGGGTCGTAGATATACATATTTCGAAACCGTTTTTAAAAGATATTGTGTCGCCGCCTTTCTCAATCGGCCTGCTTATAGAAAATACATTCGTTGTGGTATTTCATGTTGCTTATGGATCAGTATGACATGTCACTCTTTTTGCAAACACACACACATACAACTCTCTTTATAAGAGTGATGGACGCTGTGTGACGGATTTCAATTTGTTGTACACGTGCAATCAACGCCTCTTCAACTGTTCTGTTACGAGTTAGGAGAGAGAGAGAGATTGTTTAGATGGGGCAAACACGTGAAGTTTAAAATCGTGACATTCCGCGTGTCTATTTATTGTTTAGCTTAAAAAATGTTTTATTGAAATTATTTTTGATAAAGATCAACGATTTATTGTTTTAACTATCTACCAATTCTTTTGTATTATAAATAAAAAAATGATAATGGATTTAAATTGCAAATATGGAAAAGTGCATTTCTATGAGATAAAATGATACTAATAATTAGTGATTTTTTTTTCAAAAAACCGAATAACAGATATTCGGCTAAATATTAAAGTCGGATAACTGATTATTCGATCGGATAATAAATTTATTAATAAAATAAATCATAAAATTTAACATTAAATTTTATTGGAATAATAATAGGTCTTTTATTTTTGTTATTAAATATTAAACATGTATTGTTTTAGTTTAATACTGAGGGTTGGGCTGTTTGTGGTTTTTTTTTTAAATAAAAAAAAATCTGAAAAAATTAGATCGCGAAAGTAAAAGTCAATAAATTCCTTATTTTTATGTATCTATTACGAATGTAAATATAATGTATATAATTATATATACCTATATTTAAATTTGCATAAAAAATTTGAATTTATTGTTTAACACTAAAAATTAACATGATAGATATGTATTAAGATATAAATGACGAACATTTTACAATTTATCGCAATTTTTATAGAATTTATTTAAGTTGAAAATAAACTACATATAATTATTTCTTCGATAGTAGATATTTTTTTTCCTGTTTGTTGATTTACTTAAAGTATTTCAACATAGATGAAAGAACTAATGTTATAAAAAAAAATGTTATCTATAATTATATCGATAAATCATCTAAAATTTTGTCATCAAATTAAAATTACAATTGGTATTTTTTTTGCAAATACTCAAATCGCATTTCAAAAGATTTCATTAAAAACTTATGACCTTATAAGATAAACTAATAAAAAGGTATCTAATTCTTTCAGAGAATTTCTACATATTTATACTCGTACTTAATTATTTCAAATAATAAACGCATATGTAAATAATAGACGAATGATTTAAGTATTTGCAAATAGTTATTACCTAGTTATAATGTACTTATCTAACAGCGTGAAATTTATTTACACGCGCATATAAAACCACATAAATAGAAAATATTTGTACACTTTACATTTTACAATAAAAACAAATATTACTATTATCGGTGAAACTAGTTAAAAATGTAATTATCTTTCTTTATATATGTATATTTTTCTTATCTTAGAATCCTTGACTCTTTGCAGAAATAGTTTATATGAAATTATTTAATATTACAGTATACAATATACAATACACACACATATACAATCACGCAATGTATCCATAAGGGTGTGGCATAAACTCTTTCCATTATGCAGAAATCAATATTAAAGAATTTGCAACACATAATTCATTCATTAGTAAATTTTTGATAAATTTGTATATAAAAAAAACCACATAAAATTTAATATTCAACCAAAATAAATATAAATAAAAATTATGCGCGATAACTATTCAAGGTTAACATTTAATTAGCGTAAGTCTGCACTTATTTTTAACTAATCGAAATTTTAACATAGCCAAAAATTTCGTACAACATATTTAAAAATAATAATGTACGGAAACATCAAAACATGCAAAATTAATTCGTTTATAATAAAGATGACTTAATATTTAACCTTGTAACTATTAGCAAATTTAATAGGAATTTATTTTATTATATTTGCAATTCATTCAAACATCGGAAACTCACAGAAATAACTTTTCGTTCGATGTGAGTTAATAAAATATTATTTCAATTACCGTTAAAAAAAATAAATAACTTTTTCATTGCAGCAATGAAAAGAAACTAATTATAAAGCAATACAATATTTATTTGTGTCGTGTTATTGAAAGTTGATGATCGCAGTTAACCTATATTATGTATTTATTTTATTATAAACATAAACTTACTTAGAATTGCGACATTTGTAGATGTTTAGAAATATTCGAATTTCTTCTAGTAATTTATGACCAAATTTTATAAACACACCCACTAAAACTTATACTATGTTCAAGAAATTTGATTGAAAACTAAGGAATATTTTGTGACAGATACTTACTCGTAATACTAACATTAACTGCCACAAATGTCAAGTGTTTTGTTTTTGTTAATTTCAAAGCCTATATAGAAACAAATTTTCAGATGACATTTCTAATATTTTAGTTATTTTTGCTACAATTCTGATTATCTCATTTAAATTTAAAGATCTTTAGTTTAAATAAGACTTTAACTTAAAGAAATTTCAATCAAGCAATTCTGAACATTTTTGAACACGATGCTAAAACTTAGCAACTTCGTTATAGAACTGTGATGATTATAATTATTTTCAAATTAAATATTAAATAAAAATCTATCATTATTCAGTTTTATCACAGAAATATTTTCATAATTAATTTGCAAATAAATTGATAATTAGCAAAATATATGCAAAGTTAAAAATATTTGATAACACTATTCAGTGCGTGTCACGTTCGAGACACAAAAAATAATGTAAATTTCACTAGAAGAAATTGTTAATAAGTAAAATATACTTGTTGCTATTGGTATAATATCTAAAAGGATATTAAATTAAATTAATACCAACATTTTTAATATTGTAAAATGTAATTTATAAATAAAATTAGTGTACACAGAAATAAGTACATAAAATATAGCGTTATATTATAACAACAAATCCAATAGATTTTTACCTTGTCTATATTTTGTAAATAAAGTTGCAACAAATAAAAAAAACAAGTACTTACAACACAAATAAAAAGTCATCTTTAATAAATAATAATAATCTTTAATCGTGGAAAGAATCTTGCAAAAAAAAATCAAACAAAAAGAAATAATATAAAAAATAAAATCTTTTGCGAAGCGAACAATAGCAGGAATCGGGCAGTACGCATGCGCATTCCCAGTTTCCTATCTGCCATCGACACTGCCTTCTCGCGAACGGTCGCTGTGTCCTTGACACCCCCCTGTTAACGCAATCTTATCAGCGGTGACCTTGACTTCAATGCACACGCCAGCTCGCATTAGTGCTGTCTCCGTTTTGCTGACGGGCTAGCGCATATAAATCTATCTTTTTGCGTTAACTTTTGTGTTGTGTATGTGTGTGCAGGCTACACAGCGCATTGCAGGAATCTTTGTTAACTTGTTTTAATGATATACATAAATGATATGCTTTTTAATAAAATGTGCTTAGTCAGAATTGTTTATTTTTAGTACGAGTAACTGTGCATTTTTTTTTCCACCATTTATTGTAGTTAGAATTATTGATTTGATTGTATTTGTTGTTTGCTACCGTTAAATATTGTGTTCAAGTTTTTTTTTTTTGTAAAGTTTGATTCATAAATAGACCGGTTGTTTACCGGACAGATTTAAATAAAATATTTACTTAAGTTTTTGAGATTGAAATAATTACTTTGAAAATGTTGCTAACTAATTATTATTTTAAAAATATTTAAACTTTTCAATTTTAAAATACTTGTATATTTATTTTATTTTTATTTTCTTATTTATTTCAAGTAAAAACACTGATATATATATATATATATATATATATATATATATATATATATACAGGGTGTTTGCAATCAAGGTATTTTATTTTTAAGGGGTGATACTACAGGTCAAAACAAGGCGATTAACGCCAAAACACCTTAGTAAAAGTTTTCTAATAAACGAGATATTCATTTTTTTTTAAGTAAAATGGTAGCATATGGTATAATTTTTATTATCCAGCTCACAAAAAAAATTATTCTTCATAATAGTTTTGGATTTGCTTGAAACGAATAAAAATGTAAAAATATTCCAGGTTTTAAATACAGGGTGACTCGGATTTGCTGATTTGTGTTTCAACTTTTAGGTAAAATACCCTTATTTAAAAAATTTGAATAATTTTATTTGAATATTATGTTTAGAATTACAATTTAAGTTTACATACAAAAATTTGTGCCGATCGTCGATTGTTAAAACACCTTAGCAAAAGTTTTCAAATAAACGAGTAATATCTCGTTCATTAGACAACTTTTACTAGGGTGTTTTAACAATCGACAATCGGCACAAATTTTTGTATGTAAGCTTTACAACTTTTACTTTTGTATGTAAGCTTAAATTGTAATTTTAAACATAATATAATCCTATTAATCAAATAAGGGTATTTTACCTAAAAGTTGAAACACAAATCAGCAAATCCGAGTCACCCTGTATTTAAAACCTGGAATATTTTTACATTTTTATTCGTTTCAAGCAAATCCAAAACTATTATGAAGAATAATTTTTTTTGTGAGCTGGATAATAAAAATTATACCATATGCTACCATTTTACTTAAAAAAAATGAATATCTCGTTTATTAGAAAACTTTTACTAAGGTGTTTTGGCGTTAATCGCCTTGTTTTGACCTGTAGTATCACCCCTTAAAAATAAAATACCTTGATTGCAAACACCCTGTATATATAAACTTACTTTAATAAACAGAACATAGAAACAAAATAACTAACTAGATCAAAAAATTTATAAACAGTGACTGATAATAATTATTATAATAAGATTTAAGATATTTTAGCAATACATAATTTATTAAATTGAGAAAAATACTTTTTTTCATTAGGTGGCATATTTTTCGGCTGCGAAAGAAACATATTAAATTATTTTTCAAATTATGTCACTGAATTTATTTTTTATAAAAACATCTATACTATAATAGTTTTAAATATGAAACAAATTCCTTTTTTTTTTTTCTTTATTTAAAGAAAAAAATATTCTTGACTTGTCATATATTTAATCTAAAAGTCCAGCCCAAATATTTTGAATCTAAGTATAATTTTAATTTGAAAATTTACAATATAATAATAGTACATACAAAATATTTCAAAGCAACTAACCTCCGATTTGATAATAAGCATTTTCAACGAATATCGACTTAAAATCAACAAATAAACACAGATTTTAAAATGGCCTAATTATTCAAATAAAAGAATAATTATGTTTTCTATCAACAGAACTATAATTTTTTGTCGAACTAAGTTGACATTAATAAAAGTGTTTATTTTGAAAACGACCGTACGAACAAGTAATGCAACAAAATAAGTAATTTAATACATATAGGTAATAAAAATACCCAATAACTTTCATTTTACGCGTTTTATGAATATTAAATTCAAATAAAACATGAGTAGTAAGTACCGTCCAGTTGATGAAATGACAAATAATCAATTTAAATGATCCTTTGTTGATAAGTGAACAAATACGACAAGACGATATGTATGGAAATATTGTTGTTAATTTGTTTATATGAATGATTTGTCATTGTCTATTTATAATTCCAAAGGCATCTATGATGATTGCAAATTATTGTTTTGGAGGTCAATTTATAAACCTAGGTGGGTAACATAATACGGAAGTAAAAATTTTTTATTTTGAATTTTAATTGTCTTGTTTCTTTATTTATTGTCGTTGTTTGCAAATCATTAAATTGTTTATAACTATCTCAGACCTTAAGTAGTAGTTGCTTTATTTAAATATTATTAAAATATTATTTAAATTTAATATGTACTTGTAATTCTCGATATACGATAAAATTCTGTCGTAAATCGGTTCTAAAATCATTATTTTAAATAAAGTCTATCTTTATTTGTCTTTTAGATGTGATTGACAAAAAATTGATAGTCGTAAGAATGAGATGTTGTAACTCAAATATGTCATAGCATCTTTATTAGAGATCAAATTAGAAAATTATGTTCGGTATAACTGTAAACTATAGCTTAAACCAAAAAAATAAAATATAAAAATAAAACGGCTTTAGGTTATAGTTCTGTATCATTTTTCCTGATAAATACGTACACTGAGTTCGTCGAAACATCAATAATTATTAAAATTAATACAGAACTATAACCTAAAGCCATTTTATTTTAATATAATGAGTTCTGAAAGATTTTTATAATATATTACTTACTTATAATATAATTTCAAGTTTACTTAAGCCAGTAACTACTTAAACCGTCAAGTAAAATTATTATAATTATTATAATAGTAGTAAATGTAATTAGTTTATTTGGAATATTAAATTATAGAACATTACTGAAATATCCGGCCTAAATCATACAACTTCATGAATTTTAAACTGGAATTTTGAATTAAAATCTAAATTGAATATTAAAAAAAATTTTGAGCGTTATCAAAACTGATTCTTTTCAAATATAACCTTAAATATCAAAAAAAAAATATATTATATTTTGGACGATACTTTTCCGAAAATTTTGTAAACAAAATATTTCTGAAAATGACTATATCATATAAAATTGGCTCTAAATAAACTTCAAAATTTTTCATTAACTGTTAATAGTAAAAACAAAATTATATTTTTACTAGCGTTTAATCAATTAACAAGTATGTTACTAAGCATATTTTTAATTGGTCAAAATTCCTGTAATTTACTACCGAAAAATTGCGTAATCCACAATGCCCTTGATCGAAGTACAAATATAAAAATATCTCAAAAAATACATATAACATTGTATTTTTAATACCAAATCTAGTTCTTCTAATATTAAATTGTTTTATCTAGAACAATAAATAATCTTCAGCATTCTAATCAAATTAATAATTAAATAAAACATAATACAATTCAATATTTTTTAACATAGTAAAAAATCTTTCAGAATTGATTATATTAATATAAAAAGGCTTTAGAATTAGGTTCTGCATATATGTATATTAACAAAAATTATACAAATGACATATATATTATACATTATACAATGAATAAAGAAACAAGTTATTAGGTAACAAAATAAGTAAGTAGATTATGAAATTTATAAATTATTAAAATATAATAATATATATTTTTGTTCATTAATTTATCCAAAGTTTTAGATTATACTTTATTTATAATAATTACATTTTAACAAAACTAATGTTACATAAAATATTATATAATTAAACAGACAAATCACTTAAAATTTAGTCATTTAATTCGAATTAAACAAAATAGCTATTTTATTTTTCTGTTTATTGATATGTAAGTTTATAACTATCATACGATCAGAACTGAAGAATTAAACTAAAACTTCCAATAAGTTAAATAATTAACCATTAATATACATTTTGATTTTAAATTTAAAACTTATATATTCTCACTGTAAAATATAAATATAATTAAGTATAATTACTTTATAAAAATAAATAAAAACCAAAACGATTATAGTTCAATTATGAATTGTACATTTATATATATTTTAAATTATAAATTTGAAAACACACATAACGAAAATGAAAATACAATTAAGTATAGAATTTCCGTAAAAAATGGGGAAAAACAAACAGGATAATGTTTTATAGGAAAAGAAGAAAAAGAAATACGACTTGCAGAGAGGGAAAAAAAAGCGGGGAGGCACAGTCCGCACGTGTCAAGTTCGCGAATTTTGTTGATCATGCCATTTTTACATAATTCCAAGCAAGGCCTCGCGTATTAAATCGTCGAACAGACCTTGGCGTATGATTACATTAACATTGGCGTTTTCTAACACACACTCTAAATTTAGATTTTTCAATATACACACTATATCCACCCAACAGGAGAATTATTATCATTGTGCCATACCGAACGATGTAGTTAAAACAATTTTTATTGCATTTTCTACGATCTTTTAGAAATGTCAAATCAAATTCAATTTCGTTTCCAAAATCTATTTGTTTTTCTTTTTAGCTTACGATCACTGTGTATAGGAAATACGAAATATTGAATTTGAAGTTGAAAAGAGTCAGTCCGATTTACTGGCTATTTAGTAAATTAATTTATCAGTTTAGAATTTTATTTTAAGTTTATATTTTATATTTTATTTTATGACACAAAAGGTCAAACTGTACCTTCAATAGAAAAGAAATATATGTACAAATAATACAATTTTACTGCAGAAACATTTCAATGTAAAATGTATATTCTGGTATTAATTACGAAAACTATAATTAAAATATTTTTACCACAGTAAAAATATATTTTTCAATGCAATGTCACATTTTTATTGAACGTAAATTTTTGCTTATTGTAAAATAATACTCCTATAAAATAATTCCTAAATACGAATAAAAATTTAAATAATTTTGACTTATAAGCGAAGTTCTCATAAAACTAAACTGATTTGGTTTGTAATTTTCAATATTGGGTCGTTTCAATACGGAAAAATTGAAATGTTTTATAAATCAGTTTAAAAAATTGATGAAAATAAATACCCGTTTAGTTAAATTTTGATAAATACTTGATAAAGTAACACAAACTTCATTTTAATAAAAACATTGCCTACCTTTTATAAATTGTCATAAGGAAGTAGAATTAGTATTATCATCTTCTAATAATTTCTGGATAACTTACCTAGAACATAAAGAAAAGAAAAAATTAGTAAAACAAATAACATATAGATATATCAAATAAAAATTATTCTTTCCGATAATTCATAAAATTCATCATTTCATAGAATACAGAAAAGCAATTTGTTGAAAAATTTGTTTGTTAATATTTCTATATTTTTTATCAATTGCTTGGCTATTTTCTAAAATATTGTTTTTTTTATTGCTAATTCAAACAAATATTTACAAAAAAAACTCGAATAATATTTATTTCATTATTGATGTAATAGCAAATTTTTCATAATTTGAAATAAAGACTTTACACATGTGTCCCAAATTTAAGTAGCCAAATTTTAAAAATTACAAGAGTAGAACATCCCCTTATAACATTAATTTTAAGTAAATAAAATAATTAAGTTTTAGTTATAATTTTCATTTCTAATAGTAAAAAATTTTCAAAATTCTATATTTAAATAAAACGGCTTTAGGATTTAGTTCTGTACTAACTTTTATTAATTTCGACATACTTCACATACATCATCATCAGGAAAAATTTCACAAATGATATTAATTAAAATGACAGCAATGTCATTTGTGTAATTTTTCCTGATGATAATATACATGGAATATGTCGAAAAATTAATACAGAACTATATCCTAAAGCCGTTTTATTTCATTTCTACTATTTAGCCTATAGTTTATTAATAGAATTCTTCAAAATTTTAATGATGTTTACATAATATAGTTAGATTCTAGTTCTATATTAATATTTATTAATACAGAACTACAACCTAAAACCATTTTATTCTAATATAATAAGTTCTGAAACATTTTTTACTATGATAATATAGTTAAGTTTACTAAACTTAAAAATGATAAGATATTTGTGGCACCATGTTGCGACTACACTCTACCAACTTAATTTATATTGCATACAGAATTTTATTTTAAATATCAAGGCAAGCGAAAATTTATTCGATTTTTTAATATTTGTCCTTTTCTTAATTATATCAAAATTATTTATTACTTGCATAATAAATATTAAAATATTAAAAATTTGGTAAACTAATATCTGTAAAATATTAAATATTTCTTTAATGGATCAAATTTCGATAAATTATTATATATACATAGAAAATAATCTTTTAGAACTCATAATAATAAACTAATAATACGCTAAAAACCTAAAGTTTTTATTTTATTATTACACACAGCTATTTGATTTACAGAATGTAAATAAACATTATATTTTGATATTTTGTTACTAAAAACACTTATTCATTGATAGAAAAACAAATTGAACAACTGTTTTAAATAAACTCATGAAATATAAAATCAAAAGATTTATTCTTACTAACTATGAAACTGATTTGCAATTGTACAGAGTATGCGCAGTATTGTAAATTAAAAGGTAGCTAATTCTATAATACGCATGTCTCGCATTGATTTCAAATTTGATTAGATAGTAATTTGTGAAAAATCTAAAATAAATCTGCTTAACGTATTTTAATGCTTAATATTCACTACAGTTTCTATCAACAAATACATCTAAATATTGAGATCTTGTTGATATATTTAGATATAAAAAAATTCCCCTACATTAACATTTTAAAAATTAAAATACGATAGTTAATAAAATAAGTCACTGTTATTTCAGTAGCAAGAAATACATGTAATCATCATTAATTTTAATGTATTATTGTTTTGACATTAAAGAAATCGTGGAACTATTTTTACAGTAAATAGTTACAAGAAGTTCTAGCGTAGTTGTGCCATAAATATATAATATAATGTGCAATATATATATTTGACTTCCGACCTTGAAACTATCGAAGGTCATGAATATAAAAAATACGTAAAATATTAAATAATAAATTTATTATTATTTAAAGAATTTTCACATTAAAAATGTATGTATACATGTCAACTAGTATATATTATTTGTTATATAAGTAATTTTTCAAGTGTAAAATTTTATTTTAAAATTAGATCTAGTACAGATGTCAGATTGTATACTGAAATAAATAAAATATGAAATATATTTACAGATATTTTAGTACTAATATGATATCTATGTTTGTGTCGACACGTGTAACTCAAAATCATTTTGACATTAAATTTTGATTCTAAATTTAAACTCTTTAAACTAAGAGAGATTTATTTCTATTCTTCTTTGTTTCGCATTTCTCTAAAATTTTATTAACACTTAATTTATAATTAATTAATATTAACAATACTATTTTAGTAAATTAATATCTGTTCTGTAATCATATTTATAAATTTTTATTTTACTTAGTAAGTAATGCTGCCATCTACTGAAATTATTTTTCAAATTTACATTAAATTTATTATCATTTACTCGACATTTTATAACAAACTTCTAAATATTATTTTCTCCTATTTTATAATATGTTACTGAAATATACCTTCACACATTTTTTTTTTTTGTAAAATAATTTATTTTTAAGTTGTTGTAGTAAAAAAGCTTTCCTAACTCATTATATTTAAGATATAGTTCTATATTAATTTTTATCAATAATCGACGTTTTGACGTACTCTACGTACATTATCATCAGGAAAAATTTATACAAACGACATTACAGTAAGTACAAATTTTTCCTGATGATGATGTACGTAGAGTAAGTCGAAACGTCGATTATTAATAAAAATAGAGAAATTAATACAGTACCACAGCCTAAAACCGTTTTATTTTATTTTTAAGTTATACTAGTATATACAATGAACTTATTAGCTATAAAATTCATACATTTTTATTTCTATAGAAAAACCAATTTTTTAATTATTTTACTGAACAAAAACAAAAAAAAAAAATCAGAAGTATACGTAAAATATGTTAATATTAAAAAAATATCTCTTAAAAATAATCATTAATATCACAGAAATATTTGTAAATAAACACAATTTACATTTAAATGTTAATTTAGAAAAACATATTACGGATTGCAGTATGAATACTCGTACAGTACAGTATGGTGATCGTCAATTGTCATTGCCGTTGTCCGCGGAGTTGTCCTGTCACATGGCGGTGCTTGAGAGCCGCTAACAGAGCCGCGGTCAGACGACCTTGATACCGGTAATCTTCGGCCAGTCAGTCTGAAGGTCGTCACAAGCCGAAAGCGGCAAACAAGAAACATGGCTCGGAGAGGGAGCTCGCCGCTACAAACCGATTGTGATTCGTACTATACTATATAACACATTCACTATACATAACTTAATAGTTTAGATGTGAGACCAACAAAATTCAACTAATGTTGTCATCGCGAGATGACTTTATGACGTTTTTAGAGGTGCCCTCGATGTGACCCAGACGATTTGACTTATGTACACGTAATCAATGAACAAAAGGATAATTATTTTCTGTTTTTGCTGTGTTAGGAATAAGCCTTGAAATTTATATCTACTCGACTTGGGTTCCATGTTGATACAAATTATGTAGTTTTATTTGCATTTTTTTTTACGCTGATATAGTTATACGAAATTTATTTGTTTTTATATTTAGAAATATACTGAAAATTTTAAATATTTTTTTGAAGATGTTGCCTTGAAAAATAATTACTAGTATTTTTATAATTTATATACCTTTGTTTGTGGACTATAAATATTGAAATTTATTAATTTTAATAATTAATATTTCTTTTGATTTAACATAGTAAAAAATCTTTCAGAACTCATTATATAAAATAAAACGGCTTTAGGTTTAAATTCTGTATATCGACTCAACGTCCGTCTTCATCACGAAAACTGATACAAATAACATTTACAGTAAATAACAGAACATAGAAACAAACAAGTTACTAGCTAACAAATAAGTAACTAACTAGATTATGAATTTTTTTATATAAATCTTTAATTAATGGAATTCAAATTTTATTTAAATCAGTGATTTAAATAAAATTTGGCTTCCATTAATTAAAATTTTTATGATCTAGTATCTAGTAACTTGTTTCTATGTTTTGTTATTTACAGTAAATGTCAATTGTATCAGTTTTCCTGATGAAGAAAAACGTTGAGTTCATCGAAACGTCGATTATTAATAAATATTAATACAGAACTTATACCTAAAGCCGTTTTATTCTTTTGATTTGTTTCAACAAAACATGAAACTAATGTATAACTGTTCAGAGGATTTTTAATTCCTTTGTCCGATTAATAATAAAAGTTACCACAAATTTTTCTATAAAATAGAACACACGGTATATTTTTAAAATTATATTTTACTTTTTAATAAGTTTGTGATTTCTATAAAGTTTATCTTCTTTTGAAAATAATAAAATTTTATTAAAAAAGTAATACCTTCTTGTTGCTATCTCTGATCTTTAAAAAAATCTGCTGTAGCCACCACAGACTCGACCGTCTAACAGAGAAATTCTGATGAAATTCATAATACGTTTGTAATTTACCGTAGTCATAAAAACGTACCTACATATGTCAAAATATATACTTAAATATAAAAATTTATTATTGTATCACAAAATGTTTAAAATGAAAGTTGTTATTTTTTTTTCGAAATATTTGTAAAACACATAAAAGTGACATCAGTAAACTACCATTTTCGGTGGACAGATTTATACCAAAAGTTGATCAAATTGAGAGATATTCATGTCTGAAGCTTAAATATAAAATTTCTTGAAAATCTTTTAAATCTAATTCGTGTTTATCTGTAAAAATCTTGAAAAGTTAAAATTGGTCTGATTATATACCTCCTTCTTCACTATAGATGATAAAACTAGTACATAACCTATTTAAAATAAATTATTACATAAATCAAAACAAAAGACTTACTACGACTAATAAAAAAAGAAAAATTTGCTTTCATTATGTTAAAACTCAACGTAATACAATACAAATAAACCAGGAATTAGATTCGAATAAGGTCACACGGCTTCAGTATCATTTTTTTTCCTCTTCTTATCTGTTTTATACACGCGTTCCCATAAAATATGTTATAGAAATCTTACGAGTTGGCGGCTTGTTCTTAACACAACATTCTAAAAGCGGTGATTGTCAGTTGTCAGTAACGTAACCGCGCGCACAAGTCATAAATCGTCACCCAGGGATGTATTGAAAAACGGTATAAGAAAGTGTAGAAATTGATTTTTAATGAGCTTATACCCTGGACTGCTTTGCTATAAGGCCAATCTACTTTTAACTTCTGATTGTATTATAAGTATTCATATATACATTTATTATATTATGTATATATGTGTGTAGTGTTTTGTTTCATCCAAGGCCTACCTAGATAAATAATTAATCACGTATTGCCGTAATTCAAATGGTTCTGTTTTTATACCTACTGATTGAAACATCTATTATTTTTTTGTTAGAATCATTGTACACCAATACCTCGCTTTGCGTCGTTTCGTTTTGCGTTTTTTCGATGTTGCGTCGCTGCTGAATTAGTACTAATTTTCACTGTGCGTCGTTATATTTTCGAAGTTGCGTTGTTTTGGGTTCGAGTCTTTAATTTTTTTTTTAATTTTTTGAAATTTTCTGCAAGGAAATTTATTTTACGTTGAAAAAAAAGCTATTCAGCAAACATTGGACCAATTTTTTGTGAAAGAAAGCCGACTTACGACAACAGCCACTATGGACTCATCAGACAGTGATTAATTTTTATTTTGTTTTTATAAATTAATTGAATATTTTATTTTGTTTTAATTAAATTTGTTTTTTTTTTGTTTTTTGTATGTATGTAATAAAATTTTATATTATTTTTGTTTTTTAAATGTTTTTACTTTGTTCAATTTTCTATTTAAAAAGTAGTATTTTTGTAACCTTGGAACCTATCTTCGATCTTTACATGGTTTGCTATAGAAAATCATAATTCACTTTGCGTCGTTTCAATTAGCGTCGTGTTTTTTTGGAACGTAACCACGACGCAAAGTGAGGTATTGGTGTACAATATTATACAAATATCAACTTTACTTAAATTCAGATTTCTAGTTTTATTATTTAAAATTAAATAGGTAAATTTATTGTAAAAACTTCTTTTTTTTCGAATTGATATAAAATTAGATGTGAAAAACATACAAATGTGTACAAAATTAATGGTCCGTACTCATACCTTCATTTAGATATATGATGTAATATTTTAAATTATTTATTATTTTCAAAAGCTCTATCTAGCTTTATGTAGAATTAGAAAAATAAAATACAAAATAAATATCAAAAATAAAAATGTAATACAATACATGATACATGATAGATACATACATGATCACGCCGTGTACCCAAAAGGATGTGGTACAAACACTTTCCATTATCACGAAATCAGTTTACCTCTCATACATGCTCTTCTATTCCTACTACTTGGAAATTTTCGCTTACGCAACACACTCTCAATCATACCACTCAAACTAGTCATCGTTCATATAAATTCTTTTAACCAAAAGTTCATTAGACATTCGTTCAAGATGACCGAATTATCTTAACTAACTAACACCAACTAATAAAAACTTAGAGAATAATTCTAAATAATATTCAATAAAAATAAACATATACATATATGCAGTATTTTTCTGTGCTACATTCTCAATAATATTCGAAACAAATTTTTTGCACTAAAAATCATGAAAAATAGATAGAAGCTGACATGTACAAATTGCATTAATATTATTATCTAAGTGGATCTGTTTTACATATTTTATCTGTTCTACATACATAACTAGAAATATGCGTCTACAAATATATAATTTAAATAATTTAATGAATAGAACACACATCTTTGTATTTAATGAAAATGCAATTTCCTAGTTCACATCCCACGTATCGAACAATAATCAATAAATACTAATAAAAACTATTTCGTTCTAATTTACAACCTATTTATACACAGACAAATAATATTTTAAATAATGGAAGTATATTAATGTCATACAAATTCATGTATATATAACTTAACCCAATTTATTTACAAAAAAATTTTAATAGAAAATTTGTGCTCTAAAAATGCTTTATCAGTGATTTAAGATTACGAGATTGTTAAAACATAACAGGAAATTTCATATAAAATAAAAATATTTACAGTAAGATTCTCAAATTCAATATCATTTTTAGTCTTGGATTAGTATATTTTAAATTATTATTAGGCAAAGAAATTGTATAATTAAACCGTATACAAATTTAATATTTATATTACGTTACATGTATTTACAAAATGTAATATTGGAATGCAATTACAGTAGTATTTTTAATACTATTTATATTTTTCTAATTATAAGTATAACATAAATAAGTAAATTATTGTGTAAATTTTTTTATTAAAATAAAAACTATACTATGAAATTTATGAGAAATTAACATCTTCTAATTATTTTAATTATTATAGTGTTTTGGAATTTAGATATTTTATAATATCAATTTTCTTTTTAACAAATCTGATGTGAACTATGACATAAATGAATAAAGTTAATACATTTTCGAATAAGTAAAAAAAAAAAGTACCTGTCACAGTAAACTTTAAAATTCGTAAAAATATATTTTAAAAGTTTAATAAAAACTAGAAATAAACAAAAGATTAGATCTTCCTGGCTGTAGAAAATTTCCAATGTTATTTAAGCAACCTCATTAGCTATTTTCCTTGTCCGATAAACCATAATCGCGATAAAATACATAAACATTGTATGTATGTATTTTTTTGAAACCTTCACATTTTGTAAAGTGCGTCCGCTTTTGTGGGTGACCCGACCCGTCTTCCGTGCCCAATGCGGTTTATTTTTAATCATGCGTTTATTTTTCCTACTTTTCGTTACAAGAACAACGTTCATCTGAATAAATGTATGTATGTTTGTGCTGTTTTGTATGTACTTTCAGGCAGGTATTTGAAACGCTCTTATCACATTTATCAGTTATTTGCGTAATATTTACAGTTTGCTAAAATAACAATTTCGAATAACAAATATTTTTCTTTAAAGTATAGCTTAATTCTGCCACAATTTAATTAATATAATATATCATTTGCGCCATTTACTTGAACTGTTGCCTGTTTGGTGTAACTAAATAATAAATAATAAAAATTTTGTCAAACTTTTGAAATGTATTAGTAGTATTATTTAATTAGATAATTTTAAAAAAAAGAAACTAAAATATTAATATATTGCTTTAATTAACATCGTTTCTTGTATCTCAATATATTGAATTATAAACAAATTCCAAATATTAAATTCATATAAGTTTATCTACACTGTAATAAAAATAATGTAAATTTACAAATTCTATTAATGTAATTTTTACATAAAAATGTAATATTATGTAAATAATCATAGTAAAAATTAGAAAATACTACTATTTCACTGTGAAAAACTATGTAAAATTACATAAATTGAAATTAAATTTTTTACAGTGTGGTTCTGCAATCTTTTTCATATTTTGATGCTAATATTGTGTGTGATTCTATAAGCATTATAGTACTATATAATCTTTTGTGTTTTTAATTTATTAAAAAAAGTCAAAAAATTCTATAGTACTATAGAGCTTATAGAATTACACAGAATATCAAAATAATTTATGCAAACTTTTAGTACACGGTAAATATGTAATTTTACATAGTTTTTTGCAGTAAAATAATACCATTTTGTAATATTTACTGTAATAATTATATTTTTATGAAAAAATTACATTAATAAAATATGTAGATTTACAATAATTTCTTACAGTGATATTAAATTTAAATTAATTCTATGTAAGTCTACCAATTTCAATTCGCAAATTTCTTTGAGAAAATCAAATTTCTTTAATTTTTTTTGAGTAATATAAAATATAAAATTAGCTATTAGAGCGTGAAAACCATTTCAAATTTCTAATTTAATAAACAAATCTAAAATATTTTCTGTTTGAACGAGGAAAATATGTTTTTCAAATTCATTTCAATATGTCACAAAATTTATCTACTACACTACCAACATGTTACATAAAGATAAAACACCAAATTTTTTTAGATTAATATCAATTATTATTATGATAATAACGTTCTACTTGGAACGAGTTCATCACCCAATTCCATTTGTCGTTATGTGTGTGTGTGTGTGCACTTTGAACTCCTTAATTCGGCCCTGCGCGCGACTGTATACATATCCACGAGCCGCATGCTTTTAATTGAGGTGATTCCGTAGCCTCGATACACGCACTACTCACACACACATCGGCAGAGTAACGAATTCATATAGTAAAAGAAATACGTACATCGGTATCGGCGGCAGCGTACAACCTAACCTAAATTCTCATTTGTTTCATTTGAGCTCGCGGAGCGAAGTGAACAGTTGAATGTAGAGAAGCAGCACACAGACGGACGATAGAGTGGTATTGGGTGCTTGTTGCGGTTCAGCTTGCGTGGGCGAAACAGAGACAGAAACGACGAATGCCCGCCGTGCGCTCCAGTTTAATCAGAACTTATGGCCCTGTTCGCCACTTTACCATCTTCCGCGTATTCGCAAAGATTTATTCACTCAGCGTCGCCGCGCGAATGCAGCCAAACCGTCTTTCATAATACAACTCTTTCTATTACTAACGAGGACAGATATTATTTTTATGCTGTTTATTATTTATGTAAATTAAATGTGCATTTAATTGTAACGATCTTCAAATATATTTATATGTTTAGCAATTAATTAAAACTCCATACATATTAAGAATGAAGTAGTTGTCGCTGCAATCACACAAAGGGATACAAATTATTGAATTAAAAATCTGAAAAGAATTGATTTTAATAGTTGAATTGTCAAAATTATAACAAAATAAGACATCGAACATAAAATACGCTTTGGTAAAGTTAACAGATAAAAAAAAATTCAAATTCAACTTAAATTTAATCAGTAAAATTTGCATATTTTTTCCAATGTAAACTTATTGAAAATCCCAGCCAATCATAAACTGAGAAACATTTATCCTAGCTTGGAATGGATTATAGCGCCATTTCTACTATCTCATGTCAAAATATCTTTGAAAAATAATATTTGAAACAAAATATATATCGACGTCAATAAATTTTGATTCTTTTAAGTGTGTCCAAAAAACATAAACACACATGAATAAACAGTATTTAAAAGAACTCTATTATTAACATAAAAAAGTTTTAAAATTAACACTTTAGCTACGGATATATATTCACAAAACTGTAAAACTGTAAAAAAATATACTTATGATATTACATTAATTATTATAGTAATTATTGTAAATTAAAAAAAAATATTGTAAAATAATCATTAATTTTACAAATATTTAAAATATCTCCTAACAATTTCATCATTTTTTTTTATATATTTGTTTTATAATCTCCTAATATTCAGGCAGTTTTTGAGTCTGAGTTCAGAATTACTAGACATCAATATTTCTCCTCAAAACGAAGACAAGTCGACTATGACTAAATTTATTAGGATTATTATTATTATTAGATGAAACAAGAGTTTCTGCCACATTCTATAAGTATTCATCGGTATACTTTACGTATGCATACATGTAATTTGTAGAGCAAACAAAATTAAAACTAAATTTCCAAAGAAAGTATCTATAATTTCACTACATATGTATTATTTTGTACAACTACAAAGAACTAAAAATCAACGAAATAAAAACAGGATATCTCCGCAAATAAAAAACTTCTAAAATTAATTCAAATCGATTAAAATAAACGACAATAACAAAAACAGGAAAAAGTGAGATAAAAAATGATTTTTTAGTTAAGTTTTAAAAATTATACTGTTAGATCAACGGTTTCACGTGTATTCAAATTGACTAATTGTGTCAATTTAATTCCTTGAATTTCATAGTGATGTAGAAAATCCTTTAAACATGTTTGGTACTTGTAACACTTTATCATTATTCGCTCGCTGTATCAGCCAAATAATTTTTATCTAGTATATGCGAAAAATATGACAAGGTCACATTATGTTTGTTTATACTTTTGGTCAATTGAAGAATTTATTGATGTTAAATTAATATAACATGGTTTTAATATTTGCCTTAGATAACAAAATACTAGAAAATACTCGTTATTTTATATTTTAAAAAAATGTAAAAAAATCTTTCAGAATACATTATACATTATATTAAAATAAAACAGCTTTACATTATATAGAAGCAATAGAAATTTATAAAGAAAAAGATAACATCAATCATTGTGAAGGCATTGATTTAAATAAAATTTGGCTTCTTTCTTAAAAATTTATAAATTTTTATGATCTAGTTACTTATTTTGTTACCTAGTAACTTATTTCTATGTTCTGTTTATTTACTCTAAATTTTCATTTGTATCTTTTTTCCTGATGAAGACGAATGTTAAGTTCGTCGAAACGTCGATTATTAATAAATATTAGTACAGAACTATAACATAAAGCTGTTTTATTTTAATGTATCTTCTACATATAACCCTTTAAATAACAAATGTTTCAATTTATTCCAATTATTTTTTAGTCTAATCAGTAATTATTAAAATCTTAATTACTAGAAAATTAATGTAAAAGCTGCTAACCCTTATTTTCTCATTGTAACAATTTACTAATTAATGTTCGTACTCTATATTTGTTTTATTCCTCTATGGCGATATGAATTCTTTTGTCTTGTTTTGTTAAATAGAAAATATATAAACAAAAACACAACAATTCTAGTACTATAGAACTTATAATAATACAGAATATATTAATTAAGTCTAATTAATAATTACCTATACAAATATTTTAAAAACTACAACACAATATAAATTACTTAAAAAATGATAAATCAATTCATTTACTTACAGAAAATTGTCAATGACAAAAACTACATTTATCTTACATAGATTGTATTTATTATTCAGATTTTTTATTTTACCAATTTATTTTAAAAACTTAATCCTTGTTTAATTTCTGCTTCGATTTAACATTTAAAAAAAGCATAGTTTCAGAACTCAATATATTATATCAAATAAAAATTAATACAGATCTAAAACCAAAAATCGTTTTATTTTATTAAAAAAATCGTTTGCAATTCGGTTAAGAAATCCGATTTCAGAGATAGTTATGCCATATAAAATTATTTAAGGGCATAGTATTTTCAATTTATATATTATATTTATTCTTAAGATAAGTAATAAATTATAATTGGCTAAAAAAATCAATCCTTTTCCGTTTAAAAAAGGTATATAATTATATATGTTTAATTTATCATGTATTTTTTTCAAATTTAACTATTTTAAAATGTTCCGGTTTTAAAAGCAGGTCGCTTAACACAATGCTGAATAAAAGAGCTTTTACTGCATAAAATATCGCCTCTAAGAATCAATTTAATATGTATTTAATTCGCTTAATTTCTAAAAAAAAAAACATTGTTTTCCTCATATGCAAATTTACTTGAGATTCCAAAACAACTTATAAACTTACATTTCACACTACTGTTCCAAAACCAATACCAACTTTACCCATTAAAATAGTAAAAATCTCCGTTGAAAATCGTAGCAGCATAGAATGAATCAATGAATGCCTTTATATACCTGACCTTGGTCACCAACCTTTCCCGCAGCCCGGCCGCTATCATCATATTAGCGGGGCGTCGGTGTGTTTGACCAATCAGAATCGCGACTATGCACGCCCATGTGTGTGAAACACATGTGGTTTTTATGCATGTGGTGTGTTACCTCTACGTCCAAGATTAACAGCTGAAAACTGCTTAGTATCCAGGCACTTAGAAGGTCGGAAGTTAGAATCACAAATGACGTAAATTTTAGATAACTATCGTTTAAAACTATATACGTGTGTGCTAGTTTGTGGTGTAAGGATGCTTCTAAAGATTAACACTCAAATTGTTTGAAATAAATGGTAAAGAGATCACGTTGACATTGTGAATTTTTTTATAATATAAAAAATTAATTATGATACAAAACATCGAAATTATGGAATTAATATTAATAGTAGGACTACGAAAAAATTGCGATATATCGATAATTTACAGAAATATCGATAATTGTTATTAAAATAAAAAATTATCTATATATCGATATTTTGATATCTGAGCAAATATAAGATTGATGAAATTCTAATTTAAGATGAAAATATTTGAGATTCTTCCCACATATAGATATAATATAAAATATAGACATAAAACAAAAAAAAAATAGATATTTTTTAAAATCAAATATTTATTCTTAATGTAAAAATTAAAACATTATTAATTTTTTTTTACATAATATGAATTTAAAATGCGTATGTTTGATGCAAGTTTTCTTACTTTTTCTGTAAAAAAAAAAAAAAAAAACCTATATAATATGGTAAACTAATTATTTTAATTAAAATTATAATATTTTTACAGAAAATTTATCGTTTTACTGAAATAATATGTAAATTTTTACTATGGTTTTTATGTAAAATGGCAACTTTTTTACAATGAAAACTTGTACAAAATAACTAATTCGAAATCATGAAAAATTCATAAAATATTCCATTTTATCAAATCGCAATATCATAATTTCAAAAACAGCGAAAACATTTAACAGAATTCCGAAAACATTTAACATAACCTAAAAATAAATCAAGGCGAATATAAATTCGTAATTTATAGGTAAATAAAGCAAAAAAAAAAAATAATTAGTGAAAAATGTGTATTTACGCGAATTGCCATTTCTGCGAAATATTTAGTTATGACATTCAAACATTTGTACGAGTACACACACATATATCGATATACGTGAATATATATGCGATTGTTATTTGTTTATTTATATCACATTTCGCGTACGTCAGACTGGAATGATTTCCGTCATAACTATTACGATTTTTTTTAAACGTCATTTTCAAAAAAATCTAACCTATATTTTATTATTCTTTCATATAGATATATTGAATTTTGCAAATTATATTTATGTTTCGTTATATCTTTATTGTGATATAATACTTTAAAGAAATCAATAAAGTTGATAAATAATATTTATAATAACTTTTAGCTAAAGTTACCAAAGTTGATTGAATAATGTAAGTTTTATTTTTCTACAAATGTCACTAAAATAATGACATTTGTTGTTACGTTTACATATATAACCCTGTCATTTGTGTTTATCGATTATGATAATTGTTTATTAGCCTATGTGTTAACTTAAAAGCCTAATTATATGTATGCAAAATTATTAGTTTTGAGTTATAAACTATCAGATAGACATCACTTCATTTGTATAATACTATAAATAATTTATTTGCAATAACTATAAATAATTTATAAACAATAATTCAATATTTTGTGAAAAAAGATAATTGTAATAAATAAATTTTACGTTATATATTATTTTTCTTGCAATAACTGTCAGTATAACTATAATAAACAGTATTTATATGACAAAAATTAAGTTTAATTTCTAATATAAACAGTGGGGAAAAAAATTATGTGAACACGTTTTATGCTATTTTATCGATTAATCAAAATATATAAATTTATATACGAGAAAATAATGAAAATAAAATTTCGGATAAAAGATTTCAAAGTTTAGTAAAAGATTTCGATCAAATTTGGTCAGGGAAAAACAAAGTTTATATAAAATATTTATCCTTTATTTTATCATTAACTCTCACAGCAACCTTATTAACACAGTTTTAATTAATATTGGCGTTAAAGTAAATAATTCTGAATAACTCAAATATTTACAATACTCACAATTTTTATTACAATAATATTTATTGTTTAATTTGTGTTCCAAACGTTTTATTGAATTAGCAATAATATTTAATAAAATATTAAATATTCTTAGCGTTTATAAATACAATTCTGCACAATAAAATTTGTTATTAATATTTGTTTGATAGATTGCCATTTTAGTTTTACGTACAAGCACAAGAATTTGACCAATCCAAACACTTGACGTCAAAACTAAAAAAGTGTCATATGTTTGGAATTGGTCAAATTATTGTGTTTGTGCGTAAAACTAAGACGGCATAAAAAATTAATTGGTTTCAAAACATGTCATAACTAAAAATAATAAGACATCAAAAAATTAAATTCGAATAAAACACATACAAGTCAGGCATAATATAACAATTAACAATCCCAATTTTCAACAACTATAGTAGATGAATAAATTTATTGCGCATATAGTTTTGCTCCAGTTTCTAAAATAGTATCACGCCCCCAATGACCTCTGACCCAGAGCACCGTGCCCATATTTACAGCGTGCAACAGAAAAAAAGATGACAATCGAAGTCAAACACATACACACACACACACAGCATCCTTATTTGCCTCTCACTTCACTCGCTAACTCGTTGCGTTTAAAAGTTTGCAATGATTCTAGACTAGAACACCACTGACATATAAATCCGCCGTGTATGTTGGTCGCATCGTGGCTTGCCATGAAAAACAAAAAAAATGCCTCTTCGCATTTGTTTATGTGATGGCGATCCGTTCGTTCGTTCTTCTTGTTCTGATAGTTTCTTACGTCTGACATGCCCCACTTTTCTATATAAATTTACTCAAATTTTTCTCTTTCTCTCTTTTTCTCTTTTCAAATTTTTCACGGTTGCTGCCAGTGCAAGTATTTCAAATTTCGTTCAATAATATGCGAAATATTTAAAGAATATTGCAATAAAATATTTATTGTTAATTAACTTGGCAGTTTCATAATTTTGTTGTAAAGTCATTATTATCAAGAAATTATTAACAATAATGATAAATGACTAATAGAAATCACTAGATTTTTTTATTACAATTTACTTGAAATTAATTTTAATTTAAAAAAAAATATACTCGACGTACATTTTGACTTCTTACACTCTAAAAAAAAAATTGTTGTAGTTATCAAAATTTAGTTACCGGAACAAAAAAAATATATATTCTTAATTACACATGGCATATTATATATTAGGTAATAGTATTTTGTTTTGCTTAAATCGCTATTAATTTATTTTGATAACCTAATTAAATCATTAG
This sequence comes from Clivina fossor, assembly GCA_963966155.1. NCBI lineage: Eukaryota > Metazoa > Arthropoda > Insecta > Coleoptera > Carabidae > Clivina > Clivina fossor. The sequence goes on along the minus strand of OZ014564.1, from coordinate 8,428,264 downwards.
TTAATTTTTAAATGAAGAAAAATGCATTAACATTGCAAAAATAAAATACTATAACCAAAAATTGTTCCGGTAACTAAATATTGGTAACTACAACAAATTTTTTTTTAGAGTGTAGGCCAATATAAGATAATAAAATAATTGAAACTTAAAACCAAATGTATTGTATTAGTTTGTTATTTTAATTATATATTAGTGCTGAGAACCGAATCTAGATAATTAAGTTTTCGGATCAGTAAAACTGTAGGGCCGTATAAAATTCGACAAAAATCTAAATAATATAGAAGCTACAAGATCTGTAGTAGCAAATTTCCATGGCGACAACTTAATCGAACGATAATTTATAACAGTATTTGATATCATTACCTCACTGTATAATAGACGTAATAAGACAGAATAACTAGTACTATTTTATTATATCTACGAGATGTAGATATAATACACGTTCTGCAGAAAAATATACCTAATAAAAATATTTGTAGTATAAATGACTTAATTTGTACTAATATTAGAAGCTAATTTAAATTTATATTATAGTACAGCAATGTTATCTGGTAGGTAATTAATTATTTATAGATGACATTGAATATAAAGTCTGTATTAAAAAAATCGTTTATCTGTTTACAAGTTACAACTATGCGTAATATGAATATAACATTAGATTATTTTAATACGTAAAAATTTTATGTGCAAATATATAAACATTTATGCAAATATTTACTTTTGGATACTCCTTTTGACACCAGATATTTGACATGTTGCATTTGAAATGCCTCAGATTAAAATAATATAAAAATTAAAACCTAGATTACATTAGTATAGGAATACGATGATAGATATACGTACCATTCCATAGCAGATATGGAATGGGGAAGTTTAACGTATTTTTTTTATTTCTTTATTTGGTTGGACATGGCTTAAAAAGTGATGTTTAGTTTATCATTTTTCTCAAAGATGCCCAGATTTCCTAAAAAATGCAAAAACATGTCGTGATGACGTCAGTAATGTCTTCGCAAAACTTATGTCGACTTCTGAATCAGACGCACATGTATTGCCATGGTTACCGATACAAACTATTGGCTGGGCGTAACCGAATCAACAAAAATCAACATTTACTACGACATACGTTTTCAAAAATATATCTCACCAACTCTTCTGCGCTTGCGCATACTAGGCTTGTGACGTCAGAAATGTCTTTACAAAAATTGTTAATAACAAATAAATGAAACAATTATTAGAAATTTTAATGACAGTTTCTGTTATTATTTTATATATATATATTTGAGAAAAAATAATTTTACACGCAACTTCAATCACGCTAAACTTCCCCATTGTACACTCTACTAAGTCTCCTACCTTAATACTTATTTTTATTCTACTGGTGTACTACCAGTGTAAAAAGATTTATTCAAATTCAAAAATTTAAAACGGAAAAATCAAAGTGGTAAAAATATATAAATTTATTAGATCAATAACCCAAACGTAACTGTGTATTCTTGCATAAGATATTTCATCTAACAATAAGATAGAGTACTGAAAATCATCTATTTTTTTTCAATAAGACAGACAAAATATTAGAAAAATCATCTAACGATTATTTTTCAGTGTATAATATACTATTACATTTATTATACATATTCAATTTAATCTATATAAATAGAAATCTCTACAACATTACAAACTAAATTAACAAATAGCAGTACAAAATTCGTATCAAATACCGATAATGTATTACAAAATTGTAGGTATTAATAACTTTTTTTTTCCGCATAGTCAATAACAAATGGCCACTATTTATATCGCATAACAATGAGGATGTATTCATGGCGTTGTCCTCTCTGTACAGTGAAACTAATAGAATAACTGTAATTTCACTACAAAATGCAAATTAACTTTAGTTTTGTTTGTTAGATAAACCTGTGTAACAATTTTCTATATGTAAATTTAAATACGGGAAAAACTATTCTATACAATACAATTGTATCGCTGAACTAATTCCCCAAAAAAAAAGTTTTAAATTGGAAAATTCAGTTAGAGTTTCAATTGTTTTTATCCATTTTACGATATAAGTAAATAATAATAGTAATTTATTTAGCACAAAATGCTAGTGTAAAGGCACTGAGATGAACAAAATTTGGCTTCCATTAATTAAAAATCTATAAATTTCATGATCTAGTTACTTATTTGTTACCTAGTAACTTGTTTCTATGTTGTTATTTACTGTAAATGTCATATCTGATGAATATGGACGGTGAGTTTGTCGAAACGTCGATTATAAATAAATACTAATACAGAACTTTAACCTAAAGCAGTTTTATTTTAATACAATATATTTTTTACGAAATAATATTCAGTAACATAGTAAATAAAAAAGTAAGATTAATAATTATCAAATTTATAATCTACACTGTAAAAAATGTAATATATATTGTGGTAATTTTACATTTTTTTTCTGTAAAATTACATTTATTTATTTATTCATTCATAATCTATGTTTTCTTATACCAAGAGGTATCGAGGATATATTTATAGAAAATGTAAATTTTCATCAATTTTTTATAGTGTTACTTACTTGTATTTTGTTATTTAGTAACCTGTTTCTATGTTTTGTATGTTCATTATTTAATTTTTAAAAATTTTAGTATATAATCTAACTTCTTATTTTTTCACGACTACGTATTTACATTTAAAAATAACTATTAATTTGAAAATACTTAAATTTTAATTTACTAATCATATCACAAATTGAAAATAATTTTAAATACACCCCTGCTGTATTTTCCAATTCCATTCTATCCCCTACAATAACCACCTATCGCCAAAACTACATGGCATTATTCATAAAAAAATATATAAAACCATATTCTGCAAACCACATTTTAGACATTAGTGTATACCGCTATAAGAAGACCACGCAATACGTATTTCAAGCGAGGTCTTAGGACCCCTAAGACGGCGATCTGCGTTGATGATGACGAATTGTCACGTTTTGAATCAGAAATACGGGGTAGAAGATACGAATATTTACCTAACAATACTAGATTTCTTCCCCTTCAAGAAGGGAAAATACAGACATATACGTATTTACGTTATTATTGGATAGAACCGAGGCTATGTAACTAGGGATAAATAATCCTTCTACAACTTTCATCAAGAACGGATAAACTTGATTTAAAGGGATGTTTTGGTGACTTTTTTCTCGGAGAAAGATTGGTTTAAGTACATTTATTACATGAAAATCGAATTAGCTTTCGATTTCCTTGTGGCTCAAAATTATGGTATTAGTAGGAAATCCTGTAAAAAGACAGTTGTGTTGAAATAAGTTTTTGAAATTAAATTTTAACTTTTACGGCCTTTCATACTGCAATAGTTTTCTTGAATGATAATTTTCTAAAAAAAAACATTGTTTTACTGTGATTGTGATTCAAAAATACATGTGTTAAAATATTTCACTTCAACTATTTTTATACACTGAACAAATTCAATATTAATTGAAATGTAAACACACTTCTGTACAACTAAATTTTTTTATAAAAGAAATAAATTTTTAAATTAATATAAATAACAGTAGGTTATAGTATAACTATTTTGAAAGTTCTGTACAAAATTATTTAGTATTTGGTGTGAAAATACAGTGCTTATTGAAAAAAAAAATCGAGTAACGAATGATTAATAATAATTAATATATTTTGCCTAAATTGAACAGTAAGAAAATTTATAAACAGATTTCAAAACAGGTATACTACAACTTACAATTATTTATTTTTATTAAAAAATTTATTTCTGTTATAAAAACCCAATTTCACAGATTAAAAGTATAATTACTTTTAAATTAATAGTAAAAATAGTAATTTTAAAGTAATATTTTATTCAATATATAAATTATTTTATATTAAATAATTTCGTAGATTAAAGTTTAATTTATATCAAAATGTTTTTCGTCAATTATCTGTATACTAATTTTTGTGTAATAATAAATAATTTGCATCTTATAATAATTTGTTTTCAAATAAATACACTAATGAAATAAAATAATCTCCAAAAAAAAAAATATCATATTTTATCGTTTTCCTTCCAATTATATTAAAGAAAACTCAAATACGCACGCACTGCTGTTGTGAAGACATCGTATATAAAATTACTTTGTCATTATCAAAGTAATTTCCCATTGGGATAAAATCCGGTCCTGGTATTCACCATGTCAAAGCGGGACAAACTTATCCTACTCATTTAATCCAGAAAGAGAATGAGAGTGAGAGAGAGAGAGAGATGTATATCGAGAGGGGCCCTACTAGTCGTGTATACACAGTAAGTAAAGGCGAAACGAGACTTCAACTCTAGCTAAAATATATACACGAATTGGATCGTTATAGGAGAATGCATCGGCGAAGGGCTAAAATGCTCCCTAAACTGATCGGAGGGTGCGCGTTTGGCAGCCAAGCACAGAGAGCGTCATCTTCTCCGAGGAGGTGTACGCACATGCATGCTGGAGCGGGCGCAACCCCTCTTGTTTTTGGGGTCGTTGGCCCCAGTGCTCCGTGTGGCAGACTACTGCAGTAGACATATTTTGTCTCGGCTTGGTACGAACCGATACCGCGATAAGAGAATTTTTGGCGTAGTTATACAGTTCTGTGCTGTAAAATTGGATACTTATACGTTTGGGAAGTTTTAGGAACTTTAGATATTTTAATTTAACAAATTTCTTGCTAATTTAAGTAATATTTATGGTGTACAGTCGTACAAATATATATATATGAAAATAAAACTGCTTTGGGTTGTAGTTCTGCATCAATATTTATTAATAATCCAAATACTCAATGTACATCTTCATCAGAAAAAATTATACAAATGGCATACAGTATAAAAAATTTCCTGATAAAGATCTATATTGAGTACGTCTAAACATCGATTATTTATAAAAATTAATACAGAACTACAACCTAAAGCCGTTTTATTTTAATATAATGAGGTTTGAAAGATTTTGTACTATGATAAATATAAATTATATTGTACCATAAGTGGATGTATCATTTTCTGATTTTCGGAGATATTTTAAATAGCAATGTACCATAACAGAATGTTTTATCTTTTTCTGATAAATACAGTTTTCCATTTGATAGAAAGAAACAAAACATTCTGTTACGCTACATCATTGTACAGAATACCACTATTAGTTTGTATAGAAATTCTGGTTAATAAATATGATTTTTCGAAAAACTGATCTATAAGGTCCATGACACTGACTACCAATAGACGAAAAAATAAGTAAACTGCAAAGGATTAAGATTCATTGAGTCACCGTTAATGTATGAATGCAGAATAAAGAAAACTAATACACATATAAGAAATTATAACAAATAACATTTACAGTAAATAACACAACATAGAAACAAGTTACTAACAAATAAGTAAATCATAAAAATATTATAAATTTTTCATTAATGGAAATTTGATTTAAATAAAAAAATATATGAACTATTTACTTATTTGTTACCTAATAACTTGTTTGTATGTTCTGTTATTTACTATTAATATCATTTGTATCAATTTTCCTGATGAAGACGGACGTTGAGTTCATCGAAGTGTCGATAATTAATAAATATTAATACAGAACTTAAACTTAAAGCCATTTTGTTTTACTATGATTTATAGAAAAATATTTATTGTTATATTTTTATTTAATTGGCGATAATTTATATTAAATAATATCTTTAAAAATGTACAGATTTTTTGATAAAATTCTAAACAAACTGTTAATTCACCAATAAAGACTAGAACAAAATATTTAAGTTAATCTTTAAAAAAATTCTGTATTATTTAATTTCATATTTGCTAATCCACATTAATATGGACTTTCTGAACTATAAAACAAAAACAAAAAATATTAATTATCATAAGAATCATTATTCTTCTTGTATATATACTTATCGTAAATCTAAATAAGTCATTAATCAAACAAATAATTTATTGTTGAAAAATAAAAATCTCTGAAACTAAATTTCTGTTACATACATTCATTTACAGTATAATTAAGTACAAGGAAAAAATCTTTTGTAGGTTACAAGACGTACGCACACAATGAAAAAAAAAATCCTTCATTTATATTGCGATTATATAATTAAATTCTAAATTACATTCCGGGCAACATAATTTTTTTTTGAAAATTTGTGTCAAATTCAATCCAACACATTTCGTGCATAAAATAATCCAATTAATGCAAAATTTTTGCACACAAACAATTATAAATTTATTTTTCCCTGTTTTATATTGTTTGTATTTATTAATACAGTAATCAACATTGAAAAATTAACTACAAATTATGTATTTTTAATGCTGTATAATTGTAGATAAATAAAATATTTTCAAAACGAATGGGTACATAATTTATGCCCGATGTATTCAGGTGGACGGACATTAATTATAAATAGATATTGATTTGTTTAATAAATATAATAATAATTAACGTTAATTACGGATACAGTGGCGCCTTAGTTCGCGGCTAAAGTGTCTACTAATATGTCAAATATGTAATTAATTTCTTGTTATGATTTGTTTATATCCCGATGTGATAACAATTATCATTATTACCTATATATACATGTAAATAAACTTATATACCACATAAATTATCATATTTCATATATATATATATATATATATATATATATATATATATATATATATAATTTTACAGTGTTTTATCTAGTTTTTTGTCATAGTCTTCATGTTAATTAAATTAGTCATATTAAAATTATCTATAAACGGAATAAATAATAATGTTAAATGCATATTTATGTATGCATATTTGTCATACAAATTTTATATACATATGTTTGTTTATTGTACAATAAATTTACAATCGTATTAGTGAAATTTTTACTGTCAGTAATAATAATTAATGACGTATTATAATATTAGCAAATCAAATAATTTTGAAAAACTTAATCATGAATTTTATAACTTTTAAATTAATTTGATATTTCGTATTCAATTATCTTGACATTTACAGAAAATATTATCGTACAAATCTCGTGTCTAAATATGAAAAAATAAATTAAAAAATCTTATTAATTATTACTTAATAATTAAGTTATCCTGTATAGATTATCATTTTTTATTCGAAAGTTTTATTAACAATTTTGAAATAAGTTATTTTACTTGAAATTGAAAAACTATTCAAATATGTAAAATGGTGTTTATGTTCTATAAATCTAGAAATTAATAAAACTAGACACAAGATAATTGCTTTGAATAAAAACGTATTATTGCCATTAATTTGATGCGATTTTGTTCAATTTTATAGGTCCATAAAATAGATAACTACAATTTTCATGCTATAGAACAAATTTTTACATAAGTTAGATTAACTTCTGTATTTTTATATTATATTAAATAAAAATATGTTTTTTCAATTTCACTTGTATTAATATGTTCTTTTATAACATAGTTTTAATTTTCAAAAACTTACAAAGTGTTTAAACAATGCTTTGCGCAACCGGGCCTTAATAATTATTAAGTAAATCAGTAGTTAAATATGCTATTACACGGAGAAAAAGGTTTCTTAAAATGCGTATTCTTAAATTTATTTTTTTTAAATGTAATATATTTTTCTTTAAAATAAACTAATGAATATTAAGAAAAAGTTTACGAGGTTATTTGAAAATAATTTAATAATATATTAAAAATATGTATGTTTCATTTAAGTATATTTTTCACTTGTTAACACAATTAAATCTATAAAATTATTTAAATTAAATATATTTTATTCCTAGCAACAAATTTTAATGTATTATATGCTTAATATGAATATACAATATATTACTTGCGCTATGCCTGTTCCATCCAGTCTGTTATCTGTATGTCATACACCTTTGTGTGTTCGCGGTTATTGGATTACAAAGAAATGGATAATTTTGTTGTAAATATTTTAAAACAGTGGCAGTTAGAAAGTTTAGAAGAAAAATTTAAAGGTAAGCAGATATTTAAGTACGTATACTATAAATAATTATAAGTAAATAAATAATACGTATAATATTTTTTGCAGGTTAGCTCAATAACCTGTACATGCACGTATTGGTTGAGTTGTTAGTGCGTTCTTCTTTAATTACTTCTTTGTTATTAGAAACAAAGTAAAATATTTGAAACAACATTGAAAGATTGAAATGTTGACTTGAAATGCCGTAACGTAAGGTAACGTTCAATATAAATATATGATGGAATCATATACTTTTTTCAGATCCGCAAATTGATATTATTTTCAATTGTACAAGATGTTTCATATAAAGATAGTTTTAATAGAATGGCATATTTGTTCTTATTTGATATTATTTGTTTTTTCATGGTCTATATAGAGAATAGAGTGATATATATTTATTATTTTTTTCTAAATTTTTAACTTTTTATAGATCTTAAAATTTCAAATTATAAAGGAGTAATTGAAAAAAACGCACTAAAAATACTAATATACTGTAAATTTACTATTTTTTTAATTTTACATTTTTGCAGATGAAGGAATTGATGAAACAAACTTTGAGATGCTTGATGAAAATATAATAAAAGAATTAATTCCAAAAATTGGAATTAGATTATTATTTTTATAAAAAATTTAGAAAATATATACGTGACAAAGAAGTATGTATATTTTATTTTTTATTATTTCAATCTATAATATAAATAAATTATATTTTTATACAATAGGAAAATGATGGTGAATCATCAAGTTCGACTATAACTATCACTAGTTTAACATCCAGTGAAACCCAAGAATTTTTTAACAGTTCTTCCGAAATTTTGTATTCAGAAGACATTGATGGAGCGCAAGATATTGTAACAAAGAATTCTGAAAAAGTAGATGTTAATTTGTAGTTAGTAGTAGTTAATTTGTAGTACTTATAATTATGATAATCTATGTCAATTTGCCCAATTTGTATTGGATAATTTTTAATTATTTTCAAAATATTTTGTTATTTTTAAATCGATATATTTCTAATTAATAATGTATCAATGTATTTACTTATTTTAAGTATACGCCGATACTAAATATTATCGACTAACATATTTATATCAAATATAATATTGTATTCATTGTAAAAAAAAACTGATAATTTACTATAAAATATTTTTTTTTAAAATGAATACAATATTATATATGACATAAATATGTTACTAGATAAAATTTAGTATCAGCGTATACTTAAAATAAATATATTATTTTTTATTTTTATAATATAATTTATTCTTGTACCAAATATACTGTTTCTTTAAATTTAATAAAAACATATACATATGATAAATATTTCAGTTTATTTATTTTACCATATTTATTTTCAATCCAATGAAATACTGTTTCTTATATTTAATATAATATCTAAGTATACAAATATTCTTTTATTGAAAATAATTTATACTTATCACTTTTTTCAAGAGAAATTATGTTTAATATAAAGAGAATTCTCTTTAATTTTAGCATACTTTTCTCTCCGTGTAGTTTGTCAATTGTTATCTAAACAGCTGATTACTTTAGTTATTATATACTGTTAACTACGCGACTAGATTGTCAAATGTTTTTAAAATAACTGATTGATTGACTGATCAGTGAGTGAATTAACGTAATCAAACTGTTAATAAATTAGTATCTACAGAATAACCAATATTTTCCATTTAAATGAAAGATATATAGAATCATAGCATAAATTTAATTTCCGATCAATAATTTAAAATACATTACAATAAATATATTTAATGTAAACACTTTATTATTATTTAAATATTTTATATGTGAAATTTATTTTTACTAAACATTACACATACAAATCATTTGATATTCCGATATCACCAAACTGAAAAAACTATTATAGTAAATATTAAAATCAATATTGTCAAATAGCATACGAATTATGAAAATTGAAAATCAGATATATATGTAATATATGTATGTGTATAACCAAATACATAAAAATCTAATCGTAATAAATTTGTATGTATTTGACGATGTTTGAAAATCGGTGTAATCGAAACGTTCCTATCCAAGGCTACCTACCAAAATTATCGATCCGAGAGCGCTTACCGCGTGCAGAAGAACCTTGGTGCTAGGGAGTTCGACAGATGTGAGAGTACACACATACAGCCACCCCAAATACGGTGGTGCTCTGTGCTTGCTCTCTCCGGTTTGGGCGTTCAACCCCCATTCGGGGTGGCCCGAAGGCATCGAAACAATTCAGCCCCCGCACCACTGTAATATCATGATCAGCGATTCACAACATTTTAATAGTTTATTAGAATTTTGGGTTTCGTTACTTGACATTCCACAAACATTTCGGTATTTGTACAATTCAATTATGAATGAGTTTTTAATTCTTTTCACCTATATATCAATTTTATACAAGTATTTCGTATTTTTTCTTTTTTTTATAATATTTCCAAATACTTAACAAAAAAAAATATATATGTAATAATGAGATAAAAGCCACTAGTTTGAAATTGCTTGCCTCTAAAATAAACTATGGATATAAATTTCGATAACTTATTGAAGAAAATTAAATCAAAGTCTTTTTGATAGTAAAACTAATAATTATTTTTTTTACATTATATACATATACATAATACGTAAATTTTATGTAAGTTTACTTATTTTTTCGGTAAAAAAAAAAAACATATACAATATGATAAATTAATTATTTTACTTAAAATTACAAAATTATATTATTTTTACAGAAAATATATCGTTTTGCTGAAATAATATGTAATTTTTTTACTACGGTTTTTTGTAAAATGGTAAGTTTTTTACAATGTACAGCTTGTGCCATGTTTTTTACGTAACGCATCATCTTGTAAACGTAGCATTGGTTAACACCGCCCCTGTCATGTAGTTTTCAAGTGATCGTTGGAATCTTTACCGTGAATGAACTATAACAGCATTCGTTAGGTTCTGGCCTTATTTCTAATTTCTAATAGTACTGTGATTCGGAGCACATAAATTGCACACTACCCTCATAAATCCCAAAGTTAAATAATGAAATTGCACACCGGTCAACCGTTGGACGAACCAAACAGATTATTGGTTTATTAGAGTCTTGAACCCTTATGCAGATACTTTTTACAGTAAGCGTTCGTTTATTCTATAGCATATTTTTACGCCACTGTTGGCTTAGGGTAGGTTAGGTTAGGTTATAAGTTTTAGGAAAATTTGCGTGAAAAGATTCGCAGGCGTTTGTGGTACGTTCTAGAGACGAACTATTTTCGATTCTACCTGGTTTTAGGTTGAAATCTTAATCCCTTAATCTGTTTATGACCGGTGTGCAATTTCGCTATGCAAAATTTCGGTAAGGAATTAAAACCCAACGGCCGTGTGCAATTCATATGTACCCCTATGATTTTGTCGGTTGCTATGAAAACTCTAAGTGTAGTAAATTTAATTTACACAATCTATAATATGGCTATAAGTACATAGAAAAACACAATTATGTGACAAAGTATTTCCTGTAAAAAAATAGTAAATAGTCTTCCAAACATTGCAATAAAATACTTAAAAAAAAACCTATTCAAAATAGTTAAACTTATATAAATCTAAACATATTTTAGCTTCGATTTCCTTATTCCAATTCTGCCACAAGTTTTAAAATACTCCTATTCGTCCAAAGCTATAATTCAAAGATAAAAATCAACTTTAAAATAAATTTGAAAAGTTTAAGAACTGCTGACTGCTCGCCCAGTTTTGAGGGTTAAATCCACAGAGGAGAAACGGTTACCTAAATCAAGAATTTTATAAAACGTTTTTGTCTCGATTCTCTTGTTATAGCTTATATATATATATACACGTAAATATAAATGCAAAACTAACAACAATTTATTACAAGTTTTCAATATTACATTGATTTGTAAATATCAATTGAGTTATCGCGTAAATCACATTAGAAATTAATTAGAATTCAAATGTTTTCTATCGATAACGCTTAACTATTTAATTGAATAGATATAATATTTTGCAAATATATGTGTATTAAATTATAAAATATGTAATTAAAATATAATTTGTGTTTCCAGTTCCTGAATAAATTATATACATAGGTATTTCTATCTATATTATACAATTACATATTCAATATTAATTTTATTCGAATACTGATATATCAAAAATATTTACTATAATTATATTAACAAGTAAAATTAATTGTGTATTATAAATTACTTCATTAGAAATTACCATGTAATTCATTTCAATATTATTTTACAATTTTTGTATAATCAGCAAATAATTGTATTATGACACATAGAATGTACGTTTATAATAATACATAAAATACTTATGTTCAAAATCATCATATACAATCAATTAAATGGATTTATTAATTATTAATAGCCACTTAATATCGCACCAATTAAAAAATAAAATATATTTTTTTGCACTAATTCCTAAATTTTTATTCAATTTAAAAATATCGTTGTACTTTATTATCATTACGGAAAAATATAAAAAAAATCAGTTGGCTTTTTCAAATAAGATTAATCAATAGATATTATTAATCTCTTGTTAAAAATTATTCAAACATGACACGTTTTTTAATAGCATAAAATATGTATCAATACAATTAAATATTAATATATAATATAAAATATGAAAATACTTCAATGTCAGCCGGTTTGAAATTTGTGGAACGTTTACAATAGTTTATTAATATAGCTTTTTATTATAATAATTTGTTCTTTAATCGCGTGCTAGACGAACGACACGCTTTAAAATTGCACGTGCGCTTATGAGCATAAGTTAGAAGATGAAAATTTTTAACTTCATTCCGAACCTAACCTTGAACTGTCTGCGTTTATTATAATTTTATTTCTTTTGTTGTTTTTTTTTTCTTCTAATAATTTGTTCTTCTTTACACGATGAATAATTTTACATATATTTTAACACTCTAGCAAGCAGATATAAATAAGCTTGTAGAAAGATGCACAGTGGAAAATAAAAGAAGAGTGGAAACTTTTCCTTAATCAAAGAAATAATAAATATCTCAAGAAAGATAAATGATAATAAATTTTTTAATAAGATTTTACAATAATATATATCTATAAAATATGATAATTGTAATGTTACAATGACATCTATCTAGATATGTAATTACAAAATGCTAATCAACACATATAAATTCATGTCTAAATTTCCGGTTAATGGCAATATTTTATTAGTATAATTTCAGAATTAAATTATTTCTTGTTATTAGACTAATTACTCTATTCTGTTCTGTAAGACCCAGTAATGTTACATTTTTAATTTTTCTAAAATAAAATGGCTTTAGGTTGTAGTTCTGTATTAATTTTTATTAATAATTGACGTGTCAACGTACTAAACATACACCTTCATCTTTTTCCTGATAAAGATGTACGTTGAGTGTTGAAATATCGATTATTAATAAAAATTAATACAGAACTACAACCTGAAGCCATTTTATTTTAATTTAATGAGTTTTTTAATAAAACTGTAATCTGAATGTAGCTTAATAATCATTAAATTTTGCGGTGTGTCCCAAGCATTAGAAATATATTTTATTATTAAGGTTCATAGTAAATAATTTTCATTATAAATAATAAATATTAAGTTTCTCTAATTGATATGCCAAAAATGTAGATAAATTTTCTGTAGATTGCTTCATAAACCAGAAAAATGAAAAGATATCATTTCTAAAATTTATAAAGAATTTTAGAAAAGAATAAAAGAAATTATGAAAATAATTTACAAAATATCAATAAAATAAAATTTTAAAAATCTTATATACATATTTTCTTGAAAATTATATTACGAAAATATACGAACAAAAATATTGTAATAAAATCGTGTCGATTTTATGTTTCATTCAGAAACAAAATAACATGAAAACAAGTGCATGTGCGCGCAGTTTGCACTAACAAATAAAAAAAGCATAAAATCATCGCCATATCACCCCAGTCTGCGTAAACAACGCGAAAGAAAAATAATACTAAGTTCAAGTTCAAAAACAGTAAACATGCAATAAAAATATAAAGTGTATATGCGCGTTTTATTTCAGCAAAGCATTCAACAAACTGTCAACCGTCCTAAATTATTTATGATAAAATTCGTTCGCCTCAAATTTATGTTTTGAAATTCTGACGCGACATGTTTAGACTAAGATATCGTGCGTTTAGAGAGGGTGTAGGATTGACTGGGTCCAAATATTGGAGAGCACTCCAAAACGAAGGTATATAAATGACAAAAAAAAGGAAAGAAAGAAGAAAAATTATGTTGTGTGGCAGGCGCACCCACAAATGGCCGTGTTGGCACAGGATGTGTGCCCGACTGTCTGGGATCCGAGGTCAGAAGACCCATTTCTGTTGCTGCTGGCTGGCTCTCTGCCTTCTTCAACTTTGGGCTGGGTTGGTTCTCAATCTGTAAGCAGCTTTCGTTCCCTAGCTTTTATCGGCTTTGCTGACTGCAGATTGATGTTCTCGAGATATTTGTCATTTCACAGTTTTAAGTGGAGCGCGATAATATGTTAAAGATGGAGTTGGATTTCACAAGAAACGAGATAAGTTGAAAACGAAAATAGAAATGTAACAGACTGGTTGCAGTATCAACAAAAAATTCATTTTTAAGTAATGTATTTAATTAGAAAAAAAAGATGTTAGTTAAAATTTGTTATATATAAATTTTTCGTTTGAGGATTCAAATAAAGATATAATTAAGTAATAAAAAATAATGTTTTATTTAACATTTTGTTTTCACCACAACTCTAATGTTATACTAATTATAATAATATTGTTTACTTCCAAAAGTGTAAAAGTCACACATACGAGTAAATAAACAAAGAATTAAAATTTGATTAATTCTTAATAAATTAAAATATAATCTTATTGTGGCGAAATGTCAATAAAATAAAATAATTTCCTTTAAACCATAAACAATAATTTAAAAAAGCTGTATACGTATTCCGAAAGCTAAGCCTTCATCGTCAATAACAAAAAATAAAGCGAAAGTCCTAATCAATAATCTAAGGTTACACAGATATTCAAGAAAACTCAGTGGTCAAAGAACACTTCTTTTATTCACATTCTTGTTATAAATACTATCATGCTCATTTAAGCAACATAAATTTCTTACAGATCTAAACATTCCTATGCATTGTAACTTAAATAAGATGCTAACAAGTATAATATTTAATATTTGTAGTTAAATTAAATAGCGGTAATTTATTACAAATAAATTGTACAATTCAACTAAAGTAGATACTATTCGTACTTATAAAATAATGTAAGGTTTTTTCAAAAATCTGTTTTGTATTTTAATTATTTTAAATAAACTTTTGAATGAGTTCATTATACATAAGTAATCTTTAATTAACTAATTAATACCTTCGACACACAAACAAAAATTAATGATCATTGCGATTTTGATAACTTAGTGATCAAAAGTTATATATCAAATTATGAACTATATAGTTTTCAAAATCCCTTCTGTATAAATTTACATATTTTAGATAAAGTAATTATCGACTGTCAAATATTTTAGCAGATATTTAAATAATCTGTAACAAAAATGAAAAATTTCCTTCACGCTTAAACATTGTCAAATAAAAAAATTCTTCATGAGCATTCTTCGTCAACCATTCCGATATGCCGAAGCAGATGCCCTCGCTAAGGCCGTTCGGTGTCGGCCATCGCACGATCGCCGACCTTCCAACGAGAATGATGCCCCAGAGTCGTACGGCTGATGCCTTCAGCCCAGGCCAGCTAAGCGCTATAGGTAAAGCTGAACCGAATGGGCAAGCAGGCAGGCAGGCCAGTTAGATGACTTAGCTTAGGCCATGCCGATTGCCAAGCAAGACAACAAACCATCGGGGCAAGCTGCTGCGAGTGACCGGCCGACCGAAAGGGTGACGACCCGGCCAAGGAAACCACATCACATACATAGCAAACTTGGTCATTTCGTTTCGTTGTTCTCTTACTGTAACCCTGGATCGATGTGGAAATTTTTGTATGCGCTTTGGGTACCTGATTTTTAAGCATCGGTTGAAAGAAAATATTTATATTGATACTGTATAACAATATGCTTAAGGTCGGATGTTTATTTTTTACCTGTAGATTTACTAACGTACAACTAGCACATCACTGTTGCTTTTGAATTTGTAAATATACTAAGGAGAGCCAGAATCTTATTTTGCTTATCTTTTATGATTCCTTCTCTTTTTTTAATAAATAGAAAATTTCATTACTATAGAATACTATAGTACTATAGAGTTAATAGAACACTATAGAATACTAGCAATAATTTATTTCTCTTAAAATATATGTATAAATTCAGTTAGTTATTTTCTAATCATTTTATATAGCTTTTTACAACATTAGCAAAAAAATATCATAGCGGAAATAATAAGTATATTAAAACTAATATACTTATTTTTACAAATCTTTCTTCCTTTCTTTCGATAATAGAACAAAGCTGCTTTATATGATTCCCGTAAAACTCAAGAGTTTATGATAAAGTCGTGATATGGGTTTATATCCTAAGTTTCCCAAGTTGTGTCTTTAAAGCCCTGGAGACTAAATCTGGGTAATATCCCTCTAGTTCTCTGGCTGAAAAGATATAGTTTATCTGCGACCTTGGCCGCGATGGCTATTTGAAAATATGAAAAAGAACCCGAAGAGAACATAAAAAAGGTATAGATATACCTTCTATTTCGGAGCCCTTAACAAAAATTTTCACATGTTCTAATTTTTATTGAGGTTAACGTTTTGATCTTTTATACCTGTAATTTAATAATAGCTCTA
Source organism: Clivina fossor (assembly GCA_963966155.1). Classification (NCBI taxonomy): domain Eukaryota; kingdom Metazoa; phylum Arthropoda; class Insecta; order Coleoptera; family Carabidae; genus Clivina; species Clivina fossor. Next base: position 8,411,491 of record OZ014564.1, on the reverse strand, counting down.
TAAAAATCTACAAAATCCTATATTTGAACAGTAAATATAGTATCTTTCAAATAGACTGCATTCGGATTCTAAAGTTTTTCAGATAAAAGAAATTTATGCAGGTAGATTTGTCTAAATATAAAAAAAAAATATTTATAGTAGGTTCTCAAATAGATGCTATCTATAAAATCCAATATTTGTAAAGAATTGGAAATAATATCTTTCAAATAGAACAAATTGATATTCGAATTTCTTAACAAAAGAAAAAACTCCAGGTAGATTTATCTAAAAATTAAAAGTACATACAAAAAGTAAATTATTTTCAGACTTCTTGCACTATATTTTTAAATACATACAAAATGTTTTGTTTTTTTACCTAATAAAAATATTTTTATTATTGATTTCACGTTCTTTATGTTATAAAACATCTGATTTTGCTCAAATACGTTTTTTCTCAATTTTTTCTATAACTATAATTGACAGTTTACTTTTATTTTTTTAATTTTAAAAATCGAAACATTGAATAATCCTTAATGTTAAATTGAACAAAGCATTGTTAACTTAATGAATTAACTAGCAACAAGATTGTCAACAGTCTTCGAATCGCCTCAGTTGGCAAGTTAACTAATTGATTAACTTACATGGCTTTTAACAATGCTTCGTGGCACCGGATTTAAATATTTTTTATTTAATGTTCTTTTTTTTTACAAAACATTAATAAAAGCAAAGACTATTCATTAAATTCTTAAAAAATGTGTGTCAGATCAAACTAATAACAATAATATAGATTATATAGAAAATATATTGTAATAAAAGTTATTCGTACAGGAAAAAAAAAATATATATTTTGTACCTGACACCAAAACATTTACAACTACTGAAACAAAAATTGAAACTAGTTATCTTTTAAATGGGACAAATATGAGGTTAAAAATCTTTGTTTAGGTAGACTTAACCAAACACATATAGAAATAATAAAAAGAATACCTCTCAGTTTGCTTAACCTTGTCTGGACAAGTCCACCCTTAAAGATAATAACACAGGTAGAAGAAGCATTTCAAGGTGAACGTTCGCTCGTTTTCAAGCCAGACAAAGGGTTTCTATACAACGTGAAATTTTTCATCCTCTTGCCATAACTAATACACCTCCGGACTATGTAGCAAAATTTTCAAAACCATCCCATGGATTTCCGTTATGAATCCAACATTCTCTCTACCTGTGCAGAAAAGAATAAAATGCAAACAGGTAAAAATGACCCTGGTCCGAAAATAGCTGCAGCAAAATTTTCGAAAGTCGGCGCTGATGAGGAAAGTATATGAAAATCCATTTCAAAATACTTTCTTTTATGCATAAGCATAGTAGTAGATATATAGTATTGTGTATTGGGAATAATGGAGTATAGCGCGTGGGCCACTTTCGAAAACGTTGCGCATGCGTAAATTGGCGTTACATAACCTATGTGACGGGCGCACATCAGAGAGAAAAAAATATGTGTCGTGAGAACTGTAACGAAATCTTCGACATTATTGCTTGCGCCGTACTTTATGATATTAATGAACATTTAGCGAATAAACATTTTTCTTTTTGCTATTCTTTCTAGGTTATTACACCTGATAGAACTTTATTTCGCATTGTAGATTGATCGATGATTATATTGTGAAATTTGCGGTTAATGATTGTTAAGTGTATTTTGTTTCATAATATAGTCCTATTAAATTCAAATTTATTGCATTTTATTTTACAAAATCAAACACATGTTAATTAACCTAACAACGTAATTTAGTTATTGATCAATCAACGACGTTTAAAGACAGTTAAATATTTATTTAGCCACTGATTAAGTTAATAATGACTTAAGCAACTTGGTCTAATTGATACATATAATATCTCAAAAATTATACACATATCATTTATATATCGTAAATATTCACTAATTTTCTTTTAATAAAGCATATTAGTAATATTGAAATTTCCGAAATTCTTGGACAGTCGAAAATATAATTGAATTATGATTACATTAAGACAAATATGTTTTCTCCAAATACAGAAAAAATAGAAAGTTTCATAGCCCAAATATATAAAATAGAAGTATTTCAATTGATTTATATTTTGAAATCACAGATTTAAATATATAAGAAATTAGCATTTTGAAATTTTAAATCTATATAAAAATCCATGTTGTGTTAAATTTAATACACTTTACACATACTAAGAACTTCGCAAACTAAGAATGTGTTAAATTTTTTAAATCCATAGATATATGATAAGTTAACAATTTCAATAGAAATATTGAGTTTATTATTTAATTTTAAAAATTGTACTCATACTTTTTGTGCATATATCTATTTGAAATTGGAAATTGTTTTGACATTTTGTAACAATATTGATCATTTATAATTTTTTTCCACATAAAATTATAGTTTTCTTATTGTTATCCAAAAATTATTGTTTTATTATATTTGATACAATTTTATTTATTTCTGTTAGTAACATAGAAGGCACTTGGCGGTAAAACTAAATGGGTCTTTCCATAATTATTTAATGAAATTTTTAATCATTAACAAGATAATATCATTACCAAATATATTTCCAAATACTTGTTCAAAAAAACTTCCACAAAATGAAATATAAATTAAAAATTTAATATCCAGATAACTTTATTATAAATTTTGCCGAAAATCACTCACCCATGGACCTCCCCCTTACTCACAAGGCCTCGGGCGATCATCTTTATTTACATATGAAACAATTTTTCCATGTCAAAAATATATTCATAAAATTTTTTTATATAGAAAATGTAATAATAATAGACTACCAATTACATGGCTAAGAGCCGTGCCAAAACTAGAGTATAATAAAACTGTCAGTATAGTTTGTCTCATAAACTTATTAACTATTATAACTTATTAAAACTAAAATATTTTGTAAACACATAATATTGAAAAACTTTTTTCGCATAACACCAAGTACTATTGAATGAGATTTGTCAGTTTATGTTCTGTGGACACTCTTTACAATACAGTAATAATAAGTGTATCTAGGCAAGGCAGTTCAATATGAAAATATTTAACACCAAAATTTCTTTTCGAATATCTATAGATAATTTGTGTCAGATATACACTAAGTCTTTCCATAGAAAGTATTTTTTTTAGAAGCAATATACTCATACACATAACAACACAACTACAATCATAAACATTGAAATGAAACTAGTACAAAAATACTTCTCCGGTGTGTGTGTGTGTGTGTGTTTGTATAAGTGTAAGGAAATGAGAACGCGGTGTTACAATTATGTGGAAATCAGTGTCTTTGAAATCGCGGCTCGATAACACGCGGCAAGGTGTTAATCTAGTTTTATTTGCTACGTTAATTATTATTAGCTCTAGATTTCTAAATTCATATCGTATCGTGCATAGGATCATTTTCCATTGTTTTCATAGCATTCTCTTCAAGATGTTTACTGTCAAATATAATTGATAGTGTAATTTTTGGTATATATCAAACGTTTCAAGTAGATATATATTTATTATATTCTTAATTACATATCGTTCGTTTAGAATTACAAAGTCGTATGTACATTGTTTACTATTGCGAGATTTTTAAGTTTAAAAATTGTCTGGGCATTATTTTTTAATTGATCCACTTAATGAAATTGAGATTTTGCTACAGTACTTACCGAAAACCATTAACTAGGTTTATCCAAGAATCCACCCATTTGCTGGTCTTATTCGATAAAAATAACTAAATCAAAAAACACATACGACTTTGTTACTGTGATATTTGTTATTTACTTTATTTGTGGCGGATACGACTTTGTAATTCAGAACTTAATAATTTTATTATGGCCATGTTATTCAACCGATTTTACTCAAATTTTCACAAAAGATTCTCCTAGTATTCATATAATTTATGTAATTTTAACAAAATACAGTGTTGCCAACTTTCCGAGAAAAAAATTAGTAAAATTTTTAAAAATTTATTTTGACTATTTCATTTAACCGATTTTAATCAAATTTTTATAAAAGTTTTTCCTAGTGCCTAAATAAATTATGCAATTTTAACAAAATACAGTGTTGCCAACTTATCGAGAAAAAAAATCACAAAATTTTTTAAAAATTCATTGTGGCTACATTATTTATTCAATTTTGATCAAATTTTCAAAAAAGTATCTCCTAGTGCCCACATAAATTATAATATTATTAAAATACAGTGTTGCCAACTTTCCGAGAAATGTCAAAGTAGTCTATATATGGGTTTACCCATATACTTCTAATCTTGTTTAATTTTGTTTCAATTTCTTCACATAAATCACATCGATCTTTTCGACGTGAATAAAATGACAAATTAAACTGATTGCAAAATATGTTCCTATAAAATGATTCTTTCACAGGATCTTGATTACGTTTTTCACAGAAGTCAACATATAGTCTATACATTTTTTTAATGTTCAGAGAAGGATCTAAAACAATTTTTGTAGTTGTAGATCGGCAATAATGTGACTCGATTGGTTGAAATGACTTAATGTGGGTTTTCACGCATTTTACTTGATCTTCGGAAATACATCGTTTTCGATGTTTTCCTTGTAAAGAACTAGAGGGAATGTTAGATATACTTTGTTTTTTTAAATGCGTATTGTATACTTTCTTTTCACTAATGGATAGTGTTCCTAAATAAAAAAATTTGCAGACTTGTATTCTAGCATTTCCAACGTTCATGAAATAACGGAATGTATATTTTCGGCGGCTCAACTCATTTTCTTGTCGAAGCCTTTTTACTGGCACTTTTTCCGTGGTTGAAATTATAAACAATTTTTTTTCATGTTCTTGCAAAGTGTAAAAATTTTGAAAAATAGTTTTTTGTTCAACAATACTAATTAATATTTGGCACTTGAAAACACACTTCAAACAATTTTTGCACGTTTTAATTTTCTTTGAAGGAACGATTTTATTTCTGACAGAAATATATTCCAAACCGGCATCATGGTCCTTTTTTCTAGCTACAGATTTCCAATTTTGAGTATTGACTTTTCTTTTACGAAAACAAATAGTTTCTGATAATTGAGATGGATTTGAATTACTATTACTCTCATGTCTAGAAGTAAGACACAATTCAATGGAAATATCGGTAACAGAGTTAAACAATACTTACGTTCTTATTCTCATAAGATTGGCAAGTGGAATATTATCTTCGTACTCAGGATCACTTTCAGAATCAGAATATGGTACCAATTTCACTGAATTTGCCATTGAAAAACGTTAGTATATACGTATTAACACTATTAATTGCTAAAATGCAGTACTTGTTCGCCAATGGGAATTAATATTAATATTGTTGCAAGACATAGTACAGTACCGCCGCTTCTGCCGTCTCAAAGCGACTAGTACATTCTCACAGAACATCTAGAAAGAATTAAACGTTTGTGATTGGACTATATAAATCCAGCCACAGCAAGCAAGCACCAGGATATCGCTGAACTTTCAAGTGAATCCAGCTAGCTGTGGATAAATTCTTAGCGCACACCGATATAAATTGTAATAGTGAAATACGGTTGTCTCATTATAAAAGCCGATACGACTTTGTTAACCCAACAAATATAAAATTAAAAACATACGACTTTGTAATTTCTAATTTTTAATAATGAAATACTGACAAAATTAAATTAATAATAATACTTACACGTTCCTCATACACTAAGTAACTTGTTACAACAGTTATGCAAAATAATTCAAAAATGTCGCTTACGCCCTTGTAATTCTAAACGAACGATATGGCGTATTATATATTAAGTTATAGTATTTTGATTTTTGTTTAAATCGGCATTAATTCATTTTGATGAACTAATTAAATCATTAGTTAATTTTATAAATGAAGAAAATATATTCACGCATTTATAAAATTGAATTAATGGCGATTTAAGCAAAAATAAAATACTATAATCTAATAGATATGTATCTATTTTATGATTCAGAGTTTATAAATTTGTTATGAATAGAATCAACCATAATTATGTTTTCTTTATATATGTAAATTATTAACTTAAAACTTATTTTTTATGTCATATTCTTATTGTAATGTTCTAAGTTAAAACAAAATAATAAATTTTTATAATGTAGCGTATAGTAAGTAGATAGATATATCTTTGTTAAAATTAATTGTAAGATATTAATTTTGCTTTGTTTTGGATATATGAAAGTTATCATAAATGTGGATAAAGCAAAAAGGTGCTTGCTTTATTTTTATTTTTTATACAATCAAATGCTTTTTAATTTGATCTGTTTTCTTTTTTCAATTTAATAACATTTTTTAATAGCAAATAAAGTATTACTCATTTTAGAATCAAATTTCAGACCAAACACTAGCAATTTTTTTACAAACCAAATTCTACGAATATAATCACAGTATTATATTACGATATGGTAAAATATGCATAACAGTGTTCATATCAACTTTTGATATTACTAAACAAAAAATTCTAACCTAAACAAATAAAGTTAGCTGCTTCCATCAGCAAAATACAAAGAAAACAGAAGACAGCATATGTCCAAATATGACTCACTTGTTCTGATATAGGCAGTTTTTTATTTCCTAAACAGCATTTATCAAAAATTCCACGTAACAAGTAGATAATCCAGAGTATGTGTCATAATTACAAAACGAAGCTCGAGCAGCCATATTGAATATTATAGATGGTTGAATGAACTTAATTTTCAATTTATTCACGGGGTAAAATAGTTTCGCTGAATTACAAAAAAAAAATAATTATACGTTCGGCATGAAATTGATTTATGAAGCCGAATACAGATGGATGTAGTGTCGTTTGTTTTTTTTTAACGTTACTCAATTATGAATATTTCTTTGTTATAATAAGCTAGACGTATGCAAATAGAACACACTGTCTATTGTTTTAAATTGTCAATTATGTGACAATATGTGAACACATTGTATGTAAGATATCTGTGACTTTCTCTAAATTTTACTTTTTGTCATGTTGAGAGTGTAATAAAAAATTCACGTAGTTGTTTCGCAGTTTCATTTAAAAATTAACAAATTACATATTTCATTGTAAAGAATAGGAATTTCATTCTGTTTTAGTTAATTTACATTTCTATAAAACCATTTATATGATAAATATTTTAATATTGTTTGTGTGAAATAATTAATAATGTTTATAGTTTTAAGCTAGCGTATAGTAAATAGCTTAGAATACATCTTTAACTCATATGTTGTCATCATAATGCAATAAATAGTATATGTTCAATTTTATTAGATATATAATTGTTTGCATTTATATTTATATAGTAACGTTTCTAACACATAAGTTGCCATTTTACATAAAAACCAAATTACATATTATTTCAGCAAAACCAATAGTTTACATAAATTATCTGTAGAAATAATATAATTTTGTAATTTTACGTAAAATAATTAATTTATCATATAAGTTTTTTTTTTATCGAAAAATTAAGTAAACTTACATAAAATATACGTGTTTTATATTTATATTATGTAAAATTTTTCCTGTGACGTCTGTAAATTTACATATTAAACTAGTGTAAATCAATTACCCCGGGTTTTTATGTATACATACACAAACACGCCATATACCCATATGAATGTAGCATAAATTATTTTTATTTCAGTAGAAATTAGTGTTTGCTAAACATTTCTATTTAGACAAGCAACTTTCGCTTCAAACTGCATTTATGATATCTCTCATGCATGCTCCTTTTTTCTTACAACTCATTGGACGTTCAAGCAAACATATAACGTCAAATCACATATATTCTTTTAATCAAACGTTCATTAGACATTCGCTCAAGATGACCGAACCATCTTAACTAACTAATATCAGCTAATTTACATTTTTTTATACCTTGTAAATCAAATGCATATTCGTGCAATAATTTAATTATTCATTAAGCGAAACAAAAAGTTTTAATAAAAAATCTTGTATTGTCTATCATTAATTAATAATTTTTAAAAAATCAAACCACTTTGATATTTAGTCAATATCAATTTAGTGGTACAAGGTTGAAATATCAAAAATAATAATAATATTTATATAAATTCTAGTGTGAGTTATAAATTTCCAGTTGGACACGTTACATAAGTACTCCTCACATTTATACCTTTCAACATTTAGATATCATAATTTAAAATTCACAGAGAATAAAAAATGTATTCTTTTCAAATTTCACTTGACCATGGTGAGTGGATTCGATGATCAAGCTTAAACAATAAGTATATATATATATACATGTATATAATTATGTTTTAGCCTACTATACATTTATCCTGAAATTAAGTAAGAACCAATTTTGCAAGGTTGGATGAACCTTGAAGAAAGAGATGAAAACATACGATATATATTATATTTAGTCCGTCGACCTTCGGGATCAAATCCTATACGTCGAGAAAAAAAACCCTTTGTTCTGTAGTCAGTCACCGTGCAAAACTGAACCACCTTGCATCAAAATTCAACAAAAATTCTATATGAATTTACACTCTTTTATTTTATTATTCGTCCCTTGATGCTTACCGCGCTGTTTCATAAAAATATAGATTATATAGTTTTATTTTCATATCTTGCATTACTGTCAATCTATACAGCAAGGTTCAATAGAGATATGACAATGATCCATTTCTTAGGGCAGATTTTATACGTAGGTTGTCATATTTGCAATTTTTATTCTTCTAGTTAATATTCTTTAAAATATACGTACTAGCGCACTTATTGATAAAGAAATATCTTTTTTTTTATACTCTCTTACTACTGAAGATATTTGACCAAATTACAAAGTAGTTGAAATTTTTTAACAATATATATACTTTTCAAGTCTGTAAATCGTATATTTATTAGGGTCTAACGACTATCTAAAAGAAAATTATTGATCAATCCACAATAATCACGCTAGTATTTATTTAATGAACAGATAGTTGTCACCAGACATTTTAATCGCTCGATCTTTATATTTGAAAAACCAGGTAAAAATTATACTCAATAAATCTTTAAATACCTACTATTATATCCATTTATTAAAACATTTTTTTAAAACGTCAGCAGAATTACAAAGAATCTTTTAAAAAAATATAGACTTATTTGCAAATTTATACAATATTTTTAAAATGTTCTACAAATTTTTATAACAGTTTTGAAAATAATGTAAAACAAGTTTGCAGAAAAATAACTCTTTTTGAATATGTTCCCGAAATTAATACATAGAAATAAAATTGTCAAATTAAAAAAAAATATTTAATTCTCAAATATCAAAATTTACACAGCATTTTATGTAAGTTTTAATCGTACAACATACAAAAGTATAAAATATATAGAAAATTGGTTGCTCTGGAATAAATAGTAAAATAAGATTCAATTTATTTCTGCGATAAAAGCTACCAAGTTACAAATTTGCATTCATTTTAAATATAATGCAATATATCTCTTGTTACATCAAAGGTTTCCATTATAACTACAATTTTATACATATGCCATTCACTAAAAATTAAAGATCGGGTTTATATTTCCAAAACTATCATTATATTAAAACGAAATTTTACATGAATGCCGAAAATATTAAATTTTATCTTTATTGCAATTTTGTTTCAAGTCAAGTTGATTTTACTCAAGTGCAACAAAAATTAAATTTAGTATAATAGAAAAATATAAATTAAGAGAAAAATTATAGTAGGTAATGGAAACAAACTAGTAGTATTATTGAAAATTTCAGACATTTGTTTCAAAGCCGACTAATTTTATTACGTTTTTCACTATTTTAATTTTTTTGTTGTTATTTTTTAAGATGTTCCTGAAACATCAAATAAACGATGTATCATTTCATAAGGTTTCCAATTGCAATTTAAATAAAATCAGTTCTTTTGTGAATCTCCAAAATTAACAATAATAACCGAAGATAATGCTTAACATAATCAATATCTAAATATGTTAAAACATTTTTGTCAGCTCTCAGTTTTTTTTATCAAACTTTTTATACTCACAGTTACTTCAACAACAAATTTTTAAAATGCATTTACGAGCTCAACAATAAAACAAATAAATCTCATAGTTATTAATCAATATCCGAAATTAAAAACTAAACATTTTTCAATTACGAGTTGCATGAGAGACACTTGAAAAAAAGCTAACCTATACACGATATATGGATAATGAAATTTTAACAACTCGGAATATGAATCACGTGGTCAATAAAACTGACATTTTATTAGTAGTTAAAAGCAATACAAGCAATGGAAACGTGTTTTAGTGTCATTCAAATTTAATGTGATAAATTTTCGAGTGAATTTCGAACATAGAGCACGGAGACGTAGTACAACGTATAAGGTTGACCTGTTGTAATACTAGCGCGCGGTCCAACGCCGTTAAGTATTTGAATTATTGAATAGGTTAATAATAATTTGACAATGAAACCGGAATAGTTATGTAGGTACAGTTGTAATTATTACAAGGACAAAAGAGGTTGCACCGCCCGCCATGTTTTTATTTCGTTCTTGAACCAATAAAAATTTCTTAATTACAAATTTCTCTCTCACTCTTATTCATTGTGTGTATCAGGTCGACGTATTTCTGATTACAAAAGTCTAATTATTTACTTCTCTCCTTAACAGTCAATATTTATGAATTTTTCTTTTATTGTTTTCCCACGTTCATGCGCTGAAAATTTTCATATTTAATTCGAGTTATTAATTCAAATTATCCACTTTAATTACTATAGATACCACAAATAGGTTTTTCATCAGTTTTTATTAATTATGTATTTAGAAAATAATAAATATCAATTTTTGTAATAATATAGAAAATTTAAATTTTTTATAGCTTATTAATAACTAGACACTAGAGAATTCTATCCCATATAGCTTTCGACTATTAATCTAAATAGTATTTACTTTAATGCCATTGATACATTCTGACTTGATGAAGACGAGCGTTCAGTTTCGTCGAAACATCGTTTTTATATAAATAATATAAATATAAATTATATAAATAATATTTTTCAGAAATCATTGTATTAAAATACAAACTTTTTTTGGATATTAACAGAATTATATCCAAAAAAAGTTTGTATTTTCAGACAATGACTTGTGAAAAATATTTTACTGTATTATTATTAATGTTTCGACAAAAAAAAAAACTAACTCTTTGTTTCATAATGAATTAATTATTTATAATGTGTTACCAGATAGCATTAACAATTTATTGTAAAACTGTAAGAAATTTAAAAAAATCTTTTAGGTGAATTGTATTAATACTTATGTAAATATTGTTTTTCTTTTTGTATAATTTTGTAATTATATGTATTAGTTGTGTGCTATTCAAAATAAATAAATATTATGATTAAAAGTAAACAAAAAACAATCTAAAATAAATCATTTCTAAACGACCTTCCATTAAACCAAAAATTACTAGCAATATTTAAAAATTAAGCAACGTAACACCAACAACAGTACATTAGACAAATTATAACAGAACAAAGCGGCAAATTTTTACATCTACAAGGTCATCATATAAACGACATTTCCGCAAAAGTTCAAATCCCAATATCGTGTCAATTAGCCAGCATAAACTATGAGTTACACGATAATACACAATCAACCTTAGCGCTATGCTTAAACACTCTGTAAATACAGTTGTTGTTCTCTCGTGGCAAATACTAGCTCGATGACGTTGCCACTCAAGTCCCTACCGCGCGATATGAACAATGAATGAATGATTTGATTGAGTACATGGTCAGTTTTTAAACGGCGTTTGTAGTTTGTGGCGTTTATATTGAGTCGCCGCCGCATGGGTATGAGGTCTACGTGACGACAACTAAATATATGTCCGTCCTTGTCGTACGCAAGGTTTGCCGCTATTGAACTGGTCGCCGCTGCATTATCAGGTTTGTCAGTTATTGAAATAAGGAGAAATATAAAAAAAAATGACCGACAATATTGAATGATTAGTGTCGGGTATACAAAGAGATCTTAAAAACTAGGAGTATAAGATAAAGTAAAAGATATGATAACTAAATTAGAAGGAAAAATATTATAAAAAAATGACAGTAAATTGAATTTATACATACACAATCACGCCATGTACCCAAAAGAGTGTGGCATAAACTCTTCCCACTATCTTGATTATACGAAAAATCAGTATAATCACACCAATCATTCTTAAAATTTGTACAATCTGATGAACAAAATTTGAGAAAGTGGTTTACTTCTCGGTAAAATCACTATAACTTACAATTATCTATCTATATAAATTATATTTCAGAACTTATTATATAATATAATAAGTTCTGAAAGATTTATACAATGTTAAAAAATTTGAAGTTACAAGAAAAAAATAAAATTGGTAAATATTGCTAAATATTTCACTCATATCTATTAAATTTTGAAGTTAAAATAAATATAGCAATATTATAATAATCGAGTAATTTGTTTTATTTAATTTTTAATAAAAATCAAATCTCTTATAATTTTCAAGATCTTTATACCATAATAGCTTGAATGGGACACTGATATATTTGTGCAAATAACATTAAAAATTGTACAGTATTTCAAACAGAACTTTCATTTTTTAATGTTTGCCAATTTTTTTGCAATAATTAAACACTATAATATTAAACACAAACATTGGAAAGCTTTTTATGTATTAAAAAAAAATTCAAAAACATTTTTGTTTTCATAATATTTATTACCAACTTTTAAGCTTCATTTTTTCAATAATTTAATAGTGACTAAAAAAATTAAAAAAATAATAAAACAATATTCGCATTTCTAATGTTTTAAACAAATATTTAAAAAAATGCAGTAGTTATTTTTAAAATATAAATATTATACAATCGTTTTTATAGATACATATTTCAATTTCTAAAATATTAACCTAAAATTTATATCCATAATCAATATTGTTATATAAAAGTCTGAAATTCAAAAATTTCTATGTAACTAAAACACAAATTCTCAAATATTGTGAAACTCTGCGAAACAGTAACACTTTCTTTTTATTTTAGTTGCCTACAAAATTTCTATTAATATAATTTTTAAAAAGTAAAATCAGCACATTGTGCTAAATAACGTTTTAATTTTTCTATGTTTCGTTACAAACCAGGTCATTATTTATATAATAATAATTCAAAAACAAAACGAATAACTTTACATTTAAACTATCCATGATATTTTAGCTAAAAAAATCTAACACTACATACATTTTACATGAATGACATTTGCCAGACATGCGCCTATTGCAATCAGCTGGTAGTTGAGTCACTATATTATATTATATTAACAAATTCACGCGTGCGCATATTGTAGTTTTACTATTTATTCAATTGTTTTCTGATACTTTTCACTGCATTTTAATTAAATAAGTAATTAATTTAAATATCAATGCTTCGATATACCGTATCTACATCAGGAAAAAATAATAAAAATGGCATTAATAAACAAACAAAACATGGAAACAAGTTACTAGGTGACAAAAATTAATAAATTATTAACAAAACAAAAATATATACATACTTATAAAATTAAGTAGAATATATTTATAATTGTATAGATAATAATGATGTTTCAGAGTTAAAATCAAAAACTTCTACACTTTAATAACATTTCATAAAATACGTTACATGATATGATGAAAAAAATAATTAGAAATAGATATGTTGGCCAAAAATGACCAGTCTTTCTATATACTAAAAATATTGTATTCTCATAAAAGTTAATAAGTACCGAAAAGAATCGTAAAATTCGACAATGCCTTTTATTGATTATCATGACACAAAATTGTAACATAAAACAAACATAGCAAAGAGTTGATTAAATCCGAAACTGTGAATAAGTCTTTAATCTTTACAAATTTATCTCGTAAATAAACACAATTCGCGTTACAATATCAACCGATTCGTATTTGTGACGAACCCACAACAAAAGATAATCAGCGATATTATGGCGTAGGCTGGGGCAGAAAACAATGAAACAAAACGATTTATATAAAAAAATGAAGATCCGTCAAATTACGGCGATGATGGTATATTTGTGTATCGAGAGAGTGTATGTGTGTGAATGTGTGCGTGCGAAGATTATGTGTGCCAAGCTATGTGGAGCGGCGTTTTATATTGCTTCAATCTAGAGATTTTTCATTGACCCCAAAATTACATTACAAATATCACCGTGGTCGTGCGCCGCACTGTATATCGGTGCTCCATACAAGACCTCTCTCGGTGTAATGTTGCCTCTATGCCTCTTGTCTTTATTTCACAGAATGCGCCACACTTTCTTTTCATTTCCACATCTCGCAATCACCCGCGCACAAATCCATTGTTTAAATAAATACAACGGCGCGCCGAGCGCTCGCCTCAAAAAAAATTAAATTTGTACGCAAAGCGGAGATTTTATATATATATTTTTAAAAATTCATCGCGTTTCTTTCTTTCTCTTTGCCCGGATTGTTTGTTTTAAAAAGGTAACTGTGTTTAGAGGAAGGTCAAACGCAAATTATCAAAAATTATATAGATATAAAAAGGTTCGGCTAACCTTAAAATATTATTCATAAATATTTTTCGTTAAAATATTTTAAGGACATTTTCACGATGTTATTGTTTGATTTTATATTATTTGTAAAAATATTACATTACACATTGTTATACATTGTAAATACAATTTGTAGTTTTTGTGTGCAATTTAGTGCAAAAAAGTCATGTAAATTATATTTTTTTACTCGGATACCTGCGTAACCATTGTTTGAATTATGATTATGTTGTATTAACGACAGTTTGACAAAATATAAATTTGAATTAAAAAGATTTTTATATAATTAATATTACATAAATAGTTTTTAAAACAGCATAATTACAAATATCCTAAATTTTATATTACAAAAAAACTAAAAGTAGTACTACGTAACAATATATCACAATGTATTACTAGAATATAAAATAAATTACCGAAATATATAAGAGATTCAAAAAATTTAAAAACTTTTAAGTTTGAAATTAAAAAATTTACTTTAATCTTTACTAAAGTTAACGCAAATGTAATGTAAATAATTTGATAAATTATATATCATCACCAGTAAATATTATGCTGCATTTATAAATTTCCTGTAATTTTTATAATTTTGTAAATATGTATTATAATATAATTTATTAGCCAAAAGCCAAAATAAAGTTCAAGTCTATTCTATGTAATTGTAAAATTCTAATTAAAAATTTAATTTGAAGTCATATAGTTATACAATTAAAATATTTATTTATATTTAAAATATTGTAATACTTATGTATCTTATTCTTTATTTTTGGAAAATTCCTCAACTATTTTTACTCTATAAAAGTAATAATTTTAAAACAAAACCTCTTTAAAATGCTCTCGTCTTCTAAAATATGCATCTTTATACCTATATCTGCTTGGCAAGACGTAACTTACAAAATACATACATAAAAATAATTTTTAATTACAATGTTGATTGAAAATTTTGAATCATATCAGTACATAAATTTAAAAATAATTTATAATAAAATCGGAATCATGTCAAACAAGTAGTTATTATCAGGAAAGAGATACAAACATATTTTCTTTTGTTTTTTATTTATTTTGACTGCTACTCTTGTACAAATTATGTTAACCAAACAAAATAAAACCAAATTATCCGAGTTAAACGGTCGTAAAAATATGTAGGTTTTGGGACACTTTACTCATATTCAGACAATTTTGCAGTTTTTATGACTATAATTTAACCGAAATGTGGAATACTTAGCATTATAATCAGGGCAACGCGGTAGATGAGAAAATAATAAAATTATTCTTATACATTATTACATATAATATCGTCCACTGGAGGTAATAAAAAAGAACGGATATTAGTGTACACATTAATTATAATAAAAAATGAATTCGATTATAAAAAAAAAGTTTCTTTCACCATGGGAATAGAAACAGGGAGAATATTTTTCAGTTACAAAACGTTTTTTTTTTCCACCCCTGCGTTAACTATTAACGGTCCAACTGGAGGGTTAGGGTGTCCGGCCGGTGAAACAAGAATCGAATCCGGCGTTTTACAACTACACACACACTATTAACATTTAACGGTTACGTTTTAGAAGGAAAAACTCACCTAGCTAGAGCCATCCTAACATGAGATAATCCACAAATAGGTCCTGCTAGTGTATCCACGATTAATGATTCACTGTTAAACTTTGGGTTAAAATACACTTTAACACAGCCACTGTCACTCGTCATTCATGCAAATCAAAACGCCACCAAAAGATACACAAAAATTCCCGTTTTCAGTTTTATTATAAATCTAATTAAAAATAACGAAAAAAAAAAAACTAAAGAAAATTAACTGAACTTAAAACAAAACGACCTCCCAATGTTCAAAAATCGAACATGGTCAACACTCGAGATTTTTAGGTTAACACTTTTTATTTTTAATCAACACTAAAAATATTATTGCAGCACCAACGAACGTTGTATCAACAAAAAAAATCTAACGATAATAAAATAATTCTTCTTCTCTTGTTGATGGTTTGATTGATTGGTTGGATTAGCAAAATGTAGTAATCAGCTGAGTTGGAACGGCACACGGGTGCTGTTCACTCGATGCACGATCGTTGGCGACTGGCAACGCGGGCAGCGCTCTCATGCGCACAACCTGCTTCGGCGATGGTCGCTACTCTACTCATGGGGAATCGAAGCGAGCCGAAACAAATGACAGGCCTTGGAACTAGAACACTCGTATAGTCGTATATCGCCTATACGTACGGCGATATGTAATAGTCGGTTCGCCGGTGAGGACGACCAAACAATACATATGTTTAGTAGAGATAGAAACGACGAATATAAATTGTATATTGTGTATGTTGTGAATATTGTTGAGCTTGCCCCGTTTTGATGATTCAATTTTCGGATAATTGAAATATCTTTTTAGATGTTAACGATGTCACGATTTACACTGTATGATGGGTGAATCATTGTCTTAATATATTCGTGTTAAGTTTTATTACATTTTTTTCACATGTACCAAAATTTACTCTCAACGCAAAATTCATAATAATTGATAAAATATTTAATACATTTTTGTTTTACTTAACAATATTTTACTTAAAAATAACATCAATATTAAAATACTAGATAATATATAATATACATATTTTGAAACAAAACAAAAATTGGTAAAAATAATGAATGTTATTAAATGGTAAATTTTTTATTTTATTTAATAATATACTGATCAAAAATTAATCTAACCAAAAAAAAAAAATGTATTCAAAAATAGTGAATAGAAAAGATTGAAAATTAATATGATTATATAAAAAAAATTACTATAATATTCTATAAAAGTATATGTACAATATATCCTACATAGTCTTAGATATGTATGATAAAATTATATAAAAAAATTAATTCAATATTTTTTCTAAAATTCAGGATTAGTGTATCAGCATAAATCAGAATTAATTACCTTCTTGTGTTTTGATATATGACGGCAAATTTGAAATATACAGCTACCTATTTTAGTTTTCGATATAAGTATAACAAATTTAAACAGTTATTAAGCCACCTTTCTTTGTTTTTTGATATATGGCGACAATTTCAATTTTAGCATTATTGTATTATTGGTTCATTAATGAAAATTTTAGAAATTAATACAAACATTTTTATAATATTCATTTATTTTGATATTTACATTATTCTAATTTTTATATTATGATATTTAGTTAAAACTACAATATATTTTTTAAATTCAAATATGTTAATAACTTAAAATTAAAAAAAATAAAAAACTAATAAGTAGTAAAATAAGAAGCTTTAAGTTGAAGTTCTACTAATTATAATTAAAATTCAATGTCAAATTTTAATTATAATATAACAGAATATTTCAACCTAAAGCTTTTTATTTTAATATAATGAGTTCTGTAAGGTTTTTTTTACAAATAAATAGTGTTTATAAAGTTCCCTTGTAAGTTAAAATAGGTAAAAAAATGTTGTAATTTTTAATCTATTCAAATAAGCATATCATTGAAATAATATATATATTTACTTGTCTAACAAAACATTGCTAAACACACTGTTTCCGCAAACTATTTACTATTGATACAGAAAAGAGATCATTAAGATAAGAAAATTGAACTTGAAACGAAGGACTTCTTACTATATTATTTATTTATTACCTCCCATATAAACTTGTCTCAAAATAATAAATCTATTTCCATATAATAGACAAAATTTAACATATAAAAAAAAACGATTTGTATGAAAAGTTCGTTAAAACAGATATGTCAAAATATTTATATTCAAATTTAAAATAAACATTAATCACCCACCTATACCATCACGTATCAGAAAATCAGGGCAGTAGAACGCAAAACGAACGAAATTAAATTAAATAATAAATGAACAAATAGTGTCATCATTTTGTGCTTTACAAATTACAGACACAAAATATTATATATACATTCGCGTAATTGGTTTACAATGTATTGGTTACTAACAAAGCGTGCTAATATTTTATTTTTATTACATAATTACATTATAAGCTGATACTGCAGAAAATTCACTGCATTTATAATACACCAGTCTGTTTCTACATATATTTATTTAACAAATTTAGCACAGTGTGTTCACAGAACATAAACTCATACAAACTTATTCAATATAACTTTCAGTTATGTGAAAAACATTTTTTAAATATTTATTGTGTACACAAAATATTTTAGGTACAAATTACCTACCTAATTGAGTACAACGAAATACTGCTACACAAAGTTTAGACCTCTGGACACACATTATAATGTTTATGGCCATTTTAATTTTGATAGATATGTGGTTATTTAATATTTATTTTTTAATTAAAATATTTTATCATCTGTCGTAAATAAAATTCACATAACGCAAAATTTTTCTTGAAAACAAATTAATGCGCTATGCAAGATATTCCTGTACTGAAAATTTTAGTCCATCAGAGTTAGGCAAAAGTTTGGAACCAATTCAATATTTTAAAAACTACCGGACTGGGGTTAATTATGAAATTGTCTTGCCCAGTCAAATATGATAAAGAAAAGTATTGACTCTGCCATAGGACTCTGTAGCTCAGGCCTTTATTTTACCTACTGATTCGTAATATTTAATTAAAAAAAATCTTATGAATTTAGAGTTGCTCCTTTAGTTAAAATATCACGTCTCGTCACTGTCATAGAACTAATAACTAAGTTATATTTTTCTTTTTTGGTTTTAGTTATTCTACATATACTGAATGTTACGTAACATACGCCGAGAAAGCCGAACTCTCTCTAATCAAATGTTTACATGTGTACAAATGCATACAGGTAGTACTGTGCGCCACTGAATATTTGTCTACAATTTTATTAGGTTAGATTTAACGGAAAGATATTTTTTTATTTATATATGCGACGGTTTTAACAAAAACTTCTATATTCCGTATTATTTTAGAGAATTTAATTCTCTACAATTATGTTTTAAAGCGAAGTAAATCGGATGTATAGTTTTCGAGATCTCGGCGGGACAATGTTGAAAAGCATTATTCAAAGTTTAAAGTTAGTTTATTACTGCCTGATCTATACGTTTTACCTGCTCTGACATAACTCTGATTTCAAAAAACTGTTTTAATATATTATTTCTACACACTATACGTTTTTAGAAAATACAAAAAAAAAACGATTATTTGAAAGTGTCAAGATGGTGTTTCTCCTTAAAATATTATCTTGTATTTTTTTAAATTTATTTAAAACACTGAATAACTGTTATCAACATTTAATAAATATTGTAAATAAAACAATGAAAACAACTAATTAACCTTAACCAATATTTTACTATAAATAATTTAACAATATAATGAAAAAGTAATATTAAAATTATCAAATTTTAATGAAAAGTTCATATCTGTCGTCGCATATTTATTATACCCGGTTGAATGTGCAAATTGAACAAAATAGATACTTATTGATTATTGTAATGAGTATGTCCACGCGTTGTGTAGCTCGTTAAAATGAAAAAGTTATAAATTAGAATTTGAATAGTTAATAGTCATAACCACAAACAACTATTATGGAAATTTGCGGTGAAAATATTCAATCAGAATGCTTTGTGAATGGATAATGTTTAAAGTGGAACATTTCATGTCATTTAGAGTTTAGAATAACAATCAGAAAATCTCTCGCTACATAAATATATAGACATTTTTAAAACACTTGTATTTTTATATAACATCACATATTCATAAAATGAAAGTATATAATAGTACAATAAATATATTATCTACATTTATTACACCTATAAAATAATTAACTGGAATAATTATTATAATAATAAACACATACAGATATAAATTATATTAGAAATGATTTATAAATTTTATTAATATATTATTCTATTATTTATTTATAAAATATTATAAATACGCTATATATTTGTTTGGTTGTATATACATGACATATAATAAAAAAAATCTGTTGTGGTCACCACAGAACCGATCGTTATCGCATTAAATAAATTTATGGAATGGAAAAATTTGTATAAAAACTACTATAGTCATGGGTAAATAAAAACAACACTATCTTGACATAAATATGCCATTTATTTGTAGAATATCAAAATATAAAAAATTATAAAAATATTATACAGACGTATCGAAAAATGTTCTAAATAAAAGTTGTTAGTTATAACTTGTTTAGCAACTTTTGTTAAATAAATTTTCTCGAAATATGCTGTTGCAAAATATTTGTAAAAGCGTGATATATGAAAAAAAAGGTCATATTTCAGTTTAATTTAATTAAAAATGATTTAAATTATTGTAAATTTAATACAATTATTAAATTTGCCTTCAAAAAAATGGTTCTAAAAATCTTTATATGATTTTTACTATGATTATCTAATCATATTAAAAAAAAAATATTAGAATAAAAACTCACCCTGTATTTGCTCGCATTAATAAAATAAATAAACAGTTTGGACACTTACCTAGAACAAAAACATAAATAAATAAAATATAGAAACATCACCAATATTAAAATAAAACAGTTATAGGTTATAATTCTGTATTAATTAATATTTATTAATAATTGACGTTTCAACGAACTCAACGTCCATCTACATCAAGAAAACTAATACAAATGACATTTACAGCAAATAAACAAAACATAGAAACAAGTTACTAGGTAACAAAATATGTAACTATAGATCATAAAATTTACAGATTTTTTAATTAATAGAAATCAAATTTTATTTAACTTAGTGCCTTCACAGTAATTGATGTTATCTTTTTCTTTATAAATTTCTATTGCTTCTCTTATCAATCTGCTGTTAATATTGATTGGTTATGCAATTATTACAGTATCACCAACGTTATATACATTTTTATTTGTTTAAACCTTTTTCTACGAATGACATTTTCTCTGAAAAATATTATTTGTGTGTATAATGCAATCAATAGCTTTTATCTTTTAATTTATTCTCCAAAACTTTCATTCCATATATTTATTACCTTATTATTATATCCAATAAATTAAATTGCAACCATGAAAATTGAAACTTTAACTCACACAATAAAACATAGACTGCACAAACCCACAACAAATCCGAAATAATCGCAGTAAGAAGAGAACATATATAATAAACAACGTATATGTTAACAACTATGACTAATAGAATAATTATTTCCCATGAGCAAATGATATTTGATTCGGTATGTATTAATTTCACCCTATGCCCTACTTCCACGGTAAAATGATACAAAACGCCCTTGAAGTAACGCAATCAAACTAGGGTAGGGCCATCCACAACAATAACTAAACACTTACAATATTGCATATTATACATTAACTAATATATAATAATATACAAATAACGCAAACGTTATTGAAAAACCTACAAAGTTTAAACAATAATTACCTTTGAGTAAACTAATTGTAAGTGGGATATATCTATATGTGTGTGTGTGTGTGAGTATGAATATATTAGTATAGAAAAACTATTCTCTTGAAACTTTCAAACTATGATTGCAAACTGATTGTTAAGTGAGAAATAATACCGCGAATAGTTTTTGAAAATTAGGCCGAACGGCCCACGCATAATGTACGCTCTATTACGTTAAGTTCTCGGTGGCTTATGCTTTATTATGCTTATGTTAAAACAGTGATTTTGAAACTTGTTGATGGGTTGGTTGCTTTGTTAATAATAAACAAAGTAGACACTTTTTATTCTGGTGTTTTAATGTAGGTAATAAAAGTTAGTTTTGTTTGAAATTTGTGCATATCTTTGACATTACAAATAGTTTTAAAACAATTATTATATAACAAGCGTAGAATGGTACTAATTTCCCACAAGTATACATACAGACATACACAATCACGCCATATACCCAGGGTGTGGCACAAACTGTTTCCACTATCCCGAAATCAGTTTTCTCCAAACATCCCTATCCAGACAAGCAACTTTAGCTTCATTCACATTCATAATACCTCTCATGCATGCTCTTCAATTCCTACTACTTGGACACTTTCGCTTACGTAAAACACTTTCAATCATACCACTCCCAACTACTCATCGGACGTCCACGAAAACCTATACCGTCAAAATCATTCATATAAATTTTTTTAAGTAAAAGTTCTTTAGGCATTCGCTCAAGATGTCAAGTATGAAATACGATTATTCATACGAATGGTAAATATTAGCTATTTTTTACACAATACGAAAATTCTGTCAGCAACGCTGTTTTCAAATAAGAATAACTATTGAATTTACGGAATTTTGTTGGGTAGATATACCGTGGTCGATCTATCCTCGTCACAGACGTTTCGCCATAGATGGCATCCTCAGTGCTTGGTGACAGTCACCAAGTACTAAAAATGCTATCTACGATGTATGGCAAAACGTCTGCGACGAGAATAGATCGACCACGGTATACCAGTCCAGAAAATTCTATAAATTTAATGGATATCGACTGTGAAAGTATGAAAAAGAATTACTATTACAATATTTGACAAATATTCAAATAAATTACAGTATGTGATTGGGTATTCTTTCTACTAGTTATAAACCATTAAAACCATACCTCAATTTGCAATTTCGATCAAGGTGGCGATGGTGTATTCGTTACAACTCCAATTAGATCGTCATCATATATGTATGTAAAAGTGTAATATTATAAATTGTAATTAGTTCGTTGCACAGAGAACCAGAGGTCGTGAGCGACTGTTGAACTATATATATGTGAGGTATATATCGCAATAAATAAACAATTGGCAGTCTGAACTGTTAGCAATTTAAAAGAAAATTATAAATCATTTTGGACGTAATCATACCGTATAATTTCCTATTATGCATTACATCGAGGCCTATTACTGAATACCAACGAATGCCTACACTACTACACTACACACTTGCATTTAGATTATACGAATAGATAATCTTGGTTTTTTCATGAATTTTCAATTAAATGGAAAAAATGCTAAAAATCGCATTATGCTAATTAGATACAGTCATTGAAAATAAAAAGAAAATATGATTTTTCAACCAGATATTGTAAGCTTTAACTAGGATTTTATTATTATAAATTTAATTTATAGCAATATTTATAGCTTTTATTTTCTTGTTCGATGTACAATTTTTAGCATAAGGTGGAGTGGGGTAAGTGCGTAAACGGGGCAAGTGCATTAATTGGCTATATTTATTATAATATGAGACAAATTTCTCTAGCTAGTATGTAGTAATGTACTACAAGTTAATATGTACTATATCTCATAGATAACGCGCAAAAATGAACGTGTTTTTCTTAATTATATCAATCAGTGTAAACAGTCACGTTTGAACTATCAAGCAAGATTGACGGCACCTTAAACAAACAATATTTTCTTAGAATATTCTTATATTTTTTGTTGTTATTTTAGGTAAGTATAAATAATATCGATGTAATTTTACATTAAATAAACAGTTTCATTTGTTTCTTGTTTTAATTTATTGAAAAAACACTAATCTGCTCTTGCCCCGTAAATATTATAACTTGGGGCATGTGCAGACCAACACGGTGGGGTATACGGCTTAATACGGTGTGATATGCTACGCCGTATTTAACGTGTTAAAATTGGATAACTATAGAACTAAACAATATATTTTAATGCAGTAAAAAGCATTTTATAGCAGGTTTCTTAATAATTCTGCTCCAGTCTCATTGCACATGAAACAAGGTTTCAAAGCATTTTTAACCCCCACTTACGCTCTTGCCCCGTTTTAGGGGCAAGTGCAGAGTAGCTGACATTTTAAACAATCTTCTATCACAATAAAAATTTACAAGGAAAATCAGGGTTCTAGTTAATATTAATTAAATAGTGTTAAGTATTTACATATCAGATTAACAATACATATGTTTAAAGTCCAACTATGCAAAAACTACTCTGCACTTACCCCACTCCACCTTATGATATAAAATAATTATATCGTTATCGTATAACATGGGAAATTACCTGCAATTTCAATATTTTTTTTTGTGTTTTATTTATTAATATAAGTTTTCTAATGTTGATGTATTCCTTCAAAAATCAAAGAATTTTAAAAATAGTAATAGGAATATCAATATGACAGCTAAAGATGTCAGATTAAATACACTTGGCGTTGTAGTTATATTTGGCGCTACCACCAGTGGTATATATTGTATATAGTAACTAACTACTGTATAATAATGTCATTAATGTACTAGTAACATAATGACCTCTTTCTACATAGACAATATAATAACGTAATATTAATATTATGATACGCTGGAAGAAAAAAAAATATTTATTTTAAAAACACACCGCCGATATATATACATTTTCTTTTGTTGGTTTTAGTTTTTCTGTATATAGAATTTTATTTGGTTTTTCAGCGCTGTTGAGGCAAAGACGCCAACGAGAACGGTCGACGAATACTGTAAACTCGGATCAGAAGAACTGAAGTTTTTCCGGGCGTAATATAATAAATTATTCCGGAAGTTAGTAGTGCCAGGGATCTTGTTCAAACTCCTCTACCCGACTAGATACACACGTACATACATTCGTATATACCTATATAGCGAGCGAGTAGCGGTGAAAAGGCTTGAATATGGCCGTAGCCAAAGCATTCAGCAGCAGGTTGCACATTACATATATATAGTAAAATATATAGCGCAAATCCAAGATGGCTGCCCGGCCTGGCGCAAATTCGGGAGCATGCGGGGCGGCGCCAGGCGGGCATGGGGGCGGCGCGAACGCCGAAGAGATCCGCGTGTGCCATGAACAGCCGGCGCTGCACCCCCCTGCCCTTCGTCATGCGGTCAGGTCACTTGGATTTCGGTCCCCCTTCCACCCCCCAACACGGCCGCATGCGTCCGGAATTTCAAGTCGGAAACTTGTGCTTGGGGAGCAGCGCACGCTCCCCCTTTTGCTTTTTGTTTTGAATTTCAACTTCAATTATATTCCGACTCGACTTCAAGGTGGTATGATGATGGTAGAGAGAGTGGTTCTGCCCGTTGCGTCTGCCTGGCTTTGGCTTTCTTCCTTGAGTCTTCTGTCTGCTTGCTTGCTTGATAACGAAGTTATTTCAATTATTGACTCTTTCGATTTGCGCTTTGTGCTATTCTAAGATAGAAGCAATGTACTGCTTGTATCCCATTTATTAACTAACCCGAGAAAATTCGAAAAGTACTTTGTTTTGTTTCGTAAGTTGTTAAAAGAAAATAACATCAACTATATGTGACTTTTCCTACATTTTAAAGATTACTGTTTTATATATTACTCGATAATCTATATAAAAGAAATATTTATAAGATAAAACTTGTTATATACAAGAATAAAAAAAAACTAATCGAATAAAATAATTAAACTATATGTCAAATAATGTATGCAAATTTTTTTTTTTTTTTCATAATTTTATACAATTTCAATTGCTGGCTTATGTCAAAATCAAAGTATAGTAACTGATTTTTGTGTATATGTAACAGAAATAATAATAATATTTTTCTAACTACACTTGTATTTAAAAAAAAATTCGATAGGATTCAATGCAAGGTAAATTAGGTAAAAAATGTTAATTTATATTTTTACGTTTACAGAAAAAAAATGAAAAACGAAAAAAATCTGCTATGGTCACCATAGAAAAAAATCGTCACCACAATGTACTTAAACAAAATACTTTCTAACAGAGAAATTATTATTAAAAAAAGTAATCGTAACCATGAAAACGTATCTAGATATATGTCAAAATAGATACTTAGAAAAAATATCACAAAAATATAACATATTCAAAAATATTGTAACAAAAAATGATACAAATAAAATTTGTATAGATATAACTTGTATACTAACTTTTATGAATTTTACATAAAAATTACATCAGTAAACTACAACTCTCGGGAGACTGATCTGTACCAAAAATTGATCAAATTGAGATAATAAAGTCCGAAGCTTACGTATTTTTTTAAAAAATTCGTTCAACTGAATTTGATTTACACGTGTCCACAAACAGACCGATTAACATCTCACTAAAACAATTGATGTTACTGCAAAGCTTCATTTTTGTTGATCTGTAAAAATCTTGAAGTCAAAATTAGTATAACATATAATATGTAACAGTTGGTAAAAATCTTTAAAAAGACTAGTAATTTTGCATAAAAAAACTGATTACTCAACATTCCTGCGATAAACAAAAATCAATAAATTTTGTACTGTTCTTTCAAATAATTCCAATTGAAATTGGAAAATAGGATATACTGATGTATACAAGCTGTATTAGTTTTAAAATAATAGTATCATATATCGCTTAATTCGCATTAAAATATTATTACTACCGTTGCATTAAACACAAATATTATTACTATTATTAACACATTACGTAAATAATTAAGCTATTAAATTAAATTAATCACCGTATCAATTAACTAATCTTTTATCAATCGCAAATTTACTATAAATAAACTCGGAAAAACATATTAAAAATCTTATTATTTATATTATATTTGAAGTACTATATACTTATTAAAATACAATAGCCAATACATGTTCAACATAACAACATAACACACTATCAATATTTTGTTTACAAACAAATATTCAATTAATTTCGCATTTAAAATAATTAGCGAAACACTTGTTTGCTAATTTGATTATTGTTGTCTTTCGAACAAAAGATTTATGAATTTATTAGAAGCGAAAAATGTTTATTCAATTCGCATGTTGTTTTAAAATTATTGTCATTTAATTGGACAAATAATAAATACGAATGCAGTGTTAATTATGTTCAATAAATTAGCTAAAAGTATTTTTATAATTGATATATACAACACGCCGCATTTTTAAATTTACGCATTAATGTAATTATTAATGAATTTGCTACAAATATATCATTTAACATAAATAGCCCATACATTATACTATTGACATATGGAATAATATTTTTAAATGTTATGTAATTATATTGTTTATTGTACAAATATAAATTATTAATATTGTTAAATTATTTATACACATTTTGTCATGAAATATTATGATTAATACTACAAGATCGCTTTTAAATTCGGTTTTAACTACACTGTAAAAAAAAGTTGTCATTTTACATAAAAACCATAATAAAAACTTAGATATTATTTCAGCAAGACGATGGTTCACATAAATTTTATGTAAAAATAATATAATTTTGTAATTTTAAGTAAAATAAATTATTTATCATATTAGATACGTTTTATTTAACCGAAAAAATAAGTATTTACTTACATAAATATATGTATTTTATATTTAATGTAATATTTTTTGTAAAATTATGTTCCCGTATAATTACTATTTTTAAAACAATGCAGCTGTTTCAAGACTAAAGACTAAGCAAATAAATGAAAACAATTAAAAAATATTTAAAATTGTTATATTATAACATGATTTAATTTTTCATATTTTTTAAAATTCTATGTAAACGCAATAAAAAAGGTATTTGCTGAACTTGCAATGTATAGCAGAAACATATATGCAAATGTTGATAAAACACGTTTATTTCAGTATTCAAAGATTTTTTATGCAAATGTAAATAAAGTTGAAATATAAAAAGAAGAATATACAGTTTAAATTATTTATTTAGACGTATTCAGTTATTTGTTAATTATAAAAATATGAATTTTATATACTAATAACACTCAAAAAATATTGAGATTTTAAATTTATCATCCCCAAATATTTCACAATGATAATCAGTCATTGAATCGGCTGTTAGGCTATGCATCAATGACCGGCCAGTTTTAACCGTAGACACGTGTTTCGGTCTTTAGGACCTCGTCAGTACGGTGCTTTGATCAGCGACTGATCAAAGCACCGTACTGACGAGGTCCTAAAGACCGAAACACGTGTCTACGGTTAAAACTGGCCGGTCATTGATGCATAGCCTAACAGCCGATTCAATGACTGATTATCATTGTGAAATATTTGGGGATGACAAATTTAAAATCTCAATATTTTTTGAGTGTTATTACATTAAATTTCACAAGACAATACGAACATTCATTTGTTCAAATGTCCTATATTACATTATATTATACTTGC
The DNA here is from genome assembly GCA_963966155.1 of Clivina fossor. NCBI lineage: Eukaryota > Metazoa > Arthropoda > Insecta > Coleoptera > Carabidae > Clivina > Clivina fossor. The sequence continues at coordinate 8,382,962 of OZ014564.1, read as the reverse complement.
TTATCGCATTATTAACTAGATGGCGTTGGTGATATTTATTTAATTCTCACCGCTAGTTGTTCAAAGTACTTGCCATATAAGGCAGCCAGAACTAAACACCGGTATCAGTCGCCTTTCAGCGACTGATCAAAGCACCGTACTGACGAGGTCCTAAAGACCGAAACACGTGTCTACGGTTAAAACTGGCCGGTCATTGATGCATAGCCTAACAGCCGATTCAATGACTGATTATCATTGTGAAATATTTGGGGATGATAAATTTAAAATCTCAATATTTTTTGAGTGTTATTACATTAAATTTCACAAGACAATACGAACATTCATTTGTTCAAATGTCCTATATTACATTAAATTTTATATACGCTGAACCGTTGAGTGTTAGGTACTTAACGAACTGACATTTTACATGTGTTCTTCTCAAAAATTTAATTCAAAACATTTAACTTACATCGCGAGATAATGCTTTATAATTTGCTAAAAATATTATTTTTGGAACTAGTGGTTTGAGGCACTCCATCTTCCACTATATATTACTTTCAACCACATTCATTAAATTTTAAATCATCTAGATAATTTATACAGAACTTAATTCTAAAGTAAATTGGTTTACTAGTGTTTAAAGAAAATGTTAGAAAATCAATCAGTAATTTTACAATTACTCAGAAGTTTATGACTTGTGTTTTAACGCGATTGGTGTTACATGTAATAAACTTCTAACGGCTACAGTTTCGTTAGAAAGCATTTTCGGACATATGTTTATTTGAAGTTGTTTATTTAGATTACTCATAGGAATCATCCGGTGTAGTTTTTCCCCGACGTCATAAATCACCCTGTATTTATAATAAAATCATTTAAATTCGTATGAAAATATCGCAATTATCAACAGTTTAATCAGTTCAGTCATCACACATGCAAAACCAATTTTTACCTGTAGTATATTAACATATATACATTGCATTTCTAAACATCATATTTGTATAAATATGTATGCAAACACTATATAGCTATACACTATTCTATGTAATATATACAGTATGTACACAAATACTTGTACATTTCGAGTAGGTATCCAAACGCATTCGGTTTACAAGTCATCGAGTCACAGACTCTTATTACGACATATGGGAAAGTGTATGCTTGGCACGACGGTATTTAACAGTTACTAACTACAACAGCTTGGAAGTTTTCGTTTTTCAACTCCAATTAACCGAATGATTATCTATCTAGGAGTTAAGAGTTTATCTACCTACTACACTCTATATACTTCCATAGTTCTATATAAACTATTACAAATTTAACTTTACTTAGGTTGAGTAATCTCTTTGTAATGCAATCGTTTAATTAACCAAGTTTGTGTGGCTTTGAATTTAGAAATCTTGATGTTTGTGTTTATAATATGATCAATTGAAATTCATTTTCAAATATATTTTTTGAAATTTATATACTTGTAAAAAAAAAGTGTGTATTTAAGAACTAGAGTATAAGTAATATAGTAAAAAATCTTTCAGAACTCATTATATAAAATTGAATTGCTTTAGATTCAAGTTCTGTATTAAAATTTATTTATAATCAACGTTTTGATGAAACTGAACGTTCATCTACTTCAGTTGATTATAAATAAATTTTAATACAGAACTTAAACCTAAAGCAGTATTAACTATCTTCTTTTATTTTTGAAATATGCATAGAAAAACAATAAAAAAGCTATTTCATCTAATTCGATGATTTGTTTATTTAATTAGATGATATTTCCAATAACAGTAGTGGTTTTGGCTAACGAACAACTGAGAAGGGTGATTAATAGAATTCGTCAATAAAAAAAAAAACCTACATCTTTTTTTCGAAATTCAAATACATTACATCATAAAAAATGCACTGTACATTTTTTTAATGTAATTTTACTATAAAAAGCCAAGGATAACAAAAATGCCTTGTCATATTGTGTAATTTTATATAAAATGTAATTCTGCAGAAGTTATAATATTACTGAATATTATAAGTAATATTACTTAAATTATTTTGTAAAAATGCTATTATAATATAATTATAATTTTAGTGCTATACACAAGTAATATGAAAAAATACATAATATTATCTGTTGCAGCACAAATTTACATAAACTTTCATGAAAATATACAAAAAATATACAAATCTGCTATTTTATTTTATGTAATATTTTAATTCTATAATAGTTTTATGAAATTTACAGAATATATGTAATAAATTTGCATTATAGAGAAAATTATATGAATTTTACTATGAAAAAATATGTAAATTCACAAACGTTTTTTTTTCAGTATACTATATAATAATAAAAATATATTTATTAGATAAAACTTGCCCATTACCTATTAACCTAATAGACGAAAAAACCATAAAAGTATTTATAACTTACAAAAACAATACTTCAAGACCTAGTTTTCGATGCATATATATATATAATGTGTTAAATAATTGTTATAGATAAAACTATACAGTAATCTTGAAATATGACATAAAATGCAAGTAAACTTATAGCTGACACAATTTGAATCGACATTTTTATCATTTATCTGACACTGTACTATATGTAAGAGTATATATATATATATATATATATATATATATATATATATATATATAAAAAACCTCTAAAGAATACAGAAAGCCAATATCAATTTCACCAATAATAACTCATTGACAACTAAAACTATTATTATAGTACACTTTAATAGTCAATAAATTAAAACAAAACCAATTAACTACTAGTTATTAAATTTGGTAGTTATTAAAAAACACTAAAAGTCTCTAACAAAAAAAAAAAGTTGTTAAGCGCGTGTGGATATTATTAATAAGGTAAAACAAATTGAATGCGGTTGTCGAAGGAACCTCCCCGCGCGGTTAATAGCGGTAATACGTTAAGTGGAACGTTCCGACTATGTCTAAACATAAATCTAAATGATACGAAAATGAGTGTAGTTGCAGACCACGCATTTCGCGAATCGTTTATGATTTAATTTACGACTTATTGACGGTTACACTCCTCTGTTTATTGTCTAGACTAGATTGCTCGTATCAAACAACTAGGGTACATGAACCTTTTATAACGCACACACACACACACATAAACGTGAAGAGTCCCTGGTTCGATCCCAGGTCGAGGTGATATGTGTTTTTTCATTTTCATTTTAATAATTATTTCATGGTAGTCAAAAGTTAGGTATTCGAATCAAATTCACTTTTAAGATTCTGTGTCAAGTTCTCGGTAGTATTTTTCACCTTTTTCATGACATATTCTTGTTAGCAAATTGAGAAAGAAATACATAAAAACTTTTAAAAGAACTGAAATCGTTCAATGAGCTAAACATTTTAAAAAGGCAACCATTATACGAAATAATTATAACATAACAATCAAGACAACTACATACATTATACAATATTTTAAACCGTATGTCTTGGTCAAAATTGAACGAAATATTCAAATTCTGTAAAAAGCAGATAATTATATTTTAGCTCAAACTAAATACTGCGGTGTCTGACAGTTTACAGTATAGAAAAGTAAAACATAAAAAAATTTAAATATAGTCGATATTTTGTAGAATTCTTCACTAAAAATATACAAAGTAAAATATCTTTCAGAACTCATATTAAAATAAAACTGCTTACGGTTAAAGTTCTGTATTAATATTTATTTATAATCGACGTTTCGACGAACTCAATTTCCGTCTTCATCATAGGAAAAACGATATCATGTTTCCTGATAAAGCCCAAATGAATAAATTTGAAGATAATCATTTTAATATGCAATCCAACTCTTGTTAAAATCTCATCTAAAATTGCTCTAATAGATATAAAATATTAGAAATTAACATAAAAAAATATAAGATAACAAACAATTCTTATCTCGATACAATATCTAAACAAAATAACCTAGATACACTGGATTTTAACATTTCATTATAATATTTAAAGCTACTACTTAATATCCTATCTAGTAAGCAATTAAATAAGCAATAATAGTCTTTCAATGTAAAATCATTGACTGGCTACATATAGTAAATCGGTTGTATTTACAATGAGAACTGAATATGTTGCAATTTGCAATCGAATGCAATTGGTACATAAGCAGAGTCAGCGCATATAGCAAAAGTTTAGGTGATGCGGTGTCCGAGATAAAGTGCGAGGAGGTTGACGGTTACTGATCGCCCCATTCCCCCATTCAGCTGACCTACTGTGATTATTTCCTTGGTAAAGTAAAGGGCAACTTACAGTAAATATAAGGTAAAAACTATGTTATATACACGTGCATTTCGATATCATGTATTATGGGTTGATGCGTTCGTGGCAATAATCAGTGGCGGTTCGTTACAAAATATATGCTAATGTTCCTACTAAAACTAATTGATTAGTTATGTTATTTTTCAAACAAATTATAAGGTGTTCGGTAATGGATATGCTTAATTTAATTAAATTTCTATGTTGGAGGATATGCTTTTTATTATAGTTTAATAAAATTGCTGACAAATTAAAAGTTATGTTATTGAAAATAAATTGTATATGTGGTTAGTTTATCGGGAATTAGTACACACAAGTTTATTACGTTCATGACAGAGCTGACCAAATTTACTCTGCAAAAAGAATTAATTTAAAAAGTTTTTTGTAAAATAAACATGAAAATAAATTGATTATATGAATGATTGAACTTTGCTTTATATGAATAAAGTTTATTGTCTATGACCGCATGTAAAGTCTATACTTTACACATTACTCTGTAAAAAAAAATTGACGTTTACCAAACGATGTTATAACGCCCAGGCATAAAGTAACCAGCGTCATCAATGTCATTGATGCTGTTGAAATCAGATCAGATTTATTATTAATTGTGTGTTTAAAATTGATCTCGCTGAAGAAAAAGCGTATTAGAGTAAAAATAATAATTCTATATTATTTTTTAATAATGAAAACTATATTAAAATTTAATAATTGTTTAATAAGTATCAACACACATGGTTACTCATCATTATTCATTTGTCGGTCAAAACTACAAGCATGTTGGCTCTAACTTGCAAATAGTAAACGAAAATTGTAGTTTATATTTTTTGGTTTGTTATTTTTGATATTTTTTGTAAACAAATTAAATATCTTTCAGAACTCATTTTATTAAAATAAAAAGGCTTCAGGATTTAGTTCTATATTAATTTTAATTAAAAAATTATCAGAAAAAATGATACAAATGACATATATAATAAATAAACAAAACATAGAAACATAGAACATAGTTACTAGATATCAAAATAAGTAACTAGATTATAATTTTTTTTATAAATTATTAATTAAAAAAAAAATCTAATTTTATTTAAATAGAAAGATAACATCAATCAGTGTGAAAGCACTGTTCGAATGTTTTCAATCTTTACACACTTGTTACATAGATAATTATTTTTTAGTGAATTAAGCTGTTTTTCACGTGCATTAAGCATTTTAGCTGATTTTTGTTCCTGGAGTAAGTGAAATATTAAGAAATACCAACTAGATATAGAGTTACGTAAGGTACTTTACTTAATAAAGCAAAACATAGGTTATCTTATCACTGGAAAAAGAATCCTGAAATTCTTTCCGAAGTCAAATCTACGTGGACAACATTTTGCAAAGTATATATTATACATAAAATATTCAATATATTGAAAACTATATTTACATAAATTAAATATGCAAGCAATATTAATAGTTGTACCTGTTTATACCTATATTTCTTCAGATAACATTTTAATACATTCTTTGTTATCAAAGGTATCAGTATATGTCTACAGAGCACTGAAAAAACCTATTATAATATTACATGGATTTTTTTTTCAATGTGTGTAAAATTGAACATAACATAAATTTAATAAAAGTTCATAGCTATTATAGAGTCTGACCTATGCATAAACAGAACTAAACTTACCAACTGTACGATTTGCAAAAGAAATCAAACTCAAAAATAAATATATATATATATATATATATATATATATATATATATATATATATATATATATATATATATATTCTTAATTAAAATAACTTTTGACTTTCTTTTAAATTTTATTTGGCTAACGTTATGACACTGCTGCTACAAAGCAAAAAACCAATAAAAATATTCTGTCCACATGCGAAATCTTACAAATAATAATCAATAGAAGAATATCTGGAACACCCTGTACAAGTAAATAAAGAAATGAAATATATGTGATGGTGGTCGCGGCTGGCCGTCTTATGACCTTGAGCCGGTCTTCGACCTTTTGCCGCTAGGCGGCGAACGATCGCTCGGATTGCCCTCGGGCAGTCGTTGCCACAATGGCACGAGCCTGCTTATACATTTTTGTTTTTTTTACCATTTACTCATCCGTTTGCCCTCTTATCATATACACGGTCAATTTTCAATTCAAATCCCAGTTACCCCCCCCCCCCATTCCATTCTTGCGATTGGCCTTTTGCTCTGAGGCTAATGACTGTATTAATATTTTATTTTATCGGGCACAACTCGGTGTGAAAAAACGTATAAAACATGTTAATCGTTGCGAATAGTGACTGCTTAACAGTGTTTTTAACATTTTTTCATTTCAATTCGAACATTTATTATGATAATGATATAATATATTGTGTTATATCGAGGTTCTTTTTTTCTTAATTTAGCATTTAATTGTTTTATTTTTTGCTTGATTATAATTTACACTCTTATTTTATCAATAATGTTCCGATATTTACATGCAAAAATAAATTAAAATCTAAAAGCCTTCGAAGCAAATAATTCTGTAATAGAAAAAATACATTAATAAACAAAATAGATTTGTTGACGATCAATATATACATACATACACAATCACGCCATATACCCAAAAGAGTGTGACACAAACTCTTTCCATTATCCCGAAATCAGTCTTCTCCAAACATTCCTATCCAAACAAGCAACTTAGCTTCATCTACATTCATAATTCCTCTCATACATGCTCTTCTATTCTTACTACTGGAAAACTTCCGTTCACACAAAACACTCTCAATCATACCACTCCAACTACTTATCGGACGTCCACGCAACTGTGGAAAAAAATATATATATATCTAAGTACCTACAAATAATTCTTGATTTATGACATATTCAAGTTATGACAAACTGCACTTACGACCGTTAAATATACATACATACACAATCACACCTGAACCCAAAAGAATGTGGCACAAACTCTTACCACTATCTCGAAATCAGTTTCCTCCAAACATCCATATCCAGACAAGCAACTTTAGCTTTATCCACATTCATAATTACTCCCATATAAGCTCTTCTATTCTTGCTACTTGAAAGCTTTTGCTCATGCAAAACATTCATCAAACGTCTACGCGAACATATAGCTTAAAAATCATTCATATAAATTTTTTTAACCAAACGATCATTAGTATTTAGAAGTTTAAACATGTACCACGAGCTCGCTAATAAAATAAGTTTTAACTAGTGCTGGGAACCGAATACGGATAATTTTGGATCCGGATCAAAAATTAATATTATAAACATTGCTAATTTCTGCAATAATAATATACAAATAAAATTTCAGATGATTGAAAATAAGTTATTCGATAGGTCACCAATATCGTTAAAATCCGAAAATATTCATACAATTAAAGATAATTTAGTAATCAAACACCCACGTATTTCTAGTTGAACAGCATCGTAAGATGCCTAACTAAATTGAAATGTCAAAATTAGCAATAATTTGAATTTCTAATGACACAGATAGAAATTTTTGCACAAAATATATGGTACATGTGCGTAATAAACTTTTGAATATTATGAATGTAAAATTATATTAAAAAAATTATAAACATATTTCAATGATTCCGAAGGAAACACTTTCTAAAAATTTGAAATAAAAAAATTAAATATCAAGACATTTTGGAATAAAGTATAAATAAATTCGCATCATTTATAAAAAAAGTACTTATATCACTGTTAAATTAATATCATTAGTATATCTGATCTAATATATTAATGACATAATATTTATCAATAAGAAAAAATAGAATACAAAATTACTACTTGTATGATTTGTTTACAAAAATATAAATATAACAATTTGAATAACAACAAAAGTCTGATAAAACAAATGAATCTACAACTTTTAAATGTCAGATTAACTAAACATTACGTCAAAAAGTATTGCAAATTGCAGACTTTTCCAAGAAAACTATTTTTTAAATATAATTTTAAATCTATTGCTATAAATTTCTATAATTTTTATTTTATATGCAATTTTTCTAAATTTTTGTTCTAAACTTTGATTAGTCTAAATTGTATTAGAATATTTTTATCTCTTGTTTTATAAATAATAAAAATGGAAAAAAGAAAAATTACTAAAGTTTTAAAAAAATTCATTATGGCTACATTATTTATCCGATTTTAATTCAATTTTCACAAAAGATTCTTCTAGTGCTCACATAAATTATATAATTTTACTAATATACTCCCTGAGAAAAATTACTAAAATTTTTTTGTGATTACAAGATTAATGAAAGTTTTACAAAAATTCTTTTAATGCCAACAAAAATTATATGATTTTATTTTTAAACATTGTTGCCAACTTTTGGAAAAAAATATAAAATTTTTATTCCTACTTCTTAGTATTTATGTAATAATGTCACAGTGATCTATATATAGATTTATCCATATGCTTTTAATCTTGTTTCTTTAATTTTTAATTACAATATTATTCATATTTTGTTTCCCAAATTTATTCCATAACCAAGTATAATAATAATAATTTTTCATAACTTGAAATAAATACTGAATTGAAATATTTTAACAAAATCAAATTTAATATCTAATAGAAAATATCAATACAACAAGACAAAAGAATTGTACTTTCATATATTTCTTAAAACATATATAATATTAATAATAAAATAGATAATATATTCTTATATTTCTATAGCATGTATTGACAATATTGATTATATAAATTCAAAATCAATAATCCAAAATAATTTCATTAAATCAATCGAACCTACAATAACATACCATAACCTAAAAATTCACTATTCAAACAACGTAACAACAATATTAAAACATTTGTCCATCGCGAAACAAATACATCACGTCGGCCAACTGCGATAAACAATAGAGAATTAAAATTTGATTAATTTAGTTCTCGGATGTACGCGCACCAGATTCAATCAACGTGTAAATTTGTCGCGCGAACATATGAATAACGAAACGTGGCTGAATAAATATCCGATCGCGTTGAACCAATAGGCTACCCCTCGAACATGTTATAATAGCGATATAACAAACGCAAAATAGGACACAGGTTGCAGTGAGGCGAAGACAAAGACATTATATAGCTATACGACAATTCTTAAATCTTCGCCAACTTACAACAGCAATGGGAGACTTGTACAGGAACGTATCACATATTTTTAATATTTTATCGAACATTTTAGTGCAAAGAACATAATTTATTCACAATAAATTTAGAATATAATTTAAAAACTAGAATTTCAATTTCTCAACGAAAATAAATCAATTTATTGTTCTGAAAATAATTTTTGTATTATAATTTTATTAGTTATAATTCACAAGTCATTTTGCTGAATGAATATAAAAATAATTTTTATAAATGATTAATTTGATTTTTCTCACAAAGTGTATAATTCACTGATTAATTACTTGTAAATATTGTATTATCTGAATTAAACATTTTAAAAGTGTAAACAAGCAGTTTCATTGAATTTATAGAATTTTCTGGGCTGGTATGTCGTGATCGATCTATTCTCGTCGCAAACGTTTCGTCTTACATCGTAGGTAACAGTCACCAAGCACTGGGGATGTCATTTGCAATGTATGGTAAAACGTCTGCGACGAGGATAGATCGATCACAGCATACCAGTCCAAAAAATTCTATAAATTCAATAGATATCGGCCGGGAAAGCCTGAAAATTACTATAAACAGTCTAATATTTGTAAAATTTTGTATACCATTATGTTGGAATAATTTTAAGAACTTTTGTATCCATTGAAGATAGCCGAAAGGTTGAAACTATCGTCGAGTAACATAAATTTTGTGAAACAAATCAAGTGTTTCATTTAATAATAACATTTATAGTTACTTTTATTCCTTATTAATTTTTTTTTGTATAAATATTATACGTTTTAATACTTCTTACTAATGCTTGACAAATATTTACATAAAAAAGAAAGAAAAGTAAATCGTGAATTATATTTTGACAATATTTTTATTTAAAACAAAATAGTAAAATATTTTTCAGAACTTAGGATAAAATTCTGTTGAATTATTTTATAAAAACGACGTTTCGATCAATCAAAATAATTAACATAATTTTATCCTAAAACAATTTTTATATTAAAATGATAGCATTTGAACAAGTTAATTATGCAGTAAAACATTTGGTGGCAAAGTTATTATTCTAGTTTAGCAGTACAGTAAAACGCGTAAAACAGTTTAATTTGCATATATTTGCTCTTATTTGTCACAAATTCTCGGAAAAATGTTACATTACTCAAGGGAATCAGCGCGCATCGTAATGAATAATGATCCACTGTTGTCTTCTACTCATCTCTCTCTCTCTCTCTCTTTTTTTTTTAACTTACGATATAATTCGATATAGTTCTTCTTTCTCTAATTAAATACTATGCGCTTTTTTCTAAAACGAAACCAGATCAAAATAAAGAAAACTGATATAAATCATCTTTTAACTATTTTTATTTGTATTTGTTTCAAAACTGTTAGCGCAATGTAATTGCATGTTATTATTTATAAAACAATTTACGAAATTATAACTAGTAATATTAGTAAGCAAATTATAGTTTATTAGTTAATTTAACAACCTATTTCACTAATTTTGATAAGATGTTGTGGTTCTCAGAAATTTGTGTTCCACGAACATTAATAAACAAAAATAATTAACATTGGCTGATATTATGTGTTCGCTTTTAAAATTGGTTTTAACTAATATTAGTTTTAAGACAATGTAACTGTCAAAAATCAAATAAACTAAAACAACTAGGAACCGAACTTGTAATACAGAATTTGATATAAAAAAAATATTAAAAAAAAAAAATTATTTGATCCATAATATTGAATATGCACTTTTTAAAGGCATGTACCTTATAAAAAATAAAGAAGCTACAAATACGAATATTATAAATTAATATTTTGAAAGTTTCAAAAAAATTTCTTTTTGTAAATTAATTATTCTTTTATTGTATTCTGTAGATATTCATCAGAATTATCTTCAAATTTAAGAAAATAATAATGTAAAAATTGCATAGTCTATTTTATAATTTACAATTTATTGGCATAAAAAATATTTCATATATTATTATTATTATTCCAAAACCAGACCAACTACAGTTTTTAAAGTTAAAAACGAGATTATTGAAATAAAATAGTCTGTATATCTATAATTTTTATATAACAAAATTTTTCTCAAACTTTGAACACCAGATTGTACAAATTTTAGTATGTTTGCTGAGATTGTAGTAATTTTTGGTTGATTTTTACGGATTTTATACGAAATTTCTAGAAATGTAGAGATTTAACTCGAGATTTCACATGATTTTAAGAAAATAATTAATTGATTTTTCAATTATTTGAAAGGATTTTACAAAGATTGTAAGAAATTTTTAAAAATTTTACTAAGATTTTTTAAAGAATTTTAAAAAAATTTACAAAGAATTTAATTAATTTGTACACCAGATTGCACAAGCTTAAAGTTAACTGTTCACAATTGCTTTATCTAAATATCTTTAAGTTAAATTCTCATTTAAACTAAAGATCTTTAAATTTTTCAAGATATATTTTTTTTAAAAGTCATATTATTTTAATGTGGCTTTTTAAAAAGCAAAAATATTTAAATATTTTTTATATTTATGATACTATTTTTTTCCAATACTTAAAATTTTGAAATCCCAAAATTTTTGGAAATTTTTACTTATCTATTTATATTTCATTTAAAAAAAAAAACATATTCCTAGATCCGTCCCTGATTAAAATCCTCCTTTTCCACACGTCGCCACGAACTTTCGCAGTTCAGCCCGGTCGAGCAGTCACTCGAAGCGACACGGGCAGTGGCACAGCGCGCACACGGGGTTAGTTCGGGACAAGGGCAAACGAGGACACCGCAACTGAACGTCTACGTCTGCCGTAGCTTGACACCAGCAGCACAACGGGGGTGAAGGGACACACAACACCAAGGCGCACACCGACTTATATTACCCACTCTACTCGCCTGCAGTGTGCTCTCTGTATTATTTGTATTATATGCTTCAGCGTCTGTCTGCCTTCTATACTTCTGCTTGCTTGGCTCCCTATACATTTACTCACAACAACAAATACGCGGAATGGCTAATAAGAATAAGATTGCATACGGAAAATTCTCTTTTTCTCTTGACTTGAATTTTTATTCTAACCTTGAAGTTTACAATGTTTTTCAGATTGGTTCTATGTAGGTTAAATACTATTTGAAATGTTTTTCGAAAAAGAATGTATTTTGTACAACTTTTTCTTGATAACATTCACCTTATACATTATAAATAAAAGTAACAAGTCTTTATTATGTTTTAAGGGGCGACACAACCCTAATTGCTTCGAAAATAGGCAGATTTGGAATTTTTTTCATGGACAAATAATATATAATTATTCCGGGATTTTTATATGTTATTACGGTATATTTGAACTACGTTTTCGAATGTTTATGTCAAAAAATGTTTTCAAATTGTGACGTCACGCGTGGATTTGTCAGTCCCTGTCAAAAAAATAACCCTGGCCACCAAACACAATACAATAGTTTCCTTAGAATATTCTAAAACTACAATAAAAAATGTACCATGACACATACAATTATTTTGAATTTCGAAAAATTACGAATATGGCGAATATTTCAAAAAGTGTTCTTTTTCAGTGTAAAAAATCAACTTTTAAAGCGCATAAAAATCAAAAAAAAATAAAAAATCAGTAGTATCATTTTAAAGAATTTAATTCTCTATAATTACGTCAAAGCGAAGTAAATTGGATGGATAGTTTCCGAGATCTCGATGGGAAAATGTAGAAAAACATGGTTTTCAGATAAGTTTGAAGTTAGCTTTTTACTGCCCGATCTGTACGTTTTATTTGCTCTGATACAACTCTGTATTGATCGCTGTAACTCCGCCAAAAGTTCGAATTTCGGTAAACCGTTTTAACACATTATTATACACACTATAAGTTTCAAAAAATTTCAAAAAAAATAATAGATTTTTTGAACGAGTCAAGAAGTAGTGTTCTCCCTTATATAAAAATATACCAATAAGAGAATAATAATAGATGTATTATATTTTTCAAATAGCAAATCATATCTAATTTAATGTTTGTCTGTAAAGTACATATTTAATAGACGTACTTTATGTATATGTATATACATAGCCGCAATCAGTTATCTACCTGTATGATAAAATCGTTTATTTTAGAAGCAGTTGTATTGATAATTGTATCAATATACAGTTCAATGAAACAGCTGCTTCTGTTTTCTATCGTACTCCTCTTTCAACCAATTCACAATAAAATAATTCATAATGAAATCGAATTAACTAAGCTTAGAAGGATTTATTCATTGCAGAAAATACAATTATTTGCATAGGTATGTTAAAAAACGAAAGATTTCTTATTTTTCATTCAGAATATCTCGGCGAACTTTTTCATTGAATAAAATAAACTTTTACAAGTTTTCTTCTTGTGTATATATAGAATTTACGTTCTTTGTAATATTATATCCAATATTTCCATAACTTACAAAATTGCAATCACTTTTCAATTATTATTGTTAGGGATATTTAACGTTTTATAGTCGATATTTATTATGCTAAAAAATGGTAAGTTAAAACAGCTATATGTACTACTATTTTTCTGTAATTATGCTATATATTTTTACAGTGATATTATAGTTGTTGAACTATAAATACAGTTTTAAATTTTTGTACATTCCCGTATACAATAAACTAGGATCATAATAACCCCATTGTAGTTAATTACAATATTCTAGCCAAACTCCAAGTAACATTGTATGAATAATATTTGGAATATTCCATTCGGGCACAATTCGTTCAATGTACAAAACTAAACCAAACACACAGACAATGAGAATGGAAGAGCGCGCTCGCTCGGCAGTGGCATTCTATATCATGACACAAAACGATCGGAAAGCGCCCCAGACTCAAGGCCAACACTTCCCATATCGTCAAAACTTTAGCATGAGAGCGAATCATTTGCCGTAATTCTGCTATTCAGCAAACGCTAAGCGAACACGATATAATATCAAACACGTATATACATACACATACACCCGGTGCTCTCTCTGGAGATGCCAGTGAATTCCAGAGCTATCGATCCGACATGGAAGGCACAGTCCATGAATGACCTGACCTCGTCGACGCGAGCCCCCTCGCTCCGCACGACTCTAACTGCTGCTACGCCATTGGCTCATCTCTCTAGTGCCCGGTGTTCAACTGCATTATTATGTGGATACTGTACAACTAGGTATAGTACTTTGTGTACAGCCCAGATATTTGAAATGTTTCCGAAATTTACTCACTTAGAGAAGAATTTGATTCTGTTTGCAGGTTGTCAGAGAGAAATATTTTTATTCTACTATTTTGGTTAAGTGAAAAGCTTACATAGAATTTCATTCAGCTTTTGTGATATTATCATGATGGAAAATTAAACTTAAGTCCGATGCATGATAAATTTAATTTACAAATTAAATTAAATTTGGAATGGTATGATTGTGGGAGCGGGAGTTTCCATGTAGTAGGAATAGAAGAGCATGTATGAGAGGAATTATGAATGTAGATGAAACTAAAGTTGCTTGTCTGAATAGGTAAGTTTGGAGAAAGCTGATTTCGGGATAGTGGAAAGAGTTTGTACGACACCATTTTAGGTAAATAGCGTGACTGTATGTATGTATGTATACTTCATGTTTGTATGTATTTCATATCATTTATATAGCATCATAAATATAGCTTTGTAAATTAAATTCATCATGCATCAGGTTTTAATGGCGCAACTAACTTGGTATATGCTGCTACCAAATACTGAATAATTTTATACAAATCTTTTAAAATAGTTATATTGTACTAAAATTCTAATCCTGGTAATAATTTTCTTACCTTTAGATTAGTTATCCTAGAAATATCCTATTATATTAATATTATTAATTCTGATTTCATAGTATTTTTAGTTTTTATGGTATTTTCTGTTACTTATTTTATTTTTACTTTTCAAAAATATAATAAAAGTAACATTAAAAATTTTTCAGAACTCATTATATTAAAATAAAACTGTGTTAGGTTAAAATTCTGCATTAATGTTTATTTATAAACGACGTTGAGTTCGTCGAAACGTCGATTAAAAATAAACATTAATACAGAACTTCAACCAAAAACAGTTTTATTTTAATAATAAATAGAAATTTTACATTTGAAATACAAATTACTAAATATATTACTTCAATATTTATTTTAACTTTAAATGAACTATCAATCGTATCATTAAAGTATAGGCAATATAAGAAAAAAAAACTTGAAATTCGGTGAAATATATAATAAACAGCTACTATATACAGTAACTTTTATTTCCATCAATTAGTTATAAAAGATTAATTGCACTAATAAACACATATTCTGCACAATTAATTACGACAAGTAAAAATGAAATAAACCTCATTAATTTCAGCAGAACTCTGTTCCAATAAACCAATCAGTAATGCATCATAATCAACCCAAATTAAAAATTCTTTCGAAATTTCCAATACATACACGTAGGAATTCAAAAGTAACAAAAAACAGGTGCATCAATTTACCGATTATGCAGCCAGTAACTCATACTGTCAGTATTTCACATATGCAGTGCGTTTAAAAATCAGTAGAATTTTTTAACGAAATTTGAAAATTTAAATAAGGTATTAAGTACATACATACATACATACACAATCACGCTATATACCTAAAAGTTTTGGCACAAACTCTTTCTACTATGTCAAAATTACACTGTAAGAAAAATAAATAGCGAAATTACAGAATTACTATAAAAAATTGTAATTTCATTTTACTATAAATATTAAATACTCTGTATTTCTACCTCAAAATTCTGTAATTTTAAAATAAATACTGTGTTAAAGTTCATTTAATACCCTTTCCAACAGTATAATTGGGTTTTATTGCATTTGTTATTAAAAATGTTGTAGCAAAAGTTGGTGTTAGTCAGTTAAGATTGTTCGGACATGTTGAGCGAATGTCTAATGAACGTTTGGTTAAAAATATTTATTTGGATGATTTTGATGGTATACTTTTGCATGGACGTCCGATGAGTAGTTGGAGTGGTATGATTGAGAGTGTTTTGTGTAAGCAAAAGTTTCCAAGTAGTAGGAATAAAAGAGCATGTATGAGAGGAATTATAAATGTGGATGAAGCAAAAGTTGCTTGTTTGGATAGAAATGTTTGGAGGCGACTGATTTCAGGATGATGAAAAGAGTTTGTGCCACACCCTTTTGGGTACATGGCGTGATTATGTATGTATGTATGTTAGTAAAGTTATATTGAAAAACACCTAAAAATCGGTGCTACAAACACGAAAACCCCCTTAATGTAAAAATAAACTTTGGTTAGATTCATTGCTAAATAGGTTAAGATAAAAAGGTTAATTTTAATTAGTTATAGTAAACAGTTATTATGTATAATAACCAATTCATCACATATTTACGAAAATTAATCTCATTAATATTGAACATAATCTTATGACCAACTTTACAAAAAACCGCCATCACTCAAATAACCTATATTAACCCCAAGAAAACTTATTACACATTGCGCATGCGCCACATATGTAAGGCGCCAGGTGGTCATGATGGAGCATCCGCCAGCCTGCAGGCGTATTTCCGATTCCTGTTATTTAAAAAAGGCGCAAAGACAAACGCGAGAGCAAACACACACTGTTGAAACTGATGTACTGACATCGATATAAATGTATACTTGTCAAGAAGCTCATTACATTTAATGACCAAGCGCTGTTACGTATCTTGGTTTTTTTTTCTGTGCGATGTTCATCTTGAATTGCGTTTCCGAACGGTTTTTGATTGGTTTGTTAAAGGAAGCAATTAGCGAGATTATAAGTGAAAGATTTACTAAATTGTTTTTGTAATACAATAGTCTATGAATTATAATATGTTTTTTTATTATAAACTATGATTGTTAAAAATGATAAATAATTCAGTTAGTTAAATATTTGTATTATCTTCTATGCCAACGTTTCGGCAATCACTATTGCCTTCTTCAGGAGTAGCAGAATATAATTATCTGATGTTATATGTTGTAGTGTTTTGCGTGAGCGAAAGTTTCCAAGTAGTAAGAATAAAAGAGCATGTATGAAAGGAATTATGAATGTAGATGAAGCGAAAGTTGCTTGTTTGGATAGGAATGTTTGGAGGAGACTGATTTCGGGGTGATGAAAAGCGTTTGTGCCACACCCTTTTGGGTACATGGCGTGATTGTATATGTATGTATGTATATGTGTAAAACATAATTAGAATTTAATATTATGTAACGCAATATACACAATACTTGGTCATAAAATTACAAAATTAAAATTATCGTTGTTACATTAAATGCATGTTAAAATATATATTTTATATATACAGGGTGTTCATTTGCCAGATTGATATAGGGCAATAACATGGGATATCGATAATATGCAGAATACTTGTTTCTGAAGTAAAATTCAGAGAAATACTTAAAATACTTTTCGATAGGGAATTGGGTGCTAGAATTTTTTTTTAAAATGTTTTTTAAAATTTTCAATAATTTTTCCTGCTAAATCAATATGAGTTAGAGAAAAAAAGTTACTTAGCTATTATTTTCCAATTTAGTTAAATATGATGTATAACAGTAGTAATGTTGCAATGCAATTTATAAATTTTTAAGTAAATTTAATTCAAATTGCTTATATTATTTAAGATTTGGATAAAAAATATATTCTATGTACTTACTAATACAATACAGCTTGACAAGTACTTACCTGAAACAAAACAAAATAATTATTATTAAACAGAAAATTAAACTTATATAAGTAAATTAATTAAAGTAAATTTTAACATCATAAGTCATAAAATATTATATAGTAAATAATAGTAAATTAATTTACTTATATAAAAACATCGAGTATTTCAATTTATTTACGAATTTTTAATTAATTTAGAGAGTCGGATTAAAAAAACTAAATAAAATTCTTCTTTAATAAAAGAAAATGATAATTACCAAAAAAAAGAGATCAATTACACTGTTCTCATTCAAATAAAAATTAATTAACTCTAATTACAGTTCTTCAAAATCAAATTAAAAAAACATAATACAGAAATGTATATCACAATTTTAATTTGAATAAAATTTCAATTAAATCATTTAGATTGTAACAATTTTTTGTAATAAAAAAGATATATAATTTCTGTTTTGGTTATTTATGTTTTTAAATTAATAAATCAATAAATAAATTTACTAAATCAATTCAATTTGTTAATTTTTTTTAAATGATAATATGATTTAATGTACAAATGTACTTTTTTAGAACATATATAAGTGAAACTTTTGTATTATGTTTCAGAACTTTCCGAGGGACGAAATAAGTGGCCACGGTTTTTTGACAGGGACTGATAAATCGTAAACGAAGTACAAATATATCGTAATAACATATATATAAAAACAAAAAACAAAACATTTGAATTATTATTAATCCACGAAAAAAAATCCCAAACTTTGCTTATTTCCAGAGCGCTCAGGGCAGTGTCCCCACCATTTAAATAAAGTTAAAATATTAAATGTGCACTCAGAGATAAACAAGAAGAAATAAAAGTATTATAAAAATGCATCTTCAAATAATAATCTTATTTACTTTGAAGATGTATACTTTCATGTTCAGCGTATTTCTATATAAGAGCGTATTTCTATTATTAAAACATTTATTTATATATTTTCATTTTGTACATTTACTTTAAATTATTAATCTATTTGATTACTTAAAATACAAAGCCGAGGTACTATTTTTATTTTTTAAATAAATATAAATTGTCATGAAATAAAAATGTACAAATCACTTTAATAAACAGTTACCATATTTTTCAGACGACAAATTTATAAAACGATTTTTAGCAAAATCTGGCTAATTTTATTAACTTTTTTAACAGCTTCGATACAGTTAAAGATTCGTATTTTAACGTTATCTTGAAACCATAAGACGCACTCCAATTTTAAGTCGATTTTTCTATGTAAAAAGATGAGTCTTATAGTCCGAAAAATACGATAATAAAATTATAAAGTGATTTAATAAAAACCTTTATTAATTTCTCACAAATAATAATAAAAACGGAACAATAATTTTTCTGCAAAAAACTTATAATAAAGAAAGCAAATATCCTCCCAGTAGTAAAGACAGTCAAGATACTGTATAGTTGAACAAAACCTAGAAGCATTCATTTTCATTTTATTAATCTAATTTAAAGCAAAGAAACCGTTACTTCATGAGCAAAAGACAGGGAGGAGGGAGACAGTTAAGAGAACAAAACTTTAAGCAAGACATAGAGAGGCAAAGCAGCATTGTTGCTGCACAGGAAATTACAGAAAATTCAGAACTTTCCTGTTTTCTAAAAAGCGTTCGCAAAATACAGTGTCTACATAAAAAGCAACTCACTAATTCCGACTTTTCTCTCTCTCTCTCTCTCTCTCTCTCTTCCTCTCTTTCTCTCTCTGCGTATTTGAGTTGTTGAGTAAAACAATGGGCTAGTGATTTTCTCTTGGCGCCAATGCAAAAAATGAAACAAACTCGTCGCGCGCGCAGCATGGCACACTCTGATTGTCTGGATTTCACGCAAATTGTATAATTACTCACTTGTTTCAGACGTTGGGGGCTTGTTGCTTGTGTTTTGTTTCTTTTTGTTTTTTCCTAGCCGCCCGCGTGTACTGTGATTAAATTGCGGACTGTTAATTCGTTTTAAACTTGGAAAGTTTGCATATACTAAATCAAATTTAAGTGAGAAATGCTTGTTGAATGGATTTACTTGCACACGCCCAATGACGATTTATTTTAGTTTTTGGAGTGGTATGATTGAGAGTATTTTGCTTGAGCAGAAGTTTCCAAATAGTAAGAATATAAGAGCATATATGAGAGGAATTATGAATGTGGATGAAGCTAAAGTTGCTTGTTTGGATAGGAATGTTTAGAGGAAACTGATTTAGGGATAATGGAAAGAGTTTGTGCCACATCCTTTTAAGTACATGGCATGATTGTATATGTATGTACTTAAAAATGTTGTTTTTCTTCAAGCGTATCATAATATTAATATTACATTACCATATTGCCTATATAGAAAGAGATCATTATGTTACTAGTACAATAATGACATTATTATACAACAGTTAGTTACTATATACCTACACCAATGATGACAGCACTAAATATAACTACAACGTCAAGTGCATGTAATCTGACATTTTCGGCGGCTATATTGGAAACTATGTATTACATTAAGTTAGTTTTTTGACAATTTCGTTATTTATTATCGGTTAAATTTTAATTTGATTATTAAAACTATGTGAAGAAGTACAAGAAATGCAATGTGTATCGTCAGATTTGTCATATTCGACCAAAAAAACACGGTCAAGTGTACTTAACAACTGATTTACACCGGTTTAATATGTAAATTTACAGACGTCAGTATTTTTACAAAATGTATGTAATATTATTTACAGATAATTTAAAGAAAATTTTTACATTATATAAATGTAAAATACGTATATTTTATGTAAGTAATTATTTACTTTTCCGGTAAAAGAAAAAACATATAAGATAAGGTAAATTAATTATTTTAATTAAAATCATAAAATTATATTATTTTTACAGAATATTTATATAAACCATCGTTTTGCTGAAATAATGTGAAATTTATTTACTATGATCTTTACGTAATGACAAGTTTTTTTAAAGTGTACATTGTACATAAAGTCTATCAAAAAGAAAAATTTTATTATTTAAAGTTGAACATTATAATAATAAGAATTTTTTTTTTTACAAAAATAAATAATCACATTCGTTTTTTTAACGAAACGCAAGGACAAATAAGAAAATATTAAAATGTTAATATGTAATCTATATTCAATGATTATTCTGTCGTGTAACTTGATACATATAATTTTAATTTTTTTTTTTTTCTTTAATTATGAAAAAATGTACATGTTGTATAGATCCAATTTAAATTAAATTTCATACTGCTTATTATCTACCTGCATCGTTAAACAAGTTTCGTTACAGATAATTAAATTTTATTCGTTAAAATTCAAAATTAACAATATACATTGGAAACATAAATTTTTATACTCAAGAAATTGTGTGGAAATAGTATATTATGTTACGAGAAGTAGAAAGCAATGATTATTGTGTTGAGTACAGATATTTATGGCCGAGGCAAGGCCGAGGCAAAACAGAGGCCAAGCTATCTGGACGAAATACAAAGACAGCTTTCTATTTCGAGTGACATATATGATTTTTTCTTCAAGCGTTCTAAATAAAACTAAACTAAAATAAATAAAAATACATAACAAGTTATCTTAATTAGTTACTAACAGTTGTAGAATACTATGTATATGTATATATTATTTATAGTAATGAACCTTGAACAAATAAATGTTCATATTGTCATTGTAAAATTTAATATAATAATGCTCAAAAATATTGAGATTTTATATTTTTCCTAAAATTTCACAAGTTACTCAGTCATTGAATCGGCTTATTAGGCTATGCATCAATGACGACACTGATCAAAGCACCGTACTGATGTGGTCCTAAAGACCGAAACACGTATCTACGGTTAAACCGGCCAGTCATTAATGCATAGTCTAATAAGCCGATTCAATGACTGAGTAACTTGTGAAATTTTGGGAAAAATATAAAATCTCAATATTTTTCAGTATTATTATATATATATATATATATATATATATATATATATATATATATATACAGCCTGATTCAGAGTAAGCGCCTTATTTTTTTTTAGCCACACTATGGGTACTACTTTCATAATATTTGGCAGTAATATGTTTCAAAACATTCTCTACACGATGGTGATATCAGATTTTCAATTGGATGAATCATTTCAAAATGGCGACGTTCAACTTTTTTTTTTTAAATGGGATGCCATAATTTTTTTATTATTATTGAGATCCTAAAAACATTCTTTTTACGACAGTATTTTGTTTTTCTTAAAAATTCATTTGTTTCCATATCAAAAAGCAAACTAACATTTTAATCTAGTAGCACATGAATGTTTTACACCCGATGATATTTTTGTCCAAATATCAAGTAGCGGTAGACAAACTAGTTGTCAAACGTCAAACACTACCATTGGACGACGTTTCAATTTATGTATTGAAAAAGAAGGAAAACATTTCGAGCACTTTTTGTAAATACCTAATTTTTATTTGATGTAAATTTTTAATTTTGAGTTTCAAAAAGTAGGTGTAGATGACAAAATAAAGTTTAATTGTTTCTTTTGTGTCTACCGCTACTTGATATTTGGACAAAAATAACATAATATGCGCTACTAGATTAAAATGATAGTTTGCTTTTTGATAGGGAAAGAAATGAATTTTTAAGAAAAACAAAATACTATCGTAAAAAAAATGTTTTTAGGATCTCAATAATAAAAAAAAAATTATGCCATCCCATTTAAAAAAAAAAAGTTAAACGTCGCCATTTTGAAATGATTCGTCCAATTGAAAATCTGATATCACCATCGTGTAG
This sequence comes from Clivina fossor, assembly GCA_963966155.1. Classification (NCBI taxonomy): domain Eukaryota; kingdom Metazoa; phylum Arthropoda; class Insecta; order Coleoptera; family Carabidae; genus Clivina; species Clivina fossor. The sequence goes on along the minus strand of OZ014564.1, from coordinate 8,360,118 downwards.
AGAATGTCCTGAAACATATTACTGCCAAATATTTTGAAAGTAGTATCCATAGTGTGGCTAAAAAAAAAAAAGGCGCTTACTCTGAATCAGGCTGTATATATTGTAACGCGGCGAAATTTAGAATTAAATATCAAATTAATTAAACGACAATTAATAATTTAAATTTAGAAAAACTTTAATTATTCCGTGATTTTAGGACCCAACTACGTTATGTAAATGAATAACAAAATTTAAGTAACCCCAGTGAACTTTAAAAGTCGCCGAACTGCAAACAGGAGAGTACATAAAATGATTTGAAATAAAAGTCACATTTAGTTTAACTATGTCGATTTATTGTGCATGAGAAATTTGTAAAATTATATAATTATTTAAATATTTCAATATTTTTAGTGTTTGTCTGTATTTTGTTTACAATTTCATTGAAAGATTTTGAATAAATTGTTAGTGGCGGCTCGTCAGTGCATCTTGTGCGCAAATAATAACTTCGATATAAAAACTCTAATAACAATGTAACTCAAAGAGTTCTTTATTATACTTCGGAAGGTGTAGTGTATTCTGTGGGTGACCACAATTCAAATGAACGGGTCGGACACATACTCAAAGAGATATGCTGTCACTCATGAGGGTACGGATCACTGCCGACCAAGAGCTCGTGTATTAGTAATCATGTGAGAAGTATGTATAAAGTACTCGCATCTAAATGCCCGAGAAATTCTATATTTTAATCCGACGAGGTACCAAAACCAATGTACAATAATTATTAGTTATTTGCCAAATAATATGTAATTTTATACGTGTAAGTGTAAGTGTATTTGGGGAATATGGGAGTGTGAATACATTACGTAATTGGTGCGTGATCGTCTAGTGAAATCATGGTCGAATCGGTGTCTCACGGCTTCTCGCTACCCCCAACCAGACGCGGGTCGCCCGGCGTCGCAGCGATGGCTCGCCGCGTAGAGTATGTTGGTTTACCGGTTACTGGCGACGACTATTGCCCACTGACTGGGTGAGCTCCGGTCATGGTTTGAGTTTACACGTGAACTCATCTTCGTGAAACTTTTGAACAAGTATACTATGTTTTCTGAGAGATGACAAGGTTACCTAGTATAATGAACTATACCATGGGCCAAGCTTCCCTGATTCTGATTCTAGACCAGAATGCCTCTCCCTGAGATCGGTCAGCCCTCATATACTCTCAGTACACGTTGACTTGCAACAGAGATCGCATATACAAAATCATTAGTAAGAGTAGGACATAATAACAAGATATAATATTTTACCAATCAAATTACACTTCTAACATCCTTGTTGAAGATTACTGGCTGAAAATGACATCATAATTTTCTACACCCAATAATATTAACTTTTGAAACCTATCTTACAAATAATCGCTTTGCATTGGCTAGGATAGGAAATAGAAGGATGTGCCCATAATCAGAAAAACAAATTCTTAAAAACAAAATTGTTTTCAAAATAAAGTACCCCAAAATACAAAAGAATTGGGTCAACCTTTCATGTACGCACGTGTTTATACCTAAACATAACAAAACCATAAATGACCCTTAAAGAAATGTATTTTTCTCAGTAAGCAAAACAACACAATAAACCAGTAACGTCCGGCGTACCAGATGTGGTTTTTAAAATACGTAAACAAGTACAGTTGACATAATTATTATCGAAACACATTCTTAAAAAATATTAATAGTAAGATAAATTAATAACATAAAAAATTAAAAAATTAGGTACAGATATTTGCCTCGTTTCAATATATATATATATATTATTTATATTTGTTACGTGTTTTCTGTTTTGTAAGAATTATGATCTGTCTTTCGTCGAATATACAATTTCTGACCACCCTGGGCGGTATACTGCATTTCTTTTCACTTTTTCACACATTTTCAATAATAAAATTCAAATTCAAGCGAAAATAAACAATGCAAGTGTCAACTAACTTAACTTGACTTAATAATTTTTAAACAGCCGTCGAAGATAAGAATTAAATACACTTGACCGTGTTTCTTGGATATTGCATTTCTTCACACATATTCAATAATCTAATTAAAATTCAAGCTAAAATAAACAATATAATTGTCAATTAACTCAACTTGACGTTGTAATTATGTTTGGTGCTGCCACCAGTAGTGTATATAATAACTAACTGCAGTATAATAATCTACAGTATTGTACTAGTAATATAGACAATATGGTAACCCAATATTAATAATATAGTACACTTGAAGAAAAAATTAATTAAAAATCAGTGTACAATAGAGAAAAAACTTTTTTTAATATGAATAACTATAATTTCGCTGATTGTATAAAAGTACAAAATTATACTAGAAGATAGGCTAGAGACAATTGTCACTTTAAGAATAAAATTTGTGCGCAGACGCAAAAAAAGACTACTTAATAACGATTCAATTTGATGAATTAGTGAAATCATTTCATTTGAAAACAGAATCATCTTATAGAAAGTAAGTATTTCGGAGTGTAACTTTCATACGACGATTGGGATTACACGCTTGTAAATTAATTTCTAAGAGAATGTAACAAAGAGAAGAATATTAATTACAAATCTCAGCCAAGTTTTACCTTCCGAACAAAGTAAATAGAAATGACGAACTGAACTAACTCAATGGTGAAAATTATTTACAATGAATTATTCATCACAAAATTGCTTGCTCTCTAGAAGTTTTCTTCATCTAAGAGTATATTTACCATAATTATTATTATTATTATGATTATTGCTATTAACCCTTTATTGATTTGTTAATGTTGTTCTACTGTTTTTAAAAATCCGGTTTTAAGTGCAAAATGACTTCAATAATTCGGATTTTTATGTCTTTTTGTTGTTTAAACCACAAGAATACATGCGTATTCAAAAACAAATTTTGCTTGTTGTAATTCATAGACAATATTGAGCTTCATATTCAAGATATTGAATTACACGTCATGTAGCCAAAAGAATATGACACAAAATCTTTCCACTATCCCGAAATTAGTTTTCTACAAACATTCCTATCCAGACAAGCAATTCTAACTTCATCCACATTCATGATACTTGATACCTCTCATACATGCTCTTCTATTCCTATTACTTGAAAATATTTGCTCACGCAAAACACTATTCAATCATACTACTCCATCTACTTATTAAACGTCTACATGTAGATGTATACCTTCAAAATCATTTACATACGCAAGTAACGCTCTTAATCATACCATTCCATCTACTCATCGGACGTCCAGGAAAACGTATATATTTTCAAAATCATTCACATATAATTCTTTAACTAAACGTTCATTAGACATTCTATCAAGATGATCAAACCATTTTACATAAAAACCATGGTAAAAAAATTACATATTATTTCAGCAAAACGATACATTTTTTGTAAAAATAATAAAATTGTAAGTTTAAATAAAATAATTAACTTACTATATATTTATTTTTTACCGAAAAAGAAAGTAAACTTATAAAAAATAATAAGTATTTTATATTTTTATAATATAAAAATTTCCTTGAATCGTCTATAAATTTACATATTAAGTTGGTGTAAATCACTTGCCCCGGATTTTTATGTAAAATTAGCGAATTTTTTATAGTGCATATAAATTTTTTAATTTGATATAACGAGTTGTGAGAAGTTTTTTACTTTGTTTAAACAATATGGTTTCATAGTAATCTTCAGGTTTTCACGGCCGGTATCCATTGAACTTATAGAATTTTCTGAACTGGTATACCGTGAACAATCTCGCCTCGTCGCAGACGTTTCGCTATTCTAGCCCAGAAAATTCTATTAGTTCCTTGCAAAACATAAAATTTACTAAATTTAATTTGATCAGTCTTTACTTCGTAATACATATTGAGTAATAAAATTAAATAATAAAACTTATTGTCTAGTCTGAAGATGGTCTAACGGTTGAAACTGCAGTAACTTAATTTTTAAAAAATATTGTGATATTTTACAAAGTAAATTGTGTTTTATTATTTTATTTTATAAAATTTACCGTAATTTTATTCAGTTTGATAGTTGACTTTCGATTTAATCATCGCCCTAGATACAAACCATAAATAATATTACAAAATATAAAAAGGTTTCGTGAAGCCACAATCGTCACAACCGAAAAAATTATGCAAAACAAAATTTCACCAAATAATTTCCCCATCATCACTCGGGCGCATTGTCATACAATCAGACCACAAATCACTAACATCTGCATAGGTGCAGTAAGACATCAAAACAGCACGTGCTGCTCACTCTGTTTTACATTACAAGAAATTATTATTTAAAAAAAAAGAAATCCCAATCGTATGCAGGCAGCTTAAAACCGCGCCAACCGTTTCACTGCAAACCGGACGTGAAATTTCGAAGACAAACAATAGCTTGTATTTTACGTCGGTCTGGCCATCAGATCAACCATAAATATAGATACGTAATATCTATAACTAAATACATGGATTGTTTTTTTGTTATGTACATCAAAAAAGGATGATTAGAGTTTATTAATCTAGGAAGCACTTGTCATCAGTGAATGTCAAAAAAAGAACTGTTACATGTATGACTAGAGATGGAGGATATGTGGAAGCATTAGTAAATTGAAAAATGATAATTTATTAAGATTTATTTTATCAAATTTATGAATTATTAAATATAATGTATTAATTTTCAAACTTAAACTTTCAATGTTATCGCAAAGAAAATGTAAAAATAATATTTTTTTAATTGTAAATAAACAATATTGCATATTTAAAAATTATTTTTAATCCATAACATCTTTTCTTATTAAAAATTTTCGATATGGTCATAAATGAAGGTACTTTACTCTTGAACAAAAATGATATGTTTTAAGAACATGCAGAACTTTTTGTGAAGAATAACTTTTTTTCATAAAATCAATAATAACAAAGTTTTCCATATGTAGCCAACTTAAGTGGACACACTATATATATATATATATATATATATATATATATATATATATATATATATATATGGGTTTACCTTATGCATTCAATCTTGTTACTGTAAAAAAACATTGTGTTGTTCTCGATCTATATTATGGTTGATCTGATATCTGGTCCAACCATTGCATATTCTATATGCACTGTATTCTTACAAAAGTTTTAAAATATTTTCTATCAGTGATAATAACAAAATTAGGCCTGTTCACCAAATAAAATTACAAGAAATTGCTTTGTAGAACTTTAAATGAATAATCTCATGTGGTCGTTTTATGTTTGGTTTATTGTGTGACAACCTCCGCTTACTAAAGCCCCCAAGGTCCTAAAAGTTCAGACTGTGTATTCCAAGAACATTTGATACTGGACACTGGGCTATAATATGTAGTGGCACGACAAAGGCTTGCAAGTATATACAAAGTGTCTCAAATATCTTGTTCACTTCATTGAACTAGCGTTACTTGATGACCAACTTGTCGTCAATTTGCAAAATTCCAACCTTGAAGTTGGAATTCGTGTTTAACCATTCAGTCAATTACAGTTTGTAAAATTTATTTCGCATATTGATTATTCTATTCTTACATAGGAGATGCTCAGAATTATAGTGGACCAAATCTAAAAATGAATAATTGTGATATTGGTGTATAAAGGTGTCTAAAATTACATTTTATTTAGACGAATAACAAACCAAGTTTCAACTTTAATTTTCAACATATAAATGGCAATATTTATCTATTGTAATTACAGCAATCAAATGGGTTTATTTAATTTTAGTTATAGAATTTTCTGGGCTAGTATGTCGTGGTCGATCTACCCTCGTCGCAGATACATCGTAGATGGCATCCTCAGTTGCTTCACTGTTCGAAAAAAAATATCCTTATTAGTGCCTATATAAGTCCGTTCCCTAAAAAGGGTAAATATGATTACCCTAAATAGGTAAATTCAAAAGAGTATTTTATTATCCCAGAAAAGGGTAAAATGGCAGTTATTTACCCTTATTTTTCGTATTTTTTGCCCTTCCATTAAGGTAAAAAGTCAAATATTTTAAAATACACAAGAGCAGGGCAATTTTTTGCACTAATAAGGCTACAAATTCAATTAGGTAGGTACCCTCGAAAATTTTTACTCTTTTACCCTATTATTTTGAACAGTGTTGGTGACTGAAGATGCCATCTATAATTCATGGTAAAATGTCTGCAAGAATAAATTGACCACGGCATACCAATCCAGATAATTCTATAAATTAATAATTAATTATTAATTAATCGAAAAGTTAAAACAATATTTAAAACCAAATAATGTTATCCTTGAAACCTTGAAAGGTAGTCTATAAAATCGTTTATTCGAACAACACAAGTAGACGAACAATTTGAAACAATTTGTACAAACAAATACAGTGGAAAATTTTGCGAAATTATACACCAAGATTATTTTACAAATTGTATGTCAGCGGTTGTCAACCTGTTTGATATTTAATGCACAATAAGGCTTTGTGAGTGAAATTAGTTTTATAAGCACAATAGTTTAAACATTTAAGGTAGGGCACAGTTTTTTTTTCTCATCTATTATATTGAATAATTCGGTTTCTGACACTAAGGTCAATGTTATGGTAATTGAATTTTAACAAATGGATGATGAATTTTTTTGGCAAATAAATTACAGTTGGTTGCGCAATAATTTTTTTTTTGTTAACACCAATATGTTTTCCGTTGTAAATTACTAGGTTTATACATACATATATAATACAATCACATCATGTACTCAGAAGGGTGTGGCACAAATATTTATTGTAAATAAAATATGAAAAATGTAAAATTAACAGTAATAACCACACAAAAAAATAGCGAAATTACAGAAAAATAATGGTAAAATTTTACCATAAAAATCTATAATTTCATTTTATAATAAATATTCTATATTTCTATCTCAAAATTCTGTAATTTTTACATAATTTATAATAATCACATAAATTAAGTAAAAGTAACCTAATAAGTATGTAAAGTTGCTTACTTTCTGCAAATTACATAACATACTTAATGTAGAATTATATATTGTTGGTATAACTTGTTAAATTATGTAAAATTACAGTTTGCATTATTAATATTTGTAATAATTTATCAAAATGACTTAGTAGATATTTTGTGTAATATAATACTAATAAAATATTTTAAGTGTAATTCATTCATTTCAAAATACATTCTCTATTTAAATTTGGAGATGTATGTAATTATAACAATAATATTACAGAACTAAACAAATTTTATCTATTTATGGAAAATTCCTGACAGCAATTTTACTGAAGTTCTATAAATTTACTAAATAAAACTTTACTAAAAAAAAAATATAATATTACATACATAAGTATTTTTCCATCCCGTTCGTAATATCATATTACATAATGTTGGTAGTAGTTCTGATATTATGTATTTTTAAACAATTATGTAAAATTACAGTAGTTGAGTAATTATACCTAGAGATACTAGGCATCATAGTGTCCCATGGTTTATATGTAAAATTACATAATTTTTTTTAGAATGCATTAAAAGAAAGTGTTGCTGTTTTCACGCGGAAACAATAAAATTTCAACTTCCAATACCTACTAACTAATCCACCCTCATATTAACCTAACTCTAAATTACTATATCCAATCTATTTACAGTTACAATAAATACATATCACATATATGTTCAGGTAAAATAAAGGAAAAAAAAAGTATTTGTAGAGCATCCACATCGCGCAGGATCGCACATGTTTAATTATATCTCCCCCGGTCGATGTAATCACATGGCACCTAGACATGCGAGCACGACAAAAACAACGGTGAGTTCCTCGGGGGCACGTTGCCACGGTGGCCACGTGACGTTTACGACACGCGCTACAACAACGTATGTGTGACATTTGTCTGCTGCACAAATTGCGTCGATGCTCCATTGTTTTGCCTTCTTTTAGCACAAGTATTGACTGTTTTTTTTTTAATCTTTCTCTGGAGTGGAATGAGATAAGTTCCGAGAAATTACAAGCTTTATCGTTTCAATTACTTGAGATTCTGTATAGATAAAAATTGTTAATACATAAACTGTTTAATTTAATAATTAATATAAGATTAATTTATATTTAGCAAAAGTCATCACTCGATTTCCCAAGGTAGTAATTTTGTACACGTGTGAATTTAGCGCCCAAAAGTGATAGAAACTCAATTTTTGTTAGAGCTCTGGATAGATTTCAAAGAATTCTGAAGTTTCTAAAAATATAAATAGTAAGTAGCTTTGAAAACAATGAATAATGTTTTTTTTTTCGCCAAAATATTGAATTTCGTCTTCTGAAAAATGTTAAAATGATATGAAAATAAAAATCTATTTATTTAGCCGTTAACATAATATTCGCCACTTTCTACCTTAAGAAATGCCTAATTCTATTTTAAATGGCGAGCTTTTTTAAAGAAATTTACTATGTTACATAATAGTATATTTTGAAAATGAACAAACATTTTACAATCTCAATCCCAAAACAACAAAAGATCCATTTTCGATTACTCTACAATCCAACTAATGCTATTACGCCATTAGTCACCGTAATAAAAACTCGATTACACCCAATATAGTTAAAATCTCAAGTGAAAGTACCATTTCCGAAAATTTCTGAGCGCGGAGCGCCAGTTCACACACATACAGTAAAACGAAACGACCGATGACACAAGCACACATCTTACAATCCTTACGTAATCTAATTTTACGCCGGCCATCATTGGAACACGCCCCGAAAATTGCTCTACGCAACCGGACAAACGGTCTGCCCGCTTATCGCGGAAGATGTGTCACACGCACGGAACCAGATCAAAACGATTAATCCAGCGCTACCTGATCTACGCTTTGGAAATTTATATATCTCGTGTATTATTTTGAGCTTTGAATGTTCACTGTCCAAATTAAATGCACAGAGTTGAGTTCAGTTTGTTTGATACTAACGCCGAACTTGAGTTTCTGTCTGGTGCAGATGAAGTGATATTCCTCCATGTATGTTAATTTGGTTTTTGGTAATTTCATTACACGGTAATTATATACGAGATTAAAACATTTTTATCGGATTAGTTGTTTAGTAGTTTTTATTTGGGCTACCTACTTGAAACGTCTCGAAATGTTAATGTTTTTGATATGATGTATTGAGTTGATATTTTACATACATACATACATACACAATCACGCCATGTACCCATTGTACTGTTTTCATCATCCCGAAATCAGTCGCCTCCAAACATTCCTATCCAAACAAGCAACTTTCTCTTCATCCACATTCATAATTCCTCTCATACATGCTCTGTTATTCCTACTACTTGGAAACTTTCGCTCACGTAAGCCACCATCTCAATCATACCACTCCAACTACTCATCGGACATCCACGCAAACGTATACCATCAAAATCGTTCAAATAAATCTTTTTAACCAAACGTTCATTAGACATTCGCTCAACATGTCCGAACCATCTTAACTGACTAACACTGCAACTTTTGCTACAACATTTTTTTCAATTTCTCACTCATCATACACTATTTCGTACCCGATCTCTCCTATTTTGAGTAATTAAATACTTTTTTTTTAGTAAAGTACTGTACGTCTGGACTCGACTTTAGCTGGATATCGTGAAAAAAATCCTTAGAAACCACTTTCATAATAACTTTTATTAAAATCTAAACATCTATATTTTTGTTAACGAAAAACACAATTCATAAATACAAAAATAATGCAAGTATATACATTAATACATTAAGATATATTTCAATATAACTTTGACCTAAAAGAACAGCTGATCACTATAGTAATGTAAGTCATCTGTAAACATAAATACTATAATTTTATTCATCAAAAAGATATTAGCCACAATTATTATTACACAGCATTGCATCAATACAAAATTGAGCTACAGAAAACGATTATTCGAAATAATAACATTCACTATTTACTGTACCAATTATTCATAATTATTGTTGTTTCATATAATTCTATTCTTATCCTCCAATATAAATATTTAATATATTCTATATTTATCATATCTTATCAAAGAATGAATAAAAATTAACTAAAACTGGAAATTCCTTATTAATATATATAACAAAATAATCTTTTAATCATGTGCAGATTAAACACGCTATTAACATTTTTTTATATGTATATTTAATATTAAAATGATTGCAATCTTTATCATATAACATAAAAATTTGATTATAAATAGACAGAAAAAAACTATGAATATATTTAATTCAATCTGTATAGTGTACCTTCTAATATTTTGAATTATAACTATTGTATGATAATTGAAGAAATTTAAAATATGAATTTGCGACCTGAAAATATGTTTTATGTACACCTAGACCTCACTTTGCGTCGTGGTTACGTTCCAGAAAAACACGACGCAAATTGAAACGACGCAAAGTGAATTATGATTTTCTATAGCATTTTCTATAGCAAAAAAATTAGACTCGAACCCAAAACAACGCAACTTCGAAAATCTAACGACGCACAGTGAAAATTGGTACTAATTCAGCAGCGACGCAACTTCGAAAAAACGCAAAACGAAACGACGCAAAGCGAGGTCTAGGTGTATTGGATAACACTGGTGTTTTTTGTTTAATCTTCATTCTATTCAAAATATATTTTTTGACAATGAAAATACATCCTCTTTATTTAATTTTGAGATTCCAAATTTATATCGAAAGTTTGTTTAGTTAATTTAAGAAAGAAAAACCTTGCATAATATATGTTTTAAAGAATATTAAATTATTAATAAAGTTTTTCATTTGATAAAAAAAAAACCGTTGAACTATAAATATGAAACTGTAACTTATTTTTATTAAATTAGATATATTGTTCTATTTTGAACAATTATTATTAGTGATTTATTTTAAAAATTTTAGTTTATATAAATTACCCAGATAGGATTTATCATGACTAGTGCGATAGTCCTAGGCAAGTTTCGAAACTGCAAATCGTACGTTTGCAAAAACAGCGACGAGTTTCGAACAGTAATCTAAACTACTGATGTTTTTAAGACAACACTGTTGATTAAACTGTTGTGTACGATTCAGTTCAATTAATGCCTGACCTTGTAGCATTTTTTTAAATTACAGTGGTTTCTAACCACCGAATCTATTATTATATTCGGTAATACCTGACGTTTTAAACACGCTCGGCTACCGCACTGACCCCCAAATAGGGTTACTATTAGTTAAATAGTGTAAATTATTTATTTTTGATGTAAATTAAATATTTATTTTAGTAAAAAATTTGTATGATTTGGTGTTAAAAATAACACAATTTTCTCTGTAAAAATGACATAATTTGTATATATAATAGTATCAAAAATGTTGATAACACCAATTTTTTGGATTTTTTCTCTTATAATTCTTGTAAATAAGTAGTGTCCATAGTGTTAAATAAGTTTTACTATATACGATATATTACACTCTACAATTATTTATATTTATGTAGTTCAATAAAATAAAGATAAATTTATCTAAAAGCATTTTCAAATCCGCAAGAAATCAGATAATATGCGAAATTTAGTTTAAATTTCTATAACTATGATGATTTGTATGATAATAAAATTTTCTGTGTAAAAATGACATAATTTGTATATATAATAGTATCAAAAATGTTGGTAACACCAATTTTTTGGATTTTTTCTCTTATAATTCTTGTAAATAAGTAGTGTCCATAGTGTCAAATAAGTTTTACTATATACGATAATTACACTCTACAATTATTTATATTTATGTAGTTCAATAAAATACTGATAAATTTATCTAAAAGCATTTTCAAATCCGCAACAAATCAGATAATATGCGAAATTTAGTTTAAATTTCTATAACTGTCTTTTAAAAAGTATGTTACTAATACTTCCAGATGAATAAAATCAAGATCAAAGAATCGAATGTTACTAAAAATAGAAATATAAATGCATTTTGTAACCTAGATAGAATTCAATGATTATAATATATAATTACAGTAAACATTTGATAAAAGTTCTTTATTACTATCTTATAATCCAAGTCTACTTGGAGAAAAAATCGAATCAACAATAAATAATTCTTTATCAAACGTATTAATATTTACGAAATAATTCATATTAGAAACTACATAATCAAATCAACGACATTTATCAAAAAAAGGTACACGAGCCGTGATAAGAATTACAATTCAACGCAAAATATCAGCCTTAACTCTGTAGATATCTCACACGAAGCAAAATTATTGTAACGACAAAAGTTTTCGGTTCTGAAATATTATAACATATAGACAATAAATAATGTACATACGTTTATATTGTACAAGCGTTGAACAGTTCAAAAGTTGCGACACGCGTCAGTGCTTTTAAATTCATAATACAAATTGGAGCACTCACGGCGTAGAAAGTTTTTGATAGATGTGGAAATTTGCAAACAACGGGCGAAAAGAGATCGGTTCGCCTCTATTTGACCCCGGTGCACTGATATTATCACTATAGATTTTCGTTTTTTTTTCTGCTTTCTCATTTTGAAAATTTTCAATTATTATATATATATTTATAAAAAAAAACTGCTTTAGGTTTAAGTTCTGTATTAATATTTATTGATAATCGACGTCCTTCCTTCATCAGGAAAAATAATGCAAATAACATTTATAGTAAATAACAGAACATAGAAACAAATTACTAGGTAACAAATAATTAACTAGAAATTTTTTTATAAATTATAAATAATATATATGAGTTAATATATAATGATAACGGATATGTATATACATATATAATATATATATATATATATATATATATATATATATATATATAACTTGTCAAATTTGTAATAAAAATATCAATCTTTGACTAAATATGTCAATTTGACATACATTGTTTTAATGTAAATATCAATTTTTAGTAAAAATTGCCAGTTTCCAGTGACAAAATTTTTATAATAATTTTTCTTACGTTTTAGTTGTTTAATCTAAGCAAAATAAATGATTAGGTTATAATATTTTGTTTTTGGTTAAATCGCTATTAATTTATTTTGATAAACTAATTAAATCATTAGTTAATTTTTGAATGAAGAAAAATGCATTGACCTTGCCGGAGTCAATTCAAATTTTCTTCTTTATTCAAAAATTAACTAATACTTTAATTAGTTCATCAAAATAAATTAATAGCGATTTAAGCAAAAACCAAATAGTATAACTTAATAAATAAAATACGCCATGTGTAATTAAGAATATAATATAAAATAAATGATTCTTAGTTTTATAATCATATTCGATGAAACATTTAATGCAAAAGTTTGGTATATTTATCTAATGTAATTAGATATTGTTTTCTAATTTGTAGTATATTTATATATTCTTATTATTAGTTGATTTATAGTTTAAAATTATTTATTTAAATTTTATTTGAAATAACAATTTGATTTCAACTAATTTGTATGTAAATAAAATAAATAATTTTATTGAAAATATCATCTAATTAAATATACAAGTCCTAATAACATAATTCATTTAAATTTGTGCAAATAAAAATAGTTTATTAAAAATAAGTTGATGTAGCTTAGAATAGTTTATCGAAATTAAGTTAGTAATTTCAATTACAATGTATGACTAACAGCAACTGTATATAATAAAAATTAGTCGTTGAAAAACAAAGCAAAAATATTATAATAACCACATGAATCCATTTCAAGTGAGTGAAACAGATGCTCCACTTAAAAACTAGTAAGAAAATTTACATACAGCTGTTGCTATAGAAAAAGAAAACACGAAAATCTTATATACAAACTACATAATCATAAAATCATGTTAAATGAATACATTAGTTTTTTCTTATGTTAATAATTTTTCCATTAATCATGTATTCATATTTATAACCAACAAATATAAAAAAAAATATAAACTTTTTGTGTTTAAAAATATCCGACTAAAATATAAACATAAACTTTCAAATAAATTTGTTATAATTTCACTATTTACATGAAAGGACAGTTCGCGCAAGAAAAAAAAGAAGAATTAATTTCTCTAGCAATTTGGAAATGAGAATAATTAGAAAGATATAGAAAGGAAATAATTCTGTATCGATATAGAAAATCAATTTCTTTCGAAATGCATTAATCAGTTCGCCCAGCTACTTTCAAAACAGTGTTTAGTGCTTTCGTTGTTAGATGTTATATCCACGTATTCTTAAACATAAGTGTTCTTTTGCTTTTAATTTTATATGAAAAACGTTTAGAAAACACACCTGGAGGAGTCAGTCATCTGGTTTCAACGTAAACTATTATATTAACTAAATATTTTTTTACAAAAAAGATAGCGTTAATGGAAAATAATGATAAGTAAAATATTTATAACATAATAATAATAATGATTCATAATAATTTCACACTATCGTATGGCATTTACGTTAGTGTATTATTTTATATTTATTTTTTTATTTAATTAAAAAAACAAAACTAAATACAAATATAATCAGTAAAGTTTCTTTACTTAATAAATTCTAATACATTTCTCCATTTTGTAAATTTATTTTATAATTGTAACAGTTTTTAAGAATAGGTAGATTAATTAATTAATTTAATTTTCTTTTTATTTAGTTTATTAACTAACAATTAAAAAATAAATTTGAAATAAAATATCAACATAAAATCATTATTTTCTTCCCATGCTAACTACTACCTTATAACATAGTAAAACAATCTTCAGAACTCATTACATTAAAATAAAAAAGCTCTAAGATAAAGTTCTGTATATATTTTATTTAAAAATCGACCTTTCGATATACATTTTTTCAATCTAGATATGAGCCGTTTATTTTGAAAGTGGCATAAGTCACTTTTTCAAAAAAATCAAGTTATTGATAACAATGATTACATTGTAACGGTATCTCTTCATTTGTGAAATAATTTAAACCAATTGTGTTGAAAACTATTGAGATATTTTTCAAAGAAGTTTTGCTAGTTAACGGTATATCAAACATGTTTATTTTGAAAGTGGCGTAAGTCGCTGTATTCAGAAAATTAATTGCGGGGCTTAGTGGAAAAGAATTAAAATTTATGTTTTATTGAAAGTGAGATGTGAAGTGTGTGTGAAGTATTGTTTTAACTTATTTTCAGTATTTTTTAACCCTTTCAGGCCTAGTGGTTCCGCTGTGGAACCAGGAATATATATTTTTAAACTGAACTGATGTATTTTTATAAGCAATATGTTATAATTATGAATTATTTATACTTAAGTGTCAAATGTACTAATTATTTTTGTATTTTTCTATTAATATTAAAATAAAAAATGCTTGAGTCAACCTTTATAAGAAATACGTGATATAAAATATTATTATATATGAAATTTATTTATCAATTTTCTTAAATAATTGTCCTTTCAAAACATTACTTCAGTAAAATACATCGGACAAAATTAATATAAGTCACTGAATTTTATAAACTCTTTAGTTTGAAAGTGGCATAAGTCACTTTCAGTAATGAAAAAATGGTGATTTTTCAATAACTATACGAAATTATTTATACTAATAAAAATTTAAGTATCCTGAGACAACAAATACAAGTAAATCTTTTCGAAAGTTGGCAACAATATTTTTAAACATGTTAAAACACAAACCTTTAAATATCTCGATTTAAAAACAAAGTGACTTATGCCACTTTCAAAATAAACGGCTCATATGTTGTTTCGTAGTAACTTGTTTCTATGTTCTGTTTGTTTATTATTTATGTTATTAGTATATTTTTTTCAGATGATGATATACGTAACTAAAATCTTAATTTTGAAATAAATTATATACAGTTTATAGTTTATATTTTCTTACATAAGTTACTGCTTTAATGTAACTTTAATAAAAGTTTTAATATCATTTTTGACTTTTTATAAACTTTATTTTTTTTATTTACGAACAAATAATAAAAAAGTAAAAAATAATGTTAAATAAAAGACTAATTTTTCAATCGTGTAATATTTTTAAAAAAATAATTGTTTTTTGATATGCAAATTTTGTTTTAAAATATAGAATTAATTTATCGGTAATTTATATTTATATTTAAAATATAGTTGAGCTGTATATACTAAATGTACAACTATATACCTACATATTTTTTACTTTAAGACTTTAATTTTAACAATTTTATTAACAATCATTTCCATTTTTTTGTCAGAATTAATATTCGTGACAGACTATCATAATCACCGGTAATTCTTTTCATTATTATTATTGCTTTGTCTGTGAGTGTATATATACATGAAAAAAATGTATAGGTTAGTTGAGCATCATAGACAATGAAACTTCAGAGAACCTTCTCTAAATTTAGAGAGTCCAATTATGGATTCTCCTTGAACTAGCTAAATTGGTTTCATTGGGACATCTTTAGAAAATGTTGACGGAATAATACCTACTTTACCGACACGATGTGCACGTGTAGAAAGTGAGAGAAATAAAAACAAATGTAGATATATTTATTATATTACTTAGATCTATATGAAAGTATACTATATTTTACAAATTTTAATCCACGTTTCTAAATATGAAAACTTTTTCTATAACCAAGTTATCGAGGACTTGCAAGCTTTGAATATATTAAATTTTAAGTTTTTTTCCGTTGAAAATTTATAGACTGATGCAGAAAAGTTAATTAAAAAGCAGTGTGTATGTAAGTAACTTTTAAAATAAACTTTGAAATTACAGAAACTTTTAATTAATAGACTGTCTAGCTTAAATACAAATTACTATAAAATTATAAATAAAAACACTTAAAAATAAACTTATTATTCGCAATATTACTTCATTATTGAATATTTAAATTTTAAAAATTATAGATATTGTTTGATTCTATAAGTATATTTATTATAATAAGATAATCTTCTGAAATTTAAAAATATCACAGAAAAATTGTTTCTTTTAGATTATTAATAAAGTACTTTTTAAATATAAACTAATTGTTCAAAAATATTAAAAATACCAGTTGTAGTTTAAAATATGCAAAATTTTTATTATAACAATCGATATATTTCAATTTTAAAAAATTTATTTTCAAAAATAATTTGCCTGAATTGCAATATATGATCAGGGATATCAAATGTAGCAATTTAAATTTCCCTTTTCTATGTTCCCTTTTAAAATTTCCTATAATTTATTTATTAAATCAATCTAAATTTTTGATTGAGTCGAACTATAATTTATACAATTATATAATTTCTTAACTGTGAAAATTTATTAACAGGATTGATTAAATAATTGTTTTTAGTATTATCTATTTTATTATTTATTAACATAGTTTCATAACATATTTTTAATATTGATAATACTATTTAAATATTTTAAAAATCAATTATAACTATATTAACATAAACAAATATTTTCAAAATGATTCATTTGTATTCTAAATTGTACATATTGTTCTTGAAGTAATTCTATGTGCTCGAAATATTGAACCCGTATTCTAAAAGTAATTTTTGTCAAAATTGCTTTTGACGTTTACTTAAAATTATTTTTAAATAAATTTTAATCAGTTTATTTGAATTTTATAATATTAGATATAAAAAAATATATCAAAAATAAAAATGCTACTCATATTTGATAAAAGGTAGAAGTAAAAATTTATTTTAAAGCAAAAAACAAAAGCACCTTTTCATAAACAAAATAGATAAGCCATAATATTTTTCTACAAAAAAAAATTATAAATCTGAAATTTTAGGAAAATGAAATAAAAAGAAAAAAAAAATTGTAAAAAATTACATATATCAGTTTATTTGAATTTTATAATATTAGATATAAAAAAAATATATCAAAAATAAAAATGCTACTCATATTTGATAAAAGGTAGAAGTAAAAATTTATTTTAAAGCAAAAAACAAAAGCACCTTTTTATAAACAAAATAGATAAGCCATAATATTTTTCTACAAAAAAAATTATAAATCTTAAATTTTAGGAAAATGAAATAAAAAAAAAAAAATTGTAAAAAAATTACATATATCGTAAATACCCCTGAGAAGTTAGCAATAAAGTTCTAGCTTTGCCTATACTATACTATACCTTGCCATACTAATGTTTTGCTTAATGACTAAAAGACTAATTAGCGAATTTCAATTCGGTTTGCAGCTTTCGATAGCTTACATCTTCCTCTAGTTTTGTAGGGCACATACGAATTGCGTCCCGCGGTCGGGTTTTAATCTTTTACAAAATTTTAAGATGACCGAATTGCGTCCCGGTCAAGTTAAACAGGGAACACAGCAATTGCGTCCAGCGGTCAGAAAACCCAAATTTTATATTCCGAATTGCGTCCCGGTCAGTTTAGCGGATACCTAGCTACTAGGGTTACTGTAACTCCACCTGCTACCTACCTACCTGTCACCTAGTATAAAATTTAAAAATTAAAAAATAAAATAATATAAAATGAAAATGATACTTATTATTATTTACAATTAACAGCGGATTCTGCTTCTCACTCAGCATATCAAAAACATCTTCCGAATTCATGATACAATTTAACACAGAAAACACAATTTACTAAAGAGAACTATTTCTACTTTACTTTGTACCAGAAACAGAAAAGATACTAGAATGATTATTAAAATTTACAAAACATAAACTTATGCACGGAATAAGAAAACTGGAGGGAGTTAATTTAATTTTGGAAATTCCAGGTGGTGATTTATAATATCTTTATGTATTTCTAAATAGGTATGCCAATAACGAAAAACGAAACAAAGTATTACAGATATTCGGTATTGCCAAAGACATCTAATTTCTCAGCAAATTACTTTGATGGTATTGTCAGAAACCGCTACCTGTGTGAGGTAGACCTTAATCTCATAACCAGAATTCTGAACTGCCGGACGAAGTTACTAGCTTGACCGGGACGCAATTTGGTCATCATAAAATTTTGTAAAAGATTAGAACCCGGCCGCGGGACGAAATTCGTGTACCCGTAGGTAGCAGGTAGATAGGTATCCGCTAAACTGACCGGGACGCAATTCGGAATATAAAAGTTGGGTTTTCTGACCGCGGGACGCAATTGATGTGTCCCGGTTTTGTACTAGTTTTGTTTCACTAAATATTTATTAGATATATAAAAAAAATAAATTTGAATAATAAACTATAAAAATTTGATATTTTTATTAATTTTTCATATTACCATTTAATTTTTTTTTAATCTCTAGTAGTGCAAAACTTGTATTTAATAAAAGCTATCAATTAATATATCACTCATTATAATTACGTTATTAATTATTAATATTTTTAACAATTTATAATTTTTTCGAAAATTACACATTTATCGAAATACTTTTTAAAATAAAAAACAGGCACATAAAATAAAATAAAAATAACTCAATTAGTTACGATATCACCAATTTACACAAAGAAGCAATATATATATATATATATATATATATATATATATATATATATATATATCCTTATTTCCAAATAATCGTTTTACTTAAATGGTCACAACTAATTTCTGAAAAGAGAAAATAAAGAATCTGGTCGTGCAGGCGTTCAATTTCTACACATTATACTTGGTTCTCGTACATATAATACCTATTCGGTATAGCCGACCAAACATTGTCCACGTGCGACCAACTCCGCAAATACAGTGGCGGCGGCGAAGGCAGGTCAATTTTACTCACTATTCGCCGGGCATACCCGCCCACCATTTCAACGGGTTTTAACTTTCACGAGACCGAACGAATTTTATTTGAAAATAACTCGAATGTCGATTGCAACCGTGTAAGGGAAAGTGAACAAGCAGTATTGTAAAGTCTAGATTACATTAGTAGAGTTAGTAGTAGAGTACGATGGCGGAGTGCGTACTATTCCATTACTAAGCACAATACAAACACTTAGGAATAGTGAAATACGAGTTCTAAAGATGATGTTTTAATAAACGCTTAAAAATCTATATAAAAACAAAAATGTAACTTAAATATGTTTTACTATGAGTAGTAAAACTATTATTAATAATAAATGAAATTTACAGAATTACGTCTAAAATATAAAATAATCTTCTAAAAGTTAAAAATATCACAGAAAAATTGTTTTAGATTAGTAATAGAGTATTTTTTATTCCATTACTGCCTTTATTAAACTTAACAACAAATATCTGAAATATTATAGATCTCACAATTAAATATTTATTTAATCATTTCGATTTCTTGTTCACATTTAAATAAACAAAAACTTAATTCAATTGATATAAATAACATTTAAAAATATACTTCAGGTTTTCACGGCCGCTATCCATTGAATTTATCGAATTTTCTGAGCTGATATGCGGTTGTCTATTTATCCTCGTCGCAGGCGTTTCGCCATACATCGTAGTGCTTGATAACTCAATGCTAGTTTCTGCTCCGTAATTTGGTATATATACATGTAGAGAATTGTGGTGGTACAGATATATATATATATATATATATATATATATATATATATATATACCAGATTGCAAAGCATAAACAGTCATTCAATCACTTAGCACTAAGGATGCCATCTACAATGTATGGCAAAACGTCTGCAATAAGGATAGATCGACTATGGCATACCAGCCCGGAAAATTCTATAAATTCAACAATAAAATTTATAAATAAAAACTAATTAATTCCTAAAGACTATTGACAAAAAGAAACCGGAAACAATAATACAATAATAAATTAAAGTTAAATAAATATTTGTAAATCATAAACAAACAATTTCCAATATTGATATTTACAAAACCAAAGCATTTCATTTAAGGAAATTTCGAATTGAACATTAAAACAGAGAACAATAAGAGTGTTCTCTCTCTCTCTCTCTTTCTATGACACAATGCTACAACTTTCGGAAGTAATGTTTCGTGAAATTATGTCGCGATGACAGAACATTTTTCTCTTTTTTTTTCTCTCCGGCTCGGTCTTCCTTTGTTTTTAGTTGATAATTTCACGTAAATAAGAAATTTCAAGTGAAATCAAAAATAAATATAGTTTTAAGTGTCTTAATGATTTTAGTGTTATATAAAAAAAAAAGTAATCTTCTCAAAGAATAGAACGAAGATGTATGGTTATTAAAGAGTGGGAATCTCTGTTTTGTTTTACAAATGAAATTATAATAATAATTGTGTTTAAATAAATATAACTGAATCAAAATTGATGTCATGGTAAACTGAAATTTAATTTGCTTGTATACGATTTAAGTTGGATTATAACTTTCACAAAACATCCATTAAGGTATGCATAAAAATAAATATAAATTTAAATCAAATTTGTTAAATTAGAAAAATGTGTTTCATAATCGTAAATTACTGAATACGTATGCTAATATATTACATATGTTTTTATAAAATTATCAACCTAAGCATCTTTATTAAATATAAAATATCCAAATGCGAGTTTTATAATTTTAGACGATTTAAAAGAAGAAAATAGACTACCCTGTTAGACACACGTCGACCTCTTATTGCGTCCAATAACGCATACTTGTACAATCTCATTTAAAGTAATTGAACATGACAGTAATTTAGAATTCAGTTCCAATTTCTTGTCAGAATTGTAGAACATAACTACAATATACTTGATACCTATAGATATAGAAAATATTGCGTTGAAGTCATTTATTAGTTAACTAAGCACCTGGTTTCGTTATAACTTATAGTTATAATTAATAAATGCAACCGAAGTATATTTATTCAATTTCTCAGTTCTCGATTCGGTAAGTATTACACTAAATATTGCAAACATGATTGCGGATATAATGTAAATTGACGGTTTGTAATAAATTTAGAAATGTGAGAATTAGTTTTTTTTTTGTTGCTCTAGTTGGAGATTTTCTATAAGTATAGAACTATATTTAGAATGAGAACGTAATTGGTCATTTCCTATTTTTATTATATCGGAATAGCGCGTACGATTATGTAATTTTATTGCCGTTTATGTCTTTATTATTTCATATGTGTTATGTTGAGAAGTTATGCTGGTAATTTTACGATTATTTGTTGTTGATTTTTATGAACGTGAAAAAAAGTGATTATACTATTGTAACATCTGCGTTTTTTTATCATTAATTTATTGACTTATGCATGTCTATATTATTTTACATTTAAACGTGAAAATATACAAATTACTGACAAGTTTCGCATATTAAAGTATAATATTGAGACAGTGTTAATTATAAACATAAGTTGAGTATGTTAAATAAGGCTTTAAAAATTAATAATTTGATGTTTATAATTACTTCTAATAAACTAATTTATTTCATTTTATTTACGATGCTAATAGAATATGTTTTTTTGCAATTACTGGCTAATTTTATATTTATTTAAAACAATATATTAAAAGTTGTTTCTAAGAAAATTATTTTTACATATTATTAAAATGAAAATAATTTTGCGTATTACGTACTTTCTATTATTAATAAGTATGATTCATTTATAGGAAAACTACAACTTTACTTATCAGTACAATATTATTTTTAGTTCATCTTGATAACTAAGTTTAAAATAAAACATAAACATGCATAATTTTTTACAATTAAAGCAAATAATTTAATACTTTAAGCATAAGTCGTATTCATTACTTTATTTTTCATGCATATTATTTTTCATGCCATCAGTGTTGTATATAGAAACTAACTATTATACTACAAGTATCGTAATGAACTCTTTCTAAATAGGCAATATGGTAATGTAATATTAATAGGTATTATAATACGCTTAAGCCCCATTCAGACTGCCGTTTTAGTTATTGCAGTAGTTATAGTCGTAGTTATAAGCATAAGAAAATACATGTAAGCTTATGGGAATACAATGCGCATGCGTGGTTATTGTTATAAGACATAGCAGTAGTTGTAAGCAGCCAAACATTTGAACAGGCCAAACATTCTAGTTAAAATTTTACATAGTTGTAAGAATTGGCCAATCAGAGTTAGAGTGAAAAGAGATAGCACTATTTTTATTTAGAAACGTCAAACAAATGTCAAACAAACGTCAAATTCATAAAATATATTAAAATGGCGACTTTAGAAAGCAAAATTAATCAAATAATATTTAATTATTATTAATATTATTATTATTATGATTATTTAATTATTTTATTTATTTATTTTGTGTCAAATGTGTCATTGCAGTACGCATGCGTATGTAAAAATTTCACTAGCATCACAAGCCAGTGTGAATGGTCAAGTATACTTACAACTATTACTACGGCAATAACAAAAACTGCAACCGCAGTCTGAATGATACTTTAAAGAAAAAATATTTTTCACTATGTACTATTTTCGTATTAGTCTAATTTACTGGTAGGATGCAGGAAATAGTGCATAGTGTAAGAGAAATATAAAATCGAAGAGGGGGCTGGGTAAAACGGGGTCAAATGGTCGCGCATTGCGCTTTGCGACAGTGCTGTTGGGTTGAAGCTAAATGCAATGAGTCCGACCTCTCGCGCGGACTCACAGCCACACACCACCACCATCACCAACTTTGATTTCGTTTCGTTGTGACCTTTTTACACGGTTCGGTTAAATATATAGCACCATAACTAAATACGGAACGATCTCCTTTCGGTTATGCATATGCGGCCACTACTTCACACAACAACCGTCTTATTTTTGTTTAGATTTTACTTACATAATTATTATTTAATAAACCATGCTAATTAATTGAATTGAATTAATTTGTTTTTTCCTATTTGATAACAAAATCAATAACGCAAAAGTAAGATGATATAAGTAGCAGTAACTGTATTAATCTAACATCTTTGGAAGGTCATATTGGAAAGCTATTACGTCAAGTTAATTGACAATTGCATTGTTTATTTTCGGTCGAATTTTAATTTGATTATTGAAAATGTGTAAAAAAGTGCATACATTCATACACAGATAACTAACAACTCCACTACCTTTTGCTAAGATATTGTTATTATTTAAGATCTGAAATTTATTTATCGAAATTGTCCAATAAAGGATATTAATAAAATTGAGAAACTTAAAATCGAATGTTTTTATTATTTTTTTATTTGTTTATACATCATAATGTGATGTTGCATACAGTATAGAACTAATTCAACATTTACTTGGAACAAACCTATCGTTTTATCATTTTATTCTCTAATAAATAATTATACAAAGATCTTAGAAACATAAAATATTCCCTGTTCTTAAATTTGAGGTTAAATTAAAACTAATAACAAAATCGTAAAGATCAATAGATATTTGCGTAAAATATCCACGTACGTATACTTCAAACGCTAAAGTCCAACAACTTTATAAGGTAATAGAGAATAAAACAATATTTTTCACCAGGTTAAATAGTTATAATTATAAACGTTATCTAGCACGTAAATAATAATTACTAGAAACTGCAATGCAATTATCAGAACCAATACTTATATATTTATATTATAAGTTAACTATGAGCATTATTGACTTTATAATAATATTATAGTAGTTCTAAGTAGGCGTTTTAAGTTTGTAATCGTGCCTGGAATCGCAATTGACTTAATTAAAATGTCAGGTTTTTATTTTTTCTTCGACTTTCTGCAAATAACTTGGGTAATAAACTTTTTTCTGACGAATAAAATATTAAAGTAAAAAATATCTACGTGATGGTGAATTATTATTTAATATTTTAATATATATTTTTTTAATAAAATAGTTAATACATACATACACAATCACGTCATATACCCACCCAAAAAGGTATAACACAAACTCTTTCCACTATCCCGAAATCAGTTTCCTCCAAACATCCCTATTCAGACAAGTAACTTTAGCTTAACTTAACTTTAGCAACTTTTTTACTTGAGAAAATCTTTTTATCATTTTAAAAAATATTTAATCAAATTTTAGTAGCATTGTCATTCGAAAATGAAAAATCAAAGTGTCACTGTATTTTAAATTAAATAATAAATATATTTCATATCAATTTTGACATATCTAGATTTTTAGACAAGCACGAATTAGGCTTATAGTAACACGAATCAACTGTTTTAGCGTAATGTCCTTCTGTTGATCTATGGACACGTGTAGAGCAAATCCGACTGAACAAATTGTTATAAAATTTCATATTTAAGCTTCGAAGGTAAATATCTATCTCGATTTGATCAACTTTTGGTAAAGATCTGCCAAACGGAAATGATAATTTACTGATGTCCTTTTTATGTGTTTTACGAATATTTTGCAACTGAGATATATTTATATATATTTATATTTATATATATATATATATATATATTTAAAAAAGGCTTTTTCGACGCTTTGACGTGCTCTACGTACATCATCATCAGGAAAAATGATATAATTAACATATACAATAAATAAACAGAACATAGAAACAAGTTATTAGATGTAACAAATAAGTAAATAATTTCTATGTCCTGTTTATTTATTGTATATGTCAATTGTAACATTTTTCTGATTATGCTGATGTATGTAGGGTACGTCAAAGCGTTGAATTTTAAATAAAATTAATACAGAACTAAATCCTAATACCTTTTTACTTTTATTGTAATTACTACCCAGTTCTGTACAATATATCAAAAAACAAATTATAAAATTTACCGTTTCAATTTAATTACTAAATTTCGTGTCATCCTTTGTGAATCAGCATTAAATGCTTTCGATTCACAAAACGGAACAATATGATTGAACGTTTTATGTGATTAGAAACCGATTTATCGCGACGGTCAAATCTCAAGGTCAAAAACAAACGACAAGCAAAATTATTCGTTCATTGCCTCCAGTGCATGTTAACGGCTTATTCGAGAATCGAAAGAATGAAATAAAATAAAAAAAAATAGACACCCCGGCCTCGAACTATCACAAAACTCAGTTTATAAATAAATTTGCATCAACGCATAAAGAGAATTCGATCTAAAACGGGCAGACAACAATCGTTTTATATAAATCAGCGCTGTTTATCCACGGCTATCTACGTGCACATTAAGTAAGTGCAGAAAATAATTAAACGATTCCATATAGAAAAGGTGAAGAAAACCTACATGTTCTTTGCCATTTAACTAATGTCACAAAATTATCGGACAATAAATTTTATTATTGAAAGTATTTTATCAACTTATAAGAACATTTTCTAATCGTATATAAGAGAAATTTTTAATATGATATACTTTTTTTATGATAAAATTTAGTTTATAATTTTAAATGAAGTTTCACAAACATTATAAAAACGTATGGTTTAAATTCAAGAAATGCATTGTAAAATATATAAAAAATTTATTTAATGACCCAGAAGTTATCAAAATCAAAATATGGCTTGGTATCGACATTTTTGAAAATTCTTATAAAACATAATTTGCGTTATATCACTAATGACATTAGAAATTATTTTTTTCTTAAAGCATATCAAAATATTGATATTACATTACTTTACTGCCTTTGTAGAAAAAAAGTCATTATGTTAAGTAAAACAGGATAACCAAACCTTTGCTAGAATTAACTTCCCTGACTTTTCCAGGTTTTCCAAAGAATTTTCTAAAAGTTCTGTGAATCGCAAAATATTGATTAAAATCTGTTAAAAATGAATAGATAAAAATTATTTACAACCTCAAATATAATTAATTATAATGAAATGTAATAAAAATAATACGACCATCAGCTGTAAATGTTTAATTAAAATTACACATCACAAATCACATATATTCAAGATAAAAATAATTTTAATTTACTAAAATTGAAATTCGATAATTTTGGCGGATATTATAATAAATTTTCCTAAAATTGGTATTTAATTTTGTCAATCAAATTTTTTTTTTTTATATAACATTTTTATACAGTAGTTGACTACACACTCACCGCATTTAATCTGACAGCTTCTGCGACTATATTGAAAATTAGTTTAGTTATAGCAATAATTGACGGTTGTTTTATTTATTTTCGCTTGAATTTAGATTATTGAAAATGTGTGAAGAAATGATAAAAATCAAATAGACAGTGAAATTTGTCAGAAATTATATATTCGACCAAAATAAATATTAATTCACAAAAATCACGTAACAAATATAAAAATAATGAGTAGTAGCATGTACCAAATTTGTCGCGGGACTAACTTGGTACATGCTACTAACCTATACGTGTACTTAATGTTCTATAACTGTTAGCAAGGTTAAGATTACTTGGTACATACTTTTATTTATTTTTGTTTAGAACGCTTAAAAACAAAATAGTAATTATCACTCGAAGCTTGGTCTAACCCGAATTTTTAGTTTTGATACTAAATTGAAACTGTAATTTCCAATTCGCAATTTTTCAATAAAATCACTTCCAACTTGACCTACAGTTATAGTAATTAAATTAATTTATAAAAACATAAATCTAATTATTTTCGTATTATTAAAAGATTTATTCAACCATGTAAAAATTTAATCAAGATATCTGTACCAGTCATATACTTTTATGCATATTAAACAATCATAATAACATTTTTCCATAGAGTAAAAAATCAGTTGGATATAAATTATACACTTTTTCCGTTACCGATAAATCAGTAAACAATTATTGAGAAACCCGTGCTCATATCGCATATTGCACGCATAGAAAACATTATGCAAACTTCTGGCCGGCTCATGAAAGTGTTAGTATCAATTTCTTTTCTTTTTTCAACTGTCTACATTACATACGCCTTCGCTTGTTTCAATATCCATGTACCACTTTGATCGCCATACGTCTAGCCTAGGCATTTGTTTTTTTCGCAGTTCCACATGACTAACTGCGATTTGTATTTTTGTTTAACTAAATACCGTAGTTCGAATGTAGCAGCGTTTTTCGCGTTCGTTTTTTTTTCCCTCCAAGTTAACCTTAATTTTCTGCAGATCATTTTATCTGACACAGATCAAGTGTTGCAATGAATGAATAAATATATATATTGTTGCGGTTCTTGTATTGTTCGTATTGCAATCGTTACAGTTCAGTTGTTTTTCTGTATTACGAGGTACAAAAGTGTAAATGACATTTTGTTTTATTCACTCGACTAAGAAATATATCTTTAGACATGCGTCTGTTTAGTACCCCAGTTTTATGATGTAACAAAAGCATTATTGCTGTTACGATTTAATTGTATGCAGTTGCTAAATATTAACATAACTTATTATAATTTATTATAACAATCTGTCAAAACTTATTTTTTTTATTGTGACAGAAATTATTTCTGTATGTCAAACAATAATATTTAATAAATAGTTTTCGAATTTCAAAACTTGAAATCAAATTTATCAATAGGATAATAGATGTAAAATTAATATTTTACTCCTACGACATTATATGTGTAGTACAAAAACTTTATAAGTTTTTTAACAAATTTTATATTTACAAACAAATAAACGGCTAATTAACCAGTACATGTTGAACCTCTATTCTTCTAGTGAAAAAAAAAGAAGATTAAATAGCAGATTCGAGCTTCTAATGCTGGCTTTACACGATATATTTTTCTATATAAAAATGTATAGTTTTCTGTACAGACAAAAGTTTCCATATACGATCCAATATTCGATTCCACATAGAAATCTGTACAAAATATTTTTTACACGCGCATGCTCAATTTGTCTGTGACAGTCTATATAAAAAAATGTATGAATTAGATCACATCCTATAAATTTTTCATGCACATCAGTATTAGAAACATCAAACTTTCATTTACGTTATATTATCATCAAATCATAGTTGTGTATATTTTTTCAAAATTTCTTATTTAGTTGAAGCAGTAAATATTATTATTGGTTAATATGCAATTTTCTGATTAGATATACATAAATTGTCAAAATTTGCATGCGTTTGTACATTTTATTCTATATCGTGGAAAATGTATTAATTTCATATTGTAATTTTCTATCTATAATTTTGTATAGAAAATTGTATTGATTTTTGTATAGAAAAATGCATCGTTTAAAACGAGTATTATATGATATGAATGACTTTTAACTTTAATAAAAATTAAAACGTTGTTATTAATAAAAAAATTTACATGAATAAATTAAAGTAACGCAGCTAAACAGTTGATGACAGAATCTCAAAATAATATTAGTCAGATTTTGAGCACAAAAAAAATGCTAAGGTCTTTCTCATGGACAAAATAACAATATTATAAACAGTTTGTTGAATTTAGAATGTAAAACTTTCAACAAGAATGAGAGAAAAGTTGCATAATTATCAGGAAATTCTGTTTTTTTTTTTCTCTTCAGATCACAATTATTAAAACTCTGTCTTGAATGATATGTGTTCTATTATTAATAGGTAAAACCTTGCCCTAAGAATTAAAATTATTATTTCACATTCATAATAAATATTAAATTGTTTATGTACTTGACAAATTAATGTTTTTTAACATTGACTATACACGAATAATTTATGCCACAGTATTTATTTCCGCCAAACTTAATTGTTTGTAATTTAATATTTTAATTTATCTGCTTAATATATTGTCAATTACAAATATATTTATAAACCAAACATAATATAATCTACTTATCCAATTATTTATTATTTAAAAATATGACTTACTCTTAATGATACAAACAAATGACGCAAACAAACTGTAGATCGAACTTACCTGAAACAAAAACAAAAAAAAACATTATTAAACTAAGTTAATTAAAGATTCTTGTTGCAGTTGCAAAATATATTTGAATTACAGTGCAAAAAATATTTTAGCTTGATCATTTTTAAATAAATTAAAGCCATGTACACAGAAGGGTGTGGCATAAACTCTTTCCACTATCCCGAAATCAGTTTTCTCCAAATATCCCTATTCAGACAAGCAACTTCATAATACCTCTCATACATGCACTTCTATTCATATTACTTGGAATGCAAGCTACTCTCTCAATCATACCACTCAAACTACTCAATCAACGTCCACGCAAACGCATATCTTCAAATATCATTCATATTATAATATACCTACATCTATTACATATATATATATATATATATATATATATATATATATATATATATATATGTATATATATATATATATATGTATATATATATATATATATATATATATATATATATATATGTATATATATATATATATATATATATATATATATACAGGGTGTAACAGAATAACTATTCCTAATTTTAACTGGAGTATCCTGGGCTCAGAATATGAAGATTTAATGCAAATCACTGAGATAAAATGTGGCTCCTTACTCAGCTACAGGGTGTTTTATATAAAAATTTAAAAACGATTTTTGCCCAGTACTTTAAAACTATTTGACGTATCCTTATCATACTTGGCAGGAAATGTAGGTACCGTACACCATACTAAATCATGTTAAATAAAAGATTCTGGCTACTGCCAGTGGCGTACAACAGGGGCAAGTGAGAGGTTGATCCTTCCTAAATTCTACGCCACTGGCGGAATTGTCATTTTAGCACAATTTTTCGATTCTCCAATACTTGCTGTGTAAAAAACATACTCTTCCTTTGTAACGATAAAGTCACTGTTTTTCGAGATATTTAAAGTTAAACATAAGCTGCACCCTTGGGATTTTTTCAAAATTTGCTCAAAAAAATCTGAAAAAATTCAGTAAAATAGAGAAAAAAATTAGCTACATAATAACTAAGTAACTTTTTTTGTAACTCATTCTGGTTTGGCTGGAAAAATTATTGAAAATTAATATTTTTTGCATTTTATTTTTTTTATTTTCAATAATTTTTACAAACAAATCAGAATGAGTTAGAGAAAAAAGTTACTTAGTTATTACGTAGCTAATTTTTTTCTCTATTTTACTGAATTTTTTCAGATTTTTTTGAGCAAATTTTGAAAAAATCCCAAGGGTGCAGCTTATGTTTAACTTTAAATATCTCGAAAAACAGTGACTTTATCGTTACAAAGGAAGAGTATGTTTTTTACACAGCAAGTATTGGAGAATCGAAAAATTGTGCTAAAATGACAATTCCGCCAGTGGCGTAGAATTTAGGAAGGATCAACCTCTCACTTGCCCCTGTTGTACGCCACTGGCAGTAGCCAGAAACTTTTATTTAACATAATTTAGTATGGTGTACGGTACCTACATTTCCTGCCAAGTATGATAAGGATACGTCAAATAGTTTTAAAGTACTGGGCAAAAATTGTTTTTAAATTTTTATATAAAACACCCTGTAGCTCAGTAAGGAGCCACATTTTATCTCAGTGATTTGCATTAAATCTTCATATTCTGAGCCCAGGATACTCCAGTTAAAATTAGGAATAGTTATTCTGTTACACCCTGTATATATATATATATATGTATATATATATATATATATATATATATATATATATATATATATATATATATCTATATATCAGTGCTTGCAAAATTAATAATAACAAAATTTATGAAACAAAAATAATCTAGCATACTGATAAAAAAATGAGCAAAAAATTCACGTATGTATGATAATAGATATTAAATATATGCACGGGAGGTTAACTGTGTAAAAATAAACACGTTTAATATATTATTCTCCAAAATAAACTCATAATTGTTATCTATTGTTCGAAAAGAAAAACTAAAACAATGAAAGATAATTTCATTATACAACACGTGTCGTCGACGACAAGGAAATACATGCGTTTATTTCATTGATATTAAAGAGCTTTATTTATTTTGGTATTTATTGTGCAAACACGTGTAATTATTTTACGTATACGAAAAAAAAAAATACTATTTTACATTTAGCGTTAACAAACTTATGAATCATTTTCAAAATTACTGTTTCTCATCAATATATGTGGTGAAATAAATTATTTTCGAATTGGGATAGACCTTATTTTCCAAATTTTACAATGTAAAATCGTTGATTGAATAATTCAAACTGTTTCAGTGGCAATGTGTTTAAATTGGTACTCCAAAATTTTCAAATAATATTTATTTCTTGGTTTTAACTTGTATAGATGTAAAAATATTAGATTCAATATTCTATGATTAATTTAATATGATAAAACATTAAAATCATAATTAAACTAAAAACTGAAATCGAATAAAAAAATTTCAAAGTTGGAATCGAAGTCAATCGATTTTTGATTAAAATCAATTTTAAAACCAAGCTTGTAGTAATTAAAATGTTTGAATAAAATCAAAATGAAATATATCTATCATTTTTTCTGTCTTATTGAAACAATTATTGCAAATTTCTACAAAAGTACTTATATATGATATTAATAAATTTACTTAAAAAAAAATTACTTAAATTAATTAATTACTTATTTACTTAAATTTATTTATTTGATTTCGGGATGATGAAAAGAATTTGTGCCACACCCTTTTGGGTACATGACGTGATTGTGTATGTATGTATGTAATAAATTTAGTACAAAAATTTAAAAAACGCCACTTTGATAAACTTAGTTGTAGTGTTAAAGCAAATTTAACAGTTTAATTTTAAAATGATATTATAACAAATTAAAATAAACTAAAAATCTACAAACATCTATACAACAGATAAACTCCAGTATTTCGTCAAAAATAAACATTTTTTATTAAAAAAAAAATGGCAACCACTCTTTGATTCATCCAGAATGTATTCCAGTACGGTCGTACAGTTTGCAATACTGTAATCGTATTTCTTTGGGGGATTTGAACCGTGTTTCAAAGCGAAGTAAATTTCTACACCGCCACTTTCATCATCCCCACGTATAAATTCATCCCTCCAAGTTCCATTAAGCGTCCCCTCACCCCTCTGTTAACATTCTATACTGCCAGCAAACTCGTCCCCTATGGGACTGAAGTCGCAGGACTGGTTTCTCCGGCAACAGGACAGGATTACTTGCAAGGAAAGCTGCAGGACATGCCGACGAGTAGCGTTCACTCCCGCAGTGACAATTGCAACATTGCAAAAGAACGGCTAAAGAAATGAGTTTTTCCCTTGTGTTGCTACTCAAGTGGTAAGTCGGAGGGTGGATGCGGTAATATCTTAAATTTAAAATTATACGAAGGATTATTTTGCACATTGTTCGTCTTGTAGTACATAATTTCAACGAAATAAGTAATTTATTTTGTGTTTTTAGTGCTAAAGAATTTGTATAAGTTGTTAGAACTATACAGAAAAATTCTTAAATAACTTTCAGATTTTAGTTGTTTTATCTATATAAAATAGAAGATACTAAAAAATCTTTCAGAACTCATCAGATTAAAATAAAACGGCTTTAGATTATAGTTCTGTATTAGTATTGATTAATAATCGACGTTTCGATTCAACGTCCGTCTGCATTAGGAAAAATGAGACAAATGATATTTACAGTAAATAAACAGAACTTAGAAACAAGTTACAAGGTAACAAAATAATTAACTAGATCATAAAATTTATAGATTTTTAATTAATGGAAGGTTAATATTATTTAAATCAGTGCGTTCACAATGATTAATATTAATCTTTTTCTTTATAAATTCCTATTGATTGGTCTTTCATTTAACAGCAATTTGATAAGAAAAACAATAGAAATTTATAAAAAATAAAAAATAACATCAATCACTGCGAAGGCACTGACTTAAATAAAATTTGGCTTCTATTAATTAAAAAAAAATCTGTAAATTTTATAATCTAGTTACTTATTTTGTTACCTAGTAACTTGTTTTTATGTTCTGTTATTTACTGTAAATGTCACTTGTATCATTTTTCCTGATAAAAGTGGATGATGAGTTTGTCAAAATTAATACAGAACTATAACCTAAATCCGTTTTATTTTAAAATAGTTGATTTTTAGCCTTCTATTTTTTTTAGATAAAATATCTAGTAGATGTTTGGTGTACTCCTCTGATATAATTAGATATTTTTATAGTTTGTTTTTATCTATTCTTGTTCAATGATTTATCTGAGGTGTTCGATTAATAATCTAAAATTTATTTGAACTAACAATTAACAAATAACATTAATGGCATAATTATTATGTTATTAGCTTTGAAGTAAATTAAGTACCAATATCTTTTTTAGTTTTCTGAATTATTTATTTTTATTACACTATAAAATAATATATTACATTACGAGGAGCAGAAAGAAATCTTTATTGTGTTGAGCCCAGGTAAGTACGGCCGAGGCCAAACAATCTAGGCGAAACATAAATGCAAAAAAATCTAATTTACAAACGCATTAATCAACATACCAAATTGATAAATTACAATAAAACAAACTTTACTTAACAGAATAGGTATCAAAGCTAGGTGCAATCATTCTAATATCAAGAACGGAAACTTGCATGACTGTGATATATTTCCTAGTTACTGTTACCTAGACGAAGTATAAAAACATAAAAATAACATAAGAAAACATTCAGTTTAATGTTGTTAAGTTTTTGATGGCTGAGTTCGGAACCTCGACACACAAACACGTGTTTGAATTAAGAGTAAAAGTTGGGGTAAATTTGTGTGAATCAAATCCGCCCAGAGGGTGCTGACTATTCTACCGAAATTACTAATGCATACATAGGCAACACAACCGTGTTGGTTGTGTTGCCTATGTGTGCACTGCTAAGCGAAGTCCGTATCAAGCAGTATTATTTTTGTCTTATCTGAAAAATCTATTTATTTTCATAATAATTTTCGTTAGTTATGTAGAAAATACTAAATAAAAATATAAAACATCTATTTTAATGAAAAAATAACTATTATTTGTTTATATTTATTTTCCAATTAAAATAAGAAAACAGATATGATTATTTTTCACATTTGTTTTGATATATTATAACTTTTTAATATAATTTTTATTTTATCATTTATTTAAAATTAAATAGAAATGTTTTTTTTTTAAATTTGTCTTTTATTTATATGAAAATAATAATATTATTATAATTTGAGTTTATTAAATTATATATAAAATGCCTATACAACTTTCAAATTATATTTTTGTGAAATATAAATAAAACTTATGTGTTTATGACCTAAATGTTAATTTATAAAACCCGCATGAAAAAGTATAACAATAACAAACATACAGTAAGTATAGAATAAAGTACATAATTATATTTCCTATAGTGCAACTTGTTATAAAAATAAAATTAAATATTATAGTATAACATATATTTTTGCAAATTTCGTTATTCACAATGTGCGTACATTAGCACAGTGAAATAGTACTACTTTTATTATATTATTATTCGAATAGAGATATAATTTCCAACACTGCAATATTTTAAGAAAATGTGTAAAATGACAATAGTTTTCGATAATTTTTATTTACAAAAACAACCAAACAATGTTATGTAAATTACATAAAATATGAGATAAACAAAAATATAAGATATAATTAATTTTATAAATATAAAAACTCATGAACAAAAGATTTTTAATACATTTTATAGTTGAAATTAAATGTAGATTGTGACTGAGTACCAAAAAGGACCGCTTACGATTCCAGTTAATTGTTTTTGTTTTTCCAAAACTTCATGGTAAATTCGTCCAATTTCCAACGATGACGGATGCACTAGTATAGTATATATTTACTTAATATATTAAAATAAAAATTGTGCAAAAGTTAAAATTTTCTGAAACAATAATAATAATAATAATAACAATTAGCCTCCCAATCCTACTAAATTTAACTGGTTTCTCGCAATCAACTAATATACCTAATCCTAATCCTAACTCTCCTACATTAAATGTTAATAACAATGTTCAAAACTCTACAATCAACAAATTAAAAAAACAAGTACCGTGGTGGTCCCCGGCAATCGCTGAAGCCATACGTAATAAAAGGCGTGCATATAGAAACTACAGAGCCAGACCAACTGACGAGAACAAGATTCATTTCCTTCGCCTTAGGGCAATAGCACGTCGAACAGTCCTTCAAGCCAAACGAATATCCTGGCAAAAGTACGTCAACAGCATTGACAATACAACGGTGAATCCGGGCCTTATCTGGAAAAAAATTAAAACAATGTTTAGTCTACGTCCATAAAATCACATAACACTTCTAAAGGATAGTAATAACTACATATCAGATCAGCCAAAGATATGTGAAAAACTCGCAGATCACTTTGCATCTGTTTCAGATGACAGTAATTACACAAACGAATTTCTTACTACTAAAAATCGCTCTGAATCTAGTTTTAATCTTGATTTTAATAAAACAAGTGATAACAAATATACTAACCTATGCAATATACCATTTTCGGTGGATGAGTTTATGGCTGTTACGGGGAGTGTCCGAAAAAAGAGATCTGCCCCAGGACCAGACATGATAACATATCAAATGTTGCAAAATCTTCCAGTCGACATGAACACGCTAATACTTAATTTTCTCAACCACTTATGGATACACAGATTGTATCCAAAACTTTGGAAAGTTGCATACATTTTCCCGCTATGTAAACCTAATAAATCTCCACTTGAATGCATATCGCCCAATTTCATTAACCTGTCATCTAGGAAAGATATACGAAAAGTTAATTAACCAACGTCTTACTTGGTTTCTTAACATCAATAATGTAATTAAAAACTTCCAGTGTGGTTCACGAATGTCACATTCAACAAATGACATACTAATTCGATTCACTTCTGATATCCAAGAATCCATACTTGAACGTAAACATCTTGTAGCAGTATCATTTGATATTGAAAAAGCATATGACATGACGTGGAGATTCAATATCTTACAAAAACTTTTCAATTGGGGATTGCGAGGCAATATTGCATACGCAATACAGCACTTTTTATCGGACCGTTTCATCCAGGTTAAAATAGGTTTGTCCCTTTCTTCACAGCGGCAGATACATAACGGTATCAGCCAAGGGAGCTCTATTTCTTGTACACTTTTCTTGATCGCCATAAACTCGATCGCTGATGGAATACCTAAAAATGTAAACAGCCTTTTATATATGGATGATCTTATAATATATCTAAAATCGAATGATTTAAAATACCTGAAATTTAAACTTCAAAAAGCTGTTTCTACCGTTGAATATAACGCCAAAAATATCGGCTTTAAATTTTCCTCTTCAAAGACCAAAATTATAGACTTCTGCCGCTTACGCCATGCTCATACAGCACCTCAAATCCAGTTACTTATATGACAAAATTTAACTCTCATATATAAAATGTCAAACATGACTATCTATTATCTACTTATCTTGAAGTTTTTTTCAAATTATTTATATTTTCACAACATAACCTTCAAAATTCATATTGTGGTAAAATTGACACTTCAATACGGTAGCCAGCGCCTCTTTTGGTACGTGCACGCACTAATCGCATTCTGTTTCCTAGCAACCAAATTTTGTTTATCGCAATAGCGGCCATTACTAAACAAATGTCAAAACATAAAACTATCTATCTCAGACAGTTTCAATTTTTTATATTATATATAATTTTTTTTGTTTTTGAATTTTTTTTTGTTTGCAATTTTCTATTATGTTTGTTTTATTTTCACAGGTTTTGCCTGGTATTATATATCCGATTTTTAATTTTTTTACTATAATAGTACTTTTTTTTTATTATGGTTTTATTATTATTATTATTATTATTATATTATTATTATTATTATTATTATTATATTATTATTATTATATTATTATTCTTACTTTTCACTACTTTATTATTACTTTATTATTATATTATTATTATTATATTATATTATATTATTATTATATTATGTATTTATTATTATTATTATTAAATTACCTATATATATGTATATTTTTTTTAATAAATTTTGTTTTTTGAGAATTGATGGCTGATTTATTTCATTGCTTGAAATATAGATATAATAAGCAAAATGTTGCAAAAACCCGATCACGATCTCCGTTCCACTCAAAATATTTATTCAGCGGCAAATCCTTGAAAATTTCTTCCCTTCACATACATATATCACAAATACGGCCACAACAAAAAATTATATTATAGTTTATCGAGACCACCAACAGTGCCCTACACTGAAGGGAAGGGGGGGGGGCATTGCTTTTATTGACTTTTATTTATATGAAAATAATAATATTAATAATAATATAATAAAATAATATATAATATATAAATATATATATAAAATAAATATAAAATAATATATAATATATAATAAAATAATAATAATATTATTATAATTTTATTATAAGTTGAGTTGCAAAATCCGATTCTAACATAAATTTCATAAATATATTGAAACCTATAATATGTAATTGACATAAATTCAGTAATTTTTATAACATACAGAAAACCCTCGATTATCCGGACTAGTCGGGGATGAAGATAGTCCGGATAACAACAAATCCGGATAATCGAAAACCGTGAAGAAAAATAGGAAAGAAAAATTGCGTACACGAGTTTTTTTTTATTTCATATTGTATACATATAATCATAAAATTCATAAAATTGCAATCCGGATAATCGAAAAATCGGATAATCGAGGTCCGGATAATAGAACGAAGTACATAATTATATTTCCTATAGTGCAACTTGTTATAAAAATAAAACTAAATATTATAGTATAAACACATATTTTTGCCTTTCTGCACCTTGCGGTATTATTACAAAGACTGTGAGCATTATGAAACAATGTAGTTGGAGAGTGAGACAGACAAAACCGGCAGAACAAAAATGCATCGCTTATCAAAACAAACTTCTTGATATGACTTTAGCATGATGCAAAGGCACAAGCCTGACTCATTTACCCTCTCATCCCCGCGCCTAATAAATAAATAAGCATATAGAACAAGAAATTACGTTCGCCACAAGAACTGCCGTACTATCAATGTGGGCTAGGGGTGAAGGAAGTAAGAGGTGCATCTTTTGACGTCATCACGAACCAAGTTTGTTTGAATGGTTCTAAAAAGCGAAACTGCGCATGCGTATATATTAAATTCAATGGAATATTTTCTGATATAAATTGTATTTAATATTATGAATTATTGAAATAACTATTCATTAATATTATATAATATAATATGAACATTATAATAATAAAAGTGTTAGATTTAATAATTTTAATGTAACAACATTCGAATCTGATCAATTACTAACTGACCTATAATATATTTGGCGAACGTAGTTGTCAAATGTTCTGTTTATATTTTGATGTCTACTTATATGCTATATATGCTATGCTAGAGAAAGATCATATTTTATAAACAACAGAAAAATAATGGTTATGAAATTTATACACATAATTTAATATTTTTTTTACTACTAATTTCAAGAACAAAAATTTTTATTTGAAGAATATTAAAAATTATTTCGATAAAGTTCCAACATCAAAATTATATTTTGTAAGTAAATTTAAATATAGTAACGAACAGTACTTAATTTATTTATTTATAGTTATACATCTATGTGGAAGCAATTGATCACAATTGAAATAATTGAACATTTTAAGAAAAGATATAAGGTCCTCATGAAAATATTCTGCAGAATAACTTAGACTGATAACAAAAGAAAACCATTATAGAATTACAATCTGACATTACTGAAGCAAGCTCCATTTATGAAAAATTTGTAATAATTTGTTTTAAAATAATAATCAACTAATGTGACAAACTTTGACAGAAGACGGATTCGATTGATCGGATTAGCTTTAAGAAGAGAAGTTTTAAGATTTTAAAAATTTAAAACAATCTGTTTCACAAAAACCCTATATATATATAAAAATTATATTTGCATATTCTTCTTCGGTCATTAATGCATAAATTTGAAATGTATCCAACTTGTATTTGCATTCGAAACAATAATTCATTATGTGGTTTGTGCCGAAATTATATCAGAACTTGTAGTGTTATGATATATGCAAATTTTCTACTATATTTTATTAAAAATATATAATAAAAAATATGTGTCTTATTTTGTACTTTTATTTGGAAAATCTTGTCCTGTTGTGACGATAAACGTTCGCGATTTTTTTAAAATTTAATTTCAGCTAATATTAAACATACATGTTTCCAAATCTTTTATTGATGTATGTGAGTTTCTGTTCATATTTGAATCAGGTACTCCAAATTCTGGATTGTAGTGAAGTTTGTTGATACGTAAAATTAACATATACAAAACCACATCCAATTTCTTGAACTATTATTAATTTTTCAATATATTTCTAAATATAATTGCTGAAAATTTAATTGTAGGAAATAAATATAGGTAAATTAAAATTATTTAATTTATTCATAAATATATATTAAAAAATGTTGATAAAAACAGAAAATTTTTGCCTGTAGTTTATTGCAAACATTCCCATTTTGAACATAATTTTTCAATGTATTTTTTTATAATGTGGTATAATTAATTGTTCAATATTTTCACAATTTTCGAGTCCTGACCATACAAAATAAATTACA
Source organism: Clivina fossor (assembly GCA_963966155.1). NCBI lineage: Eukaryota > Metazoa > Arthropoda > Insecta > Coleoptera > Carabidae > Clivina > Clivina fossor. The sequence goes on along the minus strand of OZ014564.1, from coordinate 8,319,923 downwards.
CCCGCTGTGCTGTTGTTATTTCGTTTCCGATTTTCAAGTACTTCATCTTCTTTTTCGTGGACGCTTGAGATGCACTAATTCAACATATTAAAAATGCTGCAGCCGGTACAAAGACATGACTCAATCGGATCGTGTCAGTATTTCTTGTCATTCGCGTATTGCTCCTATGATCATGTTATTTCGTTTCCGATTGATTCGGATGTAAGCGATTCTAAAGCTGTTTGAGTTTTCAAGTGCTTTATCTCCTTTTTGGGCTGAGTGTACAACCTGAAGAATATGTTTTTGTAATATAATAAAAATTTAATAAGTATAAATTACATACCAGTTGATACCAGCAACGAGTATATGTAGTATATATTATACAGGGTGTCCCCGGATGGGGTTGCCCACTCTTGTAAACTTTTTTATTATGGAGTTTTCGGCAAAATGTTATTCTTTATAAAAAGTTTTGCTTGGCCTGAAACTTATTTTTAGCCTACTTTCGATTTTTTAAAATCAAGTAGGCTTTTCCAGTTGAGCAAAAACTATTTTCATTTTAGGTAAAGTACCTTTTCTGTTCACGGTATGCCAAAATCTTGTTAAGAAAAGTTGTTCGGAATGAGAAGTTATGGCCATATGCAAATAAATAAAATAATAATAATAATAATAATAATTTAGAAGACGATTTGGAAAATTTAAAACAAAAAATCATAGAAGCTGTTGCTAGTGTGAATGAAGAAATGCTTTCATCGACCTACCTAGAATTTAGAACCCGAATAAAAGAATGTGTACTAAGAGGAGGATATTACGTGGAATAATTTCAATGTTTAGAATTTAATTTGTTTTTTGTTATGTTGTATTAAAGAATAAAATATGCTAGATATGATGTATGCAGTTACAGCAATTGTTTACTGCAGTTCGCTCTATTTTTCCATTACATCACGCAAAGCTTACGCAATTTTATAATATCATTCAAATAGCAGTACTTGACCTACCGTACTTTGATAATAATCACTATGTCGTCGACAATAGCAAAAAGATCTTTATTATTAATTCTGCGACGAAAATTTACATAACTCAATAACTTTTCGAATTTTATCAAAGTAGGACTATCATCTTGAAACTTTGCATATGGCCATAACTTTTCATTCCGAACAACTTTTCTTAACAAGATTTTGACATACTGTGAACAGAAAAGGTACTTTACCTAAAATGAAAATAGTTTTTGCTCAACTGTAAAGGCCTACTTGATTTTAAAAAATCGGAAGTAGTCTAAAAATAAGTTTCAGGCCAAGCAAAACTTTTTATGAAGAATAACATTTTGCCGAAAACTCCAAGATAAAAAAGTTTACAAGAGTGCACAACCCCATCCGGGGACACCTGTATATTCTGATACCAGGCGTTAGCTGCTCTATAAATTATTTTTTACTGTCTTCTATATATTGATAATAAATTGAAATGTCACTTTTGACGTTTTGTTTTGAAGAATAAAGATAGGTTAGATTTTCAGGTTAAAAAAATTAATTTAAATTCTATAAAATACTTTAAATAAATTCCTAAATACCAAAATCTGCAATATTTTAACAATTTTCAATATTATCCTTGTTATAATGTCATATATTATATAAAAAGAATAAATTTAAGCCAAATAATTTTTTGTAGCGTGTAACATTGACTTGCCATGAATTTCATAATATTTCGAAGATTTGTTGTCTGTGTCGCTAGCAACTGGAGATATAAAAAAAATATAAAAATTGAAAATATAAAAAATCTTAAAAAAGCGTTATTAAGCATTATTAATTAACAAAAAAAAAAGTATAATATCATTTTATAATTATAAACCCCATATAAAAAAATCAGATTTTATCTTTCTATAATTTGTACACAGTTTGTACAAGAGAAAATAAAATCCGCCATTTGCTTGATAACTGTCAGCTTTTCTTGTTAAAAGTCAGTATATCTCTATTTTTCCAAATAGATAAAATCCAAAAAAAATATATATTGTTCTATATTACATGTCACATCTCATATATCTTTTCGAAACAATAATAATGCTTATTAAAGAAAATATGGCTTGTTAAAAATATATTTACTTGTATATTATGTAATTTTATTAATAATGGAATATTGATATTAAATTATTAATTATACATATCTTTTTAAAGATTACGTATAATCAGTTATATTGAATATGATCTACAAAATTAATAAAAAAATATTTATTAAATCGTCCGCTGACACGCCCATATCGAGTGTGACTATTGACCTTAAGTGACCTTAGTCACGTTTACATTATAGACAAACAGTGCGCACTGTATATATACTAGTAAACGCGCGTGGACGTCTCCCACATACAGAGAAAACAAAAATATACAATACACACACATGTGCGAAATGATGGCTATAGGATTACGTTATCAGCAATGGCGATAATGTTTGTTTATTTTTCGTAAATTAATGCGACCTTTAAACAATATCTCATATGTAATGTATGTATAATAAAACCAATCTTAATAGAAAATCATTGATTTTTCTAAAATGTTTGCAACAGCTAATAATAAACGATGTTTAAATATAATTAACATAATTATTTTTACACTTAAATATTTATATATCGTTTCAATATACATATACAAAGGTTACCTATATATTTAATTTAATTTGTTTTTGAAAATATTATGTTGTAATAATTTATTAAACAATTAACGTATTAACATTGAAAAATAGTTCCTACTGATCTACATTTATTAAATGTTTTTATTTATCAATATAATAATTGTTATAGTAATATGTTTACAACTCAATATAAAAGGTGTTTGTTCAAAAAGTTGGTAAATGCCATGAAATAAAAAGTTAACATTGTAACACGAAAAGCGCTTAGCGTATATTTAAAAACTTAAGGGAGCATGCAATTTTTTCTATTATTTAATAACACTTATTTAATCAAAACACAAATTACATTAATTTAGAAAAATATACAAAAAGGGACATGCGAATTTATTCAAATAAAACGATCTAGAGGCCTCTGGCACTCTAAGTTGAAATAAAATGAGATTTTATTTTCCTAAGCAAAAGTGGGCGAAAATTTTTTAAAATAAAGACCAAAATAACATTTTTTCGAATCCCCAAACAGTTTCCTTCTATGTTTTTCCATTTGCAAATAAAAAAATTCCAAACTTTACGTACTTTTTAGTTATTCAGAGGAGGAGAACCTCCCCTTAAAGCGGATTATTAGAAAAAATCTAAATATGTTCCATATCCCAAAACTATTCAATATAAATAATCTAAAATAAAACGAAATAATGCAGAACGAAAGAAACTATGTGCACAAACAAATTTCCCATTTCACCAGCAAAATTGAAATTGACATGTTAGCAAACAAATCGTAAACATAATTATACTTCTTAGTTTACTTAATCCCATTTTCGAGCAGTAAAAATTCTATTTTCAGCGCAAAGAATTTTGCTCAACTAAAAAAAGTAAAAGCGATTTTTTATTGCCCCCATCGGATTCTGATTCAAATTCAACGAATTCATATTCATTAAAATATTCGCTATTCCCATAAAAATGTCACTTTGTCCCAAACGATAAATGCAAAGATTGAATTTATAGATAGCCCCACACACACACACAATATTCATATATTTTTATTCACCTTACACATCTAGAAATGCGCGAACTCCGAATATCAGCTATGCAGAGGTGACATTGGCTAAGGTGTGACCGACAATAATTTACAATAAGATGACACTGAACAGACATGTATTAGCTCACCTATCCCTCTGCAAATATTTGTGGATAAACAACGATAAAATTATTTAGAGTATGGCAATTTCTAACATTAATTTTACTGTTACTAGAAATGTGAAAAAAATTATGTTGTATTTAGTTTAGAAGAAATATACAAAAACAAACTAATGTAAATTAATGTATTTTCGTTAAAATTAAGAGATAGTATCAAATTAATGAAAATTATATATATACTTATATTAAAACACAACTAAAATATGTGTGATTGAGAGCGTTTTGCGTGAGCGAAAGTTTCCAAGTAGTAAGAATAAAAGAGCAGGTATGAGAGCAATTATAAATGTGGATAAAGCTAAAGTTGCTTGTCTGGATAGGGATGTTTAGAGGAAATTTCGAGATAATGATTTAAGATTTAAAAGTCATGCTTAGACATTTTTTTTTTTCGAAAAAATCCATCTCTGTATGCAATACCAACTCATCGTATAATAGAATCAGTGCAGCAAACATCGTCCGTCCGCCTAGTCCGCTATTCCCGCATTGCGGACCGCACGAATCGCGGGGGGTGAAGCGGTAGACTCCCGCGCTTAGCGCACGTGTACCGCGTGTTGCGGTAACAAAAACGATGGCGATGGCCTTGTATCGGGCCGGGCTTGATCAAGGTTTCCTCTTCCTGTCAGCCGGGAGTACACTCTCTCTCTCTCTCTTGATACAAAGCTCGCGAGCTTTAGAATTAAAACGTCTGGATATTATGTATGAGGGGCAGAAGAAAAATGTGTTTGGCAATATTGACTGGTTAAGTAAAATGATTTATATGAAGGTTGTGTTTAAAATGTGTGGTTGTAGAAGAATAGAAAAAAATTACAAATAGTTTTTCTTACACTGTACAAAATTTTAGGGTATAAGACTTAAAATTTCTGAGGGCAATTCAATTTGCATCATTATTAATGCAATAAATTACTTTTTTCTTTGTATTTTAAAATATTCAACTTTTTACACGAATAATACAGAAAAAAAAAGAGTAAATATTTTTCGTATTTTATTTACTCTTTAGTAATATAAAAGTTGTTGTTATGTAATGTTAGTTAGTTTTAATTGCTCCAAGAAATGATTATATTTTTAACACTTTCTCTGGAGTAAAAAATGCTCTTTTTAAATTTACCTATTTAGGGTAACGTTATTTACCCTTTTTAAGGACTTATATAAGCACTTTTCAATGAATTCTTTTTTCGAACAGTGTATACTTATTTCTACAACTATTTTTTTTTTTTCTTAAAATTAAAAGCAATTTTTCGCAATCGTGATTATCTATGGTTCACTCAGTAGTTAGCATTACTAATTCCTCGCAATACATATTGTTAAAAATAAGGCTATATTAACGAAAAATCGCCTTAAGTAAATCAAATATTTTATAATTTAATTTCACCAGCAAACAATATGATCTATAAAACTATAATCTACTGTAGACATAAATTTAAAACAAAACTAAAATTGTTGCTGCTTTAAAAATATGCACGTATTATATTTATCAAGTTAATGTAATATTTCTGTGTAGTGTATATAACTATATATACTAGCGCGTAAGCTATTTAATATTACATTTTTTGAATAGACATAAATATACCTAAAGAATTTCACTTTTTTAGAATGCTATAACTAAAACAAGTTTTATATAACATTTACTTTATTTATGGCATAATAAAGTTTATAATTTGGAAATTTATTAATGAAAAATTATGTCGCTTTAATCTTTGTTATGGTGATGCAAATGTTTTTCAAAATAAAATCAAAATTTTATTATAAAACACTAATAATGATCCGTTGGTACATTTTTTATTTTCTGTCTTTTGAAATAAATAAATACAATCTCTTTTTGAGATAATTTAGTTATAAATTATAACTTTTTAAATGCATTTTCAATATTATTACTAGATTAATATGTTACAAAAAATTCTGAATTTTTATTTAAAATTTAACTTGCCTCGTGGCAGTGCGGGATAATGTACAAGTTTGGCGTACGAAGCAATGTATTCATACGAGTTATAGGGCAATAATACTTCGCACTATGTATAACATATATACACAATTACGCCATGTACCCATGAGGATGTGACACAAACTTAGCTGATTTTTTCCTCTAACATATTTTAGCTTCTAGTTTCAAAAAATGATTTCAAATCAAAATATCTAAATTCACAAATTGATTTTTCTCAATTGAACTGCGGTTACTTAAAAACGAAATAAAGATTTTTTTATGAATCCGAATATAAAACATATTATATTGAAATTTTGTACACTTCTTTAAAAAAAATCACATAAGGAAAATTAGTTAAATATAATAAAATATTTTTTAGAACTTATTGTATTAAAATAAAAACTGTTTTAGGATTAGATTCTGTTTAATTATTTTATAAAATCTTTTTTTTTTAACTCAGTGCCTTCACAGTGATTGATGTTATTCTATTCTTTAATATAATGAGTTCTGAAAGATTTTTTACTATGATAATTGATATGATTAATACAGTGTCTTTGAGTATATAAAATAATATATAAATTTCGTTGAACTTATCTAAATTACCGGATTTCAAACCGTAACTAAGTAAGTTGATGAATATCGTTTAGATGCAACATAAACATAAAAAAATTGAAATGCAACTAAAACCTTATCCGAAAACTAAAACTGATGACATATAATATTCACTGGTTTTTCCCTACTGACTCTGATAATCTACAAAACTGCTTAACGGCACAACTATGTCCACGTCTGTTGCATACCTTACATGATTAACATAATGAAAAGAAGAAAGCTAGCAGCTTGATGTTCCGTATATTTTAATTTCGTTCATATTTATGTAATATTCATATCATCATCATATCACCAGAATATATTCAAATTAAATCGATTCGACTTAAAATGTCACAAACAGAAAATTTTTCTGATTAGAATTTTTTGAAACAGATTCGGTGAAAGTAATTTATACAAAAATGTGTATTTTCTAAATTATATTTTTTCCCTCGGAGGAAGTAGGGAAAAAGGAAGCATTCTGTTTCACTATATAAACGCAAATTTCAAAATTTGGAAATAGAATTCACTCATCTTTGCCATTTGCTACAACCATGAAAATCATACAGGTATTTATATAAATATTATATTAATTTTATCATCAAACTTTTTCAGTTCATTAACTATATATTTTTTTATTGATAAAATATCTCAACTATATTACTAATAAATATCAGTAGAATAGATAATATAAATTAAAAAAATAAAATAAAAAATATTCAATGGAAAAATTAATCTATTTTGAGTTTTTATAACTTTTCCATTGAAAGTGCAATTTAATAATTATATACATACTATAAAAAAAAGTTTCCATTTTACATAAAAACCATAGTAAAAAAATTTCATATTATTTCAGCAAAATAATGGTGTATATAAATTTTACCTAAAAATAATATAATATTGAAATTTTAAGTAAAATAATAAATAAATATTTTTACTGAAAAAAAAAAGTAAACATAAAATGTATGTAATTTATATTTTACATAATGTAAAAAAATTTCTGTGATTTTGTGTAAATTTGTAATTTTGTAATTTATAATTTTAAGTAAAATAATATTAAAAATAGATTAAAATAAAACTGATTTAAGTTAAAGTTCTGCATTAATATTTATTCATAATCGACATTTCAACGAACTCAATGCCAAAATAATACAAATGGCATTTACAGTAAATAACAGAAACATATTATTACTGTAAATGTCATTTGCATCATTTCTCTTGATGAAGACAAAAGTAGAGTTTATCGAAACGTCGATTATTGATAAATATTAATAGAGAACTTAAATTCTAAAGCCGTTTTATTTTAATATAATTAGCTCTAAAACATTTTTTACTATGTTAAGGGTAGATTGATAAGACAAGCAATAGAAATTTATAAAGATAGCATCAATCAATGTGAAGGAACTGATTTAAATAAAATTTAATTCCCTTTAATTAATAAATTTTATAATTTATTTATAAATTTTATTTATTTATTTTGTTATCTACCAACAAGTTTCGAAGTTTTGATTATTTATTGTACGTGTCTTTTGTATAATTTTTTCTTAACGATGGTGAACGTAGAGTACGTCGAAACGTCGATTTTAATTAAAATTTACGTAGAACTTAATCTTAAAGCCTTTTTATTTTAATATAATGAGTTCTGAAAGATTTTTTTACTATGTTATAAAATATATTTTTTATTTACAAAAACAATTTCAGCAAATTAGCTTTTTCATAATTATATTTTATACTGTCTTTCTTATTTTATTTAATTGTTGTTACTGTATAAAATAATAAATTATTATTAATTTTATTAAATTATTTGACAGAGCTTATTTCATATTTATTCTATGTTAATTATTATTTTATTGCATTTTAGTTTTGGCTTGCAAGTGTTACCATCATTGGATTGGTACAATGCGAGACCAGTTCGCCAGAAAAAAATCACAAAAAACGTGGACTGATAAATGAAGGATATTCTGGAAATAGTATTGGAGTGATTCCAAGTGGTAGCTATGGTGGTCAAATTGGAGGAACAGTCTCAGCAGGTCCAAGTGCAGTTATTGGAACATCAGAACCACTAGGTACAAATGTGTAAATATTTTGATATAAACTGTATAATTAGTTTGATAAAATTAATATCTTAAATAACGCTTTATTATTACTTTTAAATTTTAACTAATTAACTTTATTTACCATCATAGATAACTTAATAATATATTTTTTAGTGTTTATACATTTTTCAAATTTGACGTAAAACTTGAATATATACGTCATGAACTTCTGATTCAATTTACGATAACAAAGTTATGTTCTATCTCTTTTTATTGTACAATAATTGACGATGTTTTGTATGACGTAACTTCATTGAATGCCTAATTTTTACTGTATATAAAAATATATGTTTTGTTTAAAAACCCGTTAGATGAAGTGTAATGTTTTCATATACTGTAAAAAAGTTGCAATTTTACATAAAAAGCATAGTAAAAAAAATAGATGGTTTACATAAATTTTCTGTAAAAATGATATAATTTTGTAATTTTAAGTAAAATCATTAATTTACCATATTATGTTTTTTTTTTTTTTTTTTCGAAAAAGTACATAAAATATACGTATTTTATATTTAAAAATTTTCCTTATAATATCTGCAAATAATATTATATACATATTCTAAAAATATTAATGTCTGTAAATTTACATATTAAACTGGTGTAAATTTACATATTAAACTGGTGTAAATATATTGCATCAGATTTTTAAGTAAAGGTACCAAATTTTTTTTTATAGTGTAGTTTTATATTACACATTATATCGCCATGCATTCAGTACATATAATTGCATTGCATACATAATTGCATTATATCAATAAAAAGTTATTTCAAATAACCTCTAAATTTGTAAACATTCGAATACCTAAAATATTAACACCACTTGTTAAATTCAATCGAAGCTTATAGAAATAAAATCAATAATTAATTATTCTTTATATATATAGGATTAATTGGAAGACCGAGTTCAATTGGATCCGTCGGCATCTCTAGTCCTATTGGAGTCTCAGGGCCAATTGGAGTATCGGGATCTATTGGAGTATCAGATTATGGGAATGCAGGTGGTGCAGGAATTGGAATATCAGAATCTTATGGCAGTGCAGGACACATTGGTTCAGGACACATTGGTTCAGGACCAATTGGCGTAACACAAGCAATTGGCGTTTCAGGACCTATTGGAGTTTCAGGAGCAATTGGTGGTTTTGGTGGATATGGAGCAGGTGGTTTTGGTGGATATGGAGCAGGTGGTTTTGGTGCAATTGGAGGAGGAAGTGGTTTAGGTTTTGGAGGATCTGGAAGTTCTATTGGATATGGTGGTCTTCTCGGAGGTGGTATAGGAGCGGGTGGAATTGGAGGATCTGGAAGTTCTATTGGATATGGTGGTCTTCTCGGAGGTGGTATAGGAGCGGGTGGAATTAGCGGATACAATAGTAACAGTCACACTCAATCAGTAGTAAATCGCGTTGTACCAGTCTCTGTACCTCAACAAGTTCCTGTAACAGTAAATCGTCCGGTACCCGTTCCAGTACCGCAGCCAACGCCTGTCGAAGTAATCCAAAGAGTCCCGGTTTCTGTTCCACAACCGTACCCAGTAGTCGTAACACGTCCGGTTCATGTAACCGTTGCCCGTCCAGTACCGGTTCCAGTACCGCAACCCGTGCCAGTCAGTGTTGAAAAACCATATCCCGTACCAGTTCCTCAGCCTGTGCCAGTTTCCGTACCACATCCAGTACCCGTACATACTTCATATCCAGTTATAAGCAAAGGCTATTATGGTGGATTCCGACCAAGCTACAATAGCTACTCCAGTGGTTCTTATTATAATGGTTATGGAGGACACAACGGTCATTCAGGATATAATGGTCATGGAGGATATTATCCAGCAGCTTTGCCCTATAAGAGTCATTACAGTGCACCTTATCACTATCATAAACATCATTCTGGTTATCACTATTAAAATTCATTCAAATTTTAAACATATTTTTGTTGTTCATTACATATATAGATATATTTGTGTTTCTATTATTTCTTTTTACATTATAAATAAAGTTTTAAATAAATTATATTAATTTTATTTACCTTATACATCCCATATTTTTTTATTATTAAAAATTATAACATTATCTATAAAATATACATACTTCAAATAAACATGTTCAGGGTGACCACAGGTTACCAAAATCTATTTTCCCTGTGTTTTCCCTGTCTTTTCCCTGTGTTATTATCATTTTTCCCTGTGTTAAATTTACAATTTTATTATAACTATTACATTATACTCTTGTATTGGCACTATTTTTTCGTATTTTCATAATATTTTCAACTAAATGGCTCGTTATATTTTAATATTTTTTATTGCGAAACATATATATATATATATATATATATATATATATATATATATATATATATATATATACCGGGTGTTCGTTTGTTAAGTTCGTATGGGCGTTTAACATGTAATTTCGATAAATTGCGATATACTACTTTCTCGAGTAAAATTCGAAAAAATATTTAGAATACTTTTCGATAGGGCATAAAAGGTTCTACTATTTGGTTTTTGTTTTAATTTGCTAGCATGTGCCGTTTGGGAGCTACAATTTTTTTTTTAATTTTTTGATTTTTATTTTTTTTCTCAAAAACTATGAGGTGTAGGAAAATAAGCATGATATGGAAAAATACGGAATAATGAGTACGATAATTGAGTGAAGAAACCATTATTCTACGATGCATCGTTTAGTAGAAAAAAATTAAAAACTGAATTTTTGAAAATTTGACAAGGGGGGACCCTTGGGATTTTTTCAAAATAAGACTTTTTCAAAATTTGCTCAAAAAAATTTGAAAAAAATTCAGTAAAATAGAGAAAAAATTTAGCTATATAATAGCTAAGTAACTTTCACTCAATTATCGTACTCATTATTCCGTATTTTTCCATATCATGCTTATTTTCCTACACCTCATAGTTTTTGAGAAAAAAAAACAAACAAAAAATTAAAAAAAATTGTAGCGCCCAAACGGCACATGCTAGCAAATTAAAACAAAAACCAAATAGTAGAACCTTTTATGCCCTATCGAAAAGTATTGTAAGTATTTCTTCGAATTTTACTCGAGAAAGTAGTATATCGCAATTTATCGAAATTACATGCTAAACGCCCATACGAACTTGACGAACGAACACCCGGTATATATATATATATATATATATATATGTATATTATAAAATCTAAATAAAAAAAAACTACATTTTTCGTTGATCACATTGGTAAATAGTCACAGTTCATTAATGATCTTATTAGGTACACGTTTTAAGTTATTTTTTCATTAGTTTTTGTCAAAATGTCTGAATAAAATGATTGAATATTTTTTTTTGTTGATAAATACTTGAATCAGTTCCTGTGTTTATAAAATATTATCAACAATGTGTTATTAAAAATTGGATGTCATTTTTTGATTAATATAATATTAAAATTATCCAAATTAATGTATTAATCTTATTTGAGTTTCAACAAAAGTTTATACAATACATATAAAAATTATTTAAAAAAAAAAAAAAAACGTATGTGATCAGATTTAAATAAATATGTATTTTTGAACGAATTAAACAATTTAATTATTATGTAATTTTGCCAATTTTCCGTGAAAACTATTCAAAAAATTTAACGTAAAATTTTTTTCCCTGTGTTTTCCCTGAATATTTTCTATAATTCAAATTCCCTGTATTTTCCCTGTTTCCCTGAGTTTTCCAGAATGTGGTCACCCTGATGTTATACTGTCGAATAAATTGCAGCATTAACTAATAAAAGTTGAGAAATATTTATACAGAAATAACTACACTTCAGCTAAACTTCACTCGAGTACCTCTTGTAACTCCAAAAATATTAAAATAGCTACATGAAGTAAAAGTAATAAATATATTAAGTTTGCTTACTTTTTATAATATCAATACAAAAATCAAAAATATCAATTTCAATCTTTTTATAAATTTCCTGAAATATCTGAAAATAAATTTACAATATTTTTCATATGTACATAACTATTTTTAAATCCAACGTAATATAATCTCAACAAACATATTTTTACAATTTATAATTTTAAATCTTTATCAATCTATCAAAAGATAGATAACAAATATACATAAATTAAAAAAAAATCTATTTCCTTCAAAGTATAAATAAATTTGTCTCCTAAATGCATGAGCCATTACTAATGCACAAATTTTTATAATTTTGTTTAAATAAAATATATTACGTATTCCTTACCCCTGTTATTTAGAAACAAGTGCTTTTATTTTTTGGTTTAAAATAAATTTTTACTTCTACCTTTTATCAAATATGAATAGTATTTCTATTTTTGATATATTTTTGTATATCTAATATTATAAAATTCAAATAAACTAATTAAAATTGCTTAATAAATAATTTTAAGTAAACGTCAAAAGTATTTTTGACAAAAATTACTTTTACGGACCATTTTTATTAATTTTCCACATATTTTAAAAGTATATTTCTATAAATAAAAAAATAAATAATGCATGATTGTCAACTGACAACTTTTAAAATTTTTGTTACAAATTCTTAAATTCAAAATAAATCAATTTATTTTTGTTTTATTATAGTCAATTTAAGTAAATGAAATTTAACAAAAATAATAAATATAAACTCCTTTAATTGGAATTATTTCCTGTTAAAATATACATTGGCAAACTACATTTGTTATGATATTTATAGTTTCTTTATTTTATTTATTTATTGTTTAAATAAAGAAAATGTACTACTTCTTACACTTATTGCAACAGATTTTATTTCTAACTATCATCAAATAAGCTTTACGCAAGTTAATTTTGATTAATTAGTATATATCAAACATCAGTGTTCGTCATTTGAGACGTACGGATTAAATTTATAAACTAATATTTCCTTACTTTGATCCAAATATATTAGATATTTTATATTAATAAACAGAAACTATTTATAAAATAAACATATAAAAAAAAATCTACAAATAACAAAATTCTATCCAGTCGGTAACATGAACGTAGGAATAAGTGAAAAATGTGGTGGAGACTTACTTCCAAACTAAGTATATCAGAATTTAAAAATAGTTTATTATTAAAATAAAACGGTTTTGGGATATAGTTCTGTATTAATTTTTATTTATATTCCACATTTTGACGTACTCCATATACATGTATATGGAGCACGTCAAAACGTCGATTATTAATACAGAACTACAACTAAAAGTTGATTTATTTTAATATGATGCCCTGTTCGTGAACTTTTATTGAATTGACCTTTAATATACATATATAAAAAGTATATGATAAAAAAAAAATAAGAAAATTGGAATGCTTTCCTTTCACAGACATTAAATCGTAAAGTACATAAATTAATATATATATATATATATATATATATATATATATATATATATATATATATATAAGTATATATAAATTTAAAAATCTATTTTATACACTGCAGTGCAGTTCCCAATTTCATTCGTAAGCAAAAATAAAAAAACTCTTTACTAAGTTTTATTTCAAGAAAAAACTTATCTACCCCAAATTACTAATTTCAATTAAAATTTTAATTGTCAAAAGTAATTTTTCCTTTTAAAAAACCAAATTAATTTTCTACATCTAAAATTAATTTAAATAAGATAGCAATACACAATATACTTTATACTATTAATTCATTCAGAATTTTAAATATAAATATTATTTTATTCAAATGTTTTGAAAATGTCAATTTTTGCATATTTTATGAAAAAATATTTAGCAATATTAATAATCAATGTAATAAAATAATACATTACTTTTATAAATAACCATAGTATTACAATACATATTTATGCAAAAATTAAATTGTGTAAATGTCTTGATTTTTCTTCTAATCAGACTCATAATCACATAAAATAAAATTTACAAACTAAATATGTTTATACACGTCTAGATAATTTATTGCAGTACCTTGGCCAATTCAAGACTATATTGGAATTAAGTCAATTCCAATGTAGATTTATAACTATAAATTGTCTAATTAAAACATTCTAAATTATAATACCGAATATCTCATTTTAATCGGACATACATGGAAATCTAGAAAACTATAAGATTTAAAATATAAAATACGGTAATGTTCAAAATCTAAATTTTTAAATAATAAATACGAAACAGCATTGTATTTCATATAATTTATATTTCATATTTAAAATTTGTAAATTAAATCCATAATACACCAATCTTAAGATATGATTAATTTAAAAATTATACTCGTATAAAGTTAAAAAATATATATTGCAATTAGTATGTTGACAATTACACAAATTATAAATAAATAGTAAAAATCTTTCAGAACTCATTATATTCAAATAGAACTGATTTATTTAAATTCGACGTTTCGATTCCATTAATTAAAAATCTATAAATTTTATGATCTAGTTACTTATTTGTTACCTAGTAACTTGTTTCTATGTTATGTTATTTACTGTAATGTCATTTATATCATTTATCCTGATAAAGACGGAGTTGAGTTTCGTCAAAATGTCGATTTTAAATAAATATTAATACAGAACTTTAACCTAAAGTAGTTTTATTTTCTTATAACTTTAATTATTTTGCAAAAAATAACATCTTGTTACATTTGATTCAAATATGCAGTTTATTTTTAAATTTAACTTTTTATTACGATAACGCTACAGTAATATTTTCATATTTATACATTACACATATACATACATACATACATACACAATCACGCCATGTACCCAAAAGGGTGTGGCACAAACTCTTTTCATCATTCCGAAATCAGTTGCCTCCAAACATTCCTATCCAAACAAGCAACTTTCGCTTCATCCACATTCATAATTCCTCTCATACATGCTCTTTTATTCCTACTACTTGGAAACTTTAGCTCACGCAAAACACTCTCAATCATACCACTCCAACTACTCATCGGACGTCCACGCAAACGTTTACACATATAATATACATTTTTCCAAAACATTCAGTATTAAGAAAATTTTTGCCAAATTTAAGCTACAACTCTGTTCACATCTCGAAAGATGCGTATTGTTCGAGATATTCTGTTTTTTTTTTTTTCTGTCAAAAGAAAAATTTATAACTAAATATCTCGTAACGCTACGAGTTGCGAACATATAATTGCAGCATTAGTCGTATCTTATCTCTCAAAATTCTAGGCATATGCCACACACATTCAAAATGTGAAACATATTTTTCTTTAATTTATTATAATTCGCTTACAAAATCTATGTTATTCAAATAATCTATTATATATTTTGTGTTGTTAGAAATGTGCCACATTTATCAAGAAGAATATCCTCGAAATTATTCAAATTAAATCGCCGTAACCCTACAAATTATTCAAACAAGAAATCATTTAAAAATCATATTTTTGACAAAATTTATTTGATTTTGCAAAACAGTGAAAGTGTATAATGTATACGAATTTGATTATATTTGATACTATTTCCTACAAACAAGATGACACCTGGATAGATCAGTCGGTTACCGAGTTTCATATAAAAACTCGAATTAAGATTTTTTTGGCAGAATAACATCTACCTGTGAACATCGTATGTCTGTCTAAGATGAGATCCTATCTGGTAAGATAATTTTTCATTTATTTTATTCTGAGATAATTATCTTTTAATTAGTAATATTTTCACATGCTACTACAGTTTTTAAAATAGTATTAATTAATTTTTATAAATCATTATTTGTCTTCTATTTCAAAAAAAGTTTATTTTTCAAAATGTATTTACAAAATACCGCAATTATTTGAAATAAATGTACAGTAGAATTTTGGTTTACATGTTAGAAAAATTTTTTTAATAAAAATTTATAAAAATATATTTAAATTTTAGCCCGTTTTAACTAACTAAAATCAAACTGATAAAAAAAATATCAATTATAAATTATACTGATGGCATAAATATTACTATCAACAAAATAATGTTTTTTGTCAACTTTTCAAACTTCTAACGGCATAATTATATAATTTCTGCGTAAATAAAACCACAATAATAGTAATAACAAATTAAAAAAAAGATAACATCAATCAGTATAAAGGCAAATGTGGCTTCATTTGAATAATCTATAATATTTACTTGTTTCTAAGTTAAAGTTACCCAAAGAAAATATTAATTTAATACACATTATTAAATAAATTTAATTTCACTAACTAAAACTTTAAATATTCCACCTATCTACAGACATCGTACAATTAAATATATATGTATGTATAAAAAGTGGTATAATTATGTAATATATTTACAAAAAGTTTCTTAATTTATATATAAATCCCTAATTGAAAGAGAACATTTAATAGCACTCGGTAAATTGTTGAATGCAACCTGACCTTTATTAGAAATAGCCAAACATAACATATGTGAAAAAATATCTTATAAATGTATAAAAAATATATCAATATTTCAATTACTTAAAATTTTCGATTTATCAAAATAGTAACGAAATACAAAAATTTGTATTTCTTTTTTGCTTCCTTTATAATTCAAAATAATCTTTAAATAAATCATGAAGAAATCATAATTTTTAACGAAAAGTACATAATAATTTTCCAGATACTCTTGGTCGCGCTTGCCGTAGCAGAACTTACACCATGTCGATCGGAAACGGTTCATGAGGAAGAAAAGCACCATCAGAAACGTGGAATCGTTGGTTTAGGACATGGTTTAGGATACGGGAATGGCGGCGGAGTAATCGGTGGCGAAGGACTCGTCTACAATGGCGGTGGTTACGGCGGTGGTTACGGCGGTGGTTACGGCGGTGGTTATGGAGGTGGTTATGGAGGTGGTTATGGCGGCGGTTATGGCGGAGGAGTCGGCGTTGTTGGCCTTGACACAACAGGTAAATGTAAATATGAGGAGCAGACTTTCAAAATGCGTTTTGTCCAAATTCCATAATTTTCAGAAAGAGGCAAAACGTTTTTGGTTAAATCTGAAAGTACATTACGTGCCCATTGGACAAAACGCGTTTTGAATGTCCAAGTAACATTTAATATTTATTTCAGACGGGACAATATGCGTTTTAAATGTCGAATTTGTCTTAAAAGATGCGTGTTTGCGCATAGAACGTAATACCATCACAAACTAAAAATTTTACATTTTGGACAAAATGCATTTTGAAAGTCTGCTCCTCATATATCGAATAACCAAACACAATAGAAACGGTCCGATTTAATCATATATCTATTATCAAATGTAACTTTAGTAACGGAAAATTTATACACACTCTAAAAAAAAATTATGTAATTTTCCCGACAAACCATGAGACACTATGTTGCCCAGTATTTCTAGATATAATTACTCAACTGCTGTAATTTTAACATAATTGTTTAAAAATAAATAATATCAGAACTATTACAAACATTATGTAATAGGATATTTACCAACGGAATGGAAAAGTACATATGTAAGTAATATTACAGTTTTTTAGTAAAGTCTATTTTAGTAAATTTAGAGAACTTCAGTAAATTTGTTGTCAGGAATTTTTCATAAATAGGTAAAATTTGTTTAGTTCTGTAATATTATTGTTGCTATAATTACATATATTTCTAAATTTACAAACAGAATGTATTTTGAAATGAATGAATTACACTGAAAATATTTCATTAGTATTATTACACAAAATATGTACCAAGTCTCATTATTTTAGGTAATTCTCAAATTGTTTTGCAGTTCAGATTCAAACAAACGATACTGTTTGTATTAACAATTTATTTAATTTTGTATTGTAATTGATATTGTTCTAAAAAAAATTTAAAATTTAACAATAGATATACAGAATATATTTTGAAATGAATGAATTACACTGAAAATATTTCATTAGTATTATTATTACACAAAATATGTACCAAGTCTCATTATTTTAGGTAATTCTCAAATTGTTTTGCAGTTCAGATTCAAACAAACGATACTATTTGTATTAACAATTTATTTAATTTTGTATTGTAATTATTGATATTGTTCTAAAAAAAATTACAATTTAACAATAGATATAATAACTTTTTTAGTTTGATTCAGAAAATAATATCAGATCTTCAATCCTACATTATAATTAGCAGTCATAAATGCAATATTTCCAATAATTACAAATAATTTTGTCGCAGGTGTTGTTGACGGTGGCTACATTGGAAGTGGTGGTCTTATCGGAGGCGGTGGTCTTATCGGAGGTGGTGGTCTAATTGGAGGAGGCGGCGGTTACATAGGAGGCGGTTTAGGAGGCGGTTTAGGAAGCGGTTTAGGAGGCGGCATAGGCGGCGGTTACATAGGCGGCGGTGGAATCGCAGGTCCAATTCGTACCCACACTCACACGCATACCACAATCAATCGAAACATTCCAATAGCAGTACCGCAAGCCGTACCAGTTCCAGTGGTACGTCCCATTCCGGTTCCGGTACCACAACCCGTGCCCGTACCAGTTGTTCGTCAAGTCAGCGTACCAGTACCCCAACCCTATCCCGTACAAGTAGTAAGACCCGTACCAGTTGTAGTACATCGTGATGTACCCGTTCCGGTACCACAGCCCGTGCCTGTACCGGTTGTAAGACACGTACCTTATCCAGTACCACAACCTATACCAGTTCCAGTTCATCATCATGTACCGGTATCCGTTCCACATCCAGTTATTCTTCGAAAAACAGTGCATTATGGAGGATACAGAGGTTTTGGGGGTTGGTAATTGAAAATATTGATAAATATTGTGATATCATTTCAAAATTAAATAATTAAAAAACTTATAATTCATAATTGAAATATAGTTATATAAAATATTTCCAGTACAAAACGTATTATTAAGTTTATTTTTCGGTCAAGTAATGACAACTAAAAATGTAAAAAATCATTTTTATTATTATTTTTTTTTCTGTATTAATAAATTTACTCTTAATTCTATTCATAATATATATTTGTACTAGATTAAAAATGACAAAATTTATTTTAATTTCTAAATAACTAACCCAAATTTATTAAAATTATTTTTTTTTAATTACTTTTTTAAAATTTCTATTTATATAAATTACAAAATAAAAATATAAACAAAAACAACTTCTGTATCTTCCCTTTCAAGCAGAAGAAAAAAAAAAGACATACAATAAAAATATATTTTGTATAATCTATCTTTATGTCATAAAATAAAAATTATATACTGAAATATTTTTATCACATTATTATCCTGATACATACATACATACACAACCACGCCATATACTCGAAAGGGTGTAGCACAAATTTTTTCCACTATCCCGAAATCAGTTTACTCCAAACATCCCTATTCAGACAAGCAACTTTGGCTTCATCTTCATTCATAATTCCTCCCACTATCCTGATAATGTTCCTAAACTGAAATAAGTCACCAATAAAAAGAACTCATTATATTAAATAAAACTGCTGTAGGTTCAATTTTTATATTGAAATTTATTTATAATCAACGTTTCGACGAAACTCAACGTTCGTCTTCATCAGAAAAAAAAAAACTGATACAAATGACATTACTGTAAACAACAGTAGATAAAAACAAGTTACTAGGTAACAAATAAGTGACTAGATTATAAAATTTCATAAATTTTAAAAAAATGTAAGCCAAATTTTATTTAATTCAATGTCTTCACACAGTAATTGATGTTGTTTATTTTTCATTGTATTAATTTTTCCTGATGAAGACATGCGGTGAGTTTCATCGAAAAGTTAATTATAAATAAATTTCAATACAGAACTTGAACCTAAAGCAGTTTTATTTTATAACCGGAAGTAAGTAACCGTTACAGAATAATAATCATCTAATATGTTTTACATCTACTATAGTACTCCAGTAGTAATTTAAATATTTGAAATTTGATAAAACTCTATACATAAATATCAGTAGCGTAAAGTATGAAAAACCACAAGAATCATTTGTTGCTGTTGCCAAATAGAAAAGAGCACATATGTATAAAAGATATCATAAATATGGATAAAACAAAAGTTGCTTGTCTAGATAGGAATGTTTAGCGAAAACTAATTTCTGATTAAATAAAAAAGTTTATGCTACACCATTAAGTACATGGCGTGATTATGTCTGTATGTAAAAACAAAACATAAAAAATAAAAAAAATATACATATGTAATTTCAGTTTATATATCAGAGAGCTTAATTAAACTTGAAACATACATATTTTGTGTTAAAAAAAATATTTAATATGGATGTCATAATACGATACGTATTTAAATATTAAACAGAAAAAAAAAAAATGTAAAACAGAACTTTCACTGAAAATCTATTGATGTATCAATATGTAAATTAAATTAACACGACACGTCTCTTCAGAGATCAAAAGATGAAAATTTACATTTATTAATGAATTTTATGTTTTCGTATTTGTAAAATTTAACGATTGAATAATTTTACATCATATCTATAATCTGACTTATAACATCAAACGAATTTCGTTTCATTACAGATTAATTTTTGAAAACTTTTGTTAATTTTAAATTAATAAAAAAAACTTGGTTAATTTTAAATTAATAAAAAACTTGTTTAATTTTATTAATTATTATATATTCTTACTATTATTCTCAGTGGTGTATTTTTGCTGAATTCGAGATTATTAAGCCCTCAAACCTCAAACCGCAGACGTTTCGCCATACATCGTAGATGGCATCCTCAGTGTTTGGCAACCAAGTCATCAAGTCAATTTTTATAAAATTATTTTAAATTCATGATTATTAATATAAACTAAAGTTACTCAGCTTGAGCTAGCTTAGCTAGCCGATTCAATGACTGTGTAACTTTTATTAATGTATTTCACAGATATACACTTATGAAAATAAGATAAATTTATTAAAAGTTGCTTTCTCATAATTAATAACAAAAAAATATATACGAATAAACTTGCGTTGGTATAATCCGTAACTCAAGTCAAGAGTCAAATAAAAATTATCAAAATCTAAATAAACAATAGAATTAATAATAATTTTCAAAACAAACAAGAGAAAGTGTTATTTATAAATTAAATGTATGCAAATAATAAAATATTTCTGATCATAAGAGATGAATCGTCAAAAAATCCAGTGAAAGTGGAAGACAAAATAAAATTTGTTTAATATTCAAAAATTCAATAGCTAGTAGGGAAGCTATATAAAAAAGACACTAACATAACTTTTATCGTACAAAGAAAAATAACACGCACAGCAAGCAACATGATCAGTTTTAAGGTAAAATATAAATGATTACATTTCAATTAAACCAAATATATTATTTTCTAAATTTGTTACAGATATTAGTAATTATAACGATAATAAAAGGAATTTATTCTGCAGTAACATTTGAACGTCAACAGAGAAAAATTGCCGAAATCACAGGCGACTATTTAAGAAAAGGCCTGGGCATTCTGGACGATGACATGTTGAATGCAATAAATAATCTAGCAGAAGATACAGTCGACACAAATCTCGAAATTGAAAACAATTCAGGAAGTGATATAACAGACGACGATAGCGAACCACTTGTTTACGAAGGAAGTTCAAAAGATAATTTGTTAAACCTTACGGAAACACAAATATTACGAGCGAACGACAGCAGAAACAATAACCAAAGAAGAAATCAAAACAGTGAGTTTGGAATTATAGATAACAGTTTTCCGCAAAAAAATATTTCATTTTCTGGCAAATCTTCTTTAAAATTTTTATCTAAATATAGTAATGGAGATACTCCAAATATTCCACAAATTGTTACTGCGTTAGTGTCACAACAATATCATGATTACAGGCCCACATATACACAAAAGACGACTCCAAATTTAATCTCGAAATTACAAAATTTATCATCGATTACTCAGCAACATTTAAATATAAATACAGAATCGTTTGAAAGACATACAAAACCATTAGAAAAACAATTAGAACCTCCAAATTTAATTCCAGTTTTCAATTCAGCGAAACAGTTAATAACCATACAAAATTTGAGAAATTATTTACCATTAACAAATAACTCGAAATTACAAAATTTACCTTTAAAAACTCAGCAAACATTAAACATAAATGAAGAATCATTTGAAGAACATACAAAACCATTAGAAAAACAATTACAACCTCCAAATTTAATTCCAGTTTTCAATTCAGCGGGACAGTTAATAACCATACAAAATTTGAGAAACCATCTACCATTAACAAATAACTCGAAATTACAAAATTCAAACATAAATATAGAATCGTTTGAAAGACATACAAAACCATTAGAAAAACAATTTGAACCTCCAAATTTAATTCCAGTTTTCAATGCAGCAGGACAGTTAGTAACAATAGAAAATTTAAGAAACCATTTACCACAATCAAACTTAACAGTTGCATTAGAAGATAATATACATAACCAACAAATTTTCAATCAGTTTCCACCGATTGTAGAAGCAGTACCGTTTGTAAATCCACAAGCACATTTGCAAAATTTTGATACACAATTTACAGATTCAAATCTGAGACAAGGAGTAATTAATTTACCAATATCAAATAATAATTTGGTAGAAAATACCCGACAACTTTCAAGTTCGTTATCATCTACGACATTACCAACTTTAACACAAGTTCCATTGCCAATTATAAGACCTCTTGGTGTACAGTTACCAACACATTTATATCAGCAACAACAGTTTCGACGACCACATCAAAATGTATTAGTGAGACAGTACTATCCTTTACCGGTACAGATTTTACAAACTCCGCCAATATTTAATGTACGGAATACAAGATATGTGTAAAAACAGTGCCATACCATCAGGTAACTAAGCGTGTTCAAATGACATAGACATAAGTAAAATAAAAAAGAAAAGCATATAATTAATTCTAATGTTATTAAATTCCCTATCAGGTTCGTTATTGTTTTTAGCAATGACGCGTTTCGACTTTTCAGTCATCTTCAGATTTTCTGAGTTTGGTCGGTGTTGTAGCTCGAGTGAATCTCAACACCGACCAAACTCAGAAAATCTGAAGATGACTGAAAAGTCGAAACGCGTTATTGCTAAAAACAATAACGAACCTGATAGGGAATTTAAAATAATAACATTAGAATTAATCATAACGCAGATTCAGGAGCCAAGAATAAAAGTTTATCTTTTGACATTAATAGAAAATCATATAAATTATATTTATGGCAAATAAAAAAAAAAAATTCAAGTCGTTTTAAATTAGAACAACATATTTAAAATCAAAAGAAAGTTATCAAAATTTAACGAAATCATCAAAATTTTCTCGATTAAAAAAATCATTCTTTATTCTAGAAAATAAACAAAAAATTTTTATTAGACATTAAAATAAAATAATAAATAATAATAATGAAATATTAGATATGATTCTCTCGCTATTTATTCAAATTATTATTTGAACTTTCATATATATCATACAAATTTGAATTTTCAATATTAATATAAATTTATTCTGAAAAACATTTCATTTTCATTTAAATATAGTAAAAAACAAAAAGGTTTTAGATTCTAGATCTGTATTCATATTTATTAATAATCGATGTTTCGACGAACTCAATGTATAAAGCTTTTAGAACTAATTATGTTAAAATAAAAATGCTTTAGGATTAAGATCTATATAGATATATTTTATTTAAAAATCATCATCAAGAAAAAATATACAAATGATATAATTAGTAAACAAATAAAACAAAAAAAAAAACAAGTTACTAGGCAAAAGTAACTAAATGATTTAAAAATTTAGTTACTTTCTATGTTTTGTTTGTTTATTATTTATTTCATTTGTACATTTTTTCTTGATGATGATATACGTAGAGTATATCGAAACGTTTATTTTTAAATAAAATATATACAGAACTTAATCCTAAAGCTTTTTATCTTTTGTTTCGTTATGAGTGCAAATAGTAAAATTTAAAAAATATAGAATTGTATTCTCAACTCTTTTTTTTGTGTAAAAATAATGCTCTGATTTTTTATTTCAAAATAATTTTTTCAGTTCTTTTTTTTACCGAACATGAATAATATTTCGATTTGTGATACTTTTACGATATTTAAACCATCAAAAATTATTGATTTAAAAATTTTACAAATGTTTCTCAAAGTCTCTTTAAAAATAAAACTTGTAATTGTCACTTTATTTAAATAAATAGACACACACTTTTCTGTGAACTGCAATAGATAACACAACATTATAAAACTTGTATACCTATTTATAATTTCATTATCTATGCAAAAAAATGTTAGTAACACGAGTTAAAGTTAAACTGTATGTCCTTCAATGAGGTTTGTAATTTAATAATATAATTTCTAAAATTAATTATCGTTTGTATATATATTGTTATCATCATTCAAGTTGTTGAAAATAAAATATTTAATTTATAAACGATATATTATTTGAAATTTAAAAAAAAAACAAAGATCCTATTATGTCTGATAAGAAAAGACGATATTATAATTCTTAATACTCATATTTTTCACCTTGAAACTGAAAATCAACATGGCACGTCGGGGCCATATAGTTAGTTTTATATTTATACTATAAGTATAAGCATTCTCGCATTAATGCTGTTAACCCTCTCAGGGTCAGGCGATAATGTATATTGTTCGCTGTATTTATTGTAAGTCAACATATAAACATAAGCCGTTGTTTCAAATATTCTTATTTATAAATTAATTTATTTCTCGTTGTGAATTGTAACATTATCAATTTTATTTTAGTTATTTAGATTTGTAATTTTATATCTTTTCTATTAATAAACATGAAATACGAACAAAGTAAAAAAATATTCGAGACATCTCTTTTTGAAAATATTTAATTTTAAACCGTTTGCGGGTTCATGCATTAAGAAAGCACTGCCCATATCATTAAAAAATTTAATATATTGCAATTTATAAAACAAGCTTTAAAAAATTGAAATGACTGGATTCGAACCCGGATTTTCTATTTTCGCAGCAAACGTTCTAACCACTAGACTACAAGCTCACGAAGAAAAAAAAACACATTGATCAATATTTTATGATAACATTTTATTTTTACTATTATGAATATCAAAATCAAAATAATTAATTTAATCCGAACTACATTCAACTCCATCTTTCTTTTATCTTTCCACTTAAATTTTTTCAATCCAATAAATCAACATCATGTCAAAAGAGATTTAATTAAACACCAACTGTTCACTACAATGTAACAATGGCCGTAAGCAAATCCATAGAGAGGTAAATATGTATATAGTGGTCCATAACTATCAGGCAATCCACATCTAAATTCGAAAACATATGAGTGAGGGTGGTTTTTGGTAACGTGTATTAACATCATCCCTTTATACGTGCTTCGCGTACGCCCTTTTCAAGCACGCATTGCACGCACGTGCCGACAATGAAACAGCCATCTCGTGGTTGTTTTTTCAAACTAAATTTCCCCTCTCGTTGAACTAACATCTATTTCATGTGGTTTCTTACAATCCTGCTTATTTTAGAAACTTTTGACTCTACTGTTCAAATTTTTCTGACGGATTATCTATTTCAAAGCAAATTTTGTGACATAATTAGAGTAAGCTTGTCGTGAAACACCCTGTATGATAATACAGAAATCTGAAAGTAAAGTTTTTGTAGTCCAATATAAATATATGAAAGTAACAATTGAATAAATTTTAAAACACTGAAATGTAATTAACTTTAATTATTATTAATCTCATATGAAAACAGTAAAAACAATCTTTCAGAACTCATATTAAAATAAAACAGCTTTAGATTATAGTTCTGTATTAATAAATATTAATACAGAACTACAACCTAAAGCCATTTTAGTCTCATATGAAAAATTAGCATTAGCGACGAATTTTTAACTCAAAAAGATTAAGATTTTTGAGATTCGCATACATATTAAACGGAACACCCGATATATAATAAAAACGGAAAATATTATTTTGCCGCATTTAAATTATCACCCTAAATAATAAATCATTTTTATTAACATGGAGTAAAATTTCAGCTAATAAATAAAAATTTAAAAAACTACCAAATTCATAAAACATGTATCCCTATTATATGAGCAAGCCAACAACGTAAAATTTTACAAGTAGATTACTGGTGGCAACACGGCGATAATTCATTTTTATAATGATATAAATTCGGCATAAAATTTTCTATAACGATAAACTTCTAAAGACATAACCTCTGATCACTAAAGCAACGGCAGCCAGAAGATGTACGTACGGCTGCCGACAATCGGGCAGCAACGACCTTATCCCCAAAAAGTGTTGGGGTGGCCCGCGCGCGTAAAAAGTCCGTTGCCCGAGCAACGGCCCAACCGACAACCCTCGCACAACGAGTCAAGGTCCCACGCGGCGACGGTGGAGGCAATCTCGCGGGCAGCAGCGGCACGTGCTTCAAGGCGATACCGAAGCGAAGACCTCGAACAAGCGCGCCCGAACTTGAAACAACTTCCGAGTTCACCACGTGGACTATGGCGGCAGCACACGATATATTCATTTTCTATTTTATTTTCAAAGGCGACAAATTATTTGAGATTCATTAAAAAAGTATCAAAAAAAAGTTATACGGTTGCGTAATTCTATGCTTATTTAATAACACAAAAATATTACTCACTACTATTGATACTATTATTCCATATATATTGTAGATGGACACTCACCTGAAATTCAAAAATAAAATAAATTAATACTAATAAAAGATTTAAAAAAAAAGCTTTAAAAATAAATTATTTGAGAAAGTAAATATTTATTTATTCAGAGCCGGCTCAGAGATCGGGACTTCGGGGATTCTTCCCGAGGCCCCGCGCTTTCATATACATAATTTTCGATAATGTTATAGAGCAATTAGCTATAAAAAAAGTTTGTACGCAATAGAAATAAAAAATATTATGGATTTTATTATATTATGTATTGAAGAAAGAAATATTTCATTAAATAATTAATAAAATTTTGTTCATGTATTATTTCTTCCTTTTTTGGGAAGGGGCCCCGCATGTAATATTTTCCCGAAGCCTCGCAAAACCCGCAGCCGGCCCTGTATTTATTTATTTTATTACACCAAACAGGCAACAGTCCAATTAAATGGCGAAAATAATACAAACACATTATTCACATAACACATAAATTTACTTATAAACAATGGTCCAAATTACGAGTACGGTTTTCAAATTAGTTTTAACTATCAGTTTTAAGACAACGTACACTCTAAAAAAATTGTTTAGTTACTAAAATTTAGTTACCGATAACTAAATTTTGGTAACTACAACCAAATTTTTTTTAGATTGTAACTGTCATAAGAGCAAGGACTAAACAAATTAACTAAAGCAGCCAAAAACCGAGTTTGTAATATCAGCCAGTACAATGTTTACAATGTGTAAATGATTAATAAAAATACGAAGAGAACATAAAAGAAAATATACTTAATTCTAACTTATTAAATGAATGACACTTATGATGAATGGGAGACTTTGTTAGAAGATTAGAATGAGCAAAAGACAGATAAAAAGTATTTGTACTTCTTGTAGAGGGAAGAAGAAGAAATTGTAGTTGAGAGTTTGAGAGAGTAGTGTAGAGTCATCGATAAAGTTATTAATTAACTTTAAAAAACAAGTCAAAGATGAAATAGTTCTGCGAGATTGTAGACTATAAAATTGAAATAA
Organism: Clivina fossor; assembly: GCA_963966155.1. Classification (NCBI taxonomy): domain Eukaryota; kingdom Metazoa; phylum Arthropoda; class Insecta; order Coleoptera; family Carabidae; genus Clivina; species Clivina fossor. Next base: position 8,291,963 of record OZ014564.1, on the reverse strand, counting down.
AGAAAGTAAGAGCGAGTAAAGGTAAGTATAATAAGGATACATATCAATCGATTTTAAGAATAACAAGTTCAATTGAATTTGAATTGTAAAACTTAATGGCTCGATTTTAAAATCGGTTTTAATTAATATTCATTAAAACAACATAATTGTCTAATAGCTTATGTTCTGAACACAATTAAGTATCTATTATTATTAAATTAAATTATTCACTATTAATATAAATATGTTATAGCCTTCTTTGTAAATCTTATTAATTATAATAATTATAGTTGAACGTAACGTGTGACATATTTCTCGTATTTTATTTTAGGTGTTACATAACTTTTATTTGTATTTTTTTTTTAAGTAAAGCAACAATATTCACTTAATTTAGTAACTTGTTTCTATGTTCTGTTATTTACTGTAAATGTCGGTTATTAATAAATATTAATACAGAACTTAAACCTAAAGCCGTTTTATTTTATTTTTATATTCACTTATTTTTTACAACTGAATATTCGGTATTAAAATATTTACTTAGTAAAATATTTACTAAAATATAAATCTTTATACAGATCATCAACAACAGAAATATTAAAAATATATTTCCTCTGTTAAAATATCAATCAAAATGTAAAATTAAATTTTTACTATTTTCTGGCAAAACAAAACTATAAAATATAAAACCAAATAATAAAATTGTATATAACTAAAAATTTTCAAAAATAGAATTTACGATAAGAAATATTACGCCATATAAAACTTTATATGATATTTTCCAATTAAATTATTATATTTATCATAAAATCTTCTCTTTATATAAAATTAATTTTCATTTACCTTGACCAGCTTCTGTTTGAAGTCATGTTAGAAAACATAAACGACCTTTTTGTTCTTATTCCTTTTAGTACATTTTTATTATGTCACTCTGTTATACTTGACAATATAAGTACAAATATATCATAATATAAAATTCAAATAAAAATAAAAACCCACAAAAAATACATAAGAAATAAATATATTATACAAAGTAAGAAAAAGTAATAATATTATAAAACGATATGATCAACAAATTACATAATAAAAAATTCAATAAATCATTTATCAAATTATCTCAATATAATAGATCGGCAAATTTTAGACATATTTTTTTAACATCATAGATTATCTTCAAGATTGGAATCGTTATTTGTAATTTATCCTTGATGAATAAAAAAATCAATTTATAATCAATCATTATTTTTCAAACTTGTCGCAAAATACAGATTTATAATTATAGATGAATAGAATAAAATCTATTGATTTTTATTGATTTGATTTCTGCCAGACTTAGGAACCGTTAGATAACAAATGATTAATTTTCTATAAATTAGCAACATTAAAATTGATTAATCTTTAAATGAGATTTTCAGCATAGAGTAAAGCATTTTCTCTGAACGTTTATAGATTTAAACTATATTTCATTAATAAAATAAAATAATTTCCCCTAAATCACAAGCAATAATATTAAAAAAAAAGCTGTATATATCTTTCGAAAGCAGTAGCAAAAGATAAAGCTAAAATCCTAATCTATCTGAAGTTATACAAATACTCAAAGTACCCAGTGGTCAAATGATCAGTAAAATTATATTTTAATTTATTATATTTTCATTACGTATTGTAATCATACCAACTTTGACATATCGAGATTTTTACAGATAAGCACGAATTAGGCTGTTTTAGCGTGATGTCCGTCTGTCAATCTGTGGACACGTGTAGACAAAATTCGACTAAACTGATTGTTATAAAATTTAATATTTAAGCTTCGAAGGTGAACATCTCAATTTGATCAGCTTTTGGTAAAGATCTGCCAACCGAAAGTGGTAATTTACTGATATCATTTTTATGCGTTTTGCGAATATTTTGAATTATTTAACAAAAGTTGCCAAACAAGATATAACTAACAACTTTTACTTGGAAAATTTTTTAATACGGCTAAATAATTTTCTTAGAATTTTTCATATTTTCATATATATATTAAATTATGTAAATATGTGGCATATTTATGTCAAGACAATTTTTGTTTCTAATGGCTACAGTAAATGTTATACAAATTTTCTATTCCATAAATTTATTTAATACAATGGGCCAGTTCTGTGATGACCACAACAGATTTTTTTATTTGTCATTAAAGTATTATTTTTCTGATGAAAATTCAGTACAATATTACAGAACTTTAAATCTAAAGCCTTTTTATTTTAATATAAGTTCTAATATATTTTTACTATATTAATGAATACAATTTATTTAATAATATAATATGAATTACTGAATCTTCACACAAACTTTCTCCATATAGGTTCCCATCAAAAATCAGTTACAACTCATAGTTGAGTAAGCAAGTACCCAGCAGTCAACCGTAGTACTTCTCGTACAAGTACAATGGCAGACGGTGGAGCGGAACCGTCTGCTTCCTGCGTCCCCGTCTGGGTACTCGAAGCTCAGGCACACACCAAGTGCTCAACCATCGCTCACAACGTGCGCTCATTACCGTCGTCGGCCGCGCACACAGCCGAAAATGGGTTACTCTAATTGAAGAAATGTAGGCCAGCGGACGGCGTGGCGCGCGTGGCCCTACGCTACAGCCCGCAGCCGCCCCCCCGCGCTATCGCCTACCAACCTACCATATGTAGGCTACCGATGGCATTTTCACAATCTCCTATACGGCACAGAGCAGAATTTAAAATTGGAACTTCCATTAATTAATAATTTATAAATTATTATTATTTTAATAATTAATAATAATTTTTTAATCTAGTTACTTTGTCACCTAGTAACTTATTTCTATGTTTTGCTTGTTTATTATTTATGTCATTTGTATTATTTTTTCTAATAGAAATATACGTAGAATATATCGAAACGTCGATATTTAAATAAAATATATGCAGTACTTAAAACTAAAGCTTTTCATTTTAAGATATTTAAGTTTGTGATTAACTTCACTCACTAAATTGAGCGTGAAAAACAAATTACTAATAAATATTTTATAAAAAATAAAATAGTATCATAATTACTACGAACAATTCTATAACAAAACCAGCACAAAACTTTATTTTATATAAAAACAAAAGTATAATGATTTTCAAAAGTATATATTTTTAACGTATAATGTAAAAAATTCAATAATTTTACATAAAAACCTGGAACAACTGATTTACAAAAGTTTAATATGTAAATTAGCAGACGTCACAGAAAAAATTTTACATTATATAAATATAAAATACGTATATTTTATGTAAGTTTACATTCTTTTTCGGTAAAAATTACTTATTTATTAATTTATTTCAAATTTCAAAATTATATTATTTTTAGAAAAAAAATCTATGTAAATCATCGTTTTGCTGAAATAATATGTAATTTTTTTTACTATGGTTTTTATGTAAAAAGACATCTTTTTTTACAGTGTAAGCCCTATATAATATCCCTAGTCATTCAGCGAGATAATTTTAAATATTGCTCTGTACTGTACGGGATATTGTAAAAATGCCTACCGGTACCAGTGGCCCCGAACACAACGCGATGCATCCGAGATGGATTTTGGTTTAGTCGGGTTACGTTTATCCGCTCATAGCTTTTCGGATGGTGTAATACGGTAGTCGACGCGCTATTATTTTCAATTTAAGTTTTTGTTAGATATTAAACAGTCACTAATGTTTGGTTTGGTTGTGCTGGTTACAAATTCAGAAATTAATTCTGCATAAGTTCGGATACTTTATGAACATCTATTGTTCTAACTTCATTAGTCGTTGTTATAGTTTGATTAAATAAATAAATAATGGATTTATTACTCAACAGACAGTACATTCAATAACAGAGTAATATATAAATGTAATAAAGAAATAAAAAAAAATAATGTAAAAATCTTTCAGAAGTCATTATATAAAATAAAACGGTTTTAGGTTTAAGTTCTGTATTAATATTTATTTAATAATCGACGTTTCGATGTATTCAAAGTACATCATCATCAGGAAAAAATGATACAAATGACATTTACAGTAAATAACAGAATATAGAAACAAGTTACTAGGTAATAAATAAGTAACTAGATCATAAAAATTCTATAAATTTTTAATTAATGAAAACCACTGATTTAAATAAAATTTGACTACATGTCCTGATTACAACAAAAACTCTAACAGTTTTAGACTTAAACAAATATACAAATAAAAATGAGTTGGAATTAACTGCACTATAATTTAGAATATATTCACTTTAATTTAAATCATATTCACTTTGATAAAAACAATTTGCATCCATAAAAAAATAATTCCACTATAATTAAATTTATTCAACTTTAAAAAAAATATTTTAACTTTGAAAAAAACAAAATGCACAAAAAAAAATATTATCACTTGTATTAATTAATTTTCACTATAAAACGGATACTTTCCACTATAAAAACGGATAATTATTCAAATTTATAGTGCAAATTATTCAAATTAAAGTTTAGGTTGTACCAAGTGCAAAGTATCTAATTTATAGTGGAAAGTATCCAAACTAACCAAGTGCATTCTATTTTAATTCAAGTGCATTTATATATTTCCCAATAAAAATAAATTTAACAACTTTTTGTCTATTTTATTTTCATTCATATCCACTTACATAATAAAATTAAAGTCAAAAAATCACCAGCATACAAATGGTCATTTTATTAATATCCCCGTCCGTTTCATTCACATTCTTATATCTTACTGTCCCTTCTACATGCATATACCGTTCACGTTTGAAGATGATTTCAAATTTTTTGACAGTGAAAGTCACAGAGCTAAACCTCAGGTTAATAATGCGACCCATATTGTACCACAAGCGTGTGAAAGTTTTCAACGAAAACTGTGTTATTAATTTATTTTTTTTCTTTCTTGTCTAATAGTACATCCTGGAGTATGCGTAGACATATGTAAGCGATAAATGTGTTAAACATTTTTTTTTTAATTTAATTTCTTTTCAATTGTGTCGAGTTGAAGAATCTCATGACAATTAGTTTAATTGATAAGTTACAATAGAATAATTTTTACGGTGAATAAATTTGGATGTATTGACAGATTATCTATTAAGAGAAATTATTTAACTTTTAAATTATTTTATTTTTATCATTTCTAAATTTACATGCTCAAAGATCATATAATTGTAATAATATTTTTTGTTTAAAATAAAGGGTACCTAGATAAAAGTAATAAAAAATTACTAAAATAAAACGACTTTAGGAGATAGTTCTGTATTAATTTTTATTAATAATGAACGTTTCGACGTACTCTACGTGCATCATCATCAAGAAAAAATATACAAACAGAAACAAGATACTAGAAAACAAAAAGCAAATAACTAGATTATAATATTTATAAATTCTTAGTCAAAGAAAGCCAAATTTTATTTAAAACAGTTATCTTTTTCTTTGTATTCTCTTATCAATCTACTTTTAGTAATAGTATTGTTGGGTCTTTTAGTATTTTCAAATTTTACATCATGAAGATTTCTAACGTATATTTTGCAAAAGCGGATTTAATTTAATTTTCGATCAATTTTAAAATACTTAATTATAAAATAATTGTAATAATAATTAAAGATTATCTATTTTATTAAAAAAAAATTAGCTAATTAAAATAGTATTAAAAATCAAATATTCCCTGATACTGTAGCGAAAAGTTAATAAAATGTAATAATTTCAATTAAACCACAAAAAATAATTAAAAAAAAAAGTTATACTATCGTTTTATGAAAAACAAACAGGGAAACTATATACTTTAGGCATTCCTGGTAGCGATAAAAGTATTTGTTTAATTTTTAATTATCGTATTTGTCGGACCATAAAAAGCATTTTAAATTTATGGGACGATTTTTAGAAAATCTGGCGCGTTTTAACTAATTTGATTAACATATTGCACCAGTATTTGAACTTCTCTAATAGCTTCGATACAGTATAAAGATTCGTATCTATCATTTCGGAAAACTTAGTGTATGATTTTGATCGACATACGTAAATATGACATATGACAGATTAATTTGTATTATGATGTAGATCTTATCTTAGTTCGGAAAATTTGAATCGCGTATACGTAATTATATATAATAATTATGACAAAAGGACAGATTTTCATAATGAGAACTATATTTTAATATTACCTTCGAACCATAAGACGTACCCCAATTTTAAGTCGATATTTCTATGTAAAAAGGGTGCGTCTTATAGTCCGATAAATACGGTAAATTAATTTCAATAAACAATGTGTTAAAAAGAGCGAATAATTTCATACATTTTCCACTAGTAATTAAAATTAGATACTTTACACACAACAATTAGTCATATAACTCGGTGAAAATTTATATTCTACGAATAATCGTTTGTTATGAAACGAACGTGGGTAACCAAGACTTGCACATAGTTGCTGGTAAACTAATATGAGTTTAATAGAAAGATCAATAGACATACTCCATGTTTGAATAACGTATCCAAGTGTTTTGTATGGTACGGTACGGCAAGCGTTAAATTCGGTGAATTTTGGAAGGCGACATAATTTCTAGGATCGCGTTTCATGGAAAGCAGACACACGTTTCACCGGAACGTTATCGTCTTTTCCAACATGTCCACGTACTACCAAGCCAGTGGCGTACCAGTAATTCTTTGTCTTTTAATTTTACTGAGATAATTATTACTTAATTCGTTTTATATAATTTTCAGGCCCCTTATTAACTAACCAAAATTGTTAAATGCAATAAAATATTTCCAATATGTCATTTCACTTATTTAATTGGTCTGATTAGATGTTCAAACAGCTTAATTACTAAAAAGATATTGCAAAAACATAATTTTTTCGTGAAGTATTTGGTATTACCAAAATAGATTAAAACCCGGTTACACAAATTATTGTTAAAGTAATCAATAAATTCACATTGTCAACTGTTTTTCAAACCACCACATTGATTGTTCAGTTAACAAGTTAATAATAATAATATTAAGAATTTGTTTATACTGTAAACAAATGGGTATTATATACCCAATTACATATTTAAGGTCTATTTGTAATACATTACATAATCAATATTTCTTATACTATGGTTATTACAAAAAAAAATATATATATATAGCAATTTTTTTATTATAATTTGTGTATGAATGAGAACAATAATTTGTTCCACACCCTTATGGTTACATAGCGTAAATATGTATGTATAAGCAAATTGTTAGACAAAAAATTAGTAAAGTTATCAACTGCCATTAATCAATAACAGTTGTCAATCAATCAGTCAGTTGTTAAACACATAATCAGCTACAAACAGTTAGTGCAATTTTCGTAAAATAAATTAAAATAAAAATAAAATTTTTACAAAATTATTTTTGTTCTACACTGTAGAAAATTGCGAATTTGATGATGTAATTTAATAATTTTTACTAATTTTCGACGCCAATATTTATAATTACTTTTTACTTCGATATTTATCTTGATTGATTTATCTCATGAGGATTAAAAAAAAGCCACACTTTTGTGTTAATTCTTTAAAATAATTAATCATACATTATTAACATACTCTAATCAGATTTTATTTAATTAATTAATTTCAATTTAAAAATAATTTTATGAATAGTAGCTAATTTTTTTTTTAATTCAGCGAATATAATACTAGATTCGGTAATTCGAATCCGCTGGCCGGCGTTTCTGTTCATCGTAAAATAAAAAATGTCACAAGGTCAGGCATTAATTAAACAGAATCAGACACATCAATATGCAAATGCACGACTTGCATTTTCGAAAAAGTGTCTAAATGAATTATCACGGAACAAGTACGTCGTATTTTCGGTTAATGTTTTCCTGGAGCTGTCGTACTAAATATAATAATTCAAAATCAACAACAACAAAACATAGCTGATAAAATATTTGAGTAAATCTGAAATTAATGACTTTAAATCAAAAATTTACTTAGTAATTCCTACTCGGAATTATTTTGCTACTGAAAAACAAATCTAATCACTCCCAATTTGGATATTTATAATAAAAATTTCTAACATTATAATTACTTTAGAAAGCATTTAACAATGTTTTATGCAATCGAAACTGAAAGCAAATTGCAAAAAAATGTTATAGTATATTATATGTTTGACAACGCTATTAGATAGTCAATTGTTTTCGAACGCGTAACAACTAAATTTACGTTAACTGACAACGTATTTAACAACGTCCTATACGATCAGCCAACAATATTATAAAATTTTCTAATTAAAAAATTAAATTGTTAGTTTTCCTGGAGTGAAATTTTTCTAGCTGGTCAAAACTTTTCCTTGTAAAATAAAAACTTCTACCCACGCCGCTTATGTCACTGACAGCCAAAGTTAAAGATCGTCTTCAGCATGTGAAACATCCGACACCAGGAGCCATCCCAGCGAATGAAGCGACGCGCATCGGCGACGAAGCGAACAACCAGACGACGGCATCGCTTTGCTCCACTTTACGTAACTTGGTACGCTCTGTGCGCTCATTGTATGGAATGGCTTCGTCGTTTTCTAGGTTTCATTCGCTGCGTCTTCTTCTTTTTCTTATATTTTATACCCGTAACAGATATATATATATATATATATATATATATATATATATATATATATATATATATATATATATATTCGTATATGAAATGCAGCCAATGTTCGTAGTTCTTTTTCAATGTTACGACTGTCTGAAAGTCTCTCAATTGGCAATAACGAAATGAAAATGATGAAAATAATATTTAGCATCGTATTTTAACCCGTTTACGTTTATTTAGTTTGATTTTGTATTCTGTACGATTTTGAATACAACTATATTTCAACGATTTCAAAAGCTATAATCAATGTAAGATATACAAATTACTGCATAATAAGGTAGACTGTCCTAGCTTACTTGAAAAACATTGGCCCGTATTCTCACCTCACTTTTTCGTGAAAAAGTGCTTTTATCATTAATTTTAAAATAACTTTTTGCTTTTGTTTGTCATCAAATATAAATAATTTTTCTATATTTGATCATTTTTATTATATTTTATATTATAAAATTTAAATAAACTATTTTAAAATGCTTAATAAATTATTTTAAGTAAACTTCAAAAGTACTTTTGGCAAAAATCACTTTTATAAATGAGGTGAGAATACGGGCCTTAATTTTTCAGTTCCAAGATTTTCGTCTCATTCGTTTTATTGTGATTCTTCTGGATAAAATATGTTATATAACACGCATATCAATCAACAAAATATGTAGAAATTTTAACAATTGTTTATCCAATTCTGATATTTTTCATAAAAATTTACATTCACTAATTAATAGCTTAATTAGTTAAGTTAAAGTCATAATAATATATTTGTATATGTATTAATATCATTATATATTAACTGATTTGTCATTTTTTTTTTAAACAGATGCGGCAAAAGTCTGGAAACGGTCGAATAACTCTAGAAATACACGTACCGTCGACAAATAAAAAATACGTGTTTCATGTTTTCAAAAAACTATTCAATAACAAATTTGATCCCCCCAACCCCAACTCCGAATTATGTAGATTTTGTCTGAAACTTTTTTTAGTTAGTGATTGTAATCACAAGAATTAAAAATTTTCGCAAATTGTTAACAATAGAGAACAATTTTGAAATGTCATTACATAGCAGTAAATAGCAACATTTATTTAATGTTTACTAATAGAAATTGACAGAAACTCTCTACATCGAACTCATTGAACTATAGCAATGAAATAATTAAATCAACTTTAGTATTCAGTTAACAAGCATTATCAAACACATTCTGTTGTCCTGGATAAATTAGCGAAATTACAAAATGATAATAAATATTTCGCGTGTATATCAATTAGTCGTCGAAATGAAATGGCCGCCGATAATTCAAGGACAATGCGTGTACTGGTTAATTACGATTAGCTCATTTAACGCGTTATACCAATGGAAATTGGCTCGTTTATCAAAGTTAATATCAGCGTTTGAAATTAGATCAGGTGCATCGTGCATCGGCTGATACGACTGTAATAGGATAGGTAGAAAATTATTTAGAAGACATGAAAAAGAATTATGATACGGGTAGCGTAAGAAAACATATTACTACGATGTAGTTATAATTGATGAGCTATAATTTTGTATGCAGGTAATTAACATAATTAAAAAAAAAATCTATATTGAAGTATTTGTTTTAAACTAATTTTTTGTTGTGCATTCTATATAATCTTCAAGTATTTTTAAAAAATATTTTAGTTATTTCTATCTAAATAAAAAGAATAGATAATTTCAATCTTCTAAACATAATAGATGAAACATCCAGTCTAAGTAAACAATTATGTTTATTATATTGATCTAATGTAATTGGATATTTTTTTTATAGTTTTCTATAATTAATTAATATCAGAAGTGCCCGATATTTGCCGAGAAAATATTACTATTTGTGGAATCATCAACAAAAACGGGTATATCAATGTAGCGAATTTTATTGGGGGAGAGAGGAGCGCCTTGACTCTGGGTCGTTAGCCCACAGCCAAGCAAGGGACCTAAAGTTTATAGTGGATACCGAACCACTCAGACCCAACCGATATTAGTTCAGTGGTACAAGGTTTTAACACCAAAAATAATATATAATTTAATTTCTGGTGTGAGCGCGATGAAAACCAGAGACTTTTGACCTACGATTGTCTAAATAAATAAATAAAAACATTACAAAATCAAAATTTGTAATATCAACAGTTAAAAGTATAATTAATGCTGCTACTCTGGTCATTACATTTAAATTTAAAGATCTTTAGCTTAAACGAGACTTTTAATTGGCGCTTTAAATAAATTTAAATAGAACAATTCTGAACTTGCATGCCATTTAAATTATAGGAATTTAAGCTAAAGATTTCACATTTAAAATAGTGAAAAGAACTGAAATTGAAAGTTCTTTATATTTAAAGATTTAAGCTAAATTTAATGAACATAAGTTGTTAATGAATATTTAACTAATATTCCTAAAATTTATAAAAATAATTTAAAATATATTAATGTCAAAAGATAAACTTTTGTTCTTGGGTCCTGAACAAGCGTTATGATTAATTATAATGTTATTACATTCCCTATCAGGTTTGTTATTGTTTTTAGCAATGACGCGTTTCGACATTTCAGTCATCTTCAGATTTTCAGAGTTTGGTTCGTGTTTGTAGTTCTAGTGAACCACAAACACGGACCAAACTCAGAAAATCTGAAGATGACTGAAAAGTCGAAACGCGTCATTGCTAAAAACAATTACAAACCTCATAGGATATTTAATAATATTATAATTAATTAAAACATACTACATCACAATTAAATATATTTAATATTGACGGTTTATCAGCAGACCAGAAATAGCCAGCGTCTCCAACACCGTGAAACAATTCATCACGGCTGGGGACCTTTGGCAACAGCTTTTGAAATACAATAATCGTGCATTTTGTTTGGCGAAAGAAAAACCTAGCCACTTAGTCGCCATTAATTGCAGAATTTATAATAACCTATCAGCCAACCCGAAAAGTGCCCCTGACTCTTCCAATTAGCATTATGCAACGATGCAGTAAAAACAGTATCCGGCCCCTAGCGTATTTAACCATATAACCGACGCCATTTTAATATCATAATGCACATGCGCCATAATAATTATGGAATCGAAGACAGCCATGATTTTGTTTTACGGAACGCGCAACCATTAATATGAAATGTTTTGCTCTGATTCCAGTTTTCATAAAGTGTATATTATGCATTTGTTTCCATGTTTCATGTTCGTACCGTGTACATATGTCTGATTTTGTGACTTTGATGTTTTGATAAATTGAATTATGACAAATGGATGTTGTAATACGTTCGTATTGTTAATTTCGACAGTTTTTTTTTTGTTTGTGTATATTCAAATCAAACAGAATGTGTATCGCTGTAAATTGAAAACATGTGTTTTTATTTATACCTTCTATAATTTTATTTGCGCATTTTTGTTAAAAATTGATATTGATAATTTTACGTCAAAATTCATAATTAATAGAATATTTTTATACCAATAAAAATAGCAATAAAATTTTACTATAAAAAATCTGTAATTTCATTTTATTATAAATATTCCGTATTTCTACCTCAAAATTCTGTATTTTTTACATAATTCATAATAATTACATAAAGTAAGTAAAAATAACCTAATAAGTATGTAAAATTGCTTACTTTCAGCAAATTGCATCATATACTTAATATAAAATTTCATATTGTTGCGGTATAACTTCTTAAATTATGTAAAATTACAACTTGTATATTAATATCTGTAATAATTCATCAAAACAATGAGACTTAGTACATATTTTGTGTAATAATACTAATAAAATATTTTAACTGTAATTCATTCATTTCAAAATACATCCTTTATGTAAATTTGAAAATATTTATGTAATTATACCAACAATAATATTACAGAACTAAACAAATATTACCTATTTCTGGCAGCAAATTTCTGTAAATTTACTAAAAAAAGACTTTACTAAAAAAAATATATATGTACTTTTCCATCCCGTTGGTGATATCATATTACATGATGTTTGTAATAGTAATGATATTATGTTTTTTTAAATAATTATGCAAAATTACAGTAGTTAAGTAATTATACCTAGAAATACTAGACATCATACATATACCTATATGTATACCATCATCACTACACAAGGCTTTCCGAAGAATAACATCCATATATAAATTAAACAGTCCAGCAGACATTACACAGCCATGTTTCACGCTTACAATAATTAATATAAACTTAAAAAATAAAATAAATTTAAACTATTTTCATGCAGTTTCAAGTAGATGAGTAAATAAAGCAATACCATCGAGTAATTATATATTTACATACGGCTTACATGTAGTAGGCACATATGTGCGTAATCTTCATATAAACGCGATCTCGCAAATGTGCTATTTGATAATGTTTGTAAATATTTCGTTAGATGTGAGTGTTTGCGGATATGTTAACTCCCGCGGAGATGACCTACATCACATATGCTATAATATATATATATATATATATATATATATATATATATATATATATATATTACTCTCAAGTAGTTCGTATTTGTAAACATATGTAATGTGGTCTGAATTACCCGTGCGACATATACCGCGAGTTCACTTATTTTTAGATTAGATTTTTATCGCTTCAATCTTTTTCTTTATTTCAACTCAAATTTTCCTGACAAAGACAGTTACCACATATTAACTCAATTATATGTATATATATATATATATATATATATATATATATATACCGGGTGTCTACTTTTTTTTTGTTACATAGGGAATACAATGCTAAAATTTTCATTTGGTGATAAATTTTCCCCTAATTATTATAGAACAAAAGTACAAATACAAAAGTTGTTTAGAATTCAAAAATGCATCAAATGATGCCAAATTTATCAATATAGGATGTTCCGATCAAGAATTAGAAGCAAATTAAAATTTCCATTTTTGCGCTCTTTACATCAAAGTGCCATGGAAATTAAACAAATAATTTCATTTCTTCTGGAGTTTGAGTTTGACAGATCGTATTTATTTTATTGTTACGTTCTGTATTATTATTATTGGGAAGGAACCACCCTACCACCCACCCTTCCCAACAGTAAAAAGAAGAAGGGAAAGGTAAATATAGGGGTATTTTATTACAAGTCGGCCTGTTTAGGGCAAGAACATATAATATATGGTAGTAGTTTACAGTGTTAGTAAGAATACAATAAATATCAATATATATATATACATATATACATACATACATACATATATATAGTTAACACGTAAATAGTAATGCGTAGTAATAATAGTATTATTATTATTATTATTATTATTATTATTATTATTATTATTATTATTATTGAAAATAATGAATAAACTTAATGTAAATGAAAAGCTATTAAGTATAAAAAGTATTAAGTATTTATTATTTATTACAATGAAAGGGTATTTTACTCGGCTGTACACTACGTACTAGCTGTGGTTTTAAATTGTGAATGTCTCCATTATAATTTTAAGTAATTGTTTAATTTATTTATTAACTTCAAGTTATAAAAACAATACATTTGAATTAGATGACTGGCATTATGCCTAATATATTTATTATAATAATTTAAACTTATCCCTGAGGATGCTGTAAGTTGTGCAGTGAAACGTCGGATAAGAGTTTAATAAATAGTAAATAGCTGAACTCCGTAAAACTTTCTTTATTTATTACAATATTCAATATACCTATAAAACAGAAAAATTCATGAATACAAGATATAGGAGAACAAAAACGAAACTAACAATTTAAATTAAATGTTCAAATAAATCGCCATTAACTGCCAAACAATAACCTAATCTGTTATAAAATTCGTGACGTACAGAGCTTAATTGTGTTTGTGTTATATTATTGCACTCTTCAACAATGGCATTTTTCAAATCAACAAGATTTTTGATATGTCGTTTATAAATTTTCTCCTTCAAATATGGCCATAAAAAGAAATCGCACGGTGCTAAATCGGGCGATCTAGCTGGCCAATTAATTGGACCACCTCTACCAATCCATGAATTTGGAAAACATTGATCCAAATATAATTTAATGTTGCAGCTGTAATGTGCCGGACATCCGTCTTGTTGATACCAGACAACATTATCTTGAGTTGCACACTCTTCTAACTGCGGACCAATATGATTTTGCAACATATCCAAATATTTTTCGTTGTTTAAATTATTTTCAATAAAAAATGGCCCAATTATACACCTGCCAAAAATTCCAGCCCATACATTAACTTTTTCTGGATATTGGGTACGTGTTGCTACCATTAAATGAGGATTTGTTTGGCTCCATATTCTAAAGTTTTGTGTATTAGGTTCGCCGTGTAAAGTAAACGTAGACTCGTCAGTAAAACAAATAGATTTCAAGAAGTTTCTGTCTAAATTGGATTTTTCCATAATAATGTTACTAAATTCGCTTCTAGCCATTTTATCCGCTTCAAATATCTCTTGGTGCGTGGAATATTTATAAGAATGATATTTTTCATTTTTTAGTACCTTATGTATTGTTGAAGGATGCAAATTTAATTCAGCACCAAGTTGACGCACACTAACATTTGGGTTTTCCGTTACACACAAAAGTATATTCAATGTATTTTCTTTAATTGCATTTTGATTTAAATTCTCCTCCTGATCTTCTGCGTTGATTTTTCTACAATTTTTACAACGTTTTAACACACTTCCAGTTTCTTCGAATTGTTTAATTATCCTACGAATAGTCATAGCGGAAGGTATGGGACGGTTTTCAAAGAAAGCGCTGAATAAATCTCTTACTCGTCGTATCGAATTTCCAGTAAAATACCATTTTACGCACTGAACTTTTTCATTTACCTTAAGTTTATTCATTATTTTCAATAATAATGATAATAATACAGAACGTAACAATAAAATAAATACGATCTGTCAAACTCAAACTCCAGAAGAAATGAAATTATTTGTTTAATTTCCATGGCACTTTGATGTAAAGAGCGCAAAAATGGAAATTTTAATTTGCTTCTAATTCTTGATCGGAACATCCTATATTGATAAATTTGGCATCATTTGATGCATTTTTGAATTCTAAACAACTTTTGTATTTGTACTTTTGTTCTATAATAATTAGGGGAAAATTTATCACCAAATGAAAATTTTAGCATTGTATTCCCTATGTAACAAAAAAAAAGTAGACACCCGGTATATATATATATAAATAATAAATTAAAAACAATACAATGGATACATAAAATTTTTGAATGTCCCGAATGTTTATTTAATTTAAAACATGGAAAATACAATTTTCATTAAATTGGACAAAAAAATTGTAATTATTTAAATATTACACTGTAGAAAAAGAATCTGTAATTTTACATAAAAACCTGAAACAACTGATTTACGAGAGTTTAGTATATAAATTTATAAATACTATTTACTTCAGTATTTATATATATATATATATATATATATATATATATATATATATATATATATATATATAAATAAGCAGTAAATATACTAAAATATTTTGTATTGTTTGTATTTGTAAAAATAATACAAAATATTTTAGTATTTTTACAAATTATTTATAAATAAATGAAACAAATTTAATAAAATATCTGTAAAATATTACATACATTTTTATAAAAATAATGATGTCTCTAAATTTACATAATAAACTGGTGTTTATCAGTTGCCCCAGGTTTTTATATAAAATTGTTGAATTTTTTTTACAGTCCATATAAAATATAATATATATTTATATATTTTACTTATAATTCCTATTTTCGGGTATGTTTGACTTTGAAAATATATGAATCCCTTACCATTTCTTGTAACTCACTTTTGTGTCTATATTATTGTGCCTATATTATTTTCTAATTGCACCGATTGAAATTAGTCAGTATTAAAATAAAATGAATTTAGGTTAATAAATAAACAGAACATAGAAACAAATTTCTATGTTCTGTTTATTTATCGTGAATGTCATTTGTATCATTTTTTCTGATAAAGATATACATACGTTGAGTACGTCGAAACGTCGATTATTAATAAATATTAATACAGAACTACAATCTACAGTTATGAAAGATTTTTTACTATGTTAGTCAGTATTATTTTTGCAAATTAACAACATATTTCTCCCTTAAATCATTTTCTGCGTACGCCACTGATCAAGGCCGGATTTAAACTTGATAAGGCCCTAAGCTATTTGAGATATGGAGCAATACAGGCGAATCCCAGTGTTCATAATAAGCAGTATATTTAAGTATATATGACACTTGCTAACTCGAACAATTTTTTTTTTTTGTGCCCAAAGCTATAGCTTGTTTAGCTTATACGTAAATCCTGCACTGCTACTGATTATATATTAAAATATCATATAAAATTTACTGACCAATAATTTTCATGCAAATTTATTAATTTTTCACTAAAGTATATTTTTCAGAAAAAATACTAGTCAAAAATAGTTCACCGTCTGTGTGTTAATTTACAGATGTACATACTCGTAACAAACAAGTTATCATATACATATATATATATATATCAAAATAAATATCGAACATGTATATGTGGAAATAGGAACCAATAGTACAGCAGTTTGGTGCCGGTGCGGTTGGAATAAACGCGATAACTAAAATAACTAAAAATAGGTCGTGTTTGCCAGGACACATAACACGCGTGTATGCGGCCTTCGCACGCACAACGCCACACACACACGTCACTTTGTAGCCGCACATGTGGGGTGTATGCGTGCATGATAACAACATTCAATGCTTATCCCTAAACCTTTAGAGAAAACTCATTTCAATAATTAATATTTTTACATGACATACTTTTCAAGCTGAGCTTTTTCCTACCGGATATAATGCGTATTAAATAATTTCATA
This sequence comes from Clivina fossor, assembly GCA_963966155.1. Taxonomy (NCBI): domain Eukaryota; kingdom Metazoa; phylum Arthropoda; class Insecta; order Coleoptera; family Carabidae; genus Clivina; species Clivina fossor. Next base: position 8,274,536 of record OZ014564.1, on the reverse strand, counting down.
AATATTATATAAACTGTAAAAAACATATAGCAAAATTACAGAAAAATAGTAGTAAAATTTTACTATAAAAAAATCTGTAATTTCATTTTACCATAAATATTCTATATTTCTACCTCAAATTCTATAATTCATACATAATTCATAATAATCACAAGAAGTAAGTAAAAATAACCTAATATATATATATATATATATATATAGGGTGATTTATGACGTCGGGGAAAAACTATACCGGATGATTCATATGTATAATCTAAATAAAAAAACTTCAAATAAACATATGTCCGAAAATACTTTCTAACGGAACTATAGCCGTTAGAAGTTTATTACATGTAACATCAATCGCGTTAGCCCTATTTATTATATTTTATTTATTATAAAACAAGTCATAAACTTCTGAATAATTGTAAAATTACTGATTGATTTTCTAACATTTTGTTTAAAAACTAGTAAATCAATTTACTAGTTATGACTTACTGGGTCCCGACAAAAATTGTCTTCGATTTTTAATTATTGTAAATTGTTTATTAAATATTTATTTATGTGTGTACAAAAATTTATAAACTAGTTAATTGGTTGACTAGTGTTTAAACAAAATGTTAGAAAATCAATCAGTAATTTTACAATTATTCTGAAGTTTATGACTTGTTTTTTTATTCCTGATATAATAAATAAGGCTAACGCGATTGGTGTTACATGTAATAAACTTCTAACGACTACAGTTCCGTTAGAAAGCATTTTCGGACATTTTTTAATTTAGTTTCGTTTAAAACGATTAAAGAAAATACCGTAAATGATTGACTCGGAATAGAATGCACTTTTTCTATTTTGCCCAGATTGCTTAACCTCGGCAATGCCTCGGCCATAAATGTTTGGGTTCAACACAATAATCATCGCTGTCTACTCCTCGTATTATAATACTATTACAACATTTTTTAACGTTTACAAAATATCCTGTATAATACATAAATATATGAATGACAGAAGTTGTATTATTCATATATTTTTATTTAATTACTAAAAATAAAAACCAACATAGCCCAGTACTTGACCTAAAGTTAAAAATATATTACTAATTCCAAAATATAAATTAAATATTTAATATAATCTCTCTCTATGTACCAGTTGGAAAACAGTAATTAATTTTTTAATAAAAATAACAATATAAAATTTAGACGAATGTAGACTACACGAACATTAAAATCAATTAAAACAAAATTACCATATGAATCATATTATTAATATAATAAGCGTCGTTTATCTAAATGAGCCCAAAGATTTAGGGCTCATCAACAAAATATATTATGCGATGATAACATATTAAAAAAAAAAACACGGCCTCGTTTGACCTATTTCATTTGTTCGTAACTAATTTGGCACAACACTCAATTATTTTTCAGTTCCTTTTTATGCGCGTATGCACTCGAACTTTTTATTTACTGGGACCGAAAACTGTGTTTGCGATTAATTGGCCGCGAAATGAATTCTTTTTTCCGTCGAGTAGTTGGTTATTTTACAGAAGTATTTCAAAATCAAAAAGGTGAGATGGTACACAGTGTTTTGTTGCTTGTCAATGTCACACAAACTAGAATAAATGGTTTTTGTTAAAGAATTAAGAGACAAACTTTGTTTAGCTTTGTGGCTAATTAATTATTTTGTAATATATATTTAGAAAATTATAAAAATTACAGAAAATCTACTACTTTAGCATAACATTTACATAATTGGAGATATTTATAATTAGGAATTAAAATAGAATGCACTTGGTTAGTTTGGATACTTTCCACTATAAATTAGATACTTTGCACTTTGTACAACTTAAACTTTAATTTGAATAATTTGCACTATAAATTTGAATAATTTGCACTATAAATTTGAATAATTTGCACTATATACGCTATGAAACCCTATCATCTGCGCCACTGTTGACTTAGGATCTGTTGGCTTAGGGTAGGTTAGGTTTAGGTTGTTTAGTTATGTTATTATTCAATATAGGCGTTCATCTCATCGGCGCAAATGATAGATTTTTATAGTGGAAAGTATTCGTTTTATAGTGAAAAGTAATTAATAGAAGTGATAAAATATTTTTTTTAAAGTTGAATAAATTTAATTATAGTGGAATTATTTTTTTATGAGTGCAAATTGTTTTTATCAAAGTGAATATGATCTAAATTAAAGTGAATATATTCTAAATTATAGTGCAGTTAATTCCAACCCGTTATTATCTTCAAATTATTAACTTGCATTAACTTAACATTTAATTTCAAACTTAAAAGCTTTAAAAATACTTAAAAAGCAATAAATTACTAAAATATAATAAACTACTAGTTTATTTTGACAACTTAATAAATTATTTTGAAAAACTTGGCAAGAGCCTACAAATAAAACATTTAATTTTATATCTATCAAGTAACATATGTGCCAAAAAGTTAAATATATATTATCGATTTTTGATTATAATTTTTTTTGACATTTTTCATAAAATTCTATCTACTAGAACATTTCGTATATAAATTGCGTATGCATAAATTCTTACATAATTAAAAATGTGTGCATAACACAAAAACCTAAATATTATTTTTAAAAATGACGTTAAACTATTTTTAATTAAAGTTAATTAAAAATACTATTTTAGAATTTCACTATCAGAACTATATTAAAATAGAAAATACTTTAGCTTATAACACACAAAAAATAGCTAATATTTAAACATACTTGTACACGAAATTAAGTGACATATCTCACGACTTTATGAATTAAGAAGGTTGCAAAGGTCACATACTAATCCATCAACCGAAAATTTAAAAATCTAATATCTATTTTTATGTTATTTATTATGTAGTATCATATGTATGTGTTTATTACGTTCAATAAAATTTTATAACTTTTTTTATTGTATGTACATGTACAGAGTGTCTCATTTAAGTTGCAATAAACAAAAAACACAAGAGCTATAATAAATATGAATTTTATCAAATCAGACAAAAAAAAATCCTAGTTATTTTAAATTATAATATTGATTTATTTGGCGTTTAGAAAATCTATAGACCATAAGATTTATATTTCCTCTAACTTTTTTAAGTTAGAGAAAATATAATCATTTTAATTACTTGTCTGGATAGAAATGTTTTGAGGGGAAACTAATTTCGGGATATTGAAAAAAGTTTGTACCACACTGTTTTCGGTACATAGCGTGATTGTGTATGTATGTATTATTTTATTCTACTTAACTTTTTACCTAGATTATAAGCCTGAAAATTTTACTGAAAATTTCATACTTTTCTAAATTAAAACTAAATAATTTTTATTGAAGTTAAGCCCGTTTTGATATTAAACATTAAACTAAGATCGACTATAACCTGACAAAAAAGCAATATACCATAAAACGGTCCTGAATAACATGGTATATAATTCATTTATACAATTATTTACAAATATCAATAAATTATAAAAAAATCATATGTTAAAATCCTTTAAATAACATTTCGTATAATAGTTTGTACATTCAATATTACACAAATTGCATAACAAATGGAACAGTCATTTTTCTTATCAAACTATTTGCCAAATTGTGGTTAAGATCAAGTGATAATATTTAAACTAAATATTGTGATTAGAAAAGTACAAGGATATCTGACAAAATTCTATTTTAAAACATCACAACGTAATATTATTCATAAATATTTTAACCCAGCCATTCCAAATCACTTTAAATGACATAAAAATATTTTTTTTTTATAATCTAGTCACTTATTTGTTACCTAGTAACTTGTTTCTATGATCAGCTTGTCATGATGAAGACGAGCGTTGAGTTTCGTCGAAACGAAAAAAAAAATTAATACACAACTTGAACTTAAAGCCGTTTATTTAGAACATTTTTATTCTAAAAATATCATCTAAATATTGCAAGGCAAACCACCCTGTATACTTTTATCAAGAAAATACTATATATTTGTGTGTTTATTTTTGAGTGTGTTAATGAAATATTGTTAAATTAACACAAAATTTGTTCCTAAGGACAAATAAGTAAAAATTGTTATATGTATACATTTATCGTTTAAAAGTAGGTAAATAAAGCAACATAAACTTAACTCATTTGATAAAATTAACAATCATAATACACAAAGATTGTGCTATATTTAATATTTTCATTTTCAAACTGAAATATGCAATTAACAATAACGATAATAATAATTGTTTCATATTATTAATATAACAAATATAAATAATAACAATATACTAAGTGCACCATTAACATATATAATAAACCGTGAAAAAAAATTACACAACTAATTAACGAGAATCGGTCTCAGTTAAGTAGCAACTTATCAATCTTAATTATTGTAGTTTTGTCCTCGTCCTAAACTAATATCTACCATATATTAAATATTTAATAGAAAAAAAATGAGTTAAATTTACAATATCCTACTTACGTCGTTTTGTTAATATTAATAGAGACATTTCAGAATTTTTAATGTTTATTATACAGCAAAAAATCTGCTGTGGCCACCATTGAATCGACCGTAATCGTATTAAATAAATTTATGGAATAACAAAAATTATATAACAACATAAGTATTGCAGTTATGGCAATTAAAAATAAAACTATCTTGACATAAATATGCCACCTATTTATAGAATTATATACTCGTATCATAAAAATATGAAAAATTATAAAAAAGTATGTAGCCGTATTGAAAAATGTTTCAAATAAAAGTTGTGAGTTATAACTTGTTCAGTAACTTTGTTAAATAAATTTTTGAAATATATCTCTGTTGCGAAATATTTGTAAAACAAATATAAGTGACATTACCACTTCCGATTATCAAACACAGACAGACGAACATCACGCTAAAAACAATTGATTCGTATTACTATACGGTCGTAACTATCTTTTGTTTTTCAAAATATGTTAGCGGCAATCCTAAGATAGACACATATTATTATCAAAAAACACTTGTAAATAACACTATATGACTAACGTATTAGTAGGTACCGAATATGTGCTTAAAATTACTAATAGTAGAGAGAGAGAGATGATAGATATTTGGTAGTGCATTTTTATAAAAGGAGACTGTATTATTATTAATACAGTCTCCTTTTATGAAAAATAAAAAAAAAAAAAATGACATAAAATTATAATCATGTTACAAATTATATTCAATATACTTTAAAATAAAATATATTACCGGGTTACTAAAGGAATCGTTAGTACCTCGGTTAGTACTTAATAGCAACCAATAATTATAAATAAATAAAGAATTTACTATGGACAATTGTTACGTCACGTAAAAATAAAATAAAAAAATTATATATGCTAATATTTGTTTTTTTTTAAATAATTAAATAATTACTTATAAAATCTGAGTATTTTTTCAACAGACCGTTACAAAATTGATACAGAATATACCCAAATGTCAAATATATCTTGGTTAGCGTACACATAACACATATTTGTATATAAGTAATCTAATAAAAAACAATTAATTATTTTTACTCTTTATTTAGTAAAAATGTATGTTATTATACTCACGTACTCTTATAATAACTTATATAGAAGTACTTCCATTCTTACAATATTTATATGTATAAAATATGCAAACATTTCAATTAAAATTATTATAAAAAAGTAGATGAAAATATAAACAAAACAAATGAAATATGTAGACTTACGGTCTAAAATAGAAACTAACTGACACAAATATACAATATACAAACTTTTCAACCTACTTCAAGAGTTTATTGTTTTGGGTGTATATCCTACCCACGTCTGTTAATTACGGAATGATTATATTGAAATATATGAGTCTTAATACTTACAGTAATTATTTGAAAGTTGAAGATGTCGTAACATTATTGTAATCATTATTTAGCATATTATCATTCTAACTAAACTACAATTTCTATTTAACAAAATTACAATCTCTGTTTAAATTAGTTGTTCAAGAAAACTAGTAAACTAAAGTATAAACATTTCTTTGTCTAAATAATCTGAAAATATCTTTTGTAATCTCTTGTAAAAATTTTAAATAAAATTAAATTAAAATTCACATAGTTTCTGCACTATTTCAACTAAAAAAAACATTGTTAAAAGCGTACAATTTTTCTCAGTGCATGTAATAATAGTAATTTTTTATTTAAATATTTCTCATATGTGAATTGTAATATAGAATAATAAATATCTGCATTTAAAAGGACTTTATCGTTCTGTACACTATTATATTTTACAAAGTGTATATTAATTAATATTTTCTAAATTTCAATTGCAGTTACTTGTCAAAAAAAAAGCTTACACAATAAAGATTCAAGTTTGTACATATGCATACACATACACAATCATACTATGTACCCAAAAGGATGTGGCAAAAACTCTTTCCACTATTCCGAAATTAGTTTTCTCTAAACATTCCTATCCCGTTTTTTAAATAAAAAAAAAGTGTTTATAAATGCCCAATTAAAATTGATTTTCTAAAAGAATTAAGACCCGTATTCTCACCTAAAACTGCTTTTATTTTTCAATTTAAAATAAGTTTTAGTTTTTTAGTTTTTTTTTTAACTCTTATCAAATATGAATGATATCTAATATTATAAAATTCAAATAAACTAATTAAAATTGTTTAATAAGTAATTTTAAGAAAACGACAAAAGTACTTAACAAAAGTATCTTAAATTAATTATCATGAATATATTCCAAAAGCAACATTATTTATATATTATTACAGCCATTTTCGTATTCAAATAAAATTACCATCTTAGTAATAAATAATTATACAATATAATCTCTACCTCTTCATTTATAATAAAATATCAGCTCACGTTAAATAGTGAAAATAAATTATACCTATTACAACAAATATCTTTAAATACCATACTACATAACAGACATGTTTAGTTGGTTGCGGAAATTATTATAAAATAAAATTATATTTAATGTTACATTTATTTAAATTTATTAATAATATTTTACATTAATTATAGTGCAAAATAATAACATTAAAAATGTATAATTATCTAAAATTTAAAAAAATTCTTATAAATATTTATATTTTATGCAAAACATAATTAATATTAGCACATTTTAAAAAAAAATATTCTATCAATAGTCGATTAAAATAATATAATATTTTTAAATATTAAAGTTTCTGTATAATTTATAAAAACTAAAATTTCCAAAACACTAATAAAAATAAACAAGAAAACCCGTATCCGCGGTATTTTTAAACATTACCTATTTTCGAAAATAACTAATCTCGCAAAAAATCAACAAATCAGCTAAATAAATAAACAAAACTGCAAACTGTTAACCAACCAATCCAGAAAAAAAAATATCAATATTAGATGAAAATAAAAAATACAATCATAAAGTCGACGTTTTGTGGGCAGAACAGAAGCAAAACACACAGGGCAGCCGGCAAGAATATTGTGTGTGTTTGTCCTCGTAATCATTATCGAATAAATATTCAGAGAACGAAACCAGGTCTCAGCGATTACAAATTCCAGCAAATAAAAACTTCAAGTGGATCCATTTCGTTTACGACTGGCCAGATAAAAAAAAAATTATATCAATATCACACCACACTGGAATATATTATGTACAAAACGATTCACTTGCAATGTCCCTTTCAAATAAATTACTAGGAGTATTTTATTATTTGTAAAGATATGTATTACAATAGAAGACATCCTTTAATAATAAATAATAATATATAGATTATATATGCAAAAAAATACTAAAAAATTAATATCTAGCAAAGAATAAGAAGATTTGTCTCAATTTGGACTCTAACTTTAATATATAATAGTATAATTTTACATTTTTTTATATTGGTAATGAGAGTAGTAAGCATAATTTGCAAATTGCTTCAAAATAGAGCCATGAGATTAATACTAGATTAATAATAGATATGAACCCATTAACAATATGTTAACAAAATTAAAATGATTAAATGATAAATCTTTCTTAAAAATGTTTGCAATGATTTCTATATTGAAAATGCAACAGGGTTTGCTTCTGAAGTATTTAAGTAGCAGTCTGAAATTTAATAGTAGTGTGTTAATTAAAAAATTTACATTAGCGACGAATTTTCAATTCAAAAATCAGAAACATAACTATTATTCTGTCTATTATTCTGGACGTGCTATAGTGTGATTCCATAGCATAATAGTAATAGACAATTTACGAACAATACACAAATAAAAGTATTGCCTATAAGAAACGATACAGTATAAACTTATAATTTAGGTTAGATTAGGTTGAATTAGATACTTCTGAATTTATTCTACCATGTTTTTGATCAAGCCAAGCAAAATGCTTTTGTTTAATACTCGTATTTGAGTCAAATATTATTAGAATAATGTATTTTTATACGTATTAGTTACAAATAACGAAAATACGAAAATTTATATAAAAATTTTGAGCCATAAATGGTTTGTAAACATATATTTTTTATCTATTTTCGTATTAATCTAAGATGTATTCATATTATATTTCCAGTTTGAAACAAAAAACGGTTTTGCAAATTCTTTGCATAGTTATAAAATAACTGCTCACAACATTAACATAATTTAATAAAATTACATAATTCTGGAACATATGGTACATCATGTGACCTATTTAGAAATTACGTAACTACTATTTAAAAAATTCATTTAAATAAATTGAATAATAAATATATTTCAGAATTACTTTACTTAATAAAATTTGTGCAATTAATAAATAAATAAACACTGGCCTTCTTCATGTTTAGCTGTGCAAACCCTGAGTAACAAGATTAATCAAATCTATCTCTTAACAGAGTGAAGATTACTTGAAACTGACACCAAAAATGATTCGTCCTGTATAAGATGCCTGTCTACTGCAAATATCGCGTAATATCGTACCGTAAGAGTGAAAATCGCTTTTCCTCTCAAGCTAACGTATGTGGAAAAAAAAGTAGGTCGAGACAAGATCCATAAAGTAAATGTCCTATTTAACAAAATGTGATTACGGTAAATGTGTTATATGTTGGAAATAATTCGTTTACCTATTAAAGTGATAAAGGTTTTATTGATTTTATTTCGATGTCTATATATATTCAATTTCAATTTATTCAATATATTACATTAATTTTATTTTATTTCCTAAAAACTCTAATTGTTAAGATAAAAAGGCTTTAAGATTAAGTTCTGTTTACATTTTAATAAAAAAAATCGACGTTTCGACGTACTCGATGTACATTATCAGGAGAAATTATACAGATGATATATACAGTAAATAAATAAAACATTGAAACAAGTTACTAGGTAACAAAATAAGTATGTCGAAACGTCAATTTTTTAATAAAATATAAACTTAATCCTAAAGTCTTTTTATTTTAATATAATGAGTTCTGAAAGATTTTTTACTATGTTAACACTAATTGTATTTATTTATTTAATAAGTAATTTTAATTAAAATCAAAAATAAAATATGATATTTTTTGTATCTTTGTAATAAAAACACAGAATAACTTTATTAAAATAAAACGGCTTTAGGTTGTAGTTTTGTATTAATATTTATTAATAATCGACGTTTCAACGTACTCAACGTACATCTTCATCAGGAAAAATAATGAAGATGTATATTGAGTTCGTCAAAATGTCGATTATTAATAAATATTAATACAGAACTACAATCTAAAGCCGTTTTATTTTAATATAATGAGTTATGAAACATTTTTTAATATGGTTACTAATAACTATAATAATAATAATAATTGTAATTGTTTTTATAATACATGTTCATTTTCAATTTCCTTGAAACTAAAAAAAGTCGAGTTCTTGTCAGCCTGAGACTACTCGTCATTTGTGATAACTCTGGCTCGGGTTTGAATCCCATTTAGTGCATAGATGTTCCTAATGTCTTTGTGACTTCTAAACCAAATTTTATAGTCATAGCCAATATATGTCTATAAAAAAAGTAAAAAGAATACCAAAATATAATAAATTAGTCAAATTAAGCAATTAATTACATTTTAAAAAGTAACAAAGACTGTAGTCGCATATATACTTTGCCAAATAATTTAAATGATACTCCAGAAATATCTACTGGCACCTACATACATTATAGCAAACACAATATATAATTCAGAAAAATTAATTTACACAGTAAAAATTTTAAGTAAACTAAGCATATATTATTAAAAAAAAAAAAACGTAATAGCAAAAAATATCCACGTGCCAAAATTTTGTTTTGATAAAAGCGATGTGTAAATTGCACAAGAATTTATTAGTATCAAATAATCTGGTTCCTCATTTGCAAAGTAGGTTATGAGAACAGTTGACTGTCTGCCGCTGTGTATACACGTATTATGGCATGGCACCACAGACAAAACTGAACCGAATATGAGAAAGATAGTAAACAGAAAAACCCTTTCAAATTGTACGCAAAACAATCGGTCTTTTAACAGTATTTTAATTTAAAGTGTTACACTAGATTTTTTCTACCGCAAAAATATATGCTAACACAAACACAATGACAGTTTAGTTTAGAAAATGCATTGTTAGCAAATGTATGCAAATAGGATTTTTGGTTTCGCGAATCAAACTTTCAGCAAATGTCAGACTCCTACTTTTACAAAATAAAATTCTTAGAAAAATCGAAATATTATTGGTGGTAAAATTATTTTAGAAAGCATTGGAGAAGCAAATTCACATAAGGCTAATTTATTTATAAGTTATTAATTTGATCAATGATAAACTACGCAATCATATATTTTTCACGATGTTAGGCTAACTTGTGCTTAACGTTTTATGCAACTGGCTCACATTTCGAACATAGAACCTTAGCATGTAATTTCCTGCTTTCCTAATTATTTTAGACAAAAAATCTGTAAATATAAGTTTAGAACATAAAATTCTGCACTTAAATCAACAAATTAAATTAATTTTGCAAGAAGTGTAATGATAGAAATTACATACATACATACACAATCACGCCTGTACCCAAAAGGGTGTGGCACAAACTCTGTCTATTATCTCTAAATCATTTTCCTCCAAACATCCTTATCCAAACAAGCAACTTTAGCTTCATCTACATTTATAATTCCTGTCATACATGCTCTTCTATTCTTACTACTTGGAAACTTTCGCTCTCGAAAAAACACTCTCCACGCAAACGTATACCTTCAAAATCATTCATATAAATTTTTTTAATCAAATCAAAATTAAATATGAAAATATCGAAAATTTCATCAAAAATAACCGTAGCAATACAATTAATACAAAAAAAAATGAACTCATCAAAAAATATTTACGATACTGAGCATGTCTTCATTTTACTTATTTTTATTATTATTTTATTATTTATTTTCGTGTATAAAATAACTCGCAAAAGTATAAATGAACTATTCAATTACATATAATACAAAAAAAAAATTAAATAAAAAACTTTGTTAAAGTTCTGTTTTATTTTAAAATTAAAATTCAAAGTTTCGATATACTACATGTATAATATCATGAAAAAAAAATAATTACAAATGACATAAATAATAAATATATAATTTGCATTTATTTTTACTGATAAAATATGTATAATAGAAAATTGTCAGTATTTCAGTGTTGTCAACCCAAACATAATTTAAAAAATATGTATATACTTATCCTAAAATAATATAATTACTACAGAAGATGATTAATATTATGCATATTTTGTTATTTAAAAAACAGAATAGACAAACGTCCAACAATTACAGATTTCTTACAATATCAATGTCAAATGGAGAATTTATAAGAATTTTTATTATTTGAGTTTTAAATTGATTAATGTTCAAGTTCCTAATTTCTGTAGGTAATTCATTATAATAATTTTATCCCAAAGCAATTTATACCATCTTTTGTTTTTTTCAAACGATAAAAAGGTTTGTATAAATTATCTGACCCTCTTGTGTTGTGATCATGTAATTTTTTGACTTTATTATATAATTTTTTTAATATAATTTTTTTTTGACATGCATTAGACAATGTAAGATGTATAAACCAGGCAGAGTCAATATCTCGGTCTCTTTAAAAAGGGATTTTGTATTCTCATGATAACCTATTTTGCAGACGACACGTATCATTTTTCTCTGTAATCTGAAGATTTTTTTGGACGATGAGGAGTGTCCCCATATTAGTAATCCGTAGCTCATGACCGATTCAAACAGCCCGTGATAGGTTTGTTTGATGTTCTTATGGTGCGAATACACTGTAGAGCAAAATCTAGCTAGAGAACCTATACTCTAGCGAGAGTGTGACTAGCGTGCGTTTACACTGCAACAATAATTTGCTCTATGGAGACTCTAGCTAGACTAACGTAGAGAGTCTCTATCGAGACTTCTCTATGTATTGTATACACTGAGCTGGAATCTGTAGAGCGTAGAGTTATCTCAGTTCAGTTTCGTTATGTCGCGTAGGCGTTTAGCTGCTGCAACAGTGATAATATTACTTAACAAAAAGAAAAAACGTACTATGAAAAGAAGTGTTTGAGTTAGAAAATATAATAATAATAATAATAATAATAATATAAAAGCTATAATTATTATAATATATATTATTATATATTATGCTTTTAAAACTATCTTCTGTTCCATCACCACTTTTCTTTTTCTTTATTTTCCGTAATTCACTATTCCTTTGGCATCTAAGGTTATGCCATTTTCTGTTTATCTCATTTTCATTCATTTCTAATTCATTCGCAATTTTTTCTAATATTTTAGTTTTTTTATCCCGATCTCTGTATTCCTTGAGAGCACAGTTCCACAATACCGGATGACTTTCATATGTTTCAATTAATTTAATTGTTTTGGTTTTATCCCAAATAATTTTCGACATTTTAAATATTTATAATACACTCACTAATGACTATAGATGTTTATTTGAAATTAACAGCAAAAACCGTACCAAGAACTGTCACTGCTCTCGCTAGAGTGAAAAAATCTATCTAGTCAAACAGATAGAGCTAGAGTAGCGCTCTCAAGTTTATTATGACCTGTTCACACTACTGCTCTCGCTAGACATGGACTAGTCTACCGAGATTGTAGACTTGCTCTCGCGAGTGCACTCTCGCATACTGTTTACACTATAAAATATCGTTTAGAGTGGTCTAGCTAGACTAACTCTAGCTAAAAAGTCTACAGTGTATTTGCACCATTAAAATTGACAGTATCAACTAGATTTTTGCATAAAATATTTTGCTTGCGATATTTTCACAGTGAGAGAACCACCTCAGTTTTGTGTCAAGTAATAAACCAAGTAGTTTGACATTAGGTAAATTACTTCTAAAAGCAAAAATTAAAAAAAGAATAATAAATTAATTCAGAGATTTTTTTGTAGATTATATTTACCCTAATAATATAACGACGTGAATCTACTAAAAAGATAAATATTAGTAGTATTTTTTTTATTGAAGTAATTTTTAAATCAAAATACATTTTAACTCTTCGGGATAAGTCGATAAGATAAGAATAGCACATCCCTGATTTTTCGAATATTTTCTCCGGCGTAACCTTGTACTAAATAGTTCCCATATCTTCAGTACATTTCTACAGTACATTACAATGCTTACACTTACATTACGGGTATGGCTATATACACCCATTTGACCATATTATGAGAACGGTGTATATGCCCTAGACACGCTTTCTATATTGTCAGAAGGCAAATATTTAACGAAGCATTTTACACTCTTTTTTTTTCTTCTTTCTCAAGTTCGTTGGTTTTGTTTCGTTAATTTTTACGTTTTACACGAAAGAATAACTTTTAACGTGCTTCTTTTTGTTTGGCCGTCTCATTTTTGATATTTGTTTTGTTTTCATTTTTATGATTAACAAAAGTTTTTTTTTTTTTATTTACAATTAATTGTATTATATGTAATAGTATATTACAACAGAATCGAAGAAAGGTTTGAAAAAATGAGATGAAATCAAACTTTTGTTAATTTCCGATATTCTTGTATTAGCGGTTAACAATTATATTTTTCGAAAAATCGATTTAAAAATGTTATAATAGACACTCTGTATTTAGATAATTATAAATCACAATAAATATCGTTCTAGTCACATGCCATTGTTATGAAAATGTAATTTTTTACAATGAAATAAATAAAAAACTGCTTCGTTATAAAGTGATAGAACAAATTAGTAAATTTGCATGTAAAATTTATTAGAAAATTAATTTTTAAATAATTATATCAGACAATAATTCCGAAATAGAAGAGGCTAGAAAAATTGATTTTAATTCGTTCATAACTATAAAATCTAATATCTCTCTTCTGTTTACAAAAATGTGGTTTTATTAAAGTGGCTATTTATACATACGGTATGTATACGCAATTGCCTATTTATATATACAGTATTTTTATGTAATTGGCTATTTAGGGTAGGTTAGGTTAATAGGTTGGTTTAGGTTTTTTTTTTTTTAGTATGTATAAATAGCCAATTGCGTATACATACCGTATGTATAAATAGCCTCATCCTTATTTTTTTGCTTTTAAATACATTTTTACTTATCAACTATGAATAGTATTTCTATTTTTGTTATATATTTTTATATCTAATATTATAAAATTAAAATTATTTAATAAATAATTTTAAATAAAAGTCAAAAGTAATTTTGACAAAAATCACTTTTAAAAAGTGAGGTGAGAATACGGGTGTTTATTTATTTTTAACATAGCGGAACTGTAATTTTGTCGGTTGCTATAGAAACATGTCGAAGTGTAGTAAATTTAATTGATGATCAATGACTGTAAGTTACATATAACAACACGATTGCGCAAAAAAATATTTGTTACTAAGTAAACAAACATTTAAGCTCAAAAGCTTTTTTAGAGAATACTTTTTGAAATTTTTTATTTTAGCATATTTTCAGCTAGTGTCAAAAAAATGAAAATACATAATTTTTTATTGAAACATTTAAAATATTTTATATTACAATTTTTATGTATATACATACATACATACACAATCACGCCATATACCCAAACAGGTGTGGCACAAACTCTTTCCATTATCCCGAAATCAGTCTCCTCCAAACAAGCAACTTTAACTTCATCCACATTAACAATTCCTTTCATACATGCTCTTCTATTCCTAGTACTTGGAAACTTCCGCTCACGCAAAACACCCTCAATCATACCACTCCAACTATTCATCGGACGGCCACGCAAACGTATACTTTCATATAAATATTTTTAAGCAAACGTTCATTAGACATTCGCTCAAGATCTTATCTTTTATTTATGTGTTACAAATTTATATTGTGACATTTGAACAAACTTCATTGTATTTGGAATTGTTGTATATATATATATATATATATATATATATATATATATATATATAAGAAATCTCATTTTGTATTGAAATAATGATACTTATAGAAAGATCTCTTGATAAATCTAGCGAATGTTGTAGATTTTCAACAACTCAAAACGCGGAAATTCCTTTCCATAATAAAAAAAAAATACTCATAAATAATAAAAATCTAAAATTATAACTTGAGTGAATGTTAACGCTCACCAAATCAATTCAAACCAAACCAAACCGATTTAAGTGTACTATACCTATATGTGTGTGTGTGTGTGTGACAATAAATTAATGTTTTAAGGTGAGCACTCGTCCTCGTTTAGTTATGAAATCTGGCCACGGCAGTGAAAGTGGCGCGTTTGTATTTCACAATGTTCCGCGTCGTACATCAGCAGCACCCAATAGTTGATCATATCAGATCGCGGGCATCGCTGTCCACCGTTACACTACTGCTGATTAACTCATTTCGGTGACAAATGAAAGTTATTGTCTATAGTTAAAGATTGCATATGAGTATTGCTCATGGATCCGAAATCCAAAGATGACATCTTTAAATAGTATTTCATTTACTTACATAATTAAGTTTTTTTTTTTAACAATTTTGTGATAGTGAATTAAATTTTCGTTCTACCCTTTCAAAATATTATATAAACTGCAACTTTTAACTAAATAAAATTCAATTAAGTTGATATTTAAATAGTATTTACTAGATAATTAATTTATTTTTTTAACAATTTTGTGATAGTGAATTAAATTTTTGTTCTACTTTTTCAAAATATTATAAAAACTGAACCTTTTAACTAGATAAAATTCAATTAAGTTGATATTTCACAACTAAAACTATTTGCAAATTATTTTGCTCGTACATAAAGTTCTCAGATGTCCCGGAAAACCGGAATTGTCACGGTTTTGAGATCTGGCTCGGTGTCCCGAAACAAAAATTGAAAGTTGACATAATTAAAAGGTGATAGATATTTTATTTTCAAATGTCACTGGAATTTATATACAAATTTGCGTAAATAATTAAACGATAAAATAATTTCATTTTTGTTCATACTTATATAATAACCTACTTATAATTTTTTTTAAATGTATGAAATATCATTATAATAAATAATAAGTAATAATATTTTTATTATCTTCTATGCCAAATAAATACGGCTAAATATATTCTACTGTTAGTGTGTTTTTTTTGTTTAGTTGTTCTATATATTATTTTATATGTATATATAAATATGTTTATGTATAAGTATTTGAATCAATTGTAGAGCCCTGAAGAAAGCAATATTGATTGCCGAAACGTTGGCATAAAAGATAAAAAAATATTTAACTAATTAAATTCTGTCTATTATTTATTATTTATTAAATTTTACCAATCGACTATTTTCCAATTTCATCTTTATAATGTTCAAGAATAATGAAAAGATGTAATATCTTTTATAATTTCGGGAATTTCCTTCGTATTAAAGATTAAATGAGACCCAGCGCATTAGCTCTAAATTGTTCATGTAGCTCTAAACACCAAATGTGCTGCTCTAATTTTAATTCTATACAATATTAAATATGAATAGAACAAATTTTGTAATCAAACATTAAAAGAAACACTTGCCCGCTTAGTTTTATCACAATCGAACATTATTTTATTTATTACAATTTTCTTGTTATTCGATTTTATTAAATCATTATTACGTACATAATTTTAAGATTTAAATTTGCGCAGTTCTAAATTTTTCCCTAAAATAAAATTTCAACAAATACTCGCGTCTTGAACACAGAGAGCTGAAAATGGTCTTACAGACTTGTTCAAGTCCAGGATATCTCTTCAACATACAAACACATTATAATAAAAAAAAAATCAGGTGACGTCATAGTTCCATTGTCTGGAACCAGTGTTGTATATAATAATTGAACTACAACGTTGAAATTTGATGACTTCGTAAGTTTGACCTACTTGGCCTATATTGTAAATGGCGGAAACGGTTCGCGACGGTTTTCGTAACTGGCATCTCTCGCATCGGAAGAACATTTTCGGCGGTTGAAAGGGCGAAGCGGGGTACACAAAGTAGAGGAGCCAGTTTTGGAGGGCAGGTACGCCGAGAGCGCGCGCGGAGTATGGGAAATCGCGTGGTGTCAGGGCCCTTGGCACCCAGCACATTTGGGTCAGAGCTGCCGAATCCGGCTCGCTGTTTTGATGTGTCCTTAGCCCTTTAAATATATCTCTAACTAGGTCAAGCCGACAACCCGATGTAGGGCCGGCCCTGATCTCTCACTCGCTCAACCTTGCCCTCGATGACAGGCTGTGATTCCATTATATATATATATATATATATATATATATATAAGCTTAATACCTGTTTGATGGCTTACTTAATATTTACTGTCACTTGTCATTTTTTGCAAACATCTGTTATTAGATAGTTTAGGGATTTTTATGTCATCTTTCAAAGTATAGAAATACAAAATATCTATTTATTGTATTTTTGACGATAATTCAAATTTTACCAAATATATAGTATTACACATAAAAAGATAAAATAATCATATTAGTTTTTACAAGATATAAAGTAATTATAAGTAATGTTATTAAATTCCCTATCAGGTTCGTTATTGTTTTTAGCAATGACGCGTTTTGACTTTTCAGTCATTTTCAGATTTTCAGAGTTTGGTCCGTATGTGAATATAATTATAACGTACCTATATGAAAAAATTATTAAATTAAAAAAAAATTACAAAAACGTCTTAATAAAATAAAATAATTTCTTTTAAACCACAAGCAATAATTTTAAAATGCTATAAACGTATTTCGAAAACTAAGCTTTCATCACCAGTAGCAAAGTCCTACTCAGTGATTTATGGTTACACAGCGTCAAAGATCACTGAATGATGATTGAATGATCTTTGACCGCTGGGTACGGTAACAATCTTAGATTAAGATTAAAATTTTAACTTTATTTTTACTACTAATGATTAAAGCTTAGCTTTCGAAATACGTATATAGTTTTTTTTTTTTTCAATTATTGTTTGTGGTTTAAAACGAAATATTTTATTTTACTAACTTTTCGTCACAGTAAGATCATATTTTAAAAATTTCTTACTTTCTTAAAAACTTCATATTCTCAATTTATTATATAAGTAGTCTACAAAAGTGTAATACCATTTATTTTCATAGTTTTAAATAAAACATCAAATTAATTTTTATCTTATTTTTAAGGTTGTCAAATGTTTAAGCTCATTTCATATAAAAAAATCACACCTTTTATAGCTAATATGATATATGACATAGAGTGAAATCTGATTGACATATAATTTTAACAGAACTGATCTTGGTATTGGCCCATTATCTAATGTAAATATTTTTAAAAATATCTATAAAATTAGAATTTAATTCTTGCTTTATTAATTTCAAAATGACTAATATGAGAAAAGCGTTGCAAATATATTGAGTTACATTGGATCTAATAATTCTATTATTCCTGAAATATTCAATAATTTCTTTAAATCTCATAATAATGGATCTTTCAGTTTAGTCAATATATTTTAATCCATATTTACACTATATATTGTAAATGTCGTTGTTTAAATTGCCATTAATTTATTTCGTTTAACTATTTAAATTTTCACTTAATTTTTTAATGAAGAAAAATGCATTGACCTTGTCCGGAACCGAATTATATTTTGTTAAAAATAACAAATTTTCAAATCAGTACTATTTAATTTTTTTTGAAGATATTTAGATAAAAAATTATGAAATAGAATTTTAACAAAATGTTCACTATTTTAAGAATAAAATAAAATTGAAGTAGTTTCCATAAAAAATCCAAAATATAATATTAATTTGTCTATGATCAGATGAAATTTGTCGGTAGTATACTAGTGTACAGAGCTTTATTTACACTAATTTAAAAAAAAAAAGAAACGTTGATTTTATTTATTTGATTTAATTTTTTCAATAATAAATAATTTGTTATTAATAACTTTATATAAATCAATAGATGAAATTTGTTTCAGTTTAACAATACTTAATAAAATATAACTTCAGACACTCACCGAAACATGGACTTTCGTTCATAAAGAGGTTTGCTGCATCTTCGGAATCCAAACTGATAATTAAAAAAAATATATTTTAATTAGTACGAACAGTATTTTTTGTAAAATTATTAAATTTTAGGTATTTTTATAAAAAATTATAAATGTACTGATAAAATAAAATGACAAAATAAAATCAAATAATATTCATACAATTAATCAGTTTATTTTTTATAAATAAACTTTGTTATTATATATACAGCGTTTTCTTATATTTACGAAGTAACATTTCGTAAGAAAATTAAAGCTAATGTCAAAAATAGTAAAGTAAGGTTAGGTTACATATTATTTCAAAATATATATTTTAATACTTTTTCTATACTATCGTTATACACATAATTTATCTAAAACTTATAAAACTAAAATTAGCTTACTTTTTAAACAATATTTTGAAAATAAACTATGAAAAATGAATCGAATGCAAAAATAACCTTATTTCAAGGAGAGAGATAAAATTATATCATATATAATATATAACATTATTTTTATTTGTAAATTTAAGAAAAATATATACGAAAAATGTTATATTTAAAATAATATTAAACAAAACGTCAAGGTTATACATATGTGTTATCATCTAAACAAAAAATCATATGTTCAATATGTAGATATATTTCCAGAAACTTACCAAATTATTCTAGGCCGTAAATTATTATAAACTGATGCACAAAAAACTTTATAAATATTAAGAATTTATTTGTTTTACATTAAATAAATTCTAAAATGGTAATATACAAATAGCAGATCAACATATATACCTAACCACACAGTAGTATCACAAAAACAATCACAAGTTATTAATCTAATGCTTAACAAATAATTAGTTTTAACAAAAATTCACAAATTAAAATTTATATTAAATTAATAAATTATAATCACTTTAACTATAATCAACATTCATTTTAATGGTGATCGTGATTCAGATCACAACAGATGAAACACATGCTGACATCTAGCGACAAATTGAAATATATTACAAAGGAACGATATTTTAAATTGTAATCGGAAATGTATTTATTTTTAAATACTACAACAAAACAAGTATTTTAATATCAATTATAAATTTTTATTAAAAAAATAGTACAACAAAATTATAATAATTATAATTTTTGTTATAATAATGAATTATGAATATGCACAAGTTCCGTTCCATCTAGGGTGACCACTTTTTTATTTCAACTGAACCGGAGATTTTAATTAAAAACTACTATTTTTAAAAATAAAAACATTTTAATTTGAATACAATCATAAAATTAAATAGCCCAATACTCATTCTATTTCGTTTGTCAGTCCACAAACTTGACATTAAAGAAAATATTCTTTCAACGAAAGCGTTGCTAACCGGCACAGAAAATACTGTGGAAATAATTTTAAAAAGCTCAGATAATTCTGAGTTTTGAAATGTCTTTAACCACACTTGATCAACATTTAATTTGGATTTTATCTAACTTATCCAAAAGATTATTTAGAATAATAACGCATATGACTACATCTAAATTCAGTTTAATCCAGAGATTACAACAAATAACCTGGAGACCGGAGATTCAGTTGAAAACCGGAGAAGTGGTCACCTTAGTTCCATCAACGGATCGTTTTGTTTTCATAAGTTTATGATCTAATAAGTCAGTTAGTTGTAATCGGAAATGTCTATATTATTAAATAATACAACAAAACAAGTATTTTATAGTAATTATGTATTTTTATTAGAAAAATAGTACAACAAAATTATAATAATTACGATTTTTGTTCTAAAAATTGTTGTAATAATGAATTATGAATAGGTATATGCACAAGTTCTGTTCCATCAACGGATCGTTTTGTTTTCATAAGTTTATGATCTAAAAATTCAGTTAGTTGGGCACGTAGAGCTAAATCGGAGCTAACTAAGAAATTCTCTCTGCATTGAGAATACAAAACTTTGAAAGGCATTCCTAAAAAGTAAACGTAAACAAAAATATTTAATTAGTAAACATTAATAATTATATTCCAATTTTTCTAATACGTATTATAAATTACCTTGGTAATGTTTGACGGACTTGTTGGCTAATTGATATTTTACAATCAACATAAATACACCTTTGGAATTCTTGGTTAATGATTGATATACATTTGTCAGTGATGAAAGTGCCAAAGCTCCCGATCTTTGAACCAACATCGAACTTTCAAAAGACGTTTCATCTGTATATGGCAAGAATGATGTAACATCCCACCAGGTGAAATTAAATTTACTCAATTTTGAGTGATCCCAAACTATTAAAATAAAAGTTAATTTATCGTAATTAGTCTTTCTCATAAAGTGCTATTTAAAATATTACATCCGATGGCGATCGGTTTTTTAGTTTGTCGTTAACAAATGTTATTTAGATTTAAAACGAAATATTAATATTATTATATGATTAAATGTTGCTAAAAATTTACCTGTACATGTTGGTGCATTTTTATTTAACAAATTGCCCAATAATATTAAAGATCTTCATATTAATAAATTTAAAAATATTCTGAAAGAATTTTTGATTTCACATGTATTCTACAATGTTAATGAATTTACTAATTAATTGCATTACGGATATTTCTGTTTAACTGTGAATTTGTTTTTGTATTATGACTTAAGTTTATGTACTTTTTTTTGTATTTCTGACTCTAATAAATAATCACCATCGTAACGGAAAAAAATTACTTACTCAACGGTGTATTGATATGATCAATGCTTGCAAGAAGATGAAAATTAGAAATATGAGCAAATGACGACAGAACATTCTGACTTTTATTATTTCTCAGCATTGGTCCATCAATATTATGTATAATTAAATAAAAATCTTTATTAGAAAATCGACGACAATAATCTCTAACTAATTCAACAGCTTCCGATAAATTCCCCGGTATGGTTGACTCATTAAAAATATCAACTAAAACTCCTTCTACGATATCTTTAATGGTCAAACCGGGAAAATAACCATTTACAACAATAACTGGATCGGACGTTAATATTTCGGTTTGGAATGCTTTAAGAATATCTCGTTTCGATCCCAAACCATATAATAAAACATTAAAGCCCTCGTGCATAACATACATCCATTTATTGAAATAATTACAGTTGATTTGTAATATTTCATGAAGAGCGTTACTGTGTGCTTTAGATTGTTTTAAATTACAGGATGATAAAAGTTTTTGTAATTCATCCTCAGATAATTTTGGATTTTTCAATTTTTGTAATGTGTGATTTGAAGTTATTATTTTCGAATTAGCTTGCCAAGAAAAATAGTCATCAGACTTCATAACATAAGTTTGATCTTTGTTACTTCGAGTATTCGTATTCATACTGTTTTGAGATTTTGATTTATATTTTACGCTTGGCTTATATTCCTTTTCTTTAGTGGAATTACTGTCAGTACTATCGCTATTATCAGATTTATCTTCCGAAGTTGATTCAGTGGAAGAAGATTCGCTAGGTTTAAAGTCAGATTCGCTTGCTGAAAAATCTTCATCAGTACTATCGCGGACCAAAGCAGCAATTCCCTTTTTAATTTTCTGTCTTAAAGCATGTGGTGTTTTTGGAGGCAAATCTGGAGATTCATTTATGTTTTCAGTAGTAGGTGTTCCGGTTTTATGTAAGTTGTTTGCGACTTCTGATGCTTTTTGTAATAAGCCACCTCGTTTTTTATATGTATGAAATCCAAACATTTTTTTACCAGAGACATCTTGTTCTTCAAATAACACTAGAAATATATATGCTTTTAGAAAACGTATTAGTAAAAAACATTTGTTATACCTTGAGAATGTCTATTCCGAAGTTCATCTGTTTTAAAATTATCCTCATCTGATTCATCAGATGATGTTTCATATAATTTTTGTGATTTCTTTTTACCTCGTACACTCCTTCTTAATGTTGTGCCTGATATAAACCAATATTATGAACAATTAGGCCCAATATTATAAACGCTAATTAAATTTACTTCAGAGGTAAATGTATTTACTCTACAGATTTTCGGTTTAAAAAAAAGGAATAAATTTAATCTAGAAGTATGTAAAAATAGTTATTACTATTAATAATCAAAATCTAGTAGTCAAAATTTAATTGCGAAGTAAATTTAACCGGGCCTTAAATAACAAACGACAATATTATACAAATATTTCATTACCTTCCTCCATAATGTTTTTTATTCTATTTTATACACAAAATTAAATTGAAATTGTATTCAATACTATTAAAGCACAATATTAAATAAATTAAATGTTGTAACAAAATTATGTATTCACATAACCTATTTTAAAAAATAAGCGGCGAAATTTTTTTGTACAATTTCATTACTGTGAAACTGTGAAGTTAGCAATACTTAACAAAGCAGCTGTTTATATTTGACATATTTTATATTTATAACGTTTATAACCTTCATAAGCTTCACAAACATTAAAAATATCAGTATTTTTGATTTTCTGCTTGAAATTAATTGAATAATATGGCAGCGCCAGAAGAAACTTTTGATCAGGTATTATAATGTAACATTTATTTGGTATTTAATAATTTAATATATTTTTATTTCCAGTTTGAAGAAGAGGAAGGAGCCGATCCAACTTTATCATTATGTAGTGCTGGACGAAAAAGACTTTTTAGCAAAGAATTACGTTGCATGATGTATGGTTTTGGAGACGATCAGAATCCCTATACGGAAAGCGTAGATCTACTAGAAGACTTGGTTATTGAATTTATAACTGAAACGACTCACAGGTATAAAATAACTTTATAAATTATTATGTATGTAAAGTATAATTTTTATTTAGAGCAATGGAAATCGGTCGTACTGGTCGAGTACAAGTTGAAGATATTGTATTTTTGGTAAGAAAAGATCCGAGAAAATACGCTCGCGTTAAAGATTTGTTGACGATGAATGAAGAGTTGAAAAGGGCTAGAAAAGCTTTTGATGAGGTTAAATATGCAGGTAACGTCAATAAAAGCTAAATATCTGCATGATGGAAGTATATCTACTAGTTAACTATAATACGGCATGTTATACATGTTAGTCTTTCTTTTGTAATTGTATCCATGCAGCATATATCTTTGCGATTGATTTTAAACTATAAATCAAAGTTTAATCGCTGTCTTTCCAAATATAAAAACTATAATATAAGCAAGCATCTAATGATTTAATTATTGTAAAAAAATTCATTTGCAGCAATACATATTTGACGTGTTTTGTTGCGATTTTCTTCAAATTACTAAACAAATATTGTAACACTACGTGCCTTAATATTACAATATTTTTTGACAGAAAAACTGTTCATTATTTTATAACGTAATGATACTAAATCAGTTTTTAGTCACTTAAATATTTCCACAGCATCTATGTACAAATAACTTTTGTTGCAGTATATTATACGTTTTGAGACGTAAAATTGTGAGGTGATTCAATAGTTAATTAAAATAAAATAAGTTTTTCGCTGCATAGATAGTAAATGTTTATATATGCTTGAATTTTTATTACTATGCTTGTAAATTCTATTTAATTTCGTAAACCAAAGTTTATTATTTAATTTAAACATATAACGCAAATAACGTTTGACAAATAGAATGAAATAACTTAAGTACAACTATATAATAAAAGAAAAAAATCATTTTGACTATTTTTCAAACGTTGCTCAAACATTGTCTAATTGATGTTATATTATTTTGTTAATGTTATGTAGCAAAGCATGTTTAATTATTAATATAAAAAGCTTGTATGAAATACATGAATAAATTATGCAATTAATAAAACGGACTAGACTGAAGTCTCAAATTAGGGTTACCACCTTTTTACTTCAACTGATCCGGAGATTTTGATTATAATTACTCAATACATTACTATTTTAAAATACAAAAACATTTTAATTTGAATACAATCATAAAATTTTGAAATTCGTTTCAACGCTTACATTAAAATAAATAATATTTTGATTTAACTATAAATTTATCACTGATCGAAGTAATAACTTACTTAAAAACCGGAGAGGTGGTAACCCTACCTCAAATGTATTTTTCTAATGCTTTCTCTACTTATTACTTATACTCAAATTTTATTGGAACATTTTGTATTTTAAATGTACTATATAGTTTTTGAAACAAAATATTTATAGTATGCATTACTTTTATTTTTAGCTTTCTAATATTTTTGCTTGTAAATGCAATGGGAAGAAAGTTCATTATTTAATTTAGGTACATTGTAAGTTTCTAAATTGAATGATTTCTAAATGAACATTTTTTCGCAATGCTTCATTTTTTCTTTAATTAGTTAATTTTGGTTTATGGTATAAATGTTCGAATCAAAAATTTAATTATTTGAAAATAATTCTTTTAGGGAAAGATGCCATTATCAAGTGAAGACAATTGGAAAGTTTTTACTTGTTCCAGTAAATATTTGTTCGTGTAATATTAATAAGTAAAAAAAAATATAATGTAAATAAGGAATTTTATAATGAAAAATAAATACACTTTTAATATAACAATAATAGTTTTTACTTAATCATCTTATGTTTCTTAATTTTTCCGACGGCATTTTTCGCTGATAATATTACATCATTTATTCCAACACCGTAATATGAAGCACCACATAAAGACAAGGGAATATTGTATTCTTTTATATAATCCTCAATTTTTTTCACTCTTTCGTAATGACCAACAACATACTGTGGTATACAATTATGTAAAATGTTAATGTCCGAATTCGTTGGTTCAGCGGTGATATTTAATATGTTTTTAACTTGTTGAATCGCCACATCTAATATATATTCGTCTTTTGGATTGTCTCCGAAATATTTATTAAACCAATGTCCACCCATCATTGCGGTCAATGTGGAGCCTTTGTGATTGCTAGGAAAATGGCAACTATCGAAGATAACTCCTAAAATGGGTAGTTCTTCCGATGGAGGTACCAAGAATCCAAAAGCTTGAGGTAATGATACAGATTTATCGTAGTGTAAGTTTACAACAGCCACGTTAACAGTTGGAATGTCTTTTAAAAGACCTGCTAAAACATGATGTTGATGAACTATTAATTCGGCAAGTTTATAAGCCGGAATGCTGCTTATAATATGTTCACAAATATATTCTTGGGTATAACCATCAATCGAAATTAATGCGGAATCTTCGATAAAATCTATTTTATCACATTTATGTTTCATCATTAAATCAACATCATTTTCCGATAATACTTTTACTAATTTGTTAGGTAATGTTTCCATTCCATTTTTAAATGAATATACATTCCATTTTTCATTACGAGCTGTATTAACCAACGATGACTCAATTCTAGTTGTAGTAGGTAATCCATTTTCCCAAATATCATACAATGTACCTTTTACAACACCACCGTATTTTTGTTCCTTTTCAAAAATCGATTTCATTAAAAATTTAACGCTAATTTCTTTCGCGTTACCCGCACATATTCCACATATCAATGGACTGATTGCGTAGTCCGCTAACTCTTTTCCGAAACGTCGTTCAACAAAACTGTAAATAGATTCGTCTTCAATTCGAACGGATTCCGCTTTTAAATCATTTAGTAAATAGGAAAATAATGGTTTGGAAAACGGTTTGTGTGTTTTAAAGAAATCTTGAATGTTTGAAGGAAGCGTGTGTAATTTTCCTTGACAATAAATCATACGGTTTTTGGCGGCTGGTTGTGATGCCAATATTGGTGTAATTTCTTTCGATAGACCAAGATCATCGAGTAATTTTAAAGTGTTACTACCGGCTTCGCCTGTTGGCCTTAATGTACGTGGACCCAACTCAAAAATTGTACTATCAGCTATTTTTTTGCTTTTTATCCATCCGCCTGTTGTTGATGCAGACTCATATAGTTTAATTATGACATCTGCAAATTTTTTCCGTAAATAATACGCGGCTGATAAGCCGCCAATTCCTGCACCCAGAATGACTTTCATTTTTAATATTTTTATTGTTTATCGATGATAACATGAATAAAATAAAATATTTTACCAAACTATCGAGATCTATTTACGTAAATTATATTGAGGTTATATAATTATAAAAATCAAACAAAATTACCTGTAGGTACTTGAAAGAAAAAAAAAATTAATAATATTTGAATAATATTAAAACATGAATTTGAAATTTGAATAAATATGTCAAAAAATTCCAAACATTCCAAATTTATCCGAGCATTATAAAATTTATCGACAGAGTTTTGGCGCGAAAGTTTAAAAATATAAGTAAAATGACATTTGCAATTTTGTAATTTTATTTTATAGTATACATAATTTAAAATATAAAATGTAAACCAAATGCGTTAACAATCATACTTAAAACTTGAATTTAAAGACGTGGTACTAAAATAATATTTACGAATATTTTGTTTAAGAGGAAGTTGGAAAAAAATATATTTTAACAATTAATATAATTTTATTCAAAGTTCAACAACATTTAATATTATATTAGATTTTATATATAATATTATATTAGATCTTACCAAATTATTGCATATGAAAGTGATTACTCACAAATAAGTTATTTTTTTGTATAGTAATCAAAATATTAATTTTAAAAAATATTTTATTATAAAATGTGTTTAAAATAAAAAATTCACGCTTATGGATTTTTATTTTTCAATTATCAGTTTGTTTATTGCTCATATAAACAAAAAATATCTACATGCAAACAAAATGTTATTCTAATTAAAAATAAAATCGGACTATCGATCAGATTATTAGGAAGCGGTGTCCTAATTGTTCATTTCATTAAGAATTGGTAATATGTGCCATTTTTTATATTTTGTATATTAATTATATTCATTATTTGATGAATATTGAAAAAATTTAAAACAATGACATTTTATCGCATCTATTTTAATTTATATAAAAATTGAAAAGTTTGTAATGTCAGCAAAAATAGCCGGGCTAGAAATATTATGTAATAATATAATATCTAACATTGGTAATTGACGAATTAAAAAAAAATATAAAACATTTGTTTGTATTTTTATGTGGAAAATAAATATATATAACAAGTTAGTTTATTTTAAACTGTGTTTTATGAAATATATTTTTTGTGCTATATTATATGAAGTCGTGCAACAGAAACAGGACTGTCTTTTGTTTTAATTGTTTTATATATATATTGTTATATTTTGGGGCACTATTTTTTTTACGGACGCCAGATTTACATTTGGTATAAAATAAGTCCAGTATTCCACTAAGTAGATTAAAACAAGTTTATTAAATACTTTTTTGAAGACATAAATCAGTAATATTATATTTTGGTTTTATTTATAGTTTCTATTTGAATATTTATTAAGTTTTATCATTTTAGTCAATCAATAAAAGCAATCTAGGAATTGAAAACAAAACTGATACAATTTTTTAACGAGACATTTAATGAAACAGAACACTGTATTAAAATGTAAGATGTATTAGATTAAATATAAAATTAAATAGTTTTAAATCGGAATACATTCTCACAATTTTCTTTTAAATATCTATCTAACATTTTCGCATTGACAGTGGGGTACACGCGAAATAAGTCGATCTATCTAAGATCTTTTCATCCGCACGGCTGACTAGATTCGGAGTTCAGCTGATCTCCAACAAACATCAAAACATCATACGAGCATGGCACATATGATCTTTCATCATCGGTTCGGTAATCCGGTCATGACGTATAGGTGACTCAATGGGAATGCGCACAGATGCTCCCCACGGACCGAATCGGGTTGGGGGCGGCGTAGCGCCCTCCACAAGGCATAAGGACGCGCTCTCAGCCGCCAAACACTCGCGTCGCTCCCGCCATCTCGGCTATATAGCACCTAACTTCCTGATCACTGTTGCCATGTAATGATGTAATTTGTAATAGATTAATACCTAAACAGGACTGGATTGAATATGATTCTCGATTTAATTTAGTTAAGTTGTTAATTAATTATAATATACATGTAATTGTGATTTAGAAGAAATCTAACAAATATTTGTAAATTTTATGAATCTAGGTGCTTATCAAGGACTGAAAATATGTTTTAATTCTTATTTTATAATTTATTTATTAGATTAGAATAAACCAAATATTAAAAAAAAATATTAGATTTTACTTTTGTTTAACTTTTAATTAAAGCTTTTTATTTTAATATAATGAGGTGTAAAAGATTTTTACTATCTAAAAAAATATAGTATAAATAGTGAAATTTACAATAAATAATGTATAATGAATTAATTGGCGATATGGATCGGATGAAATAATTTGAACAGTAAATGTTTACAAATTTTATTGGAAGTATATTAATATTATTACAATAATTATACAAGTAAAAAATATGTTAAAAATACCATGTTTTAAAATTTTTAAAAATCAATAAGTCACATGTTGAGTTAAATATTTAAAATATTGTACATCATGTCGATGAATAGTGAAAATATAATATATTATGAAAATTAAAATACATTATAAAACTTAATCAGTAAATTCATCAAATCAATAAATAATGTAATAAAAGTTAATTATATTTTATAGTTAAAAATATTTTAGATAAAAATAAATTAGTTTTACCTAATTTTTTGTTAAATATTACATGCTATGTAAAATTAAGTTCTATACTAAAATTACATAATAATATAGGGTATCTTTGTTACCCATAATTTTTATTGTAAAATTATAGAAAAACTTTTTACAGTATACACAATTAAGAAAAATATGTTTTGCGTATATCAGATATGTATTTCATTTACGCACAAATGAAATAATTGAAAATGCCCCTCTGTCGCAGGATTGATATTTCCCCGTAACTCAGATGCTATTTGTTGCATCTCGATCTTTGTGCAAGGGGCTAAAACGCATGCGCTTCACTTCATGCATTTGAACATCCGACACATACACCAACACACACACGTCATCATCATCATAATGACGCGTGCGGTAGATGCACACTAGTGACATCTGCTTGTCTTCTCACGCTTCCGGTTTCCGTTAACGAAGTAGAACAGCATCCCCAGGAAGCAACAACAAAACTACCTAAGTTTTGCTCGAGTTGCCACGTCACTCGATTTTAACACCTACTTTTCATTTTGTTTTCGTTTTGTTTTTATTTTGCGAAAACCGCCCAGCAACTATGCGATACTCGGAAGATAGTTTGGTTGATATGTGCACACTGTTTATGGGTTAGATCTTTCGTTAACGTTAGGTAAATTTATCGTCAGTTTGAATTGGAGCAGAAGTTTGAAATTTAATACAACTTTATAGTTTGACGTTCGTTATAAATGTTTGTTGGTTTGTAAGCGATGGAAACTTCATCTCGCCATCTCGGCTAACTTTGACAAAGTTGTTTATTTCTTCTTAGTAACTATTACTTATATCAATATAACTTAAACTTACGCGTAGAAGTAATACTTCTCTGGATAAATTATGAATAAATCCAGTAAAAACACTCTAATTATTAATTTTCCATAAACTATAAGTTTTATTTTAATTGAAAAATTAGTATTTTATTAAATATGACGTGCTTTAAAATTTATAGCGTGGCTAGTTCGAGATGATGTCTATGTTTGGTATTAATTAATTTGCCCAAAGGGGCAACCAACCACCAGAAACTCAAGTCCAGTAAGAAAGAACTTGAAGCCAAATTCTCTCTTTCCGTTTTCGACTTTCTGGTGGTTGGAGGTAGATTGGCTACATTTTGCTACCCAATGATCGGATTTCAGGCTTCTTTATTTGTTTCACTTTTACTAAATACACATGAGAAATAAATATTACATTAAGCGTCATCTTTTAATTAGCGATAAAATTATATTATAGTTGAGAAGCTAAGCAATAAACACATAAATATATTTAAAAACTTGTTTTTATTTTGAAAATCTTAACGAAAAATTGTGCAATTTGTTAAATTAGAGTAAACTGCACAAAAATAATTATTTAAAAAAAAAATTTAAGTATTTTGTTCAGAGAATGTAATACATCGATGTCTCAACTATACCAATTATAAATTGCTGAGTAATTAACAAATTCTATACGCAATTTCCATGCAACAATGCATTGCAAATTAACTGACATTTTCAAGATGAAATATATATTAAACAACTTCCATTTTATATAATCAATTTAATAATAAATATTTAAAAATACTGACTTGTATTAGGCTTTTGAATAATTATGTTGAAATTTTTACAAGTTCTGAAAATCTATTGTATGTAAAAATCTTTCAGATCTCATTATTTTAAAATGAAACGGCTTTAGGTTGTAGTTCTGTATTAATGTCTATTAATAATCCACGTTTTAATATTCAATATAATGAAACCATTTATTGCTACTTTATTTTATTTAAAAAGAAAGAAAAAATATGTTAAATTTTGAAATATTTTGGTGTGACAATAATATTCAATAATATTCAATATAATGAAACCATTTATTGCTACTTTATTTTATTTGAAAAGAAAGAAAAAATATGTTAAATTTTGAAATATTTTGGTGTGACAATATTTGTGTAATAGAGTTTGTCCACAGGTCATAAATTTACATAAACCCATTCCGTAGAACATAGAGTTTGCATAAATGTTTTTAAATATTTTGCGTAAGTATACAAACATAATACAATACAATGTGTTTATGATCTTTGGACAAATCTTACTGCTATAGTTACATAAAACTCTAATTTACTAAGTTACTAATTATTGTTTTTAATATAACTTATTTTAAAAAGAGTATTTTTTTTTATATTAAACATCTTTAATTAATGTTTTTTTATTAATATGCATAGATTTAAAATAAATTTTATAAATACTTTGACCTACATTAATAAAGCCACAAATTAATGAACAGAAATTATATTGTAAGCTATTGATTTTGGCTTTAATAAAAAACCAAAATTCAGTACGTTCATTTATAAACCTAATTATGCAACATCATGTAAGCGCAACATCTCTTTATCCCCGAGTATTTCACCAACAAAAAATTGAAAAAACAAAAGAATATATATATATATATATATATATATATATATATATATATATATATATATAGATAAAAAAAACCAGTCACATTGAAAATGGAAGTGACAGTCATATGTTTTCGGAACGCCAAACAGTCAATAATCGCGTAATCTTTTTTGATGTATCCTGCAATGTTATTTTTCGCCACGTGTATAGCGACGCACAGCGCCGCAACGCCGATGGACGGCCACCACCAGTGTGACAAAAGACCCACACGTACACGTGACACGTGTGCGTCCGAGTGTCGGCACGTGTGAACGATTAACACTGTGTTACAAGCCGGATTACGTGTTATATTTAACACAATGCGCAGTTTTCTATTTTTGATTGTGTTACTGTTATGTGTATTGTATATATACTGTATGTGTATATGGAATTTATTTGTATATATGATGCAGTCGAAATATATATATACACCTATATGTTTATCACTATTTTAAATGAATTTTGATATTTTTAGTATGTTTTAAATTCGGTGACCAGACAGCATTGTACAATTTTTTTAATAATTATGTAAATATTTATTTTGTTTGAACTATGGAATATATTTATTTTTGTTATAACTAAATAGAAACATATATAGTAAAATATTTTTCAGAACTCATTGTATTAAAATAAAAACTGTTTTCGAATAAAATTCTGTTTAATTATTTTATTTAACTCAATGCCTTCACAGTGATTCATGTTATTGTTTTCTTTATAAATCTCTATTGCTTCTCTTATTAATTTGCTGCTAATATTGATTAGTCTAGCAACTATTACTGTATCTTCAAATTTTACATTTTGAAAATATTCTAAAGCATGTTCAGTAATAGCAGATTTATCTGGATGATTTAGATGAATATTGACCTTTTATGATCTGTCAAACTAGTAGAAATAAATAAATAAAATTTTAAAATTTATTTTAAAATAAACAATTTTTTGAAAAATATATTTTATATAACATAGTAAAAAAAATAACGTTTTTTAATATAATGTTTTCAATTACTATAATATATTAATTTCTTTGGAACATGCCAAGATAATTTAAAAATTATGCCAATTTGTTCTGTACTAAAAATTGATTTGTTTGCCAAGAATAATAAAAAAAAAATTTCTGTGCAATGTTATAATATTTTATGCAAAATTATAATAAAACAGGATTCAAGTAATATTTTGCTTGAACATAAACTACTAAATCAACATAAAATAAAAAATCCATGGTTGACATTACTGTAAATTTCTTTAAATAAGCGCTTTCAAAACACAATTTTATTTTTAAAAAAATATTTTTATTAGGAAATAATGTAATATATAATCTACCATTAAATAAATATTTAAACTTTTTTATATTTATGCTAATTATCTACTGTTTTTATAATTCTGAAACATTCTGTATAAATTTGCTGTATCATAATTTTTTAAAGTGTATGTATGTATATTTTTATTTGTTATTATTATAAAACTTTTCGTTATAAAAATATTTTTATTTTAAATATTAAAAAAGGTAAAATATTTTTATTTAAAGTACAAAATATTTTTTTATTAAAAAATTGTTAATGAAAAAATAAAATACACACAATAATTGAATAATAATTTAATACATTAATATCATTTATTTACAATTAAATTATTATATACTTAGATAAAGTTTTTACTTACGAATAGCAATTCGTCGAGTATATGTAAATGAAATAAATACTTTATTTATAATTTTTTTTAAGTGCATACATTACATTGATATTATTACATCTTCAAATCACTTTAATAACAATATTAAATATCGGTCTACCAATGCTAAAAACTACATTAATATTCAGAGAAAACAAATGACTGTAAAAGAAACAAAAACTGCGCAAAACATCGAAGTAAAACTCGCGTATTCGCTACAATAGCTAGCGGCCATTCGAGAGGTGTATTTTTATTAATTTCGCAAAAGCGTGCAAAAAATAAAGCCAAGGGCTGATATCTTTCCATCACTGGTTGTCACATACCTTATCAAAATATATACCTGAGGCATTAAAGCTACTGTGTATAAAAATCAAAACATTCATCCGTGGAACAACGCGTTCATTTGTTTAAAAATCACAAACGCAGATGTAAGGTAAAAACTAACCTATATCGTTTGCGTTACCTCCGGCTACAGACAAAAATGTATACAAGAAAAATATATATGTGGATTTATATGTATTTTTACTAGCTATTCTTGTTATCTTGATATTTTTTTTTACGAAATTCATTATGAGACATTATAATTTTCTTTAATTAATTTTTTGTCGCATTTTTTCAAAACTGCATATAAAAAAAAACGAAAATATGAGACATTAATTAAAACGGAATATATTGTTTTAAACTATGCTTGCATAAAATTTAAAAATAAAGTATTTTAAATTTTTATTTCATTATGGCACTTGTCTTATTCTGCAGACATATTGCGAAAAATGGTATATAAAAAACTCAATCTTTTTGTAAAACGCTGATGTTGATTTATAATATAACTGAGAATGTTTTGTGTGAGCGAAAGTTTCCAAGTAGTAAAAATAGAAGAGCATGTATGAGAGGAATTATGAATGTGGATGAAGCTAAAGTTGCTTGTTTTAATAGGGATGTTTGGAGGAGACTGATTTTGAGATAATAGAACGAGTTTGTGCCACACGTTTTTGGATACATGGCGTGATTGTGTATGTATATAAAAATAATTGACAATTTTGTTTTCAAATTTAATTATTATTTTGATTTTGGAAAGTAATTATGATTTAAAAGCCGAATATAAGTCAGTGTTTTGTATGTTGATTTCGATTTATATCACAATATTTTTAAATATTTTTTAGGAGTATTAAATTGATTATATAAAATGTAGTTGTTTTATACATATTTTATCTTGAAAATGTCAGGAAAAAATTATAAGTTATAGTTAATTTGCAATGCACTGTTGCATGGAAATTGCATATAGAATTTGTTAATTACTCAGCAATTTATAATTGGTATAGTTGGGACATCGATGAATTACATTCGCAGAACAAAATACGTTTAAATTTCTTTTAAATAAATATTTTTGTGCAGTTTACTTTAATTTAACACATTGCACAATTTTTCGTTAAGATTTTTAAAATAAAAACAAGTTTTTAAATATATTTATGTGTTTATTGCTTAGTTTCTCAACTATAATATAATTTTATCGTTAATTAAAAGATGTCGCTTAATGTAATATTTATTTCTCATGTGTATTTAGTAAAAGTGAAACAAATAAAGAAGCCTGAAATCCTATCATTGGTAATCAAAATGTAGGCTAATCTACCTCCAACCACTAGGAAGTCGAGAACGGAAAGAGAGAATTTGGCTTCAAGTTCTTTCTTACTGGACTTGAGTTTCTGGTGGTTGGTTGCCCTTTTGGGCAAATTAATTAATACCAAACATAGACACACTTTATCGTTTGCAGGATTTTTTTTAGAAAATGTATTTTTACTGTTCGATAAAGATCTTAAACAAGTGCTGTTATATTTAGATTTTTCTGTTCTCCAAAATTTACGGCGCGCTCTGACAGTTTAGGGGTGAACTAATTTTTACTAACTTATTAGTAAAAATTTGCAGTCGTTTGCAAAATAGTCAAATACACACTAATTTGTTAACTTTTTATATTTTTATATTATTATACAGTTATTTTAAAGTTTTTGAAGTAACAAATTTTCCAATATTAACTGTTTATTTTGATATAAATTTTATATTTCTATTGGAATTGTATACAGTTTTTATTTAACGTCATGTTCATGGGTGGGCAATATTAGATTTGTTATATAAATAGTAATTAATAAACACGTAATTTATAATAGTACTATTATCTCAGGTAACTTTGTATATAAATGTATCAACCTACTCTCCAAACATAAGACGATCCAAGCTTAACCAAACTTCACGTCTGAATAGCTCGCACAATAATAAATTTATTAGCACGATGACGTTGCACGTTGGAATCTTCCGATCCGATTCATTCATCCAGATTGTTCCACTTCCATCCGCCGGGCCAGCTATACGCGCTATTTTGTTCAAAGTAATGACGTATTATGACGTTATTTCAGTGGCGATGTGATTGTGCCCGGAAGGAACAGCACGTTTGCCGGTTAACAATGACACGTTCACTCAAGCGTGGCGCACCGCTAATGGACCCCGGATGAGACAAGCGCGAGTGGCCCATTCTATCATGTGACGGTGTGTTCGCTAGCGATGGCGTCGTGACACCCCTAAAGGAGCTGCGGGAACGATGGAAGAGCGGTAACTTAGCGAGCATCACTACATCTTGTTCATGCTGTTATGCGAGATGCTGTTCCATCCCAGAGATGGATTTAGGTGATATTAACAGATTTATAATATTTTGGAAAACGTAAATTTGTTGTTGCAGGAAAATTTTGTTGATATGCTAGGAATATTAATTTTTTTAAAATATAATTCAAATATTATGGACTATTTTTTGAATTTTCTTGTAGTTTGTAGTAATTAATTTTTCTTGATATACATAACTTGAAGTCTTTCGTAGTTTAAGAAACTTATTGCTTCTACACTTATAATATTATTAACAAAACAAAATTATATAAAAGAAAAATGCTTTTCTCCTCTGAAAAAAAGCAAAAAATTACATAGGAACATGTCAACAAGTCAATTTGAAAAAAAATTAAATTAGTACAGATATACAATTTGCAATAAATTCTCTCCATTATCCGAGTCAATAGTAAAAAAATAAGACGGATAAACTATGCAAGACAAAAACTAAAAATTATTATTTTATTTAAAGTACCTACAATTTATTAAGTTTTATTTACTAAGTATTTATGTAATATTTTGTAATTAAATAAAAAAATATTTAAAAAATTCGAAATTTTTTAACATTTAAGTTAATAAAGTTCTGTTATACTCTTTTATTTCAATTCTAATATTAAGATCAATTGAATTAAAACACCCCGAAACAAGCTCGTAGTACTTTAACAGTAGAACAACTAAACTTTGAATAGTACGTACATACATAAACAATCACAGCATGTACCAAGGTAAAAACCACATCTTCAAATTTTTTACACCAGATTTTACAAATTTCATGTATGATTGTAGTCATTCTTCGTTGATTTTACTAATTTTCTACGAAAATTTCAGGATTTTAGGAATTTTACCAGATTTTTAAGAATATTTTTAATAGATTTTACCATGATTTTAAAGAATTTGTCTAAGATTTTAATTAATTTTAATTAATGTGTATATCAGATTGTACAAGTGGTTTTCCCCTCGTCATGTACCATAAGTATCTGGCATAAACTCTTTCCATTAAATCAGAAATTAATTTCCATCAAAAATTCTTATCCAGACAAGCAACTTTTGCTTTAATCATATTATTCACATGCTCTCAATCATACCTATCCATGTACACAAAAAGTTTGCTGATTAAAATACTTTTTTTGCGATTCATGAAACCATTTCAGGAAGAATTCGGTCCTGGAGGTTTTTGTAGCGACTCCGAAATCTGTCACAGCTTGCAGCGAATGTCATCTGTAACAAATACACGTTGTAAGTGTGTAGCGAAAGCAGGAGTAGGGCCCAGGGGTGAGGCAGGAGTTTGTTGTTGCCTGCCGTACCACCGCGCTGCTGACAAACACAACACGGACGGGGCGAGAACGCAACGAGAAGGAAGACACTGACAACGGGCGACGATTCTCAGTGAAAAATCACAACGCTAGACTGAAAAGTTGCCCGGCGTATAATAGAAAGCCTTTTCGCTTACCACTTGTACGGCTCAAGCCCAAATATAAATGTTCTTTTCACAATCTGATGCCATTTATTTATGATACAATCTCATTTAAAATGAATACGAATTTTTGTACCTTCTTTTATCTACATTTTCTTTTTCATTGCTTTTACTAAATACAAGCAAAGTAAACACTGTTTATATTTGTACACTATATTCGTACATAAATTATAGTTTTTTTTTCTTAAATAACTTTAATAATTATAATAATTAAATAATTTAGTATACTAAATTAATTAATATTTATAATGATTTGGGTTTGCAAAAGCATAAAAGAAAAATAACTGCTGTGGAAATGAGATTTTTACTTGATGTGTGTGGTGTAACTAGAAGAAATTGGGTACGTAATAAATTAGTGTATGATGAGTGTCAAATTGAAAAAAAAAATGTTTTCGCAAAAGTTGCAAAACAGAGCTGTAAAAAATGTATGT
Organism: Clivina fossor; assembly: GCA_963966155.1. Lineage (NCBI taxonomy): Eukaryota > Metazoa > Arthropoda > Insecta > Coleoptera > Carabidae > Clivina > Clivina fossor. The sequence continues at coordinate 8,235,990 of OZ014564.1, read as the reverse complement.
AAGTTTACATATTCTATAAATGTATTTTTACAGAAAAACTGTAATATTATATCAATTATCGCAGTATCTGCTATTTGACTGTTAATAGTTATATAAAATTACATAAATATATATTACATTTTTTACAGTGAGTATTTACTTTCTTGTATTTAGTAAAAGCAATGAAAAATGTACAAAAAACAATATCGTGATCTATTAATAGAAAAAATTTGTTTCGTTTGGATGTTGTATATACATATATATCAATCTACATTTCGTTGGGACAAATGTTTATTTACGTGACCGTTCGAAAAGGTAGAGTTAGAAAGGTAGGAAAGCGAAACAGAACAAAATGAAACGGAAAAATTTATCCGCTACGAAATAAAAATAAAAAAAGAAATCGCTAGCATGCGTTCGTCGTATTGTTTTAATCGATCGTGTGGAAAAATACCGAAAAAAAAAAAGTAATACAATATCACAGTAAACATAGTTTCATATTGTTACAGATATTTGTCCTATATCATTTCTGGTTTAGATTCGCTATTGATATTCCGTATATAAATTGTTGTTTTATCACTGAATTTTGTGGTTTTACAGTTTCGTGATGTTTTAGAATTGGAAAAAATGCTATATCGCTATAGTTTTTTTCGTAATAAAACAGTTGGAAATTGTGACAGGATTTATAAAATAACTGGAAAACTATGATACTTTTATAAACGTTAATAGATAATCCTTAGTTTAAAAATATTTTATATAATATAATTTTAGTAAAAAAAAACTAAAATTTAGAGTTTAAATACTTTTTTTCAGAAAATTACAACGTATCGTAAAACGACAATGTTGATTTGTTGAATTTGCATTGAATCTTAATTTGTATATTTATTAAATTTGCTATAATTTTTATGTACCATTTAAAAATAGAAATTTTCTTTATTAATTATAAATTTATATACCAAATATACAGCCTGATTCAGAGTAAGCGCCTTATTTTTTTTTAGCCACACTACGGGTACTACTTTCAAAATATTTGGCAGTAATATGTTTCAGGACATTCTCTACACGGTGGTGGTATCAGATTTTCAATTGGACGAATCATTTCAAAATGGCGACGTTCAACTTTTTTTTTTTAAATGGGATGCCATAATTTTTTTTTTATTATTGAGATTCTAAACACAATCTTTTCACGATAGTATTTCGTTTTTCTTAAAAATTAATTTTTTTATTTATCAAAAAGCAAACAATCATTTTAATCTAGTAGCGCATGTTATGTTATTTTTGTCCAAATATCAAGTAGCGGTAAACACAAAAGAAACAATTAAACTTTATTTTGTCATCTACATCTACTTTTTAAAACTCAAAATTAAAAATTTACATCAAATAAAAATTAGGTATTTACAAAAATTGCTCGAAATGTTTTCTTTCTTTTTCAATACATAAATTGAAACGTCGTCCAATGGTGGTATTTGACGTTTGACAACTAGTTTGTCTACCGCTACTTGATATTTGGACAAAAATAACATCGAGTGTAAAACATTCATGCGCTACTAGATTAAAATGTTAGTTTGCTTTTTGATAGGGAAAAAATAAATTTTTAAGAAAAACGAAATACTATCGTAAAAAGAATGTTTTTAGGATCTCAATAATAAAAAAAAAATTATGGCATCCCATTTAAAAAAAAAAGTTGAACGTCGCCATTTTGAAATGATTCGTCCAATTGAAAATCTGATATCACCATCGTGTAGAGAATATCCTGAAACATATTACTGCCAAATATTTTGAAAGTAGTACCCATAGTGTGGCTAAAAAAAAATAAGGCGCTTACTCTGAATCAGGCTGTATATCAAATTTATAAAGAAAAAGATAACATCAATCAGTATGAAGACATTGATTTAAATAAAATTCGGTTTACTTTAATTAAAAATTTGTAAATTTTATGATCTAGTTACTTATTTTGTTACCTAGTAACTTGTTTCCATGTTCTGTTTATTTACTATAAATGATAATAATATTTATTTACGTTAACACACTAAAAAGTGCTTACACAAGTCGAAATACAAATAGAAATTACAATATTACAAATAAAGACGCACGTTGAGTCGAAACGTCGATTTATTAATAAATATTAATACAGAACTAGAACCTAAAGCCGTTTTATTCTAATATAATGAGTTCTGAAAGATTTTTTACTATATTTATATAACAAATTTAATAACATGCAAAAACTATTATTTTTTTTTGAATTTTTTTTAAGTAAAGTATCATAATTGAAAGATGAAAAAGTCAACATTTATATATATATATATATATATATATATATATATATATATATATATATATATATTTATAGTAGGATCGAAATTTTAATGGGAAGGTAGTCAAAAGGTTAGATGTTCGAATCAAACTCTCATTCAAGATTCTGAGTCAAGCGTTCGATGGCATTTTCAACCTTGTTCAGGACATGCAAAATATTTTATGATTGTTGTAACATTCGTCATAGTTTTATTTTACAAATTCTATCTAAGAGAATATATGTATTAAATTACTAATTTAGCTTTAAAATGAAAAACTTTTAATACGTTTAATTATAGCTAATCTACATATTTAAACGATATTTTATTTGGCGATAATTATAAACATATAAATATCCTATATGAATATGAAATCTAACATACATATATATATATATATATATATATATATATATCTTTATATATATATGTGTGTGTGTGTGTGTATTGATATGTGAACGTAATATGTGTATGTGTGTGTGAGTAGGGCTAAAATGTTGAAATGTAACATTGAGAATAACACGATGTGAATTTGTATGGTGATCGGTGATCGCATTATCAAGTGAGCCATGAGTGTGACTGTTACCGCGGGGCTTTCCTGCTTTTCTGCTCATCGTCAATGTAAAAGGGATATACGATATACGTTACCGTTACCACGTTATGTTGTGTGTGTGTTGACGGATAACCCGAATGTGATGCAATGTGTCGCCAGCGTCACACCCTCGCCTATCATGGGCTCGATCATTTCACAGGACTTGTGTGTATCACTTTTCGCAACACCAGTGGCAGACCCTTGAAATATTTTCAACAATTATTTTACTAAAACTATATTTTTAGAATTTATTTATTATATACAATGTTGTTTTGGTGCCTGCGTCGATATTTTTATGTGCAAACTTAAAATAGATAGTAGACAATCGATTTATCTAGTGAAGTCATTGATAACGTTATCAAAGTTTCATTACATTACGTTTCGTGTTATATTACATGTTTCCAGTAATACAGTTTTTTGAATTTCGAAGTAGATATTTTTATGTAACTCTAACTTTTTAAGATATTTTATTAGGTTTTTAGGGATTTCACTCGTAGCTCGTGTTTACTGCATTTACTATTTAGATACCTTTTATGTCTTGAAAAAAAGGTGTGTACTTTTCAATTTTTTTGTTTGTTTTTTTTTTTTTTGGAATTGCATGTGGTACAGGGATTGTAATGTCTATTAATGTAACAATGTTTTGATTTTTATTATTATTATTATTAAGTTTTATTGCAAAATTATTAAAAAGCTATAGTCTATATTTGCTTTTGTTTTTTTATGAAATATACATAATATTTCTATTTTGATAATACATATTTATATTAAAATGTAAATAGATCACTTAAAAAACTCGTATTATAAATAATTTTAGACATGGTATTATTTCATTATTTTGTAAATTTGATTTTTAGAAAAAAATATTTATCAAAAAGAGGAAATATATTCATGGGATGTATTTAATTTAGATATTGTATTATGTTATACAAAAAATAAAATAAATACGTCTAACTATTTAAAATTAATTAAAAATACAGATATATGTGTATATAGATAGTGTAATACCTGCATATTTTTATTTGTCAAAGCTATCGAATTTTATATTTACTGATGCATCTATAATTGGTCACTAAACAAAAAGCTATCATCCATAAATAGATAAATTTAAAATTTAATTAAAACTTAATAGAAAAAATACAATAATAAAAATTCAATGTTTATTTTCATTGAAAAATAATTTAATATAATGTATAAATTTTATTTTGTTAAATATTTTTAGTTACAGAGGGGGCTTTAAAAAAATATTTTGTTATATACATAATATCTACTGCTTCGTAAATAGCTTTTTCTGTTTTAGTAATTTGATAATTCGAATATTACTACGGTATATTGATGAATAATTTAATATTTAATTCGAAATTATTATTTTCAATTTAAAATCTTATTTCTTATTCTATCATACATACATACACAATCACGCCATGTACCCAAAAGAGTGTGGCACAAACTCTTTTCATCATCTCGAAATCAGTCGCCTCCAAACATTCCTATCCAAACAAGCAACTTTCTACTTGGAAACTTTTGCTCACGCAAAACACTCTCATTTAAAATAAGTTATTTCAAATCAGGACATTAAACAATATATAATTAATATTGGAAATAAGTTGTATGCTGCAGAAAAAATAAATTCTTTCTATCTCCGCTACTGTGTTCACTCTTCAGCGGAACCCATCCACACGGACTGACCAACAGAGCGTATATACGGAAATACTTGATCGCATATATGACAGCGCGCGTGGGGTGACACGTACACGGGATTAGTCGGCCGATGGCGACGTACCCGGAACCCCCCCCCCCCATATCCAACGACCGGACGACTCCGGGTAAACACCCGGTTGGTGACTAGGCCGCGGGGTCGCACTGCATTGTTACTCATCCGCGAAGTATCGTTGTTTTCATTGAGTGGCTGCTGATTTTCTATTGCGTATACTTATGATAGACAAGTAGGGAGACTACTACATGTGAAACAGTGTCAATATTAGTATAGACTAGTACTAATATTTAATATATATAAATATCTTAAGTCTGGAATTAATTTAATATAAAAATATTATTAAAATATTACAAATATCTATTAGTACATAGAATACAGTAAGTAAAAGTATAAGTACTGAAAAAAAATCTATGTAATATTATTTGTCTTTCCTATTGGCGTAGCATTGCTACTACATGATAATTTAGATAGCTATGAAAAAAAAAAGAATTTCACTGCTATATTGAAAAAATGTCAAATTAATATATCAAAAATGATAAAAATACCTTTTATAGAGAAATCCCCCAATAAAATCTCATTACGTATCGTGTAGCCGATGCATTTAGCTACAATTTAATATGCAACAACATAAGATTGTCGCATTTTTACCGCAAGAAATCGCATTTGAATTTCAAATGCGCAGAAGTGTAAGACAGTGATAGAGATCCCCGTATCTCCTATCTCTCTCGGCTCGCATTGGCGCTACTAGAACACATAGGCAGTGCACATTCCAGTTATTACTATATTTCAGTGATAAGATGTAATATTTTCTAATATTAAACAAACTGAGAATTGGTAGGAAAATATATTGTACATATTAAGATAATTTGTAATATAATATTTCATTTTAACAAAAAAAGAGAGCCTGTCGTTGAGTTCGTCGAAACGTCGATTATTAATAAATATTAATACAGAACTTTTAAACCTAAAGCAGTTTTATTTTAGAGTATAAAAAGTTTAATATTAAAATAAAATTTTATTTGTAAATTGAGAGTAAACAATTTTTGTGAATTTAAAGTTAACGTTAATGTTTTTGAGTTCAATATACAATTATAATATCAAAATGACAATTATTTGTTCTACTTTTGATTCTATTGTTTATTAAAATAAAACTGCTTTAGGTGAAAGTTCTGTATTAATATTTATTTAAAATCGACGTTTCGACAAAACTCAACGTCCATCTTCATCAGGATAAATGATATAAATGACATTACAGTAAATAACCGACATAGCAACAAGTAACTGGTAAGCTAAATTTTATATTATTATTATTTTTTGTTTATATTAGAATTATAACTTTAGTTTTATTATACATTGTAAACTGTGTCCTGTATGCTAAAACTCACACTGATTCGTTTACCAAAAATAATAATATACATTCATATAATACTAGGGAAAGAAACAAATTAGCAGTTCCAATGCATAATTCGAGCAAATTTAAAACGGATCCTACGTACAACTGTATTATATTATACAACAAAATACCTGAACTTATTAAAAAATTAGATGATAATAAATTTTAATTAGAAATTAAACAAATTCTTTTGCAACATAGCTTTTATAAAATAGAATAATTTTTAAATATTGACTTTTTAAATTTTTTATTATTACAATAAATTTTGGTTTTATCATTTTTGATTGTTCTTTATTATTTATTTGACACACTATTTATATTTTGTTAAAAGAAAAATTACATTAGACACAAGTTTAACAATATTAAGATATTTTTTTTTAGTAAGATAATAAAATTTACTTGTAAAGTACTGATATAAGCATTTCAATATTGTTGCTTTATACAGAATACAAAATATATTTAAATAAATTAAATATCTATGTTTTATTTATGATAAAAAACATTTGTATAATTATTTAAAATATAATAAATAAAAATATAACGGTTGAATTAAATTTAACAATCAAACAAAATAAGCTACATTTAGCAAATTCATAAAATTTACAGAAATAAATAAATTATTGAATTTACATTAAATATGATGTCAAAATGTGATGACTAAAACGTATTTGAACTTTTGTCGAATGGCTTGAAATAGTGTAGAATCGTATAGATAACATTTCATTTTAACTCTATCGCATAGATCGGATGAATAAGTGGGGTTGGGCAGAGCGCCGAGCAGAAAGCTCGGAATAGCGGCCGTGCTCTGTGCGAGGCTTTCGTCGCGGTCGTGTTTTCAATTAGGCGACAAATCCGGTTTCCGGTTTTAGCCTCCGGCACACGGAGCCACTTGCCTATACTTTGTTTCAGCTACATACTTTTTTTTCGAAAAAAAAAAAAATACTCAATTTAAAGTTAAAATTTTGATTATGACAATATTTATATTAGATAAAATGGTATTGTGTAAATAGTTTTAATATGAAATTTTATTATTAAAACAATAAGAATATTTTTAAGTATTTGATTTTGTTATTAGCTGTGTTTTTTATATTAAAATTATTGTAAAAGTATTAATAAAATGAGGAGGTATGATTGAGAGTGTTTTGTGTGAGCGAGTGTTCCAAGTAGGAGGCATCATGAATGTGGATAAAGTAAATTTTGCTTGTCTGAATATAAATATTTGGCGAAAACTAACTACTACATAACGGAAAGAGTTGGTGCTACACTGTAAAAAAATTAATATGAATTCATGTAGTTTTACATAACTATTAAAAGTAAAATAGCAACATTTTGTAGTTTTTACTATAATAATTAACGTAATGTTACATTTTTTCCGTAAAAATACATTTATGGAATATGTAAATTTAGATCAATTTTTTGCAGTGCACAATCTTATAGATACATGGCGTGATTGTGTATGTATGTAAATATACAAAGAAAATTGTAAGATTTTTTTTGCTTTTCTATGTGATAATTTTTTTTATATAAGAAATTTAAGGAATATAATATATATTGTAATAAATAAAGAATAAGTATATCAAAAATTTATCTTATACATTATGTTTATTGTTTTATACTGCTTAATATATTGCAATAATAATAGTTTTGAGTCAAAATATAGTTATCTGATACATTTATTTCTGTTTTTTTTTTTACAAAATGTGAATATTTAGTTTTAATTTCCAGTTTGACTGAAAATTATAACTATACTATAGTGATTTAAGTAATCTTTAAGTGCATAAATCTCCAATTATTTATTACAATGAACTAATTAATCATTAGTTATAATTTTTAAATAAAGAAACGTATTGATTTTGCCGGAATTTTTTCTTTATATCTAAAGATAAATATAAAATTACTTTAAAATTTTACTTGTATTAAAAATATAGAATTAAGTTTCTTTTGAAAAATTTTAGTTTAAAAAATATTTTAACTATATAATATAAAAATAACTAATTCTATGAGACGGAGGATAGAAGTTGAAATTCATTGTAAATTTTACCCTTTCGCATTTTCGTCAGCATCACCAATACTGGTTGAAACTGGTTGATACTCTACTATTATTCTATATAGTAAATTCGTAGCAGTTGGTTGAAATGAAAGGCGTGATTGCCGTGTTTCTTCTAAGCTTCTCTGTTCCTGCTTACTAAAATGTACGCAAATATTCTAACTTTAAACAAGAATTAAATGGCTAATATACCTAACCAGCCACTAGGTTTTATATTTGGTAGGTAATACCATCAGCGTCTTCCAAGTTAAGCTGTTAATTTATTTTTCCATTTATATCTTATAAATATAAGTAAGGAATAATTTATTTTAAATGATTTATTGTTTTCTTAGTAGTAAATCAGGCTGAATGTTTAATTAATTTTTAAAGTTATTTGTTTTATTAAAATAGTAAAAAAATATATTTTAAAATACACGTTAATATAAAGAAAATATAGTTTTTTTTACTCCAGAATAAACTTTTGGTTCAACAATAAATAAATAAAAAATTGTGACTGCACATTTTAATTCATTATTTTTTAACATTGTATTTGACGTTTCAGTTACTGAATAATTTGTTATGGAAATCTAAATCAGATAAAATTAAAATAATTTGTCGATGATCCAAAGTTTCAATGGGTAGGTACTATAAGTGTGATAATATATTTATTTCATATTTAGACTTAAGGCTAAGAGATGCAATTTTTAATGAAAATGCTAATAAATTTATTTAACTAATGAACAAATAATTAAATTTGACATTAATTTATTAACTTAAAAATCTTTAATTTTTTTCCTCGTTTCTATCGTTTCTCAAATTGATATTACATTTTACATTGATTTTTTAGTTTGTATTTGACGTTTGATGTACATGTTTCAATTACAAGAAAATAAAAAAATTAAAAATTAAATTCGAATTAAAAATTAATAAGTATAAAATTTAATTTTTGTATGTAATTTTACTTCTTTATTAGTTAAATAAATTTATTAGTAACTTTATTAAAAGATGGATTTTTCGATCCTTACACATATAAATTTTTTGAAAATATTGAAATTTATATTTTGAAGAGATTTTTTAAAGATTTTAGTTGAGGTACTGCTGGTGTAAAAAAATGCAATATGGACTATAAAGTATACCTAAATAACTTGTAAGTAAAGATTAAATTAACGAAACGCTGATATTTTACACAGGTAAGTATACAATTTCAATTTGTTTTTTTTTTTGTTTTATTTATATATTTTTTATCTATGATATGCACTGCAAAATTCAATTGAATATTTCAAATTTTGTTCAATATATTACATTTTAGCATTTATATAAAAAACAATGGCTTGTGTTCTCACCTCACTTTTAAAAGTAATTTTTGTTAAAATTACTTTTGACGTTTACTTAAAATTACTTATTAAGCAATTTTAATCACTTTATTTGAATTTTATTAATGTAGATATAAAAAAAATATAGGAATACTATTCATATTGGATAAAAAGTAGAAATAAAATTTTATTTTAAAGTAAAAAATAAAAGCACTTTTCCATAAACAAAAGAAGTGGAAATACTATTGATGTTACAATTTTTGTTTGTTAAAATTTTCAGTCTTTAATAATTGTAGATTTTGATTTCTAATATTAATTTATATTTTTTTTTTTATTAGTAAAAGATAAAACATAATTAATACGAATATGAATGAATAAATATTTCAATAGAAAATTATAATAAACTCATTGCCAGTTATCATCTAATTTAAACGATTATGGTAAATCAATTAAATATCCTACTATCATGCACTAACCCGCAACCCTATACTATGCCACCCCTTAGCAATGTGCCAAACATCATATGAACCGGAGCGAGAGAGCAACTATCATCAGACTCCGGGGCCTTGCTGCCTAGAAGCCGACGAACCGTGCGCGCTAGCTATGTGACTGCCGGTGGGTGACGTACACAACCGACGCACCTAGCCAAGTGACGACGCCGCACGCCGATTGGCCGACGATGGCAAACGAGGCACCGCCTCCCCGGTCCGACCGTTGTGCCCCGGACCCGGGTCGTTACGCCCACCTGACGCTTTCACACACTTTTCGTTTGGAAAGCTCGACCGACCGGATGGCGGAGCAGGGAGGGGTAGCGAGGACGGAGTTGATAGCGGTAGTGTTGTGATGTGACCGGTAAGTCGGGGGTTATACACGAACGGGTGATAGTATGGGGTTGTTGTCAAGATGAAAATGTTTTAAACATTTGCTGAAAACATAAAGGAGAGTGGGGGAGGGAAGTTTAGTTTTAATAGTTTTTGGGTTTTATTTTTGACTTGCTAATACGATGGTTGAAATAATAATATTTATATACTAATTCTGTTCATATCTGTAAGACTTGTAGCATTACAGATTATTTTGTCTCTTTCTATTAAAAGAAGAATTTCATTTTAAAAAAATATATGTCTGAGAATTACAGCATACTTATACTGTACTTATCTTCAACAACTGATTGACTTGATTCTGACCATACTTAAGAAATTTGTATCATTACAAAATATTTTATCTATTTTTTAAGTCAGTAAGTCTTACATGAGTAAAAAAAAATCAACCCATAATTTTATTTGTAAAATTAGTATCAAAATTGCACTTTAAACAAAAACAAAAATCAACAAATACTTATATCTATATGTATTATAAAATTTATATATTGTGTCACACTGAGTTTCAATATTTGCATATATCGAAATAATATTCAGTAATACTTATCGTTAGTCGTATAAATTTTATAAGTAATTTAAAATTTTTCCTTGCAAAAATGTCTTTGGTGTCTGGCATTTGTTTTCAATCTTCCTATTCTGTAACATTGCTAACAAAAATTAACCAGTAATATTAGTAGAGATTAAATAAAAAAATTAAAATAACAGCTTTTATATTTGGTTTTATTGATTATAGTTGTTAACAATATTGCTAAAACTCAGCAAATTTATTACAGCATTGGCATGAATATTATCGCTGTGAAAATAAGATTTTATTGAAAGATTGAGACAGAATATTATTATTAATATTACAGAATATAAAATTTTACTCAAAGAAAGTCGTTTGTTTATTTTGGATAATATTCATGCAAGTTTTAAGAAATTCTCACAAGAAATTAGCAATGATTTTAGAAAACAAACTTTATAATTTTTTCGTACAATTATATTATAATATTTATATATGCATTTGACGATAGATAATAAAGTATAGAAATAATGAAATGTAGATAATAGTAGCAAAAATTGGGTCAGTTCGAAGCAAAAACCAAGAAATTAATTTCCAAAAAACCTTTATCTGCAAACAAGCAAAGTACAAGGTAGAAAATACTTCCCACTTCGTCTAGAACTCGAGAAAAACTAGTAACAAAACCAACCATCATCATTAAGCGAAGATTTTCACCTCAGCGGAGAAAATTCCTATTCGTCTTTTTCTGGACTCAAGTACCAGCTAACACATTATCACTATATCAATACTGCTTTCCTGCACCCCATATATATAGAGCTATATAACGCGGCAGGCAGCGTGACCGTAGCTTAACGGAGTGGGGGCGAGGTGAGCTTTCCATCGCTTCGGTGTGCTTTTCGCAAGGGTGGGGATGTGACAAAATGGCCTGCGAAACCGAGGCCGGTGGCTCCGGCCAGCAGTCGGCTAGTCGTCGTTTACGTTCGGAAGTTACACTGGTAACTAGTTCCGGTAGATGAGCTTCGAAGATTCCGCATAGCTTTCGAATCGCTCCGGTTTTGTCGTGCGCCTTTTTTACCCCCCGATTGAATGGTTAGAGAATTTTAACTAGCGATGTGTAACAAATAACGTGGTTTTTAGTGGCGGTTGTAATTGATATTTTGGTTTCGATTGAGTTGAATGAACTGGATTTGATTTTTGTTTTGAATTTGTTTATCAAAATTGAGCCAGATTGCTTTTGGGACAAATCTCGGGCCGGTGAGGGCCGGAGAATGGGAACAGGTACCGTAAATATTTATTTTATTTTATTAATTAAAAAATGTATTATTGTATTTTACAACAATAAAAAAATAAAACAAAAGCAATAAATTGTTTACATAAAACTATTAAAACTATTTTCTATAACTTTTTAAATTTATAAATTAGAAAAAATTTCATCAAAAATGACAGCAATATGTAATAATTAATTGGGCAATTTTCTCTAAATTTATTCTAGAATTGTTTTAAATTTATATATTTAATATTTTATTTTTTGTAAATCTATAAATTAAACAAAACTACAATTTTAAAAAAATAAATTAATAAAAAATGCACAGAATTTCGATATTAATATTTTAATAATTATATTTTTAGTTACTATGTAAATTATTTAATATTATTATTTGTAAACATAGTAAAAAATAATTTACTTATATCGAATCGTCGATATTTAAATAAAATCTATACAGAACTTAATCCTAAAGCTTTTTTACTTTATTATAATTTATAGTTTGAAATTATTTTTAATTATTACATTACATTTTGATATTATTTTTTTTTTAATATTTTAACGAATACAAACTGTATGTATTTTTTAGAAGCATAATTAATTATCGATATTTTTTGAGATTATTTTTAAATGTGACAAAAAATTATGTGAATAGTATTATAATTATTTAATTAATTATTAATAAACTGTAATTATATATACAATTACAAATTATTATGTTATTTTTCTTACTTATTAGCATTTTATATATAAATTTAAACCAATAATTTTAGTACAGTTTTGTACAGTCATTGAAAAATATTAAATTTTATAGTCGTTTTATATGATTACATGAAAGTAACAAATTTATTACTAAAGCTTATACGTACCTACTTCTCAATCTACTAATCATTCTTTTGAAGTTTTTCAAAAACAATTCATACGGGAACATGTTGCAACGGGGCATTACAGAAAACAAAAACTAAATTAAATTACAAATATATATTAATTGATGCATTAAAAAATAACATTAAACAGTGTGAAGGCACTAATTTAATTAATAATTTATAAATTTTATAATCTAGTTACTTATTTTGTTACCTAGTAACTTGTTTCTATGTTCTGTTTATTTATTGTATATATCATTTGTAGCATTTTTTTGATGTTAATGTTCGTAGAGTACGTTGAAACGTCGATTTTTAATTAAAACTAGAATTAAAATTAGAACTAAATCTTAAATTCTTTTTATTTCAAGTTATTGTCAATTATATTTGTTCATGAAACTTAACATATTCATATATTTTAATAAAAACTTTTTTTGTTTGTTTGTATAATTTGAAGCTATAAATAAAATAATTATGCTAGTTTTGAATGAACTGGGTTTAATGATATTTATCCGAATTTAAGTCATAAAACTCATCTATATACTCTTGTTACATAAATAATTAATAAATATAATAATGCAGTTTAAAAATATTAATATGATAATATTATTATAGAAAATTTTTTTAAGGAAACATATTGATAAAATTTAAATTAATTATACTTTTAAAATGTGACTACAAGAAGTATGTTAATTTAATACAAATTAATTCACTTAACGAAACAAATGAATTTAAAAAAACAAAACATAAAGCCAATCAACACTCGTTTACTTATAATTCCGGGGTTCCGGTAACTTGCCAAACACAAATTGTTATATAGTATGAAGAGAAATTCCGAGTACATATCTATACAAGTAAGTTTCACTTTGACACGAATCGGAGATTACCAAGATGAAACAAGAGGGGGCACTTGCTAATCCTGTTGAATATTAAAATGCGGCCAAAGTAACCAGCCTCTACTCTCGCCGTTTACCTAATAGTTGGCTGCGCGAGACGAAGACGGATTATCCCCGATTGGAACGCGTTAATCTCCCTACCCTCGGCAAAAAAGCAAAACGGCGAGAGCAAAAAATTTAAGCGGCGAATTAGCGTCAATGCAGAAAGAAATGGTTTTCCATCCTTCCCCCCTCCCCCCTATCATTAGCCAGTTAAATCCGGTTTAACGAGCTGTTGAGTTTTCTTTTCTCCGTTTTTGGTTTGGCCACGGCAAACCCGGAAATCAGTTTGCTGAATGGCCAGCTTGAGTTTGAATAGCTTGAGCGATTTGTAGATTTGGACTTTGGACAAGAATTAAGCTCGAGAATACGCACATATTTGAATAGTCAGATAGATGTGTTGGTAGAAAGTACTAGTTCGGAGTTTGATCTGGAGATTAAAGTAATTGAATTGTAAGAGATATTTTTTTAATATTAGATAATAGTTAGGAAACGAGTAATTTAATAATAATAAAAAAAAAAGAATTTAAATAAAACTATACTGCCTCTAATATAAATTATTTTTGTTTTATTATTATAATAAAATAGAATAAAATAAAACATATTGGTCAGAGTACTTTTAGATACAAGTAATATTTATTAAAAAAAAATATTAAAGCTATTTTTAGCATTATTCATATTTAAAAATGATAAATATGTATAATAAAAAGTATTTAATTTATAAAAATAACATAATAAAATTCAGAACTTATTATAGTAAAATAATAGGTTTTAGTTTAAAGCTAACTTATATTTTAATTAAAATTCGACGTTTTGATACACTACACATGTATCATCATTAGAAAAATAATAATAATAATTTATTTTCCTGACGATGATATTTCGGAATATGGAACAGGGCTGTATAACTTCAATTTTTACAAGATTTTAAAATTTATAGGAATTCAGTTTTTCCCCTCCATTTTTTTTAGACGTCATATCGAATTTTGTTTACTTAAGCATAAATTCTAATTCTTCTTCTATTACAGCAATTATTTAAATACCACAATAAAACCTAGGCCATGTTTTATAATAGTTTTATAAACAATGTAAATATAAATAGTTTAATAAATACAGCACAAAATATAAATTTACAAATAAATTTATGTTTGTCAAAACACTGTACACAAAAAAAAATATTATTAAAAAATCACTCTAACCATACTTTTTGGGCTAGACGATACATATAAACGATAAGTGACAGCGATAGATATTTAAGATCACGAATTCTACTGCTTTGAAGAAGTAGAATTCGAAATCTATACTTCAAGATAACTGAATTCTTGTATAATTCAAAATCTTATAGAAATTAAGTTATAAACTAGCGTAAATGGAGGAATTGCTAAGAATTTATTTTGTAGTAATATAAAATTTCTTTTAATAGCTGTATTCTTTTTACCTAAAATTTACTGAGATCTCACCTCACTTCAGATAAACTCAGATCAACTCAGATAATTCTTATTCTTTTTATCTTAACTGAGCTACGACAAACTGAGTTGGATACCTTCCCCCCTTATCGATTCTGCTGCACCCGCAAAATAATCTCAAAATGAAGTGAGATTAAGTTTGTGTCAATCTTGCTGTTTTTAAGGTTAATGACGAAAAATTTCATACGAAATTGAATGATTGAATAATATTGGACCTTTAAATTTAAAAATTGATGTAGAATTTATCAAAGGTGTATTTCTTGATTCTCAAATTTATGATTGATTAGAATAACAAACGTGAAAAAAGGTGTCAAAGTATTTCGATCTTTGTCAGTTATTCGTGTTCTCTTGCTAGAGTTTGAATATCTTGTTCTTTTATAAAGCAACTCAACTCACTTCACTTTGTTTCACCTCACTTCACTTGCCAACTGAGCTGAGTCAATTTTTTGATAAAAAGAATACAGCTAATATATACATAAAATATAAACTTAATAAAATAAATATGTCTAGATATTCTATTTCTATTCAATCATATAGATCTATCTATCCACCTACATTCTCTATTCACAGAACATACATAGACATGAGAGCGCCACAAGACCGGTCCCGAATCCCAGTATATCCCATCAAAGTCCCAGTATGTGCCCAAGTGTTTCTCTCACCAGCCAGACACTCAGTACACACACACAACACGTGGCACCTCGTCAACTAATTCCATCGTTGAGCGCGCAGATTTGCATTCGCTGATGCCGGAGCGGATTACGGCTTGTTGTCTTTGTATCCGTGGCCGGATCGGCCGCCCGGAAATACCGCTTACCGCTGCCGGAAATACATCGGACGAACGCCTTAGCATTTGATATACGACGCCGTTGAATGCAGGAATATATATATATATAGGAATTGACGTGCTAGTTGGTCTAATGTTAGCGGTAGAATATATACGAATCGTATTATGTTTGCTAGAATGATTAAGTTAGTTGAAATAAGGATTCGGCGGTTGGGTTTATTTTGCTTCGGTCAGTTTCTCGCTTTGTTAATTGTCTGTTGTTGTTATTGTTAACAAGTTTGTCTTATACCGGGGGATAATAGTCAGAATATCCGCCAAAAATTTAACTTCAATTTTTATTATATATACATTATATAACTAATAATAATAACAAACTTTATTACGTTACACTAAAACTTTTGATGTGTAAAATTTGATTTTTATAATAGAAAATATCCTTCAAAAGTAAATGCGTTTTCTAAATTATACTGGTGACGTTACTAAAAAAAGAAAAAACTGTTTTTCGATAATAAATAAATAAAAAATATTTTTAATGCAAATATTTATTTTTTTAAGTCAATATATCAGATAGTAATAAAATTATATTTTTATTTTACATGTTGTTTCCGTTTAAAAATAATTGTAATATTAGAACAAAATAAAACATATTGGTCTGTATTCATAACACTTCTTAGAGTACTTTTAGATACAAGTGGGTATATTTTAAATTATTTATTTAAAAAAATATTAGAGCTATTTTTAGCATTATTTATATTTGAAAATGATAAATATGTATAATAAAAAGTATTTAATTTATAAAAATAACTTAGTAAAATTCAGAACTTATTATAGTAAAATAATAGGTTTTAGTTTAAAGCCAACTTATATTTTAATTAAAATATGACGTAATAGATAGTAACAAAAATATATTTTTATTTTACATGTTGTCCCCGTTTTAAAATAATTGTAATATTAGATTTTTTTATTATTTTTTGTTGCAGGTGATAGACTTTTGGACATCCCATGTAAAGTATGTGGTGATCGCAGTTCAGGAAAACATTACGGCATTTACAGTTGTGACGGTAATTTTTATTTTAACTTTAGCTTAAATGTCAGCTAGATTTATACACGATTAACAATTTTAAAACTAAATATGTCTAATTAAAGCATGTAAATGAGATACAAATAAGAATTCCTAAATTTAATCATAGCTATATTCATTAAGTATCGACTTTACAAATTCAACATCATATAAAAAATTTAAATTATAATATTTATAAGTTATCCTAATATCATAATCATATTAGTAAAATATGTATAATTGCAGATAATAAACAAAAAAACTTAGAAAATATGTTTGTAAACATACTCTATGTTTTATTACAGCGATATATTCAAAAACACAAAAAATTAATTTGCTATAGTAAAAAAAAGTAAATCTAGTTAAGATAGTAAAAAATCTTTCAGAACTGATGATGATGTACGTAGAATACGTTGCAACTTCGATTTTTAATTAAAATTAATACAGAACTAAAGTCTTAAAGTCTTGTTATTTTAAAATTTAGTTATTACAAACATATTTTTATAACAAAGTTAAAATGTTTTTCAAATAATATTTATTTATTAATTACAGTGATTATAATAATATATTATTTTTGTTAACTTCATAAACAATGTTTTTTTAAATTTTATTCGATACAAGCAAAAGTAATTATATTCCATAAATTTTTTACTAAATCAGTAATAATTTTTTTTTATCATATCAATTTAATCAAGCACTTTATATAATAAATACTTAATTAATAAAAACTATTTTTTTTGTATATTTTGTAGGTTGTTCCGGATTTTTTAAACGAAGTATTCACCGTAATCGCGTATACACGTGCAAAGCAGCCGGCGATTTAAAGGGCCGTTGTCCTGTTGATAAAACGCATAGAAATCAGTGTCGGGCTTGTCGTCTTCAGAAGTGTTTTCAAGCCAGTATGAATAAGGACGGTAAGTTCTTTCATGTTTTTTTGAGAAAATGCATGTTAATTATTATATTTCAGTATTGTTAAATTAAATCGTTTCAATTTTATTGATTATTTATCGTATTTTTGTAATTATAATCAATTATGAACAAAAGTTCATAAGTGTATCTGTGAAATGAATATAATAATATTCTAATGTTGGGATTTTCTGTAAAAATTTCTAAAGAGCGAAACACGTGTCTATGGTTAACTGGCCAATCATTGATGCATATAGCCTTAATAAGCCGATTCAATGATTGCGTAACTCGTGAAATGTTTGGGAAAAATCTCAACATTAGAATATTATTATATTAATTTTACAGATACACTTATAAACTTTTGTTTAATGTTATTATTATTATAAATATTAGTTCACTACTAGTATTTATTGCTTCTCAGCTACATCTTTTTAATTTACTTGGCAAAAAAGCCAGCCAGATGGCTACACATGCATCAGTGTCTTTGGACATTTATCAAATCACCATACTGATGAGCTTCTAAAGAGCGAAATACGTGTCTATTGTTAACTGACCAGTCATTGATGCATAGCCTAAATAAGCCGATTCAATGATTGAGTAACTTGTGAAATTTTTTGGAAAAATTCTAACATTAGAATTTTTAGATAGGTTACAATCAGGACATGTAACCGAAAAAATATTGACGAACGGTTAACCAGTACCGAGAACTATATTTTAATATCGGTTTTTGTTTTTTAACCAATTTCTTATACCTATTTTATATCGGTTTGGACCAGATAATTTTATAAAATAAGATTGAGAAAATAATGTATACTTATAATTTTTTGTCAATATGTAAGTATTTTTTGGTATTTTATAAAAATATTTGACTAAATAGTAAAATTATTAACAATTATCATTATTTATTTTTAGAAAACTAAAATAATTATTTTAACTATTTTAATATATTATTTAATAACATTTTGATCAGTATTGTATTTGTATTGTCTGATGATATTAAAAAGATATTTATTATAAAATATATCAATAATTCTTATATAAATAAATTTATTGTATTGAAATAATACAAATTACTGAAACACTAATCTATATTATTGTATTCTCATCTTTCACAATCAAATAAAACAATGTCAATTATTCGTACGCGATACAAAAGCAAAGCCTTTTCGATACGATATCTTTTGTCAGCACATTATTTTCCGTATACGAACATTTTCTGTCATTGTAATCTTTCGCTTTCCGTTCTATATCGAATATAACAAACGAGTTTTCAATAAATAACGCATAATACGGTCTCTTTGTTGGCGAGACGTGTGACAAGATTATGATAACGTCCTGCTGCGTTTACAATATCTTTTGCGGGTACGATGTGGACGCCGAGACAGGAACGGCTTCTCATTTGAAATTATTTTGTAAGGGTCTACAGAAATTTTAATATTTATTTAATCTTTGTATTAAACATATTGTATTAATATTTAATAGACAATTTTTGTTTTACATATAGTATACCGTATCGTATTGAGAAGTAAAAAAAAGTATGATAGTTTAAACCGTTTGAATATAGTGATTAATATATTTTTTATCAGGTGTTTCAAAATAATTTTTCGTTATATGGAAAAAATATAAAATCAACTGCTTTAGGTTTTGTTATTTACTGTATTGTCATTTGAATCATTTTATCTTGATGAAGGCGAGCGTTGAGTTTCGTTGAGACGTCGATTGTAAATTGAATCGGTGAGTTGAATAACAGTATAAGTCCAAAAATGTAGTTTTGAGAAAAGTGGAAAAAACTGTCTAACTTTTTAACGGTAGACTTTTGGGTTTTGGAATGTATTGTCAAATTGTAAAAAGAGAGCTAAAGTTTGATTTCAGACATTTGTAAAAGAACAAATTAATTTAGTTAGCACAGCGCCACGAGTGTCACTAGGCAAAAAATTACCCTTAGAAAACCCATACAGAAACATGGACTTGTACTTTTATTCGTGCCATTCATTTGTTTTGCCTATTAAAACAGTTTGGCTAAATCACCTTAAAACCGCCATTTTTGGACTTATACTGTTATTCAACTCACCGATTCAATTAATTTTTGATACAAAATTTGAATCTAAAGCAGTTTATTTTATATAAAGAGTTCTGAAAGATTTTTTTACTATGTTAGAGAAAATATGTTTAATTTTTTAAATTAAAATAATAAGTAAAATACTAACACTGTTCGTCAAAAATTTTAAAATACTGAAATTTTAATTTTAAAAATCATTAATCGAAATAAAAAAATTTCCGGTACTGCTCTTGTCTCACGATAACAATGCAAGGTAATACACATCGGGAAATCTCAGTAAATAGATCTGGATGACATCAATAATCTATTTATAACCATATATATCCAGGAAGCGATGCTTCTTTCATACAATAACGCGTAGAGCATTGAAGACTGGACCAATTCCTCGCAATTCCTGCGTTTTACAATCACACCAGCTTCCAATACATCTAGATTTCCATTTCACATACACACACACGCACACACACAAACATAAATTCGATTCACAATATGCCATTTACATCAGCCTGAACATTGAATCGAATCCGGCACACGGTCCTTTATCCACGGCATGGGGGTGTAAATGAAATTAGTTGTCCTACGGCGACCCGAACCAGGTGCCAATGATTCCACACTAAGCAATGATCTGCTAAATCCATGCCACTTTGAAATACGGCGGTTTGGATGGGGGTTGGGGGGGGGGTGTTAGCGAGGCCATTGAGGGCGAGTTTTTATTTTGTTCATTTCGTTAACGTCACCACGCTACGGAGACGCGACGTGTGATTTGTGTCGCCTGTTTTATTTTTTGTTTTTTCTCCGATTGGTTTTTGTTTCTTTTTTGTTCGGTTTAGTGGTGGTGTAATGAAAAAGAATTATGATAGAAATGGTTCTGATATAGGGTGTGAAAAGATATTTATATTTGCTTATAATAATCATTTAATAATTCAAAATTATTGGAAGTTGCAGGAATATTGAATAATTCGCAAAATCATTAATATTTTGATCAGACTCAATGCAAAATAGAAAGCAGTCGTTTAAAAATTAATTACTTATTATTATTTTTTATAAAAATATAATAAGGTTATATTTTAATTTTATTATTACATATTTAACTTTATAATTGTTTATAATTGTTTGCAATTGTTTTATCTATTATTTTAACATGGAGACAGTTTGTTAATTATTTCTTATATTACATTACAAAAATATGTTAGTGTTCATTGTGAAGGTTAAGAAATAGCACATGTCTGTGGTTGGTTTTTGTTTTCATGTTACTGGTTTCGATTTTGGGAAAAAATCACTCTAGATCTACGGCCTGAAGAAGTAGACAAAAATATGCCACGAAAGCTTAGTTTGAATATTAAATGAGTTTTCTTCTTGTTTAATACCTTTTCCAAATAATTGACTACCATATCCATTAAAAAATTTTCCTTAAATATATATAAGATAAGAATATATAAATGTTTAAAATTATTATTGCATCAGTACGTTTTAATACAATTTTTTTATCATTATCGTTAAAAACATCAAATATATTGCATACGCTCAAACCTTTAATAATATCAAAAAATCCAGCTATTCATTCAATCAAATCTTACAATAAATAAATCAAAATTGATATGTATGTAAAACAAAAATGACGTCGTATATTCATCAAAAAGCCTCTTTCTTACTTACATTTACAATATTTGAATAACCGAGTCCGGGAAAAAGCAGGCTGCGAGATTAAACATCTGAGCATCGCTGCTGTTGTCGGCATAGAAGCGCGCGCGATTGAGTCAATCAGCCATCGTTGCCAACCGAACAAACATAATTTCTTTTGTAAATATGAACTTTGTTCAGTAACTTTCAATTCATAGGAGAGAGAGTAAGAGAGACAAAGTACTTGTTACCTCGAAATCACGGTCTAAACTTTGCTACGAAATACCGTATAAGTTCGTATTACACAAACGGCTGCAGACGATGCTAAATACATTGCCGCAAGTTCCATATTCCTGTCTTTATCGTTTTTGATCTCGTTGAAGGAAAGTAAACCTGTTGTGTGTAAAATGGATTATGTACCTAACTTGTATTAAGTTTACATTATCGTAGATATCCGCGATTTGGTGTCTAGAATAACCAATAAAAATAAAATATTTAAACATAATTTTGTTATATATCGGTCATATTTACATAAAAAGTATTTATCACACCAAAAAGTGAATTAGTATGCGAGATATTTTAATTTAAATTTTACATTATTTTTGGAAATTTGAATAGAATTATTTATTTATTATTATATTAGAATTAGAAAAATTTCAATTTGGTTAATTTTAATCAAATTTGTTTTATAAAAGAATTGCCGACCATTAATATCTATTTTTTTATTGTAAAAATTGCAGACTTTTTTGCATAAATTTTGCATATCGGTACAAAATCGCATTCCAAATAACTTTTGTCTATATTTTAAAGAGAAAGTTTATTTTTGAGACATTTTGCTATATACCGTAAGTCAAGTGACAGTATTTGACTATTGCCAATTTAGTTCATTTATAAACACAAACGATTGGTTTAAGTAGATTTTTCAAAGTAATACATACATTTTTTTTTATATCATACTAACTTTATTGGTCACACTGTATAACTAAAAACTTTAGATTTAACACTGAAATAATTTGTGTTGGTTCAATTTGCTTTTATATTCTGCTTTAATTAAAAAAAATTAGAATTATTTTTAAATCAATGTGCAAATTTTACATTACTTTAGTTTAATAATTATATTTTTATAAATTAAGTAACCTGTTTTTGTAACATATTTTATTTTTAGTATTTGTAATTAAAACCAAATATAGGTATTTATACACAAATTAATCAATTTTATAAAAATAACCGGATCAAAATCTGCCCTAATATTTTAAATAATTAACATAGTAAAAAAAATCTTTCAGAACTCATTATATAAAATAAAACTGCTTTAGGTTAAAGTTATATATTAATATTTATTTATAATCGACTTTTCGACGAACTCAACGTCTCTGCCTTCATCAGGAAAAATGATACAAGTTACATTTACAGTAAATAACAGAACATAGAGAAAATCATGAAATTTATAGATTTTTAATTAATGGAAACCAAATTTTATTCTGTGAAGGCATTGAGTTAAATAAAATTTGGTTTGTCCGTCTTCATGATACAATGACATTTACAGTAAATAACGGAATATAGAAACAACTTATTGTTAGTATGTAACAAATAAATAACTATAAACGTTTTATTTTATATAATGAGTTCTGAAAGTCTTTTTACTATATTATAAACTTATTTGTTAATAGATTTAAACTAGTCATAAAAATTGTGTCTGTTTTGATTTTAATTTGAATATAACCTTTTCAATAATTCAAGAAATCAATCTTACCATAACAAACTATAAGTGTAATACGTGACAGCGTTCGTGAGATCGCATCCGATGCGAAAGGGTTGAGTCTTTCCAACTTAACCTAACCTAACCGAACATCAGCAACAGTCTCTCTCGACGTCGTCGAAGGGTGGTGCGAAGTTGTTCGGCCGCAAACATGACGCCAGCTCGAACGGCGGGGAGACCCTTCTCGCTCGCGGCCCTATGCAAAGTGCCAAAGACAAGACAACCCGGCAACTTTGTTGCTGAGAACTTTTCGCTGTGGCTGAGATGGCTCCCCGGCGTCGGCGTGTTCCCAAGGCAACTTGTCGTGTTGTGCCCCCGGATAACTTTTCGCACCCGATCCGGACGCGATGCGGTTTTCCTCTAAGGTCTGATCCTTGACCTGGCTCCAAAAACACTTTTCCAACTACTGACTGCTAATGATGGCTAGTGGATTTAATTTCGTATCATTAATTTTTTGATTGTTAGATTTACTTATGTAATTAGATGGTTAAATAGAGATAGAATTGATATTGAGACTTAATTTTATAGATTTATAAATAACTTAAAGATTTATAATAATATTTTCGTAAAACATAATAAAATAAAATATTGCTATTATTTAACATAGTAAACAAATCTTTCAGAACTCATTATATTAAAATAAAAAAGTTCTGTATATATTTTATTTAAATATTGACATTTCGATATACTTTACGTATATCACTCTCAGAAAAAAATGAATGAATACGTAAAATAGATAAATAAATTTTAAAATTATAATCTTGTTTATCTAGTTGTAATATTTTATTTAAAAATAAGGCATTTCACAAGTATTTTATCTGATCATTTGTTTTATTTTTAATCATCTTAATTTAATATTAATTTTAAATAATTATTAAATCTTATAAAAATTAGCTATCAGTATTTTTTTAGAATTATATGGAATAATGTTAAAAAAATAAGAGCACTTTTTAAATTATTGTAACAGGAAAAATGTTGAAGCTAACAGATTAAAAAAAATATATACATATATAAATAAAAGAATATTGTAATCTTTTTTAAGTAATATGATACTTCTACTTACTTTTTTGTGGTAAACAGTGAAAACATACAATTAATTTATACTCAATATATCGTAGTAAGACTAGAAGAGCATGTATAAAAGGTATCATAAATATGGATGAAGTAAAAGCTACTTGTCTAGATAGGAATGTTTGGAGGAAACTAATTTCGGCATTGTGAAAAGAGTTTAGGTCACATCATTTTTATTAAAAAGATTTCGCTTATTAACTGGAATCACCTACTCTATTTTGTTTCGAAAAATGTTTGTTTTAAACAAATTTGTACAAATAAAAGTAAAATATTAAAATAAGTTCAAATTCAACTGTCAATAATTTTACGTGACATTCTCGACATCAAACACCAATATCTAAAGTTCGTTCTTCGAAGCTGTCTTAGAGCGAGACAGCTGCAGCTAATCTTGAGGTAGCAATAGTAACTGTAGCTGGAGGTATATATAAGCGACGGCTCAATGCCGGTCTATTTGCGACGCCGTCAATCCCCATTAGCGTTAAAGGGGGGCGGCCGCCGCGCCTGAGTGGCAAGGACGCAGCTTCAGCAACGCCGGCTTTCTACGGCTGGATCATCGCGCTATCGCGATAGAAAGTGCAAATCCCCGTGAAAGCGATGCGCGGCGCGGTCTATACCTTCAAATGCCTTTCTACATACAACAGTTTCAATGAAGTTTGTTCGCTGTTATAGTTAAATAAAAATAAAATTTATTAAGAATCACATTATGATGAAAATATTTTGTTAAAAGTCTAGAAATATAAGTAATCTATTTTGAAATAAGTAAAACTTTTTTTTAAATAAATGTATGCATATTGCAAACTATATTAAAATTTATAAAGTTGCACTTGAATTAAAATAGAATGCACTTGGTTAGTTTGGATACTTTCCACTATAAATTAGATGCTTTGCACTTGGTACAACCTAAACTTTAATTTGAATAATTTGCACTATAAATTTAAATAATTTGCACTATAAACGCTACGAAACCCTATCATCTGCGCCACTGTTGGCTTAGGGTAGGTTAGGTTAGGTTTAGGTTGTTTAGTTATGTTATTATTCAATATAGGCGCGTATCTCTTCGTCGCAAATGATAGGTATCGGACTGGGGTAAATGATTGACATCCCCCAAAGTGGAAAGTATCCGTTTTTATAGTGGAAAGTATCCGTTTTTATAGTGGAAAGTATCCGTTTTATAGTGAAAAGTAATTAATACAAGTGATAATATTTTTTTTGTCCATTATGTTTTTTCAAAGTTAAAATATTTTTTTTAAAGTTGAATAAATTTAATTATAGTGGAATTACTTTCTTTTTCGTGCAACGTATTTGTTATAAGTGCAAATTGTTTTTATCAAAGTAAATGTAATTTATATTAAAGTGAATATATACTAAATTATAGTGCAGTTAATTCTAACCCTATAAATATATGATGCATGTGTAGATAAATTTTCAGGTTATATGTATATGTCAATAAAAAACAAAATTATTTTGACATTAATATTTACCATCAACAAGTATATCGGAATACACTATGCTTAAAATTATTATAGTTATTTGGAATCTTTTTAACAAAGTCATTTAATCACTCATTTAATAAGTTAGAATTAACTATAGATATTTTTTTCATATTCTTTTCGTATTTTTATTAATCATTTACATATTTAATGTTTTTAATGTTTTTTAGATAAATTTATGTATCATATTTTATAAGTTTATATTTGTATCATTTGCGCCATTTAATTGGTCTGTTGCCTGTTTGGTGTAATTAAATAAATAAATAAATATCAATTTGATTTTCAATAAAAAATTCGAATATTTTTTTAATTGAATAACTTGAAAAAAAAAAAAAATTGCCGAACACGAGAAAAGTAAATTTATGAAGACATCTTAATAATTTAACGTAACTTCAGAGTCTGGCCTTTAAAAAAGAAAGTGGAACAGTCAAGCGTGGAAAAAAATGTTGGAAATTAGAAAACACGAAAGCGATTTTAAAAGATCCATACACGCAGCCATTTTGTCCGAATGAAACAATTCCGGAAGATGCGTCCGTGTGCGCCTCGACTCCGGGTATAAATTAAAGATGACTAGTTCATGGCGCGCTGGCACGCTATGCCCGAAACCATCTTTTGTGCTTCGGATGGCCGTTATAGTCACGTTATATTCCGGTCGACGTTATACTTGAGAATAACGTTTCGCCGGCACAGCCGCCGCTATATTCTACCGTTAACGGTACGAGAAAAGGTTAGATGGGAACAAAGTGTAATTTTTGCCGCTGTAGCTTTTTCGAGTTCACCTTATCGACTCATAAGTTGCGCCGTTCTAGAGAGCCTGGCTATTTTCACATAGGGGTGAGCAAAATTTTGTTTTTAGGATTTTTTCTCAGTATTTTTACGATTTATATCAAAGAAATGTAGTAGCAGTAATATTATTATAATATTTAAATAGTATTTTACGTTACAAAAGGTTTTTTTTTTAATTGAAAATTATCACTGAAGGTGATATCATGTAATATCAAATACTTATAATCAAAGTTTAAGACAAAAATAAATGTTTATTTTAACCCTGTGTTCCAATACCTAGATTTTATGCAATATTGTAGAAGTCAAACTTATTAGAAAAAAATATTTTTTATCTGTATTTATTGTACTATATTCGTTATTTCACGAATAATTTTTTATTAGTTTTTATTACGTAACATATACGAATAACAAATTTGATTTCGACTATATTATATTATGTAACTACGCTAAGGTTATTCACTGCTTTAAATCAATTTTAACTTTAGTTAAAGGGAACATAATGTTAGAGAACAACAAATTTGGCAAATTTACTTATTCTCGATTCGGGAGATACAAATAATTTTACTGTTATATTTCAAAACTTGTGAACATTGTTTAAAATTTTTCCGTACCAAAAAATGACTCAATTATTAATAAAACTCCCATCAAAATCTGTTCAATGGATGTTAAGTTTTGCTTACAGCGTTTGCCTGCAGTTCATGTAAACTTTTCTCCAGTTTTGATTTTTTTCATCATTCTGAATTTCAACTTTATAGCATACTTTCATTGTGAAGGCACTGAGTTAAAAAAAATTTGGCTTCCATTAACTAAAAATCTATAAATTTTGTAATCTAGTTACTTATTTGTTACTTAGTAACTTGTTTCTATATTTTGTTTATTTACTGTAAATGTTATTTGTATCAGTTTCCTTGATGAAGACAAACATTGAGTTCGTCGAAGTGTAGATTATTAATAAATATTAATGCAGAACTTGAACCTAAAGACGTTTTATTTTATATAATGAGTTTCGAAATGTTTTTACTATGTTAATTTTATTTAAAATAAAGAAATATTTGTTATTAATTTTTTTATTAATATCAAAGAAACGTTTTTCTCAGTGTATAAACGCGTATTCTATTTAAGATTGAGAACACCATCCCAAACACAATTAATTTTAAAAAATACTTTACTATTCAATTACAATAACAAAGCCTGACTTACATTCACTCATATTTAAAAACAACATTATACTTAACTACTTTTCACAAACTTTCTACGTCTACATCCAAACAAACAAAACAAAAATCTCATTTATTGTACAGCCCTGAAGGCATGTCGTGTGAATGTAACAGTCCGGGGCGATTGCGAGCAAAACCGTCCCCCTAGCCCCAAACCGTACAACGATATGATTAATAGCGGGCCCTTAATCCGGGCCACGGTAGCACGGTTTTACCTCCACCGCCAACGGAGAGAATAGCTGGTGCACGTCATCAGCCAGCCAGCCAGGCAAGAGCCAACATCCGCATCGCGCACCAGGTGAACACGGCTACACGCGGCCTGGCTGGATGTACTGGCCATTTCGCTCGCACGGCCTAGTGCTTCGGCTGTGTTGTCTTTGTTTCGACGATGAGGGGGATGAGGCTGATTTTATTATCTAAGAGGGATGTAGGATGTTAGTTGCTTTCATGTTACTACGAGTAGATATGGTTTTGTTAATTAATTCGTGAGGATATGCTGTTGAAAAGGAGTTTTTACTGTTTTAGTTTTGTAGTGTATATACGTATCTAATGGTTTAAGAATACTCGTATACCAGCAGTTCTTAAATAATACTATATTATTTATTACATACATGGCACATGTGGCACAAATTCTTTTCATTTAAACAGAAATATGTTTCCACCAAATTTATGATACTTTTCATACATACTCTTTTATTCTTTCCAATTGGAAACATTCGGTCAAGTGACCATTTTTCAATCATACCTACTCATCGGATATCTACGTCTATATCTTCAGTATCAATATCAATTTTTTTTTAACTAAACGTTTATAAGATATTCGCTAAAGACCATTTTAACTGACTAAATAAATCGTATGTTGTGTATAAGTGACCAAGATTTATTTAAAAAGAAAACTGAAAAATATAAAAAATAAAATAATTTTAATAAATGTCATTTATTACAAAGGGATAATAAAATAATAATAGTTGGAATTATATCTTAATAAGATAATGTTACTTTAAGGTAATATTTAATTGAAATTTACATATTTATTACAAATTCAACATTTCTAACTTACTTCTAGGCGACATGATGTTCCTGACTTCAAAAAAAAAATATAATTAGAAAATTGCCAACATTAATAAGTATTGGATTTTATAGATTTACACAGAATCTTACCAAATATCAGAAACTGTAACATGATAAATTTTTAATCATCAAAAATTCATTTTTATTTTTAAAATCTTATCAGAAATTGAATTAAGTATTGTATTTTTAACAAAAAAAAATGTATCTACAAAGATCTGCAAGCGCTTTAAACAATATAGGTATAATATAATTAATGGTCGACATTTTAACTTTGTGAAACTCTTTGATAGATAAAAGGTTTGTAATAATACTCATATGAGTATTATTACAAACCTTTTAAATATAGGTATAACAGCAAAACATTAGCAAAAATAGTGACAGTGTGTCTTTTTGAACTATTTCTGACATTAATTGTTACCATACACTGTAAAAAATCTATGTAAATTTACATTGATAATTGATAAATTTACATTGATAATTCATTATAATTTTTTATTTTTTGGTAAATTTGCAATAATTTATAAAAATTACAACAAAAAATATAGTAAAAATTACTATGATTATCAATGTTAAATTTACATTGTTTTTTTACAGTGTAGAGTTTCAGAAACTATTTGTATATTTATGTATAATAATGTACAAATATACTTTTCTTTAAACTTATTATAAATACTCTGATTTGTTAAGTATTATGTGTTCTGACTTTTCAAATATTCTCAGGTCTGTGTATATGGTTCTCGATTATGCAGCATGCAAATAATTTATTTCTAATATTTCAAATAATACTAGTTTACTTAAACCAAAAAAAGAAAAAACAACTAGAAATTTAAATTTTGTAATGTTATACATAATATCGAACTAAAAAATAAAAGAATATTTACTTAATATTAATTTTTGAATTGCTTTTAAATTTATGAACAATTTTCATAGTTGACATATTACAGAACTTGCTCCTCAATCGAATAAAGAAAGAAAAGTATCTAGCTCATCGATATATAGATGTAAAACCTTAAAAAAACATCAAAGTACAGCATACAGTAACTTTATCGTTTCAAAGAAACATTTTTCAAAACTTACCTGTAACGGCAAAGGTAACACACACACACGTGTTGCAAATTCTTCAAAAGACGCAATCATACACGTGTCTCTATGATATTCCTCTACCACCAAGTACCTGTACCGACAGACGCTTTGTACTTATTACTCAGAACTAGCAAAAGCTTGAGAGAGAGAGAGAGAGGAGGGGGCGCTTTGCGCAGCTGATAAAAAGCTTATTGAATCACATCACGGAATCTGTCTGCGGCAAATAAGCGACAAAGAGGCAGCCGGAGAAATTTTGTGGAGGGCGGCAGGCGGCAGAAAATGTTTGACGGCCCAAAAACCAGCATATCGGGATCTGTACGAGTGCGACAGAGATGAGATCATTACGGCCGTACATGAAACAGACGCAAGGAATAGGATAGAGACGTGTCGACATTGGAGTGAGGTGAGCCTTCACTTGAGGCTTCAGTGCCTGAAAAGGAGATGGAGGTTTGCTGAATCAGTGGTGGCGTCTTACAAATTTCAGCCGCAGGAAAATGTAATGGCAGCTTTTCCATTTTTAAAGACAAAATTTACTATTTCTGGATTGTAATCAGTACTATCTGTAAATAAATTGAATTGAAGGTATACGTTTATGTGGACGTCCGATGAGAAGTTGGAGAGGTATGATTGAAAGTATTTTGCGTGAGCGAAAGTTTCCAAGTAGTAAGAGCATGTATGAGAGTTGCTTGTCTGGATAGGGATGTTTGTAGGAAACTGATTTTGAGATAAAGAAAAAAGTTTGTGCCATATCCTTTTGAGTACACGGTGTTATTGTGTATGTATCTATGACAAAAAAATATAGCAAATTCGTATATCAGTTGATTGCTGATATGTAGATAATGTGTTTGATAAATAAAAAAATTAAAATTTTGAGTTATATAAATTTTACCAAAAATTACAAAAAA
Organism: Clivina fossor; assembly: GCA_963966155.1. Taxonomy (NCBI): domain Eukaryota; kingdom Metazoa; phylum Arthropoda; class Insecta; order Coleoptera; family Carabidae; genus Clivina; species Clivina fossor. The sequence goes on along the minus strand of OZ014564.1, from coordinate 8,204,963 downwards.
ACTATAAATTTTTGATATTTACAATGATTTGTTAAAAAAAAAATTAAATTAATATAATATACCAGGGGTGGGCACACATGAGACCTAAGGAAGCCGCAATCCGGTTTTTAATATTCTATAAAGAGCCATACACAAATTAAATTTTTTTATTTAATATAATTGCATATTTTCACAAGTCACAATATAAAAACATAGAAAAAATATCATTATAACATATAAACATAAAAAATATAACAATGAAAAAGAAAATAATTATTTCAAAATTCTAATAATAAAATTCAAATATAATAAAAATGAAATATAACAGAAATCTATACCATAAAATTATATTTACTAATAAAATCTAAGGACAATCTTTGGTCAAATTTTTAAAATTTGGTGTAAAATTAGTTAATGCTGTCCGCAGAAATTCTGTAAGATGTTGATTGGTCAACTAAATATGTCACACATCCTCTAAAACTTTAATGGGAGCCGCACTTGACTCAGTGAAGAGCCGCATGCGGCTCTCGGGGCCGCATTTGCCCACCGTTGTAATATACTAACTAAAATATGCAACATTACTCAGCTGTTACAAGTTTCATTATACACTTTATTTCTCTATCGTAATCTGGAATTATTGTTTTCCAATCAATTATTAAATTAAAGGTATATGTTTGCGTGAATGTCCGTTGAGTAAATGGGGCGCTATGATTGAAAGTGTTTTGCATGAGTGAATGTTTTTAAGTGGTTGGAATAGAAGAATATGACAGAGTATCAATCAATATGAATGTGAATGAAGCAATAGTTACTTGTCTGAATAGAATAGAATTTTGAGATAGTGAAAATAGTTTCTGCCACATCTTTTTTGATACATGGCGTGATTGTGTATGTATGTATAAACATTTTTTTTATAATATAATATAGTAGAAAACTGAAAGAAAGGAAATTGTGAACAAATTAGATCTTTTGAGACTACACCTACCACTAACAATAAACAAAAAAAAGTTGGCAGTTTGAAGTACACTTAATGTTATTACTTTGAGAGCTATTAAATTGCAATATGATCTAATATTTGTTTATTAAAGTTATGTATATTTTATGTCTATCGTAATTATTTAATAACTAAGATCCAAGTGCAACTTTATCTAATCAGGTAAAGGATTTACTCAGAAGTATAATTTGTTATCTTAAGTTGCACAAAGATAACAAATTTTTACACAATAACCCGCCACTGGCATCCAACTGGCATATATATATATATATATATATATATATATATCTACTCGCAAGCTCGATGTAGCTAGAAGTGAAGTAGTCTTGAGGCCGACTCGGCAATGGGGTAACACATCATCATTAATGAGTTAGCCTCTCACACCCCCGCTCGCATCTAACTTCGTCTCACTCCTGCCATCCTGCCTCTCGACACGATTGAATGCGCGTGAACGCCGTTCTGCCGTCGGCAGCGGCATCTGATGGTGTGAAAGCGCGCAGCTTGCGTCGTTCCCAAGCTCCCGAGCATTCGCCCGCTCTCCCTCTCACGCGGTGGTCGCGTGAACGTGACCAGAAGATCCACATCACTCGAATACGCCTGCTGCTGCCTTGTGCTCAGTCTTCAGTGCTCGGTCTGTGAAAAGGCAACGGCGATTTTACAGATATTTTCATGCTAACCGGTTACGGTGAATTTTTCTCCGAACTTAATCTTTTCCATTCACCTATTCACTTTAATTCCTATTCAAATATTTATCGTTCGAATTGAAACTGATGTAATTAAGAGTAAAAGAGAGGATTTTTTTCTCTAAATGAAGATTTAAGAAGTAACAAAAAGTGAACATAATTATTTAATGATCAATATAGGAAAAAATTTCCATTAGTAAAAGTTGAAAAAATTAATGTCAGTATTCGCTACTAACAGTTTAAAATTGATGATGTGAAACTCAAAAATAAATAATAAGTAATATATTATTCATAACTTTATTCATATTTATATAGTACATAACTGGATTTGCAAATTTTAAAATGTCCACATATTTAACTGAATTGAGAAGTAACTGTATGATTTTTTTTAGTTTTAAAATGTTTTTAAATTGTCTTAATTTAAAAGTATTCAAATGTAATGAAAAAACTTTTTCCTTCAAATTATTTTTTATTTTATGCAAGAATTTTTTAAGATTTTTGTGATTATTAATCAAAATTTAAACATACTTTCAATTTCTATTTGTATTTGTACTTTATTAAACTAAATACAAAACATAGGGCCAGTTATATAAAACGTTGTTAAGGCCCAGTATTTCTAAATGTTGGACTATATTTGTTCTTGGAATAATTTTAAATTAGCCAATGAAAAATTGCCATTTGTTCTGAGAATACATCCTTAACCAATCACAAATCATGTTTTGCTTATCTTAGGAATAAATTAAATTGGAAATACTGGTCCTAAGTTAATCATTGAGTTAACTATGGAACCATTTTGTCAACTGTCTTTGAAGGAATTCAGTCATTGATTATTAATACATTGGCCAGTTGTCAAGAGAAAGTTAACTTTAAAGCGTTTAACTATGTTTTATGTAACTGGGCCAGAAAGTATTATTTATTTCAAAATAATTTTAAAAGATAGTAAAGTAGTAGAGATATAACCGAAGACAAATAATATTTGGTCTATTTGACCATGTTTTAACTATTTGGTATTCGGTTGATTATTTGTTTGAAACTTGACCGAATATTCGTTATACGGCTATTTCAGCTGAACTATACTATTTGTCACATCACTATAATGTATTGTTCATTTTGTTTTATAAATTGACAAATTTAATTGTTTTGGAATTTAAAAAAATATAGGTTTATTTATATACTACTTTTACCAAACACATATAAAATGTATATGCTATTGTTTAGTAACATATTTGTAAAAGTAGTGATAATATAAAATTCTAAATAAATATAATCTATTCATAAAACAAGTTATTATTTTTTTAATACTTTTAGTTCAGACATCCAGTATTACAACACTGAAATTATTTGCATGTATATGGAACGATAAAATTTTAGTACGACTGCAAAACCAGTAACCAGCTTTATGTGCGTTGTCCAGCGGGTAGAGGGTGAACGTGTCAACCTATCGGTCTGACAGAATGACATGACACTATCGGATGATAGGATTACGGGAGATTATTGTAACATTGTATCCATGAGCTTTCCGCCCTCCAAGCGAGCTTCGTGTTCACACAGTATTGTCACTTTCCAATCGACAAATCATATTATTATATCATCGGTATTACATTTTTAAATTTTAATTTAGAAAATTGATTTTATTTTAAATGTAATTGTAAAAGATATGTATGTTATAATAGTTTGAAATGCGTAGCTCTTAATATTTTCTTTTATTCATTAATAAAATAAAATTTAAAAAATATTAAATTAGAGTAATTTTCTTTCATTTGTAAATAATTATATTCAATTGTAAATTTATTTTTGTGTATCAAATTTTATTAGTAAGTTGTTATACCTAAATATACAAATTTTAAGAGAAAATTAAAACTACGTTTTAGTCAATCGTTTAAGATACCTGAAAAAAAATATAGGTACATAGATATAATTTTAATAAAGTACATTTATCAAAATGATATTATTTGCTTAATATTTTACCATTTGAACAATTAAAACTAAACATTTGAACATAAAATTCAATTAATTTGTAATTTATTAGTATTTAATATTAAATATTAGAATATCTAAGTAAACATATAATAATTCGAATTTCTAAAATTAAAAATATATCATTATTTTTAAAAAATACGTAACTAAAAATAACATATATAATAAAAGCATTTTTGTAATCGTGGTTATAGGTAGTAAACTCAGTAGTTACTAACGCTTACTCTTTTTACTACTTTGACTGCAAGGAAAAGTAGTAAAGCGTTTGGTACGGTGTCTGTAACATTTTCAAAAAAAAAAAAAAATTGTATAGAAATCCTTCATATAGCCTGTAGATGACGAATCTGAACTTAGTTTATGAGGGTGTATGTGTGTGCGTCGTCAGCTCGCTCGCTCGCTCGCTCGCTCGCTCGGTCGTAAGTCAAAATTTTGTGGCCGCAACTCCTCCTAGACGGTTCAATCGATTTTAATGAAATTTTCAGGATAAATTTGTCTAGTACCCAAGATGGTCATGTGGTTTTGTTTTTTTCCAGTAATGCCAACTTTCCGAGAAAAAAATTACTAAAGTTTTTAAAAATTCATATTGGCTACGTTATTTATCCGATTTTGATCAAATTTTCAGAAAAGATTTTCCTAATGCTCCCATTAATTACATAATTTTATTAATTTTCAGTGTTGCCAACTTTCCGAAAAAAAAATTACTAAAGTTTTAAAAATTTTATTATGGCCATGTTATTCAACCGATTTTACTCAAATTTTCACAAAAGATTCTCCTAGTATTCATGTAATTTATGTAATTTTAACAAAATACAATGTTGCCAACTTTCCGAAAAAAAAATTAGTAAAATTTAAAAAAATTTATTTTGACCATTTTATTTAACCGATTTTAATCAAATATTTATAAAAGTTTTTCCTAGTGCCTAAATAAATTATGCAATTTTAACAAAATACAGTGTTGCCAACTTATCGAGAAAAAAAATCACAAAATTTTAAAAAAATTCATTGTGGCTACATTATTTATTCGATTTTGATCAAATTTTCAGAAAAGTATCTCCTATTGCCCACATAAATTATAATATTATTAAAATACAGTGTTGCCAACTTTCCGAGAAATGTCAAAGTAGTCTATATATGGGTTTACCCATATACTTCTAATCTTGTTAATAATATGTATTGAAATAAGTTAGCAATATTATAACTATTGTGTTAATCACATATAACTACGATTACAAAAATTGTCTAAAATATTTTATACCCTATTAAATTTAACAGTGTGCATAACAAAAATTAAATATAAGTAATTGTCATTACTAATTTTTTTTTAAATAACAATACGTTTTAAATAAACAAAACAAAAATACCTCTCAAGTGTTTTCTTAAAATATTTTAATCATTGACAGTGAAAATTGCAAGTATAATCTGAGTAATTGTATTGTAATAAATACTTCTTTTAATTTATGTATAAGTAAATACGAAAAATGCAGAATTGCAAATTAATATTTCTAAAAGACATATACGCAAACAAACTATCAAATAGAACACTGACTTTTTTTAAAAATTAACTTTATTACTTTCATACCAAATAAAAAAATTAATAGAACATAACAAATCCACAATACAAGAATATTTACTGAGCAAATAAAATCAAATTTGGTTAAATTTACGAAATTAACAAGACACCAAATTCGTTGTCAAAGGATTTTTATGTCGGCAAGCACACCGTACCAGAATTGAAACATAGAAAAGCAGAAAAAGATTTAATTTATTCATCAAGGCAGAGGATAATACGAACTGAAAAAGACAGTGAACTTAAAAAGATTCCTTGAATTTAACAAACAAACAAAAAATCCGGCAGAAATAAAAAATAATAAAACAAAAGAAAAGTACGACGAGTCAAAATCTCTTTGTTCTCAAAAGCAGTCCATTGCAACGATCTTTTTTTCCGGAAGGACACTTTTCTTCTTTATTCCGCCTTTTATCTACCTTTTTTCCGTTTTGTTTGGCTTCGAATTAGAAAATGATACGGGCCCTTTCAGCCAGCGACAGACAGAGGAGAATGTCTATTTAAATCTTAATCAGTTGTAACGCGACGGCACTGATTGTGCAGTGTCTCGGCTGTTTGGGGGTCGCGTAGTTCACGAAATTGAATCTATTGATTCAGCGCTTTTAAAGGGAGGCAAGTTAGGTAGCGAGAGATCAGCGCGTCTGAATAAATAGGCCAAACGGGTGCGTTGAGCGGGGGCTGGGAACCGGATTCATTGTGGCAGCATGTGACGCCCTAGTAGATACCCTGTCAGTTTCACCGCCAGCCGCTAATTATGCCCGCGGGGGTTTTTTGTTTTCGTGACCTGGTTTTAATTGGTTTTTAATTAGATTAAGGAATTTTTATTACATATCTGCCCCTTTCCCCTCTCTTAGATAAGAAATCTTTGGTAAAAACTAATTTTGGCATAGTGAAAAGAGTTTGTACCATACCCTGTAGGGTGCACGGCGTGATTGTGTATATAGGTATGTAAATAAAATAGATGAAAAGTTGTTTATCTATTTGTGAATGGGTATTAGATCATTAGCATTTTAAATCCTCAAAGGTATTTATACCTAGAATTTCTCCAAAATTGGTTTTTAACACAAGAGGTGTCAATATTGTGTTTATTATTCACTTTCTATTTTTAAACTAGTACCTATTATATTTTGTTTCCAAATATGATTAAAAATGAAACAATTAATATATTTGATATTTAAATATGTATATATATATAATTGAAATAAAAATAATTTCTAATAGTTGTAAACATGAAACTTAATTATAATATTTTGTATTTTAATAAAAATTATTAATTAAACTACTTTTACATGATAATATTTTATTTAATTAAAAAAAAATAAATCAAATCTAACCAATTAACAAAATTATTTAATTTGTCTTTGAATAAAATTATTAAGTAAATATTACATTTAAAAATTAGTGTTTTAAAATGTACAATTTTATTTTTACACTTCAATTATATCGATGTTCATATTAGCTTGGTTATTTATGAAATGACAGAATAAGCTGTTTGACCAACAAAAACTAACATTAAGTAATTACCATGAACTTTCACTTAAAAATTTTTGAAACATATGCTAATGACAAATTTAATTTTTTTGTATTATTTCTTAGAACTGAAAAATTTTCCATGTTCATTTTTACAAAACAACTTTCTTTATTTTTTTTGGAATTTTTAAATATAAATAAGAAATTTACTTATATGTATAAATAAACAATAACATATTGTAAAGAGATAGAATATTTTTATTTTTAGTATTATTTTTGTATTATAAAGAATTTTTAAGTTGATTTTGTTTTTATTAATATTCTGTTACTATATAAACTAAGTTTATTTTATTTTTATAAAAATTTGATATATGTTTTAATTATTAAATGGTAATTGACAATTAAATGAATTTATGACTGAATTGAAACAATAAATAAATATAGTTTTGTTTTCAAAGTTAAAAATTTAAAGATTGCTTTTATTAAAAGATCGTAGATAAGAATTAAAAGTAAAATAAAGTATTATTATTATAACCTTTAATGAAATTATTCAATAATTTAATAATGTTTTTAATATTTTCTGCATTCTTATCTATAATAATACACTTTAACACAAAAACAGCATTTTGTTATATTTAATTTAAAAAAATCTTTATTTTTAGCTTTCACTTTTACAAATACCTGTATTATTAACCAGTCATCAGGTAAAAAGTAATATTTGTTTTAGATGCTATTTTCAAAACTATGTACAATTTTATATTTTATTTTAAAATTTTCAAATCAATCATTTTATAAAAAAATATAAGCGTGGTAATAATCATTTAAATCGAAAGTTATAGTAATTGTTTGATGAAAAATAATAATGCTTAAATTTTATTTAAAGTTTTTGTTTTGTTTATTAACTGTACTGAAATTTAATATATTTTATCAATATAATATATAAATAAAATAGAATATTTTCCTGTTATATGAATAAAAAAACTAGAATATAGTTTAACAATATGTAAATTTAAAAATTAATTAATTTCTTATAAACTTTCTTGTATTGATAAAAATATAACAAATAAAAGGTAATAAATACTATTATTATTATTTTAATTAATTAATATTCTGTTTTAATAAAAAAGAAATACTACTATTTATTAGATAATTATGAAAGTATTTCTATATACTCTGAAAGTTACTTCGTTTGTTTTCAAATAAAATTTATATTCAGATTATGTAAAAATAATATTTTCCTTAAAATATAAATATTAAAATTAAGTTCATTAAAAATTTTTATAATTTTATAAATACACGATTTGTTATTATATTACAAATAAATATCTTATATAAAATTTTATTATTATCTCAAAAGCAAATTTTGTTCTATAATTTAAGTTGTAAATAAATATAATATAAATATATGTATATTTATTTATAAAAATAAAAATTTTCGATTTCGAAATATGATATTTTAATTACAAATTTAAAAACAAATTGATGAAAATATTTATAATTTGTTTTAGCTGTTATAAATATTAAAACTATTTTTGAATTTTAATAGAATTTGAGCTTAAGAACAATGAATTAAAAACAAATTTAAATTGTGTTACTTTTTATTATTAAAAAAATACATAATTATTATAACGTTTTTTAAAATATTAACATTAAAATTATATTCTATAGTAAACAACTGAATTACAAGATTATTAATATTATGAATTTTATTTAATTATACATATACATGTGTCATATTCATTATTAATTATAATATTGAAATGATTATTTCTTGTTCTTGTTATATGAAATATGATATAATATAATTATTATATTATGATAATTGTATTATATTATTTATATGGATGTCCTTCTTCGGAAAGCTTTCTGTGGTAATGATGGTTTACAAATAGGTGATTGTCGTGTACCTGCTTTAGCGTATGCTGATGACGTGGTAGTTTTGGCTGAATCTGAAGAACAACTGAGAAGGATGATTGATAGAATTAATGTTGTTGGTAAAGATATGAATCTTGTGTTGAATGTAGATAAATGCAAAGTTTTAGTTTTTGAGAAGGGTGACTTGATGACTAAATGTAATGTATATATTGATGGTGCACGTTTAGAGCAGGTAGATGAATTTGTGTATTTGGGTAGTTTGCTAACTAGAGATGGCCGTTTTCATCGTGAAATTGAAAGGAGAGTAAATGCTGGTTGTAAGGTTTTGGGTGCTTTGGGAACTTTTGCTAGGAATGTAAATGTTTCCAAAGAAGCCCGTTTGAGTGTATATAATGCAGTTTTGGTGCCTACATTGATGTATGGTAGTGAATGTTGGGTTTGGTTGCAAAAGCATAAACGGAAAATGACTGCTGTGGAAATGAGATTTTTACGTGGGGTATGTGGTGTTAATAAGAGAGATCGGGTACGAAATAGATTAGTGTATGATGAGTGTGAAATTGAAAAGAATGTTGTAGCAAAAGTTGGTGTTAGTCAGTTAAGATGGTTCGGACATGTTGAGCGAATGTCTAATGAACGTTTGGTTAAAAAGATTTATTTGAATGATTTTGATGGTATACGTTTGCGTGGACGTCCGATGAGTAGTTGGAATGGTATGATTGAGAGTGTTTTGCGTGAGCGAAAGTTTCCAAGTAGTAGGAATAAAAGAGCATGTATGAGAGGAATTATGAATGTGGATGAAGCGAAAGTTGCTTGTTTGGATAGGAATGTTTGGAGGCGACTGATTTCGGGATGTTGAAAAGAGTTTGTGCCACACCCTTTTGGGTACATGGCGTGATTGTGTATGTATGTATGTATGTATAATAGTTTTATTATTTAAATGAGAACAATAATTTATTAATTTTATTTTATAAGAACATTAATATAAAATTTATATATTTTAATAAAAAATATAATTTTAAATATAGATTAGAAATTTATTTATATATTATTTTTTAATTGTAATAAAACATTTTTATGTTTATTTTATTCAAAACTTAATTTTCTATTGTAACATATAATTATGTTATAAATATGTTTTAGTCATTAAATATTAATTACCATATAATTTAAAATATAAATGAATAAAAATAAATTTTATTTCAGATAGTTTATAACATTGTATTTCATTGGTAATTAAATATTATTTATAATAATATATTTGATATTTGAGAATATATATAAATACATACACTTATACATACATATATATATATACATATACATATATATATATATATATATATATATATATATATATATATATATATATATATATGTATATATATATCTATTTATATATATATATATATATATATATATATATATATATATATATATATATATATATATGTATATATATATATATATATATATATATATATATATATATATACGTATATTATTAATATGAAAAATAATAATAATATAAAATAAAATTTCTTTTAATCAGATTTTAAAATATAACATGATTGCAAATAATACATATATTGTTAAAATTAATATTTACTGATTATTGTATTTTAAAATTAATATAATATTAAAGTAATATCTAATATTAATATTATTTTTTTTGTTTATTAATATAATTTGTTTTAATAAAAAAAATAAACTTATTGTTATAAATTTATATAATAATTTTTGAATAAAATAAAAAAAAAATTTAATTTTAGTTATGTTGTGTTAATATAAATTTATTTAATTAAAAAAAAAATAATCAAATTAATAAAAATATTTAATTATTGTCTTCGAATAAAATTATTAAGTTAATGTTACAGTTAAAAATTAATAATTTAGAATAGGTACCCACTTTGTTTGACACCAATTATATCGATTTACATGTTAGCTCGGCACTCTATGAAATGACATAAAAATAGCTTGTACAGTAATCACTTGTAATTAGCATGCACTTTTACTGGAAAAATTCTAAAACCGTTGGAATGTAATACTTGTTTTGAATTTAGTTTGACAAAATTTAATTTTTATATTATTTCTTAGAATTGAAAAATTTTTCATGTTTATTTACAAAGCAATTTTTAATTTCAATTTTAAAATATAAATTAGACATTTATTTATGTGCATAAATAAACTATAATATTTGATCAGCAAACAATTATGTAATGTAATTAACTTTTGTTTTTATTTGGAAATTAACAAATTTTATTTTGTATTATTTCTTAAAATTAATAAAATATCCATGTTTATTTAAAAAAACTTATTTAAACTTTCTATTGTAACATAGAATACATACATACATACGATAACTTTTTTTTTTTAATAATAACATTAAAAATATTAATATAATTATTTTACACAATTGAGTTACATGATAATCATTTATGACCTGTATTTTATTTATACACATACATATTTCATAATCATTTTAAATTATAAAGTTTAAATATTTATATGTTTAATTAAAAATTACAGATACATATAATATATTTAATTTTTATTTCAAAAGCAAAAATCTTACAATATTATAAGTTGTAAAAAAAAATACAATTTCACATTAATTTAATTTTTTTTTAATAATAGCATTATATATATATATATATATATATATATATATATACATATATATATATACATATATATATATATATATATATATATATATATATATATATATATAAATATATTACTAAAATTTTCTGTTTAATTTATAGACTAATTTTTAATAATTATGCAAAATATGTGTGTCTTTATATTCATTAAAAAATTCAAATATGTAATATGATACAAATTTGAATAATATTAATTGTGATCATTGCGATTAATTAATTGATAACATTAATTTATTATTTTTTATTTGATTAGATATTAATGTAAAACTTATATGTAATCAATTTCAATTTTATTTTTAATGTATTTAAAAAAAATCATGACTAGTTTTTTATTAATTCGTATATAAACTCTATTTAATTTTATTGATTTCTTTTCATCTTACTTTATTTCAGGTAGTTACAACATTGTTTACTAACTAAAAATAGAAATTTTTATTTAAATATTTCTTGTTCTTGTAATATGAAATATATTTTGTATAATATTAATAATGATAATTTTATTAATTAAATTAGAACAATAATTTATTATTTCATAAGAATAATAACGTATAGTTTATATATTTAATACAAAATATAATTGTAAAACAAAAACATTTTTTAATAACAGAAATTTATTTATATATTATTTCCTAAAATTAATGAAACATTTATATGTTTATTTCACTCAAAAACTTAATTTTTTATTTTAACATTTATAATTACAGTTAATTATAGTAATATGAAATATATTTTGTATAATATTAATAATGATAATTTTTATTAATTAAATGAAAACAATAATTTATTATTTTATAAGAATATTAACGTATGAGAGGAATTATGAATGTGGATGAAGCGAAAGTTGCTTGTTTGGATTCCTATGTTTGGAGGCGACTGATTTCGGAATGATGAAAAGAGTTTATGCCACACCCTTTTGGGGTACATGGCGTGATTGTGTATGTATGTATGTATGTATTAACGTATAATTTATATATTTTAATAAAAATATAATTGTAAAACAAAAATATTTTTTAATGACAAAAATTTATTTACTTATATATTATTTCTTAAAATTAATAAAACTTTTTTATGTTTATTTTCACTCAAAAACTTAATTTTTTATTTTAACATATAATTATAGTTTAATAACAATTAAAAAGTTATTAAAATAACAAAAAAAAAAATATTTTATTTTTTGATTGTTAATTACAAATTTAAAATCATATTGATGAGAATATTTCGACATAAGTGCGTGTTGAAAAATATGAAAATTATTTTATTTAAATTATGTATTATTATAAGTATTGATTTAAATTTTACATAATTATATAGTAATAAATTGTGACATTTACCGAAAATTATTTTTCTGTTACTATTATAGGTAAATATATTTTTATTTTACTTTCATAAAAATTTTATATATTTTTAGTCATTACATAGTATTTACCAAATACGTAAAAATATAACTGGATCTTTAAAAAATAAATTTTATTTCAAGGTAGTTATAACAGTGTATGTAATTGAAATGTAAATGAAATATAATATAAAATAATGAATATAATATATATTATATAATAATGAATATAATATATAATAATATAATAATGAAAATAAAATTTTTGATATCGAAATATGATCCTTTAATTACAAATTTTAAACAAATTGATGAGAATAGTTTGTTTTGGCTCTTATAAATATTAAAATTATTATTGAATTGTAATAGAATTTGAGCTTAAAAACAATGAATTAAAAACAAATTTAAATTGTGTTACTTTTATTAATAAAACCTATTTCTTAGAACTGAAAAATTTTTTATGTTCATTTTTACAAAACAACTTTCAAATAATGAATATAATATATAATAATATAATATCGAAAATAAAATTTTTTGATTTCGAAATATGATGCTTTAATTACAAATTTAAAAACAAATTGATGAGAATATTTATAATTTGCTTTAACTGTTATAAATATTAAAATTATTTTGAATTTTGAAATAGAATGTGCGCTTGAGAACAATGAATTAAATAATTTTCAATTGTGTTACTTTTTTATTAATAAATTATTATATTTATTAATAATTATTATTTTTATTAATAAATTATTAAACATAACTATTATAACGTTTTTAAAATATTAACATTAAATTTATATTCAAAAAAAAAACTAAATTACAAGATTATCAATGTTATGAATTTTATTTAATTAGGTATACATATACATACATATACATGTGTCATATTCATTTTAAATTATCTAGTATTAATATATTTTTTCTAAACAAAAATTATATTCATTTGAAAAAATATTAATATTAGATAATTTAAAATGAATATGACACATGCATATGTACGTATATAACCTAATTAAATAAAATTCATAAAATTAATAATCTTGTAATTCAGTTTCTTAGAACATATTGTTAATGTTAATATTTTAAAAACGTTATAATAATTATGTATTTTTTTTTATTAATAAAAAGTAACACAATTGAAAATTTTTTAATTCATTGTTCTTAAGCGCACATTCTATACAAAATTCAAAATAATTTTAATATTTATAACAGCTAGGTAAAGCAAATTATAAATATCTTCATCAATTTGTTTTTAAATTTGTAATTAAAGCATCATATTTGAAATCAAAAATTTATATTTTTATAAATAAATATACATATATTTTTGTTATATTTATTTACAACTCAAATTATAGAAAAAAAATTGCTTTTGAGATAATAATAAAATTTTATGTAAAATATTTATTTCTAATATAATAACAAATCGTCTATTTATTAAATTATAAAAATCTTTAATAAACTTAATTTTAATATTTATATTTTAGCATAAATAACTATTTTTATTTCTACATAATCTGAAAATAACTTTTATTTAATATCAACGGAGTAACTTTCAGAGTATATAGAAATACATTTCATAATTATTTAATAAATATTTCTTTTCTTTTATTAAAACGGAATATTAATTAATTAAAATAATAATAGTTTATTACTATTATTTATTTGTTATATTTTTATCAATACATGAGAGTTTATATGAAATTAATTATTTTTTAAATTTAAACTTAAATATTGTTAAATTATAATGTTTCATATAAAATTACGTTTTTGAATAAAATAACCATAGAAACGTTTTATTAAATTTAATAAGTAGTTTATAAATAAATTTCTAATCTACATTTAAAATACGTACATACACAATCACGCCATGTATCCAATATAGTGTGGCACAAACTCATTTTATTATCCCTAAATCAGTCTCCTCCAAACATTCCTATCCAAAAAAGCAACATTCGTTTTATCCACATTTATAATTCCTCTCATACATGCTCTTCTATTCCTACTACTTGAAAACTTCCACTCAGTCAAAACACTTTCAATCATACCACTCCAACTACTCATCGGACGTACATCATCAAATTAAGTTTTGAATAAAATAAACATAAAAGTGTTTTATTACAATTAAGAAATAATATATAAATAAATTTCTAATCTATATTTAAAATTATATTTTTTATTAAAATATATAAATTTTATATTAATGTTCTTATAAAATAAAATTGATAAATTATTGTTCTCACTTAAATAATAAAACTATCATAATTAATATTATACAAAATTGTATCATATTTCATAACAGGAACAAGAAATATTCATTTTAATTACATTAAAAATAAAATTAAAATTGTTTACAAATTAGTTTTACAATAATATCAATCAAATAAAAAGTAATAAATTATTGTTATTAATTAATTAATCGCAATGATCACCAATTAATATTATTCAAATTTGTATCATATTACATATTTGAATTTCTTAATTAATATAAAGACATACACATATTTCGCATAATTGAGGCGTTTACTGCCAAAGTGGCCTAAGTGACATTTTTAAATTTCGCGTTTTTTCGGCTTAGATGATTGTGAAAACTTAATTATTTACAACAATAACATAATAACATCAATCACCTACTAGCCATAGCCATATTCATTGATGTTATTATGTTATTGTTGTAAATAATTAAGTTTTCACAATCATCTAAGCCGAAAAAACGCGAAATTTAAAAATGTCACTTAGGCCACTTTGGCAGTAAACGCCTCAATTATTAAATTTTAGTAGTATAATTTTAGTATATATATATATATATATATATATATATATATATATATATATATATATATATATATATATATTATTCAAAAAAATTAAATTAATATGAAATTGTATTTTTTTTTACAACTCATAATATTATAAGATTTCGCTTTTAAAATAAAAATTAAATATATGAAATGTATCTGTAATTTTTTAATTAGTCATATAAATATTTAAATTTTATAATTTAAAATGAATATGACATAAATGTATGTGCATAAATAAAATACAGGTCATAAAATACAATAGAAACTAAATAGTTTTATTTTTGTAAAATAAACATGTATATTTTTTATTAATTTTAAGAAATAATACAAAATAAAATTTGTTAGTTTCCAAATAAAAACAAAAATTAATTACTGTATATAATTGTTTGCTGATCAAATATTATAGTTTATTTATGCACATAAATAAATAAATTTCTGATTTATATTTTAAAATTAAAATTAAAAACTGTTTTGTAAAATAAACATGAAAACTTTTTCATTCCTAAGAAATAATATAAAAATTAAATTTTGTCAAATTAAATTCAAACAAGTATTACATTCCAACGGATTTAGAAATTTTTCCAGTGAAAGTGCATGCTAATTACAAGTACTTACTGGTCAAACTATTTTTCAGTCATTTCATAGTGAGTCGAGCTAACATATACCTACATCGATATAATTGGTGTCAAACAAATTGGGTATTTTAAATTATTAATTTTTAACTGTAACATTAACCTAATAATTTATTCAAAGACAAATTAAATAATTATATTAATTTGATTCATTTTTCTTTAATTAAATAAATTTATATTATTACTAAATGTTTTAAAATTTGTTTTATTTTATTCAAAAATAATTTTATAAATTTATAACATTACGTTTATTTTATCTATATTAACAATAACATTACTAAATGTTTTAAAACAGTTTTATTTTTTTCAAAAATAATTTTATAAAGTTTGCATTAACTTAATAATTTAATTCAAAGACAAATTAAATAATTTTATTAATATGATTCATTTTTTCTTTAATTAAATAAATTTATATTATTACCAAATATTTTAAAATTTGTTTTATCAAAATATTAATTAATTAAAATAATAATATTAGTATTTATTACCATTTATTTGTTATATTTTTATCAATACAAGAAAGTTTATAAGAAATTAATTAATTAATTTACATATTGTTAAACTATATTCTAGTTTTTTATTCATATAACAGAAAAATATTCTATTTTATTTATATATTATATTGTTAAAAATATATTAAATTTCAGAAGATAGTTAATAAACAAAACAAAAACTTTAAATAAAATTTAAGCATTATTATTTTCCATCAAACAATTACTATAACTTTCGATTTAAATGATTATTTTTATAAAATGATTGATTTGGAAATTTTAAAATATAATTTAAAAATGTACATAGTTTGAAAATAGCATCTAAAACAAATATTACTTTTTTACCTGATAACTGAATAATAATACAGGTATTTGTAAAAGTGAAAGTTAAAAATAAAAAAATTTTTAAATTAAATATAACAAAATGCTGTTTTTGTGTTAAAGTGAATTATCATAGATAAGAATGCAAAAAATATTAAAAACATTATTATTATTAAATTATTGAATAATTTTATTGAAGGTTATAATAATAATAATACTTTATTTTACTTTTAATTCTTATCTACGATCTTTTAATAAAAGTAATCTTTAAATTTTTAACTTTGAAAACAAAACTATATTTATTTATTGTTTCAATTCAGTCATAAATTCATTTAATTGTCAATTACCATTTAATAATTAAAACATATATCAAAGTTTTATAAAAATAAATTAAACTTAATTTATATAGTAACAGAATATTTAAAAACAAAAACAATTTAAAAATTTTTTATAATACAAAAATAATACTAAAAATAAAAATATTCTATCTGTTTACAATATGTTATTGTACATATAAGTAAATTTCTTATTTATATTTAAAAATTCCAAAAAAAAAAAATAAAGTTGTTTTGTAAAAATAAACATGGAAAATTTTTCAGTTCTAAGAAATAATACAAAAAATTAAATTTGTCAAAAGCATACCATATGTTTCAAAAATTTTCAAAGTGAAAGTTCAGGGTAATTACTTAATGTTAGTGTTTGTTGGTCAAACAGCTTATTCTGTCATTTCATAAATAACCAAGCTAACATGAACATCGATATAATTGAAGTGTAAAAATAAAATAGTACATTTTAAAACACTAATTTTTAAATGTAATATTTATTTAAATAATTTTATTCAAAGACAAATTAAATAATTTTGTTAATTGGTTAGATTTGATTCATTTCTTTTTTAATTAAATAAAATATTATCATGTAAAAGTAGTTTAATTAATAATTTTTATTAAAATACAAAATATTATAATTAAGTTTCATGTTTACAACTGTTAGAAATTATTTTTTATTTCAATTATATACGTATATATATATATATATATATATATATATATATATATATATATATACATATTTAAATATCAAATATATTAATTGTTTCATTTTTAATCATATTTGGAAACAAAATATAATAGGTACTAGTTTAAAAATAGAAAGTGAATAATAAACACAATATTGACACCTCTTGTGTTAAAAACCAATTTTGGAGAAATTCTAGGTATAAATACCTTTGAGGATTTAAAATGCTAATGATCTAATACCCATTCACAAATAGATAAACAACTTTTCATCTATTTTATTTACATACCTATATACACAATCACGCCGTGCACCCTACAGGGTATGGTACAAACTCTTTTCACTATGCCAAAATTAGTTTTTACCAAAGATTTCTTATCTAAGAGAGGGGAAAGGGGCAGATATGTAATAAAAATTCCTTAATCTAATTAAAAACCAATTAAAACCAGGTCACGAAAACAAAAAACCCCCGCGGGCATAATTAGCGGCTGGCGGTGAAACTGACAGGGTATCTACTCGCCCTGGGTACGCGTCGATTTCAAACGCTGGAAACGTACGCGGAATTAATTTCTCGCGTCAACCGCATACACGGTCAGCTTTGGTGGCGGTTATCAATTCGGGTTTCAAACACGATGTGTATTGACTTTTTTGGTTTGAAATTTTACTGACAATGAATGTGGAATGGTATCACAAAAAAAGATGAAAGATAAATACATACTGAGATCTATATTTAGATTACTATTTCAGTATCTTTGCAACATTGCAACAACATTTATAATATAACTGTTTAATTATACGGTGAGACTTTTATTTAAGCTATTATGTAAGCGGATCTCAAAAATTGTAAGAAATATGTTTTTTGTAAAATTTGACAAAAAAAATAATTGCTTTATATGTGATGATGTTTAAAATTGTTATAGGTTATTACATATAGGTTATTAGACATGCGCAAATTTTAATTTTTCTTTATAATTCTTTATAATCTTTAAGTGTAAGTAATTTTAATTAAAACATTTTTTTGGCAATGTTTTTCATAGGTTTTTAACGGATGTATTATTACACAAAATATGTACTAAGTCTCATTATTTTGATGAATTATTACAGATATTAAATATACAAGCTGTAATTTTACATAATTTAAGAAGTTATACCAACAATATGTAATTCTGCATTAAGTATATGATGCAATTTGCAAAAAGTAAGCAATTTTAGTAATTTTACTACTTATTAGGTAATTTTTATTTATTTTATGTGATTATTATGAATCTCGTAAAAATTACAGAATTTTGAGGTAGAAATATAGAATATTTATAGTAAAATAAAATTACAGATTTTCATAGTAAAATTTTTCTGCTATTTTTCTATAATTTTGCTATTTTATTTTTACAGTCGAGTTTTAAATACATTTTAACAGAAATTTAGTACATACAAATCATTCTTTCTCCACAGCAGTCCAACACGAACGCGGCCCCCGTAAACCTAAAGTTCCTCAACCGCAAGGTCTTCACGGCCACGGTCCACCAGGCAGTCATCATTCATTATCTGTTTCCGATTCGAAACTATCGTCACCATCCGCACATCACCACCATCCCGCGGCGGCGGCTGCAGCTGCCGCAGCCGGTTTGCATTTTCCATTTTTCGGTCCACCACATCCGTTGAAAACCATTACGCTGCCGCCACCCCCACCGCCTTCTGCACCAGGTACACCACCGGGAAGCAGTTTGAGTGACATTGGCGGACCACCACCACCTTCGGCATCCATGTTTCACCCGCAGGCTATGCCACCGCCTCCAGGATTGCTGCAGATACTTATGTCGGCGGAGAAATGTCAGGTATTGTGGGTTTATTTTAATTTTATGTTTATATAAAGTCATAATAACAATCAAACTATAATATCTAATACAATAACGTTATATAATGTTTCGTAAAAATTTATTTTATAACGTTATTCTCTATATATTCATTTGCATTTCAACCATGAAAATTAGTTTGATAATATTTTTCGTTTATTTACATTTTACAGATAATTTCAAAGTGAACAAATAAAAATTATTAACAAAATTATAACATAACAATTCATATTTTAAATGTTATGTAATAAAAACAAATGATTAATAACATTATACAATAACGTAACGATTTGAAATATTATTCAATCTTGGTTGAATTAATGTTTATTGTATATAAAATACATGTATATTTGTAAAATTGGTGGCGAAACTTGAATCAGTTTTGACAAGTACATTTTTAACATAGTAAAAAATCTTTCAGAACTTATTTTATTAAAATAAAAACTGCTTTAAGTTAAAGTTCTGTATAAATACTTATTTAGAATCGACGTTTCGACGAAAATCAACGCTCGTCTTCACCAGGATAAAAAAAAACGTTGATTTTAAATAAATATTTATACACAACTTAAATCTAAGGCAATTTTATTTTAAAGTAAATTTTTAGTTTATTATAATTAATGGTCGACAGTTTAACTTTGTGAAACTCTTTGATAGATAAAAGGTTTTCAATAATATACATTTTTAACAAAAATGTATATTATTGAAAACCTTTTATCTTTTTAGTTTATTATTTCGTGTGTAAGAATCTGAGTGATGTTTAGTTCGAAATTTCGGACTTGAACTGAGTAAAATTTGTAATCAATAGATTTTTTAACTGCACAGTTAAATTAAAAAAGTTGAATTTTACGTATTCTTATAGCGGAAATTTTAATTTGTTACTTAAGCAAATTTACTTTATTAAAATAAAATTACTGTTTTAATATTTTATTTTTAATTATTATTTAAGTAGTTTAATGCGATAATTTCTTCAACAGATTTTGCTAAATTTTCAAAATTTGAAATATTCGAATCTAAATGTGCAGGAACTTCTTTGGAGTGCAAAAATGCAACAACAGTCAGAGAATGCAGCAGGAGCAGCAGGACTATCTTTACCTCAATCAGGACCTGCTGTTGTTCTACCTCTTACACCAACATGGGAAGTTCTACAAGTTAGTTGAATTTTAACTATATTATCTAAATACTTTTATAGAATAACAGAGATTTCAGAATGTATGCCAGTTATATATATATATATATATATATATATATATATATATATATATATATATATAACATAATAAGTTTATAAATTGTATAATAATTCAATTATTGATAAGCGCAATAAATTTCAATTAAAAATAAAATAATTGCAAAAATATTTGTAAGAAAACTGAATATTTTTAATGACAAATTTCGCTGCGTGCTGTAATAGTATTATCCACCCCCGCAGTAATATAATTCGCGGAAGTCAGTTTTAGGGGTGGTGCCACAGATATTGACTTGTCGGCATTTCCAGTGACTCTTTAGCTGTTTCGCTGTTGGTTGTCGAAAAGCCAACCCCCTGTATAAAGGATACGCCTTTTATCAAATTACACTTCTACATATGTGTGCAAAAAAGTCTTATTATTGTGATGAGACAAACAATTTCAAATTTTGATTTAAAACGTAAAAAAATTGTTTTAAAATTATGTTACATAATGGAAAACGCGTTTATTAACTTAATATTTTTATAATTTTGAATAATTGTATTATTGTAATTAATTAATACAAAAATTATATTAAACAATATTTTACTATTTCTTAAAATTAATGAATTGTTTTTTGATAATAGAATGTTTTTTTTTACTTTAAAATTTGTTTAAAAAATTAATGGTCCACGTATTCATAGTTCTTTTAGATAAATTTTAAGTTATATATAATTTTTTATGAGCTCTATTTAGATTCTTGAAGATTTGGAAAAGTCGAATGTAATAAAAATATCATATGTTGTTTCACAACAAAATAAAATCCAAAACACAATTTGAATGTGCGTCATATAGCGCTTTAAACTGAAAATATTTTCAAAAAGGACTATGAATATGAATACAGATCAATATATTTCATATTATCTTTAATTTAAGAGATATAAAACATTATATACAAGGTTAAAATCAAATAAAAAATGAATTATTATGTATTTAGTGTGTTTCGTATAATTCCAGCATTTAAACTAAATAATATTTTATAAATTACATATTAAAACATTTTTTTTTTATCTTTGACATCAAATTACACCTTCAAACTTTTTAAAAATAAATAGAAATGTTAAATTAACTTTTTTAAATAAAACATTGTTTGCAAATATCGTTTTCAAGCGTTTTATTTTTATATTAAAGTTTATAATAATGAAATTTTCCCCAGGAAACAACAGCTCGTCTTTTATTCATGGCCGTACGTTGGGTGCGATGTTTAGCGCCGTTTCAAACACTGAGTAAACACGACCAACTGCTACTACTGCAGGAATCGTGGAAGGAGTTATTCTTGTTACATTTAGCGCAATGGTCTATTCCTTGGGATCTCTCTGCGCTTCTTGGCTGTCCGCAGGCACGAGATAGATTACCACCTGATCTACATACTGCTACCGAAATTAAGACTATACAAGTATGGCTTTACATTTATTAATATTTTTTTGATTGTACCATTTGAATTATTTTTTTAATATTTGCTATAAAAATTATAGTAAAATTATTAAAAAGTATTTTTATATTTTTATTTTGCTTCAGTTTAATTAAAATAAAATAAAACTTTCTTAATACCAAATTGTTTGAAAAATTGGTGTAGACTATATTATATAATTATAGACTACTGATTTAGAAAATTAACAAAGTTTGATTTTTAAAGAAGATATTTTAAAATTGAAAACCATCAGTATGAAGCAATAAAACAGATTATTGTTTTAATATTGTTAAAATCTCAAAGTTAAAATTATACTAAAAGAAATCGGAAAAATTAGTCAGTTTTGAGACAACTATTTAATAGTGTTGACTTTTCAATAAAAGGTTAAAAATATTGATTAGTTTTACTGTATACTTCTGTAATATTTTTTTTTTTAGTATTTTTTAAAGATTTTTGTTATAAAATACATTATTTAGCTCTGATGTATTTTGAATTTTGTAATAAAAAATTGAAATTATTATCAAGGTTTTATTAATATTGTTAAAATTCACGCAAAATTTCGTGTTAATATACCATAAACAGTTTTTGAGAAATTTGTTAAGTTGTAAAATTGTATAAAACAATGTTAATAATATAACAATTATTATTATTATTTATAATCATATACATACATAGATACACAATCACGCCATGTACCCAAAAGGGTGTGGCACAAACTCTTTTCATCATCTCGAAATTTGTCGCCTCCAAACATTCCTATCTAAACAAGCAACTTTTGCTTCATCTACATTCATAATTCCTCTCATACATGCTCTTTTATTGCTACTACTTGGAAACTTTTGCCCACGCAAACCACTCTCTCAATCATACCACTTCAACTACTACTCGGATGTTCACGCAAACGTATACCATCAAAATCATTCAAATAAATCTTTTTAACCAAACGTTCATTAGACATTCGCTCAACAAGTCCGAATCATCTTAACTGACTAACACCAACTTTTGCTACAACATTTTTTTCAATTTCACACTCATCATACACTAATCTATTTCGTACCCGATCTCTTCTATTTACACCACATACCCCATAACAATAGAAATTAAAAACTAGAGGATATTTAGCATTACAACTGCGAAAATTTTATGTCAAATATTTTAAAACTAGAAAAAATCTATAAAAAATAAGTAATATCTTTGAATACATTATATTCAATTTTACATGTTCCATAAATCATAAAAAACTGTAATATTACTTTAATTAGCGCAGTAAAATTACAAAATGTTGTTATTTTCACTGTTAAAACCTATGTAAAATTACATAAATTTAGGATATATCTTTTACAGTGTAGTAGAGCATACAGTTAAAGCTGAATTACATTATACTTTTTTCGTCTAGATCCATACTAGGTTTCTAGTACTAGATTCGTTCAAGGACATATAGTCAGTTTTAGTATAATGTAAATCAGAAATTTGCATCCAAGTTTCCTAGTATAGAAATATACAACATGCTCTATTTTCCTATTCAAGTTTCATACTAGGTACATTATACGCATGCGCACGCAATTCTACCAACCTTATATGTAGCGAAGTTATATAGGTTATATATTATACTCTGTGTATGTAGCTGTCATATACAGCTTTAAGTTGGCGTACTGGCAATACATCGGGAAAAAATCGAAGAAACTCGACAATACACGACCGATTGTGAAAAAAGTATGAAAATTGAACAAACCTTGAACGAATCTAGTACTAGAAACCTAGTATGGATCTAGACGAAAAAAGTATAATGTAATTCAGCTTTAAGGAACTTTTTGTCATTTTTTGTTGTCGCTTATGTCCTGTACATGAGGAAAGCCAAATTTTTCTTGCGCCTAATGGGTAGACAAACTATTCGGCTTAACGTATTTTCAAACTATTTTTATGAGTAAAATTCTCAACGTGTTTTTATTTCTAATCCTGCATCTTACAAAAATTTAAATACATCGACCTAAATGGTTTTGCTTACCAGAAGTATATTGGCTAAAAAGATGTTTATATTTAAATGATATTTTGTTAGAGAATATTAATTATAATTTTTATTGAAATGTTAATTGATATTTTGTTTACAGGAAATAATGTGCCGATTTCGACAAATATCGCCAGATGGCAGTGAATGCGGATGTATGAAAGCCGTTGTGCTTTTTACGCCAGGTACAATATTATAAAATAACTAAAATCTTTCTTAAAAACTAACATTTCTAAATAATTTTATACAGAAACTCCGGGTTTATGCGATGTACAACCTGTGGAAATGCTACAAGATCAAGCTCAATGCATTCTGGGAGATTATGTTCGTACTCGATATCCTAGACAACCAACTCGTTTTGGTAGATTACTGCTTCTTCTTCCGAGTTTACGAGCTATTCGACCTTTGACCGTTGAACTGCTTTTCTTCAAAGAAACAATTGGTGAAATTCCTATTACACGATTATTAGGCGATATGTATCAAATGGAAAAATATTCTCCTACTACGTAAAATTTATATTCTTAGATACATTTTTTCGAAGCTGTACATTATACATTATAAACTAATTTATAATATGTCCTCTATACGCCAGCCCGATTCAATTCGGCTCTACTGTTGCGCCGCTCTAGCGGCGTTCCAGGTAAGTTATTAGTGGAACTGTTTAAAAACAAATACCTAGCAAGTTATGATAGGTGATAATTAAATTTAATATTTGCACAAAATGATAATCTAATTTTAAATATTATGCCAGTAATTATTAAGTGTGGTTTTCAAAGTGTCGATTTGAGCATTTTTCGGCAGAAAAGTATTAACAAAGGAAGAAAATTGTATGAAAGTTTTCATGTCAGTAATATTGAAGAGTCATTACGAGAAAATGGTTTTTGTGGATTTGTTTTAAGAGAAACTCGTGGCGCCCAAAGCTCTAAAAGATATGAAAATATATATTCGCCAAAAGTTACGCTATGTTTATGTATTGAAAAATGTATTGCCACGTTTTATTCAAGTTTCGTTTAAATTATTTTCGCAATGCCGTTTTTGCGCCATGTCTCTTGGTAATAAATAAATTTGCAAAATACTACTATCTTTCAAAACATAAAATAAAGCACAATTTCATAGAATTTATTGTTTTCATAAATTAATATAATTTATTTTAAAAAATAAAATAAAATAAAAAATAACATCACCTGAAAGTGATAAATAAATGATGTACACATTTTTATATTTTTTAATTACGAAATTTTAAAAATAATAATTATTTACTAACGTAAATAAAGACGACAAAATATAATATTTTCTAATATGTAGATGACTTCGAACAGACTGATTAATGACACGAACTGCAACTGCAAAGGGGGAAAAGGTCATTGTAAACATGCAGCTGCAATTTGCATTTACGTAAATGAGAAGAATACGCGATCAAAATCTGATAACCCATTATTATGGAATCAGCCATCAAAATCAGTCCTGGAAAAATACCATAAGGTAGCAATGAGCGCGGCAAATCATTGTTTCGGCATTCGGTAGCCATGCCTGACATCTAAAACTATTTTACAAATTAACTTATTTTACAAAGTTATATTTACATACTTGCAATTGTGATAACAATTATATTCCGCACAAAACATATTACTTTTAATTAATTATTACATCATGTGCAATAAAAAAACACTTTTTTACATCATTCATAAAATACTGTTTATTTAAATCAGTTCTATTCCAGAAATTTTATAGATTAGAAATTAATTTTTCACAAGACTTGATAATACATTGGGTATTAGCATAATTTTTATAATTTCGTTGAATAATTACGGAGCTCGCCGTACACGTGCAATCCACAATTTTTTCCTGTCAGCCTCCCAAGCACGGTTCGGAAACGAATAAAATGACAGTTCACTGTTTTTCCTTTCGGAATTCGGATAATTAGGTACAGAGCATGCTCGACCGTGTCCACTTTTTTAAGCAATTTTATTCATTTTAGTATTTGCAATGCCGAAACTTGAAAAAAACGTAATTCTTTGCCCTGTTACACCTATTGCCTGTCATAACATTCCACTAATAGCTTACGATTTTCGCCGCGTGATGTCGCTTCGAGCGCTACCGGGTTGGCGTATTATGTAAAGACAAAGAAATTTGGAAATTCAATTTTTTAAATAAATTTCTTTGCTCTGAAATATTTTATAATTTTTCTATAAATAATAGATTACAATATTTACATGTAATACTAACAAGTAATGTAAAAAGTATTTTTAATTTTATCTTTTATTGTATACATAATAGTAAATGTAAACGTAAAAATGTGTTTTTAAAAATGTAAGTAAATAAAATTCAAAACGATAAAATCGTAAGTGTATTTGTTATGTGGTGTATTTAAAAATTATTCATATAATTTACTTTATCAATTATTTTTACTTTTTGATACATGTAAAAATTTATTTATTGTTATTTTTATTTATAAATGTAAATGTTATATATTTTTAACTTGTCTGTGATATTTTAAATTATATTTAAATTGTAATAATAATTATAAATTAGACTATAATTGTAAATAATAGATAAAGAATTATTCCATTAGACCTGTAAAATATTGTAAAATTTTGCCGATGTAATATCGTCTATATGTAAGTTAATTAAATATGAAAAATACTACGGTGTATTTATTAAACAACTATTCTATTTATTCATTTTAATTATGTGATAATAACGAATACACTTAAACAATATTTAACTTTTTACTGCAAAATTATTTATAAAACTGAAGCATATCATGTGCACAATTACATATTTTATAAACATGATTTTATTTCATCCAATTTAACGTCGTTTTTATTGCAAATAATCTTTTAAATATAAAGTTTTTATTTCATTTGGTGTTGTGGCGTTATTTTTTATATTATTTATATATATTATAATATTTTACATGAGAACATAAAATGACATTTTGAGAATTACTGGATTGTACATTTATTGATAATGTCACGCACATTTACCTCCTGTCAAAAATACTAATGTCAAATTATTTTGTTTTATTGCTGATTTCCAATTAATTTTCTTCGTTTATTTAATAACATAAGATGTGTTATAAGTTTTAAATTATATCCAACTAAATACGAAAATAATTATGTTTGAAAGTGTCGGCAGGTATGTATTGAATATTAAAAATTATAAAATTAAATTATAGGTAAACGCTTCAATAATGTTATTTAGAATGTTTCGTTCGAATAAATCTGATGATGAGGCAACATCGTCGCCTAAAAAATCAAGATTTAAAGAAGATGGTTCAGTTAGCAATCAAAAAGACAATTCGCACGAGTTAAAAGTGAGACTGATATTTAATTAAGATATTTATAAAATAAAACTAAATAATTTTAGGTAGACGATTCAAGTATAATTTTGCAACGAATTACGCAGCTACATTTAGAGCAACTAATGACAGATGTAACACTCGTAGTACAAAACAAAGAATTTCCAGCTCATCGACTTATTTTGTGTACATCAAGTGATGTTTTTCAAGTAAATGATTTTCGTTTGTGTTTAAATATAAGTATTTATTGATTTATGTAATTGTCTAGGTTATGTTAATGCGACCGGAGTGGTCAGAATGGCGTGAAAGTCGTATAATTTTACAGGAACCACAGCAATGCGTTCCCGTCTTCCATTTGTTTTTACGTTATTTTTATTCGGGCCAAATAACGCTCACGCACGATAATGTTATGCCGATCTTAGCTTTAGCTGACAAGTACAATGTTAAGGTTAGAATTGTTTTATCGAATTCGTTATAATTATTATAGATATTTGTTTTGTTATAGAATTTAACACACATGTGTGGTGTATACATGTGTTCTAATATTGCTTATGCTGCTGCACACAATCAACTTATTTCTTGGCTACAATATACAATTGCTTGCGGGCACACACAAATCGCTAAGGTAAGAGTTTGCTGAATATGTAGAACATTATTTTTGACCTTTGGCTCAAATATATTTTCTTTAAATATTGTCATGATAGTTATATAGTCATAAACTACCGTATAAATAACTTTGTTATCAAACATAAATTAATGTGTCTATTCGATTCACATCTGTAAGATCTGTAGCGTGACAGAATATTTTGTCGTTTTCTGTCTGAAGAATTTTTTTTACTGGAAAAAGACAAAACATTCATAACAATACTGGTCTTACAGACTTATTATGAATTGAATTCAAAATGGCGAATAACAAAGTTAGTGTCTCAAATGTGTCTTGCAATTTTTGCAATAATAAAATTACAGATGCACCTATAAAATGTGCCGGTGTGTGTGGTTTTTCTTACCACTACAATTGTGTAAAATTAGGTAAAAGAGAATTTAATTCGCTTACCGGGTACTCACAAAATATAAAATGGTTCTGTGACGCTTGTGAATGTGCTTTATACGATACAAAAGGAATGTTAATCGTGACGGGTGGCAGTATTGCTAGTGAAGCACCGATTTTCCATAAACTGTTAACTAAAATTGAAGAACTTTCAAAAACAGTAAATAGTTTGGTTGAAGAGGTTAGTGAACTGAAAAAGAAAAATGTGCATTCGCAAAACATCAGCTGTGAATCGCCGGCAATAATTACACCTAGTTTCGTGTTTGAAACGGTAGAAACACCTAAACAAACACCAAATAACATTGTCGTACAAGTTCCTCCATCTACCAAAATACTAAACGATACAAATAATCATGAACAAGTCGGTAATAAGGTTATTGTCGATAATAAAAACAATAACAAATCAACTCCATCTACTGAGAAGGCTGATAAAGAAGATGGCGAAACAAATATTATTGAAAATATAAATACTATGGAAAATATAAACAAAAACAATGTCGTTATGAATAACAAAAATGATACCAATACATGGACTGAAGTGAAGAAAAAACGAATAATACCCAAGCAACCAAAAATGATTATAGGTTCTAATAAATCAGACGACGGATTGGAAGGTGTAAATAAGAAAGCTTGGTTTTTCTTGGGAAAAATTAAGCCTGATACAACCGAGAAAGTGGTATCTGATTACATTAAAAAAAAACTTAATAAAGTCAATATACAGTGCGAAAAATTAAATACAAAAAGCCAAAATTCGTGTTTTAAAATTGGTATTGATTTTAATGTAAAAGAAGAAATCGAAAAATCTGAGTTCTGGCCCTCTGGAGTTGTCGTCAGACGTTATATTTTTCGAAAACCGGCCGCGAATGAACAACGAAAGTGATGGTAATCTAAAAAATTGTTCAATATTTAGTTTAAATGCTCAAAGTATAAGGAACAAAATGAGTGAAATAGAAGCTGTGTTACTTCAAAATACAAACATTAATGTTGTTACTATTTGTGAACATTGGCTGAAACAACATGAAATTAAATTCTACAATTTAAATGACTTTGTTTTAGCGGATTATTACTGTAGAAAAAATATGAATAACGGAGGTGTGGCTATTTATTTAAAAAAAGAAATCAACTTTGAAACTTTACCACAAATTGCTGATTTAACTGTCGAATTTCATTGTGAATTAGCAGCGGTGAAACTTGTTGAAAATAATTTAATTTTAGTCACAGTATACAGATCACCAGCTGGTGACTTTGATATTTTTATTGAAGTATTGCATTCTGCAATTGAAATTGCTTGTAAAAAATTTAAAAAATTAATTATAACTGGTGATTTTAATTTAGATTTCTTAAAACATGACATTATGTTTAATAAACTTAATGATTTATTAGTAGGATACGGGCTACACGTGGCAAACAGAGAAGTTACTAGAATATCGTTTAACGGTAACGGCACTTGTATTGATAATATATTAACTAATATAGATATAAACAATTACACAATAACTGTGACGAAACCTGTAATATCTGATCATTCTGGAATATTTTTTAGATTAAAAAATATTGCTCATGATCATTATGTTAAAAAAGATATCAGAATTATTAATGATTATACATGTGAAAATTTTGTTAGATGGCTTACCCTTTCTAATTGGAATAGTATTTACTATGCTGATAACACGAACGATATGTTTAATAGCTTCTTAGATATATTTCTTGAAGCTGTTAATTACAACTTTCAAGTTAAAAGAATTAAAATACAGGAAAAAAAGAAATTTAGTAAATGGTATACCAATGACCTAGCTATAATGAAACAAAACTTAGAATTGTTATTTGATATTTACAGAGTTAATCCTGTTTTTAAAGTACAATATTTTAGCTATAAACATAAATACAAAAATGCTATTAAAAAGGCTAAGTTAACTGCTAATGATAATTACATTAATTATTCAAAAAATAAAATAAAAGCTACCTGGAACGTTATTAACAATGAACTCGGTAAAAGCAAAAGTAAAAAATTAGTTAATTCTGCTATGACACCAGATGATTTTAATAATTTTTTTGTTAAAGTTGCTAGTGACACTATTAATAAATTACCGAACAGTACATTTACCTATGAGGAATATTTAAATCATATGGTATTGGATAATAGTTGTTCATTTTTTCTTACGCCAGTTACTGATGATGAAATATACAACATTATTAATGAATTAAGTAATAGTAACAGTGAAGATATATTTAAAATTAACAATAAAATTGTAAAATGTGCTGCACATGTAATTGTACCACATATTGTATACATTATTAACAAGTGTTTTGAAACAGGAGTTTTTCCCAGTAAAATGAAAATGTCTAAAGTTGTACCCGTTTATAAAAAGGGTGACGTTAATGAACCTACGAATTACAGACCACTGTCTTTAACACCAGTTTTCTCTAAAATATTGGAAATATGTATAAAAAATCGTTTGTTAAGTTACTTCAATAAATTTAATTTATTTGCACCTGAGCAATTCGGTTTTAGACCAAAAAAATCTACAACTAAAGCAGCGGTTACACTCATATCTGATATTGCTTCTAAAATGAATAAAGGGGATCATGTCTCGGCTACATTTTGTGATCTGTCTAAAGCATTCGACTGTGTTGATCACAAAATATTATGTGATAAACTCCTGTTTTATGGTATTAGAGGTTTACCTCTACATTTGATTAGTAATTTTCTAGATAACAGATTTCAAGCTACATGTGTTAATAATGTATATTCAAATTATAGGAAACTAGATTTTGGTGTCCCTCAAGGATCTGTATTAGGACCAATTCTATTTCTTATATATATAAATGACCTTCCGTCTAATGTACCTAACGCCAGTACTGTACTTTATGCTGACGATACTACTTTCGTAAACAATAGTTCGGATCTCTCAAATATAACAAATACAATTAACAGTACTAATGCTGTGGCTCTTGATTGGTTTACTTCCAATTCATTGGCATTAAATAATGACAAAACACAGAATATTGTTTTTAGTGTCAATAGAATTGTTGATAAAAATGCACTATTGTATGACAAATGTAGTATCATTAGTTTTCTTGGTTTCAAACTGGATGCAGAAATTAATTGGAAACCACATATTAATTATATTAGTAATAAAGTTAATATAGGCATTTTCATGTTACATAAACTTAAAGATGTTGTATCACCGCACACATTAATAAATCTGTATTATTCATATATTCATACACATCTTAATTATGGATGTTTATTATGGGGTGATTCTGTTGAGAGTAACAGAATTTTTAAATTACAAAAAAAGTCTATTCGTATTTTAACTAATAGCTCATACAGGCAACCTTGTAAACAACTTTATATTAAGTTAAAAATTCTTACATTGCCATCATTGTATATACTACAATGCTTACTACATGTTAAAGAAAATTATGAGCATTTGTCAAAAAATAAATGTTTTCATAATTATCATACAAGGCAAAAAGATAATATTAGACTTGAGCTATGTCGGTTGAATGTTGCTAAGAATTTGCCTGCTTATGCTGGTGCATTTTTGTTTAACAAATTGCCCAATAATGTTAGGGATTTGCATATTAATAAATTTAAGAAGGTAATAAAAGAGTTTTTGTGTACAAATGCATTTTACAATGTTAATGAATTTACTAAATGTGTTATAGATATTTCTGTTTAACTGAGTTTGTATTATGACTTAAGTCTATGTACATTTATTGTATTCCTGGCTTAAATAAATATTATTATTATTATTATTATTATTAGTTTCCGTAATTTTAAATATTAGATTATATGTTGGCCCATGAACAAACAAAGGCTCCACAGATTATAATGGATTCAACTCAGAATATTAGTTTTATGAGGGGATTTATCTACAAAAAATATTGCTTGAAATATATAAATTAATTATTGTAATAATAAATTTTATTTTTGTTTTTTTATTACATAAAAAATTGGGGATATTAAATCTGTTAATGAAATACCGTATATTATTGGATTCTTATTAGATAATTTCTAACCTAATAGTTTATAAAAATATAAAATTATAATTTAATTATTTTATTAAGGGTCAGTATTTCCAGTTTGTTTTTTTTATTTTTAACATAAGTAAAACAATATTCGTAAGTGACTAAAATGTATCTTTAGAATAAATGACAATAGGAGTCAAGATTTCAATATTAATTTTTGCTTTTATTATGTATCAAATATAAACTATTTTTATAAATTAAATACTTTTTATTATAGTTAACATTTTAAAATATAAATAATTCTAAAAACGGTTCTAATATTTTTTGAATAAATACTTTAAAATATATATACTTTTATCTAAAAGTATTTAAATACGGGCCAATTTTAAAATTATTCTATTTAGACCTAAATAACAATAACGATGTAATGAAAATAAATTATTTATATTTTAGAATTGTCAGAATTTTGTAAAATGGAATTTAGAGACAATATCGAAAACAGATGACTTTGGAAACTTTGAGACAGATATCTTCATAACTATTTTGCAACAAAATGATTTAGTTATAGAAAACGAAATGGCACTATACAGGTAAGAAGATAAAAATATATTAATATGATAATACTAAATAATTATTTGAAAAATATATAGTTGCGCTGTAAAATGGCTCGAGCATCAATCCGAACATTGGCAACAAGATGGTGTATCTCAGGAAACAATCGACGAACACATAAAATCATTAACCGAGCAAGTAATGATGCACATTCGATTTCCAATGATGTCACCGCGACAACTTGCCGAATTGTTACTTTCACCATTAATAAACAAATTTAAAGAATTCTTTGTCGAACGAATGGCGATTGGTATGATATATCATTCCGGGCAAGAGGATCGCGTACAAGAGTTGTGCAGTAGCGAAACGGGACGTTTGCTATTCACACCAAGACTTTACACTGCCGACCAATTTAGTTCAGTTCTTACAATCGATAATTTTCATTCGTTGCCGAGTTACGACACAAGGGCTTATATTTTTCCTACACAGTTAAATCTCGCTGAATATATGGGTAAATATCAATGTTATAAGATACTTGGAATAGCATTATATTTTTGTCACATCGTAAAATGTTGTACTAAACGAAAAAACCCTAAAGTTTTATGAAAATAGAATCGCCGCTATTTTGGTACAACTTTGTTGTATATAAACCATGTGTTATTTCACAATAATATATTATTCCGGCAGTATATTATTTATACAATTTTGAACAAAGTTCAATTGTGGATTTGTGAAATTATTAATCAAATATTAAATATTAAATTATTTTCCCTACGATTTCACAAGTTACTCAATCATTGTAAGCCGATTTAAAGATTAACAAACTTGTGAAATCGTAGGGAAAATAATTTAATAGTTTATAATTTATTTTACAGTAATATATTCGCAGTACCGGTGTCTTTTTTTTAACTCTATTACGAATATATTAAGCCTTTGTGAGTAGAAGGATATTTAGTACGAAACAGATTAGTGTATGATAAGTGTGAAATTAAAAAAAAAAAATGTTGCAAAAGTTGGTATTGGTCAGTTTAGATGGTTCGGTCATCTTGAGCGAATATCTAATGAACGTTTGATTAAAAGAATGTATGTGAATGATTTTGAAGGTATACGTATGCGTAGACGTTCAATGAATGAAGCTAAAGTTGCTTGTCTGGATAGGAATGTTTGGAGAAAACTAATTTCGGGATTGTGTCACACTCTTTACATTGCGTGATTGTGTATGTATGTGTGGCATGAGGATGTTTTTTTTACTGGTTTTTATGCTGCATTTTGGTTTTCTCGAACTCAAAATTTAGTTGTTACATCATATTTGGCCCTTCAAAACAAAACTCGGGAGAAAATGATGTAACAAGGGTATAATAAAAGAATTTTTTTTAATATTTTTACATCATACAAACTTGTATAGTGTGCCAGTAACCTAGCATTCTGAATATGTGTAAATATTTAATAAGTTGTCAATATATTTGATTTAACAACAATTAACAACTAACACTCAACTGACGTTTCGATATAATGTATGCGTGTATATTATAAATATAACAATAATTTATTTTGTTTTTAATTTTTAGGTGAATATTTCTGTGACTGGGTTGTAGAATTATATCCAAAGGGCGTATGGTTTCGAAAATATTATTTAATAGTTTGGCAAGGTACTGTAGAGGTGCCAGCTTATGTTATACCGACCGTTCGACTGTCTGTTGCCTGCAAAGATACTTTGCATCATCGTGTTAAAGTAAAATATTTAAATTGTATTTAAGTATAAATATATCCATAATTATTTTTTTGTTTTTAGATTAGTATACTAGTTTTTGGTGAAAAGGCCGGCATTGAGCATGTGGTGCACGTAGTTCAGCAAATTCATACATTTAGTGACGATGACAAACTAATCAATATTGACGATGTGATTCCGTTTGAAGATATCAATCCTCGAATTACGAATGATAATTCTAGTAGTACAAATTTAAGTTCTAATCAATATTTTATAGGTTCTAACAATAGTACACTGAAGATGCATATTATTATTACACCAATTACTGAGTTCTGCAGTAATAATGTTCCCAATTTGATATTTAAATGAATATATTTTTGAAATTGCTCTCGAATTTTATTCTATAAAAATTTAGCTTTAATTTACTAGTTCTTGTTAAATAAAAAATAATATATATTGTTACATGAAATTCTAATATTTTATTTGAAAGAAATTATTTTTTATTTTAATAAAAATATTATTTGAATCTGGCGGGGGTTGTTTTTCTGAATTATATGTATTATTTTTTTTACTAATTTTAATTATTTATAAATAATATAGAAAGTGATTATTTTGAAATGTTTAATAATTAAATAAATTATAATTTACATTTCATAAATTTTTTGCAAAATGTCTAAATTTGACAGCCATTTTGCTTTTGACTCACGTTGTAGTCGCCATTACTTCCTCTTTTGAGTAGTTGTCTTCATCACGCCAACATGCAGAAGGTAAGTTATATTTTATTTTATATCAATATAGATAATTTCACTGATTTAAAATATATTAAAATAAATAATTTGTATTCTAACAGAAACGACAGCCCATTAATTCAGTGCAAGTCTTCGGCAGAAAGGTAAATAAAATATTTGTATATGATTGTCAGTATACACACACGTGTATTTTTGGTTAGTTTTACCGTATATAATCATATTTTATTATTTGTAGAAATCTGCTACTGCCGTAGCTTATTGCAAACGAGGACGTGGAAATTTGCGCGTAAATGGACGTCCTTTGGAAATGATTGAACCACGCATGTTACAAGACAAACTTCAAGAACCTATTTTATTGTTAGGCAAAGTAAGTTTTTGGTTGTGTATTAAATTGATATATAGTTTAACAATGTGTAAAATTACAGGAAAGATTCTCTGGAGTTGATATCAGAGTTCGTGTAAACGGCGGTGGTCACGTTTCACAAATTTATGCCATCAGACAGGCCATTTCGAAAGCTTTGGTTTCCTATTATCAAAAATGTGAGTTTTTATTTATCGTCACTTAAAATTGAAATGATATTTGCTAGATAAATTTTACGTAAATATTAAACATAACTTCTATTGAATAGTGAACTGTATTTGCAAAGTAAAATTAGAGAATTTGAGTGACAAATGTTCTGAGGAGTTTTATTGAGTTTTTGTTTATAGTATTAATAATTAATTTTTAATAATGTTTGTATAAAAATTCTAGATGTTGACGAAGCGTCAAAGAAAGAAATCAAAGACATTCTTATCCAATACGACAGAACATTATTGGTAGCCGATCCTAGACGATGCGAACCCAAAAAATTCGGTGGTCCAGGTGCCCGTGCCCGCTACCAAAAATCTTACCGTTAAATTCTTTAATTTTATTCAGCATTGTAATTATAATCTTTATACAATAAATGCGCTGAAAAACATTCTTTGTTTTGCAATTAATATGTTTATTTCCTTCAAATAAAACTAATTTGTTTTTTTAAATATTTTAAACTTTATTGTAACAAATACACATAAATGAACAAGGTTTATATATAAATTATCGTATAGCGAAAACTATTTACCAAGGATTTTTATTTGCTATAATGCGTTTGGCAGTATTTTACTTTGTATTTTGAAGTGCAAAAGAATATTGCAAAATATTTAATGTATCATAAACTGAAATTAATAATGTAATAAGATTAAAATTTATTTTAATAATATGACTAAACTTAAAGAAAAATAGTGTATTTTTGTTTAATCCTTAGTAAATATATTATTAGGAACACAAGGTAACAACATATAACTTGTTTAATAATTCTTAACATTACATTATAAAACAAATGTATCTAACTTAAGGTACATTATAGAATAAAACAAATCATTGCCATTATGGCAAAATCACGTTTTTATAGAAATCAGGTTCAGCTCAAATCCAAATCAATTTTTTTTTTAGTAAGGATTATAGATGTGATTATATATTTGTGCAACGAAAAATTTAAAAACATTAAAAAATCGATTTCGATAAGAATGGTGCAATCCAGTGGAGTAGACAATATTTTCACTGTTCTGATAAGAATCAGGCTGGCTTGAGCTTCAAACCCTTGATAGAAATTGTTACTTACATAACGGAAATGTTAAACAAGATCAGCATCAATTTTGGCGCCCATCCGGTGTAAGGCAATGATCATATTAACAGCTTTAATCCACCTCTTCTTGATAACATATCTCTTTAATTTGGTTTTGCTGAGCGCATTTTCGGACTGGGTAGAAAATTCGTGAAGCCAGGGATGCGAAAGCGCTTGAATGGGCGTCAATCTGGCGCTGAACAGAAAGGTATTAATATTGTTAGCTGTGCTATTGTTATTTGCAACTTATCTGGAGATCGTACTAGTTAAACAAAAATTTTAACTAAATTTAATACATTTTATTATCAGAGTTGCAGAAATTGCATAATTATTTTTGTGTGTAACTCTATTCTGGATAACAATATGTCGATATTGGATGTTTTTCAAACATTATTTCAGGTGTAATAAACAAAAATATTTTATTCGAATTAAGATTCAATTTTTATTTAATTATCTTAAAATATTATGTAATTTCTAATAACTCAATAAATATGCTGCAATACTGATTGAAATTCAAAATAATCACAAATTATGTGGAAATATTTACAATTATAAATAATTTTTTAAAACTTATATTAAAATGAAACAGCTTTAGGTTATAGTTCTGTATTAATATTTATTAATAATCGACGAACTCAATGTCCGTCTTCATCAAGAAAAAAGATAGAACATATTTTGTATCTTTTTTCTTGATGAAGATGGACCTTTAGTTAGTTGAAACATCGATTATTAATAAATATTCGTACAGAACTATAACCTAAAGTTGTTTTTATTCTATTATAGTTAATTTTTATGTACTTCGTGTTTCAAATAATAAGTGGCATTAGTTTAGTTGAATTTTGAAATAATATTGAAGTTTAGTTGTATGTAGAATAAATAAATATCTATTAAATGAGCAACTTATAAGAAACAGTTAAATCATTGAATAAATAATAAGATTTTATATTCAATGGTTAAATTAAATTAATTAATTTAACACTTTTTACTAGTTTTGAGTTGTAGTATAGTAGTATAATTTTATTTTACAAATTCCAAATTAATTTATGAACTAGTATTATCTCCGATTACTTCTCATAATTCTAGATATGATTTGGTAGTTAGTTACTTAAAATAATTATAATACTGATTAGCTTAAAAGCACATGCTTGCTCTGTAAAAAAAATATTATTCATGTATAATACAAATTACAAGAAAATGTTATATGGACTTATATTTTTTCTGTAAACTTATATTTTTGGGTAATATGGTAATACATAAAGGGTTTAAGTTAGTGAACAATAAAATATAACATATAATTTATTATATTAGTTTATTTGGTTGGGATAAACATATAAATAATAACTTTGTTGTCATTTTACTCATAAATGCCGACGAAAAATCGTTGTAGATATATTGAAAAATTCGAGAATGTTGTATTTTTTGAAATTTATAAATTCCTAGCTAACAACAATTAGTTAATATACAATTTTCACGATATAAATTAAAATGTCTTTTTTGAATATGTATTTTAGATTCTTCACTATACGAGTGTTAACTTCGATTATAGTTTTTATGGAATTAATTTAGTTATATTGTAATATCTTAAAAAGAACATAAGATGTTTTACAATTTTATTAAGAAACATTTACTGGTTATTGACTAACATAAATGTTACAACCAGGAGAGGATATAACATTATTTAGTATACATATTTATAAAGTTACGTCCAAGTTTTTATGGTTTTCGTAACCTATTTAGTTAAATAATATTGTACACGCACATTGATTTAAATTTCACAAGGAACATAATCATTTCACGCCATTTGCTGTCATAAATGGATGAGTTTTTTTAGTGGTAGCTCGCGATTGGAAGAATGTGTTGAGAGAACTAATTGTACGTTGACCTAATGATTCGATTTCCGACCATTCGGCGGAAATGGATTTATGTCGTCCGCCGGGCGTTCTTGCTGGTTCTTGTACATCGTCCCATTTATCTAATAATTTCAATAATAGATCCTTTGTTCCTACTGCACTGTTTGTATTTGTTGTCGCCCATTTTTCTGTGGATACTTGTGTCTTTGATATGCCGTTTTCGTTTTCGGAATATATTGTTGATTTGCTGTATGAGTTTAACGGAACGTCTCGGTTCATGCCTGTTACCCGGAATTTTGTTCTACGCCAAGGTGCACTACCAGAACCTTCTTGATTTGGAGAAGGTGTTGTTGATACAGGTGTTGGTTTTGGTTTTGGTATCGTTTTAGGCTTAGCGGGTTCACTAACTAATACAGGAGGTATTCTAGTTTCGAGTAAACTAGATTTAGTTTCTGTTGTTGTATTATTTGTATTTGTTACAGTAAAATCAGGTAGTGTGGACATTTTGAATAATTTATCGGATAATTTTCGAATTTCTTCGGCCAAATTAATGCGTTCAGCGATATCTGATTTCCGTACAACACACGAACTGTCTGAAGCACGCCTTTCGAACGGCTGTAAATCTGGCGGTTTCAGATGTGTAACCGAGGCCGGATTGAAGGTGTAATGAGTGAAAACGCTATCGTGTTCCGGTGGCGAAGTGCTCGCGACGTACAAATCGTGTTCGATAACCGAATCGGGCGAGGAGTTAAGGGAGCCACATGGTGATGGTGACATACCACGCAAGGAATGTTGGGAAGACGTTAATTGAACACCTGCCGTCAACATAAGCGGCGAAATAACGTGCGTGGACACATCGAACAGATACGGTGAATTGGGGTGCTCGGTCCAACGTTCCACAAACATGCGCAGGTTATCCTTGGTCATGTCGAGGCCTGGGGCATGCGTTGCTATTGGCAGGATAGCGGCAGTCGGCGGTTTCCGCCGTAACCACTCGTGCTCGAGACACTCGGTTGCTGTCATGCGTTGCCTGAAACAAGGCCCGACAAAGACCCATATTCAACTAACTATTTTTACTTTACTTTTACTTTTCTCATGATAGATTTTTTCTTACAAGCAGTTTATACTGGCAGAATGACAAATCCCAATTTAGTAACCCAAATAATGTACATTTTGATTAATAAGTAGATTTCACATATAAATATTACTAATTTGGGGTCTTTGCCCTACCTTGCTTGAGTGTACTCACACAAATGTTAGTTTGGTTTTACAAACCATGCATTATATAAATACACATACCTTTTGTCTTTGAGTAAAAGCTTTTGGATGAAATCTTTTGCATCCACTGATATATCATCAAATGCTTCATCTTCGAAATCATATTTTGCAATTGTAACATTTGCCATTGTTTCCACATCTGTTTCGCCCATGAATGGTGATAGACCTGACAACCTGACAATCATATAAATCGTAGGTAATTAATATTTATATCGGAATAAATTATTAAGTTCATTTATTTCATATTTCATTTTAAATTACGAAAAACGCATATATGGAATTAGAATTTGTTGTTTTTTTAATACAATTTTTAAAAAATATATATTTTACGTTTTTTACAACTTACAGAACGTAGCAAATGACGCCTACAGACCACATGTCTGTTCCAAATCCAATTTGTTCAAAGTTGACAACTTCTGGAGCGACAAATTCCGGTGTGCCAAAAAGTACTTGCAACTTCTTATCGGGGTCATATTTGCGCGCCAGTCCAAAATCGATTATTTTGATTCGGTTTCCGGTTTTAGTTAGACAGAGAATGTTTTCTGGCTGTAATACAAACACGATTTTATTTTCTCCAACTGCCTAGTGCTATAGTTTATTTTTACTGCCAGTGAATGTACACTCACCTTCATATCGAGATGTAAAATATTCTGTCTGTGAATGTATTCGATACCTTCACATATTTGCCTCATAAATATCGTGCATGACTTTTCCGTCAATACGAAATCATCATCAATTACACGTTCGAATAATTCACCGCCTTCAATTCTGAAATTTCAAATTGTTTCAATTTTTTTATTTTTGCTAGAGATTATACGCGTCTTTTATCATTATTATAACTCATTGTTTTGCTCTATAAATATAACAACATATTGATGGTGCGTTAACCACTTAAAATATCTAATTTAT
Organism: Clivina fossor; assembly: GCA_963966155.1. Taxonomy (NCBI): domain Eukaryota; kingdom Metazoa; phylum Arthropoda; class Insecta; order Coleoptera; family Carabidae; genus Clivina; species Clivina fossor. The sequence goes on along the minus strand of OZ014564.1, from coordinate 8,163,670 downwards.
TTTAAGCGATGCATAGAATCGGCCTGTTCTTAATAAGAACTGAAATGTAAAAAAACAAATCAAATAAAAAAAACATTACGTATGCTTAAATTTCAACTTTAATTCCGCATATTTTATTTTTTAAGACTAGATTTTTCGTGTCTCATATAATTTTTATTTATGGACATTTTTATGTCACATATATCAAGTTTTACTGAAATCTAAATTACATTAAAATATAAAGTAGTTTTTAATACTTATCAAAATATAATAAATTGTTTAATGATGTTAAAAATACCACATATAAATATTTATTATCGTGTAAAAGAGAAGTTTAAAAAGTTATAACAATATTTTGGCTCATATTCAGTTATTTGGCAGATATAAATTCAACAACATTTGTATTTATTTAATGTAAAACGGATGTTATGAATTATAAAAATTTCGACTTATCAAAATTCATAATTTTACGAATTACATCTGAATTTTGATTATATTACAGTTTAGTTAAATAATAGAAATAAACTTTGAAATAAAACCTTGTTTCAAAACATTATTTTATCTGTTGAATAAAAACAACGTCGCCAAAAAGAAAAAAAATATTACTTTGACATCAAAGTAGTCAAGTGCCAGAAATAAATATGTTTCTGTAACATGACTAGTGGGCTGCATAATGTTTTTATATGTAAACAATGTTAGTATATCAACTCCACTATAATTTTTGGACTTTATTGTACTTTCAATGTGTTACAGCTTAAGTTACACATGTAACTTTTTATTTATAAATTACTTAACTTGATTTAGTATAGTAGCATTATTTTGAAACGTTAAATTCGTATCAGTTTTTTTTTAGAAATCTTTATTTTAATGAATATTTTGTGATTCACATTACTTGGGAATTTACATTTGTTTAATAGTAAATGTCAGGGAAAAATGAAAAAAAAAAATTCTGGAAAACCGGAAAAGGTCAGGGAAACTGGGTTTCACACCCTGTTAATCGCGTGCTAATAATGTTAACTTTAAATAATTCACTTACAATTCTAAAATGACAATCATAGTTTTTCCAAGCTCGAATGCATCGTATAGCTGTATCAATCTGGGATGTTGTAACTGTCTCATGATATCAACTTCTCTTTCAACATTCCTCCGGTCTTCTTTTCGGCCAACAGGTATGAATTTAGCCGCAAGTTCCAAATTTGTTTCTTTGTCCCGACATCTAAACACCGTTCCGAATTTGCCCCTGCAAAATAACAGCGCCATGTAACTCTTCCCAAAAGGTCTAAAAACTTTGATACGGTAGGCAAAAGTTACATACCTACCGATTTCAGATTGCAAATCATAGAATTCTTTGGCATCGACTCCGCGTTTTATGACAACTTCTCTGTATGGAAAACTCAGGTCCACCTCTAATAAAACACATTACAGTTTATTAATTTTTTTTTTTTGTTTTTTTTATATAAAGTATTGTCAAGGTTAGTAGGCTATGCGCCAAATTGTTTGGATTTTTTTTTCGTTCGAACTGATTCATGTATGCGTAACATTGGAGTGTTGAAGCATGTAAAACGTTTGGCGCCACATAAATAAAAATGTTAGTTATTTCATTGATGCGAAGATACATATTTTATACATACGCTTATATTATTATATAGTTTTTATATATTTGATTTGAAACTAATAAAAAATATTGTCACTTGGCTGAACTTCATAATATTGTTTTGTAACTCTATAAAAAAAATTTGTAATATATATTATTCACACGTTTTGTTTATTTATATTTATAATAAAGTAAATTATCTGATCGGCACATAACTTTCTATTTATTGTTAATTACTATAATTAGTTTGTATTGTCAATGGTATGTCATTAGTCTATTTCAAATAAGACAACTATAGCTTTTCAAATATAGCTTATATTTTATTAAATTTTTATATGAATAAAATTCAAACTGACAATCTTTGTGATATCAATCAGCTACACTATTACTGAACTACAACTACGTGTTTCTATATAATATACTGTTATTATTATATTAATCAAGAAGTAATAAAATATAATCATCGCTTCATTTCTATTTTTTAATTGATTCTGTAAATATTTTTTGAAACTAATTTTGTTTTTAATAGTTATATTTTTAAAATTTGTTTTTAATCAGTAAAAGCAAACATTTTCGGAAAATTTTTTGTTTAGGAATTCCTGTCACACAGAAATAGAATCTGAAACTAAAATTTCAAATATCACTGACTTTTGATTTATTGAAGTTTACGTGCACACAGATACAATAATAAATGATTATTTGGAATGCGAAAATAAACATTCTAAATTAAGAATCACTATTAGTTATAATTTTTAATTACTAATTGCGGTCTGGGTAATTCCTAATCGAAGTAATTGTTCTTTTGTAACTATAAAACTTTGATCGATATTTAAACACAATTAAATATGTTTATTTCAAACGTTGTTGACAAATTTGTATTAATTAATTCTATTTGACATTGTGTATTTAATCTAAAATAATAAGAAAAGTAAAAAATATTTTTGGCTATAAGCCAATTAGTATCTACAACTGTATCTGAAGCATGACAACATTAAAAACAGAATAAAAATTAGCGGTAAATAATCTAAAAATATGATTTTTAAAATAAATAAATACTTCAACACGTTGTGGAAACATTTCTAAATATTGCTGTAAATTGCAGACTCTAATGATACGCTTGTTTGGCACTGTAATTATACGAAAGAATCTTAACTATTGCAAAAAAATGCATCTTTGAACCTGGTGATCTGATGTATATCTAAATGTTTTCTCGCGACTGACTCAATGTTTAGAATTTTTCTTGGCGTTCGTGTAATTTATTAAAAATATTTTCAGGAGTTTCTTCTTTGAAAAATGCTTGTTCATTTACATCTAAAAATAGTTCTTGCAAAATTTGGAACAAATTCTACATTCATGTTATAACAATACATCTTGCATAGTTTACATCGGGTCATTAATAACGCTTTTAAAAATTACAAGACATTTGTTTTGTTCATGTTTTAAGTTTGTCAAATTTTACTGAGTCACTTGGCTTCAGCTGTTTCTATGATGAAACTAACAGTAATTTCAAAAGACAACAGTATTAAAATAGTAAAAAATCAGAAATCATTATATTAAATTAAAAACCTTTACATTACAATTCTGTATTATTTTTATTAAAATTCGATATTTCGATTCATGAAATGTGAATCATCATTAGGAAAATAAATACAAATAACAAATAAACAAACATAACTTAGAAACAAGTAATTAGGTATTAAAAAATTAAATTATTATTAATTAAAGGAAGCCAGATTTTATTTAATTCAATACCTTCACACTGATTAATATACTTTTTTTTATTAAAAATGATTTCATTTGCTTCTTTAATTAATAATAAACTGGAATTATTATTGTATTATACTTTTTCTTAAATTATCAGTATATATTTACATATAATTGATGCTACTTAATCATATATTTTTAGTTTCTAAATATGTAGAAAGTTTCCAAATGTAAGTTTTATTTTATGAGTCGCAAATAATATTTAAGTTTTAAGAATAAAATAGACTATTTTTTTGGTCGTTTGATTATTTTTATTGAAAATTTGGAATCTAATACCTAATTATTTTTTAGGAACATGTTATAATTAAAAAAATTATAGTATTAGAAACATCGTATTTTGATATGAAATATATTTTGTTAAAAATGACTAATTGAATCAAAATATATTTAGTTAAAAACTAAATTTTTAACGTTTTTTTATATTTATTATATTTATCACGCCTGATTAAAATAAACCTAAATAGAAGTTTTGAAAATGCTTAATAATAAATAATTTATATTATATTTTAAAACCGATTTTATTTGAAACATTTTATTCAACTGAACGAGAAAAACGATAGCAGTTTAATGATCTTTGATAAGTAATTTAAATTGCATATTTAAAGATTTCCTAGTATTTTCGATTCTGAATCATTTATATTTTACAAAATTTGTTTATTATATTACATTTAGAAAAATCTGACTACTATTTTTATAAAATCACATTTTTAAATTAAAACAAAGCTAAGTAAAGTTCTTGAAAATATACATAAAAATAATGCTGTACAAGGAATTTTGAATACGGAACAATATTTTTGTTTGAAGATTGAAGAGACAGTATAGGTGTTTCTTCTAATTTGAGGAAACTTATCAATATGAAACAAAAAGAGAGTTAATGAAGATTTGATCATAAGCAACAAGTAGTTAGTAGGTGTAACCCTCGAAAGGTTAATTATTCTAGTTGTTACACAACTAAAAACTGATGTATCTTCGGTCGTGTTTGGACGACAAACGCCAGCTGGCTCTCAGCCAGACGTGATTCTTTAATAAATTCCAAGTCGCTTCACACTATTTTGAAGGACAAAGAGGAAAACAGAAATACTCGTACATACTTTACTAACGGTTGTCTCACCGTTTTCATCTACTTATTTCACTATTAATTCTAATGTACTTTTGCTATTTTACCACTTGTCTACGCTCGTATATTCTTTAGCTAGTAGTAGATGTCTTTTTGTATGCATACGACCGAATATTTCTCTGACATACCCCGGAATACCAGGTCAAACAAAAATTTACAAGAAGTGAAGAAATTGTTCTTGATTCTATAATATTACATCAGTTAAGATTTATTTCTTTATTTAAAAAAAAATCATTATATAAAATACAAACAGTTTTTAAAACGAAAAGTTTTTTACTAATTTTATCCTAGACATAAACTTTGATGTAATTTTAATATATGAAAATTTTTTCCATATTTATCTTTTCAATAATTCTATTTTCTTTTTAAATAATAACTAAATTTATATAATTTTACATCTATCAGTATGTTTTAAAAAGTTTAAGGGTCCATTTTCCTTTGAATGAGCAAAAAACACGTGATTTTTATGAATTTTTTTTTAGAAAACTGATAGAGCAATTAACGTAAATCTTTTTTCATAATATTTATTGACTTATGAATTATGTTTTGTGAATTTTTTAATATTTTCGAAAAATATTATCCTGCAGTCCGAAAAAATACTGTCGCGAGAAAAACGCGTTTAAAGATAAAAAGTATGAATTTCATCAAATTAAAAATTTTCCATGAAATGGCTTATAACTTTTTTTCTCTTTGAGTTAGCAACTTGAGGTTTTGATATGTTATTTTAGACACTTATAGCTTAAAAAAAATCGAATTTTTGAAACCGTCAAATGAAAATGGACCCTTAATATAAATATTCTAAAATTAAATGTAGATTATTATTAACTGCCATAATTTTAATATTGCCATATTTTTAATTTTCTAAAATCAAATTTTGGAAGATAAAGCATATTTTGATATTTAATATTTTTATGCTTATGTATGTTTGCATATAAAAGTACATAAAGTTATATTATTATTAATTTACTGATCACGAAGATTACTTTTTATATCTAATAATAAATTCAATTTAAATTTGTTATAATTTACGTATTTTCATACTGATTAATTAAAAAATAATACCTAATAATATTTTATAAAAAGCGATAATGAATGAATTTTATAAAAAATAAGTGAAAGTCAGAAATGTTTACAATTTCTGATCCAATTATGTGCCAGTTTTTATTTTTTTAAATAAAATGTTAGAAAATAATTTACGTATTTTCATACTGATTAACTAGAAAATAATAATAATATTTTATAAAAAGCGATAATGAATGAATTTTAAAAAGAATTAGTAAATGCCAGAAATGTTTAGAGGTACAATTTCTGATCTAATTTTGTGCCAGTTTTTTTTTTACATAAAATGTTAGAAAATTATTGGCCATTGGATTATTTTACTAGTATTACATAAAATTAACTTAATATTTTGAAAATTTTTTAAAAATTTTTTAATAAAAAAAATCAGCAGACAATTTAATGACGTATTGTAGAATTTTAATTAACAAATGCAAGATTTTTTTTTCCAAAAACTAAAAACTAATGATCCGTACATAAACACAAGGTTTACGCTTACAAGAATAATTTTAACTAAATATTTCTTATGTTATAATTAACTGTGAAAATATTTTAAGGTTGTATCTTAGACACTTTTTGTGTTTAGAAAAAAGTGACATATTTTTTTCTTCCGCAATGATATAAAACATTACATTAATTGTAAATTAACATTAAGTTAAATAAAAATTTTAAGAAAATTATTTATCAGTAAATAATCTTCTTTTAATATAAATATATTTGTAAAAATTTATAAACTATATAATACGATAAACAAAAAAAATCATTATTGTGAGATGAACTATTGTTTTACATACTTTCAGTTTGATAAAGAACATTTTATAATTTTATTTATTACTACTTATTTATATAACATAATTGAGATGTTTATTTTTTGCATAATTTAAGTAACTTTAAAATAAACTACATTAAATTAATTGATTTTATAAATAAAATAACTTCAAACATCTTAAATAATGTTTGTCAAGTTTATTGAGTTACATACTTTGTTTTCGAATCATACAAGAATAAAAAAATACGAACATAAAATCATTAGAATTTAAAATTAAAATAATATAATTAAATTCACATTATAAGGAAATTCAAATGGCATACGTATTTTTTAATGTTAAATTAATGAAAAATGTTTTTGTTTCTTGATCTTCATTTATTATAAATAGTTTATTTGATTTTTTAAAACTGTTTGTAAAATATTTCTAACAATTTTTTGTATAAAAAATTTTAGTATATTTTTTGTAGTTGTAGTTCTCAGAATAAATTTGATATTAAACGCAATCATATATTCCACATATATACAATAACAAATAATATTATTTCTAAATCATTTATAATTTATCGATTCAACAAAACCTACATGTTATTTTCGAAAATATAATCAAATTTCGATTACAATAATATAATAAAAAATCTTTGTTTTCACTCACCTCCTATTGGATCTGATTCATCCACGTGTATCATTTTATTCATCGCTGTAGCCTAAAAATAAATGCAAGTTGGAAAAATTTTGCTTTCACAAAATATTTGTAACTTATGTAAATATTGACATGTCACTTTACACATCTATTTAATGATTTTTGTTGGATAACTATACTTAGTTACCAGGTGATATTTTAACTACGTATGTACATATATTAATTATTGTTGTTTTGAATTTACTACTTATGACGTAGTCATAATTGTCATGTAGTTTAACAATCTTATTTATTTTTATTAATTTACATGTTGTTATCTATTATTTGTTTTATGTATGTATATATTTAAAATTTTGGTTAATCTAAAAATATTGAGTGTATTGTTTTATGCTTATGCATAAATTTTAATGCTAATAAAATAATCATTGCTAATATGCAAAATATTATTAGATAAATGTTAATTATATTGAATAAAAATATTTCTTTATTTGCGTACCTACACTTTTTTTTTATTAAAAACCAATTTTGCTATTATTTCAAATTGTTTATTAAACTTTTTCAAAAGATTTAGTTCTGAGTCAATTATAACGAAAATATTAAATATATCAAAACAAAGTAAGTAAATAAAGAGTAAAAAAAAATACAAATTAGAAGAAACCTCGAAAAACGTTTTTACCTAAAATCATTTTTAAAAGGAACTATAAATATAGAGGCATTCATTTTTGTTTTCAAGATTAATAAATAATATAATTATGCGAAAAATATATATTATGAAATAAAAATATTAGAGTAAACATATCTTTTTTTATTAATAAAAAATATATTAATAAATTCTAGTTTTTCAATAATTGAAAAACTGTGCTAAAATTTTGATTTCTAGATCAAGACAGAATCAAGAGGCATATTATTAAATTTACATATTTGTAGTGACCTATTATTATAATTAGAAACTAGAAATTAATATTGTGATGTAAGTTCGATTTGCTAACACTGACAAATTACAAAATTCCCAAATATTTTTTAAAATTCAGTTTAAAAATAAAGTCTCTAAGACACAATTCAAAATTATATTAATAATATAAAAATTAATGAAAAATTGTTAAATATTTAATAATTATTATATGCAGTAAATACTTTTGTTGTTATTATTTTCATTTGTCATAAAATTATGTTACTGTAAAAAAATTTAGAGAAAAAAACAATAAAATACTTACTGACAAAGTGTTGAAATTAACTTTGGCACTGTAATTATTCGTTGTATTGCAAACAGTATTCAACACTAAACTGATTTCTGAATTTATTCAACGGGCAGGATTTTCGACGCAGCGTGTATTGCTCCAAAATTAGCCTCACATCAGCCGCGGTTGTCTCGACGCTTATCCCACGTGATCATTCTTTACCGCCAACATCGGCGTCTCCACTTGTTTACGACGTCATCGTTTCAAAACAAAATATAAGCATATACCATTTGATTCATAAAAATTTATGACGTTTTACTTATTTAATACGCGAGTTAATTTTGTTTTATATCTGTTTTCATTTGAAATAAATGACGATTTTTAACAATAAAAACATATTAAAAGTATTTTGCAACATAGAGATAAATATTAAAAATAAAACAAATACAATACTTTTACTGAATGTTATTTTACATTTATACAGAGTTATTTTAACTTAAAAAAAAACAATGATTGGTTTTTAAGTATAATTTTCTAAAAATTTTGAATAATTTTAGTTTTAAAATTTGAAAATAATAGTTTACATATGCAACCAATATGGCGCTGATGTATTGCGCGTTATCTATAGTTTAGTGCAAGAGAGAGATGGGTAGAAAACTAGCGATAGATAATAACCTCGCATAAGAAAATCGACGTCGAATATTTTGTTGTGATATTAGATAATTGTGAACGAGAGTGAAATAAAATGTAAATAAACAAATTATATAGTAATTTACAATTCAAATTTTCGAAAATGGCTGATGATGATTGGAAAAAACGTGTTGGAATTGAGATAAATTTTAGTTCGGGTGATGAGGATATGTATGTTGTGTCTCTCAAAATGTCATATATACAATTGAAGTACTAAGTCACAGTTTTTTGCTTCTAGTGGCACTGATAAACGGTGTCAGGACGTAAAGGACGGTTCATCGGCAGATGAATTTCGGAATGAATTTTATATGAATGATCATTTGAGTGATTTTGATCAGTATAGTAAAACGCCACCGCGAACGAAGAATCTACGTCGATCTAGAGAACGACGACAGCGAAATCGAGAGATCTTTAGGTATTTCAATGTGTTTATTTATTTTACGACAAATATTCTGATCAATATCTTCTGTTTACAATTTAGTAACAGTGTCAAGATGCCACCGAAAGCACCTAAGACATCAAAATTTAATCGTCGCAATACGATAAGCAATGTTTTTTTCAATGAATTAATAACGAATGCCAACGCTGAAGAATCTGATCAAGATATTGCAATAAGTGGTAAGTGATGAAACTGACGTTAAGTCAGGCCAATCTAACCTTAATTTTGGTGACAGGTAAGAGATCCGATAAAAGATCTCTGAAATTATTACGTGGATCGGAAAGAGATCTTAAACTAGACATTAGTCGTGCACGTACTGGACCTACTCCACATTTTGATGGCTCGGATGAAAGATCAGAGAGTTTACCAGTGAAAACACCACTACCTATTCAAGTATGTAAATATTAAAAAATGTTTGGTATCTTTTATTTTATATTAATTATTATGTTTAGATTGAAACATCAAATAGATTTATGAGTTTAACATCTCGGCCAGTTTTAAATTTTGATAAAAAGAATCCGTTAGATTGTCCCGAACCAGAAGGTTGCCCCAAAAACCGGGTAGAATTTTATAAAACATTTAGTATGCTTATTCGTATGGGCTGCAAAGAAAAACAGCCTCAAGATAGGAATTGTCGAAGACATGTATGTGTTTTTTATTTGTTTTACTTATATCTAGTGTTTTACATTTATTTTTTTTACAGATAAGTCAAGAAGAACAATTATGGCAAAACGAATTAAAAGACTTAGTTTGGTTACAATTGCAAGCATGGCATGCTGATCGAACAGTTACAGAACAAGTAAGGTTTTGCAAGCAAATATTCTAGAATTAATGTATTATAATTTTAAAATTTCTAATAGGATCAGTATCTATGTGCAGCTCGTGAGTTAGTAGCGGAACTTTTAAACGAAATTATGAATTATAAATTTCAAAGAAAACCAATAAAAAATTCCGTAAGTCAAATGTCTGTTCAAAGTAATGATAGTGGAATTCAAAGCGAGAGCTCATCTAATAAAGGTAGGCTTTTATTTATATATTTATCGATTATTTCTGTTATCATTTGATAATTATAAGTTAAGCTTAAGATAAGTGTCCTTGCAGCACGGAATAATATAAAGTATTTATTACTTTTGAATATTGATCTGGAATAATCTAATTATATATTTTTTAATATCTTGTCTTCTAGAATATTGATTACACTTTAGAAAGTTAATCAATCAATTTTATAAATAGAAGCAATTCGTATTTTATTTTTTTAAATATTTGTTTATTTATTTATTTAAACTTGTTGGCTCAAAAAAGATTTAAAATATTTAGGTACAAGTGATATAGAGGAATGTTCTGGTTGTCTGTCAATGTATTGTCAGTATTGTATGGAATCGCAAAATGCAGCTTTACGCGAAGTGGAGCAACTGCTATCGCGTCTAGAAGCTGCCGAAGCACTCTATCCGTCAAATAAATCCTTCGGCCAGTTTTATCCGTTATATAAAAGCGAAGAATTTGTCGGACGAGTGAAAGCTATGTGCTTGTGGTACAATATGACAAAGCATCTTCGTTTGAAGATGTTAATTATTGGAAAACTATTAATGTTCTTACAAAATAAACATTGCGTTTGGCCTATGGTTGGTTCAGCGACAACTTCGACATCTAGTGGAATTCAGTCAGATCATGGTGGTAGCGATAATGCTAGTTTACAAACAAAGTATGGTGACATTTGATTGAGATTTGATTTTTTTTTGGTACAATAATTAATTTTGCAGGTCAAAAAATGAGCCCAAAGATATTGCATGTAAGTCAAATTGTCACGTTCAGTTTGAATTGGAAGAAACTAGTCCGTCCGATAGTAATAGCTCTAATAGTTCTAACCAAAATAAAGCGTTTGAACAGAATTATTTGTCGCGAGATTTATCGGATTTTTTCTTGTTGGATTACTATAATATTTCACCAATTGCGACATTATCCTGTCAGAATATGTTTGAGACGAATACATCCCCGTACAGGTAATTAGAATTATTATTTTTGTAGTTTTATATATTCATGGCGAAAAAATTGTTTTTAGAAAATATATTGAAGATGTTTTAAAAACCAAAGGATTAACAAAATCTTTATACTTTTTGGAAAGATTGCACACAAGTGTTTTAAGAAAAGCGCACATTTCACTTAAAAAACCGGCACCGGAAAATGAGAAATCTGATGATCAGGTTATTATTATTATTATTGGTTATTATTAAATTATCTATGCTATTATCAATTTTTATTTAGATATCTGATGATGATATGGAATTAATACGATATGGAGCATGGAGTCCAGAAGCTCATGCGATAGCTTTACCATCATATCGTTCATCATTTTTGTTCCTATCTTTAGTACCCGTTGAAGTAATTCACGAATTCTTGCGCATGCGTTTGGAACAAAAACCTCACAAACCTTCACCACTCAGTATTAGACAAGTAAATATTTTCTTCCTTTTTCTTTTTTTTTAATGGTCCCATTTATATTTGTTAATTTTAATGCAGCTAATGAGAGAAATGAAAGAAGGCATATGCATTGCGGTACTTCATCGTCAACGAGTTCATCTTCATTTCGAATCGGTTTTAACCAAGGAAGAAGAACTATTAGAAAATTATTCAAACACATTTAAATCGTTCGATGGTAGTTTATACGAAGTTTTAAAAGTGTATCTGGAATATTTAGAACAATGGGCTCTTCTGCAACACGAAACATTCCAAAAAAGTTTAATCGAAGAAGAGTGGAATTTCGTTCAAGATAAAGCACCTCATATTCCCGGCGGTCAAAAATTAGCAAACCAAAAATTCTGCGTTATGATCAGCGTGATGTTGAGAGAAATCGCCGAACGTCTACTGTCGCATGTAGATGAATTGTTATCGAGCTTACAACCAAATTTCGAGGATAACAATGCTAAGTATGATTCGGTTCTAATTTCTCAAAACTTATTTCTTATATTGATAATTTATTTTAGAGAAAATATGTTCTTAATTTTTCGCGAGATACAAAGCGTATTTAACGAAGAACGAGAGAGAACAATGAAAACAATTTCTTTTACAAAAACACTACGAAAAGAGATTGTTTCTTGTAGTAAAGTTATTTCTGATAAATGTGTACCTCAAGAAATATTAGACGGTGTAAAGGTATTTATAGTATTATTTTGAAAAAAAACAAGGTTTTATATTATTGAAATTTTCTGTTTAGAATGCTGTGATGAGGGTCAAATGTAGCATAACAAAATCAATAAAAAAAGTACAAGACGCTTTCAATATGCAAAATACACACCAATTAGATGAAATCGAACGTACATCGGTTTTATCAAGATGTCGGGAAATTTTACATCAGGCTTTTAGATACGGTTTTGAGGTAAATAATTTTTTTTTTCGAATGGATTTACTGATTTTTTAAATATTTTCTATTATTGATTTATCAGCAAATTTTATTTTTTATTTAAAATATTGTTACTCAGATAATTACGGCTTAATTTACAATTTTTCGCTTTTCGATCCCCAGGCAAAATATATTTTGAGCTTTTGTTTCGGGGTTCTTTTGTTCGACCCAAAATATTTTAGATTCTTTTTATTGTTTTATTTTGACGTAAGAACACTGCGGAATGAGATCGTTATACTTAATTAGATTTACTATTTTAATAATAAATATGGAAAGACTAAAACCTCCTAAACCCCTGAACCGATTTTGATGGGAGTGGTGTCATTTTAATTGATTCATTCCCTATTTGAGAATAGACAAGTTTCATCTTTCTACGATTTCATCTTGGTTCTAAAAAATTTGAAAAATTATGTTTATAATGCAAATGTCAAATGACAGCTGTGTGAAGTTATGTACACTACTGATGATAGAAGTGTTGGTTTTGACTAATATATAATAGTGCAATGGATATTTTATTATTATTATTATTTGTTTATATTTATTTTTATTATGTTTATGTTTAATTACTATTTTCGACTTTAACCGTGATCCTTTAAGGATCACGGGATTCCCTAGTATATATTTTATTTATTTAAAACGTACATAAGATAAAGATAATCTTTTGTAATGTATTTGTGTAAAACACGCTTACGCACATCAAAATTTAATTTTACCTTAAATTTTAATATTTTTATGTATAAATTAATTATATTAACGCATATATTTTGCAAATTCTAGTTCCACAAAGAAATTTGTCAATTTTTTACGGAAGATAATCGCGAATCGTTCGCACGTAGTATGGTCGAATTTGCTCGTTTGTGGATGCAATTCGTGAAGGATCGATGTGAACGTGGCCGAGGTTTGCGTCCTCGTTGGGCGTATCAGGGTCTAGATTTTTTAATGACCGTGTGCGAACCATGCAACACCATTTATTTGTCCAGTTCGGAGTTTGAAGATCTGAAACATTGTATGGATTGTTGTATATCGCATGTGATTGGCACAGCAACACCAACCACACCCGAGTTTTGTGCTGCTTCACCGCGAAGCGCTTTAGATTATCCGCGATATCCGCGTTCGCGCGGCTCATCACCCTCGCCAAGAACATCGATTTGGTCACCACTACCGCGACCACATCGAAAAATCAGCTTGGAACAGCAGACACCACATTTGGAACAGCATCCGGAAGAAAAGTACATAGTTTGATTATTTTTATTTATTTAAATAAAGTAGAAGCACATTTCTTTCTTGAAACGTTTAGCTAAATTATTAAATTATTAATTCTATAAATACGCATACTTTATTTTTTTACCACTTTGACTTCAAGGAAATTTTTAAAGTTTTTAAAAATTCATATTGGTTACATTATTTATTCGATTTTGATTAAATTTTCAGAAAAGTTTCTCCTAGTGCCCACATAAATTATAATTTTAATAAAAATATTGTATTACCAACTTTCCGAGAAATGTCAAAGTGGTCTATATATGGGTTTACCCATATACTGCTAATCTTTTTAGTGAATGAAATAAGAATTACATTATTGTGTATTTGAATAACAAGTAGACAAATTATTTTATAAATTATATAATCTGATTTATATGTTTACAAAATAATTCAGTAGGAATAACATAAATAAAATAAAACACTAAAACGTACCGAGTTAAAATAGCCAATTATTATTTTTTAAATTTTATTAATATAATTTAATTGCTTTAAAAAATCAAATATTTTATTTTTAAGTGAAACAAATATATTTTTAGGAAAAAAGATCCGGTGAATGGTGGCGGCGATACGGTCGACGGTACCGTATTATCAGGAATAAAGAAACAACTTGCCCCGAAAAGTCAACGTATCCGTGATTCCGTGAATAGTTTAGAACTGACTTTAGAAGAAAGATTACGAGCGAATAATTTAATAGGTTGTGTCACAGAAAATCGTTCCGAAGATCGCATTCATATTCGCTATAAACGAGTTACATTCGGTTGGCAAAGAGGAATTAAAATTGGTAAATTGAAATACATTTCTGAAATAATATTCGAGATTAAATGATCGTATTCTGGTCATTACATTTAAATTTAAAGATCTTTACTGAAATGAGAGTTTAACCTAAAAAGAAAATTATATAAAGCTCGATTTACATTATACTAGATTCGGCTAGAAACTTTGACTAGTTTACATACAAGATTGGAAACTAGAATCGTCTTTAAAGTAGTTAAAACTTTTTATTAAGGCGCATGTTCATACTTTTCAGTTGTACGCAGGCGCGGAATTGGATGTGAGTTAGGTTTGCCAACATCCAAAATATACGTAGTGTTTATATACCAGTTTGTTATTGTGTGAAAGTAAGAGGTTAAGTACAAAATGAATTTTCATAGACGTAAACAAGAAAAACTAGTTAAAATTTCTAAGATTTTGAAGCTTTCTGAGTTACTTAGTTACGCATTTACACTTTGCACAGAGTTGGTAGCACTGAAATTCCCGCTAGTGCGCAGGTCTAGTATAGAAACTTGGATGAAAAATTGGTCCGAACCTAGTTTGAAAATCAACTTCTAGACGAATCTAGTTTGAAAACTTGGCTGGATTTTTTCTGATTTACATTATCCAAGTTTTGACAAGTGCGTCTAGTATGTAAACTAGTCAAAGTTTCTAGCCGAATCAAGTATAATGTAAATCAAGCTTAAAGCAATTCCAAATATTCATCTTTAAGCGTAACCATTTAAAAGATTGTATTTGTATACTAGCAATGTATATATTTAATTATTTACCATGCAAAATTTTCTAAATATAAAAAATTATAAACATTTGTATATTATTCATTATTCATGCAAATATTTTCCACACTGAATTTAAGTTTTACAAAGTATTTAAGTAGTGATCAGAATTGAAATTTACTTAAAGTTCTTTAAGCTAAATTTAATGACCAGAATAAATGCTGAAATTAATTTTCATTTACTTATTTATGATGTCAGTGCATTTATTGATGTTTTTAATTAAAGATAGGTAAAAGTATGGTTATAAATTTGTAATTTGATATAGGACAAGGACGATTTGGTAAAGTTTATACAGCTGTAAATAACGAATCGGGCGAAATGATGGCAATGAAAGAAATTGCCCTGCAACATAATGATCATCGGACAATTCGTCACATTGCGGAAGAACTTCACATCTTAGAAGGCATTAATCATAGGAATCTTGTTAAATATTATGGAATTGAAATTCATAGAGTACGTATCTTTAATATTATTTTTACAAGAAATATATTTGAATGCTTATTGTTTTGTACCATAAACAGGAAGAAATGTTAATCTTCATGGAATTCTGCACTGAGGGCACATTAGAAAGCTTAGTTGCAGCCACTGAATCTGGATTACCCGAATTATTAGTTCGTAGATATACACATCAAATGTTAAGCGGTGTTGCTGAATTACATAAACATGGAATTGTACACCGAGATATTAAAAGTAATTTTATATAGTAATATAATCTATGTTTGTTATCAATTCGAGAAAAAAAAATTGGATTGGATTGTTGGATTATTATGTCTTAAGAAATATTACTTTGTAATTGCATTTAATATTTTTTTTCATAATTATTTAGGTGCAAATATCTTTTTAACTGACGATGGCAACTGTCTGAAAATTGGTGATTTTGGATCAGCTGTTAAAATTAAAGCACATACAACCATGCCTGGTGAATTACAAGCGTATGTTGGAACACAAGGTAATTTTTTGATTGTTTATTCGATACAACTTCAGAATTTGTACATTTGATTGTAGTTTATTATTTAGTATTAGATTATGTATGGGTATTGCTTTTTTGTATTCTTTATAATTCATTGTATTTTTGTTTTATAAAGTATTATGTTACAAGTTATTAATTACATTAAAATTAAAAAGTGAAAAATTTTATTTGCAGCTTACATGGCACCAGAAGTGTTTATGAAAACTAGCTCAGAAGGTCATGGCCGTTCCGCAGATATTTGGTCAGTTGGATGTGTTGTAATCGAAATGGCTTCGGGAAAAGTAAGATAGATTTGTTTTTTTTTTTTTCGGTATATACACGAATAGTTTACAATTCTTAAAATCAAATAACTATTACAGAGACCCTGGGCCGAGTATGATTCAAACTATCAGATCATGTTTAAAGTAGGTATGGGTGAAAGTCCTGAAATTCCAGCATCACTCAGCGACGAAGGCCGGGAATTTGTCGAATTGTGTTTTCAGCATGATCCAAACGAACGTGCCACAGCTCTAGAATTATTGAGTCATAATTTTGCTAAAGTTGGCGACGGGTATTAAACGTAATTTTAACATAGTGTTTCCTGTTGTATAGATATTTTCAATGTGTGATAGAATATATTTTACATAGGTAATGTATGAAATGTATATTTTGGAAAAGTTTTTCAAAGAATTGCTCAATATTTTCGATAAGAATTTTATGCTGAAGGATTGTTGGCAACTGTACCTATATATTTACTTATGATGTAGCTATAGATAGATTCAATGTAAGAAAATAAATAAATAAATAATAAACATTATTGTATTTTAAAGATATAACTCGTTGAATTCGTATGTTTTACTGTGATTTATTTAGCAAATATATAATGTATTATTTCTTTACATGAATTATTTCTTGTTCTAATAATTTAATTACCTTATTAAATATATTTCATTTCAAGTTAATATATTATTACTATATTTTTTCTTTTTAAATCTATAT
Source organism: Clivina fossor (assembly GCA_963966155.1). Classification (NCBI taxonomy): domain Eukaryota; kingdom Metazoa; phylum Arthropoda; class Insecta; order Coleoptera; family Carabidae; genus Clivina; species Clivina fossor. The sequence goes on along the minus strand of OZ014564.1, from coordinate 8,146,292 downwards.
GTGCATAAAATATACTTTAAAAATAATTGACATTTTTGTTTTCAAATTTAATTTTTATTTTGATTTTGTGAAGTAATGATTCAAAAGCCGAATACAAGTCAGTATTTTTAAATATTTATTATTAAATTGATTATATAAAATGGAAGTTGTTTAATATATATTTCATCTTGAAAATGTCAGTTAATTTGCAATGCAATGTTGCATGGAAATTGCATATAGAATTTGTTAATTAGTCAGCAATTTATAATTGGTATAGTTGGGACATCGATGTATTACATTCTCTGAACAAAATACTTAAATTTTTTTTTTAAATAATTATTTTTGTGCAGTGGAGTCTAATTTAACAAATTGCACAATTTTTCGTTAAGATTTTCAAAATAAAAACAAGTTTTTAAATATATTTATGTGTTTATTGCTTAGCTTCTCAACTATAATATAATTTTATCGTTAATTAAAAGATGACGCTTAATATAATATTTATTTCTCATGTGTATTTAGTAAAAGTGAAACAAATAAAGAAGCCTGAAATCCGATCATTCGGTAGCAAAATGTAGCCAATCTACTTCCAACCACTAGGAAGTCGGGAACGGAAAGAGAGAATTTGGCTTCAAGTTCTTTCTTACTGAACTTGAGTTTCTGGTGGTTGGTTGCCCTTTTGGGCAAATTAATTAATATCAAACATAGACACACTTATTATGATTAGCACTTAAAACAATATCGTTTGCAGGAAATTTTTTAGAAACTGTATTTCTTATTATTCGATAAAGCCCTTAGCAAATGCTGTTATATTTAGATTTTCCCATTCTTCAAAATTTGTGGCGCCTTTGGCAGTTTGGGATGAACTAATTTTTACTAACTCATTAGTAAAAATTTGCAGCCGTTTGCAAAATACTTAAATACACACAAATTTTATAAAAAAAAATATATTTTTATTACAGTTTTGCGTTTAATTGATAAGGGAATGTCCTAGGGGCTAATTTTTGGGTATGTTGTAGTACGTACCTGGTTTATCGGGGGCTCGTAAGGGGACGGCAAATTTTTTATTTTTGCGAAATTCCCAGCCGTTTTCGAGATATTTGCGATTGAAGATTTTAAAGTTTTGGGGGTTGGCTTAATTAATAAGGGTGTATCCTAGGGGGTTGATTTTTGAATATGTTGTAGTACGTACATTTATGTTCTCCTGATACAACTTTTGATTTTTTTCGCAAGAAATGAAACATTTGGAGAAAACAAGTTATGTTTGCAAACGACTATGTTCTCCTGATACAACTTTTGATTTTTTCGCAAGAAATGAAACATTTTGAGAAAACAAGTTATGTTTGCAAACGACCATGTTCTCCTGATACAACTTTTGATTTTTTTGCAAGAAATGAAACATTTTGAGAAAACAAGTTATGTTTGCAAACGACCATGTTCTCCTGATACAACTTTTGATTTTTTCGCAAGAAATGAAACATTTTGAGAAAACAAGTTATGTTTGCAAACGACCATGTTCTCCTGATACAACTTTTGATTTTTTCGCAAGAAATGAAACATTTTGAGAAAACAAGTTATGTTTGCAAACGACCATGTTCTCCTGATATTATTTTTGATTTTTCAAACATTTGGAGAAAAATTGAAATTCTTCTTATATTTTTATCACAGTTGGCTTAATTAATAAGGGTGTGTACTAGGGGGTTGATTTTTGGATATGTTGTAGTACGAACCTGGTTTATCGAAGGTTCGTAAGGGGACGGCAAATTTCGTTATTTTTGCGAAATTCCCAGCCGTTTTCGAGATATTTGCGATTAAAGATTTTTTTTGCAAACATTAATAATTAATAGCCGAGGGCTCGTAAAAATGTATCAATGTATCAAAATGTATCAATGCATCAAAATGTATCAATGCATCAAAATGTATCAATGCATCAAAATGTATCACTTGCTTATTGTCAACCAGTTTAACATCAGTGCATTGCGGGAATGTATAAGCTAAGAGGTATTAACGAAATTGTATCAGGAAAGCCTAAAATGCAAGATTTGTATCAGGAAAGCGTAAATTAGATCAAGAAAACAAAAAAAAAATTGTGATTTTTCCTATATTTTTATCACAGTTTTGGGGGTTGGCTTAATTAATAGGGGGGTGTCGTAGGGGGTTGATTTTTGGATATGTTGTAGTACGTACCTGGTTTATCCACGAATTCGTAAGGGGGTGGCAAAATTTTGTTATTTTTGCGAAATTCCCAGCCGTTTTCGAGATATTTGCGATTAATGATTTTAACTAATTTTAAGGGATGAAATTGGGAAAAACATAAATACAACACAGCATCTGTTTTTAACGAACTTTATTCAACAATAAGAAAAAATACATTTCACCAAAATTTCAATTTCAATATTTTCATCAGTTTTGTTGGGGGGCTTAACTTAATTAATAAGGGGGTGTCCTAGAGGGTTGATTTTTGGATATGTTGTAGTACGTACCTGGTTTATGCCAATGATTCGTAAGGGGGTGGCAAAATTTTGTTATTTTTGCGAAATTCCCAGCCGTTTTCGAGATATTCTCGATTAAAGATTTTGATACATTGCCTATAGGCAACAAGTTTATTTTTATCACGGTTTTAGGGATTGGCTTAATTAATAAGGGGGTGTCCTAGGGGGTTGATTTTTGCATATGTTGTAGTACGTACCTGCTTTATCTCAGTAGTTCGTAAGGGGGTGGCAAAATTTTGTTATTTTTGCGAAATTCCCAGCCGTTTTCGAGATATTCTCGATTAAAGATTTTGATACATTGCATTTGATACATTGCCTATAGGCAACAAGTTTATTTTTATCACGGTTTTAGGGATTGGCTTAATTAATAAGGGGGTGTCCTAGGGGGTTGATTTTTGTATATGTTGTAGTACGTACCTGGTTTATCTTAATGGTTCGTAAGGGGGTGGCAAAATTTTGTTATTTTTGCGAAATTCCCAGCCGTTTTCGAGATATTCTCGATTAAAGATTTTGATACATTGCATTTGATACATTGCCTATAGGCAACTAGTTTATTTTTATCACGGTTTTAGGGATTGGCTTAATTAATAAGGGGGTGTCCTAGGGGCTTGATTTTTGCATATGTTGTAGTACGTACCTGGTTTATCTAACGGTTCGTAAGGGGGTGGCAAAATTTTGTTATTTTTGCGAAATTCCTAGCCGTTTTCGAGATATTTGCAATTAAAGATTTTAGATTTATTACAGCTTTGTAACCCTCTCTCTGGGAGGTTTTAGCGGTCAACTAATTTTGGGGGTAGAATGGGGAAAAATAAATACAACACAGCATCTGTTTTAAAGAACTTTATTTAACAATAAAAAAAATACATTTTACAAAAAAATTCTCGCAATTTAAATATAATATATATATATATATATATATATATATATATATATATATATTGAGATTTATATATATATATATATATATATATATATATATATATATATACAAAAAAATTGAGATTTTTTTTCATATTTTTATTGATTGATAGCGGGGACGGACGTACGGTGTTGGGATTGAAATACGTTATAATACTAGTAAGCCAGTAAAAATTAATTCAGCCCAAACTTAATCTATTGTAAAATATTTAATGAAACAATTTGTATTTACACTAAATAATGTATTTATTCATAATACAATTATTTACAAATTTATTCACAATATATTTTATTATTAAATTATGATCGACAACAGATGGAATCAATTAGGCTACACATATTTTAAGATAAATAACATAATTCATGAATTATGAAAAATATATATAAATATTACATACATACTACAAAACATTTTTGACATTTGTAGTTCGTTAAAGATGAAACAGAAATGTATTGATATGATCTCAGTTACATTTTAACATTGATAAAAAAAAGTTATATAAAAATAGAAATACTAAATTTATAGACGAAAGTATTTTATTAATTAAATAATACATTCAAAATGATTAAAACACAATTATAAAATTAATATTAATTGGAGTATATTTCAAAAAAATAAAAGGAAATAAATTTTTTTCCATTTTCATTGTTATACGTATAAAATAAAAATTGTTATAAAATAAAACAATTAATAATCTAAATTGTATTTGTGACTATACTTTTATTTACTTAAAAATATTTTATATCTATATAATTAAAAATAAATTCTAATCTTAATAGAATGCTGACATATGTTAAAATGATTTATATAAGCAACAAACGGTTGAAAATATTATATTTCAATAAGAATAAGATTCTACCATTTATTTAAGGCCATTTCAAGGCAACAAAAGGATATTCAGACAGGTGGTGGGAATCCAAAAATGAATAATTTAACATTCGATTTATTCGTTATTATTATATCGATATTTGGTAACTAATTATTAGTAAAATTAGCTAATTTATGTACAATTAATAATTTAATAACAATTTTTATATATTTACAGAATTAACATATAAAAAAAATTAATCAAATATTTAATTGTCAATATTTTCATTGTTTATTATTATTTTGATTTCCAAAAAATATATACATATATTGTTAATTGTAATAAAGATTAATCATATTTTGTTTGTGTGAAATAAGAGAAAATCGCATTTTTCAAGGAAAATGACGGAAATTATTTTTTTTCTCTTATTTCACACATACAATTTATTTGAAAAAAAAAATGATTAATCTTTATTACAATTAACAACATATATTATATTTTTTGGAAAACAAAATAATAATAAACAAAGAAAATATTGACAATGAAATATTTGATTAATTTTTTTTATATGTTAATTCTGTAAAGATATAAAAATTGTTATTAAATTATTAATTGTACATAAATTAGCTAATTTTTCTAATAATTAGTTATCATAAACATGTAGTATTAAACGAATAAATCGAACGTAAAATTATTCATTTTTGGATTCCCATCACCTGTCTGAATATAGCCGCTTGTTTGCCTTAAAATGGCCTTAATAAATATGTTAGCATTCTATTATTACATTATACTATTAAAGATATTTTAAAGTAATGTCACAAATAATGTTTCTTTAACAACATTCTAAGCGAACTACATATAAAATAGAAAAAATAAAATTACTTAAATTCAATTGTATAAAATGCTGTTCAGTCATAGTCCATAGTATTGTCCATATTCCTCTTTTAAGCATATACTTCTTTCACTTTATTGTTTTTTTTTCAATGATTATGACACAAGCTTAAACCTAAATTTATCATATACTAATTACAAGCATCGCCAAGAAAATAATTTCGTAAGAATTGTTAAATATTCAAAACAAAAACAATAATATTTTTATTTTCTTGTGAGCGTTATGTAAATAATACATGACAAAGTTTAAAAAATTATTTTTGACTTTTTGCATCCAACTGTTAAAGCAAAACAATTTCAAAAATAAAAAGGTAAAAATAATTTGATGCAATTGGTCAAAAATAATTTTTTCTCCGTAATGAAATCAACGTTAACCAGCACCCATTTTATATTGGCTAGAGTTTATGTAAGTGTTACATAAGTTCGGCCACATATTCAGGTTGGCCATCTTCGTTGATACGGAGACCCGAGCCAGTTAATTTGTGTGATTGCGAGTGTTGATATCGGTCGTATGTTCCGTCGCGGCTGTCAGCGGAATCTGGCACTTGAAATGTTGATCCTTGGAAACCCATTGCAGCTTCATATAACTGTAATATGCGAGAAAATAATTTATAAAAACATCATCGCAATAATTAACATCATCAGTGTGCAATATTCCACCATGAATTTGTTGATTCAATTAAATATTTGGGAGTTCATATAAATTTCATATGCAAAAAATTGCTAAAAAAAAAATTCAATTCTTGCAAAGAGTAAAAAGTTTTGTTTCTATTTGGACTCTAACATTAATATATAACACTATAATTTTACCCAATATAGAGCCATGAGAGTAATGCTGCGTTGTAATAGATATGAATCCATTAACAATATGTTAATAAAACTAAAATGGTTAGTTGTTAAATCTTTTTTAGAAATATCGGCAATGATTTTTATATTTAAAATACAACATGGTTTGCTTGCTAAATATTTGAATGAAAATCTAAAATGTATAATTATTATATCAAAAATGTAGATAATTTTTATATTACTAACAAGATTAGAAAAGTATATGAGTAAACCCATGTAAACCACTTTGACATTTCTCGAAAAGTTGGTAATACAATATTTTTATTAAAATTATAATTTATATGGGCACTAGGAAAAACTTTTCTGAATATTTCATCAAAATCGAATAAATAATGTAGCCACAATGAATTTTTAAAAAATTTTGTGATTTTTTTTCTCGATAAGTTGGCAACACTGTATTTTGTTAGAATTGCATAATTTATTTAGGCACTAGGAAAATCTTTTATAAAAATTTGATTAAAATCGGTTAAATAAAGTGGTCATAATAAATTTTTAAAAATTTTAGTAATTTTTTTCTCGGAAAGTTGGCAACACTGTATTTTGTTAAAATTGCATAAATTATATGAAAACTAGGAGAATCTTTTGTGAAAATTTGAGTAAAATCGGTTAAATAACATGGCTATAATAAATTTTTGAAAACTTTAGTAATTTTTTTCTCGGAAAGTTAGGAACACTCGATATTAATAAAATCATATAATTAATGGGAGCATCAGCGAAATCTTTTCTGAAAATTTGACCAAAATCGGATAAATAATGTAGCCACAATAAATTTTTAAAAACTTTAGTAATTTTTTTCTCGGAAAGTTGGCATCACTGGAAAAAAATAAAACCACATGGTCCTATCTTGGGTACTAAACAAATTTATCCTGAAAATTTCATTCTAATCGGTTGAACCCCGTCTAGGAGAAGTTGCGATCACAAAATTTTGACTGACGACGCACATTCATACACCCACATAAACTAAGTTCGGATTTGTCTGATTTCGGATTTCTACAAAAAATTTTTTTCTTTTTTGAAAATGTTACAGACACCGTACCAAACGCTATACCACTTTTCCTTGCAGTCAAAGTGGTAAAAAGACAAAAACTAGTACCAATATAATATATTTCATTATAATAAATTGCCGACATATATTAGTGAACCAAAGAATTTAAAAACAGTTAAATAAAAAATTTTACCATAATAAGTTTGATGCAAATTAATAGCTTTGTTTGCGGAACATATCCCGAACTAGTTCCGAACAAGTACGCATGCGCAGTAACATTTTGCCGTACGGTTTTGAGCCTTTGTGAACGCTCAAAATTAAAATGCGCATGCGTACTTGTTCGGAACTAGTTCGGAATGTGTTCCGCGAACAAAGCTAATATGTTGATAATCAAGTAAATAGTATGCTATAAAGTAGTGAATTTCCTGTAATTCGTAAATGTTAAAATGTATTACAATGTAATTAACTAGCCTAGAGCTAAATAAAGTTTGATTTGATTTGAACAATTATATTTTGATTTTGAAATATTGAGATGATACTGAAAGTTGATTTTGAATAATCTTATAGAAAATCGAATCTACTTACATTAGGTGCTCTGCTTAACGAACTATGAGAACTACCGGAATGATGTGGCATTCCCGATAATGTTGCGTAATCTGCAATATCATCAGCTAATGATATTGGTGCTGTATTTGATGAACCACGACGTGTTGGATGCTGTATAGTCGCATAGGTGTTATCACCCTACAATTATTTTCATTACGATTTGTTCATTTCAGATTTGTAAATTACTTTAAAAAAATAATAAATAAAATGTTATATTTCAAAACTTACCGGAGTATATTCACTGCTGTCATGTCTATCTAACACTGTTTGTTCTGGCTCATTAAAAACTTGCATTGTAAGTTCTTGTTCTTCATATAATTTTAATTTTCTGTAATAAAAAAGTAGATATTTAAAATCGAGTTTTTATAAAAAAAAAAAAATGTAGAAAAATGCAACAAGGAAAGTACTATTGTTTTGTAATGAACATGAATTAAAAATATTCAACAATTTTCATTGACTGCAGAAGAATAAAATTTACTTACTGTTCAATCCAAAGTGGATTTTCTGTTGTATTCAAATCATCAATTATTGCTTTTTTAATAAGAGCATCTTTTTTCTTCAAATCTATAGGAATTGCTATCACCCTGTTTAAAAAATATACAAAAATATTAGATTTGAAAACTAAAGGTGAACCTTTTTCGAAAAACTTACCAATGCCTCAAACAGCAGCAGACAACAATAAATGTAATAATACCAACAAATAAAACAATTAATAAAGCAATTAAAGCAGCTAAAGCCGGATCAAAGCTTTCTTCTTTGATATCGATAAATGCGGGTACAACATTTTCAATAGCAAATCCTGCATAATAATCTTTCAATGCGTCATATTTCGCGTCAATTACTTTTAAGACTTCGGGTATTGTAGCAATTGCTTTCGTTGAATTATCTACTACATGAATATACATATCACACCTAAAAAATATAAAAAGAACATATATAATATGATAAATTAATTTATTTTACTTAAAATAACAAAATTAAATTATTTTTACAAAAAATTTATAGTTTTGCTGAAATAATATGTAATTTTGTTATTACGGTTTTTATGTAAAATGGCAACTTTTTTTTACAGTGTAGTATGATAGATATGTTAATTTTAATAATTCTTCATTTTTAATGTATTTATTTAATTTTTTATAATTCTAGTAGCGAAATTTTACATAAAAACCTGGAACAACTGATTTACACCAGTTTAATATGTACCAATCTTGATTGATATGTCCGTTTGCATCAACATGATAACGTATTTCATCAACAACAACTAAACTCTGAGTTACGTTGCTTAATTCGGCAATTATTTCATCACGCTCCTGATTGACTTCTTCTGGTGGACGAGACAAGATTACTCGAATTAGTTGATCTGGCTCAAATATCCAAATCTAGATATAAAATAATTATTAATTTGTTATATTATTTTTGACAATAAATAGCTGTTTTCTTCTTTTCTTTTACTTACATGTACTCGAGCAATAGTTTCTCGTTCAGGCGCAGCTAGTTCTTTCGCAACAACTTCAACAATAAATCTATCTTGATTATATTCAGCCATATAATTTGCCGTAACTAATTTTCCGGTTTGTGTTACATTAAATGGTGATGGTACGATAGATCCCGATGATTTATTTGATCCGAATTTATATAAGTTTGATGCACGTATAAAGTATGATACTGATCCATTTGTACCGAGATCTGGATCAGTTGCTGGTAAAGTTGCCACAAATTCGTTGATATTTGCCATTGTATTTACCCCTATATAGTAAATATTTGATTTAAAATTGGTTATAAATAAAGAAAAAAAAAAGTTCATACCTGCATAATAATCGGGTTTTTCGAACTTTGGTGGATTATCATTTTCATCTTGAATAGTAATTTTAACTTTTGCAACACTGCTGTCATGTGCAACTTGATCATCAGACATTTTCTTCTTTTCTTCAGCACTCAAGTAGAAATCTGGATCATTGTTAGCTAAAATATATAAATCATATTCATCTTGAAATTCTCTATCAAATGATTTATTTGTGTATAAGCTTCCATCGGATTTATCCAAATAAAATCCTCCATCTTCGTTTCCAGCCAAAATGTAATAATATACTTTTGCATGTTTTCCTTCATCTTTATCAATGGCTTGTACTTTTCCTAAAAATACACGAAAATAATTGAGTTGAAATGTTTTATTTAGAAATATCTATATTTACCGATTCGAATATCCTTATCAGAATTTTCTTTCACATAAAATCTGTAAGGATTTGCAGTGGCTGAATCGGGAAATTCCGGTCGATTATCGTTCGTATCAACTAACAAAACGGTTAAAAATCGAAGTGTTTCGTACCATGTTGGAGATCCATGATCCATTGCAACAAGAACCAGCTGAAATAAAAACATCGGCAATCATTTATTTAGATCAGTTTAAAAATAGTTTACCTCGTATTTCGATTTAACTTCACGGTCTAAAAACATTTTCGTACGCAGTTCCCCAGTATCGGAATCAATAATAAACTCATCTGTTTCCTGTACATTGTGATTATTAACTTTTAAATGATAAGTAACTCTACCATTTTCGCCTGAATCTTTATCAACCGCTTTTACTGTCATTACCAAATAATCCGCACGAGCTGCGTTCTGAAAAATGATAATTTTTTGATAAAATATAATAACAAAAATTTAAATAATAATATACAAATTACCTCAGGTACTTCAACAGTTGCGTTAGCCAGTGCAGGCATAATGAATACAGGTTTATCTTGATTTACATCTAATACTTCAATATCAATTGCTGTGTGATCAGTAAATTGGCCATTGCCTTCTCCATCTCTAGCTTCCACTACTAAATGAAAATGTCGAGCTTTTCCAATTAATGATGCGTGCGGATATAAAATTCCAGTTTCTGGATCTAATGCAAATATTTCTGAAAAAAAAAAAATAACCAGACTGGAGTCGGATTTTTTCACAAAAAAAACTGTATGTTTAAAATTATTAGATGAAAAGTAAATTAGGCCTAAAAGTAGCCCCGGCTTACTGTAAATTTTCTCAAATTCTCAATCGGGGTTTGTATTAGAAATTCTAATAAAGAATAAAACACATACCTCCTTCATTTCCGGATAAGATAGTATAATGAATCGCGCCGTTAATATCTTGATCAGGATCTTTAGCTTGAACTTGTAGAATTGGAGAAGGTGGATTTAGCTTCAAATTCTCAACAATTGATGCATGGTAATTGTGTTGATCAAACATTGGTGGATTATCATTTACGTCAATTATTTTAATATGTACCTAAAATAATGTGTCCAGTAATTGCTGATACTATATTTCTAAAACTAACTAACTAAATACTAACCGGTACAGAAACAGTTCTTTTCAAATTCGGTGGGGCTCCATCACTAGCCAAAACCTGAATGGTTAAGTCGCTCATAATCTCCCTATCCAACAATCCGGGATTTAATACAGTAATTTCTCCCGTTTCACTATTTATGTGAAAATCTGAATTATGTTCACCGATCAAACTATAACTGATTTTGCCAAATTCGTCATCATCGCCATCGGTTGCATTAACAGTAATAACTGGTGTTCCAACCGGCGCGTTTTCCTTAACAGATGCTTCGTACGACGATTCCGAAAATATTGGATCCATATCATTTACGTTTTCAATTGTAACATCAACACTTGCCGTTGCTGACAGTTGCGGTACACCGGAATCGTAAGCGATTACTGTGAAATTTAATTGCTTGATTTTTTCATAATCAATTCGTTGCCTGGTTGTTACTACTCCTGTAGCATTATCGATTTCGAAGTAATCACTTTCCGGGTCGATAACATATTCAGCTATATTGGAATCAATGTCTGTTGCAGTATAAGTTGCCACAATGGTATTAACGGGCTGTTCTTCCATTATTGTTATACTGTAATTTGGATTTTCTGGAGTCCATGGTGGCAAAAATTTCGGAGGAAAATCATTTACATCCACAATTGTTATTACAAGTGTTCCTGTATAAATCAAATAAGAAAAATACATTCATTCAAAAGTCCCTAGACATAGAAACTACATTTTCCTACAAAAATAAATAACAAATAAATTTAATTTAAATTTACCTTTTCCTTGTTGCATAGTGGGTGCTGTAATATCTGTAACAAGTACAGTAATTCGTACAACAGCAGCAATGTCGCGCTGTAAGGGTTTGTGAACAGTAACTTGTCCCGTTGAATGATCAATAGAAAAAAAATCTTTAAAACTCTCATTATCCGTAATTTGTTTTCCGTTTTTATCAACGGCAGTAATTGGTTCAGTTGCTGCAAAATTTAAAGCCTCTGACGAATTTACATCGGGATCCATTGCTATTAAAGTATGAACTAGTCTTCCAGATTCTGCATCTTCTGGTACCTGTAAAAAATAAATTATTTAAAAAATAGTTCTACTGTTTTGAATAAAATAAAATTACTTACTTCTGCACGTTGAGTTGCAGGTACAAAATACGGCAACTTATCATTACTATTTAAAACGCTAACTGTTAAAGTGGTGGTTCCCGTAAGACTTGGCGTTCCTTGATCAACGCCAATTATCTCTATATGATACGTATTTCTTCTATCGTAGTCAAGTTTTCGGGCAACAGTTATTAATCCACTATCACTAATATTAAAGTCATCGAAGGCACCTTTTTGAATACGATATTTAACTTCGGCATTAATTCCACTATCTGCATCAGTCGCTATTACATTTTCTACGGTTGTACCTAAATATATATATATAATTGGAGAATAAATTGAAAGTAAACAAGTATATATATATATATTTGTTAACTTACCGATAGCTGCGTTTTCTGACACAGAACTAATATAACTTTCGCGACTAAAAACTGGGGCGTTATTATTTACATCGTGTACTGTTACATTTACAAGACAAGTACTTGTATATTTGCCATCGTTCGCCTAGAAATCCAATTTTAAATTAAAGTGTGAAATTATCAATTGTACTTTAAGAAGTTATTCTCTAAAAATAAAATAAATAATTATTTTACCTCAATTGTAAGAACAATAACATTAGTAGCGACATTTGTCATATCTAATCCATTAATATTAGCAACAATAATTTTTCCAGTTTGTGGTTCAATAGAAAATAAATTGTTTACATTTCCCGCGATAATAGAATAAGTTATTTCGGAAGTTTTGTCAACGTCTCGCGCTTGAACTTGAAGATCTGGCTCGAATTTAGTAGCACCTTCGTCAATAATAGCTCGGTAATTTTGATTATTGAATATGGGCGGATTGTCGTTACTATCTGTTAAAGTTATCCTTAATGGAACACTTGTAGTTTGACCTTTTCCGTCGTCATCAATTGCCTTCAAGAAACACATTATAGAAATCAATAAAAATCAACTAGTTTACCATAAATACTTTTCTTACTTTGTATGAAAGGAAATAAACTGGTTTCGTTTCAAAGTCTAAACATTCTTCATGTCCAGGATTGTCGCAAGGCGCAACGGTAATAACGCCAGTTCGATTATTGACCGAAAATCGTTCTGCACCGTTTCCGAAAAGCTGATATATAATGCCATTTTCACCAAATCGTCCACTGTCTCGATCTTTTGCCGTTATTGTTGTAACTAATGTTCCGGGTGAAGCCGTTTCCGATACAGTTGCTGCATAAACTTCGCCTTCAAATGTCGGCGGATTGTCATTGGCGTCAGTAACACTAACTGTTACCGTTGCTGTTGATGACAGTCTAGGTTTCGTGTATACTTCTTCAGCAACAACAAGAATTATAAATTTTCTTTGATTGGGATTTTCGAAATCTAGTGATCCATTTGCAACTCGTATACTAACTGGAGTTGAGCCAGTTACCATGGTTGGATCGATATCAAATGCACCGGATATGTCTTCCAATCGGAGAGAAAATACCGAATTGCTTCCCTGATAAAAAGTAATAATTTAGCTAAAAGTAAAAATGTCTAAACTTTGTTGAAAAATATATAAAGTAAAAAAATTAAAAATACATATTAGCAGTTAGAAGGAATATTATTGCGTTGTTATTTTTGTACAAATTTGTACATTGGAATACTTATTAAGCAAATTAAATTTCAATATTCCAAGAATTTCATCGCATATTAACAAAACTTTTTATTTGCCTACTGCTACGGCAATTTCATCTTATAGTTGCCTGTATTTAGTATATGTAATTGTTATAATAATACTTCTATGCAATGTGATATATTTAACTGCTTAATCACAGAATTAGTTAATTATTTGCCTAATGAATAAATGATATGTATTTACATAATTTTTAATAGGTTCTTTTTCTATCATTTACATTTTTCTTTATTTATTATGTTGATTTTGTACACATATATTTGTTTTTATGTCTTTTTGTATTCTATGCTTAGTTAAATTTAATAAACGGATTATAAAATGGTCCTTACAACATCAGGATCTTTGACAGACATATCCAGAGGTAATGGTGATCCATCTGGAATATTTTCCGGAATTTCCACATTGTATTCTCGCTGATTAAATTGCGGTGGTTCGTCATTGACATCTTTAATTGTAACTGTTGCTTCTGCTGTTGTCGTTGTTAATGGATCATTGCCTCTTATACCATTTACTACTTCTCTTGCCTGTAATAAATAAAATTATTAACTGCAAACAAACTGCTACACGATTTACAAAATATTTACTCTAATAGTAAGTGTTAAAACACCCGTCGAATCTTCCAAAGCTTCTTTATCCAAAGGTTTGGCAGTTCTTAATTCGCCAGTGACAGCGTCCAATAAAAAATAATCCATTGGATCTGTAATAATTCAAATAAATAAAAAGTTACGTAATAGCATATAATTATTAAATAGTTTTGAATATGTTTAATATATGTAAATTTAGTTTATGTATTTAACATATCTAACTTACTTGTAAGTAGTTCATAGACAACTTTCCTTGGCATTCCTCTGTCTCCATCTCTAGCTTGAACAGTCATAACTAATGTATTTATTGGAGCATCTTCTTGTACAACTCCCGTCAGTGATCCAACAAATTTTGGTGGAGTATTTTGTATATCTTCGACTTTAATTTCTACACTAGTTGTACTATTCAATTCCCCATCCTAGAAAAACATTATTTTGTGTTCGTAAATAGTAATTTTATTCAAATAAAAAGAGATCATGCAACACAACTTTAAATATCTAAAGTCGTACAACAGGATCTTATAAGTACTACAAATAATTGTACTCATTCAATAAGATTTCAAGTATTCGGAGTTGTCAAGCGAGATTCTAAGTACTTGGAATTATGCAACTTGTTATTCAATATTCTTTACGTTTTGCATATATTGCATATTCATAGTTACACAATTTGGATCGATACATTTCAAATTGTTGAAATGCGCATCAACATATAAATACAGAGATATCAAGACATCTTTTTAAAATATCAATAAGAAAATTTAACTGTGATGATCTTTTGAAATTTTTAAAATTTTTAAACGTATCTTCTGGTCATATTTTTTACGAAGAAATTGCATAATTTACCTAGTTGTAAATAGTCATGTTTAAAGATTAAGTTATCTAATATATCAAAAATTAAGTAACAGTGAAAATCTTATCTAATTCTAATAATTAACTAATGAAAATAATGTTTAACAGATTAAAAAAAAATAGCGTATTCAAAATAAGAATAAATATTTATTGCGCAATTTCGTCATTTACGCCATTGTCAGAAGATATAAAAGACAATTTTTTTTAAATAATATGTAATATTTATACAAATGTATAAATGTTTAATTGAAATTTTAAAATAAAATTGCTGCAGAAAAAATAAACATACCGATGCTTGTAGAATAAGTTGATAAAACTGTTTCTCTCCATAGTCTAAAGATTGTCTAAGTACTAATGCTCCTTTGTAGTGATCCTCGGCAGCAGAAATTGGAACTACTTCAAATTTTGAACACGCGTCGCCAGACTGAAAAGTCAATATTTATCTTTTAGTTTTTAGTTAAATGATAGCTAATTAATTAGTGTTTATTTTAAGTTTGTTAAATGAGCTTAACAAACAGTTTTTCGTTCTTTAATAGATCGGCAAACGTTTACTTTGGAAAATTAATCTTTTATCTTAAACAACGATGCAGTCAAAGAGAATTAAATTGTAATCATCGTTTCGTATATTACTTTGTCTAGTAGTGGCAATTTGATCAATACTGGGCTAACCATTTCTCTTTGAACGAGTGAGTGAATACATTTAGAAATAATATATGTAAAATATATTTAAATTCAAATATGTTTAAAATATTTTATAACTTTTTAAAGTTAAAAAAATAAATAAATATATCTAATGTTGCAAGTGCAAAAAATAAAAATATTGAAATTTAAAATTTAAAACTTTTATGATCAAATCGGTTTACTTAAAAATTTTTGGTTGTAAATTAAACATTCAAGTGTAAATTTTGTAAATTTGTAAATTTTTCTATGTTCCCCTATAATACTATTAATTTTTTGTTTACTATGATACATGATCTTTATCTTTTTAAATTGTTCTACGGTATTATAATATAGGTAATGCTGGAAATATTTTTTTTAAATAATCTAGGTTTTATCAAAATTTCATAATTTAGATATTCATATTAATCTATTAGTAAAACAGTTTCAGCTAAATATTAAAATTAAACAAATTCTGAACATTTTCACAAATCTAAGAGTATTATTAATATCATAATAGTATGAGTTAAATGTGTAATAGTCTCAATAATCAGCTTTTTGCTGTTATTTTAATTTAAAAGGTTCTTTATCAGTGCCAAAAAATTGCTTATATAAAAGTGCTATAAAAATTGTAAATTATTTTTTATTCGTCTGCAGATGATTATTAGCTCTAATAAATTTTAAAGTAAAATATGTTAAATTATTTTTAATCGTAAGGATCTTACAGTATCATAAAACATTAACGATAAATACCTGTGGTTGACTGATACATTTAACGTCTAATGTTTCACCAATAGAATCATAATCTTCAACGATAATATTTCTGAATACAGTTGTATCTACGGGCGTATCTTCTGGTACCACAGCTTCATAAGGCACCTAAAAAAATGAAATATATTCAATAAAAAAACGTGAAAAAAAGTAGATAAAGTCTTTCTTTACGATCGTTAACTTACATCTTTAAATATTGGAGCGTTATCATTATCATCTAGAATGATAACTGATATGGGCACGCGAACAACATTATTGTTCCCCGTCGTACCGTTTGTTTCATCTTCTAACGTCACTAAGAAACGCAATGTATCGTTTACCTAAAAGTTAATAATGCAATAATAAATAGAGTGAATAGTGAGAAAAATGCATTGAGATAAAGCTTTTTACCTCTCGATCGAGTGGTTTGGCAACGGTAACTTCGCCGGTATCTCTATTAACTCGAAACCGATCGGTACCGATGATACCGTAATGCACTTTCGAACCTTCTGGATCGTAGCCCTCCAAACGGTAAACGCCTTCGCCTACCGGAGTACTTTCGTACAACGCCTGATTGTTCATGTCCATTGAGAACACCGGAGGTAAATTGCCCATGCATACTGTAACATAATGCAAAACAAATATGTTAGTTATTATTATCAATTTTTCAAACAATTCTTTTATAATTAACAATATACATATTACTTATATACATAGAAAGAGAGAGAGAGAGATATATCTTTTATAGTTTCGCAGAAAAAAAATTAAAAAGTTAGTCGATTTTTTTAGGTTGAGAAAGGTGATTTATAAAGTAATAATTATAAATAAATATTTTGAAAAATTTTATTATGTGTTTTTACTGAAAAAACATATTTTATTTTGATTGAAATAATTTGTAATTGATTAATTACTTATATATTATTTTTAAAAAAGTTAAAAATCTTGTGACTAATAGGTCTAGCTTTGCTTCATTAAATATTGATTCTTCTTTACAAGTAATGTTTGTTTCTAAATAATAAAAAAAATAGAGTAGACTGTCGATTGTCTGAGTCAAACTTGGTCAAACATTTGGAACTTGTTTAATGTTATATTAACACTAAATTTTACAAGAATATCAACGATATTAGAGCTTATTTTTGTCAATATTTTCAAATTTTTATTGCTATAAATTGCAGTAACAGTCAAATTTATATAAACAGATAGAATATTTATATATTGTTTTATAAAAAAAAATAAAAGAAATATATAGCCCACTGCTGAAAAAATAGGTAACAGCTTATAAAAACCATTTATAATCCTTGCACAAGAAACCAATCAAATTGACGAATGGCTGACAAATGAGTTCTTTCTCACTAGGGAACCAAAATCAGTAATTAGTACCCCCACACCTTGATCCATTAGTATCACAGCTTGTTTGTTTTTCTTTCTCAACTAATAGTAAAAGTGCTATAAAGATAGATTTTAGCGTTTCGGAACAGTGGTCACTCGTCACTCGATGATACATGATTGAGAAAAGAAACAGCGATTCTGTTTTATAGTTGACGGGGTAACGAGCTAGAAGATTAATAGTCAGTAGGAGAAACAGAAAATAGTCTATATTATCATCGGAAATAAACTCCCCGGAAATGAGTTCCTAAAAGGTTTATACTGCAGATATAAACAAAAATATTGTCTTGTAATAGCTTTGTTAAGAAAAACAATACGAAGATATATATATAAATAAATAAATTGGTAAATAATTATTACGACTAGTATAAATAATTTTGAAAATGATTAATGGGAATTGTAGTCAGATTTCGATGATGTTAAATAAAAACCTAAAATCTAGATTCTTAGCCGAGCTCTCGGTGTAAATTTATACCTTCTTCAGCGGCTTGTAAAAGGTTCATTATTTATTGCAAATATTTCAAAATACAAAAATGTTTACAAACAAAGAACAAAACTACATAATAAATACAATTTTTGTGACTCAAACAACTTACTTGTACTAAAAGAGATTACTTGAAACATATTTGATGAAAAACTGGTTTTGTAATGGTGACAATGCAATTGTTATAATTATTTTTAAATGTCATTCATATCAGACTCAAAAGTGCATTTTTATATTGTTTGGTAATTTAGTTGTACAGAAAAAGTATAGTATTCTATTCGCATATAATAATTTATTAAATGTTTGTTGAATAATATAACTAATATCACATATTAAAGCAAAATAAAATTTGATGTTTCATCCACTAACAAACTATAGCGAATTCTAGTGTTAGATCAGTTAATGTGCATTTTGGATAAGGGTGTGACTTTTTTGGGTGTCGTAAGGTGGGAGAAGAGAATTGATTGTGAGTATAAAATTGAGTTTTCTGGTCTGAGGTGTTGTAATTCAGTCGCTATCTTTAAAATAAGAGTACAATTAGTTTCTTTCATTTATCTCCGTAACCCTGAATGTAACAAAATATTTTTGTAAATAATAAAATATTTTCTACAAGTTTTATTAAAAAAATTTCGGCATAACGTGAATAATTTGTGAGTGGAAAACATTAGAGTGAAATAATACTTTTATTTTCAATTCTACGATAAAAATTCTTATTAGCCTTTTTATAGAGCATTTCCTAATAAATTATAACCTATTTACTTTTTTATAAACCTAGTTTTTTATTTTTCAAACTACGAATGTTAAATTAGACTAAAATAAAATATTGTAACTATTCGTCTATTACATCTAGTTCTTCGTAATACAAATATAGTATTTATTTTAAATTATTATGTCCGCAAATCTGTACATTTATATTTAGTATTGATAATATTCTATTTTTGTGGTCATTGTTATATATTTTATTGATTATTTTTGTCGTGTAAGTAATTTGATAAAAATATGCAATACCATTTTCACTATAACGTTTAAATTTGTAAATAAATATTTGTCCTTCTTCTTTAAATTGGATATGAATTTTATAACATAACAATATAAAAACAAATAAAGTAATTCCAAGATGTGATACCATCTCTCCAAATAATCTCATTAAAAATGACAAAACAATATGGTTTACCATATAAAATACTAATACAGAGCAACCGTGCTATTACATTGTAACCCTGTATAAGAGAGTACATACTCTGACTCTGGTTTGCCATCAAATTGCTCCCATTGGTGCCGTGAAAAAATTACTTCAGGGAGACGAATCCGCGTTATTTCTCCTATACCTGAACCATCAAACTTTATTCCGTATGCATTTGCTCCTTGCGGACTGCTGTACCATTTCAAATCCCAGATTTCTAGTATGTGTGCTTTTCGCGTTTTATTTTTTCGGTAAAGTAAATCTAGTGTGAAAACTGTAAAGATATGCTCTGGAGCCGTGACCTAATTGTAGTTTTATGTCTCTTAAAATATAAATTATAAAAATACTGACACAAATCTGATAGCAACAGTTAGGCGGGCTCAGTTTATTGCACAGTTTTAACTGCACAGAATGAAATTGCACAGTTATTTCGTAGCGTGCGTTTAAAAAGAACTAAAGTGCGTTACAGTATTTTAGCAAATTTAGTTAACTGCGTGTAGACTAGATAGAATTTATTTTTATTCATTAGGAAGTTCATAGTGCAAAGTTTTTTTCCTAGATTATGTAGGTGCCTTTAAGGTAATTCCTTTAGTAATCAAAGAGATTCAAAATATGCAAATCTGTCAAACGTCTACTTTTTCTCTGATCCCTAAATTATTTGTCTATTAAATCGGGTTCTTTGTTATATGATATATGATAAATAATTAATAAATGATTTTATTACGTATACAATTTTTATTCTATACGTATTATTTATTAATCAATTATTTTATTTTAATACATAATTTTATTTTACATGTGCATGAATTTACTAAATATATTAATAAATGATTTAAAATGATTATTCAAATAAAGTTGATACGTTAGCAATATTTATTTAATTTTCCTGAAAATGCAAATGTCTCAATACTTCAAAATTGAATTGCAGACTTTTTATGTTATTTATATTTAATTTTTGTGAAAATATCGATTTTTATAAATATTTTTTTTTGCTACAAATTACACTTACAATCTATTTCTTACATAATATTTAGTATATAAACAATATGACTTATTATACAATTATAACATAAAAATACTCAATCAGAATATATATTTTTTTAATAGATAAATAAATGAAATCCTTTGTCGATTGGAAATTTATATATTATCTTCTTCAAAGCTTTGTATTAATGCAAAATATGACATTGATGTTTTAACAATCTGTAAAATATTAAAATTATACTATTTAGATCATCTTTATCTTAGCTAAATAATATTTTAATTATCTTATTTAACATTACTCTATATATATATATAGGGTGTTCTCTGTATTATTTTAAGGGGCGATAGTACACCTCAAAAGGAGTCGATAAACCTTGAAACACCTTAGTAAAGGTCGTCCATGAGCGAGATAATAATACTTTTAGTTTTTACATTACATCATTAACTTGTTTTAAACTCTAGCAATCTACTACTTAATCAGTATTATTCAATTGTTATTACGTTCGTTATTTGAGGTGTACTATCGCCCCTTAACAGGATACAAAGAAGACCGTAAACGCCCTATAAAACCCCCGCCAAAATTACTAGAAAAATAAATTTAAAAAAAATGTCCATACACTTCCCAGACCTGTCATTTCATTCATTTCATTAGCTTTTTGGTGATTATTTTGAAATATTTTTAAAGTGAATACAATAAAAGTTATATCCCGAAATTGTCTAATAAGGCGATTGCCCCATTTAAGCTAAATGCAAATTTTGAGCCTTCAACAGGCACGGGTTAATATCATCTGACAGGTCTGGAAAGTGTATGGACATTTTTTTTATTTATTTAGAGTAATTTTGGCGGGTGGGATCAACAAATTTCTGACTTTGCCAAAATAAAGACCACCCTAATATACATATATATTATATATATATATATACATATATATATATATATATATATATATATATATATATCTATACGCACTTGCATATAAGTTTCCAAATTCACTGGCAGAATTTTATAAGCTGTAATTTTAACTGGTTTACTAGAACATTTTTCATAAAATAAAATGTCTTTTTGAACTTCTAACGGTTTTTCAAACCACGATGAATAAAATGCATAGTCCGTAAGTTTCTCAAACTGCAAATCGATAACAATTATTGTAAAATTAAAAATTTATTTATATTAAATACTAAATATACTTGTGTTTCTAAAAGTTGTCCAAAATAACAGTAATACCATAACTGAAACATGATTGATACATAAAAAATAAAAAATGATAATTGTTTTGTGAATTCCATTTCGGTCTAGAAAAAAAAATAAAATTGCCTTAGAAAATAATAAATATAATAATAATTTTACAACTTAACTTGTTTACTTAGATATAATAAAATACATAATAATATAGTACATAATAAAAATTGTACCAAAATAATGGGACTGTAGAATGTTTCTGTCATTTTATGTAGACTGAAAAATATGTAAAAAAAATTTATTTCTGAAAGATAAAAAATATCTATAAAATATTTTATAAAAATATATACTCTTATGATTTACATTTTTTTAAATAAAATTATTATTTATGGTATTTCGGCAACCATAGAATGTGATTGAATTATTGTAGAATAAAATATTAATTTTTAATCTGACAATTATCAACTATCATTGTTATTTTTTACCAAAATTCTTTAACTGATCTGATTAAGATTACAATAACAGGTAGAAAAAATTACGAGTAATAGTATCTGTCAACTTAATTAAGCGACTAAGCATTAATTGCGTCTAATCGCATCTAATCGTATGATTAACTTGACCATCCTATATATTTTACCAATACTAAGAAAATATTTGCTTTCGATTCAGTGTTGTTATTTTTACCAAAAATTCAAATAATTTTTTTAGTTATCTATATAAATAAAAATGAATGTAAGTTTCTTTTTTTGTATGTATGCGTTCCTATATCATTCATCCGATTGCGATGAAACTTTGGTGAGTTATTGTTCGCGGGCGTGCGCAGAACAACTCATCAAAGTTTCAATTTTTACATTTTTTAATTTTTATAAAATTTTAATTTTAACAACCAACTATAATAGGAACTCTCATATGCAAATGGGACTGAGCAACAGGGTGCACAGACCTTCTCCACTAGAATCGGACTTAAGGTTGATATTGAAATTCTAAATAAAAATTAAATATAAAGTCAAATAAAATTTGTTTCTGATAAAAATAATTATAATGAATAAATGATAATAATAAAATTTAAATTTTTAACCATATTCTGAAAATTTTGTAGAGTAGATGTATGCTAGAGAACTGACACGCATTCAATTGCATAAACCTTATAACTACTGTTATAAGGTCTATACAATTGATTGTGTCTTGATTTTCTAGCGTACGTCTACGCTAGTGTGTAGAGCTTCTAATAGTTTATAAACTGTCAGGCAATTCTTTTGATTAATAATCTATTTATATTAATAATTTATTCTTCTATTATATTCTTTTTAGTATATCTGTTTAATTAATAAAAAAATTACCTTTCAGTCTGTAAATTTCTTATAGATACAAACCTAATAATAGATTTATGGTACTCAATAGATTTCTGAAATAAATCTAATTTTCCATTTTCTTCATTGATAGCTTTCTGTAAACTAGCTTTTAAAATAGCTAATCTTGAACAACTGTATATCATCATAGAAACAAAGAACGAGTCAGATGAAGCATACAGAAAGATTAGTAATTGATCTTGTATCACCAATAATAAGTATAATATTATAAAATTGAACATTTTGTCTATGTCCAAAAAATTTTGTATGGGAACCTGTAATATTTTTGATCCATCTGTGAAATAAATAATCCAAGGAAAAAATACGTAAGATAAACCTGCTAAGGAATATAAAGCTAGGATAAAATTTACTGCAATATAATTTTGTTTCCTGTATTTTTCTATTTTTATTTTACTAGAAGAATCATCTTTATTTATTGTAATTGGTACAGTTTCTTCTAAGTAATAAATTGTCGTAATTATTTTTGTTAATAATCGGCGTTGTAATAAAAAGTTGAGAACTTTTACCATGTTTATTATTTCACTTGCGATTATTGTTAGTTCTTCGAGAACTCGTAAAAAATCTTGAGAATTAATTACTTCAGTTAGTTCTATTATAACAAGACAAGAAGATAATAGAAGATTTATTATTAATATCGTGATTTTCCATTTTTCATTTGGTGAATTTTTCGGATAGGGCCAAATGCCTATTGGATTCATTATAAGTTTATTGTAATGAAAGAAATCTTCCATTTTAAACTGTGTTACAATCACAAATTCAAGATGATGGAACTTGAGTTGAAGTACAACTTTGACTGAATCTCGTCTTTGAGTAATTTCAATAAAGATTTGTTATTATTTCGGCTGTTTTATAATTTGATAGAACCTGTACTTTCAACTGTTTGCTTCATACTGTTCATAAACAAAGAAGGTACTGTTTATAAAACTATCCTTATGTGCAGCTGCTGTTTTCTTGAGCATGTGCGCATGTATGTTTTAAAAATTATTTCATGGAAAAGAACGAACAGTTTAAGAATATTTATTAGACACGTAATTGAGGACCAAACATTGTAATTTGATGTTAGATTAATTCATTTTATATGAAAATTATATATTATATTATACATTTTATCTTTTAATTTTGAATATAAGTGGATTTTTTACATTGGTTCATATGATATATTATTTTTCATGTAATAGAACAAAACATATCAATTAAACTACCTACTGTAGCAAGCTCTTGTCGGTCTGGTCTATATGGTATAAATATGGTTATTATGCATAGAATTAAATTCTCTAAAATGATACTACTCATATTTTTTTCTTCGATTTTTCATAAGCTTTAAAGTTGATTTTTACAAACTTTTTTTTAAAAAAGCAGGTGTCATTTCAGTAATTTTTTGAAATTCAAAAAAATCCTAAGTATCATGGTAGATTTTTTTATTTTAGTTTTAAGATATTCTAAGAAACTTTTATATTACGTTTCAGAACTTTCCAGGGTACGGGACAAGTGGCCAGGTTTTTAGTTGACAAATCCACCCGTGACGTTACAATTTGAACATATTTTTTTAGCATAAAAATTCGAAAAGTAGTTCAAATATACCGTAATAACAAATAAACATATTATTATTTCTTCATGAAAAAAATTCTCAAACTTTGTCTATTTTCTTAAATAATATGTCATTAGGTTTGTTATAAGCCATCATCAAATAAGTTTGAGATAAGTTTGTAAGTTTAGGATAGGTTTCTTTGATAGTAGTCTGAAATAAACCTATCATTACCTTCTAAAATTTATATTAAGAAAAACATATTGTGGCCTGAACAGGTATGGGGCATAGTGTAACTTTATTAGCACCAATTACGGTCCGCTCTTGAAAAAATGCAATTGTAAGTAAGATGAGGTCATGTGCAACCCTGTATATAAAGTTATTTCGAAAAAATCTAATCAAACCAGAAGTTTTCTGATTCTTTGAACAAATATATTGTTCACTAGACTCTATATATAACTCCAGTTAGTCAAAAGAATTAATAAAAAAAATTACTTCAGGGAGACCAACCCATGATATTTCTTTTATATCTGAATCATCAAACTTTATTCCGCATGCATTTTGCTCCGTTGGACTGCAGTACCATCTCAAATCTCAGATTTCTGTATGTGTGTGCTTTTCATTTTTTTTTTCAGTAAAGTCATCGTAAATGTAGTGTGAAAAGTGTATAGATTTGCTCTGATGTCGGCCGTGGTGGGTCACCTGGTCGCATGGTTGGAAATATCAAAATGTGTATGTGAACGGCTTGGTGGCCTAATTCGCTTCTGGTTCATGTACTGCGTAAAAGTTATTTTCGGATATGTGTCTGAGATTGTGTCGTATACTCATACTCGTATCATATATATATATATATATATATATATATATATATATATATATATATATATATATATATATATATATATATATATATATATATATAACTGCGCCTGTCCAAATAGGAAGATTTTGTTTTGTTTTTGTCAAATTTGTGGTAGCAAAAAAGATAAAAGAGTACGTATAGGTATATACTAGTTCCGAGAAATAATAATAAGATTGAAAATGGAATTTGTTGTAGGAATTTGAAGTAATATACCAATTTATAAAGCTATTTATAAATATTTTTTCTAATACATAAAAAATAAAACTAAATTCAATATTAGATTATAGTATGCCCGTAGGGCCTCCGGGAGAATGCCCAGTGAACCCATGCGTTAAGACGGCACTGTGTATATTTCACAATTTTAATTTCAAGCAAAAATTTTAACAATAGCCATGATACGTAGTAGAAGCATATATATTTGAAGCAGTGTTTGAAAGAAAGTTTGAAGTTGAAAAGAATGGTGGTGCACAGGTGTGAGATGACAAAAAAGCTTAAAAAAAATCCTAAGAACAAGACTTACGATTAAGGATGACATTTTGTGCAAAGGACAACGCTGATCAAGTTTTAATGATAGCAAGAAAAATTAATTAAAATTTTTAATTAAATTTTGCAGAATGGAACCACGGTATCTTGTTCTCTTAAATTATGATGACAGACGATATCTGACGTATAAAATTGAATGCATATTTTGTACCTCGTACGGATTAATTAGATGACACATTTTTTTTTTAATATAAAATTTAATATAAAATCAATAACTAATTATGGGATATTAATTTCTTCCCACAGAAAATTATCCAATAACAGAAAATCTCAACTGCTTTTGAAATAACTTTCATATAACAGTAAAAAAATCTTTCAGAACTTATTATATTAAAACAAAACGGCTTTAGGTTATAGTTCTGTATTAATATTTATTAATAATTGACGTTTCGACGAACTCAACGTTCGTCTTTATCAGGAAAAAAAGATACAAATGACAATTACAATAAATAAACAGAACATAGAAATAAGTTACTAATACTAGGTAATAAAATAAGTAACTAGATCAAAAAACTTATAAATTTTTAATTTAAAAAAGTCAAATTTTATTTAAAATATTGCCTTTACACTGATTGATTTTATCATTTTCTTTATAAATTTCTATTGCTTCTCATATCAATCTGCTGTTAATATTGATGGGTCTTGCGTTAGAATATTTTTATGATGTAAAATTCAAAGATAGTGTAATAATTGCAAGACCCATATATACATAAAAATCGATATTATCTGACGACAGTATATTTAAAAAAAAATATAAAAGTTTTTTGTATCTTTTGGTTTAAAACAAATGCATGTTGACATTTGTGTTAACAAGGAAAATAGGTTCAGACGAATAGCGTATGTGGCTTTTTAAAATTATACATGACAGACTCATTTGACTAGAAAAAATTTTTTGTAATTGCATACAAAAAAATACCGTTTCTGTTTGTGGTTATGTTCCTCATGGAAAAAATTAAATTAATTATTTTTGTATGAATTGAAAATAAAAATAAATTACTATAAAATAGAAAAAATTAAAATACTAAAAAATGTAAATTTAGAAAATATAATTAAATTTTAAATAATAAGTAAACAAACAACAATAATTAGTACAAGGTTTATATTTAAAAAAAATATAATAATTTAAAGTTTCTAATCAATATTTTTTAATACATACCCCCGTATGCATGAACGTTCGTTAAAAATAACGGTCCGTTATTCTTGGATTCCGTAAAAAATCTTTCTGTATATTGCAACGAAATTTCTAACGAAATCCAAGAATTTTCAGTTTAACGAAGCGTTATACATTTAATGAACGTTTATGCATACGGGCAATAGTGTTTTAAATTTTAATATATTAAGAAATATATCATAAATAAATATAAATATAGAACTTTAACCTAAAGCAGTTTTATTTTAATATAGTTTCTTAACAATTTTTTACTTGTCTTGACCATTGGTGCGGGTCGTTAGTCCACAGCTAAGCATGGGACGCACAGCTTATAACTACTCAGACTCAGCCGATATCAGTTCAATGGTATAACGTTTTAACACCAAAAATAATATTTATTTAATTTCTGGTGTGAGCTCGGCGCAAATCGGGGTCCTTTGGGATCCGAATCCAAAACGCGACCACTGGTTTACGGCTGCCTGTTTTGTTTGTGACAGTAATTATTTATTTTAAAAAATTTCCCATATTTGTTTAAATATTAGAGAAACGTCATTTATGTGTATTTTTATACAGTACTTTAAAGGTCAAGAACCGATTTTATTTGCGAAGTATTTAGCTCTTCAATTCTTCTGCAAATATTTAAAATACAAACAATTCCAATATTTCTTTTTCCGAACATCACGGCCGCAAGCGTTTACAGTAAAACTTAAATGTAGCAATCCTCTTTGTAATAAAATCGAAGAGGCGGGAGAAAAAAGAAGGAACATTTGATATTTAACTCAATAAAATAAAATACGCACATAAAATATCACCCTCAATAACTAGCGAAGAGAAAGAAAATATCGGTAATGTATCTGGCAAAAAAAAAAAATAGGTATAAAGAGTGAACCGCAACCAGCATTAACCAGCAAGTGGTAGAAGAACCTGGAACCATAAACTTGACAAATGGTTTCACGTCGATTCCGTGAGATAGATTACTCTGGGTCCGTCCCGCAGTGTAAAGTTCTGGTTAATGACCCCTTCACCCCATTGAGTGGGTAGGTTTGTTGTTTTTCGTTGTCGAAAGCGCACCATCTCGTTACCCACTGAGAGCTGACATTTTAAAACAATTGACGAATCAACAAAGAACGCAACACGGGTATCTAATTACGTTTGCTCTAATTTGTTACCCGGAGAAAATTTTTTTTTGCTTTTGTACGTATTGACAGCTAACATTGTTATGCGTACGCAAATTTTGGTTTGATGATAAATTTGATCTAATTTTTTATTTCGTAATTAAAAAATCTGGTAGACGTCTAAATTTCATATTGAATTATGTGGTAATATTCAAAATTGATTTTAGAAATGTGATATATGTTTGTAATAATGTTAAAGATTTTTAGATATATACGCAGGATCGCCCTTTTCCTGTTACTATTATAAAATTTTAATAAAAATCGCGCATTTTACGTCATATTTATATTTCACATTTTTTAAATGGAATTATTACTTTTTGTATTTCAGTACGATTGAATAATTAAAAATCTATACACATAAACTATTCGGAATATTAAAAAAAACAAACAATACAATCGAATGATTTTGAATGCGAATATAAACTATTTGTCAAATAATAAATTATATGTAACATTCAATCTAGTTCCATATTACTTGCTTCGTTTAATGAATAACTTTTTTTATGAGTTTTAATTGAATTTTGTAATAAATTTCTGAATTTAATAAATTTTTATTTGCATATCTAATAGAATATAAAACATCAAAGAATGTAAAATAATTGAACAAATAATAAATTGCATTGTATTATGAAAAATGCCGCGTCTTAAACTTAATTTATTGTAAGCTTCTTTATATTGCTGGAAAAACTTTTATTATAAACGGGGCTGCTTCTGTATGAAAGTCTTTTATCATAATATTTCAACTGCTCGCTATTTAAATATACAGCGCAAACATGGCTGAATTTTAATATGATTATATATACCGAAGTTCGGTATTATTTTGAATGTTCAATTTATATGCAAACTAGTTTTTCGATTACCTGATTCACGACCACGATGCATGCATTTTTTTTTTTCCGGTTTCCATTTTTTTTACGCCTGTCATTAAAAACTAACACTTTTTTGCGATGGCCCACTTAATAACACCGCAATTTTTTCCAATAAAACTTTGCTACGAAAATATTTATTATCGTTTTTGAATTGATTTTCGCTATTTACGACAAAGCTAGAGAACTTTTTCAATTAATTTTTGTTCAGCTTTCTATTTTTCATTATTCCACTTTAACGTTCTATTGTTATTGCTTGCTCGTTCTATACATATTTTACACAAGCAAAACAAATGTTTTTGACATAGTTATAAATTGATTTTCATTTTACAATAAGTAATTCAATACAAGAATATTATTATTGGTTAATATTAACAGTTTTTCTATTTGTATAATTTTCAATATGAATTCATAAAGCTTATATAACAAACTAATGATATGTTTCTTGTGTTAGAGTGGTTTTGTAATGCAGTATAAATTATCAATTTCCTTCTTAAAAAAATAAAAGTTTTTGAAATAAATTGTAATTTATGTTCAACGAAAAAATTCTTTAATAAGATTATATTATCTAAAATATTCTACTCATATATTACTAAATATATATCATCTGAAATTTTAATAAATAAATTTCTCAACTAAAAACACGGATATTTTTGCATAATTCAATAGAACATGTCCCGAAAAAACTGGACAATATTTATCATCTAATTTATTTTGTTATAAAACTTCAACAATTCCATCAAAAATAAGCGACATAGAACATCCTTTTTTTTTCATTTACCCTTAAGCAAACCTCATTCGCTTGTTAGACACTCTATCCAAAGCACTTTCTGTGTTACATTACACATCCGGAGCACTCATACCCCTACCAGGTTAAGCAACCATAACCCTTCAGCGTTAGCATCCCATGTTCAATATGGCAACACCCGTCCGTGTCCATCGGGCTGACCAGATCACGTGACCGGCATCGAGAGCGTCGTTAATTAACCGACCCGTTGATTGGATTATCACTCGGACGCCCGTCGACGTTGTCGTCCCTAGAGACGACGGCATCTAGAATCAGCGTCAAAACCGCGCGTTCCGTCCCTGGCTCGGGGTTTTGGAATGTGTCAACGCGGATGGCATGGGTTTGTTTCAGCGGTCGAAAGTATATATACGTCGGGAGGGTGAATGCAACCTGCATTCATTTGGTTTCGTGTAGATGTAGAGTAAGCAGAGTGGATGAAGATACGAAGATACGAGGGATTTATTAAATTGCTGCACTGACTGTTTGAGATACAGTGTGCTTGGGTTGTTGGTGGTGTGGTGGTCAGTTGTGAGATAATGAAGTCCCGTCGACTAATTTGGATTGTTTTATTTTCGAAATGAGTATATAGAGGTAATTCGGTTTATTGAGTTTCTGAAATGTTTATTTTAGTAGTACGTTGCAATGCACAGTGATTCTCAAACTCGCATTGTTTGCATTTATATCCCCTGTCTTTTTATTCAATGGATGATACTCTAATATTTACAGAGAGCTTTTTAAATTTTTTGAAATTTGTGAAGTAAACAAATTGAAAATACACGTAAATGAACCATGAATCGTTATACGCCTCAAAAACACGAAATAATTGTGTTTTTTAATAAAATGAAATATTTTCCCTTAAACCACAATCTAAATACGTATTTCAAAAGCTATGCTTTCATCATCAGAAAGCTTAGTTTTCGAAATATGTATTTAGCTTTTTTAAATTTTTTTTGTGGTTTAAGGGAAATTATTTTATTTTATTAACTTTTCGTCACAGTAAAATTATTTTTTTATTTATTATCAAACAGAACCAATTCTTTTTATTTACAAATTTATTGCTTTAAAAAATCGAGTAATGACTTTTATTAATTTTTCCAGAAAAATAAGATTCTAATTTCAAAGAATATAACCATCTATTACTTATTTTATTTTGATTTTAAATTTTACATTATTATTTTTGTTGAATATATGATAAATATAGTTAATAAAACTATTAAGGAAATGAATACTTTATTTCGCTTGTAAAGCAAATATAAGTCAACATTACAAAATGCAAATATAAAACAAAACAATAAAAAAAATCAATTTAACTTGTAAATAAAATACAGTAGCATTAAAATGTCTTAGCAGTACTCGGGTGGCAATTGTAGCCGTCCTTAGTTGCAAATTAAGAAGTGACAGGTCGCTGGTGTAGCGATTGCAGCGCCCCCATTTCTAAGCGGAAGTTGTCTGTTAGTGCACCACTTCACGGAAAACTTTGAGCGCGAGTGCTAATGTGTTAGCGCATGCGAGAGAGGACAATTGCAGTCGTTACTACAGCGACACGAAGAAACGAGAAACATCTGATAAGACCTTGCTTCGCAAACACGCCACACCGACGCTGCGATTGTGTACCAACGGAAAAGTTTTTAATTCTTCAGCTGTTTCATGCCTTGTGTTGCGAGCTGAGTTTTTGGATTAGTCCATGGAGCTTCCAACAATATGGAGATTAGTGTTGCAATTATGAAATTTGTTGAATTTCTGATGATGTTAAAGATTAAGAAAATTGGGTGATTGCTGTTTAGAATTTGTTTATTTGTTGGTAAATACCGTAATAATGTCTATTGTCGATGAAAATAATTTACAAATTTCGAAAATTATTATATGTGTAATAATTTTTTATGTAATATATAGATAGCTGTGAATAAAATCTATTTAAGTGCGATAAATGGTTAATCTCATTGTAAACCAAAAAAGATATATATATATATATATATATATATATATATATATATATATATATACATATATGGATTGAATTTAATGGGAAGTTAGTCAAAAAAAGATAGATGCTCGAATCAATCTCTTATTTAAGATTCTCTGTAAAGCTTTCGATGGTATTTTCCAACATGCTCTGTTGGAGAATTTAAAAACAAAACATTGAAAAGTGGTAGAGAGCAATCATAAAAATGTAGCCGATGATAAAAAAATAAAAATAACTAAGTTGTAACTTAAAATCAATATCACTAATGTATAATTAAGTAATTTGGAATAGCTATTATATTATTATATTATTATTTCTATTTAGTTTAAAACTAAGAACATAAGCAATGTCAGAATAAAACTAGTATTTTTACAATGTTTTCCATTAAACAGTTTTTGTATCGTAACACAAACTCTAATAAATAAACCAGTTAAAAAAATGTGTTGAGCACTAGTCCGACTTTACTTAGAGATGTAACTATCGTAGTTTTTACGATTTGGCCAATAAAAATCTTACAACCGTAGCACCAAATCTGCAGCCATACATACACACACATAGATGCAGGACACAGACAAATCCAGCACTGGTCGTAGTGCATTAACAACAAATACAAACATTACCGTAAATCACTTGGAACTCGTTTACAGCACGTCCCTGATTCGGCCTTTCAGCGGGACGCTGCACCACTAACGTATTTCGCGTCGACGCGAATAGACGGAACCGAACTGCAAACGGTAAATCGTTGTACGTTCGTGGGTGAGCGTTGCACGACGTAAAACAATTAGCGATCTCGCGTACGGTGTCGGCAGCCCTCTCGCACATTCACCCCCCCGGCCAGGCCACGATGTGAAACTATCCGAAACGCATTAGAGGAAGGAAGTTTTACGTTCTCGTGGCCAGGTTGATGCGACAACGGTTTCGTATTAGTACAGGGAGTATGCACTAAAAGATTTTGGGGGTTTGAATAATTTAAAATAGATGTTGTAATCAAGGATGAAATAACATTTAAAATCGTTAGGTTATTCTGTAATGTTACACTGTAAAAAAATCGGTAATTATACATAAAAACCAGAGGTAACAGATTTACACCAGTTCAGATGTCATAGCAAAATTTTCAAATTATATAAACATAAAATACGTATATTTTATATAAGTATACTTGCTTTTTCGGTTAAAAAAAAAACATATAAAATATAGTAAATTAATTATTTTACTTAAAATTACAAAAAATTATATTATTTTTACAGAAAATTAATGTAAACCACCGTTTTTCTGAAATAATATGTAATTCTTTTACTAAGGTCTTTATGTAAAATGGCAACTTTTTATAGTGCATTTATTAATAAATTATTTAAAATAACATTTAAAAATATGAATTGTTATGATATATAAGGTTATAAAAATAATTTCTATTTGTTACTTTGAAATTATCTGTAAAGTGTAAATTAAAGAAAACTATTACCCAATTAATTTTCATGTTTGAAATAAAAACAAAACATATCTTTCTTTAAAAAAAAAAAAATTTTTTAGAGAATAACGTTACAAAATAACTTTTTACGAAACGTTATCGATTATTTTAACGTTATTATAATATCGTTACGTTATATGAATGGTTTTGAAGATATACTCAACGTACATCTTTATCAGGAAAAATAATAAGATGTACGTAGAGTACGTCAAAACGCCGATTATTAATAAATATTAATACTGAATTACAACCTAAAGCCGTTTTATTTTAATATAATGAGTTCTGAATGATTTTTCACTATGTTAATAATTTTTAAATAATTTTAAAATACCGAAACTAATATTTCAAATATTGAAAGTAAAAAAAGAAAAGACAAATATAAAAGTAAAACATAAGTTTCTTTATACATAAACTAATTTTGTTTATAAAGTTGTTCTGGTGAAAAACTTTTAGATCTAACTATGTCTATGAAAGCCCACGATTGTGTTCATTTAATTTCTCTTCGTCTCGACGAAAAAGAAAAAAAAAGAACACACACATATATAGCCAAGAACTTTCATCCAGTCCGTTGCGTTTCGAAACAATGGTTTTTATGATGCAATCAAGGCTTGCTCTGATTGCCTTGATCGAAGTTTTTATCGTCTATTGTTTGAGTGTGATGGGTTAATTGTGAAGGTGGCAGTTAATTTTTTAATAGACATTGGCCTCGTAATTTTCGCGGTAATAGAGATATAGTTTCGTTTATGGTAGTTTTCTTTTCATATGTTTAGTGTCGTGATAAATGATGGCGTTTATTATGATAAGTGAGATAACCGGCAAAATAATTTATCGCTCAGATTTTAGATGTAATTTAGTGTCGTATAGAAGAAAAAAATATACGCACGTTTTTCTTCCTTGAAGCTTAATATTTAATTTAGTTTTAATATCAATTTTCTAGTTTTTTTAGATGTAAATGATTAAATATATCTACAATATATATTTGAAAAAATGTTATTTAAAATAGAAGTAACAATTATTAATATAATTATTAATTTGTTGTCCAATTTTCTATAAAAAAATTGTAATACTCCTAAAATTTATTAATCATTAATATATTACAAATATTATCAACATCTTTTAGGATCTTTTTGTTTTAATTTCTATTAATTTCATTATTAAATTTCATAGCTATGTCTATACATATAATATTCTTTTGTAATTTTTAGTTTAAGTTTAGTTTTAAGTTGAATTTATAGTATGTATTTACATTTATAGTTAAATTATCCTCATCGTAGGCATCCTCAATGCTTGGTGATTGAATGTCAGTCTCTGCTACGCAATCTGATACAGTCGATTCCGCTTAATTGGGACACATCGGGACTAGGGCATTTTGGCCCAATTAAGCGGCTGTCCCAATTAACCGAATTTTACATAAAATTAAGCAATCCATATTTTTCTTTCAATAATTTTATTTTATAAATTCTTGGAAAAAACTATAAACTACATATAACCAAAAAAATATAAACTTTTAAGAAAAAATAATAATAAATTCCAAAATAAAATAATAAATAAATACATACATTTTTAATTCAATTCAAAAATGTGTCAAGTGTAGTCTGTCTTTTGTTTTTGAAACATTTCACTTCTACACTTATCCAGCAAAGCAATTTTACTAGAAACTGTCATATCACTTCTTGGCATCTTAGCAAGAGTCAATTTTTTTTAAATAAAATCGACAAAATGTAAGTTTAACGAACCTTCCACGCGCGAGGTGTAGTGGTAACTGAATCATAACTGAATACGTAACGATTTAGACAGCAGGGTAGACTCTCACAGCTTTAATGACCGGTGCCGCGCCACGCCGACGCGAGGGTAAACATTAACCTTTGAGCGCGCGTGGGTTCGTACTTCATACGTGAATGAATGTGTTGGGAAAAAAGTTCACAGCGCGCGATACTAATGTAATTAATTGATACATATTTGCTAGTTTTTTAAATATAATTTTCCATGTTGTGAATCAAAAAGATATGAAGCGTATCATATTAAATTTTTTGTAAATATTTTTTCTTGTAAATATTTGTAACATAATATATACTGTGATCTTAAATTTACTGTCCCAATTAAGCGGAATGTTGTCCCAATTAAACATGTAAATTTACTGTTGGTTTCTTGGTTTGGTTTCTGTTCTTTGAGATTTGGCCCAAATAAGCGGCTGTCCCAATTAAGCGGTGTCCCAATTAAGCGGAATCGACTGTATATCTTGTTTCGCAACTTTTGTGAAATAGGTTTTTTCAAAATATATCTGTTGCGAAATATTCGTAAAATACATAAAAGTGACATCAGTAAATAATCAGTTCCGTTTAGCAGCAGATCTTTACCAAAAGCTGATGATCAAATTGAGATATTTATCTCCGAAACTTACGACTATATAACTATAACAATCCGTTCAGCTGAATTTGCTCTACACGGACTGACAGACATACACGCTAAAAACAATTGATTCGTGTTATTATAAGCCTAATTCGTGCTTATCTTTAAAAATCTCAATATGTCAAATTTAGTATAATTACAATATCTCCCTTATTATATGTGATATGACGGTCTATAAAAACAAGTAATATTGAAAACAGTATAAATAAATGTGATACAATGTATTGTAATTAATTAAATATATTATAAAAATAGCTTCAAATATTTGTTAAGTGTTAAATATTTTCTGGTTTTGTTATAATATTAATTTTAAATATCAAATAAATTTATCACAGTTTAAATTTTACAAATTTGTATATAGTCATTTGTTAAAATCATGTTATTTCAATGAATATGCATAAAATAAATATAGATTTTACAGTAAACGAATGTCAAATTGTGTCTGTCAGCGAATAGAAATAAAACTAATATCTAATATTTAATCTAATTAGTGATAATTGTATTGATACACCAATTGAAACTATTGTTTTCATGCCATACAATATCAGTAATGGTCAATAAAATAGATATATTGAATGTATTAATGTTTGTAACAATAGGACAGTGTTTCCATTACAGTTGACAGAAATAAACACAGACGATAAATAAAATTGCCAATTTACGAAACAACGCAAATTGACAATCAACATTTTATTTGAATGTGAAATGCTGCTCCACATAACAATTTTTCAGTTTATTTCAAACAATAGAAGCCCCAACGTAGTTTATAAAACAAAATTTTATCCATGTCTGATACGTATCAAATTGTCATTTTCCAAATCAACAAATATAAGGGTTTATAATATTGTACACATTTATACAATTTATTGTATTGTTAAAAATTACGATGTGAAATATTCCAGTCAATAATATTTCAATTTATTAATAATATGAATAGAAAAACATGTACATATAATATAAAACGGCTTTAGATTTAAGTTCTTTATTAATATTTATTAATAATCGACGTTTCGACGAACTCAACGTCCGTCTTCATCAGGAAAACTGATACAAATAACATTTACAGTCAATAACAGAACCTAGAAACAAGTTACTAGGTAACTAGATCATACAAATTTATTTAAATTTTTAATTAATTGAAGCAATGTTATCTTTTTCTTTATAAATTTCTATTTCTTCTCTTATCAATCTGCTGTCCATCATCAGGAGAACTGATAGAAATAATATTTACAGTAAATAAATAAAATTATATTAAATGTCATTTGTATCAGTTTTCTGACAAAGACGGACATTGAGTTCATCGAAACGTCGATTATTAATAAATATTAATACAGAACTTAAATCTAAAGCCGTTTTATTTTATATAATAAGTTCTGAAAGATTTTTTTACTACTATACTTATAAATATTTTTCGTGGAAAACTTTACTAACCTCAATGTGATAAATGACGAAAAAATCTGATAAATCTTCAACCGTTTCCGATACTACAAAGTAGCAAACGATCACGATCAAATTTGACTAAAATTATGAAAATACCGATTCTTTATCGGTAATACGGTGGGAGTATAATGTTCGGCAAACACTGTACGGTACGACATTGGTTGGCCGAAAGTCGACGTTAATATTAAAACGGAAAAGGAATAAAGGATGTCACATTTACGACGCCATAAAAACGTGCAAGATGTCATAAAAACGAAATTCATGTTCTGTGTGCATAGAGAATGGGCGACGCTTCAACTATCGTAAAAATTCGGATGTATTTCATTCGACATATAATTTGTCGCTAGCCATTTGCTCATTTTTACATATATAGAGTTAAGAAACTATATTGCTGTATATGATTTACTATAAAATTAAACGTATTAATACATCTAACGTATAAATACACTTAATGTGTTCGTTAAAATCTAAGTCAACTGATTTTTTTTTTTAATTAAGCAGAATTGTGTTTCCGTATTAATAATTCGAAACATTTATGAGCTGGTATATAAACATAACAACTTCAAATGTACTAATAGTATGATTTGTAACTAATTTAAAAATGCATTAGTAGATGACAGAAAAAAATATATATAAAAAACTTTTTAAAAACCACGCTTATATTTAAATGCATTAAAAAGAGGAAAATAATTTTTTTCCTGGTTATTCAAAAATTTTAAAAAGAAAAAATATTTTAAGAGCTATCCACCGATGGTATTAGTTTTTTTCTATACGATGTGTAAAGTTACCCTTTTGCACCCCTGACATATATTTTACTCAATACTTAATTATTATGTAATTTTTTCAAAATTTTATTTTATACTAAATTAGCCCAATTAAAAATAAAATTAAAATTGTTTTTTTTTAATTATTTATTGTTTTAAGGGGTCATCTACCCCTTATATACGAGTAGAAACACGTATGTACTCATATGTAAGTTTGATTATTTATAACTCGTTAATATTAAATGATAAGAAAAAAAGTATTAGTAATACTTAATTTTACTTACTTTTAATGAAGTGTTAATTTATTCGAAGTCACTTCTTAAAGTTTTTTTCGATATACATATTTTTAAACTGTCACACACATAAAAATAACAAAACATGTTCTTTATATTAAACACACTAAAACACTGTAATGTTATATAGTAATATTTATTAAACATAATATTTAATCTCAAAGATAACTCAGCAAACATCAAATATATTAGAAATCTAAAAAATTAGATTAATACACTTTTAATACTGTTTAAAACATTTAAAAAATACACAACATTGACACTTATGCACATATCAAATAAAAACTATAATTGCGAGTTAAAATATTAGAATTTATTATACACGAAAAACCAACATTTTGCTATAAAATCCAAACACGAACTGAAACAAGTAAATGTTATAACTAGAAAAATTCTTTTATCAATTACAGGTAATTTCTGGATTGGTCACAAATGACCAATGAACGAGTTATAACATTCATTACATTAATTAATTATCAAAGCATATTTATCAGTAAATATACACTTTTTAAGAGCTGTTTTTGTTTACAATGTGTTAGAAAAGGACAGATAAATATTTTATTTAAAAAAATAATTTATTAATATTTAATATTATTTTTCTTGTAACAAATATGTTTTATTATATCAAAATAATATTTCAGTGTATTCCGCTTAATGTGATCAGATTGATTACTTGAGTTATTAATAATAATAATCGATTGATATTCATATCCGAAAAAATTATAATACAAATCTTTACTAACTAGTAGTGGCGGCTCATGGATTGAAGATTTGGTGGGTCAAATTTCTTGAATTGACATAATAAAATACACAACCAAACTTAACGCTGTCACTATCCGCCGCTAAACTGATGATCGCTTACACATGGTCATTGACCGTGTGTAAGTATGTAATAATTTTAATAATAAAAATAAAAAAAATTTTTTTAATATTTTATAGAATACTTACTAATACTTTTTTCTATCATTTAATATTAACGAGTTATAAATTATATAAGTGCATGATTTTTACTTGAACATTTTTCAAAATATATAAATATACATATATTTTAATTATTAAAAATCTGAGTTTCGAATCATAAATGTACTAATTATTTCAACGAATAATATGTATATAAAAATTGGCTTAATTTTTATTTTGTTTAATTGTTTACATTTTGAAATAGCAAATATATATTGATCTCAAATGTACTTACTGAATAAATAATGTTGTTTAATGGAATTTTTTTGTAAATATGAAATTTATTTTCAATAAATATGTAAATTTTTTTATCCATTTTTTACACAAAAATACGTACATTAATGCATTTTACAATATTTTCAATACTTTATGTATATATTTTGCTACAAATTGAAATATTTAACAATAATAATATCTAATAAAAACAATTCGTTTTGCCGTTTTATACATTTATAAAATATTATAAAAGAAATATGTAATGACTATATTTACGGTTATTTAAAATAATAAAGATTTTAAATTAAATTGATTATTTTTAACACAGTAAAGAATCTTTCAGAACTTATTATTTTAGAATGAAACGGCTTTAGGTTCTAGTTCTGTAATAATTTATTAATAAATCAACATTTCAACGAACTGAACGTGCGTTTTCATCAGGAAAAAAGATACAAATGACATTTACAGTAAATAAACAGAACTTAGAAACAAGTTACTAGGTGACAAAATAAGTAACTAGATCATGAAATTTATAAATTGTTGATTAAAGAAAACCAAATTTTATTTAAATCAGTGCTTTCAGATATTATAAATTTTTTTTTTCTGTATTTTCATTCCAAATTAAGTTGTTAAAATAATCATATATTCTTAAATAAAAATTTATCAAAATCAAATTATTGTAATATTTAGATTATTTTATATATCACAATATGTATCATTGCAGTTGAAAAATATTGAATTTCACATTTTTTGCTCACATGAATCATTATTTTCTACTAAAAAGATACTTAAAAAAAATCTGTGTATTTGTGTAAAACTATGAAATTGTAAAAACAAACTTTATGCTAGTTTTGAAGTTTTGCGGTTATTAATACTCTGATATTGTTTTCCTAAAATTTTTATTATTTTAAAAAACTTTTATCAAAAATTTTTGTTTCACGATTCAAAACGATAAACAAGCATATTGGGTAACAATACTAAAAACAATATTTACGTTTTCATATAACAACGAGTATTTTTTTTCTCATATACAAGTATTTTTCATCAAAATAAAAATTTCAAAACATAAAATCTAAAATAGAAAATATCGCGCAATATCATTAAGTTATAAAATATAATACGATACGAAAAAGTTATAAACCCTAACCTCATATTTTCATATGAAAATCATATAGTACCAGTGACGTCACAAGCTTTACGATCCTAAGATTGGTCAGTTCTAGTAGACACGCTCGTAAACTGCTCTATTAAGATGTCGCTGGTGTTGTCATGACAACGACGAATGTCATTTCCTAGCTTAAATAAATTGTTAGTCAGTGCGAAATTGCAAAATTAGAACGCTAAACGGCTTTTGGTGTTTTCGACAGTGGATCTCGAACCCATGGCTCATTTCTGTCTACGAAGTTAATTTGTATCGTTAGCGATAAAATTTTATGCGCGCTGTTAACATGATGAAGCCCGGCGACTAAAGCAAATTTCCTCTAGATTAAGTAAATAGATTTAGAAATTATTATTATGAAATTGGTATGGGAAATTTATTGCCTGGCTTTTATTGTTTTTAATTTTGTCGAAAGGTTATTTAATTCACAGATAATTTGTAAATGTAAATGTAATTGAATTAAATTATAAGAAGTACTTTCAAATTAATTGAATTTGAAATTTGATTTCAAGCTGGAAAATATTAGTTGCTCCGAAAAGAATTTTTCAAATACTTTATTTTAATTAAATTAAAAAACAACACATTTTGATCAATTTACGAAAAATTAAAGTACATAATTAATTTTGATTTTAAAAGATATTTTCTTTAAAATATATTAGATACAATTGGGTTATCAAAGAAAATCAATTTAATGTTCAAATCAAATATCCTTAACTAATTATAAACATAATTAAATTATAATAAAACTTATCAGCTTTTAAAAAAAAAAAGATATACGTAATAAGTATTTTAATGTAGTTTAAATTTATGTAAAAGTAGGTAAAATGTATAGTGTTATAAAATAAAACAGCTTTAGGTTTAAGTTCTGTATTAATATTTATTAATAATCGAC
The DNA here is from genome assembly GCA_963966155.1 of Clivina fossor. Taxonomy (NCBI): domain Eukaryota; kingdom Metazoa; phylum Arthropoda; class Insecta; order Coleoptera; family Carabidae; genus Clivina; species Clivina fossor. The sequence goes on along the minus strand of OZ014564.1, from coordinate 8,104,795 downwards.
GTTTCGACGAAATCAACGTCCGTTTTCATCAGGAAAACTGACACAAATGACATATACAGTAAACAACCAAACATAGAAACAAGTTACTAGGTAAAAAAATAAGTAACTGGATTATAATTGATTTAAATAAAATTTGGCTACAATTAATTAAAAATTTGTAAACTTTTACATATTATACATTATTATACTAAATTAAAAAATTTCACGACTAGAAAATATTATATTGTACAATATTATATATTGATAATTCTTTATTTTCAGTTTGTGATACAAATGTATATAAAACTAAGTCCAAACTCAAAATATAATCTATAATACAATATTATTAATGGTACCGATAAATTTTCACATTGTAAAATGCATTATCTAACAAAAATTGTTTCATTACATTCACAAATTTTTTCTTATTAACTCACCTACAGATTTCGGTAGAATGGCAAAAAGTGTTGCCTCCCATATTCTGCGGCATATTTTTTACTATGTTAAGTTTACAAATAGGTAATCTAATATCATCTTTTTGTCTGGTTTTATACTTATGGATGTCGCTATTTTTTGGAAAATCATTTAAATTTGATTAATATATTCGAGACATTGTAAAATATAAATACTAGGTAGAGTTAATATTTTCAGATCAATAAAGAACTGTCAACAAGATTGACGATGGTGGCTTCGTGTTAAGATTCTGAGAGAATATGATATATTATATATTATAAGATCGGATTTCTTAAAGTATTATCAAGAAACTTGTAGAAAAATTAAAAAAAGAAGCCCCAAGTTAAGAGTACATATAATTAATTCTTGTCTAAATATTAAGTACAAGTAGTAGTAACATCCTGATTTACACAACTTTATATTGAAAATTCCTGCCAGTCTCCCTTCGTAACCTGACAACACGGAGAGAACAATAGCTTTGTAGTATTTAATACTCCCTAGTTTCCGTACATCGTATGCTCTTTGGAAGCACTCCGCCGGCGCTGGCTTTTATGAACTTCTGCTGCCACATCCGGGTTCCTGTTTAGTGCGCTGCTACATGCCGCAAATTTTAATAATAGACAACCGAGCAGGTAACTAGCTCTCGGTCAAATTAAAATCGGTGACATTTCTGAATTCGTACCGGCGCCGGTGCTCTTTTGAATAATGGAAAACTCTGACTGGAATATTTAATTTTACGGATGATTTTACTTAAACTGGACCATATTCAATTACCGTCACTGAAATACTAACTTCGGTAAAATGGAGTGTTAATGCAGGATATATGTTTTTGTTACGAGTGCCTTATTAAATGTTCGTAAAGTTAGAAAATGAAATTATTTTAATAATTGGTAGTTGAGGAAATTATTACAGTTTGCAACTTTTAGTTTGTGAATCACTTTTCGTAAATGTAATTTTCAAACAATTCAGAGTTAAAAAAAAAAATAAATTTAATAATTTATTTTTAATAATTTTCAAACTTCTGTTCAAGAAAAAAATTGTTTATCTAACTGTTAAGATAAAGAAACAAGTTTTGAAATAAAAAAAAAAGAAAGGTACATTGCTGTTGCGATTTTTTTTCACTCTAAACCAAAATTAACATAATTCTATACCTTCTAAATCTCAATCTATTATATATAAGTATATATAAAATTCACAAAAATATAATAAATAAAATTCGTAATCTCTAGGAATAATTTAAGTATCATATGTCGTAATTGGCCAATAAAAAGTTTTTAATAAAATTGTGAAACATAAAACCGAGTGTTTTTATTATTTTTATTATTTAACATAGTAAAAAATCTTTCAGAACTCATTATATTAAAATAAAACGGCTTTAAATTGTAGTTCCGAATTAATATTTATTAATAAATTGATATACATCATCAGAAAAAGATACAAATGATATTTACAGTAAATAAACAGAACACAGAAATAAGATACTAGATAACAAAATAAGTAACTAGATCATTTATACTGATTGATGTTACCTTTTTCTATATAAATTTCTATTCTTCTCTTACAAATCTGCTGTTAATATTGATGGGTCTTGCAATTTATTATTACCAGTATCTTCGAATTTTACATCTAAGCATATTGTGCAATCGTAGATTTATCTGAATGGTTTAGATGTATTTACCTCTTATGTTTTGTAAATCTGGTAGCAGCAGTTTTATCTGTCTGTCCAACATAAACCTTTCCACAAAAATTGTGATAATATTTCTCATTCGTTGTGTAAATGATCTATTATTTAACAATCTGTTTAATTTAATGAAAAGTTTTACAAATACACAAATTAAACTTTTATATATTTAATTAGACTGTATTAAATTTATATATTTTAAACAACAAACAAAATAATGAATTTGATAATAAAATCATTTTTAACTTTTAAAATAGGTTTTTAAAAAACAGTTTTTTTAAAAAAAAAAATAAATTAACATCATAATGGAAGTTGTCACAAAACAGTTGTCGCATAAAATAGTTAAAAAAAATAATGATATCGTCAGCAGGAACAAGCACGCAACCTAACCTCTATCCCGATATCAACTCAACGACGGCGACGTCTAAAATCAGCTGCCAAACACAGTCCGTGTTAAGTCAAAATACTATTGTAATCCTTATCGTAAGCAACACGCCATGCGTCCGAGAGAAAAACAGTAAATCGTGTTTAATATCAAACCATAATCCCGCCATCACACGAGAGAAATAAATTTTTTTCAGCGGCGAGCTAGCAGCGAAAAAAGCAACCGACGACCCCCCCATCTGTTACCGGACCAAATATAATAAACGGGGGTACGGGCGCGATAAATTTTAGTTTTGTGTGCGTTTGCAGAAAGTCAAACGGGACAGACGCTAATCTCAACCGGCGTCGCCCGTCGTCGTTCGCTTTTGAATGTGCGCATTCGTTTGTTCTTTTGTCGGGTTGCTGACAATGTGTCCAAGTCGCTGGACTCCCGCACCAAAATGCTTCTCTCATTCATATTTGTTCCCGCGTTTCTCCGGTCCAGTGGCGCTACGTGGATTTGGACTTTAGGCGGTTAGAGCAGTGTTGTGTAGATTGTTATATAATGTACCTTATAATAGAATATAATGTAGTGTAAACAAATGGGAGCTTAATTCAATGTAGAGGTTAAAGTTTTAAGCTGTTTATGAATTGTTTCAATTTACTAAAAGGTGTAAACTGTGGTTTGCGGTACGTTATTGTTAATTATATTCAGTTTTAGAACAATCACGCCATATACCCAAAAGGGTGTGGCACAAACTCTTTTCATTATCCCGAAATCAGTTTCCACGTCTGCGTGGATGTCCGATAAGTTTATGGGTAGGCATACATACATACATACATACATACACAATCACGCCATGTACCCAAAAGGGTGTGGCACAAACTCTTTTCATCATCCCGAAATCAGTCGCCTCCAAACATTCCTATCCAAACAAGCAACTTTCGCTTCATCCACGTTTATAATTCCTACTATTTGGAAACTTTCGCTCACGCAAAACACTTTCAATCATACCGCTCCAACTACTATTCAGTCGTCCACGCAAACGTATACCATCAAAATCATTCAAATAAATCTTTTTAACCAAACGTTCATTAGATATTCGCTCAACATGTCCGAACCATCTTAACTAACTAACACAAACTTTTGATAGTATATGTTAGTTGTAAAAGTGGCCGGAAATTAATTTCAGTTTAAATATGCCATACTCTTATGGATACATGGTGTGATTGTGCATGTATTTTGCATTACGTATAAGTTTAAAAATCAAATCAATTTTAATTTAGAAACAACAACAAAATTTTATATAACAAAGCAATAAAATCCGGCAATATATTATCAAATAAACCAGTAAAATTATGAAGCTAGCGACGAAATAAATTCTTCTAGTTTATTGTCGTAGCAAAGCAAATCAGTGCACCACTGTGTTCGGTGTTCCACGCAATGTACATAAATAGAAGTTATAGTATAGACCCGGCGAAACTCATTCGGAGCAACACGATACAATAAACGAATAAAACCAGAATCCTCACGCTCCGCCAACCGCCATTTGCTCGGGCCCGTTTTGTATTGTTTCTCGGCGAGAGAAAAAGCGAGCGATTTATGGTGGCTCAGCCCGAATTAGATGTACGAAGATAAATCAAACATATGTTTATGAATGACAGCGGATAGTCGTAGCCAGGCAAACACGGTTGCCTAGACCAGCCCAATAGGCGGAAAATATATCAGACCACACAAGATTTATCTTCAAGTTTCCTTATGGAATTATTTTTTATTGTTCTGTTCGTCCCCCCGTTAAAGAATTATGATGTTCAATATACTAACGAGATAAAGTCGGAAAGAATTTCGGCTTAGACCAATTGAATTAGACCATAATATATCGGAATAATTCATTGATTTATAGTGTGCTTATCTTTGGGTGAGTTGCGGTGAACTGCCCCAAATTTATGGCTTGGAATATTTATTACGGATTCATATTCATGTGTTTATTTCTCAGATTTTTGTCGCTGATCTGTACTAATATGTTTAATAGAAATATTTTTATACTTTTTGTAATCGAATATGCAACATAGAAATTATAAACTAAGAAAAATTTCACTTTAAATAAAAATTTAGCTACTTTTATATCATTAAAAATTTTACTATCAGAATTTGAAAATCCTTGAAACAAAAAATAACAATAACATTAAGAAAAAAGTTGCGATAAAAATCTCTTGTTTCGTTCCGAAAAAAATAAAATAAAACAAAACAACATCGAATTAAATGTGTGCGCCGCCCACTTGATTCAGACGATTCCCAAGTGTCAATTTAAACGCGAATGACGAAAACAAAACAAAAGAAAATCGCTGCCCATCCGCGACTTGTTATTATTAAAGTGGCGCAAACAAAAAACTGTCGCTGCGTTACCGTGAAATTTTTCTTCACAAAAGGCGTTATAATTGCTATTCAGATGCACTTACGTGTTTAATTTTTTTCTCATTGTTTTTCTCGTGGAAAAATGTACGCATGCGTGTTGGTTGATATTGAAATCAAACGTGCTGGTTAAACAAAAGCAGGAAATTGGTGCACTTTTTTGGCTTTTGTTCTTAGTTTTAGTCTGTTATATATTTGTATGGAAATTTTTTAATAAACGAAAGTTTACTTACAAAGAGAAAATGTCGTTTTACGTATCTAAGAAAGGTATATAAATATGCATATATTTCATGTAATAATTTCATATTGTTTCATAAAAGATGTACTTGCTTTGTTATTGAATATTCAAATGAAATAATTTAATAAAATATTTTAAATTAAAAATTTAATTATATCTAAAACATATGAACAATGAACAAAGATTGAGAATAAAAACACATCAAAATTGTTTATTTATTTTTTCAAAAAATAAATGTTGCTGTCTATAAATTCAAGTCAAAAATTTATTTTAGTATAAAAATACTTAAAATGTTTTCTTAAGTATATAATTTTGTTTTACCATTAATAAAAACGACAATAAAACTTTTCTTTTTGTAAATATGTATATAAAAAAGCAATACATTTGATTGAAACATAAAAATCTAATCATCTACCTTAAACCTGAAGCTCAACGAGTTCCATTTCGTTGAAAAAAAAAAGTCCAAGTGAGTTGAAAAGTAAAATTATTATTTTCATTTAAGTGAATACCCTCCCGGTGTGTAGGTATATACACGACGGTCCATAGCTAACAACGTGGAACACGACGTCATTCAATTTCTAATTCCGGAAGCTAATTTTCATCTAAATGGTGGCGCCGTCTCTCTGATTGGACGTCGTTATACGTCATTTTGGAAAATTGAATTTCCCGCGCGCTACACATACATATACGACGGCGCTAATCTAAATTCCCAGCTAAGTTAAACAGTGAACGATCGCCTAACAACATGAGCCCATGTAGGCATCGAAATGAGTTGCGGTTTTTGTTGTGTTTTGACTCGGGTTAGGTTAGGTTAGGTTAGGTTAGGCCGTATGTTTTTAGGGTGTTTATGTAGATGCTAGTGCTGAAAAGACCTACGACCCTTTTTTTTTGATGACGGTGTTATCGTTTTTGATTATATTATCTTTTTCGGGTCTTTAGTGCTAGTGTACCGGAGTAGTTTAGTGATTGCAGATTCGGTGTCATGACTATGTTATATTAACTATTATATAAAATGATTTACATATATTATTCTTGGAATAATTTGATCCTATCAAATTTTATTCACCCTATCCCCCAGGAGGTGGATTATATATAGTTATAAATTATTAATCAAAAGAAGAGATCTTTTTATTAAACTAAAGATATTGACTTTGCCAAGTATTTACATCCTACAGTGTCTAATGCATACCAAAGATAGTTCTTGTAGTTTGCAAAAAAATTGTAATTATCATAACTATGACACACGTACAAAAGAGAACTTTAGATTAGATTTTTGCAGATTGAATATTGCAAAACAACTTCCTATGAATGTGGGAGCTACACTCTTTAATAAGCTTCCATCTATCATACGCGATATGCAAAGTAAAGAGTTTTTTAGGTTAATAAAGAGCTTTTTACTAAATAATGCCTTTTATAATGTTGCTGAGTTTGTGAATGACATTCACAAACTTACTGTTTTCATATAGGAATTAAATTTACCATATTTTGTTGACATGTCTGTATATACATTGTTGTATCTTAATCAGAAATAAATTTATTATTATTATTATTATTTGTTTAAATCAATGCCTTCATACTGATTGATGTTATCTTTTTCTTTGTAAATTAACACAATATTTTCTTACAATCGTCTATTTCACATGTCTAATCCACCATATTACACGTTCACAACATCATTAATCCACGACATACGTACACATGTCGAAACATACAGTCAGTCGTACGTAATAGAAACACCCCCTCCCTTCGCCTGTAGTAATTCGTATCCATGGTGCAGTTCTGTACTTGAGCTAATGAAATTCAACTAGCCTCTAATCGACTGTCGCCGGATGTATAAGCGACGTGTCCCTGTATGGACAACTGGACGCAGAGCGTCACGACGCGATGAGCAGCCGTCATTGGGTGCCCGTTGTTTGCATATGCTCACGTCACGACGTAACGTCACGTACCAAATCTCAGTTGACTATGCACTATTGCATATTATGTTATCTGATAACTATTAATGCAATGTGATTTAATATTTCTGTATTAGTTTGCGTTAGATTAGTTGATAGATTAATTAGGAATATCTGATGATGGTAACTAATTGTAAAGAATAGATATTTATTAGACTTAACAACTATATTTACAATAACTTTTTAATATTATTAAAAAAAAAGGTGTAGATATTATCAATTATTATTTAAATTTATAAGCATCAGTAAGATATTTGTAATTAGAATCTACATAAAAAATTCTCTAAAACAAGTTCTACTTACAATTAAAAATAAAGAAGATATAACAACTTAAAAAAATTGCTTATATCTACTGATGTATTTTGTTAAAAACAAATTAACATAATATCACATATGATAAGTTAGGTATTGTAATCATACAAAATTTTACATATCGAGATACGCACGAGTTAGGCTTATAGACGAATTGAAACGTGTTTCTATTACATTTACAGGAACTTAAAAGGTCAATTCGTGTAAATCATCCAAATAAATCTGCTATTATTGAACAAGCTTTAGAATTATTTTCAAGATGTAAAATTCGAAGATACAGTAATAATTGCTAGGCCAATTAATATTAGCAGCAGAAAAGAATAACATAAATCACTGTGAAGACACTGAGTTAAATAAAATTTGGCTTCCATTAATTAAAAATCTATTATAATTACTATAATCTAGTTACTTATATGTTATACCTATTAACTTGTTGCTATGTACTGTTATTTACTTTCATTTCATCAAAACGTCGTTTTTATATAAATAATTAACAGAATTTTATCCTAAAACAGTTTTTATGTTAATGTTTAGTATTGTTTACTGCCCGAATATTGATATGGTACATATAATTTATTCTTCTAATATCTTCTTAATATGTGCACATTATTAATGCAGTGTGTCAAGATGTAGGAAACGTTTTCGCTTTCACTTATCACACTATCAAGTAAATTTTAATTGCGAGTTGATCTGCACACATGCAAGTTATATGAAACGTGTTCATTTAATTCAGTGGTAACCACGATCAGTTAAATGCACTTCAGAAACTACAAATGGCAAAGCAAAGCTTGTAACTTGCAAGATCTGCACGTTAGATAATTACAAGCAATCTACTATCTTAATGGATATGGATAGGTTGCTATCCGTCAAGAGATTCTATATTTCAATCATCATTACAAGATAGAAACATTTCATATTTAACTAGAATTATTTTAATAGAAATATATAATTGTAAATTATGTATTACAAAAATCTTTAATTTGATAATAAATTATTATTATATAATTTCCTTACTGAGAAAATTCAATCATTTATTTTTATTATAATGGTAATAACGTCAAAATGTTCAAAATGATTTATTTGCATTCCTGAATACGGCTTTACAAAAGCTCAAAATATTGTACTGAGTACAATATTTTGAGCTTTTGTACAATGTACTGTATTTAAAATTAAAATAAAATCTGCTGTGGCCACTACAGAACCAACCGTCATCGTATTAAATAAATTTATGGAATAAAAAAATTTGTATAATAACTACTGTAGTCATGAAAACTAAAAACAAAACTGTCTTGATATAAATATGTCAACTATTTACAGAATTATATATATATATATATATATATATATATATATATATATATATATATTATGAAAATATAAAAAATTATAAAAAATTATTTCGTCGTATCAAAAAAATGTTACATGTAAGAGTGTTAGGTATAATTTTGAAATATATCTCTGTTGCGAAAAACGCTAAATAATTATTATAAGCTTAATTCATGCTTATCTGTAATAATATTTAGTATGCATACAATACCTCTCTTATCTGATGTAATATGACAGTCGGTAAAAGCTATTGACTGATTTTTGATAAAAAACATTCAAAAAATCATTTTGTTCCACTTAATTGATTTTAATTTAATTTTTATATTATCAGAAAAAAAAAAGTTAATTCTGATGTAAGATTTGGTACTTTTGGAGTTCGAGTCCGACACATCAACACTGGCCTACGACTGTATTAATGGGTAAATGTGCGAAAAATTTATGAAATAATACAACAAATAAATTAGATATAATTTGAACAACCGTATTAGATACTGCGAGAAATCAAACCTAAATCTTCTCTTGAAAAAACCAACTAGGCCACAATAATAATAATATAATCATTTTAATATCGTGAAAATAATTGGTATTTCATTTCGCAAATAGTATATTAATTCGAAAATATTTTCAATCATTTTAAACAATTTTCTGAACGCTATTTAAAAAGTAATGTATAATATATACCAAGATGTTATCTACAGTTACAGAAAATAAAGCTAGCAAAAATCTTCCGTACTATCCCAATGTTATTGTAATGGTATAATCTAAAATTAATTGAGCAAACAATGCTAAAACTTTATGAAGCAAACTTAACGGATTGCTAAGATTGCAAATAATAAAAACGTGTTTGAAAATCACTCCCGGCCATTGCAGGACTCCTTTTTACTCAGACAGACAATTAGATCAACACAGACGCTTTTACAAATCCGAAAGTTTTACAACGGTCCGCGTCTCGAGTTCTTGGTACCGTATACCAGTGAAGCGTAGCGTATTTGTTCTTGGTTCAGTAGTTTGTTGGGTTAAAACGACAGGCAAGGATATATTCAGTTGCCAGACAAAATGGTGGATGTGGTGGTGCAGAGGTAAAACGGAAATCCAACTCACATACGTTGCCATGGTTACGAGTTTAAAGACGCAAGCGATTGGTAAATATGGTTGTAAAACTAATAGTTGTAAGGAGCTAAAGTTGGAGCTTGTACGTATCCTATGTATGTTTGTAGTTGGGGCAAATGGGATCAAATATCTTTGCACCTTGTGAAATTGTGCACCCAGTAAAACTTTGTTTATATGTTTTGCACTGAAAGCGTTTTGCAGTTTATGTTTTACAAAAGAAAATTATCTGTTGGCATTCTTTTTAATTAAGTTTCTCAATAGAAAACAAATCTCTTACTGTTTATTTGCATTTTTTTTAATTAAATGCACTGAAAAGGTTTTGCATCTATTTCATTATTAGCTTTATTTTTTTCTGTTGATTGTTCATTAAAAACTATTGTTTGTTTTTTAAATTATAAATGATTATTTGAGAGTAGTAGCTTTAAAGATTTTCATTTTTTAAATTTTTTATAATTAAATTTCTGACAAGTGGCAAGTTATGAATTAAAATTATTTATAAAAACACATTTTGAATTTCAAGTCTGTTGTGCCGATAATAATAATAAATAATAAAAATAAATTTTCTAATTAATTAAAAATAATAAAAAATAAAATAAAACAAAACATCATATTAAAAACACGAAGTTACAGAAAGATTATTAACGTATTTTCCCATAATTTTCTTTTGTCATTTGTAGTAATAATAGAAAATTGTAATTATTAAATCATCATTACATTGGAAAAACAAATTTAAAAAGTAATTATAAACTCATATTCAATATAAACAATGAGTATGTTTTGTTTTTCGTATAAAATTTCTTTTATTTTACAGATGACAAAAACTATTCAAACCGAGTATGAATATTATTCTTTTCTATATGATAATGAGTAATAACAAATATAAATACATACATTTGATAAAAATGTATGTTTCGAGGTAATTTAATATACTGATATACATATCAATGATAGTAAATATACTGGTGCATGTATATTTTATTATAAGCTATAATCTATATCGATTGATAATTATAATAAAAAGAAATTTTTAATTAATATTATAAGCTACTCATTATACAAAGAAATACTTTTATTTTTGGAGTTAGTAAAACTCAAATATCTGGAATGCAAAACAAGTACTCTCCCATTTAACCTATGTCTTTGATAGTACACACACAAACACAGGTCATAAATTTATTAATTATTTGCAGACAATGGATAATACTACAAGCTGTATTTTGGGAAGTAGTTAAAACCAAGCTTGTAGTATCAGCCAATAAATTCAAATATACAATGTAATATTTCCAAAACTTGGCACAAGCAACATTGACACAAGTACACAGCAAACTTTTTCATATCATATTGCAGATGTAGTAGTCTATAACATAAAATATCACCTCACGTCGGGAAAGTAACTTTTACGTTAAAATCGTGCACAATCACCCCCATATATTCGTCGGCATTTCAGTGTTTACCCGCGGTCCTTATGTACCCATGTGACTCCTTTACCATCACGTAGACGTAGACCTTTGTCGTTACAACTTGACATAAAAGCAATCCCCTAATTATATACACATATCCGGAATTTATACACAGCCGCAATACTTAGGTGTGTATTTCTGTTTTATACGTGTTATAGTTTTGTTGGCCGTATAATGGCGCTGTCATGCCGTAAGGACCAACTCGAGGCTGTTGTTTGTAAACTGCATGTATGTACACAAAGCTGTCCGCGCGCGCACTTGCTCTACATGCAAACCTCAAGACGGAACGGTTAGTTGAACTGATGTTGTTGAGATTGGAGATGTTTGCGTGGTATATATGCCTTGATTTTCCTTAGTTTTGATACATCAAACAAATGTTAGTTTCATAGTTATAGTGGAACTTATTTTAATAGGATGCGGATAAAGATAATGTTAATTAATATTGCTGAAACGTTGTGTTTAGTTTACGCAATTTCTAAATTAATTAATTATGATATGATACTTTCTACGAATTAGGATAGATTAAATTAATTTACTTGCTATATATATATATATATATATATATATATATATATATATATATATATATATATATATATAATGTATAAAATTTTGATTGGAAGGTAGTCAAAAGTTAGGTGTTCGAATTAAACTCTCATTTAAAGGCGGATCCACACATTCGGCATTCGCCGAGTCCCGAGCGGCTGTTCGCCGATTCTCGAATAATGTGGATGAATTGTTCGTCAGAAGCCGAGCGCATATTCGGCGTGCTCGGTGTTTCCCGTACTGTGTCGGTCTTTTGACGCGAGTCAAAGTAAACGAACATTCGCCTCGCTGTTGTTTTTAGTCAGATCCAGACATTCGGATTCTTAATGGATACTTGTGAGCAACTTGATAAACAATTTTTATTTTTATTTGCCATTACTTAAAGTTTTCTATTTCATTTTATTTTTAATTTTGTTTTAATATTTCAAATTTATGAATTGCATTGTAATTTTTATAATTTATTATTAATTGACAAAACTTTCTAACGTACCTACTACTAGTACGATTGGTGCAAATTTTATTCTTTCATGTAAATCAATACGCAATAAATCATTTTCTAATGTAAATTTACAAAAAAATGTTTTTTATGATAATTTTTTACTAATATCTTAATGATATATCAATTTTTTTCATATTTATGTTTAAAAGTGTTTACTTATAAGAACTCTTTTTTTCAACAATAATTTCAATAATATTTATCGTAGAATTTAAAAAATTTGATACTTTTTTTTAAATTTGTTGTAATTTTCAATGACGTTCAATGGCGAATATTCGCCTTTCCCACAACAAATTGATGTTCGGCAAAGTTCACATATCTGTATAAGTGTACTCGCCATTAGGCAAGTATTCGGTAACTATCCCCACCTATTTGGGATTCGGCGAGCACTCACTCGGAACTCGGCGAATACCGAATGTGTGGATCCGCCTTAAGATTCTGGGTCAAGCTTTCGATGACATTTTCCACATCCTTCAGGACATGTTCTTGTTAGAAAATTGAGAAACAAATTACATAAATAGTACAGCAATCATAAAATTGTAAAAATCATCAAGTTGAAAACTAAATAAAAATTTAACAGATAAATTCTGTTAATTAAAACAATGTAGTTGATAATTAAAATAAATAAACAGTATCAAAAAAATGTAATTATTTTTTTTTCTTTTAAGAATGTTCTAGAAAAACCAATCGAAGTAAAAAGCTTGTTATAACAAAGTGAATTTTATTCTATATATATATACCGGGTGTTCGTTCGTCAAGTTCGTATGGGCGTTTAACATGTAATTTCGATAAATTGCGATATACTACTTTCTCGAGTAAAATTCGAAGAAATACTTAGAATACGTTTCGATAGGGCATAAAAAGTTCTATTATCTAGTTTTAGCTTTAATTTGCTAGCATGTGCCGTTTGGGCGCTAGAATTTTTTTATGATTTTTTGGTTTTTATTTTTTTCCTCAAAAACTATGAGGTGTAGGAAAATAAGTATGACATGGAAAAATGCGGAATAATGAGTACGATAATTGAGTGAAGAAACTATTATTCTACGATGAATCGTTTAGTAGAAAAAAAATTTAAAACTGAATTTTTGAAAATTTGACAAGGGGGGAACCCTTGGGATTTTTTCAAAATAAGACTTTTTTCAAAATTTGCTCAAAAAAATCTGAAAAAATTTAGTAAAATAAAGAAAAAATTTTCAAAAATTCAGTTTTTAATTTTTTTTTCTACTAAACGATTCATCGTAGAATAATAGTTTTTTCACTCAATTATCGTACTCATTATTCCGCATTTTTCCATGTCATACTTATTTTCCTACACCTCATAGTTTTTGAGAAAAAAAATAAAAACCAAAAAATCATAAAAAAATTCTAGCGCCCAAACGGCACATGCTAGCAAATTAAGGCTAAAACTAGATAATAGAACTTTTTATGCCCTATCGAAACGTATTCTAAGTATTTCTTCGAATTTTACTCGAGAAAGTAGTATATCGCAATTTATCGAAATTACATGTTAAACGCCCATACGAACTTGACGAACGAACACCCGGTATATATATATATATATATATATATATATATATATATTTTGGCAAGTTTCGAATTTCAAGGAGTGTATCCCTCCCTAAGTTGTTGGAAATTGTATAAAAACCAATGTTTGAAGCGTTTTAGCTCAAAATTTTGTAAATAACCTCAAGACAACTTCTAACTAAATGAATCAACGTATCTAGTTTCATGTTAGTTAAAATTAAGTTAGAAACTAAATAAAAGTTTAAAGCATTTTTAAAATTAAATTTAACAACAAAAATATTTTATATGGTAGTTTATAACTTGCTGGTTGTTGAAACAGCTTGTTTATTTAATATATAAAATGAAAAATGTTTTTACACATTGTAAAAGAACAAGTATTTAGTTTTAATATAAGTTGTGAAAATAAAACGAAATATTGTAGAGAATATTTTCACCAATTTTATATGTATATTAATTTGATCATAAAACAAAAGAGCTTTCTAACAACGTAGATTTGTTTACGCTCTGTCATATATCGTGCAATTTTATAAAGAAACTTTGGTTTAGTTTGTAGCTGAAATATATAAAAATCTAAACTATAAAAACTTGAAGAATAATAAAAATAAACTGTTGTTTGGCACTCGTAACTTCGTATAGGTTTATTTTCATACATCTACTTATAAGTTTAAAATCATCTCGGGAAAAGTTATGTTTATATATTTTATTTTTCTTATAAATACAATTTTATTATATTTAATAATTCGTACTGCTTCTTGAAAGTATTTCTGCAATAACATTATTATAAAGAAATTAAAACTTTTTTATTGGAAAATTACGTAAAAATTATTTATTATACCTATGAGAAAACTTTGTCGTCATATTTTTCCTCTTTCTATATTCTTAGTTCGGCAATAGTTTTAAAATAAATTGAAAAGTTTTTAAAATTAATTATAAAAATACTCGTGTTCAATTATGATTTTTCTGTAAAATTATAAAATTATATTTCTTTTTAATCTTTCCTAAAAACGAAAGCTTAATTACATATAAAAAAAATATTACACTTGATGTCATTATTTTGATTCTGTTTAATTATTATTTTTTGTATAGTGCAATACTTGAAGCAACGGTGATGAATAACGTTCATTAAAGATATTTTTCAAAAAGATATAAAACGTATTTTATAAATTTTATATTCACAAAAAATTCATATACTCATTTTATGAATGAATAAATAAAATATTTAAATGTTTTTATTCTTTCAAATGCTCTACTTGAGTGATATTTTTCTATGAAGATTAACAAATAATATTTTGGCAAATAAAATAATTGAAATATATAATTTTATTAACATAATTAATGTATGGATAATTTAAATCATAAAAATTAATATGTGTCCTATATGTGGTAAAATAGAGTTGAAAATGGGCACACATTTTTAAAAGTAAATGTATGTAATATTAGTTCTAAGCGCTGCCACCATTTTAAATAGAATTTTTTTTTATTGATTTTCGATAATATTTTAATATGGAAGGTTTCCAGGCAATAATGGATCATTAAAAAATAGATCCAAAAAAATTAATTAATTATATATATATATATATATATATATATATATATATATATATATATACCTAGTTTATTGTTTCCATGTTCTGTTTATTTATTGTATATGCCAGTTGTATTATTTTTCTGATGATGATGTACGTAGAATACATCGGAATATCGATTTTTAATTAAAATGTATACATAACTTAATCCTAAAGCGTTTTTATTTTAATATAATTAAATTTGAAATTATAAGATTTGGCAGATGCTCAGTTTTACTATATTTATGTAATTTAAAAATGCCAATTATGACATTAAAATTTGTCAAAATTAAAAATATATACAGGTGTTTCAGTATAGTCGTAGAAAAAAAAAACATTTTTTCCATATTAAACGCTAATAAACATTTTGCCAAACATAATTTGGCAGTTGATGTGTTTAAATAATTAAAAAAAAAACCTGCCAATAACTACAGCGTGACAGGGAAAACAACATTAAAAATTCCTGCTATTTTAAATCAATTTCGACATTTTCAACTCACATTAGTATCGCCCCAACATCCACCCATAACTAATTTAAATTCTAATTAGATTAAAACAAAATGAATGTCGTAGGTACATCAAACCCAGCTCGAACTAGCTACAGTTTTACACACCCAATCCCATGTTCACCTCACACCACGTTGGCGTAACATGTAAAACTACTAACTAGAATGACCCCTTTCCACCCTCTTTACCATCATATCATCAACATGGTAGCGGTGTGTTTACACACCAATGTACCAGTCCTTCGGGGGTGCCTGTCTTTGTCTAACTTATACAGAGTTGAATAAATTGGTCTTTGTTTGTGTCGCGAGCGATCGAGTCCAAGTGGATTTCCATGTCGGACATCGTGGAGAACGAGGTATCGTGCTGAGCGCGAACGACGAGCGATGCTGCTGATGTAGTCTGGTGGAGTATGGGGACATGAGGGGTGCTTTTTTTTTTCAAAATAGAATGAATGGGTACAATGTTTCTAATATTTCTTTGTCATGATGGTATGACGTCAGTGATGTTTTACATGTAGTTGGACATTTGTTGTTAGGTTTGTTTTTATCATATAATGTAATATCAAACATTATTTTCAGTTTTATGTTTTTATTTTCAGTTGAGGTGTGGCACAGAAAATTGTAATAAAAAACGAGACGATTATAAAAGTCAACAAATTTAAATTAAATTAAATATTTGATAATGTAATTATAAAATTTAAGAATTTTTTTACAAAAACACAATATTTACTTTAATATTTTGATGTACAAACATCGGTAATAAAACTTTAACATGTAAAAATTATACTTTTGCAATTTTATATTTTAATTATTTTATAATTATAATTCTGTTTAAAATGGTGGCAGCGCATAGAATTTAATTGCAATTTTTTTTTCTTATTACCACGCTTACTCTGTTGTCCCGTTTGTCACGGGTTGTATTCCATTCATATAAATAGAATACTACGATTTTTTATAAGTACAGAATAATTATAATGATAATTGCAATATTCTTAATAACGGCGATATTCCAAAAACAATTTTGTGTGTGTGTACAAACATTTTAATTGATCAAAAGATGTTAAATAATAATTTGAAAACTTTTGGTGTGAGTACTTATCAAAAAAATAAATAATACATATATTAGGCCTGTTTGATTCGCACCCTTGCGTCTACTGTTTACTGCTGCGTCAATGTTTATTGTTTTATTCATTTTGTAGTTACTTCAGTGGCGTAGCCAGAAACTTGTTATGGAGGGGGGGGGGGTTACTAGAAAAATGATATAATATTAATCAATAAAGATAATACTATAATTTGTATAAAAAATAAAAAGTAGGGGGGTTAACCCCCCCCCCCCTGGCTACGCCACTGAGTTACATGTTATGTAAACGGCAAATTGCTGCATTATTTATGGCGGCATTTTGCAGTAAAACGCGAGAGAGTTAATCGAACAAACCTATTATATAACAAGATTATAAAAAATTAATTATTTTACATTAAATTCAACATTAGCTTCTGAAATAAAAAAAAATGTTAGCGAAAAAATCTACTTTCCATATAATTGATTTACAAATTGCACATATTACATCTACTAGTATAATATCCGAGATCAAAAATAAAATTCCTACTATATTTATAAACATATGATTAGTATTTGAACATAGTACGTTAGTGTCGTATAACTTTTAACTAGATTCGTTTTACAAGATAGGAAGAAAAAAAAGTGTGTCGCGATTCTATCACACGAATACAAATGATTCCTGATGTGGTTCATTTCTTTCGTTAAGCTCAGCTATAAGATTATATGGAGGATGTGGCAATCTCGCTTGCGTTAGAATACATTGATGATTACTGGATTTTTGTCTCTCTATTTCCCTCCAAATGAAATGGAACCATATATGTTGATAGGCCATTTTTACTCTGCGTTATCATTTTACGTTCTATATATTTTAATTGATATATTTTTTTACTACAAGATCGTTAGTTTTTTTTAATTGTATAATATAATAGCATAAACAAGTTATTTACTATTGCGTATATAATTCTACAGTTATTATTCTTATAATTTTGTCTAATTAAAGATCATTAATCTATAATTAAATGTAAAATAAAGAACAATTTAATAAATAACTGAGTTATTATTTGTCCCTTCATTCAAATTTTTTACACACTGAAAGTTGGTCGAAATCTCATTTTTATTTTTTATTTTTCTAGTGAATAAAAAATGCTAAAAATATTTTTAGTATACCATTAAATACAATTTTAAATTCTGAATATTTTAATGTTCTTACACTTTTTGCTTAAAATAAATAGGTAAAGAAATATTGAGAGATTTAAATTTTAACATTGTATTTTCTATGTTCGGTAAAAAAAAGCAGACACCCGGTATATACCTTTATAATATTATTATTATTTTATAATAATTTCATAAGATTGGTACCCTCAGGTCCCAATAGTAACAAATAACCATTTACAATATTTAATATTTCAAATTTAAACGTCATATTTTCATATTGCACCGTTGACTACCAATAAATACCAAAGACAGTATTTCATTAAAGAACCACAGTAATAACCATCCATGTAATAGGTTTCATTCTTTCGCACGTATAGTAATAAAAGTGTCATAAGTAGAGGTTATGTTTAATAATAAAAAGAAGATGAATACGCACGGCCTAGAAGTTGGAAGCAAAACGGTAGTAAAACATTGAGCGGAACTTATTGAGTTTCTCCTTTCCGTATACAGCCAAGCAATACGTACATTCCCACTGGTGGAGTAATCTAGGAAGTTGTGCATTTCCTATATAAAATGAATATTAGGTTGGATAATATTTAGCTCAAAAGTTTTAACTCCATTACCGTTGTTATATGCATCTACAGTATTCGATTTTGTTAGCTACGTAGTTTATTATTAATTAATCATAAAAGTAGTACAACGGAGATTATAAACGTTTTATTAATAATTGAAAAGTTTTCTAGTTATGTTAACTTTTAAATCATATGTATAAAATTACTAAAACAATGAATATTTAGTGTTTTTTTCAGATTAATAATATTTTTCTTCAAGCATTTAGCTGTTATTTACTGTAAATTGTCATTTGTATCAGTTTTCCTGATGAAGAAGGACGTTGAGTTCGTCGAAACGTCGATTATCAATAAATATTAATACAAATTAAATCTAAAGCCATTTTAATTTATATAATAAGTTCAGAAAGATTTTTAAAAAATGTACACACATTTATAAAAAACATAATTTTAATTAAAAAAATCTAAAAAAAATTAAATAAAATTAGTGCAATTGCTGATCATAGTTTAAAATTATAAAACAAACATTTTTAAAATATAAATAACAGATTTATAAAGTAATATTATAACAAATAACAATTTTAATATTCGTAAAAATATTCTGTAAATTTAATAACTTTATATGTATATATTATTGTTATAAAATAAATTGCATTTGCTGAAACAAAAAAAAATGTACATAAAATAAATTTAAAATTTAAATCTACATTTATTCATCCTATTTTTCAATTTCATTTAAATATCAGTAAAATACAATTATGTAGATTGATACATTTTTCTATTTCATTTTAATACTTGTTCCAAATTTATAAAATAATATCTGTCAACAGATAAATTTTAATATTATTTATTCAATTCGGTTTTATGTTTTTTTAGCAAATTATTTTAATTATATTTAGTTGTTTTATTGGTTTTTCACGTTGTATAATTTAAACATGAAATTTAATAAAATTTATATAATTACTTTAAATTTTATTTGTTATTTTAATTTTACTACGATATATATTACACAATTAATTTATTTTACAAATATTGAAACATATTTTAAGTATTGAAAGTGGGATACTGACTATTTTTTAAATAAAGAATAGATTTAATATAATTATCTGCTAGTCCATAAATTAAAATAAAACAATATTATTTTAGTAAAATTAGTTAAGTTATGCTACAACTATAATTTCGACAAACTAAGAGATAAATATGCATTACTATGTGTATATCTACCCATGTATGCATTGTTAAGTTTATTGACAATTGCACTGTTTATTTTCGCTTGAATTTGAATTTGATTATTGAAATTGTGTGAATAAGTGCTATAAATGCAATGTACATTGCCAGATTTGTTAGAAACTGCATATTCGACCAAAGAAACACAGTCAAGTTTATTTAATTTAAAATCTCCGACAGCCATATTAAAAATGATTAAGCCAAATTAAGTTAATTGACAATTGCACTGTTTATTTTTGCTTAAACTTAAATTTGATTATTGAAAATGTGCGAGGGAAATAAAATTAAAGACATATTACTTGAATTGGTTCCTTTTATTATAAAAGAATTTATTATTATTATTATTATGCTGTAGTGACAGGAACTACATAATTCATATTAGTGTTTTAGTTGACATACAATAAATATTAAAAAAAATTGATGAATCAGTTATTTACATAACCTATTATGATAAATTCTGCATAACAGTCGTACATTTCTGTTTTATACAGATTCGACAAGCAATTCGTTGAAGCTAAAGAAACAATAATGGTTTTTTATTCTAGCTATGTACATATATTCTTCTTACAAAGCATTGCGCACGACTTGTATCTATGATTGAACTACTCATACTTGTGCTAGCGACAGCTCTAAACGATTTCGTCGTTTCCAATGTATATATCTATTTTATTCTCGTATAGAAAAGAAAGCTGTAAAATAAAAGAGAAAAACTGAAACGTTTGTTTTATACTGGCTTTAGGAAATTCACCGTGAAGACAAAATAAAACAATTGAAGAAGGAGTCGATATATGGTACTCGTGCTGTATATATATATATATATATATATATATATATATATATATATATATATATCAAGAGAAATATAATGGTGACGAGCTTTTTTCCGATTTGACAGAAAAGTTTCTTAGCCAACTAACCGTGTTATCGACACATTCAATATAGCCAGTTATTTTCTGTTGGTATTTTCAAAAGCTACCTGAAATTTTTCCAACCTTTTCTCTCTTTTACGTTTGTATTTATTTAATAACAGAAAGGTTGAGTGAAATTTACAGAACAAAAATTATATAAAACAATATATATTTCCTTCAATCTAATTTAACCTTTTGAGGAGATATTTGCTCAAGAAATATTAATCATATTGACTGGTACCACGAGCTCGGTTTTTAATACCGGTTTTAAAACACCCACAACTCGAACTTGTGGTACGAGTCATAGTTTCTTAATAATTTTTACTTATTGTGAATAACAATGGTTGTTAGCTTATAGCCAAGCAAAGAACCTATAGCTTATAGTGGATTTAAGCACAGCCAATATCAGTTCATTGGTACAAAGTTTTTATGATTAGAAATAATGTTTTTCATTTCATTCCTAGTGTGAGAGCGGCGTATAGTCTGTAAAAATAATCCATAACAAATGTTAAATTATAAGTAAATTTACTTAGTAGACTTAAATAGGTGTTAAATTATAATTTAAACATTAATATTATTTCCGGTAAACAAAAAACTATTTTCTGTGTAAAATTTATATAATTCTGTGGCCCCATATGACTACACTGTAAAAATTTGCCATTTTAGATAAAAACCATAGTAAAAAATTACATATTATTTCAGCAAAACGATAAATTTTCTGTAAAAATATTATAATTTTGTAATTTTAAATAAAATAATTAATTTACCATATTATATATATATATATTTTTTTTTTACCGAAAAAGTAAGTAAACTTACATAAAATATAATTATTTTATATTCATATTTTTCTGCGACGTCTGTAAATTTACATATTAAACTGGTGAAAAGCCGTTGTCTCACGTTTTTATGCAAAAGTACAGAATTTTTTTACAGTGTAGTTTATTCCTGCAAAATATTATAATTTATTATGCTTGTAAATAAAATAGTTATCTAGAATAGCCCTAATTTCGTAAATATTAAATAATTAAGCTATGTCGCATAAACTATAGTTAATATTAATATAAAACTGTGTTCTTCGTCTAAATTTATATCTTAATTTTGGCCAATATTTTTTCCAATAACTCCTAACAAATATTAGTCTCATAAAAAAAAAGAAGCTACAAGCTAGAATCGTTAATCAATATCACGAATCAGCAACAAAATATCGTACATTCCGGCCAAAGCGAAAAACTGATCGTGTTTAATATTGATAGTAAATCCCGGTGCCATTTAATTGAGTTAGTGTCCCGCTAATGGGCTTTTATACGAGGGTGATTCCGTTCGGTAAGAAATCGCTTTTTTCCCTAACACAAAAACCGCCAGTCATTCAACAACAAATGAAGGTCAGTTGCACACGCGGCGACGGCGATTTCATCAATTCCAAATGTCTTAAACGTATTGTGCGTTTGTGTGAGTGTGTGTGTGTGTGTGTGTGTGTGTTGGCGAAGACGAGATTTCGGTTCTATCTATTGAAATGTCTTTTTTTTTGCCCTCCTGTCTATGGTATTAATTGAATAGTTTCATTAAGGAGGGGGTTATCTTGAAAGGAAAGCGATTGTGAAGAAAGTATTGTTTTTCTTGCTAAGGTAGTTGGCGTTTCTATTAGATTGAGGGCGATAAAAGAAAAAAAAAATACCTGCTTTTGTTCAATTTGAATTATATATTTGTCACGTAGTACGGTGACGCTAGCGAAACTTTTACAGTTTTCTTTTATAACAATATTTGAGTAAGCAACTTTTGAAATAAGGATGGAAAATAGAAAGAAATTTTTCGCTGGTAAGCTTTTTTTTTGCTTAAAAGACTTTTTATGTTTGGCAAGTTTTTTTTTTAATAATATATAATATAGTATGATGTTCAAAAAAATAATACTATATTTTCAAATATATTTTAATTAAAATAGAATTACTAAAAAAATTGTTAATTTTGACAAATGTAATAGTTTGTTTGTGTAATATACATATATGTAAAAATAAATCCAGTACTTTAAATTATATGTTTATAAAAAAAATGAAACAACTTTAGATTGTAGTTCTGTATTAAATTTATTAATAATCAACGTTTCGATGTACTCAACGAACATCTTCATCAAAAAACATTGCTTTAATAAAATGTTCAGTTTAATTAAATTAAAGTACTATATCAAAAACATTTATAAAGGCAAAAATTATTAAACAATTTTAACTATTATTTATTTTGATTATAATATAACAATAAAGCAAATATCACAATAAAAATTTCATTTTTCTAAATTTAATCCGACAAATAAAATTCAATTATAATAAAATAAAAAATACATGTAGAATATATCAAAATGTCGATATCTATATAAAATATATACAGAACTGAATCTCAATTTTTTTTATTTTAAGTTCTGAAAGATCTTTTACTATGTTAAAATTAATTTAAATTATAGTTGGTTCCATTTAAAAATCTGAGAAAACTTTAAAATCTAGATAAGCAATTTATAAGGTTAATAACTATTATAGGTTATGTTACTTAACAAACTCCGATAAAATCTTATTAGGAAAGTTTGAATACGACTCCCTTGGAACTTACTAATTAGAACTACATTTGTGTGCTTGTAACCTTTGGAACTACT
This sequence comes from Clivina fossor, assembly GCA_963966155.1. Classification (NCBI taxonomy): domain Eukaryota; kingdom Metazoa; phylum Arthropoda; class Insecta; order Coleoptera; family Carabidae; genus Clivina; species Clivina fossor. The sequence continues at coordinate 8,081,308 of OZ014564.1, read as the reverse complement.
TGCAACAGATAACTGAAAATCTATGCTACAGCACTAAAACACGAACTCTTTATTGTTCCTCGAAGAATAAAACTAAATACGAATATATGACGACAGTAAACTTAGAGATTTAATATAATAGTTCTAATATTTTATAATCTATTTAAATTACAGAATTATGATTTATTTTGTGTTAGGTTTTGGTATTTGGTTGCTAATAGCAACTACTACGCTTACGTGCTTTGTTGTGTTGTACAATATTGACGTTAAATGTATTAAATTATGTTAGTATAACGTTGCATGAACGTGAACTGTTTTTCAGAATTGACAATAGAATTTCGAAAATTATATATAATTACATCGCATTATTGTTTAACATAAATATAATTTCAAAACAAAAAATATTTAAATATTCATTATTTTCTAATATAATAAATACTAAAAAAATAAAAACCTTTAACATTAAGTTCTGTACATATTTCATTTAAATATCGACGTTTTGATATACTCTATGTATATCTTCATCAAGAAAAAATAATACAAATGACATAAACAGAACTCATTATATTAAAATAAAACGGCTTTAAAATTTAGTTCTGTTATTTTTAATAATAATCGACATTTTGACGTACATCATCATCAAGAAAAATAATACAAACGTCAATTATTAATAAAAATACTTATTTTTAATAAATGAGCAAAATAATATAACGTTCTTCAAAACAATTTAACAAAATTTTTATTTAAAGAGAACAGTAATTCTATTATTTATGTAGTAAGTTTACCAAGAATAACATTTTAAAGATTTCATAAAGTACTACAGTAGAAATAAAATAAATGTTTATTATACTGGGTAATAAATAAAATTATGATCTTATTAACCAAGATTTAAGAACAGAGACTAACGTAATTATTTTCTAGAATTAAAACAATTTGTTTCCAGTTTCAAGACCGGATTCAGCAAACACAAGTCCTACAAGTGGTGCAACCGCTGTGCACGGTGACACAGTTTGCCTCGAAATTTATTACTTTTTCATAACTTTTTTACGAGATATGAACCATGTAATGAAAATGGGCATCATTCATAAACATTTACTTTTACGGGTAAAGCACCGAACTTACACTGATAGTGCTCGAAGTTCTGTCTGCCCTTAAGCGTGAGAAAGTACGAAAAAAAAGGGCAAAGGTTTTCTTCAAAGGTGGGAAAGATGACAGTCGCCATCTGTGAATCTTGACAGCAAATTATTTACGCGCAAGAAATTTCCAAAGAAATTCGTCCACTAAAATATGTAAATTTGCGTCCTTGTTTTTTTTTACAACTTTTGTAAAGTTTTATACTGCGTTTTATGCCTTGTTTTCTGTTCTTGGAAGAATTCAATTTAAAACTCTGTATTGGCACTAGAGTTTGACGGCTTCTTTGTTTTCCTTCCCGTCTTCTATTGTTGCTATTCGTCTGTTTTTTAATGGTTGCGTTATATTTTTTCGGTTGTTTCATGTGTTTTGGACTTTTGTGCAATAAAAGGAAACTTTAAAAACTGGAAAATTGTTTTATAATCCCTTATAACGTAGTTGAGAATTTTTCCGATTAAATTTATTAATAGCCTCGGAAACTTTTCTCGGAACTTTATTATTTTTCGTATAACTTTAAAATAAAATATATAATACTCTGTTATTAAAGTCATTCAACAATAAAATATTACTTTTTAAATAACACTATAAAGATAATGCTTTATTTTATCGAAATAAAATATTTTGTAAAAACTAAATTCTAATTTTAGTTAAAATTTAATGTTAAAATAGCATTAAAATATATGAACAAATAATATAATTGCAAAATTAGTAAAATCTACATAAAAATTTCTTAAAAGATGTGAGCAAAATAGTATTATTTGTAATTATAAGTTTAATAAACGCTAGTTAAATTTATTTTATAGATTTTCACATTAAAAAAAAAATATAATTTTAAAATTTAGTGGTATTAAAAATAGTTATAATTGTTAATAATAATAATCTGGTAATAAATTGTTGAAATAACATTTACTTTCAAAATTATTTGGTAAAACCCGATTCAATAAATGCAAGTTAAATTTACTTTAAAAGTAAATGCATTTACTTTATAGATTTCTGTATAAAAAAAATAAATTTAATCTAATAATATTAAATACTCCTAATAGTTATTATTATTAATAACAATAATCTGATAGTAAATTGTTAAATCACCATTTGATTTTAAGGTTATTTAGTATAGAAAAATACAATTTACTTGCGAAGTAAATTTATTTATTGTTTAAGAAACCGAAACTAAGATAAATAAATTAACTTATTACGTTTTATTTATCGTTTATAAAACCGAACCTAAATCATTTAAATTGATTTATGGCAATATAATAAAGTTTAAAATATAACAAATTTATTGTGTAGATTTTACGATAAAATAATTTTGTCTTCTACACAAATTCCTATATTCTTAATGAAACTATTATGTATTCTAGCATTTTAGAATTAAATATAGAACAAACAAGCTAAATAACCAATCTGAAATTTTTCTACTATATAGCATTGTATAATACACAGTTTGTATAAAAAAGCAAATAGTTTAATAGAAAAAAGTTAAAATTATTTTATAACTAGATTTTTCGAACGGTAAAATAATAATCAGACAAGATTATAATAATCGTAGTTTATAAATTTTATGAAGATGAATATTCCAATAATAAAATGTTTTTGAATAATAAGTAAATAAAATTGTTAGAACTAAACAAAACAAAAAAAAAAAAAACGGTTCATGCAATCTCAGTTATAAGAGTTAAAGACAATCTAAAATGTCAATCAGACCGCGTGACACGCATTCCCATAGTGCGTGTACGAGTTCGTGAAGGCCTGAAAGAAGAAAACTGTCTATTCTGCTACCATATACCAATTCCACATACACTATCGTCAATGGCACTACGCTTTATACCCTCAAAATAATAGCCAGATTCCAGGATAAACACACATTTGTTCTTCAGATACTAATTCTTCAATCGTACAAATAACTAATCATTTTTTATTGAAGTTGTTTTTATAAAGAATCTATGTTAATAAAAATATATTTTTATTTTGAATATTATTTATCCATGAAATATGTAAATTCAATATTCGTTCCTGAAAATTTTTACTTGACTAACCCCTATATCCATAAACAGTTTCGTTAAAAATAACGGTTCGTTAAAATGAAAATTCTATTTTTCCATAGCTTTAAGTATGGCCCAAATCCACATTTGTGAAAAAATACTACTTTTTGTACCTGTTTTATAAATTACTAGTAGTATTATGTAACGGATTTACTAATTATTTTTTACTTAAACACGTGACATGTAACCGATAAAAATTTTAATTATTTAAGCTAGTTGAAACCGGTTAATTTTTCGGTTAGCTGTATAAGACAAAATTCTGTAAAAATGCATATAGTTTTTGTCAAATTGTAAATTTATATTTGTTATATAAACAAATACAAAAATTATTAACAAATTTTCATTATTTACTTTAAAAAATCAAAATTTAATTATAGGTTATTAAATATTATTTTCTTAATTTAGAAATAAAGATCCAATTTTTGATAAAAAAAGTTTAAAATTAATAAATTTTACTTCAAATACATTATATAAAAATAATCTCACATGTTAGTTTTGTTTTCAAAAAACCGGTATTATATTGTCTTTTTAAGGATTCAAGATATCGTTTAAGATAATGGTTAACGTTCGCAAAATATTTACAAAAATATCGGTTGGCTGGTTTAATTAACAGTTTTTTTATAGGTTTCATATAATAAAAAATTTACACGTACAAAGAATTAGTTCCGATTGCAAAGCAGTACGGCAGACATCCGCTGCCGGTCGCAACTGATAAGAGCTGGCCATTGGCGTTGTGTGCAGCAGCTCTTCGGTAACGCGACGGGAAATACCGCTCCGAACCGTTTCCAGTCTGGTCGGTCGCGTGAACAAAAAGCGTGAGCGCGCATGCGCGCGTGAGTAACGACGCCAGGATTAGCCGGATGGGACAGTGACGGAGGGACGCGGACTTTATCTGGAGGAGTCGTATTAATCTCCTTTCTCTAGAGCACCGCGAGAATCAGAAAAAAATAAAACAACACACACACTCAGCCGAGCCATCGGAGCAAAGCGTAGATTTATAAATTACCGGATGCAGCACGAAGACGCGATGACAATTACTAATGTTTGCGTATTATCGTTCACGCGCTAGTATTGTAATGTGTTAATGATACTGGTTTGAATTCTTTATTTTCAACATTTGTTTTCCTTCTTATTTTGTCCTTTTTTCATTATTATCAACGGAATAATTTATAGTGATTATTTCGTGATAGAATTATTATATTTTATGTGTAAAAATATCCATGGATATACTCGCTTTTATTAAAGAAATATTAAAGATTATAATCAGTGTTTTGTTATTGTAATTTTTAACAGAAAACATAATAATCTGTGTTACATACGGGCATAAATCTGAGTATTTTTCCTTATTTATAGAAAATATCTTGTAAAAATACATTATTAAATATTTAATACTTACATATGCATTAGATATAATAAACACGGATAGGTGAACATACCTGTAACAAAAAAAAACTAATATTAAATAACTATATAAACTAATAATTTAAGTTAAAAAAAAAATGTCAAGTAAATCTTGTACAAGAATTTTTATATGATAAATATTCTTGGCATGAATACAAGTAAAGAATGCGGAAAATATTAAATTTTCTACATCAATAAGTTAGTTTTAAAAACTATTACCATACTTAGAAAATTGAATTTAAGTGCTGTCAACTTCCACAAAAACTACATATTGTATGTGCGTGCAAAACTATTTCAATATTTATTACATTAACATAAAATTTCAATATAGTTTTGGGAAAATATAAATTTATTTTATAAAAATTACAAAATATATTTTCAATGCATTGAAAATAAATAACAAATAATTTAAATATTTGAACAGCTGCGTCAAAACAATATTTTATATTTATTGTTTTCGCTCAATTTCACGTGAAATTATTTTCATTTACGCTGCACGCATTGTGCAATAAATTTTCGTACAACAAAAAATTAATTGCATAAATTCATAGATTTAAAATAATATATCTCCCTTGATAGATATGCATTTATTTGTATCTAAAAAGGGATGGAAAAATCATTGCATACATGTGTATAATACGGACTGAATTTGCTATATTACATGTTTTTGTTTACACGAACTAAAAACTGGAGCACTATTCAATTGCAAAAAAAAAAGAAGATAGCAAAACTATACAGTATCTGTCATTTCTTTGATGTTTCCATATACAGTGAAGAGTTTACAATTTAAATAATTGTATATTGGAACATTCGAATAGTGTTTTTGAAAATAATATAAAAAATAGTTTGTACTTGAACGCAAACATACTTTGATAAGTAAAATTTTGTTTGATTTAATAAAGAACATTTTCAAAATGATGCAATTAATTATTATTATGTTTACATAACAAACTAGAATAATTTTATATACATATAAAATACTAATAAAATTATGCCCATAAAACCAATTAAAACAGTATGCAAAAATCTATCTAAATTAATTTTTTTGCCAATCAATACCTTGTCATTTATATATATAAATTAATACGAAATATACATATACTATGTATTTATCAACAAAAGAATTGCAAAATTTCGTGTTTTAATATTTTTCAAGTAAAGCTAAAACAGCAAAAAGTATCTTTATCATTATAAATAAAAATTCGTTCATTTTTATAATAAAAATTTTGTACACGTCTTCTGAATTTAAAAATTAATTTTTCTTTTCAGAAAATTAAAATTAATATTCAAAAATTTACATTTTCTACAGATAAATGTAAATTATATTTCAGATGTATAAAAATTATACATTACTTCCAAAATGTGAATCAATTTCAATATATTTATAAATATAATTTAATATTTAAAATAACTTTGTAAAATTTGAAATAAAAATTACAATGTAGAAGTAAATTATTCATACAATAAAAACGGTACCTTTTAAAAAAAAGCAGCACTTTCTTATTGTTCCTTATAAAATTACATCAATAAAACATTGTTAAAAATAACCCACCAAAAAAGTAAATATAAAATGGAACAAAAAAACCTGGCAAATGAAAACCGTAGTACCGTTAAAAACTCGCAAGCCGGCGTCGTATCGTTTTAAGGAAAAAGACGTTAGTCCTCGACGGACGAGGACAACAAGGGAAGCGACGCGATATTACCACGATATGATCCGCGGCGGATTATGCAAATCTGCCAAAAAAATATGTGCTGATGTCACGAGATGATCAAGTAATTTCGGGGTAACCGAAATCGACGTAGGATTTGCAGCCGCGCGCTCGTAAGAGGACCACGCATTCGCTACCGGATAGAGACGTTAAAAATTTCAGAAAGACAACGTTAAAAAAAAACGGGGAATAAGATGAGTTAAAGACCCAAAAATTTAAAAAAGATGAAAATTGTTTTATAATATGTATACCGTTACGTAATTTTTTGCTGTAAAGTAGAAAAAAAAAATATTGGCCCATATTCCCACCTCTTTTGTTTATGAAAAAGTGCTTTTATTTTTTGCTATCAAATACATTTTTACTTATTATAGTATTTCTATTTTCGATATATTTATTTATATCTAATATTATAAAAATCAAGCAAATTAATTAAAATTACTTAATAAGCAAATTAAAAATAATACATATTGAACAATAATTTAAATTTTTTATGATCTAGTAACTTATTTGTTACCTAGTAACTTGTTTTTTATGCTGTTATTTGCTGTAAATGTCATTTGTATCAGTTTTTCTGATGAAGACAGACGTTGAGTTCGTTAAAACGTCGATTATTAATAAATATTAATACAAAACTTCAACCTAAAACCGTTTTATTTAAAAAATACGAGAAATATCTACGATTAAATTTGAATAGATAATAGAACAATAATTATCAAGCAAAATTGTGTGGAGAGAATAGTAAAGGAAATTAGATTGCAAGTACGTGCATTTCCATAACAACAATGTCACATTTCCTGTACAAGATTCACTTAGTTTCAATCAATTAATGTAGTACGTACGTATGTACGGTGTTCAATGCATTCAGCCTAATGCTATCGTAGCTATACTACGTGTAGCGTTATATGTGTTGAATTGATAATGTGATCACTTATTGTTTATTCAACAGCTGTTTTCATTTACTTAATGGTATCAGTGTTCATTCTTTTCCGGATAAAAAAATCCTTTATAATATTAATTTATTAGTTGTAGGATTTCTTTTCTATTTGTTTAGAAAATAACATATTTTAACGACAAAAATCTTTTAGAATTTATATAAAATAATATAACTTTAAGTTTAAGTTCTGTATTAATATTTATTGTATGAGTTTTCCTGATGAAGACGGACGTTGAGTGTGTTGAAAAGTCGATTATCAATAAATATTAATACAGAACTTAAACCTAAAGCCATTTTATTTTTAAATATCAATACTATCAGAAAGATGATTAAAAAAGAAAAGTTCTGATTTTTTTTAAAAGTTATACAATGATCTCAATATTTATATTTAATAAAAATAATATTTAGCTGTGCATAAAATGTTTATTTTAAAAGACAGTACAAAATAATAAAAAGTTTTCTATTATAACCATTGCAAAATTTGAAAGAATACTTCTTTGAGCTTGAATTAAAAATAAAGAAAAAAATACTTATATTTTATGAACAATATTAAAAAAAAAACAACATAAAGTACAGACAAATTCATCAGGATTAAACTTTAAATTTCTTTATACCATAAATGTGTTAACTGAAGCAAAGTTTTGAATAATGCTTATCATTTATAATAAAGTTGAAAATATCATTGAATGCATCAAGAAAAATTCTGAAGATAGCAAAGTATTTTTATTATCCTGATCTGCCCGCCCTTCTTCTTTTATGTGCAAATCTTAATTTCAAACAGTCAATGAAAATGAAAAGTTTTGCAGCATTAAGAGAAAGTTTTTGGAAAATTTTCTTTGATAAAAAGATATATATTCGTTCGCTTTCAACTTTGCTTAGGCATAATAATCTATCAGATAAAAGTGAAAATTTGTTTCATTTATAATAAATGAATACGGTCGTTTTATCTTTATCGTTATCTGACTTAGCACATTTGCATTTCAAATATAATTAAAATATAAAAAGAATATTTTAAGTTCAAATTCTTCATTTTCCAACATTATTAAATTTAAATATTATCCATATAATTTGTATTTATTAATTAAAAATTATATATAATATAGAACCATGTGTGTCTAACAAAAGTTTTCCTAAAAAACTCTCTTGATAAAAATTGTTTTATTTATTCACTGCCAGGCTATATATTTACTTACCTATTTTTATTTTGTTTGTTAGTGCATTCAAGTAAAAGTGAAGGTTACTGTCAATGTACAAGTAGTTCAGTTAAAAATAAATTATTATATAATGCAACTAGATTCCCAGCTGTGCTAGCTCTTGTAATAAAGATTTGGTAGGTTACATTTCTTAAATACATAATAAAATACACAAACAAACTTATGCTGACATTATTCGCTACTAGACTAATAGCTTGCACACGGTCATTGACAAAATAGGATAGTCAAAGTTACAATTCATATATTTTTATTGTAATTTCATATTGCTGTATTGATAATTGAATTTTCTTTTATTACATTTAAGTATAAAGTTTATAAATTCACTTTCAATTAACTGGTAAAATTTAGAACACATGTTTCAAATAAAAAAATACAACTTTATTGATACAACTTTATTGCTGCACATATATATATATATATATATATATATATATATATAAATATATATATATATATATATATATATATATATATAAATATATATATATATATATATATATATATATATATATATATATATATAAATATATATATATAAATATATATATATATATATATATATATATATATATATAAATATATATATATATATATATATATATATATATATAAATATATATATATATAAATATATATATATATATATATATATATATATATATATATATAAATATATATATATATATATATATATATAAATATATATATATAAATATATATATATATACATATATATATATATATATATATATATATATATATATTTCTTCTTCCTTAATTATAAGTACAAATACTTTTTATCCGCCTCTCTCTCATACTAATCTTCCAACAAAGTCTCCAATTTACCGTAAGTGTCACTCATTTAATAAGTTAGAATTAAGTACAGATATTTTTTTCATGTTCTCTTCGTATTTTTATTAAGTACATTACACATTTTACATACTTGATGTTTTTAATTAAATTTATATCTTATGTGAATATTTTATAAGTTTATGTTTGTATTATTGCACCATTTAATTGGGTTGTTGTCTGTTTAGTGAAACTAAATAAATAAATATAAAACAATAAATACTCAAATGCATTTATTAACATTGCAGTTTCATCATGTCTTCATATGTTTTAACTAATTGTTAGTTTATTTTATAATAATTACTCCTCTATGCTTATTTTTGTAAATATTTGTGTTTGGAATTCAACAACAATCTCACTTAGAATAAATATAATAAATAAAAATGTTGTTTTTTTTTATATTTTTAACGTAAAATATAAATTTAACGCAGATAAAATAAACATATGTAACAAATTCCCAGTTCTGGGACTTTACGTTCCACAAAAGCGAACAAAGCTCTTCAACGGCTGCCACCATATTACGATGGTAAAGCGGAATGTTTTCTCAGGCAAAATAAAATGCATCTTCACGGTCAATTTAGTCGCCTCGCATCGTCCGAATATATACTGATTACTTTATTAACTTAGCGGCCGTTAAAATGCCCAGCATTGCATGTGATATATCGTTCACCCAGTTAACTCGGTTTTAAAACAGTTCATTCGCGGATTATATGCAGATATGCGGTAACTGGTTTTCATTTTATGGAATAAAATGTTTTGTTTTCCATTAGAGAGATAATAAGAATATTCTGAAGTGCATTTTTATTTAAAAGTAGAAATGTATGTAAGTGAAATTATTGTGATTAAATGATATTTTTTTCGAATTAATGGTATAAAGAGAATGTTGATTACAGAAAAGAATGTATCTTTAAAGAAAATTTGCATTTTATGTTCGAAATTATGTTAATTACTTCCTTCAGAGTTTATTGAAAAAATTCTGAACGTTTAGCTTAAAAACCATACTTATATTTTTACTAGTTAAATGTTTTAAATAAATCTGGCCATTATTATGTTTATTTACGTATTGAATAATTTCTATTATATTTTGCACAATAATAATCTAATAAAAACATACTTCTGCAGGTTAATTTTTGTCTCTTTACATACAAACATTTTTTTTTTACTAAAATAGTAGATATTGTTAAATTAAAATAAAAACTTTTATAAACAAATGTTTAACATTTTTTTTCAATTTCTTGCTCAGAAAAAATATTAAGTGAATAATTATAAAAAACGTAGACAAGAATATATATATATATATATATATATATATATATATATATATATATATGTATATAAATAAAATAAATATTAATTATTACAAAACAATCTTTAAAATATAAAATTTAAAACAATATATACATACACGTAATTTTGTAAATTTAAGTAAAATAATTAATTTACCATATTGTATATATATATATATATATATATTTTTGTCAAAAAAAGTAAGTAAACTTATTTAAAATACACGTGTTTTATATTTCTATAATATAAAAATTTTCTTGTGACGTCTGTATATATGTATACATATTAAGCTAGTGTAAATCAGTTGTCTCAGGTTTTAAGTTCTAGTTCTGTGTTATTATTAAATCGACGTTTCAACGAACTCAAAATAAAATATTTTAATTTTATTAGATGTTACTCACACATAACAATAAATAAAATACAAAATTATAAAAAATTAAATTAACTATAAATAAAAATAGAAAGTCTCTCGGATATTCATTTTTCGGTAAATTACGTCGAACCCAGACATAAATAAAATCGCAGCTAAGTGTGCGAGCGATAACCTAGAGCCTGAACTTTTTCATTAGTTGATTGAACCGTTTCTATGGCAGATTCGAAATGGCATAGAGATTCAGTTGGCGTGTAACAAAGTAATGCACACAAGCTTTGTGCTTTCCCGATAAAAATCCTGAGTGATGGCCGATCTAAAGCCGCGGAAATTGCCACTTCTTCTATCTGAAAGCGAAGCGACTGCAAAACGCTCAGTATTCCATACGATTTCGACTTTCACAAGATGAGCGCAAATCGTCAATACTCAGTGCTGACCTTGAAACTTTGACACTTAAATTTTTGTTGGAAACGCGAAATTCCGTTCAGAAATTTTGATATTATCGAAAAAGGTCATAGTGTCAGCGAAAGTTCGGTAAAGTGATCTATTATTGAGAGAAAACTAAAACTATATTAAGAAGATTTCTTAAACTTATTTGACATTTTTGAATAATTTATGATATTAAATTCAAGTTTTTACTGTAGAATTATTGAACATATTAATATTTAATAAGGAAATCTTTTTAAATTTCATTACAAAGTAAATTTATAGTAAAAAAATTTTCAGAACTCATTTTATAAAATAAACTGCTTTAGATTCAAGTTCTGTATTAAAATTAATTTATAATCAACGTTTCGACGAAACTCAACGCTCGTTTTCATCAGGATAAACTGATTCAAATTTCATAACATATTATAGAAACAAGTTAGTAGGTATAACAAATAAGTGACTAGACACTAAATTTGATAGATTTTTTAAACAATGGAAGCCTATATTTATTGATATTATCTTTTCCCTTATATATTTATATATATATATATATATATATATATATAAAACGAAAATATAATGACTGATAATAATTTTAGATGTCTGTGGATAATGGGTTTTGCAGTCAGAAAATTTGGGATAGATGTTAAATAAATACAATACAATCGAAAGCTTGCCTTCTAAACTTGAATGAGTTTTATTTAACATCTATCCCAAATTTTCTGACTGCAAAACCTATATATATATATATATATATATATAAATATATATATATATATAAATATATATAGTATAAATAAATTATATAGTTAATCTTAATGCCAACAATACTAAGAATTTTTATAGTTTTATTACATAATAAATATTTTTATTTTATTTGATAAAATAAGAGTACGATTTAACAAACAATATATTTTAATTAAAATAATTGTTACTCCTATTAATTAAATCGAGCTATTAATTAAAAATATTTTAATATTCATTAATAAATTGATAACCAATACCTCTTATTTAATAAATAAAGTATTTTATAAATTTACAATTAAATATTGAATATTTATACAAAATCTTTTAGAAATAATATGCAAATTTTAATAAACAAATACCTTTTATTTTTCCATCAATATATCCATGAATGTAAATCATATATTTTAAAGCAGTTTGCAATGGTTTAAATCAAATAAAAAAAAAAACGAATTTTCACTGATGCAATTTATAAATGGTAATTTTTCCAAAGTCAAAGAATCTAAACGAAATAAAAAAAGTACCAATCGAATACTAAACTAAATAAAACTTTCGCATAGCGTGAATGCAAGCAAAAAAATTCAACAAAATCGAGCGGAGCGCTAATTTAAAAGTCATACAGGAGCACCCGTTGTCCACACAGCTCTCCTGACGATTTCCGCTTGAACGTAATTTGCAAGTGTAAAACGTTCGCAAAATCGTCAACGCGGGATTTTGATCTCGACGATCTCGAATGATAAAAAGCCGCCGCGCCCGTCTCTCTATTGAGATAAGAAAATTGGCCGAGGTCTTAGAATGTTTTCTATGCGAAAAGAAGAAATAAATGGCTGGGGAATGGACAAGAGGAGGGAAGGGTGGGAAAGCCTAGCAATGGGCGGAAAACGGAAATAGCTTCTAACTATGACGTTCGCATGCAGATTGTCTTTGAGCACGACGTTCATCAATGTGGCCCCTCCCACCCCCCGCATAGGCGGAGCAGTCGATGTCAATTCACCTGGTTTTTGTGACCGAAAAAGGTAAAATATATCGACGAAAGGTTTTAGGTTAAAAACGCAATCTCAGTGTTAGGTTTTTTATGGGTATTGTTCCAGCGCGATGTGTAGGTTAGGAAATTTATGGGGAAACAATGTTGCATGTTTAAATTGAGTTTTAGCAAGAATTTACGTTTTAAATTTATCTAATATATATTTTCAACAAACTTAAAACGAATACATTTAAAATGAAAAGTTTGTGTATTTCGTATTCAAACTGGATTTTTTGATTTGTACTTATATATCAAAAATCGAAATAAAAAATATATACTTTACTAACAAATCTTTAATATGCTGGACACACACTGCCAAAAATGGAAAACAAAACCGTAAATTATTTGTTTAATTACATTAAATATATACACAATCACGCCATGTATCGAAAAGGTCCCGAAATTAGTTTTCTCCAAATATTCGTATCCAGACAAGCAACATATACGTGCAACATACGATATGCTCAGCTGAAGTAATATTTTCTATTTTACTAAAAAAAAAATCTATCAATTTACAAATTGCAAATATTTGATTGCATTCTTTTGATACAGACCCTGATGGATGTTGCCAATATAGTATTACATAGTTTTTAATATACAGGTAGCGTAAGCTCGTCGTGGGACATCCTGTATTTATAAGAACGTAACACAAATTTTTCCAATTCAACTAGAAATTAATATACGGCAATCATTCCTATCTAAGAATGCACATCTTTCATTTCATTCTTAATTATGATACTTCTCATAAATACTTTTATATTTACTAACTGGATCAAATGTTTCCAGTCTCTTTTGCCGAAACACACTTTTAATGTTACTTATATATATATATATATATATATATATATATATATATATATATATATATATATATATATATATATATATATATATATATCGTCAACTTGGTGCATAAGTAGCCAATCTTCATTTTTATTGTCGTATTGATATTTAAAAAAGTACCATAAAGATATACATATATTTACATTACAAAACTATCTCCAACTTCTATCGCAATTTAATTTAAACTTATGATATTCTCCAAATAAAAGAAAACTTTAAACTACTACAACTTGAAATTCAAACTACGGAGATAGATCAGTTCTGCACCAAGGTAACATATTCTTTTGTCATTCGTTCAAAATCAAAATATAAAAAATATTGTTTTTAGAATTAAATTACAATTTTTTTTAAAAAAGTATTTAACTTGTTTAAAATATAAATATTTCTTTATAAAATGTATTTAAAAAAAAATGTTTTTATTTAAAAAAATAAATAAATGTAAATAGCATTATATTTTAAGAACATTTTTTATTATGTTTGTGCATTTTGTATAAACGAATTAAGTATTCTTTCGTTTATTTTTTTTCAGCATATTTTCTTAGGATTTGCATAAAAATTCTGTAGAATATTTTTTTATGTGTATTCAAGCACTTATTTTGTTATTTAATATCATTTCTTTAACGAAGATTCTCAAATTGCTGACCTATTTTTTTAAATAGATACACTTATTATATAAATAAATATTTTTCTGTTGTAATATGACATTTTCCGTAAAAATGTTTATTTAAACCCATCATTAATTTTTTTATTTTTGTATTTTACACATAAAAAGTAGAAGTATGTTCTTTAGTAAAATGTTCTCAATAAAATTTTAAAAGAAATTAAAACAGTTTCTTACAAAACAGTTTATGTAAAAGATTTAACAAATATTCTATAAAATATACTTTACAAAAATAAGCAACAGTAAATATGTACTTTCACAATTTTACATCTTAATTTTAAAATATATGATCATTTGTAATTTGATAAATTTGCAATAACTAAACAAAGATGAATTCTTTTTGAAATTCCTGACTCAATTATGATAAAATAACTAGTTATTAACTAGTATTAAAAAAGAATAGCAAATAATTTTGCGATATGACATTTACTAACAATATAAACAATAATCAATAAAGATTATTCAGCGAGAAAACCAATTCTATCATCAGCATAACGTTACTAAAATAACGATATTATTTGTTGTTACGTTTACATGGGCATATATAGCAAATTAAAACTTTTTTAAAATTTATTTTTATACGCTCATGTAAACGTAGCAACAAATGACACCATTATTTTAGTGACATTATAGATTATACTAATGATGGAATTGGTTTTTTCGCTGAATAACCTATAGCAATGAAACAAAATATATTATCATACAACTGGATTGCTAGGTAATAAACAAATTAGCAGCGTTATATATCCAACAAATTACGTAACCATATTCATAAATTATCTAATCAAGTTTGAAATCAATAATTAAAAAGACAGCAACTCTTTAATATTTCAATTACTCTCATCTAACTTTTGATTAATATCTGATTAAATCGTTCGTTTGTTTTGAGCTTTACCCGTTATTGAAGCGTAAATCCGCGTCAATTTTCCGTACAATATCCTTCGATGGGTACTGCGAACGAAAAACAGCAGACAGTCGAAATTTTATTATTCATTAATTCGTGCAAAGACCGAATTGGCTTGACGACGTCAAAACCGTGAAGTGATAAAGAAGATTTTGCGTTTCGGTTGTTTGAAAGTGTCAATTTCGTTCAAGCGTCTTTGCGCTGGTTGGAGGGGTTGACGCGCCGCTTACATCGGGACAACCACCACACAGCCGTCTTATATCCTAAGTAGATGGGGATTGGGGGGGGGGGGGACTTCAAGGCCGATGCGATGTTGCCAGCCGCCTAAAATAATGTATACTTCTACTTTCAGTTCAATCCACTTACGTGGCATACCTAATTATTATTCAAATGCTCTCAACGAGTCCATGTATTATTCATTGTACATTAAGGCAAATGGTGTGGCTGCCGTAGGCGAATTTCTATATACTTCATCGTGTCGACGCCGATGAAAACGGGCTTGTTACGAAAATCAAACCAGAAATCTACGATAAATAACATGTAACAGATACACGTATACAAAATTTGGAGCAATCATTTATTGCTAGAATTCGTTTATTATTGTGATTAAAGTTAATTTCCTACAGATCTATTTTAAAATTTTCCTGTTCAAATAAATGTTTTCAGTTAATTTATGTAGATTATATATAAAATATTATATCGCAAAATATTTTATTCTATATATAATTTATTTAATGGAAAATATAAAATATATTCTCAATTTGTAAGTAATACAGATAAAAGTCGCCAAAATGGAAAATATGTAATTTGGATATTTTGTTATTACTTTCCACTTTATTATCTATCAACTTTTGACATAAGATTTGTTACATAAACTAACACTATTTTTTTAACGTAAAAAAATATTAAAAACTGGGGTTTTCATTTTTCATTTTTGTATTAAGTTAAGTAAATTAATATTTATTTTAAATATTCTTTAAATATGATTATAAAAAATTATAGACACAACTATTTTAAAATCATTTTAATGTAAAACTATCAAATAACAGTTTTACGTATACTACATACATATATCTGTTATTTGGTTAACCAGTTTGGTTCTAATGTAAGTTTTAGTTACGCTACTTATAAAGCTAACATGGTTAAATAATGTTTATGAAACTTTGTGTTTATTCAGTTGTATTTAAGATATGTTTCTGACCACTTATATTTGTGTTAGCTCTAAATTATACTTACATATATTGCACACTTGACAATAAAGTTACTCGCATAGCAAATGTAATATATTTCGAATTAGTAGTTCCCGTGTTTATAAACAGAATCACAAACAACTTCATAAACAATTTATACTATTTACTAATTGTTTATAATAATTAAAAACTAATAAATATATTTTTATTTTACTTTTAAACTGAGAAATTTATATATTTTTTATATATAATTTTGTATAGAAAGTTGTACAGATTTTTTTATAGTAAAATATATCGTGCAAAGTCAGCAGAAGAGTTAGTTGCCAAGTTTAATTTTTTAAACTACTGATATTAAAAGTTTCAATTTCAAAATACAAAATTTTAACTTGGTTTTAATTTTTTTAGTTAATTCAGTTTAAATCTACTTTAAATCCTCGATAAATCCTTTCTACTACTATTACAGAGGGGTTTGACTTGCAACGTCCAGATGATATTTCATAAATAAATGACATTAAAAATTTTTTATTATAATGTTTTTAACATAAAAACTATTTTCAGATAAAATTCTGTTTAATTATTTTTATAAAAAGGACGTTTCGACAAAAACTGAACGCTCGTCTTCATCAGGTTAAATTTTTATTTTAATCCAAAAACAATTTTTATTTTGTTAGAATGAGTTCTGAAAAATATTTTTAGTTTAAAAATATCATGGACAAATCAAACCACCTGGTATAAAAAATATTAATAATTAATCATTTACTTTATCCCCAGGATAATGGTAAACTACAATCGCCACAAAGAGTTTTTTTTTAATTTCATTTTACAATACCAGTGAAGCAAAAGCTCAAACCACATAACGTCCCTTTGCTTTGTGTTATTATTGGAACAAAGTATATGCGTTGATCAAAAGTCGATTCTTATCGTCGAAAATAATTCAATGATTATCAATGATGATTCGGAAAAGGTAACAAACGATCACGGTGTTCAAAGCACATTTTAATGATATTAGTTTATCCTGTACGTGGTATCGATTGTTCGTACTAGCCGGGCAAATAAACCGCCTAGCTATTGTACAACGTACAAGGCCGCCTTTTGCATTCTAATTTCCAATGAATACAAGGTAAAAACTGTAATTGCTTCTTTTTAGCTTTGACTAGATGTTGGACAAATTTGTAAATAATGTATTTGGGTTATTTTGTGTAGCGTCTGAACTTTGTACATTTTGTTGTTTTTTGTCTTTTTAAATAGAGACACTAAATTACAGAGTAGCGTTGCAATTAAAAATAATACAGAACTTTAACCTAAAACGGTTTTATTTTAAAAATAATAATATCTTAAAGAAAAATAATAACTTTAATTAGCTCAAAAAAAGACTATACAATGAACAATAACATATATATATATATATATATATATATATATATATATATATATATATATATATATTTCATATAATTATATATATTTCATATAATTATATATATTTCATTATATTACACTATTATTATCCAAGATGAAAAGAGTATTATGAATGTAGATGAAGCTGAAGTTGCTTGTCAGTTTGGAGGAAACTGATTTCGAGATAGTGAAAAGAGTTTGCGCCACACCCCTTTGGGTACATGGTATGATTATGTATGTATATTATTATCCAGTACAGGGGTCAAATATTAATTCCCTAGGTCTTGAATTTATTACAAAAATATCATTATTTCTCAGTTTTTCCTTTCGAAATTTAATTTTAAAAATGTAATGTACTGTATTTCACAGCCATACATACTAGCAAATACAAAATAATATTACACTTTTATGTATTTTAAATTGAATCACCTCGAAAATTTACAACTGACATACGAAATATGTTGCCTAAAAATTATTATCTCCCCCCTGTTGTGGAGCAGATAAATTCAATAGACACACGAGTTTTTAACAAAATTTATAACCTGTAACCTACTCAAACACAACGTACGATTCGATATAAATGTGTCTGTGGGTGAAATTATATTACATTTGAATGACGTTTTCTAAATATCTTCACGCTTGCGTTGAAAAATTTGCCGAGCGAAAATTTTTGATTCATTTAATTATCAGACCGCTTTTGTTCGGCGGTACACCAGAATGCGGCAGTGAACCGTGCATGGCCGATAACACAGTGTGATGGCGGGCCCTCTGTTTGATATTTTAGTCAAGTGTCTATTATTGAAATTCAATATGGCGGATTTTTTTACATTTTTGCATTGTGAAATGCTATCGCAGTGTGAATAAACATGGTAAACAGATTCTGATAAAAAAACGATTAAAGTATGCTATATAAAGTTCAAAATTGATAGATTTTTCTCAATAGTTAATTTAAAATTAGATTTTTTTTTTATCTGAATAAATAAGTTAAAAAATATTAAGTAATAATAATTATGCTATTTATATTTTAAAAAATCACATTCTATAAATTATAAATATACATACTTACAGATAAATACTGCAGAAATAACAAGATTGTGAACATACCTGAAACAAGAAAAAAAAAAATAGAAAAATTCATAAAAAAAAAAAACTAAATAAATACTAAATGGTACATACATATGAGGAGCAGACTTTCAAAATGCGTTTTGTCCAAATTCCATAATTTTCAGAAAGAGGCAAAACGTTTTTTACTAAATCTGAAAGTGCATTACGTGCCCATTGGACAAAACGCGTTTTGAATGTCCAAGTAACATTTAATATTTATTTCAGACGGGACAATATGCGTTTTAAATGTCGAATTTGTCTTAAAAGATGCGTGTTTGCGCATAGAACGTAATACCATCACTAACTAAAAATTTTACATTTTGGACAAAATGCATTTTGAAAGTCTGCTCCTCATATATTCACAATCACGCCATGTAACTATAAACTCTTTTCATTATACAGAAATCAGTTTCAGCTAAACATTCTTATCCAGACCAGACAAGCAACTTTTGCTCAGTATTTATTTGGTGGAGATGTTATAGAAATGGGGTTAAAATAAAACTAAAATAAATATAGTAATATGTAGATATTAATATTACAAAATTACGTATAAAAATAAATTTCATTTATAATAATAAAGAATAATCTTTAATTGAACACTAGGCTGTCGTTGCGTACCTAGATCAACAAATTTATAAATTTTTAAAAGGAAGCCAAATTTCATTTAAATCAGTGCCTTTACACTGATTGCTGTTATCTTTAATTAAAAATTGATAAATTACATGATCTAGTTATTTATTTTGTTACCTAGCAACCTGTTTCTATGTTCTGTTTATTTACTGTAAATATTATTTGTATCTTTTCTCCTGATGAAGACGTAGGTACGTTGATTTCGTCAAAACGCCGATTATCAATAAATATTGATACAGAACTATAACCAACAGCCGTTTTATTTTAATATAATGAGTTTTGAATTTTTTTTATTATGTTATAGGAGTAATTAACTACGTTCAAATATTCTTTTTACAATTTTAAATAAATAACTTTATTTATATTTAATTTATTATATTTTGATCAGGTTGAGTTTTTATTTTAATATAATGAGTTCTGAAAGATTCTTTACTATGTTATATTATTATTATTATAAATATTAAATAGATTTATGTTTAAATGTTAATCATTTTCTTATAAGACAATAAATAAAATAACGAAAAAAAAAAATCTATTATTAAATATTATAAAAACTTTTATTATAGTCATTTTCATTCTAGCACTAGTAATAATATCTAGAAAAGGAACGAAACGCGAGTTTTCATCTGAAATATTTTCTAGTTGCATATCGTGCGAATGTTTCCGTTGCGGTAGCGCTGCAAATGAATCGAGCGGAACCGGATATGGTTTCCTCCCCATTCTGCCCCACCCTTTTCGTGTTTCTTACCCCCTGCAGTAACGCCTTGCCCACCCCACGCCCCGTATCTGACACCAACGCAAAGAGATCGGGAGTGTTGTTGTCGCAACGATGTGCAAACCTTGCTTTCTCACTTGTCAAACAGAAACGTACTTGACGTTATCGCCAACACCGATAGATGTCTCCGTCTATTTGGTGAGATGAATATTGTATTTTGGTGGATGCTTCCCTCATTGACTTAGGGAGGTGTTTTGCATTTAATTAATTAGATAATGAGTTCACGTCGTGTTCATGTATAAATTAATACACGAACAGTACAATTCTGATAACAGATTTTCAATTAAAAATTTTGGTGAATTTGTTACATTATATAATTACAATAATTGCAGTTAGTAAAATTATTTTGTATTCTATGCTAAAATTTTACTGAAAAAAAAACAGACTTAAAATTAATGAGATAAGTTTTGTTTAGCCTAATTTGATACGACAAAAGATTTTCTATATAAACGAAACACGGAAAACCAATCGGAAATAAATAATTAATGCAATAGAGTGTTAAAATTTTAATGCTCTTCTTAAACTTGAATGACATTATATTTTTTTCGTCTAGATTCATACTAGATTTCTAGTTCAATTTTCGTTCAAGTTTTGTTCAATTTTCATACTTTTTTCACAATCGGTCGTGTATTGTCGAGTTTCTTCGATTTTTTCCGATGTAATGCCAGTACGCCAACTTAAAAATATAAAGTATTTAATTTGACAGATACTGAAAAACACATTTAAACAAAAATGGATACATATAAGATTGGTAGAATTACGTGCGCATGCGTATAATGTATCTAGTATGAAACTTGAATAGGAAAATAGAGCATGTTGTATATTTCTATACTAGGAAACTTGAAAGAAACTTGGATGCAAAAATCTGATTTACATTAAACTAGAACTGACTATCTGTACTTGAACGAAACTTGAACTAGAAACCTAGTATGAATCTAGACGAAAAAAGTATAATGTAATTCAAGCTTTACTTAATAATAAATGTTTCTTCCTCTACAATTATTAAGCGAAAAACATTTCTGAGACGTAATCAAATTCTTCATTTACCACTTCATTCTTTACGAACATAAAGCCACCTCTTTCTTGTACGACCTTCCAACACGCTCGTACAAAGTAAAATGGCGTCAACCTACAAACATCCACTATCAGATCTAAACCGAGAAGCCTTGTATACGTGCGTCGGTCGCAATTACGAGCCGACATGTCGTGTCAGACGGCCGGCCCGTCGCATACCGACGCTGGAGCATCGGCGTCGACCCCGTAACACGGGTGGCACAAATCTAATTGAAATAGTGCCGCATACGCTAAGAAAACCGGCCAGTGTCCGCAGATAACCCAAAGCGAGAAAGAAGAAGGCTTTATATAACAACCCAGCAACTAGTTGAGGGCGCTTGTATGTAGAGTATGAATGTAGGAATTGGAGGGAGGTTAGTTGGTGGATATTGGACGACCTGAAAGCAAGACTTAATCTCGGATATATATTCCTGGTCTGGGTTATATACCTTCTTGCTTGTAATATATATCTCTCTCGACCAGTGACTTATCTCGGAGGTTTATGCTCTGCGGAATACTTGGACGCAATAAGACGTGGAATTTTTCGGGATTTTTACACTATGATATATTGTAGCAAAGTGTTTAATATTTACCGCGATGAACTGATATAACATCACAAAAAATATCGCGTTGATTGAATTATGCATGTTACAATTTCGTAAAAAAAAACTAATTACAAGTCTTCAGATTTCGAATTTGTCATTTGTTTTTTTTTTTTTTTAAATAATTATTAAAAAATAAATACAACCATACACATACAGCTATATATTCATAGTACTAACCTGGTGATTTATATCTAATCTTTCCTACATATTTATATATGATAGAACAAATTTAAACCACCAACACAATATTATAAATACGGCTGATACAGTTTCCTTAGAAATACCTTTCAATAAAATGATTATATTCAAAAATAAAATAAAAATAATATACCAGGATGATATGTATACATTATATAAATAAAATTTCACAACCAATGACACAGTAACAAAAATACAACAAAAATCTCTTCAAAGTAGAAAATAATTATTGATTTCTTTCCACTTATAAAATAGATAAGAACAGGGCTGAATTCGTAAAATTCTATATTACATATTTTCTACATGTTTTGCACGTAAAATATTATATATAAATATTCATTATTTTTCTATTTTAGAAATAAAGTTAGTTAGTTACATGCCGTATTTTCTAATTCTTTTTCAAAATATTTATTTGTTGTTTTTTTAATTAATTCTAATTTTTCTTTTTATAAATTATGCTAAGGTCTTCTTGTTACATTTAATTAATTTTTTTTTTAATAATGTCGTCGACTTTTATGGAAAGTGATTTAAGACGATAGCCTGATACAAAAATATATTTAAACATTAAAAAAAAATTGTTGTAGACCAAAAGCCTTTGTAGCTGTATATATATATATATATATATATATATATATATATATATATATATATATATATAAAACATCATTCTTTTAAAAATAATTCAAAGCAAATAATAGCATTTAACTTAATACATTAATTTAAAAAAAATACAACTTTGAAATAATATATAGTTACCAACATAAAAGTTTTATTAAAAATACTTCAACAAAAAACCCTAATTTCAGTTAGTCACTAAAAACTATTCTCCGTTAAAACTTACAACCACCGGGGCTGACATCATACCAGTAAAACAACGTCATTCTTAAAATCCCATAAAAGTTCAAGTACCACACTCTACACTCACGATCAACAATAAACGAAGCTAGGAGACCTCTCGACCGTCATCATCGTCCAACCAACCTAACGAAGCAGCCATCTTTTTAAAGTCCATTTCGCCAGAATGAAAGCATTTAACAGCAGTGCAGCGACATACTTACACCGAGACCACACAATTTATGTCCGAACTACTAAATGCAAAAGGGGGGTAAATATGTGGTTACTATGAAATGCACTTTTTCCCTTGCCCAGAGTTGTTTATTGTCATGGACGCGCCCCTGTGTAAGGTTACTAGTTTGGTTCGTAAAGAAAACGTAATGTACGAACCGAGACGACAGATGGAATATTTTTTAGTTTGTATTGCATTTTTAAAATGGTAAATAAAGTTTGATTATTTTTCTTTGTTTACAACGATAAAGAAGAGATTAATATTGTAACAAACGTAAATGTTCGTGCATCAAACTTTGAGCTACTATCAGCAATTTAGACATATTTTGAATTTTAATTCTGTGTATATCGTAAAAGATAGGTTTTTAGATTTTCGCATTGGAGTAAAAGGTAAACCAGTATTTTACGCTATTCAGCACATTTAATTCTTTGTTTCCAATAATTAATTTCATATTTAAAACTCCAATAACTACTTTTGTGAAAAATGCAATTTAATTATTTTTTTATGTCAATAAATAACATATAAATAATTAATAGTAATTAAAATTTTAAATATTCTACAGCATATAAAAATATTATCGTATATAAACATACAAAATTTTAATTTAAATTTTTCTCATAACAATTTTGTAATTGTGAATAGCGCGATATTAAATAATTACGCACTAGATAATTAAAATCCACAAAATATAATAAAAATGTATGAATTCAAATAAATAAAATTAATCAATAAATAAACATAAAACATATTATATTATTTATTTTAAATTTGATTCATTATGCATATATGTATTTTAAAACAAAATAAATTATTTACATATGTAATATAACATTACACAGTAAATATTTAATTTTTATCATATTTCAATATTTTGTAATAAAATTAAATGTTAAATTATAATAAATATGTATAATATTCTAAAATATTCTATAATTTAAAATGAAAAAGCTTTAGGATTAAGTTCTGTATATATTTTATTTAAATATCGACATTTTGATATAATTTATAAATTATTATCATTATTTTTTTAATAATTTATAAATTTTTAAGTTCAATTGTTTTTGATGTATTTCAACTTTTTTTAAATTTTTTGTTCGAAATTGGCAACATCTTTCAGGGTCTGTATATCAAGAATGCAATCAAATATTTGCAATTTTTAAACACGGTCTTATTAAGAAAGCTTTAGACTACTTTTTCATAAAAAATATTTAAAAATGTGCCTAGAACATTAAAATCTCATATTTCTCAAATGGAAACCATCTTTTTTACTACTTTGATGAATTTTACGTTAAATAACAGTGTTAGTTTATATAACATGTCCTATTTATTTTATTGGTTCTAATAAATCTTTACACTTTTCCTCATTATAAATCAATTACACTTGGGCTACCTCATTTTAATTAATTAACATGTCCTATGTTGAAAGTTGATCGATTTTTAGTAAAATAGAATATGTTGTTATTACTTCGAAAAGGTAGCCCAAAGCTTTCTTAATAGACTCCATTTACAAACAAACTATTTGACTGCATTCTTGAGATACGGACCCTGAAAGATGTTGCCATTGTCAAACAAAAAATTAAAAAAGTTGAAGTACGTCAAAGACAGTTGAATTAAAGTAAAATGTAATTAAAATCATATAGGAGTATAAAATTTACTCTGATAAGCAATTGCAAAGTTTTATTACTGTATAATTTATAATGTTTAATGATTTATTTATTACCTTTGACAAAGTACTGAAAAATTACTACTGACACGAGTATCATTGTATCTTTCTTCAAAATTACATCGGTTTTTTTTTTGAACATATAACAAATTTTGCAAAATGATACATTAAAGAAATGTTAAAATCTTATTTTTAATAAAACTTTTTTACAATGTTCATTATATCGCAGATTATACATAATTCTAATAGTTTTCTTTTGAATTATAAAGACTGTTTTAGCATTAGAACTATTTCTCCATGTCAGAATACAATAGTTCATAACCGAGTGATAAACACCAAAATATGCAGTATTAAAAGTTTTAGAACCGACAGATGATTTAATACTTCTCAATAGAAATATTATTTGACATAGTTTTACGCATATAGTTGTTAGAAAACAGATAGTGTAAGCTCGTCTTGGGACACAACTGTATAAAGGTATTAGTTTTTAGTAAATATAAGAGAAACAAAATCCACAATATAGAAGAATAATGCATTCATAATCCTACGTCGTACATATAAAATATTGTCTCATAACCTAACTTCACTACGACACTATTATTCTGTCTATTTCAGAGTGAACTTAAGCCGTGCGTCCTTGTCGGCTGCAATCTAAAACAACTGGATTTATTATCACGGATTAAAATTAATGGCGACTTTCAACTTCTGATACAAACGACAGAGAGTGCGTTGTTGCCCCGTCTTGTTGTAAAACTAGGGCGTCTAACACGCGAGAGTTTATTTCGAAGACAAGGCACACGCGGGGCCACTGCCAAACAACTGGAGCAGCAGCGCCAGCCTCTTTCCTGGTGTTTACATCGTGTTCTCGTGCCGTCGAGTGTCGAGGGTATTTAAAGCGACATTTTTCCCGAATAAATCTTGAGCTTTATTGTTGACGCAAACGGGGTAACGGAGACTATGACGGTCCTGCTTTGTTCTCTCATAACGACTCCAATGTTTTCACGAAACATATTTTACTTGGCAACCGTGAACCCTTTTAGAACGGATGGAAATGTTAAAAAAATAAAAAATGGGAAATGTGTACATTTGGATTTGCATTGTCTTTCTAAGCAAAAATAAAAATTTAAGATGCAATGCTGTGTTGCTAATTGCAGTTTAACTAAAATTATTGATTTGATAAAAATAAATATACTGTAACTTATTAAAAAATCTTTCACGACTTATTATACTAAATTAGACTGCTTTAGGTTGCAGTTCCGTATTAATATTTATTAATAATCGACGTTTTGACATACGTTATCATCAGGACAAATGATACAAATTTACAGTAAATAAACAGAACATAGAAACAAGTTACTAGGTAACAAAATACAGGTAAGTAGATTGTAAAATTTAATTTCTAAAAATTTCATCTCGTTTTTCTCTGACGTTTTATTGTGATTCTTCTAGAAGAAATATTTTATATAACGTACCAATCAACAAAATGTGCAGAAATTTTAACAATTGTTTATCTGATTTGATATTTTTCAAATCATACCGTTTTAAAAAATTCCTATATCTCAATATTGTTACGTTTTAATAGGTTTTTAAATATATATATTATATAATTATCAACTACTTAAAAAGGAATTATTGTGTCGCATATTTTTCATTTTTAAATCAAAAAGCTATATGAAAAAATAAAAGATAGTTTTTTCCTTTTTTAAACGTAATTTTTAATATTTTTTTTTGAAAAATTCATACAATATTTAATATATTAATTATCCATTTTTTTTTTGATTAAAAAAAAATTTACCTTAATTCAACTGTCAAAATAATAATTACTTTATCTACTAAAATAAATACAAAAAACAAGATAAATAAGTATAAAACTAGCAAATTATAAATAATTAATACAATTAGATATAAAAAACGTTATTAATTTATTACGCGTTTAGAGAATATTTCTCTAATAAAATAGGTTACGGCGCAAGCACATTTGTTTATTTCCATAGCCTCCGTGGATGAAAAAGCAGGAGCGACCTATCTAATGTAGTGTAAAACATAACCATGCGAAAGATCTAATTTTTACCTTCTATTTTCCGGCCCACTACAAATATCATGAGTGTTATCGTGTGTTCAAACCACAGCGCACACGTTTTTTTTTTTGCACGCATCTATCCGCTCCGCGTGTTTTGTATTGTATTAGTGATTTCATAGACGATAAAAAAGATATGATACCGTTTATACAGACCCTTTTTTTTCCTCCGGGGGTAAATTAAAATTGAGCACTTTACCCTGATGAGGGTATTTTACGGGATTATTTATTATTAATATAGTACAAAGTTAAATGGGACAGTAATAAGGTACTGTTATATCATTTATTATTCAATTAATGATGTTTAAATTGTTTTAAACTTTTTTGGAAGAAAAATGATGGAGTCATTTATAATTTAATTAATGTTTACTTAGAAAATATAAATTTTTAAGTTTTTTAATTAAATTTTTTTCGGACGTTCAAATAATTAATTATTTTTAGTTATTCGTTATTATGATAATGGCCAATCACATACCATTAATTCTATTGAGTTAAATATTTGATCGTACATAAATAAGTATAAGAGATAAATTTGTTTTTATCTGTAACAAAAACAAAGAAGTCGTAGTTCAGTAGTAGTGTGTTAGATTCAAACCGCAAAGAGCCCTGGTTCGCGCCGCGCTCAATCCAGAATTAAAATTTTAAAAATTCTGGTATTAAAACTTTGTACTACTGACAATAAACTGATATAAGTTGATGTAATGAAAAAATATAATTTAAAGTAAAAGTACATATATTTATATATACAGGGTGATTTATGACGTCGGGGAAAAGCTACACCGTTTGATTCCTATGAGTAATCTAAATAAAAAACTTCAAATAAACATATGTCCGAAAATGCTTTCTAACGGAACTCTGTAGCCGTTAGAAGTTTATTACATGTAACATCAATCGCGTTAGCCTTATTTATTACATCAGGAAAAAAAATAAAAGTCATAAACTTTTGAATAATTGTAAGATTACTGATTGATTTTCTAACATTTCGTTTAAACACTAGTAAACCAATTTACTAGTTTATAAATTTTTGTACACACATAAATAAATATTTAATAAACAATTTACAATAATTAAAAATCGAAGACAATTTTTGTCGGGACCCAGTAAGTCATAACTAGTAAATTGGTTTACTAGTGTTTAAACAAAATGTTAGAAAATCAATCAGTAATTTTACAATTATTCAGAAGTTTAGGACTTGTGTTTTTTTCCTGATATAATAAATAAAGCTAACGCGATTGATGTTACATGTAATAAACTTCTAACGGCTACAGTTCCGTTAGTTCCGGTGTAGTTTTTCCCCGACATCATAAATCATCCTGTATATATGTGTGATATTATAGTTTTTTAATGAAGTCTCCTTTAGTAAATTTACAAAACTTCAGTAAATTTGCTGTCAAGAATTTTCCATAAATAGGTAAAATTTGTTTAGTTCTGTAATAATATTGTTGGTATAATTTACATACATTTCTAAATTTACATAAAGGATGTATTTTGAAATAAATAAATTACACTTAAAATATTTTATTTATTGCACAAAATATGTACTAAGTCTCATTATTTTGATAGATTATTACAGATATTAATATGCAAGCTGTAATTCTACATAATTTAAGAAGTTATACCACCAATATGTAATTCTACATTAAGTGTATGTGATGCAATTTGCAGAAAGTAAGCAATTTTACATACTTATTAGGTCATTTTTACTTGCTTTATGTGATTATTATGAATTATGTAAAAATTATAGAATTTTGAGGTAGAAATACAGAATATTTATAGTAAAATGAAATTACAGATTTTTTTATAGTAAAATTTTACCACTACTTTTTTGTAATTTCGCTATTATTTTTTTTACAATGTACATATATAAGCCAAACACTTCGCATAAACCAGGCAAAGTTAGTGTAGCAGACCGCTGCTGAAACACGAGTGGAAACTGCCATGCGAAACTACTGGGTTAGCGTAGCGGTGTATCTATGTACGAGAGTATTAATTTTCTTCGCATGCTGTCGACGGCGGACGAGGAATCAGATAGCGTGTGTTCCGGCTACACGCGACCACCACTAAATATCACTAAATACAACCTGTCACAGCGATAAGCCGTGTAATATGACGGCTTAGAAAAATTATTATCCTCGGTGAACGGCAACAAGCACACACACTTCGACCGAGACCAGGCCGAGAGGATTATTGTTATTAACCAGCACTCATTCTTTTGTTTCTTTGTATTTTTTCTTCTTCTTCTTCTTTCGCGCGTTGTAATTACGGTTTAAAGATAAATATTGTAATTTCGGTGCAGTTGAGCACAATCCAGTGGCATGCACGGAAGCAATTGCTCGGCCGCTATTATCGCTTGTAATCTTTCAAGTGTAATCTACAAATTATAGTTGTGTTTTATTGATTTTAAACAGATTTCTTTCAACGATATAGTTAAGTTCTAAAGAAATCATTTATCAAAGATATTATGTATTTTTTTAAGTAAGCTAATTTTTAATTGTGATTATTTTACACGCAAAAGAATAATTCTTGTTATATTTCAAATAATTTTTATTTGGGTAAGCATAATTTGTAATTCATCAATAGGTTCTATAAATATTTTAATAAAATTATTGGTTTTAGCAGTGGCGGATCGATAAATTAAGGGGCCTGGTGATAAAAACATACTGGAATTCGTATCAATAAATCAGTATTCAGTAAATTATAAGTTAACTGCACATGCCTTTGATTTATCAAATACTCACTGTTTATTAACAAATTTATAAAATATTTGTTGCAATATATATATAAAAAAAAATTGTCGAAATATAAACGATAAATTTCCCTTCAATATGTCTTTCAAGTGTAAACTATTTTGTCTCCTTGTTCAAAAAACAAATTTCTCAAGATAAATGCATCACTCTCTCAACATTTGACACTTGCAGCTGTGAACAAATAGAGTGGAAACGCTGCGGAGGTTCAAATTTGAACGTGTACTTGGAATGTGGCATAAAGTAGGGAAGTTTTTTGGAGCATGTTTCCTTAGGGTTGCAACTAATTCCTGCAGATTTTCCTGCAGATAACGTCGACTACTGACGTATGTTACCAAAATAACAACATGATATTTAAAATTTTTAATTAAAGCCAAATTTTATTTAAATTTAAGTGCCTTTACACTAATTTAATTCTAATTTTATGATCTAGTTAATTATTTTCATGTTTCCATGTTTATTTACTATAAATGTCATTTGTATCTATTTTCCTGATGAAGACGTACGTTGAATTCGTCGAAACTGAACAACCTAAAATACTAAATAAATTAAAATTTTAAATATCAATAAAGCTTGGTATAAGATTCAATATTTACCACTAGACTGTCAAATTTTCATTGTTTGAAATTTTTGCAACGACAAATATTTACTTAAAATAATTTTATGTTAATTAAAATAAACATTCCCTATATTTATAAAATATAATACCAATATATATTCAGAAAAAACAACTTTTAAAAAGAATTTCTACTTTGATGTAACAAGAAATTCTTTTTTTTTTATTTATATTTAATTCAGTTCAATCTTTACTTTAGATAACATGCTCGAACAATCGTAAATACAGAAGAGGACCGAAATCTAACAAATTGAATTTCTTTCGCGCTCAATAATTCGCTAGACAGTACAATAAACCGTGTGTGGATATTGGCTAACAGTGATGTGGCACCTCTACCAAAAAAAGCGTTGCGCAAAATTTCACATCGGTAAATTTTCGCTGCCGCTAGAAATTTTTCACATGACAGCCACGCTGCTAAGTCAAGTGATACAAACGAATAAATCGGTAATGCAATCATTTTTGACGGTGTACACGTTTCAAATATATGAATTATTTGAGGGAAAATTGCGCAGCGCATATATGATTCTAGTTTTCATTCTTAACAGTGAAAAAATATTAGAATTAAATATTTATATTTAAAAAAATTTAAAACATGTATAAATATCACTTTCTATACAGAAGTTTGATGTTCAAAAAAATTCTATTAAAGATATTTATTTTGAATTATTAAATCAATTGATGGTTCGAATCCGTTCTGTTTGTCGTAAAATTAAAAAATGTCACAAAGTTGCTTGTCTTAAAGAAATTTCAGTAGTTTGGGTTATTTGATGGAATGCACAACTTGCAGGTTCATATGGTGTCTAATGAATAATCAGTAATCACGGAATAAGTACTATGTACTTACGGGCAAGGGCTCTCCTAGAACTGTTGTACCAAATATGATGATGATTTAATTTTATTGAATTAGTAAACATATTATTTTGTTTTGTAAGGTTTTACATACAATACTTACGCAACACTTAAAACACAGAAAATTTTTAAATTATTTTGTGTTTTCAATACTAGCAATCCATCACATTATGGCATATATTTAAAAATAGGTTCAGCAGTATTTTACGTTAAAAACATAGGTATTTCAAAATTATATATTAATATTATCAAGAACTCAATTTAGTTTTGTGTAGATTTAGAAATACAAAATATAGAAAATTCTAATTTAAATATGTAATAACAGTGCTTCTAAAAAAGAAAATTATGAATGTAAGTCAATATCTTTAGCAAGTGTAAACTGAAATAAAACATTCCTATTAAAATCCCTAGACAGTAAATTAATTATTACAGAAAAACTAAAAATATTTGCAAACTCTTAGAGTCAATTCCAAAAAAAGTTGTTAACTTAAAAAAAAGTTAAAATTTTCGATTATATTTAAAAAAATCGTACATTACATTTAGTTGACTTCATTACAAATACAAAGAATTTTCCTAAATAAAATATGGAAAGTCTTTTGTTTATGAAAAATAAACTAGACATTTTTCAATATCATATCACAATTTGCTGAAAATCCATGGCATACACCAGCAGCTCGATTTAGGATCGTTGCAATATACAGGAAGCTAAATATATGCGTTTTCCGTCGGTGTATATATACCGACACACACATATAACTAGACGGATGGCCGTTTATGTACACACGCTCTGTATACACAAACGCTATATTGCGTACTTGACGTAGGTACATACAGGCCCCAGAACACACATCACATTCTACTGCAATCCAAGTTTCGTATCGTCTCATACAACATACATATAACAACAAGACTTATATGAAGTCATGCGTCTTAGTGGATCCCGAGTATATGCCGTGCGCTGCGGCATCAATTATTTAACCCTGAACGTTCATCGCGCAACGTTAGGGGGAAATTAATTTTCTCCTCTTAAATGTACCGCGAACGGCGCAACAGTCTTTATATAAGAGGATGAAGTATTTGGTAGAGGACCTCTAATATATTTCAAAGACATGTTCATATTAATCTGTTCTAATTAATAAGTATTCAAATTCGCTCGGTGCTTTCAAACTTTCTTTGATGATAGAACGAAACGAAATGAGGGAACGAGCAGAATTTGAGCACAGATTGGCCGGGCGTATTAAAATAGAGACGGTGCCTTATTTTCAAACGCTTAATGAATGTGATTTATTAACCCATTAGTGCTCAGAACTAATTATGTTTTGTAAAAGATGTTTTATTATAAGGAATAGTTTTCAAATAATTCAAGAATATTCAAAAAAATATTTAAAAAAAATACTTTTCAGAAATATGGCCGTAACGCGCATGCAACTAAAGTTGCCTCTGAGCGCGTGGAAGTTACCTACCGGTAAAAAAAAAGAAAATCATGTTTTAATTTAAAATCACTTTATATTTTAAGAAAAAACAACTAAATGCTACATTTGAAAGTATTTTATAATAAAAAAGTAAATACAAATGAAAAGGTTTAAAACATTCTGGATGCAAGGGCACATTACATTTTTTACATAGGTAAATTGATCTCTTAGAACATAATTTACATTTTCTGTATTTAGATTGACCTCGTATAATAAGATGCCCTTTCTGATCTTTCCTGACATCGTCCAGAGCAGCAGATGACGTATATGATGACGATGGACCTACTCGTAAGGGCGGTGTTCCATGGGCACTAAAATCTTCTACCTCTAATTGCATTGGATACAATCGTCGTACTGCAATCTAGATCACCTTGCCAGTACATTCTCTTGCTTGGCATCCGATGGTACCCAGAAAATAATATGATTCCTAGTACTGTACACATTTCATCATAACATAAATTGAAATTGTAAACACCCTTTTGTGCGGCGTATAAGTTAGATTGGGTGATTATGTACTGGATCAGATCCTTGGAAAAAAAGGACTGGAAACACTGAAGTGGAGACGTTATAGTATTTTTTAAAAAATCAATAGTTGAGGGTTCATTTTGTGGAATTGAATCTTGCAAAACCCAGTCGTTTTTCTTACCTACCAACCATGAATTTACTTCATTTGCTTTTTTGGATTGTTTCTTTTTAATTTTTCTGGGGGGACTTTTGACACTAGATGTAGTAGGTTGAGGTTCAGTGCATTTATTTTCAATATCATCGTCCGAACTTTCAAAATTAACAATAACCTTACTTCGAAGAATTCTTCTTGGTAAATGCATAGTTGTGCCTACAACTTCGTCATCAGATAAATCTGAGTCTTTATCTGTATCCATATTAGGACCTTTATATGGTGGTATGACCCCGACGGACTTTACACTAGTAATTTTTTTGCCGTAACATTCCTCACAAGCATTTAAGAGTTCAACAGTAAACAGCTTGTCTTCTTCAGCCCTAAAAATAAATATTTTTTATGAGATACATTTGGAGCTCACAGGCAACTTTAGTTGCCTGCCATATTTGTACATCAATAGCAACAACATAAAAAAATAAACAAAAGTTTTTTATGAATGTACACACTACTTTATGCATAATTATACTACGATATTTTTAAGAACTCTATATTTTGAAAATTATAAAATATACTTACATATTTAGGAGAGGCTGCAAATTTGGAATAATAACTCAACAAAACAACAGGTGTTAACGCGTTGAAATCAAAAAAAAGAATGAAAGTAAGTGTTTACGTGTGGTCTACAAGATGCATTTAGAAGATTCCCACATTTACCTACGTGATTCTTATTGTGGTGTGTTTCCAAGAAATTAATATTTGCAGCGGCAACTGTAGTTGCCTATGAGCACTAATGGGTTAAATATTTACATGTTTCGTTAAGAACAAATTTACAAATGTATTTTGTTGTACGTTTCAGTTTTAGTATACTAAAAAAGAAAGTAGTATTTTAATGACATTATGACAAATATCCTCTAATTAAATATATATGTTTATTTATTTAGTTTTCAATATACAAAGTTATTCAAAATTATCGGAACATGTCTTACAGCCGGTTTCATAATAAACACTTTACTTAAAGTTGATATTAAGCCAGTAAAAAAGCATCGTTTTTAAATTCTACCGGTATAATTATTATTATTGTTAATAAAACGATGCTTCTTTGTCAACTTTTAAAATTTCCAATAATAAAATTATTTGTTATTTTCAATAAAAAAATTCTTTTTGGCCAGTTTAAAGTTGACTTTAGTTAAAGTGTTCATTACGAAACTTGTCGTTTGTCTCGCTGTTGAGACTAGCGTAACAATCAATTATATGAGAAATCAAACTTCTTTAATACGTTCTCTTTCTTTCCTAAAGCAGCAGTAATTTCTTTGTAAATAATGTTTACAAAATTCTGTCCTTTATTGTTCAGTAAATAGAAAAAAGATAAAAACATAATATATCCATTTCTTTTCTACTAATTAATATTCGCGATAATTGACAATAACTGAAGATTACTGCTCTCAATAATGTTTTCCTTGTTGCATATAATATATTTAGAAAAAAAAAAATGTAAGAAATATAATACACAATAGCTGTAACTGCTATGTTTGTTATAGGCATATACAATTATTGCATTTCATTTAAGAATGTCTAAGCATAAACTAGCAAAATTTTAATTCCGCCCAATTGATTTTGTGGAAAAGGTGATAATGCAGGGAGGGGAGGGTGTATTTTATGTAAAAAAATACTTTTATAATGGATAGTTTAAATGGATATTTTTAATTATATCTAATATTATATTATTTAAATAAACTATTTTAAAGCGTTTACTAACTAATTTTAAATAAACATCAAAAGAACTTTTGTCAAAAATCTCTGTCAAAATGTGAGGTGAAAATACGAGCCTTAGAGTTTGTGATGATTTAACACAACGTGAATTCTGCATACATTAATATAAAATATTCTATCTGAAAAATTATTGGAGTGTATGTTTAAATTATTATAGTCAAGTTTTGTAATTTTAGAAATATTTTTAAATATATAACAAAAATGTAATATCAGTTATTACTTTTTGCCTGTGCAATAGTAATAATATTTTATCAAATATCATTTCCAGCAACAAAACAAAAATGAAACGAAAAATATTTTCATTATTTCCTACAGAAATAAACCAATGTAATCTAAAGCAAACCATAATTTTTTTTTTATATTATCTCAATTTCGCAACGGTAGTAATTTAAAAATTTGATACACCTGCAGTTTCTTTTTATTTTTGGCGAAATAATTGCGCCATGAACTGTGAACTGTTACTGTGCTCGGTAATCAGAGAGATAGCGCCGCACCGTTCGGCCAATGAACAATTCAGCAGTGTTAGAACTGTCAGTAGATAGAATTGTGGCTGCGATATACACCCACCTACACAGTCCTTGCAATTTTTATTCGGGCTAACGCGAACCAAAAACGAAACACTGTGACACAACTCCGTCGACAGTCCAAAGAGGAAAAAGATACATTATCTACCCGTTCGTTACGTTTTCTCGTCGGCTGTCGTTTGGGCGTCGTCTTTTGTTTTTCACACTGAACAAAAGACAACTGGCGATGCTCGACTTTTTTTTTATCCGGCCGTGCACCGATAATGCGATTAAGCGAAATGCACAGAGCCAAATGAGTTTTTTTTCCTTTCTTTCTCGTTTTTCTGTCGAAATAACGCGCAGACTTTTCTTATTCTGGCTCGTCTTTTGGCTCTGCTCTCGACGAAAAGGTTGTTTCACGCCTAATGACAAAGATGATGGTAGTGGGGAGAGGGTGTGCTTATCTTGATGAAAATTATAGAGCCGACGGTGGCTTTCCGTGTCTTTATCTTTATCGGTGACTTTCGGAGGTCGAATGTTTACCGAAATGGATATGGCTTAGTTTGCGTTTTCGTGTTTCAGGACTTTGAAAGATACCATTTAGGAATTAAGCGTTAAGACAAATGTTATGTTAATAAGAACGTATCTTGGCAAAAGTCAATGTGACCTTAATTTCATGTCTAAATACTATTATTATGCGTCTTACTGAATCTTTTAAAAAATATATATCTTCAGTCGATTTCTTGTTTGTTCCATATCAAAAAACCTTGCTTTTGAGAAAACGACGTTTGAAGTTTCTGAACTGAATTGTTTATAGTAATTTACAATAAATTTAAATAAATTTATAGTAAATTACAATTTATATTTCTGAAACTATTAAAATTATAATATCCACAATTGTTAAAATAGATAGAAAACATATAAATATTGTCAAAACTAAATTTGCTCAAAAATGGCGTATGTATAAAACAAGAAATCAACTGAGGATATACTTAAGCATGATAAACTTAATCATTTTAAACATATATATTATTGATTTGTATATTATTATTGTTTGTTATATTATATTCATGTTATAAATTTTATATGGGATATAAATATAAATAATATGATGTTAATTTCACAATCTATTTATATTAAAATGAAAAGTCTTTGCTCAAGATTTGAATCTTTTTTTTTAATATAATACCAAAATAATATAGACTAGCCTTCATTTCTTGTTTGATAATACAACTTTTCAATTAAAGTACATGCTACTAACATTTTACTTAATCTACTACCAAATTAACCTAACATGCATATAATTTTCAGTCATGTTACAAATTAATCAACAACTTTTACAAAGACAATAATGGTAATATTCTGAATAAGCCTGTAGCAGAACATATATTTTATCTCTTTTTATACAATAAAAATTCCATATGCTAGTAAAAAACAGAATGTTCTGTAACGCTGTAAATCTGTTCAGAATATTGCCATAAGGTTTTTTCATAATATGGAAAATTTTGCTAAATGCTTCCGATATATAAATCACATTAAAATAAATATTTCATTTAAAAAATCGCATGCATGTGTTAAATAATAAAATAGTCATATTATTATTACGAAAAAATAAATGTACTGCGATATGTTTCTAAACAAAAATACTTGGTGACATGACAGAACTTCGATATAGTAAATAATAAAAAATTACTCGTAAATACTAATATTGAATAATGAAAAAAACGTTTGCCATAAACAAGTTTTCTAAGTAATTTATTTATTAGGAAAATAATATTTTGTTTGAAAAGTATTATTTGTCGTATGTGTATGGTGAGAAAGTTTATTGCAAATGGCATGTGTACGAAAGAAAGCAAGTATAGTATTGAATATAAGTTTCGGATGTGAATACCAATTTCTGTATACGAATAAATACGATGAAAGTTAAAAACTTTTTCAGTAAGCTGAATATTGAGCGATAAATCTATTGCGAAACGTGCCATCTGTTCTTATAATTCACTTGAAATATTGTACAATTTCTTTTTGTTCTTTTTTCCGCTATATTCGCATGAGAACAGCAGTTTTTTTTTGTTTTGTTTTTATTTTATTTAGGGCCAATACACCTTTTAAAATACGGAAAAAAATATCTCGCAAATTTATTGCTCTCAATCTTTTCTTTATTTCTATTGTTTTCGGTTTAATATAATATTCCGATTCATGTTCGTAATGTTTTAAAACAGAATAGTATATTATACGAGCGCACAGAATGGTATTAATTTCTGAATCTGTCATTGGTTAGTATATGTGGTACATTATGCAATAGTTCACAATACTGTAGTACCTATAGATATTTTTTATTATTGTTTTGTTGATTTTTGTGACGAAAACGAGTAGTGTACAGTTTCACCACTAAGGCGGGGTACTCTCACTAATTACTAACTACATAATGAAACTGCTATATAAAATTAGTCAGTATAAGATTGACTTTCGCTGGACACAAAAATTATTGAAATAAGATAATTTAAATATATTTACAATATATTTATTTAAAAAAAATGTATAAATTTTAGAATTTTATGATCAGTAATAATTCAATATTCAAATATATTCACTCACCTAGATGATCTACAAGAGTCAACTATAGAATTTATCTGCAAATAGTTCAATAATTCTGTTTTAATTATGTTACAACATTCCTGTGACATCCATACTGTCATATATGGTAAACCAGAGATTTAGTTACAAGTTCATTACCCTTTGTATAACAATAACTAAGTTACTGTTATATTTAGTAACTAATCATCTTTACAATTTACTTATCAGTTAATGAAGTTAGACAAACAATTAACTTCGTCACCCTTTTCTAATTCCTATAATTACAAAATATAATATTAAATAAAAAAGTTTTTCTTTGCTAATAGATTCATTCTCTGACTATAGTCAGATCAATCGAAAACTAAACAAATAAATATAAACGTCAAACACTAGTCAAATTCTCGTATGACCACAATAAACATTTAAGTTTTGTATTTCACCTCGGATGTTATATAATCCACACCAGTTAACACTGTGAAAGAAAACCACAATAATAATAATATTAAAATTAAACGAATATTTGATTTTAGATAATGAGTTCTGAAACATTTTTTTACTATGTTAATAATACTAATATTTTATTTAAAATAGCATTTAGCTAATAAAAAACTACATACATTGTACAATTAAATATATATATATATATATATATATATATATATATATATAAAGTGGTATAATTATGCAAATAATTTTACAAAAAGTTTCTTAATTTATTTGTAAACTCCCTAACTGAAACAGAACATTTAATATTATTTGGTAAATTGTTGAAAGCAATCAGACCTTTATTATAAATAGACGAACATGTTTTTGTTTTATTTGTTTATAAAATATACAAATTAGTCTGTTGACGAGTACCATATGTACGAGTTTCACTAACATATTTTATACTTTTGAGCAAATAATTAGGTAATTTATTTGTTAATATTTTAAATATAAATATCAATACATTATATTAGATAATATTATATATAGTTTTAAAAACACAGATAGCATAAATTCATTGTATAATAAAAGTATGAGCTAGAAACGTTGTTTATTAAAGTTATAAAAAAAAATCTACATAAAAATAATCTCTTAAAATTATAATGCCTTCATTTTGGTAACATATTTTAATATTTACTGTTGAAAATAGAGCAGTAAAAAAATGCAAAACTTTTTCTGCTTGTTACGTTACAATTTAATGTGCTCGACGATAAAGCTATACGCAACGGTATAAAAATGAAAATAAAAACATAATGATAATAAAAAAATAAACACGCAAAACAGCCATCTTGTTAAGCATAACTTCGGTGCCTATTCGGAGCGATAACAACAAAATTGCATCAACTAAACTTATTGCTGTCGAATAAAAGCGGGGAAAAACTCGATAATTTTTTTTTGAGATCAAAAAGAGACGAAATGCACCTGCAAAAGCAGCAGCGCAAAAACGAACATAACAAATAATTGAGCGAGTAATTTATCTTCAAACGTCGACGTACAACTTCGTTGCTTGCAGCGTATCGTATATTTACGAATTTAATCAAGAAGACGCTGCCACAAATTAGGTAGGTCTAATATCGACACCAAGTTACATAAAACGCCAACAAAAAGTGCCACGCCGATAGTGAACATCGGGGTAAATAGTTAGATTTCTTTAAATTAAATAAAAGTGCACTGGGGAAAAAGTAAGAAAATGTTACAAAGAAAGAGTCCACTAAATAAGTTTCTTCTCAAATTGTATCTAGAATTTATTTTCGTACTGCCAAATAAAAAATAATAAATTCAATAAATTAAAAATATATATATTTATATTTAATATTTGAATATTGATAAGTGCAAAATATTAGTTTTTGAGAAGGGTGACTTGATGATTGAATGTTTACATACAAATTTTTCTTACTTACTTACATACAACAGAATAGAAAGTAATAAAGAAAAAGTAACATATTTCACAGTGATATATTATGAACAAAATATTATACGATATTCATAAATCATTATAAAATATAACATGTTAATAATATGAACAAAATAATAATTTATAGCTTACAAAAACATTAACAGTATACTACAGAATTCCAAAATGGTTCTTGCATTGCTGATAATTGTCATAAATTTATGTTTACTCTTGTTCCACCACTATAATTATGGTAATAATTCAAAACATTCATAACACCTAATTTTCTAACGATAACTGTTATTTATAGTTATATTTTATAAATATAATAACTTAATATATTTTTCTCGCATTTACTAATAAAAAGTCCTATAAATTTAACATATTATATATTTAAAATTATTTGATTAAAATTTATATTTCTGAATGTAACTTATATTTTAAAATATATTTCAGAGTTATTATTTTTTTGCAATAAAAGCGTTGAATTATCTGTAATTATTTTAAAAAAAATCTTGTTTAAAATCCTATTTTATCGTGACTTTTTATTTCTTTTCCGTTATTAATATTATGATAATAATAATACATTTTCAACAAATACATTAAACTAATTACAAATAATTATTGTTAGTTTATCTTCTACGGTCATAATACAAAAATTGAAATAATAATACGAGTAATAATAAAAATAAAATAATTGTTTATAATGAATTTAATATATTTGTTGAGAATGTATGTAACATAATTCTTACAATTAAGGGAAAAAATAAGCAAAAATTAATAAATAAAAATGCAGTTGCCCGGAATTATAATAAATATTAATAATGCTAAAAATATAATTTTAATTTGACTTCTTTTAAATAATTACAAATAAATGAATGCTTTTATTGCATTGAAAGGTTTTTATTTATCAATAGTTAAATATTAGCAGTGTTAGTTTATGCAAATTTAAGTCGAGATACTTTTCAGTACTTTTTAGCATGTAATTAGACTATAGATATGGCAGAAATTGTTGCCACATGTCTATTAAAATAAATAAAATCACATCAAATAAATGATAATGCTTTTAATATTTTATAAAACAATATTGTTCTTTCTCAAGTAGATCTAGAAATTTATTGAAAATGTGCAAGATTTCAGTATTAATGTATTAATAATAAATTTAAAAAGTATAAAATAAAATAATAAAAATAACGTATATATTGATCAATTATGAAAGTATTTGTTTCTGTATTTTATAATATTTACCTTCATTATAAGTTTATCAACAAACTTTAGTAATAGCATTACCAGTACTAGAAAAACAGAAAAAAAAACACATCTAATTAGACGATTATACTTAGACATCTGTAACTGAAGAACTGAAAAAGAAAATATCTGAAAGACTGAAGCAATGGTGCGGCAACTACCAACTAATTCTGATTGATTAGCTTTGTCAAAGTTTTCTTTTAACGTCATTTTGTTTCTACGATAAAACGTCTTTCTTATATATATGTACTAAATAAATTGCCGGTAGCAAACAAAACTCTGATTACCTGTTTTTTTCCCCCGATTCTAATGTTTGTTTGGTTTGTTAAAAAAAACAGACAGCAATTATTTAGTTGTATATATTTTTCCGTCTTTGCAAATGACAACCGAACCAAACTAATATTTCTTCTTTTTTTTTTATACCAATTATAACTGGAATTGTATTATTATAAATGAATTAGCTATTGATTTTTTTTTTTGTAAAACAAGTCAGTTATTTTAGGGAATAAAACCAATTTAAGATTCAATTTTATCTAATTAATTACAAAGATAAATTAATACTTTACGACAAATACCAATTTACTGAGATTTATTTATTTCAGAATTTTATCTTCTGGTATTAAAACCTTGTACCACTGAATTGATATCGCCTGCTTTTGCATGATTCGGAACTAACTATACTATAAACTTAAAATCTAAAAAAGTACAGTATTCTATTTTATTATAACTATAAAAATCATTCATATTAACGAATAGCTGTTGTTACATTATTGACTAATATAATAATTGGTTAATAAAATTAGAATCAATTTTATGAAGTAAATTACTATTTAACTTAAAAACAATAAAAATTTGGAACAATAATCAGTAAATATAATTTATTTATTTACTCAAAAATTTATTTAATTTGATTAATGAAAATGAAAAAACAAAAAAAATTATATAAATAATTTTGAAGCAATACGTTTGTGTAGATGTCCGATGAGTAGTTCAAGTGGTATGATTGAGAGTCTTTTGCGTGAGCGAAAGTTTCCAAGTAGTAGGAATAGAAAAGCATGTATGAGAAAAATTATGAATGTGGATGAAGTTAAAGTTGCTTGTCTGAATAAGAATGTTTGAAGGAAACTGATTTCGGGATAGTGGAAAGAGTTTGTCCCACACCCTTTTGGGTACATAGCGTGATTGTGTATGTAGACAGCCGTAGGTCAGTGGTGCAGCGTGTTGAACGTGGATGCCAAAGATCTCTGGTTTGCGTCGCACTCACACCAAAATTTAAATATAAAATATTATTTTTGATATTAGAAATCTAATTCCACTAAACTGATATTAGCTGCGTTTAGGTGATTTAAAAACCATTAGAAGCTGTAGTTCTCTTACTTAGTTGTGGGCTAACGACCCACACCACTGACAATACAAGTAAAACTTGTTAGGAAACTATATGATCAACTTTTAAAGTTCTTTTATTATTTATAAAGTATCATAAAACTATTTATAGCTAATACTAAAACTAATTAATAACGTTTACAAGCAAACGTTATCATAAATAATGAATGAAGAATTTTAAAGCGATCAGTCAAGCAGTGTAGAGCATATATCATCTCATTATAAATTTAAACATGTAAAGCTCGTATCAATTGTTTCTAATGAGATTTTAAACTCCATTAATATATCATTCAGGCATAATAAATTTCAAAATCATAGCGATAACGTCACAATATTTGCCGGAAAATCAAGATACGTCAACATATCGCCGTGTTGCATTTATCAATCGCGTGCTGCATTGGAGAATTGCCAATTATTTTCAAGTGATTTTTTTTTGTTTATTTTTTCCTCTATTCATTTGACAGTTTCGCATTATATTTTATTCGATATATTAATGTTATATATTTTTTAAAACTTTTTACTTATTCAAAAATATTATGTATTGATATTGAACAATACGCAATTTTTTGGTGTTTAAAATGACATGTTATTTACTTTTAAAAAATAATGTCCATGAGATGTCAATCGTTATGTTCTAAACAAATTTTTTTATTGTAACTGGAAAAGAATGCATTACTTGCTATATGATTTTTGCGCGGTTTCATTTATAATGAAAGGATGCTGGCTGGACGTGTTTCATAGGCCTTACTTTTCAGAAATATTCATAAAGTAAGAAGATCTGTCTCGTAAGGCCGCTCGTCACACTTAATAGCACCAGAATTTTTTCTGATTATTACTGAAAAGCAAGGCCTAAATTGTATTCAATTATGTCCATTAGTTTGAAAGTATAAGAAGAAAAAAAATCAGTTAGTGTAACACCCTTAAATAAATATCTCAGTTTACACCTTCAGATGACATTTATTATTAATTCCATTAATGGTTAATTAAAAATTTGAAAATATTAAAAAAAAATGAAAACTTTTAAGAACAAGTAGAAAAAAATATATATTTTTAGAAGCATTTTTGTAAAAAGCCATTCAAGTTCTTAGATATATTTTTTTATTAAATTGAAGATTGTATATTTATGATAAAAATTATTTGAATTTATGGTTTTAAATTTTTTTTTAATATTTTTCCAATTACGACTGCTAGTCTGAACAGACAATATTCGGTGTCCTTTCTAGTTGGCTCACTAAAATGGTCACCTCAACGTCCCTCTTACCGATATGGCCTTAGTTAAACGATATTTTATGCAACAAGTTTTAAGTTTTTTATTCAGACAAAATCAAACCAACAACTTGCTTATCTACATTGATCAATAATAATTTGTATTTGGTATCTAAACTATAATTTAAGTAAGTGATTGCATTTACTGAATTACTGTCATTTTTATTTTACAATAAATATACAATTATCGGCGACTATTCGATTTCTCAATCTTTCTATTCTGTCAGATGATAAGATGTCTACATTAAAGTAAAAAGTAGTTTGCTATAAAGCAGTAAAAATTTTTTAACAATTCATAGAATAAAATAAACTTAAAACACAATATCGATAAAAAAATTCATTATAAAGCACATATTTCAATTTAATAAAATTAAATAAAAATTTTAACAACCAACATGTAATTGTTATCATATCATGAAAAGTGTTAGAATATATAAAGTTTTTGTTGAACAGTTCGTGGTTTACAGTGCAACATAAAACTTTAATAAAGAATTTTACGAACCCGG
Source organism: Clivina fossor (assembly GCA_963966155.1). NCBI lineage: Eukaryota > Metazoa > Arthropoda > Insecta > Coleoptera > Carabidae > Clivina > Clivina fossor. The sequence goes on along the minus strand of OZ014564.1, from coordinate 8,036,599 downwards.
ACAGACAACAACCTGGAACATAAACCATAAACTACATTCGACGAACGTTATTGGAACTATTTGGCACACATATCCTCTTACTGACAACTATTCGTTCTCATATCAACACAATATCTGACATATATTCGTACAAAACTGAATCATATTTATTTACTTGCTTATATTTACAAAGTACGTAATAGACATTTTTTAAGATAATACTAAAAATTTATTAAAATTTAATAAATTAAAAAAAATTACTATGTTAATCATAAGAAGAGGATAATCTTCAATAATTAAACTATTGATAAAGATTTTCTAGTAAGTTCTTGGTAAGAACGTGTAAATTTTAATTGTCCTTATTTCAGCTTTACATTAACTACAGATAAAATAAAAACCGACAATATTCTTGTACCAACTTAATATGAAAAATTTATTTTATTGATTTTTACGACGTTAAAAATAATGCTACGCGCTAACAAGATCACTAATATAAAAATACATTTTTATTATTTAAAATATATATAAAAATATTTCAGTTACATAAATATTTTATTATTGAGAAACAATTTATAAGAATAAGAATGAAATTGAAAATGTGTTTCACAATAAAATTGTTATTTCTGATATTGCGACTAATTTTGTAATATTATACAAATAATTCAAGTCCTTGTTTTTAGAATAAAAAATATACCAAAAAAACAATTTTCATTCTGTAAACAATACCAAACTAAAAACAAAACGTCATTTTTTTAAATAAAAAAATATAGAGAACTTAATCCTGAAGCTTTTTACTTTATTATATTGAATTCAAAAAGATTTTTTACTATGTTAATACTAAACTTGCGTACAATTCATAATAACCAATCTCAGACAAACCAAACAAATAGAACATGAGCAGCAAATAAGTACTGGCAACAATTATTTTGTGAGAATAGAAGCATATCGCATAGTGGTAGTGACACATGCCAAATATATAGTTTACTTTACGGTGCTTTGTTTACAAACTTATACATACATTGTAAACATACACACAAATATTACAGTTTGTACACACAAACGCCCCGGTTTTGTAACGTTTAGTAAATATTACAGGAAGCAATGGCAAGTTTTGCTGATGATCTAAAATAAATGTTTGCTTTCACCTAGCTTCATCTCTGTTCGATTCATTACAATACTGCGATTGTTTATGAATATATATAGTACGCTACGTTTTATTCTGCCAAATGATGTAGTACAGTGTAATTAATTTTGTAAATTACAATAGAAATTACAATTTAAACATGTGTTTCCAAACAATAGTTGTTTAATCTGTTTTTTATAATTAATGTACATATATATATTTATAATTATTTTGTATGTTTTGTATATGAAAATATAGTAGGTATAGTTATTTTGTTTTATATAGAATGGTTTCGCTTACAATAACCTGATGTTCAAACTAATCACATTAGAAAAAATCTATAACTGAAAGTTATTTGATATTACGCATATTGTATTAGAGCTCAAAAATTATAAAGTTTTTGTTAAGGCATTTTTAAATAGTAACATTTAATTATTTTAACAATTTCAAAAACAATAATTTTGAGAAAATAAAACTGCTTTAGGTTTAAGTTCTGTATTAGTATTTATTAATAATCGACGTTTCGACTTGCTCAACGTCCGTCTTCATCAGAAAAACTGATACAAATGACATTTACCGTAAATAACAGAACATAGAAACAAGTTACTAGATATCAAATAAGTAACTATGTGTAGATTCGTATCAGTTTTCCTGATGAAGACGGACATATTAATACAGAACTTAAACCTAAAGTCGTTTTATTTTAAATAATAAGTTCTGAAACATGTTTTACTATGTTAATAATTTTCAGAATTCAACAATGTGGAAAAATATGATATTATAATACAAAACAAAAATTTAATTTAATTAATGTACGGGTCTATATAATTTTAATCTTAAATAAATACAAAATATTTGTAACTTGTTATATAATTTGTAAAAAAAAAATTGTGAAAAATAGTGATCTTTAAAGTGCAGTTATTACTAGCAACAATTTAAAAGAAAAAAGTTTTGGAAATAGACAAGCAGAGATAATTAGACTGCAAAGCGAACCAGTAAATACTAAAAAAAAGTACTAAAGTAAATTTACATGGAACGAAAAAAACTATATTGAAAAAACGGTTTGTGTTCTGAAATAGAACACAAACAGTTCTTTCCGTAAATTTTTTTTTCCATGGAACATTTCAACCAATCAAAACTTCTGATTGGTTAAAATTTTCTATCGTAGCCGGTGTAACCGGACAATGTCAAAATTTCAACCAATCAGAACACAACCCGTTCTTTTAGTGCCAATCTATGTAAACTTAGCTTAATTGTATTTTATTCCCTATTAAAATTGATAAAAAGCACACTTTGAGAAAGTAAAAAAAGTATAATATATTTTTCAGCATTTCTTGTCATCAAATACGAATAATACAAAAACAAAAACACGTCTATTCAATTCGCAATAAAACTGTATCAAATTCTAATTGTATGCCATTCAGCCATATTTGCCTTCCAATCATTTTGCTTTTAAGAATGACAAAAGAATGTATAAATTTACGAAAGGAGAACAACAACGTAGAGAAAAAAAAACAAGGAAAAAACGCTGGTAACAAAGAAGCAATCTGTCTGTTAGCAGTATCCCATCAGTAACAAAAAAGAAGCATAAACATAGGATGAGAAATAAAACAGCCCACATTGGGGATGATTTAGGAGTTACTTCTAGCCGCAAGTTCCACGGCACACTTGAGTGTTCAGGAGCGTTTAGCGGACAAATAAAAAAAATATAGTCGGATTGTAGGCGGGGTTAAGTACGCTGGAAATCTAGCTACAAGTCGAATTCCCACTAGACATATATCATATTGCTTTTTCTTTTATTTATTTGTATAGGTATAACTAAAGCTCGTTTTAGACAGCCCATATTTTGTTCAAATATTTATTAATGCTCTAGATTCACTAAGACTCGGTATGTACGAAAAAAATTATGATCGTCTATAGTAGCTTAAGGGGGTATTCCGGTTTATAGCACCTTTGGAAAGTGTATTTAAAACTACTAAAAACTTATCAATTTTTATTAATCAATTAACGCTTCAATTTAATAGAATTCTATAATAATATAAATAAAAATTATAATTTATAATTCAATTTAATTCAAAGTGTTAGAACAAATTTTAATATAATTCTAATATATTCTTTGAACATAATTTTTTGTAGTATATTAAAAAAATATTTTATTTACCTTAAAAATATGATTTCATAATAAAATAATACTAGTACATAACTAGTACATAACAATTTTACTATATTTTTGAAAAATATACTTCATAAGTCATGTACTAAATTTAAAACATAATATAAACAATAAATAATTTTCATTCCTAAAATAAATGTAAATTTTTATGATCTAGTTACTTATTTTGTTATCTAGAAACTTATTTCTATGTTCTGTTTATTTACTGTAAATGTCATTTGTACTCCCTATCATTTTTACTGAGTACGTTAAGTACGTTGAAATGTAGATTATTAATAAATATTAATACAGAACTACAACCTAAAGTCGTTTTATTTAAAAAAAAAAAAAACATAATTTGTTTTAAAATAATAATCTAAAATTTGCAATATAATAAATAACTAAAAAAATAAAGCAATGGTAAATATTGAAATAGCAAATAATTCTTTGCGATTTATGTGAGCCGCAACGCACTGGCGAGTTAATGGCTGCTAATTGTACAAAACCATATTTATTTTGTACCATTTATAGCTTGTGGTATTTTATGTTACTGATGATAAATTGAATTAAATTATATATATTTGCGTAAAATTTAACAAATTAATTATACCGGACACTAAACAAATATATAAATGTTTTAATTAAATTTATACATTTCAAATTATTTTATATGAATAAAAATTCATTGTACAATAAAATAAGTAAATTTATATAAGTTAAAAAAAAACTTTTAATTTATTATAAAAACTATCGAATTAAAAAATAAATATAAAATTCTAATATAAATATAACATTATTTGACAGCTAACTGAAGAATTTATTGCAAAATATTTTGTATCTATACTCAGTGCAGGATTTACGTATAAGCTAAACAAGCTATAGCTTAGGGCCCCACTTTCTTGGGGGCCAAAAAAAAAATTGTCCGAGTTAGCAAGTGTCATATATACTTAAATATGCTGCTTTTCAAAAAGTAAAGTTAAATCAATAAAAATAAATTCCTTTAACGATATAAACTAACGAATCACCGTTGAAAAATATGAACCAGTTAAACGAAGTATGAACGAACGAAGTGGGAATTCGGCGATGTGCAACAGTTTACCGAAACGAAAAAAAAAGCTCAAAGAAATCATTTTCGTTGTCGATTCAGTCGATCAACTTGAGACACACACACCGGCGGCCGAGTAGTGCACATCTCTCGTTCTTCAGTTCGGTTCAGTCCTACTTTTTATACGTTTCGGTTGTGCGCGTCTTCGTTTTTGGCCGGGAGAGACGAAGTGAACCAAGCCCGAGTTTGGATTACGCGCACCATCGGTAAACCAAATCGACGGCGAAAAATTACGCATGCAAAACAGAATAGAAGCTACCGGAGATAGTTGAATAGACGAGCGGATTTTGAGCGCCGTAGCAGCTCCGGCTTTAACGATGCTTCGTATTACACGGAGAGATTTTCGGAATATTCGTTTCGGTTCAATTCGGGGTTTGTTCGAATCATTTGATTTCGTTATAGGTTCGTTTCAAAGGATCTCCTCTTTTGCTTTACGCTGATCGGGACTGTGTATCTTTTATGTTTATTATGTGGAGTATGTTTGAATTGAGTAATCAAGAAAGAAAATAAATTTTGAGAAGATTCTTAGTAGAAATAGAATTGCTAAAAAAGGTAGAAGTAATCACGATTTAAATGTATTTTTAAAAAATACGGGTGAATAGAAAGTTATTGCATTACACCGTAACCTAAAGCTCACATTTTCATACATACATACATAAACACGTCATGTACTCAAAAAAGGTGTGGAACAAACTCTTTCCACTATCCCAATTTTTAATAAATAATAAGAGAACCAACAGAAATTTATAAGGTAATAACATCAATCACTGTAAAGGCACTGAGTTAAATAAAATTTGGCTTCCATTAATTAAAAATTTATGATCTAGTTAATTATTAATTACCTAGTAACTTGTTTCTATGTTCTGTTATTTACTCTAAATGTTATTTGTATCAGTTTTCCTGATAAATACGGATGTTGAGTTCGACGAAATGTCGATTATAAATAAATATTAATACTTACAGAACTTTTACCTAAAGCAGTTTTATTTTAATATAATGAGTTCTGAAAGATTTTTTACTATAATTCTATTTATTTTAATTCTATTTATTTTTCTTCATTTATTTAAATTTCCTTTCATTCTTAATTTATTTCGTGTTTCTATTTAATATTAATTATTATAATTAAATTATATTACACTTTTATTTTATTTATTTTTATTTTTTTTAAAATGGTTCATATTATAATTCATAATTTGTCCTTTCAAAGAATGTTTACTACATTAAAAAAAAGAACATTCTTTACTATAAATTCAAAAAGTTCACTAAATTTTTTTTTTTACTTACATTTAATTTTAATTTTTAAATTAAAATAATTTCTAAATCTCAGCTCATATAAGGTTTATTCTAACCTAGCATTAAATCATTTTGGAATCAGATCACAACTGTATAAACTATATACGCAATATAAAATTAATTTATACTTTACCATACTGCGCATGCTCCGTGTAGTTGTAAACCAGTTCCATAGTTAGTATAAATAAACTAATAGTTGCATAATAATATAAAATTAAAACTTTCAAAAAGATTATGACAAAAATTAGTTATAACACGAAGTCACCAAGTGACTTAAAATTGACAATAAAAATTATTAAAATATAAATAATTAATATTTATACAAATTTTCTACGAATATCTGTTTACCTTTTTCTATTTCACGATATTATAAATCACCAAAATAATTTTGTATATATTTATCTTTTAATTAATAATACTGTAAATAAATACTAAATGCAAGAATTTAATTTATCTTGCAAATTTTTAAGTGAAATTAGTTAATTATAAATCAATATTTATGTCCAAAGTTTAATTCAAAAACAAATACAACTAGCAAATAAATTTAACGAATTTAGCGTCGCATCGGTTAAATATAAAATACACAATTCCCATTTGGAAAATTTATTTTCAATATTTGTCGTGCGAGAAATAAAAATAACATTTCACTTTAAACAATATCGGTTAAATAAAATCCATCGACATATATGTTTGCATTTGCCAAAGATAGATGAATGTAAAACACGCGAAACCGATATTTGAATCTAAGTGATTTTTACAAAATGACCATTTTTATACTTACATATGTATACCTAATATAATTTTTATGTAAAACTGTTACCATATTTGTATTTGCATATACGTAATAGTTTTATAATCACAGTACTTCGTGGAGTTTTTTACACTAGTCAAGCAAATAAAAGTATATTTACAGTTTGTACAGTAAATATATTTTTTTAAATTATCTATATTTTATTCTGATTTAAAAGTACAAAAATACATTAGGTGGAAATGTTTACATCAGAAAATTTAAACGCATTATATTTTTTATATGATATTATTTAGACCAATTTGATTAATTTTATGGATAAAATAACAAAATTATGTAATTTATTTAATTATAATATTTTACAGTAATATATATATATATATATATATATTGTATTATAAAGTAAGAAAAGTAAAATAACGTACGTAACAGACAGTTTTATAATAAATACTGAAAACAAATAGTTTTGCTAATAGAAGTTTGAAACGTTGACAATTAATATTATTTAAATAAATTTTTTTTAATATATCACCTTTTAACACGGACTAAAAAGTATAAAATAATATCTCCTAGCCCCATACAGATTTATAACCCCATACATAAAAACGTGGGGCGCAAGCAATAGATAACTCTGTTAGTTTTGGCTATGAAGAAGATTTGAAATAAATCGAAAGCTTCCCATTAAACTTAAATGAAACTCATTTAAGAACCTTTTCACATTGTCTAATATACCCATTAATTTGCTTACATAAATATCTTACCAATCATTAGTTATTTTTAATCTTATATATATATATATATATATATATATATATATATATACAGGGTGTTTGCAATCAAGGTATTTTATTTTTAAGGGGTGATACTACAGGTCAAAACAAGGCGATTAACGCCAAAACACCTTAGTAAAAGTTTTCTAATAAACGAGATATTCATTTTTTTTTTAAGTAAAATGGTAGCATATGGTATAATTTTTATTATCCAGCTCACAAAAAAAATTATTCTTCATAATAGTTTTGGATTTGCTTGAAACGAATAAAAATGTAAAAATATTCCAGGTTTTAAATACAGGGTGACTCGGATTTGCTGATTTGTGTTTCAACTTTTAGGTAAAATTTGAATAATTTTATTTGAATATTATGTTTAGAATTACAATTTAAGTTTACATACAAAAATTTGTGCCGATCGTCGATTGTTAAAACACCTTAGCAAAAGTTTTCAAATAAACGAGTAATATCTCGTTCATTAGACAACTTTTACTAGGGTGTTTTAACAATCGACAATCGGCACAAATTTTTGTATGTAAGCTTTACAACTTTTACTTTTGTATGTAAGCTTAAATTGTAATTTTAAACATAATATAATCCTATTAATCAAATAAGGGTATTTTACCTAAAAGTTGAAACACAAATCAGCAAATCCGAGTCACCCTGTATTTAAAACCTGGAATATTTTTACATTTTTATTCGTTTCAAGCAAATCCAAAACTATTATGAAGAATAATTTTTTTTGTGAGCTGGATAATAAAAATTATACCATATGCTACCATTTTACTTAAAAAAAAAATGAATATCTCGTTTATTAGAAAACTTTTACTAAGGTGTTTTGGCGTTAATCGCCTTGTTTTGACCTGTAGTATCACCCCTTAAAAATAAAATACCTTGATTGCAAACACCCTGTATATATATATATATATATATATATATATATACATATATATATATATATAAAATCAGACCATATACCCATAAGGGTGTGGCAAAAACTGTTTCAATTCAAGCAGAAATTAATTTCCGCCAAACATTAATATCCAGACAAGCAATTTAAACTTTATCCATATTCATAATACATCGCATACATGTTATTTTATTTTGTTTGAAAAAAAATAACTAAATATAGTAAATATTTTTAAAATTGCCATTTAAATAATGAAATAAGTTTTTTTTTATAATAAGATGCATTTTCTTTTAATATAGTACATATAAATACAGCTATATTAACAAATAAAATATAAATATTCAAATATATGAATTAATTAAAAAAATTACCTTAGATTTATAAAAAATTTGATAAAAAAATCAAATTATAATTATCATAATTAAAAACTAATTTTTAAATAAAAGTTATTATTTTATCAAATATGTAACCAAACACTAACACATGTGTATGTCAAAAATAATTTAATAAGTCAAAAAATAATATAAATATTTATGTGTATTATTAGTTTTCATTTTTCTTAATTTCATGTTTGTATAAAAATTAATTAAAAATCACAAAAAGTTAAACGATTAGATCTAAATCTATTATTATCTATTATTATAAAATTGACAAGTAATATATCAAATTGAAAATATTGTAATAATCCATTAACTGCCATAATAATTATCCGGAAAAAAAAATCTTTTTAAATTATAAGATTTTAGATAAAGAAATATTAGAAGTCATTCGAAATGATATAGTTCACTAAAGATTCAAATCGATTTGAACAATGCCTTCAATATGGAGATATTCATCTTTTATACTTTTTCGCGAAAGAAAATAACGAAAATAAAAAGCGTAATTTTCGGCGTTCGTTCATTGCCAACGCAAAAGAAAAGTTGAAGTTTTCTCTTCTGTGAATACATTTGATGGAACTTTTTTTTTGGAGGTAAAAACTTCAAAGGAGAACCACTCGTCAGTATTAAACTTTTCGAAAGTAAATTAAGTCCTTTCACAGTTAGAAATATTAGGTCGCGTTTTACATACTTTAGTCATGAAGATTTTTTGAATTATACCTCAAAAATTACATGATCCTTTTAAATAATTTATCTCTTTCATATAGTTTAATTAGAATTCCGGTTACATTAATTTTTTCAAAAGTCTTGATCCTCTGCATTTATAAATAAGCAATACAATATTCTTATTTTAAATAATATATTTTTTATATTTACAATTTTTTGTTTAAACCCCCATATGAATTTATAACGTTATTTCAGTGAAAAGCTATTTTTAATTATATGACACAATATGTCAAACATATATAGTCCCTTTCATTCTATAATTAAACTTAATCACCAGCTTATACGAGTATATTATATAAGTACCTATAATTTTTTTTTAAATATAAATTTAAAAATGATTTAACAAAATTTTGTTTTCAATCTCATGTAATATTATTCAAAAAAGATTTTATCATTTCAAGCTTATTTTAAAAGTTTGTAAAAACGAGTGTGATAAAATAAAGAATAAAAATAATGTGAAAACCTATCTAAATGCATGTTCTAATCTATATAAATTTTCTTTTATTGTTTTTAACACTTGTTAGCTATTACCAATAACAATATATTTTCGTTTACATTATAAATGTTCAATAGTTCACATCGATAATATCTAGTTCGATAACTGGTAACTTTATTCATTAAACTTTTAGTTGAAATTCTAACGTAATTACTTTTAAGATTATCGATAGTTAAAATGGACAACGTATACTAAAACTTTTTCCAATAAAAATTCGATTTTACTATTTTTGTCATTAATCTTCAATTTGTACATAAATGTACCTATATAAAACATTGGTTAATATAAACATTTCAATTTATCTTTCGACATAAAATAAATTATACTAATAATAATATTCGTTATTTAATATACTTGTTTATCGTAAACTACAATATTTATTTTTTTCATTAATGTGAAATTCAAGCTTACTTTAAAAATATATATTTCGTAAAAGAAAATAAATGATTTATTCTTTGTTTGCGAAATACAAATATATATTTAATTATTCAGTAACTTATAAACAATAATCAACTTTTTTCTGATAATACTTACAAACTGGATTAATTTTATATGGATACATACCTGAAACAATAAAAAAACATTTGTCAAATATTAATATATATCTCTGTTGTGAAATATTCGTAAAACATATAAAAATGACATCAGTATATTATTACTTTCGGTAAACAGATCTTTAACAAAAGTTTATCAAATTGAGATATCAGATATATTGAAAAAATATAGTTATAAAATTTAGTATGATTTAAAATTTGCCTGTAAAAAATTGAACGTCAAATATATTTTCTAAAACTCGTAATGCGCTTCTCGCATGACATACAAATAATTCGTCTTTCCGAAATCAAATAACTGTCAGTAGATAAAATAAATAATAAAAATTCTAACATTTTTATGTGTTGGAACAACCGAAAACAGCCCGTTAGTTTTAAACGAAGCTTGGCCTAATATGTAACTATGTGTTAGTGTAACATTCTCCGCATACACATTATATCCCGTGTGCGTGTATTTGTGTGTGAAAAATCTGACGAAAAAAAAGTTTTATTGGGCAATTCAGTTGCGGGATGACAGTGTTTTGTTTGTTGAAGTACGCGCGAAACAAATGCAAAACGTTGAGAGCGACACGCGCGCCACCCCGCCTTGTTTTGCTGGCGAGAATTTACGACACGACGTCATACATAAAAATGACGTAATTTTTTATATCCATGACAATTGTAAAAATGCAATGTTGGAAATTCTGAAATGACCCAGTGATGTTTTAAATTTCAGCATAGTGCACAACATAAAACTTGGATAGAAATAAAACACAATTTGTATGTATATAAACTATGACTAGATGTTTGAAAATGTTTATACAAAAAAAAAAAACTTTACAATACTATATAAATAATACTTTTTATAGTATTGTTTAAATTGTAACAGTTTAGATATTATTTTTTGCAAACATATGTATAAAAATAATTTTATTTAAAATAAAAAGGCTTTAGGATTTAGTTCTGTATTAATTTACTTTTTCACGTACTCTACCATACATTATCATTAGGAATAATGATACAAATGATATATATATATATATATATATATATATATATATATATATATATATATATATATATATACAGTAAATTAACAGAACATACAAGCAAATTACTAGGTAACAAAATAAGTAAGTAACCAGATTATAAAATTTATAAATTATTAATTAAAGAAAGCCAAATTTTATTTAAATCAGTGCCCCTTCAAACTGATTGCTGTTATCTTTTTATAAATTTCTATTGCTTCTCTTATCAATCTATTAACAATAGATTGAATCAAATTATCTATATATACCATGTTATGACGTTATGAGAACACAATGAAAATTTGTTAAAAAATCTTAGGAAATCTTAAACTGACAAAAGCAGAGTGTCCCTAAGAATTTATAAACAAATTTAATGTTTCAATCAAATATTTACATTTACTGTTTGTTTAGTTATTTGTGTAAATATCTGAATACAATCTTATTGCACTAAAGATTCCGTATCTGCTGAAGTCATTGATTAATTAGAATTGCATTTATGCAAGCGCAAAATCTATTTGCAGTTCAATAATAGTACAGTATATTTGTCATATGGTTTCAACATTGATAATTTGTTTCTGAAGACAAGTACAAAACAATTGACTCGAGTTTAGCTTAACAAATGTCTTGAACACAAACAAATATTATTTATAGTAATTATAAAAAAATTAACTTTCTAAATATTAAAAGTATTAAAATAAAAACTGTTTTAGTATTAGATTCTGTTTAATTATTTTATAAAAATGACATTTCAACGAAACTGAACGCTCGTCTTCATCAAGTCAAAATTTTTTATCAATAATAATAATAATTTATTATTTAAAATCTATAATTCTTATGATCTAATTACTTATACGTTACCTAGTAACTAGTTGCTACGTACTCTTATTTACTTTAATGCCATTGCTAAAAAATAATTGATAATTGAAAACAAACTATTTTTATTTTAATACAATAAGTTCTGAAAAATATTTTACTATGTTAATGTAATGTTAGTAAAAAAAATAAGTATAGATTTTCATTTTTGATTGACCGCTTAATAAAGAAATGGTAGTACATCTAGTTTTTCCATAATTTATTTTCATTAAAAGTTTGAAATTGCAAATAGTGTAATAAAATATAAAAAAGTTTAATAAAGTATTTACGACATTTTATATAATCTATCATAATAATGACATATGAGACGACAGTTTGATATACTATACAGCATTAAAAAATAAACTTTTATCTAATAAAACGATAGTTAAGACCAACACGGCTAGGTTGTTAGTTTATATTGCATCCGCTGAGATGTCTCGCTAGGAAATCGCGAATTTAACAAACGTAAATATGAAAGTTGTTTGTAACGCATAATGTCAATGCATAAAGAGCAAAGTTATGGATTGTTATCTGTGTCGTTACGCAGAACAGAAAAATATAAAAGTAGACGATTTAACTTCAGCGCATCGGCATAGAAATAACGTATATGTTCGTCGCGTAAAAGTTTCATGTTGCCCGTTATTTCCTTTGCAATTGTAAACTTTTGTAGATCTAGTGACTTGCGCCAGTGAATCTTTTGTTCTTTTAAACTTTAGTTTTGTCTGTTTTCTCACCAAACAATTGAAAACAAAAATTTACTCTAGACGTTGTTCTGTTGTGTGTGTGTGTCGTCATTCAATTTCATACAGTTTATGTTTGCTTTATATTATTTCAATATATTGCAATTTAGTAAAGTGTGTCCTACGAACAAAAATTCACATAAATAAACAGCATAAACCGCGAATGGTATGGCAACATGCTGCCGTAAATTGGCAGTGCCGCACTAAACCTAAAAATTAATCGTAAATGTGTTTTATCGAATAATAAGTTTTCATTTATGGCCAGTTGCGCCAACTATACTTAAATTTTAAATGTGGTTTATTATTATTTCGAAAGGTTGGTGTCATAAAGTCCCAGAGCACTGCGGCCTAGTGGTCTATTGTACTGTCCCTTTGAACTATCTCATGTAAGAAGTCCTGTCTCTCTTATGAAATCCAGTATCTTTGGCCACGGCAATTTATGCACTGAGTCTCTCTCTATCTCATCTAGTCCAAACTTGTTGTATCTTTTTTGAGCTAGCGAGTCACAGTCGCAAATCAAGTGTAGAGGTGTTTCAAATGACTCTCCACATTTTCTGCATATTGGGCTATCGTTTAAGCCCAGTGTGTGTTGGTGTTTTGCCAGATGGCAGTGTCCACTCAAGATACCCATCATATCTCGGATACTCTTCCTACTAAGATTAATAATATCTATAGCGTTTGGATTAATTCTATCCGGGAGAAATGTTTTGGTGTGCCTTTGTAAGTAAATGTGGTTTAAATGAGTCGATCAGTTTAATTTTTAATATTATGACGACAATTATTTATCAGAATTCATTTACATCAAGCTTAAAATTTAAGTAAAGATGATGCAGTCAGCCATTAATAATGTTTGTCCGAGTTTAAAATTAAGTTATAAAGTTGAAATTTGGCACAAAGCTGTGTAATACTATCACAATGATAGAGATAAGTCTGCGTGAGCCGCAAGAAAAATGCTATAAACGAAAAAACTCTTTTCGCTTATAACTTGACATCTATTGAATAAATTTTGATGGGAGCTTTACTAATAGTTTATTTTTTTATATTCTTAATACATAGCGTATTATATTAGGTTATAATATTTTGTTTTTGCTTAAATCGCCATTAATTTATTTTGATAAACTAACGATAAAAACAGACTAAAAACTGTGTTCGCTTATAACTTGAGATTCACAAAACAAATTTTGATGGGAGTTGAGTCGCTTTTCAAGAAAGGTTTTACTACGGGCAATGCCTGTCCTCGCCTGCGGCTCACGTTGTAAATGATACAAATTAAAGAAAAATGTGTTCGCTTATAACATGACATCCAAAGAACAAATTTTAATGGGAGTTTTATTAAATAGTTGCAGTGTGAGTCGCAGGCGAACACTGTAAACGATAAAAATTGACCAAAAAATTGAAATTAAAATGAGTTTAACGTTGTGAATCCTGTAGCAAAGCACGGGTATTATACTAGTTATTATATAAATTTTATAAACAAAACACGTTAGAAATTGTAAGTTTCGTTAATAACAAAAATCTAATTGCAAAATTTATTTATTTCGAAAGTTAAATAAAATTTGGCTCCATTAACTAAAAATCTATAATTCTTATAATCAAGTTACTTATATGTTACCTAATAACTTGTTGCTATGTACTGTTATTTATTTTAATGTCATTGATAAATTTTTGATCTGATGAAGACAAACGTTCAGTTTCGTCGAAACGTTGTTTTTATAAAATAATGAAACAGAATTTATTCCTAAAACAGTTTTTATTTTAATACTGGTTGACATTTTCTTATAAGTAAATCCATAAGAACTTTCCAGATCTAATATCGAATTCACAAAGTTTATATTACATTTGTTTCAACATGCTTGGGCTCTAATAACAAAATAAATGTTTTTCATTTTGTCTTTAAAGTTTTCAACCAGAAAACTTTTACAATTATTATAGAAAATCTTTTTCCAACTTGCAACGTGTAAAACACAGCAAAAATAAAATTGTCGTATGAGATGTTTAAAATTTCATAAATTTATAAATAAGATGGTTAATTTAAAGTTATATTTATATAATTATAAAAAAATTATTAAATGTGTTAAATTTTTATTTTATTATTTAACTTTAAAATAATAAATAATAATTGAAATAAATAATAATGGTGCTACAAGTCTTACGAAATGTGAACTTAAATTTCAGCATAAACTAGATTTGTTTTTCGAATGCAAATGCATTTTGTAAATTTATAATTTTGTTTATAAACAGATTATATTTTGTTAATAATATTTATATAAATATGGTAAAAATATCGTAGTTGATAATAAAATTTGGAAATATTGAGATTTATTTTGATTATAATAAGGCTTTATTGTAATGTAATTGAATAATTGTTATTATAATTAATACATAAATTTATAGTATTGATGTATATAAATTGATTATTGAAATCAGCTTTTCATCTATTAACTGATTTAATTAACGTCAATAATAATTTATTTACATTATATTTATCATTTGCATGGATAGATATTTCAAAATATTTTATTTTACATTATTGACAATCTGATTAAGTGTATAACCAATATATTTCCGATTATAATTAAATTTAAAATTTGTGTTAAATGCGTAAGCATTATAATCATAATTGTTTTATCAAAATATATAAATTCATAGTACCTTTTAAAGTACTTTCATTTAAAAGCAATCATAATTTAATTAATTTAATATAAATTATTTTCATACATTATATAAAAATGTTTTATGTTAAAGTTCTGTATTTAATATTTATTTATATTCGACGTTTCGATGAACTCAACGTTCGTCTTCATCAGGATAAATGATACAAATGACATTTACAGTAAATAACAAAACATAGAAACAAGTTACTAGGTAACAAATACGTAACTAGATCATAAAATTTATAGATTTTTAATTAATAAAAGCCACGTTTACACTCTGATTGATGTTATCAATAGAAATCTATAAAGAAAAACGATAATATAATGAGTTCTGAAAGATTTTTACTATGTTATTTTAAATTAAATACTATTAATTATATTAAATATTTTCAAATATAAATTATGATAAAAACAGTTCAAATATTTTTTTAAATAAATAATTTAAAATTTGCGCACTTTTATCTAAAAGTCTCTTAAAAGGGGTTATGAATAAGAGCTTATATATTTTATCATAAATAAAGTTTTGTATAAGACTACCCTATAATATTAAAGTATTAAAATTACTAAAAAAAATATGTTTTAGCTATTTATAGTTTTAATTATAATTTAAATTTATTTTAAAAAATAAGAAAAATAAAAACTATAAAAATAAAATAATAAAAACTAGAAGTATCGCAAGCATTTAAAATTGAAAAAATAAAAACACTTTATATTTTGACGTCAATTTCAATTTTTAGTGTTGTATGTTAAATAAGAAACGATGGAGCGTTATAATGAACGCTTGTTTTCAAGATGTTAACATTTTTAACGCTTCGGTATACAATATCGACTTTTTAAATATTGAAAAAAGTTTCTAAAGACCTCGGTTTTATGTACTTAATATAATATTGAATGCCCTATTGAATATACAAGTAAGTTCACTCTATATTGATTTTTTTAATATGAATAATTTAAAGAAAGTTTGTATCGTTTGCAAATACGTAGAAATTGAGCGTGAAATTTCGTAAAGTATGAAATTCTGTTATAGAAATGTTTTATTTAAATATTCTTAATAATAAATATTTTTTTTACTAATTCCGGTTACTCTTTCTTCTTTACAAAGTGAATTTTTACTTGCATTTTTAATGATGCGAGTCGTTAGTCCACAGCTAAGCACGGAATCGACATATTATAGTGAATTACTACTACTTATTGTTAGACGCAGTCAATATAGGATTACAATAATATACGATTTTAATACCAGAAATAATATTTTATTTAAATTTGCAGCGCAATTCAGCAATCGTTGGAGTCCAAAATATTAATTTTGATTTAGTTAACGCACAATTACTTTCAAATGAAAGGCTCAGTTTTAACTCAGTTTTCACTGTGCAGTATTAACTGCGCAGTTAAAAAATCTATCGGCTACAGACTGCACTCAGTACATACTCACAATCAGTTGGAAATTTTAAACAGAACGTCACTTCGATTTCCACACACACACACACACACGCTACGAAAAACTATGCAATAAACTGAGCAACTAAAATATAAGACACTGTATACACGTCTAACTCATAAATTTTATCTACGATAAACAAAATAATTTGTACTAATTAAAAATAATTGAATTGTGTAATATAAACTAGCATATTTTTCAAAATACTTCATGATTATTTGAGTAAACGAAATAATACTTACAATATATATATATATATATATATATATATATATATATATATATATATATATATATATATATATAATTTACTATTCTACAATTGTTAATAAAGTTAAGGTTATTAGTTTGTATTTTAATATAAAATATTTATTTATTTTATTTATTTTATATTTAAAATTATATGTTTTATAACAATATTAATGATGATATAGAGGGGATGAACAGTGGAGGGGATGAACTAGATTACACCAGATTACCCTGCAGAACATGTCATTCAGTCATCAACTACTGAGGATGCATGCCGTCTACGGTATTATTTTTTGAAAATACATCAATTACGACATTTTTATTGGAAATGAAACAATTTTTTAATATAAAACATTTATTTATTTTTATTTATTTTATTTATTTTATTTATTTTATTTATTTTATTTATTTTATTTATTTTATTTATTTTATTTATTTTATTTATTTTATTTATTTTATTTATTTTATTTATTTTATTTATTTTATTTATTTTATTTATTTTATTTATTTTATTTATTTTATTTATTTAATTTATTTAATTTATTTAATTTATTTTATTTATTTAATTTATTTTATTTATTATATTTATTTTATATTTAAAATTATATGTTTTATAACAATAATAATGATGATGTAGAGGAGATGAACAATGGAGGCGAGCAGTGGTGTGGAGCAGTGGTGGGGAGCAGTGGAGGGAAGCAAACCTGTCATTCAGTCATCAACCACTGAGAATGGATGTCTCCAACGAAGATAAGATTGGCATAGCAGCCCAGAAATTTCTGTAAGTATATTATGTTTTTGTTTTTTGATTTTAAATAATGCAAATAATATTTATAATATAATTAACATTAATAAAATCAGCAAAATAGTCAATATTTCTAATAATTGATTTTGTGTTATTAAAAATATAAATTATATGTTTCATGTGAAATCAAAATGTATGTTCTTTATAAATTTGCAAAACTAATACAACATTTTAATATAATATTAACTGAGCAAAATTACTATTCTTAAACTATAACAATTGATATAAACTAATTATTATATGGCCCAGTTTCAGAAACACTGGTTAAATTTACTTTAAAAGTAAATGAACATTTACTCTGCAGATTTTCAAATTAAATATAATAAATAAATTTAATTGTTATTATTGTTAATAATATTTTGTGTTCTAAGATATTTAGGGCCGGCTGGATAAAACATTGTTAACTTAATCAATAAGTTAATTAAATCTGAAAAGTACTGGTTAAGAAATGCTAATTTAAAATATACAAAATTTTAATTAATAAATTTGTATATTACTTATATTTTAATGAAACGACTGGCTAATGGAAATTCGTTTACGAAAATAATATTTCATTAAATTTAAATATTTAAATATAATAAAATTTGCACATATCACATTTGTTTTGATTTAATATATTTTTAATGCGCATTATTATAATAAATTATAATTTTTGGGGTTTATTTAGATAAAACAACAGTTTAAAATTAATAATTAAACATATAATTTAATGATTGAAATAAAATTCATATGTTAAAAATAATCCCAACATATAATATTTAAATTTATATAGCTTTTTTCCATTTTAATTAAAATGACCAATAATTTTGAAAAAAATTTATTTCAATAATATTATTTCATATGCAAATAATATATTACACAAAACGTTTATTAACAATAAATATTACAACAGCAATACAAAAGCGTCAATAAAAATAATGCATTTCAAAACAGATAAATATTGCATAATTAATTAATTAATTTAATATTTAAGTGACATCAGTAAATTACTACATCTGGTTGGCAGATCTTTACTAAAAGTTGATCAAATTGTGAGATTCACCTACAAAATTTTATAACAATCGTTCAGCCGAATACGTGTTCACAGACGGATATTAGTTGATTTATAAGTCTAATTCGTGCTTGTCTGTAAAACTCTCGATATGTCAAATTTGGTACGATTACAATACCTCCTTTAGCATATGTGATATGACAATTTATTTTATTTATTTTATTCATTTTATTTATTTCATTTATTTTATTTATTTTATATTTAAAATTATATGTTTTATAACAATATTAATGATGATGTAGATGAGATGAACAATGGAGGCGAGCAGTGGTGGGGAGCAGTGGTGGGGTGCAGTGGTAAGGAGAAGTGGTGGGGAGCAGTGGAGGGAAGCAGAACCTGTCATTCAGTCATCAACCACTGAGAATGGATGTCTGCAACGAAGATAAGATTGGCATAGCAGCCCAGAAATTTCGGTAATTATATTATTTTTTTGTTTTTTGATTTTAAATAATGCAAATAATATTTATAATATAATTAACATTAATAAAATCAGCAAAATAGTCAATATTTCTAATAATTGATTTTGTGTTATTAAAAATATAAATTATATGTTTCACGTGAAATCAAAATGCATGTTTTTTGTAAATTTGCAAAACTAATACAACATTTTAATATAATATTAACTGGGCAAAATTACTATTCTTAAACTATAACAATTGGTATAAACTAATTATTATATGGCCCAGTTTCAGAAACACTGGTTAAATTTACTTTAAAAGTAAATGAACATCTACTCTGTAGATTTTCAAATTAAATATAATAAATAAATTTAATTTTTAAAGAAATTGTTATTATTGTTAATAATAATAATCTGGTAATAAATTGTTGAAATTGTTTTCAAGGTTAATTAACAGGAGACTTTTCTACTTATCACGAAATTAGTGTTACATTTTACCGCAAAATTTGTGATCTTGAACAAAACTACTTTCCAACTTATGCATTTAAAAATAGAAATTGTTATTATAATTTTTTTTTATTTATTTCCAACATTTGTCGTAGTTTTTATCTATTTTAAATTAAGTGTCAATAAATTTTTAAAATATACAAATATACAAGCAACAATTACAGTGCATTATAATATAAAATATGAATGCATAGAGCAAATCTGCAATTTGAATGTAGTGAGTAACGAATGTTCAGTACGAATGGTTTTTGAGAGATGATGTTCATGAAATGTGATTGCCGAGATGTATATGTGAATGTGATTAGTAGGGACTTTAGAATGTGCTTGTGACTCTACAATGTGGGTGCTCTGGTCTGAACAGTGCTAAAACCAGATGTTCTGATTGTAAGAGCAATTATGAGTTGCATGTATTGTGGGTATTTAGCAAATTTGAAAGAGCTGTAAATAATGTCATAGGATTGATTGTTACCGAGAGTGTAACACAAAACATTGATACTATTACTGCAAAAGATTTGTTATGTAACCCAACTATGTATGCGAGTGGCCAAATGCAGGCGTTTGCGATTGCAGCAATGCCAGTTCAACACCGCGAAACATTTGAGCACTAAAGCACACATGAGCTAGATGAAAATGAATTATGTGTGCATTATAATATAAAATATGAATGCATAGAGCAAATCTGCAATTTGAATGCAGTGAGTAACGAATGTTTAGTACGCATGGTTTTTGAGAGATGATGTTCATGAAGTGTGATTGCCGAGATGTATATGTAAATGTGATTGGTAGGGACTTTAGAATGTGCTTGTGACTCTACAATGTGGGTGCTCTGGTCTGAACAGTGCTAAAACCAGACGTTCTGATTGTAAGAGCAATTATGAGTTGCATGTATTGTGGTTGTTTAGCAAATTTGAAAGAGCTATAAGTAATGTCATAGGATTGATTGTTACCGAGAGTGTAACACAAAACATTGATACTATTACTGCAAAAGATTTGTTATGTAACCCAACTATGTATACGAGTGGCCAAATGCAGGCGTTTGCGATTGCAGCAATGCCAGTTCAACACCGCGAAACATTTGAGCACTACAGCACACTTGAGCTAGGTGAAAATGAATAAGAAGCAAATCTGCAATTTGAATATAGTGAGTAACGAATGTTCAGTATGAATGGTTTTTGAGAGATGATGTTCATAAAGTGTGATTGCCGAGATGTATATGTAAATGTGATTGGTAGGGACTTTAGAATGTGCTTGTGACTCTACAATGTGGGTGCTCTGGTCTGAACAGTGCTAAAACCAGACGTTCCGATTGTAAGAGCAATTATGAGTTGCATGTATTGTGGTTGTTTAGCAAATTTAAAAGAGCTGTAAATAATGTCATAGGATTGATTGTTACCGAGAGTGTAACACAAAATATTGATACTATTACTGCAAAAGATTTGCTATGTAACCCAACCATGTATACGAGTGGCCAAATACAGGCGTTTGCTATTGCAGCAATGCCAGTTCAACACCGCGAAACATTTGAGCACTACAGCACACATGAGCTAAGTGAAAATGAATAAGGAGTTAGAGCAGCCTATACGTTATTAAATAACGTAACGTTAAGTGCAAACTTTTATGGCATTTTCATTATTGTAAAGCCAATAAAATTACGCTGTTATCCAATAACAGAATCTGAATAACGTATAGGTTGCAATAATCTACTGCAGAGTAAAAATAAGGAGAAAAGTAGAGTATTGGTATGAATGCAAATGTAGGTATGAAAGAATGTGGGTAAATGTTTAGTTTGAGTAAATTTTTAATGAATGTACAAAGTGTGAAAATATATTATGTACATGATAAGTTAATGATTAAGTACAAGAACTAATGCACTGTAATTTGTTTCTGCAATATAAATGTAGTTTTAAATATTACGGGATAAAATTCGATTTAAGTTTGTTATTTTGCATGTTCGCACATAAAAAATATAAATCAAATTAAAAAAAGAAACGTATACAGACAATAAGACAATAAAAACCGACCTGGCAAAAAAATCTAAACAAATTTGGTCAAAAAATCGTATCGTTGTTTTTAAGTAGTTTTAGAACAACTAGCTATGCGATAAAAAATATCACTAATTTTGTGGTAAGTAGGAACATCGAAATAAGACTTTAGGATATCTCGTACAAATAACAAGAAAAATAAAATAGTATTTAAAACCATTAAGGCTCGTTCACGTTACAATACCGATCACAAAATTATTGATTGATTTTAATTGATGATTAAGTACAAGAACTAATTTGTTTCTGCAATTTAAATGTAGTTTTCAATATTACAGGATAATATTCGATGAAACTTTGTTACTTCGCATGTTTTCACGTAAAAAATATGAATTAAATTAAAAAAAAAAACATATACAGAAAATAAAGTAATAAAAACCGACCCAGAAAAAAAAAACGGATTTGTTCAAAAACTTTATCGTTGTTTTTAAATAGTTTTAGAATAACTAGCCATGCGCTAAAACATATTACTAATTTTGTGGTAAGTAGGAAAATCAAAATAAGGCTTTAGGATATCTCTGACAAAAAACAAGGAAAAATAATACAATATTAAAAAACCATTTAGCCTCGTTTACGTTACAAGCTTTATATCAGTTGTTGATTTTATTATAAGCAAAAATTCAGATTATTATATATATATAATGACTTTAACAAATCTTTATGGGCCACAAATCACAAGCTAGTAGATAGTTTAGCATCAATACGTAGTATTACGATTGAAACATAAAACTAATTAAGAGATAAGTAACTTACATAATGAATTATTATACGAACTTTTAACTAATTGAATTAGACCTCAGCAATAAAATACATACAAATAATTTCTGTTTAATAAAATTTGTTAAATGTTAATTGAAAAAAATAATCTTGTTAATTAAATTCGTCATCATATTTGGCAGCCCTAACAGAGCCTTAACCGCAAGTACAAAGTACTTGTTCCGTGACCATTCATTTAGACACCTTTCAAAACTGCAAGTTGTGTGTTCGCATAGAGGAGCGACATGTTCCGGCCAGTAATCTAAACTACGGCCAACGGATTCGAACCATCGAAACTAGTATTATATTCCTAAAGTAACACGCTCGGCTACCGCGCTGACTATTTGAATTGAATTTGTTATTAATAATTTAAATATATAACATATTAAAAAAAATATCACTAATCTTATTTTTTAAAATATAATAAAATATTTAATATACAATATTCTAGAAATATTAAATAATCTCCTTTGAAAAATTTGATATCCAGTTTCATTCAGAAATACAAAACTCAGTAAAACATTTAAAGATATCTTGATGGAAAATTCAACAAAAGCCCCAAAACTTCTACTGAAATAAAGTTCCCGCTAATTGCGTTAATGAAGGAGCTGTGTGATAATTATATTACGTTAGTTTAGACTTTAGATAAACGTTTGTTTGCCTATGTGTCGTATTATGTTAAAAGGTTTGTTTATACGACTGTATCTTGAAATGACTTTTGTTGTTCAGCTTTGTACTGTCATATGCAACTGGTGTATACGATCTTATAACATTTCTGTTGGTATATTGTATTCTTGTTCGAATCATATACCGTTACGTTTATTATGAGGTTGTTTTAAGAAATTAAACTCTCTTATTGAATATCTTGAATATCTTTCAAATACAAATGATCTGATATTAAAATTCATTTATTTTTACATAGAAATTAAAAATTGTCAAAAAAAAGTATTTTCTTGAATAAAATCAGTGGTCTAATTTACGTATTTTGTGTTCTAAGATATTTAGGGCCAGCTGGATAAAACATTGTTAACTTAATCAATAAGTTAATTAAATCTGAAAAGTACTTGTTAAGAAATGCTAATTTAAAATATACAAAATTTTAATTAATAAATTTGTATATTACTTATATTTTAATGAAACGACTGGCTAATAGAAATTCATTTACGAAAATAATATTTCATTAAATTTAAATATTTAAATATATTAAAATTTGCATATATCACATTTGTTTTGATTTAATATATTTTTAATGCGCAATATTATAATAAATTATAATTTTGGGGGTTTATTTACATAAAACAACAGTTTAAAATTAATAATTAAACATATAATTTAATTATTGAAATAAAATTCATATGTTAAAAATAATCCCAACATTTAATATTTAAATTTATATAGCTTTTTTTCATTTTAATTAAAATGACCAATAATTTTGAAAAAATTTTTATTTCAATAATATTATTTCATATGCAAATAATATATTACACATATGTTTATTAACAATAAATATTACAACAGCAATACAAAAGCGTCAATAAAAATAATGCATTTCAAAACAGATAAATATTGCATAATTAATTAATTAATTTAATATTTAAGTGACATCAGTAAATTACTACATCTGGTTGGCAGATCTTTACTAAAAGTTGATCAAATTGTGAGAATCACCTACAAAATTTTATAACAATCGTTCAGCCGAATACGTGTTCACAGACGGATATTAGTTGATTTATAAGTCTAATTCGTGCTTATCTGTAAAACTCTCGATATGTCAAATTTGGTACGATTACAATACCTCCTTTAGCATATGTGATATGACAATTAATAAAAAGTGGATACATCATTTTATTATAGTTATGTATTATACCATTTTAATTTCCTTGTATTTGCATTTCTAATCAAAAATACGCAATAGAGAACTACAAATCAAAGGAAACCAAATTGCAATTTTAAACAAAAAATAAAAACGATTTTCCATTGTTTGTTGTTTACAATAATAATAATAAAAAAACAAAGTGCATAAAATTGCGCATCCATCACTTGAAAATAAATTTTAATCAACTTGTGTAGGGAAAATTATGGCTTAATAAAACAAGAATAATTAAGTTTGTATGTTGGGAAACTGAATGAAAAATGTAGATGCACAGGCTTTTATACAATATACTGTTTACATAGCAATGGAAAGATTAAACATGCATAAATTTGCATGTGAATAAATATGAGCTTTACGATATTATGGCAGATAATAAACAAAACATATATTATTTTTCTTTCGTTTTTATTATTATAATGAATAATGTTTATTTTACATTTATGTAATCAGTAGGAAAAATGTTATAAATTTATACTTTATACCTGCGTAGTTTTTAATTACTTTTTACATATTAATGTTGTTTGCTTTAATTATAAAATAAAAATGTAATAATTTTAAATAGATTTAAAATAGAATAAATTAATTGTGTATTTATTTATTTCATTTGTTTGCTTGTAAATTTATCTTTTATCTATTACGTTTTCGGGCTCTACACACTAGTGTAGTTGTACGTCAGTTTGCTTTTAGTTTTTTAAGATTTTCTTTTCTGTGTACAAATTTAACTAAATTTATATGTACATAAATTACAATTTGTCAGTACAAAATTTTAATTGATGTTATAAAACATCAACTTCTCTTCATCTTTATGAACTTACTGTCACAGAAAAAATTACCATAAATAACAATAAGGCCTTAAAAACTGCATAAGAAAAGAAAAAAAATGTAAAATTTTTGTGATTCAAAACATCAGCAGAAACAAATTAAAACGCCGTAACTTGTTGGCCGCGCGACGAACTGAAAACTTCTGCTTCAATAATTAATTTTGATTCTTGCGGCAAGGCAAGCCTAGGACAGGCAAGACGGGCGCGCGCTAATTTGTCTCTTCTTTTCGCACGGCCGTTCACACCTCCAGCTATAGACAGTATACACACCCAGCCCCCGACAACCCAAATCTAATTTTTAAGCTCGACGTTTCAGTAATTAATACCCGACCTCTTTCTTGCGCGATGCTGAACGCGACGCGAAATAAGAAACACAAGCTGACGATGGAAGCAGGGACTTTGGTGGCGACAAAAATTGCATTATCGTCAGCAACGAAATTACCTCCAGTCCGAAATAAGAGAGAGAAAATGACGGGGAGAGAACGAATTTTATTAGATCACAAGCGGAAGCAGAAAGTTGACTAGTACGGTGAGCCATTTAATTGAAAATATCCACGATGCGTACGGGGATGGTATTTTTTAACAGGATTAAAATGTGCATTGACGTAGAAGTTTTTTTCCTCTCTCGTTTCTCTACAGTTTAGCGGTCGGCTTTGTACAGATGGATTTTAAATTGGTATCATTCTAGATTAAAAGGTTATTTAAAGGTTAACAGTAAGAGATTTTTTTGTAAAAATTACAAAATATAATTAAATGTTTTAATATAATGTAAAACTGCTAATTTTAAAAATAATTATTTAAATGAATAAGAAAAATTAATATACCACATTTATAACATGGACTAAAAAGTATAAAATAAAATAAAATATTAAGGAGTGCAGGGAGTGGGTCCGCGACATTTTGCCGCCGGACATTTTGCCACGGGACATTTTGCCACAGACGTTTTGCATTTTGCCGCCGGGACATTTTGCCGCCGGGACATTTTGCCGCCGGGACATTTTGCCGCCGGGACATTTTGCCGCCAGGCAAGTATTAGGCGTAGAAGACAAACACCTACAAACAACCTATTAACCTAACCTACCCTAACCTAACCTAACCAATATTTCATCGAATTATCTCTTCTTTTGTTTTCTACCGAAAGCTACGCCTAATACTTGCCTGGCGGCAAAATGTCCCGGCGGCAAAAAGTCCCGGCGGCAAAATGTTGCGGCGGCAAAACGTCCCGGTCACGTAGGGGGTAGCTGTCGTTGTCCCACGTTTTTTCTGTATGAGGTTATAAATCTGTATGTGGCTAGGGGAAATTATTCTATACTTTTTAGTCCATGTTAAAAACGTGGTATATTAAAATATTTTTTTATTTAATTATTTTTTGCTTTTTAATTTTGCTTAACTTTAACTTTAATAATTGGGATCAAATTAAATATTTTTGAAAAAGCCAATATGAAAGATACAACAATTTTTTTTAAAAATAAATATAAAAAAAATATATCAAAGGATTGATTTCTGTAAAGAACAAAAATAAAAACAAATCAAATGAAAAATACTATTAGGTTAAAACCAGTTAGATGGTAATAAAGAAAAACTTCGATACTGAAATTGTATTTTCAGCATGAAAAAATCCACGGACCCGTGATTCCCTTTTTTTTCAGTTCCAATCTCGCGAAAAGGACTAGAGTGAAATCCGTAAAGCCCGATTCACAAATAAATTTATTCAGTGTTGATCTCGGGGATTTTGCAACAAAAGGGAGAAGAATGCCCGATTCTCGTGCGCGCATTATAGGTATAAAATATCCGGTGTGCACGCGCGAATTGCCCCCTTATAAAACCAATAACTTCGAAATCAAAACCACGTGAAAAACATTTTATTGATTTTCAGTATTATAATATAGTTTTACAAATAATTTACAACCACACAAATATCATAAATATTAATTAAATACGACTTATATACACTGTAAAAAAATGTATGGCACTAGATTTCAAATAAACTAATTTTTAATACTGTATTAATTTTTAAGGTTCCCTCTTCAATTAGAAATTAACGTGTTATTTAAATTTTCATTTAGTTTTCAACATATTTAAAGTGATAACAAATGAACACACAGTACATTAAAAGTAATTATAACTTCGTACATCTTTTATATTTAATTTCTGTTTCCATACTTTTTTAAATTTTTATTTAATTATAAAGTTTATGATATTAAATTATTAATTATTAATATTATTTAATATATTTAAGATATTATCTTACTTTTAAAAGTGATGTTTGTCAAAAGTACTTTTGATTTTTATTAGTTTGTTTCAATTTAATAATATAAGATATAAAAAAAATAAAATAGAAATACTTTTTATATTTGATAAGAAGTAGGAGTAAAAATTTATTTTAAAGTGAAAAATAAAAGCACTTTTTCATAAATAAAAGCGGTGGAAATTCGGGCCATTATTTTTAATATTTAACAAAAACTGACATCTTGTTAATAATTTTTCATTTAACTGTTTTATTTTTTTCATATTCTACAACAGAACAATAATCCGATATAACAAACTCTAATAATAAAGTAAATTGCCACAGAAAAATTTAATAAATCACCAATATTTTCTCGAAAAATAAGCCCCCATCTTTTCGAAAACAAATTACTTCCTTTTTATTTTTCGGCGTACATCTCGCAATATTCGCAACGTTTGATATCTAGCCAAATTTCAGCCTCACACGACTTGCTTCAACCGAAGTCAAATAAGCACACACGCAACGTTCGTTTCCGATCGAATAACCTAAAAAGTAAGCAAGCACCCCCCCCCCCCCCTGCGACTATGTGATACGTCAATTACGGATTTCGAAATCGCTACGAAAACGCAATCTTCCTATACACGCTCGCCAGCTTTAAGCAACACTGACACGAACTGAGTATTTTCGTTGAAGAAAAAAAAAACGAAAGCTTCCCTGTACTTACGCTAACAGTAATTTTGTTTTCGGAAATCGCTCGAGATATATATATATATATATATATATATATATACCAAGTTTACGAACTGTCAACGATGTAGATTTGGTATAGAAGCAGGCCTTATTTACACCGATGAAAATGGGGCTAGGGAAAATGAAAATTGGTAGATGTATATGTCGGATAGAGTAGAATACAAATGGTACACTGAAAAAGTATTTTGTTTTCCATGATGTAATGTGGTTCTTGTCTGGAAAGAAATATTTCCAGCCCAGAATTTTGAATGAATGACGGATACATTTTCCATTTTGCTGATCTGAATTTCAAATTAGATATCATGCTATTATGTTTAATATACTGTTAATAATATTAATAACTGCTATATAAAAAATAAAATGTGTGTAATATTTGTAAAAAATATACTATCCTATGTATATATATATATATATATATTAGGGTGGTCCAAAAAAATCGAAGTTCTGAATTTCGATTCCGTCTTCTAGGATCTTTTAAACCATTCAATTTCAAACTTACCGCTTAATTATTATCGAAATCGGACAATATTTAAAGGTAGCGCAAGTTAAAAACGTGTTTTTTAAAACGCAATTTAAAAAAAAAATGTTTTCTAGCTAATAATAATGATAATCAGCATTGCTTTATTGGCGATAAGGGTTCTGGGCAACCCATTACATCATAACAAGATGTTTTGAGCCTTTAAACCATATTCCCAGTCAATATCTTCAATAATACTTGCTTTTTTTTGAGTTGCTTGCAGCGATAATTTCAGTAATTTGAAATGTAACTTTAGTTATTTTATTATTCGAACAAACTTTTATGCAATCTATAGTACTTAAGAAATGGTTTTAACATTTACGAATAATAATTGAATACCAACATCATTATGATTCAGTGTTGTAACAAAAAAAATTTTATTTTTTTAAAGTGCTCTAAAATCGATGTTTCCTGTATTTTTATTAAAATAGATTTTTGGGATTTAAACCTTCTATCAATACAATACTTGAACATTTTACACACAAAATACAAATTTATTAACATAAGTTTTCGACAATTTTTATATTTCGTGCTATATAATAAATAATCGCCACCTATATATTGAAGTAAGTACTAACATGACAAGTTGTCGCTATCTATGTTTTCAATATAGAAACCGTAAATACCAAATAACAACAATATCAATTGTTAACTTCCCAACCTGATTCTCGCTAGTTGTTGTTCAACAATTAGACGCAGAAAATGTCAAGCAACAAGAACAAGAAATATAACCTAATTGGTTCTGAGATAGATAAATTTGAACGTTAATTCTCCAGAGGAATTAGCATTGTGGAAAAATCGTAGTATAAACGAGTTAGTCTCGTAAAACACAAATAATTTATTCAAACTATTTAATATAAATACTGAATTTTTAACGATCGACCCTATTTTGATGATGATTCGTATAAAAAAGCTAAATGCATTTTATCTAATTTAAGAGTAGTGAACAACGCTGCAGAAAGAGGGGTGGCTCTTATAACCAAATTTAATTCTCTCATTACAAAGAATGAGGAACAAAGGCAATATTTACTGAAAATTGTAAAAAAACATCAGGAAAGATATCCGAATGCTAACAAATATACTTTGTAAACGCAACTATTTTGACATATTTTGTTAATCATATGTTCCATCCTTATTTTGAAAATAAAGCTTTATGCGTAAAATTATGTTAATAAAATCTGTATTTTGTGTGTAAAATGTTCAAGTATTGTTTTGATACAAGGTTTAAACCCCAAAAAACCATTTTAATAAAAATACGGAAAACATCGATTTTAGAGCACTTTAAAAAAAATAAAATTTTTTGTTACAACACTGAATCGTAACGATGTTGGTATTCAATTATTATTCGTCAATGTTAAAACCATTTCTTAAGTACTATAGATTGCATAAAAGTTTGTTCGAATAATAAAATAACTAAAGTTACATTTCAAATTACTGAAATTATCGCTTCAAGCAACTCAAAAAAAGCAAGTATTATTGAAGATATTGACTGGGAATATGGTTTAAAAGCTAAAAACATTTTCTTATGATGTAATGCGTTGCCCAGAACCCTTATCGCCAATAAAGCAGTGCTGATTATCATTATTATTAGCTAGAAAACATTTTTTTTAAAAATTGCGTTTTTAAAAACACGTTTTTAACTTGCGCGACCTCTAAATATTGTCCGATTTCGATAATAATTAAGCAGTAAGTTTGAAATTGAATGGTTTAAAAGATCCTGGAAGACGGGATCGAAATTCCAAACTTCGATTTTTTTGGACCACCCTAATATATATATATATATATATATATATATATATATATATATATATATATATTTAAAATACAGACTGTAAAAAAAATACGTAAAATATATTTTTAACTTATTTGCAATAAAAAAAATATATATCTACATACATAAAATATTTATTTATATGTTAACGCACTAAAAAGAAAGTATAAACAATATTTGTGATTTTCCAACTGATATTTCAAACACAATTTATAGCAAAACAGTTTTATTACAATACGTATTAAAGTGATGTCTGTGAAGTCTGACAAAGATAAAATTGCAATATATTATTTTTCGCTTTGGGAAAACACCGATCATTATTTTTTTAACGTTTTTTTTTAATTCACCGTTAAAAATAGTAATAAAATACGTGTAACGCAAAACATAAACTACGCAAAATTGTTTTGTTTGGTTACAACAATTATTTTAGTGTCTGTAAATCACTGTTTTAAAGTTCTATGTTTCGCTAAGGTTTTCTCGAATATAATTCAATAATTCGTAAAGTAATAATAATTTAAAACTCATTGATTTATTAGTTAACCTTAAGTTTATAACCAATAATAATCGCATAAGTTTATGCTTCAATAAAACTAATGTAAAAATTGATAATAAAATGGTAATTTACGAGTATATTTATCTCAATATTTTAAAAATATTCCAATTAAATATTTTAGCGAATCATTACGATATTAATCAAAATAAAATATACAAATCAAAATAGAATACAAAAATAATTATACTATAAACCAATTATAATCCTGTATTATATTTTATAAATAAAAATTCCTGGTAATAAGTCTAGTCTATTATTATGTTTTGTAAATTTTATAAACTAATATAATAAAATGTTTACCATATAAACATAATACCATATTTTTAGAATTTCATCACGTAATTGTGTTGATATAAAAACAATGTTTATCTAATCGTTATATTTTTAGTATATTTAAAAACCATGGTAAAATGTTATAAATTCTATTTTCTGTTAGTCTAGACATGTTAAGAAAATTACTTAATTAATAATTTTTTTTTTTAATTCTTACCTTGACAAGTTGTGGCAAAAACCAGAATAAATGTCAGCATTACGTGTCCGGTGTTGGCCATCTTCCTGTAAATAAAAAAATAATTATAAATATTTTATTGTTTATTAATATAGACATGCTTCTAAATTTTAACATCTGTTTTTTAACACTTCCCGATGAGCTTGAGACTTTAACCAATTAATTATAATTATATAACTATAACTAACAAAATTATAATTAATTAAATTAATTAATTAAGTCAAAGTTAAACAAGACTAAAAAGTAGAAAATAATTATTTAAATAAAAAAAAACATTTTCAATATACCACGTTTTTAACATGTATTAAAAAGTATAAAATAATTTCTCCTAGCCCCATATAGATTTATAACCACATTGAAAAAAACGTAGAACAAATGCAATAGGTAATAGTAAGGAGTGTAGGGAATAGCTGTCGTTGCTTGTGGTATATTAAAAATGTTTTTTTTTAATTTAAATTATTATTTCTTATTCATAAAAGTATTTATCAAATGTATACTAAACAAGTATTTATAATTATAATAACAATCGACTAAATGGCGTGGAAACATCAATAACTGATGCGGAAACTAAAAGTTGGGCCAATGGCATACCGACACCTCTAGAGAATTATAGAAGTATAGATATATATATATATATATATATATATATATATATATATATATATATATTGAGTATATGGCGTGTTTATGTATGTACGTATGTTTTGCAAAATAAACTATTGAGAACCACCATTGTACAATAATACACAATTTAGTAACATAATTTAGCAACGAAATAGGAATCTGTCGGTAATAAGACGCGGCAGTTATCTTGCGTCGCCCTTCATAACACCGTTAAGAGAAAACCATTTCACTGAAACAAAACACTATTCTGTTATTTTAATTAGAGAAAATCCGTGGAAACAAAGCCCCAGTCTCCAACCGAAGCGCTAGTTGTATTGTACATTGGCAATAATTTGGCAATTGTGTGTGTGCCACGTGGCAACAATGCTCACACATTCGCTATTAGAGATGGTGGTGGGGAATAAAAGTAGAAAGAGAAATATAAATTAAAAGCGCGCGCAAACGAACTGCCTAGACTCCGGGAGCGCGTTGATAAAATCCAGCGAGATTTACTCGAGCAGTAAATCAGTGTCCGGAGGAGATAATCGTAAACAATCGCCTTGGCGAAGAAGAAAACAGTTTTCCAAATGCCTGGATAGTGGAAAAGGTATATAGCTGCCAATGTTTGGATGCCCAGCCTATCTGCACCTAACCTAAATTTACACTTGCGACAGGTATACAATTTGATGTCGCTAGCAACTGGAATCCCGGTCGAAAGTAAAAGAAGTAAAGTTGGAAATTTTCTTTCATCGTAGTTATCTTTAACTATATTTATTCGGCATCTTCTAAAACTTCACTGACACTTTAATTAATTGAATATATTTGGGTTTCTAGGTCAGTGCAAATCAGATATTCCATTTTTAATTCAAAAAATATATAAATTAATCATAATTATATTACATATTTTCAATTACAAATATTAAAAAAAATAATGTCAAAAATAAATATAGTTAAATAAATAAACTACTAAAAACAAAAACAAAATTAATTGACCTATACGGAACTCTAATATTTACTGCTACTTCAGTCAATTGTATTGATCTTTTTAGAAAAGCCGTATGCTGAACTTAAGCCGTATTTATAGTAATTTAAATAAAAAATATATTTAGAAATAAATAAAAAGAAAACTTTTTGTTGATGAAACTTAAGACTTCAATATTTGTTTAAAGTATTAAATTTTATTTAAATTTGCTGGTGCAAAAAAGACTTTGTGATTTAATATTTCGGAAATAAATTAAATATTTTTTTACAATAATCAATATTAAAATAAAAACTGTTTTCCGAGTAGGATTAGATTCTGTTTAATTATTTTATAAAACTGACGTTTCGATGAAAGTAAACAGTCGTTTTTATCAGGTCAAAATTTTTTGACTTGTTGAAAACGAGCGTTCAGTTTCGTTGAAACGTTGTTTTTATAAAATAATTAAACAGAATTTAATCCTACAACAGTTTTTATTGTAATACAGTGAGTTCAGAAAAATATTTTATTATGTTAATAATCAATATTGTTAAGAAGTGTCAAATTTCATAAACATCAGTTCAAAAAATAATATAGCTTTGAGAAACGCGTGTTAAGCGGCCATACACGTTCTGTTTTTACTGTACAGTATTAACTGCACTAAGAATAGCCGTCCACTATGTATGCGTTTGCGATGACAATATTCTATAAATTCAAGGAATACTGGCTGTGAAAGCCCAAAGAATACTAGAAAAAATCATTTATTTTCCGTAAAAATATTGTATTTCTACAAGTATCTATACAAATAAAATATCAAAGTATTAAACACTTTCCACATACCCTTTAATTATGTAGTCTGCTTTTATACCGCGAGGATAAAGTACGTATAAAACGTTAACAGAATTACACTGACTGTGTAAAATTACTTAATTATTTAACTGTTTCATAAATAGTCCGACATAAGTTTATCACCCCTGAGAAGAACGCGCTATCTGAGACAAACTGACGTTGTCACGTGTAGACTAAAAGTGTCTTCCTAGTGTACCTAGATTTCGTGTTTGAAACACAACCGCACCTTGGCACTTGATAGTCAGTTAATTAAATGTCGACATCTTATGGGCTTAATAATATTACTCTTATACTTATTAAAGGTTGATTTTACGCACCATTCAACTACACACACAAGCTAAACACTATATAACTATTAAGATTGTTTATCGTTATCATTAGGATGGAAAATGGAAATAACTTTTCTCATTAACGCATACTCCATCTTATATGTAATTTAGTTTTAAATGAAACAAATTACATTTAAATAGGGGAAGTATATATTTTGTACTTGTATAATATGTCTTATAAAAGATACGCATTTTTATATATTTACGTCAAATAGAATTATTATAAAAATTATTTGTTTCCATCTATTTACCTATTCAATGATTCCCACATGACTTATTGATATATGATATTTTAAACTTGAATACTTCCGGTAATTTTCGGATATCGGGACCATCACCATTAAATATTAATTTTGGAATCTAGTTACTTGTATTTTGTTACCTAGTAATTTGTTTCTATGTTTTGTTTATTTATTATTTATGTCAAATGTTAAATTATTTTCCCTACAATTTCACAAGTTACTGAATCATTGAATCGGCTTACAAAGCTATGCAATAATGATGTGGCAGTTTAACCATAGATACGTGTTTCGATCTTTAGGATCTCGTCAGTATGGTGCTTTGATCAGTGCCCGAAGGCGACTGATGCAGATGTTAAGTTCTGGCTGGCTTTTAAAGCCAAGTATATAAGCACTTGACATGACTTGACATTGTGAAATCATAGGGAAAATAATTTAACATTTGATTATCAATTTTACAAATACACAATTGAACTTTGTTCAAAATTGTATATTATTTATGTCATTTGTATATATTGTTCCTGATGATGATATAAGTATTTTCAATTTTATTTAATCTTCAAATAAATACATAAAAAATTATTTGTGATTGGCTAAAAATATATTCTCAGAATAAATGACGACACATCTTTGACCAATTTTAAAATTATTCCAAAGATAAATGTTTTCCAACATTTGTAAATATTGGACTTTAATAAAATATTCTATTATACCTTCAACATTTAGCACATAATTAAAAAAAAATTGATATAAATTTACATATTCTATGAGTATATTTTTTTCATAAATATGTAATGTTACGTAAATTATTATAGTAAAAATTACAAAATGCTGCTATTTCACTGTTAAAAACCATGTAAAATTACATAAATTTAAATTATTTTTTTTTACAGTATAGCTATAAAATTATTTTAGATACAGGTACAAAGTACTTTTCGTAAAGTATTATACCATATTATAAGAGATACGTATGCTACATGTTAGATATTTCAGAAACCTATAGTCCCCGCATATGTAGGTCTCTTCTTCGAGTATATCTTCGCGTAGTTTAAGTTGTAAAACTCATACCCAATCTCTGACTGTAAATGAACAAAGGAATCTGTTATACGACCTCCCGTCTCATATATAACTCGGTAATAAGATAAAACAACGAGAAGCTTTACCTTATTAATGAATAATTTATTAGTGAACATCCTAAAGGTAAGCATCCACGATGCGATTTTTTCATGAGAATTTTGTCTCATGAGATAAATATCTCAGAAACAAACAAATGTCGTAGTGGAAACTATGATGAGAGATGTGAGACACTGTTAAATATCTCATGAGAGATTGTCTCATGAAACTTTTTTCTCTCTGCGTGTAAACTCTTGAGAGATGTCTCAGCGAGACATCTACTATGAGATTTTTGTATCACCTTCTGCACGTGAGTTTTTTTTATCTCGCCAAGCTCAGCTCACTAACCATTATCACCAACTGTCACCAACATCAGTGCATATTATATATATATATATATATATATATATATATAAATATATATATATATATATATATATATATATATATATATATAAATATTATATATATATATATATATATATATATATATATTATATATATATATATTATAAATATGTATATATATATTATATATATATATATATATATATATATATATATTATATATATATATATTATAAATATGTATATATATATTATATATATATATATATATATATATATATATATATATATATATATTAATGTGTCCTTTTTTCTATTCTAAATTTTATTTTGTTTAATAAATGATTAAAAACATCCCAGGACATTCGTACGAAATTTTTGTAACATTCCTCATATTCATTTCTTAATTCATTTAATAGATTTTTTATTAAACTATTTTCATCTCGTTTTTTTATCCACTCACATAACACATAACCAACATTTGTGTGATTGTTTTGTTTTGTTTGTTAACGACGCAATTATGAAACAAGCTGCAGCTATCTATCTCACTTGTTAAGTAACTCACTGTGGATACACAAAAATATCTCAAGGACAGCTACGTGAGACATATGAGACAAAAGTTTCATCTAACCAAACTCTCATGAGATAAAAGTTGTATATCTCACGTTCAGTGGAAACACATACAAAATAAGTGACTCATGAGACATAAATCTCATGAGATATTTATTTCATCGTGGACGCTTAGCTTAACAACGTTCGTAATATACGGTTGGCTTTTGTAAGCGCGATAAATACTTGTGTATATTTGTACCAAAACTAAAATCGTGATTGTTTTGTGCGGAAATTTTCTCCACTTGATGAGATTTAAAAATTTGTATTTTATATACAAGCTTTATTAGAGCCAGTATTTACAATTTTATTTTTCTTCAAGTGTACCATAATATTACGATACCATATATGCCTATGTAGAAAAAGGTCATTATGTTACTAGTACAATAATGACATTATTATACAACAGTTAGTTACTTTATACACCACTGATGGCAGCACCAAACATAACTACAACGTCAAGTGTATTTCATCTGATCTTCGGCAGCCATATTAACAAACTATTACTTCAAGTTAAGTTAATTGATAATTGCATTGTTTATTTTCGCTTGAATTTTAATTTGATTATTATAAATATATGAAAAAGTGTAAAAAAAAGCAATGTATACCATCCAGCGCGGTTAGAAACTACATATTCGATCAAAGAAACACGGTTAAGTGTATTTAATGTGACATCTCCGACGGTTATATTAAAAATTATTAAGTAAAGTTAAGTTAATTGACAATTTCATGGTTTATCTTCGCTTGAATTTGAATTTTATTGTTGAAAATGTGTGAAGAAGTGCAAAAAATGCAATGTATACCGCCCAGTGTGATCAGAAATTGTATATTCGACCAAAGAAAGATTAGTTCGCACAAATCACGTAGCAAATATAAATATATATGCATATTAATTGGTATGTATTTTTATTTATTTTTAGTTTGGTTTTGTTTGGAACGTTTGAAGAAAAAAATTGTATATGACATTCGGAATAGAAAGATGTTTCTTGTGTTTCGTCTGCTTGAGCTAAACACAATAATCATGGCTTCCTACTCCTCGTAATATAATATACTATTATTCTTAATGTCTCAAAAGTTATCCAATGCTGTTTTACCTAAGACTCCAATTTATTTAAGTTTAGCTAGTTTAGTTGATGAAACTAAAACTATCATTTTCCAGTAACTGACGTGAGTTTATCTGACTAAATATTACAAACAGTCATCTATAACACAAGTTCAAAGTGACTTTATAATTTCACTTAGTTGAGTGGAAGTTATTCAGTTAACTGTTCAGTTTGCTAATAAAACTTTAGTTAAATAAGATATATGTGTACATGAGTCGGTACTTTTACTTCTCAACTAACATTCATTCGCATAATATTGAGTTAAATGTTGCAGCAATAAACTTTTTCTTCAAGTCTATTAAAATATTGGTATTACGTTACTATGTTGTCTATGTAGAAGGATGTCATTATGTTACTAGTATAATAATGTACACTATTATAAAACAATTAGTTACTATGCATAATAAAAATTATTACGTCAAGTTAATTGATAATTGCATTGTTTATTTTCGCTTGAATTTGGCTCTGATTATTAAAAATGTGTAAAAAAGTGTACGAAATACAATGTGCACTGCAAGATTTGGTCACAAATCAAAGAAAAATTCTACCAAATCACGTAACAAATATAAATAATATATACATATGATTCTACAACTTACAGTGAAGTTAAGGTTCCTTGGTATGTATTTCCTTAAATTTTTAGTTTCGCCTAAATTTCTTTGCCTCGCCCTCAAGTATTTGCGCTTAACACAATAAAGATCGCTTTCTGCTCCTTGTAACATAATATACTATATTATACGTAAATATCGTTCTAAAATATATTATATAAAATAATAATAACATATTTACATATAATATTCCTATTATTTTACAAAACTACGTTATTATATACTTAACTTATTTAATTAAAAACACACACATACACAATCATGCCATGTACTCAAAAGGGTGTGATACAAACTCTTTCCACTATCATAAAATCAGCTTTCTCCAAACATCCGCATCCAAACAAGCAACTTTAGCTTTAAAAATAATATTACAAAAATATATAATTAAATTATAGAACGTTTACATAAAAAAGTGATAAAATCTAGTTTAATATACTTCCAATAAATATTAAATAATATTTTCTTTATTAAATTTAGAAAGTTTCATGCATAAGATATTATTATGAAAAGTAAATGAAACATTTAAATTCGATTCACATCCTAGATTCTATAGATTATTTAAATAAGGGTAATCCATTTATTTTTACATTAAATAATACGAAAAAAAAGCTTTCAATTATTTTCTATTTAACAAACTTTTTTCTTACTTTATCACTTCATGTAAAAAAAAATATGTGGCGCATAATCATTTAAAAATAATAAAAAACAAAAATATTGAATATAGATATTATTAAAGTTCACATTTTAAGACATTTCATAAAAAGTTCATTGCAAAAGTTCATTTTTTAAATAAAAATGTTATTATAATGACAAAATATTATATACAAAATATACCTATATAATTTTGAATTTCAATTTTAATTTATTTTTTACTAATTTAAACTTATAATTTATATTAAAATAAAAAAGCTTTAGGATTGAGTTCTGTAAATATTTTATTTAAATATCGACGTTTCAATTTTAAATTTTTATTGTACAGATGATTTCTATTGTACGATCATTAGGCATTCGTTAAAATAATTAAATCATTTTAAAAACCATTATCTAATTACGCTAATTTTCAATATAGTAATATTTAATACGGTAAATAAATACCGTATAGAATACAATAACTTTCTATTATATTTGTAAATTAAATATAATTAAATTTACATAGATATTTGTAAGATATAGTAAGAAAATGCAAATACAATTTATGTGTTATATTCTTGTAACATCCCCGTTAGGTATGTTAGTAATTTGATAATTCTGTGAGAATCAAGAATTACAATAATTTGAAATATGCTGAAACAATTCCCACAACCAAATTTCAACCGCCAAACCGTTATATCACAATTTCACCGTTCGAAAATTCCCACAATATCCAAACAAAATCCATAAAAACCCACAACCCCGTAACCCATAAAACCGCAACAACTGTTTACCGTCGCGCAAGCAACATGTAACAATTTACACACAAATGCAGACCAGATCTAGACCAGCCATACATTATATGCGTACACAGGGCGGTGGTCCCCGTGTACTACACGTGTAGAACTTACGAAGTGATCTAGTTCACACGTAACTCTGCCAAGGGTGGTCGAGATGTGAGTTGGGGGTGATATACGAGTTTAGGGTATTTGCCCACATACACCACCACCACCACCACCACCACCAGCAGCAGAGTTAAGATTTGTGTGTGTTGTTGCTACGACTAGGCCAGACCAGAGACCGGACACAGATGGCACTAACGTAGCTCTGTGGACGGATGGTAAGGTACGACAGGTGAGCGCGGAGCTGAGCAGATGAATGGAAGAGAATGTGTAGGTAAAGATTACAGTATTGTGGGAGTAATCTGAGTTTACTAGAATTATTCGTATAGGTCTTTTTTAAAATATAATACATCTAAAATTAGATATGTTTTACTTTGTTTCATTTTTTATACATACATATATCACAATTATTTTTAATATAGTCAAAAAAATCTTTCAGAACTTATTATATTAAAATAAAACAGCTTTACGTTGTAGTTCTGTATTAATATTTATTAATAATCAACGTTTCAACGTATTCAACGTACCATGATGATCTTTGAATACGTCGAAATGTAGATTATTAATAAATATTAATACAGTACAACAAACTAAAACCGTTTTATTTTAATATTTTTTTTTTTCTAAGAATCCAAATACATCTGAAATTTAAAGCATTTAACGTATAGTGAATGAAATTATTTAATTTTTTATTTAATTTATTAATTAATATAAAAACTAGCAAACTACACTGATATGAAATCTGTAATTTAATAAAAATTGTCAACTATTATATTCATAATTGATATAATGATTTGTAACCTTCAGTTATTTGCAAAGATTCCTAAAAAATAAAATTCTTTATAATAGAATTATTTAATTTACTTCCACAGAGATCCATTAATGCCTATCGAGTTAAATTATTAAAAGTTTCAATATATTTTGAAATATTAAATTGCTACATTTTTTTCCTACATACTCTATAAATACAAAATGTTTATATTAATAACTTTTGGCAACATTTTTATAAAATTTAAAAATTGATTAAAGGTATGTACTATTATTATTAAAATTTGACGTTTCTAAATCATACAAATTTTACAAATTTTTAATAATATAAGACTTGGCTTCCATTAATTAAATATTTATAAAACTTTTATGATCTGGTTACTTATTTGTTACATATATAGTAACTTGTTTCTATGTTCTTTTATTTACTGTAAATGTCATTTGTATCAGTTTTTTTCTGATGAAGACAGACGTTGAGTTCGTCGAAACATCGATTTTTAATAAATATTAATACAGAACTTAAATCCAAAGCCGTTTTATTTTATGCAATAAGTTCTGAAAGATTTTTTAATATGTTCCATATTATTAATTTCTTTTCATAAAAAAATAGTCAAAAGAAATAATAAATGAAAATGTCAGTCAATGTTTAATTATTTATGTTTCAAATTTTAATAAATAAATAATTTGATAAAATCATGTTTTCTAAATTGTAAATATCAAGGAATTTATAAATTAATCGATACATATTTAATTTTAAATATAAATTTATAAAACCTACATAGCTTTCAAATCGACCACAATACATCCATATTTTATTCATTTACATATATTTACATATCTTCAAATACCATTTAAGTACAATTTATTTCATATCATACAAAATTTATAATTACCTACGTATATAACGATAAATAAATATTCATATATATTTGAATTCTCTTTCGAAAACAAATACCTAGCAGCCATTTTGTTACGCCTGTTGTTCCCGACATGAAAATTCCGTGAAATGTATTTCCGATTAGCCTGAAAATCGGAAAACAGTTTCTCTCAGCGACTTGATCTGTTTTAGTTGAGGCCGTTGCCGTATGTTGCGTTACTGTGTTACCTTTATCCTTGTACCCGTACCTGTATTAGTCCTGTACATGTGTAAGCAGATGATAAATCGG
This sequence comes from Clivina fossor, assembly GCA_963966155.1. Taxonomy (NCBI): domain Eukaryota; kingdom Metazoa; phylum Arthropoda; class Insecta; order Coleoptera; family Carabidae; genus Clivina; species Clivina fossor. Next base: position 7,994,629 of record OZ014564.1, on the reverse strand, counting down.
TTTCGGTAACCGGAACAACCTGCCCTGACCGCTATGACCTTGGACCGGTCAGGGACGATGTTTATCCTTAAATGAGACAATACATGTGACCCACCCCTGGATCTTATAGATAGATGATTCCGAAGGCCATGCTGTTTGGATTATTAATTTAGGTTTGTTTGAATTGATTTTCGATGCGGGAACTGTATAAGTTATTTAATGGATTGGTTTGGGAATAATGTGTTAATTAACGAGATATGGATTATGTAAGATATTGGTTTATAAATAATACGTAAATTGTTTAATAACACATAATCGGGCCTATTCTGTAACACTGTTAAAATTGACGCCATGTTAAGACAAATATTCTAGGATTATCTTACATAACATAATAAATATTTTAATAAAATCTGGAATGTTTGTTTTAATTTGTAGTTAATTTTAACAATTTCTTACAAAATAGACCTAAGTGTTTGAAATATCTTAGAAAACTCATAAGAAGTAATAAAATACACAGAAAAAATTCAATATTCAATTTTTTTATGTATATTGTAATTTTTAGAATGTAAGCTAATATCGTGTAAAAACTAACATTTAGTAAACAATTTTTATATAGTATTCTTGTACACAAATAAACACGGTAAATCTTTTGAAATATGAGAATTTTTAGTGAAAAATCAAATATTGTTATTGCCACATAAAGACATAAAAAAATTAAAAAAATTTAATATCTACAAAATTATCAAGAAACTAAAAATGTGTTCTATTCTTATTTTATTGTTTATTAAATTATAAAATACTTTTTCAAATTTTTTATTGGTACATTCATCTTTGAAAATAAAAATTAACAAAATAATTAATTATTAATGAGCAAATATTAGCAAGCATTTTGCCTATTCCGATCAAGATGTATTATAAGTAAGCCTCAAAGAAATTTTAATATTTTAAAAATATAATTTTTTATTATAATTTTATTTAAGTGACCAGCAGTTTTGACTGTCAGACTACATTATTTTATTCAATCTCGATATTCTGTGCCAATTTGCGCATTTTTTTTCAAAAGAAAAATAATGTAGTTGTTAAATTAATGTCAATTATTGGAAATATTTTATTAATTGCTGTGTATTTAAAATTAAGTTCTATTACAAGCTGTTTCTTCCTTATCCTATTACAAAATAAATACATATATGAAAATATTTTATTAACTATACTTTTACAAACAAATTTCCCACAAATTAGGTTTTAATTTATACTCTATGGTCAATTATTAAAATAAATTAAATTAAAATTTCAGAAACAGTCAATATAACCTATAAAATTGAAATTAATAGTTCAATATCAATCAATTGATGAAATATATATGAAGAATAATAAATAAAAGATTATTCTTTTATTTATTATTCTTCAAATATATTTTTATATATTGCTTTCTTTAATAATAAACAATATTAAATTTAAAATAAATAAATGTAAAAAAAAATTATTAGTTATCGCCTGCCTATATCAACTGATAATTTATCTACACATCATTAAAAATAATATAAGTATAAAATTATAAATATATTACTTTAGTTTCAAATAAATACTTATTTTACTAAAACAATTCTACTTTTAATACATTTACTTATAGATACATCACAATCTTTCATCACAATATACACATATATATTTGAAATTAAGATCAAACATATATCAAAAACCTATTCAAATCGTACTGACAAATCTCACAAATATCTTACAGGAAAATACTACCGAAAATCTTTCTATATACATACATCCCTCAATATCAAGTTACTGATTGCTAGTATCCGCTTTTCTAAATTTTCTGTTGGAATCTCCCAGTAAATACGCTCCAAGGCAAAGAAGGGCATTTCGTAAGAACCAAGCATTCGTCTCGAATGATTCGATTTTAAATCCGTTACCGATACGCATTATATCATCGTAAAAGTGACAGTACCATCAAATGCGCATCTATCAAAAAAAAGCGCAGTTGGTTGTCTGAAAGCAGACTAAAAACTTCCTATCATTTTACCCCGAAACTCATCGTTCTTGTTCCATTAAAAATTCACGGCAAGACAAGATTGAAGACGGTTATTTAGTTCGAAATGTGTGTGTGTGGGTGTGCCGGGGCTAGAATGGGTAACTGCTTCAGGCATCACGTAGCTGACTGGTCCAAGATCGTCATTCTGGTAATACATGACATTTGGGTCAATATCATTTGTGAAGATGCATGTGGTGTTTACAAAGGGATGCTAAGATTTATGCTTATTTCGTATGTGATAAATTTGAGAAATTATTGCTCGCATACTCCACTATTTTTTACAGTTCGGCTTGTTTTGAAAACATGGATTATATAAATCAACTTTTCAAATACTTATTTATTCATTTTTAAAATTACAATAACTTATTTTTCTTTAAACTAATCAAAATATTCACATTATGCTACTGTATCCTCTACAGAGAAGACAGTTATTATGTTACTAGTAAAATTACTATACTAGTAACATAATATTTGTAATTGTGGAAATGAGATTTTTACGTGCTGTAACTAGATAGCATTGGGTACGAAACAGATTAGTGTATGATAAGTGTGTTAAGATGGTTCAGTAATCTTGAACAAATGTATAATGTAAAAAGAATATATGTGAATGATTTTTAAACGTTTGCGTGGACGTTCGACGCGGTATGAATACGTTTTGCGTGAGCGAAATCTTCCAAGTAATAGAAATAAAAGAGCACAGAACTAAATCACAGAACTAAACAAATTTTAGCTATTTATGGAAAATTCCTGACAACAAATTTACTTAAGTTCTGTAAATTTACTAAAAGAAACTTTACTAAAAAACTATAATAGTACATACATATGTACTGTTCCATCCCGTTGGTAATATCATATTTTCATATTACGTAATATTTCTGATATTATATATTTTTAAACAATTATGTAAAAGTGCAGCAGTTGCGTAATTATATTTAGAAATACTGGGCATCATAGTGTCTCATAGTTCGTAGGTAACATTACATAATTTTTTTTTAGAGTGTATATTTTAATTAAAATTTTCCTGTTGATGATACACGTGTAGTGACCTAAAGCATTTTAATAGTATATGTCACTCAAAGTAAATGCTCTTTTTTTTGTTTCGCCCAAATTGCTTGGCTTCGCTTATGCCTCGACCACAAGTATTGAGGCTCAACACAATAAGGAACGTTTTCTCTCCTCGTAACACAATTTTTTTTTTTAGTAAAACATAACATAAAAACATTTCAAATATTTCTTATACTTTTTTTGCCATAAAAGTTTGTCGATCAAGTTTTACATTTTCAATATATAACCTACATACTAAAATACTATTGTATAATACAATATCTCAAAGAATTTTCTGTAACACAAAAAAAAATGTTTTCACAGTCGAAAGAAAAAGCGAACAATGTATCATACATCAAACATGTTTATTTACTTTTTCTTTGATTCACTACTGACTGGCGTTGCATTCCTGTCACTTTCCCTTGGAATGTTTTCCCTCTGTGTTTTCTCCTATTTTCCTCTCTTACCTTCTGTTTCGTTGGTACCGCTGTCATCTTTGATTTGCCGCGTGGTTCACCTTCCAAACGCATCGATGTGGAAATGTCGTTTCTTCTCGTACAGGTTTTTTTTTCTTTCATTTTTCTTCTCTCTACGCTGCTCAATTTTAATGTTAAAAGAAAAATGAAAAAGAAATTTCTTTTGACAACAACCTATTTCATGATTTTATAATGTACCGCACAAAAAAAAAATATCAACAACAAAGCAATATTTTTGTCTTCGTTTTGGCTGGTAAATGGCATCTACTCAAATGCGTTGCCTCTTTAAATTTGTGCTATCAACTATTTCATATATACGTAATTTATTGGAAATTCTTTTCGAAATATTCTCCGATTTTATGTTGTGAAATTTACTCAGACGATATAAAATATTTTTATGAGTTTTTTATTAACTATAACGTGCTGAAAATATATTTGAGATTTTATATGATTTGTGTATTAGTAGCATATAATATAATATTATATCTAATCGTTGTTATTTTTCATTAAAATGACTCGCAACACAGTTCATATTAATTTCCAATTATTTTAGCTAATATAATATTAAATGGTGTTTCTGTATGTACATATTTTTTTTAATAAACAAAATATTTACAAAATCTGTTCATTACAGACCATTAATTAATTATGATAATAAAAAAAATAAATAACATGCAAGATAATTCCGCTGAATACTTATCTATAAACTAAAAAATAAATTAATTAAATTTTGTTGTTAGGTCCATTGCACTTGAAAATGTAGTTGAATGTATATGTATATAAATTAATCATGTAAATTGTGTGAAAATTAATTATTATTACTGCTATATACTAAATTTTCAAAATTACATAAACGTAAGAACACATTGGAGACTATATAATTTAATAGATTTTTACAAAAGTTGTATAGCTCATGACTTGGTGTCTGTAATTCATTATCTTGTCGTTGAACTTGAGGCGTAGTTGATAGCGCAGTTGCCGCGAAAGCAAAAAGTCAATGTATTTTTCTTCATTTAAAATTTAACTAACGATTTAATTAGTTCATCAAAATAAATTAATAGAGATTTAAGCAAAAACAAAATACTATAACCTACATAAAACATATTTGACGTGTAAGTCATTCAACTGGATTGCCAGTATCATTAAATATAATAGACCATTATTAGTAGAGTATTCTTAAAAAGTTCACAAACTGAAATATTATTTGTCGACTAACAACCAACGACTTGATGAAAAGAAATAGAATAGAAAAACTGTTAGAGAAAAAGTGTGGTGACTGCAAATACATAGGTTGTTAGTCGCCAAATAGCCTTTGAATCTGTGAACTTTTCAAGGTTTGCTGTATACGTCCAGTACACGATCAACTATCATATACAAGATGGGTAACAAAATAATAGTCTCAGTGTTGTGAAAACCTAGGTGTAAAACGTATAGTCTCGTTAAAGGCTGATCTGTTCCGATGCCTTCATGTTTTATTAATATCGATTTCCGGTAACGATCCAAACGGGGCCCCCGATACATTCGGTGTTTGTTTCCGCCTGTTCCGTCATTGTCTATTCGATTCACGTAATCGCGTAGGATTTCGTTCCCGCGGGTACGTTCCATGGTTTGCTTGGATCTCGGGGTTGATGTGTGTGTGTGTGTCTGTTTTTTTTCCTCTCCTCCTGAAGTGATTTATACACTGTCATTAGATTCACGTGTGTAGTGTGTTCGTCTCTGTTATACGATTCTTGTGCTTCTGGCGTGTGTTTCGGGCTTGTTTCGTGTCTTGTCTCTCGTTTACTACGCACTATATTTCTTCCTACTTCGTGTTTGCCCTCTTATATATTTTTTTTGCGCGTTTGTTTTCTAGAATTTATTTCGTGTATTTCATTGGGTTATCCTTTCTTATACTTAAATAAAACTCTTGTATTATATCGTTTAAGTTTAATAAATTATGGTAAAAATAAATTAATATGTTTTAAATATAAACAGATTTATATAAAAATATCAGTATTATTATAATTTCTTTATAATCCATACATCATAAATAAAAATATATTATATGTATATAAATAATTTATATAATTCAGTTAACAAGTACTGAGGATACCATCTACGATGTATGGCGAAACGTCTGCGACGAAGATGAATCGACCACAGCATACTAGCCCAGAAAATTCTATAAATTCTTATATCAACATCTATTAATTTATTACATATATTTTCTAAATATATTATACATAACTTATAATAAAATATTGACGTCTATTAAAATATTTTGAAATAAGTCAATCACAGTCACAATTTTTGGTCGATAATATAAAATTAAATAAAAGTCGTACAAAGTAACACGAAAGTTCAAATACTTAAATTTATATTATTAAAAAACTAATAAACTATAAAATTCTAACGTCTTTTAAAATCAAAAATTTATTATAAGTGTAATTTAATAAACTTAGTTATGTATTTAAAAAAATATTATTTGGATGTACGCATAGGTTTCAACTGTCAATACCATACAATCATTATTTTTATCTATTACAAATAATTTTCCTTCAAAATCCTACAATGTAAATGTAAAATTGTAAAATAATAATACGCATATTTAACATAAAAAACATTCAACGTAAATTATTCAATTGCTAAGTGACAAATAATATATTCCTGATAATTTCATTTCCAATTACATATAATTTCGTTAATTCAATTCTGAATTATTCAATAGAAAACTTTTTCAATTTTTATAATATCGAATACTATTTTCCAAACTAATTGTGCTAATTTAACCCACACGGTACGTTACCGGTACGGTAGGGCGGTGCCACGGCGGCGTCGGCGTCTCGTCGTGGCGAAACGCAAACGACGCACCGTCGTCCCCGACATCGTATATATTTGAAATTCAGATCCGTCTTTTCGCGACGCTCGTCCGTGTACGGGCAATGAAAACTAACGACATAATGGGTCTCGCAATTTTGCCCTCCCCATGTTTTATTAATATCGATTTCCGGTAACGATTGTTTAATACTTCCGTTTCAGGTTACAGTGACGACAACGACGGCGACGCCTGAAAGCTGAAAGGTGGTGGCGTGCGTATACACCGTCGACAAACCATTCTGATCACGTGATCGTTAAGGCGATTTAATTCGCGTACACGTGAACAGAACTTTAATTGCGTCCTTTTATAAATGCCGCGACGCTTGTGGATAATTTGTTCCGGATTAAATTTGGTATTAGTATGGATTATATTGGCAATATTTGTTTGCGACAAAACTTTACATATTTGTTATAATAGTTTTTCGAATTATTTTAGAAACGGTTAGATCCGTGATTGTATAATATTAATTTATTCAAAAATAATGCAAATTTAACTTTGTAACGATATTATTTTTTTTTTATTATTGGCTTTAGCCAGCTACTTTGATATGATTTTTATATTTTACATGTTCAAATGACACTTATTTAAATATTCTGCTATAAGGTCATATATATTATCTTTTTGACTATGAAGTGTAACGATATTTAATTTATGATCAATTTTTATACTAATATATTCTTAAATTAATTGTATTAATTTATTAATATAAAAATCTAAACCAAATAATTTTTTTTTTTTAATTAACACTTTTGGCCGATACTTTGTGAAGCTTCATGAAATAAAATAAAAAACTTTTATAACTTTGAAAAATTTCACTTTAATACACAAATATTGTGACTGCTGTTTGATAACAATGTTTGTCGAAACTGTAGTCACAATATTTGTGTATTAAAGTGAAATTTTTCAAAGTTACAAAAGTTTTTATTTTATTTCAGTTTTATTTTACTTACTAATATTTTTTATTATATATATATATATATATATATATATATATATATATATATATATATATATATATATATATATATATATACTGGGTGTCCCATTTTAATCCGCCACCTGCAATAACTTTAAAATCGTGCATCGGACAAAAAAATGTTTCGGATAAAAAGTAAATGGTTTCGAGGGGGACATCTGATGCAGAGACCCTTGCCCTAGCCGGACCCCCTGGGGGGCGGGAAAGGGGGGCAACTTTGAAATCTTAAATGGAACACCCTATTTTTTATTGTAGATTCTGATAGGCCATTAAAAAGTATGTAAATTTTATTTTAAGACTTTTTTTTTATTTTTGATAGATGGCGCTGCAAACAGCATCTTTTTTTCTCAGTTTATCAATCTTCAATTTGAAAAAAAAAGTGTAACTAAGTACGATATTCAAGATTTTTTCAGTTCTTTGGGAAGAGGGGGGGCAAGGGTCACTGCATCAAATATCTTTCTCGAAACCATTAACTTTAAGTTAATGGTTTCGAGGGGTATAACTTTAAGCTAATGGTTTCGAGGGGATATCTGATTCAGTGACCCTTGCCCCCCCCCCCCCCTCTTCCCAAAGAACTGAAAAGAACTTAAATATCGTACTTAGTTACACCTTTTTTTTCAAATTGAAAACTGATAAACTGAGAAAAAAAATGCTGTTTGCAGCGCCATCTATCAAAGATAAACAAAAAATCTAAAAATAAAATTTACATACTTTTTAATGGCCTATCAGAATCTACAATAAAAAATAGGGTGTTCCATTTAAGATTTCAAAGTTGCCCCCCTTTCCCGCCCCCCAGGGGGTCCGGAGGGGGCAAGGGTCTTTGCATCAGATGTCCTCTTCGAAACCATTTACTTTTTATCCGAAACATTTTTTTGTCGGATGCACGATTTTAAAGTTATTGCAGGTGGCGGATTAAAATGGGACACCCAGTATATATATCAAAATATATACAATGAAATTAATAAATAATACTTTGGTATACGAATTGTCAATAGTACCTACAAAGAAACTAACTCCATTTTATTAAATTATATAATTCAAAAACTCACTCCGTGTAAACTATAAAATTTATAGAATTACAAATTTCTACGTAGAAAAATAACGTATTGTTGTTATTAAAAAAAAAAAAACACGAAATATATAACAAATATAATCAAAATAAAACGGCATTAGGTTAAAATCCTGTATTAATAGTTATTTAAAATCGACGTTTCGACTAACTCAACGTCTGTCTTCATCAGAAAAAATAATACAAATCGTTTTTCCTGATAAAGATGGATGTTGAATAACGTCGAAACGTCGATTATTAATAAATATTAATACAGAACTTAAACCTAAAGTCGTTTTATTTTATATAATAAATTCTGAAAGATTTTTGACTATGTTGAATATAACCAAATTTATAAACAGTTAATTTAAAACAATATTTAATATATGTAAATGCGAAAAATGACTGCAAATCGAGTTCTACGACCGACATATTAACCGAAAATCTAACCTTACATTTTGCAAGTTGGTTGCAAGCATCGGTGTCATATCTGTGCACGTAAATCACATAGTAATGCGACCCCCGCATTAAAACTTTTAATAGAGTCATAATAATTAATTTCGACTTTAGCATCGAGAAGGTAACCGCGGTTAAATATTCAACCGAGAAATACCGACATTTCCGAAAAGTATATGATGGTATTACAACTTGACTTAATCATATAATAAACATGCACTTTTATTACAACTCATTACAAAATTTTAATCATATTTATTATTGTAAATTAGAAAGAACTATATCCGCTAAAGCCATTTTATTTTAAAGAAACTTTAACAAAAAAAAATATAAAATATTTTTTAATAAATAACACAAAATAAAACAATTTTAAATGACAATCTCGTTTAATACACCAAAAAATAATAATTTATAATTAATCTGCTAACAATAAAGTTTCTTAAATTTTATCAAAAAATATATGTAAATTTATATATTTCTAGTTGAGTCATTTCTAAATTTATTTAAATTAATTTAAATTAATTGAAAAAATTTCAAATAGAACAATAATTAATATAGGTATATAATTACACTATAAATTAACAATTGAAACAATAGTCATAATATGTATATTATAAGTAGATTAATTATAATTAAAGTAATTTTGTTCCATTAATTAAAATGTTGTTCGATGTAATCTATCATCAATTTTATATAAACAACAGCAGAACTAGTGATCGTTTTAGTATAATTAAATGTTTATATATTTAATATTTAATATTTTAATTGTGTATTAAATTAAGCATAATATTTAATAACAAAAAAAAAATAACAACAAAATAAATTAAAAACAACATTTTGATAAATTTATTAATAAAATATTATTAGTAAATAAATGAAAAATAAAATAAATAAATCTATTGTTTTAAATTTTTTATTTATTATTTAAACAATTATTTAATTGTTTTTCTGATATCCTACATTCATCTCACAATAAATAAAATATCAATAAAACTCCATCCTTTTGAAGGTATTCTATTTACGTGGACGTCTGATGAATAGATGGAGTGGTATGATTGTTTTGCGTGAGCGAAAATAGTACGAATAGAAAAAACATGTAAGACAGAGTGTCAATATAAAGGAAATTATTTTATTTTATTAACTTTTCGCAACAGTAAGATCATATTCTAATTTATTTAAAGTGTGACTTATTAGGAAAACTTAACTTTATCGGCTGATATTATAAGTTCGGTTTTTGGGTAGTTCATTTGTTTAGTCCAGCTCTTATGACAGTTACGTTGTCTTAAAATCAATATTAGTTACAACCAATTTTAAAACAGAGCTCATAATACGGTCCATCGTGTTTATAGTTTTCGCCATAAAAATCTGTTCTTTCGGAAAACTAAGTGTATAATTTTGTTAGACATACGTAGCGATTATCTTCTTCTTCTCACTATTAATATGACAGATTAATTTGTATTATGATATAGATCTTAGCTTAGTTCGGAAAATTTGTATCGCGTATACATAATTATGTATAATAATTATGACGAAAGGACAGAGAATTATAAGGTTATTTTTTCTAATTCTTTTAAAACCTGCCCTATACAAAACAATAGTATCATCATCACTGGCACGTGTTAAACGTATAAATAATACATCAATTCGAACAAAGTCCCCGTATTCGCTATTTCAGCAATCGCTTGAAACACGCTAACTCCTAATGGAATCCACACACACGCATACACACAAACACACATATTGAACGATTCCAAATCATTTCACTGACATACAAAACATTAGGTGAAGTAGATTCGCGAACCGAGCCAATCAGAAGAAAACGAAACAAGCAAAAAGAAGATAGATAAACACAGCGTGACGGATTCGGTAAAATAGAGACGTTACGGATACGTGGTGGTTAACTTACATCTCATTACGTTCTTTTAGACACATTGCCATTTTGTTGCGAAGTTCAGTGACAGTGATGTATAGTGTTTCAAGCAGTTTTTTTTTTTTTGTATATCTCTCCCTTCGTACGATTATCTAATTGAAAAGTTACGGTTAAGTGTATTAAAGTATGATAAAGTAAAAATAAATTTAAAGTACTCATATGCAATATGATATTTTGACAAGAAAATATTATGATATATTTCAAATTTTTTAACCTAACAAAATTAAATTTAATTAATACATTTGTTCAGTCGGATTATTATTATTCCAAGTAGTAGGAATAGAAGAGCATGTATGAGAGGAATTATGAATGTGAATAAAGTGAAAGTTGCTTGTTTGGATAGGAATGTTTGGAGGAAGCTGATTTCGGGATAATGGAAAGAGTTTGTGCGTTTGGGTACATGGCGTGATTGTGTATGTATGTATATATATGTATGTACATATAAAATTAAAATAACATTTGGAACCAGTTAAATAATTCAATAATTATTTACCACATTAATATAAATATTTTATAGATCTCTTGCCTGTATTTATTTTAAATTTCTATTATTTTCTAAAAATATAATACTAACAGCTTAATTATTATTTCATGATAAATATACAAAAGAATATTTAAATAAATATTGTAATGTATAGAACATAAATTTAGTTATCCGACAAAACTAACATAAAAAAAATCAATAATTTTTATACATAGAATATTTTATTAGACAATATTCTGAATAAAAAGAAACAAAAAGATTTAGAATTATTAACAATGTTTAAAATTACAAATATTTTAACAGATCATTAAGTTTACTAGAGAAATCCGTTGAACATTTACCGCCCTTTTGCAATTAAACACTAAATTAGTATTAAATCAAACGAGTTGTAAAACCGGATATTTTCTCAAATTACTAGAGTTAAAATGGAAAATTCATCAAAGTTTCATTGCCGGAAGGTAAATACGTTTTACTTCTTATAATACACGTCTTCAATACCAATTAAGGAAGAGATCGGTGACTCAAAACTCGTCTAAGAAACTATTCACCTGAAGGGTGAATAAAATTTGCATAGCCTGTAATTTTGCTCCTCATATTAAAGACTAGATATTTAATTAATTATTACTTACCTTACCTGCTTGTAAGAAACTTTCCTCAACTAGGACACTTTGAAATATTTGGAAAATGTTTTCCGAACAAGTCTATGTCTAAATTATATATAACAATGGTTTACCATTCTCTGTTTAATTGTCTTACACAGAAAACAATTTCATACATTACATGTTACGGAAAATATGTCCGTTCATCATAATTTGAAACTTTTTCAATTAATAGTGTGGTATGAAAGAAACAGAAATTAAATAGCTGTTTCATTTAATATATATATATATATATATGTAGATAAATATGGAACTACTGTTATTGTAAATATCATTTAATTAAATTAATAAATCATCTAAAATTTCTTACGAGATTCAAGAATTTTCATTTTGACGAACCGTTATTTTTAACGAAAATGTTTATGCATACGGACATTAGAGAAACAAGTTTTTTAGCGAAATATAATAATTAAAAAACTTACTGTACTAGCTATTAATAACTAAAATTAAAATTTACAAAAATTATACTAGTGCAAAATTAAATATGTAGATTACAGTATTTTCTTAAAGTCTAAATCTTATTTGAACATTAATTAATCACTTTAGAAAACAAACAAAAATATTTAAGATTCAAGTAGCATTTTTTTTTTATCAACGAAAGTAATTTTTTTAAATAAAACAAGCCATTTAACTCGTTGGATTTCGTTTGAGGATAAGACTCCTCCTTTTTTCGGCAAGAGAATACAAAAATCTTCAGAAACATTAACAGAAGATAATTAAAAACGCAATTAGTACGCTCCCAAAGTACGGAGTCAGTCGAAATAAATTCCGTAAACGACCGGCAGATATTTACAGAAAAGTTTTCTGCGCCCATTTGCAAAATGTCTTTCGTTTAACTTTGAAATTCGCAAATTCTATTCACAAATATATTTGACGCGACAGGAGCACAAAGGAGTAGATACATTTCGAGTGGTGACAACCGAAACAAAGACGGCTGTGATGACTGAGAGTAAATCATAGAAGATTGGGATTGCTTTCACTTGCTTCTGCATGGCATCTAGCAAAAGAAAAGCTCGTTTCCAGATATTCCTATGCTCGGAAAATGTTTATTTTTCCACAATAATTTAAATTTAAGTTTCTCTTGTTAGTCGCGCGCGGGTCTAATGACAGCAAATGCAACACAATTATTTTCTTCTGAGTTTCGTTTTATTTTACTCGTATTATGTAGTAACAAAATAGAAAATTGCATTTCATACATTTTAGTTAATTCAAAATAAATGAATTGTAATTACCAGCCAATTATTAACAGAATAAATATTATGACTACTTGAAATTGAAATATATATATTTAATAAGTTAGAATTAAGTATAGATAACATAGTAAAAAATCTTTCAGAACTCATTATATTAAAATAAAACGACTTTAGGTTTAAGTTCTGTATTAATATTTATTAATAATAGTCTTTTCGACGAACTCAACGTCCGTTTTCACCACGAAAAAATGATACAAATGAAATTTACAGTAAATAACAGAACATAGAAACAAGTTACTAGGTAACAAATAAGGAAAGAATAAATAAGAAAAAATAATTTATATCATTTTTCCTGATGAAGACGGACGTTGAATTCGTCCAAACTTCGATTATTAATAAATATTAATACAGAACCTATATAATTGAAAGATTTTTTACTATGTTGGTAGGTGTAGAAAGCTATTTCTGCCAAGCTGTATTTATTATGAACATAAATGTACATTTTTCTGTAAAAATTAAATGTCTCTTTGAAAAACACAAAATTTATATTTATCTCAGACATATATAATTCAGACATTTTTCAATTATACTGATTAATTGCCAATTGTTCAATTGATTAGAAATATATTTACATCATTAAATTTATTATAAAAAATTATTTTTAATGAAAAAAGAAATTTTCATATATGTAATTATTAAAACAACTTTTATTGTACGGATATTTTAATAAATAATATTTATATAAAACTTTAATAAAAAAATAATTAAATATTACGAAAAAATATATATTTCTACTTACATTCTAGTTAAGTATTTGCTAGTTCAAATTTACATTTCTTTCGAATATTAAATCATTATTTTAATCTTTAATTAATCTCAACTATACACTATATTATAGCGTATTATATATTATTATATTACATGAAAAAATCTCATTCCTTATCTTGTTTAATAATTTCACAGTATTTATTTGCTGGCTTGCGTTTTACAAATGAATAATTTGTAAAATACATATTTTAATTTTTTATCGAGAAAATATGTAAATAATAGAATAAATTTATACAAAGTTATCGTTTCGCTATATTCTTATTTCTAATTTTCTTTTATTTTATTTCCTTTCTTTTCTGATACAGCAAAATATACCAAGTTTAATATTAATCTGTAAATCTAATACCTGATATTTATGTTTAGCATTAAATCATGACAAAATTTACATGAAAATAGACGACGCATTTGAAATTAAAATATATATATTTAATCTCTTTGTAAAATCATGTACAATGGAAAAAAATAATGTTATTTAAATATGTATCCAGGGTTGGGTGATACACTGCTGGCTTTAACTTTATTTAAAAATAATTGAATATTAATAGCTTGTAACACTGTATTCGTAAACATGCAAATACTATGCCTGTTCAAAAAATTTCATATTCATATTTTATGTATAAATCATGGATCTACATATACCTGTTTATACTTGTAGAATAATATTTAAGCACTACAAATTATTAAAAGCGTTTTTTTGTGTGTGTTAACTGTGGTTATAGGTATAGATAATCGTGAGAAAATTGATAATGTTATATTCTAAGGTAACTATAATTAGTCAAACTATTTTACCATCTTTTAAAGATAGTTTTAAATATGTTAATATATCTATCTCTGCCTACAATAATATCGTTCTCTTTTTCATATCTATCACTTTCATAAACTAAAATTGACTAAAAAAAATATATATTAATTTTAAAGTTAAATTACTTTTGAATTATTATTAAATTAAAAATAAAACTGCTTTAGATTCAAGTTCTGTATTAATATTTAATTATTTATAATTGACATATCGGTCGAAACATCGATTATAAATTAAATATTAATACAGAACTTGAACCTAAAGCAGTTTTATTTTTATATAATGAGTTCTGAAAGATTTTTTTACTACATTATTACTAAATTATTAAAATTATTTTAGTAGAATTCATTGTTAGATAGGTGAGGTAAAAAGATTTATGTCTTGTTTGATTAGAGAAGGTTAATACACTTGAAGATATTAGCCTAATTTATTGTTAGATATCTTGAGTTTAAAAAAATATTTTTTGTTTGTTTAAAGAAAATCAATATATCTACAAAATTTAATCGAATGCATTGCTATAGATAGTCTGTTTCGAGGAGACTACCACTTTCTCAAATTCTGTACACTAAATTGTACAAATTTTATGTATGTGTGTTCAGATTCGTTGATTTTATTTTATACGATATTTCTAAGATAGTAGAGATTTTACATGATATTAAAAAATCTTTCATTGATTTTAAAGAAATTTACTAATATTTTAACGAAATTTAATTAATTTGTACATGCGATTGGCCGTGCAACAACCAGTTCTGTCATTCATTTTCTTTTTCTACTGTGCAACGTATTTAACTGTTGTTAAATATACATTTTTTAATATTCAATGTGTTGTTATTTAATTGTGGTTATTTTGTCAGGATCAAAGTTAAAGTCACAAAATTTCAAATAAATATAGCATGAAAATAGCTGTAGCATCCTGTATTATAAAATAACCTAATAAGACAGAAAATAAGCTAGTGTTGATATTCCGATAGCATCATACGGGCGCAATCACCACTCGATACGAAGTCAAAATTCTAAAATATTATCCGAAACATGAAGTCGGGTGCCATCGTGCAACAACTACATCCCATCTAACACGAGAGCGTTCGACCAAAAAACGACATACGAACGCAATAAAACCGATGAAGGACATCAGATTCACATTTGTAGGAATATAACAGAAACGGAACGTGACCAAATTTCCCGTTCGGGTCACATATAACCTACGACTTCAGCGTGATACACCCGCTAAGATATCGGGAGTAATGGCCGAACACCAGCCCGAACAGATCGAGACGTATCGTGGCCGCGGGTGACGTCATCAAGGTGGTCCCTTTCTCTCGGCACGGTCACGGCGCACACAAAGCTTTTAAGCGCCCTAAATCAAAAGCTTCGAGAGTTTCGACGACTGGTCACGCGGAATTGGTCGTTTGAAAAAAGATAAGGCATGGTTTCGCATTATTGTATTACTGTTTTAACTCGAAAAAAAAACCGATTTGGTTTCGTGGAAAATAGGGTTTGATTACGTTTAATGATTTTTATTTATTGTTATTTCAAGAAATTTTGTATTGCAAATAAATACGTAATATTTGATACAACATTTTAATTTCAATATATTTTATTAGAAAAATTGTAAATTTACACGTTCTAGAAATATATATTAAAATAAAAATTCAAATACTTTATATATCTTTCAAGAAATCTATGTTTTTAGTATAACATTCATTTATTTATTTTTTTTAAAAAAAATTATATAATATACAATCGATAACTCTACCTTCGAAAAACAGACTTAAATTTATTGGCCCGTATTTTCACTCAACTCTTAAAAGTGATTTTTGTCAAAATTAATTTTGACGTTTGCTTAAAGTTATTAGCAATATTAATTGGTCTATATAAATTTTGTAATATAATAAAAATACCAAATATAGAAATGTTATTCATATTTGATAAATGTCAGAAATAAAGATTTGTTTTAAAGCAAAAAATAGAAGCAATTTTTCATAGAAAAAGAAGTGAGAATACGGGTCATTGTTGTGCAAGAAGTTGTTGTTAATTATGTGTTAAATTATTTAATTAGGTTATGTTAAGTTACGTTAAATAATATTACGTTAAGCTAAATCAGTGAATATAAATTCACACATTATTTTTCTTGTCAATTGTTTCCCAGAAATCTTAGCGTAAATTAACAATATTATTTTTTAATATATTGTTCTGAGTTTACTGTAGTAATGTAGTACTCGTACTTGTAAATTGTAATTTAAATTTCTAAATTTTTTTTGGTCTAGACATGTTATTTTTAAAATAAATTCTTGCAAAATAGAGTTGAATCAAAAACAAAAAATAAATTTATTTATTTATATATATATATATATATATATATATATATATATATATATATATATATATGTATATACTTTAAAAAGAAATATTTAAATATGGTAATCATTAGATTTTTTTACCAAAATAAATAAAAAAATAAAAGTTGTTTGATAGTAGCTCATGAATGTATATATATATATATATATATATATTAAATAAAAAATATTAAAAAAAAGTAATATAAAAACTTTATATATTAGAAAAATAAATAAATTACTTACTTATTTTTATCGACTAAATTATTGATAAACACATACCTAAAACAAAAAAAAAACGAATTAATAAAAAATAAAAGTAGGCTCTCCAATTAATAATATAAAAACCTTATTTAGATTACATAAAAGCGAAATTCAATCAAAATTGTTTTTCTACCTAACTCATTAAATTAAATTAAAAATCTTTATTTCGTGTTTGAATAAAATATCATATTTCTTAAAACAACAATATTAAATTACTTATTTTATTTCAATTATCTATAGAAATACGCAAAAAAAAATCTAAAATGTTTGGCAATTTTCCTTTGATTTCTAAAGCGATATGTAAATGTAATAAATGTAAATGTACAATAAAATTCAGAAATTGTGCTATCAAATTAAGTAATCTTTATAGAACAATAAAAAAACATTTTAATGACAAATTATCTGATAAAATACTACTAAACTATTTCTTTTAAAAAATAAAATATAAATAAAATATTCTTTGATAATAATAATCTGAAACATGCCTAATTAGAGAAAATTGTAAAATAGAAAATGAGAAGAACAAAGAAAAAAATCCTTAATTTAAATAAAATTAAGATTCGTAAAATATTTACAGAAGCTAAAACATAGGAATTTTCATTACCTTTATTCTATAAATGATATTTATATTTAAATTAATTGGAAGGATATTTTTAATAATAATTACTTCTTTAATGTTTAATTTTCAATACGGTGATAAATATAATTAACTACAAAGAATAAAATTATTCTGTATTTCAAAATAAATTAATTTTACTTTCAGATTAATTAATAAATTTTCTTTTTGAAAAATATAATTTACAAATATCAGTCTTCTTTGCAAAATATATATATATATATATACCGGGTGTCCAAAAAGAATGGAAACTATTAAATATCTCGAGAACGGCACATCGGATTACAAAGTTACAAAACACGTTTTTCTTTATTTTTGAAAATCTATTTAGGGGTGATATGCGAAAACCACCCACATTTCCCGTGGCAGAGGGGGCGGGGGCAAGTTTTAAAATTTAAATAGAAACACCTATTTTTTATTGCACAGTTGCATTCTCCATAAAAAACTGTTTCTGGATTTGCAAATTGAGCCCCCCAGCTTCACCCCCCTCGGAGCAGGGAAGGGGAGAAAATTTGAAAATTTTTGCAGAAACTTTCACTTTTTATTGCAGTTTTGGATTCTCCTTCTAAAACTGGATATAAAAATATCGCATTTAAAAACAAAACTAAAATGGTAGATAGCTTTGACCTAAATCCAGCACAATTTACCACCAGGTATTATGTGAGATGAAAAGTTGGTACCCATCCGCATGTGTGGGAAGTGAGAGTGGAGGTGCGTTTTTCAATTTTATATCCAGTTTTAGAAGGAGAATCCAAAACTGCAATAAAAAATGAAAGTTTCTGCAAAAATTTTCAAATTTTCTCCCCTTCCCTGCTCCGAGGGGGGTGGAGCTGGGGGGCTCAATTTGCAAATCCAGAAACAGTTTTTTATGGAAAATGCAACTGTGCAATAAAAAATGGGTGTTCCTATTTAAATTTTAAAACTTGCCTCCGCCCCCTCCGCCAGGGGAGGTGTGGGTGGTTTTCGCATATCACCCTTAAATAGATTTTCAAAAATAAAGAAAAACGTGTTTTATAACTTTGTAATCCAATGTGCCGTTCTCGAGATATTTAATAGTTTCCATTCTTTTTGGACACCCGGTATATATATATATATATATATATATATATATATATATATATATATATATATATATATATATATATATATATTAAACTATCTGATTATTATCGAAAAATATCTTTGGGTAAAATTTCTAACAAACTAAAACAAATATGAAAAAGAAAATACAAAAACATATAGTTTATCAAGAAAAACATATATTCAATATCATTTTGTGTTCTGTTCAGATTCCATTAACTACAAAAAAAAAGGAATTTTAATAGCGGTTGTTACCAACGTTCTTTTCAAGCAAAATATCTTCATAAATCGATGAAAAAAACGAACATAAATATTTTGATAAATTACAACCATCAATAACAGATCGCGGTTCTTGATTAATTTGTTGAAATCACCAGGTGCTTTTCGGGTTATCACTTAGAATCTGCGCACATTTTTTTTATTGTATTTACTTTGAAAAATTTAATATTAATGATCCGGGAAATTTGACGAGACGGCTAAGATTTCCATTTAAAGCAAAAGATATGTATGATTGAATTATTGAACATAAATTCACATTAATCAAATACGAAATTCGAAATGATACAGTTACACACGCAAATATATAAATTATGGATCTCGGATTGATATTCATGCAAAGATTGATAATTTCCTATCAAATAATGTAAAATTTATGTAGAACTGTTGTTGTAATTAATTTCAATGATTTAATTCACAAGTTTCCTGAAAAGAAGTAGCGAAAAGTGTATATATCTATATAAAATAAAGCTTTCGTTCAATTCAGATGATTATATTCATAATCATCAATTATGTTCACCTAAATATTTATACATACTATTCATAAATAAAGTATTTAAACATCAACTAAAATTAGTTTTTTATCTGTATCTTGATTATTTTTCAAGTTTGTGAAAAAAAATTCTCAAAGAGGGGCCTTCACACTAGCTTTCCGCCCCAGGGCCTCCACTACTATTAATCCGGCCCTGCTCACAATAGAAAAACCTACATAACCGATACAAAAACCCAAACAATGAAAAAAGAAATTGTATACCTTAAGATTAAGATCAATTTCCATAATTCTACACCGCCAACATATTGTGTCATCACATCAAGACCAGAATAAGAAGAAATAGAAGATAAAAAAAAATAGAAACCGTTCATTTCTCACATTTATTACGCGAACTGTCAGGCAAGTGAAGACTAGCGCATTTTCAATTGCTGGTTCCCTAACACTGTATATTGTATCCAGTTTAAACCGCAATCCATCTTGCTTAAGAGCAAAAATAAAACGCGCCAAGTAAAGCAAATAATAATATAAAAAAAAGAAAATAATAAACTTGGCGCAATCCAGCTAGGGACTCTTGGGGGTATATCGCGCGTCTGGGCTGTACGTGTAATATCTCAGCGGCACTTCGCACCTCACGTGTGATTTACCGCCTCTGTACCAGTAACCATACCTGAGATGATGTACCCGGGCCGTCCCCGGGTGCATGATGATGTTGAGAAAGATCCATTTATTATCATAAATATTTTGTATTTTCTATTGACTTATTTTTGGCGCACTTGACATATTCTAATATATGATGTTCTAATGGATATGAGAGAGTAGAGTATATTGGATATTCATTATTCACCAGGTTAATTTTGTTCATATATTTTATCCTAGCATGATGTTTTAGTATATTATTTTTTAATCTAATTTACCCCGCAATGCGATAAACAATAAAAAGTTCTATATATCGTAATAAGAATATATCGAAGATTAATTTCACTAAAAAATTACAAATGGTTATGTATAAAATATTTTTACAAAAAAGTTATGCAAAACATTGACTAAAATTAAGTCATTTTTCTCAGTTCAATACTGCCTTATGAAACGCTCCAGTATTTGGAATTAAAATATAATTATTTGACAAATATATTCCCTGGCTTTTTATAGAATTTGAATATCTCATATCAATTTTGATTAATATGTAAACACTAAATACTATAGTGGTGTTTTAAAAAGTACTCTTTTCATAAACTGTGGGGATCATTTTAAAATTTTGCGGAGAGGGCCCAAAATTTGTAGTTACGCCGCTGTTTTTATAAAATTTTTATACTTTTTCTCAAAATTTTTAAAACTCATATATTTTCGAGAATTTTATACTACCTTTTAATTTTCATATGAAGCTTAAATTAGTCTATAAAAGAATTAAATACTTCGTTTTTCTGTTTTTAATGACAAAATTAGTAAATTATTAATTAAAATTATCAAATATTTGACAACATTAATAATTTTTTAAATGTTTTTATTGTTATTATTTTGAATTATGTTTCTTGTACGGAAAACTAGAAGGTATAATTTTTATTTCAATGAAAAAAGAAAACAATATTCTCTATTTAATTCTCTCATATAGTACTTTGAAATCTACATAAAACTTAAAAGGTGGTATAAATTTCTTGAAAAATATATGAGTTTGAGGACTGCTGTATAATTTTCATAAAAAAATGTCTATAAAAAGTGCATATTAAAATTGTGCGAACTCAAATAAGTAAACAACGAAATCAGCTTAATTTACTTTTATATTCATATCTAGTGACCTATGCACCTAGTGACCTGTGGTAAAACAAAAGCATAATTAAATTGCTTCCCAATGAGGCAAATCTCTTTCGGTTATTATACTCATAGTGAATCTGACACCTTATATTGCTGCTCAGAGAATTTCAGAAGTTTAGCAAAAAGTTTAATAAAAACTAAAACGAAAATTAATCCGTCAAGTAGTGCGTATGCACATCGTTTTCAACATAAAAAACTGGAAACGTATAATCAAGTCCGTTTTTAAGTAAACTTGTCTGAAAACTTCCAATCTTCGCAAAGAAACTTTATTCGAGAGTAAACTGAAAGAGCCAAGCCAAAAGCAAAAGATCTACGTCACATGTTTTTATAATATTTCACGGCAGAGATTAAAAATCTAAATAATTAAGGTGCACCAAGAGCCCGGGGGAACGAGGAACGGCGCTCATTTAATATTCTTAATGTTTTAATTGTCGGGCGCCTGCACGAGACACATGCAGACAAGGGAGAGCAGGCGTCCGTGGGGTTTTAGAATGCTGAATTATACGACAGACTCTAATGATGATAAGTGCGGCCCAGAGTGTCCCATAATGCGCATTAGAAACGGCTGGACCCTAAACGCTCTTTGCAACTAAACCGAGGGACAGGGAGAGAAAGAGAGCCTTTTGTTAGCACGCGTATGTGCGTATTTATGCGTGTGAAAAGCGACGCCAGCGCTTCCTGTTAAACTCAGTAGCGGAGCAAATAGAAATTACAAAAGAGTTTAAAAAATGCGAGTAATTTTAATGACGATATTTTTTCTCGGAAAACATAAAATTGTGTTGTTACTTATATTATTTTATTCCTGCAAGTAATAAAATTAAATATGTAATTACCAAATAATTGTACTTGATATAAGGGAGTAGAAATAATCATATTTATTGCAATATAAACAAAAAATTAGAAGTATAAAAACAATTCGATTCAATTTTTTCTATAAAAACAACATTTATACCATATTTTGTTTTAAGATTCATAATTTTAACACTAAAGCAATGTTTTCTGCTATGACTCTAAGAATTTTACAAATATTTTAATTTCCAGTTAATCACAGTGAACTAATATATAATTAAAAAATTTAATAAATTTGGAAAAATATGTTGGCTTTGTTGGAATTCGAACCTGGGACAAACAGAAACGTTCAGTTATTAATAAATATTAGCATAGCAGCAAATAAATATATTTTTTATTACCTATAGGCTGTTTTAAATATATTTACACTATCGCCAGTGTATATCTAATTATTTAACCCTTTCGGCCCTGAATTTTTGATATTGAAAATAAAAAAAATTTTGTTAATAATTATTGATTGGGGCCTCTTCATGAACTCCCCAACCAAATTTGAACGTGTTTCGCCAATAGGTATAGGAATTAGGAAGTCGTGGCAAATGCCACTATCAGGTCTTAAAGATAAAAAATTACAAAAAAATATAAACGAATATTTTATTCATATAGACGATATTTTATACAAAGCATGCATCAGATTAATAATTCATTTATTTACAATGAAAATTTTTAAAACAATTTTTAAATTTTGATAAACAGAGAGGCACTTGACACTTTTCGCACTGAACTCGAGAACGCCCTCCACAAGTTTCGAGCTTACAGCGCTGTTCATGGCCACCTCTATGTATGGGCCAGTGGCCCAGCTCATCAAATCTAATATCGCTCACGGGAACAGTCTGTGGTTTTTGACGTTTCGACACTGGTGAATTTCTGGGGCTACCGGATAATGGTCTTCCTCGTTTCGGTGGATTAACGAGACTATCCGAAAATGCCAAACCTTCTGCAATTGCCATAGTGAATTGCAATAAATCCATTTTGGCTTTTTTATTCAATTCATCATTTTTCATTTTGGATTGATATTCTAACCAAGCATTACAAACCGCTAAATTAAAATAATGAAAAATTACCCTCAAAGTCCATTTTCGTGAGCGAATGAATGTCCGGTAGAGTGCAATTAAAAAATCACTCTTATCTACCCCTCCCATAGAGATATTATACAACCGTATAATAGCTGGACGCTTTACCATCACATACGCCCGTTCCTTTTTATCCCATCTCCTCACCTCATCTTCAGGTTCGATGGCCACAAAGTTTGACGCCATATTTACAACTTTATTGTCATACCATCGAACCACAACGATTTTCTTATCGTTTGTAAGAAGTGAGTCTGTGCTACCACGGCCCATATTTTTAAGTTCCTTTTCAGATTTGAGAGGACATTTTGCTAGCCTGTTATTTCGAATAGTTCCTGCTACAAAAATACCATTTCCCAATAGCTTTTCCAATAAGAACAGTGACGTAAAATAATTGTCACAAAACAATTTGTGTCCTTCATGCTCTGGAATTCTGCTTGCCAGGTGTACTACCAGTCCATTGGTAGCTGAATAATTTTGCTGCAACTCTACAGGGAGAGTGGAAGCGCCTTGGTAAACAACGGAACGATATATTATACCAGAAGCACCGCAAAGCATGAACACTTTCACCCCCCACGGGTTTGGCTTTCCTTTTACATACTGTTTCACTACCAGTTGACCTTTGAATGGAATTATCGATTCGTCAATGCAAAGATTTTCTTCAATTACCAATTCTTCACACCGCTTCTCGAAAGACTTGATAATTGGACGTACCTTCCAAAGTTTATCATTATCATGGCGTTCTTCATTTACATCGACAATATGCAGGTTATTTCTGAGAGACTCAAATCTATTTCGTGGCATTCGAACATGATCAAAAAATTGTATTCTTGTAGCAGGAGTCCAATACATTCTCAATCTAGGAAAGCGAATTATGCCCATAAGAATATGCAGGGCTACAAGTTTTCTAATTTCTTCCTCATTTGTGTTTACATTTTTCCCGCTTTTTTGAATCGAATAAATATTTGTTTTTTCTGCCATGTCAACAAATATTTGATTTGGAAAATACTTTTTAAAATACACCATCGGAGTCTGATCCACATCAGTATTTTCGTCGTTATTTTGAGATGGAGTGAAAACGGTGTTTGGCGGTAGAAACTGATTATTTGTCCAAGTAATTTTTCTTCTTTCATGTGATTTTTGGGGCAATAATTGTGCTAATGGAATATTATCGTCGTCTTCTTCTTGTATATCTCCTGAGTCCTCCTCCACATCTTCAACAGTGTCGTCTTCGTCAACATTGTCATTTCCTTCTTCTATATCATCCTCTACATCTGAATCTGGTAGTGCTGATATAGCAGCCTGTGCATCTTGTAACGTCACTTTCTTCGCAAATGTTTTTAATTTTCCATAAAAATTCATTGGGGGTATGCCATCTTTATCTGTGAGAAAAAAAAATATATATGTAAAATTTTGCTGCAAGACCCAGTGGTGGCAATTGCGTACATCATTTCAATGATGCTATGAAGAGGACTATTTGAACAAAAACACCAAATAGCATTTTCATAACTGTAACGTGTGAACTTATAGTTTATAAATCAATCAAAATAACATCGACATTATGTTTTGAATAATAATATTGTTTGATACTTACCAAAAATCGTTTTTAGGTTATTAAGATCCATCTTGCGCAACTCTAGGAAATAGTGATTCAGCCACAAAAAAATGCACTGGTTGTGAAAACTACACATTAATTTTGTTTATAATACTTTATAGAGCTGGCATCTACCAACTAAAATTGAAACTATAGTTTCTACTAGTATCTAGAGCGCTGTAAAAGTTATGGTGGCAAATGCCACCGGGAGGGCCGAAAGGGTTAATATTAAATTGTTGCATTTCTAGCGTTCCACATTATTAACTAATATTTTTAACAAATTAACTTGCATTAGTTTCCAATTCTCTGTAATAATTAAAAAGAATGTCTAAAAAGTATTATAAATATGGATGAAGCTTGCTTGGATAGCAATATTTGGCAGAAACTAATTTCTGCTTGAATATAAAGAGTTGTGTCACACCCTTATAAATACGTAGCGTAATTATATATATATATATATATATATATATATATATATATATATATATATATACTTATACCTGTAAAATAAACATTAATTACATTTTTCAATTATTTCTTATCAAATAAATAATCCCCCAAACATTTCACTCATTTCAAACAAAATTAAAAAATAATCTTAACGCATTTTTTTTTCATATCTCCGTCACTGAATCCCGGTGTATCGTCCGTGCAACATTTCATAAACGGAAACCCTCTTCATTATATTTTATCGCAGTGAAATTACTGGGCTCAGATTCAGATGTTTGCGATGTGCCGAATGGGCAAAGATTTAAAGTTTTGGGGGAAAAACGGGAGCCGACACGTTTATGAAAATGTATGGTTTAGTTACTGTTTTACGAATACCCTCCTCCCCCCCCACTCTGCTAAACTGAAGTAGAGGGTTGCTGGCGAAATATGAACATTGCAAAACCAGAAAGGGGTAAAATCGAGAAATTATGTTTAATTGTATTTTACGGCGCGAAAATTAAAGATAATAGCTTCTGCTTAAAATCAAGTTATGTGCGCGAATATTATATTAGGGGGAAATTATTTTATGGACTACATAAACAATCAGATTCTCTACGTTTGTGTCTACCTATTCTATGTTCATATTAAAGCTAATATATTTTCTAAGTTCTAAATACAATTTTGTTTCGTTTACTAGCTAATGCTAATACACATATATACAATCAAGATATTATATTATATTTTTAGTAATTTAAATAATAATTTAAAGAATAATCCAAAGAACAATAAATATTAATATATTATAAAATATTACATATATAAATATTATATAATATCTTTACTTATTTTCTTATTTATTTTTTAACTAATGATATATTGTCATTTATTTTGTATATACATTTTTAGCCAATCACAAACGATTTTAAGAATAAATAAAATTGACAACACTAGCCCTAATTAAAATTTAAGTAAAAAACTTCTGTAATAATATTTTTTTTTAATTTATACATTTTTTAATTTAGTTATTTTATCATCAAGTAACTTGTTTCCATGTTTCGTTTGTTTATTATTTATGTATAATATATTATTTTCTGTTTAGAGCTACTGTCAATATTGTATAAAATATACAAAAAATGTTAAACTTCAATTAAAATTCGTCGATATATTTATAACGAATCCTAACGTAATATTTGCTTTTTCAATTTCTTTTAAATAAATATGTTCATTGATAATTTTAGTTTATTTGTATTTTAAAGTAGAGTTTATAATCGTTTCTGTTTGGTTAGTGTTCATTTTGGTATCGTTTTGCTATTATTTTTTTTCGCTTTATAAATTTCTATTACTTCTCTTACCAATCTGCTGCTAATATTGATTGGTCTAACAATTATTACAGAAAAATATAACATCAATCACTATTTTTAATATAATGAGTTCTGAATTTTTTTTATCAGATTAATGTTTATTAACATAAATCTTTTGTTAATAATAAATAATTCGTTATTCGTTTTGCATCACAGTCACAAATAGTGTACAAACACTAGCAACGACATTAATAATTCAGGAAGAGAAACTATAGCTGAGATTCTATTATTGTATCATGAAACCAGACTTACAATAACACATTCGTATATTCCTAGTTTTATTTACAAGTGTTGATATATTACCAGTCTCGGAGCATACACAAGTATCACTATTTAATTAATTCATTAGCAATGAATAGGATATATATATATACCTATAAAATAATATTTCCTTCGTATATTACATCAAAACTTCATCTTTTATGTCTGCAGTTGTATTCAGTTTGTTCCACATTAATGTAATTATTGTATAGTTACATTGTAAAATTTGCAGTATAAATTTAATGAAAATACAAAGTATTATTTTACATACTAGTGTAATGTAATTATTCAACAGACAGGTAGAACTATTTCTACAAGATAGTCCGAACATAAGAGCAATACGTTTAAACTATTCAATTAAATTTGTTATTGCACAGAGGCGTTAGAAAATGTAGTAACAGTAGATTGATAAAACAAGCAATATAAAGTTATTAAATACTGATAACATCAACGCACTAATTTAAATAAAATTTGGCTTCCTTTAATTAATAATCTATAAATTTTATAATCTAGTTACTTACTATTTTGTTACCTAGTAACTTGTTTCAATGTACTGTTTATTTATTGTATATGTCATTTGTATCATTTTTCCTTAAGATTACAGAACTAAATCCTAAAGCCTTTCTATTTTAATATTATATATATATATATATATATATATATATATATATATATATATATATATATTAGTTTTAGTGACTGTAAATAATTATATTATTAGTTTCGTGGGATTTTCAGTCAAAAATAAAAACAACTCAATTCAAAGTGCAAGCTTTCGGAAAAAAATTATTTCCTTCATCAGGCAAATGGCAGAGTTAAAATTATAAAAATAAATACATGACATAAATATATGACAAGTGCATCAAAATCCCACGAAACTAATAATATATATATATATATATATATATATATATATATATATATATATAATTTACATAAAAATCTGGTTTAAATTCAGATATAAGTACGTTGTAAACCTTTGGGGTCAAAGTTAAACATATAATATTCTGATATAATTATAATTCTGTAGAATATAATATTTATAAACTTTTAGTATACAATCTTAATTAATTTCTTCTGTGATTATCATTAATAAATTTTATTATTTTATTATATCTATAAATAATTTTGACAGAGCTATAATTTATAAACAGCACGAACATGTAATGTATATATTTTTATTTTTTCAACGTTTGCATAATTGTGGCTTAACATGGAAAACTGTACAGGTAATCTAAGAAATTCATAAATTAATATAAATAAATGTAAGATAATTTTTAGTAAGTTGCATGTATAAAATATATATATATATATATATATATATTTATTAGAATGTCCACGTCCAGTAAAGCTAAAATCGATAATTTTACATCGAAACAACGTCAGAAATAATATTTTTTGCTTGTTTTTACGAAAGTAACAGGTTCCTCTACACAACTGAAATTTTTGAAAAACGCGTGTAAATACATATATCGTTTATATCGCGTATGTATTAACACGCGCTTTTCAAAAATTTCAGTTGTGTAGAGGAACCTCTTAATTTCGTAAAAACAAGCAAAAAAAATATTATTTCTGATGTTGTTTCGATGTAAAATGATCGATTTTAGCCTTACTGGAAATTTTTAGTTTTTACTGACACTCTAATATATATATGTATGTATATATAATAAAATACTACATCAATAGCATAAGAATTTTATAAAACCAAGTTTCTGAAATAAAAAGAATGGTATAAAAAAAAAGAAAAAGAAATAAAGTCAACTTTATATTAGTTTTTTAATTAATATCTACCAGTTTTTAAATTTAAATAACAAATCGACTTCGTCTATTCACTGTTATTAAAGTTTCGTTATATTTTACCTTAATTAAAACTGTAAATGATTCAAAATATCATATTCTGACTTTCATTTAACACATGTCATTGTCTTAAATTCGTGAGTCTTTATCCCTTTAATGTTATCATAATATTTGTTCAATCTTTGGATACTTTAATCCCAAACGAATTATTTATTCTTTTTATTTAATATTCAATATAACACAAAAATGCTATATTCTCCCAAATTACAACTTCACCATAAATAATTCCATTTGATATCACTGATTCTCCTCTTTAACATAACACCCAATAAAAAACATTGAAAGCAAATATTCAAAAAGCAATTTATCCTTTTCCCCAATATTTTTCCGATAGGTTAGTTGACAAACTATCACCATACGGTGGGGGGGGGACACGAACCGATACGACAAGACCCGATTGACAAATTGACAGACTCCGTGTACGATCGTTGAATTCCAAACTTATTTTTTTTGCCGGGCGTCCGTCGCGTCGTTGGGCGACATGAATTCCACACGTTGTCGTTGAAAATACCGTTACAAATAACAATCATCTCGCCGCGAAAACAAAAGATCATCATGATGTGATACGATTGACAAAGCGGTCGGCGTGCCGAGCATACTAAACCGGGTTCGACGCTTCCGTTGCGCGTTTGTTTCAGCGGCGACGGCATCGGGTGACGTCATATATCCCCTTTAAAGTTTAAAGAGCAGTGCGCGCGAGATAAGTTGGCGTGGCGTCGGAGCTCTTAATCTTTACCCGGCATACCGTTACGACTGCACTAGGCGTTGCGGTGGAGAGAAGTTTTTGTCAGCACAATAGGGAACTAGGAGTGAAATAGGGTAGGGGCGACTTCATGCGTTATAAATGGTTTTATTGACACGTTGGTTCGAGTAACTTGCAAATGCAATCAGGAGAAATGTCATTGTCAAGAAGATTAACAGTAGATAAAGAAAAATATGTGCAAATGGCAAAAAATACAAACTGCTTTCGATATATACATACAATCACACAAAAAACAACTACCGATGAATGTGGTAAATAAGCTTCCTACTATTATACGCAATATGCAAAGTAAAGAGTTTTCTAGGTTAATAAAGAACTTTTTAGTCAATAATGCCTTTTATAATATTGCTGAGTTTATGATTGATATTCATAAACTTACTGTTTAAAGTAAGAAATAAATTTACTATATTTTGTTGACTTGTTTGTATATAAATTGTTGTATCTTAAACAGAAATAAATTTATTATTATTATTATTATCATATGTATTTTAATCTCACATGAAACATAAGTATTGAGTAAACAAATGTTTCTAAATAAACGAACAACAAAGGCCCGTATTCCCACCTCTTTTATTCATGAAAAAGTACTTTTATTTTTTGCTTTAAAATAAATTTTTACTTCTATCTCTTATCAAATATGAAAAGTATTTATATTTTTCCTATCTAATATTATATAATTAGATAAACTAATTAAAATTGATAATAAGTAATTTTAAGTAAACATCAAAAGTACTTTTGACAAAAAAAAACTGCATCTTTTTCACGCACACAAAGAATC
Source organism: Clivina fossor (assembly GCA_963966155.1). Taxonomy (NCBI): domain Eukaryota; kingdom Metazoa; phylum Arthropoda; class Insecta; order Coleoptera; family Carabidae; genus Clivina; species Clivina fossor. Next base: position 7,964,026 of record OZ014564.1, on the reverse strand, counting down.
GCGCAATGTGATTGGTGATTGGCCGGAGACACACCGACATGGTCGGATTGATCATCATCATTGATTCATAACAAACACTTTTAACTTTAAATCAAGTAAAAGCATTGTTTTATTGACAACAAACAATTTTGTTATTAAATCTATAAAAAAAACTGACAAAAAAGCATCGTTTTAATAATAGCAATTATAATTATACCAAGAAAATTTAAAATCGATGCTTTTTTATCTGCCTAAAATCGACTTTATTATAAAACTGACTCTTAAAAAAATAAATTAAAATACAAATAATAATTACTGTTTTAAGTATAACATGTTTAACTTAAATGCTACAAATCAAAATACGATATAAGTACATAATAATTTAAATAAACTAGAAACAATCATTTGTAATTGATATGCATATTTTTACAACAGATTTGTAAAAGTTGAAATTCATTTATTTATTATTTTATGCAATAAAATACCAAAATAAATAAAGTTGAAATTGTTCATATATACGCCTCCACCATAAAATGTAATAATTTGTTAGAAAATAATTTTTAAATTTGTAAATATATACATTCAAATATTTCAGTTTATTGTTCACAATTTGCAATACAATAAATAAATGTTATTATTGTATTTTACTAAAAAAATATTTATAAAACTCTTTCAGTTTAAAAATAATATATTGATTATTATTTCAATTTTGAATAAATAAAGCATATATGTTGTTTTTTTTTCAATATATTTTACTATTATTTTGAAATTTCAAACTATGTGTAACACAAATATTTTAAAAGCAAATAGTTATTGTTCCGCAAATTTAAAATAATAATAATAATTTTTTTCATAAAAATTTACTAAAAACATATTTAAAAATGATATCTTAGTAACGAGTTATTAAAGTTATAAAATCAAGAAAAAAAATCTCATATTACATCTAACACGTGTAAGATTATTTAAAAATGAATATATTCCGTATCTTCCCTTAACGTATCATTTCCACGGTTCACCTAACTTTCATTCGAAATGAAAATAAAAATCCCAACCAGCACGAACGTTACGCAAACGGGTCATACTGCAATCCTATCCCTATTACACCTACCACCCATTCCATATTAAGCCAACGCTGGTACATTGTCAGTCGGGGAGCAGAAGATGTCCCCATCTCATGGACCATTTACCACAGCGACTGACCGCAAGTGCGTCAAGGCGTAGCATGGAATGTACTGTCATCGTCATTGGCTTGCGACGATATGCGTCGCAGCAGCAGGCTGGTCAGCGATAAAGCCGTGAAGATGATAAACCGGATATTAAAAGTAATGAGATCTCTCTCGGCCGAGCCGAGGGTTGACCGAAAAACGGTGGATGGAAGGCGGTGGACCATGAAAATTCTTTTCCGGTGCTTATGAAACGAAATGAGAAAATTTCGAAATACTTTTTATGTGTGTCATCGGAGCGATATCAAATTTTATTTTGTTGGAAAAGTTTTGGTTTTGTTATTAAGCGGAAATAATCAATAACAAAATTAACAATATTAGTTTCTTGTTTCAGAATAAAGTATTACCTGTATGTGCCTTAAAGCCTTTTAGTTTACACATAAACACAAAAATTTGACCAATCCAAATCCACTTAACACACTTTTAGTGTTTGGATTAGTCAAATTTTTGTGCTTGTGCGTAAAACTACAACTAAAACGGCAGTCTGAATAAGACTTAAGCCTTATTCAATAAAATTAATTTTAGTTTTCAGAATAAATATAAACATAAGCTTAATGAGATACGTGTAAGCTTATGGGAATAAAATTTCGGATTCGTTGTTTTAGTTTCAATGTCAAATGTTCGAATTCGTCAAGTTCTTATGCTTAAAAATTATAACAATAATAATTTGAATTATAAATTAAAAAACTTTATTATATACGTAAATAACGTTATAAGAATAATTTTTATTTGTGACTTTGAAATAATCTGTAAAGTGTAAATAAAAGAAAATATTATCAAATTAATTTACATGCTTGAAAAACAAACGAAAACTCTGACAATAACCTTACAAAATAACTTTCTACGAAACGTTAATGGTTATTATAACGTTTTTAAAATGTTGTTACGTTATTGTATTGGAAATTATAGTTTAATCGTTATTATAACGTTATGGAATGGTATGATTGAAAGTGTTCTGCGTGAGCAAAAATTTCCAAGTAGTAGAAATAGAAAAGATATCATGAATGTGGATGAAACTAGAGTTGCTTGTCTGGATAGGAATTTTTGGAGAAAATTAATTTTGGAATAGTACCCTTTTGGGTACATTGCGTGATTGTGTATGTATCATACATACATAACGTTATCGAGTATCGTTATGTTACATTTTTTCAGAAAAAATATCAGCACAATCAAACTATGCAGCTAAAATGATGTAAGTGTGGCACAAACTCTTTCCACTATCTCGAAATTAGTTTTCTCCAAACATTCATATCCAAACAAGAAACTCTAACCTTACTACTTAGAAACTTTGGTTCACGCAAAACACTCTCAAACATACCACTCCATCCACTCATCGGACGACCAAGCAAACGTACGTATATCATAAAAAGAAACAAATGTTTACGTTACGTAACATGAGTTTCCACAAAAATTTAACACGACATTGACTAACTGATCCAATTAAACTATTTTCACATTACATTGCATTATAAAAATGTTACTTTATAATTTCCAAATATACGAGTACAAATGAAATGACAGAATACAATCTCTCGGGTAGATTCTCAAGAGTAAAATTCTAGAAGTAGACAATTTTTCTGCCGACAACTATGCACAATGATGTTTTAAATATTTACATGCAGTTGCTTCTAGGCTATATGTCATTGTTCTCAAATGACCTAACATATTTTGCTTTCAGCCTGCATAACAAAATTATATTTTTGCATTTTATTCAGGTTATTTTACATTTAAATTTTATTCCATAAATGAGTGTCTCCAATTTTATAAATATAACCTAAAAGTATTTTTCAAAATATTACAAAGATATAAACCAATTTATATAAACAATATTTCTTAAAAGTATTTTTATTAAGCATAATATAAAAAAAAATCCATTAAAATGCTTTTAACGTTGTTGTCAAAGTAAGATTGATTTTGTTTACATCGTTTATTTTTTTGATTTTTATGGATTCGCTTACAAGGATTTTTCATTAATGTTGACGAATATTAAAATCTTTTATACTAATATTTTTAATTATTTTTATACTCTTTAGCTATTTTGCATATGCTGGAAATAGCGTTACAAATTTATATTGCCCAACAAATATTATAATAAACGCCAATAATTAAAAATTAAATAATATTACAAGCTTATTAAAATAATTGGTATTTATAAGAATTATTACTTATTGTTATATAATTTTACATTAGTTCCACTGAGAATATTTTTGGCTTTAGATCCAATGTTTTTACTTTTAACTAAAAAATAAACTTGTTTTTCAACTGTAAACTTATGTTTTTTTCTAATAGAAATTTAAAAAATAATAGTAAGTAACACAATAACTGTTTTAAAAGATTTACATAAAATTATTTACTATTCAATTTAGTATTTTTCTAGAATAAATGTAATTGTAAAATTATTAATAATTTTCAGTTCAAATGTAGTTTTATTTTTAAACTAAATATTAAATAATTTTATACAAAGCTTTATTTTTTTTTATTTTCATTAGAAAAATGTAAGTTAATAGTTCAAAAACACGTTTACTTGAGTTAAAAATAAAAACTTCGAATCTACAGCAAAATTTTTCTTAGTGTACTCATTGTCAGTAATACATATCATATAACTAATAATAATTATGGAATAATACTAATATTTTTATTTGATAATATATTAACATATATAAATATTTTATATATAATTTAAAACAGAAATTGATTTTATATAATTTTTTAAGTTTTAAATAAAAAATTACGAAAATTAATATTACTGATAAAATAAATAAGATTTAAAAAGAAATTTAAGTATAATATATTTTTTATACAAGGTTTAAAATGTGATAAAAATCAAAATATAAATAAATTACAGAGTATTTTATGTAATTTTACATATTTTTAATATTATACATAATCTTATTTCCAGGGCATCTTGTAAAATTACAGAAAAACTTTTTACAGTGTAGATTTACCAATAAAGATGTATCATATCAGTATATTTTTAAATATTAAAAAAAAATCTTTGTAACTCATTTGAAACTTGTTTTCCATATGGCTGTTTAAGAGATAAGTATAGTATAGTAAAAGCCCCATTAATGCAACATTGTCTTTAACCATATACATAAATCCATAACAGTAGAACGGCAAAACGACACGGTAGCCAGCCGCAAGCGAGCAACAAAATAAAAACTACGTATATACACCGTCATCCGTCGCAGGGGCACCGATAAGACCATTTCGTTCGTCTCTCATATCCGTGTGTGTTTTATGTGCTCAGCATAAAACGGGGTTAAAGGCATAGACATGTAACCGCGGCTGGTGTATTGCCGGGCGGGAACGATGAGACACGCTTCCTGATAAACGTGCCCGTGTCTTCTTCCGTGTCCTCGATGTCCCAGTGTACTCGTTGCCCCGATAACCGAAATGCCTTCGAGGATCAATATTGTGGTGCTGGTATCGTCTTCTGATCTTTCGAACAAAGTTGCGGGTACTACTTTGGTTTGCTTATAGGTAAAATGTATTTGGAATATGTATTGATCATTGGGCGACTTAATAATTATTTAGAATTTTAATATAAAGGCAAGGGACTGCAGCTAGTTGCAATGTATGTGGATGAACAAACAAACGATTGTAAAATAAAACTACGTATGACCGAATTATAGTTAAAATAATGTAGTCTAAGTGTTGGTGAATTACAATGAAAAAAAATGTAAGGGTTTATCAAAACCAATATAAGCCAAAACTACACTACTTCTTTCGAATATTTAATATTCATCATCAGATCAAACCGGGAGATTAAAAGAAAACATAATAGATGCATGTATATTTATATTTATATGTTTTATATTTCTTTAGTCTCTCTCTTTAGTTTCTTGTAGTATTCTCGGTTCGATTTGATGATGAATATTAAATATTTTCTGAACAGTATAGTTTCGGCTTTATTGGTTTTAATAAACCATTACACTTTTCCCCATTTATCGAATTCTTTGTTCCACAAGATATATAAATCATTATTAAGCTAAAGTTTACAAATATATGAAAATTACTTGTGTTATAGTACACGATAAAAATTTCTGATATATAAAACTTTGTTCTTAGTAGTAAAACAATAATTACAAGAACGTAATTTAATTTTATATAAAATAAAAAATATTTTTTATTAAATAAAAAGATATTTTAATAAAATTATGAACTCTTAAGATAATATAAAGTAAAGGTTTATTAAAAATTCTTTTATAAAATAGACTTTGTTGTATACATAACTTAGAAACAAAATTAAAAAAATATGGAAAAAATATAAAAAATTTCCAACAAAGATTAATATTCAAAAAAATTCCTCTGTTGTAAATCGAGTTTATAAAACCGGAAAAAAAAAATCGTCAGGTGCATAAACCTCTTTAAATTGAAAAAGAATTTAATTTGCCGTTAAAGAATTAACGTGCAATGCTTTTTTTTTTTTTAAAAAAAAAGCTTTAATTAGCTAAGCATTTGTAACAAAAACAAAGTTTCTTGTATGATCCTCTTTTCTCTGTAATAATTCAATGTAGATACTCCGAAAAGACAAATGCGTTCCGTAAAGAGAGAGAGAGAGAGACAAAGAAAATTAGATAGATAGAGAAAGATAGAGAGTAAAATCTTGTCGCTTTACGTAAATTACAAATGCTTGTTATACTACAGAGATTGTGGCCGATTCACAACGCTGCTGCCAGTAAGGTAATAGCACTAATTACCTAACATTACACCTACTACTACTACTAGTGACAGATGCTTTACTATTGGACCAATATTTATCACCTTAGAACACTAGCATAAAGCTCCAATTTATTATATTCTACTTCAGCATCCTCAAAGACAGTATTTACAATTGTTTTAAATATGAAAATTTCTTTAACTTAATTATTAAAGCTCTATTCAAAGTTATGTTTTGAGATATTAAAGAGATGCTTAATTTTGATATTAAATGATAATAAAAGTGAAAATTTATTTTTCATAAACAAAAGAGGTGGGAATATGGGACATAGAATCTCGATAAAATATTAAATTTTAATTAAGCATCTACAAATGTTAAAAATCCTTTTTAAAATTAGAAAAATTATTTCAAGAATAATAGCAAATTTTCTTTGATTTCATTACAAATCTAATCTGATACTCTTTGTTAATAAATACAAAAATGATCAAATAACAAGAGTCCATTGATTAATTTCGTTACGTTCAGATTTTAATTAATGAGTTTATTTATTTTTTTTCAACAACAAATTAAAGACCGCTCAAAAGAATCTCAAACCTATTCCAGAGTTGTTCCCGCGTTTGACAAATGATACACGAGTGTTTCATTTTCCAAATTAGAAATTCCTTTTGCCATCCAATTCTAAAAGTGCGGAATGGAAGAAGAATAAGGGCAAAAGCAAAAGACAGGCTAGCAAAAGATTTGGTCCGTGGGTTCATTTCTCGAAATAAATTCGTCGTTTGTATATAAATTTATGCTTTGATTAATTCGTAAAACGTAAATAACCGTCTAGGAGAGACGAACATTTAATTTATTCCAATGACCTTAACTCGTCCTGCGTTCGATCGATTGTACCAATTTAATTTGTCTTCCATTTCGCGAAAGCAAGTATTTTGATCTCTCTCTCCGTTCAGCTGACGTATCCCAATGATAAGTGTTCTTGTTTCCTATTCCGTTCGACCAACGAGTTCTTGCGGGATATAATGGTGGAGTATGAGGGATGCGTAGACCGTGGTCCGATGCCAGCGACATCTGATAGCCGCTGACAAACACGTAGCCGGATTAAATTGATTAAGCGTGAACTAACTGCTGGCCGATAAATCAAGCCGATAAAGGTATTAATAATCTTGTTAATCAAACCAGTGCTTCGGTATTTAATTATATTAATAAATCAAGATTATCGTTTCGTCTATCTTTTATCTTCTAGATGAATTGGGAAAACTAATTGAAATGCATCGAGCAAAAATAAACTGATTGTATTGTAGAATTGTCTTTGCATAAATACTGTTTAAATGTCAGATTTTTTTGTAAGTAAAAGTGCGAAGAAATGTCAAAAGTTTAAAAAAAAAAACAACACTATAATAACAATCAAACTAAAATAAATTGTCGATTGTCGAATGTCATGTTTATTACTACTAATAACTTTTTATCAAACATTAAATTATTCATTTATTACATCTTATATTTAACCTTAGTTTCTTTTGTAATAAAATCTATACAACCAAATATTTTCGATAAACATATTATATCGTGTATCAAATTGCTTTCAACGCCACAAAAAATAATTCCGTTAGTAAATTCAATTTTTGAAAGCTACCACGTAATTCTAAATCATGATAATTTGTAACATTTTCCGTACAGATATTCCGGTTGCAGCTTGCCTACATGTGTGTGTATGTTGTATCTCTGCCTGTCATTTGACAATCCAGTTTGCTAAAATCCGATCACGATGATGCGAGGAAAATTATTACGGTTACCAGCCAACTGAGATTGATGCGATTTAATGTTGTTGATTGCCTAGCCATAGTGACGGGGAATCGTAGCGTAAATTTTATTTAATTTAACGGATTTTGCATTTGTTTACACTGAACCTATATTAAAAATACGCGAAAACAAATAAATACTGTAACCAGACTTTTAATTTTGTGCGCGGTAAATCATTTATCGGTTATTATAAATTTGTCATTTCATTTCATTTACGAAGAAAAAATTTGATTAGAATGTGTATGTTAGAACTGACATATAGAATTCGTTTTTATAGACCCGATTTCATAAACGCTGGTTAAATTTACTTTAAAAGTAAAAATGTTAAACTAATATTAACTTAACTAGCATACCATTAACAATACAAGTAAAGATATATCCTTGTATTCCACTTATGAATTATAAGAACTAATATAATAATAATAAAATTTATTTATTTAGCAAATACCTTAAATATAGTCTGCTTCGTCAAACATAGTATACATATTTGAAATAATAAAAATAAATTTAATATAGGGAAAATATATAAAGTGAGATATGCCAATTTATCTTAATGTTGTTAAATTTGTGTCTAATGTAGTTTTTCTGTTAACAAAATACAGAGAAACAACACATAAATAATGTGTCAAATAAATAATAAAGAACAATGATAAAACTAAAATTTATTTAAATAAATATTTAAAAATTCTTCTATTTTATAAAAGCTATGTTACAAAAGAATTTGTTGAATTTCTAATTCAAATTAATTATCCTTTAATTTTTTAATACGTTCAGATATTTTGTTGTACAATATAATACAGTTGTATATAACTGCTAATTACAGTTTAAAATGTATAATAAAACCAAAGTTAAAATTCCAAGTTTTTTAAATAATAGTTTGCAATGATCCCTAATATTTGCTTTTGTAATTATCCTTACAACTCTTTTTTAAATTAGAAATAATCATTATATATCGTATAATAACTAAAAATTATAATAATTTCGATTACAGAAATATGTTGAAAAAGTTATAAGTATATAAAAAAAAACTTGTTCATTATCAGCAACCTTGTTTATCAGCAATATTAGCCCCGAACGATACATCCAAAAACTTTCAAAGTCACGAAGACGATTACAGAACACCACAGGTATAAAAAGCGACGACGCAAAATCGATAGACAGAAATATAGATAGAAAGAGAGCCGGGAGGGATCATCTGGGATTAGGTGTCGTACAGTCATAGCCTTCCTCACTCTCGTACCACTATCTATCCCATTTACTCCACCTACCATCCCCATCCAGGTTTGGCATCATGGGGACGATAAAACGCTCCAGAGGAAAAATTACAAACCGAGTGACAAATTGACCGTACTAAGAAGTTTTTACAATGGAAACGCATTTATTGCGACATACAACATAGGAGTTTAAAGTGCGCTTCGTGCTTATTAACAGGGATTAAAACGACGATGAAAACAGCGGATTTCCGGAGCTGGATGAAAGATTTGGAAAGGTTACAGTAGCGATGCAATCTATTTTAGCGACTGGCAATTTTATATCTATGTTAATTTAATTGCATCTGTCGGACGAGATAGGAAACACACTCAAATAAATTTGTCATTGGTTTATAAAACTATTTAGAGAATTATTTATCAAAGAGCTACAAACTAATTATTTTGGATTTTTAACAGAATTTTAATTTATACAAGAGTTTTGGAAATAAAAACTAAAACACGAAATAAAAAAAAGCAATTCGTGTTATTAAAATGCAGCCATATACATTTTTTCTTTAATAAAATTTAAAAAACAAACAAGTGAATGAAAGGCAAAATACATACACCCACATACATATATCGAATTACACTATTTTGTCTAAAATTTGCACAATATTATTTTAACTATAGAGGATTATATAAAGCTATTAAAAATCTCCAATTTACAATCTTAAACGACCAGACTGATTTAATATATTCACCTCTTTTCAATACTTGTATTTAAATATTAATTATGATTTTCCCAAATTTCGTCAATACTTAGGTCCGTATTCTTACTTCATTTATAAAAGTGATTTTTGCCAAAAGTACTTTTGATGTTTACTTAAAATTATTTATTAAGCACTTTATAATAGTTTATTTAAATTTTATAATATCAAATATAATAAAAATGATCAAAAATCGAAAAACTATATATATTTGATGAAAAACAGAAGCAAAAAGTTAAAAATTAATGATAAAAGCACTTTTTCACGAAGAAATGAGGTGAAAATACGGGCCTTAGAATTTAAACCTATATAAAGAAAAAATAAATATAAAATGTACAGTTTGATAATGACAATGTTTGTCGAAACTGCAGTCATTACAAATGTGTATTAAAGTGAATTTTCAAAGTTACTAAAGTTTTTTATTTTTATTTCAATACGAAGTTTCATAAAGTAACGGCCAAAAATGTTAATTTTTCATAGGATATGTAACTAACAAAATTCTAAAACTTGTGCCCTAAAGACCCAACGTAATGAAAACGAAATCGAAAATTCACAACCAGTCACATAACTAAACTTGAAAAGTTTCCTATATATCCCTGTGTTCTCGGGGTATTTAGCTATCATTCATTGGAATTGAACAGTGACCGAAAAATATCCATCCTTCTTCCACGTATACCAATAGCGATCAGACTATCCTTGTCTGTGGCATTTCCTGCGGCCGCATCCATCCTTCCCATCCAATCACCGTCCGTTCTCTTTCACTTCCTTTTGTTTTCCACGCTGATGATCACATTATTTCACTTTTACTCCGATGCTTCGCAGTCGGCATGGTTCTGTGTTCTTTTGGCCCAGTATAGAGATGATTTCGGTTTTTCTCCTGTTCCGTTTTTTTTTTTTTTTTTGTTTTTTCTTCTTCTTTATTTTATTTTATTTTTCCCCCAAGATGAGTGATATTTTTATAGCTTCCTCATAACCGTGAAATTAATTCTTGGAAAACTTTGTTATTTCTTTCGTGGTTCTTGTACCTAAGTTATAAGTATCATAGGAAACAAGCTTTCACATTTTACTTTTTTTTCCGATCACAGTTTTGTTGTGGTCGAATAAAATGTTTTTCTCTGCAGAAAACGGATTATCTTTGGAACTATTGAAAAGATATTTTTAAAGTATTTTGAAAATTAGAAAAATAAATTGTATTCTTCTATTCAATCGTATAAAATCTAAAAATTTTGTATTATTTTATTGATCCTACATTTCCTACATTTTATTTTAGGAACGAAATATTTACAATAATTTTTATAAGTAGTTTCACTAACTTAATTACGGTATTAACTAATAATTAATTCAACCTAGTTTCATACAATCGCCCCTCAATATATATATATATATAAACTAAAAATTTAAAAATATCAATATTAACGATTAACTTAATCCTAATTTTTTTTTATTTTAATATACATAATGAGATCTGCAAATTTTTTTACTATGTTAATTTTTAATATATTACATTAAAATTATACATATTATTTGGCTGCCAAAATTTAAAAGTATGCAAATTGATATAAAAATAATATTTTGTATTAAAAATTATTAAATAAATTAGCTAGCGTTAGTATAATATTATAAGGTTAATTTTTTATTGTAATATTATTTATTTTATAAACAAAACATATTTTTCATGTATTAATAGAAAGAAATTGTTGTTTGTTATTTTACTATAAATTATTGAAAATATTTTAAATTCGAGCTAAAAAATTCTTCTCATTTGTTATTTTTCAAAATACAGTATTTCAGTTGGTAACAAGTAGATATACCTACAAAAAATATTGATTGATTGATTCCAACAGATACACTGCAAATTAATTTTGACAACAATTTTTATGGAAACTTTTTTTAACAAAGTTTTCTGTTTACTCTATGTAGAAATTATTGTTCAAAAGGAAATTTTTACTTTCATATATACTACTATATTTTATAACTATTAAATATTGCAAATTTTAAATAAATTCTCGCTTTTCATTTAATTAAAATCAGTACTGTGCAAAACCCTGTTTTATTTCTCTCTAACGTTGATGATTTAACATTCTAGAGTTTCTCTATAGAATTTTACTGCATTACGCAATTTAAACTTTATTCAAAATCTAGACGCGAAACAGATAATTAAATTCTACGGAAGTTCTCCCCCCCCCCCCCCCCCCATTGTGAACAGTTTTCATTGCACATACACATTGCATCCGCGACTGTCGACTGTTGCTCGAGAACCGAAACAAATGAACAACGCAACGCATCCACTCATCTGAAAATCTTAATAACGGTACTAGTGTTGATGTGCACACTGTTGCCAAGTGGAGCTTTTAATATGCCGGCAATAATGATGAAACTGATGGGCCACTCAACGATATTACCACCCCGGGAAAACTAGCGGAAAAACGTATGATAAATTGAAAGATAATTACACCGAATGAGACAAACAATTATGACAAGTAAATGAGTGAAAACAGTTTTTTTTTTGGAGCGTTGATCAACAATGAAATCTGGGTGGAATTAAAGAAAAAATATTTCCTTCCTTCCTTCTTGAGCTGTTCCACTTATTTCTTTTGTTCTAAGCTATTTATCACTGTGTTGAAGCATTCTTCTTTAATTGCTCCCAATTAATTTTGCCGGGCTTAAATTTATGAGTTAGCAGAGCATTTTTGGATCATTACTTACAAATTTTTTACATTCTTTCTTATTTCTTATTTAAATAATTTTCATTGTTAAAAAAAATCATGGCTTCCATTCAAATATTTTTTGTAATAACTGTTATTTTACTAAAATTCATTTAAACATATAATGAATAAATAGTTTCAAATGTAATTTTTAAAAACAAATCGAAACGGTTTGTTGCTTTTGAATAAATAAATGTAGATAAAAATTTACAGTATTTCTAGGTTTTTGATATGAATGCAAATTGTAAAATATAATAATACTGTTCGTTAAATATTTAAAAAAAACTGTTAGTTTAAAATTTAAATTGAATATTTTTACGAAAAAAAAGTGATAATAAAAACCATAAATTTACTATTACTTTAATTGCATAAAATTTTTTCTTAAATTTATAAACTAAACAAAATTGTATCGAATACATTATGTTTAACTTTGTTTAACTTTTATGTTTAAAAAATTTATAAAAACATTCCCAAAATTCAAGCACGTGAGATATATATATATATATATATATATATATATATATATATATATATATATAATTAAAATTATATATATTTTTAAATTTTTATAATTTGTAATACTTCAAATTTAGATTTATTATTATATCTACTAAACCGTGAAAATTATTTAGTAAAAAGTACAAAATCTTTATGTGAATATTTGAAATAACTTTTAGCAATTATATTTCCGCAAAATTTTCAATTTAAACTATAATTACAACACTATTCACCCGTTAATGTAACAAAAACAAACCATATTTGCTCCGGTGTAATTAAGTTTTAATATTTCCCCATCTTCTGCTCGAAAATTACTTTCTGTCAGAATAATCTTTTAACAATAAATTGTCGTTCGATTTTCCATCGCTAGTTTCATCTCATCTCGGTTGCAAAACAAATTACGGATAGATTATACTATGCACGATGAAGTAATGAGACTATCAGAGAATATAAACAAGTAATTTATCGTTCGTCATTAATGTTTCAGAGCTTTTAAAATCTTTTTCCTTTATTTTTACAGCATGCACAAAAAAATAGATAAAAAAAATTTTGCTCCGGTATACATCGCGCTGAAAATGTTACAATAAATAATGTGACATAGTCATTCGTTCGGAAAATTAATGAACTTCGGTGTTATTAGAAGGATGAGCTTTTTTTGTCAAAGAAAACTAATAGATAATTAATACGGTATTTATAGCAAAATACATTATTCCTATATATAATTAAAAACTACTTACTAATTTGAAGGTTATGAACATATATTCGCACAGCACTCACCTGCAACAAAAATACAATTATTAGTTATAATTTGTCGAAATAAAAAATAATAATTTTGCAAAAATTTATCATGATTAACAAAAAAATAAAATTAGTGAGTTGACCTACAATATAAAAACAGATTTATATACATGTAATTGCGTGTTTTACGTAACCAGATGATTTCATATGATAAGTATTATGAATATGGACAAAATAAAAGTGATTTGTTTGTTGAAACCGATTGCACAAAGCATTGTTAACTTAATCAATACGTTAACTAGATTGTCAACTGTCTTAGAACCGCCTGATTGATTAGTTAGTAGGCAAGTTTACAAATTGGTTAACTCATAGAGAGTTTGTACAACCGGGCCTTACTTTTATGTAACCCTTAAAATTTTTCGTCTTAAAATATGAAATATTAGCATAGTAAATAAATCTTTCAGAACTCATTTTATGAAATATTAGGTTTTCTTAATAAGTGACAATTCTATTCTATTATTAAAATTTTCGGAAATTTTTTGTGGTCCTCTTTAGAATTTAATTATAAGAATTTTATACCAAAAATAAATTATACAAAGCAAAAAATGTATGTTAACTCATTGATTGGTTAGTGGACAAGTTAACGAAATGATTAACTTACAAAGCTTTTAACAGCGCTTCATACCATATTTTTAAACTGTTTATAGATTATATGTAATTATCATCATAAATATTTAAAGAGAAATATATAAATGCACTTGAATTAAAATAGAATGCACTTGGTTACTTTGGATACTTTCCACTATAAATTAGATACTTAGCACTTTGTACACCCTAAACTTTAATGTGAATAATTTGCACTATAAATTTGATACATTTCACTATAAACGCTACGAAATCCTATTGGTTTAGGGTCTGTTAGCTTAGGGTTCGTTTAGGTTGTTTAGTTATATTATTATTCAATATAGGCGCTTATCTCATCGGCGCAAATGATAGGTATCGGACTGGCATAAATGATTGACAACCCCCAAAGTGGAGAGTATCCGTTTTATAGTGGAAAGTATCCGTTTTATAGTTAAAAGTAATTAATACAAGTGATAATATTTTTTTGTGCATTATATTTTTTCAAAGTTTAAATATTTTTTTTAAAGTTGAATAAATTTAATTATTGTGGTTTTTTTTTTGTGACTGCAAATTGTTTTTATCAAAGTGAATAATGATCTAAATTAAAGTGAATATATTCTAAATTATAGTGCAGTTAATTCCAACCATTATTTAAATAATCTACTATATTTTAACATTCTTAGTGTAATTGTTTTTTAGTTACAATGTAAACAGAAAGAATTTGTTAAGAAAATATTATATATAGCAATTCAGTATAAATGTAGCAATAATATAAACTTGAAAGATTCTAAAAGTATATATTATTTATTCATCTTAATGTATTACGTACGTCTAAAATAACATACATAATGAGAATTTCAACTAATATCAAAACAGATATAACTGTTTATAGAAATTTACATAATCCATAACAATGACAGGTTATTTAAAATAACAACAAGTATTAGGTCTTAACCTTGAACTATACTTGTACAAAGATATACAACCTAAAACATTAAATTAAAGATACACAACCACAAACCTAACCTAACTAAACACACTCACACAAACTCCACGGAATATATCTCAACTAATCATTCTGCACGATTTCAATCCATACATACAACTACACATATACCATCCCTATTTTCTTCCCCCCGAACCCTCTCATCATTTATCTAGAGTCCTCTCGACTCGCGCTAAGGAACCAGAAACGTAAACAGTTCCATTAATTAATTCAACACTTTAATTGCGGCCGGATTAGCACCGAAGCTGACTTCGCGATTGTAACGAACTCGTCCGATGTGAGACGCTCTTGTTCTGGTTCGCCGTTTTGAGGTACTTGGTAAACAGGATTCGTGGGCTCTCCGGGACTGGGGTGCAAGGACTCCGGGTGTCTTACGCGCGGCGCGCCAAGTTCGGGTTTTGGATGGCTTCATTAGATGCTCGTCTTAACGGCTTTAGGCGTTTACCGCGTTACGATGGATTGAACGTGTTTGGTGTGTACTGTTGATGTTTTGTTGTTTAGGTGATTTTTGTACTTTTGATGATTCTGAGAAGTTTTGTTCTGCGAGTTTTTATTGGTTATTTCTACTTCAATAATACAAGAATTTAACTTGTTTTATTCCAATATAATGCAAAACATAATACGAGTAAATTATAGAAAAAAAAACATTATAAATATATTCAGAAAAAAATGTAATTTTATTTTATGTTTGATTATCGCACCTAACTACAGTGAAGCGATATAAGTTTAGTAAAGCTAAATAAAGTTCATATATCATAACATAGTGAAATATCTTTCAGAACTCATTATATTAAAATAAAATGGCTTTAGGTTGTAGTTCTGAATTAATATTTATTTATAATTGATGTTTCGACGAACTCAATGTATGTCTTCATCAGGAAAAAAGATACAAATAAACAAAACATAGAAACAAATTACTAGCTAACAAATTCGCATTCAAATTTAAAATGTTCTATTACAAATTTTAATGAACTCTTTTATAAAACAAAATTTCCTATTTATATGTTTCTAGCACACATAATTTAAATTATAAAAACTGCTTTATATATTGATCAACTAAATATAAATGTGATTTCCATAAAATATATGACGCTTTGAAGTGTATTATAGTACATAACATTATTGAATGTATTTGGCCTATTTAGCACAAAATTTTGACATTAGCTAGCTTATAATATAGTATAATTTCATCCATAATTTATAATATCGATGTGTGCGTGCTTTATGTACGCATTTCATATTATCTCACTCATTTTGCACTATGTTCATGACAGAGTAATAATATATACTATACATTTTCGCATGATATATTCAATATTTTCATTTAACAATATATGACGCCAGGAAACAGGGGGCTGTTTTATTATATCGAAAGTTAAATATAGTACATATATATTTCATATATTTTGCTTTCGTTTTGTTTAAAATATGCGCTGCATAATTTGTTAAAATTGTAGAAAATTACTGATATAAATTTTACTCTTCATAAAAAGAATATTAATGTATAGATTTTTTTTAAAATAAATATATCATAAAATTACAATGAAAACAAAATGATATTTTTAAGTATTATTAGAAAATTACAATGTATATTTATAATTAAAATTAATACAGAACTATATTCTAAAGCAGTTTTATTTTAATTAATAGTAAATTACATAGTAAAGAAATTTATGTGTATTTCGATGCTCAAATATTGTACAATATTCACAATAAATATCATAAAACTTATTATATTTTTAATTTTTAGAAATATTAAATTACACAAAATATAGTCCATAATATTGATCTATTTATTTAAAATCTAATAAAAATAAAATAAAAATTGCATTAATAAACGAGTTTATAAAAATCGCCAAAATCAATAAAAAACATTAAAGTAAAACTTAAAAAAAGATAACGGTGAAAGAAAAGTTGTTCGCAGAAAGTTTTTCTGAGCCACTTCCTGTTGAAACTAAATTGTCGAATTGTACGCCATTAGCTCGAGCAAAACTTCCATGGATAGTAGCGTCGTCTGCGGTGAAAATTCTTAGTTCACGTACGTAGAACATGCAGGTAAAGAAGTTGAGTGCCAGCTTTAAAACTTTTACGGTCATAAATAATAAATTGTATCATTAGACACACTCGTAAATAAGTTACTTATCGCAGATAATCTAGTATTAAGATACATTATGAATATGAATTTTAATATGTTAAAAAGTACAAAAATTATTTTTTTTAGCTATAATACTGCAACATTACTATTTAATATTAATTGTTCTGTAAAATAAAATTTAAATTAATTTAAGTTATGAATGTTTTATATTTTACTATGTCATCTTTTGATTGCTAGTCAAATGACAAACTGATATATCTCTTCATACTGATTGGTGTTATCTTTTTCTTTATAAATTTCTATTGTTTCTCTTATCAATCTATTGTTAATATTTGATGAGTTTTGCAATTATTATAGTATCTTCGAATTTTACATCATGAAGATTTTCTAACGCATTTTTATTGAAAATTTCAAACAAAGCACTAAATATTTATCTCAAATAATCTAAAATTATTCAGCAGTAATAAAAATTTTATACGAGATAACATTAACTATATAGAATAAAATTGATTTAACTGAAATTTAATTACCAATTTTACTTCAAACTTTTAACAAAATTACTGTATAAAACAAATCACATTGATTCATTCGCACAAAAGCTTCGTTTCCACTGAGACGTCCATAGAAAATCTAAAAACTAATTTAAATGCATTCCGAAACCAAAACTCTCCGTTCATTTCACATAATCAGCGGAAGAGCCGCGCGCAATGCAGTGTGCGACAGTTTAAGTTTCCAAGTTCTCGGCACTAAAGTTAAGACAATGCTTGACTAATTACTCAATTGACCAATTAAGAAACTAATTAAGTGGAACACCGCTGGACTATCAGCGCAACGTCAATAGCGACTAGGGTACCATCAAAAAAGATAAATTATCTTTATCTGACGAAAAGTTTTCATCTATCTCGCTCTAGCATACATCGTCCCGCGCCATACGTGAACGCGGAGAAAATGGTGGAGGCGGTCCCCCGGAACACGGATTATACTGTATGTACGATAATGCTTTCGAATTAGGTTAGTGTAACTTTTTGATAATATTGTTTTACATTATCATTTAGATGGATATTATTTAACTCTGTTAATAAAATATCTACATATATTAAATTAATTTTGTTTTTTAGAGTTGATTTTCAAGTTGATAAAAATTTATAACTTTGTAAAAAAAACCTTTTAGAAATCATTATATTAAAATTAGAATGATTTTATGATAAAGTTCTGTATTATTTTATTAAAATTAAAACAAAGAACAAATAAACAAACCTAACTAAGTTATAATAATATTTAACATAACATTGTTTTTATAGATTGTTTTTGTTATTTATGTGACATTTACTATTAAAATGTTTTTTTTTTTTTACATGTTTTTTTTTTTATCAAATAATGTACTTTTGTGTTTTATGTAAAACCAACTAAAATATTCTGCTATAAGTGTTTTTTGTTTTCTGTTGTTATATTTATTTCTATATGTATATTTGTATGTATTTATATGTATAAATATATATATTTATTGTAGAGCCCTAAAGAAGGCAATAGAGATTGCCTAAACGTGAGCTTAGTAGATAATAAAAACATAAAAAAGACTGAATTCCGTCAATTACTCATTATTTACTAACTAAGTTATGTTTGTTTAATTCATAATTATAATTAATTCAAATAATACACAAATTTAATCACAGGCATATTAATTTAAAAAATTATAGTTCATTATTTTAACTTATGTCTTTGAAATATAAGAATAACATTAGTATTATATTTTACTTATGTGAATATTAATATTATTCAAGTCTTTAATATCTAGTATTAATTATAAATTAAATTGAAACATTTTTATAGAAAAAAAAACTATGGGCTGTATTCTCACATCTCTTTTTAAGTAAAAAAAAATATGCTTTAATTTTGTTACTTTAAAATAAATTTTTACTTATCTTCTTATCAAATATGAATAGTATTTCTATTTTTGATATATATTTTTTATATCTAAAATTATAAAATTCAAATAAACTAATGAAAATTTTAAGTGAACGCCAAAAGTACTTTTGAGAAAAATCACTTTTAAAAGTGAGGTGAGAATACAAGATTGAACCCACAAATTTATAATTAATAATTGCATATCAAGCCAGTTTTTCTTTAATATTCATCATTATTGTATCACAAAAAAAATAAAAAGTTAAAAATGTATTTAAAATATAATTATAATCATAATTGGTATGTTGTAAAACTCAACCGTATATTATAAATAAATATATCTCTCATGTTTTGTATAACGAGATGAAACTATTACATACTTCAAACATGAAAGATAATACACTTTTTATTTAATCTGAAAAAAAAGAACGTCCATTCTCTGTAAATTCAACATAATACGTATTTAAAAATAAATTTACCGTTTTTACATCGTAACTTCATCTATTCTTTTCGCAAAAAAAAACCTCGCGAATAAAAAAACTGTAGTAACCGAATTAGTTTTTTAAAAGAAACGTAACACAAAGCTAGCGCTGCTGTAAGCTAATCAAGATACAGTAGCTGCCGTTCTAATTAGTGTAAACGGACAGTACGAGCGCACAGCCATCCCGACGTTGAAAAGACCTAATTACGCAAAACAATAGCACATCGGTGTGTGTGCACAAATATGGCCGGCAGTGTAAACACGATACGATAGTAGCAGCTACACAGAACTGACCTGTGGTGGTTCTATAATGCAACTTCTGCATAGAGAACGAAGTCACCTAGGTAGATAGGTAGAATGGACGAGATTGTGTGTGTATAGAATACACATACGTGGCAATGCAACCGCACATATTAGCTTTTGTAAACAGTGCAATGTAAACAGAGTAACCGAAATATGTAAAATTACTTAGGTAGATGTAAAATGTAATGTACTTTTTGGAAATACGTAGAAGTGTTATTTGTAGAAATCGGTACGACTGTTACATATTTAAATCAAAATTTGTTTAAACTGAGGTTTTATATTTTTCATGTTAATATATGTTGTTGTATGCATAAAATAATATTTAGTTGTGATACACTGTAAAAAAATCAATGTAAATTTATACTGATAATTATAGTAATTTTACTATATTTTTTGTTGTAATTTTGATAAATTATTGCAAATTTACTGAAAAATTCTAAAATTACAATGAAAATCACAGTAAAATTACTATAATTATCAATGTAAATCTACATTCATTTTTTTAAAGTGTATATAGAGCAAATATTCATTAAATATCAGTATAAAAAAAATGTAAAACGAAAAAAAAAAATTATAAATGTCACAAATATTTAAATATCTCATTGAACTGATATATATATATATATATATATATATATATATATATATATATATATATAGTTTTTTTGCACTTTAGGTTGTAGTTCTGTATTCATATTTATTAATAATCGACGTTTCGATCATCTTTATCAGGAAAAATGATACAAATGACATTTAATAAATGTAATGAGTTCTCAAAGATTTTACTATGTTATAATTAGTTGATTTAACGAATCTGGAAAAATGTATTAGCCTTGCCGGAATTCGAATCCAATACCTCCTTTTTTTGCGAAAGGTGCGCTACCACTGAGCCACAAAACTGCAATTAAGTAGATATTTAAAAATTTGTAAAATTCTTAGTTTCATCGCAAAGAACATTACTTTAGTACATCTGAACAAATCTATAGTATATCAATATAGTAAAATATGTTTCTGAACACATAATATTACAATAAAAAGCTTTGGGATTAAATTCTGTATATATTTTATTTATATATCAACGTTTCGATATACTCGACGCATATATATATATATATATATATATATATATATATATATATATATATATATATAATTAAAAAATAATATATTCTTCAATTCCTTTATAGACAAATGTTGCAACTGTAAAAAAATAATCTATTTGATGTATTTTTCTAGATTAATAGTTTTACAATTAAAAAAGTTGTAAAAATATTACATTTATGTATAAATAAAAGTATATTTTTATATTTGTTGTCATTCTGACATCAAAAGCTCATTTATCAATGACAAAAAAATTGTGTCAAAATTCGATAATGCAATTTCGCTATAAATATATTTTATGTAAATAAATATTCTCTTATCCATTTTTATATAATCGGTTTTCCTCAATAATTCTCAAATATAGACTATTAATTAACCGATAAAATATTATAATCTATAAAACAACTTAACATAAATTTGTCTATCGAACAAAGAAAGCCAAATATTTTTTAACATAGTAAAAAAATCTTGTAGAATTCATTATATTAAAATAAAACTACTTTAAGTTAAAGCTTGTTTTAATATTTATTTATAATCGACGTTTCGATAAACTCAACGTCCGTCTTCATCAGAATAAATGATACAAATGACATTAATGAAAAATCTATATATTGTATGATCTAGTTACTTATTTGTTACCTAATAACTTGTTTCTATGTTCTGTTATTTACTGTAATGTCATTTTTATCATTTATCCTGATGAAAACGGACGTTCAGTTTGTCGAAACGTCAATTATAAATAAATATAAATACAGAACTTTATCCTAAAACAGTTTTATTTCAAATAATTTTTATCATTGGTAAACTTCAAAATTGTAATCGACTGTTAGCAAATGGCATCGTTTGTTCAGTTTGTAAACTTAAACAAGCGAGATGTTCAAATGTTTGCAACCGTTTACTAGTATGTATGTAAAACGTGACAATTAATCAACGGTGACTTGATTACAGAATAGTACCCCCATAGATAAATAGAGATAGAACGTGGCCCAAACAGCATCTGGTGCAGACGATGTTACAATATGGTAACGTAGATCGGTAAACACTAAATAAGCAATGACAGGATATTGGTTTCTCGATGCATATGCACACGAGATCTAGCGTTATAATATATACGGATGATGATACATATGTACTTGTTACATACATATGGATGCAATGTGCAATGATAGTCGTGAATTTGTGCATTTATGTAGCAGGATATGCAAATGTATTTGTGTATTAAGATGATATACGGAAACAGAGCTTCTAAATAATTACGAAATATTACTAAGTAATTGATACAGTTTTCAGTTTTGTAAGTATCCACAAATACGACATGTACCTATAAAGGTGTGGCATAATTTCTTTTCACTATCCCGAAATTAGTTTCCACCGAACAATCCCATTCAGATAAACAAGTTTTGCTTCATCTACATTCATGATGCTTCTCATATACTTTATTCACGCAAAACTCAATGATACCCAGTGATGTAAAAGTGGAAAATACTTAAAAAAAAAGGCAATTTTATTATTTGCTTACAATTTCAATTTTGCAAACTTTTCAGTGCTTGGTGATAGACTATCAATCACTAAGTACTGAAGATGCCATCTACGATGTATAGCAAAACGTCTGCGACGAGGATAGATCGACTACGGTATACCAGCCTAGAATATTCTGTAAATTCAATAGATACAGGTTGTGAAAGCCTAAAGTTTTATTATTATATATACGGCCTAATTCTCTAACAAAGTTGCTAAATTTTAGCAACGTTGCTAACAACATTAGCCAATCATATTAGCTGACACTAAATAAAAAATTAAAATGAGAACTGTTATATTTGTTTCCATTAGTTATAGTTCTTAGCAACGTTGTTAAAACTTAGCAACTTTGTTAGAGAATCAGACCGATAATCTACTTTTTTAATACCGTAATTTACATACACAAAAAAAATTCACTAACCATTTCATATAATTCAAATTAAATGGATAAATTTTTATATTTAAATATTTAAATAATATTAACCCGTATTACGAGCTCCGTTTTAAAATTGGTTTTAACTAATATCAGTTTTAAGACAACGTAAGTCTCACAAGAGCTGGACTAAACAAATGTACTACCTGTAAAACACTCAAAAACCGAGCTTGTAATATCGGCCATTGCATTTAACGTGTCTGACATGTCTGTGTCGATGCGCAGATATTGAATAATAATTAAACTATTGCGCTGTGTGTATTTGTTCCTACAACATTTACTGCCAAATGATTCAAAAGAGCGTTTTAGCTAAATTTCCAGGATAGATTCTTTTAGCATTTACGATAATTTTATTTTGCAGTGTTATCAACTGAAAATGACTGCTGTGGAAATGAGATTTTTACGTGAACGTATTATCTTCAAAATCATTCACATATATTTTTATCTAAACGTTCATTAGACATTTACGCAAAATGACTGAACCAACTCAACTGACTAACACCAACTTTTGCAATCATTTTTACCAATTCCAAGCATTCTATATACACCAATCTATTTACACCAATTTATACCAATAAACTCCACCAAAAATTTCATTACATATTAAAACGAAATTGATAAAAAAAAGTTATGTATATTTATACATAATTCTTTATTGTAACAGTGCTAATAAATTTTCATAATCACAATTCAAATAATTATCCGTAAAATAGATTATTTAATAATAAAAAGAAAAGACATTCATTTGTCATTCTTTTAACAAATTTATAGTTTCTTTTTTTCTATAAAAATTTCTATGAAAAGATAAGTAAAAGTATAAAAACACTCTGCAAATGTGTAAAATAAGTCATTGTTCTCTAATAAACAAAATGAAGTTTTTGGTATTATTTGCATTAGTGCATGTCATAGTCGGAGTTGTCGAATTTCAATTCCTTAATAATTTGCCAGGAAGTGTTTGGGTTGGAAGCCAAGGTAACACAGGAAATGCAAATTTAAATAATGGAGGATGGGTTCTTACTCCAGGACAAAGAGTAAGCAAATTATTAAAAAATCTTTCAGAACTCATTATATTAAAATAAAAAGGCTTTAGGATTCATTATCAGAAAAACTGATACAAATATAATTTGTACTGATAATGATGTACAATATAGTAACGGCAATTTTTAAATAAAATTAAAACAGAACTAAATCCTGAAGCCTTTTTATTTTAATCTAATTATTATTTATTTCAGTAAAATTTGAGAAAAGTATATATAACCATTCCATTGTAATTTCAGTGTGACTTACAATAAATTAACATTATCAGTAATAATTATAAATGATTAGTATATAATAAAAAATCTTGCAGGACTCATTATATTAAAATTTTAAAAAGCTTTAAGATTAAGTTCTGGGTCGCCGTGATCGATCTATCCTCGTCGCAGACGTCTTGCCATACATCGTAGATGGCATCCAAGCAATGAGAATGACATCTACGATGTATGGCAAAACGTCTGTGATGAGATTGAATCAACCATACCAGCTCAGATATTCTGTAAATTCAAATCGAATATATTTATTATTTAAGCGAATTTTAGATGTCCGTATACGCTGCTGACAATTGGGCTGGCAGGTTTTGGGGCAGATCATGGTGCAATGCTCAAACCCAACATTGTCTAACTGGCGATTGCGGTAATAAGCTACAATGTAATGGTGCCGGTGGTACTCCACCAGCAACTCTTCTAGAAATCACTTTGAAAGGCTATGGCGGTTTAGATTATTATGATGTCTCACTTGTTGATGGATTCAATGTTGAAGTCTCAGTAAGTATAACATAAATTTACTTTTACTTTTAAATATTAATTTTAGATTGAATTAAAAAAAAAATTAAAACAAAATAAAGCTACAGTAACCATAGCGGAGTTGGTTTAAACTAATAAAAAACGATCTTACAGTACAATTTGACAGATCGTTATTTGTGTAATTTTACTTTGTAATATCATATTTCAGTTAATTTTTTATTGCGATATATTGTTATTTAATTTAAATAATACGAAATTTATATAAAATTGTTTTGCATTATATAATATATTGTTTTATCAAAACGTCGATTATTAATAAATATTAACGTAACCTAACCTAAAACAGTTTTATCCTCAAAATTATTGTTTTTTACTCCTATTATTGTGTTTATTTCACTTAAAGCTCTCATCGCCAATTACTCGAAATCTAAACAAGATATTAAAATTCGGTAAATAGAAAATTTTAATACCTTACACATTAATTTCAAACAATATTAAACATCAAAAACCAAATTATTAGTCTTAGATAAATTCCTAATAAATTTGGCATTATTCAACAGTTTCAACCATTAAATGGACAAGGAGACGGATCTCAGTACAGTTGTACCAAAGTCGCTTGCTTGTATCACATTCTAAGTGATTGCCCAGCCGAACTACAATTGAAGGGCGATAATGGTCAAGTTGTCGGCTGCAAATCTGCCTGTACTGCCTACGACACAGATGAATACTGTTGCCGAGGTTCCCATAGCACATCCGAAACATGCAAGTCTACTGATTGGCCCGTTAATTATCCGAAGTTCTTCAAAGATCGATGCCCCGATGCCTACAGTTACGCTTACGACGATCATAAGAGTACCTTTACTTGCAAAGCAACTAAATATTTGATCACTTTCGGTGCTCCTTAAATTTGTTTATATATGTTTATAATTGCAATAGGTGATTGGTAAATAATGGGAATATATTTTATTTTAAAAGCATTTTAGTGGTTTTACTTTTTTACGTAAATACTGTCTGCAAAAGTCTGCATTATAGAGAAAGAAAATAATTACTTATTTTTTTGAAAATTATTAAAAACATACATTTATATAAATTTAAAATTACAATTAAAAATCATTATAAAATAATTGATTTGCACTTGTATACGGACTTAAAATGCCATTTTACATCATTTACAAATAAAATATGTTAACCTAAAATTCTTTTCATAATTTGGCCTATTGCATTTTTAGTTTTTGGGTAAACATCAAACAGTCTTGTAATAATAATAATAATAATAATAAACAAATATTTTTTTTATCTACGATGCAAACTATTTGATAAACACTGTATTTATTATCTTATTGAGATTATGTAATTAATTTAAATTGGCATATAACAGAATTGCATTGTCAACTTAGATAATATATCAATTTTCAAAACACAATATTTATCATTTAATTAACTTATCAATGTAAGTGATCAATATCAATATTTTCGTCAATTTTTCAAATGTCACATTAATATTTTTTGAACAAAACTGATTAAAATTTTTAATAATTAATAAATAAATACGTATATGTCCTTAATAAAACAGTCATAATAAAACAT
The DNA here is from genome assembly GCA_963966155.1 of Clivina fossor. Classification (NCBI taxonomy): domain Eukaryota; kingdom Metazoa; phylum Arthropoda; class Insecta; order Coleoptera; family Carabidae; genus Clivina; species Clivina fossor. The sequence goes on along the minus strand of OZ014564.1, from coordinate 7,937,632 downwards.
TTATTTGATAATCAACAACAGAAATCACTATAACAATATCAACAAATTATCACAATCTCGGTTCAAATCAAAACAACACATGATAATAATTAAAATAAAAGATAATTACTTGTCACACTTTTAATATTATTATTTATATCTCATTTTTCTATACAAAAGTTATGTAAAAAGATAAGCGTTAAGTATAAAAATACCGTGCAGGTGTAAACTAAGTTGTTAGTGTCTTATAAACAAAGCCATTAAAATGAAGTTGCTAGTATTATTTGCGCTTCTGCATGTCGCGGTAGGAATTGAATTTCAATTCCTTAATATTTTGCCAGGAGATGTTTGGGTAGGTTGTCAGGGTAATCCAGGGCATGCAAATTTAAACAATGGAGGATGGGTTCTTGCTCCCGGCCAAAGAGTAAGTATATTTGTATTTAATTACAGTAATTAAAAATTATACTTTCTGTAGCTGGCACTTGATAAAACATTAAAAAAAAATTTAATAAGAAATACAAATAACGATAAAGATTATTATTTATTAAAACACAATTGGTTAGTTTCACAAAAATATTTAATTAATTTAATTTAAAAGTAATTAAATATTTTTTAAAACTAATCAAGTGTGTTTTAATAAATGATAATCTTTATTTTCTTATTAATTATAATATATATATATATATATATATATATATAATTATATATAATATATATAAAAATTGTTAACGACTAAAATATTTAATAAAAAAAAATTTTAACGAAAGCTCGGAATGAATCTTAAATGAGATTTCTTTTTTAACGCCTTTTCCAAATTTTTGACTACTACACCCATTATATATATTTAAAAATTAAAAAAAAAGTTATTCATTAACATAGTAAAAAAATCTTTTAGAATTCATTATTTTTAATTATTATTTTTGATTAATTTACGAAAAAATGTAATAACTGATTTAAACGAATTTTAGATGTCCATATATGCTGCGGACAATTGGGCAGGCCGTTTTTGGGGCAGATCATGGTGTAATGGTCAAACTCAACATTGTTTAACTGGCGATTGTGGTAACAGGCTTGAGTGTAACGGTGCTGGCGGTACTCCTCCCGCATCACTTGCCGAAATCACTTTGAAAGGTTGGGGCGATTTGGATTATTATGATGTCTCACTTGTTGATGGATTCAATATTGAAATCTCAGTAAGTATTATGCAAACATTTTAATTTTTAAACATAAAACAAAAACAGCTCTATTGATTTTGAAGAAGCATAGTAAATCTGCAGTTTTGGGTGCGGGAAAGCGATTTGACATTATAACTCATTTACAATAAAAAATCTTATTATGAAATTCATTTTTAACAAAGTGAATATTTTTTTAAATGTTTTTTATGAAAAAAGGCAAATAACGATTTATAGTATATGCATTAATTTTGTAAATTACTTGAATAACAATAACATAATTGTTTGGGGGTGGTTGGTTTAAAATTTGAAATCAACTTCAATGAATTATTTGAGAATACAATAAACATATAAATGGCTCGTATTTAAGATATCGAATTCCTTGATATTTTCTTGATATTTATATACAAAAGTTTGAAAAATGAAATTAAGTTTTACAATTATTGTCATTGAATATTTTTTTATGATTTTTATCAAAAAATTTTATGTTACGTACGTACGATAATATGAAACTTATTATTATCTCAAGTGTTTGTTTAAATTTTAATATTACAGTAATTAAAACATTTTAGGTACCTTGATAATATATCTTGTTGATAGAAAAAAAGAAATGTTACAATGGGTTATGTTATGTTAAAAAAAATATTGAATATTGTTAAAAACCTTATTAAAAATAACCAAATATATCAAAAATAATTAAAAATATTAACCGAAATTTGTTTAAATTCTTTCAAAATTGTTAAAACTTTGTAAAAATAATAAAAATCTCCTATAATGAGCGAATGCCTACTGAACGTTTAGTTAAAAAGATTTTTATGAATGATTTTGATGGTATACGTTTGCGTAGACGTCCGATGAGTAGTTGGGAGTGGTATGATTGAGAGTGTTTTGCGTGAGCGAAAGTTTCCAAGTAGTAGGAATAAAAGAGCAGTTTCCTCCAAACATCCCTATCCAGACAACATTAACACAGAAAAAATTGTACATAGGTACATTATTAAATTCCTAAAATTTTTACAAAATTTTCTCGATAGATGGAGCCACTCGGCGGTAAAGGAGACGGTTCCCAATATAGTTGCACAAAAGCCGGATGCGAATATCGTATTCTTTCTGACTGTCCCGGAGAACTACAGTTGAAGGGCGATAATGGCCAAGTTGTCGGCTGTAATTCAGCTTGCAACGCTTTCAACACAGATGAATACTGTTGCCGAGGTTCCCATAGCACACCCGAAACATGCAAGTCTACTGATTGGCCCGTTAATTATCCGAAGTTCTTCAAAGATCGATGCCCCGATGCCTATAGTTACGCTTACGACGATCATAAGAGTACCTTTACTTGTCAGGCACCTGCCTATTTGATCACGTTTGGAGCTCCTTAAATTTATTTGTATTATTTATGATTGTATTGTTATATTATATATTGTAATACGTATTTAGTAAATACGTAAAATATATTTTATTTTGAAAGTAGTTTGATAGTTTTATTTGCTACATGATATTTATACATAGTATCCGCGAAAATAACTATTGTAAACTCAAAACGACCTATCTTCAAATTTTTTATTAAAAATCAAATAAAGTGTCTAACCAAATAAATATTTTTCTCCAAGATTCAGCAGCACTACTATAAAATAAAATTACATAATATAAAAACAAATCTATCATTAAAAATTTATTCAATTCAATGTAATTGTAACTTAATCTAACTTTCTGAAAAAATATATCTGGAATCTGCAGAATTAGAGTCACTTCTTTACTTATATACTTGTATAGTGCCCGCCAAAAAAGTTTGCATCATGTAGGAAAATTTTGTATTATTTGTCTTTTGAAAATTATTATTACATGACTTTTTGGTGCTTCTCCAAAAACTAAAAATATATATCATGGAAATATTGATATTTCTTCCAGTGTAAGTCAAATTAAATAATAATAAAAATTTTTAAAAATTTTGAAAATTATTTAAAAAGGTTTTGGAATAATATTTTATGGCCTATACAAGAATTTGTTTTTCAAAGCCAATTTAAATAAATATATTTTTAAAACACGTCTAAGTAAACTAAATGTTTCAAATTTGTAGAACTTATACTCAAAATATATATATTATACATTTCCTTTGAAATAATTTTTTTCCCATCTGATATAAATTTTGTATTAAATATGATAAATTCACGAAAATATAACAACTTTGCATCAAAATGATAATGAAAAATTATATGTTAGATATTGACAAAAATCCATGCAACAGTTTAGTAATAACATAGTAAAAATCTTTCAAAACTCATTATATTAAAATAAAACTGCTATAGGCTAAAGTTCCGTATTAATATTTATTTAAAATCGACGTTTCGACGAAACTTAATGTCCGTTTTCATCAGGATAAATGACATTACAGTAAATAACATAAGATAGAAACATTTTACTAAGTAACAAATAAGTTACTAGATCGTATAATTTATAGATTTTTTAATTAATGGAAACCAAATATTACTTAATTCAGTGCCATCACAGAGATTAATGTTCTTTTCTTTATAAATTTCTGTTTATATGATAATTATTACCTAAATGTATTTTGTAAAAAATAATTTTTATAATAATTGCAAACATTGAACTTTGTTCATAAACTAAGTAAAAAATTGCATAAAAACAGCTGATTATAATTTGGAATTTTTTTTTTTTTTTGCTCGAGAAAAAAAAAACTAGTTTAAGTTGTTTTAAGATTATAATGTTTTATCAATGAATTAATAAGAAAAAATATATTTAGTAAATAAGGAAAATGATAATGTAATAATAAACAAAAGAATATTATTTTTTTACCCATAATACCTTTTGCACAGGATGTTTATTTTAGGTTTAAAAAATTTTTTCTTCCTAAGATAAACCATCATAAATCAACAATAATTTGGTTATCAACATAATTTTTTTTCTATAACAATGGCAATGTAAAAGTATAAAAATGTTCTGTAGAGATGTAAATAAATCATTAGTGTCTTGATGAAACAACCGATAAAAATGAAGTTATTAGTATTATTTGCATTATTACATGTCGCAGTAGGCGTTGATTTTTATTTTGTTAATAATGATTCTAAAGACATATGGGTTGGATGCCAAGGTAATCCAGGACATGAAAATTTAAACAATGGAGGATGGGTTCTTACTTCAGGAGAATTCGTAAGCAAATTTTTAATATATATATTTTTAATTAATATATATATATATATATATATATATATTATTATTATTATTTCAGGTTTTCAGAAAACTATTCAATGATACCAAATTTGATCTTTGTAATATTAAATGAGAACACCCAATTTTAATTGCAGATTCAAATTTTACACTCAAATTATGTAGGTTTTGTCTGAACTTTTCTTTATGATAGATGGAGCTGTAATCGCAAAAATTAAGATTTTTTTTGCAAATTTTTGGCGAATTTTAATCTCGGTATCTAAAAATAAAGTCAGGCATGTTAAACTTGTTTTTAACTGTTTAGGATTACTGAAAAACTGTCCTTAAATACACGGCTGTGATCAGTACATTACCCAAAATTTGCGAAAAATCTTAATTTTTACGATTATAGCGCCATCTATAATGAACAAAAAAATTTTAAGGCAAAACTTACATAATTCGGGTGTAGAATCCGAATCTGCAATCAAAATTGGATGCTTCCTTTTAATATTACAAAGTTTTATTACCGAATTAATATTGGATAAACAAAATAAAAAGTTTCGCAATTTCTTTCTACATTCAATTTCGTTTATCTGTGTTTAGTTTTGTCTGTGTTAATAGTTCGACTGAATTTCATTTTTCAAACATTTATAAGAAAACAAAATCTTACGTCAAAATAAAAAAAAAACATAATCCAAAATATAATAATCTATCAACCACATAAATATTATCTAAATAATAATAATAAACTTTAATAATATTATTTAAATACATTTCAGACGTCCCTGTCCGCTCCAGAAAATTGGTCAGGTCGTATCTGGGGCAGAACATGGTGCGATCCTAAAACTCAACATTGTTTAACTGGTGACTGCAGCAACAAACTCGAATGCAATGGAAACGATGGAGCTCCACCAGCGTCTGTTGCTGAAATCGCTTTGAGAAGCGGGTTCTATGAAGATCATTATGGCATCTCACTTGTTGATGGATTCAATAATGAAATCTCAGTAAATATTTTAACAACTTTTAGCTTTAAATTCTATAAATTCATAATTCATTCAACAGATAGCACCGCTCGGTGGCCAAGGAGACGGTTCTGAATACAGTTGCACTAAAGCTGCCTGCAATCACAATATTCTCGCTGACTGTCCTGCCGAACTACAGCTAAATAATAACAATGGCCAAGTCGTCGGTTGCAATTCTGCCTGTAGCGCCTTCGACACAGACGAATACTGTTGTAGAGGTGCTCACAATACACCCGAAACATGCAAGTCCACTAATTGGCCCGTTAATTATCAGAAATTTTTCAAGGATCGATGCCCAAATGCTCAAAGTTACGCTTATGATGATCAAAAAATTACCTTTACTTGTTATGCCCCTGCTTACAGGATCACTTTTGGAGCTTCTTAAATTAACCGTTTTCGAGTCATCCAAACATATTGATTTTACGGTAACGAAAACAGCAATAAAAAGTATATTTTTCAGCACAACGTACAAAAAGTCTTATTTTATATACTAAGTCTAAAAAATGCCTACAATATGTAGCACACACAAAAAAACTAACATTGTAAAAAATATCGTTTAAAACTCATCAATTCAAATAAAACGGCTTTAAGTTTAAGTTCTGTATTAATATTTATTAATAAACGTCCGTGTTCATTAAGAAAACTGATACAAATGACATTTACAGTAAATAACAGAACATGGAAACACGATGAAAATGAACGTTGAGTTCGTCTAAACGTCGATTATTAATAAATATTAATACAGAACTTAAACCTAAATCCGTTTTATTTTACAAAACAATTTATTTAACAAAAATACTTAGACAGCTATCTTTGAAGCTGCCAACAATATAACTATGTTTTTCAAGATAGATTACAGATTTCTATTGTAAACGAAAATTTTAATTATTGTCTTAATAACTACAGATTGATATTTTATGTTATATATTAATAAAAATAATACACAATTTTTATTCTTTAATTTCACAAATAAATGTTGAATAAACAATTATAAAAATATTAGTTTGTTTTATTGTTTTTGAAATTTATTGTAATTAAATAATCAATATAAATAATTACCCAAAATTCAATAATAATATAACAATTTAAAATTTATATTAATATTAAAATAAACATGTTTAAAGTACTTAAAACAATCTGTCTATAAATAAGTTAACCTATATACTTTTAATCTTATTTACATTTATTATTAATAAATATTTTCCACTATATAACAAATATGCTGTAAAAAATTATCATCAGCTAATTAACTTAAGATAAACGTATTTATAAATAAAATTAATATTCCATCATAAATATTAAATCATCCTTTTCCGTACATTTACAAAATTCCAAATATTAATTTCTTCTTTTTTATGTTATATAAATATATTAAATTAAAATCGTTTTACAAATAATATAGAATTTCATCTTTGTTTTTAATTAAAATTTGCTCTGAACATTCACAACTTTTAGAATGTAAAACAAAACATTCAAAATATTAGATTACAAATTTTCATCAAAACAAAAAATTCAAAAATTTAATTTGTGGTAATTAGGAAATTGTAAGCAGTGTTAATAAAAACAAGTTTAATTATTAATATTAAAATAATAATATATTTTCTAAATCATACGTTATAATAGCTGAATAAAATTTAAATTATTATTTATTACTAAAAAAATAATTACTATTAATTATCAAAATATAAAATTAATATTTTTAAAAAAATTATTTTTTGTATAAAAAAATTGTATTTAATATAAATAGATAAAACATTATATAATACTACTGATTTGTTCAGTATCTCACCACTAAAATAATTACACATATATATTTTACCATCTTGATTTAAAAATTAACAACTATTAATTAATAATAATTATAAAAACTATCTTCAATATTTTATTTAAATACCTTTTACATTTACACTTTTTTTTCATTCAAATGCTTAAACTCATTTAGTAATAATCGTTAAGTATATATTTAAAAGTTGAAATATATTCGCAATACTTATAGCTAGAAATAATAATGACAACCTGATCCTATCTGGATCCAAACTAAATCCGAAATCTAGAACAGCACTTGTATCGTAAAATGGATGAAGCACTATCAAAAGCTGAAACTGGTTTACGAAAGGATTAAATACTCAAACAAGTCACTATTATTTACCTGGGCTTTTAGTTTACTTGTATAGAATAGGAAATAGGATTACAACTAAAATATACTTTAATGCTGCAGCCCCACAACAAAATAAATAAGTTGGTTTTATTAATTTTGCCGAATTCGGAAGGTAATATGTTGTATATATGTATATGGCCGTGTCCAGCAATTTTCCCTAACGGATAATTTTCCTCCCAGATTTCTTAATTTTAAATAAAAGTCATAAAATTAATATATCCTATAAATCTAATATATACAATTATTTTGATATCTACAAAGTATTCTGTTAAGAAATAATATATAACAAAACATCTTAGTTCTTCTGGAAGATGTTATAGTTTATTTACATTTTAATTTTGAATTTTCATTTAAACATGAAAATATTATAATTATTTTAAAAAGGATAAATAAAAATAAATATACTTTTTTTTAATTAATCTTTTTGACCATAGCTTGATAGCTTTTAGTCAGCATATAACTAAGAATTATATTCCAATTTTTACAAACACACAAAGATCCATGCCCTAAGAGGGATTCGAACTAGGGTAAATATAATTGATTTCGTTATAAATATATTAAAAAAAATTATGTAATTAAAAGTAATTGTAATTTCATTTTTAAATTAAATGTTAACTAATTTCATATAAATCTTCAATTATAATTATACTGTTACTTATACTTACTACGAGTTTTTTTTTTCAATATAAATTTTATTTTTATTAGAAAAATATTAGTTTACAGTTCAAAAATACATTTACTTTTGAGTTAAAGTATAGTTGCTATAAACTGGAAAAGCTAATCATATAATTTCTTAACAATTTTCAAATTCAGTAATACAAGATTTTAGTATCAGAAATAATATTTTAAATATAAATTCTGATGTCTATAACTGCCGCCGTTCACAATAAATAACATATCACATTTTATTTGGTGTATACAAACTTTCGTTCGGTTATTCCAACTGTTTTTTACGGATCAGTACGTGACCTACAGATTTTAAATAATTTGCCGACAAGTGATTTAGAATTTAAAATAAAAATTTCAATTTAATATACATAATATTTTCAAGAAATAAACGAAATTTGCGACATCAATCATCTTTTTACGATCACGTATTTACAAATGTAATTATATAAATAAACATTAATAATTATATATTTATTATCATGTTCTGTAATGTTAAAACTAAAATAATAATAGTTAATTAAATATGCTTCATATATAATTATTAATATCATAAATAAATTAATTACAGATAAATAATAAACATTTTATAACGAGGAAAAAAACAATAAATTTATTTGAAAAACCCAATGTGATAATGAGTGAAACAGAATTTCTTTAAAGTCAATATTATTCCCATTTTTTTATAAACATAATCTTAATTAAGAAAAAAATCTGAATTAATTAAGAAATAAACCTGAAAAACCACAAAATAGATTATATATAAAAGAAAACACAAAATAAATTTAAAACAAATATAGACCATGTCTTCGTCACTGTGTGTCACTGTATTCGCAATTTGTTCCTTTGTTTACGTAGCAAAGGCAAGAGAATTTCAATTTCTGAATAATTTACCAGGCGATGTATGGATCGGTAGTTTGGGTAATGATGGAAAACCGCCCCTCAATAATGGTGGATGGAAATTAGGAGTTGGACAAAGGGTATGTACACTAACAATGTTTAACTTATAACCCGTTGATTGAATTACATACATAATTTTTATCTATTGAAAAATAGGAAAACTAAATGTCGAATACTTTATTTTCAATAATATTAGTTATAAAACATAAAGTATATAACATCTAGTTTTTTTTTACTTCCATAGTTTACAGACCAAAATACAATAATCATTTTATAAAAATTATCTATTTTCTTTAGATAAATTAACTAAAACAGTAGACAAATCGTTTTTTTTTTTTAAATCAATATAGATAAAAAAATAATTTTTCTTCTCCAAAAGATTTGGACATATATACTTTAGTTCTCAAAATCTCTATTCGTAATAGTTTATATAAAACATCCAATATAAATTTACAAATATAAAACTGATATATTTCCAATAATATCGAATAAATAAATTATAAAAAATTATCAAAGTATGAAATTAAAATATTAACATGTTTTATCTTTCAACATATGTTTTACATTAATAAAAAAAAGTAGATAACATATTGTAAAATAAAATATTTATTTGTAAACTAATATAAATCTATTTCAATTTTATTATCACTTGGTGTGTAATATCTAAATATAAATTATAAATAGTGTTATAAAATTTGTCATGATAAAAATAATAACAACAAAAAACATAAATAAAAATTTCCTTTTTTTAACACATATATCAGCATATATTAGCACTAGTACAATACATATATATATATATATATATATATATATATATATATATATATATATATATATATATACAAAATTATAAATTCCTTAAAATCTTAGTAAAATTCTTTAAAATCAATTGAAGATTTTTCTGAAAATCATATAATATCTCAACAATTATACTTAAAATCTCTACAATCTGTTATGCAAATTTGAAGAAGTAGTTTCTCCCTCATATAGTTCTTAAGACTTTTAACCAGCACACTTTTTATTATATTTTCGAAGTAGTTTGGATGATACAAAGAATTTAGTAATAACAGAATCTATAAGTTAAACACTCTATTTATTAACATGTTGATAAGAAAATATAACCTTGGCGTGTAAGAATTCATATTTTTTCATATTTTTAAACTCTTTCTTTATATATATATATATATATATATATATATAATTCGCTAATAATATTGACCATAAAGAAATTCTGCTTCACTCATTATCACATTGGGTTTATCAAATAAATAAATAATTGTTTTCTTCCTTTTTGTAAAATGTTTATTACTTATGTGTAATTAAGTTTATTTATGATTTTAATAACTGTATATGAAGTATATTTAATTAACTATTATTATTTGAGTTTTTTAAATTATTATCTACATTTTTACCGTGATATTCCCAGTAAAACAGTCTTAGTAAGAAATATTACAACTAGAAATATATAACTTGGAAATTCCAAATAATAAAGTGCAATAAATATTTCGCGAAATAGCTGTCCGTTCATTCAGCGGACGATTGGGCCGGCAGATTTTGGGCACGTACCTGGTGCAATCCACAGAATAATCAATGTGAAACGGGTCAATGCGGTAATCGTGTGGAATGCAATGGTGCTGGTGGTGAACCACCCGCAACACTTGCTGAAATTACATTAAGTGGACACGCTGGTCTAGATTATTACGACATTTCGCTTGTTGATGGCTACAACGTTAAAATGGCGGTAAGTTTCAATGCAGATATATTTTCTGCTAAATGCTTATAAATAAGTTCCAAAACAATAAGCAATTAAATATATTTGAAAACCAGAAAATACAATTTTAAAATATGTATATTTTATATCAATCTATAAAAAGTTAAACATAAAATAGGTAAAGTAATAAAATAAAAGAGTTAAATAAAATTTGGCTTCTTTTAATTAAAAATCTATAAAATTTATGATCTAGTTACTTATTTGTTAACTAGTAACTTGTTTCTATGTTCTGTTATTTACTGTAAATGTCATTTGTACTACTTTTCCTGATGAAGACAAACGTTGAGTTCATCGAAACGTCGATGATGATAGATATTAATACAGTACTTTAACCAAAAGCAGTTTTATTTTAATATAATGAGTTCTGAAAGATTTTTTACTATGTTAGGTAAAGTAATTATAACAAAAAACAAAAATAAGCAATAAGTTTTGTTTATAGAAAAGTTCGAACAGTTTGGCTCGAATTGTTTATGTTTCTGTCAAAAACATTTTATTCAACAAAACTTTTTAAATAAATATAAAATCATATTTACATATTTTAAATAAACCATTGTTACAAATTTTTATTTAATTTACATACCTATTTCAATTTTAAATGTAAAAATAAAATTTACCGTACAAATAGACATTTCATAAAAACAACGTAAAATTTTATTTAAATAACATTATTTTACTTCAAGCGACATTTGGGTTTTAATTACTTTCTAAAATATCAAATTCGCTAGTTTCTATTAAATTGTTAGAAACATTTTATAATACAACATAATCTACACAGTGAAAAATATCTAGTGTCCTATTTGGGACTCACCAAAAATAGTGTACAAAATACATTTAAAGTTGTTGCTAAAAAGAACACTAAGGGTCGGTATATTTTGCAGATGCAACCACTTGGCGGTCAAGGAGATAGTGGTAAGTACAGCTGTAAGCGAGCGGGATGCGATCACGAGATTAATCACGATTGCCCGGGGGAATTGCGTAAGATTGGTAGCAGTGGTCAAGTAATTGGATGCAAATCGGCTTGTCTCGCCTTCGGAACACCGCAATATTGTTGTACTGGCGCGCATAATCAACCACATACGTGCCGATCCTCCGATTGGCCGGTTAATTATCCCAAACATTTCAAGGATCGGTGTCCCGACGCCTACAGTTACGCGTATGATGATAATAAAAGTACTTTCACATGCAGAGCACCCGCTTATTTAATTACTGTTGGTTAAGAATGCAATTTTTGTTCAAGTTTTATATTATTTCTTATATATTTTGTAATTGACGAAAAATATAGATATCATATACTAATTATTGTAATGTAATTATTTCGTAATCATTTTCATATCCATTTTACAAAATATATCATATTTCATATTTATACGTACATAAATATTTTGTTTAAGTTAGGTTAGGTTAGTTTAAACACACATTTATATTTTTATCAATGACAAGTTGCAAAAAATTAAATTTAGTAATGTTAACACATAGTTATCTATAGCTATACTTACTTGCAATTATGTATATATATAGTGAAATCGCAAACAAAAATCATTCATAATGTAAAATAATAATGTTGCTAATTAAAGTGTTGTTTGATATATTGTATTTACATTTAATAAATGCAAAAAGATTTGAATTTTTAAATAATCTAGACGGAGAAGCATGGATAGGTTGTATTGGAAGTCACGGTCATTCAATTTTGAATGAAGGAGGTTGGATATTAAATCCAAAAGAAAAGGTATTTAAAATATTTATTTTCACATTATTGCAAATTTTCCTTATGGTAAATCGATTTTCAAAAGTTAATAATTAAATATACAAGTCAAGGTCACAGCTGCTTTATATTGTTACGATGTATAATTAGTTTATCGTCCATATTTTTATACATATAATAAGTGTTTTAACAAGTGGTTAATTTTACCAAATTTTAAAATATTTTTGTGTAAAAAGTCATTCATAATATCAAACAAAAAAATTTATAAAATGTGGCAATAAATATCTGTGCAAATAAAGAAAACCTGTAATATAATTATTATGATGGAGTTTATTACCCCTTAAAACAAAAAAAATAAAATGTTTTAGATGTCTATAAAAGCGCTAAAAAATTGGAGTGGTAAATTTTGGGCTCGAACTTGGTGTAATTATGTAACGGGTCACTGTGAAACGGGAAATTGCGTTAACCATGTTCAATGCAGAGGTGTTAGTCCAGAACCACCCGTAACATTGGCCAAATTTAAATTAAACGAATATGATAATTTAGATCATTATGCAATATCACTGACGGACGGATTTAATGTCAAAATGTCAGTAAGTATAACAATGTATGAATATGATCAAATTATCTCTAAAATATACATATAACCGTCCGCGTCCGTTTCAAAACTATAAAATATACAGGGTGTACGGAAGACACCAGAACAAGCAATTTTTATCAATAAATGATCCATTTCGACTCAAGAACAAACAGAACTTTTAATTAACTTTGTGAATTGCATATTTGTCAAAATTTGCAGTTGCCAGTGTTAGGAATCATCTAGATAAAATTATCTATCATCAAGATAATTTTTGGATTATCTTTTATCTTACCTAAAGTTCGTATTTTCAATTATTTTATTTTATCATTTTATCATTATCTTATCTGAAATAACATATTTTTAGTTCAAATTTTATAAATTCGAATAATTTAATATTAATGTCAAAAGATAAACTTTTGTTCTTGGGTCCTGAACCTGCGTTATGATTAATTATAATGAAAATCTGAAGATGACTGAAAAGTCGAAACGCGACATTGTTAAAAACAATAACGAACCTGATAGGGAATTTAATAAAATTATAATTAATCGAATAATTTACTTTACTACCAAAACGGCTAATTTCCAAATAACGTTTTCTCAAAAAAATATGCTTGTTCTGATGTTCTTTACAACAACCCGAAGTTTATTATATTAATAATATTCCGGTTACTGTTAGAATGTATAAACATTAAACATTACGATTTCGGTTCAGTTCAGTTTTTAAACTATAAATGCAATTTAATGTTCTGAAATTGTAGATAACTCCAATTAATGGTATAAAAAATAACGACCAACAAAACTGTAAAACAACAGCTTGCGATTTCAATTTCAATTTGTATGACAACTGTCCATTACGTTTACGTAAATATAGCAATTGTGGATATATAGTAGGTTGCAGATCAGCGTGTGATGCATTCCGCGATGAGAAATTTTGTTGTACAAATATATATAATAGTCCCAATACTTGTCGTCCGTCTGATTGGCCAGAAAATTATCCAAAATATTTTAAAGATCAGTGTCCTGATGCAAAAACTTATGCTTATGATGTGAATGTACAAAATTTTACTTGCAATGCATCTGGATATTTAATCACAATTGGATAATGATATACATTTTTTGCACCGTCCCAAAATCAGTGGCAAAACATTCATAAAAGTAAAAGAAGCAATTATTTACATACATAATCACGCCATGTACCCAAATCATCATCCCAAAATCAGTCGCCTCCAAATATTCCTATCCAAACAAGCAACTTTCGCTTCCTAAAATTTTTATTTTTCTATTTATTTTGTCAATTAAATTATTTATTATTATTAGCATTAAATTTATTCAATTAAATTGCCCAATTCGAAAAAAAAAATTGTAATTTATATATGTAAATTATGTTAAAATAAAAAAGGTTTTGGTTCAAGTTCTGTTTAATTTAATTTTAAAACACGACGTTTCGATATATTGTACGTATATATAATCATCAGAAAAAATACATACAAATGATATAAATAATAAACAAATAAAACATAGAAACAAGTTACTAGGTAACAAAATACAAGAAACTAGATTACAAAATTTAATAATTTATTAATTAAAGAAAGTCCGATTTTATTTAAATCAATGCCTTTACATTATGTGTTACCTTTAATTTCGATTATAAAAATAGTTTTTTACTGAAATATTAATTTACAGTTTTCATGATTTACTTTACAATATAATAATGAAGCATAATTAACAAATTTAATTAAAATTGTAAACGCATAATATTAGAAACATAAAACCAACAGTTAATTAAAAATTACGTATATTTTTCTGTAAATAACTAACACAAACAAAAATATTACAAAATAAATACTAAATAAAATTGCACGCTGCTAATAACGAAAAAACAAAATTTGCCGCAAGCTTCCCATCTAAAGTAAATAGCGAAACTAAACTAAAAAGAAGGAGAAAAAAAAATGCAATAACCTTCTCATTCGTTACGGCGAATGTCATGCACATGGAGTGCAATAGTTTGACACGCAGTAAACTGACAACGGATAGGTTTCCGGCTCTCGTACAATATGGAAGCGGCGAACTATAGTTCGAATGCCCGCTGGTCATCCATTTTACTAAAACTTTTTCCCGAGTCAAACGCGGGAGGGGATCAATACGGCCGGAATACAAAAAGATTGTGTACGAGCACGGGCAAATAGAAGGAACGAGATACGAAGCGAGACACACAGAGAGAGAAAGAGAGAGAGAAGCGAAAAAATAAAACAAGTGAACGGAAGTGAAAAAACAAAAAACAAACGGGCGATTGGTCGCTGCATGTGCAGGCGAGTTGTTGGACGATGTCCCGAGACGTATATACGAAACGTTTGGGAAAATAAAGGATCACTACTACGTGATCTTAGACTTGCCCCGATAGCGACTCGGTAATCCTTACAATGGCTTTGAGACCGTTTTCTGTATGGACTAAAATGGCATTATACTGGTACAGTCAAGTAACTTGTTCGTATACAAATATTTGAAATTACATTTAATGTTGTAGTTTCTAAGTTAGATATTATATATAAAGAAAATGTAAATTTCGAAGATTTTATTTCAATAAAAAAAATACTATAATAATAAAATCAAGTTCAAGTGTAAGATATTTCTTATCGAGTATTAAAAAGTGTTTATTTCAGAGGGGTTCCCGGAGAGTTAAACGCCCCCCGGAGTATGCCGGAACTCCCTCTCGGAGCATGTCAAGCCAAAAAAATATGAATGCAGAGTTTATAAAGATTGTCGCAAAATAAATTGAAACTCAACTACGCAACGACAGCATAGTGTGTACAATTAAAGATTATTTTTTATTATTATAATTATAAACGGTAATTTAATTGTATATGTATTTAGTTCCGTTAATTCCTAGGTGGAACATAGGGGCTACATGCTTGAAACGCTGAACAATATAGTAAAGCTGAACAATATAGTTTCTTAACAATTTTTACTTGCATTGCCAATGGTGCGAGTCGTTAGCCAACAGTCAAATAAGGGACCTACATCTTAAAGTGAGTTCCAAACCGTTCAAATCTAGCCTCAGTTTAATGTACAAGTTTTTAATACCAGAAATTATATTTAATTTAATTTCTGCTGTGACAGCAGCGCCAACCAGAGACCTTTGCGCAAAAAAATGTAAACTTCTAAATGCTTAAATATGTTATTTAATTAATTACTAATAGATATTTTCATTATTTAGCAAAGTTAATTAAATTTAGTCACAAAATTTTAGATAAATGAAACGTTTTATGACAAAATTTGAAACTATACAATTTAATTATAAATTAAACAATATTAACTTTCATACATGCTAAATAAAATAATTTTACTACCAACTATTATTAAATTATAATCAAAAACTAAATTCAGACATCCTCTGTGTATAAAACTCACATGCATTTATATACTAAATATACGCAAATATTTCATAATGCAAATTTTGCACGACACCATCCAGTTATTTACCATCATTTTCTCTAAATAAATATTAAATTTCATTAATTTAAACTACTAATGCTTGTTCTATAATTTTATACCAATAACATAAACATATAGGGTAGTAGCATATACAAAATTAGTCGAGCGACTAAATTGGTACATGCTGCTATCGATAATTATTATAATATAAATCTAAACTTTTGCGTACATAATCCACTTTTTGTAGAATTAGACGTTTTTATTTTAATATATTAAGTTCTGAAAGATGTTCTCACAGAATTTTAGCAATAATATTAACTAAAGGAAACAGCATATAAATTTATAGAATTTTGAAAATATGTATATATATATATTTAAAATTAATTAATTAGTTAATAAGAGTAAATGCTGTTTATTTTATCTCTTTAGGTCTCCTGTGGTCTTGCGAGATAAAGTAATTATGCCAATTTTACAAAATTAATAAAACTACGTAGAATATTTACAAACATAATATCAGAGAAAAGATTTATCATATTTTTCGAACCAGAAGATGCACCTTTTACCATAGAAAAATCAACTTGAAATTGGTGTGCGTCTTATGTTATTATCAACTATTTGGAGCGTTATTAGTTATTAATGTGTAAACATATGCGTTGACAAAATATTTTTTTCTAAAAATCATCTCATAAATTTAGAGTGCGTCCTATCATCCGCTGTCTTATCGCTCGAAAAATACGGTATATATATTTATCAATAAGTAAAAAAACTGCACATATTTGAAAATTTCATTCAAATCAAATCAAAAATAATATAAAACAATATTTGATTAAGCGAATAAGTTCAAACTAAGTTCACATTTGTCATTTAGATAATATAGTATAATTTTCCATATAATTTTCATTTACTTCTAACGATAAAACAAACACCATATATATGAAAAACAAAATTGTCAACTTTGAAACTTGATATAGTAAAACAAAAATACATAAAGCAAATAATTAACTAAGTAACAAATAAATTTCTTGAAAAAAATGTCGATTTAAATAGTATACGAGAGATAATGTATGTATGTAGCAGGAATGTAAATCCAATGTGAGCTTATATAATGACATTCAAAGCCACATTAAATATAACCAACATGCCCGCTAATGTATTCAACTTGAAGTTGTTAAGTACATAATTTCATTAGCATAATAAGTACTTTGTAATAAGATACAACAAGTACATAGTCTCTAATTTGTCCCATTTCGCTAAGATTTCCCCCCACTAACGTAATAACTATTAACAAATATTTATTTCTCCAAATAAATAACTAAATTTTTAAAACTATATTATATTATTATTTAATATTAGCAGCAGATTAATAAAAGAAGCAACAGAAATTTATAAAGAAAAGAATAACATGAATCACTGTGAAGGCACTTTAATAAAATTTTGCTTCCATTAATTAAAAATCTATAATTCTAATGATCTATTTACTTATATGTTACCTAGTATAATAACTTGTTGCTAAGTACAGTTATTTACTTTAATGTCATTAGTAAGTTTCGTGTAACGTCGTTTTTATAAAATAATTGAACAGAATTTTATCCTAAAACAGTTTTTATATATAATTTATATATTATGTATAATATAATTTATATTTGTTACGTGATTTCTGAGAATTAACTGAAATAACTTTTTTATTTATTAATAATTCCCATTTATTCTTTTATACACGGAAAACACACTTCTTGGAAATAAATTTCATTTAGTGTTGAAAATTACATTGAAGTGGTCTAGCGACTTTTGGACCACCCTGTATATTTCATCGTTTTTCAAAAGAGACAAAGAAACAAGCGATTAATAATGGTTAATAACCACAAAACAAATGTTTCCTCACAATTAAAGAAAAATCCAATAAATCAACAGCCGAAAACCAGACTGCTATCAACCCCCCCCCCCCCAACCACGCTATTCACCAAACCGTAAAAACCCAAAAAAAATAAATTAATACCGATTAGCGACTTATTATATGCGTTTACCCCGCTTGAACACTTCGACCCCTATATGATATATCTTCTTCTATATTCGCAACTGTAGAGCAGAAATCTGGAATATACATGATAATGGATAATACGCATCGCGTAAGCACAATTGTGAAAAGGAATTGTTGAATATTTTTGTCGAATTTCCATTTAGCGAATGAGGTTTTTTTTTCTCTTCGCTAAGTCGACTGCGAATGACAGTGCACAATGAATTACATCGTGGTTGGTGGTTGCGGTTTTGGTTGGATTTAGCGGTTGTTAGGAGAAGGGAAAGAAGAAGAATATGTCTTAAAAGATTTAGTGCTCAATGAGGGTTTTATATGTATTATACATACGTAGGAATTATGTAAGGAATAATGGTGTTTTGTTTTTGGTTAGAACTGTGGCATAAACTAGAAATGTCTGAGAAGAAATCCAAGTTTCATATTTTAAGTAAAATTATATATATATATATATATATATATATATATATATATATATATATATATTCTGTGTACATTTGCATTTCATATTTGACAATTATGTAAAATTACAGCAGTTGAGTAATTATACCTAGAAATACTGGACATTACAGTGTCTCATGGTTTGTAATTAAAATTATATTTTTTTAGAGTGTAAATATTAGAAATTATAATTAATTTGATTGTAATAAAAACACATATTAAGTTTGAAATTTGTTTAAATGCTACATATTTTTGTCAATAACACATAAACTTTTTAGACAATATGTCAAAAATAAAATAGAAATCAGATATATTTTAGAATTAAGTTATATATGTATATATAAACTTAAAAACCTTGTTCAATTAAATTTTATTTCAAACACTAAAAACCTGTACAAATTTTTAAATACCTTTAAAATTTCTATATATATAAAAAAAAATATTAATTTGTTTTACAATCATTCTTTACATCATTCTTTGTAAATACTTCAAAATAGACTAGCTCAAATTTCCATCTAATTATTATTTACATAAAACAAAAACAAAAGTAAACCAAAAACAAAAAATGAATAAATATTTAGATATTAAAATCGTTTAATATATTTCATTCTTCCGGCTGGCCGCAAGCCAAACGAAATAAAACGAAAAATAAATTTAATTTGTGCAAAAGACTTGCCTTATTGACTTTCATCAGTTTTGAAAAGAATAAATCTTAAATGTACACATTGTCACAGACGCATGATACATAGCTGGTGCAGAATTTTATATTTTTTTTCTCTTTCTCCGGAAAAAACAACAGAAAAAGGCAAATGATGCATTTGATTTATACGGGTGAGCATAAAAAAAGGAATCCCATTGCTAATAACCCAGATTTTCCAGTAACTTTTTTTTTCAGAAATATTTCAAACGAATAGTTGAATACGAAATTTTATGTTGTTGTGTTGTCATTGTAAATAAACAAACAACAAACATGTGATCATCACAGCCTAATAATAAAACAATTTTATGAATGTCTAATTTGTTAATTTACAGAAAATATTACAATATTCTACAGTTTTTTTAAAAATATAGCCAAAATTAATAATTAAACTTACTTTATTAAAGATAATTAAGTATATAGTAAAAAAAATAAATTCTTTTAGAATTTACAATAAAATGATGAAGACGTATATGTTCAGTTCATCGAAACGTCGATTATTAACAAATATTAATACAGAACTATAAACTAAAGTCTAAACTAACCTAAATGAAATAACTTTTTAATTTAATAATAATTCACATTTATTTTTTAATTAATTGTAGAAAGTTTTTCGAATTTTAAATAGTCTAGCAACATTTCGACCACCCTATGTATATATATATATATATATATATATATATATATATATATATATATATATATATATACAACTTTTAACGACTATCAATTTTCGAAGATCCCACAATATAAAAAATACAAAACAAATGTTAACTCTCAACACTAAAAATAACGGAACCATTTAACTCAGCCCATCACAAAGTCTCCCGAACTGGTAATTGTCCAAAATGACGGTCAATAATTTCCAGTAACTAAATTTTAAAACTTGCCCATAGAATTTTATAATTATCATTCGCTGAACATACAAGCCCCAAGCTAAAAGCTATTTCCTGCCATTGAAGTCAAGCACCTTCTCTGTCCTGCTGTCGCCCTAGCAACACAACCGTCATTTGTCTCGTGATGTTGTTTTTCCATCCGTGACTGGTCGCGCGTCCAGCTCGCCACGTTCGCAGAATGTCCCCGCGTTTCTTCTGTAATTGTCCCGAGTGTGGGCATTGGGGGAGAGACCTCCCATAGCCGGTCACCATTGCGTTGTCGTTTGTTTTATTTTTCCGGTGGACATTTAATAAAAGCCGACAGCGTTTAGTCGGGGAAAATGATGGGGCCGCTTTTTATGAACGGTACAACGCGCAGATATACAGCCGTGGCGTGAACGTATAACGCCCTTTTCATAACCGTTTCGATGACTCTTGTCTCCGTTGGCAGTTGTTTGAATGTAGCAATTTTTTTTGTCGATCACAAGTTTTATGCTTTGTTTTTCAATTATTAAAGTGATTTCAAGATTGAATAGGACAATATTATATTTAAAATAAAATGGCTTTAGTTTATAATTCTGTATTAATATTTATTAATAATCGACGTTTCGACGAATTCAATGTACATTATCATTTTGTATCTTCTTTTTTTTTCTGATGAAAACGTACGTTCAGTTCGTCGAAAAGTCGATTATTAATAAATATTAATACAAAACTAGAACATATAGCCATTTTATTTTAATACAATGAGTTCTGAAACATTTTATACTATGTGAATATTATATTTATTTATGAATTTATTATATTATATATTTATAAATTATTTAAAATATTACTGTCGAATATTATACAAAAATATATATTTTTATTATAAAAATGACAATAAATAAATTACGTATATACACATTTCATATACAGGTAACACTCCTACAACACGGTCTCCGACAACACAGTTTCTTTCTAACACGTTTCTGTTTAAATAAAACGAAACAATCATTTTGTCAGAATTAATTTGTGAAACAACTAAGTGCCTATACTGTTCATTATTTATATAATTAAAAGTTACATAATACATATTTGTAAAATATTTGAAACATTTTATAATTCAATATGACTTTATAAATTATTATACATCATATTAAATCAAATGTTTACAGCTATATTCATAGTAATAAGTAGGTAGTTTATACAAATAATATATAAAGTAAGATAAATACTCTAACAAGTTTTTGCAATCAATATAAAGAATATAGAATATAAATTCCCCAAACTAGAAAAGTTAATTCAAAATAGCAAAGCTAAAGTTAAAGATAAATCCTAATCAACGGCCTAATGGTACACAAACACTCAACGTACCCTTAGATCGGGCTTTAGTTTTATTCTAATTTCTAAATTAAAAAGTTTAGTTTCCTAAATACGTATTCAAGTTTATTTTTTTGAATTAAATTTTCTAGATTAAAAATTAATTCAAATTTATTAACAATATTTATAACTTTCATTAAATTTAAACTAGTAAATATTACGATCATCAATATAGGAAAGACAATGAAATATCAAGAAAGAATCGAAAAACACTGTATGTTCCCCTTTAAGAATAAAAACTACGATAAATATTTTTGATTTATAAGTATTATTAGTTGAAGAATGATTAATCACCACAAAAATACGTCCATTTCGAGAATATATTTGATAGCAAACTGTTATTTTCTTCTGCTTCCCGAAGACAATTAACCTAAACTGTTTACAAATCCAAGAACATAAAACACATTAAACTCCCTTTGAAAACTACACCGTATAAATCACGACAATGTTAAATTTAACTTGGTAGTCAAAAGTTAGTCCCCGTTCTGTCCGCGTATCAGATCCAGAGCAGCGCTTTTACAAAATTGTTGTTCTAAATTCTTAATTTCATCTAAAATGTCAGTTTCCGAAAAGTCTTATAATGGACCGGGTGGAGGTGGAGAGCGCGAGAAACCCATCATAATGATGCCGTATAATTTCATACGATCGCGCCGCGCGCCATCAGATGGCAAAAGTTAGGCGGGGAGCAAACTGTCACCCGACTGACAGATAAGAGTTTTCCCCGAAAAGTTTTCCAGATTCTTTGGAAGTTTGCCGCCGCCGCCCGACACCTTCCTTCGACTATTCCCTTCAGAAACATCGTATTCCATCTGGTGTGTGTCGCTTGTCCAATGTACGAATAATCTGCTCTCACCATCTATATTTCTTTTTCTTTGTTTTATTCTTTTCTAGAAGTTCTTTTCCTAGATGTTAATAAAATGTAGACGAATACTATCTTTCTCATATTTTAATACAATCTTTGCTCGGTGGAATAATTTGCAAAGTAGATTCTTCCACGTGAAATGATTCTTTTGTTCAAAACCAGACACTGGAGTATTTACATTTGCAGATTGTTCTTTTTTCCAATGAAGCGTTTAATATTGACTTTTTCTATTTATATATTTACTTATTTCATTTGTTCTTTTTCGTAATATTTTTGTAACGTAAAAACGCTGAAAAATTCTTTAAATATATTAAAATCGTTTGTATATTTTATTATAATAATTATTTTTTTGCTTTAATTTAATACTAAAAATAAATACAGTTTTTTTACTTTTTATTAAAATAAAAACAATTAACAATCAACATAGTTTTCATTATTAAAATAATCACAATTTTAAAAATATTTCACAATAAATTTAAACTACTAATAAAAGTAGCTACAAATAATACGAGTAGCTTTATGTTTTAGCTATTATTTATAAACTACTTGCGACAAATCCTGAAACTACAATCTACAGCTACTTTCATTTTTTTGTAAAGCACAGCTTCAGCTACCAATAAAAGTAGCTAAGTTACCAAAGTAGCTAGGCTACTGTCCAGTTCTGTTGGCTGGCAATGTAAGACAATAACGGCTATTAAAACACTCTACTAACATATCACATTTTTAAAAAAAATTCTATATGGAGTACTAAATGTACTAAAAATGAAATAGACAATGTTATATTATAGTATATAATTTAAAATAATGCTATCATAAAATTATATATATATAATGTGATATAAAATACATATACGAGTATATACAGTGATTTTAATAATTTTATTAATAAAATACTAAAATACACATGATATTTTTGTTTTCAAACACTAATTTTAATAATATTTGTATAATTAAAAAATATATTATTATACTATTAAAATAATTTTTATAATATTTATTTATAATACACATTATTATTATACTAAATTGGTAAATGATAAACATATCAAAGTATATCATTAATAAATTTTGTATTTTCATAATACTAGTTTTGAAACTGGTTGTATGATGTAGACAGATTAATTAATTTTAAGATAAATTAATTTTTGATCGTAATTAGATCCGACAATATAACATTAATAACTAAATGCCCTATATCTAGATATTAAATTTCAGTGTCAGATAATCGATATCAATATTAGGAAAAAGGGACTTAACTTCAAACAAAATACGCCCAACAATAACACGAACTTGTTAATTAACTTTTATTCTAAACGAAAATTATATTGTTAATTTATAAGCTGTTAAAAATAAAATCATGTTCGTAATTGTGTGCACGTTCATCAACACTAAAGTCATCAAGTTCAGGTTGAAAAGAGAACCGCTTTGTTCGTTTTCTATGAACGATTATTCAATATATTTATTATTATAAGATGAGGTACAAAATTAAATTTGTATTGTACGGTTCTCTCTTCCGATGTTCATTTCTGAACAAATGACGTATTGAAAGCCGCTTTAATTTTGGTCTCGTCGTGTTTTCTCTATCAAAAATTAATTAAGCTCATAACATGAACACGAACCAAATAATATAATACAGAAATTCAATTTTCAAAGCACTTCTTTCATGTATACTTGAACCAAAGAAATTTGACAGGTAATATGCCTTGTTAGTTTAACATCTACTTCGACATTAATATTTTGTCGCAGATAATTAATTGTTGTGCAGTCCCTTAAAGTTATTATTGATTTTACAAGTTTTATTTAACTCAGTAATTCTGTTTTATTTGTTTGTTTATCGTCAAATCTTATAATATAATTTTGACCAATTTCCACATAATTAGATTGACTTGAAACCATACACAAAAATTACAATATTTTTATGCCCAAATAATTTACAATTACTTGCTTCATAGTGAAAGAATATTTTAATATACAGACTGCCCAAATTCACAAATTCATCAACCTGCTCTAAACGTGCACCACCAACAGATACATTATATTCAGTCGTCAAGTCACTCTTCTCAAACACTTATCAAGCACTCAAGCACTTATCAACATTCAACACAAGATGCATATCCTTAATAGGTTTGTAATATATAATAGCAAAAATTGTCAGTTTTGAATTATTGCCATGGTGATAGATTTCTATGATGACTTAACTCTATCGAAATAGTTTTACAATAAGTCAAAATAAGTTTTTCTAAAAATTTATTTAAATTATTTTTAATAATTTTAATTTACATGTTTTAACACTTCACTATCAATAAAAATCTGAAAAAACTGATTACAGAACTTTTACTCGGTTGCACAAAGCATTGTTAACTAGTTAACTAGATTGCCAATTATTTTCAAACCGCTTCATTGCTTAGTCAGTTGGCAAGATAACAAATTGGTTAACTTACAAAACGTTTAAACAATGCTTCCTGCATTTTAAAATGTTTGTGACAATAATTTTATTAAATTCTTGAAAATAACAAATAGAAATAATGCTACTAAAATTAAAAAATTAATAAATACATTATGACTATTTTCTCATAAAATTGTAAGTAAAAGAGTTAAATAATTTCAAAATAACAGTGTAATATTGCTACTACTGATTTTATTACAAATTTATATTTAAACCATATCTAAATTTGGCTGTGTAAAACTAAATACAAAAAAAATTAATATAAAGTATAAAATAAAATAAAAGTATCAAATAAACTTGAGTTGATATAAAAACGCTAAAAAAATATACGAAATATATATACGATGTATGTATACAATTATCCGACAATATACTGCTTCGTTAAAAAATTTGGTATCTATCTTACCATGCCTTGCTTCTTGCTTATCCGGACGACTACGTTCCGGAAACACGGCCTAGAATTCCGGGATCGTGCATGCCACACCTCGCCCGCCTTATTCCGGCGCCCCCTCCCCAACCAACCCCCTTCGCAGGCAGCCCAACAGTATTCGCCCCGAAACTCAAACCCGAATTTCATTATCTGCGCGCATTCTGAGCCTGTTGTATCGACGCTTCGGTCGAGATGCCGAATTTGCGCGAAACCGATTCCATTGCGTGAATATAAAGCGATGCGATGTATGTGTGTGTGTGTTGAGAGGGGTAAAGAAAAACGAAAAATAGACGAAGTAGAACAGGAAGAAAAAGTTTTGTTTCCATCAAAATTTCACGCCTTCTCGCTTCCATCACTCGTTCGCCCCGGTGTTTTATCCCAGTGTTAGTTATTCCCTCTTACGTCTTTGCACTTTGCCGACAGACTTTCTTAACAAACAGACACTAACATTTGAATACCAAAAAGTCTCAAGGTTTTTTCCCTCCTCAGCTTCAATGTGAAGAAAAGTATTCCGGTATTTTCGCGTTGATGTTATACATGTTTTATTACGAACTTTCAACACTCTTTAAACAAGAGTTTTGATCTTGTTTATTTCTTTATTCCGAACAAAAATTCGTTGCATATTTTGTATTAATAATAACTAATGCCTAATTTATATTCACATGAAATAAATCTATAAAACTTAATTATTTAAAAAATAATAATTTAACGTACTTGATTTTTATTATTTGAATAACAATTACGTCTCATTTTATTAATAAAAATAATAATTTTAAAACAAAAATACTAGAATTTATTCATTGAATAAGTAATATTAATTATAAATTTAATGCAAATAAAAATATAAAAGTATTTCATTTTAAATATGAAAATAAAACATGACACATTTTGTCATAAGTTTCTATAATTCCTAATTGAAATATAGAAACTTCACTAACATATTTTTCTTACACTGTCCATGATACGGATAATTATTCTAAAGACTAGTAAAGCACATTTAGCATATAGCAGAATCTGAACTATTAAAATAAATCCGATATCAGTGTCACATCTGAATATCAGATATAACACTTTAATTAAAATTTAATATAAACACTGCAAAACCGAAGACCTCTGAACACAACACTATACTAATCTATTATTTATATATTATTATGAATAATAAGTAATTTAAAATGGAGCAAAATTGCAAAATATTCTAATAAATCTAAAAATAAGTTGAACTCAAATTTCAAAATAAATGACAGTTTGCTTGCATGCAAATTGAACATAAATATTAAAACCGTTGTCAACTTCCAAACTTTTATAAATTAATATCTTGGAAAAACAAAAGACATTGAAAAAGGAACAATTGTCAAATGTACACAAAAGAAATACGACATTCAAGAAACCTTTGTCTGACAGAATCTTACTTGAAATAGTAATTTACGTAGATCTACGTAAAAATAAATTTGACGATAAATCTTCAATAATGTATATATATTTTTAAATCAAGTAATACATTTTTTTTAATTATAATAATATAAACATTAATAATTACATTATTATTATATAAGATTTCGTATAGAATTTAACATACATTTAATAAACTTAGTTTTGTTTAAATTTATATTTTTAATAACAATATTTATTCTTATAATTTTAATTTATTAAAAACAATTTTACTATAACCATTAAAAATTATTTATAAAATAGTCACAATCTAGTTTGGTAAAATATTTAATATTTTTGAATAATTGTCACACGAAAATTGAAACAAATTTATATCAATTTAAATAAAATTTTATTATTAAAGATAATATACGATTTATAGATGGAAAAAATTAAAATAAAATAGAAATTAAAAAGTGCATTGATAAATTTTATTAAACACATTCATAAAACATGTTAAAATATTTAATGACTTACCAAATAAATCTTGATGAATTTCAATAAAATCCAATTATTGCATCAACTGTCATTCCTCCACCTGAAAATAAAAAATGTAATATAAATTTACAGTTTCTGATTTAAAAAGTAATAAAAAACAAATTTCAATTTTGGATTATTATATAGCAGTTGATATTTGAAATTGTTCATTAAATTTAGCTGTAAAACCATACAAAGTAAAAAATAATGTTCAATTTGGAATACACTAAAATTAGTGTAAAAATTACACTAGAAGAAAATGCCAAAAAAGACACTTGGATTCTATAACATTCATATAGTAGTTTATATAAATAAACTTTATGTACTTATAAGATAAATACAGAACGAAAAAATAACGGTAATGCTAAATAAAATAAAAGTAATGCTATAAAATACAAAATAAAATTTTTAATAATATAATTTAAAATCCAACAAAATTAAAGACACGTATAAAAACATAAAACACCAAATACGGAAAACATAATTTTGTTGAAACAACTCTGCAACATTATCGTCAAAAACTAACAAATGCAGACATAGTTAAAGTCCTACATAAACCACGGTAAAAACGAGGTCGGGGATCTTATTTAATAGTAAGTACGAGTAAAAACTTGAACATAAAACCTATATAACGCGCTATAAGAGCGGGTGGCAAAACATAACTTTATTCCTAACTACATATCATCCCTCCATAACACAGTTAAAAGCTACAAAACTACGATCAAAATTGCATTCGAAACGTAACGGTGGCGCGGTTGCATTTCATTTACATAAATTTCGCTTCGCTTTTTCGTGCCGTGAGCGGCCCCGGCCCGGCCCCGTTTTACAACGACTAGAAGTTCGTTTAGACGGTGTTACGCCGCATTGAATCTACAAAGATCTCATGTAGATTCTAAGTGTTTCCTACTAGGTTTTACACTCGCACACCTATTAGAATTTACAAGAATTCTGAGGCAGCACCAAATTTGCTAACATTATATTCCTAAAACATTTATTTATTTATTTATTTTTTTAATATAATGTTAGGTTTTAGTATAAATTTTTCAACAAAACAATACAAAAAAATTAATATACTATTAATTTGAAAAATTTATTGTAGAAGATAAATTATTATAATATCACGAAAATCATAGAGGGTTTCACAAATATTCAAATATCTACTTATCGTAGTGAACCTCGCAGTGAACTAATATATAATTAGTTGATTTAATAAATTTGAAAAAAATGTATTATCCTTACCAACTGTGATTAAATTACATTAAATATTTATTTTCATTTAAAGCTATTAAATGTTTATTTGTAAATATAATAATATAACTAAACGTCTTATAATTTTTGGAAATATAAACAATTGAAATACATATATTTATTATATTCAAACAAAATTTTATGTTAATTCAATAATTTTCAACCTTTTATGTTCACATTCTCCATTTTAAAATGATACTTATTTTTTAGTTCAATTATTATATTAATAACATTCAATTAATAACCTAATAAATTTTAAAATTTATATAAAAAAAAAACAAGTATAATAAAATAATAATGAAAATATTTTTTAATGCAGTCAGCAAATTTCTTCCACCTGGTGCGAGCTGCGTTCTTCGTAATGCAAACGTGTTTGTAACGGGCGCGTTTTAGACATAAATCCAGTGAGTAAAAGCGAATGAGACATTATGAATCCCATTAATCCCTAGAGCAATTACATACGAATCACCATTGCGGTATTCATTTCATTTGCTCGTCGCTTCTGTAACATATAAAATCACTGCAGGCTCGAATACAGTGCGGATTTTCCGCGGATAATATGACAATTTTATTTTTCTTCAAGCGTATCATAATATTAATATTACGTTATCATAACGCCTAAAGAGGTGATTATGTTACCAGTACAATAATGATATTATTGAACAGCAGTTTTAATAACATATAACTGACAGATAGATACAATCGTTTCTTATCGTTATTCGTATAATCATTCAATTATGATATTCATTCAAATACAAATCATTCGATTATGCCAATAAGTAATACTAATCACTGTATTAAAATCACCATTAATATATTTAAAAAAATATTTTAGAGTATTCATAATAAGTTCTAAATCCTTCGAATAAGAAACGTATTAATTAGACGACACAATTTGAGAATATTACTTAAATATAATCAGTGAAAAAAATTATCTGTTAAATTTTTCAATTATTATCTGAATTTTTTAATTAAATTTGGCTGTGTTAGCTTTTCTAAAATTAATTAAAAATTATTGAAAAATTTTCATATAATCGTTACTGTTTGATTTATATTTTAATATTCGTTAAATTTAATTAAAAATTCATAAAGTATTGTTTTACTGAATTTAAACCAGTAATTGAATGCATATTGCATTTCATGAATTCATAATTTTAATTACAATAAAAATATTTTATTTTAAATTAAATAAAATGTGGTTATGTATTATTCTATTAAAAATATTTTAATTAATAATGAAATTCATCTAAATAAAATAAATTTTTACTGGATGAATCTGAACATTAACATAAAGTTCAAAATAACCCTTAAGTAATAATTATTTAATTAATATTACATTAAAGTTACAGAATGTTCTGAGATAGTATACCGGGACTTGATGACTGAATGTCTGCAATTTGGTATATATACCTGTACCCCACCGTTCTCTACACTCCCACCATTACACCATTGACTGATTCTGGATTATATTTCTACATACTTAAGAAAGCATAGAAAATTATATCATACGTAGATAAAGTCAAAAACCAAACCAATTTATTCTTTATTAAAATATATTTCTCTAAACCAATCTCTCAACCAATCAACTTATAACAACCCATCCAATACGTTTCCCCACTTGACTTCCATTCTCAATTTGAAGCCAACTATCCATACAACATAAGGCTAATAAGCTGAATGTTCCCATTCAAACCGTTTTAACATATCTACATGTGCGCGCATATAGCGGCTGAACCGCGTTCTATGTTCTGGCAAAACGGCTCTTGTATTCGAGCTGTATAATGTTCGAAGCCGTGGTATGCCGGCACCTAGGCGACTATTAGTCGAATAAGAAGTTTCAGTCGTCTTCGCTTCGTGTTTCTATAAAGAACACTCCAAGCACAGCGTCTGGAGGAAAGCATTAATGATAAGGCAACGCCTACTATCTCTTAGCAAGCAAGCGGTGAACTGATTCTTTAAACGGTTTCATTGTTTTTACTTGGAAGTTTTTTTTTGCCAAGTTTAAAATTAGAATGTAAAACACTTTTATGTAAAAATATTAATCATGAAGTACAATGTCTGGATATTTATTAAGTTCTTTTAAATAATATTATAAATATATTAAAATAATTATTTAAATAAAAAAAAAATGATATACCACTTTTTAAAACGGACTGACCCCCATACAGACTGTCCTGAACATTTGTGAATGTAAATTTTAAATAGCTATGACAATACTTGTAAGATTTAAAACAAAAAAGTGAGGCACATGCAATAGATAATAGTAAGGAGTGTAGAGAGTAGCTGCCGTTGCGCCCCACGTTTTTCATTTCAAAATTTCGAGTCTCTAGGTCATCGGGAAGTTAGTTTAAAATTTATCGCAAAATTTTTAACGAACAGACAAACAAACCGTCAGAAAAGAAAACGAGTTAATTTATATTTAAAAATGTTAAATATAATATAAAGTTTGTAATTTATAATTATAGCTTATATTTGATATATTAAAAGGAAAAATTGATATTAATTACGACTGTTTTTAACTAAAATACGACATACATAAATCTTTTTCTAAAATAAATAAGAAATAAAATGCAAAAACTTTCAATAGAAATCACTGATTTTTCACAAGTTTTTACAAACTAAGGTTGGTACTACAAGTTCGGTTTCAACTAATATCGGTTTTAAGACAATACAACTGTAATAAGACGAGTGGCTGGATTCCATAGCATCTTCAAAATGACGTTTGTTTAAAAATGACATCATTTCTAGCAATTACGTCTGATGTGATTATTTGTACAGAAATAAAGTCATTTCCGAATAAACATTCTTTCGAAAATGCTTTGAAATCCGGCCACAGGACTAAACAAATAAACTGAAACATTCAAAAAGTGAGTTTTAGTACCCAACCAAAATGATTTAAATAAAACCTTTTATTTTTATTATTCTCAAAAACTCAAAACGTAAAATACAGTCATTTCTGAAATGATTGATTCATTTAAGAAGTAGCAAACCCAACAGTTTCCCACAAATACGTTGCAGAATTGTTCTCCCTTTCGGTTGGTAGGCATTGAAGCTTTAAATCGGGCAAGAGACAGTATTAAACTGAATAGATAGGATAGGACACGCAGTGGCGTGGAAACATGGCCGGAATGAAAAGGGGCGCTGTGGCTGTGCTGTATAGGAAATGCGATATTAACTAAATCTATTCACGTATGTACGATATATACCATACATATATACATACGTACTATAACCGTTTCATCGAACACGAATATAATTAAATAGCGCGATTAACTGAGAAAATTTACGCCCTATTGCCATTATTACACGTAAAAGTCAACCGGTTCTATAAAACAGTTAGATAGTTCTAATTAAAGGCTTGCTCCATTTTCTGTCAAATTTAGCAATTCATTTTATTTATTATAGAAATGTTTAGTGCGTATCAGCTATATAAATCATGTCATCGATAGTAAAGAAATTCGGTTTAAAGTCAGATTGTTTCTAGTAAAGAAACAA
This sequence comes from Clivina fossor, assembly GCA_963966155.1. Lineage (NCBI taxonomy): Eukaryota > Metazoa > Arthropoda > Insecta > Coleoptera > Carabidae > Clivina > Clivina fossor. The sequence continues at coordinate 7,905,292 of OZ014564.1, read as the reverse complement.
AAGAAATTATGTAGATATTTTGCTACCCAAGTATTACAAAGTTGTATGTAAGTCTTGCTTGTTTCTATATTCTGTTTATTTACTGTAAATGTCATTTGTATCAGTTTTCCGGATGAAGATGTACGTCGAGTTCGTCGAAACGTCAATTTAAAAAAAATATTAATCCAGTACTACAACCTAAAGCCGTTTTATTTTAATATAATAAGTTCTGAAAAAAAATTTTACTATTTTAAATATTATTGATATATATATATATATATATATATATATATATATATATATATATATATATTTAAATAAATAAATTTATTTAATTACTAACTAAATATATTTAGACACATTTCTAATATATTTGCATCCGTATATAGCAATAACAAAAATAAAATGAATCAAAACAGTATATTTAAATATTATTAACAATAAAGTTTTACAACAATTCTCCAATAAATATTAATAATCTAAATCATTTAAATGAATTAACATCACTTAAGTTAAGAATAACCTTTTATAACTTGAAAATTACACTTATACAACAACACTAAAAGTATAAAAACTAAATTTAACTCAAATTAGTAAAACATCTAAATAGGTACAATCCCAAACAAAACGTTATTTTTGCAAACTCGTTAAGATTCCTAAATGAACCGCTAAAGCCGTCATTCTGTTAAGATAACGAACTACCTTATTTAAACTATATTCAGCACACACACAAAGTCAACGCTTGTTCCCCATTTTACAATGTCAATTTATTTCCGTCGTTGCGTAATTAAATACAAGTTGTAATAAACGAGGTAAATTTTCTGTCTCCGCTTTCATAGTTAATAACATCTTGAAAGTAGTGAAGTTACGACGAGATATAACAATCTGATTCTACCTCAAGAATCTTTAATATAGCCACCGATATAGATATACAGATTCAATGATGTTTTATCGTTAAAATGAAAACTGTTATTCTGTAGAAATATATATATATATAAAAAATAATTAAAAAAATAGACGACGTATACGTATACTATGAAAAATAAAGTACAAAGATAAAAAAAAAGTTTATCTTGGAAAAGAAACTGTAAAAATATTTTTCTCGATATATATATATATATATATATATATATATATATATCTATCTATTCTCTATTAATTAATATCTATCTATTCTCTATTAATTAATATCACCCTATTCTCAAGTCTGCAAATTACCTAATAATTTTTAAAAAAAAAATTAGCAAATGAGGAAAAAATCTGATATTTAAAGACATTCTTATAATTCGCCAATGTATATCAATATATTTTGAATAAATTAATGATATTAGAAAATTATAATTTACCTTTAATTGCAGAATTACTCTAACTTCAATTCCTTTGTTTCAAAATTACAGTCCAGTTAATGTGTTAGAATATAAAACACATATATACACAAAGTCTCAACCAATTTAAATACTGTTTGTCCACTTTTATCATATAAAATTCCAAAATGTTAACTATTGTATGAATCAAAATATAATAACAGCACAATAATAACATTTATTTCACTTCTAATAAACAAACTACCCTTATAATTATTAATCATAGTCATAAGATAATAATACACTAAATTTTACACAATAGTTTTTATTAAAATCGCACAGCATTGCCACTAACTGCTACAGAAAACACTCATTTTTCACAACTAAATTTTCTTAAAAATATGCACTAACTTGTATAAATATGCTACTCATCTGTGATTGGCTAATATTTCAATTGTTTGAAATTCTTGTTTGCTCATAAGTTAAACGAGTTAAAAAGAGATAGAATAATACTTCTTTGTCTATACAGGTATAAATATAATAAATATTGTTTTATTTATAGAAACAAAAAAACAAAATATAACAAGATTATGTATATTAATTGTAAAATGTTTCTTTAAAATAAAATAAAATATAGCTTGTCAGACAAGTATGACATAAAATTATATTTTCTTATTTACTTTATTTTCTTATGTACAAAGTGGTTTATTAATTATTTTGCCCTTTATGAAAAACTTTTATAATATTACCGATATTAAAAAACAATGTAAATCTTTATTTTCAATATTTTTTAAATAAAACTGAATGATACAAACCATTTTGTTTTTTTTTTGAATCTTTTTCGAGTAATTCGCAAAAATTTAAAATTAACTAATTTTTATTTTCTTATAACTATTATTTACAAAAAAAAATCTGATTATTTTCAGATATTTTAAAAAGAAATTTAATGTGAAAGAGAGTATATGAGTATACAAAACACAAAATAAAAATTATCCTTATTAAATTAAATGCATGCCAAATTATCATTTTAATAATAAATTATAACGTACGTAGATAAAAACAGTCTATAAAAACAATGTCTGAAAAACACAATCTCAATGTCTTACAGAAAAAAATCTTTTATAGTCTGTAAAATGATAATAGATAAATCGAGAGTGGTACAGACAGCTAAGTTTTGTATAATTGCAAGTCATAGCTTAAATCATCGATATCATTTCTGAAATTTATAGAGCCCTGAAGAAGGCAACATTGATTTCCGAAACGTTGGCATAGAAGAAAATAAAAATATTTATCTGACTGAATTCCGTCTATTACCTATTTATTATTTATTAAATTTTACAAGTCGACTATTTTCCAATTAAATTAAATTAAATTTCTTTTTGTAATTTCAATACAAATGTAAAAGCCAAACAATCTTGATATCCATCGTGGTTAATAAAACCTACAATCTACACACTTCATCCAGCCAACGCAAAAGTCAAAAACCTTGGCCGGGCACGGTATCCTAGTGGCAGCAAGGCATACCTTAGTGGTGTGCACGTTGCCTACTCGCTGACTGATATATTACGGGCGGAGTGGTGCGCGTCCCGCTATTTGTTAGATAAATTAAGTCCCATGTGTACATCTAACGCGATAATTTAATACCTGCAATCAAGGCTCAGTCGGCGTCGGAGTAGGCCAAGGCACTACACAATTTCGACCCTTCGGTCGAGCCAACGGCGTTGCTTGGCCCTTCCGCAATTACAACTTCCGGGACCCGGCTTAAAAATAAGTGGGAGATGTACCAGAAGAACCTGTTTCTTATCCAGTTCCTTTAGTCGGATATCTATTTTGCCGACATTCACTCTTGGTAGTTGATGTATAAGAGCATGAAAGAATTGGACAGAAAGTAAAATAAATAAAAATTCTAATTATTTTTTTTATTGAATTTATAATCTTTTTAAATAAAAAGTTATTAATATAGTAAAAAAACTTTCAAAACTCATTATATAAAATAAAATAGCTTTAGGTTTAAGTTCTGTATTAATATTTATTGATAATCGACGTTTCAACGAACTCAACGATACAAATGATATTTACAGTAAATAGCAGAACATAGAAACAACTTACTAGGTAAACAAATAAGTAAGTAGATAATAAAAATTTATTCTTTTTAAATAAAGCAGAAAAACTTTAAGTTCCGATGCAGGATTTATTTACATTGACGCTTCAGTATTATAAATATACTAATAGAGAATATATAATTGCACGACAAGATTGGTATATCAAACGGCAAATACAACACTACGAAAATGGTAAAATTGACCAAAAAATTGGTTTTTCAAACGACAAATATAACACGACAAAAATAGCATTCCAAACCACAAAAACTAGTATATTGAACGACAAATATAGTACTATATATTAACAAACTCTTTTAAAATTTGTTTAAATTTTCAAATTAAATAAAAATTAATTACCAAAAGACAATATACTTTAAAGTTGCAAAGCAGAAATTTCTAAATGTATCTTTATATTTCAATAAAATTATATCTAACTGTACAACTCAAAAAAGTGAGATAAAACTAAAGGATATTTCCGAAAAATTTTTTTTTAAATAAATTACTGAAAGGTCCAAGCGAATTACGTCGGTTAAAACCTAACAAAACGAACGTTAATTTGATTACGAAAATTTATAATTGTAGTAAAAAAAAAAATGAGGACACAAAAATCCTCTTTTATTAGTTCGTTGACCATTTTGGTAGAGGTGCGTTAAATTATCACTTTGATTACGTGATAAAAACTGGATTAACGTTTTAATTTTCCTGTTAATGCAAATATATTTTTTTAATGTTTTTCGATTTGTTTTACGTTATTACCAACATAAATTTCATACATATATTCGCATGTTAGGTAAGCGAACGTTTTAATTTATCGCTTGCTTTTAATACCGCAAAGCAATAAAAGTAACATTTTATAAATTTTGCGACTACATTATATTACCAAATGTAATCTCGTAAAGTTGAATGCATTTTCTGTATTTTGTTTTTCATTTGAATTTATTCAACTTTGTTTGGAAGTAAGCCAAGCATAAGCATCACTTGTCACATACTTTATAAACTAATTTATAATAACATAAATCACATAGGCTGATTACTACAAGATCAATTTTTCTATGTTTGTCGAAATCAATTTTTTTCTGTTACAACTCTGACTTCTTTTTGCTAAAGCAAAAAATAACAAATATAAAACCACTTGAATAAAAAATGTTTTTTTTTTCTTTATTAAACACTAAAAATAACGCTACGATGTTACCACTAATACTTTGCATTATCTAATGATTAATAAACTTAAATATGAACACATTACCGTTTTACTGCTCATTTATTCGCTAGTCGGAACAAAAAATTCAAATAAACTATAAGTCAAACAAACGAACAAAACAAAAGTTAATATAATATTACTGAACACTATATGAAAATATGATGAACTACATTAAATCTATTTTGTAACATCAGTCATTATTTTTGTAAATGTTTTATATTAGTTTACTAAGTAATATTATAATCACGGAATGTATATTCTGTAGTTAATTTAATATGATAAAATATAAAAATGATTATCGAACTAGAAGTTGGAGTCAGAGTAGGATAAAAAAAATTATTAGCTGAAGTTCGGAGTCTACCAATTTTTTTGTCGACTCTACATCCTTGATTAAAATCGAGCATGTAGTACTACCATAGTGTCCGAACGTCGAATTTCTAATTATAATATAACAAAACTTATACCTAAAAGTTTTATTTTAACATAGTAATATCAAAATTGTTACCAACAGTATTTGTACGATAATATATAAATACTTTTTTTGTAAAATAAAATTTCTGTAATCGATTCATTATAATAAAATGTTCAGAATGTTAAATTTATTATCTTTATTCTTCCACGAATTTAGAAATTAAATAAAAAAAAAATAAATATAAGTAATTTGTAGCAATATATTAATTCACTTTCTTATTTATTTTTTATAAAGTTGAAAAAATACTTAAATTTAATGAATTTACATCAAAGAGACGATATAATTTCATATTTTGTATTTACAATGTTTAATGTATTTATTTAGATGTAATTAAAATATTCATTTTAAATGAAACTAATCTATCTGTTTTTAATTATGTACGAAAAAGCTATGTTTTTATGTTTTAGAAATATATTTTTACAAAAGAACATAAAATTAATTACAGAAACCAAATAAATAAAAATCCACACTGTGTTGTTGTGTCTACAATTTTTTGTGGATTGCAAAAAAATATATAACTACATTTTGCTGTTTTATTTTGAAGAATATTGCGAAATGTAACAAAAAATGTATTATGATTTTCGCATGATAACTGTATGTGTAAAATGCTGTGTAGGTACCACACACTGCACATGGACTCTCGGATAAATAGTAAAGCCAGAATATTAAAAAAAAATTGTAATTTTTACTCGAAAACTTGGTAACACGATATTATTAAATTATATCATTAATGCGGGTATTAGAAAAATCTTTTCTGAAAATTTGATTAAAATCGGATAATTAATGTAGCCATAACAAATTTAGAAAAAAATTTGTAATTTTTTCTCGGAAAATTGGCATCACAAAATTAATCCACATGACTATTTTGGACACTAAATAAACTTATCATAAAGATTTTATTAAAATCGATTGAACCGTCTAGAAGAAGATGTGATCACTAAATTTTGACTAACGACTGAGCGAGCTCACATATACACCCTCCTATACGTTCAGATTTTTCATCTAGATGCTATATGAAAAATTTATATATAGTTTCTTTTAATTTTAATACTTTTCCTTGCAGTCAAAGTGGTAAAAAAATGCAATACTTTCATTTGATCTAAAACATTTGCAAAACAAATTCATTATTTATTATCAAATTAACTTATTTATATAAATTTATCATACAATACAGAAAATATTTATATAAAAAGTACATTTATCTCGGCAGACTATGAGATACATTTCAGAAAAGCCTAAAGCCCTAAAGGCGAAAACTCTCAGCCCCGTTACGAAGATCAATAAAGAATTCAAAGTTTACGTTTGCCGCGATCAGATATGAAAGTTTGAACGAGCCGTCTCTCATACAGATACATACACACATACGTATAGAGGATACGATACAGATCTAAACAGACGGCTCCCTCTACTGTGCGAACTTTATACTAACACAACATTCCCATAAACGTACAACGGCCCAAAAGCCGGGGGTTTCCTGTCCGATTTGGCCTAAATATTTAAAGGCATTTGCCTGATAGTGTCACACGAATTGTGTTCATTTCATGCGGATGAAGAAAGTGGTATTTTTGTGTGACATTTTACAGGCTCCCAAATAAGATTGGGTTCGAAAATCGCTACGTAAATAATTAATAACGAAATTATAATATGTTCAACTTGAATTATGCTATTGTAATTTTAATTTTGCTCATTAAATAATTAAAAAATTTAATAAATTTGAAAAAAAAGTTACCTACTATTTACTTTTTGTTTTTGTTAATGCGATATTTTATACAAATAACGTATTTTTCTCCTCTCTCTCCTACTTAAGTTGTAATATTTCACGGAGATGCAGTGCACGAAACAATTATATACGATGTGTCTAAGAGAATTATGCACAATATATTTTATTGTATAAAGTGTGTTTTTTAAGAATTATACAAGGTGATTTATGACATCGGGGAAAAACTACACCAGATAATTCCTATATGAGTATTCTAAATGAAAAAGTTCAAATAAACATATGTCCGAAAATGCTTTCTAACGGAACTGTAGCCGTTAGAAGTTTATTACATGTAACATCAATCGCGTTAGCCTTATTTATTATATCAAGAAAAAAAAACTAGTCATAAACTTTTGAATAATTGTAAAATTACTGATTGATTTGTAAACCAATTTACTAGTTTATACATTTTTGTACACACATAAATAAATATTTAGTAAACAATTTATAATAATTAAAAATCGAAGACAATTTTTGTCGGGACACAGTAAGTCATAACTAGTAAATTGGTTTACTAGTGTTTAAACAAAATGTTAGAAAATCAATCAGTAATTTTACAATTATTCAGAAGTTTATGACTACTTATCCATAAATAATAGATTCCAGCAAATATTTCGATAAAAAGATACAGGAATATATAGGACACTCCCTATAATGTAAATAAAATATAATAAAAAATATAATTTTAATAATGTATATTTAGATTTATGTCAAAATATTGTCAACACATGTTCTAAATATATTTCATTATTTGTTCGTATTCAATATTGTAAATATGATTTGTATTGTATTGGATATATTTAATTTCATAAATTTCAATGATGTTCCCCATTTAGCAAGACAAAACATTGTAGTGTAGTAAAATCAAACAATACACTGCGTACATGTAATCAATTTACGTACAAAATGCAGTTTCAATTTAATATTTTAAAACCACAATTACGTCACTTACAGAACTAAACACGAAATAAATTTATTCATCGCGCATCACAACGTTGAACAAATGAAATATAAACATATTTTCAATTGCATTACTTTATTTTAAATGGACATTATACATGGTACATTATACGTAGAAAAACAAACAAAAATGGAGACAACATAATTTTGGTTGGTATATTTGCAATCAAAACCATGAAATCAAAATACTAATAAACAAAGAAAATATTGACAATTTAATATTTGATTATTTTTTTTATATACTACTTCTGTAAATATATAAAAATTGTTATTAAATTATTAATTGTACATAAATTAGCTAATTTTTCAAATAATTAGTTACCATAAATATGTAGTATTAAACGAATAAATCGAATGTAAAATCATTATGTTATGTATTCCCACCACCTGCTTTTGTTTGCCTTGAAATGGCCTTAAACCACTCAATTTTTGTGTTTTTTTTTTGGTATATACTACTGTAGATAACTTCATATTAAATATCAAATACTCTTGTATATTAGTATTCGTTGTTCAAACAACAGCAACAAACAAATCAGAATAACAATCCAACAACAACATATAATTTCAGAGAACGAAAATAATGTAGACCCGGATGAGTGAAACTGAAGGGTGTATAACAATGATTAAGTTTTGGTTAAATTGCGTGAACGCATCCCTTAACTGGTAACTGTATATCTAATGTTTGTCGGCCGTACTAGGCTTTTCCTTAGGGGCTGCTGTGTAAAGTTCCGATCTTGTCACGTGGTCAGCCCCGATATACAAGACCTTATGCTAGTAGAATCCGTACCATCCAGCGGTTTCCGGGACCGAACCACGAATTATACTAGCTAGTTATTTAGACCAGATACTATGCCCACTCTACCTTACTTATCGCAATGATAATTTATTCCGCGTAATAATCATGTCAAATGTTGAGGTTACCTAATAGAAAGCTATGCAGATTTTAGGTCAATATTATTAAGTTTATTTGTGAGATTTCGATTAAATTTATTGGTATGTATTTTACTATTTTCTGTATTAATAAATAATAAGTTTTTTAAAAATTTATAAAATAAAAATATTTTACTATATTTTTAAAATTTACGGCCTTATATAATTTGCTATTTAGAGTAGAATGCTCTTTTTCTGTTTGGCGCAGATTGCATAGCCTCTTAGTTCATCAGTTCCTACTCCTTGTAATACAATATACTAATACATAATTTCAAAATAAATTAATATAAAATCTGCCAAAAATGGAATAGCAATACATTTTTCTTTATTTAAAATTATACTAATGTTTAATTAGTTCTTCGAATTAAAAATTAATGGCGATTAATGCACTTTAATGTTACTGTATCAATTTCCTATCGTCGAATAAAAATTAAAACATAATTTTTAGTATAATCATATTTATATTATTTGATTATTATTAAAACATATTTCTACCAAATTCAAAATAATCATTAAATGACAAGCTATAAATAAAAATTCATATTTTTTAAAACATCTTTCGAAATACTTCTTTTAATTTTCATTTAAAAATGCATGGAAATTTCATAAAAATTCCAAAACTTTCCCAACAAATACTTTATAAAAATAAAACAAAGTATATTAAAAGTAAAATACAATATAAAATTGACAAAATTAACTTAAATCTCTTTATCAAATCAAATTCCAAAAATACTTCAATTTATTGCTCTCGCAACCTGTTGTATGCTAGGAAGAAAAATAGCAAGAAAGAATACCATTAAGTTTTTTCCTCTCTATATAATCTAGACAGAGACAAGAAAATACTCAACAAAATTATTATCTCTTCCCGAAAGAAAAACTCTACGAATGCACAACAAAGATAAAACAGTAATATATTCATTAAAAAACAAAAAAAAAAACAACCACATATTATACAACGAACGTTTGATTCCAATTTTCTAGATTTATGTGTGTAGGCTAAAAACAAAAATTAAAAAATTAAAACCATTAAAACCATTAAAACAATATGTTCCGGTAATTTATAGGTGTAAAGTTTTTAACTAAACTTTAAATCTTATAACAAGGTAATATTTTTAATTTTACAACGAAGTAAAAAGTCTAAGAAACAAAAAGTTTTCATTAAACTTTAATACGATATACAGGAGGGCACTTAGGATGATCTGAGATCGTATCACAAAACAAGCAAAGATTTAAGCAACAATTTATTTTAGTTGAATCTGAAAAGTTTTCAATCGTAAACTTACGAAATATAAAATTACGCTAAGCTATATAACTCGCATATTTTATTTCATATAATTTTTCATTACCTTGTTTACACAATAAATAATAAACGAACAGAATTATTAAATACAAATTTCAATTCTTTATTTTCATTATCCATATTCTCATAACAGAATGTTAAAAGTTTAAATGTTTCGCAGTTTAGTTTTATTTTTAATTAAAATCGACAATTAATCGACAAAATCTATTTAATTAATAATAATTTATCTAAAAATATAATATTTCAAGGCCTGTTAACTTAACCAAAGAGTTAACAGCAACTGATTCTAAATCACCTCATTGATTCATCAGTTAAAAAATTTACGAATTATATCTTCCCCATATAATTACTATTTAAATTATCGTAAAATTAATATAAATAATATTCCAATGTTGGAATTTTTTCCCCCAAAATTTCACAAATTACTCAATCATTGAATCGACTATTAGGCTATGCATCAATGACTGCCCAGTTAATCAGGTACACTTTTTTAGTTTACTTGGCATAAAAGCCAGCCAGTTTTTTTACACCTGCATCAGTGTCTACGGACATTAATCAAATCACCATACTGATAAGCTCCTAAAGAAACACGTGTTTTGTATATTTGTATATTTGTGAAATTTATCTTTAATTCTTTGAATAAGATTCATAGATAAATTTAAATCGATTTAAATTCGAGACCAAACCAAATGATTGATGTAAGAAAGCAGTAAGTATAAATGGCATAGACCAAATATCCTTTCTATGCTATTAACTAAGTAATTCTTAACTATTTAAAAGATCTAGTCCTCTTGAACGAACAAAGCTCGGTATTCCTGATGTTATCAAATTTTGCTTTTTTGCTCATTTTTGGAATTTTAGAATTCAAAATTAATCTGTATGTAAAAAAATATACTAAACCATAATCTAAATTATAAAATTACATCAAAACTAGTATAAAAATTACACTAGGAAAAAAGTTATTTTAAATATTATTTTTATTAGTGTTACCACAAGCACAATAAATTAAATAAACACGAACATTTTTGGTTACTATTGTAAAGTGTAATTTATACACAATATTTGTGTCATTTTTACACAGAAACATTTATACAAAAAATAGTGTTATTTTGTTAACACGAAACTCCACAAATTATAATTCTACTATAAGAATAAGACCAACATAAAGCAAAGAAAAATCATTAAATAATAAATAAGTTTTCAAATAATTTTAATTATTAATATTAAATAGATATTACTATTAATCGGATTCAATTAAAGACTCATATATTAAAATTTCATAAATAATTATTAGGATAAAAATATCTGATAAAAAGCAGCATTATCGATTATACTCAGTTATAAAAGAAGTGATTTAAACTTTAAATATAAAATCCATAAAAATACAATTATTCATTAAATTTAATGAATACTCATTTACCATGTTCGAACATGTTTTTAGAATTGGTTTTATCTTACTAAAACAAAAACTTCTTTTATTAGATTATAATATTTAATGATGTTAGAATTATTAATAAGACAAAACTGTTTTCATAATGATATAGATCTATACACGGATTTTTAATGTTAATAATAATTGGAAAATTGATACTTTCAATATAACTTTTATACAGTAATTTTTTAATACAGTAAAAAAACTTTCAGAACTCATTCCATTCTTCATTATATTTTATTTAAAAATCGCCGTTTCGACATTTTCTACGTATGATATACATAGAGTATCACATTTTACAAAAGTTCGTAAAATAGTAAAAAAATCTTTAAATTAATTTAAATTTGATTTCCATTAATTAAAAATCTATACAATTTTATGATCTATTCAGTTATTACTACTTTGACTGCAAGGAAAAGTAGTAAAGCGTTTGGTACGGTGTCTGTAACATTTTCAAAAAAAAAAAAAAATTGTATAGAAATCCTTCATATAGCCTGTAGATGACGAATCTGAACTTAGTTTATGAGGGTGTATGTGTGTGCGTCGTCAGCTCGCTCGCTCGCTCGCTCGCTCGCTCGCTCGGTCGTCAGACAAAATTTTGTGATCGCAACTCCTCCTAGACGGTTCAACCGATTTTAATGAAATTTTCAGGATAAATTTGTCTAGTGCCCAAGATGGTCAAGTGGTTTTAGTTTTTTCCAGTGATGCCAACTTTCCGAGAAAAAAATTACTAAAGTTTTTAAAAATTCATATTGGCTACGTTATTTATCCGATTTTGATCAAATTTACAGAATAGATTTCCCTAATGCTCCCATTAGTTATATAATTTTATTAATATCCAGTGTTGCCAACTTCCCGAGAAAAAAATTACTAAAGTTTTAAAATTTTTATTATGGCCATGTTATTCAACCGATTTTACTCAAATTTTCACAAAAGATTCTCCTAGTATTCATATAATTTATGTAATTTTAACAAAATACAGTGTTGCCAACTTTCCGAGAAAAAAATTAGTAAAATTTTTAAAAATTTATTTTGACCATTTTATTTAACCGATTTTAATCAAATATTTATAAAAGTTTTTTCTAGTGCCTAAATAAATTATGCAATTTTAACAAAATACAGTGTTGCCAACTTATCGAGAAAAAAAATCACAAAATTTTAAAAAAATTCATTGTGGCTACATTATTTATTCGATTTTGATCAAATTTTCAGAAAAGTATCTCCTATTGCCCACATAAATTATAATATTATTAAAATACAGTGTTGCCAACTTTCCGAAAAATGTCAAAGTAGTCTATATATGGGTTTACCCATATACTTCTAATCTTGTTTGTTAGGTACCTAGTAACAAGTTTTTATGTTCTGTTATTTACTGTAATGTCATTTGTATCAGTTTTTCTGATGAAGAAGATCGTTGAGTTTCGTCGAAACGTTGATTATAAATACATTTTCATACAGAACTTGAACTTAAAGCAATCTTTTTTTTTAAGTTCACAAGTATATCTCTGAAATTAATATAATAATATTCGAATATTAAAATTTTTCTCAAAAATGTCGGCTTATATAGCCTAAATAAGTCGATTCAATAAAATTTTGGTAAAAATCTCAACATTCGAATATTATTACATAGAGTATGTCGTTCGTTCGTATTGGTAATTCATTCGTAATTGGTAATATTGAGTGGTTTCATAAAACTAAGTTAGTTAATAACGTTATTTTAGAAAAAGTTAAATTAAATTTTCGTATTTTTAAATTAAATTACAGAGCAGAGTAATTTAAATTTCAATAATAAAAATGACATAAAGTATTGGTAAATGTTAGTTTACGATAGAAAATATAATATTCTTGACTTATAAAAATATAATTGAAATGAAAATCTCGATTTAGAATCATTGCAGACTAACTACCAATAATTTTTTTTCTTTATAACTGTGATTCTAATGAAATTAGATAATGCATTGCATTCTTAACATTAAAACTCGTAAATAAAAATTCTTCTAATCATTAATTAATTTTCTAAGTGATAAACAAAAATTAATATTAATTTTATAATTTAAACTTGTAAGCCGTTGGCTTGGTTTTTGGGTTTTAGTTCATTTGCTTTTATGAAAGTTGTGCAATTTAAATAAATAATTTTATTCACATAGTAAAAAAAATCTTTCAGAACTCATTGTATTAAAATAAAACGGCTTTAGATTCTAGTTCTGTATTAATATTTATTAATAATCAACGTTTCGACTAATGCAACGTACATGTTCGTTTGGAACATAATATACTATTTTAATAATGACCAATACAAAATTGTTTCTACATTAAAAATATAAACACATATTTAATTTTTTTTATTTTTGTATCTTTCTTCCTGATGAAGACGTACGTTAATTATTAATAAATATTAATATAGAACTAAAACAAACCGTTTTGTTTTAAATAATTTTATTGTTAAAAAAATACAATTTTTCTTTAAATTACTTATTATGTAAGTTATCTCTAATTTACATAAAATTATGTTTACTTATTTTAATAAAATAAATACTCAAATACTTTCTAAAAAATATATACATAACGTAAAAGTTTAGTTAAAAATAATTAAATATGATTAAAATATGAAATACTTAATATATAAAATTTATAGCAAATAAACAAAAAGCAAATAACATAAATTAAATAGTAATAGAACAAATGAGCATCTCTCGCATATACATAAATATTAAATATGTCACAAGCGTGCATAAAATGCAAAATGTATGAAATCGCATACCTTGACAGTTTACACAAGTCCCAACATATCATATTCAGTTAGTTCATCTCACATCAAGTAAATTTTTAACAAAGTTTGAAAAACAACACCACACACATTTTACTCATCTACATACAATACATATACAAGCCCAATGTCACAACGAAAATAATTGTTTATTAATGTTCAAACTGTTTAAATAAACAAGCAAGAATCGGCGTCCGCGTTATAAAACGCGATACGCGTCGCGGCCTACTTAATGACGACGAAATACGTTTGGCAATTGTCACATCGATGCGATATTGTTTAAACCTATACGTCTTAAAAGCATGGAATTATGTTAAAGTTCGTAACGGATATACGGGAAGGGTGACAAATTTGAGCGCAACTGTAGCGTGTGATTTGAACGAGCGTCGGTTGAAAACTGACGTCTGCGGATGCTAAAGCGACGCTGGTCGGTAGGGTTGATGCGCACGCACACTCATACCTACCTCGTTCGGTGTCACGTGCCGGTGCTTGCTGATATTTTATTATTATTATTGCTCGTGTTTTAGTTTGCAAATCAAATTAACGATATGAGAAAATAATATGAATGTTCTATTATATAAAACATAATTGAAATTAAATTTTTTAATCAAAGTACCTACATAAAGTTTTAATACAGGTAATATGTTTATAATTTTTTTAAATAATAAAATTAAAATGCTCAGTATTTAGTCCTGTTAAATTTTAATTAATATTCGACGTTTCGATACACTCCACATATATCATCATCAGGAAAAATATGTATAAGTGTCATAAATAATAAACAAGCAAAACATAGAAACAAGTTACTAGGTAATAAAACACAAAATTTATAAATGATTAATTAAAGGAAGCCAGATTTTATTTAAGTCAGTGTCTTCACATTGATTGTAGCTTTGTAGCTTTCTATTGCTTCTCATATCTATTGTTAAAATTGAGTGTTGTATATATATTTCAGTATCTTCAAATTTTATGTCAATAAGATTTTCTATTTTTATTTTTTAAAGTCTTAAAAACGTAAATCAAAAAACAACAAAGGCATATAGATAAACATCTTACATTCACAGCTATACAGAAATAGAAATATCAGTAATACAATTTGTAAATTCGTTAACACTGTAGAATGGCATGAGTAATCAAAAATTATTTTAGAATAATTTTAAATTTATTTATATGGAGATCTTTAACATAACTGGGCAATTTGTTAAATAAAAATGCACTAACATGTGCAGGTAAATTTTTTACCACATTTAATCTTCAAAAATCCAGTCTGATATTGTCTTTTTGTATTATATAATAATTATGATAATATTTATTTTTTGAAAAATGCTCATAATATTTGAATACTGGTACTTCGGTGTCTAATATAAATTTGAAAAAATAATTGTTAAATACAAAATTAAAGAATTGGATATCATGACTAAAACAGAAATAATTTTTTTATCTAGAAAGTTAGTATATGATATTTATAAGTACAATACCAGAATTGAATTCAAATTGCTTGGCCCCGGCCACAAGTAAGAGTTTAATAAAATAAAAATCGTTTTCTACTCCTCGTAACATAATAAAGTTGCTTGTTTGGATAGGAATGTGTGGAGCAGACTAATTTCGGGATAATGGAAAAAGTTTGTGCCACACCCTTTTGTGTATACGGCGTGATTGTGTATGTATTTAAAATAATATATCATTTTAATAATAACCAACACAAAATTATATACACATTAAAATATAAATATATATTTAAAATTCCTTCATTATTTATTTAAGTTATTAATTTCCAATATGTATTTATTTATTGTTTATTGTTGAGTACATGAAGTTTAAATCAATTAAAAAATGTTGAGACAAATCTTTTCTTCATATATTTATTTCTAAAAAAGAATGTACATTTCGACCAGCCTGTGGTCATCTTCAACTAAGACTGACTATTTTGGGTTGATTTACAATGAGAATAACATCTGTGAAGTATTTTATGTCTCATTGTAAATCAACCCAAAATAGTCAGTCTTAGCTGAAGATGACCACAGGGTTGTCGAAATGTACATTCTTTTTTAGAAATAAATATATGAAGAAAAGATTTGTCTCAACATTTTTTAATGTATTTATTTATTTTATTGCAAAAAGTAAAACAAATTTAAATAGCCTATTGCATATAAAATATTACATTTATTAATTAATTCACATTCATATATAATTCGACCGGACGTTCGGTCTAAATATAAATTAGAATTAAACAAAATAAATCATTTACGAAAATCCTATAAAACCAAATAGCATTTCAATAACCTATAAGTTAATATAACCAATAATTCAATAAACTTCAATCATTGTACGTAGTGAAACGATTAAAGCAATTTCCAAAACAAATATTTTTCAATAATTCATTACCAATAAACCATCTCCCCGTGTTCGTATTGTAAGCGCGATAAAATTTTACAATAAAAACTGAACGATCGGTTTCACCTATGTTACTGTAGATCTATAAATAACACTAAAAACATACTGGCAACCAATAAATAACAAAAAGCAATTTCAGATTTCAATAAAAATAAATTCACCAAAAAAAAAAAGTCAACAAACACAAACTCTAGTCCGGAAAACTCTAAATTTAAAAAGTTTCGCATCCACCAAACCTGATATGATCAGATTATGTCTTCGTTGTACAATTTAAACAATTTACAAATAAATATTATTTTCAAATTATAATATAGTAAAAAATCTTTTAAAACTCGTTATATTGAAATAAAATAGCTTTAGGATATATTTCTGTGTTAATATTTATTAATAATCATCATCTTTGGTCGAATATGCAGTTTCTAACCACCCTGGACGGAGCACATTGCATTTCTTGCACTTCTTCACACATTTTGAATAATCAAATTAAAATTTAAGCGAAAATAAACAATGCAATTGTTAATTAACTTAACTTAACGTAATAGTTTGTCAATATGGCCGCCGAAGATGTTAGATTAAATACACTTAACGTTGTAGTTATGTTTGGTGCTGCCATTAGTGGTGTACAATAATATCATTATTGTACTAGTAACATAATGACCTCTTTCCACATAGGCAATATGGTAACGTAATATTAATATTATGATACGCTTATAACGGGCCTAAAAGTCTGACAATCACAAAGCCTACACTTATTAGTGAAACTGACAGTCTGATTGAAGTAATTTTAGCATTAAATGACTATAAAAGTTACTACCGTATGAACGACAAACTTTCTAACACGTTTATCACCATGTTGGCACCATATTTATGGAGAATAAATACAGTTATGAGAGATTCAATACCAGTTCGTGAGAGATTAGCGGTTAGCATTCAGACTGTCAGTCTCCCCTACATTTCCCGTGATTGAAGCTCAAATTTCAATATACAGTGGGTGATCGATATACGAACATAACCCGTTTTTTTTTTTATAAAGAGGTTCAGAAAAGTTTGTTATCCGAACACAAAAATCTTTCGTGAAAGTGTTTGTTGTCCGAATTGTTCGCAGTCCGAACTGTTCGTTAACCGATCACCCACTGTATTTGAAAATCCGTCAATTCATTCATCAGTTTATCAGTCGTGACCTTACACCTTCAATCAAAATATCAATTTTCAGTCTGAATGTCATTCCGAATGATCATGTAAGGCCCGCTTAAAGAAAAGCAATAATTTAAAACTTCAATATATAATAAAATAGCATGCCACGTAACAATAAGCAGAAAAATTGTTCATTGTAAAACTTCAATTCATACCTAGTAAAAATACAAAAGTAACCATCCATTTTTGTATTTCTATACATTTCACGTGATAGCAATATCCAGTTCGTTTTATATATAAAATTCGCATTGAGAAGAAATTATACAGAAGTGTGCACATACACACACACTAACCGAGCGAGCTGCATTTCGTGAAATATGAACTAGGAAATTCGGTTTTTGCGAAAATTAAAAACGTGATTTATGTCGCTGGAATTATTTCTGTTTAATCCCTCGTACACTACTACCGCATCATGTCATAACTTAAAAGCGTATATGACGTAAATTCTAACCTCAAACTTCACGTGCGTGTGTGTGTGTGGTAGTTGCAAAACTTTTCTTTGTTATATTCGCTTATTGTATGACAGTTTGCGAATTGCTGACATGAGCTTCAGTTTAAAATCCTCCGCTTTTATTTCACACTCGACCAAAATAAACTAAACTGATAGTACAGTAAAATTTATATTAGGAAAAGTTGAAATTTATTAATGGTTTTTGTAAAAATGTCAGAAATGAAAATGCATATCTTATATCCCGTATTTCATGTATTCATGTAAAATTCCTAAAATTATTTTCATTTACGTTTACATATATTATTCTGTGCTTGCAAAAAGAACAACAAATTATTTAATATAGAAATATACTTCTCCTATGTGATTTTAGTAAATCTTTAAATTTTAATTCTAACCTTATTTTGAATATTGTTAAATAATTGTAATACATTGAGCAATTACTATTAATTTTCCATTAAAATAAGAATCACATTGTGTTAGATTTAATATTTCATAAAAACTAATAACTTTATATACAACGAAATTTTTTACATAATCCAAGAATTTCCATTTTAACGAACCATTATTTTTAACGAAAATGTTTATGCATACATGCAATAATATATTTCAAAAAATCTTTCAAAATTCATTATATTAAAATAAAAAAGTTTTCGGATTAAGTTCTGTATAAATTTTATTTAAAAATTGACGTTTCGATATATTCTATGAATATCATCATTAGGAAAAAATATAAAAATGATATAAATATAATAAACAAAACATAGAAACAAGTTACTTTGTTACCTAGTATAATAATAATAATAATAATCAATAACTACAATAAACGTACCCGACCAATATTAAATTTGTGTTTTGTTTCATGAATACCAAATTTTTCAAAATGCAGAAAATTTAAAATGCAATTACATCAAATTTACGAAAATAAATAGTTCCACTTACTGTAAATTCTAGTCTATAATTAAAACCATCTAATCACGGAAGGTATTAATAACATAATCCTGTTGTACGTACTAACAAAAAAAAACAAAAACAAAAAACAAAACATGTACAGCAGGATTTTATCGCAACTTTATCACCCGCGTCCCGACGCTGTTTTCCATCGTCGCGCACCCCCGACCCTGAAATGCGTCCGTCGTAATAAACGTCGCCTAGTCCATGACGTGGCGTGACCGCTCGGAAATTGAACGAAGCGATTGGCGACGGTGGCACGAGAGTACCGTGTTTCCGTTATCGTAACGTCGGCGACGCCGAGAGAAACTTTGTACACCGTGCGCATTTCACTGCCATACCATCGCGAGGTCGGTATTAGCGCCTTTATTTACACTACAAATTGCTTTTTACACCGCGTTTACTTCGGGACGCATAGCATTCTAATTTTTAACGTTTTAATGCTTCTTTGCGAATTTGAAAAGATTATTACGAAGGCATATTGCTAATTTTATATACGTATTTAATTTTGAGTAACTACACTGTACAAAAATTCATGTAAATACATATAATAAAACAAAAAATTTATTATAAATATCTATAATATATAAATAAATATAACAAAAAACAATTTCCACATATTTATATATTGTTATTTTTGACCTAATTGTATTGTAAATATAACCAATGCAATATACAAATATTTCTGAAAATTAATATGAGTTTTGTAATTCTATTTTATTAAATTTTATTCAATTAATACAGATTTATAACACATACAATAAAATAACAATTTTCAAATAATTTCACTGAACACCGCTGACAGTAAACAAAAAAAAAAATGTATTAAAATAAATAAATTATAATGAAACAGAAGTGAAACGGCCGGGTATTAAAACCGCATATTTAACCCCTGGCTCGAATCTGTGGATTCTGTGATATTCTATGAGAGGAATAGAAAGAGAAAGGTTGAAATGGTTTTGGGAATCAGTTGCTGTGGCGACCTTTCGATTTGCGGTCACAGTGAAATGCCAATTTAGTTCACAACTAACAGTTACACCGAGTGGGCGCCAGTTAGTATTATCGGCGAATGATGCCCCGATATCTTGTTACAAAAGGTTTAACGTATTGGTCGATGAATTACTAGTGATTTGCACAATATTCTAAACAATCTTTCGATTGTGCTTGTAAATTTCACTGTAATATGGTATTAATTCAAAGTATCGTTTTTGATAACAGATTGAAACGACTAATGCGAGAAAACTATTTTGACACTTAATTTAGTGCTGGGAATTAAAATCGCATAATTTTGGATTCCGATTCAAAATTATCTGGTTATCCGAATAATTAAATTTTCGAATATTCGAATTTCGAATTCTAATCTCAAATTAAATAAATAAATAAATAAATAAATAAATAAAAACAATTAATATTAAAAATACTACATTTATTTGTAAAAAAAAGCTAATACTTTTTAATAATATTTTTAAAAAACAATTCCCAAGTTGAACTATAAAATTTTATAGTAAACATTTAAAAAAAATTTATTATTAAATTAGACGAAAAAATTTCCAATTTTTACTATATAATAAACGTGTAGTGTTAGTTTTTTTTAATAAACATTTTCATTTTTTCGTCAGTCAATTCTTGTAATTTTTATTTATAGAAAAAAATCCAATTATATTCTTTTCAAATAACACACACAAAAACTATACATTTTCAAAATAAAAAAGTATTTATATATCGCCATTTGAAACAAAAGAAAGCAATTCAAGTATATTTTAAATACAAAAATATTTTTCAAAAATAATTAAAAACAACATATGCCTTTTATCAATTTTAATTTTCAAACCTAAATTAAAAAAAGTCAAATTTCAAATTTTCAATTCAAAAAATGATAAATTTTCACATACAATTTGAAACGAAATACAGAGATAAATATATATTTTAAATATAAACACCAGACGATAAAATTTTCAAAAATAATTAAAACGAAATATGGCTTTTATCAATATTAATTTTTAAACAAAAAGAAAAAAATTAAATTTCAAATTTCAAATTTTCAATTTGACTGTTAGAAACATGAAATGCCGAAAACATAATACTGTCAATTGTAATATAACATCGATCTCTGTAAAGGCCAGACTTTTGTATAAATATTCATCAATATATGCAATTGTCATGAAACAGGCCGTAGATGAAATTTGATTTCACAATAGCTTTTCACATTACATTCGCACTATTTACATAACCATTAATATTTAAGTGTAGTTCATTTATCAGTTTCCACTCTCCATATTGTTTAAATGCATTGATTTTTTTTTTGCATTTTGATGCTAAAATGTTTACGTACACAACAACTTTTACATATGCAGACATTTTTATCATACATTAAAATTTATTTGCAAAAAAATTACATAATTATTTTATTTGCTTAATGACTAATATACGCTATAATTTAATATTTATAATTTAATAAATATCCAATAAATAAAAAAAAATATATTAAATTTAATATGATTGCAATACCTCACTTATCATATGTGATATGACGGTCGATAAAAATAATTAATTAATTAAAACAGACAGCATACAAATTTGAAATGATGTAAGTATAAAATAATAAATTTAATATTCTTTAGATATTTTGTATATAAATTGTTTAGACACGTTGTACATATGATTTTGAAACACACTGCATATAGCTGAAATATAGTGGATATTCATATATAACAAACACATTGTATATAAAATTCTTTATATACATTGCATATATAATTCTTAAAAAATATATTGATATTACAATAGTTTTTAAAAACACAAATAATTTTGTTAGACACATCGTATATAATTACCATGTATCTCTATGAAATAATATAGTTTATGTAGATTGCAGAGAGAGGGGTGAAAAATACGTTACTTGTATACTATATACGTAAAAATATCTCATTAAAAAAATATAAATAACAGAAAGTTTTGAAAACATGTAAGTTTTTTTTTTCACCGAAATATTGAATTTCGTTTTCTTAAAAATGTAATAATGTTATGAAAATGATGAAAATACCTCACCATACAGTATTCCCGCAGTAAAATATATTTATCCAGCGGTTAGGGAGTACGCTTAGCTACAGTTTAGTGTGCGCCAACATAATATTTGCTACTTTCAAGCATTCCCTGTTTGTAATTAATTAATTTGCGAACATAAAATACAGAAAAAGTTAATTTACATTTTATATTATATAAAAATGAGTGTAATTTTACACTGATAATCATAGTAATTTTACGATATTTTCTGTTGTAATTTTATATATTTTTTTGTTTTTTTGTAAATTAACTAATAATATTTATAAAATTACAATGAAAAATATAATAGTAAAGTATAATATATTTAGTGTTACAACTAATTTGTTTATGCAAACTTGCACAAACATTCTGCAACCCCCTGCCTGGTTGGAACCCATGATATATTTTCATACAATTTGTCAATTAAGTAACATAAGAAAAATTCATTTTATATCAAAACACTCATGTATTCGTATGTATCGAAAGCTTATGTATTTACACGCAAACCGACAATTGTCATGATTTAAAGTTAGAAAAGAAACATCACTTTGTTATTTTTCAAAGAATATAACACGCAATATATTGTTTAACTGCCACAGTTTTCTCAAGAATATATTCTTTATATTATATATAAAAAAAACTATTAAAATTGAAAACCACAAACATTAATACAAAAAATATATATACTATAAATGGTAGATGTGAATGTTCATAAAACAAAACAATATTTATTAGATACAATAAGTTTAAAATAATATATACCGACTGTATACTTTTAAATCTTTAAACAGAAACTTCAGTTTTCAACATAGAAAAATTATTGTTCTATCTGTAATTTATAATGTTAAACATACAATTTTTCCTAATATTCTATTTTAATGAAAGATTCAAAATAATTTAAACAGTTATAGTTAGTTTCTCAAATTGTCAAAAAAAGTCCTGACCACTGTTATAAATAAAATCTCAAAACTGTAAAATATTATTTAAATGACATGAAAATTTAATATATTTTTAAAACAGAATTTATACAAACTATATACTACGCCTATTCTCTGTATTATATCGTAATAATTTTTATTAAAAAAAACCTAATAATCTTTTTCTGAACAATGTCATTTTCACTACATTAACTTGATACGTTTAAAAATATGAAACAAGCATTGCGTGTCACAGTATAATTAAAGTATTCTTTTGACTCGATATATACATTTATATTAAAACAAATATAAAAAAAAATCTTAACATGCTTATAATTTAAATAAAATGGAAACTTCGAGAAAATAATGCAAGCAAAAAACAACCTAACCTAACCTAATTTAACCAAAAAATATAACACGTTAATTTACTTGACAATTTAATTAAAAAAACGGTAGTGTTTTAATAAAAATGTGGCGGTGTTTTTCTTTTTTCTTTTGCAGAATAAGTAAATGTAAAGCAAGCTAAAAAGAAAATGCGTTAAGATCTCGGTCAAAATAAGAAATAAGGTAAGTAATTTACGGTGATGCTGTTTTCGGAAAACTGCTACTAGCAACACAAACATTTTCTTTGTTTTGATTAATTGGAATATGAAGCTAGTGCAAAACCAAAACGCGCCATATTTTTATTTTCGGCCCCAAAACAGGGAATGTGATTAATGATTCGCCATTTATAATATATACGAATTTAGGTCGCTAATGACGTATGTTTTTCTATACGGAGCGATTTTTCAAAAAAAGTCGTGCACTGCATATTTAATGACTTTATAATTTACGAAAAAGATCTTAACGTTATGTATATTAATATATAATATTCAGCTTTTGAAATACAAAATTAATTTTTGATTCACTTACTCTAACATTAAATTTCATTGACTTTGAAATAAATTCGTAAATGTAATGAGTTATATTAGGTAATATTATAGCAGTCAGCACGGTAGCCGAGCGTGTTTACTGAGATTGATGGTTCAATCCCGCTGGCTGGCGTAAAAATAAAAAATGCCACAAGGTCAGAATATTAATTGAACAGAATCGGATACCTCAGTTTGATCAACTGGTTATCTTAAAATATCAGTTACTGGTCGGAACTCGTCGCTGCTACTCAATGCGAATGCACGATTTGCAGTATCTAAAGGTGTCTAAATGAATGATCACAAAACAAGTACTTCGTAATTGCGGTCAAGGGTCTCCTAGAGCTGTCGTATCAAAATATGATAATGAATATTATAGTAATAAGTAGTAATAATTTCTTAATTGTCTCGAAAGAAATGTTTAGCGGAAAATAATCTCGGCATAGTGGAAAGAGTTTGTGCCACACCTATTTGTATGTATAATAAAAATAATTAAAAACATACTCTATTTTAATTTAAAAAAAGTAAAAATAAAAAAATATATCGTACATAAAAACTACAAGTGAGTACTTTAAAAAAAAAATTAATTACTTGGTATAGATAATATTTTTGTTAACTTTTAATGCCAGATATATTTAGGTATAGTCTACGCCACGAGAAACTAGCATTGCGTTATATTGTGTTTGTTTTTGTACGATATGTTAAGTATTATATTATATTTTTATGATATGTATATAATTCTGTAAATAGGTGGCATATTTATGTCAAGAAAGTTTTGTTTTTAGTTACCATGAGTACTGTAGTTGTTGTTATACAAATTTTTCTATTTCATAAATTTATTTAATTCGATGACGATCGGTTCTGTGGTGGCTACATCAGATTATTTTGATATTTATTTTGTTTTTATTGCAACGCAATATTTCCAACTTAATGTAAACGTCATACCGTAAAAGCATGTTACTGACACTCTGCGATATTAAATTGAATTTGTTTATCAAAATTAGTTTACACTTTAATTAAATAATTTGCCCACGTGTTTTCGACATTAATTTCATATGTATTAGGATACATATTATATTATTATACATAGCTGCAAGAAAATATTAATTGAATTTGCTGGCCGTATAATATTACGAAAATTATTAGTAAATTTTATAGAAAAAGCTAAATGATAATGCATCATTGCATTCTATATAATTCGAAAATGATAAATGTTTTTATATTATATGCATATTATATGCAATTATTATGTATGTTCGTAATATACATATATTACGTGTAATTTGAATTATGTTTCACATACAATACATTACTATTTTTCTATCACATTTGATATTGCACATATTTTTTTTTGTAACTCTTTTATAAAGTTAAAATTTCTAAATTTGAATGTAAATCGGAAACCCGATGAGATTTCTAAATATTTTTAAACAGTGAACAAAATTTTACTAAATCTAAAAAAAAATCAGAAAAATACATAGCGTAAAATTTCTTAATGAATTCTATAAAATGCTTACAAATATATAAATAACTTTAAAATATTTAAAAGAAGTTTTACAACTTACTAATTTTTCAATCATGTGCATAAAAAGTGATATTCTTTAAAAAGTAGGCTTTGAGAACATAATAGAAGATTTTGCATAACAGAAATCCCGGAAGAAACCAATATCATTAACGTAAGTTCAATTCAAAACAGTAATTACGTTACTTATATTCGATTTGTGTAAAGCTAACCATAATAACCAATAAAGTCACTAAATAAAAGTACATACTGATGTTTTTATTCACATTTTTTTGACTATGTAAAAGGCCCGGAAAGTTTATGTTCCCAAGGACCCCTGAATGGCCTAAAACGGCCCTAGGAACAAACCTATAAGTATATTTTGTGTCAAACCAAATACTGCAGCATCTTGCAGTATATAAAACAGTAAAATAAAAGTACGTTTATTGATCCTATAACCAAATAATTTTAAATTATCACTAACATAAACTTCACAAATTCCTGGAAAATATGCTTCATTAAAAAAAATATCTGAAAGACAAGCAAAGTTCACTAAATTCGAATTCTTGGGTAAACGGAAATGATGAGTGACGATAAATCATTTTTTCCCCCGCACTTTCCACTTTATTGCGCCCAACCAAAATTCGCTCCACAACCTGATTATTTCGCCAGGCGGACGTCCCGGTGTTTTCGCTTACCGATTACGCGTCAAATAAATTAAAACTCAAATTCGTGAACTTAATTTTACCACCCGACATCGATGCAGAAGTGCGGCAAGATTTATGAATGCTTCCGCACAGAAAATGTCGTAAAAAATATCTACTTTGTATTTAGCGTATACGAGCTAAATGAAAAGATGTTTGCCGGTGTTCGAAATAATATGGTTTGCTATGGGTTGTTGATTGGTGCAAAAACGATTTTTTTACCGATTTTTCTCCAGGTTGCGATCGTTAAATAGTTTATGGTGACTGCCAGTGCACAAGATTTTTTAATTGATGTATGTATGAATCGATAAAAATATTTACGGAGACTGTTTATAGTTTATAGTCCCTTGTAAAAATGTTGCAGTTTCTATACAATGTAATATAAAAGAAAATTTTCTGATGTAATAATAAAATTTTAATTTTTATTCTTTTAAGTTTCTTTTAAAAATTAACTAATGATTTAATTAGTTCATCAAAATAAATTAATGGCGATTTAATATTTATCAATCATTAAGTTTGTGGTTTCTAAATCGTATTTTTTTCCTTTAAATGTTTAGAAATAAATTTAATAATTAATATTAAAGTTAGGTAAAACAGCATTACTTTTTTCCTAACTAAATAAGTTAAAATATATAAACATTTCAATTTGCCAGACAGTATCATGTAAACGCATAATTATTGCCAATACCAAATCAGAAAAAAAATGCTATTTGTATAAATAAAAATCAATTACACCGTCAATAAGAAAATCGAAAGTTAGTATTAAAGAATCAATATTGGCAGGTAAAAAAATCTATATCGTACGCCTCTGAAATTTACATAAAAAGTTGCCTAAAAATATTTTATATCTATTGATCTATGATAAAATTCGTATTTGTTATGGTTTTTGATTCTATTGATAATTCTATTGACAGATAATCACCTTGACTTATAACAGAAATTCAGATACTTATAGGTAACTCAACAAATCAATTACTCTTGTATTTTTCCAATTTCGTAGATATCTTTATTTTACCATATATATTTTTTGGTGAAATGTTGACATGTAACATGACTATGTCATTAGAAAACCTTTTTTCTTCCATTTTCAAAATTTGACTTATGAATGACATAAATATACTAAATTAACTTATAACACGGTATCCAACAACACGGTTTCGTTCTAATACGTTTCTGCTTATAACGCAGTTTTCAAGTTTTTATTGTAGTAACGTGTATGTACATAAAATATATACATTTAATAAGCGCACCAGCTATTAAAAATAAAAAAGTTTGTAATTAAAGAAGTTTTTGTCTACGACTTTTGGTTTTACTTTTACCTGTCTTTACATAAGAGGCAAATAGTAGTAAGTTAATAATCACCTGCATGTGCTAACATAATGTGTCTGTAACTGTCTCAATTTTAATCTGTACGACTATTTTCTTTAAAATAGCTCCTTATAGTAATGTTATAGTTAACTTATGCCGACATAAACATAAAAAAAACTATGTAATTTTTCGTTTTTCGCGTCTACTATAAAAAATGACAAAAATAACTGTTTACCTCTCAGGTACATTTTAATAAAATTGAAGTTATTTCTATGTAACTTAAAAAATATATGTACAAAAGCATTTTAATTTTTGGAATCTAACTCCCATTTTTGTATTGGCTCTGGGTCTCATATAACACGGTTTCACATAACACGCCGTTTTCTTGGTACCTATCTACTGTGTTATAGGAGGGTTACCTCTACTTTTGTAATTTAATTTTTTATAAATAAAATGGGAAGGTTAATCGTCCGGTATAAACGAGATTAATTTTGCTACGTTATTTTTATTTATCCTATTGAATTGCTCAAACTAAAACACAGAAAAAAATCTACAATGTGAGTAAAAAAAGTACATATAACACACAATTTAGTGTTAACTAAAAGTAAATGGTATTTTGGCCCAAGAATGTTGAATGGGATCTGCCGGTATAAATCCCTATTAAGTTATCGGTCCCTGTAGCAACATCGAGTTAAAGAGTAAGTGTGGTCGGTGCTCCGTCCTTGCGCTAAACTAACTTACATTAGACGATACCAGTGCGCATGCGTGCATAAAGATAGTGGGGCCGCCAAATTAGACTTTATGACCATCGCTTTACTACTAAATTAATAATGCGGCGCGTTTCCGCTTCAAGGAACTTCCGACGGAAGTAGAAAACGTGGCCGCTTGCCTTCGATAAGTCTTGTTGTGTTTGGTGTAATTTTCGAAACAGGAAAAACAACAATATTTATCCGTGCTTTTCATTCGCTTTTACAGAGATTCAATCTCAGTTTAAAATAAGTTTTGCCAAGATTAAAATAAAAAGTATTAATAATTATAGGTTGGTGCATAATTATAAGGCGTTTTTGTACGGGTTATTTGTTAATAAAAATTGCTGTTTTGTTTAGTTTTTTTAATAGAAATATTTTTTTATAATAAATATTATTTAAAAACGCCCGATAATTGTGCACCAACCTAATAATATCTGAGTACGTGAAGTTAATTAAATTTTAAAAAAAAAACTATTTCTTGACTATTTTTATTATTATTATTATTATTTGTATACTTTTTCCTGATGATGATATACGTAAAGTATACCAAAACGTCGATTAAATAAAATGTGTACAGAACTTAATCCACAAGCTTTTTCATTTTACAAAAATTATATTTTTTGATATCTGTTATTATAAATTAAATTCAATAAAAAAAGAAATACAATTAACATAGCAAAAAATCTTTCAGAACTCGTTATATTAAAATAAAAAAACAATTAATTGATTTATATTTTAATTCTAAAGTAACTGTACATATTTTATTTAAATATCGACGTTTCGATATACTCTATATAAATATATATATATATATATATATATATATATATATATATATAATCATCAGAAAAAAAATATATGAATAAAATATATATAGAACTTAATCCTATAAAGCTGTTTTCTTTTAATATAATGAGTTCCAAAAGATTTTTTACTAATTTCCCGCTGAACAAATAGTATAAATATGAAAACTTTAATAAAGTTAATGCAAGTTAATAATTAAATAAACAATTTAATAAATTATATATGTCACCAATGTGCTACATTTTTAGATTTCCTGTAATTTTATAATTTTGGAAAAATGTATTGCAAAGTAATTTATTAGCCAGAAGCTAAATAAAGTTTGATTCTATTCATTCCGCATCTGTCTGCAATTTGAAATATTATTTTAATAAAGCTGTAAAACGAAAAACATAGCAACAACATTCAGTAATTTTTCTAAAAATTCAGTACATAAATTAAAATTTCATTTAAATCTCACCGGAATCATTCCTAGCCCCGTCCTTTACTGGAGCAAATCCAAAGAGCCATGGAGGCTGAAGAAACGGTAAAGTGCACTTGAACGCAGAGTCGCAAGTGAAGTTTCTCACTCGGGCCGCGCGCGTGCAAAAAGCATTCGTACGAAACAATTAAACAAGGGTTTTACAACGGCGGCGAAAAGGACGCACCGCGCCGCGGCCCCCGGCAAAAGTAGTGTAATGGCCTACAGAGAGAAGCAAAGTGCCTAGCGACGAAGATTTTCGTCCGTGGAGTTAATGAGATATTTCACTCGTCCGTTGGGAAATTAACGGAGAAATAACGGGCCGCCGTTGAATTCATCTTCGTGATTAAACTGTTTTTAATTGAGAAACTAGAGTGTTTTAAGTCGTCAAGCAATGAACCATTTTTGGGGCGTAAACATGCTACAACCGACGAAGTAACTCTATCGCTCTATGCATTTCTCTATCGCGAGAGATAGCTGTCGCTTTAAATATTTTGTAATTATTTTATCGCACTTAGTAAATTTCGTTATAGTTCTGACATCTGCTACGAGAATTGTGAAAACTAGAAAATATGAAGAATATGTCCTTGCAAATTTTGTGTAATAGAATATAAAGTTGACATATGATTTTAAACATTTATTTCTATTTTATGTTTTGCTACTACACTACTATTTGATATGAAATATTTTCAATTAAGTGTTTAAATATATGCAAATATTAAGCTAAGAGTAAAAAAATAATTAACTAAGTAATTATATTCGAAACGCTTCATTGATTATTCAGTTAGCATATTATCAAGTTATTATTAATTATGAGAAATTATATATTGATAATTTCATAATCTCGCCATGTATTCAAAATGGTGCAGTGCAAACTCTTTCCACTATTCCGAAATTAATCAACATTTAAAACTCATTTACAGTTCATTAAAATATACCTTCGTAGAAAAACAATTTATGCAGGAATTTAGAATTTAAACATGCAAATATTTCCATCTCGTACCATAAAAAAAATAAAAATTTGCTAAAAATTCTAGTTACATATTCATGATGTATCAGTAAAACTATGCAGTTTCGAATACCTACAAATGTTTTTCAAATTCTTGTTAACATATCTGTAGTTCAGTAAAACGTACCTACTAGTTTTAAAATACGCATTTATAAATGACAAAATTGTCAGGTATAAACTTCTGTTGCTTCTATATTATTGCAGTACGAATAAATATTTACTTCTAAAAACAATATTTATTAAACATAGCAAAAAAATCTTTCATAACTCATTATATTAAAATGAAAAGATTGACAAGAGAAGCAATAGAAATTTATAATATTTAAATAAAATTTGGCTTCCTTTAATTAATAATTTATAAATTTTGTAATCTAGTTACTTATTTTGTTACCTAGTAACTTGTTTCTATGTTCTGTTTATTTATTGTATATGTCATTTGTATCATTTTTCCTGATAATGTTGATTTTTAATTAAAATTAAAACATAACTAAATCCTATAGCCTTTTTATTTAAATATTTATTGAAAGCATTCCACAATACTTACTTACTTACTTACCATTTTTTTTTTTATATATTTTTAGCTCTCAAATACTTTGGCCAAATCTGATTTACATGTAATTTTGTATTATACGGTATGGAATATATTTGTGCCGTCCATATAGTTAATAGTTAAAACTTCATACAAATAAAATTAATGCTACTGTCAAATTAGATATACATTTGACTAATAGTAAATTTATCAAAATATTTAAGTGACGTAAAATGTTCAAAATGTAAAGATGGAAATATCACGTAGCGAACATCAACTATATGTGCGACATAAGAGACATCTGGTGCACTTCAAAAAAACTGCATAAGTTCCGAATATTTATAGATGTCAAATAAATTTTACATTCCATAAACTACGTTATATTTCATTTTCAAAGAACATTAAATTAAATTAAAATTTGTAGCATATATTAATATTTTATTTGTGTTCAAACTTTAATATAAAAAGTTTATTTATATAATTTACATATGTTTTAATTAAAATTTAAAAAAATAATTTCCACTAAATTTAATAATAAAGTTTAATTTTCTGTAAAATTATATACGTACCTACATATTATATAGAAATTACATGTATTATAATAAAATATACAATTTTCTCCTTCCTTATTTTTGTAAATATATATCAAAAATTTCGGATTTTGACTAACAGTAATGTAGATAATAATCAATTTTTAGGAAAGTAGTCTTCTTCTTCAGGACATTATCAACTAAAGTTTTGTGAAAACGCACGTATGAAGCGATAATTAGTAAAAATTATATGCTAACATCCGTAGTTCGTATAATTGGCAAGTTGTAAAAACAGAGATAAACATGAAGCAGATGTATTAGTCAAAAATAAATAAAAATATATAATTTTAACAGTCCGTCAATAACAAAAATATAATTTAAAATATATATGGCTACAAAACCGAAAAAATCTTATTACTTAAACAAATATTATCCTAAAACAAGAAAAAATTCAACTAAAATAAATATTATCATTGTTTTTATTCTAACAATTTGAAAATATATCCTTAAAAAATTAGTACATATCTCTGAATGAATTTCAAATAAAGCAGAGCGCCTGAAACAAAAATCCATCAGGGGAGCGTGAAGCTCTCATCACAATTACATTCACTAATGTGACGCAATCATTCCAGGGGCATCCCGTTTAAAATATAGCGTGATTCACGCCGTATTCTTCCAGCACCATGCAAAACGTAGAGGGGAAGATGGTTCGCAATCAGCCGACAGCGATTTAAATCACACTAACGGCTAACATATTTCCGTGAAACGAGTGAGCAGCCGGGCACAAACGTAGCCGAAATTCGTACGATATTGCGCGAATTTTATCCCACTCTCTCTACAGGGGGATATACGCGTGCAAAGCTACTCAATTTACGTATTTGTGAATGTAATCAAAGAAAATTTACTATAGCGAAACGGAAAAGTATTAGGCGAGCATTCACTGAAATAACGCGCGAATAAAAAAGGTTAATTTATGATCGTTGTCTGTACGGGACGTAAGGTAATTTTTTGATTTTGCTAATGCAATTAATACCTTTTGTTTTCGATTTGTTTTTTAGACGATACATGTATTTAATTCGTAACACAGTATTTATTTTTAGAATTGAAAATTTACTTTTAACAATAAATGGAGTTTTCTGAAAAGTAAATTTTAAATAAAAAAAATCTAAAAATACTATCTATAGGAAAATAAAAGAGCTATAGGAATAAGTTCTGCATATATTTTTATATAAAAAATCGAAGTTTCATATCATCATCAGAATGATGGATATAAGTAGAGTAAAATTTATGCAGAATTTAATCTCAAAGCTTTTTTTTATTTTAATATAATAAATTCTGAAACATTTTTTACTATGTTACTTATCTATCGTAATTTTCATACAAGATATTTTAAACCAATAGTTCTATTATAATATCTTTTGTATTGTAAGTTATACGACGTAGACAACAGAATAAATATATTTAAATATTTCTGGTGTTATTACATACATTAAAATTTTGCAATAAGTAAATATTATTATTTCAAATATATTTAACATTCTATATATTATTTTATATTACGCAAAAAGTCCATAAATAATTATTATAAAATTTTTCTGTTAAAAATAAATTCTTAGAACTAGTCTTATTTTTTTTTTATTAAAATTGAGAGAAACAGAGATTGCAACATATTGTGCTATACAGGAAATAAAGAGTGAATATTTTACATAGTTGTACTGCGTTTAAATTTTTTACTCTCTCAATTATAACTACCCAGAGCAAAACGCAAAAATTCAATATATGATCAGTTTTTTTGAGTGAACATTGCCATTTGGCTAAATGCCAACATATTATGTACTTAAAAGATACGTCAATATGGTGAAAATGTAAAAAGACATTTGAAACACTGCTACATTTAATTTGTAACTGTTTTTCTCAAAAAAATTAAAAATAAGTATTATTAACAAAATAATTAAAACAAATAAAAAAATTTGTAAATTAACTGAAATGAATCATTTTATTAAGTATGTAATTAAAAATTTATAGTTGTAGAATAGTATGTATATATTATTCATATTTGTTATGTGATTTGTGAGAATTAATCTTTCTTTTCAATAATTCAATTCGAATTCAAAAAAATAAATAAATAATACAATGTAATAAACATAACTTATCGTGACTTAATAATTTTTAATATAGCCACCGGAGATGTCAAATTAAATACATTTAACCGTGTTTTTTTTGGTTGAATATGTAGTTTCTGACAAATCTGACGGTGCACATTGCATTTTTTCACACATTTTTCAATAATCAAATTAAAATTCAAGCGAAAAGAAACATTGCAATTGTCTATTAACTTAACTTAATATAATACGGTTTCAATATGGCCGCCGAAGATTAAATACAGCTTGACGTTGTAATTAAGTTTGATGCTGTCACCAGTGGTGTATATAGTAACTAACTGCTGTATAATAATGTCATTATTGTATAGTAACATACTGTCCTCTTTCAACATAATGTTAATATTATGATACGCTTGAAGAAAAAAAAAATATGAATACTCAGATATGTCAGCCAAGAAATAATTTCATTTAAACCGGTAAATAAATGACTACCGGCGGTAATCCCAGTCGGGAGCGCGCGTTTCTCGTCTGCATGCATCAACTTAAATACACATTAAAATCAAAAGGGAGGGCATTAACGCGCCGCTGCATCGCGTAAGCAAAGAGCGCTATGCCGCACTCATCCTGAAACATTCAGCAGGATTAAATTCAGATAAACTCGACCTGAGATTAGAGACGACGAAGCCCTGTCCCGGACGAATGGTGTTTTCTCTCTAGCTGTGAATGCTTATTGTTACTCACCAGTGAACAGGCGTTTCTGTTTCTATTCCTGCAACCGCAGCAGGAGCTTCAAATGGTTCTCGGCCGTGTTCGGAGTTGGTCGGGTAGGATCGGGTCGGGAAAAGTCGACCGAAAAGGGTAAGTATTGTGGCCTGTGATCCGTCAACGATGAGACATTACACAGAGATGTACTTTAATTTTTTTTTTCATCTATCCATTCCGTTTATTGCATAGTATTAACTGCGTAGTTATTTCGTAGCGTGTGCGTGTGTGTGCGTGTGTGTGTGTGTGTGTATGTGAAAACTAGGGTGACGTTCACTGCACAAATCGATTAACTCCATTAAACAAGAAGTGGAGAAATGCCTTTTGAAATAAATTATTTATTATTCAATGGCTAAAAAAAGTTAATCTTTATTATTTGAGAAATTTATTATAAATATCGAAAACTATGACAACCAAGTGCTTTGACACATAAATTTAAGATATTTCAAAAAGTGGAGTAAATAGATTTGTCCAGTGAACGGCTCATATGATTTGAGCGAGTTTATTTACTAATAAATAAATACGATCTGGCTTAGTACTTGACATTAAGTTCCATATAAATGTCACTACAATATTTAAAATAATTTTTAAATTTTCAATTCTTAATCTGCCCAATGCGAGTCGAATCTTACAAATAATTCTCTATAAAATCCACTGCAGGCCGGTATTATAAACGCTGGTTAACTTTACTTCACAAGTAAATTTATTTGTCAACTAAATAACTCTAAAAATATATGTTATTTTAACAATTTATTACCAAATTATTGTTATTATTAATAATAATCACTATTTAAATGTATTTTTTATTTTTATAGAACGGAAATCTATAAAGTAAATACATTTACTTTTAAAATAAATTTAACCAGAGTTTATAATACTAGCCTTGCTTAAACGAATAAATTATTTTAAATAATGCCTCATTCTCGTGGCGTAGACTATATCTTTATATTTTAATAACTAAATTATAACGCGTTGACATTTTCGAATATGACCCAAAACATTCTATTTTTAACCTGTTAACACGTATTAAAAATATGTTGTTTGTGTAAAATTCCACTTGAGTAGAAATTAGTCATCCTTCTACAGTAAATATAATAATGTATATGAAAATGAAAGTTTCCCCAAAAAAATCACTTAATACCGGTACTGTAAAAGTCATCGAGTGCGTTAGGCTTCGTAACGGCAACGTTGCAAATCCCCCAGACGGCGTTAAAACAACTCTTACCCCCCTTCCGAATGCCTGATGATAAAACAAGTAACTAACGTTCGCATTTTCTGAATAAAAATGAGCTTCATTTATCAGACGCGCGACTCGTGGCTTGGTGGCCGTAACATTCAACCAGCCAACTTTACCGGAACACCATGTACACTTTCGGCTGCTCAACCCCCCCCCCCCCAGCCGTAAAACATCCCCAGCTCAACCAAGCTATGAACGTGAGCTTTAAGCTACCAACTCGACTCCGGCTCTGTAAACAAGCTATTTCTCGCCCGTCGCACGGGCTAACTTCATTGCCGCTTGTTTTCCCAACGAAATTGATATTTTCTAATGAATAATGAATAAATCAAAAATAATGCTACGGTGCACTGAATGATGAATGATTCGCGCAGAAAAAATCAATCGATAATTTACTCTCATTATCATTACTAATAAACCAATACTTTTTACTTTCTGGTGTAAGGCTTCACTGAATTAATAATATAAAACAAAACTATGACACAAATAAATAACCATTAACGATACAGAATTGTTTATATAAAATTTATTTATACGATTTTATTCATTATTTCTGTATTTCATTTGTTATTCAATATATTGGTATAATTTACATAGATAAATCTTTACATATCATTTTTTTTATAATATTTCTAAAAATACTGTGATTGTTTGTATTTAATGACTATTTTAGTTTTTTTTTTAATATATATTAATGCTAGTTTCTGTATTATTATATTTCTTTTTGATAAAATCATACTAAAAGAAAATAAAAGATTCTATAATAATATATATTTTTACAGATCGGTACAGAATAGCAGTAATAATGTACTTTAAGTTCGATAACTCTAAATAAGAGTATTTTCACGTTTTTGTTCATAATTTCTGGATTATAAAAAATAAAATATAAATACATCTTAAATCAGAAAAAAAAAACTCCATTCAAATTAATTATCAGTTATTAAAGAGACACTTTATATATTTATATTTTTCTTTCTTATTATATTTAATTAAATAATATAAAAATATCTTAAACTACAAAAATTTTATTATAAAAATAACAAATTTATTTCAATTTACTTAAAAATATTAAAACTAAATTTATTAAAGCAAAAATATATATTTAATATCCTTAATTTTAAAATAACTTTATACTAAAAATTAATCAAAATATTACAAAAATTAAATTACATTTTAATACTTAAAAATATTTTTCCTGTTTAGATTTCAAGCTAAAGTAAAATTTTCTTTTTAATGACATCAAACATAAATTATTAATCAGATACAATTTTACGAAAATTTAATAAGATACAAAGTAAATATCGCTGAAATAAATTATAAAATCGTAAATTTTGAATATGCAATAAAAATTTTGTAATGCTGTGTATACAAATTTCCTGTACCAAATCAAATTATATTTTGGAAATCTGTTACTGATAAATCAAATTTATTTAAAGAAATATGATTAAAACTTGTTCGTAAATATTCAAAATTACAAAATAAAATTGGTTTTTCAATTTTTTTTTTGACAGAATAAGAGTTATTATTAGAATAACGAATCGGAAATTAATCTTTATTTTCAAGCGTGCACAATAATATTAAGTAATTCACTATTATACAATATTCTTGTATTCAAATAATAATAATAATTTAATATGATGACTTATT
This sequence comes from Clivina fossor, assembly GCA_963966155.1. Classification (NCBI taxonomy): domain Eukaryota; kingdom Metazoa; phylum Arthropoda; class Insecta; order Coleoptera; family Carabidae; genus Clivina; species Clivina fossor. The sequence continues at coordinate 7,867,896 of OZ014564.1, read as the reverse complement.
TATATATATTGTTTTTCAATTCATAGAATATCATAGAATATCATAGAATCATAGAATATCATAAATATCATATCTACATACATTATCTATATGTACGTATGTATATTCATAAATGACATATCGCGTGACAAATTCAAACTAATTATTATTTATTATTATATTTAATAATAAATGTAATATTAAATTAATCTATTATATTTATTTGTATATTAATAATAAATTACAAATTAGTTTCATTAAAATTAAAATATTAAAGTTGTATTACTGTTAATTGCTATTGTAAACAAATTATATTATTTGACTATTTTATATAATATTTAATTACTAATCAATTTTTATCATTTGTAATTGTCAACGAATTATGTATTTATACATTTCGTTCAGAAATATTAAAAATTGTGTTTTTCGATTTATTTTCAAATTATTACTTTTGTTGGTAAAAAAATTTTTTATGTCAAAATATTACATCAACTTATAATTACTTGTAAAATAAATGGCACGAAAGAAAAGCGTGTATGAGAGCTATCATAAGTGTGAATAAAGCAAAAGTTTTTTATCTAGATATAAAATTTTGACGCAAACTTCCGCTTCAATGGACAGAGTTTGTGCCACACTTATATGGGTACATAGCGTGATTGTGTATATAAATATACTTAAAATAAAAAAAAAATACAATATTTTTTTTTAATATCTACTGACAAACTGTTTATAAATTTAACCGTATTTAAAATAAAAAATTTGCTTCTAAGTTAAAAAATTAAGCTTTTTCTATTAACAATTAAATTCTTGCAAAATTTCATCTTTGACTTTTCTATTTAAGTTCATTACTAACTTTATTGATGACTTTACGATTCTCTCTCAACTACAATTACTTCTTCCTTCTTCTACAAGAAGTGCAAATATTTTTTATTTGTCTTTTGTTCATTCTAATCTTCCAACAAAGTCTCCCACTTATCATATGTGTCACTCATTTAATAAGTTAAGTTAGAATTAATTAAGTATAGATATTTTTTCATGTACTCTTCGTATTTTTATTAATCATTTATACAATTTACACACTTAATGTTTTTAAGTAAATTTATGTATTTTGTGAATATTTTATAAATTTATTTTTGTATTATTTACGCCATTTAATTGGACTGTTGCCTGATGTAATTAAATAAACAAATAAAAAGAAAAAAAAAGCAGATACTCGTACTATTTTTACAATAACATGATTTACTGATATTTTTACGTGCAACATAAGAAGGGACATTAGTTATCTATGGAAAGAATAATTTGATTTTGATTGGACAAACAAGTCTCTGTTCAAAAACAGATAAAGTAGATTATTGTTATCTTGACAGTTTGACAGTTATATATTCATATCAAAAACATCAATGTAACATGCACGAAAGTTGTACTTGTGATTAGAAACTTCTTGTATTTTTATTTTTGAATTTTGTAGAATATTGTACAATTGCATACAGAATTTATTTACCTTGTCTCTTTATGAAAAATTCTCTTATTTGTTGGTGATATTTTTTTAAGACAAAATTAATTGTGCTGTTTCTGAGTAATTTGAAATTTGACCGATTTTTATAAAAATAGAGAAAAAATTATTTAAATTATTTGTAGTTAAAGTAGGTAAATACGATATATATATATATATATATATATATATATATATATATATATATATATATAAGTTACATCATTGAAAATAGAATTTCTTTAATTTTCTAAAAATATATAATATGTTGCATATATTTTACTAAATAAACTAATTATAATAAATATATATATATATATATATATATATATATATATATATATATATATATATTTAAATAAATAAAAAGCGTAATACTCATTTCTAATATTTCCATAATAAAAATTATATTTATTATTTTACCATCCGTTACATAAATTAATTTTTATCCTACCTCATCTAGTTCACAATAAATATTTCATTCAAATCATCTAGATTAAAGTCTCATTCAGACTGCTGTTTTAGGCTTAGTTTTACGCACAAACACAAGAATTTGACAAATCCAAACGCTTGACATATTTTTAGTTTTTACACCAAGTGTTTGAATTGGTCAAATTCTTGTGCTTGTTCGTAAAACTAAAACTAAAACGGCAGTCTGAATGAGACTTTAATTTTATTACTTACTGCTACAACACTGTATATACCACTTGCCTTTGATACATATAAATATGTAATTATATATCATATCGTAATTTTTCTTCAACAATTTTCTCTAACAATTTTAAACAAAACAAAGATCAATTGAACATTATCAATAAGACAATTAAATTGAAATACAAAGTTTTTCATTTGACACAGCATTCACCAACTGATAGAAAATCCTTTAATACAGAAAATAAGAAAATTTCAAAATGTAATTAGACGCTATTTTTGAATCCGGAGTGATTTTAATATCGGTGGTATTATTTGTCAGTTTACCGTAATGTCTGTATGCAGCAAGTTTCCATTAATCCGTTCACCAGATTGCCTGCTCGAATTTCAATCACATCAAATTTCTATCAGATCTTCATCGTCTCAATTTACTACCACACACACAAACACTTACACAAACAAACACATCATAATAAACGTAACGCTTCGATTACTGTACATAATAATGGCGTAATATTAGCAATAGCTCTATATGTGGTAAGGCTCTGTTGTTCACATATACAAAGTGTCTCGTTCCCTTTACGAATAATATAGATAATAGTTTATTTATATACAGTATGTCTGTAAAAGTTGGCAACAAATGGGAATTTTTTTTATTATTGATTTTACGACAAAAAGTTATTCTTTATAAAAAGTTCTGCTTGTTGAATAAATAAGTTTACCATCAGACAATCAAGATTAAATGTACAGAATGTTCCTAAATTAAAATAACATAAAAGAGAAGTACCATTTATTAATTTTCAATAATTTTTCCTGTCAAACCAGTATGAGTTACAGTAAAAGTTACTTATCTATCACGTAGCTAATTTTTTTCTCTATTTTACTGAATTTTTTCAGATTTGTTTGAGCAAATTTTGAAAAAAGGCTTATTTTGAAAAAAAATTCCCTTGACATTACTTTCAAAAATTAAAAAAAAAAAAACAGTTTTTAATTTTTTTTCTAAACGATGCAATAAATGGTACTTCTCTTTACATGTTATCTTAATTTAGGACCATTCTGTACATTTAATCTTAGATTTTCTGATGGTAAACTTATTTATTCAACAAGCAGAACTTTTTATAAAAAATTACTTTTTGTCGTAAAATCATCAGCTTTTGATAAATGAAACTCCATTGAAATACGAACCCAAGCTTTCAATATATATTATATCATCTTCAAGGAGATTTTCTAGAGAAGTGTAAACTGACATCGATAAATAAATAGTACATTTTTAATGTGATAACCTTAATACGATATAATATAACGTAACTTAATTTAGAACTTAATGTATTGTAATAATAAAATTTTCATATTACATTGTCTTAGTTTAAAATTCTGACTAGTTTTACACATTCGTTTTAAGACAAAACTGTATAATTAAAAGTTGTTTAAAATTAAGTAACACACAAAAAAATCAGTCAAAATAATATAAACTTGATGTCTACGGAATTAGAGTTACTCAAAATAACTTTTTTCATATATAAACATAATGGATCATAGCATGTACTAATTTAGTCACGCGACTAAGAAGCAATTAAACACTCCTTAGTCGCGCGAATAAATACATACTACGACACATTGTATAAAATTTTGAAGGAATAAAGTATAAAGAGCCACAAAACAGTATAAATTTCACTAAATATTTTTTCTAGTTTCATTGAAAATGATATAATTTTTTTTATTTTAAATAAAACATTAAATTTTACGTTAAATTTGAAATTTAATGTCTATTTTTGGTTCTAGCTATAAAAACATTTAAAAACAAATTTAAAAATTTACATAGCTAATAAAACAAAATCATGAGTGACTAGATCTATTTAAATCTATAAAAACTTAAAGTTTAAATAATGTTAACAACTCAAGAATAATATAATAATAATAATTAAAATACTGTGTGATACAGTGCAACATCCGGTATACACATGCATAATCTATATCTCAAACAGTAGAGCATCTATCATTTGTCTTGGACAGTCTATTGTCTAATAAATTCAATGCCTACTTGAACGGGCATACACGTTTGTCCCGAGTAAATGGAGAGTTATATTCGTGACGTCATACGATTATACGTGAAAATCATTGTTTTATATTTTACGAAATACTAGGAGAATACTACACTCATTCTGCATGCAGAGTAAGGCTATTCATTATTCATCGTGCCGTTCGCTATGTTATTATTCTTTGTTTTACGCTTAAAATTTGTTCAAATATATATTCTCGAGTTTTGATTAATTACTTTACTGATTAATGTGCTCATTTCCAGGTAGATATTTTTCTTGCACGATAATTAGTGCTGAGATAGTAATAACATGTATTTACTTTTTAAAATATTACTATAGTAATTTAATTATAACATATATAATTAAATTTATACCTATGTATGAATAGTACAATGTCAGAATGATTCATTTTCCTTGTTCTTTCATGAAAATAGTTATTTATGTATCTAGGGTAGCAAAGAACATTTTGTCTCATTACGTATGTGACGGCAACAAAAAGAGTTTCCACTCTTGATGCATACAATATTTTTTTAACACTTTAACAACAACAAAAAAAAATTATTTACATATTTACAACAAATAAATAATCTAGTATCCGAATCACAAGTATACATTGAAATAAACAAATTAGTAATTAAAAAACGTGCGAGAAAGTATCATTTTCATTATTAATATTATAAAAAAAGTAGTTGGGTTTGTTTTTATTTGCTAACTTTTTGAATGATGCCCATTGATTGAAAGTTTTGCAAAAATTTAAAAAAAAACCTTTATTTACATTATTTTTAATATTTCAAAAATATGAATTACATAGAAAATTTATTTACATCGTTTATAGTTTTTGAATCATAACACAAATTTATAATTTTTTTAATGAAAGATATCAACTTAGAGTAAAACTAGTCTATTTCCAAAAATAAAACTGCTTTCGGTTCAAGTTCTGTATTAAAATTTCTATGTCAATGTCCGACTTCACGGATTATAAATAAATTTTAATACAGAACTTGAACAAAAAGCAGTTTTATTTTATATAGTAAGCTGTGAAAATTTTTTACGATGTTAGCCCTATTTCCATTTTTTATGATATTAAGATCAATCTATCTATCAATATTTAATTTCGGCTTACGTCTGTTTATTTGACAATATTCTCGACTGACAAAAACAAAAACAACTTTAAACCACTGTAACTCAAAACTATAAAAATGGGAATAAGCTAGTTATACTGATTACGAATCATTATTTATTTGGAATTTAATTAAGTAAATTTTCGGATTTTATTGATGCTACAAAAAATACGTTTAATAATAATAATAATATTAAATTCAATGGTAAAAAATCCTAAATTTACATTTCTATAAAATAAAACAAATTTAAAAATATAAAACAAACTAAAATACTTTTTCGAAAAAAGAAAATTCTATCATACGACCGCGAAAGCAAAGTTTTGAAAAATAGAAATTCTATGTATGTGAAAATTTTAATGTTCCCGAAATCCATCTGAAGATCTCTGCGCACGGCTCCCCGTGGACTAGTGTTAGCAAAACAAGAAGCTACTTCAAACAGAATATTCAAGTTGATGCCGTCGGGACACGAACTCGACACTTGAACTTGTAAGACATTCGTGCGATGCGGCTATGGCCACGAGGACTGGACATGTCCCACGAGACAAATGACCTAACATAACCACGCGTGCGCACACACTCCCAGCCGACCACAAAACTATAAGCCCAATGTCAGTGTCATATTTTCTGATTTATAGCGGAAATATAATGGCATCAAGTAGGATTTTGTTACGATTGTTCGTTCTTGAAAAGGCACCTTGTTAGCTTTTGTTAGTTTTACGTTTCAAATATAACTGAATTGTATTATGTGTTTTGAGCTTATTTTTATTTGTAGCATTGTAATATTTATATCCGTACTATTGTAGTATAATTGCTTTATCATAATACCAAACTCAATAATTTTTAGTAATCATTTTATTTTTATGTTTTATTATGAACTAATTTCTTATTAAATTAATTATATACTAAAATATTTAAATAAAATTTGGCTTCCTTTACTTAATAATTTATAAATTTTTTAATCTAATTACTTTGTCATCAAGTTACTTGTTTCTATGTTTTGTTTGTTTATTATTTATGTCATTTGTATTATTTTTTCCTGGTGAAGATATACGTAGGATGTATCGAAATGTCAATATTTAAATTTATATATATATATATATAAATGGATTTGTTACGGGATTACGGTAAATGTAATTGATTATTAAAATGCAAACATCATATTTCAATCAATTTATTGTTTGGAACCAATATTTCGCCAATAGTTTTTTGGCTTCATCAGGGTTGACACTGAATAAAAGAGAAAGATACAAGAAAATTTTTACAATCACCCAAATTAAAAATTCAAAATTACATAGAATGTTTGACAATAAAAATTATTAATGTATAACTTACATGTATGATATGAAATGTATGATATTTTTGTAAAAAATAAATAATTTTGGTTTTTATTATTCCATGTCTATTGCTAAAAAATTTTGTCTGTAGAATAAAAACTTTAAACTAGAAAATCGTTTCTTTGTAAAATATTCAAATAATAAATTAATAACAATAAAACATTTAAAATTATAGTCGTAGAGTAAAAATATTAAATTAAACACAAAACACTGATTATTTTTATAAGATTATAAATTAAAAAACTATGAACTAAGAAAATTTCTTATTAAGAAAATTTCAAAAAAACAGTTTGAATTTAAAAAACTTTTCAAGAACCGAAAACAAGTTATAACAACTGCAAACACCTTTTTTTTTTGGAAATAAATCATAAACTAATCCATGCTGTATTGTATAACCGTAATGACATGAAGTTGTAATCAAACTATTAAAATAAATAAACTTAATATTATTAAAATTAATATAATATATATGACTTAAAGATAGACTGTTAAAAAAACAAGGGTTTATTAAGATTGATTAAAAATTAATTTTTTATGATCTAAAGTCATTAAGTTGGAATAAGACGTCAAAGCGTTCCTCACGTCGTTTTTGTTATTAATAACCTCACTTTTATGTTTGGAGATATGATATGATTCTAGAGTCAGTCTTTTAAAATAATTACTTTCAGTCTCTAATATTATCGGATTCCCATAATCTGCACGATGTTTCGTTTTCCGTAAGTGTAAGGCCAGACTGCACATTTTATTGGTTTTGGTCTGGTCACTGCGATGTTGTGTCAAACGGTGTTTTAGATTCTGAGATGAGGTTCCAATATAAATTTTTTTGCAGGAACACTGAATTGCGTAGACCGTGTTGATAATATTTGACGAAAGAGATTTATCTTTGACTTTCGTATGCAGAGTGGAGATGGTTTTTCTATTTTTTGCGGCAATTCTGATGTCTTTGTCTTTTTTAAAAAGAGCCGTAAGCTTATTCGAAAGATTTTTGATGTTGGTGAGAGCAATATATTTGGTGGGATTGTCATTAGATAAATCATTCGTATTGGTCTGAGTCCTACGTTGGTTGTTGTTGTAGAAAAGTCTCCGAATCATTTGTACCGGATAACCATTTGACACAAGTAAGTTTTCAGCTATCTTTAAGTTTTTATTAACTAATGACACATGACTGATTTTATTAATTCGTGTTTTTAGATTTAGAACAATGTTAGTTTTCGTGCTGGTGCTATGATTAGACAAAAAATGAAGATATCGACCAGAGTGAATAGTTTTTCTGTACCAATCTAATTTAATAACTTGGTCTGTTGATCTTATAATTTTGGTGTCAAGGAAAAGGTACAGAATTTGAAGTTTCCTTTTCTATTGTGAATTGGATGTTATTATTATAGCTGTTAAAAGTGTCAAGTATTTCTTCATATCCTGTTTTAGGAATTGCTGTAACAATATCATCAACGTATTTATAGATAAATGGTAAGTGGAAAGACAGTTTTGGAATGCAGATGTCTAGAGCAAGATCCATAACGTATTGTGCAATGATTGGGCTAATAGTTGAGCCCATCGAACAGCCAAGTTGTTGTTGGTAAAATTCCCCATTGAAGGAAAATACATTGGATTTGTATATGAACGTAATGATGTCTATAAAATTGTCAATTGGTATGTTGGTGTGTACAGTAATCAAGTCCCATTTATTGCGTATAGCTGTAATAGTTATGTCTAAATCTATGTTTGTAAAAAGACTGACAACATCTAAACTAATAAGTACATAATCATCAGGAAGCTGTATATCCTGTAACTTTTCAGATAGCTGGAATGAATCCTTTATAAAATAGCTGTTATTTTGGTCGTACGCCGCAGTTAGAATCTGAGTTAATAAATTGCCAAGAGGAGCTGTAGGAGTATTGATGTTTGCAATGATGGGCCGTAAAGCTAGAGGTTGTTTATGCACCTTAGGAAGGTGCAAACAACCTCTAGCTTTACGGCCCATCATTGCAAACATCAATACTCCTACAGCTCCTCTTGGCAATTTATTAACTCAGATTCTAACTGCGGCGTACGACCAAAATAACAGCTATTTTATAAAGGATTCATTCCAGCTATCTGAAAAGTTACAGGATATACAGCTTCCTGATGATTATGTACTTATTAGTTTAGATGTTGTCAGTCTTTTTACAAACATAGATTTAGACATAACTATTACAGCTATACGCAATAAATGGGACTTGATTACTGTACACACCAACATACCAATTGACAATTTTATAGACATCATTACGTTCATATACAAATCCAATGTATTTTCCTTCAATGGGGAATTTTACCAACAACAACTTGGCTGTTCGATGGGCTCAACTATTAGCCCAATCATTGCACAATACGTTATGGATCTTGCTCTAGACATCTGCATTCCAAAACTGTCTTTCCACTTACCATTTATCTATAAATACGTTGATGATATTGTTACAGCAATTCCTAAAACAGGATATGAAGAAATACTTGACACTTTTAACAGCTATAATAATAACATCCAATTCACAATAGAAAAGGAAACTTCAAATTCTGTACCTTTCCTTGACACCAAAATTATAAGATCAACAGACCAAGTTATTAAATTAGATTGGTACAGAAAAACTATTCACTCTGGTCGATATCTTCATTTTTTGTCTAATCATAGCACCAGCACGAAAACTAACATTGTTCTAAATCTAAAAACACGAATTAATAAAATCAGTCATGTGTCATTAGTTAATAAAAACTTAAAGATAGCTGAAAACTTACTTGTGTCAAATGGTTATCCGGTACAAATGATTCGGAGACTTTTCTACAACAACAACCAACGTAGGACTCAGACCAATACGAATGATTTATCTAATGACAATCCCACCAAATATATTGCTCTCACCAACATCAAAAATCTTTCGAATAAGCTTACGGCTCTTTTTAAAAAAGACAAAGACATCAGAATTGCCGCAAAAAATAGAAAAACCATCTCCACTCTGCATACGAAAGTCAAAGATAAATCTCTTTCGTCAAATATTATCAACACGGTCTACGCAATTCAGTGTTCCTGCAAAAAAATTTATATTGGAACCTCATCTCAGAATCTAAAACACCGTTTGACACAACATCGCAGTGACCAGACCAAAACCAATAAAATGTGCAGTCTGGCCTTACACTTACGGAAAACGAAACATCGTGCAGATTATGGGAATCCGATAATATTAGAGACTGAAAGTAATTATTTTAAAAGACTGACTCTAGAATCATATCATATCTCCAAACATAAAAGTGAGGTTATTAATAACAAAAACGACGTGAGGAACGCTTTGACGTCTTATTCCAACTTAATGACTTTAGATCATAAAAAATTAATTTTTAATCAATCTTAATAAACCCTTGTTTTTTTAACAGTCTATCTTTAAGTCATATATATTATATTAATTTTAATAATATTAAGTTTATTTATTTTAATAGTTTGATTACAACTTCATGTCATTACGGTTATACAATACAGCATGGATTAGTTTATGATTTATTTCCAAAAAAAAAAGGTGTTTGCAGTTGTTATAACTTGTTTTCGGTTCTTGAAAAGTTTTTTAAATTCAAACTGTTTTTTTGAAATTTTCTTAATAAGAAATTTTCTTAGTTCATAGTTTTTTAATTTATAATCTTATAAAAATAATCAGTGTTTTGTGTTTAATTTAATATTTTTACTCTACGACTATAATTTTAAATGTTTTATTGTTATTAATTTATTATTTGAATATTTTACAAAGAAACGATTTTCTAGTTTAAAGTTTTTATTCTACAGACAAAATTTTTTAGCAATAGACATGGAATAATAAAAACCAAAATTATTTATTTTTTACAAAAATATCATACATTTCATATCATACATGTAAGTTATACATTAATAATTTTTATTGTCAAACATTCTATGTAATTTTGAATTTTTAATTTGGGTGATTGTAAAAATTTTCTTGTATCTTTCTCTTTTATTCAGTGTCAACCCTGATGAAGCCAAAAAACTATTGGCGAAATATTGGTTCCAAACAATAAATTGATTGAAATATGATGTTTGCATTTTAATAATCAATTACATTTACCGTAATCCCGTAACAAATCCATTCATATTCGTCACGGTAATAATTTCATATCATTTCTATATATATATATATATATATATATATATAGAACTTAATCCTAAAGTTTTTTTATTTTAATACTTATAATGAGTTTTGAATGATATCATATCATATTACATAATGTTTGTAATAGTTCTGATATGTATTTTTAAACAATTATGTTAAAATTACAGCAGTTGAGTAATTATACCTAGAAATACTGAGCATCATAGTGTCTCATGGTCTCTAGGTAAAATTACATAATTTTTTAGAGTGCACATAATACATTTTACAAAATATATCCATGTTTCTATAATATTTCTACCCAATATTTAATAGAAATAAATAAAAATCTTTTTAAAAAGTAATCTACCTTACTAACGGAAAAATTAAAAAAAAAAAAACAACTTTAACTCATATTTTCATTAAACCAAAAAAATTTCAGAGTATGCAATCAAAAACCAACAAACTATGAACAAAATAAAAGCTTCCATTTTGCAATCAAAATTTCGACACAACCACAACTCTACTTTCCATTATTTACAAACAACCAATATCAATTACAAAGAGAACTAAAAAAAAAAAATACATGAAAAAACTGTTTTCCAAATCAGTGAAAAATTCGTTCCGTAAAAATCAAATATGCTATCCGGTTAAAGCCTAATAGATTTTATATGCTTCTGTTCCGAATGGAGTTAAGAAGATAAGAGGTTTAATGTAATATATTTATTATTTGCCAATGGTGTGTGGCATTTAACATTCGGGCTATTATCGGACAGCAAAATGGCATATAGCTTTTACGCATTTAATTACATTCAGAGCCGTATCGGGAAAATTAAATTAATAGTTATTTTTTGCTTACTTCCCATATAATATGCTATTTAATGTAATATTTTTGCAGGAATTAAAATTATCGTATATTCAACAAGCTTAGAGCTTTTATTGTGTACGATGTATGATATACGAAAAAATATTCATTTTATAAATTTAATTACACTACTGTTAACTTTTAATCAGATTAAATATGTAGGATTTCCTTTTAGAAATTGTAGTTATGAAATTACTTATATGTAATAATAAATTTAATTCATTTCAACTATGAAAATTTTACTATAATATAAAGTAATATTATAATAAAATATAGAATAGTAAAAAATAAACCATCTCATATTAATATTTCAAATAGTAAAGTTTCTTTCAGAATTCATTATATTAAAATTTAAAAAGCTTCAGGATTAAGTTCTGTATTATGTTCAGAGATAAGCATTTACGCGCAAAAAAGTATTTTTAAGTCTAAGTGTAAAAAATGCGTAAAAAATATATTTCTTAATTCTGTATTGAAAATATATTTCTTAATCTATAAAAAATATATAAAAAGTACCATTTACATTTTAAATAACAAAAATTTAAAAATATTAAATATATATTTTTTCGATTTATTTAAAACTTTTCTTAATAAAATAGTATAAGTTATAATGCATTTGAAAAGAAAAAACTTTGAATCATATAAAAATAAAAATTATATTTCCATAAAACTGATAAAATATACATACCCTATAAACGCGATCCTGGATTTATAGTTCAATCTGAAAAAGAAAAAAATAATAAATTTCAACGTACATAATTTGTTGATAATTATCTATAATTATTTTCGTGATAATGATGTACGTGCAATGTATCAAAACGTCTAAATTTAATTAAAAATTATACCGAACTAAAACCTATAGCTTTTTTATTTTAATATAATAACTTTTAAAAAATTCTCTACTAGGTTGAATGTAGGGAATTTAACCTAACATTAAATGCAGTCCAAAAATCTAAATTACAAACCCATCGGAAAAAATTACTTCCGTTAATTAAAAAAAAAACCTTTCCAATTTGTCAAATCACCGACGATCTGTTTACCGAAAACTTCGACCAAATTTCACAGGAAAACACGAAAAAAGCAGAATGCGTTTAATAAAACCTTCAATCGTACAAACGATACGATCTGTTTCTCTAAAACACATAGACACATACACAAATAAACGAGGAACCCCTGTATAATCTGCCCGTGTGTTGACCGGCTGATGTCAGCACCAATGTCGGCCAAATAACGTACGCACGCACGCAAATTACCGAAACCTCGTTCGATGTGTGTATCTTCACCCCCAGAGGGCGTATATATGTATTATATGAGCGAGTATACGGTGACAGGATGGGGCCCGTATGTATTTGTATCGGATTCTCGGGTTTTAGGGAAACACCAACGCGACGCGACACATTAGGCGTTGATTCCTAAGCCAATCATCGGATTTTGTATGCGATCGGATTGATTATTGATTCGATTCTAATTAGATTCAAGCGTAATTATCGACGGATAAGTATTGAATTATTAAAGCTTGTAATTTAGATAATTTTATAGTTGAATGAAAATGAATGTATATAAATAGGAAAAATAAAAATAAATACAAATATTAGAGAAAATAAATATGAATATTTTACTATATCTAGGTATATTTTCATCACCATTATCATTAATATCAACTTATATTCTATAAATGATTTAAGCGATGTGTTTTATTTTAATTATTTATTGTATAAATTTAATAAAAACACTAAATTGCGTTTCTTTTTGTATCACAATAATTAAATGTGTTACTTTTAAACCTCAATAGATCACTCCACCTTCAAACATTCACACAAACACGCTCTTCTATTCCTACTACTTGGAAACATTCGCTCATACAAAACACTCTCAATCATACCATTCCAACTACTCATCGGTTGTTCACGCAAACGCAAACCTTCAAAATTATTCTCATACATTCTTTTAACTAAACGATCATTAGGCATTCGCTCAAGATGACCGAACCATTTCAAATAACATTAACTTTTGCAACAACATTTCTTTCAATTTCACACTCATCATACACTAATCTATTTCGTACCCGATTTCTCACGTAAAATCTCATTTCCACAGCAACTATTTTCCTTTTATGCTTTTGCAACCAAACCCAACTTTCACTACAATACATCAACGTAGACACCAAAACAGCATCGTATATGTCCAAACGGGCTTCTCTGGAAACATTTACGTGTCTAGCAAAAATACCCAATGCATCCAAAACCTTAAAACCAGCATTAACTCTCTTTTAAATCTCACGATCAAAGCGACCATCCATAGACAATAAACTGCTCAAATACACGAATACATGTAACTGCTCTAAACATACATTACATTCAGTCGTCAAGTCACCTTTCTCAAAAACGAATACTTTACACAAACATTTAAAAATAAGAAAATCTTAAAAACATTATAGAAAATAATTTCTCAATTGGTTTCTCATTTAGTTTGATTAAAAACATAAATTAATTACAAAATTTTCACCAATAAAATTGCTTTTTTCATTCAAAGTATATTATCATATCTATACTCGACTCAATGCATGTATTATCGTACCTATAAATACATCCCCGTCAACAACAAAAAAAAATCCCATTTTTCCAGTACAAAAAAATCGAGCTATATCTCTTCCAGTATCATACAAAAAGCATTCGCAATCATAGCGAAAAATCCATTCTCGATCAACACAAATCTCATGTTCGCATTCACACCCCGTCAAGTGAGTTTTCAAAACCGAATCGAAGAGAGAAATGTGATTATAATCGTTAGTATGTATATCCCAACTGTCACGTATCAACCAAATTTCAAACTGTATGTGACACCGAATCCATTCAACGGAAGCCGGAAAATCTATGTATGTGTATACAATTTGACGAGATTTTAACACCATATTGGATGATGACGTGGCTCTTCTGTCTACCAATTTCTGATGTTTCAACAACGGACAAGTTATTATTAAAAATCACAATACATGTGGCCGAGATCGAAACTGTTTCTGTATTCATACAGCATTTTCCCGATTGTTACGTTCATTCGAGTGAATTTGTTGAATTGTACGATTGAGATGTGTTTCCAAGTAGTAGGACTAAAAGAACATGTATGAGAAGAATTATGAATGTGGATGAAGCGAAAGTTGCTTGTTTGGATAGGAATGTTTGAAGGCGACTGATTTCAGGATGGTGAAAAGAGTTTGGGCCACACACGTTTGGGTACATGGCGTGAATGTGTATGTATGTATGAGATGTGAAAAAAATTTGTTTAAAATAAAACGGCTTTAGGTTGTAGTTCTGCATTAATATTTATTAATATATTCGATAATATATTAATATTATTCGACGTACTCAACGTACATCTTCATCCGAAAAAATGACATACACGACATATACAATAAATAAACAGAACATCGAAACTAGTTGCTGAGTAACAAAATAAGTAACTAGATTATAAAATTTATAAATTTTTAATTAAAGAAATCGAAATTTTATTTAAATCACTGCCCCTTCACACTGA
The DNA here is from genome assembly GCA_963966155.1 of Clivina fossor. Taxonomy (NCBI): domain Eukaryota; kingdom Metazoa; phylum Arthropoda; class Insecta; order Coleoptera; family Carabidae; genus Clivina; species Clivina fossor. Next base: position 7,852,766 of record OZ014564.1, on the reverse strand, counting down.
TTGATGTTATCTTTTTCTTTATAAATTTTGTTGCTTTTCTTATCAATCTACTGTTAATATTGATGGATACTGCAATTATTACAATATCTTCGAATTTTACCCAAACGGGTGTGGTACAAACTCTTTCCATTATCCCGAAATTAGTTTCCTCCAAACATTCCTATCCAGACAAGTAACTTTTTCTTCATCCATATTCATGATATTCATTCTTACCTTCTTTCGTACTACTTGAAAACATTGGCTCACGCAAAACAGTCTCAATCATACTACTCCATCTACTCATCGGATGTCCATACAAACGAGTATATAGCATAAAATTATAATACTCCGTGTCAGTAGTTTTAAAAAGTATCGGTTATTCTACAAAATTAAATACTTTTACAAGATAGCAACATTTTTTTTTATATTTCATAGTAAAATTAAATTAAATTTAATTGATAAATATAGCACCAATATATTTACCTAATGTAAGAGAACCAAACTCAATTATTTATTTTCAATAACTCTTATAATTAGTAATACAATACCAAATGATAATCTACTTTATTATAAATACCAGAATTTAAAAATATTATCTAGTAGTTTGTAAACAGATTCTGACTTTTATGTTTTACTATTTTTATTTTTATACTGAAAATTAATACTACTTTTAAGAAACACGTCATACTGTAAAATGGTTAATTTTGTAAAACAAAATCAGTAGCGTTATTTTTCCATGATCACGTTCAGTACGTAGCAACGTAACAAAACTTAGTGTGCAGATCAGATATCAAACCGCGCGCACGAGATATAATTTTTCCCGCTTGGCTGTCGAAGAAGATCCGATAATAAATGCCACATCGATCCGGCGCATCGTGTTTGAGATCCGTCATCCGTATCGAACGCCACGGATCGCCCGGTATTTATAACATTGTTAGTTCGATCGTTCACCGTCATTCTATATATAGAGAGAAAAGCCGCCGATGGCGCTAGTGGCAGCCATCGCTTTTGTAATGAAGCGAGCCCATCACTTTAACGGTCAACGGAGATAAGCTCTTTTACGTTTTATTTCTAGTTACGTTTTTCCTTATTAGTTTTTCAAATAATTCCTATTTTATTTTTCGGATCGATTTTCTATTGTATAAAATACGTATTATGATGCGAACGATGCGATGTATAAATCCTTATAAATTGTTATTCGAAACGAAGTTCTTCAGATTTAACGATATTGTAAGTTAATTTAATTTTTGTACAATTTATTTGTCACTGGTTTAACTTATTGCTTTTATAATAAACTGTAAAAAAAAACAAATAGCGAAATTACAGAAAATTTTATTATAAAAAAAATCTGTAACTTTATTTTATTATAAATATTCTGTATTTCTACCTCAAAATTCTATAATTTTTACATAATTCATAATAATCACTTAAAATATGTAAAAATGACCTAATAAGTATGTAAAATTGCTTACTTTCTGGAAATTGCATTGGTAGTATAACTTCTTAAATTATATAATATGTATTACAGCTTGCATGTTAATATCTGTACAAATTCATCAAAATAATGAAACTTACTAGTACATATTTTGTGTACTAATACTAATAAAATATTTTAAGTTTAATTCATTCATTTCAAAATATATCCTTTATGTAAATTTAGAAATGCATGTAATTATATCAACAATAATATTACAAAACTAAGCTATTAATGAAATATTCCTGACAACAAAACTGAAGTTCGGTAAATTTACTAATAGTTGGTAATATCATATTACATAATGTTTGTTGGGATATTATATTATGAGTAATTATATCTAGAAATACTGAATATCATAGTGTCTCATGGTTTGTAGATAAAATTACATTATTTTTTTAGAGTGTAATAAACTGAAACTTTGAATAGAATTAATAAAATATTTCATAAATAAACAAAAATTCCTTATCCTTATTCTTAATTTAATACAAAAAAAAAACTTCTTAAATCCGTGCACATTTCAGTGAAACGGCTAAAAATTATTTATCCCCCATGATATTCTCGTTTTCCGTACGCATACCTTCCGAAATCCTACCAACCGTTTCAAAACAAAAATCCCTAACGTGTCCCGGATTACACTAGTATCAATGCATGTGTATGTGTGTGTGTGTGTGTAGGTGTGTGTCGCCCATGTGCAGCTGTGACCCGACGATGAATATTTGAACATCCGCGTTTCGCTAAACTTTGACTGGGCTGCTCCGTTCCCGAGCAGAGTCTCGCGGGAAATATAAAAGTTTGCCAATCCGGCACTGGTATGGGACACTTTTTTAAAGTCGACGGTAGACGACGTAACAAGATGGCATAGTTTGGCCAAATTCGAGAAAAAAAAGTATACTTAGAGGTAAAGTAAAAGAAGACGAAATGATGATGAATTTGGATTAAGTATGAAGAAGATATACAAGTTTATAAGAAGTTTGTCTAATTTAAGTTAGGTTATTAGGTTGGTCCTATTTACTAGAATATATTTCATATTAAATAATTTTATTTTTTACTTTATTTTGATTTATTTGAATATAAAATAAATCAAAATAAAATAGTTCAATTTATAATACAATTATTAGTATGTTTTCCAGAAAAAAAAAAAAAAAAACTAACTGTATGAATAGCAAAAAATGCTCAACAAGCAACTGAAATACTAATGAAAATTCCAAAATTTTATTTAAACCAGTTTAATTATAAAATGGAATGTTTCATTACACGTTTATTCACGTGAAATTACATTTTTAAGCAATATTTTTCATTTAGTTGGTATTTTACAATGAAGAATAACAGTTGTTAACCTAATGAAAATGTACATGCAATAATATATATATATATATATATATATATATATATATATATATTTATATTCAAATATTTTTATATTAAATAAATAAATAAATAGACATACCGTCGAATTCAATACTTGGTATGTGCAGTTATGTGCTTGTATTTGGATGAATAAAATAATAAGTTATAGCGTTTTCAATTTACCATATACTCGTATAAGTAATAAATTTAGTGAATGCATTTTTTTTATTATACACACAAAAATTTTATTTGAGAATAATAAATAAATTGAAACATCTTGTAACTGAAATTAATCGATAAAAATATCATGCAATTACGACGGTTTCTATAATGAAGTTATATCAATTTGAAATTTTAGACAATTTGTCAAAATATAAGCATTATACATTTAAGTAACTTTAAAAAGCTATAACTTCGTTATATTTCAACAAAAATACATGACTTCTAACACGTTTTAAAGGAAATTTAATGTACTTTTATAATTTTGACGTTTAAAATCATTTAAATCAAGTTCTAAGTGTCTTAGAAGTGCTTAAATGCTAGAAAATCAGAAAAACATCAATTCTCGAACTTCAGTTGTCTTGAGGTACAAATTATTCAAAAAAATTTGAGCTAAAACGCTTCAAACATTGATTTTTGCACAATATCCAACAACTTAGAGTATATATATATATATATATATATATATATATATATATATATATATATATATATAAAGTTTGAAAAATCGTTCAATTGCGCTAAAATAAATTTTCTCCACGATAGCCAAACGAGGTAAAACTTAATTTCGTCTAATTTTAAACAGCATTATGTTCACAGTACATTAATAATATTGAACTTAATAACAATGTTACAGATACACACAAACTTATAGTCCTTTACAAATTTTGAAAGCTACAAATTGAATAGAACAGATAAAGTTCGGGTAGTTACAGTTGATATAGACAACGGAGGCATAACACATTATTTACAAAATAAACTTAAGTTAGTAAAACCCCGTACAAATAAAGACGACAAACTTCCTACAACCCGATAACTTCGCATCAGCCTGTATAATATTTCCTCCCTCTGGTAAGGAAGACGAATGTCCAAAGATAATGGAAAGAATAATGGAACCGCGCACACGCCGCGATCCAATACAGGACCGGGCGTGTAATAAGACCAAGTGAGGGTTAAGTTCAGTTCGGAAACAACATTAATCTTAGATATGCGGGGACAGCGCGCTGCTTGCGACAACATTCGTATAAATATTTCATATTTCGATATGCGACCCCCCAATCAAGATGCACGTGCTACCGCGTTCCAAAATTCTAGTTTCTATTGTGTTTGAAAATTGGATTCTCTTATACGGTTTGTTTCTACTTAATATCGTCGGATACATCAAGATAAATGGACTAATTCTGTATTTGGTGGGTGGTGCATTTTATTTTGAACAATAAATTTTCATAATTCTACTAACGGCACTGACAGTATTTGGTCTTATACAATTTGAATGAGTTATAAAACTGTCATATTTTCCAAAGATATGATAAACGGAAACATACTAGATATAATACAATGAAAAGGTTTTAGCTACAAAGACGCAAGTGCACCTCCATGAATGTATATCCAGGGCTTCGAACCGTTATATATTTCGTTCCGGTTCAATTAAAAAAAAAAATGTATCGGTTCGGTTTCGGTTTTCGTTCCCGTAAAAATATTTTTTTTGTTTTCAATTCAGTTCCGAGTGATTAACTTTAAAATTTTTCAATTGTTTTTAGTTTTACTTATTTTGTACCATAATTTAGAAAATTTTATTTCTACTTTTATAATAAGCATACTACATAAATTGATACAATAATATAATATGAATAATAATAATTATTAATTAATTGAAAGTATAATAATTAAAAGTACATAACATATGATAATAATATAATTTGTTATTCGAAACTAATACTAATACTAGATATAATTTTTATCGCCGCCAAAATTAAAATCGGTAGATCAAATAACATATTAATAACTTCTAATAACAATTAACCAATTTTAAAAAAATATTTTTCATTCTAAAGTAGAAACATTTTACTATTGAAAAACTAAATATTAATTTCAAAACAAAACGTCGATTATTAATAAATATTAATATAGAACTACAACCTAAAGCCGTTTTATTTTAATATAATGAGTTCTAAAAGATTTTAACTATATTAAATAATAATTTACTTTACTAAATCTAAAATTCAAAATTAGGTGGCACTAATTTTGACCCCAATACAAAAAGAGTACTTTATTTATTATAAAAACACTCTGAGAACTAACACTAAATAGAGCTCGCCCAACACTTTTTATATAAATTTAATTGAATACCTACTTTTTAGTATTTATAAAATAACAACCATGATGATAATAACTTTTTACTTAATATTATCATAAAAACATATTTAACACAAGCTATTACACAAAAATGTTGTTAATTACAAGTAAATAATAAATTTGTTGCAACAAGGTAATTAAAAATAAATAGCCATAATTACGTACAATATCGGTACTTTATATTTACGATGTAAAAAAATACCATTACCACCAAATTATGTGATATATCTCAATTAATATGCATAAGTATTGCTAGACATGAAAACTGTAAATATAAATTTTCAACATAGTTAAAAATCTTTGAGAACTGAATATATTAAAATAAAATGGCTTTAGGTTATAGTTCTGTATTAATATTTATAAATAATCGACATTTTGACGTACTCAATGTACGTCTTCATCAGGAAAGAAAGATACAAATAATATTTATATATTTACATTTACAAGTAATTAGATCATAAAATAATATAACCTAAAGTTGTTTTATTTCAAAGCAAAACCCATTATTTCTATTTAAAAAAAAATATATACATCAGGTATTTATTAATAAAAGTTTACATAATAAATGAACCGATAAGCGTTGCGTTTTATATATTAAAAGATAACATAATATACGTTTACGCCATGTATATGCATACAGGAATGGCACAAACTCTTTTCATTCAAACATAAATTGGTTTCCGTCTAATATTCTTATCCAAATATGTAACTTTCGCTTCATCTACATTTAGAATACCTTTCGTACATGTTCTTTTGTTCTTATCAATAAGCAACATTCACTTCAGCAAAACGCTCTGAATTATGTCAAGTCAATATTCATTAAACGTCCACGTAGATTACATTTTTAATATTATCCACATTTTTTTTTATCAAATCTTCAGTTGTCGTTTGTTCAAGATGGCTAAACTTTATAGACAAGTATTTGTTTACCAATATCATTAATTAGTTTTTAACGTACGAGTATATTGTTAATTTAAAAGAAATAAAATCATTGTGTTAAACATACTGCTTTCTTATGATATAATATTATTAGATTTTATTAATAAATTTTCCAAAATTTTACTACACAAAACAAAAAATATCTAGTCGGTTAAAGTTACAGCTTAGAGGGTAAAAAATATCTTCATTAAAGATATGAAAGCGGCCGATAAAAAATGCACTTTAAATTCAATTACGAAACAAAAAACTAAAATTCAAATTTCTGCTATCAACGCCCGTAAAAAAATTCCAAAGTAAAAAAAGCATCTACTGTAAAGATTATTCTCCCCTTTGAAGAGAAAAAGATCACCTCAAAAAGCATTTTCGTCTCCGCAAACCATCGCCGGAGGCCAACACGGTGAAAGATTTGCAAACAGCGTAAAACTTGGCACAACTTACACTTGAACGCCTACGATATGCCTCGGCGTGGCGTGGCGCGGCGTCTGTGCGAAAGCACAAACCGAAGCAAGCAGCGCCGCGTTGCGGTGAAGATATTAAGTTGCCATCCGCATCGTCGTTTCTAAAACTCTAACGAGACTTGAACAAATTCAAGCGGAATCCCCGCCCGTTTCCTGAAACAATTGTGATATGCGTGTAGGTGAAAGATCGCGACGAACAATTGTTGAGTGTGCAGACAATTGTAATCTACAATACGTTTTCTGCAATGCATACAATAAGTTATAATGTTCTTAAAGTTCTATCAGATTTTGCAAGATTGTTTTACATACAAATTTTAATACTATTTCCAACTTTCGAATATTTTCTTCGTACTAATACTTTAAGATTATATTCGATAAAAGTATTATTCATAAATATTCTATTGTTATAGTAAATCTTTTGTGTCTACAATGTTAATATTGTTGTACTACAATAAATAGCAAAAATAAAATTCTTAGAAACTTATTACTACAAATTTAAATTATGAATTTTATTTATTGTTTAAAAAATACCGAAATATGTATTTGATATATTTTTCTAAACAACCTATTATTTTTCAAATGCATCCTTGTCACTCTAAATATAAATAAAAATCAGTTAAACTACGTCGCTTGTGAGTTGAGACCCACGTCACAGATTGCTAAACAAATAACACACTTTATTCTATCGTACTCTTTCTTATTGCCTACTTATAAACATCTATTTCAATGTATTTTGTATTATTTTGTATGTATTTTGCTATCCTTTATGAATATCGTAAGAAAAATAAGAATTAACTAAAGGACAAACTGCTACGCACTACTCACATACTTCTTAAAGAATGGAAATAAGTACGAGCTAGTGGAATTGACTTATAGACAGCTAGTTCATAATGTAAGATTCATCTAATTAAGGACACAATTTACAATATTTTATAAATTACATACATACACAATCACGCCATGTACTCCAAAAGAGTGTGGCACAAACTCTTCCCTTATCCCCAAATCAGCCTCCTCCAAACATTCCTATCCAAACAAGCAACTTTAGCTTCATCCATATTCATAATTCCTCTAATACATGCTCTTCTATTCCTACTACTTGGAAACTTCCGCTCACGCAAAACACTCTCAATCATACCACTCCAACTACTCATCGGCCGCAAGATATAATGTGTGAATTTCATAAATCATTTCTTAATATCTCCACATATGCATACAAATAACCGTTTACCCGCCGCCAAAAACCACTAGCGAAATCGAGCTAACCGAGCGGAAACCCACCACGTATGAGCAAACGTTTGTCTCATCGTTCGGGTGCCTTTTAGTTAAAGTAGCTGGCGCAGCGTGACGTAACTTAAACGTCGAAGTGTGCGGGTAATGGACAAAGTAGGTTCGAACACCGATCCTTGAGGGACACCTCTATGCACCCTTTACACCTTGTCGAATGTTATTTTCCGAACCCAGCTCGACGACACTAAAATGTTTTGAAACCGCTGATATATGTCGCAATTTTAACCGGACATGAAAAGTTTTATAACGGCGGTGGTCAGACATATTGCAGCACCAACAACCAGCAAAGATAAACTGCAAATTCTTTTTAGAAAGATTTACGAGTTGTTTTATTTTATAAGAATGCTCGTTTTACGGTTTGGAAACTTGTTAAAAATTGGAATAAATTATGGATTCAATTTGCTTGTAAATATTTTAATTTTTAAATTTCTCTAAAAGATAAAAGTTATTGATAGCATAATTTCACTTACAACACTACATTTAAATAATTACCTATAATTCATATGTCTCTTAAATTTTTATAAATCACGAGATAAATCCTGAAGAAACATAGTAAACCAAAACGTATTATAATTAAAATAAACAGAATTTAATTCTTTTATTATAATAAGTTCTGAAAAGTTTTTTATTTTGTTAAATACTAATAAAAAAAATTCTATTCAATAACTACAATAATTTTAATATTACAGATATATTACATAAATTTCTGAACAAGAATATTATCCTAAATTTCACATTTAAAAAGTGATATGATACTAATTGTAAGGTAAAGATGAAATAATATTTCCATATTTATATTGCAGTTAGTAATTATTTTTTTAATACAGTATAATAAATGTAATAATATATGAATTTATAACAGTATTTTTTAATCCAAATTGCAATAAATACTAAACAAATTACTACAAAACCTATTAATTAAAATATACAATATTTTTAAAAAAATTTTAATCAAAAACGCGGATAGAAATGTTTATCGGACACTAATTTTTGCTTAAATAAAAAATTTTGTGTCACATCCTTATGGATACAAAGCGTGATTGTGTATATATATATATACATATAAAAAGTAAAAATAATTTTTTCCAAAATTAAATATTTTGGTACAGATTTCCATTCTAATCTAAATTTTATAAATAAAATATTAACAAAAAAAAAAGAGTTTAATAATGCGAATCTTTTCAATCTTCAGAACAACATAAAGAAGCAATATTTTAGCTTATCACAACCAAACAAAATTCTATCTCGACAAAATCAAAACCTGAACATTCACCGTTCGAACAACTAATAAAAAGAGTAACTGAAAAGTCTAAGTGAGAAAAATAAAACTAGACAAAGCAAAGAGAAAGAAAAATCCATCGAGCTGAATAAAGCAAAGGTGGAAGCCACTAAAAGCAAGCGAACGGTGGCTGGGGCTTGGGGCTTTCACAAACGCCATCGAGAAAAAAGGCGCTACAGAGAGATGAAAGACCTGGCCAGACAATACTCATCCACCGTAAACGGCGGGAGAACGAAGGCACCACCGCCGGCATTGAACTACTACGGGCCTAGGTGGCGGTGATAAATATACAGTGATGGCGGTGTGCAAGTGACGTCGAGAGATACGTTCTTCAAATGATGGGCGATATTCTGGAAACGCACTTCCTTTTCATTTCGAGTTTTTTTTTTTATGAATGGCGGGCAAGCATTTGATGCTCCATGTTCAATGTGGCCCTCTATATTATACGTAGATATACACGGAACATTTTTCTTTCGCATTTCAAGTTTTTTATATTCAATGGCACTCTATGATTATTTCTGCCAAAAAAAAATTGCGATTCATCGGAAGAAATATTAAAGGCGGATTGCAGAAAACGTTGTTAAACGCTTTATAAGTTAACCGTCTTGTTAAATAAATAAATAAATAAATCTACATTAATCATCTCCTACATCTCTAACTTTGCTAGATTATCCCTTAGGATAAAAAGGCTACAGCTTTTCAGTTCTTCGATTATGTGTGTGCCCAAACAGCTTAAAAAAATTTGTTTGAAGTGATTTTGTTTTCTTTATGAGTTACGCTTTTTGGTTATATTGACCCGTTTCAGCTTATGCAATCTTCCTAAAGTTTCAATGTCAAAATTACAATAATTTTAATTATATTTGTAAATTGGACAACAGATTCGTAAAATTAAACTACTTTAATTAAAAATATATATTAAAAAAATTTAGAATAAGTTAAATGTACAAATTAATATTTTTAATATGGCATGCATGATACTTTATTTACATTTTAGTAAACTATTGACATACATCATTGTTATATTGTTTTCTCTATGTTTTATCTTTCACATTTATTTATATAATAAATAATAAACATAGTAAAGAGTTTTTCAAAACTCATAACATTAAATAAACAAGATCATAAGCATATGGGTAAACCCATATATAAAATACTTTGACATCATCAATTATTGGCAAAGCTATATAACAATAAAATAATATAATTTTTGCGAGTAGTAAAAGAATATTTTGCAAATTTTTTACTAATTTTAGATAAATAATGTAGCTATAATTGATTTTTAAAAGTTTACTTACTTTTTTAACTTTAACCTAGAGTTTTTTTTATTTTCATAAATAATAAATATCTTAATTTTCGATTACAAAAAAGTAATTTTTAACCATTCTGAATTGAAATCCTTGTGATTAAAAAATAGTTTTATATTTAAAAACTAAATTAATATTTGTATATATTAGGTAATATTTTCTAAATAATTTTTAATATTGTAGATACTACTACGATATATCAGTAAATAAAATAAAATTACAACTACTAAAATAAGTAAGTAATAGAAATTATTACTACATTAATAACTTATTTATTACAAAAATAGTTTTTACATTAAAATTATAATCTACTCCTATTTTTTATTAAAACCTTTATATTTTATTAACTGTTACAAACAGAAAAATTTATGATTTTTCCATTTGCAATTAAAAAATTCAACATTTAAACATTTTGTTGAAAGAAAAGCAGCATAAATTTCGTATCTAGAAAATATATTACAATTTTTTATCAATTTAACAGTTTTTTCTTCGAATTAAAAATGCTTTTAAAATAATAAATGAATTATGTTCATGAATAAATATATTAAAATAACGACTTATTCTACATTATATTTTATTAAAAGACCATAAATTTATTCTTTGCATTAAAAAACATTTTGTTACAAAAAATCCATTAATAGAAAAATACGTTCTATTTATTGATCAATTTAGAAATTACCAAGCAATTTAGATTAAGAACTCAATTACATAAAAAAAATTAACTAAAAAAACTAAATTATAAAGTAACTTGTTTCTAGCATAGCTTGTCTGTAATTAGCACCATAAATTACAAAAAAAAAAAAAACTATTGCCGAGTAAATAGTACATATAATTATTTTTCACGACGACAAGAAAACTTTATAAAATATTTTAATTAAAATTTCCCCGAAGGAAAATAAAAGAATCGGAGAAAGATGAAAGTAGAGTAAAAATTGAAGAATGGATCGTTTGCAAGAATACGGTGACTTTTCAATTAGCTAATGGAAAACAATTATGGCAATTTCGTTCCTATGGCACCTAACTTGTTCCTCTTCCTCCGCTAGATACTCACAATATAAACTCCGGGGACAGTTTGCTTCCGGGCTGATGAACGCCAATACGGCGAGATCCGAAACGTTAATCTTGGAACTTGATAACATTAAGGTATTTTAATTAGTTCTTCCTTGCAGCTTTTGCCAATTATCTGGAGGAATATACCGGAAAAACTCCAGGACAGATACGTACTGATAAAAAATTGACATGACCTATTTCTCTCATAAACATTATCGAAACTGCTTTTGTGATGGGAAATAAATAAAAAGTTATTGTACACAAAAACCTAATTATAGCTATTTGATATTTATAACCCAAAATATTTTCTTTCTGTGTAAATAAAAAAACCAAATAAATATAAATATAAAATTACTAATTGTAATGTATTATTTGTATTTATGTATATACATTTCAAGCACCAACAAAAGTAATAAATTATAAATCAATTCTATTGATCTATTGTAAATAATGAAATATTATCCATTTTTATCATGATATCTTGATCATCCAAGTCTACTTTGATTAAATTCATTTTTCATATAAATTCATATATATATATATATATATATATATATAGTTTTCAGTAAAATAAATCAATATTTTTGCATAATTTTGTCCATGCTGCTTCCCACAATTCAAAATGACATCAAATGGTATCAAAATAAAAAATTGAAAAGCATTTGTACTATTAAGTTTGTTGATTTATATTAAAATAAAAATATTTTAAAATTTAGTTGTTGTATTAATTTAATTAAAAATCGATATTTCGACGTACTCTACGTACATCATCAGGAAAAATGATACTGTGATTTTATTGTACATTATTACAACGGTATTTTTTAAAAAAACATACATAAGAACAATTTTACAATTTTATATTTAGGACATGTATTTTTTGAAAGTTAAAAATGTTTTTTCAAAACTTAAAAAATACCCTTTTTATGATATCAATTCTATATACAATTTTTTTTGTTAATAAACAAGTTTGTGTTATGTTTTGCAAAAATAAGAAATGAAAATTACTATTTTAATTCAAAATTAAAATCGTCCACTTTTCATTTAACAATTAAAGTTCTGACACAGGATTAAATTTGTCTTCCAAAAATTGGTTTTATTCTATGTTTAATTATAAATAAATTTTATATACAATGATACAAGTGTAAAGAAAGAATTTGTAAAATAATTTAGTTAAATTGTACACTAATAAATTAATTTTTATAACTGAAATATTAATATCATCTTATAGAAAAAAAAAAACACTAACAAAACTTTAATACTACTACACAATAATAAATCAAAATAAAAAAATCGTTAAAAAATAAAATTAAGAATCCGTTCCTGCTTCATTTAAAAATCCCGACAACCTGCAAATTCCAAACGAATAAGACGAATTTTTAAAAGCATTCAAACTTAAATTCAATATAAGTTTTGAGTGTTCCGCCAGTTTGAAACGGTACACATTCAAAATTTAATTATAAATTGTTTGAATAGAGCCACGGTGAGCTGTGCGGCGTTGCAACCATTTACCGGTACCGGTACCGGTTTTCAACTAGTCTGTACTAGTCCCGTAATTAACAAATCCAAGGCGTATGCTACGCTAATGGTGAAACATGGAAAACCTATTGTTCTCCAACGAACACAAGATGCAGCATGCTAGAATTGAATTTAGACTAGTGTTATATATGAAGTAAACGCTTGCAATTCCATCATCTAAAATTTATATGTAATTTACGTTGTAATTCATATTGATTTTAAAACATGCAAATTTCTTTTTGAGTACGATAAATTGAATAAATATCAATGATTATTTAAAAATTAAATCAAAAGTTTGTCAACTTATATCGTCTGGGAATCGAACCCAGGACCTTCTTGTATCCGGCAAAGTGCTCTTACCATCTGAGCTAACGATACAGACGATTAAGTTGACAATTTTTAATCAAAATAAAGTATTCATAATTTGTATATTCACCTGCATACTACTATGATTACATTTAAGCAAATTTGTAGCCTAGTATGTTGGATTAATACGTATGAAAGATATTAGTGTATTTATTCGAGTATAACGTCCGAAAGACAATGTGTAAATAATTAATTTAAGTAATTGTTTAACGCCATAAGGCTATATAGTATAGTTCAAATTGAATAAATATCAATGATTATTTGTATCAATGTTATTTGAATAAATATCAATGAGTATTTGATTATAAGTTGACAAATTTTTGATTTAATTTTCAAATAATCATTGATATTTATTCAATTTAAACTATAATCAGTCTGATTCTCTAACGAAGTTGCCAAATTTTAACAACGTTGCTAACAACATTAACCAATAACATTAGCTGACACTAAATAAAAAATTAAAATGAGAAGTGTTATATTTGTTTCTATTGGTTATAGTTGTTAGCAACGTTGCTAAAACTTAGCAACTTCGTTAGAGAATCAGGTCGTATATAGCCTTATGGCGTTAAACATTTACTTAAATTATATATATATATATATATATATATATATATATATATATATATAGGTATATATTTAATATCAAAATAAAGGTCCTTTTTAATTTTTACATAACGTCACTAATAGTTTTTTTTTTTTTTAGAACAAGTCTCTTAAAGAATATTGGCAATAGCCAATTACGAAATACAAAAATTTTTATTTTAACGAACCGTTAGTAAGTCAATTATTAAGTGTAAAATAAACTTTTGACCCACTTATGTAAAATAATTCATTTGAATAAAAATTCCATAAACAAAATTTTAATCCAAACATTGTTATAAACAGCGTGTATTCTTTTACCCTTATTAATAAAAACATCCTAAAAAAAAAAAAACAAAAAAACGACTTAACATATCCGTCAATCATCAAAAACCGTAACAAAAATATTGTCATAAAAAATTTCACACTCTAAACCAAACAACAAATAACAGAATATTCACCGTCATCGTAACAGCCCGTCAAAAACATGTTAATTTTTTGCGTTGAAACAATAATCACCAACCAATAATAGGGTAAAAACAGCAAGTATTACACGACATTCATTTCGTACGCAAAACATAAAATAGGGGGCGATATTAAAAAAAAAAACAAAGTAAACAATAAAACGAGGCGGCGCCGGGCACACAAAGTCTGGATACAGGGAATAAAAAGCAGTGGTCACCATCAGCAATTGTAATGATAACCGATTCGGGGACCGACCCAACAGATGATTCTGCACTCTAGCACAAACGACTAATTTGGTCGATCCTCTCAAGAGAGTTAGACTGCATTCACAATTGTACCATACAATACCGATACTCGAATTTTCACCTACTTTAATGAAACTGTTAAATATTTTGTATGACTACACAATTCGTGATAAGATACTTGAGGCACCCTAGATTTTCTGGATTTTTCCAGAATCTGGTTACTTTTTTCAATTTTACAAGGTTGGTAGTACTGAATCTAGTGACTTTTTGAGTTGGGGGATACTTAGGGCACCCTGAATTTAGTGACATTTTTCAAGTTTGTAAAGTTAGTAGCACTGAATCTAATAACTTTTAAATTTGTAGATTGATTGAATAAGATTATCAATAATAACTGTACAATTGTAAGGTTTGTCCACCTGCTAAGTTAGTAATATTGTTTTTGATGACACACATATATATGTTACGATAAAACTTTGCCCTCAGGGTCCTATCTACAATAAAACTCGGTAGTGCATCAATAGTACATATTAATAAATTATAATAAGTATCTCCATGACTACTTTCATTAGAACAATAAATTAAAATTTTGGCCGAATATTTAAGTTATTCATATTACTCCACTTCCTATCAAGAAATTAATGTATGAAATTATATTTCATATTATTTTACAAATTAAATATTCTTTCTGAAATACATTCGCGTTACTTTCATACCTAAGAAAGTAAAATAAAATACAACATAAAATTTCAAAAATTCATAAACAGTAAAATTTTGATCAATATGACTAAATTCCTGAAAATTTAAATGTTCACAGATTCAGACTATACTGAGGAAAATTTTACTTTATATTCAAGGTTTTTACTTTTATCTCTAAACAAACGTGTTTTAAAACTATGATTTTTTGTAACAGAAATAAAAATTTTAATTGAAAGAAAAAAAAAGTAATACAACTATTTAAAAAAAAAATTATTTACTATTTAAAAGCACTTTTTTATAAACAAAAGAGCTGGGAATACAGTCCATAGTGATTTTCTAGAACAAATATAATTGTAAAATTATTAATAATTTTTTTAAACTAAATTTTAACTAATTTCATACAAAGTTTTGAAAATTGTTATACTTTTACTTAATACGTCAATTTCTTCTCCATATCACGGGAATAAAATAAATAAACAATTAATTTATGTGTAGTGAACTGTGATTGACTATAATTATGTACATAAATAAATATTGTATAAATTTCGGCACTAATAATACATTATTTATACCTGCCTAACTATTCACTAATACCAATTATTAATCCCCACTACAACTCAAGATCAGTATCATGAATGCATCAAGATCATCACGTACAAGAACCTGTCCACGTCAATAATAATGATGATGACACTCGACATGCAATATTACAAGTGAGTTCTTATTGTGAATGCAGCTTCAAGCACCCGTCTAATTTGGTCGACACTCTCAGGAGGCTTAACGAAAGCGAAGGGGATTTGTCGAAACAACCTACCGACGACGACCTCCTAAAAACGGCTCTCGAATCGCGTATGCCGTGAAAAAAATTTTTTAATTAATATTCGGCCGGCCGCGTCAGTGGGTGTAAAATGTTTGGAAAAGCACTGACAGAACACATAGTATGTAGATGTTTTTTTTTTCCCTGTGAAAAACAAACAGTGAAACAGCAATATGAAAAGAGGAGGCGTAAAATGAAAATTTAATCGTAAATGCAAACAAAAATCCCTTTCATTATTTTACGCCTACATTTTTTTTCAATGAACTATTTGATCATAAATTCATAATTGTAGACACATGAATGTATGTTGCGAATGCCTTCTTGATGTAAAGTATTTATTAATAAATAGCAAACGTGATTTACAACAATGTTTTTATTAAAATTATTTTGTTATTAATATTTCAAATAAAATTTGATATAATGCAATGTTTGTATCACAATCAATACAATAAAATTAATTATAAAAAAAAAATTATTATTAAAATAAAATCATAAAATAGATATTAATATATTCTTTATATAAATATAAATTTATAAAGAAAAGAATAACATAAATCACTGTGAAGACAATGAGTTAAATAAAATTTGGCTTCCATTAATTAAAAATCTATAATTCTTATAATCTAGTTACTTATATGTTACCTAGTAACTTGTTGCTATGTACTGTTATTTACTTTAATGTCATTGATAAATTTTGACTTGATAAAGACGAGCGTTCAGTTTCGTCGAAACGTCGTTTTTATATAAATAATTAACACAATTTTATCCTAAAACTGTTTTTATATTATTAAATAAATTCTGAAAAATATTTTATTATGTTAAAATCACTCAGTTCCTTAAATAATTAAATTTAAAAAAAAACTAAATTTAAATATAATTTTCTAAAAATAGAATTAAAAAACAAATAATTTAACCAGAAAGCAGACAATCCCTTCTTTTTTTCATTCAAATCCTCCTAACATTTAAATTTGTCTCGTTGTAAAAAACCTTTTCATTTCGTTTTATTTTTATTGTGCACGGCCCGGCAACATTTCCCGAATAAAAAGAAGCAGAGATCATGGTTGGCAGTGACACGTGCAAATCTAGTCATCCTTGACAGCCATAACAACAAAACGACAGCGCATCGCGTCGTCCCGTATTCCCCATGTATCCAATATAGGCGAGACGAAATAGAATAGGCCGAGGGATCCTAGGGGATACTACTACACTTCTGGCCAGTGGCAGGTGATACTCTTATTAAATTTTTATCGCGCGTGTGACGAGCGTTGCCAACGCTATTTTCCTATTCAGGAATAGAGAGAGAAAGAGAAAGAAAGAGAGCGGCGAAGGAAAAACCCCCCGAAGTCTTTTTCGTCGTTTTTCGGTGTCAGTCGCGTATGCAACGTGAATGCATTCACGCCAACATAACAATTTCGTCCAAAGATAAAATGAAACAGCTGTCAAGAGCGACACGTTTTTGTTGGCTTGCTACCGAATGATGATTTTTCATTCGTTCTACCGTTATCATAGGTTACTTGATCGTTCAAGCGATATGATGATGCATTTTTGTCGCCGCGTTGATGTGAAGGTACTTTTCTCAGACGACGACATATTTTTAATATCATTTTCGTAAAATTAATACAAAAAGAAATATGGAAAATTTTGCTAGGTTTCGACATGTTATATATAGATACGTATATTCATGTCGTATATTAAAGAATATATTCATCTTACTTTTTTTTTTTTTAGTACCTATTAGAACTACCAACCTGATTTTTAAATAATTAAGATCAAATAAGTATTCTATATTATAGCTTAAAATAGTATTTTCTCGTCAAGCGTATCATAATATTAATATTACGTTACCATATTGCCTATTTATAAAAGGTCATTATGTTACTAGTACAATAACGACATTATTATATAGCAGTTAGTTACTATATACATCATTGGTGGCAGCATTAAACATAATTACAACGTCAAGTGTATTTAATCTGACATCTTTGGCGAATATATTGTGAAAATATTACGTCAAGTTAAGTTATTAAGTTATTTTCGATTTAATTTGAATTTTATTATTGAAAATGTATGAAGAAGTGCAAGAAATGCAATGTGCACCGTCCAGGGTGGTTGAAAACTACATATTCGACTAAAGAAACACAATCAAGTGTCTTTGATTTGACATCTCCGACAGCTACATTAAAAATTATTAAGTCAAGTTAATTAATTGACAATTGCATTGTTCATTTTTGCTTGAATTTGATTATTGGAAATGTGTTAAAAAGTGCAAGAAATGCAATATATACCACCAAATTTGTCAGAAATTGTATATTCGACTAAAGAAAGATTAATATTGTTAATATTAATGGGTCTTGCAATAATTATAGTATCTTCGAATTAACTGTAGATTGATAAGAAAAGTAATACAAATTTATAAAGACAAAGATAACATCAATAACTGTGATGGCACTGCATTTAAATAAAATTTGACTTTCTTTAATTAAATTTATAAATTTTAACGTTTTGTTACCTAGTAACTTGTTTTTGTGTTCTGTTTATTTACTGTAAATATCATTTGCATCTTTTTCCTGATGAAGATGTACGTTGAGTACGTCGAATATTAATAAATATTAATATAAAAATACAACCTAAAGCCTAAAGATTGTTACTATATATTTTTCTTTTCCTTTACTTAATATTGTACAAAACCTAAATTAATTAATAACTCATATTATAACGTCAAAGAAAAGTCCACACCTCGTAACTCCATCTAAATTCATAACATTATTGACAAAACCACGTAATCAAAACCGACCAAAAATAAAAAAAAAAACACGAACACATCATTAACTAACTTACGTTAGATCAAATCCAGTCTACAAAGTAACCAGACGACCTGAAGACATCTAGGAAGATACACAGAGAGAGCAACCACCAAAGCAAACGGGGCTGTGGTACAGACAGCAATTAAGTATCAAATTATGTGATCCGCATTTGCTCTCGAGATGCGGGCGCTTCTACCGCGCGCGGCGCAACTGCCACCCAAGTTCCGTCGTCGGAAACAGCCCGAGCATACGTCGAGTAAGTCGTAGCTCGACCGCTGCCTCCAGCACAAGCGGGCGTCAGACTGACAAGGCATGCCGGGAAATTGGAAAACATGTTTCTTGTTCGCTACCTGCAACCATAATCCTTGTACTACGGAGTTATCCATATGTGTGTGTGTGGTTTGTTTTTTTCTTTTCCTCTTCGGTGTGCTACAGGAGCGGATTGATTTTTTTTTATCTAAGTGAAATAAAGTTGACGTGGATGAGATTTAAATTGATTTTTACTAGATATAAAATCGGTGATAAAATATTTTTTGTATCAGATTGCAGTTTTATGTATATTGGTTTGTAGCATGTGAATCATAAATATTTAATATGATATTTTATTTTCAATTTGATGTATTAATAAAATATATCTATAAATAAAATTTATGATATTTTTTACTGTAACATTTTTTTCTAATTCGTTTTAATAAAAATGAGGTCCAGTTATTATTAAAGAAATATATTACAACTGAACTTTTGAACGGGCTTATTAACACATACATAAAACTAGGCCGATATTATACAAGCACAAATAAAACTTTTTTTACAAAAATAAAACAAAAAATTGCTTTAAATCCGAGATTCTTACTTTTAACTCAAAAAATATAAACGTAAACGTGTTTTCCCGCACATATAACAAATATGTATCTGTATATAAAAAAAGTAATAAAATTCCATCGACATATTAAATAGACAATTCAAACATAAATCATCCAGATAAATCTGTTATTGCTGAACATGCTTTAGAATATTTTCATGATGTAAAATTTGAAGATATAGTACTAATTACTACATCAATCAATATTAGCAGCAGATTAATAAGAGAAGCAATAGAGATTTATAAAGAAAAGAATAACATAAATCACTGTGAAAACACTGAGTTAAATAAAATTTAGATTTCATTAATTAAAAATATATAATTCTTATAATCTAGTTATTTACTTTAATGTCATTGATAAATTTTGACCTGATAAAGGCGAGTGTTCAGTTTCGTCGAAATGTCGTTTTTATAAAATAATTAATCAGTATCTAAACTTAAAACAGTTTACATTTAATACAATGAGTTCTGAAAAATATTTTACTATGTTAAGACCATATCTGTTCGTTCATTCATCTCAGCAAATTAAAACAAACTTTTTTCTCGTCAATATGGTCCAATATTCTCCCAGCAACCTAGTGGCAATTTCATGAACCACCCCCAAATACCCTATCAATAAACTTTTCACCACGGTCCACACTCAGCTCAGCACTAGCCAAAGCTAGCGTACTACCTTTCTTTCGTAAAAGAAAAAAAGAAAAACCTCCTTTCATTCGCCACGGAACCCGTTTACATCACCATCCCCGGCCCAACTTCCGCTTTTTAACCAGAAAATCGGGGACACTACTGCCGAAGCTCGTCGACGAAAAGAACTCGGGAGATGAAAGCAAGGCCGACCGAATTATTGGCCGGAATACGAAAGAACGGTTCACGGTACGGAATCGAAATAGAAAACGGGAACGCAAGAAATAAAAAAAAAAGGAAGCGAAAATATGTTCGGAATAAGTTGCAGTGGAAATGCAGCCCGTTGGCTATATAGTGCTAAGCAAATGCTATTGCAAATAATATCGTTCCTTCCTTCGAAAGATTTTCTTGGGTTCCATTGAGAATGGCATATACTTGTATGGTTTGCGACGTATGTATCTTTGCTAGTGTGATGTCTGGCATTTTTAAAGTCTTTCATTGATATTCATATGATATGAATTTGTTAAATGTGTTTTTAGAAATGTATCCCGATTTAAACTAAATACTTATTATAAAATAGAATCATATTATTATAATTCAAATGTTGAGATATACTAAAATTTCCATGTATGTTGTTTAAGTGTAAAAGCATATTGTTCTTTTCTAACTAAATTAAAATATGATCCTACTTTGACGAAAAGTTAATAAAATTATACAATCAATTTTATTTAGTTTATAATAAAAATTTTACTACTTCCTATATAACAAAATTATTGTTTGCTTCTATATAAAAATAAAGTTGAAACAAATTGGCATACATAACAAATTCAGTAATAAAATTTCTATATTAAATTTTATTTCATAAAAATGTATGTTAAAAACAGAAGTTAATAAGCCATACGAGAAAAATAAGACAGTCAACTCATGTGTTTTTAATAAAATACACGGAATATATTGTTCTCAATATATTTTACATTATAATAATATTAGATATGCTAAACCGTCTTGTACTACTAGCGTTATCATATACAAAAATGCTTCATAAATATTAATATTCTAGGATAAAGAATTTAATATCTCTCTTCATTGCGTTTTCAGAATACAGATTTTAAAAATTTATTTTGTTTTACTGTGTATGCATAAACATTATTAAATATTCGTTTATTTTGTATTATTTATACAAAATATAAATTTAAAGAAGTGCCAGTAATTAAATACAATAAATATATTTATAAAATTTAATTTTATATAAATAAATTTTTGTTTTATTTTATATATATTATAAATAAATTTAGAATTAAAACAACATCAGTCGATTTGTTATTTGTTCCACATGCCATTTTTGGTTAAATTGAGTTATTTCTTATTTTGGCAATATATAATCAATATTTTATTATTACATTCCATCATTAATCAACGCAATTACCGTATTATTTTTCGCTTTAGAATACCGCCTTCCCGCATATCCAATCAATACAAAACCCCTTATCGTTCGATTCGAACGCGGTACACGCTATAATTTGAACGTAATTAGCAGAACACGTCAAATTGCAGGAGTCAAGTTCCGATTGTTACGCCAACGACCAACTAAGAAGAAGAAGAGAGGAAACATGGCCCTTTACACAACCGTAGAATTTCTGGTTACTATATCCCCCTTAAACAGTCGTACAACGAGGCGTCGCGTTTGTGATCCTATAGCCAAGTGGAACTAACGAGCACGTTTCCTAACCCCCCACCCCCACCCCAAACCCTCGTTTCTTACCCTGAATCCGTCCATCGGTTACGGTTCTAAGTCTACCTCTCTAACTACGTCACACGACAATTGTCACGTGATTTCCGTTTCCGCAAATACGCCACGCACGTACACTATACCGTACACTATTACTGTAAGGTTAGTTACATTTAAGGTGCAGACTTTCTGTTATATAGTAAAGACTGCAGGATAAATTCGTACTCAAAGCTTTTTTCCAAGAGAACTTTAATCTTAATGATATTCTTCAGATGTAGTAAATGCATTTTTCTCTGTATAAGACCTATGAAATGCTTCAAAGACATAAAAAAAGTAATGGATAAAGTTTGTCTTAAAAAGTTTGTCTGTAAAAGAGTGATTGCAGCTGTGTATAACAACAACGCTACAAGCATAATATATGTATGTCTGTCTATATAATGAAAGTTTTTCAACATAAAAATTTTAAAACAACTTTAATATTATTTGCATTGAATTTGTCCAAACCTAAGTCTAATCTTTAATTTAGTTACAACGTATAAGATTGTTATTGATATGAAATTAAAAGACACTGTAATAATTGCAAGACCAATCAATATTAACAGAAGATTGATAAGGGAAGTGATAGAAATTTATAAAGAAAAAGATAACATCAATCACAGTGAAGGCACTAATTTAAATAAAATTTGACTTCCAATAATTACTTTATACAATTTTTACGATCTAGTTACCTACGAGTTGTTACCTAATAACTTGTTTCTATGTTCTGTTATTTACAGTAAATATCATTTGTATCAGTTTTCCTGATGAAGACAGACGTTAAGTTCGTCGAAACGTCGATAATTAATAAATATCAATACAGAAATTAAACCTAAAGCAGTTTTAATTTATTTTGTTATTCTAATAATCTAAAATTATACATATATACATATACAATCACGCCATGTACTCTTATATGACTATGGCAAAAATATTTTTTATTTAAGCAGAAATTAGTTTTCGGCAGACATTTATATTCAAACAAGCAACTACCGCTTCATCCACATTCATGCTCTTTCATTTTTATCATTTGAAAACATTCACTCACGCAAAATACTCTCAATCATATCTACCCATTTAAAACTTCTTTGTTGGTAAAAAATTGGTATTCTGGATTATAATTATAATTCCACTACGTAAATTGTAAATTATAAATTTATTTCTTTTGTAATTAAATTTGTTCAGCTCTATAACTAGATATTAAGTATTTATTCTTACAAAAACCTTATCCATTCTACGCATATTCATTTACTAAAAAATTTACTACAAATCGGGTTTACTCTATCAATATTTGCATAAACAAATATTCTAAAAAATCTATAGATTTTGATGCATTGGAGAAAACAAACTACCAAACCAAAATCGTTCGTAAAATATTAGCTTCAAAAACTTGCAAAATTTGTACTGTATTGTAAAATTTTAGTACTGGTATCGCATATTTTCCACATCATATACCGCGACTGGTGTCAGCGATCTTTCATTTTATTTGGTACGTGATTACTCCATTAGAGCGACAGACATGGCAGTTGCATTGCATTTAATGCAAGAACATTTTACGATATTTCTCCTACGTACGTACGTTTTACGTAAAGTTTATCGAAGCGTTGACGCTAGTCAAGCAAAAGCGGTGTGCAGTTGAATGAAAAGACCGATGCATTTGTTCAGAATGTCTCACGTATCAAATACTACCAATTTATTTCTCTTCGTTTTGTTTTCTAATATAAAAATTGTGTTGGTTTTAGCTCAATTAAATTTGATTGGCATGTTAAACCCTTTAGTATTTGATACCATGCATTATTAAAAAGAAATAAAAAATACAGTTTGACGTTGATGTATTGGATATATTGAAATAGTTTCAGATAAAAACATTTTTATTACTGGTTTAACAGAATATTTCACCCTAGCAAATATTTTATATTTAACCAAATTCTAAATGGCACTTACATACAATGTGCAAATTTTTTAAAATGTAAAATTGGGTTTTTTTATATGTTAAACTAGACTTAAAAATAAAAGACCCGTGTTCTTTATTTTTGAATAAAGTGAGCAAATACAGAAAAAAAAAATGTAATAGTTGGAAAAATTCATATTGTGATGTCAAACGTCCAAACTTACACTAAAGATTAAATCAGATCTTCCCTGGACTAACAAACTAAATAACGAATATAGGAATTGATATAATATAGAAAGAGATGGTAGTATTAAAGTTAAAATGTATCAAATTTCAGTACGTTTAGAAATGTCAATCTGGTGTTCCTAAATTTTAGAATAATTAATTTCGTGTGATAAATAATTTTAAACAAATCCATATTATTCTATTTTAATCAATTACTCTAATATATTAATTTAAATTTGTACCAGTTAAATACATATTAAAAATTGTATTCATAGCTGCAACACTACTTATCCTAAATAAACTGCAAAATAAAAATTTAAATATTCTAGATATGTAGTTAAAAATTATTTCAAATAAAATTCATATCAACAAATTGTATAAAACATATTTTTAATGGTTTAAAATAAAGTCGAAGTATATCTCATACAGTCATACTAATGCAAGTTGATTTGTTTCAACGACGACTCGGATGTCAGAAAAAGCTTGAAATAGTACAGTTTGTAGTTTGTAAATGTTTAAAATGGTTCTAGATTTAGTGACCTGCAGCTAAAGCAAACTCTGTACGGACTATACGATATGGATATACTTAGTTTCAAGTAGTATAAGATTATGCAACGATTTATTTACACAACTTTCAGTTTGGAAGTTTCAGCTGCAGGTAAACGGCTTCTCATACTTGATGCATTACTGTTTTCAGGGTGTTGCTGTAAAAAATTTTGCATCTACCAACTTTTCAATGTTATTCAATAAGAGGCTAGATGAAATGTTGCAGTTTTACACTTTAAGAATAAATTGTAACTTTTCGTTACTTATGCATATCTCTATTGAAATCGATAGAATTCATTTATAATTTTCACATTTAATTTTTATTTGAAAAAAATTTAATTTATAAGCGTTTAATCAATCACATCAAACATTTTAATATATTATAAAACAAAATCATAGTTTAATTGTTAATTA
Organism: Clivina fossor; assembly: GCA_963966155.1. Lineage (NCBI taxonomy): Eukaryota > Metazoa > Arthropoda > Insecta > Coleoptera > Carabidae > Clivina > Clivina fossor. The sequence continues at coordinate 7,827,474 of OZ014564.1, read as the reverse complement.
GTTTATTACAAAATATCCTAGAACGTATTAGCCTTTAATATTTTAATGAAAAGATTTTTCATCCGACCTATGGCATTTTTAATCCTAATTGTGATAATGCATATTTCTGTAATTTAGTAAATAATAACATATAACTTGAAGTATGTCTATCAAGTTTATTATTAAAAAAAATCTATTTGTTTAATTATATATAAGAAATTTGTTTAAAATAAAACGGTTTTAGGTTGTAGTTCTGTATTAATATTTATTAATAATCGACATTTCGATAAACTTAACGTACGTCTGTATCAGAAAAAATAATACAAATAACATTTACAGTAAATAAATAGAACATAAAAACAAGTTGTTAGAAAACAAAAAAGTAACTAAAAACTTATAAATTTTTAATCAAAGAAAGCCATTAATATTAACAGTATATTGATAAGAGAAGCAATATAAATGTATAAAGAAAAAGATAGAATCAATCAATGTGAAACCAATAATTTAAATATTAAATTAATAGAGAACTACAACTTAAAGCCGTTTTATTTTTATAAGTATATAATTAATTTTGAGTCGTATCGCAAGAAAAAATTAATCACAACAAAACCTGAAAATGCGTAAAAACTTCCAGGAAGTAAGAAAGCAATAATTTCAAGAAGTAGCCGACGAAAAACCAACCTTCTCGACGGATGTAACAAAACGGATAATTCGTTATGAAGTTTGTGTCGCATTACGACATTTCTTGCGATACTTGTAATTTCATAAAACTGTCAACAAACTATGTTATAAACGACGCTTCAGCGAGAGAGAAAAAAACGGAAATAATTTTAAAAAATGGCCGATATTAAAACAAAAACCAAACCGAATCCGTTTTCGTGCAATTCAACGTCAACAATAAAAATAAACATTGCGCAATAGGAAGACGGTAGAGAAGAGTTGCAGTACCTGGCGCCGTCGTTTAGTTTTGTTACATACTTTTCGCTATACTAGACACCCACGACATGCTGCACTAAACAAATTACATTTCCTACACTTTGGACAGCTACGTCGAAAAAGCACCAGGTACTGTATATACCACCGGTTCACAAACAGCTACAGTTGTTCCCGATTTTTGCCAAAAAAAAAAACCACATAAAATCACATAATACTTAATAATCGACATTTTGATGAACTTAACGTACGTCTTTATCAGGAAAAATGATACAAATAACATTTACAGTAAATAAATAGAACATAGAAACAAGTTACTAAGTAACAAAATAAGTAACTAATTAATAAAAATTTATACATTTTTAATCAAAGAAAGCCATCAATATTAACAGTATTAACAGTATTAACAGTAAGATAAGAGAAGTAATTTAAATTTATAAAGAAAAAAATAACATCAAACAGTGTTAAGACACTGATCTAAATAGCCGAAAGGTCGATAATTAATAAAAATTAATACAGAATTACAACCTAAAGCGGTTTTATTTTTATAGGTATATAATTAATTTTAAATACTATCGTAGTATCTGCTAAATTATTAAAATAACAGTAAATACAATTTTTTTTAAGAAAAAATTAAAATCAATTTCTAAAATTAAAAAATAATATATTCAAATAATAATAATCAATTTCCATAATTCCAAAACAGAACACAAAACTATATGCTCAAGAAACTGATCATATAGTTTCAAAACAATTTTCAATTGCATTTTTAATAGTGCAGGTTAAGACTTAAATATGAAATTTCGAAAAAAATCAAATAGTTACTTATTTTGCTACCTAGTTAACTTGTTGCTATGTTCTGTTTATTTACTGTAAATGTCATTTGTATCTTTTTTCCTGATGAAGGTGTAGGTTGACTTCGTCGAAACGTCGATTAATAATAAATATCAATACAGAACTATAACCTACAGCCGTTTTATTTTAATAATTTATGTATTTTACTATTTAAATTTTTAATTTAGTTTCTATGTTTGGTTTGTTTATTATTTGTCATTTGTATATTTTTCCTAATTATGATATAAGCAAAGTATATCGAAACGTTGATTTTTAAATAAAATACATATAGAACTTAATACTAAAGCTTTTTATACTAAGCTACTTAGCTTAATACTGTCATTTAATTCAAAAAATCTAATTTATAATTTATTCTTATATTTGGAATCAAATGAAACATCTTGTTGTACATAATTTTCCTTTTTCAAATTTTTATATATTGATAACATTAATTATAAATACTACCTAAATTACTAGTAATTTAAACATCATCAATAATAAATATTGCAAAAAAACTAAATATATGTTAGTAGTTGACTGTAAACAGAGTTGCCGAATCATAACAAATCACATAACATATTCCGTACATCATAAACAATCTGACGTAACCTATAAATTCCAAATTTTAACGGTTTGAATCCACTTATTTATTAACAAACTATATATAGGTATATACCACAGTTTCAAATCTAATTTCATCTATGGCCAAAAATCGTAAATTTTATAGTTTGTAAATTTACAATGCAGTTTATGGTATACATCTGGGACACACTGTATCCGCGTTGCAGTCGCGAAATATACTCATATATACAGTGCTTACCCGGTAGCCGGTTCGTTGGGGCATGTTTATGTAATGGGGCTTACGCGCGCGGGGTAACGTAACCGTGTGTTTGTTTTGCCAAGTTTTCGGGTTGAGACGGCGGCTATGAAAACGTTTGATAACAAATACAGTATGATGTACAGAAATGTGCACTTACCTTCTCAACTGTATATGCTTCACGTTTTGGAAGGAGACTGGATTCCATGCGCCACTATCTAACCTAAAACAAACAAGAAACTGTCATAAGTAAAATCAAATAAAACGAAATTTAATTATTATTGTTATTGCACGTTTTGTGTATTTGTTAAGGCAAATGCCGTTTCAGATTATTAAATTTCACGAAACACTTATTTGGTTAAGTTTTGTTTTGATGGGAATGCTTAAGATTCTCATGCAACTGATTGTCTTAATTACATATTAAAAATTATTTTAATGCATATATAAGTATATTTATTAAAAAACGACTTTAGATTGTAGATTGAGAGACACTGATTTAAATAAAATTTGGCTTCCTTCAATTAAAAATTAATAAAATTTTATGATCTAGTTACTTATCTTGTTACCTAGTAACTTGTTTCTGTTTATTTCCTGTAAATGTCAATTGTATCATTTTTGCTGATAAAGATTTACGTTGAGTACGTCGAAACGTCAATTATTAATAAATATTAATACAAAACTACAACCTAAAGTCACTTTATTTTAATATAATGAGTTCTAAAAGATTTTTTACTATGTTAATTATGTATATTTATATTAAAATTATGATATGTATTAATTACCTTTACAAATAATACACAATATTATTATTTTATTATTTATAAATTGTTATTTTCACTAATAACAATTTATTTCACATTTCACTAAATATTAGTAAATATAACCAATAATTAATAATCAATTTTTTTATATCAATTTCTCTAGTGATAAGTTTGACCAAAATTATCAAATTTCTGTGAAACGTAAATTTTACACCAAGTATTTATAATATTTATCGACTGTTTATTATTTTTGTTAAATATTTATTAATTTAGAAAACATTAAGTAAGATTTGTAAAAGGAGTTCCTTTCTAAAGTTTGGAAATATTATATGATCCAAAGATCCTAGAAAAACATTATCACATTGACAATAAGGAGTTTAGAAGATTTTTATTTTATTCAAATGCTGAGGAATTTTGGTATGTCTCAATAATGCGACATATCGTAATTGTTATAGATAAAATCAAATATTTTATCAAATATTATGTATTCTATCTATATAACATTACTATTATTATTTTATTTATACATAATTGAAAAATCAGTAATATTAAACTTTACTTTTCGTTTCTATATACAAATTTATAAAATCTATTTATTTAACTCAATTCTATAGCATCTATCATCTGAAAACGTATCTTAAATAATTTTCGTATATATAGTAACAAACAACAGCAGTGAAAACTAATTTATTAAATTTAAAAGACATTTATTAACAAATAATTAAGTTAACCGGGATAAAAACAAGGCAACATCGTGTAAAATTTAAGCTAATTTCTAAATTAATGCGGAAACATAATATTCAAGACCACGGCTGTGAGTCTGTGTGTCGTATGTCGCACAAAGCGTCACGATTTAGACGAACCAGGACCGAAGAAGAAAACGGCTGCTGCTGTCTGAAGACGTTCTAGTAAAACGTCTGAAATTTAAAGACGCGAAAACGTGTACAAAGAACAATTTGTTTACAAACCAAGTTACACAACTTCTTCTGTCGAGACTAAGATTTTCTTCCTTTTCATTATCACATAAATAAAACTACTCTGACAGAATTAATCCAGATAAATCTGTGTTTTGCTTTCATTCAAATAAAATAATAAAAATTAGAATTGTTTTATTTATTAAAATAAAACTGATTTAGGTTAAAGTTTCGACTAAACTCAACGTTCGTCTTCATCAATAACAATATCTAGAAACAAGTTACTGGATAACAAATAAGTAGATCATAAAAATTATAAATTTTTAATTAATGGAACATCCAAATTTTATTTAACTCAGTGCCTTTACAGTGACTAATGATATTTATCCTTCTCTTTATAAATTTCTACTGCTTCTCTTATCAATTTGCTGCTAATATTGTTTGATCTAGCAATTATTACAGTATCTTCAGTTTTATTTTAATACAATAAGTTCTGAAAATTTTTTTTACTATGTTTTATTTATTTTTACTGAAAAAATTTTAAAAAAAGACTAATTATTACAATTTTCATATAGTTTTCTTAATTGTTTATGTACGACATCACAATTTCTTACAGTATGTTTTTGTTATACACGCTATAGTATTGTAAATTTTGTTTATGTTATTAGAGTTAACGTCGCCTGTCCTAACATCCTATTATATGCGTGTGGTACGTTAAATGATTAGCAAATAATAACCGAAATTGTTGCGTTTATTTCTATAAAGAAATAAAAATCAAAAACAAACTGGAATAACTTTTTTTATTCAAATTTAAACCTAACACACTGTGTTAAAAACGTCGTATATTATTTTTTTTTATTTAAATAATTATTTACTGCTTTTTAGTCTTGTTTAACTTATTAATTAATTTAATTAACTTTAATTTAATATTTCTAATATCATCAATCAATTAGTTAATTAATTGTTATCCAGTTCTGAGACATGTTTAAAGTTTTAAGTCTCTAGCTTATCAGGAAGTTAGTTCAAAATCGATTGCAAAATTTGTACTGAACAGACAAACAAACAAACAAAATAAAAACGTATTCAAAATTAAAGTAATTTTTTCATAAAAATATAATAATCTGTCCGGTAAAGAGTCTAATTACATTATGTTAAATAAAGTCCATCAGAAAAATTCGTAGCGTCGACGATAATTCTTAAAAGCTCTCTAAATTGTTCGAATTTCTTATCTCTATTGCATTAAGCTCTATCCGGCTTTCGTAGAAAACAGTACACGCACACATTCATACAGTCATCTAATAGAATAAATAATACGGCACAAACCAGATTCGGAGTTAGAGGCAATCACTCTTTCAGTTCATATTCATTTATTAAAACGTGCGCCACTTCATAAAGCTTCATAAATTCATTAGTAAATTCATCTCTGAATAATATGTTTTCGGATTTACGAGTCTAACCCTTTTGTGCCTTTAATTTAACAACTTGACGAATAATACAAACTTTTCATGTCCGTACTCTCAACATGTTTTCATCAACCTAATTGAAATTCATTATTTCTTCGATATTAAAAAATTTGCGTGGACACTATTCATACATAGTGGTGGTAAAAATAAAACAGTAATGCGGTTTATATTGAGATGAATGTGTAGTCGACTACCCAAAAAAAATTACTGATTTAAATAATATAAAGAGCAATAATTATTATAGAAATTTATAACCTAGTCATGTTTTAATTAAAATATTAAATATTAACTTCTAAAATGTCTAATTATAAATATATGTAGTTGTAATTATAATATATCTAAATTAAATTAAACAAAATCACAGTCAACAATTATTTTTTAATATAAAATATTTGAAAAATGTCACAATATAATTCTTTTGTCGATGAAAAAACCAAGATAACTTATGCAGCTACATAAAATCAAATTATTTAAATGTAAATTCTAAAAATGATTAATATCATTTTACAATGCAATTGAATTTACTGGGGGCAGCGTTGAAAAGTACAATTTGCAAAACTGAATCAACTTGCGATAACATTATTCACGGATTTCTTTCATAAAAGTGAGTTAATTTCTTTCGATTGGAAAGAGGTTTCTCGCATGCCATCGTTTCATAAACCAAAAACTTTTGCCATTTGATTATATGCAACTAGCAATGAATCTTGAATACATTTGTCATTACTTTTCATTTAATCATCAATATACGAACGCACAGACTTAGAAATGAATTGATTTCGCAATATTTGAGCATAGAAATACTAGATGTCCAATACTAGATTTGTGCGATTTGTTTTCGATACGCAATAGCATAACCAAGTATTATTTTTATAAAAATATGAAAATGCCAAGATTTTAACAAAAATTTATGTTATATGCTTCCATAATTATTGTAAGTAAAATAACTCAAAAACTATTCACATAATCTTCAAATTCAAGTATTTGAGTTCTTTATCTACACTATAAAAAAAAAAATTGTGATAAAATTTTACTATAAAAAATCTGTGATTTTATTTCTTAAAATTTTATAATTTTTACATAATTCAAAATAATGAAACTTAGTGTAAGTATTTTCAACTTTATTTATTCTTAAGATAAATAAAAAATCATATGTAATTGAGTAAAAATGTATCCTCAGAATAAATGACAACATATCATTGGCTAATTTTAAAATTATTTCAAGAATAAATATTCCACATTGGGTTTAAATTATAAATTGATAAAACTTGTTTTACAATAATTTATCTAGAATATTTTTCGTCTAACGTTTAAAATTCATTGACAAAAAGCAAGTACTTATGCACCTAGAATTGAATGTTATTTAATTATAGTTTTTGACATAGTTTATTGCATTATGGTCTCGTGCATTTCGATACAAAACGTTAATTATGAAAGTTCGCGAACTATGTTTATTTACTTCATTTCGATTATTTACGAACACGGTCGGATACCAGAATTACATCGTACATTTAGAATTCCATTTCGAATTTGCGTAAATTCCGTTGCTCATATATTAAACAGTAAACACATTTCGAAGTTATAATCTTCATTTAACATGACTACTAATTCAACGTTTCAAAACTAAAAATTTTACACATTAAAATATTATATACAAAATGGTTTGATTTGCAATATCCAAATGATATACATAAATTAAATTTTGTATATCGATTAAACCAATTTATAATTATACATTTTCTAACTTATTAATTATTAACAAAAAAAACAAACTATATGACTGTAAAAAATTAAATGTATAATGTTATAATTTACGAAATAACTGTTTAATTTTCAATGACATATTTAAGTATTACTTAACATCTATTATAACAAACATAATAATTAAAATAAATACTTTTAGATAAAATATTTTTACTGTTAAGTTGTTTATTATTTTCAAAAGTTATCTTTTCTGAAATTTTTACTACTAATTACCGACTGTATTTGAATATTGACGATTTTTTTTGCTTAGGTTATAATAGTTCAAGATAACGAAATATTTCATGAATAGTAATAACAAATAATTGAAAAACGATATTACAAAGTAAAATCAAGCAAAGATCTGCTAAATCACACTATCTCTTGAACTCTTGAACAGTAAAAAATTTAATAGGTGTACTAAAGATGTACCTCTGCAAAAGACTATTTATTCTTTTGAAAATTATTTTAACTTGATTTTGTAATATATAATGTATTTGTAATGTATAAATGACCTATCATGTAAATTGTTTGATGATTAATAAACATTATTATTATTCTTATTATTATTATTATCAGTGTGCAGATTTTTTCCATAAACTATACGACCGTTTCTGGTTGATTTAAATCAACTCGGATTAAAATTTTTGAATTTAGTGCACATATTTTCCGGGGATTTTGTTCGCTTAGAAGCACTATATGAACGAGTATATAGTAAGATCAAGTTGGTGATTTTTAATACAAAAAAAGATGTTAAAAATAATAAATAATTCTTATTCCCCTTTTTATATCCCTTTAAATCGATCAAAACCCCGTAAAATAAACGATAATAAATACTTCTATTAGTTAAAATATTTTTGTACATTTTCTTTTTAAAATAGCAATTATAAAATTCAGAAATATTTACGTTTTATGTATGAAAAACTGCAACGTTTTGCAAATAATGACTAGAGAAATTATGTTAAAAGTTAACTAATAATTACTTAAAACATAAAAACAAATTATTGAATATATTAAAAAATTCTTTTGAAATTTTATAAACGGAAAATTATTTTTAATATCACTGTCAAAACAGTATATAAGTATATACAACTAATACATATTGTCAGTTTTGCATCTGTAGTGAAATATAATTTACTACATCAAAATGAAATTTTGGTTTGCGGTTTTATTAATATGTTGTTCTTGCATCAATTATGGACAGTATGTTTATATTCATATATATATATTTTTTTTAATTAACCCTTGCACAATTTTAAAAAAGTATTATAAGATATATGTCTATTTCAGATCGCAACGTTGTAATAGAACATGTAATAGAAAAATTATGGCAAAAGAAGAAGGAAGCGCTGGTGTACCAAGCGGTGATCTAATGATACAACGAATTACAACATGCAAAAGTGAATCGACTGCATTAAATTGGGATGAAAAAACAGGAAAACTATTTTATACTGATGGCGGTTTCGCTGATTTGTTCACTTGGACTTACGACAAGGGTGCTGAAGATGGTCATCATGTTAACGAATTAAGTAAGATGATTTTTTTTATAAAATAAAAAAGCTTTAGAATTTAGTTCTGTATAATTTTTAATTAAAATACAACGTTTTGATATACTCCAAGTAGGTATATCGGAATGTCGGCGTTGAAGAAGACCATTATGTTAAAGGTGAAAAAACGTTTCAATTAAATTGAAAACAGCTGTTTGATTTAAAAGTTATTAATTATTTATTGATTAATAATTATTATTATTATACATATGTCAATTTGTATGAATCATCTAGAATGTTCAACAAAATTGAACAAAATTAGACAGTCTCTCAACTTCTCAACTTCTTTCATGGTAAAAATATACGGTTCAAATTGAATAAATCACCGAAATTTTGTAGAAATATTTTTTTTTTTTGCTATTAGAATTCTGTGATGTCAAAATTTTGTTATCAACTTCTCAAATTTGTTGTTTTAATTTTCGAGATTTTAAACGCCACTCAAAATAATATACCGTATTTTACACTATAAGAAGCTACGGACTATAAGACGCACCTTAATTTCTAAGCATTTTTTAAAAAAATAACATTTTTACCAAGTATAATTTTCAAGGAGTATAAGATTCACCTAAATTTTGGAGGCAATTTCTCGAAAAAAAAAAAAATGCGTCTTATAGTTCGTAAAATACGGTATATGAAATATAAAAAAATATAAGTACCAATTTCCCATGTAAATGACTTGTAACAACACTGTGTATTTCTAAAATTAATCACATATTATTTACATAATTATCTATTTTGATTTAAATATTACAATAGCAATTCAAATATATTTCAGATCGCACACGAGTATCATTTTGGACTCCGATAAAAGACAATGACGATAATAAAGCATTACTTGGAACAAATAAAAGAATTCTACTTCATCAATACAACAAGACCGGCTACTCAGTCAGTACTGTTCTAACATTAAATGATCGTGGTTACAGTTTCTTCAGAGCACATACTGATAAAAACGGCCGAATGTTCATAAGTATAATTTTTCAACTTTTTAATCATTCAATTAAAACACATCATACATAAGATATTAATATTATCCTAATAGAAATATAATTTCAATTCCTAAATTAACTACAAAAAACATAATTTACAATCACTTAACAAAATATTTTGTTTCCAGTATATTAAGCTATGTATCCACAAAAGTAACACTGAGTAATTTTTTAGTATTTTTTACATGTTTTCAAAAATATTTCAGTAGGTTTCAGTAACTTAGTCATTATTGTGGTAACAAATTTAAGGCGAGCCATACACGTTCAATTTTTACTGTACAGTATTAACTGAGCAGTTAAAAATCTATCGACTACACCAAAGGTCCCCAAACTTTTTTGTCTCATAGACCACGTGCCAATTTTTTCTAATACTGAATTGTTGTAAATTTGACAGCTGACACAGTCCTACTTTGATAGATTTAACTGTAGACTCTACAGTTAAACGTATTGACCCCTATGCTCAGATAGAAATTTTGGAAAAACGTCACTCCTGTTTCCACACAAGCCTAGAAATAACTGCGCAATTTCGGCCTGCGCAGTTAATACTGTGCAATAAACTAAGCGTGTATAGCCCGCCTAAAATATTGCTGTTTGTCGTGTTATTAAGTTTCATATAAAGCCCGTGTGACATGATTCATTAAAATACAGAAAATCAATGCGTTAAGTGTGCAATAGTTTCGTTAAAAATATTACTTTACAGGTTTGTTGTAAGCTACCATCAAATCAGTTTGACAGCAAAAATATCTTAAATTTATGTAATTTTACATAGGTTTTAACAGTAAAAATAACAACATTTTGTAATTTTACTGTGATACTTTATGTAATATTACATTTCTATGAAAAATTACATTCGCAAAACATGTAAAATTACATATTTTTTTAAAGATGAGCAATATAGAATTAGCTACGAATGCTCAGTACAGTTGCAAACCAATTTCAAAATACTGTTAATATTGTTAAAAATTTATAATCCACATTAAGACTCGTACCTTTTTTTTTAATTCCGAAATTTCATGAATTTTAAGGTGAAATAAAATAAATTATTCATAATCTATTTACTTTTAGCTACAATATTTATGGCTCCCGGAGGAGGTGGAAAATTATACAAAGTTGAAAATAATGAACTGACAAAGGTAGCGAATTACACGCATGCTCGTACAGATTTTGCATTCTCATACGATCAGAAACAATTATTTATGGTAATTGGCGGTAAAATGATTGGAATGTACAATTATACCCTGAGCAGTGGCGAAATCACTAGAAACTACACTATGGTCTTTTCTTTACCTATGGGCGCGAAAGATATAATTCGTGCCATTGAAACTGATAATAAAAATATGTTGTGGATTGCTACAAAAGCAGGCATGGTATGTAGTCAAAATAACTAGTGTCAATTTTTATTTATTCCTAAAATAAGCACCAAATTATAAATAATTGACTAAAAATATATTCTCAGTATATATATATATATATATATATATATATATATATATATATATATATATATAAGTTGTAATGAGATAATAAAAAATACACAAGCAACTATTGAATAATATTTTCGTTATGAAGATCTATCTAATATACATATACCACAAATTATTTATTATTACAGGTATTTCAAGTGCAGTTGGGAAAAAACAAAAAAATAGTAAGACAAATTAAAATGCCTGTAGGAGATATTGTTTCTATAACATTTGGCGGATATAAAAATAAAAATTTATTTGTCGGTACCCGAAATGGTCCCAAAACAGTAATACAAGGTGGATCTATATTTGCAGTTACTGGCATAAGTGCAGAAAGTAATCCAGATTTCCCTGTAAACTATAAAGTTTAAATACTATTAAATATTGGAATAGGTTTGCTTCATATAATAATTATTTCCAATTTTGAAATTATGCACATTTTCCACACTTAACTATCTAACTCAATTTTTGTCAGTCTACTTGTACGATATAACAAAAATAAAAATTAAATAATAATTTGAATATGTACTTGTTTATTTAGTCTCCAAAAATCACTTATAAATGTATGTATGTATTAATAAATATAAATTTTTATAATATAGATAAATAATAATGTAAAAGTTGGTATTATTTTATTTTATAATATTTTTCAACTAAAATTACTATGTAAGTCTGGAGATAGAACATTTAGTTAAAAACATATGCAAGAATACATTGGGTAATTTGAGTAAACGTGAGCTGAAGTTTGGTAAGGTTTATAATCTGGCTTCCAGCATCCCGCATTCAAATGTTTTAACGTACGCGTGCTAATGGACACGCACTCACGCGTTCACGCGTTCTCTTACAAACGAACCTAGAGATGTGTTTATCTTCTGGCCGCAGCAAACCTTGATATGGCACGACCAAACCTTCCCAATTCTCTAATCCTTCGAAATGATTTAATCAGCAATGATATTTAAATATAATATGCTACATTTAAATATACAAGAATTTATTGTGTGATTGTCACATATCTAGCTGATTGCCCACAGACTACAAGTTTAAAAATTTAAATATTTGTTAGTAAATATTTTTTAACGTAATTATATTATGAAAGTAGCCTAGTTTTTTGAATCGAAAAAATCTATTTTTCAACGATGGAAGATTTTGCCGACAGAAATTATGATTCCCTATGAGATGTAGCTCTTGAATTTTCGATAATTTTATTCTAAAAAATAATATCAACATTTTTATAACAAAATTTTAGATTAAAAATAAATTTTTTTGTTTGAAACACCATAATTTTGGTATTTTAAAAAAAAAATCCGATATCGACACCTGATAGCCACATTCATAATCTTCAAGGGAGTTAAGCGCAAACTGTTTTTTTTTTTTTTTTCATGTTACAGGCGGGAATCACGGAAGCCAGCAGTCCGGACATTTGATTTTGTCGGTTGCTAAAACTTGTTGAAATATGTTAAATTCAATATAATTTGTTAATAATGACTCTAAAGAGGTATATCAACAAATTCTTGCAAAAAAAAAAAATAAAACTAAGTTTTCGTAAAAATTAGCAATATTGACAACTTGTGAAAGATTAGTTAACTATATGTAAAATAAAGAAAAGTTCAAAGAAGTGAAGAATAGGATCGGTGGTCGAGCTAACACCGAGGTTAATGTCGAATACAGTATCTGCCAAGAGTCTTTATCGTTGTTTCCCTATCTTTCGCTTGCGCGCTGCCAACATTCACATTCGTAGCCGGTAAAATCCCTACCCTAATCATATCGTTTCATTTTCGCCCGGTTTCGTTTTAATGACACCGGTATAAATAAAAGATATTTGGCGTGAATTACAAATAAACTCACTTCAACTAGACAAATGGAACTACGACCTGCTGTACTTATCTCTAATTGATGAATCGTTTAAATCTTACTGTTAAATACAAACAAATGGATACAACAAATCAACTTCATATTATAATGTATTAAATTACTGTATAAATTATTGAAAAAAGATTTATCGTTGTAAGTTTAGATACATTTTCAAATAAATTAATTGGAAAAAGCTACGACAATAATTATGTTTATCAAAATAATAGTTTCAATTATTGATATAATAATATAACAAATTTTCATACAAATAAATTAAATACAAGAAAACAAAATTTAGTATAAAACGATTGTTTTCCACCAATACTTTTCTTCCACCAATTCTTTTTTCTACTAGACATTTTTTCCACCAATTCTTTTTTCACTATATATTTTTTCCACCAATTTTTTTTTTCACTAATTTTTTTACCAAACTTAACCTAATTATAATTCATTGCAGCAGTTTTTTTGGTACAAATTCCCTTCAAATATAATACAATACAATGAGTTTATAAAGAATGTACAAACTATATTGAAAATATATTAATATCAATGTTGTTTTTTTTTTCTTCTTCAAATTAAATGAAAGTGAACATTTAATTAATCTGTACAAAATAAGTAAATATAATTAATGCATTAATTACAGCAAATTAAAAATATTTATCTTAAATTGTAAAATATGACGCAGGCATGTACACTCCCAAATTTCATAAAATATAAAATAATAAATATTTATAAGTAAAAATCACTTATCATACTAATTTGCAAAGTAAAATGACAATTTTTTATATAAAATTATTTTCGAATGCTTGTTAAATAAATTCGCATGTAGATAATCTTACAAACATCAGCAAACAATAAATAACACAATTATGTGAGAACAATCCTACAATAACAGAATTAAATTCTTGCCCTAAACCATCTCACTAGATTTATCCCAAAAACATAACGATTACGACCGAATAAGGAACTGAGGCACACACACACAGATACCCACCGGAGAGCAAACAGAATAAATAGAATAAGGGACCGGATACTAAAGACAAGTTGAAGGCAGGTAAAAGACAGTCGACCCTGCGACTTTTCGGCTGCTGCATTAGCATTTACGACGTGAGCCGAACGCGGCCGAATGACACCAGGACAGCAATCGGGTAACTGCTGACGATTGCTCCCAGTTTCTAAGTTCCTGCTGACTACCGGATAAGTTTCTTTTACGAGTGCTGCGAATGATGCTGGAATGGTAGGCCCTCCGTCTGCTGGATGGTAGCCCCGGTGTGACGGCGTTGCTCTCAACGCCTTTTGTCAATGTGCTAAATAAGGCAACAATACAGGTTTCCCCCTACCTGAAGGTCGATATGAAGAAACTTGCTACTCAGCAGGAACGGATTGCAAGCATTTTATTGAAAATTTCTTAACAATTGATTATTTGTAGTATTTACAGCTAAATATTAATAAATAACTATTTTATTTGGTACCAAAATATTTGCATAATAACTTCGTGCGGTATTTACGTTAACAGCAAATAGCGTACATTAATAACGATAGCGCAACACGTTATTCGCGATCAAATAACGCCATGCCATCAAATAACATATTGTATAACTTGTTACGCCATATGACATTTTAGGTTAAGTATCATGGAAAAATATTAAATATCATATTTTAAATTATGAATACTAAATGAATATATCAAATGAAGAAACAAGAAAATTTAATTTTAATCACATATCAGCGAATGCACTACCTGGCGGATTATTTTGGAACTTAGAGGTAACGTGATGTTATTACCAGTACTAGCACAATAATTCCCATTTCGAATTCGGTTAAAAACGTTTACGTTATTCAAATAACGCTAAACTAATTACCAAACGTATTAACATAATATCTCTCTATTATTATTATAAATTAAAAACAATCTAATATCCTACCAACAATACAAAAATAAAATTTTTAAAACTTGCGATGTCATCAAATAAATAATAATTTAATGTTTCCAAACATATACAATAAAAAAATTCTTATAAAAAGGTTTATAAATGCACGAGGCAACAGTCTGGCATTTAAACAGAAACGTGTAACGTAGAAATATTGCTATAGTTAACTGCAATTATTCTATTTTGCAACATTAATTATAAATTAATAAAAACCAAATATGTTTAAATTTTAATAGAATTAAGACAAAAATATTTATTCAATTTTGCATATACTGTTATTCCGATTTTTAATCATCCATTATTTATCTTCCGCTACCACTCGAAAGAGAAAACATTTAGAATAAATATTTTTTTAAAATCGTTCACCGGTTAACCAGTTAATTGAAATATCAAATACCGTTTTCCATCAAAAGCAAAACGAAAATAAAAACTGCCGAAAAAAAAATGCAAACGTTTGAACGCGAGTGCTGACCTGGCTGGGAAAAGTTACCGTGCATTTTGTAAACGCGAGTTACGTTACACTAGCTGACGGTGTGGACCACCGGGGAATAACTTACGGTTCACGTGAATTTTCCATTTTCAGCGCGACGCCCGGCGTCCGACTAGTACGTGCGTGCGTACTACAAGAAACCGACGCTGGCGTCTGGTGCACAGCGCCGCCGTTAAAATGGTAATGCGCCCGCTTTTACAGTTCACGTTTGATCGTATATTCTAGGTACGGATGTTGGGTAAAAAGTGGAATTCGATGAATTTGTAAATTAAAACTAGATGTTCGAATGCTTTTTTCCAATGCGTTAAAAATTGGCAAATGGCAAATGGTTGCGGTAATGTTAAAAGTCAACGAATAATAGTCAATGAGTTTTAATCAAAACAACGTAAAAATTTTCTAGTCTATTGTAAGCATATCCAAATAAAAAAGTTTTTACTAAAAGCTCATTCACAGTTCTGGTTTTAATTTTAAATAGTTTTATATATCGACACAAATACACAAGTATAAAAGCATACTTAGTATAGACAGTATTCTCACTGCCTCAGTGCGTATACACAGCTTTACGTAGTTTTACATATCGTAAAACATTTGCATCACCCAAACTTTTAACTTAACTATACACAGTGGGAAAGAGATAGCTATATAAATAAGCTATCAATTCTTTTTCTCAAAAACGTCAAATTCGAAAATTTATTGAGTATGGTGACATTGACAGTGCTAGAACAAAACCGAATGGATTGAAGAAAAGAAACGACAAAAATATATTAATTATCATACGTAGAAATACACTCCTACACATGCGCAATCATGAAATTTTCTGGATAACTGTGATTAAATAATACATATCTGTATAAATTTTTCTTGTCAATATATACTTAATTCATACAGTAAATACATGTGCTTTTTCGAAAATGTATCATTATACACGACATGCAGTAGGGAGTAGTATACTGCCAAATTTTGTTACGTATTCTTGTGTAAATTTATGTAAGTTTTATTTTGTCTTCCTATGTAAAGATACAATTAAAATCACAGCTGTGAATGAACCTTAATTCTAATTTTGTCATTATATCATATTTCCCGTTAATAAACTTTATATACATATACAGTAAATAATTCTATAAAATTAATATATCGTCAGTCGATTTCTTGTTTGTTCCATATATCATTTTTGGTCAAATTAATTTATTGCTAATTTTGCAATATTTGTTTGTTTCCTATCTATTATAAAATCGCGAATATTATAATTGTAATAGTTTCTGAAATATAAATTCTAATTTGTTCCATATCCTTACTATAAACAATTCAGTTCAGAAACTTTAACGACAGTAAGGTTTTGTGATATGGAACAAACAAGAAATCGACTGACAATAAGTAAAGTAAATAACAAACCAAATTTTATCAAAACATTTTCTTAAAACAAAAATCCCTATACATTATAAAACAAGCTCTCTCCCTAGTTTTTAAAATCATTGTACACTTACATACCTATATAGAACCTTTAAAGATACCTTGTCTATAATACTTAAAACTACCCTAAATCTCCTCAATGTTTACCCAAGAAATTAAACATAAATAAGTGGAGTGTGGCGCTGAGTACATACTTGATATAAATCCATGTCTCGTCATACCAAGAACAAAAACATTAAAATCTTATTACAGACTAGATACGTAAACAAGCGTTCATTTAATAGCATTTGTGGTGAATGCAACCAAGCTATTACATATATATATATATATATATATATATATATATATATATATATATATATATATATATATTTTGATTTATTACAATAGTATAAGTAAAATTAATACGATTAAACATATATGAAAACTACCATATAGTAGAACTGTTCCAATGTGAATTTAGTTTCATTTGTCTTTGCTAATATTTGCTTGCGGTAATTCATTTAAACAAATATTTATACAATGTAATTAAACAAAATTTATACATTCTTTAGCATTTTATACAAAGCAATTATTTATGTGTTCATAATTTTATAAATTGTTCAAATCTGTTCATTCTTTTACTCCAGTGCAAAGAGTTAATGATTTATTCTAGAATAACCAAAATGATTTGAAAACTTATGTTTGTTTCATTTTTTACATGTAAACTTTCTTTAACGTAATGTTAGGTATAATATGTCAAAAAATTTATCTTTATTTTCTAATATATGAGTTAAAAATTCGCTCATAATTTATAGATACCTTAATATGCGGCAAATTCTTGTTCAAAACTTAGATTAAAAACAAGAATTTTTCATATAAATTCCTGTGTTATTATTTAATTAATATCTGTTGCCATGTAAAAGTTTCGTACTAAACTTTTCTTATTTTATAAATATTTCGTTCGTGTTAGGTTTAATATTAAAAATATTTGCGAAACGCAAACTTTTCTCATAGAGACGGTTGCAATTATCAGCGCGGTTAACTGAAACAAAGTTAGGTAAATAATTTCTCTCCGTCCATATAACCAAGTTCCGATACAAGTTGCAAACCCTATATTCCGCTACCTTCCCAAACAACTATCTGCCTCTTTCGTAAGTACGAATTACGAACTAAACAGCAACAATGCAAATTATTGAAATTCGTGTTGGTCGGGAAAGTTATCGTGTTAGTTTGAATAACAGCCACACGGCAATGCTCAACTCAATTGTATATTACAGGTATTATTTCACCTTATATAATTAATTACATGCCTACTTCATTACCAGCTTTTCGCATATTATTAAAATAAGTTGTAGATATTAAAACAAATGATAGACATATTTATCCATATATTGTGCTATAAAATATTATTTTCGTTTTCCTGCTAATTTCTATTTTGCTTATGTAATTGTTTTTTTTTATTGTTTCATTTATATCTAATTTCTGTTTCACCTCATATAATTAATTACATACCTACTTAAGTACCAACTTGAGTTGTAAATATTAAAACAAGTGATAAATATATTTAAAAATTAAATATAATACAATCAAAATATTTAACCAATCAATCAAACAAATAGAATGAAAGTGATGTATGTAATTCTGTAATATTTGTACGGCTCTGCAAATGCCCATAATCCTAAAATAATTTTTAATAAAATTTGATAGAATATAAAAAAATATGGTACTAAATTGTACCTAATCTAGAACTAAATATTATAAAAAAAATGACATGGTCGCAGCTTTTACAATCTGACGGTATAAGAGACGCCAACTTGTCGACACGGTGATGTGACACTTCCTAATTATTAACTCGTGTTCTAATTAACAATTTGCGGCTAATTAATTTGGCGGTGCAATGTGTACTTGTTTATGGTTGCCTATTAATTTCCATATTCATGGGGATTCGGGTTTAATATGAATTTGACGCAATTATTCGTCTGCGTCTCTCGCTCGCAGAGACTCTCTCCTTTCGCTGCTGCCTGGCTGCTACGCTCTCTGTATGCTTAAATTGAAAATCGTAGTTTGCCATGAATACCTTACAAAGCTGTAATCTACCTGTAGATTTGCTGATTGTCGTGGTTAATTGAAATCGTGACCTGATTTTCGATTTGTCGATGAAATTCTGTTTGACCTCTAATGCAAATATTTTCTTTGCGAATAATCGATTTTTTTTTACGCTATGGAATTAGGCCAAATTTTTATAAAAATATTTGCCCGCAAAATGCTGAAGCGGTTTGATTGTTTTGCTGGGAATAATTTCAAACCAAACGTGAAAAATATGTACCATAGATTGATTAATAAAGTAAATTTTTAATCAGGATTATCGAAGAAAATTTTTATCAAATAAAATAGTACATAGTATTCAATTTTTAAAGAAAGCGCATCTGCAAAATTTTTATACTATTTTCATTACGAAAAAAATTATATACTTAAATCCTTATTTCCCCATTTTTTTTAACACAAATTGGACAGAGTAATTAAATCGTCAGTTGTTTTTCACTTATTTTAAAATAAATTAATAAAAAATCTTTCAGAATTCATTAAAAAAAAACGGCTTTTGGTTTAAGTTCTGTAATAATAATTATTAATAATCGACGTTCCGACGAACTCAACGTCTGTCTTCATCAGAAAAACTGATACATATGACACTTACATTTCCTGATAAAGACGGAAGTTAAGTTCGTCGATTATTAATAAATATTAATATGGACCTTAACCTAAAGCCATTTTATTTTTACAATAAATTGTTTCACTAAAAAATTTTCGATTTTTACTTTTTTTTTTCATATCTGTTATTTGTATAAGTAAATATTAAAATATTTATCTTTTAAAAATTTTTATTACTTGTAGTTTTTAAGATATAATACAAAATTGTGTTGCCTTTCTTTTTTCTAAAGAATATATATTATATATATATATATATATATATATATATATATATATATATATATATATATACAATTTAAGTTTCTCAAAATCATATATTTTAACTATATTATCTGTAGCAACAAAGTTATTGTTAAAAAAATAGAGTAAATTATGACGAAAAAATATAAATGTACATAATAATTATTTAATTCATCTAACATTTGAATATTACATGAAAATATATCTTCATGATTTTGAACCATATATAGTTTGTCTAGACCTCATAAATTTATTGTATTGTAGTTTGAAAAAAATTTGTTTCTAAAATATTTTGTATACACATAATATTTAAAAACATTTTCGCGTAACTCTAAGTTTATGTTCTGTGGACACACCATACCATCATTAATAATTGTTTTATTTGCATTGACAACAGTAAACAACCAAACAGAATTTGCAACTTATAGTAAATTCTAAACCATTCAAAGCAAGTCAATAATAATACAATTGTACAAGATTAAAACAACAGTCGATAACAGTTCGTTACAAGATTAACAAACCAATAGTAACTAAAACTTACAAACTTTAAATTGCCAATTAGAAACGCTACCACTGGACTACGGCTACTTGTACAAGAAACATATTATTTCTTATACATATATATTTCTTTCTAATTTTCATTACAACATTTTTTGTACAAATATAATATTATAATAGTGAATTATAAAATAACAGTCAAAATATAAATAGCTCGATAATTTCATTATATGCAAATATGTATACATGAAATTACTAATTACATTTAAAAAATTATTTGCAAAATATATTTAAACTAATTTATTATATATTTTTGGTTAAAACATATTTTTAATGTACCTTACTATAAATTTTGATTGTTGAAAGAAACTTAAAATATATTTTGCAGGTGCAATGAGAGCAACTAAATGCAAAAATAATTTTTAATTATTTCTATGCAACATATAATAATTAAATTATAATTAGATAACACAGATTGCAAGTAGTTAGTATCTTCTTTACAAAAAAATTGTAATCACATACATAGTTTTAAATATTTAATTTTTATGCATATATGCATATAAAATTATGAATATATAAATATTATTTTAATTAATTAAAGTAATATTAACAATTCAAGTATTTATTAGTTAACTCAGTGTCTTCACAGTGATTGACGTTATCAATCACAGTGAAGGCACTGAGTTAAATAAAATTTGGCATCCATTAATTAAAAATCTATAAATTTTATGATCTAGTTACTTATTTCTTACCTAATAACTTGTTTCTATGTTCTGTTATTTACTGTAAATGTCATTTGTATCAATTTTCTTAATAAAGTTAAGTTGAGTCCGTCGAAACGTCGATTGTAAATAAATATTAATATAAAACTTTAATCTAAAACACTTTTATTTTAATATAATGAGTTCTGAAAAGTAATTTCCATTTAAATGATACATCATATGTAATATACATATTATAGCATAAAGTTATTACTAGATATTCTGAATTATAACCTATAAAAATCTATCATAAACACACTATCACATAAACCATTAACAGGCCAGTAAACATTTATATTAAAACATCCCATTTCCCTAGTTTGAACCACATAAATAAAGACATAGGATATTTCGCATGGTCCCAAGCGCGTACCGTGCGGTACTC
Organism: Clivina fossor; assembly: GCA_963966155.1. Lineage (NCBI taxonomy): Eukaryota > Metazoa > Arthropoda > Insecta > Coleoptera > Carabidae > Clivina > Clivina fossor. The sequence goes on along the minus strand of OZ014564.1, from coordinate 7,805,780 downwards.
CTGCCCAAGCAAGCGTTTCGCAGCGCCGTCAAGCCTATGGCCCCAAAAGAGAAACTCAGAGAGAGAAAGAGAGAGAGAGAGAGAGAAAGTCAAACGACACGAGAGGCCCCCCAAGTTGACAAACGACGTGAATATTGGAAAGCGATTGAGCAGTGATTCATCATTTCCTCGTCACTTATATTGAAATTCGTGCACCGTAGAAATCAATTTCCGTGCATTTGTATCGGTGTGTATGATGACGAGCAGCCCCTTTTCCTCAATTTGCCGTTAAGAGAAAACAGGGCGTTTAAAAAGGAGGACTAACATCAAAAACGTGTTTGTATGAGGAATATATTCCCATCAAAAATGTATCATTTAAGTTCAACACTTCGTTTACTCCGAAGTAATGACTTTTTCCACGTAAACTGTAGATAAGAATTCTAGAAAATTCATATTCTAGACAAACTATTCAAACACTCTTACATGTATCTTCTAAGATACCATCCTTAATAGTGAATAACATTATCAATTTCTCATAAAACGGTTTTGTCATCTTTATTTACAAAGCAAATTATTTTAAATAAGATCATCGTTGCAAGTCTTAAACATAAATAAAATAATATTACAAATACAAAATTTAAATAATACAAATATAAAAATATTTTATCTACGGTTACTAGTTAATAAATAAGTAACTAGATCACAAAATTTATAGATTTTTAATTAATGGAAGTCAAATTTTATTTAACTCAGTGTCTTCACAATGATTAATGTTATCAATCACTTGAAGAAGACGGACGTTGAGTTCGTCGAACGTTGATTATAAATAAATATTAATATAGAACTTTAACCTAAGGCAGTTTTATTGTAATATAATGAGTTCTGAATTTTTTTACTATGCTTGATACATCTTATGTAATATACATAAAAATTGAAAAACTTCTTTACTTTGTATCATATAAAAATGCCCAATAATAACAAAACCTCTAAACAAGTCGAGAAAAAGTGAGTAATTAAATAGATATTACGTTCACACGTAAGATAATAAATTCAGCGTTATTTAAGAAACGCAAACGTTTTGAACGAAAGTCGAAATGGGAATTATTGCACTAGTACGGACAATAATATCGCGCTACCTGATAGCTTCAAAATAATTCGGTGACATTATATTGTCATTTCTATTTTATTTTTTTTCTGATAAAAACGCACGTTCAGTTTGTCGAAACGTTGATTTATTAATAAATTATTAAAGAACTAGAACCTAAATCTGTTTTATTCTAATATTAATGTGACTTTTTTTAGTACCTAATCGTATCCATAATTTAAAATATAATATAAAACTGCATTCTCAATATTTATATTGGCCTTAATAGCGACATTTAAAATTTATTCTTTGCTATTAACTACTGCACATGCGTAAATATCAAAATACGGCACAAATGTTATTTGAATGCACAATATCTCTCTATTAATTAATATTTTAATAACAAAAATGCTAAATAATAGTATATTAATATATGTTTCGAATAATACGTCTATGAAATTCATAAAGCATTTTGAATAATAAATGTGCTTATTGAGATTCCAATATATTTTGCAATTTAATAATGAAATATTATTAAACTATTAATAAACATGTTAATTTGAATATTATCATATTCATATATATATATATATATATATATATATATATATATATATATATATATATATATATATGAAATTTATTTAATATATAATGAAACAATATTATAAATCAATTCTATGTAATAATTTATTAGTAGAAACATACTTATATAATTAATCATTAATTAATGAAAACAGAACCGGCTTCCAATTTTCAAAAACCTTGAAAATATACTTAAATTTACACAAATTTTTTACAGTGTATTTTCAAAAATCCTAAAACATTTCATAGCCCTATCGACTATGTCTATTAAATAAAACGATTCTATTTCACAGTCAACTGAAATTGAGCAAATTGAATACTTATATCTAACAAAAATCGTAACGCAACATTAGTCTAGTAACAATTGCTTTTATAATTACAAAATCAGTGATAAAATCGAATATAATTAAAAGCATTCTTACTAAATAGTTGAAAAACCATTAACGAAATAAAATGCAATCACAGTTGGTTTAAATTAGTTCCTTTTGCATTCATGTGAACTAAAAACTACCACAAAAAAAAAACGTCCAATAGTAAATTGCATTACTCGTTTATTTGCAACCACAATACGAGTAGTATGGTTGGCGCTAGCAATAATTCACAAAACCAAAATGGACTAACCAAATGTTTATAGCTAGCTTTAAAGCAATCAAATGCGAATTTGAACTAAAATCGAATAATACTTTAATTGCTACTATTTAATTTTTTATTTCATTTGTAAGTACACTATAAATATTAAAACATTTTTGCTTCTAATATTTTGATATTCTTTCTAATAATATTAATATATTATTATTTTAATATTAATTATAATAATTAGCTATATTCTTAGATGAGACTATTTGAAAATAATACACAACCACTTAAAATTACAGATTTTAGGTAAATATAAAACGGTTCAAACCAAGTTAGGTTTATAATACTGTTATTATAGATTTAATTAATTTTGTAGACAAAATAAATCTGAATATATCAATTATATTATGGCAAATATATTAGACAGAGAGATTATACAAATGAAATATTATTCCTTTCAAAGTGAATCTAAACCGATGATTTTAATTTTTAAAAAGTATATTATTTATTTAGTAAATATTGAATAAAAACAAAATATTTCTTTTAAAATGAATAAGTGCAAATAAATTAAAATTACTAATTTACTGTTTCAATTAAAAAAATATAGAATCATTTTATGGTGAGCAAAGTTGAGTAGTATTTACAATAAAAGTATTTTCAATGTTACTTAAAATACTTCAGTGTCTTAAATACTTTTCCATAAGTATTTAGTATATGTATTTAAACTATAAAATATTAATAAAAATACTTTAAAGTATTTAAAATACTTGCCAAGTATTTTTAATTTATATTGAATATGTATGAAAAAATTATTAAATATTACTTGTATGTATATTTAAAATAAATAAGATATAATTATTATTTAATTTAATGTATAATGAAACTTTAAATCCTAATTTTTGCAGACTAAAATTTTTAATAAAAATTGCTAATATAAAATAAAATTAAAAAATTATTCTTATTATTATTTTTTAGAATTGAAATAAAATTGTAAGTAAATTTATTTAAAAAATAAATGTTTATAAATATTTCATTTTTTATCTGAACTGTAATAAAAATAATAATACATGATTTCATTTAGTACTTAGTATTGTAAGTAAATTTTAATGCGAAAGAACATTTAAAGTAATACAAGTACTTGTATTTTAAGTACTGATTTCAGCTCTAATAGTGATCAGACGTCCCATCACACATTTAGCAGAAAAGTCCCGGTAAAAAATGGTTTATTTTGCTGATTAATAAAAAAAATTAAATATTAAAAATAAACGGCTTTAGGTTGTAGTTCTGTATTAATTTTATTAATAATCGACGTTAAATAGTAAATAAATAGACCATAGAAACAAATAGAAAAAACAAATAACCATAATCAACGTAGATTATTTATAATTGATTCCACTACATACTGAATCCGAAAACACGTAAAAACTCACATAAAATATTCTCAAAATCAAAATAGAAATCAATGGGCGTATTGGATTATCCAGAGAAGATAGCCACCAGCTACCAAACACTTCTGATTCGAAGGATGAGTTTTTTTTTTTTTCGACCGGAGTGTCTGTTCGCGATGTGTTACCTATAAATACCAAATTTCGACTGGTTATGGCGTCATTTGGGGCCATTTTAAAAGACGCACGATCGTTCGAAACGCCGCATCCTCAGCACATAAAACACAGCCGTCTCACCGATCCGACGTCGAACGTTGGACCGCTTTTTGCAGCAGGACATCGGGGCAAAAGGGTATGGGAAGATGGGAACAGGGGGGAGGGAGACCGACAATTTTTACGGCGCACCGTAACTCAGAAAGTTTGAGTTATGGAATTAAGACGCGGCACCGTAAACGTTTATTGACCATAAACCGTGATGGAATGTGACTTAACATTATGAACGTGTCGCCAATTAAAAACTTTTTTAACCATCATCAAATCATCATTAAGCGAAATGAAATTTTATGCGCTGTGAAAGAAATACTGTTACTTCGTTTTTTTACTAGTGGTTTTTAAAATTTATACGTTATTTTTTTTCTGATCAATAATACTTATAAATCTTTGTGTAACATTTACAGATTATATTATTTATATTATTATTTATTATAGTATTACTATCTTTTTTCTTTCCGTAAAGTAACAAAATAAGTAACTAGATCATAAAATTTTTAGTTATTTAGTTTGTTACCTGGTAACTTTTTTCTATGGTCTATTTATTTTCTGTAAATGTCATTTGTATCATATGTATGAAAGACGTATGTTGAGTACGTCGAAACGTCAATTATTAATAAATATTAATGCAGAACTACAACCTAAAGCTATTTTATTTTAAATGCATAGATTGTTTATTCTGTTAATATAATTAAACTAATATTTAATACTGCAAAAGTTAATAGGCAATCAATTAATTATAAATGTATTTTTTTTTTAATTCACAACCTAGCAATAAATTGATTTAGTAAATCTTGAGATTAATTGTCTAACTTTGCACTATACAAATTGTGCATTATACAACGCTACAACAAAACAGAATACGTATTCTAGAATGCTAAAGTAAAATAGTGCCAAACCTAATTAGAAAAACAAATCTAAATTTATTATGAACATTATAAGCAATTTGTATAAAAATATAACACAAAATACTAATGTAACAAAAATCCCGTTAGTCACAGAAAATCAGTATTGTAACAAATTAAAAAACCCACATAATTGTTTTTCTTGTCTATTACAGAACAACTAACAGAACAAAAGTTGCACTTTTATAGCGACCGAAAGAAAATTACGCCATCAATTTTGCAGTCTTAAGCTAATCCTCCTTAAATGTGTTCTACTAGAAAACTATAGTCGCTACAACTGAGTAATTTACCGCCATTAATATAAACTCGTTGAACGAATGTAAACAAGGATGGAAAATATGAAAATCTGTTCCGTAATAGTTTTAAACATATAACAATAATAATGTGCGCCTATTTGAAACGCCGATTTTATTAGTCGAACATCTGGCGAGTAAAAGGGCATACGGACAGACGTTACGCTGGATATAGGATAGAGTAAAAGTGTGACAAAAGATTGGTAGCGTATTATTAGTCGAAGAGAGATAGCGAAAGAACGTCCAAGGGGTCATCTGGCCGAGATCGCTGCAGGATTGCAGGCTCAGCACAGATTTGTCACAGAAGCTCCACGATTCTGTCTGGCCACTAGGTCAGCAGTTCCAAAACAATGTGCTTACAAATATTATTAGTTATAGCCCTCATTTATCACATTTAATTTTACTTTATTCATATGTTTTTAAACTTTCAGACACAATCAAAACGATCCAATTTAAAATCTAATTTAATGTTATTAAATATTAAAAAATAAAACTATTTATTTTTTTTTTTCCTAATTTTCCTTCATTTCTGTATCAAAGTGATATACAGGGTGATTTATTACCTCCATGACTAACTTTGACAGATTCGATTTTAAGAAAAAAAAAAACGTTACATAAACACAAATCCAATAAAGTTCGTTGTGATAAAAATACAAGTTGTTTTGTTATACTTGCAAAGTTTTTCTTATCAAAGTTCTAAATCCAAAAAAATCAATGTATTTATACAACTGAAGAGTATGCAAATATAATTTTTTGTGTTTTGTAACGTTGGCTGTGATAAAAAAACGCAGCTAGCAATGTAAGAAATGATCAAAATATATATCACATAAAATCTTTATTTGTCAATATGAGACACACAGTCTAGCCAAAGGTGGACGTTTCGAACATCAAATTTGTATGTTATGTTAAGTTTTTATGAATTAAATCGTATTAAATATTTAAATTCTTATGTAAATGTGTTTGTAAAGTATATACATTATAGATACACACTACACAGTGGGATGATGTTCACATTGTTCCGAAAATATATAGATTTGCTTACAACTGAAGTAAAAGTAGATTGTAAGTAACAAAATATAAACTGTATTCAGATTATCCGGGACATGTACACCGTAACTTTACTACTTTGGAGAATGTGACGCATTCGCCAACTAGCTACGTTCAAAGTGAGTACAATATACTTTTCCTAATTTCCAAAGGCATATGTGTTATTATAGTAATATATGTATTATTAATTTATAGTAATTGTTTCAGGCTAATTGAAAAGTTCAGGCAGTCAAAAGGTGCATAAAAAAAATAAATTGAAAAAAAAATCAAGAATCTTATTAGCATGATTTCCTTACCTGCAAAAAAGAAAACAATTGATTAAATACAAATTAAAATATCTGTTAAAAACTAAAACATTTTATAAACTACTGCTTTTACATGAAATTGGTAATAAAACTTGAAATAACATTTAACGACCAGCAATATTTTATTTAAATCTGAAAGAGCAAAACAAAAGACAACCAATTCAAAATATCGAACAAAATATTGCAGTATGTTAACCTAATTCTTATTGCGATTTAACATACGTATATCCTAGAAATATACTACTACTTCATTTATTTATTTAAAAAATATTACGCTATAAACTGTTTACTAATTTAGTACTAACAAAATAATAAAATTGAATATTTAGCAATTAGTACAATGGTAAAATTTATTAACTCAAATAGCAAAATCTTAAATATGTTATAGATATAATTGAAGTTAAAAAAAGCCGTATTTTTATAGAATAGAAACATGATTAGTTCACGTTAATTTTATACAGGGTGTCCAAAAATATGGAAAAGGTTAAATATCTCGAGAACGACATATCGGATTACAAAATTACAAAACACGTGTTTTTTTTTTTGAAAATCTATTCAGACATAACTGCCAAAACCACCCCAACCTCCTCTGGAGGGCGAGCTGGGGGTAAGTTTTAAAACTTAAATAGAAACAAACTCTTTATTGCGCTGTTGCATTCTCCAATTTGCAAATCCAGAAACAGTTTTTTTTTTGAATATACCTAGAGTGGGTACAGTGATTGCAATAGTGATTATCGAAACGTTGGCAAAGAAGATAATAAAAATATTTAACGTCTATTACTTATTATTTATTTTTCACTATGTTATTTTGGAATTGGTGCAAGTGACCGACAAACAAGTACACACAGGTCAGTAAAATAAAGCAATAACATTTTTCGAAGCATCTACACAAAAGAAAACTGTCCATTGTCAGGCAGTATCCGTTTCGTGGAGACGTAGCATGCCCCTTCTATCGTAGTAGAAGATGTCGGAGAAAAGAAGTGTCACGCCAGCAACTGAGCAACCAGCAGCCGAGGGACAGAGAGGTGTAAAATTCCCGTTTCACTTGGCGGGCCACCGGTTTCATTTGTCAAACGTCTGTAACGTCGGAGCGCGCGCGGGCGTCACCGTGCGCTTACGTTTAAATTGAATGCTAAGCTCAGGTGCTCGACGCCGAATGTCAATTCTTCTTCTTCCGACGTCGCCGCCGCACTGTACTAACGTTAGCGTTAGGTAACCGTACCATATGCATCTAACCTTGTTTACTGATAGTGCGACACGAATAGCGCCGCTCATGTCTGCTTATAACATCGTTTGTCGTATTGCACAACCGTAGCAACGTAGAGAAGTGCTCTTTGAAATATACCTGGCTGAAGTAAGATATGCTGCACATATACTTATGGTACAGTATTGCAAGGTATTCTACATTATAAATATCAAAGAAGTTTTTCAAAAAAAAGATCATATATTAAATATATTTAATATTAAAAAAAAACACTCGGTACATGCGAAATTACAAAAAAAAAATAGTAGTAAAATTTTACTATAAAAAATCTGTAATTTCATTTTAATATAAATTTTCTGTATTTCTACCTCAAAATTCTTTAATTTTTACATAATTTATAATAATCACATAAAATAAGTAAAAATAACCTAATAAGTAGGTATGTAAAATTTCTTAAACATGCAAAATTACAGTTTGTATATTAATATCTACAATAATTTATCAAAATAATGAAACTTAGTAAAACATTTTAAGTGTAATTAATTAAGTTAAAATGTAAATAAATGTATCAACAATAATATTACAGAACTAAACAAATTTTAGTTATTTATGGAAAATTTCTGACAACAAATTTACTGAAGTTCTGTAAATTTACTAAAAAAAACCTTTACTAAATAACTGTAATATTACATACATATGTCCTTTTCCATCCCGTTGGTAATATCATATTACATAATGTTTGTAATAGTTCTGATATTATGTATTTTTAATCAATTAAGTATGTAAAAATTAAAGCAGTTGAGTAATTATACCTATAAATACTGGGCATCATAGTGTCCCATGATTGTAGATCAAATTACATAACTCAATATGGTTGAGCAAAGAAACATTGTCAAACTCTATTTATTTTTATCTGTCAAAATGGTGTTAAAATCTCGCTAGTAAACCAGTAGCATACTTAAAATTTTTCAGTCCCTTTACAAAATTTGAAAATAGACTCCATCAGCCCCTTAAATATACAAAGTTTGTTAAAAGGGCATTTTTTAAAACATTAACATGGTAGCTACGTAATTTTCAATAAAACTCGAAATCAAATTCAAGTCCTGCAAAAAGATATGTCATCTTGAGCGAATGTCTAATAAACGTTTGATTAAAAGAATATATGTGAATGATTTTAAAGGTTCTAATTTATTTAATATTTCATTAAATTTAGTATTAATTACTAATATTTATATATCTATTGATATACTTACATATCAAGTATTATTAATATAAATTATAATAACAAAGTTTGAGTGTACGGGGTTATACTTCAAATAGCTGCATCAAGAAATATAGGACGCTGACTGCAATGTGTCTAGCACGTTGCACATATGTACGAAGCATATATGTTATGTGTTTACGTATTATGTTCTTAGTACGGTGTACCTGTATGCTCCGTGTAACACGCGACACGAAACGCTAACACTATTTCAATAATGGAAGGAAACGTATCATAGCCGTGACGTACGTACAATTGACTATATTTGTTTCGGGTGCTTTCAGCATTTATTATTGCGCCATATGTCGTACCGATACAAGCAAGCATTTTTGCTCCAAAAAATATCGCAAACATGTAATAAGATATTTTTCCTGTACCCAGAGAAAAATGTCGGCGTTTGAAGTTAAAGGAAATATGTCGAGACTGTCTGTCTCTTTCTTTTTTCTTTGCTTTGTTTTCTATTCAATAAAAGTCAAAATATTACAATTTATTGACAAGGAGATGTGCAACAGAAGCATGCATACATGTGTTATAGCAAATATAAAATATAAAAAGATCACAATTTTTAAATAAAACTGAATTGCATCATCGTCTCCTCGAAGTCTTTGGATTCCGTAATATCATCTCAAAACTGTTAATAAGTTAACCCTCTAACTACCAGGATCATCAATAGGCGACTTATACCTAAAATACTTTTCAAAATTAAATGATCATTAAGCTACATCCACAATAGTAACAGTATAATTACCATTGCATCTCTACTCTACTACTATTGCTAAAACCGCAGTGGTAAATGTAGCTTAATAATTAAAATAAAAAAGCTTTCGGATTAAGTTCGGTGTACATTTTATTTCAAAATCGACATTTCGATATACTCTACGTAATAGTAATCGTCAGGCTTTTACGGCCGGTATCCACTAAATTTATAGAATTTTCTGGGCTCATATGCCGTGGTCGCTCTATCCTTGTCGCAGACATTTTGCCATACATCGTAGATGGAATCCTCAGCAAATGTTTTCAAGTGATAAGAATAAAAGAGCATGTATGAAAGATAATATAAATGTGGATAAAGCAAACGTTTAGCGGATATTAATATTTCTGTTTGAATGAAAAATGTGTGCTACACCCTTTTGGGAACATGCCGTGATTCACTTGTCTTATTTCTAAAATTAATTATTTCAATATCAACAATAGTAAAAGTTTAAAAATATTAAAATTTAATTTTTCGTGTAAAATCCTTATAAACTTATCCCTATTATAACAGAAACAAAACACAAAAACATGAAAACAAAAAATTACTACACAAACATGTTTACCAATTCTCTATAGCAAACACATAAACATTTCAAATAGAAAATTTCACCTAGCATGTGACATGCAAATCACTGCTCACTGCACACCACCTAGGTTATAAACCGTTTGTTTCTCACACGATTACCGAGTTGGTCGATATATGAAAACGACTCAACCGCAATATGGTTCGCCGCAAAAGGAAATTATGAACAGCGCAAATCCGAAATGCACCCTGCAACTCTAATTAGTTTCATCATTAAAATTTGCCGCGTCTATTATAAACAAAACTTTGCCGATATATTTGTGTGTTTGTATAGATATAGAGTAAAACGGAAGCACGGTTCGACGGTGCATTTCACTAACTACTAATAGTGGCATTTTCGATACTGCGTATTTGCTAGATAAACAAATCTAGATATGATTCGATTTTAGTTTATATAAACTGTTTTTAATTAACTAATATAGTTTGTATGTGGTATTTAAAATTATAGTTAATGTTACTATTAAATAAATTTGTTTGAAAATTTTAAAATATTATAATTAAAATGTAACCTGATATATATTTCTAAAATTGAATAATTTATGAATCTGCTAGAATTGACCTAGTTATAGATTTAATCAGGGTTCGCGGCCAACCACTTACCACTACAAAAGATTTTCGGAAATATTTTGAAGTGTTTAGAATTTTTTGCTTGTAACTCTCGTAGAAGTCACGATGTAGTTTTCTTATTTGAATAATTTATATTTTTTTTTTCGCTTTGCATCGTTCAAATTACGTTCGCGCTCGCTTTGGTTAAGTTCGCTTTTGTTAAGTAAAATAAAATCACTCTTTATTTCTCGCTTAAAGTGTCAGAGGTCTCTAGTTCGCTTTACTTTACTAAACTCGTTTATTTGTTGATTAAATTAAATTAGTTTAGTTTTTACATCGACTAAATTTTGAATTTGTAGCTTATGTTACTTTTTGTATATTGTTGTATATTCGTGTTACATCAGTAACAAAATTAAAATTAATTTAAAAATTACAGTTTACACAAGTGCTCAATACACCAAGAGATCAAAACCAGTAATAACTCAATTTTTTTAACATTTGCAAAATCTATAGCATTACAGGATATTTCGCCATTTTCTATCAAAAAAGAATTTTATTTATTAGAAAAATATAAAACATTCTGTAACATTACAAATCTTACAGATGCGATTAAAATAAAAACATTGATTTATTACTGATGAAAAAAGCTTAGTTTCAGTAATACGTAATTAGCTTTATTTCTATTTGACTTAAATTTTATGATATAGAGATATAGAAATATATAACAAACTAAATTTCATATTATAGGTAATATAAACTATTAACTATTTTCTTGCTGAACAAATTCACCGATTTTTGCTCTATTAAACATTAGCATGGTACATCTGAAATCGAAATTTTATTTTGTAAAAAGAATATCATGTTGCAATCGAAAATGAAATAGTTTGTTATTTCCTTAGAGAGATTGCGTTCTGATGTTGTTGATAACAAACTGTGTAGGTCATTGCCTAGTTCGTATATACCTATATATATATATATATTCCCGCATCTGCACTTCGGAAATTGTCACGGATCGCGTTTTGCCTCTGGAGACAGCACGACATGGCCCCTTACAATGATCAGCTGCAACTTGTCGCATTGAACGAGGGTTTTCTATAAAGACACCAAACGTCTTGCAATCTATACATTGGCTGCTGTACGTAATTCTTCAAACTATACTTACTTTCTTAGCAAAAAAAAAATATGTATATCTACATTTTGAATCATATTTAATTAAAACGTAAAAAGCTGATAAAAAAAATCAATTATTCCACCTTTAGAGTAATTTCAATAGTCATATTAAATAAAAATATGCTGATATCTAATTTTAAATGGTAAAATATTTTGTTTATCAAAATAAAATTGATAACATAAAAATTATGATAATATTATTCTTTGTTAACTTGTGCAAAAATCATAAATTTTTTATTTTAACATTACTTTTGTTTGCCTAAAGCAAAAAGTATATAAATTTTCAAAACTAATAACTTAACGATTTTATTAATCTATTAACTATTAAAAGTTATTCTTTATTGATAGCATTTTTATATAAATATAAAATAGAAATATTTAAAACTTTTAGCAAATAAAATAGTAATTTTCTAGAATAAATGTGGTTGTAAAATTATTAATAATTTTCGGTTCATTTGTAGTTTTATTTTTATACTAAATATTAACTAATTTCATACAAAGTTTTGAAAATACTATCATTCTTTTTCTAAAATTTTATTTTTATTATAAAAACCATAAGTTTACAGTTCAAAAGTTTAGTTTGAGTTAAAACCTTAGATCAAAGGTAAAATTTTCTAAGTGTAAACTGTCAATCTAATCATGTTATTCCTATAATAGAAAATCACTAACATATCCTTTGGAGAATCGCCCACGCCACAACTATCCATTTTCTCCTTCCGCTTAAGGTTGGACAGCGGCGTCAGCATGTCACGTAGTGACGTCTTCTTCGCCGGAACTTCGGACAGGCGCCATTAGCGAAAGAGATTAGCGTGATGAATTGCCTAACGTGGTTTGTCGATGCATACCACCCCCCACACCCCACACATACACTTACTCGGTATGCTGATACAGATACTTTGTGTGCTACCTCGGCTAAGTAGAAGATAAAGTTCGTGTCGTGTGGACAGTACTGATTAACCTGCTGGCTGTACTTGCGCAGGAAATCATCTATCATTCGTGTTACTGTGCTTGTTTCTATGTGTATATATATTACACTGTGCTGACTTTATATGCATTGGTCTTTTCACGGTTTTAAATGGTAGATCCAGTAAAATGTTATACATAAATGCATTCATTAATTTGAAACTGAGAATTAATTTGTATTACAATGTTTGATTTACAAAACTAGTGATTTATGTTTGAGTATCATATACACTGCTCAAAAAAATTAGGGAAACACTTTTTTTTAAACCTGTAACTTTTTAAACAATAGTTCTAGGCAAATCAAATTTGGTATACTTTAACGGCATATATTTAACTAAAGAAAATTATAAAAATAATGTTACAACTCTTAGTTACTTCTAAGTTAAGTTATATATGGTAATTATATTAGTTCCCTAAGAAATAAAATCGTTTTAAATAAAATATACAAACAAGTACAGGGTGACCAATGACGGGCTTACGCTATCTGTATTCTAAAACCTATATAAATACTATGCACGAAATTTGGTATATACAGATATTCCGATATGCTCAGTTGAAGTAAAATATTGGCAATAAGATGCCATTTCCGATTTCACCGAAAATCAACTCTAACTTTCTTATTTTAAATGAAATATTCCATTTTTTATTTTATCAATGAATTCAGAAGTAAAGTTTGTATGTTCTGTTTATTTATTTCAAATGTTATTTGTGTAATTTTTCCTGACGTTGATGTGTGTAGAGTACGTTGAAACGTCGATTATTAATAAAAATTAATACAGAACTAAATCCTAAAACCATTTTATTTTAATATGAGTTCTGATTTTTTTTTACTATGTTATCTATATCTATAATAAAGGTACAAATGATTTATGTGAAAAAAATTTTCAGTTTATCCTACCAGAGTTCTGAATTGTTTGTATCAATAGATTTTCATTGATTTTACAAGATTATTTTTAAACATAAATTATTTTTATTTTTTCCTAAAAATAGTCACCAAATGTATAATAAAAGAAAAATGACTTTCAAAAAGTCACGTATGAAATTCTATGCGCTAGTTTATAAATGTAATGTCTAAATCCGTCATTTGCACTGCAGAATAATAACAAAATGACGTCTTTAGACGTCATTAACAATGACTGTCTTAAAAGCTATTTTATCCATTAAACAACAATAAACTTAGTGTAAAGGCTTAAAAAAAATTCAAAACTAAGAGAAAGTTTCAGTGTCCATACAAATTTTTAAAACAGAAGAAAATAAAATAATTAACCCATAAATTTGATGGTCCACATTAATTTTATATTGCACAAAAAATTCAAAGTCAATTGTAAACTGTATAAAGTCTAGCCTATATTTTATTTTGTTTATTTTAATAAATCTCTGGACGATATCAAATGTACAAATTTTCAGCACAAAATTATATTGAGATTTTATATATTATTTAATGTTCTGCTCTTACTTGTTAAAACTTTAAACTTTAATTTTTTGTTTCAAAAAATATTGTATAGCGAAACTAGTCACCGAAATACAATATTTTTTGAAACAAAAAACCGAGTAGTTATTATTTACTTATCATAATTATTTAATGTATTTTTTTTTAAGTTGCATTGTTCTGTAAAAATTCTAAAATATTGCGACCAATTATATTTTTATAAATCTTTAAAATTAAAGAGATTGTATTACCATTAAAAAAAAAAATGAGAATATAACCAAAAAGACGTTTGACTTATCTTACCCTTCGTTGGACAGTTCTTTTAAATCTGAAAACCATCCTGATTCATCGCCATCTTCAAGTGCAAATGAACCCAGATCTCATCCGCTCATCTTATCCGTCGGTGACAATTCCCAAACTATCCTAATCTCATCTAATCCTCATTCTCTCCTCCATCAGTCCACCGAACAAACCCATTCCGATTCCCCGGCATTGTGTTAATTTCTGGAGAATGCCAGCCTGCATTTCCATCCAAACTTAGCGGCCACTTAACCCTTGACAGTCCGTCATCTTCCCAAACTATCTACGCTACCCCCCCCCCCCTCCCATCCTGGTTAACACGCGAAACCCGCTTACGAAATTAAATTATTAACATGCGAGAGAGGCATTTCTCCTGCTACACCTCGTGTAAATGGCATCGGAGGCCCCGATATTGATTAACTGATCCCCAATCCGGATCTGTTCGAGGGTTGTTGATGTTATTCGTTTCGGAATGGATTACGGATTACAGGTTTTGATGTGAAAACGCTATCGTGTTTATTATAATCTCTTTCAGATGGATGATACGGCTTTTGCCAATGGATTTAGTTTTCGATGCGTGCGCCATGTGCAAACTGGTTATTAATGATAGATGGATATATTCCAGATATATAAATGCGATAGAAAACCTTTTGTTTTGGTTGTCGCTAATTTCGGATATAATAATATTCGAGATGATTGTAAATAATTATACATTTATTGTATAGTGGAAATAATTAATCGATCCTATAGGTTTATTTCAATACAATTATTCAAATAATACTAATACTATATATATATATATATATATATAAATAAAATAGCTAGTAACTGGTAAAGTTATTTATGTAAGTAAATAATGGATGTATCAGTCAATTTGGAAAAGGATGTTAAATCAAACTCATTTAAAACTCATTTTAAATCTTCTTCAAAGGCCTCTAAAACAAAAATATTATCCATAATCATAGTGTTACATAAATAATTATATATATATATATATATATATATATATATATATATATATATATATATATATATATATATAAATTATCAAAATTCAACTTTTCTTATAATTATTTATATGACACTATGATATAGACAATATTTTATTCTGTTACATCAGTTGTCAAAATTAATTCCAATTTAATATTTGTTTTATTTCAAATACAACTGATTCGGTATGTATTAAATATTCTAAATTTAAAGCAAGATGCTAACGACCACTTTCATAAAAAAAATATTTTAACTAAAGTTAACTTTAAACCAGCAAAAAAAAACATTGGCCCGTATTCTCACCTCACTTTTTCGTGAAAAAGTGCTTTTATCATTAATTTTAAAATAACTTTTTGCTTCTGTTTGTCATTAAATATAAATAATTTTTCTATATTTGATCATTTTTATTATATTTGGTATTATAAAATTTAAATAAACTATTTTAAAATGCTTAATAAATGATTTTCAGTGAACGTCAAAAGCACTTTTTTGAAAAAGCACTTTTTCATATGAAGTAAGAATACGTGCCATTGTTTTTAAATTCTACTTGAATAATTATTATTGCTGTCAATAAAACGATGCTTTTTTGTCAGTTTCTCAAACATCTAATGGCAAAATTATTTGTTGTTGCCGTATAAACAACGCTTTTTTTTAACGACTTAAAATCAACTTTAATTAAAATATTTATTATGAAACTAGCCGGAAGTATATTTTGATAATAATTATGTGAATCAATTCGAATATTATTAATAATCTAAATTCGTTCTTAACAACTCAAACCCAATAACAAGTAACAGAAATTAAATCTCATTTTGTATTTTAAAATTAAACACACTTATAAAATTTCATTCACTTAGTTGCAAAACTACTTTGGAATTCCAATTAACGACACAGACAATAACAGTCGCGTTCAGTAAATTACAGTTAAAATTACTTTTACGGTAAAGTCAAGAACGTCGCGTACTTTAAAGATACAATAGAAATCTTAAAACACACTGTTAATTGTACACCATAATAAATTTTATTGTTCTATTCTATTATCTAGTACAATAGATAAATGCAAATAGCAATTATCTTTCTTTAAACAAAATATAATCTACAACTTAAAAACGCTAATATAAACTCAAATAACTATTTTTATAGATACATAAATCACCTGTTGCTGAAATTCTTAATTTGTTAGTTGGTTACAATGAAACTTTAAAAGTTTATACTTCAAATACAATCATCACTGAATAGTTGGAGCTAAAACAATTATTTATCTTTGTTTTTAATAATTTATAAATTTCTTACTTTAGTTACTTTATTATCTAGTAATTTGTTTCTATGTTCTGTTTATTTACTGTTAATGTCATTTGTCTTATATTTTAAATATTAAATATTCTGTAAAAATGTTATTATAATATAATTATAATTTTAGTGCTACATAAGTAATATGGAAAAATACATAATATTATCTGTTGCAGCACAAATTTAAATAAACTTTCGGGAAAATATAAAAAAAAATATTTAAATCTGCTATTTTATTTTATGTAATATTTGAATTCCATAGAAGTTTTATGATATTTACAGAATAAATGTAGTAAATTTGCATTACAGGGAAAATTATATAATTTTTACTACAAAAAAATATAAAAATTCACAGACTTTTTTACAGTGTACAATATTACATGAATACTATATCTGAAAAACACATATCGTGTATTTACAAATTTCAATTTGAATGAAGACTACGTATAATTTCCGAGTCTTACCGAAACTAAAATCTGCCGTACATATTTGCATTAAATCCACATGACTGCATTTTCTGGGTATATTACGCTGTCGTAAGCTACGCTATACGGCACGGCGCACAAAATGCGTAATACTTATAGTGATAAATGCAGATTATGCACCCGGTACTGCACACGTTGAATATTTTCGTTACCTTACCATTAAAATTCTCTCTATTTTTTTTTTCCTTTTCTATTTCGTTTATTTTTCGAATGCACGATTTTCTTTACAGGTACAGAGCGAAAAGTTTTATGCATGACTTGTAAATACGAAAGTATGCAATTTAGTGTTTGTGTCGCGTCGCTTTTAAGAAATATTTCAAACGAAACGCGCATTGCTATTTGTGAAAAAAAAGATAAATATTACTGTAAATAAAATTATTTAATGTCAAAGAGTCGTACATTTATTTTAAAAACTGTATTAAAATATTCAGCAATTAACTTGAAATAAACTTTTGTTGATTCAAGGTCAGGGAAACACAAGTTGACAAAAAATAAAAAGTAATTGAAACAATTTGTGATAATTCCATTCCATTCGATGGCACAAAGCACGGCCATCTGGCAAACTTGGTACGGTAAAAATATATTTTGATACTAAAAGATAAGTATACAAAGTATCTCAAAATTATTAATGAGTTGACATAAATCTAATAGCCGTGCTTCGTGTTCTGCAAAATGGTGGGCGGTACAATCAAATGGAATGTTTGTGTATCATCAGTTTAGTATTACGTATGTGTTGGTAGGACTTTTTATAATACGACTCTATACAAATTCTACTGTAATAGTAGTATAATATAAATTATATAGAAATCCTAATCAAATGAAGCAAAACTTTCAATATATATATATATATACATTCTATACAGGGTGTTGTTCGTTCGCAAGGTTGATATAGGGCAATAACATGGGATACCGATAATATGCAGAATAATTCTTTCTGAAATAAAAAAATCTGAAAAAATTCAGTAAAATAAAGAAAAAAATTAACTACATAATAGTTAAGTAACTTTTTTCTATATCTCATACTGGTTTGGCTGGAAAAATTATTAAAAATTCTAAAATGTTTTTTAGAATTTTCAATAATTTTTCCTGCTAAATCAGTATAAGTTAGAGAAAAAGTTACTTAGCTACATCATAGATAAATTTTTCTCTATTTCACTGAATTTTTTCAGATTTTTTGAGCAAATTTTGAAAAAAATCTTATTTTGAAAAAAATTCCAATTCCCCCTTGAGAAATTTCAAAAATTTAGTTTTTAATTTTTTCTACTAAACGATACATTCTATAATAATGGTTTCTTCACTCAATTATAGTACTCATTATTCCGCATTTTTCCATATCATGCTTATTTTCCTACACCTTATAGTTTTTGAAAAAAAAAAATAGCAACAAAAAAAAAAGCATGCTAGCAAATTAAACACTAAAACCAAATTATAGAACTTTTTATACCCTATCGAAAAGTATTCTAAGTATTTCTCCGAATTTTACTTCAGAAAGAAATATTCTGCCATGTTATTGCCCTATATCAACCTGTCGAACGAACACCCTATACATATATATATATATATATATATATATATATATATATATATATATATATATTAGTAATTTAATTAAATTAGTCAATAATGAATAATCCTTAGTAAACTATGCAAACTGCTGTGCAATAATTATATACTACATACATACGTATGTATTATGTCTATCGTAAAATATGCATTAGTTTCATGGTAAAGATTAATCATAATTTATTAATTATATTATTTCAAAATATTTACTATGCACATATATACTAACCAATTAAATATGTATATAAATAAATTAGCTATGTTTTACTAATTACTAGCAATATAATATTTTATTATGTATACCGCAAATATTAACTTACATTTCCTATTGTATTCCCATATTGATTCTATTATTTGAGACTCACCTGAAACCAAAAATAAAAACTACCAATTAATAAATTAATTATAACAAAATATTAAATAAAACATTGCATTATTATTTTGATATAACATGCATAAATATTTGTTAAAAGTATTATTGAATTTTTTCACCAATATTTCGAGATAAATGTTCATTTATTATAATTAATTCGAAATTAGTTTTCTCCAAACATTCCTATCCAGACATTCTTGGTACCTCTCATATATGATCTTACTAGTTGGAAACATTCGCTCACGCATAACACACTCAATCATACCAAAGTAATTTTTTGCAGCTAAATCCAACACTCACTACCATACGACAACGGGCTTCCTTAAAAACAATTACGTTTCTAGCAAAAGTACCCAAAGCACCGAAAAGCATTAACTCTTCTTTCAACTCTCTCTCTTACAATCAAAGCGACTATCCTTAGACAATAATCTACCCAAATACATAAATTTATCTACCTACATTATAATAATAATAAATCAGTAACGTAAACCGTTTGAGTGGCACGGGTTTTTGCTGTTTCTCCATCCAAAAGTGCCAAGAAGCGCTTTTGCGCTTGTCTTATTTCCTATTCTACATTATTTAGTTAATTATATTATTATAGTAATCGTTGTTTATAAGAATAAAAAGTGTACACCTAAAACGTGTAATATTACTTCAATTTTATTTTTACTTAAAACAGAACAATAGTCGTAAAGTCGGACATTTGGAAAACCGAGCTTGCTAGAGTGCTGGCAAATTTCGAGCGTATATCAGAAGAGCGCAAAATCGCTTCTTGGTACTCAAACGGTTAATATATAAAATTTTCCAACTTCCAAATCACGCAACCCGAACTTCCCAATAAAGCAATAATTCCAAAAACCAACGCACTGTTATCCACGAACATCCATCAACCAGGTAGGGGCCATACATCAAGGCACCCATGCAATATATACAACACATCTCCGGTATAATATACGGGATGTCCAACGATCTGCCACGGGGCAGTGTCCGACTGCATGCAGCTGGCCCGGTGTATGTAATTCACTTAAATCGCGCTAATTCCGCCATTGCACAGCTCGACGTTCCGTATATAAACTCGACGCTCGCTGCAACGGACGAGACGCTCAAACCAACGTAAATCCTTGCGCCACGATGCACCTGCCACGCAGGATAGATTGCGCGCTTGTACTGGGAACAATGCTGATATGGGATGCACAATGCAGGGATGAGTTATTTAGTTTTATTTTTGTTTTGTTTTTTAGCTTTTTGGTTTGTACGACAGGTAAAATATGACGTGATTGTTGTTGTTGTTTGAGTACAGAGTGATTTAACGTGGCATTAACATTTTATGATTTAATATACAAT
Source organism: Clivina fossor (assembly GCA_963966155.1). Classification (NCBI taxonomy): domain Eukaryota; kingdom Metazoa; phylum Arthropoda; class Insecta; order Coleoptera; family Carabidae; genus Clivina; species Clivina fossor. The sequence continues at coordinate 7,785,097 of OZ014564.1, read as the reverse complement.
GTGGTGTGGTAGATTTGAAATGGTTTCAAGTAGATCAACTATGATTACGTTATTAAATCCTTGTAATCTTAATAAATTTTTATAGATAACAATTAAATAGTTTTACTTTTTAAATTTATATTATATTATTAATCAAATTTTGTTTTGAGATATAAAATTTTTAATGCAATTTACAAATGTTTCGAATATTAATTATTATATGAAACACTTATAATATTAATAAGTAATTTATTATCTATTAAATATACATATATAACAGATCTACCGTGAAAACTGATTTAATATAACGTACAGCATAAATTCCAAATTCAAATAAAATTTTGTGGATTATTTTCTGTGCAGGTACAATTCAAGCGGTGTCACATGTTAGGTTTATTTTATCCATCAGTAATTAATTTTATATTATTATTAATATAGTAAAAAATCTTTCAGAACTCAATTATTAAAAAATAAAACGGCTTTAGAATTTAGTTTTATTTTAATTTTTATTAATAATCGACGTGTCGACGTACTCTACCTACATCATTATCAGGAAAACTGATACAACTTACTAGGTAACAAAATAAGTAACTAGATTAGAATATTTATAAAATTTTAATAAAAGGAAGCCAAAATCAATGCGCTTTCATACTGATTGATGTTATCTTTTTCTTTAAAATATCTATTGCTTCTTTTATCAATTTATTTTTAATATTTATGAGCTTTGCAATTACATATTACAGTATCTTTTTCTAACGCATGTTACGCAATAGCAGATTTATTTGGATAGTTTAGACGTAATGATCTTTTATGTTCTGTTAATCTAGTAGAAAAAGTTCTATCAATCGTTATTGCACAATAGTTGTTATCAATCTGTTATCTGCTATTGCACAACATGCATTAGATAATCTTCATGAAGTAAAATTCGAAGATACTATAATAAACAATATTAACTGTAGATTGATAAGAGAAACAATAGAAATTTATAAAGAAAAGAATAACATCAATCAGTATAAAGGAGCACTGATTTAAATAAAATTTGGCTTCCCTTAATTAATAATTTATAAATTTTATAATCTAGTTAACTTGTTTCTATGTTCTGTATATGTCATTTGTATCATTTTTCCTAATGATAATGTACGTAGAGTACGTCAAAACGTCAAGTTTTAATTAAAATTAATACAAAACTAAAATCTAAAGCCTTTTTATTTGTTCCGTATTATAACGCACACAACGCCAGCAACATATGGGTACAATTAGACTGTTAAAATAGACTTATCAAACGAATTTCGTAATATACGAGTACTATAATAATAAATGTAAATAAATAAATCAAATAATTAAAAAGCAATATATTTTACTTCCTAAATTGCTATAATATCACAAATCTTTTAAAATACGCTGTATAATAAATTATAATTCCTAAACCTATAGTAGCGAATAAATAAATTCCATTTTGACATTTGTAACATTTTAATCAATTCCAAAATATAATAACATAATTTATCCTAGAAATAAAGTATCGAATAATATCACAATTCTAATTTAAGGGTTAGTTCAAAGTGCAATGATAGCATGTGCGCAAAGTTATAAGATATTTATTAGACGTAGCATTATATATACAATGTACGCCTACATGTAATTGTGATGTAGGTTACTCCATGCTACACGGACTATAATAGACGCTCTTATATGCTTATAAAACATGCAAATTATAATGGACGCAGTAATGCGAACTAATTAGCGATTAAGGTGGCTGTGAATGTGCGGATATGGGCTGTGTGCCGGCATTTTAGCTAACAGACCAGTGACTGGGCTGTTGTTACTGTACAGTCACTGGAGTATATCGTTTGCACTTATACTAATTAATAATTAAATTTTACATTCATTATATATTTGTTATTCGCTCTATTGCCGCGTTACATACTTGTGGCATTTTCTTGATTTAACAATATGTTAAATATAAGATATATTAAAACCTGTAAAGGCATAAAAGGAAAATGACTGGCTGTGGAAATATCTAATGAACGTTTGATTAAAAGAATATATGTGAATGATTTTATAGGTACACGTTTGCGTGGACGTCCGATGAATAGATAAAGTGGTCATGACTGAGAGTGTTTTGCGTGAGTAAATGTAAAAGTAGTAGCAATAGAAGAGTATATACGAGAGGTACCATGAATGCGGATATAGCTACAGTTGCTTGTCTGTCTACATTAACGAAACAATATTTTAATAACGTTATTATAACCGATAACGTTTCGTAAAATGATATCTTCTATAAGTTTTCTTTTAAGAGAAAGATATATCTTGTTTGTGTTTCAAACATGAAAATTAATTTAACAATAGTCACCAAGTACTGAGGATGCCATCTACGATGTGTGCCGAAACGTCTGCTATGAGGATAGATCGATCACGGCATACCAGCTCAAAAAATTCTATAAATTCAAGAGATATCGGCTGTGAAACCCTGAAGATTATTTTTTCTTTAATTTACACGTAACGAAAACAAATAATTAATAACGTTATAAAATACCGATTTGTAATGTTATTTCATCCCGAAAAAGTTTTCAACAAAAGTTTGAAAAACTAAAATTATTTTGCATAAAATTACTTAAAATTAATTATAGTATCGAAATATACAAAAAATATTCTCCTTGTGCAAAATCCAATATCTAAATAAAAAAAAATCACTCAAACTATTGAATAAATTTGATTAACTTAATGATGATTATAAAAATAAAATCTAAATTATACATATCTGTATATTATAAAATATAGGTATATGTTGTCACTTACTACAACAACTGCTTGTAAACATGTTTCATATCCACTAAAAACAAGATGAAAATCAAAGACAAACAAAAACATCCAGATTAAAAAAACAAAACAGAATGTATAACACATACACAGTGTATCATAATCACTCGATACGATATCTATCTCCGTTTAGTAAAGCTCTTTAAGCTCGACTTTAATTAACGTCCGTAAATCTTTGGTAGCGTCGACAAGCAAACTGTAAATCAGGAGCAAAGCAATGCACTTAGTCAAAGGATCGCTTACTTTATTTGAACCGACAGCAGCAGAATTGCTATTAATCTATTTTAAGGAACATGTATATAATCGGTCAAGCAACTAGTTACTTCAACTGCAATTTAATAGAATTTCTCGCCAGTAAATTACTCTCAATTTTTCAATCTCTCATTATAAATTTTTTTAATATGTTCTACTGCCTTTGGCTACATTTGCTAGAAATCTAAATTTATCTAGGAATCTCATTTGAGTGTATACAATAAAATATTAGTATCAACATTGATTAGCACGAAGTTTAGCTGCAAAGGCATAAAAGAAAAATTACTGCTGCATACATAAAATTTCTGCGAGGAATATGTAGCGCTACTATACAAGAAATCGGGAGCGAAATGAATTAGTTTATGATGAGTGTAAAATAAATATAAATAGAGTTTGTGCCACGCCCACATGAAAGTGTAAATAAGTATATATGTATGTTTTTTCAGTAAGCTTAAACTTATTTTTTTCTCGGGTGTATTCTGTAAAAAAAATGATAAAATTAATTACAGGTTAAAACAAAAATTGGCCCGGTTGTCAGTTAACCATAAGGTTCATTTGGAGTTCCTCTTCAAGCCGTTCTGTCATTAGACACTCTTTTCAGTTCCCTGTGCGTCCAATATGTTGTATTATTTCTATTGTATATTCCAACCAAATCACCATATCACAAATTTAAAATTCTTTAAATTTAAAGATTTAAGCTAAATTTAATAAACAGAATAGCGGTATAAATCATACTAAAACATCAAAATATCAAATTGATAGAAGCAATAGAAATTTTTAAAGAAAAAGATAACATTAATCACTATAAAGGCACTGATTTAAATAAAACCTGACTTCCTTGTTAAAAACTTTTATAATCTAGTTACTTATTTTGTTACCTAGTAACTTATTTCTATATTCTGTTTATTTACTGTATATGTCATTTGTATCTATTTTCCTTATGAAGACGTACGTTGAGTTCGTCGAGAATTATAACCTAAAGCCATTTTATTTTAAAACTATAAATATAATACTTATTTAATTTATTATTCAAAAAATAATAATAGTCAAATTTACTATAAAAAAATACTTTTAAAAGTATAATAAAAAAATGTGTATAATTGAATTATACTCGTACGCCGAAAATCTAAAATCAATAATAATTTTATTCCCATTGGCCGGAATTTCATCAATCACCTTGTATTAAAATGTACGTCTTTCAAAATAATGTTTTTAAACTTTTATTTTATTCATGGCTCCCAATACAGTTCCTGTCAATTTACTAGTCAAGATAAAAACTTTGAACTATTTTTTAATATAATGAAAATTGATTGCCCTATTTCTTCCCCATTTATTAATAATTTAAAAGTTCTATTACATTACCGTTTCTATAATAACATCAATTGAATAAACAGTTTTATTCTTTCTATATTAACAAAATATAAAGTAAATGTAATTTATAAATTATAATATATACATACACAATTGAGCATGTTGCATTAAGCCAAAAGGGTGTGGCACAAACTCTTTCCACTATTCCAAATATAGTTTTCTCCAAAAATTCTTAACCAGACAATCAACTTTATCTTTTATTCTATTGTAAAGTTTCGCTCACGCAAAACACTTTCAATCATACCATACATCTCATACATGTTTTATTATTATTCCCCGTTAACTGACTTATGTAACAAGCTTAAATATCACTCTATTCAGGGTGTATAACGAAAAGTTGAAATAAATTTCCCGTATAATTCCCGCTTTTTCCCCGTATATTTAAAAAAATTAATATTAATTAATATGCTACACTGTCGGAATACAGACAAACGAATTGGCACAATATCTGAATGTGTTGAATTATAAAAAAATTGGTTATATAAAGATACATAGGTGCAGAAAATTATTGTCTCTCTCAATTTTAATTATTGCACATATGAACCGCACGCCACTGCTAATAAAATAATTTAATAACAGAATCATTTCTATTTTCCTCTTTTTTTTAAATTTAAATTCTTTTAAGAGTATTAATTAAATCGACAAAAGAAAAGTTCAAATGCAACAGCAGTTTTTTCAACATTATTCCAAAGAAGAAAAAAAACTATCGAAATCCTTCGAATCAGATATTAAATTTTTTGTACCGAACATTTTGCAAATCAGCAATTTTACAGCTAGCAGAATATAGGTTTACGTTTCGTCTCGGCGAAACCGTTTTAATATCGTGATTTATTAAATTCATTCTAATGCCATCACCCGTTGTGACGCCCGCACAACGCGGCGGCGCATTTTGACGTCAGGCGTCCCCGATAGCGATGTCACATCTCAATATGTTGCCGCTGGCAGGTACTAGTATAATTACATATTAAACAGCTGGTTTTGCATATGATGTCTGGGCGACATCGTCTAGAAAGGTCTTACTAAATATATTACATAAGATATATTATCATTTTTATTTTCAATAAATAATTAAATAAAACTGCAAATTATATTCTGTAATTATTATTAAATAAAATAAATCTCAACAATCTATTTAAAACCTTCACTATCACACAAATTTTTTAATTCAAAAATAAATAATTTTTTTATCATAGTATCATAATATTACAATTTAAAATTAATATACATAATATAATACATTCCTTAACAATATATAAATCACAAAAAGTTTTATTATGAACTTCAACAAAAAATTGTTTACTAGATAGAAAGTCTATAAAAATCAAGTTTATTCTTTCAGTTAGTTGGCTAGTTACTAAGAAGAAATTATATTTTTTATCTGCGACTGTTATAACTTTTTCTGTGAACTAGTCAATTAGCGTCATTTTACTGGTTCGATTTCCTATAGTTGCGTCGAAAAGAAACTTGTAAATTTGTTGTTGAGTTGTTTTAGACGAAAAGAAAACTTAGTTTCGAATTTTGAACAAATTGGTGGTCGGCTATCTAATTCAGCGTGCCATTCGCTATTTCCGAATAGATCTGTAAGTTTTTCTAACACATTAATATTAGATTACTGGTACTAAAGTTTCGGCTCTTTTAACTTTTTTTTTTTTCAAACTACGCCGAAACATGTTCAATTTTGGCAGTTTTATAAGTTAGATAATCCTGACGTATCCTCATGCATACTTGTAAAAATACTAAATAAATACTTCTACACGATATTTATATTAAAGCTATAACTGCAAAAAACATAACTATATACTGTAAAAAAAAGTAATACATATTTATGTAATTTTACGTAACTATTAACAGTAAAAAAAAGCAAATAAAAATAAAATAAAACAGTAAATATATAAATTTTGACCTGATAAAGAAGAGCGTTCAGTTTCGTCGAAACGTCATTTATATAAAATAATTAAACAGAATCTAATACAAAAACAGTTTTTATTTTAATACAATGAGTTCTGCAAAATATTTTACTATGAATTTACACACTATAAACAAGATTTGGTAATTTTACATAAAATCCTGAGGCAATTGATTTACACCAGTTTAATATGTTACAGGAATCAGTATTTTTTTTAAAAATGTATGTAATATTATTTACAGATATATTAAGAAAAAAATTTACATTATGTAAATATAAAATTTTATATACTTATATATTTTATATAAGTAACCTACTTACTTTTTCTGTAAAAAAAAAAACATATAAACATAGTAAATTAATTAATTTACTTATAATTACAAAAACATATTATTTTTACAGAAAATGTATGTAAACCATCATTGTGCTGAAATAATATGTATTAATATTATATATTTTTTACAATGGCTTTTATGTAAAATAGCAATTTTTTTACAGTGTAGAATACGTAAATTTACTTCAATTTTTTTAAAGTGTACATTTTCAATTTAAATAAATAACGCCCTATTAAATTTAATTATTATATAATTTCAATTTTAAATATGTAATTTTATGCTATGATTTTTTTACTTTCCAAATCAGATTTTTTAAAGCAAATGATTAACCATTTTTTTAAAACTAGCTTATACTAGTAATGAATCAAATACCAATATTTACTTAAAAAATAATCAATACAGCATTTTATTTTATTTTACCAATATACCGTCTTCAATTTTTTTAGTTACACATCAGTCTAAATACAAAAAAAAATCAATATGCAATACTGTTTTTCAGTGAACATTTTATAAATGATTTTTTTGACAAAACAACATGAAAAATATTTAATCATGTAAAATACTTTTTCTGTTTCGGTTATTCGTAAAACTGAATTTTTTAGTACATCATAATAATAATAGCATTATATTTTATACAATAGTAGTTTTTCCATTGTTCTCTTTGTTACCGTATCAACGTATCTTTGTTTTTTTTTTTATTTCCCCTATACTGACATGAGCTTTTAGTGCATTAAAATTTTAGAGATGCATCTATAAAAACTTTTATACGATGCTTCTGAAATCAAACACAAAAGCAAAATTGTGTACGAACATTCGTCGTCCACATATTAGAATAAAATTTTAACTTTAATAAAATTTGCAACCAGATGTACAGCAATAACATGGTTATTTTTAAAATAAAAATCTTTAAGTTGCAGTTCTGTTATTTTTTTTTTTTTTAATTTAACATACTTTTATCTTCTGGTAAGCAAAAATAATTTTAATTACCTAAGTTAACATAATTACCTCACACACTATATTTTATGTTGATGTTTAATTTATCTTTATAAATATTGGTTTCTATAGTAAGTAATAAATATTACATTATTGTATATTTGTTAATTATTATACGATATGACAAATTAGAAACAGATAATACTATTTTTATAATAATAAATTGTAATATACAACAGATATTGTACTTTAATATGAAATTTTATGGAGTTGCTGGATATATTAAAATTCATTTTTTTTTTTTTTGAAATACACAGATAAGTTTTTTTTTTAATTGCAATCTATAGAAAAATGTATCATTTATTGTAGTAAATTAAAAAAAAAATAGAACAAAATAATATTTAAATAATAATAATAATAAAATTGCAATAAAATTTGTCGGTTTTGTTAACTTTATTTTGAAATCAATGTTAAACTTTTAACACAATAATATTAAAGTATTAACATACCTGTATTTTTCAACCAGATGATGTAAAATAGGTAGTTCTTACAAATTCATATAATTTTAAAAGTTGCAAAAATAATTAGTTTTTCTTACAAAAAATGTATCTGCTAATTATAGTCAACAAGACTAACAAATTTCATGCAGCAGAAGATAAACTATAAAGGAAGTTGCCATTTTATAACTAAATATAATTAGCCGTAGTAGTAGTGTTAGTATATTTTTGCCATGCGCTGCTCGGACGCAAAATTTCAACTTGTTTTATATCATACTTAATTTAGTATTTCGCCTAGCTTCTGACTCGGATGAGTTCCGTCATATACCTCGCGCTACATATATGGCATTCGTACAAAGGACCAGTGTCTCTTGCTTTGACATAAAATATAATTAAATATTTCAGCGAAATTAACATTCGCTGCCGAGCGTAAACTAGTAGCTGAGTGGTTGACTCTCGGTTAATATGAGACCCACCAGAAACTGCCGGAAATATGATGGGATTCCCGAAATTTGCGCATGCGTAAATGATCACTTTTGCTTGTTTTCCTAGAATACTTCGTCGCCATACCATATAATATTAAATAGCATTTTAAGTTTCCTATATCTCAAATATGAAATTACAGCACATATTGAAGAATGTAAAAGATATTATTTCTCTTCAATCTTCAAGTATTTATAGAACTTCGTGCGAATACGGTAAGGTTTATGTTAGACAGACAGAAATTTTTCTATTAGATTGACAGAATATAAAAAATCAATACGTTTAAATCATCCAGATAAATCTGCTATTGCACAACATGCGTTAGAAAAGCTTCATGATGTAAAATTCGAAGAATCTGTAATAATTGCAAGACCAACCAATACCAATAGTAGAATTATAAGAAAAGCAATAGAAATTTATAAAGAAAAAAAAACATCAATCAATTTAGCTTCCTTTAATTAAATAATTATACATTTTAATAATCTAATTACTTATTTTGTTACCTAGTAACTTGTTTCTATATTCTGTTAATTCACTCTATATTTCATTTGTATTATTTTTCCTGATATATACGTTGAGTACGTCGAAACGTCAATTATTAATAAAAATTAATACACAACTACAACCTAAAGCCATTTTATTTTACTACAATAAGTTCTGAAAGATTTTTACTGTTAGTATTTTAAATAATTTTTGTTACGAAAAATACTTGTTGACAACAATTTTTGAAACAAAATTTATTTCAATAAAATAAATGAAGACTTTATTTTTTTTTTGTTTTATTTATTTAAAAATCTATAGTTACATTAAAAAAAAATAATTATCTGGAAACCAAACCACTCTTTACATAGAAAAATACTTTTATATAAATATTTTTATTCTACAAAATACTAAATTAAGTATTTACAGAATTGAAATTAATGTGAACATAAGTTTTATATCGCAAGGCAAATATGAAAAAAAAAATGTTCTTAATTAATGATCAACTTAATTAACTTTTCTTCTACTTTCTAAATTAATTAAGAAACGGCAGCCATTGTGTTGATAAATTTTCTTGAGAATTAATATTTCTGTTTTGTGCACTACTATGTAATAAGTTACAAGTTCTTCGAGATTTTGATTAATAACTATGTAACATGAAAATTTAGCTCAAATTTCCTGTTCGTAATTAAGTTGTGCTTATGTCACGTTACTGATTAAGCTGTAAGCTTACATTTTTATATATCATCATTGATTAGTTTTGATTCCAGATAAGATATTTTTATATTTAAGTAAATAATCAAGTTATTCATTCATAAACTGTTTTACATTTTTATTAGAATTTGCATAATTATTCTGATTTTTACTTATTGATAATATGTAAATAATGTATAAAGTAAACCTATATAGTATAATAAAATACAAAATAGTTTATTGCGCAAAGAACATTTCATCTAAATTGCATATCCCTGTTTTTAGTTCAAAAGTTTACACTCTAAAAAGAAATTATGTAATTTTATCTAAAAACCATGAGACATAATGATATCCAGTATTTCTAGGAATAATTACGCAACTGCTGTAATTTTAACATAATTGTTTAAAAATACATAATATCAGAACTATTACAAACATTATGTAATATTATATATTACCAACGGGATGGAAAGGTACATATATATATGTAATACTACAGTTTTTTAGTAAAGTCTCTTTTAGTAAATTTGCTGTCAGGAATTTTTCATAAATAGGTAAAATCTGTAGTATTATTGTTGATATAATTACATACATTTCAAAATTTACATAAAGGATGTATTTTGAAATGAATGAATTACACGTAAAATATTTTATTAGTATTATTACATAAAATATGTACTAAGTATCATTATTTTGTTGAATTATTACAGATATTAATAAGCAAGCTGTAATATTACATAATTTAAAAAGTTATACCACCAATACGTAACTCTACATAAGTATGTGATGTAATTTGCAGAAAGTAAGCAATTTTACTTACATACTGTAATTATTATGAATTATTTAAAAATTACAAGAATGTTAAGGTAAAAATACAGAATATTTATATTACCGATTTTCTATAATAAAATTTGACTATTATTTTTCTGTAATTTCACTATATTTTTACATTGTAGTTTAGGAACACACTAGCAAAAATGTATCACAAAATGCTACTTGAAAACCCTAGAGCGCCTTATGGTCGGCTAAAATTTTAATGTGTTTTTTATTACATGTAGCATCATCCTTACCACTTACCGGTAAGTGCTAAAATCTGAATGCGACATGAACACGACACGATGCGCGCATCCCCGTTTACCGTTTTACCGTTTATCGCTGATCCAGCCTTTGCTTGCGATACTCCGCATCAGCGCCGTTTTACTTCCACCGTCGTCGATTCGGTTTCGCTTCGTCCGGAAATGATACACGTAAATGGCTGTCGGTTGATTGATAAAAAAGACAAAGTCAACATATCGATACGTCGTTCGTCGTATTACCGCTTTTACCCGATTCCATTTCGGCTTCGTTCCGGTGGAAGGTGAATGCTTCGATGCTGAACCCCCCTATCGTATCGTCTATTTTCGATACAAAAATAAATAAAAATACCTTTGCCGAACAAGGAAAAAACAAATGAAATTCGTAAAGCATTTGCGTTTAAAATCAACTACGTGGATCCTTGTGTTACGTGCTCAAAGCGAACTAACAAAAATTAGTCGTGACGACTTCCGACCAAACCGCGACTAACTGCAGTGAAGACGGGCGGGGTAAGGATAATGTTCGGTTCCCTAAGGAATTCCGATTCACAAAACAAAAAAAAACATAAAAGGGCGCCACGAAGTTTATTATTTCTACACCGAACTTCGAAAAGTGCTGGTCTCTGCAAAGTCGTCACACGGAACCCAGCCCCAATAACTATTTAAATAAAACAAAATAACTCTTGTGGTTCAAGTACCAAGGCTGTATTAAAATTTAAACCATGAAATTCTTACAATTTAAATAAAACAAAATTACAAATTATAGTTGTCCTTAAAATATTTAACAACAATTAAGTGTAAGTACTCAGGTACATGGAACGCAATATAAATTCTAAGTTTGACTATTATATTTGATTTAAATTTAAGGTTTAACACAATTAAATTGATATGCATTAAAATTACACATTAAGTTTAATATACATTGACATTGAAAATTAGGTTTGATGTATAATAACCTTGATAAATACTCGTACAATTATCGTACAGCAATAATGCAATCTGTAAATATTTCGCAACAATCGTTGGATACAATATAAATATATATTTTACAGAAATCAGTAATGTAACTTGCGCTGCATAAGTTGTCATTCACTGTATTTTGTTTACACGAATCGAAATTGGCCAATCCGAATTAAATCAAGTAACAACAGTTATTTATTACAAAATAAAGCGAATATCGCGAACTTTATATGATATAATTCTCTAAAAATAACAACAATTTCAATCGTATAGAAGCGCAATACAATTTAGTTACTACTAAAGTATTATCAATTAAAATATTTATACAGATATCATGTAACCACAATAGGCTATGCCGTATTTTGTCCAAACAGTAGATTATATAGATAGAGTTTAACACGAACCGATTTGAATTTGTACTCACTAAATTCACAAAGCACAATACTGGTACCGAACTCCAATATCCCAATAAATATATACGAGTAAATCGTAGCCAAAAGTATAATAAAATAAAACGCAATGAATTCAGAAGCAAAGTATCACTTCTCACTGCATACTCAAAAGATGCTGCCAAAATAAGTAGATGTAGTACTTATCTTAATTGTTGTTGTGTTGTCGGTACGTTGATTAAACTCACGGCTGGAGTTGGTTGCTGTGTGACAAATCCTGAGACCAGCACTTGTAGATGGAGAAACCAAAAATCCAATTTGTTGCACAAACGGCCCAAAATGATAAAACCAAAAATCTCCACTACAATATTTATTCGTCAGTTCGATAAATCCGCAAAATAGCGATGCACCACAAGGTAGCACAATGAACTTCGAATATCACACCCCAAAACTACTGACCACGTGTTAAATCACGAACAACCGATCAACGCAAATACGTGTTTACTTGGCGAAATTCTAAAACGGAATCCGTCTTGTTTTTAATATTTTTCCGTTCCAAACTAGACATGTTAATTTCATGCCTAGCTGATATATCGTTGCGCTATAGTACGCTTAGCGACATCTCTGAATTTTTAAATTAAATTTTGACTGTAATAAACTCCCCCCTTACTAAAGGAAAATTTCCTGAAATTTTTCTCTGAATTCTATTTGATACAAACAGAAAAAAAAATTAAATAATAAGAAGAACAAAAAAAAAACTAATAAAAATAAGAACCAAAATTATTCTTCCATGGCTTGCACATAAGGCTTCAAATCCTTACTATGCCAAACTCCCCTACTTAGCCCTTTTTCATTCATGAGTTCATATGTCCAGGGCGAAACCTTTTGTTTGATAACCAAGGGGCCAATATATTTCTGAGCCAACTTTTTTGAATAGTATTTTGCCATATCCGACTGCACATAATTCTTCCGCAAAACTAATTGATGTGGTGAATATTCCACCGCTCTTCGACGTAAATCATAATGCTGCTTACTTTTTATTGCGGCCTTGTCGATTCTGTTCTTGACTTCTTTATAAATTTGCTCAAATCCTCCTCGGCGTTCTTCTGCGTCAATCTCGTCTTCAATATAAAACTCATCCCCAGTTTTTGACGTGCTTCCAACTACTGACATCTCTCTTCCGAATACTACAAAATATGGAGTAAGTTTGGTCACTTCGTGTACTTGAGTACGAAGAGCACATGAAATTTTTGGTAGTACTTGATCCCATGTCCGGTGATTATCTGAAGCATAACACCTAAGCATAGTACCTATAACTCGATTTACACGTTCTGTTGGATTTGCCTGAGCGTGGTAATTAGCAGTAAATAATATATTTACGCTATATGATTTGGTTAAATTTTTAAATCGACGGCTTCTAAATTGTACTCCATTATCACAAATAATATTATTTGGAGCTCCAAATACCAGAAATACTTGTTCCTCCATTATCTTACAAACAACTTCAGCTGTTGCTGTCCGCAACGGGAAAGTTAATGTAAACTTACTAAAGATATCTACCACAACCATTATAAACCTATTCCTTTTTGTCGTCATAGCCAAAGGTCCAATCAAATCACAGCTTAATAATTCAAAAGGCCTCGTAACCTTCCGAGGACTAGCCATTAATCCCGCCTGAGCTCTCTGCTCTGGTTTCACTCTTTGACAAATCTGACATTGTCGGACATACGAAACAACATCCTGTTTCATTTTCGGCCAATAATACTTCCTAGCCACCCGATCCAATGTTTTGTGGATGCCCGGATGTCCTGCAGTAGGATCATCATGACACATACCCAATATATTTTTCCTATCCGGTTTCGATAAAACCTGCTTCCAAGATTCTTCATCTCCAATTAGGGACGGATATTGACGTTTTACTTGCTTAAATAACTTAGAATGTTCTACTCTCCATAAGGGGTATTTATGAGGATTATCAGATACAGCTTTAACCATCTTCTCGTACCACTTATCCGTTGGTATTGATACATTATTTTCCTTAACTATCGCCTCGACAATTGGAACGGCTCTAGATAGACAATCCGGAACTTTATGGTCTTTTCCCCTTCGATGCACAATTTCAAAGTTATACTGTTGCAACCGTATCGACCATCGGGCTAATCTTCCAGTTGGATCCTTTAAATTATGCAGCCATCTAAGTGACGAATGGTCGGTTACCACAGTAAAGTGTGAACCTTCAAGGTACGGCCTAAGTTTTTCAATTGCCCATAATACCGCCAAACATTCCTTTTCCGTCGTTGAAAACTTTCTCTCGGATTTACTTAAGGAACGGCTTAAATAACAAATGACCTTTTCTTCACCCTCAATTGACTGACTAAGTACAGCCCCTAATCCAAAATCTGACGCATCCGTCTGAACTGAAAAAGGAAACTCAAAGTGTGGACAACTCAATATAGGCGCTGATACTAATCGAGTTTTGATCAAAGAAAATGAGTCCGTACATTCTGGTGTCCACAAAAATTTTCTATTCTTTTTCAATAACGATGTCAATGGAGCTACCTTAGTTGAAAAATCCGGAATAAAGCGCCTATACCACGACGCCATCCCTAAAAATCTTCGAACTTCACTGACATTACGAGGAACTTGAATATCCAAAATTGCTCGAATCTTGTCGGCGTCAACCAATAATCCGTGACGATTTATCACATAGCCAAGATACTTTAGTTCGTCCCTACAAAAGTGACATTTCTCTTTGCTAAGAGTAAGACCCGCCTCTTTTAATCTTTTAAAGACCTCCTCCAAAATTTTAAGGTGTTGTTCAAATGTTTGAGTTACAATAATTACATCGTCCAAATAGACAAAAACGTGTGGTTCCAAATCGGCTCCTAATACTACGTCTATTAGTCGTTGCCAGACAGCTGGTGCTGTAGCCAAACCAAAAGGCATCCTCTTAAATTGGAACAAACCGCGTCGAGGAACAGTAAATGCGGTTAGAGGCCGCGACTCCTTCGCCACTGGAACTTGCCAATACGCTGATTTGATGTCTAAACTACTAAGAAACCGAGCATCCCGTAGTTTATCTAACGTATCTGACACGAAGGGTAAAGGATACGCATCCTTAATCATAACCTGATTTAGCTTGCGGTAATCCACACAAAATCGATAACTGTTGTCCTTCTTCTTTACCATAACTATGGGGCTTGACCACGGACTTCTCGATGGTTCGACAATCCCTTGTCTCAACATGTCATCTAATTCCTGATCAATATGTTTTTGAAGAACCGGAGATACAGGATAGTATCTTTGCTTTATTGGTTCCGCATTCGTTTTTATTTCCAATTCAACTAAATGAGTACACCCCAATTTTGACTCTTCTAAATCCGAAAATGTTTTTCCTATAAAATCCGATAATAGCTTTTCTTGTTCCGATGGCAAAACACTACGAGCACATAAAGCTTCCGAAATCTCCATTACTGACTCAGAACTACTTGCAAATTTCCAACTATTTTCCCTCATGTTGGGCACTATACCCATCATTTTCCAAAAATCTATACCCAAAATTATTCCATGAGGTAACTCTGGTACCACAAGTGCATTTATCACACAATTCTTTCCCATCAACTCTACAGGAAGACTTACAACACCTTCTACCTTGCAGGGGCTCCGATTAGCCAACGAAATTTCTGCGTATGATGTAGGATATATAGCTAGATTCAACATTAAAGCCAATTCCTTTCCTTTCAGGCCTAGGACAGTATGCGATGCTCCAGAGTCTAGTAATGCTAGTACCCGTTTTTCCAAAATATTTATCTCTAAGTATGGCCTTTCATCACTTCCCGCATGTGCTAGTACAAAATCTAAAATAGCTACAAGTTTATCTGAACGAACGGTTTGATTAGAATTTGAGACAAGTAACCGTTCTTTTACTGTCTCCCGCTGCCGTTTCCCGAACCAGTATGGTTGCAGTGTGGACAATTTCGAACTGTTACATTCTTATATCCGCATTTGTAACAATGTTTGCTTCGACGTTGTGAACAATTAATTGCAATGTGCCCCGATTCATTACAATTCCAACATTGAACCGGTTTCCTATTTCTATTACTATTCTCTTGAATCGTATTTCTATGAGAAGAGCTAGCAATAGCATTTATATTACTTTCACGAGCAATGCCTACATAAGCCAAATCTGGTTCGATGGTCTCATGCCTTCGAGGTGGTGGATGGTAACTATCTATTGTTAACTTGTGAGCTTCTAATTTTCGGCATACTTGCAACAATTGTTGAACAGATTTTATTTCGACTAACCCTAACCGAGACTGATAAAACGGTGCTATATTCCGTAATAGTATATGGAGCTTCGTTGTTTCAGGTACCGAACATGTAAGACGAGTAAACATATTAGACATTACAGCCACATAGATACCAATAGATTCATCCTGACCCTGCGTTCTCCGTTTTATTTCTTCGAACAATTTCTCATTATAATTAGGCGGCAAAAACTGTTCCCTGAGCGCGACTACTAATGAATCCCAATCCGATACCGATCTACGAACAGCGCGATACCACGTAAGAGCTTTCCCAGTGAATAAATCAATTGCCGAATCAAATAATTGCTCGCGTGACATACCCCGAGGTTTCATAAGATCGTCTACCTGTTCAAGAAATGCATTAACCGATAAATCCGATCTATCTCCAGAAAATTTCAAATTCCATTGGGCAACGGGTACGCATTTAGTCCTGTAAGACCGCGTAACAACTGATTCGTCGGAACTACTTCCCTCATCGCTTCCGTATTCCGTACTATTGGCCGTCGGAGTCGTAATCATAGTTAAATCCAAAATACTAGTGTCTGTTTTGCGTTCAAAGTGTTTTGCTTTACGGTTCAGGTCTGACAGACAATTATATAATGATACCATTAATTTGGATTGTTCTCCTTTTTCAATATCTGACGCTACGTTACTCTTGCTTAATCGCCCTATCGCGTGACTTATTTTTGTAAAAATCTTCTTATAGTCATTTGAATTATTTCCTCCCGAAAATAATTCAATCAACGAGACAATTTCTGTAATTTTCTCTAAAGCCGCTGCTGCATCGTCCTCAAACTTAAACGGGTTGGCAGGCCAAGTTAACGTGGAATCTTTTTCTAACGCTAGCGCGCTGCGTAAAGTTTTTCTCATTTCCATTACCGTTATTTTATTCTTATCATATAAACCGCGGACCTTAAGTTCATACACTAACTCCTCCTGAACTAATCTATCTACATATAATTTCAAAATCGGAGCCATAATTGCTAAATCAAGCAACCAACAACAAGCAACAAAAACAAAAAAAAAACAACAAAAAAAAAAACACCAAAAAAAAAAAAAAAAAATTAAAAAGTAAAAAAAAATTAATTTCCAAATTTCTTCAAAAAGGAAGGGGGTCTAAAATAAATCACGCCCCACGTTGGGCGCCAAAAATAATTGTTACGTGCTCAAAGCGAACTAACAAAAATTAGTCGTGACGACTTCCGACCAAACCGCGACTAACTGCAGTGAAGACGGGCGGGGTAAGGATAATGTTCGGTTCCCTAAGGAATTCCGATTCACAAAACAAAAAAAAACATAAAAGGGCGCCACGAAGTTTATTATTTCTACACCGAACTTCGAAAAGTGCTGGTCTCTGCAAAGTCGTCACACGGAACCCAGCCCCAATAACTATTTAAATAAAACAAAATAACTCTTGTGGTTCAAGTACCAAGGCTGTATTAAAATTTAAACCATGAAATTCTTACAATTTAAATAAAACAAAATTACAAATTATAGTTGTCCTTAAAATATTTAACAACAATTAAGTGTAAGTACTCAGGTACATGGAACGCAATATAAATTCTAAGTTTGACTATTATATTTGATTTAAATTTAAGGTTTAACACAATTAAATTGATATGCATTAAAATTACACATTAAGTTTAATATACATTGACATTGAAAATTAGGTTTGATGTATAATAACCTTGATAAATACTCGTACAATTATCGTACAGCAATAATGCAATCTGTAAATATTTCGCAACAATCGTTGGATACAATATAAATATATATTTTACAGAAATCAGTAATGTAACTTGCGCTGCATAAGTTGTCATTCACTGTATTTTGTTTACACGAATCGAAATTGGCCAATCCGAATTAAATCAAGTAACAACAGTTATTTATTACAAAATAAAGCGAATATCGCGAACTTTATATGATATAATTCTCTAAAAATAACAACAATTTCAATCGTATAGAAGCGCAATACAATTTAGTTACTACTAAAGTATTATCAATTAAAATATTTATACAGATATCATGTAACCACAATAGGCTATGCCGTATTTTGTCCAAACAGTAGATTATATAGATAGAGTTTAACACGAACCGATTTGAATTTGTACTCACTAAATTCACAAAGCACAATACTGGTACCGAACTCCAATATCCCAATAAATATATACGAGTAAATCGTAGCCAAAAGTATAATAAAATAAAACGCAATGAATTCAGAAGCAAAGTATCACTTCTCACTGCATACTCAAAAGATGCTGCCAAAATAAGTAGATGTAGTACTTATCTTAATTGTTGTTGTGTTGTCGGTACGTTGATTAAACTCACGGCTGGAGTTGGTTGCTGTGTGACAAATCCTGAGACCAGCACTTGTAGATGGAGAAACCAAAAATCCAATTTGTTGCACAAACGGCCCAAAATGATAAAACCAAAAATCTCCACTACAATATTTATTCGTCAGTTCGATAAATCCGCAAAATAGCGATGCACCACAAGGTAGCACAATGAACTTCGAATATCACACCCCAAAACTACTGACCACGTGTTAAATCACGAACAACCGATCAACGCAAATACGTGTTTACTTGGCGAAATTCTAAAACGGAATCCGTCTTGTTTTTAATATTTTTCCGTTCCAAACTAGACATGTTAATTTCATGCCTAGCTGATATATCGTTGCGCTATAGTACGCTTAGCGACATCTCTGAATTTTTAAATTAAATTTTGACTGTAATACTTGCAAGAGTTTGTTTTTAATTTAAAAGCATTAGTTACTTTTCTTTGCAACTACAATTTACAAGAGGTTGTGTGCCCTCCACAAAAAATATAAATATCGTTATAGTTTCCATTTCCGACAAGAACTTTAACATACAGATTATAAAAATTCATTTTTCCTTCAAGCGTATTATAATATTAATATTGTGTTGTGATTATGTTACTAGTACAATAATGGCATTATTATAGAGCAGTTAGTTACTATATACATCACTAGTGGCGTCACCAAACATAACAACGTCAAGTGTTTTGAATCTGACATCTTCGGCGACCATATTGACAAACTGTTACGTCAAGTTAAGTTAACTGATAATTGCATTTTGTTTATTTTCGCTTGAATTTGAATTTGATTATTGAAAATGTGTGAAGAAGTGCAAGAAATGCAATGTATAAAGCTCAGAGTGGTCAGAAATTGTATATTCGATCAAAGAAAAATTAATTCTTACAGATCATGTAACAAATATAAATAATTTATACATATACATACTATTCTGCAACTGTTAGTGAAGTTAAAGTTACTTGTATGTATTTGTATTTATTTTTAGTTGAGTTTCGATTAGAACGCTTGAAAAAAAGTCGTATATATCACTTGAAATAGAAAGCTCTTTTTATGTAGGTATAAATTTTATGATCTAGTACTTATTTTGTTAAAAATTTATAAATTTTCTCGTATAATCTAAATAGTTACTTATTTTGTTACCTACTAACTTGTTTCTATGTTCTGTTTATTTATTGTAAATGTCATTTGTATCATATTTCCTGATAAAAATGTACATTAAGTACGTCGAAACATTAATTATTAACAAATATTAATAGAGAACTACAACTTAAAGCCGTTTTATTTTAATATAATGTGTTCTGTAAAATTTTTTACTATTTTATATGAAACATTATTTTGAAAAAGCACTTACTATTGTATTAAATTATACATATACCTAAACTGTCAGTATTAAAAATTGTTTGAAAATAAAATGTCTTGAATCTACTAGTATTATTTGATTTAAAATACATGAACTTATACTGTCGTTGACTACAGAATTACTGGTGAAACGAGCATTTCAAGATAGCATTAAAATATATACTTTGAAGCCGTCTAGCAGTGCAAAGGTCTCATAGAACTTCGACATTCCGCCGCAGCTAAGCAGTAGTTCCGAATGAGTAGAAGTACAACACAACGCGACACACAGGCATAACCGAACGTGCACCGAATCGGAACAATGAATAAAACATTTAAGATAAAGGAAATAAATTGAAATTTCTTCGAGCGATTTATATAACAAGGGCAGTAGCACTCCGTGTACAATATGTTCGGCCACCATATATGACTGAGCCAAATTCGCAACCGGGCACATAATATATCCTTATCACAAACACATTTCGTATTATATACGTTCCGTTAACGCATTTTCTTCCAAATCGGTTTTTTTCTTTCTCTTGTCGGGCACACCGGTTTTGTCCCTAGCGAGTATGTGTGTGTCTGAAAACACATACACACCAGAAAAGCTGATGTTGTAAGCAAATATTGAAACTGAAAATTACACAAAATGCCAGGAATTTTTTCCCTTTTTACACTGGAGTTGGCAATAATACGAAAAAGATTTCGACGAAATTCAGTTTTGTGACGTTGTTGGAAATGTTCAGAGATGATCTGATTTTATGTTTGATGAAAAAGAAATCAACAAAAGTCACACAACAGTTTTATTTTGAAAAAATCTACTATTGGTACTTTTCATCTAGCTAAATGTGAGATACGAACTGAAAAAATCGACATAAATTATTTTAAATTTTAATTTTATCTGTCACAAATGGTATTAACAATATTTTCGATAGGCAATTTTAATTTTATAATATCTATATTAATTTTTAATAAATATTATAAAAGTTAGTATAGTAACAAATCTTTCAGAACTCATTATATTTAAATAAAAAAAATCTACCTACATCATCATCAAGAAAAATTATACAAATGACATACACATTAAATAAACAGAATTTACTCCTAAAGCCTTTTTATTTTATTATAAAAGTTATCAATTGCATGTCAAGATAAAATAAAAAAAATACATTTCTAAAAATTATTCATTATTTATCCTATAGGTACAATAAAACTGCTTTATCCTGATGAAGACGAACGTTTTTAAATAAATAATTAAACAAAACTTTAATCTAATACAATGAGTTCTGAAAAAAAACTTACTATATTAACATAACTTCCTAAATTTCAAATAAAAATAACATTCCTAAATCTCACTTCCATCTCAAGCGCAAAAAAAAACACAACCTATTAACCCTTCCAATACAATACCAAATAGAGGTGGCCATCAACTGTCATGACTCCGGTCCTGACCATCGGCAATTCCCTCGAGGACATGTCAACATCCCTGGGGCGCGCTTTCATCTATATCGCGACCGATTGGCTATTGGTTCGAATCGCGTCGGCCGCCGTGTTCGATATTCGTACCAACCGACAAACTCCCGGCCATCAAGCCCGTCGCGCTATGATGACACACTGACGATACTACGAGCAGCACGATAATGTCATTTATGCAATCAGCCGTTAGTGTACTCTTGTTTCGTTCGTTTTTTCTTTATTTTTACAGTCGTCGTCGTGTTGGTTTATTTTGTTATCGGCATTGCTTTCGTTTCGTATACGCTAATTTGATCTCCAGGGGAGTTGTGATAAAGTTTAAAGAGTGCTGTTTGATTTTAGTACAAAATAAAATTATAAAAAAACAAGATTAGAAGTATATGGGTAAACCCATATATAGACTACTTTGACATTTCTCGGAAAGTTGGCAACACTGTATTTTAATAATATTATAATTTATGTGGGCAATAGGAGATACTTTTCTGAAAATTTGAACAAAATCGAATAAATAATGTAGCCACAATGAATTTTTTAAAAAATTTGTGATTTTTTTTCTCGATAAGTTGGCAACACTGTATTTTGTTAAAATTGCATAATTTATTTAGGCACTAGGAAAAACTTTTATAAATATTTGATTAAAATCGGTTAAATAAAATGGTCAAAATAAATTTTTTAAAATTTTACTAATTTTTTTTTCGGAAAGTTGGCAACACTGTATTTTGTTAAAATTACATAAATTACATGAATACTAGGAGAATCTTTTGTGAAAATTTGAGTAAAATCGGTTGAATAACATGGCCATAATAAAATTTTTAAAACTTTAGTAATTTTTTTCTCGGAAAGTTGGCAACACTGAAAATTAATAAAATTATGTAATTAATGGGAGCATTAGGGAAATCTTTTCTGAAAATTTGATCAAAATCGGATAAATAACGTAGCCAATATGAATTTTTAAAAACTTTAGTAATTTTTTTCTCGGAAAGTTGGCATCACTGGAAAAAAACAAAACCACATGACCATCTTGGGTACTAGACAAATTTATCCTGAAAATTTCATTAAAATCGGTTGAACCGTCTAGGAGGAGTTGCGGCCACAAAATTTTGACTTACGACCGAGCGAGCGAGCGAGCGAGCGAGCTGACGACGCACACACATACACCCTCATAAACTAAGTTCAGATTCGTCATCTACAGGCTATATGAAGGATTTCTATACAATTTTTTTTTTTTTTTGAAAATGTTACAGACACCGTACCAAACGCTTTACTACTTTTCCTTGCAGTCAAAGTAGTAATAATAACATATAATGTAGGTACATATACTTGCGATGTATCGTGATTGGTTTCTGTATTTCAATCAAGGTTTATTATCAATTTTTCTGAATGCTAAAGCGTTAGTTGAACTACATTTAAAAAATTCTAGTTTTATTTAACGAAATTATTATAAAACTGATTTTGATAGTAATAATATTGTTATTAGACAATTAATTCAAATAATTCAACCATCTTATCTAATGAACATTGATGGATACTGAACATCTGTCAGCGCGGTAGCCGAGCGTGTTTAAGTGTTAGGTACTACCGAATAGAATATTGATCCCGCTAGTTCATCGTAAAAAAAAAAAAATTGAAACAACATCAGGCCTTAATTTATCAGAATCGGACATTTCAACTGCTTGTTTTAAAATATCAGAATCATTTACAGAAAATAACCAAAAATAGAAACAAGTTACTAGATAACAAATAAGTAACTAGATCATAATTTTTTTTTTATAAATTTTTATTAATGGATGCCAAATTTTATTTAAGTCAGTACCTTTATATAACGAATTATTAAATTTTTTGTCAAATTTTTTATTTGAAATTAGGTAACATTTAACGAAACGTTACCTAATTTCAAATAAACATTCTTATAAATATAAATAAAAAGTAAGCAAATACTATACTATATTTTTACTTCTATTATCATATTACACATAATATTATATACATATATATAATTTATTTAAAAGAGCAAATTTTCTGCTAAAATACATGTACATTTACGGCGTACACGATTTGCCATTAATCTGTATTCTATCGCGTTGTACGACATTCAATAAAACGAGTCACATAACGAGAATCTCTTTCCTCAAATCGCTAATCTCGTTGACGTTTGCAATGAACTGCTTTCGAAGATTTCGGTCGGTTTTCTTACGATTACAAATGGGATAAGATACCTCGTACAGGGCAAGAGGCACGTGATGTCTAGCACGTTCCACACAGATTACATCAAAAACCTTTAATTTACCTCTCGTAAATTTTACCATGATTATATTTACTACTTTTTCTTGAATCTGGTTTTCTGTCTTTGGTAATTTTAATTACCACGAGATTGCTGTCATATAAATGTAATTCAAACTTCCTCATTTATCATACTGATTGTAAATTTACTAAATTTAATTACTAAAGATTATTACGTTTATCATGTTATCAAACTCTCGAATAAAAAACTTACAACTACATTGTAACTAAAGGTCTATTTTTTAAAATATTTATCTCTAAATTTACTAAATATAAATTTATAAATACAAAATAAAATAGTTTGAATTTTTCTATTAAGTGCACCAATTACTATAATTTATGAACTGCGTTATATACTTAAAATTATTTTAATAAGTTTTATTTTATTCTTTGTTATTGGGTAGTTTACTTGCCTATCAGTTAGTGAATTGAAAAAGAGTTTTAAAATAGAATGGAATATAATTATCCGTTTCAGTATTTATTTAATAGTCAATTTATTAACTTATGGCAAAGTTAGCGAGAAAGAGATTCATAATAGTCGAAAAAGCGTAGAGAAACTTTGTCATTCGACTGCACTTCCCGGCAATTAATATCTTTTTCTCAATGCTGGAAAGATAACAAACGGGTATTGTCCCCTAATTGTTTCAGAAGTTTCAAACTTTTTTTTTTTCAGCTATACGGGCGTTAACTATATTTCCGACGGGCAAACAATGCGACGCACGCACAACTTCAACATCAACTTCGAGAGAAGAAACACGAGAAAAGGATATAGTGCAGCCAGATGTATATATATATATATATATATATATATGCTCAGGCACTTTTTGTCGGAATTTAATTATAAGACAAGTTTTGCCTTTAACAAAGATTATCCAAGAACGTTCGGTTTTGCCTGGCTTTTTGCGGTTGCCGTAATTTTCAGGGTATTGTAACGAGGAATCGGTGGAGAAAAAAAATGGCACGGGAACTTAACTATAGAGTGAATGGAAAAGTGAGAACTTTACTAGAAAAGAAACAAGAATCTGCTGCGCGTTTTGCCTTCGGTCTCCGATCTCGATGTAGGAAACGCCTTATGTGCCCGCGAAGAATTTCATAATTATCTAGAGAATCTCTGGCCTTTCGAACTTTCTCGGTTTTTAGCTCTAGTTATACGGCTCAAAACTTTCCTCAAACAATGAAAACAATTTTGCTATATAAAATAATATATAGTTCTTCAGTACTATGCTCATTTTGCTAATTTATTGTCGATCAAAAAGCTTGGCTTTCATTTTCCGCTAAATTTTACAGCTTTGTGATTCACTTCGTAAGCAAAATTCACATGTCACTAAATGTAATAATAAACTCTTATAATAATTCAAATTATCATTTGACAAAAATCTGTCCGAAATTGTAGTTTTAACATAAAAAAGCTTTAGGTTTTAATTCTGTACAATTTTTAATTAAAATTTTATATTTGTATTTTGTTACCTAGTTACTTGTTTCTATGTTAGTTTATTGTTTATAAATCTATATCATTTAATTTAATTAAAAATTATAAATAAAGCATTTTTATTTTAATATAAGTAATGAGTTCTGAAAGATTATTTTACTTTGTAGTTTTAATATTATTGTAAAACAAATCAATAGTTTTTGCAGTTTAATCTTTTCTTTATATTATAAAGTATTTAAAATAATGTACCTATGTTTTGTTGGTTTAAAAATTACACATAGTATCTCTTATATATCAAATCTTTATAATTATAATTATATACAGCAAAGAATCTTTTAAAATACAAAATTAAAAAGCTTTAGAATTAAGTTCCGTATAATTTTTAATTAAAATACAATGTTCTGATTTACTCCACGTATATCAGGAAAAATATACAAACGACATAAATAATAAACAAACAAAACTTAGAAATAAGTAATAGATATGGAAATACAAGTAAGTAGATTATAACATTTAAGAATTATTAATTAAAGGAGGCCAAATTTTACTTTTCTTTGAAAATTTCTATCGGTTTCTCTTATCAATTTACTGTTAATATTGTTTGATCTTGCAATTATTTTATACAGAATTTGTCATTAAACTTTTAGATTTTGTATCAAAATTTCATTTACATTCATAAATTTAAATAAACATGGCAGTTCTCAAACTAAAGTTAACGTAAAGTACCAAATTATTATTGCAGATTTTGTTTTTTAATTTACAAAGTTAGTATATAATCATTGTATAATTCAAACCAGCAGTCATTGACCATAATCATATATATTCCAATAAAAATAATTTCTTTTGCTTTCTAACTGTATCAATTATTTTTTATTTCAATATTTTGTTTACATTATTACATTTCGATTGAATAACTCTTGAAAACATGAAATGACACAATATAGAATTCAATAATTGACAGTGTTTTTTTTTTTATAAACAGTTTGGCAAAGCAATATAACTTTTAAATTTACTGTATTTACTTTGTGTTGTCTATTCAAGACGTAAAAGCAATATCAGTGATAAAATACCGTTATTCATTTTTTATGTATGATTGTCTTTCTAGTGATTTAATACTGTTTTTATTATGTGCTACCCTGAAGTGAAACTGAAAGATTTTTTTTTCACGAAAGGAACATATCACAAACATAAACCGGGTTCAAAAACAAATAAATTAAACATGATGAGAATAAAAAGACATCGGCTCGACAGAATTCCCATTTGGCAAAATACAAACGACGCAATAAAAAAATTACGACTTTAGTTTTTTTTTTTTTGCCGATTGAGTCGAAACAGTTTCCTATAGGTTTTTACTGTCACTGCATCCTGATGGCAATAAAAAAATATTAAATAAAACATCTGTCGAAAACTATAAACTCAAATTTATTTTAAATCAATCGGAATACTTCATTACATAGTAAAATATTGTTCAGAACTCATTGTATTAAAATAAAAACTGTTCTAGTATAAAATTCTGTTCAATTATTTTATAAAAACGACGTTTCGACGAAACTGAACGCTCTTCATCAGGTTAAAATTTACTAATGTTAATTGAATCAGGAATTCATGACGAAACTTTATTGAAGACGATTACACTTAAACAAATTTTTAATATAATTCAAATAATTCAAATATAAATTAATTTATTTATAAATATATTTATTTTGTACTCCATTAAGAGCTTTCAAACATTTTAAAGATTTATCACAGTAAATAGTATTTCAGTCTTGTTTACATTATAAATGAATAGATGTAATCCTGTATTTACATTATCGTATTGTAACAAAACTGAGAATGCATAAGTAGTTATGTTTGCATGTGTGTGTGAGTGCACATGTGTGTGTGTGTGTGTGCATGCGGTGAGTCACGCGTATAGAATGTGTTGACACATCGTGTTTATGCGATGACGTAATGTCGGTGTGAGCTGTGTGTATGTATGTGTGGAAAGTTCTGGTTAGGCTTCTAGAAAAGACCAGAGCATTCGCGTAGGTTTGGTTGCAGGGTATATAGGCTCTTCAAAACACACGCCAGAGCAGTCATCACAAGTTAGTCGATCTGGTAAGATCGTGTAGTCGGTCCGGGGGGCCGAAAGGTGATGGCTCAGTGAGTTATCGTCAGAGAGCGATCCTAGTTGGGTTAATTGGCGATAGCTCGGTTAAATAAATAAATCGTGTGATATAAATATGTGGAAATAAATGTGCGCAAGTATAAGTGAATATGGTGTTAGTTCATAAGTTGTGTTAATGTCAGTCCGATAGGTGTAAGATTAATTATAAGTAATGTAAATAGTGTAATTGTTTGTTTAGCTCCGCTCGGCTAACCATTGTTGTTGTATAGTATTGTTATGTAGTGTTTAAGTGTTGTAAATAAACGCTAGTCAAAAATTGCAATCGCAAATATGGTGGTGATTATTTAATACATTTCCAATACTGTTCAGACAACCCCGACACGAATTAAATTCACGTTACACTGGTGTCAGGTGTGAGGGGTATGTTTTGAGCAGTGTTGGAATGAAGGCGAGTATTTGCGATTGTTGAACAATGTAAGCTCGATTTACTGATGAGATCTGATTGTTGTAAATGATTTTTGTTAGTAAGTCGAGTATTTTGTTATATGTGAATATAGTTTTAAGTTAGTATCTATCTACACTGTGATAGGAATGATCGGACTGGCATTGTTGTGTGTGTGCTTGCAACTTGTATTGTTGCAAAAGTGTTAGTGACAGTGATAATTATGCCAAGAAAGATGAAGAATGAAAACATCAGAAAGACAGTGCTACGGTTGAAACAAGTTCCAATGATGGCTGAGTACAGTGGTTCCACAACTTGGAATAAAGTGGGGCTGATGGGCAACGAGGCGATGACATGGTCGTTCATGGAACACAGCGGACTGGATGGATCGGAGTGGAGGATGGTCGATGTATGCTTGGGGCATGCGGTGTAGACATCCTCACTCAAATTCTTCGATCTATACACAACGAAAGTGTTCTGGTTGTTCGAGGATTGATGGGTCATCGGTCGTTGAAGATCTGGATGCTGGTCAGATAGTTGTAGAAGATTGTGGAAAAGAGAGGCACTGTAGTCATTGGAAGCAAGTAGATGTTTCGGTTGAAATATCTGAAGCAGCAGCTGTGATTCCTTGGGCAAGATGCTGTCACTACGCGATCAGAATGTTATGATCGCGGCGTATGGATGAAGATAGCATTCTGGGTTCTTGCCGGCATCTAACATCACGCCGGTCGGCAAGTGGATGTCCGTTATTGGCTGTCACTAGCCAACGAAGAACTTGGCGGTGAAGATTGCATGCAGTAGAAGATAAGAAAGCACTATAGGAGTATTCAGGACGGATTCTCGAGAAAGGATTGTGTCATGATGCGGCGGGGTCCGAGGCAGGTTACGGGCTGAGAGGACTGAAGTGGAGCAAGTTGAGGGTATGCTGGGCGCATGCCGGGTGTAGATCTGCTCAGGAAAATTCTTCAGTCAGTAATTGTTCGTAACGGAAAGGCCAGGGAGTACCACTCTCGATAAAGGACGGCATCATGGTACTGATAGTCCGAGGCAAGGTTGTGGATCGGATTGGTCAACTGGAGAACGTCAAGTACATGCTGGGGTATGTCGGAATTGGCGAGTTGAGGTCCGACCGCAACGGTGGAAGCCAGAGAAGCCGCTGGACTGGTGGCTGGTCCTGAAGATAGTGCTGCAGGGGAACCAGCATGCGGAGATTTTTGCGGACACCCGAAATATCCTCCTATGGTGGAGCAAGCGTGTTCCGGGACGGAACAGTCTTAAGAAGGAGGCAGTGTAACAAAACTGAGAATGCATAAGTAGTTATGTTTGCATGTGTGTGTGAGTGCACATGTGTGTGTGTGTGTGTGCATGCGGTGAGTCACGCGTATAGAATGTGTTGACACATCGTGTTTATGCGATGACGTAATGTCGGTGTGAGCTGTGTGTATGTATGTGTGGAAAGTTCTGGTTAGGCTTCTAGAAAAGACCAGAGCATTCGCGTAGGTTTGGTTGCAGGGTATATAGGCTCTTCAAAACACACGCCAGAGCAGTCATCACAAGTTAGTCGATCTGGTAAGATCGTGTAGTCGGTCCGGGGGGCCGAAAGGTGATGGCTCAGTGAGTTATCGTCAGAGAGCGATCCTAGTTGGGTTAATTGGCGATAGCTCGGTTAAATAAATAAATCGTGTGATATAAATATGTGGAAATAAATGTGCGCAAGTATAAGTGAATATGGTGTTAGTTTATAAGTTGTGTTATTGTCAGTCCGATAATTATAAGATTAATTATAAGTGTTGTAAATAGTCTAATTGTTTGTTTAGCTTCGCTCGGCTAACCATTGTTGTTGTACAGTTAATGTTATTTAGTGTTTAAGTATTGTTGTAAATAAATGCTAGTCAAAATACAATCGCAAGTATGATGGTAATTATTTTAATACAATTCCAATACTGTTCGGACTGCCCCGACACGAATTCCAATTCACGTTACAGTATTATTAAATTGTGCCTTATTTTATATCTCAAACTTCTCTAATATTTTGCAGAAAAGTCGAATAATAAGCAATAACAAATTTTAGATAATCATTACTTACAAAACCTCATTTAAATATAATGATGTAATCGTACATAAAAAAATATATAAATATTTAATACAGTTTAACTATTACTATTGTTAACTAAATAAGAACTATTATATTAAACACAAGATTTTTAACAATACATATTATTTTCAACGCTAGTCTAAAAATAAATTCCACTGTTTTCTTTTATAAAAATAATGATCCCATTAAAAGGAAAATTCAAATTTCATGATTAAT
Source organism: Clivina fossor (assembly GCA_963966155.1). NCBI lineage: Eukaryota > Metazoa > Arthropoda > Insecta > Coleoptera > Carabidae > Clivina > Clivina fossor. The sequence continues at coordinate 7,754,907 of OZ014564.1, read as the reverse complement.
TTAAATTAACAAAAGAAATACTCTAAATCAAATTTATGCCTGTCGCATGGTAAAATCAGATTTCAACTCTCTATTAAAACAATATAAAGAAATCGCGGCCATAAACGCAATCGTAAATTATTCATTCCTTCCAACTAACCTAACCTTTGTCACCACTTTCCACCTTTCAAACACAAAATAAATTAATTTCTTTTAATCCGATATGCTTTTGTTAGTAGCTAAACAAAAGCCGGCTGCAAAAAATGACTGCTGATATTTCGTGGTTCATTATTTCGTCGGTGCCACAGCGCTGATCGTAATGGTCTCATTAGGCGCGCGACTCCCCGTTGGATTTGTAATACGGTAAACCGGTACAAAACGGAACAGCCGTCTGTTTCGTATATATATATATATATATATATATAGATTTCGTAAAAGCCTGCATCTAATGACTAGGTGCTAAGCAATACTTGGCAAACTGCTGTTGCTTATTGTCATAACGATTATTTTCTAACGTTTCCCTCGCTTTTTTTTTTCGCACTCTTAACACGGTTGGCTTTGGAATAGTTCGTGGTTGGTAAATGCAGGTATAAACGATATGGCGATTAAGGAAAAGTCATATTTATGCGCGTTAAATGTTCTTTGTTTTAAAGTTAATATTTGTTTTAATTGTTAAGGATGCAATTTGCAAAAATGCATATTTTTATGTTATTACTGTAATTAACAAACTAATACAAAAATTAACTGTAAATATTATACATTCTAAAATTAAATTTGAAAAAGCGTCATTAAACTTTTTTTTAATATTATAATAAAATAATACAAATATTTCATGTTTATAATTGCTAGTAAAAATACATCAATTAAAAGAACTTAGGTATTAGAGAATAATTCAAAATTTGTTCTGAATTTCTTTATTAAGCTTCGATTATAAAACAACCAAAGTAAAATGATCAAAAATAATTAAAAATATATTAATGTACCTTATTCGGAATAAACACACATAAACGTATATAAAAAGAAAAAAAATCAATAATTTTTATGTTTTATAAATTCAATGATTAACAAACTAGTTTAACTTACTGAATTCGATGACAAAATTCATTTTTGAAACTCACCTGAAACAAAAAATAAATAAAAAATTAGTAAGTAATAAATACTAAAAAAATATTTTCTTTATCGTTTGAAATTTTTGCACTTGTAGCTATATATTATATATGTGTAAACCCATATATAGACCACTTTCACATTATCACATAAAAGCTAAGAAATGAGAATAAATTTTTTATATTTTTTCACCAAAAGTTGGCAGCATTATTCAAAATTATATGTTATAATTATTATGCATAAAAAAGAATCTATCCTGAAAATTGTTTTAAATCGTACGAACATTATGTTTAATATAAATTTTGAATAATTTTCCGGAAAATTGGCAACATTGTATAATGTAAACAATGTAAATAGTAAAGCGAAAATTAAATTCAAAAGTAAATTCATACCAAGAAATCTTTGCGAATTGACGACGCTGCTAAGATCCTGCTTCAATTCTGCTTAAAGTTACTTCACAGACACACATACCTTAATAGTTCCTTAAATATTTTTTACATACATTACACCCCCGCCGATATATTAAAAAATATTAAATATCTATTACGAGATACATATATGCTCGTAGGTGTACGAAAACCAAACATACCGACGCGACACGCTGTATGCTTGTAACTGACAAAACTTGACCAAATTCTACCTGAATAACGTTTTGTCATTTAACTAACATGTTCAAACACTGTAATTTATTTTATTTGTATAAACATTTTATTTAATATGATACAATTATAGGTATTATACAGGCTGTAACAGAATAACTATTCCTAATTTTCAGAAATGATAGAGTGCACTTAGAGAAACAATTTTTATTAATAAAATAGTGTCCGGAAATTTCTCGGTGTCAAGATACACTAGATATCGTTAAACACAATCTTAATTATTACAACATCAAAGAGTAGTTAAGTTAAGGTACATTTTATTAGAAATAATAGCGCATTAAACTTTATAAAAATTGTTTGAAGTTACGACCACCATTTTCGATACACAAGTTGTAACGATGTACAATCGACTGGCAAAAAAAAAAGAAAAAAAAAATCCGGTCATTTGTTTATTAATAAAAAATGTTTCTTTATGTGCCCTCTATCATTTCTGAAAATTAGGAATAGTTATTCTGTTACAACCTGCATAATATAATTATGAATTTTAAGAAATAAATCACGCCTTTCAATACTTGATCGGTTCAAGCATAATTAAAAATATTTATGAAAATGAAGTAACATTTCTCAACAAATTAAATTTAATTAAATAATGCCGTAAATAGTTTATGTATTACGTTAGTAATATATTAAATAAATATTTTATAGATACATTTTTTTATTTGTGATATGGTAATATATGGGATGATTCATTCTAATAGAATCATATCAAAACTTTTTTATTATTTGAACTGGAAAAAAAATATTTAAAAAGTATTATTTATTAACTACTGAAGTGTAAAAACTTTATTTTATACAGAATGAGAGAAAATTAATATCTCATATTTTTATCTTTAAGTAATTATATAGAAATACTCATGATACTAAAAATTATTTTTTAGAAAAATTTGTTACAAATAGTGGTATACTAAAAATATAGATAATTACAAAACAGATTTAAAAAATCAATTAAACGCTTAAAATAAAATAAAATTGTCTACAGTTCTAAAAATATTTATTTAATTCTTTATTTATTAAATTATATAAATATTATATTATAATAATTCAAAAATTCATTTTTTATATAATGTCTTTGTTCAATCGTTTTATTTAGATATAGAATAAAAGTAGCATATGAGTATTTTCTAAGAATTGTAACCGACTAAATTAAGTTAGTTTATTATTATTACCTTATCTTAATAACAGTGTCATCAATCCGATTACATCATAAAATATGTCTCTTTTAAGTTTTAATAAATGAAATATAAAGTTACATGCATACTGACTATTTCAGATATGTATATTTAGCTGTAATTTTATGTGAGGCTATTAAAGAAAAAAAAGTCCGAAGATATTTACAATAAAGATCCTATCTTGTGGACGTGTTGAAAAGTTTTTTGCCGTCGTATATAAACATTGCATGGCCATTGTCCAGGTAGGTCGGTATGTCAGCACTCGCTATTACCAACATAACAACCAACTATCCTTTGTCGTTTCGATCCGAACTGACGCGAACTTCCGTCGTCTGACAAAGCTAAAAACGCCCACTATCTTTATCATATAAAACACGTTCAATGTGAAGAAAAAAAGAAAGTTCCATTATTGGTTTTTTTTTGCGTCTTATGCTGTTTAAATTTGGTGGTACGTTCAAAATTGGATTGTAAAAACTACTAAAATTTCGACTCTTCAAAAAAATCGTATTTATAGCGGAAAATTATAAATATATAATAATATAACAAAGATTTTATTTTGTACGATTTTATTAAGATAGAAAAAAATGTTGAAAAATGACTTTTTTGCGTTGACATATATTTCCTCAACAGATTTTTACTCACATGGTTAATTATACTTTCTATACAACTTCTTAATTATAAATAGGTTGTAAATCTTAAGTTTACTACTACTATTTATAATCAATTTAAATATAGTTACAAGTAGACTAAAAATATTTGTGAAAATATTTTTGCATATCTTAAAATTAAATTTATCAAAAATAAAATTGAAAAATTTATGCACATTTATATACATTTGCAACTATACAACAAAACACATGTATGCACATTCAAATATCAAGTGAAAAACATGTATTTCTTCATAACTTCAAGCAACATGTAAAAATAGCCGGGTACTTAAGGAAGAAAGAAACGAAAAAAGAAAACAAATAAAGAGGAAAGCATATCTACAAAGAATTCATATTCTACGAAGTAAAGTAGAGTAGACAGACATTTTTTATTTATTTTGAAAATTGAAACACTCTGCATAATAAATTTAATATTGCAACGCAACGTCTGGAAGAAACAAGTGAAACAAACTGTGACGATTTGTCAAAGCGTCGCCGGCGTCGGCGCCCGTTCCTGAAAGCGTCTTTTTGTTCCGCATTCGTTCGTTTCGACGAAAAAGCTTTAAGTTTAGTCGTCGTTGGTTTCGTCGAGCTTGAGCGATTCACAAACATACACAGAACTAGAAAAAGAAAGAGAGAGAAAGCTACAATGAAAAGCTCCCCCAACTGTTGTAATAATACCTAATGGTCACGTGTTCTTTGAGCTTTTGTTTCTCGTTAAAACAGGCGAAACGTAATACGACAGACGCTCGTTTGAATTTTACTGATATTACATATACGGTTTTGTTGGTACTGCGAACCGGTTAACTGTCCGATACGATGCCCACGGCTTGTATAGTTGCTAGTTACCACCTTTGAGCACACAATGATAGCGACCGAAATCGTAAAGTCAATGAGAAAGAATTTTCAATTTTTTTTTCCTTTTAATTATACTAACGCAATATTGCCTTTGAATACAAAGAGTTGAATCAATATTTTAGAATTAGTGTATTTTAATGCTATTACTTTTTTTTACTTTTAAACACAAAGAATTTTTTAAAGAAATTATGTTGTTGTAATTACTTGTATTAAAGAATTATAGTTAACAATCCAACGTTTCTAAACGATTTGGTCATAATAATGAACTAACATGTTCATTGGATTGTTAACTATAATTCTTTATAACGTCGTCACCGAGTGTTTAAATCTTAACATATATTGTATAAAAACTACTTGTATTAAATTGCTTTTATAAAATAATTTTCAGGCTTTCACAACCTATATCCATTGAACTTATAGGATTTTCTGAGCGGTATACATTGCATTCAAGCGAAAATAAACAATGCAATTGTCAATTAACTTAACTTAACTTAATAATTTTTAATACAACATACATTTGGCTGTGTTTCTTTGGTCGAATATGCAGTTTTTGACCACCCTGGACAGTGCACATTGCAGTTCTTGCACTGCTTCGCACATTTTCAATAATTATATTAAACTAGGACATTGAACAATTATCATGTGAAATTTTGGGAAAAATTTAAAATCTCAATATTTTTGAGTATTATTATAATTATATTAAACTTAATTCAAAAAAGAAACAATGTAATTGTCAATTTATTTAACTTAATTTGACATAATTTTCATAATGACTGTCAAAGATGTCCGATTAAATACACTTAACGTTGTAGTTATGTTTAGTGCTGCTACAAGTAGTGTATATAGTAACTAACTACTGTATAATAATGCTATTATTGTACTAGTAATATAATGATCTTTTTCTACTTAAACAATATTAGTAACGTTATATTAATATTATGATACGCTTGAAGAAAAACGAATATTTTTTGCATGTAAATCTACTTTAATAACGCTATACAAATACTATACCAGTTGTGTGTACTCAGCTTTCATTCATCTGTGATATGTGCGTGGTTTAGATACACCCAGCTTATTTCTACAAAGGTTTGTTTTTCTGTTAATGATGTTGGTTTTACGTTTCGAAAATAATGAACAGCTCAACGTACATCGTCACCGTTCAACTCTAGGACAACAACACTAATGAGAAAAAAATTTAGCCCAGGTTTTAAATGTTATCGCCGGCTAACATATCGTGTTTGTTACACACACAACTGTTTATGAAAATAACTGTACAAACAGTTGATATTTTAATGAGAAAACTTTTGTTTAGAAAAATATTTTCAATTTATTTTCAGAAAGATCAGTTACGGTGTATAGCTAAATTCAAAGATATAATTAAAACATACAGTTTTTAAATTACAAAAGTTATTTTTATAAAACTTAATTATAAAAATATATGATAATAAAATTTTCACATATTTAAAATTAAATAAAATACTACACAATTATTTTGTTGATATCACAATTTTTATAAAAAAGCTACTGTAGTTTCAACAGCTAAGTTATCATCAGACTAACTGAATACATGTGTGTTACATAGATACATTTATATACAAAAATCTTGTGTCGCACTACTGATACAATTTGAATACGTTTAACAATGCTTTCTAATCAATAAAAGAATTTTAATAAAATTGTAAAACTTAAAACCTAGTGTCCTTATTATATTTTTTTTATACATTAAAATTCCATTATTAAAATGAAATGCCATATTTTCGCGATAATACAATAATATTTCAAATTTAACTTATTATTAATGATTAGTGTATGATGAGTGTGATTAAATTAAAATTAGCAAAAGCTGGGATGTTAGTCAGTTAAGATAGTTCGGATATCTTGAGAAAATGCCTAATAAACAATTGGTTAAAAAAAATATAAATGATTTTGAAGCTATACGTTTGCGTGGACGTCCGATAAGTAGTTGAAGTGGTATAATTAAAAGTGTTTTGCGTGAACGGAAGTTTCAAAGTAGTAAGAATAGAAGAGCATGTATGAAAAGAATTATGAATGTAGATGAAGCTAAAGTTGCTTGTCTGAATAGGGATGTTTGGAGGCAGCTGATTTCGAAATAATGAAATAAATTTGTGCCACACTCTTTTGAGTATATGGCGTGATTGTGTATGTATGTATTAAAAAAATATCAATTACAAAAAATATATTTTTTTTTTGTTTTCAAACATTGTTTTTTAATTTATTAAATAAAAACTCCTGCGACGAATATTCACACATATGTATATTACAATCCCCGACGATTGTCAAACATGCATACCAGTATGTTTAAATATCAGCAGGAGGCAGCAGGATCAGCGAGCGAAACAGCAGGAAATCCCCGCTTGCAGCACACGATGCGAGAGCAGGAAAGCGTGTGTCGAACACGAAGCTGGGCAATTTGTGCCGCCGCGTTCCAACCATAAAAGTGATTTAATATTTCCCGTGTTATGACGTCGGTTGTCGAAAAACCCGACGCGATGCGCCATCCTGCTGTTCCTGCTGGGCCCCCCTCTACTACTCTCGCCCGATTCGACACTCAAGCATTTGCATAAAAAATATCGAAAATGCAAATGCGACCAAGATTTGTGCCATGTCGTCGCGCTCTTCATAAAAAACGATTCATTTTTCTGGTTAATGCGTGAATTAAGCTGACAATGTTATTTCACTGGAAAATTCAATAATTTTCTTTAAAATCATTTTACTATAAAGAAATTTTATAACATTAAATTTATTAATATAATTATTAATTCTACTTAAGTTTTGTTAAATTGCATATAAAATAAAAATAATAATATATAATTTACTTTGGTGACTCTCGTTTTGTTAGTTTATTGGTGCCTAGTTAACTTATTGATTAAGTTAGCAATACTTCATGCAACCAGACCTTAGTCGGTGAAACTTGTTCTGCAAATTTACTAATCCTATATTCTCGGATATGCTTAACTTCAATTTTGAAATATATAATAGCAAAAAAAAAAAAAATCAAAACAATTTTGTATAATTTAGTTTCGGAAAATGTTACCGTACCCTAATTATGTTCCGTTATTAGAGCGTCATTTGACAGTAACAAAGCTTCCATAGCTTAAAAGCTTAATTTCCGTTATAGCTTTTCATTACTTTGACAAGTCAGTGAATAGCTTATCTCCAAAAACACTAAAGCACTTAAAATTTGATAACTCGTTTCACATACACGATATGCCGTAAAAGCATATTAAAATAAGAAGATATTTCAAGTAAAATGTTGCTAGCAAAAATGGTGACAAGATAATACCTTTCTAACTTTTCATATAAAATGTAGAAAAGAGTTAAAATTTTCGCAAATACAAATAATAAAAATAAAAACTTCTTAATTAGAACTACAAACTTCTGCATCATGTAACCAACGTTAAAAACAAACATTAAAAACTTTATCAGTTAGGTAGGCCAACCTGTACAAAAGACTTATGAATTTTTAAACTTTTTTTTAATTATCTAACCCTACTTTTCTGCAAAACTCAGCAGGTTTTTTGCCCTGTAATAAAAAGCAAAAAAAAAAAGGGAGAGTCGAATTTTTACTTCCTATTAAGCAGTACATGGAAAATTTTAATTATGTTCAGCATTTGACTATTTGTTTTTGCTGAAATATCTTGTTTCCAGGTAGAGTTAATTGTCACCCGATCTAACGTTAATTTTAACTTTATCCCTAACGTTCCGTGGGCGTTGCTAATGATGACAGAGTAATGACGATGTTATATTATTGTATTTCTAAAGCAAATATCATTATATTGTTACGTAACAAGACAATATCAAATTTAACAAACAATAATTTTCGTCATGTATTTTGTGTCTAAAATAAACAATAAATATTTTATAAACATGAGCATTGAATATTACGAACGCTGTATAAATAATGATATGAATACAAAAGTACATTTGACCATCATGTTCATTCTGTATAATAAATTTATAGATTTTTTTGATTAATAGAAGTCAAATTTTAAAAATTTATACCTACACACACACAACAAAAATTATTTTCTGCTAAACATTTTTATCCAATACACATGCATACTAATTTTAAACTTTAAATTTTGTCAAGAAAAGCTGTTTTCAGTTGTTCCTATCTATTAATTAAAAAATAAAAAATAAAATAATATATATTTTTTTTTAATTTAGTAACCTATCCCTATTCTTCGCGTGTTATTTCTTCCTCCGTTAACGTTAATTCGGTTAACGTAATGTTCTTGAGGAACGCATCCCTAACGTTAAACGAGGTATTACTGTATTTACTAATTTATTTAAAAAAAAAATTCTTCATACTTATACATAAAAATATAAAATAAAAATTTTAAATCTTCGTTCATAAACCACCTCATCGCGCAACAAATGTCTTCTAACCTAAATCATAAACCACACCCTTCCCTCCCCCCTCTAACCCTATGTCATACTGGGCATTTAACATAAGTGTCAGCTTCGCGCGCTCAAAAAGAAAGCTAAACAGATCTGGCAAGCGACGCCGTATTTCCGGTGTAACAGTGGGCATTCTTCCGGTTAAGTGGCCGGTGACAAATAGCGCGCGTCGCGTCGCCTTCTGACTGTGTCGCTGGAAAGCGTCAGTTAACAGTCGTGTGCGATAAGCAACCACTATCACGACAGAGGATATGATGACGTCAAGCCTGAAGAACAAGCAAGACGGGTTAATATATTTAGTAAAGAGTGTGTGTGAGAGAGAGAGTAATATTGCAGTGAAATAATATTATATTATAAAAATAAGTAATAAATATATTGACTTATTAAAGAAAAGTATTTCCAATTTATTATTTATTCTTAAAGTTAGTAAAAAAAATTTAACCTGATGAAGACGGACGTTGCGTTCGTCGAAATTTCGATTATTGATAAATATTAATACAAAACTTAAACCTAAAATAATTTTGTTTATAATAAAATTGTTAATATAAAATTACCTTGTTATCTACAAAATTTCAAGTACAAAATATATTTCGTAATAAGGTCTATGATTTTTTAAGTTCAAAATTTAAACCACTAATTCAATAAATAATCATTTTAACATTTTCAAAATGTCATTTTTCTATTCTATTTTTATAAACTTAAATTACAAATATTAATATTAAACAATAAACATTATGTAGTGGTTTTTCTTTTATAATTTGTTTCTTTTTTAATTTGTAGTTTGAAAAAAGCATACAACATAATCATGGAAAATAATAATTATTATTTGAAAAGAAAATAATATTTCACAGTACGTATACTGTCATTCTTGAACACTTTGCATGTAAATCTATAACATGTTTAAAATATTTTAATATGTTTGATTTCTACAACAAAAATACAGATCTATAATTTTTAAAAACTTATGTATATGAAATTAAAATATCTGCTGAACCATAAAAATAAATAAACATAATATTTTGTATATTTTTATAAATATATACTTTACAAAATTAAATAATTCGTATACCTATTATCTTAATAATATTTACTTTTTATATACTGAAAATTACTACAGATTTTTTTTTCCATTTGTATTATCACAGAAATAACAATGTAATTTTTATAAAACCAGGTGAATATGAAGCTGTCTTTCCTGCAGATCAAATAACTACGCCAAAAGTAGTCAAATATTCCTTATCTTCTTTTTTGCTCTTTTACTTCTTTGCCGCAGTATTACTAAAAGACAGCAGTGCCCCTTGCTTATACTGGAGACGTATTTTTATACAATCTTTAATAAACTTTTAGTTTTACATGCAATTTCGAAATATAATATTAATATTATCTTATTAAAAACAATAATTCTTTCATAGTTATTTAAATTTCATTTTGAATTAACAGGTTTAATTTTGTTATTACGATACCATATTTTTATTATACAGACCACAAAATTATATACATATAATAGTTTTCATAAATTCTGTTTAATATTATTTTAATCAAATACCGTCTTTATAATAAATCCTAATAACATTAAACATTCTAAAAATAATTCACCAAGCGCAATTTTCAAACCAGCAAACATACAACATCAAATTTGGCACCACACCACACCGCGGCGCGTCATATTACGTGCACCATATTGCCATATTTTCATAAGCACAGTAGTTGACATTTATTCCAACCACGGCTACCAGAATTTCTTCCCACTTTCCTTCTTTCAGACGGCAAACGCCCTACGATTACACAACCGGAGCGATACGCTGCACGCATTCGCATATTTTTTCGCGAGCGAATATGTATGTAATTCGCGTTGATTTATACGCGTCTACCGACGATTAGATCTCGTAATTTATGTTGTCGCACGCTAAAATTTAAATATTTCACACTGATGACAGGCATTACATTTAACTGTTACAGCGTAACCGTAATGTAAATGGTTTCTAGCGCATATATTTTAATAGACACACGGAATATAGATGGGATATGCGAAATATGCTCGACCTGTCGCTGTAAATTCTACTGCAGCCAGAAATTCGGTTAGCGATATTGATTCGGAAGTAATTGTATTTTATATTTGTCTTCGGATATTATCTCAAACGTAGTGTTAAAGTAATATATTGATAGGATTATATATTAAATTTCAATATTTTCAGTAATTTCTAAGAAGTAAAAAAAGATAGAATACACGAAGTATTATACATGTCCATCTCTGATCTAAAAAAATTATTTTGTTTTACAAATTTATTTTCTATAAATTATACCTTTTGAATTATAAAAACTATAAAAACTAGTCACCAATCAGATACAATAAAAGATCGAGAGATTGTGACTTCGATTTCCGCCAAAGAACGCAATTTTTGAATTTAATATTTCGACTTTGAAAATATTAAATATGAATTTATAATTTTTAATAATATTCGATAGATTAACTAAATCGTATTTATCATCACATATATTAAAATATTGTTGTTCATTCAAAATATATTCAACATTTCATCAATGTCATATTTCATAAAAAAAATGAGCTAGCTATTTGTTCTGAAAATATAACCAATTATATTCAAATGCCTTTTTAGCGTTAATGAATAATTAAGCTAACAATAAAGCAAGCTAAAAATGAAATCTAAATCCTAACCACTCCCGAAAATATATTCAATCCATTAAGCGCCAACAATGAATCCATTTTCACATAATAATCACTTCTAGAAAAATTCACGCAATGCCAATAACAAATGGCTCCCAATCCATTTCCTTACATTTCACAATTACACCCTTTTGGCATACGACGACGGCACGCGAGCTTTTCTTTGACCGCAAGACTGAGCGAGCACAAAATAATCTTCTCCATCAATGCTCAACTCGGCGCACGTCGGGCAAATGGGAAACTTAGAGCTTAAAGCTCCCCCGGCTCGTTCGTCTATTGAAAGGGATCAAGCATATAGTTCGTAAAACGGAACGCATTATGACAATGCCATCAAAGTGCAAAGTTGTTGAGAAATTCGCTCTCTACTCGTCTTGAGACTTGATGTGGCTGTTGCGCCAAGGAATGTTTTACTGTCACGATTTCATTCGCTGCTTGTCTAGGTTCACGTAAACTGCTAGTTTTTCATTGCCATAAAATATTGTTTCTTTGTTTGAAGTTTATAAGTTTGCAACAAAGATATTTCTTCCTAAAGTTATTGTAATATGCATCTATTATATTCTGTATAAATACAATAGTCTCACATGATTTTATAGAGACTTAAGTGTTTGTGAGCTAACTTCGAATTTATGTTATTTGATAAAGTTTCCTTATGTTATTTCAAATTATTGTTACATTAATTAATATAACAATAACGCAAAATTTAAAGTTATAATATTCATAATTTTGTTTATTTACTGTAAATGTCATTCCTGATGAAGACGTACGTTGAGTTCGTCGAAACGTCGATTATTAATAAATATTAATACAGAACTACAACCTAAAGCCGTTTTATTTTTAATATATATATATATATATATATATATATATATATATATATATATATATCAAAATATACTCGTACAAACCATTTTATAATTCAACTTTAAAATTGATATATTTTTAAAAACTATCAATTTTAGTGACAGATACGCAATAAAAAACTATATTAGCGTAGTCAGAAATAAATATATTAACATCTCCAAAACTACCATCAGAAAATAGTGAAATGGTTTGGCTAACCAGTCAATTATGTTAGAATGTGACGTCATATTAATTTGCTCACAAAAAATGCCAAAATACAGTTAACATACGCTCACGAAAAAAGAAATAGTTTTACTAAATCTATCAGACTGTTTGTAATTTTCACAAGTCGACAAAACTAAACACAACCCAACAATATTCATTGTCACTCTAAAGCTCCCATTATTTTCTCCACATGTTCCAACAATATACCGGCACACACGTTCACACATGCAAATCTCGAAATAGTAATTAGTTACAGAAGTTGATGTCACACCTTGTAGGTGGTTGCGGTTGCAGACAGTCGCAGAACACAGAAAGCACCCGCTTCGTTTTGCAGCTTTCGCGTGAATATTTGTCGCCAGATGGCGCTAGTAATTACTTATCACGCTTGTCTTACTCACAAGGATGAGACATGCGATGTGTGTGTGTGTGTGTGTCTGTTGTGTTTCCATCATATGTACGAAAAACAAGATAGTAGTTCATTATTATTTCACATGTTTGCCGGATAAATTGCCAGAGTTTAGTTTGATGACGTTGATCATGAATAATTTTTAGATAATTATCTATAAACAGTGTACTAAAATATCTTCCAAATTTATATCTGACTCTATATTTAATAAAAATATTTGATTAAAAATAGTTCTAGTTTTAATTATACTATGCACGAGTGTCAATTAATATACTTAACACCACTGATTAAAGTTCAATTCTAAATATCAATAACACACATGTCAATTGCAACTATAGTTTGGCACTAACTATTAATTAATTAATTAATAATGACAATCAAATGTTACCTACATGTAATTACTCATTAATTTATTTCACTTAAAAATAAATTAATAAATTTTATGATCTAGTTACTAATTTTGTTACCTAATAACATGATTCTATGTTCTATTTATTTATCTAAATGTCATTTGTATCTTTTTTTTTCCTGATGAAGATGAACTTTGAGTTTGTCGAAACGTCGATTATTAATAAATATTAATACAGAACTATCTCGTAGTTAGCAATCAACGTGTTAATTAATTATTGTCGTTTAAAAGTATAAAACATTTAGTCATCATAAAAGCAAAATACTTATATTTCTTGTCGTGAGATACAAGCTTTACGTCTAACATAAAGCAAACGTCAACAGAGTAAAGTTTCGCTCAACTATCAACCAACAATTGTTAATTAGATCTAGAGTTATGTAGTACAGTCTGACATCGACATTTACAACTGAAACACACTCGAGAGCCAAACAAAATCTATTATAGATACAGTGTGTGACAGATGTGTCTCTCCAGCACAAAACTATAATACACTGCCTAAGGGCGTAGGAGAATCATTATTTACATACATCTAAATATACATACATATGTAATGACTGATATTGACACATACCTACTGTTGTAATTATTATTAACGATAGTCTATGTTGATGAAATTAAATCAATCCTTTTTAAAGCAATAATAATTGCATATATTACATAAAAAAATAAAATATATAAAATAAATCAACAATTGTATTAATAAGGTAACCAATTTTTTTACAATAAAAAGGAAGACGAAAAAATTTAAGAAAAAAGTACAACGTAAAATAAATGAAACATTTTATTAATTCAAACAAAAATACACTAATTACGCTTACATCCCTTTTAGTTATTTATTTAAACGAGTATTTTTCCATTGAATAAATATTTTTTTGTCAATATATCATTTTCTAACAATATATTGGAAATTTCGGAGCAAGAAATATTCTTCATATTGAATTTTACGGTAAGCGGCATCTCTGAATACAGAAAATAACAGATTAGTTTTAAAATACCGAAAAGGAGGACAGGAAGAAAGACAGTTTTCGAGGAAGGACAGAACCTACAAAAAAAGGACTGTCCTCTCTAAAGAAGGACGATTAGTCACCTTAGTATTAATCAACATAATAACTATTATGCAATTGACTCTAAGAATCATTTCTATGCCTTTTCAAGTAAAAGTATATGTGCAGGTTATTAAATAGATATTTCAAAATAAAATAATTTTTTTTTTGTTTAACAAATAATAATTTAAATAAAAAAATAATATACCACGTTTTTAAAACGGAATAAAATGTATAAAATAATTTCTCCTAGCACCATACAGATTTATAACCCCATACAGATTCCTGATCTCATACAGATTGTCCTGAAAATTTGTGATTGTGAATTTTTAATAGCTATGACAATACTTGTAAGATATAAAACAAAAAAAAACCTTTCCAATAAATGGAAAGAGTGGACTATCCAAACTAGCCAGAATCGGCCAATGACGTAACAAAACCTGTAGAAGATGTTGGGGATATACGCGATATAGCGGAGCAGAAATTGTCATTCAGTCACCAAGCACCAACGTCTGCGACGAGGATAGATCGACCACGATATACCAGCCCAGAAAATTCTATAAATTCAATGTTTACTATATTAAATTTAAGTTTACAAATCTTAAGGTTGATTTTCCGCATGCGAACATAATATTTGTAATAATTAAATTTCGTAAATTAATCTGTAATAATCCTTTATTTTAACCGTTTTAATATAATTTTTATAATTTCAATGATACTTCGCTTTATATGTACTACTATTTTTTTTTCAAAAAATATAGTAAAAAATGCTGGTAAAAACCACATAAAACAAATCAAATTAAATTTTATTGAAAGAAAATCATTGTACTATAAAAAAATAACGATGCTTCACACAAAAAAAAACACAGTAAGTACAATTTCATAAAATTTCGTTCCAACACAAGTAGGTAATTTCCCCCAGGTAAATGCTCAACTCTAGAACACAATAAGTCTCAACTAGTGCATTGGCTAATTAACTCGTTAGCAACGGAATTTAAAAACTAATTAAAAATGCAACGCACCACCATCACATTGCCGCAATATGACAAAAAACAATTTAATAACACTCCAAAAGACATAGTCTATTTATCTCTGTCGTACGCATATGTCGTATTTTGTGCGTTTTAATTACGTTAACTCTTAGTCAGTCGTCATGGCCCCGTCGCGCGTCGGTCGGACGAAGTGAAAATTTCGCGGAACGTCGTCAGAGTCCGGATGCGCGTCGGGTGTTTGGACGCTGGGCGTCTGAAGTAATTCGGTTATGATGTTAAGCGAATTGGGGTTGGTGCCTTGATGTTTGTCGTGACCTTTCTGCCTGCTGTACTGTTGTCCCAGTAGTAGAAAATTGAATTATCATTAGCTTTTTCGTAATGTTGCCATCTTTTTTGACATTGTGCTAATTTAAAACAAACGAAGTTTTAATGTGATACAGTAATAAAATTGTAACATTTTTTTTTTGTTTTGTTTTTGCGTTCATAAAAGATTTCTTTGTGTTAATAATTGAATTAATTTGATGCTTGCTACATGATATGTATATATATTTTGTTTAATAAAATCGAAGTTTCAATATACAATATGTATATAATCATTTCATTTGTAGGTATAATTTTCCTAATAATGATATACGTAGAGTATATTGAAACTTCAATTTTTAAATAAAATATATACAATACTTAATCTTAATGCTTTTTCAACAGATACCACACATACAAATAAGTATCATCTAACAGAAATAACTATGAGTACCTATTAAAATGTTCATTTCAATAATTTCAGTAATACACATTTGCTTGAATTACTTTGGACAGTATCATAATCTAGTTATCTTTGTTTCATCTAATTCCACTACTATCATTCTTTTTACAATCTAAAGTAAATAAGTAAGAACAGCCTCAAAAAATTTGTATTAAAAATACTATAACTCTGCGTACATTTGAAAAAATATTTTTAATTCATTAGTTATCACATTTTTCGTTGTGTATTAAAAAAAAAAAATTACTATAAAAACCAAACTGATTGACAAACATGTAGAGCGGGAAAAAACGGGCATAAATGAATGACTGGTATAAAGATAAGAGCAGACAACGCCCTCTTGAGTCGTGTGACGGTCAATATGTCAAAAAAATTGGCATCGGGGAAAAAGGCTCTAAGGCCAACGCCATCAAACAAAGATAGAAGACCACTACACCAACCTATGTATATATCAGACAAAGAGCGCAATAATAGATGTATCATGTATGGAGTGTTTCATTTGTTCATGTGTCACTGTCAATATACATAAAAGGAGCAGACAGGTAAGTTGGCTATGGAAACATAAGAGCATCTACATCGTGTTTTGTATGAATATTTCATAGCGAAAAGGATTGATTCCCGGTACGCGGTGAAAAATGCGAACACAAAATTACCGAGACGCGAATGTGTGGATTTTTCTCTCTCACTGCCATCTCGTTTTGGTACAAATATGAATGCCACCACCACCTATGTGGAGAGAGGAGATGATAAAATACGCGCTACACTGCGAACTGTTTGCGTATATGTATGTTTTCTTTTCAAAGAAAAACATAAAGAAATGGAAATAAGGTTAGCTTGTATACAGGCTATCAGTCAAAAATGTATCAAATATTTTTCATCATTTCTCGGATTATATATTTAGTTATTGCAAATGGTTGTATATGTATATAAATGTATTTTGTATTCAAAAAATATCTTTTCAAAACTTACCACTTAAATGTATTTCATAAAATATTAACTACAAATCATATTAAATTTAGTACTCTATGAACAAATATAACATAAAAATTAAATCAACAGTTTATTTTTATATAATGAGTTCTGAAAAATTTCTTACTATATTTTGATATCATTTAGATGGTAAAAATCTTTCAAAACCCATTATATTAAAATAAAAAAACTTAGAATTACGTTCTGTATATATTTATTTAAGAATACGTAGAGTATATATAAAGAATATATAGAATAATCCTAAAGCTTCTTTACTTTGATCAAAATATATTTTGATACAAGTATTTCAAAAATCCTATTTTAAAACAAATATTTAAAAAAAAAAATAATTAATTATTCGTTTCATGAAACAACACCGGACAGTAGCCGTGACATGAAAAATAAGATTTACGCATACTAATATCATTTTTGTTTTTTGTTTCACTGTCACCAAATTTAATAACTAAGGAGTCTAATTTGTATTCCAAAGTACAAATAAGTTAAAAGTAAAAAATTCCGTTTCATCCCTTTGTCCCATGGATTTAGTTCGCTCCGCACTTTGTTATTCTATACTCCAGAGGGGGTGCCCACATTTACATATTTTCTAATTTCAGGGCGCAGATTACAAATTTCCCCCGTCACAAAGGCTGCCACACGGCCACGGCTGTTATTTGTCAGGCCCTCGTACAAAATAATGGAATATTGATAAGGTCAACTCACCGGCCGTTTATTAAATATACAATTTTCATATTCTTCTTTATGTAGTGCAATTTTTGTTTTACATTTTTTTAATTTAATTTACTATTCATACATTTATTATGCATTGACACATATAATTTAAATATAATTAAAATTTTGTCAAAATAATACATCAATCATTTTATACTACTGGTTCACATAATCAATTAACATCTTTAAATAATATTTCTAAGAATATTTAAAATCTTAGAAATATAAAAATTATGTTAGTTTTTGTAAAAATACTCAATTATATTCTTAAAAAACAAAATGATATAAAAATGTTCTTTATAATTATTGCAATTATCGCAAACTGAAAAAAATCTGCACTAGAAAAAATTCGTTAAAAATGCACAAACTTTTAATTCAGTTATCGACTAGTTAAACCCAATTAAAACAGCAAAAGCTTCCTTTAATGTAAGCTAAAAATAGAAAAAATTTCATAATTAAATAAAGAACAACTCAAGCATAAATGACTAATTTTCGTTTTTATCTACCATTTTTTTCAATCACTTCGTTGCGAAACAAAAACTAAAAATAATAGCAATTTCTAAAATGTTTCAATAAAAAAATAAAATCCGAAGAACAAATTTCCACGTAGCATTTACATAATTTTACATGAAATTCTATTTCTCGCAGTAAAATAGCTCAAAAATGTCTTTAGGGTGGCGGACACATAAATTTCTCCCATCGATAGAGGAAATCTGTGCATGGTCCTTTATTTATATGCCGAACACATAAAGGTCTCCATTAGAGGCGAATATTAAAAGAGGGAGGAAAACAGGCTATTGCCAGAGCCTACTTTAATATAACATCCGATCCATAACAAAAACCTAACGCGGCGTATCGTCATCAGTAACGTGGGTGCTATATAGTGTCGTGTTATTTCTGTTATATAGCAAAATGGGTAATATTGTTACACCTAAGTGAATTACCCAGGCAGTAGCAAAACAATTGACGGAGATAAAACAACTGTTTTGTAAATAACTGTCATTTGTTTTTCACGCCAACTGAGATTCCCCTTTTGCGTCGTTAATGCCTCGGCAATGAAGCTATGAATAATTTAAGGGGTAATTAATTTTCTCCGTTTAGTTTTTTTTGATTATTCTTTCGGTAATATTGTAAGGTAAGTTCAATGTTGTTTTTGCTTGTAGGATTAACTGAATGTTCCTTGAGATTTATGTAAATAAATTGGGTAATTTAGCAAATACGAGACTAATGTTTTTTACAAAAAAATAGTCATTCATAAGAAACAGTTTCAAGAGAGTACAGAATAAGATTCTTCCATTATTAATAGAATGTAGTGTATAGGCATCCAGCATATCAGTGCTGCATTTCGGAAGTCTGTAATTTACATTTATATTTATTTATATATTTAAAAAACTTGAAATTCTAACTTTGTCTTCATTATACATTTTAAACTGTGTTCTGTATGCTAAAACTCACATTGATTCATTTACCAAAAATAATAATATACATTCATATAATACTAGAAAAAGAAACAAATTAGCAGTGCCAATGCATAATTCGAGCAAATTTAAAACGGGACCTATGCGCAACTGTTTTTATTATACAACAAAATACCTGAACTTATTAAAAAATTAAATAATAATAAATTTAAATTGGAAACTAAACAAAGTAAATACTGACTTATACTATTTTGTTAACAGAAAAACTACATTAGACACAAATTTAACAACACTAAGATAACAACAATAATAAAAAAAAGCATTTAAAAAATAAACCTTATTTTACCTTTTTAGTGCTAAGCAGCGATTTTGCGCTCTTCTGTTACGCTCAAAATTTGCCAGCGCTCTAGCAAGCTAGGTTTTTATCGATGTCCGACTTTACGGCTACCGTTCCGTTTTAAGTAAAAATAAAATTGGAGTAATATTACACTTTGTAGGTGTAAATTTTTTATTCTTATAAACAGCGATTACTATAATAATATAATTAACTAAATAATGTAGAATAGGAAATAAGACAAGCGCAAAAGCGCTTTTTGACACTTTTAGACGGGGAAACAGCAAAAACCCGTGGCACTGAAACGGTTAATAAAAATAAACTTAATATATATTTTTAATATTTAGGCAATATTTTTGTTGTCATAATTATGGTAATTATAAATATGTTTCATAAAATTATCAATATAATATAATATGTTATTAATATTATCTTCTTCAATAATAATTTCTTTGTTAGAAAGTATTGGATTCCGTGGTGGCCACAGCAGGTCCTTTTTTCAATTTTCAAATATAAAAATAAATTCTTATGTCTTTTCAAAATACGAAACCTATCAAAAAAAATTACAATAAATCTAATAATACAAAAAAACAACGGTATAGTCTAAAATGTAATATAAGCGCAATAACCAACCGTTCGCCACCGTTTCCTTTAAGAATAATGACAAGTACCTCTCTGGGTCGTTTCCGTCCGGCGCACATTTAACTTCCGAGCGCTTTCCAACGTCGTTATGTATTTCGTCTATAAAATTTGAACTTATATGGCGAACACATGGCATGTGCTGCTCGTAACACGCATGCAATATGCTCCCACACACGCGTATAACAAAATACTGGGCCACTCACGGTATCAAACGAAATTGCCCGAGATCCGAACAATCGCTTTCTGTCTTATTTTACGCTTAATATGAAATTACAAAACGGCTTTCTCACATCGTCTATTCATTCGACGAGTAATTATGTAGTTTATGAAATTATTAATGCATGCAAAAGGTGAAATTAGTTGGTGTAGTGGAGTAGGTAGATAAAAGAAAATTAGTATGAATAGATTCTTTGTTAAGTTTAATGAATGATGGTAATAAAGTTTAATTTTTTAATATACTTGAATTTTTGGAAAAAGTTTCTCAATTATTATAATGTAGATAGAAACAAAATTATCAGGACAACATGAGCATTAATAAAATAAAAATTTCTCAATTAATTTGTAATAATTCAATAGCGTGTCTAGCAGACATCCTAAAAATTATGGATTTAACGGGAGAAATACATGTAAACGTCAAAAATAAAGTAATTTTCAACAATATTTTATATCTTAATGAAATCGTATATAATTTAAAGTAAAAACTTCGGATCTAAAGTAAAAATTTTCTCAGTGTATTAATTGAATAATTATATACAGTATAAAAACAATACTATAATTATATATTAGTCTACAGTTTTAAACAAAGAATATGTTGAACAACATACTTATTGAGTTAAGTTATTTTCGCAATATGTTATAATGTGAAAAAAAATAATATAAATAGTATTAAATTTAAAATCCACAAAAATTAATTAAAAAAAAATTAATAAATTTGAAAAAACTTAAATTAACACGTGCAATAACCATTTACTTTGTTTATAAATAAGTTATAAACAAACTCATGTCTTTTATTTAAAAAATTCAAACGAAAATATAATTTTGATTTTCCATAATCTTTACTTTGAAAATCTTTTCTCAATAGTAATATTATTTTAATATCTTATTTAATGGACAAACATATAATTGCATATTACTTTCACTCAAAAATAAACAGCATAAGAATGCTGAATTGTGAAAACAATATACAGTTATTATAAAGTCATCTGCATCTGTAATATCACTAGATTTTCTAATGCAGAAATGCTGATTGAGAAATTTCATGTTTATTCAATTTGATTCTACGAAAACAAAAGCATATGTTTAATATGCATCAGACAATTAAATGCTGTATTGTTCAATGATTTCCTCATAAATAATCATGATCAACCTAGGATATAGCTAACTAATAATTATTTACTGAATAACTACGGCATATAATAGCATTATAATTACTTCATGCATTGATCGGATAAAATTCACTAACTAAAACTATTTTGTATGCATCTGACGAAAAAACATTTTCAAAATTATTTGAGAAAATAAGGTAATGTATTTAATCAAATCTGTAGATTTTCCAAATTATAAATAGATCCAGTATTTTTTTACTTACACAATTTCCATTATGTACACTAGATAGTTTTCTAATATAGAAAAAATCTTTCAGAATTCATTATATTAAAATTTTAAATTTTGTAGAGAGTTAACTAAATATGATTTATTTTAGTTAAGATTATATATTTCTTTTATATATGTTATATGTTTACATATTATCACCTTCCTATTTTTGTATTTTTTAAAATTTTATATTTTATTAGCGCAAACTATAATAAAAAATATTATTATTATTATAACTAATCGTAAGTCATGTGTGGACATTTAAATATTTGTTAAAATTTCAATTTCATAGCAGAAAACACATTACGTTCAATATTTTTCTTTAGCTTATCAGAAAATATTATTTAATATAAAACTTAAAAATACTATCTAACACATATTGTTTTTTTTTTATTTGTTCTTATTTCTGCTTTTTTGTCCAAAAATGTTCACCAAAACCATATACCTCACAATTTCAGTTACACCGCAAACATCAAAACCCCAAATATTTTCCCAGTATCCAGTATCCGGTATCCAATATCCAAAAATATACCACGCAATACTATTGTACAAAGAATTCCTTCAGCAACCTGTATGTACCGCTATATATATGACTGCCTAGCAACACATTCTCGGTATGCATGTATGTGAGCATGAAAGATCTAATATTCTCTCCTCTACCTTATATGACTGAAATGCGGCAACAAGAGGGGCTGGGCTGCATATGTGAATACTATGCGACGCACGGCTACACAAAGAGGGTGTCACTAGCATCCGTAAACATATACATGACACACACAGCCATCGACACTGGCTATTCTATTCCTTCCTGTTCCTAGAATAGAATGAAATTCAGAATATGTTCGAATTCTCATGACGTATACTTGTCGATTTTTCTATAATACATCTATATTCGAATATATATGGTAGGTATGTTATAAACATATCACGTATTGCTATATGTAAATTGTATTTTCTGTTTCTTTTACATGAAATATAGAAAAATAACAATATTTTCATGTTTTTTTTTCTGGCATAGTTATAACTCTGCAATTCGGGCGTATGTAAAAAAATTTAATGAAAAGAAAAATTATTCTGTTTGAATAATAATGACCAGAGAGGTGATTCTGTAACATGCGTGAACAAATTTGGGTGAGCGCAATATATGACGTTATTGTTTTCTATCTAGTGATATTTATAAGAAATTTTGTGCATTAGATTTTCGCGCTAATGTTAATGACTATAGATTCCACTAAGTTATAATAATATATGTGCCAATTTGACGCTAAACATGATAATAAGTGAACAAAAGCATAATAAAAATGAATTAAAGCAAAATTACATTAATGTCTATAAGTTGATTTAGTAAATATAATGTACTTA
Source organism: Clivina fossor (assembly GCA_963966155.1). Lineage (NCBI taxonomy): Eukaryota > Metazoa > Arthropoda > Insecta > Coleoptera > Carabidae > Clivina > Clivina fossor. Next base: position 7,731,658 of record OZ014564.1, on the reverse strand, counting down.
CTGTTATGAATAATTAATCCTAATCTAGTTGTAAACAAAAAAAATTGAAATTATTTGGTTATAAACTCCGGTAAAATAAAAGACAAGAATAATGTCAGAATGGGACAGTTAGTACGTCAGTCAAGTTAGCACCCCCCATTCTCCAAAAATAAAAACAAATTAGCTCACATTTATGAGCTATTTATGAGCTATTTTTGAGCCACATTCAAAATTTTTGAGCTGCAAAACTATGCATGAAAAACATGTTTTTTAATGGGGGGTGCTAACTTGATTTCAAGTTAGCACCCACGCTATCAAAAAATTTAAAAAAATTAAAACAAATTAGCTCACATTTATGAGCTATTTATGAGCTATTTTTGAGCCACATTCAAAATTTTTGAGCTGCAAAACTATGCATGAAAAACATGTTTTTCGATGGGGGGTGCTAACTTGATTTCAAGTTAGCACCCACGCTATCAAAAAATTTTTAAAAATTAAAACAAATTAGCTCACATTTATGAGCTATTTATGAGCTATTTTTGAGCCACATTCAAAATTTTTGAGCTGCAAAACTATGCATGAAAAAAATGTTTTTCGATGGGGTTGCTAGCTTGACTTCAAGTTAGCACTCACGCTATCAAAATTTTTTTAAAAATTAAAACAAATTAGCTCGCATTTATGAGCTATTTATGAGCTATTTTTGAGCCACATTCAAAATTTTTGAGCTGCAAAACTATGCATGAAAAAAATTTTTTTCGCTATCAAAATTTAGCTTTAAGTTTACATGAATAATAATAATAATCCTTATTTAGTTCAAATGCTTTACCAAATACAAAATAATAATATAAAAATACTAATATATAAATGTAAATCATATAGAAATATTTTTAAATTTATTATAAACATAAAAATACTTTATTTAAATAATAATCCTTAAGGCTAATTTTGAATATTTTTATATGTAATTTCTTAAAACTATCAGGTAACTTATTATATATTTGAACTCTTTTAAACAGTAATGTATTTTGTCCTTGTTTAGTATTTTTTTGAGTAATATAAAATTTATTCTTTTGCCGAGTATTATGATTATGTACATATTCAGCTTTAGATAATTTATCTTTAAAATAATCAGATTGAGGACCTAATTTTATTTTACGGATTAATATAATTATTTGTATTTCCATTAATTCTTTTATATCGCACTGTACCACTGTAATTCTTCTAACATTTTTTGTATATTGGTATATCTATAGCATTTTAAAATTATTCTCATTGATCTGTTTTGAAGTAACTCTAATTTATTTATATAATTTTGACTAGTTAGATACATTATTGAGCCTACAAAATAAAAATGCGGACAAATTATTGTATAAGAGTTGATTTATGAGTTACTTGAGAAATACAAAAACTGCTTTCGTGCTACATATTCAAAATAGAAAAAAATTATTGTTTAATAATGTGCTAATAAATTTAGGTTATGTTAGCACCCTCGCTTTTAATTATAAATAAAATGGGCAATATTTTACATGAGATTTATGGACTCTTTATGAAGTAGTTATGAGTATCGAAATTTATTTTTGTGCACCACTTTGGACACTCGAAAATTCACACTGTTCTGCCCGTGCGAAGAATGAATTTTCGAATTTTTAAAATAGAGCTCAAAAATAAATTTCGGCGCTCACAAGTAGCTTATAAAGTGATCAAACACTTTTTAAGAGAATAAATTGGTTTCAACCAATATCCAAATAATAATAACAATAAATAACAATAACAACAATGCATAGTATTGCAGCTCAAAATTTTTGAATGTGGCTCAAAAATAGCTCATAAATGTGAGTTAATTCGTTTTAATTTTTGGAGAATTTTTGATAGCGTGGGTGCTAACTTGAAGTCAAGCTAGCAACCCCATCGAAAAACATTTTTTTCATGCATAGTTTTGCAGCTCAAAATTTTTGAATGTGGCTCAAAAATAGCTCATAAATAGCTCATAAATGTGAGCTACTTTGTTTTAATTTTTAAAAAATTTTTGATAGCGTGGGTGCTAACTTGAAATCAAGTTAGCACCCCCCATCGAAAAACATGTTTTTCATGCATAATTTTGCAGCTCAAAAATTTTGAATGTGGCTCAAAAATAGCTCATAAATAGCTCATAAATGTGAGCTAATTTGTTTTAATTTTTTAAAATTTTTTGATAGCGTGGGTGCTAACTTGAAATCAAGTTAGCACCCCCCATCGAAAAACATGTTTTTCATGCATAGTTTTGCAGCTCAAAAATTTTGAATGTGGCTCAAAAATAGCTCATAAATAGCTCTTAAATGTAAGCTAATTTGTTTTTATTTTTGAAGAATGGGGGGTGCTAACTTGACTGACGTACAGTTAGTGTCGCAAGTACACGGAGAGAAATGTATTGCTAGAACTGTACTAAAACTCTATTGCTAAAAAAAATATTTACACATAATATTATTAAAAACTATTTTAAATCTAATCTATTTTAATAAAAAATTGAACAAGAATCCGAAGCAGTGGGTACGTGATAATCTCAAATATCAGTTGATATTCTGTTGTTGTTTCTTTGTTTCTTTTCTTATTTCATAACAAACAAACAAAACCGAAAAATTTCATATTTACACAAATATTCGATTCAACGCTTCTACGTGACATCAATAATAAAATGAAAAAACAAATACGGCCAACTACATACGAAATAATAATAGACCAATATTGCATGCACGTCATTTTATTTCATATTATTTTATTATTTTTCGGTTATTACCTTCACTTACCTCGTAATATATTTGTTTGTACAGTAATCAAATGAAACACGTACCTGCAATCAGAAAACAAATAAATTAGTAAACTCAATTTTGATATATATCCTGTAATGTTATTGTTACAATTTATATTTACATAAGCATTCGTTTATTGCTGCTAAATAAATAACGTCTTCAGTATATTATTGTAATCAATTTCACAAATCTAAATAAATTATTATAATTACATACAATAATTTAATTACACATAAATAACAAATTAATAGAACCTAATCATGTTGCCACAATCATTCAATTAAAATAAAATTCTGCAAAAGCTCATACATTTTTAAAAAAATAATTAGTTAATAAGAAATTATTACAAATGCAAATTGCTAACAAAAAAATTATTACTTTTAAAGAACTTTACCTTATACAAATTTATAACAGTAAAATTCTTGAAAAAGAAATTCTCAAAAATGTGTTAATCGTAACAATACCTTAAATTAAAACCGTAAAATTAAAATTAAAACCATCCTGCGCTCTAGTACAGTAAGAATGCTCCCTATACTAAGCATGTGTTTATACTATCGATATGTACAACTAAATAAAACTAACACGAGAGCTGTGAATTAGCCTTAATACCAAAAATTAATCCTTACAAATAATCGTAATATAACTTATTAAACCTATTAAGATAAATAGCCATTTATAAAAACGATCGTTATCTCGATCTAGATTCAAAATAACCTTGAACTGTGACCTAATACGCAGCAAAAAACCATTTCACCGGGTTTCATCAATATACGTACAGGAACCCGCACATTGACATTGACAAATTAAACACAATTAAAACTTTCGCTCCCCCTCCGAATACCATTAGTCAAAAGAAACGAAAATCAAAAAACAATTAACGCAACAACAAATAAACAAACAGACAGACAAACACAGCGCAGAACAAAACACCGTCGAAGCAGCACAAACATCGAACAAAACTAATTAGTAAAATTAAGACAGTAAATACTCGTTAAACGTGCTCGCGTACCAACCACTTTCTACCATTTCGAGGGGGTGTTCGCAGCCCCTATACAGACATACAACGTCGTGTGTGAGTACTCGGATATTTATTTTAATTAGCGCTTATCTGGTTACACAGTTACGCGTGGAACTATACCGGCTGGTTTATGATGGTGTTTGTCCTGTTGAGAGTGCATAAGCACTCAAAGCTGCGTGCACGCAAACCCACGAATTTTCACTCCTAGTTAAAGGTTATTGCCGGTCATATTCAGTCAGCGCAAATAAGTCGTATCCGCGAATGGTCGGGGGTCCTTTAGGGAAATTATATAATTAATATAGTTTAAGTGTCGCATAATATCTAAGGGGTGCCTTTGAAGTGTCTGTTCACGTATGTGTATAGACTTTGGTGTAACATATGTGAATTGGATTGCTTTAATCTTTTGTAGTTCTATATTTATAACAAATATTGTTTGATGTATATGATGATTGGTTGCTCGTGCGCAGACGAGACTATATCGCTTGAGATATGAAACAACACTGTTTAACCTCGTTCGCAACGGTTTCTATACTTACATCCTCTATCGGGCGCGTGCATAACTAGTCCACAGCTCTGCAGTACTCAAACAATGTGCTGCAGGCCTGCGGTTACAAATATGTACAAAACATGCCGGCCACCTTGAAGGATGTTAGTCCTTCAAACAAAGCAAAGAATAAGATAAAAAATACAAATACAAATACAAATACATTGGTAATATGTTGTTCATTATAGTTCAGTTGGTAACACACATAATTTTACGATTGGCCGTTTTAGAATACCACTAGCACACTTCACACTGACCACTCGCACTATATTGTCTTTTCCAGCATGAAGTTGGATAATACGTCCTAATTTCCACTGGCCCGGAGGTAAATTAGGCTCTTTAATTAACACCATGGAGCCTGTTGTTACATTGGGCACATTTTTTGTCCATTTGTTTCGCTGATGTAATTGCGAAATATATTCTACACTCCAACGACGCCAAAATTGTTGATTTAATCGTTGCAAATATTGAAATCGGTCTAAACGATTCAACTTAATGTCTTGCACGTCGGGATCCACCAACGCTGTGTATGGTCGGCCGATTAGAAAATGTGCTGGTGTTAAGGCTTCCATATCGTTCGGATCGGATGTGATAGGGGTTAAAGGACGAGAATTTAATGTAGATTCGATCTGAACTAATACCGTGTACAACTCCTCAAAAGTTACGTTTGCGTCACCCACAACCCTTTTTAAATGAAATTTGGTACTTTTTACTCCCGCTTCCCACAATCCACCGAAATGTGGAGACGAAGGCGGATTGAAATGCCACGATATTCCTTCACTATTAATGCTATCTGTTATCTGATTTTTATTAGCGTTAAGCCATTTATATAGTAATATTAGTTCTGCATTTGCACCTTGAAAATTGGTGCCGTTGTCACTATGCATATGCAATGGTTTACCACGCCTGGCCACAAATCGCCTGAGACATGCAATAAAAGCTTGTGTAGAAAGACTAGTTACTAGTTCTAGATGTATGGCCTTAGTACAAAAACAAACGAAAACACAAATGTAGCATTTGATAAGTTTTGGATTACGACCTTGTCTATCCTTTATTGTGACAGGTCCCGCGTAATCGACACCAACTGTATGAAATGGTGGCATGGGTGTGACCCGTGCCTTGGGTAGATTGCCCATAATAGGATTGGGTGGTTGTGCATTATATCTGCAGCACTTGATACATGTTCTAACCGTTTTTTTTGCTATGTTTCTGCCATTTATTGGCCAAAATTTTTCGCGAATTGCGTTTAATAATGAGTTTGAACCTACGTGCAATAATCGAATATGTTCGCTAGAAATTATCAAATTGGTTAAATGCGACTTGGGTAATAAAATTGGATGACGTTTGTCAAATGTGAAATTTGATTCTTTAAGTCTACCACCTACTCGTATCAAGCCATATTCGTCTAAGAATGGATTAAAAGATATGAGTTTGCTTCTAGTTTTAACTGCTTTATTTTGTAATAAATCATTGTATTCTTCGCGAAATGAATTAATTTGTTCAAATCTTATTAAATTTACTAGAGCGGTATTTAATTCGTTATTAGTTAACGCGTTGTAATTTCTTTTTTCCTTTCCTTTCAAACGACAGTTTTTTATAAATCTTATACACCATGCTAAAATTCGTTTAATTCGAGTTAAATTTGAATAGTTTTGAACGTTAATTAATGAAGTTTGATTAATTACTATGTATGACTGTATCGCTGCCTTCCTTTGTTCAGGAATATCATTATTTTGTATATTATTTTTATTTGTAATCGAATATGAATTATTTCCGTTGAGCCAGTCCGGCCCTGTCCACCATAGTTTAGACTTCGATAATTGTGTTGGTAACATGCCGCGAGATACTATGTCTGCTGGGTTTTCCGTTGATTTTACATGATTCCATTCGTTTACATTTGTCATATTTTGAATACTTGCTACGCGATTCGACACAAATGTCGACCATTTATTGGGGTTAGAATTTAACCAACATAAGACTATTTGTGAATCGGTCCACCAAAATTTCTGTGTGATGTTTAAATTTAATATATTAAGAAATTTTGTTGCTAATTCAGCCAATAATGTAGCTGCTAACAATTCGAGTCTGGGTAATGTTACTTTTTTAATCGGTGCTACGCGTGACTTAGCAGCAAGAAGTCTTACAACTGTTTCGTTATTGTTTATAGATTTTAGATAAATGCAAGCTCCATATGCCTTTTCAGAAGCATCGGCAAACCCATGCATTTCGATTTCACTTGCGTACGGACTGAGAATAAACCGCGGAATACTTATTTCCTTTACCGATTGTAACTCTCTTGTAAAATTTAGCCAACATGAATATAAATTTTGTGGAATGGTTTCATCCCAGTTTAATTTTAGTTGCCAAATTTCCTGAATGATTAATTTAGCTATTACAATAGTAGGTGCAAGTAAGCCGATGGGATCAAACAGTTTGGCTGTAGTTGATAAAATTGAACGTTTTGTTACTTGCACGCATCCAGCTTTGATTGGGTTAGAAAACGAGAACACGTCCTGTGAAGGATCCCACAAAACTCCTAAAGTTTTGTTCATGCTATTCGATAAAAATACAGTTTGAGTGTCTACGTTTGTCTCATTTAATTCACATGCATTACTTTTGAATTTGGTTAATGTAAACTCGCCTTGTTTCAAGATATTAATTAAATTTTGTTTAATTATCTTTAAGTTTTCAATTGAATTTGCTCCTGTCAATACGTCATCGACATAAAAATCGGATTTGATTATTTTGGATTCGATCGGATACTTTCTTTCATTTATGTTTGCTAGTTCAAATAAACAACGTATCGCGAGGTATGGTGCTGCTGCCATACCGAACGTGACGGTGTTCAGTTCGAAATATTTTAACAATTCTGTGGGATTATCGCGCCATATTAATTTTTGGTATTTTCTATCGTCTTTATGAACCCAAATTTGACGATACATTTGTGTTATATCTCCGGTTAGCACGTACTTATGAGTGCGAAATCGTGTAATTATCGAGAAAAGATCGTCTTGAATTGTTGGACCTACGTACTGTAGCTGATTAATTGGTAATCCCGAATTCAATTGACACGAACCGTCGAATACGATCCGCAGTTTAGTTGTTTCGCTTGATTCTTTAATAACTGCGTGATGCGGTAAAAAGAATGAATTTTCATCTAAGTTATTTGATTGTGACATATGGTTTTGAGTTTTATAATTATTTATACATTCAACATAGGCATTTTTCTTATTTGAATCTTTTTCAAATCCCTTTTCTAGTTTCAAAAATCTATCTTTCGCAATTTCTACGGAATTTCCTAGATCTGAAATATTTGATTTAATCGGTAGGCGTACTATAAATTTACCATCTGGATCTCGCGTTGTTGTTTGTTTGAATAGTGTTTCACAATAAGTTTCTTCGCGGGATAGAATTTTTTCTTTCGTCTGAAATTCGTCAATTCGCCAAAAGGTTTGTATTTCTTCGTTTAACGCGTGTAATGAGAGATACGATCGCGTTTGTTGTGGTGATGCGGAATTTATTTGACCGGACACGATCCAGCCGAATTTAGTTTTTTGAAATATTACACCGTTTTGATTTTTGATTTGACCCACGCATAAAATACTCCAGAATAGTTCTGCACCCAATAATAAATCTATATCTTGTGATTTATTAAAGTACGGATCCGCTAATTTTATATTAGGTGGAATATTGAATGTATTTAGAGGTATTGTTATATTTGGCAAAGAAATTGCTACCTTTGGTAAAACGAAACAATCTATTTGTGCTTTAAAGTTGTTGCATCTTGATGCAATTGTTAATTTGACTCGATTTTTTAAATAAGAAATACTTTGGTTAATTCCAGTCAACGATATGTTTGTTGGTATTAAATCTAAACGTAATAGTTTGCAAGCGCGTTCAGAAATAAAATTTGATTGAGAAGCTGAATCCAATAAACATCTTAATGATTTTGTTTCACCTGTTTGTGTGATTACATTTACTAGAATAGTAGCTAATAACGTTTGATTATTATTTTCTACAACTGATGAATAACTTCCGACATTATTGTTTAACTGATTACTGGTATCTGTTTTTTCGACATTAACTTCACCTTCATTTTTTTGTATTTTAGCACATGAGTTTGTGCCACTCTTATTACTTTCTTGTTTATTGAGATTTAAATGTAAAGTAGTATGATGTTTTTTATGACATAATTTACAGTTAGTGGACTGACAATTTGAGACAAAGTGTCCCTTTCTTAAGCAATTAGTGCAAAGTTTTAAGAGTTTAATTTTTTCAAATCTAGCTATTGGTTCGAGTTTTAAAAATGATTCACAATTTTGTATGTAATGTGTACCCTTACAATTTGTACATGCAATTTTAGATGTTGTGTTACTTTCAACAATGTATGATTTTACTAAATTGCGCTTTGGTTCGTTTTTGTCGCCATACAATGTATTTTTTCTAGAAGCGATTGCTTCTAGCGTACCGTATTGTTTATGTAAAAATTCAATAAAAGTTTCATATGTTGGTACTTCTTGATTTGACAATAGATTTGAATTTAACTGTTTTTCCCACTCCTGCGCAGTTTTTAAATCTAATTTATTTAAAATGATAGGAATGAGAAATGCGTCCCAATATTTAATCTGTTGCCCAAGTGATTTTAAACATTGCATATGTGTTTCTAAATTATCAATGAATTCGCGCAATTTAATGTGTGATTCTTTCGATATATCATGGAGATTTAAGATAGCATTAACGTGATTGTTAATTATTTTTCGTTTATTGTCATACCTTTTATATAAATTATCCCATGCAATACTATAATTAGCATCGGTTGTGTCTAAATGTCGTAACATGTTAGCAGGTTCACCCTTTAACGTCGCTCGCAGATAGCAAAGTTTTTGACACTCAGATAATTCGATATTATTGTGTACCATTGCAATAAAATTATCTTTATACTCGCGCCATTTTGTCAACGTACCATCAAAGATTGGTAAATCTATACGCGGTAACTTTACGTTGTTTATACGTTTCGATTGACTTTGAGTTGTAGATGCTACAACGCTACTTATGTTATTTGAGTTGTTGCTTTTTGTATCGGTTTGTTGATTGAATCTTTCGATTATGTTACTAGCTTTAGACACAATTGCAAAATATGAATTTTGAAAAGATTCGCGTTCATCTAAATTCTTGTCTTGTTCGATTTCGAAATTATCAATTTCATTTTGTATTTCATTAAAATGAATTATTAATTGTTCAATAATATCTAATCGTTTTGTTAAGTTTTTGACTATAATATCATTTAATTCGTTTTCGTCTAAACTATTTACATGCTTAGTAAATAAAGTTACTTGTGTTTTTAAATGACCGCGATCTTTACAAAGTTTTTTATATTCTTCGGACATTTTGAACAGATCGAATATACAATCAATTAGTTAGGAGGAAAAAAATTGGAATAAAGTATTAACTTACGGTTAAACAATGTGAATAGATTGATATGAAACAATGTCGTTTGACCGTTGTGTATACAGGATTTCCGCCTTTTCGATGGTTGTGGAATTCCAGCTGCCCAGTAGAATCTTGAGCGACTCGTACACTCGCCCGATGCGCGATGTGGCGTTGGCTTGTTGAATGTTGACCAGCTGAATTCTGTGCGTCGCGTGCTCGCGTTGATGTTGATGTTCGCTGAGATGTGATTACAATTATTCAAATCTTCATTTACATTATTCGAATCTGTTCGTTAGATCCGGCTACGAAGGACCATGAATTGGATTGCTTTAATCTTTTGTAGTTCTATATTTATAACAAATATTGTTTGATGTATATGATGATTGGTTGCTCGTGCGCAGACGAGACTATATCGCTTGAGATATGAAACAACACTGTTTAACCTCGTTCGCAACGGTTTCTATACTTACATCCTCTATCGGGCGCGTGCATAACTAGTCCACAGCTCTGCAGTACTCAAACAATGTGCTGCAGGCCTGCGGTTACAAATATGTACAAAACAATATGTTAGTTGAGGTTTTACTGTTACTCACTCTGTTTATTATTATGCGATTAACGTGGAAAACGGTTTATTTAACTTAACAGTATATGATTAACTACATTTTTGTAATTCAAAATAATTGAAAGTGCATTTTTCAGTAATTTAATTTTTTTCTGATGTAATTAATTACACAGTGTGTCTACTTAAGTTGGAACCATATGGAAAACTTTTTTATTATTGGTTTTTGTAAAAAAAATTATTCTTGATAAAAAGTTGTGCATGGTCCAAAATTTAAAATGCAACCATTAGATATCAATTTTTTTAAGCCGTATACGATGTTTGTTATAAAGTAAAGTTATTTTGAATTATAAGTTATATTCAAATATGAAATTACAGCCATTTAGCATAAAAATTAAGGTTTGGTGATTATTTACGTTTTACATTATAGATTATTTGTAATTAAAAATTTCAATTTCAATGAATGCATAATAAATATTTATTTTAGATATAGGAAAATCCATACAAAGAATATTTAGTAAACAAACATCTATTTATACAGTAACAAAAATAATTAACTTTTAATTTAATCTACTAAAGCTTCGACATATCCACCTTCTCTTTGTAAACATTTATTTGTTTTTTTCTCAAACTCTTTTATTACTGTCCGTATCATATTTGGAGTAATTTTTTGGCATTCTTCAGAAATAATCCTTTAGTACACTTCAAAAAGAGTCGATAAACCTTAAAACGCCTTAGTAAAAGTCGTCTCATAAGCGAGATAATAATTCTCTTCCTACGTGATATTTAAATAATCCTACCACATCAACTCAAATCATATTCCTTGTCTTCTTAGAAAAAAAATCTTTTCGAATACAACCAAACAACATATGCATCCCACAAACAACACCAATTCCGGTAGGCAAAACAGGAAATTGAAATTCTTTCCGGTATCTAGCACACACGAGTACAGGCCAAGCATGGCAACAAGACGTGCGTTATATACCCCGCTACGAGTCCATGCGCGAATATTAAAATCAGAGTGTGCGTTGGACGGGCCCCGTCGGATGCAAATGACATATAAGATATGTCTATGTGTGTGTGTGTGTGTGGGTGGCGTGTATGAGTGTCAGTGACTTTGGCGGGTGACACATCGGTCGATGGATATGTTTTAAATTTTAATGCGTTTTTTGGATAGATTGTCAGATAAGAGACGCCTTGCCCTTGTTCCCTATGCTATGGATGTTGGTTAGGTGAGGTATGGTGCTGGCAGGCTAAGTTTGCGTGGCAAACATTCTAATGGAATCTTTTTTTCCGCTTTTTCTTTTATTATTTTTATGAAGATTTATTTTATTTTTTTCTGGTGGGAATACATCTGCTGAATTTATAAATTTCTTTTCAAAATATACAAATAATAGATTTTTTTTTCTTGGAAAGCAAACCACATGGGATTTTTAAAGAAAGTATTTATAATAATAAAAAACCTTAAGTTTCAGTTTATAATAAAATTTTATATTAAAATTTAACAGAGGAGGGGATAAACCAACCAGGATCGACCTAGAGGATGGTGGAGGTACAGATATATATATATATATATATATATATATATAAATAATAAGACCCTGCTTGACGCATCAAAGTAGGGCGTTATACGAAATAGCGTTAAACCAGGTCATCTCATCATGTAAATAATGGGATTAGGGGTAGAAAATTAAAAAATTGTTCAGATATTTTGTTACTTAAGTTCGTTAAATATATTTTTTATAATTATACAACAACAAAGACTTATTTCTTACAAATATAGAAACATAACAAATGTATATATAAAAACATGTAAATAAAATTCTAAGTCATCATTTATGTTTGAGATTTTTCAGATTCTTCTGCATTTTAAATTTTCTGCCTTTTTATCAAGAATGTAACTAATGTCATTTGCGTTTTTCTTTTGCGCTTTGTAAGAAGTTGTCAGTAAGTAAACAAGGCACCCCCGTCTTGCCTTTGAACTCCTAAAATCAGCGTCATTTTCAATAAATTAGTCCATAATTTCCGTTATAGTGGCTAAATTCAGCTGAATACACTATTCTAAAAAAACCGCGTTAAACCGAAACAGCGCTAAGCGGATCAGCGTTAAGCAGGGTCTTACTGTATATATATATATATATATATATATATATATATATATATATATCAGATTGCGTAGCAGAAACTGTCACTCAGTCACCAAGCACTGAGCATACTATCTACGACGTATGGCGAAACATCTGCGACGAGAATAAACCAACCACGGCATACCAGCCCAAAATTTTTTAATTCAATACGTCTATAATTTTTAGAATGTTTTGTACTTATATGTCTAGTAAAACAAGAAAACTCATTATTCTGTAGATGTTACAGATTTTATCAGAATCGCAAAGTAAATCAGTATAAATTGATTTATATCATTGCATCACTAAAGTGAAAAATATCTTAAATAAATACTGAACATGTCATAAAAATTTGTTACAAAGCAGACTTTGTGAGATAAACAGTAAATATACCTGAAAATATAACGCACTCAAAAAAGTAATATTTAAAATGTTTCCCTTTCACGGCCTGACTCAAACGTCATAAAAGTCACGTAACGTATAATAATATATATTCCACGAGTAAGAAACAAATAAAAAAAATACGTACCACACAAGTACATTGCAGTCTTATTTCGTACGTCTTCTATAAGATAGGTGCGCAACATAAAAAGAGAAATATATGCATAATGCAAAAACATTCAGTATTACAATGATTTGAATATATGTAGTAAGGAAAAAATCATACATTTTGTGTTATTCAGAAAAGCTGACAGATCACATAGATGCAGAAACGCAAACGAAATTTTTAAAAAGAAACAAAATATACGAATCAGCAGCGATTTATTCTGAATCCACCAAAAAAAAAAAAACGATTTTACTGTGCACAGGAAATGAATTCGAGGTGCAGATAAAAGCTTTACGATTTACGATAAGCGATGGCAGCACCTTCGACCAAAACTAGAATTTTACATTAACCAAACCATTAATTTTATTGTGTCCAAATTATTTATTACATTTTTAAACAATATTAACAAAATAAATAATAAATATTAGAAAATATATTATGGTTATAAATAAAATAAATAAATAAATAAAATTACATCAAAAACTTTAGCAAATAATTATATAAAATATTTTTTTTACAAATTGAAGTAACCAAATAAAATTTCATAAAAATTCAAAGTGATTTTTACTTCTTTCAAATTGATAGCTTGTTAGAAAACAAAAAATTAACTAGATATTGTAGTATGTAAAAAATATAAATTTTAAAATATAGGTACCGAAATTACATTTACAATTAGATTTGAAATTAAACAATAAGATAAATAATACTAACATGTATCCAAAAGAATGTGGCATAAACTCTTTCCACTATCCCGAAATTAGTTTTCTCCAAACATTCGTATCCAGACTAACAAATCTAGCTTTATCCTTATTCATAATACATTTCTCAAACATGTGCTGATTTAAATAAAATTTGACTTTCTTTATGCTTCCCTTAATTTATTAATAATTCAGAAATTTTTGTTATTTTATTTATGTTTTGATTTTTCATTGTTTAAGTGATTTGTGTCTTTTTGTGAGATTTATTTATTACAAAAACTGTATATTTACTATAAATAAATTTATTTAAAAATAGAAAAAAATATATATTATAAAAATTTATTTAATATTAAAGAAATGGTTTTCCTCGTGAAAATTTTACAATATTTTTACTTTGTCTATTAATAAAATTAAAGCTTTCGATGTATATATATATACATTAAATTAAAATTTCATAATACACTTTCATAAAAAATACATTTACATTGCATTAAAATTTAATTCGTTAACCCGATTTTCATGGAATTAATTGAAAATTTAAATCGCTTCATTTTTTGCCAGCATATATTTCATGAATTTTGTAAAATTCACTGTTTAACTTTTATGTAAACTCTGTTTCAGTTAACTATATCAGAATAATTAAAGTTACTTTCATACATACAAAAATAAAAAAAAGAACTTATTCTCCATTCGGTTACTTTTCCTTTTGTACATTGAAAACTAACTTTGTCTATGCGGTTACAAAATTTCGCAAAGTTATAATTACATAAAATAACAAAAAAAATTATAAAAATATGCTAATACAAGAACATCAACTTTAAAAACTTAGAAAATTAGCAAATTTATTGTTATTTAATAAATTTTATTGTATTTTTAATACAATAAATACACATTTAAATTCTCATTACAATAAAATTACTTTAGCATTATATTTTTTTCGCATTTCATAAGTTCAAAAACATTTTAACACTCAAACATAATAACTCTTTACATTATTAGAAAACTTGATACTTTATATATAAAAATAAAGCATAAAAAATACAAGATCAAGTGAAGCAAAGCTTACAGTGCGTCGCCGTCGTGTAATTAAGAAACGGTACGCCACTGTGTAACGACGCCGTACCATTTCTGATTGCATGAATAATACATTCGTTTTTACAAACAGAACTTAAGAGCACAAAACAACGACGGATCACAACGTCAAAAACCGTATTAGAGATTCCAGTTCTTTGTTTTGTAATTTTTACTATTGTTTCCGCACCAATGTGTAAATTTTTTTTTTAGAATTTACAAAAAACTAAAAATTTGTGTAGTCACACGTCATTTGAACTTTAGACAATATACTTAAATATGCATAATTACATAGATAATTTTTCAAAATATTTTAATAAAAATAAATTTTAATAACTGTAATAAAATCCATATACAAGTCACAATTTTTTTTATTTTCAATTTATAATCAAAATACATTAATTTATTCTATAATTTGTCTCAAACATACTACGTTTTTGTTATTTTATATACCAGTAATTAAATAGAAAAATTAAGAAGTTTAAATTACTGAAAATAATACAAAACATATTTAGGTAATTATTAATTATATTAATAACTGATACTAAAATATATTTGACGCATGTTTAAGATTATAAAATACAGATTATTTTGTTTACAGTTCTTTTTAATATTTTTCAAATATTCTTTATATATAAATATTTTATAAAAATTAAATATAAAAAGATGTTAGAATACCACGGCTTTAGGTTCTAGTTCAGTGTTAATATTTATTAATAAATTGACGTTTCGACAAATTCAACATGCGTCTTTACCAGGAAAAAAAAATTATTTTTCTGATAAAAACGCACGTTGACTTTGTCGAAGCATCCATTTATTAATAAATATTAATACAAAACTAGAATCTAAAGCCGTTTTATTCTAATAAAATGAGTTCTAATTTTTTTTGACTATGATAGAAAGAGGTGTAATATTCTTCCACTTGATGTTATTAGTATATTTAAATTTTTTATTTCATAGAGGTATCTACATAATAATATCATATAATCAGACATTCAATGACGTGTAGTCCAGTTATTGTATAATAAAAAGAGATAGAATAACTTTGTTATCATAAATTGAACCAGGAATTCATAACGTAACTTCATTGAATAGCTATTTTTACTACCACATCAACATTTTTCTTATTAAATATTTTAATTAATCATTTAAAATCACATTATAAAACTGATTCGACAGAGTTTGCGAACGTCTTTTGTCCGATAGAACCAAAATGAAACAATAATATCGCATTGTGTTTTACATTTTAGATGATATCTTATTACAAATTACAAAAACAATTCCATTTCAAAATTACAATTATTGCAAGTATTATTTTTAATTATATTTCATTTAAAATTCAATTTCCAGTACGATCGTAAACCATTTGAGAATTATGCCGTGTAGCACAAACCCGATAGAATTTCAAAGCAAGTAGACTCCGGCTTCTCCTTGCAGAAACAATTCGCCATTTATAAATCTCGAGTAATTAAAGCATCACGGCTTCCGTTTTAATTGTAAATAAACAGAATAGAAAACGAAAAATACGACCTCCGAGCAAAACAGAGGCGATGCTTGTATGCGACTAAAGTTAAAATGACGTCATTAAGGTAACAATCATTATTACACCCCGCACCACACCCGTACGACGTCGCCGATCTACGATGTAATCCAACAACAGTGTGCAAACATTTCAGAAGAACAATTGTAAACGATTTAAACAAGCTGAAAGATTCATCGTTAGCTGTTGCACGACATTAAGATCTTAATATGGTAGGTTGTAGGTTGTAAAAGAAGTGATTAAAAGTGGAATTAAAATTTTGATTACATTTTCGTTTCTAGAACGAAATTTTAGTTTACGTTAAGATCAATAAAATTTACTAAAACACTTTTTTTTAATATTTGATAATTACATATATACAAACTCCAATATACACATAAATTTCAAACAGAAATTAAATATCCGCCAAACATTCCTATCGAGACAAGCAACTTTAAATTTATTCACATCCATAATATCTCTCATAATTAAATTAGTAATTTAAAACCAATACTATCAACTTTGTATTTGTATGAAATTTATATATGAACAAAAATTTTGATAGTATTTTTCTTAGTATTGATTAGTAAAATATTGCTCTAAATATTTTAAAAAATTCAGTTTATTTGGCTGTGAGTTTACAACCCGCACCATTGACAATAAAACTAAAAATTGTTAAAAATCTCTATAATCAGCTTCTCGAGCATATAGCCCCTACGTTCCGCTTCAATACATCAAATTAAATAATTTCCAATTATATAAAAATGTTTTTAATTATCGTCTTAATTTTAGATATTGCTATTTTCAGCAAACAATTAAAATTATTTGGCCAACCTGCATAATTACTTCAGATTTCGTATGGAACAATAATTTTATTGAGATAAATAAGAATTAAATTTGCAATTAAAATTCGACAAAATTACTTAAAAATCATTCTTAATACCTACGTTTATCCAAACACTGAATATTTATATTTAGAAGTGACCTTATTGTGTCCTACAAACCGTGTTAAAGATTCCACTCTGAATCTAGCAGAAAAATCCATATTCATCAAAATACAAGCTCAACGCACGGGGGCCCCTGCTATCCATACAAGTTAGTTATGTTCGGTAAGGTGCTCCTTCAGTCTTTCTTTTCGCTCAACGAATCTTTTATGCAAACGGCCTTTGCTGCCCCCCCCCCCCCCTTCTCAAAACACCGCCGTTGAAATTAAACAGTTGAGCGGATTTAAAACGACGCAATTATTTCTAGAACGAATGAACGTCGCTACGGAATGACCATTACGTACTTCGGCATCGACTGACTCGGCTGTTTTGTCTTATAGAGTTTCACGGCTTTCAGGTGGTGAAAACCAAACGCAATGCAAAGAAAGCAGTGCCCCGGCCAGAGAGCAAGACGAAGCAATAACAACGAGAATTAAAGTACCTGAGGAAATTTTGTAATTTAAACTTGCGTTCGATATAATTAACATATTGAAGGATTTTTTCTTTTTCCCAAAAAAATGTTTTTAAAGTTTTAATACGATTATTAATTCTAAGATTTCTTTAAATTATTATATCAGTAAAAGTATGAATTTAAAGAAAGTTTACTGAAAAAGAAGCATTACACTTAGTGCAGCAATTAGTAAAAAATATTCTCAATTAATTAATATTTTTACAAACGATTCTAAAAAATACAGCTAACCGTAGGTTAATGATAGCGTGTGAACTTCAAATGTTGCAAAATATTCGTAAAACACATAAAAGTGACATTAGCAAATTACCACTTCCTGTTGGCAGATCTACCAAAAGTTGATGAAATTGAGATAGTCATCTCTAAAGTTTAAATATGAAATTTTATAACAATACGTTCAGTCGAATTTACTCTACACATATTCACAGACCGATAGACTGACATCACCCTAAAAACGGTTGATTCGTATTACTATAAGCCTAATTCGTACTTATCTGTAAAAATCTCTATACATCAAATTTGGCATAAATACAATAACTACCTTATCATTTGTGAAATAACATTTAAGATATTACCTTCCAAAATTCGTATAAAATTCTCATAGCATATAATTATAACAATAAATACATTATTTTTAATTCTTCAAATTCCTACTTTAAAAAACTGGGATACATTTAATTTAGTTGATAAAAATTAACAATTCATTAACATGCAATGTGTATACATAACACATACAAGTACTAATTACACAATTTAACTATATAGAATAAACTAGTTTATAATTTCCGCTACACTTATCACAAAAGAACTATTAAATACATATACATAATAATCCTGAGAGACAAACTGAATAGAGGCACAAAATACTAGCCATTGTTAAATACGCTAGTAATTAAAACACCTTTTCTATTTTACTTGAGAAAGAAATCTTTTCGAAAACAATTATTACATATGTGTTGCTTGAGAAAGTTTCAAACTAATGTTTCTATTTCGAAATATAAATTATACACACATTAAATTCTTATCTCAAAATGCAAATAATCGGACATAAAATAGTTTTATTTCTTATTGTTATTAATACGTACGAGTATATACGGAACACTCTATATTCAGAACATTTTTCATTAGATTAAAGGGATCATTAAATGACAAATTTTTATGTTTATAAAGAGTAATAATCAACGTAACAATCAAAGTTTTATATTATATTAACGATTCGCTTTATTTAACCGTTTCTGGTTCATCTTTGTGATTAAACTAATACAAGATTTTATTAGCGGCGAACTAAGCCAACGTTTAAACCAGTAACCTAGTATTATTGTTTAAAGAAATGTTTTGTTTTGAAAGAAGTAACTAAAAATTTTATGAATACTTTTTTTTTATAAATTGTAGTTGAATGTTATTTACTAAACATTTGGTTAAAAGAATATGTGTGAGTGATATTAATGGTATATTATCTGCGTGAATATCCGATGGGTTGACATAATTAAGAGAGAATATTTTACGTGAGCGAATGTTTTCAAGTGGTACGTATAAAAAAGCATGTATTAGAGATATCATAAATGTGGACGAAACAAATGTTGGTTGCTTGGCGAAAACTAATTTCTGCTTAAATAAAAAGAGTTTGCGCAGCACCCTTATGGATATATGGCGTGATTGTGTATATATGTATGTACGTAAAAATAAAGTATACATTTGAAAATACATTAAATAACAAAACAAATTTAAAAATTCGATTCAACTTCAACATTTTATTTAAAACATAGTTTCTAGTAAAAACGGAAAGTATGCATTCTAAAAATAGAAAGAAAAATGTAATTTCTAATTAAAATAATTCCGTGCATATCCAACACAGTAAATTTAAATTTTAAAAAAGATAAAAATGTACAACAAAGTTAATTAATTTTATTAATATTCAACGTAAGTAAAAAATATGTATAAACATAATCCTATGCATACACAGAAAAATAAAAAAAGCTATTAAATAAAAAACTTAAATCTTGTATTTAGTAAAAATCTATGGAAAAACACACAAAAAAAAAAACTAAAAAAGTTCGTGGTGTTTTTAACAATAACAATTAAACAATTGCAAAAATTTGGTTAAAATTTTTATTTATTAAAAAAAATCTTGTTTAAATTTACAATATATATATATATATATATATATATATATATATATATATATATATATATATATATATATATATATATACAAGTTTGTAAGTCTTGCTTTTATATCTTTTAATAAATTATAAAAAAATTGTAATGTAATTACTTGTATTTTGTAACCTCGTAACTTGCTTCTATATTTTGTTTGGTTATTATTTATCTCATTTGATATTCGTGTAGTATATCAAAAGGTCGAATTTTGATATAAAATATAATAGAGCTTTACTTAAAGTTTTTTTTTATTATTTTGGTATATAATTTAACAGTTTCTATTTTAAATTTTAACTTTAAACTCAGACTTGAGCCTAAATTTGTACTGCAATTTTAAACCGCATTTCCTACAAAAAAAAAAAACTCAAAATCTACAGCCGACTATATAAATACGCCAAATCAAATCCAATAAACAAAAAAGCAATCAACTGCACCAGCAGACCAGCACTCATGGTCCAATATGAGACGTGATGAAAACGCACGAAAGAGCTTTGCATTGATTGTATTGGCACGTACTACTTAAATCTCTCATATTTACAAAATCCTCACACGCCAATCCACCTACCTCCCTCCCACTCATCCCCCTCACTGCTTTCAGCCGACTGACGTACAATACACGGCCATATTTGTTCAGCTTTCACATGTCTCACGAGTCCATTTGTGAAGCATTTCTATCTTCCGAATTTTTTACCGTGTTTACCCTCAAACATCCGAGTGCGCTGTCCGCGCCGCCCCCTTTTTAATATTTTATAGCTACGCCAACTTCTTTTTTCTGACTGTCCACACTATAGATAAGGATTTGAAAATATCTAGACAGCGCAAGGCACATAAATATTTATAATAACCGATTTTCTACCAATATTAAAACAACATTAAAAATTCAGAAAGAGAAATAATCAAAAACCAGTTGCATAATACATTGTTAACTTAATTAATGGTTAATTATGCAATCACAACTGTCTTTGAAGCACTTATAATAAAATAAAAACAATAAAAAAAATTCTTGGATATTGCAAAGGATATACCAAAGTATAATGATTTGATGATGTCTACATTGGCATAAATGATATATAGACAATATGCAACACAATATTTATAATATACGCAACCCTATATTCATAATTTCTGTCACACACATTTTTTAATACACGGACAGTAAAATAAATTTTTTTTAGATATAAAGTAGCCCAAAGCTTCCTTAATAAGACTCCGTTAAAAATTGCAAATATTTTATTGCAAGATACGAAACTTAAAAGATGCTGCCGATTTCAAACAAAAAAAAAAAGATTGAAATACGTCAAAAACAGTTAAACTAAAGTAAAATGTTTTTAATATATCATATGTAAAATTTACTCCTAAATTCAATGATAAACTAAAAAATGAGATATTGCATTTAAAATGAGAAAGTTAGGACCGATTTCTGGTTAAATTGGAAGTGCCATGTTTTTTCCAATATTTATACCAAATTTCGTGACCTAATATTATATAGTTTTTAAAATAAAGAAAGCGTAAGCTCGTCCCGCGACGATGTATATATATATATATATATATATACAATATATTTGTTAAAGAACAAAAAATGTTATTCCTATATAATTTACTGATAAACTTTTTGCATTTATTCTTAAAATACAAATTTAAATTTTACGAGATGACCCTATTGTTTAATTCAGCACAAATTTATAGCATATATGGTAGTAAAAGATTAGAATATTATTTTTATATATGGTAGTATCTAGTTATTATAAGTTATCTATGTTCCACACTTGGAAAACTCAAGTCAGCGCGCGAACGCGCCTTCGTAGCTGTTTTGAGACTCCTCGAGTCGGCACTGAATTATTTATAATCACCTATATTATACGGCGCTTGTTGTAGGTACTTGAAATTATCATTTTAAAATTTCATGAACAATGCGCTTTTGAAGTCTTACACACACACACACACACACAACAAAACATTCTCGTAAATTCTTCCGTAATTAGGAAGAAAAGAAGAAAAGTAGGAACGAATTAAGTACCGCTGCTACGGTCAGAAACACTTTCTTAATGTATGAGGCTATTACGTTTAAATTACAAGAACATTTTAACACATGTATAAATTAACGCGCAAAAAATGTTTCCACCGTTTATGTTTTGTTAAAAATAGTATATTATTTGAATTTATAAAATTTTATGGGTTGGCATGCCATGGTCGATATATCCTCGTCACAGACGTTTCATCATACATCGTAGATGGCATCCTCAGTGCTTGGTGACTGAATGACAGTTTCTGCTCTGCAATCTGGTATATATACCTGTACTCCTACCATCCTCTACAGGTGCCGTTACGTCATTAGCCGAATCTCACAAAATTTATATTACTAGACGATTGTTTCAACAAATATTAAACTGTTCGTTTACATTTAAAAAATATTTTATTCAGGTAATACAATATCTACAAGTGGTGAATAAGACAAATCAGTATGTTCATTGACAATGCTTTTCTTTAAAGTAAAGGCCTTGTTAATTGCTAAGGATTGTTAAAATTCTTAACAATTAACAAGGCCTTACCAGTATTTGTATACTATTTATAATGGAATAATTTTAAGAACTTTTGTATGTAATAGTCGAGTAATATAAATTTTATAAAACTAACCAAGTGTTTCTTTTAATAATAACATTTATATTCCTTATTAATTACAAATTTAAATTTAAAAAAATGAAAGCGAAAAAAATTCTTCAACATGTTCATTATATTACACTTTCGACGGCAAATTATTGACTGTAAAATTAATGTTTAATAAGCATAAAACACACTCATTAATAGTCAAACACATTATTCATTAATATTAGTTAATATTTCACACAAAATAAAATAAAAATCATATTAATAACACAACCAATGCATGCACCTATTATGATATATTTTTAATATATGTTGACATATATTTGATTAATTATGTATAAGTGAATATCATTACCAGAACGTTAGTTTACCAAATGTATATAAATTTGAAACATATTCCAAATGGAAATTTACATTTTGATAATATATAATTTACAGAATATATAGAGCGTTATTGTTATCAAACAAAGATTTAAAACATAAAATATTGTACAATATTGACGCATAACGTGTTCACAGAAATTTTCATGTATTTCATATATACCATACTAAAAGCACGCAACGCGATAAATAATTACTAAACAAATAATTGCTTTTTATTTATCAAAAATTAAAAAATTTTATTCGCTATAATAACCATGTAATAGATTTTTTTCATATTTCTCAAGTTTCGTTTAATTGTTATTTAACAAACTCACGCCAGTTTGATTTAATATTTTCAATTAAAACTTTAAACAACAGAAACATATGAATATAAATTTCCATGAATTCTAACAAAAACATTTTACTGTATTAAAATAAAACGGCTTCAGACGGTTTTGACGTACTCTACGTACATAAATCACTGTGATAATAATGTACGCCCGAAACGTAGATTATTAATAAAAAAAGAAAAATTAAACCAATACTAACTATCTAATCATCTATTATCTAGATAAACTTTTGTTCTGATATTATAATGTTATCTAGATAATAATAAAAATACTAGATTATTTTTTCTTTATCTGTACCAACACTGATAATAACTAAAATAATAGTTATTAAATTCTAGTCATGAAACTAACAAGTAAACAAAAATCTAAAGTAATCCAGTAATATATTTCAATGGAACTTTAAAACTCATATCTTTTAAACTGGTTGTTTACAAACACTAACACATCCACCGCAATAATAATGTCAATAAAATGGTCAGTTTGTCTCAATATTGTTGGTGGCCATTGTATAAAACGCAAACACACACACACATACAACTCGGCAATGGCCAAGATTCGCACACATGCTACCAAACAATACAGAGCGAAAACGAAATGCGAATCTAGTTGCAAACAATACACTCGACGCGCGCCGTTCATAAATTATGGAAAGCTCTGGAAACATTCGGACCGCCCGTTATTTATGAACGCGGGTAATAAGAAATACACGGTCCAGACGCGGACACTGGAAAAATCGTGCTCACTGGTCGCTCAATGATCCGTGAAATTATTACGTTTTTGCAAGCGCGGTTGTATTTACGATTTAGTTAGTTCTCTTTTTTAACTGCTGAAGCACACACAGTACGAAGCTTGAACTATATTGCTAGACGTTATATGACCTACACGCGAAAGCTAAATCTTATATTACGACTTTAGTTTATTTACTGACGTTTATATATTGTTGCAACGGTGATTTGCATTTAATGACTTTAGTCAAAGCATTAGAATGCTTATTTCTATTTCTTTGCTGGTTTTATTTTGCACGGCGGATTAAGAATGATAAATTGTAAAAATACGGTCTGTTGTTGCTGGAAATAAAGAAAATTGTCGTGAAATTATAAATGTTACTGTTTATACTAAGCGTAGTATAAGCATGAAAAATTTTAATAAAAACAGACGTAATTTTATTCCTAGAATAACGTTATTTATGATAAGAATAAATTATGCATTGTATTAGGTAACAGTTTCCGTAATTCTAACTAGAACATGGGAGTATATGCACTTTGTTAAACTCTGGCCGAGAAAAAAATTTAATAGTTTTTATAAGTTTCAAACCGTTTAGACACAGATAATGTTAATACACTAATACATATTACTAATATTTTTTGCATTTCTTTATATATATATATTTGGAAGAATTATGTAAAATATGAAATAATGAGTAAAGCAATCAATTGTTTAAATAAAATTCAAACACTCATTTAATATTCAAGACGAGCTTTTGACTTTGTGTCTTTTACAATTTATTAAAAGAAAAATTTATTCATGTAAAAAACAAATCAAAAGAAAAATAATCATGTGGTAATTAACAAAACAAATATTAAAATCAGTGAAAAATAAACATTATGATAAAAAAACTTTCACGTTATGAAAGAGGTTTGTGGAAAACAATAAATAATGTTTACAGCATTATTATTTATTTATTGGCTGTTTTATCCATTATTTTATATCCTATATGTTTTATTTGATTAGTTTAAATTAGACAAAATGCTCCAAATTATGTTAAAACATAAACGATACAACATAGGGAAAAACCACTTGAAGAAGTGGTTTCTTCATCGAATGCAACATGCAATTTTTTTCTGAATTCAGTGACATTAATTTAGTATAACCTTACATAACAATTCATGTACGATCTAAAAATACAATTTTCAATTCTATAACCGTTGAAAAATTATAATCTTTTATTTGCATATAATGACTATTACTGTAATTCGAATACATTACGGAATTTACCTACGATCCGTATTGTAAACTTAATAATAAACATTATTACATGCTCATTACATAATACACTATTATTTAATTTAAACTTCGGCAAAAACCAAACTTTGATATTCTTTTAAAAACATGTAACAATATAAAATTTTCTAATGTTTATAAACCTATATTATTAAACTATCATTTTAATGTTAAATGTAAAGTTTTTCTTTTTGTCTAAATAAACTTGCAGATTATTAAAACATAAAATTAATAAATTTTATCTTCTAGCTGAAAGAGATTATACCGAGTAAAATTTTTTGTATGATTTATACGAGTAGTATTTTAAAATGCAAAACAATTTATTAACTAAATACATGCAACCGCACCGAAAGAGTTGCACACAAATTGCATGATTAATTCTAATTACTAAAGTTAGTTTGTAAAACAAAACTTCTCGTTCGGTATAAAAGTAAAATAACACAACAACAACGTAACAACAGGCAGCATCATTTAGATTGAGACTGAACTGCAATTTTAACTATGCGCCAAAGCAAAGAGTCTAAGGTCGATATAGCTAGAAAGCACAAAACAGCAGAACCGTATGAAACCTATTTCAGAATTTTTGGCTATTTTTTGGCTAATTAATTACCACTGTGCCAATTTAATTGCCGCCAACTAACAAAAATTACAAGGGGCTTGCTAGCTTGACAGTCAAGCTAGCAGAACCCTAGCAGCTAGATAGTATAAGTCAGCAGAATCGTATGAATCCCATCTCAGAATTTTTGGCTATTTTTTGGCTAATTAATTACCACTATGCCGATTTAATTGCCGCTAATTAAAAAAAAATACAGGGGGCTTGCTAGCTTGATAGTCAAGCTAGCAGAACCCTAGCAGCTAGAAAGCACAAGTCAGCAGAATCGTATGAAACCCATATCAGAATTTTTGGCTATTTTTTGGCTAATTAAATACCATTGTGCCGATTTAATTACCGCCAATTAAAAAAAATACAAGGGACTTGCTAGCTTGACAGTCAAGCTAGCAGAACCCTACGTTATATTATTCAAAATCAACCTAAATGAGTTCCGATAATTAATTGCCAATTAATTACCACCTTATTTATAACGAAATAATTGTATTATTAAGCCCTATATAAAAACTTAATATTGAATTCGGAAATTTGACATAGAACATTATTGATCCCGTTGAACTACTTGCAAGTGAAGGATCGGCTTCAACAACGTTGTAACTAACAAAATTATCGAATTTGACATTGTTGGAAAATTATCATTTTCCAATTTTATCACCCATAAAAAATTAATTAATAACAAATCAAAAAACGAACTTGCGAATTTATCTGAAATATAAAAGACTACTTATACAGGGTGTAACAGAATAACTATTCCTAATTTTCAGAAATGATAGAGTTCACTTAGAGAAACATTTTTTATTAATAAACTAAAGTTCGGAAATTTCTCGGTGTCAAGATATACTCGATATCGTTAAAAACAATTTTAATTATTACAACGTCAAAGAGTAGTTAAGTTAAGAAACATTTTATTAGAAACAATAGTGCATTAAACTTTATATAAATTAATAGACCTTGAACAAATAAATGTTCGTATTGTCATTGTGAAATTTAATATAATAATACTCAAGAATATTGAGATTTTATATTTTTCCCAAAATTTCACAAGATACTCAGTCATTAAATCGGCTGTTAAGCTCAGTCATTGATGCATAGCTTAACAGCCGATTTAATGACTGAGTATCTTGTGAAATTTTTGGAAATATATAAAATCTCAATATTCTTGAGTATTATTTTATATAAATTGCTCGAAGTTACGACCACCATTTTCGATAGACAAGTTGTAACGATGTACAATCGACTGCCGAAAAAACAGAAAAAAAGAAATTCCCGACACTAGTTTATTAATAAAAAATATTTCTTTATGTACCCTCTATCATTTCTGAAAATTAGGAATAGTTATTCTGTTACAGCCTGTATACGAAAATTCAGAAAGATTCATAGAAAATTGTGAGCTGTATCAAGCTAGCACAACAACAAAAAAAAAACATAACAAACATTTTTAACCATTTATTAACTAATTAATTACCACATTTTTTAGTTTATAACCGCTTTTTTTAATAAAATACGAAAGTCGGGCCAGCTTGCTATGCAGCAAGCACAACCATATAATATAATAAAGCAAAACTATAAAAAAAAAACAACAAACATTGTTAAAATTTATTAACAAATTGATTACCACATTTTTAAAATTTTTAACCGCTTTTTTTAAAAAAATACGGTTGTCCGACCAGCTTGATATGGAGCCAGCACAACTTTATAATATAATAAAGCAAAACCAAAATAATAACATAACAAACATTTTGAACCATTTATTAACTAATTAATTACCACATTTTTTAGTTTATAACCAATTTTTTTAATAAAATATTGTGGTCGGGCCAGCTTGATATGAAGCCAGCACAACCATATAATATAATAAAGCAAAACCGTAAAAGAAACATATCAAATATTCTTAACCATTTATTAACAAATTAATTACCACATTTTTAAATTTTTAACCGCTTTTTTAAAAAAAATACGGCTGTCGAACCAGCTTGATATAAAGCCAGCACAACTTTATAATATAATAAAGCTGGTCTCATATCAAGTTGTCCGACAACTGTATTTTTTTTTAAAAAAACTGTTAAAAATTTAAAAATGTGGTAATTAATTTGTTAATAAATGGTTAACAATATTTGTAATGTTTTTTTGTTTTGCTTTATTATGGTTTAGCTGGTTTCATATCAACCTTGCCCAACCACTGTATATTTAAAAAAAAGGTTGTAATTTAAAAATGTGGTAATCAATTTGTTAATAAATTTTAACAATGTTTGTTGTTTCTTTTATAGTTTTGCTTTATTATATTATATGGTTGTGCTTGCTGCATAGCAAGCTGGCCCGACTTACGTATTTTATTAAAAAAAGCGGTTATAAACTAAAAAATGTGGTAATTAATTAATTAATAAATGGTTTAAAAAGTTTCTTATGTTTTTTTTTTGTTGTTGTGCCAGCTTGATACAGCTCACAATTTTCTATGAATCTTTCGGAATTTTCGTATATAAGTAGTCTTTTATATTTCAGATAAATTCGCGAGTTCGTTTTTTGATTTGTTATTAATTAATTTTTTATGGGTGATATAAAATTGGAAAATGATAATTTTCCAACAATGTCAAATTCGATAAATATGTTAGTTACAACGTTGTTGAAGCAGATCCTTCAATTGCAAGTAGTTCAACGGGATCAATAATGTTCTATGTCAAATTTCCGAATTCAATATTATAAGTTTTTATATTGGGTTTAATAATACAATTATTTCGTTATAAATAAAGTGGTAATTAATTGGCAATTAATTATCGGAACTCATTTAGATTGATTTTGAATAATATAACGTAGGGTTCTGCTAGCTTGACTGTCAAGCTAGCAAGTCCCCTGTATTTTGTTAATTGGCGGTAATTAAATCGGCACAGTTGTATTTAATTAGCCAAAAAATAGCCAAAAATTTTGATATGGGTTTCATTCGGTTCTGCTGACTTGTGCTTTCTAGCTGCTAGGGTACTGCTAGCTTGACTGTCAAGCTAGCAAGCCTCCTGTATTTTTTTTTAATTGGCGGCAATTAAATCGGCACAGTGGTAATTAATTAGCCAAAAAATAGCCAAAAATTCTGAGATGGGTTTCATACGATTCTGCTGACTTATGCTTTCTAGCTGCTAGGGTTCTGCTAGCTTGACTGTCAAGCTAGCAAGCCCCCTGTATTTTTTGTTAATTAGCGGCAATTAAATCGGCACAGTGGTAATTAATTAGCCAAAAAATAGCCAAAAATTCTGAGATGGGTTTCATACGGTTCTGCTGTTTTGTGCTTTCTAGCTATATCGACCTAAGAGTCTAGCTGTATGGTTCAGAGTCTAACGTACATTATTATTAATATTTATGATATCACATTGCTGTTTTTCCTCGCCAACAAAATCACGTTCAACAGGCTATAAGTTGCAAAATATAGCGCGCAACGCGCCCAATACAACATTAAATTTTATTTGTTTCACGAGCGCCCGAATGTTTTTTAAGCGCAATGCTGTCCAATAAAAAACTTATAAACAATTCTTATTGATATTTCGGTATTTTCTGTTTAACTTTATCTATAATTATACACTCTTACGCCCGGTAAATAAAGTTACTTACTCTTAATAATAATAATAATAGCTATTTTTTAATACTATTAAATTAAATTTATTTCCTTTTAACATAAAAAAAAATATTTCAAAACTTATTACATTAGAACAGAACGGCTTTAGATTCTAGTTCTGTAATAATTTATTAATAGATCGACGTTTCGACAAACTGAACGCGCGTCTTGCATCTTTTTTCCTGATGAAAACGCACGTTCAGTTCGTCGAAACGTTAATTTATTAATAAATTATTACAGAACCAGAACCTAAAGCCGTTTTATTCTAATTATTCCCTCGTTTTAATACAAAAATCTACAGAGTAAATACATTTACTTTTAATGTAAATGCATGTCAAATTACCATTTTAATAAAATAATAATTTGATATGAATTTAATGTAACAACGATAATTTTATTTTTTTAATTTTCTGACCAAATAAACACTAATTATGTTCCACGCATGAAACATCAACAGTAATTGCTGAAACGTTGGCATAGAATATAATAAAAATATATAACTGACTGAATTCCGTCTATTACTTATTATTTAGTAAATTTTAAAATTCATCATTTTTTGGTAACTTTCTTTATAATACAAATAAATACATTCAGCTTTTCTTCTTCGCTTTTACAAATTATAACAAAAATCGTGTTAGAATCTGCATGCGGTGATATAAATGTCTGTGTTGAGCCAGTGAAATAAATTGTGACAGTAATTACAGATAAAGTATTTGTACCGTTTGTAAGGAACACGTGAGTAACGCCTTCGTACAAGCAGCCCCCCCATGTAAATAGGTTATTTATTCTGATTTTATCGTCCCCCCGCCGCGCGCGCATCTAATGTATGCAACGTTGTGCACACCAGAGCTCACACACACACATCTACAAACTGCCTTGAATTACATCAGAAGATGTATCAGCACGAAGTGAACATTCGAATAAGGACACGATGCTTTCATCTTACCAGAACACATTTCGATGTTTTCAACAAAATTTATCGCCCCACTAAAGCGAACGAATATATTCTTTTAATTTAACTTCAAAATTTTAGTTCCTAATTTTTATTTAAAAAAATATATACAGTGTAAAAAAAAATAGCAAAATTACAGAAAAAGAGCAGTAAAATTTTACTATAAAAATCTGTAATTTTGTTTTACTTTAAATATTCTGTATTTCAACCTTAAAATTCTGTAATTTTCACATAATTCATAATAATCACATAAAATAAGTGAAAATAACCTAATAAGTATGTAAAATTGCTTACTTTCTGCAAATTCCATCACATATAACTTCTTAAATTATGAGACTTAATAATGAGACTTAATTCATATTTTGTGTAATAATACTAATAAAATATTTTAAACGTAATTCATTGATTTCAAAATACATCCTTTATGTAAATTTAGAAATATATGTAATTATACCAACAATAACATTACACAACTAAAAAAAATTTACCTATTTGTGGAAAATTCCTGACAGCAAATTTACTGAAGTTTGCAAATTTACTAAAAAAAAAAAAAAACTGTAACATTACATACATATGTACTTTTCCATCTCGTTGGTAATATCCTATTACATAATGTTTGTAATAGTTCTGATATTATGTATTTTAAACAATTATGTAAAAATTAAAGCAGTTGAATAATTATACCTAGAAATACTGGACATCATAGTGTCTCATGGTTTGTAAGTAAAACTACATAATTTTTTTAAAAAGGTATAAAATTTTGTGATTATGATAATATGTAAAAAAGTGTAATAGTTAAATAGTTAACTTAAGATTTAAAGTTAAGATGCAAGAAAACAAGAAAAGAAAAAAACAAAAAAAAATATTTATTAGAAGAAAGTATATTGATTTTGATTTGGTTCACTCTACGCCAAGAATAAATAAATATCAATATTACTGTACGTATAAAATAATGTAATTATGGTAATAAATAAAAAAAAATGTAATAGTTAAATACTTAATGTATTTAAATTAGATTTGAAAAGTTAGCGCATCCACCAAATTTTACTACTATTTCATTGCGTCAAAATTTTTGGGTGGAGGAGCCTTTAAAAATTACAAACGGTTTTCGCAAAAAGTGATAATTTATATCATAAATTCAGTTCGCATTAAAATAAATTAACCCAAAATTTTAAACTTTATGTAAATATTAGAGCGCTTGCAAATTTACAACACAAAATATGCATAATCCCTTAGAAAACCCTACCGAAAAATTAACATACAACAACTTGCGTAATTAATAAATAATAATATTATAATAATTAAAATCACTAAAAATATTAATATAACCATATAATAAACACAATTCATAAATGTTATTTCAAATTAATCATCTGCGATATGTAGTAATAATTTAGTGACGCATGTAATTCAAATATTATTACTATGTTCATACCATAAAACATAAAAAATCTTTTAGAACTCATTATATTAAAATAAACCGGCTTTAAATTGTATTTCTACATTGATAATAAATTAATAATTAAATAATAAAATATTAATACAGAACTACATGTTAAAGCCGTTTTATTTTACAAAATATACAAACTATTTTTTGCATCCAATCAAAATCTTCTAAAAATAAAAATAATTTTAATAATTTCAATTAATACTCGATCAAGCATTTTTATAATATATAAACAAATAATAATAATAGAAAAAACACTCGGTTTCAAGTTTGACAATTTTGAATAATTTTTTTTTAATTGTGAAACTTAAAACTTAGTGTTTTATTATTTTATATTTGTTTATGCATTAAAAATAACTGTATAAAAGAAAATATGAATTATTATATATTTTTGCAAAATATTAAATTTTCGAAACGAAATACAAGAAATTCTTATACAATTCAAAGCAATTAACCGCAGATATAATAGTTTGAAAATGTTGTCTGTAATACAGCATTGTTTGTATTTATAAACCTGTAAATATATCGCGAAACACTTCTCTCGGCGTATACGCAAAACATTCCATTCCATTCCATTCCAACAGTAGACAATAAATCTCCAAATCCACTTCATTCATGATACCTCTCTCACAATTCACAATTAGTCTATCCTCAAAAGCCGCGTTCCGATTATCTTCTAATTCTCCGACATTCTCCAACAGAACAAAACACAATACATCTACCAAAGTCTCTTGCGTTTCTCGCACACATGCATGCATGTGTATATATCGTGGCGTGTGGCGTGTAATTAAGTCACTTCTAATTACTGTACGTCTGTCGTGTTTCCCATACCGTAATTAATATGCGCTGCTAAAATTCTCACATCACGTCCTCGTGCGGGGGGACTCTACCCGCGATGGTATATAGAGGGTCTGGTACGACCCATATCTGTCCGGGAACGTTTTATTCGCTTACCGCAAGTACTGTGGCGTGTCAGCACACTGTTTCTATAATACATTCTCATTGTTGGCAAAATGCAGGAATAATACATTAGCCTTGCCGGAGAAGAGCATATGTGATGTGTACGCATTGCTCCGAGAAGCTTACTCTGTTACAGAGTACTTGGGGTTTGAAATTGAAATAATAATTTCATCAACGATAGTTGTGTTTATTTGAATATTACATATATGTTAAAATATAGATAAATTTTTATTAAACAAACTTACAAAATTAAACTAAAAAATTAAGAATGTATTAATTTGATTGTTGTATATTACTGATAAAAAAAAATATTATTTTTAATTATTAATAATATCAAACAAATCAATATTCTTAACGTATATTAATTAATTATATTTAAATAATATAATATCATCTTGTAATTCAACATACAATTAAAAATAAGTTCCACAGTTGATAAAAAAAAACTTTAGTAATTTTCTTTGTATATCAAACATGAAAATTAATTTAATAATATTTTTCTTTAATTTACACATTACAGGTAAATTCAAATAAAAATTAAAAATGTAAAAAAATTACATAATGTTATACCTATAACATAATAATTGATATATATTTTTTGTTATTTGAAACGTTGACCTCCCTGATTAAAAGTATAAAAAGTGTATCTATCAGATCCACTCTTGCAGTTTCTGTAAATTTTTCTGTGCTTTTTTTCTGTTCTAATTTATTTACAAAGTAAAACAGAGTGTATCTTGTTATTTATTTACAAAGTAAAAATTGTTGTAATAGACCTGTATAGTAAATTAAGAATAA
Source organism: Clivina fossor (assembly GCA_963966155.1). Classification (NCBI taxonomy): domain Eukaryota; kingdom Metazoa; phylum Arthropoda; class Insecta; order Coleoptera; family Carabidae; genus Clivina; species Clivina fossor. The sequence goes on along the minus strand of OZ014564.1, from coordinate 7,698,092 downwards.
AAAATAAAGTAATAACCCTAAAAAACAATCGTCGCATTCAACTAAAGAGCTCAGAAACTTGTCCACATAAACATTCATATCCATTTCCTCGGGAAGCAAACGCGTTCCAATTCAAAAACAAATATATTCCCAAAGAAAACCGTTGACATAACGTGCAAACTGGCCATAAGTGTAAAAAGAACTTATTGACGCATTCACAGCTGCCTCGGGCGGCCCGCAAAACTTCAAACATAAAAAATTACTTAAACTGGAAGAAAAACCAAAGTTCCGCGGACACTTTACCGAGTTTTCGCCCCCAAAACGAACTCCGTCGCGTCGGTCGTCCCTAATGCATACATATTTCAGCTTGGGACAATTTTCGCAGTGCGATGCGCAAACGTTGACTGGATGGCAACACGATGATTTTAATTAAAAAGTAATTAGAAAACGCGTGCAATTTCAACGCATTTACGTGGATGAAATTAAAATCAGTCAGTAGAAAAATTGCATGTGTATACTCACAGGCAGAAACACAATAAAAAAATGTGATAAAATTAATGCTAGCACAGAGTAAGCGCGTTATAATAAATTTCAAATGTAAAATAAATAAATTTAAATTAAAAATAAATACTCATTATTTTTATTGAAAGATTCAAAATATATAACACGCTTTACAATAAATACATTTAAAACGTTCGTATGTTTAAAAAATAGTATATTACATTGTTTATAGTTTTGATTATATTTGAATCTTATAATTTATAATTTAAAAATATGTAGTTTGATTTTTCTGATGTTTCCTAATTTTTTTTTATTCTATAGATATTTAAGTTTTATTTTTTAAAGAAGAACCACAACCGATTGGTGGAAAATTCTAAATAAAAATTTATTTTTAAAATAAAAACTGTAACTACATAAATATACATTGCATTTCTTAAACTTCTTCACATATTTTCAATCAAAAAATTTAAATTCAACCGAAAATAAATAATGTAATTGTCAACTAACTTAATTTGACTTAATAATTTTTAATATAACCATCGAAGATGTCAAGTTAAATACACTTGATCGTGTTTCTTTGGTCAAATATGAAGTTTCTGGCAAATCTGACGGTGCACATTGCGTTTCGTGCACTTCTTCACACATTTTCAATAATCAAGTTTTCAATAAAATAGATAAACAATTAATTATCTCAAAAACTGTAAATCCTAACAAAATACATAAAAAACACTTTTCTCAATTTAAAATAAACAGAAAATTTAAATATGAAAAACTCTTCAACATTTTGATAATATTTCAGATTGAAATCTACTTAAATATTTTGATATAAACTGTGTATTCTATGCAAACATTGAAAGTATTTACCAGTTGGCAGATGTAATGCAAAAATGAAACAGAAAAATTTGAATCTATACTTACTATCGAAGAAAAGTTTCCTAGTTTCAATACTTTTCTAGTATAAAACTTAAATGGATTTTTTCAACTTATGTTATTCAAGTTTTCTTACAGTTTGAAAATTTCTGTTATTTTTCAAAAAGAAAACATAGTATTTCATTATTTTCAAATCGAGCAACTAAGATATCTACCTTTGAAATAAATATTTGAAATTATAAACAATATAATTGTAAGATGCAGAAATACAACAATTTCCCAGCTAAAATCTACTATAAGAGTAATTATCCTTTGTTTTATAATTATTTTGTTTAAATAGAAATTAAAAAAATAAATAAATACAATATTTATATTACAAACAAACAGATACGTATACCTAAAATTTAAACAAAAATTACGCAATAATATAACTATATTTTGTTTTCCATATTCAAAACATTAATCTTCTAAATCAATAACAATCTGAATTACAAAGCGTTTATAATTTATCTGAGCCTCGAATTCTATTTTCAATCAACGAAAATTTGATAACACATCTTCAGCAATGCGTAAACGCTGAAATATCAAATCACCTAAGAGGAAAATTGTTTAATTAATCCAAACAGCAGTTGGCAAGGGAAAAAAACTTAATAGGTTTCCGCGTATTGTAGCAGAGGTTGTGTTTATTTTGGACACTTACTTGCGGCTTGGAATTCAATTCGAAATTCTCCGTTCTCATTTTGGGAAAGGAAAAACATGGTCGGCACAGGGGCCTTGGCGTCACATGGAAAAGGGTGAAAGCAACGAAGATAGTGACGCGTACAGGGTTTCGGGTCCTTTAGCCTGGTTGTTTATTAATTAATCACCAGGATGTCGCACATTGTTTGCCAAGCCGTTGTAGAGTAAACAACGGGTCACATCATTTATTATGCGAACACTATACAGTTGTATTGCTCGCTGTGATGATGAAAAAAATAACGCGGAAGTTTACTTGTGGTGCAACCATATTGTACTGATGTTATGCGATGAGGTAATTTATTTTTTATAAAACCAGTATACAGTGTACGGCAAATATGTATATACTATGTTGGTGTAATTATACAACAAACTCCTGTTTGCGAACACCAATATTATAACGTGCTGGACCCCCATTTAATTTTGTTTATATTTTGATAATACGATATATCTATGTGATTATACGTGTGACTGCAACTCTTGAACTTTCGTTGGAACCTACAAAATGTATAATTTTTACATTTATTTTCAAAATGACGGCCTTCATAAAAAAATGCCTAAAATTAACCCTTTTTTTGATTTAGGGATAAAAATTATACATTTTGTAGGTTCCAACGTAAGTTACATGTGTTACAAGTACTAACATCTAATTTGTTTTCGTTTCAGAAATATAGAACGCGAGTTTTATCTGCCACCATTGGCAAATCTAAATTTTGACCTGATAACTTTGACGCCATTTTCTTTAAGTAAATTTTGACTTTTGAAAAAAAAATACAACTCAAAACTTTAATAAATACACTTTCCAACAGTATAATTGGTAATACTAGGACATTGAACAAATAAATGTTCGTATTGCCATTGTGATCAGAGCACCGTACTGATGAGGTCCTAAAGACCGAAACACGTGTCTACGGTTAAAACTGGCCAGTCATTGATGCATAGCTTAACAGCCGATTCAATGACTGATTATCATGTGAAATTTTGGGAAAAATTTAAAATCTCAATATTTTTGAGTATTATTAGTATAATTGGTGTTTACTGTATTTGTTGTAAAAATTCCCAAAAAAATAAAAATTGAAAAACACCTAGAAATCGATGCTGCAAACGCAAATATCCCCTTATTATTATTATTATTATTGTTATTTTAGACAAAAAAGAAACAAATAAAAGTTTTAGAACATAAAATTATGCTACTAAATCAACGTAACAAAGCAGTGTCTTAGAATAATAACTATATGATAAATTATTACCATAAATGTACTTTTAAAGTTCCCATTTTCTAAAATTTCAATTTGTTTTCAAGATATTCACGGTGATAAGTTTCAAATAAACGCACTATAAATGTTCATTATAAAAAATCATTTATAAGTCCAATTACCTTCATTATCTTAATTTACAAATCTAAAAATATCTCTAAATGATTTAATCATCACAATGAACTAATTTAAATTAGTTACAAATTGAAAAAATGTATTAACTTCGCTGGAAATCGAAATCGGATACTTCTTCAGAGATAGACGAAGAACACGACTTCGAATCCCGGCGAAGTCAATACATTTTTTTTTCAATTTGTAACTAATTTAAATTAGTTCATTGTGATGACTAAATCATTTAGAAATGTTAGATTGTTAACTGTAATTATTTATATATAATCTCGTCACCGAGTGTATAAAAATATAGTACTCTATAAAATACAGTATTGAACACTAAAAATATCGTTTCAATCAAAGCCTGCAGCATTCCACCCATTGCCTTAACCATCTTAAATAGCTAGACAACAAGAAAATTGTGTAATTTACACAACAACCATCATTGAACGTTTAACAGTTAACACAGTAACCTTTACATGCGCCATTCTCAACATCGCATCGCAAACGGGTATATACCCAAGCCCGAAGAACAAACACAATTTCGATTCTCTCTCACATTCAAAGTGCAAACATTACCGAGTCGAATATCATCTTGTTGAACACCCCCCCCATCGTATATGACCGTTTGCCAAAACGTTAACAAACTCGATTTTACCTATTATCAACTATGAACATGACATTACATTATTGCACGACTCGTATGAGCAAAACTAATTCTGAACTAATCACGAACTAAACTAGCGAACGGATACTATATATATATATATATATATATATATATATATATATATATATATATATATATATATATATATATAAGCGGCTGCTACATATACACAACTTGTGTCAATTGAGTTTTGTATGCATTCTATTAACGAAAGTTTTACCTTTATAAATTATTTCATTATGATACGAAAAAGATGAGGAAAAAGCTCCCGGTACAATACGAGTATATAATGCTTACAAAATTGCTTTGATGTTTAAAATTTTATAAATTATGTGTAAGTATATGAATTTTATTATTAGATAAAGTTCTGTTATTAACTTAATATAAAAGTTTACAAAATAATTATAATAAGCTTACACTGAAGAAAATATTACTTTAAAAATCAACTATTTTACTATTATTTCAAAAGTACACATACTTTTGATCTGTTTAATTAGGTTTTTATAATACAAATAAACAATAGTAAGTTATAGTATAACTATTTTAAAACCATTTTATAAATTTTTCTTACTATTCAATTTGAGAAAAAATATATACATATTTGAATGGAAAATTATTAAAATAAAACGGCTTTAGGTTATGGTTCTGTATTAATATTTATTAATATTCGACGTTTCGACGAACTCAACGTTCGTTAGCAACGAAGCTAGAGTTGCTTGTTTGGATAGAAATGATAGTGGAAAGAGTACTTATTTGATAATTCTCCAAAAATGTCAACAGAACATATTCGGAAAATAAATTTACTCTTTTTTTTTCATAACGAAAATATAAATAAAGTTTGACATTTTTATTATAAATTTTCTGTAAAATGCAAATAAATACAATTTATTTCAAAGCTCACACAATATTAGCTAAAGTGCACTTCATGAATAAAAACTAATTAAAAAAACATAACAAAAAAATTGACAAAACACTTCATTCTTTATTCCATTAAATGTACAAAACAAATTTTTTGTTTTGTTTTACTTTTTCATTGTGTATTAACTAAACAAAATTTTCAAGTACTGTTTGCCCCATTTAAATCTTTTATGACATAATGTTTGTGTACATGTTTTACCGCACAAATATACATTATTTCTCATTTATTCTTCAAATGTCATATCATACAAAAGTAGGTATATCATACATATTATTTTAATAAATAACATGAAACGCAACATTTATAAAAATACCTTCGTTTGGCATTAGTCTAAATTTAATCCTATATAAGATAAGATAAAATATTTATGATATAGTTCTGTATTAATTTATATTAATAATCGACATTTCGACGTACTTCACATACATCATCATCCGGAAAAAATATACAAATGACATATACAATAAATAAACAGAACCTAGAAACAAGTTTAAAAAGTTATAAATTATATACATAATTCTTTTAAAATTTCTTTTCTTTATAAATTTCTATTGCTTCTCTATTTTGATTTGTATCTTTTTCCTGATAAAAACGTACGTTGAATTCTTTGAAACGTCGATTATTAATAGATATTAATACAGAACTAAAACTTAAAACCGTTTTATTTTAATATAAAGCATTCTAAAAGATTTTTTTACTCAAATATTACTTAAATACATAATCAAACTTATCTTTAAATTGGCCAATAATAAATTTCAAACCTAATTGTAAATTACTCTTCATTAAATCTGTGTATTTAATTAACGATAAGCGCAATATATCATTATTTCAATTCTGTTTCGCTTATCTACAAACACTATCAGTTATATTGGCCGTATTTACGCATCACGCTATATACAAATAGGCGTATGTGCGTGCCTCGTTTGTTTTCAGGGCCTGAAACAGATTAGTATTTGCGGGCACGCATCGCTTTCCACCGCGCTGCATTCATCTATCCAACGCTGCTGGCCCGTTCCAATCCGAAGCGAACAGACGCATTTTTTTAAACCGTTTAAACTGATGTAACAGTTTAGTCGAAGCCTGGTCTAACCAGGACATGTTCATTTTTATGTCGTTATGGTTAGTTAGATTTTTCGATTTTTGTTACGAAAAATTGCGATAAATTTGAAGTTGATGATTTATTTTTCAAAAAATTTACTAGTTTGTTAGTTTTTATTTTAATAAAGATGCTTGTGAATATTTTAATGTAAATAAAAACCTCTATGTTTATATTTCTGAATAATTTCTATTTATTTATTGTGTGATTCCATATGTGTGATTCATATACATAGTATATTAAATTATTTTAAATTTAAAATAAAATAGCTTTAGGTTATAGTTCCGTATTAATATTTATTAATAATTAACGTTTCGACGAACTCAACGTACGTCTTCATCAGGAAAAAAATAGTAAATAAAAAAAATTCGAAGATACTGTAATAATTGCATATTAACAGCAAATTGATAAGAGAAACAATAGAAATTTATAAAGATAACGTCAGTCATTGTCAAGACACTAATTTAAATAAAATTTGGCTTCCTTTAATTAAAAATTTATAAATTTTATAATCAAGTTACTTATTTTGTTACCTAGTAACTTGTTTCCATGTTTATTTACTATACATGTCATTTGTATCATTTTTCCTGATAAAAACGGACGTTGAGTTCGACGAAACGTCCATTATTATTAATAAATATTAATACAAAACAATAACCTAAAACCGTTTTATTTTAATATAATAAATTCTGAAAGATTTTTCCTGTATTTTAAATTTGTTTTTAATTACCATTTTTATTAACCAACCCAGTAAAAATATACACACAAAAATGACAAATATTATTATTATTATTAAATACTAATTTCTAGAAATAAAAATATGTTACAGATCGATCAATCTATAAAAACTTTGTAATTTTTATCAATACACACCATTAAACTAAGAACAAAGTTCCGAGCAATAATTTATTGTTTATCTTTGTCGACTTGCAACATATGTTACCTGTTTCTTTCAATAATACATCATATTGCTAGAGAAAAAGTTACGTGAAACTTCAATACAACTGCCATGAACTCGGAAAAATATCTTTAATTTCTTTCTATCTTGTTTCATAGTTCGCTATTTATACTTCCTTTTTTTTGTGTTCACTACATTTTCAACTAATCAATTTACGAAACATTTTTCCAATACAATTTTCACGTAGTTCAACTAGAGCAAATAAAAAATAAAAAATAAAAATTAAACCTTTAGAAATAAATCAACGAAGAAAACTTTTAGTCAAGATTAGAAAATTTAATTTTCTTGTCTCAATATATTACAAGAAAAAAATTGACAATTTTATAATAAGCAATAAATAAGATCAAGTTAGACTGATACATATAAATAAAAACAAAATAATAAGTATTAAATATATACAGCGTGTACAATAAATAATGTAGCATGTCAAGTCTTTTGATATGTTTATAAGAAAAAGTTGCAACTAAAAGTTTTAGGCAGAACTTGAACTGCAAATTTTAAATATTTTTGAATATACAGAGTGATTCATTTATAATAAATGTATCAAAGTTAACTTTTTAACTTTAACTCTATTAAATTACAAATTAAACTGTGAAAAACCACATGTTTCTAAGTCCGAAAATTAAAGGTCGAAAAAGAAAAAAATATTGTAAAAGAAAAACAAAATATACTGCATATTAAAATAAAAAGCTTTAGTATTAAGTTCTGTATATATTTTATTTAAATATCGACTTTTCGATATACTTTACATATAAGATATCATATATGTCATATATATCATCAGCAAAAAAAAATTATATCAATGACATAAATAATAAACAATCAAAACATATAAACAAGTTACCAACTAGATAACAAAGTACTAGATTAAAAAGTTATAAATTATTTTTTTTTAATCATAATAATTAATAAAATATATACTATAATTAATAATTAATTAGTAAATTTAATAAATTTGGACAAAATGTATTGGCCTCGCCGAGATTCAAACCCGGTACCTCCTGCTTTCGCAGCAGACGAACTACAAACTGAACCACAAGACCTCGGCGAAGCAAACACAGTTTTTCAAATTTATTAAATTAGTAATTAATTATTAATTTATATATATATATATATATATATATATATATATATATATATATATTCAGCGATAAAGTGGATATTTAAATATTTGTGAAACTATTATAACTATCAACAATATTTTGAAATAAATAAATTAATTACATTACACACGCGTATTTTATTTTTACACATTTTCAAAAATATTTAGTTAATATGAACCGTTATTCCACCACCAATGAGAAAAAATATTTACGTTTAGTAAAAGCCCATGTAATATGATATGAATCTGATATTAGTGGACATGTAAAACATATAATGATGACATAAACGAGTTTAATAATATTTGTGCGTATTATTTCCCCCATCATATAATAATGTTTTGTCATGCAAGCTGGCCTCATTGGTTTCCAGGCCTGTGTGCTGTGCTAGTTACTCGATTCAGGAAATGGATAAACCATGTATAGCACCGGTCGTATCGATCCAGATTGCACTACTATTCAACAACAAAATATAAAATCAAAAGTTCAATTCCCAAACTGACCAACTTTTCGGTAAATAAAATCGTCGGTTAAACCGAAAATTCACATTTCAACACAATGTTTATCATGTTTTACTCGTACCTGTAAACTTTTATACTATTATAGTTATTTAAAAAATAATAAAAAACTTTGTATTTTTTAACATCTTAAAAAATCGAATAATGTAATTAGATTTTCAGTTGTTTTAATTATTTTCAACTAAATCGTTACAATTAAAAATTAACCCATTTTTATTTTATATTATCTATATTTTTGTTAAAATAAAAACACGCTATTGGACAACTCCGACGGTACAGAGTTTTATTATTATTATAACAGTTAATAATAACTTAATTTATATTATCTGTGACAAAATAATATTTTCAGGGGTATTAATAATAAAACAATAAAAACTATGAAAATTTCAGGAGATGAGGGTTATCATAATAGATTATTTATTTATGCAATACGTTATTAAGTATACTGTTAAATTTTTAACTGCTTTTTCAACCATTAATATTATCTGTAACAAAATAATATTTTCAGGAAATGTTAAACACCCTAATAAAAAATAATAAAAAAATATAAAAATTTCAGGAAATAAGAGTTAGTTATAATATAATTTAGTTAGGCGATACGTGTATTAAGTATACTGCTAAATTTGAACTGTCTTTTCAACCCTTAATATTATTTGCAAAATAATATTTTAAGATTATATTAACCAAATAATAAAATAATTTAAAAAATTGAAATTTTCAAAGAATGAGGGTTAGTTATAATAGATTATTTTGTAATGAAATACGTATATTACGTATTCTGCTAAATTTGAATTGCCTGATGAACTCTTAATATTATCTGAAAGACTAAAATTAAATATATGTAATGTTTATTTTTTCTATTAATCTTAATCTAGTATAATAGATAAAAAAATGTGGACATTAAATAGCTTACAAAATTTATTTTTGATTCGTTTATAATTCAAATAATTAAATTTGACCCGATAGATACTAGAAATGGCCCACCCCAGCAATAAACGACATAATATCTCAAGTTAATGTCAGTGTAAAAGGGTAATTTTAAAAACTTGTATAAATGACGATTTTATAATAGTAATTAGATGATAACAAAAACAATTTAATATGTTTACTTTAAGTTTATTGAGTTTTTATTGCAGTTTAACTAGTATTTTAAGATCGTAATCTTTTGAAACTTTTCCGTACAACTACCTATTTTACGAGACACATGTGACGATAAAATAAAAATAACTAACAAATTTTATGTTTTCAATATCGGAAGTGAAGTTTATAAAATTGTAATTCTTCATAAGTTTATAGTAATAAAATTAGCTATAAACGTAATTTAATAATTTCAGCTTCAGCAAAGTTATTCCTATAAAAATATAATAAAATACAATTGTTTCAAAAAACTATTCAACAGAAAAAAATGTTAATATTTGCATGAGACATAATCATCACAACCGTTACAAAATATACGTTGAATAATTTTATTTTAAATATGTAAATAACACGCACTTGACATAGTCTATTACAACTATTGTCAACTTCAAACATGTCGTAATGATTTAACAAATAATAAGTGTTTGAAACTAATTGAAGAGTATGCATATAACAGTAAATTGAATATATTTATAAAAGCATAATTATATAACTAAATATTTTAATTAAGTCGCATATAATGATAAATTTTATTTAAATCAGAACTTCCATTAATTAAAAATTTATAAAAAAAATATGATCTAGTTACTTATTTGTTACTTAGTAACTTGTTTCTATGTTCTGTTTATTTACTGTAAATGTCATTTGTATTAGTTTTCCTGATGAAGACGGACGTTGAGTTTGTCAAAACGTCGATTATTAATAAATATTAATACAGAACTTAAAATTAAAGCCGTTTTATTTTATATAATAAGTTCTGAAACATTTTTTACTATATTGATAGAGTAACTTAATCTGCATTTATTCTCGAATTAGTTGTAGATCTTTGTTTATTATTACCAGAAATAATCTCATGTTCCACTTAATAAATAACAGAAACTAATATATGATATTGAAGAAAACATAATCATATAATCATACTTTTGCATAATCTTAACTTTTAATTGATGTCTAACAAAAAAATAACGGATCTTAAAATTCCTAGGAAACAAAGCAATTAAAACTTCAACATTCCACAGCCAACTACAATAATATTCTATTCTCGTATCTGTAGCATATTGTGAAAAATTCATCTACATTTAACCTAATATCATCTTCAGACAATATCGTAAAGTAAAGATCTGTTCAATTGTTGACGTAGCCTGATAATTTCAGCAGCCAATAAACGCACAGCAAACACAATAAGAATCGTATCAATTCCTTTAACGGCCCACTCAATTCGTTTCGACGATATGTTTGTAATGCGATTTAGTGCATCGTAGAACAAATAAAAACACACACACCGAAGAAAATGCATTGTGGAAAAACGGTAAATATGCAGTAAATAATGCGCCGTATGCTCCTATTGCACTCAAATGTTTATTTTATCTCAAATGATTTCCGGATAATGCTATCGATTGACTTTATATATTTCTCTGTTTGCTCAATTTTGAAACCTGCTTTTTTTCCTCGAAGCAGATAAATAGAAGATTGTTTATATTTTAAAATTAATCTGTCGCGTCTAGATTGATATTTGCAGTAAAAGGTAAACGATTTTTAAATGAAAACTGAAATTTTGTATTTTTATTTTTTTTATAAATCCACATAGAAAACTGATATACGTATTATGTAAATAACAGTCGCGAAAATATATAAAAATCAATAACAAAATTCCATAGCGTATTCGTACTGGAAGTCCGCATAGAGAAATACGAAAGCAAAAACACTTTTTCAAATTTTGTAAATGGGAGGTGCTAGCTTGAGCTCCAGTTAGCACCTCCCATTTTAATTATTTTGGTCCAAAATTTTATATTGATGGTCTAAAAATGTCTAAAATTATGAGCCAAAAATTTTCAATTTTGGACGAAAAGAAGGTGAGTGCTAACTTTATTAACATTATTGAGATTGTATATATATATATATATATATATATATATATATATATATATATATATATATATATATATATTGGGTTTTTTATTTTTTAAATCAAGCTTGAAATATCATTTACTTGTAGCCAATCAAAATAAATTTCAATTGGCAAAATTTACAAAATTTATTCTACGTCTAGTTAGAAATTTCCAAATAAGCTAATTCTGTTTCGTAACTCACAAAATAATTGTCACCATTTTTTCCAGTTTCAAAAATTTACCCACATTACAGAATTTCCTAACCAACTTCAAACATCATTATCTTATAATTAATTAATTAATTTACATTATACCGCAACTTGCCATATTTGCGCAGTGCATAATAATCTGAATCAACTCGTCATTCTGGTTCGTATTATGCAAGTATATAGAATGTAGCCATCACCAGCAGATGGCAACGGCAAGTCTGCTTTCGTTTTTCTCATATCGTGAATCGACGCATTGGCCGTGGACGGCCGTGATGTTTTGCTGTTTTTGTCATGCTTCCGTGATCACTTACCATTTACATCTTGTATTTGCTTTCTGTAGCTTGGCTTGTTACTTGTTGCGTTTGCTTTAGATACTTTCTCTCCATTTGCAATTTGTTAGACAGTTGTACAGATAGTTAGTTGTGCGTTAAGTTATTTAAATTTAATAGTGAAAACTGGAATTTACTTTTAATGGAAATTTTTGATTTTATACTTTTTTTTACTAGATTTGTTTAATTTCATAAAATATAGCAGTGGATTTTGATATTTAACATTGTACGGAAGTTAGTACATTGACATATCCACAACTGTCGAGTGCATCAAACTTTGTCAGTTTGTTTAAGCTGCATTTTTTTGAATCCAGTTTAGTCGAAAACTAAATTATTTCAATTTAGTTGCGTATATACATTCAAAAGAACAACATTAAATTGTAAGTTACGGATCGACGTTCTACTTTAAGTTACGTCAATTACTAGCATTATATTTATTATTATTATTTGAAAAGCGTTTCACCAGCACGTTTATAAGAATATCATTTTAAATTTAGCAACATCATATTTTTACACAACACCGGAATAGTTCATATTTATCAAGCCATAAATAAGCCAATATATTTCTAGCGCAGTTCATAATATACAAATAATAATAAATGCAAATAGAAAAAAGCAATCATATAGCGATAAAGACGGCAATAAATTCGAGAAGTCAAAATAAATGACTGGGTACTAAGTGAATTTCCTCGCTTATAACGACTTGTACATATTTATTTTGTCTTTGCACGAACGAACCAAACCATAAGACAGGGAAAAAAACAGTTTATGCTAATAATTTTTCACGTTCACTGCTCAATGCGTATATATTCACACACGTACATATTTTTATTCTCAACGTTTCTGTTTCATTTAAGTTCCGTTTCGTTTCCTTTCCGAAGAAGGTGCACCAAAAAATAATTAGACTAATTTTCGTCTCAAGATCCTAACAACTCAACAAAAACAAAACTTTACAAACTAGGATGTATACAAAGTGATGCATAGCGAGTGTACCAAACTTTAACAGTTTGTTAGGGAGATCATATGAACATAGATCGGCAAAGTAAATTTACGAGTTTGATAACAAGTTATCGTAAAAAAACAAAATAAAACAATAGATAGCTATGCATAAACTGTTTAAATCTAATGTTTATTTAACTTATTCATTTAATTGTTACAAGACAATTTTACTGCAGCCGAATATGCTTAATATTAAAGCTTTAAATGACCGTCTGAATGCCGAAGGATATCAAAATTTTCTTGATGAAAAATTAAAAAATATTCCATTTCATATTCGACAACGCATGTAGTTCCAATATGATGATACACCACCCCATTTCGGAAAACTCATTATTAATAATGATACACGGCGAGGCGAGAGTAGAAATAATATTTAATTTAATTTTTGGTGTGAGCTTTTCTAAATAATCTAATAATATTATTAAGTCATGTGATTATCTTGGATGCTTCAAGTTTTGCAACATGTAGAAATTCTAAAGCATGTTATGCGACAGCAGATTTATCAGGATGATTCAGATGTGTGTTCTACCATGGTATTAAATTCAGTCTGGATATTTTTCTAGCCTACCTTGTTATATATAACGTAATGGAAATAGATAACTTGCACACACCAAGATTGTTAAATCTCGTTTGGTTCAAATGGCACGTAGGCACGTTATCGCTCCACATAAATTATTTACTGTTTTTATTTTAATTTTTGTTTCTATTAAGTGCAAAAATGGAAATCGTATGCAAGTTTCCTATGACCTAGGTTTTTGCATAAGACAAAAGACCCAACCAGCTAGATATTATTGCAAAGATATATACCGGGTGTCTACTTTTTTTTTGTTACATAGGGAATACAATGCTAAAATTTTCATTTGGTGATAAATTTTCCCCTAATTATTATAGAACAAAAGTACAAATACAAAAGTTGTTTAGAATTCAAAAATGCATCAAATGATGCCAAATTTATCAATATAGGATGTTCCGATCAAGAATTAGAAGCAAATTAAAATTTCCATTTTTGCGCTCTTTACATCAAAGTGCCATGGAAATTAAACAAATAATTTCATTTCTTCTGGAGTTTGAGTTTGACAGATCGTATTTATTTTATTGTTACGTTCTGTATTATTATTATTATTATTATTATTATTATTATTATTATTGAAAATAATGAATAAACTTAATGTAAATGAAAAGCTATTAAGTATAAAAAGTATTAAGTATTTATTATTTATTACAATGAAAGGGTATTTTACTCGGCTGTACACTACGTACTAGCTGTGGTTTTAAATTGTGAATGTCTCCATTATAATTTTAAGTAATTGTTTAATTTATTTATTAACTTCAAGTTATAAAAACAATACATTTGAATTAGATGACTGGCATTATGCCTAATATATTTATTATAATAATTTAAACTTATCCCTGAGGATGCTGTAAGTTGTGCAGTGAAACGTCGGATAAGAGTTTAATAAATAGTAAATAGCTGAACTCCGTAAAACTTTCTTTATTTATTACAATATTCAATATACCTATAAAACAGAAAAATTCATGAATACAAGATATAGGAGAACAAAAACGAAACTAACAATTTAAATTAAATGTTCAAATAAATCGCCATTAACTGCCAAACAATAACCTAATCTGTTATAAAATTCGTGACGTACATAGCTTAATTGTGTTTGTGTTATATTATTGCACTCTTCAACAATGGCATTTTTCAAATCAACAAGATTTTTGATATGTCGTTTATAAATTTTCTCCTTCAAATATGGCCATAAAAAGAAATCGCACGGTGCTAAATCGGGCGATCTAGCTGGCCAATTAATTGGACCACCTCTACCAATCCATGAATTTGGAAAACATTGATCCAAATATAATTTAATGTTGCAGCTGTAATGTGCCGGACATCCGTCTTGTTGATACCAGACAACATTATCTTGAGTTGCACACTCTTCTAACTGCGGACCAATATGATTTTGCAACATATCCAAATATTTTTCGTTGTTTAAATTATTTTCAATAAAAAATGGCCCAATTATACACCTGCCAAAAATTCCAGCCCATACATTAACTTTTTCTGGATATTGGGTACGTGTTGCTACCATTAAATGAGGATTTGTTTGGCTCCATATTCTAAAGTTTTGTGTATTAGGTTCGCCGTGTAAAGTAAATGTAGACTCGTCAGTAAAACAAATAGATTTCAAGAAGTTTCTGTCTAAATTGGATTTTTCCATAATAATGTTACTAAATTCGCTTCTAGCCATTTTATCCGCTTCAAATATCTCTTGGTGCGTGGAATATTTATAAGAATGATATTTTTCATTTTTTAGTACCTTATGTATTGTTGAAGGATGCAAATTTAATTCAGCACCAAGTTGACGCACACTAACATTTGGGTTTTCCGTTACACACAAAAGTATATTCAATGTATTTTCTTTAATTGCATTTTGATTTAAATTCTCCTCCTGATCTTCTGCGTTGATTTTTCTACAATTTTTACAACGTTTTAACACACTTCCAGTTTCTTCGAATTGTTTAATTATCCTACGAATAGTCATAGCGGAAGGTATGGGACGGTTTTCAAAGAAAGCGCTGAATAAATCTCTTACTCGTCGTATCGAATTTCCAGTAAAATACCATTTTACGCACTGAACTTTTTCATTTACCTTAAGTTTATTCATTATTTTCAATAATAATGATAATAATACAGAACGTAACAATAAAATAAATACGATCTGTCAAACTCAAACTCCAGAAGAAATGAAATTATTTGTTTAATTTCCATGGCACTTTGATGTAAAGAGCGCAAAAATGGAAATTTTAATTTGCTTCTAATTCTTGATCGGTACATCCTATATTGATAAATTTGGCATCATTTGATGCATTTTTGAATTCTAAACAACTTTTGTATTTGTACTTTTGTTCTATAATAATTAGGGGAAAATTTATCACCAAATGAAAATTTTAGCATTGTATTCCCTATGTAACAAAAAAAAAGTAGACACCCGGTATATACTTTTACCCTATATATGTTTTTATAACAACGCACCGTGCCGCTGTTTTGAATAAAATATTTGCATTAAAATTAATTACAACCAGATAAAATAATTGCGGCATATCAAACGAAATAAATGCGCATATTTTAAATAAATTAATAATAAACACTTTAATTTTCTATTATTCGATTTTAATTTAAATATCATTGATCTAGAGATATACAAATTTCATAATTAAAAACATATTTTATTAAATTAAAAAAAAGCGTTTTGGTTTAAATTCTGTATATTTTTATTTAAAAATACGACAATTCAACATAAACCTGTATTAGGAAAATAAATATATACATAAATACACACATACATAAAAAACACAATCATAATTTCTTAAATAGAGAAACCAAATCAAATGTTGCTAAATATTGAATACAAACATAACTTTACAATAGATAATTTAAAAATACTGCACCAAGAAAGCAAAGGATTAGGTTTCACTTTAGAAAATTTTAAAATTAAGAAAGCCACACATAAAGGTGCAAACAACCTCATTACCTTTTGTTAAAAGCTAAGATATTTTTGTGTATTTAAGATGTGAACTTTGTTAAAATTTAAGTATTCCTTCAAATGTTGACTTAACTGCCGAAATTGGCCAATAAAAAGTTTTTAATAAAATTGTGAAACTTGATACCTATTGTTTTTATTTTTCTTTATTTGCTTATACATTATAAAAATGTTTCACCGAATACCAACATTGAAATTATTAAATTGACACCATTTTATTTCAAATTAAATGCTAGTAATCGATTAATCTCAAAACCTAAATTTCTTTTCTAAAACTAAAAACAATCTTTTTAATATTGCATTGATAATTTTAATCAATGATTAGAACTTTAAAAAGCTAGATTATCGAAATGGACATTTAATTTAGTTTTATAATTTTGTGATTGAAGATTTATTTCTAAATTGAATATTTTGTTTATTCTACAGGTAACTTTTCTAATTATTTTTTTACAAATTTTTTAATCGTAAAGATTCCAATTTGATCGTTTTGTTAGTC
This sequence comes from Clivina fossor, assembly GCA_963966155.1. Taxonomy (NCBI): domain Eukaryota; kingdom Metazoa; phylum Arthropoda; class Insecta; order Coleoptera; family Carabidae; genus Clivina; species Clivina fossor. The sequence continues at coordinate 7,680,775 of OZ014564.1, read as the reverse complement.
AAAATACATTATTATCAATAACAAATTCTCATTTCCATAGGTAGATAGATGTTTTCTTTAAAAATAACTTTGATTGCAGAACGAAAATTAGCTGATATCATCAAATAGTACATGATACGGACAATGGTGACCTACTACGCTACTATTACAATTTACCTACAAGCCCAAACCCACACACACACACACACACACACATACATACAGATAGCGCAAAATTAACGCAATAATGACGGTAAACTTGATTGGTTTCGGGTAAATTGCAATCAGATAGTTCCAACGCAATAGTTCTGCTTTACCTGCTTCATATTGGGGTACGGCTGAAACGGTAACCGGAACTGAAAACGCAATTGCATTTGTTTGTTATCTGTCTGCAATACTCGCTTTCAATCGCGTTATGATAGTTTTATTTTCAGGTTCATTTGCGCGAAATTGGAAATATTATTACAATACCTGAAAGTTCTTATAAGCTATTGATCATTTTTATACGTAACAAGAACAATATGTATTACGGATATATACGTATTTTTAGGAGATTAAAAATTACTACGTCATTGTGGAAAATGTTGACAATAAAATATAAAAATTTTAACATAAATTGTTGACTGTTTTCATAAGCACCGCTTTTTCCCAAATTACTTTTCATTCGCAAACTAAGCTTATGAGAATTACATGAAATAACAATTTTTATTCGGATTTTAAATTTTATATTGAAATTTTGCATGGTTTACAATGTCATTTAAATAACTTCTTCAAAAAAAACAATTTAATGTCAAATTTTTCATATATCAATTAAGTTGAAATACTGCTAATTATACTCAATTAAAAATAAAAAGAAATAAATTATATTTCTAATCTAACGAACAACGGAACAACAAAGTACTTTCTTGCATATATCAAAACTTTCAGTAATTCTGAGCACTTCTACTCAATTTAAAATTTCAAACCTTCCAGCCATAAACAGTAGTAGTAATATTATGTTTAAAAAAAATGCAAGACTCATTATTTAAAAAAATCACTTTGGCATTTATTTTTTTTCTACTGCATACTTATAAAAAAACATTTTGTTTAACAATATATTTCAATTTTAAACAAAAATTTTATTTTATATATAGTTTATAAAGTATTGTTTACTTAAATTTTAGAAGTAACAAAATATATAAACAAAACAAACAGCTATCAGTAACTTTAGTTTTTATTATATAAAAATATAATTATTTAGAAATATAATTTTATTTAAATTATAGAGGTATTTGAATTTATAAAATTTTCTGAGCTGGTATATATGCCGTGATCGATCTATTCTCGTCGCAGACGTTTCGCCATACATCTTAGATAACATTCTCAGTGCTTGGTGATAGATGTTATTCAGTTCTAAATATTTCATAAAAATATAACCAAAAAATGTGCAAATATCCCAATATGGCCATTACAATAATGAACAAAACAAATCAAATTACAAATCCCAATACAATAGCAAATAATTAATAAAATGTTAAGTCATACACGCCATTTGTATCACATAAATAAATTAGTAGAATTTAATAATTAGATATACTGATTACGCACTTCTAATTAACTAAATCAGCAATGCGTTGTTAATATTGCAAATGAATACAATACAAGTATAATAATATAAATTATATAGACAGAAATATATCAATTGCGGTTAAATTCAAGTTGGTAAAGTAGATTTGTGCATCCATTAATTGTCGTGGGTTCACGGGTCACTGTAGTCCTGTAGTAGGATAATAATATAGAAAGTTTTGCAGCGTACCACAAATGGCAATATAACCGATAATTTATAATGTAAACATTGTTCAAATCGTATATTTTATTATATACTATTGTACATATTTGGTTTCAATATTCGTCGTTCAACGAATTACCGAATTGTAGACTTGCGTTCCAATGTTAGCAGCCAAATAGATTGTTCCCATGTTAGTTAATAATAAATGTTAAAATACATACATATAATATTTGATAATAGTTTCTATTTAATGGTTTTTTATTTAATACTATTTTCCATAATATAACTTCGTAAAATTACCTATTTTGGAAAAGTTCTTCACAATGGACTCGTTGCTCTCAGTAAAATTTACTATTTTAAGGCGAAATATTGAAAAATTATATAAAAACAATGTTAAAACATATTTTATTTATTTAAAATATATTACAGTATTTTTATAACAAAAATTCGGAAAAATAAGGATTTTTGCACGCCACGCATTTTCATCATAGTCTCGGACTACAAAGTAAGGTACATGCTGCAACTTTTGTGACTAGGGCATTACAGCATTTCTCAATATTTCAAATAATTTTCCATATATTACAATATATAATGCTAATTTATTATTAATATATAAAACTTAAGAAAAAGCAGTAAATTTACTAATTCAAAAATTTACCAAATAAAATTTTAGTTAAGTGGAAATGTCAGAAAGAATTTTAGTACAAATACAAATAAAAATTAAATTTATTTCCAGCAAATTATCAACCACAAAGCCAACACTATTTTTCCACATCTAATTACAGAACAAATTCCATCTTTAATTCGTGATTAAACCCTATATCTCTGTCTAGTCTAGACAGAAAAAAACAAACTTATTGAATCGCTTTAATATTCCGTACGAAAACTTTTCCTAATGATGAGTTCGATTTAACCGGCAATCGTTGTCGTTTGCGTTCCCGTTCGGGCGCTGGCCGCATCGCGACGCGCAGCACCGGAACGTTCCGGTAGACGCGACCGATGGCATGGAACTGCGCCCGTTGCCAAATTGCCCGTCGCAAATTGCGATGATTCCTTATTGTCTTGGCCGGAGCCGGCATACCGCGAATGTGTAATGAATTATGCGGGGACCGGGCATGCTCGATTTGTCACCGCTCTCCCAGACGACTAATTTTTTTGATTATGTCACACGAAGTTTACTGCGGCGACGATTGGGAATTGATGATTGTCGATAGGCAAGTTTTTAGCAATAATTTCTCAGTTAATTTCGTTCTTCAATGATTTTTCGTCTTTGGAGCGAGGTGAATTAGGTCTGCTATTAGGAAATTGCTTTTTGGTTTGCGCTTCTTTTTTTAATTTCCCGTAAATAGGATTATTATTTTCTTTCATTTTTATCTTTTCATTATATAAATTGACAAAAATAGATCTATAGTATAAAATTTAATATATTTTATTACGTGTTTTTTCAACATAACTGCAAACTCTAAAGAAAGTAATAGCGTGCTACCAGAAAGTTTTTCATTACATATAACATAAATGATAAATAATATTAAATAAATTATTAAGTTCAAACTTAAATATGCTTTTGTTGTATATTTTTTGAAATTAATCTGTTCCATTTTAACACAGTTATTGTCGTGTTCCTTAGCACTTAGCTGCCCTATACGCAAATAATGTTATTCTTTTAAATGGAGCATACAAAATTTCATATCGCACATAAATTATAACGATTATTTTAAACTATATAACGTCTAGAATATAGATGCCTTAGTAAATTTTCAAATTTCAAAGATCGATAAATGTGCCGCTGAAATATAGACGATATTGTTTTTGTTTTTTTTTTCTTTTTTTAATTAACTATACTTAAACTTTTAAAATTAATTATGTTATCAAACATATTTAACTTTTTTTATGTTTCATCAATATGCAAAATATTTCATTCAATTTCTTTAAGCACACATTTAATTACAACTTAAAACACAACATTATTATAATTAATATCAACAGTTCAAATTTTTAACTGCTCCGCTACTACTCCAGTTTCAAAAAATTGTTAAAAAAATTACTTAAAACTATATTTCCAAAAAATACTTAATTTTCAAAAATACATTGCAAAAATACGAAGAAAAGAAATATGAAAAAAAATCTATTTTTCCAATGACATATGTTGCTAAAAATAGAGCAGTGAAGCAGCTAATATTTTCACAGCTCTAATTCCGCTCTTGCTTAGAGCAAAATTATACGGCTCTAAGCTCCGGCTCTGATTCCAGCTCCAAAGTCCTGATTTATATGTATTTCACTTTTTTTAAAATTATCTAATAACGCTAAGGCTAATTGTAAGAATATTACCTAAGTTTTCTCTCAATTTCGATTTTAAAATGTAATTTTGCTATAAAAATTAACCTAAATTCATGTTTAGACTTAATATTTAATACATTTTTGTTACTATATATGTTTCCACCTAAAAAGAGGAACTAACTGAAAAACAGGAAATTTAAGCAGGTTTAAAAATGAAGCAACCCAATTAATTCGCTAAATATAATGCAAATAACACGGCCGGCAATTACATTAAAGTCGTTTAAATATTCAGTAGCAAATTAAGACCATCAATTTTTCAAGTCCCGCGTGTAAAATCAAGCGACACGGCGGCGCCTATGACCGGAACGGTAATGCCTTTGACTTAAACGGTACCAAGAAGGAGACGAGCGAGGGGAGGGGGAGAAGGCTTCTCCGTGCAACTGAAGTAGCTAGGATTAACTAACGCAATTCGAAATAAAACTTAAATTGAACCAGGTGCCGAGCAGCGAAGCATTAGAAAAACTTCCCAGCGAACACCCCCAGCAAACGATTTACTCAACTATGTTAATTAGAGTACGACGAAAAAGTTGACGATGTTAATCTGAATCTAACTGTATAAAGGGTCTTAGTTTTCTTGTCCATTTCGTGTAAACTAGCGTTATAAATAAAGAACAGAATAAGATTGATATCAGTGATAAACGTTTAACGAGATTTAACAATATTTGAATATTTTTAAGGTTTAGATAGTAATTTCCGCTGAAATATTTTATAAATTTTAAGCATTAATATATTTAAAAAAAAACATGTATGTTTATTGTAATTAAATATAAAATCGACATACACAAATTAATAAAACCGGTCGACTGAAACCAAATTAAGTATTTTATTTTCTATACTTTTAATTTTTCTTTACTTTATTATTAAATTATAATTATTATAATAACAACATATTTTTCTATTTTACTAAAAATCTTTCCATAGTTCATCTATTGTATAATAAAACGACTTTCTTATCGTAAATTGAATCAGAAATTGTTGTAATTTTAATTTTTAGCATTTTATGTAAAATATACATTATTTAAATAATAATAATAATGACAAAACCGTTTAGAAATATTTAAATTATGTTTTGTTATGTTTCCGTCATATGTAAAATACACTTTAAAAACAAAACATTAAAAAGTTCAGCCTTCTCAAAGATTAGAAAACTAATCTTTTTGACATAAATTTAAATCTGCTTTTAGTATAAAAGAAATTATAATTTCTTTTGTTTCCACAAAAGATTTAAAAATGTACTGAAAAGATAAATTTTTGATAAGATCGAATATTTTAAATTTAAACTTTTAAGTAAAAATTAGAATTTAAAAAAAAAAATATTCTCAACAAAACACTTATTAGAATTATGTTTTTATATTTTTATGTTTTTATTGTAATACAAAAATTAAAATAACTAAATATATCAAAATAAATTAATGGGTCAAGTAATCTTACTGAATCTTTCGAATTTTTTTTCTTTTGATAAAAAAAAAACAGAATATTCTTTAACGTTACAGATACGTACAGAATAAGTCAATAAGCTACCTTACATAAAAACAATTAGATATCATTGCAATAAAAATCAAAACAGAAGAATTTCACTTTCTAATTATATTTTAAAAATATAAAATAAAAAAACCTAATTAAATCTATAACAAAATTTTCATAAAAATTAAAATCTACAACACTCAAGTTATCCTTTCCGATACATTAAACGGACAAAGAAAATACGATACTCTGTATTTGTACTGTTACTAGACTAGATAATTTGATTAAACAGCCAGCGCCAATCAAAAATTATTTATTCGCAACTGTAGCGAGAAGCAAAAAGCTCGCCGTAATTATTTTCAACCCTAACTTATATTCCAGACACGAGTCTCTCCTGCTAAATATTAAACGGGCTGAAATTTATTTCGCTCTCTCAGATGGAGGGGGGGGGGCATTTGGGCTGACTGGGTGAGTTGGTGGGTCGCTTAATTAGTAATTATATTAGTAGTTGAATTGGTGATAATTCGATCACCGTTGCTCGTATTTAGAAAGTTTTCAGTGAACAGGTACTTTACAATGCAAATAATTCTTTAAATTATTTATGACTAACCAACGCGGTAAAAGTTTAACTCGATTTTACGTCCAATAGAATGCGCGCGACGACAATATCGCATCACGGAAAAGTTCAACGTGTTGCGAATTTTCAGCAGAAAACTTTCAGTTTCAAAATTTGTTATGGTGCACATTTCAAGGTAATTGCATCAACACAGAAAATATATTTTTCCACTTCTGTTGAATAATACGATTATAATATATGTTTATAGTATTTTGTTTTTGCTTAAATCGCCATTAATTTATTTTGATGAACTAATTAAATCATTAGTTAATTTTTCTTCAATTAAAATTTAACTAATAATTTAATTAGTTCATCAAAATAAATTAATGACGATTTAAGCAAAAAAAACAAAATACTTGAACCTAATATATAATATGCCATGTATAATTAAGAATAAAAATATATAATATATGTGTTTTCTGTTAAGTTATACTGTCTATAACTCACAGCTCTTTATTATGAAACAAGGTTGGTAAAATGTACTCTCATAGAATCGAAAAAAAAATCGAAAAAGCGAGATAAAAAGTAGCTTTTTAAATTTCTGTTATTCTATTCTATTATTGTACTTTTCGCACGATTTTTGTAAAAATCAAAGTCAAAATTTCGACACTCATTCTATATAGATATAAATATACAATGCGAAAAATGCGATTACCATGGAAATTAAATAAAAACAACAGCATTAATTAGATTGTTACAAAAAACAGTACTGTTATTACGTTGGTTGTCAAAGAAACTTTTCGAAATATTGCAAAATCAATTTACGGGACCTATCAACAATGGCTGTAAATAGACATAACAACAAAATCGTGCGAAAAAAATTAACACATACACGTAGTCGTAAAATAAATAATCCATAAATTAGGGCCGTTGCTAAATAGAAATCCTTGCACTTATCAAATTAAAATTATTTTAAAATATCATTCATTTCAGACCCAAAAAAAATTTAATATCAGAAATAATATTTTTTATTTAAACTACTCGCGGCACAAACCAAAAACCTATAGCTACCTAATAATTCAAATCAATAATCGCATACGCAATAATCTTGCAATCAATTGCAATGCGCCTTTAAACACTAGAATGTCAATTACACATTCAAAGTACAGAGTGCATCATAGTCCATAACACACCCAGACTTTACAGTCCTCCCCCAACCACATAACTCTAATCGCAATCACAAGCCAGAAACAACGGTACACTAATAACGACATACAGTCGCAAGCGCGCATAACTAGAAATCAAACATAGGCCACGTTGACGAGCCTGCAGTTTATGCGGTCGCAAACATGACCAGCCATTAATCGACATAGATCAATCGGGCAACAGTAATTTTCGATAATTAACCGCACCAGATGCCGAAGGACCTAGCCACGCAAACCGTACTCTGGTGCCCATAAATGTATTAGTAATTGTACGCACCTGATATTAATTTCGGAAGCTGAAAGCTGAAAGTACTACTGTGATTGGTGCAGGTGGTATCCTGGAAAAAAAAATTGAACTTATCGCAACACTTATCACATAACCATGAACATTGAAATACATTCAAATTACATAAATTCTCAAAAAATAATAGACGATAAACTTTGAAAACAACATACATTGTAAAAAAAAATAGGTATAAATGTATTTTTACAGAAAAACTGTGATATTACGTCAATTGTCGCAGTAAAAATTACAAAATTCAGTTATTTTACTGTTAATAGTTATATAAAATTACATAAATATGTATTACATTTTTTACAAGTGTAGGTTGAAACTACACTACAATTTTACATAAAAACCTGAGGTAACTGATTTACATCAGTTTAATATGCAAATTTACATAATATGTATATAAATTATGTTGTAAACTGCAATTAGTTTAAAAACCTGAAAGTATTGTATACTAAATAATCAATAAACATAAAAACCGATTTAAAAAATACAAATAATAAAAAAAATCTTATTACTCTTCAGGCTTTCACGGCCGGTATCCATTGAATTTATAAAATTTTCTAGGCTGATATGCCATGTTCGACCTATCCTCATTGTAGACGTTTCGCCCATACATCGTAGATGGCCTACTCAGTGCTAGGTGACAGTTACTAAGCACTGAGGATACAATCTACGGTGTATGGCAAAACATCTGCGACGAGGTTAGATCAAACATAGCATATCAGCCTAGGAAATTCAATAAATTTAACAAATTTTTTATTTACATTCACTTTATATTTCAAAATATGTTAATAAAATTGATCGAATTTATTAAATTACATATTCAAGTAAATTTAAGCTTTCTTGCAAATAAAGAAAAAAATATACAAAGAAATGTATTCGTTTGGTATAAGTGCTTCATTAAAATTAACGATACGTTTTTTTTTCACACTGACATCAATTTAATAATTCAATGTATAAGAGTGCTAGAAATACAATTACGTAAAAGAATTTAATATCAACCGAAATATCAATAATAATATCAAACAAAATAACAAACAAAAGCAGTAAAAAATTCTGGCAAAAAGCTACAAAGTGAACTTTAATATTTATGATCGCGCCAACCATTTAAAATGTTCACGCGACAATCAACGAATTTTTGCATTCGCATTTCAGCGTTCTGTCAACAGATGGCAATAAATCATTTTGGACTAGTGCCAACAGTGCATTAATGATGTATATACATATACCAATGTACCATTCGGAATAAATATTATTTCGGAATTATATCTCTCCCTTTTCTATACACCGGTTACCACGTACCGCGATATCCCTGGTTCGCTCTCCTGTCACACATTTCAGTCCCGACCGGACTGTTATCTTCGTTCTGTTTTACATATTTTTTATATCAATCTTTTATTTACATTTCGCATATTTACACTGTCACTTTGCCCGTTATTAATGGTTTCGCTAATTTTGTTTTCGTATATTTCATGCTTTTCATTGCATATCATATGTATTTGCGTGTATCAAATATTTTATAAATCAACTGAACTGGATTCGTGTTAAATACCGTGGCGATGTAAAATTTTCAAATATTAAGCATAATAAATTGCTTTTTATTTATATACGAGAAATATTCTCTAACCAGTTAATAGCATTTCAATGTTGCCAAATTAATTTATCTGTTGAGAAAATATTTAAAATTTTATTAGTATCGTTCATTTTTTTTTTGTTATTTCGAACTATATTTTTTTAAATACATGTTTAACTTTCACAAAATTTAAGAAATAAATTGAAATTTATCCGATAGCATAAAAATATAAATATGTAAATAAGTTTCAATATCAACCAGATACTTAATAATTATTCATTGGAAATTAAAATAAATTGCTCTTTTACGACTTCTAAACATTCGCTCATATAGCAGTATTATCGCTTAAAAATCAAACATCAATACAGTGATCACATTAATTTAACCGTTAAGAGCTCGAGTAGCGCCTGAAAGTCACCAAATTATTTTTTATTTCAAATGTTCTTATTTTTAATATTTCACTACGAAAATAATGTATTCCTTTGTCATAATTTTAAGTAATTTAGTCTGTGTAGTGATAATTTCAAAAAACAATCTATATTAGTTTTTGAAATAGAAGCAAGTACTTATTTTGTGAAATTTACGTGAACACTTAAGGGTGAAAAAAAAATTGGCAACATAATAAACACGGATATGTATATATATATATATATATATATATATATATATATATATATATATATTAATTTTTCATCATTTATTATTTATTGATTAATTGTAATGAAATTTGAAAGAGATAAATAAATATTTCTTCAAAGTAGTAATAAAAATATATTATTACAACTATAACTTATCCAATTAATACTGGAATTCTGAACAGATTTGTAGCGTTACAGAATGTTCTGTTATTTTCTAATAAATGAAATTTACAGATACGGGTCTGTTCAAAATTCCGCCATAATATTGAAATAAATTTATCAAAAGAGTAGATAAATAGACATGTGTTCTTCTTTGTAACAATAATCGTATAAACCATTTTAAAAGAATGGAATCTTTATAGTTTTAAATGTAAAAATGTGAAATTAAATGACGCGTATACATTCTCATAAACATTCTCATATTTTCGAGTTTGTTCTTAAATTGACAAATTTCACTGTAATTTAAACAAACGCTAGCGAATAAAGATAGTAAATAATCCAGAACGAAATAAGTATTACGTCGCGATGCGAACGCCGTACATAATAATATCGCCGACATAAACTAAACGAATTTATTACCGAAAAAGAAACAGATCTTCTACACTTTTTGCCAGCGCTGTTCCGTCTGATGAATAAGTCATTTATTTTTATAAATGATTTACATGATTTAAGCGTGAACGTAGACAGCAGCAGCAGCAGCGCAGTATTCCGAAAAGCGTTCGCAGCGAAATTCATTTGAAGCAGGGCCGAACGGAACAGGGCAAAAGAGCGGTTATATGCGTGTCCTCATCCCGAATCGTGAGGCCGTCCGTGAAATTTAAATGAAAATGCAAAAGACGGAAAAAATTCGTAGCACTTTAGGTGAAATATGAACGACATTTATAGAGCATATTTTGAAGTGGGTTTTTACAGAATTTGTCTACTTCGTTAGAAAATATATTTCGCGGTTATTTCTCACCGCGAATGAAATTTATGACTGTCTAAACATTATGAACAAATGGTTCCCACTATCAACAATGGACATCGCAAACAGAGGAAAAAGAATAAATGTCACCGACATTATTATAATGCCCTCAAACCTTTTATGACTATATAATTCAACGATATCAAATGTTCTTCTGCTCTTTGTCAAATGACTGCCTTACTTTCTGAATAAAATATCTACGATGTAATTATATCTAACACTATTATAAAAATACTTTCTTATAATCTACAGTTTGAAGTCTCACAATTACCAAGAAGATGATCCATCTAAGAAATTAGTATATTTTATCTTTATTAGTAATCATAATTATAGTTAAAAGGAGAAATACTTATGCCCTAGATGCTTAAAATCAACATAAATAAGAAAACGAAAAATTTTCGCAGTTTTTGTTGACTTATCTACAATAACTCAAAATTTCAGTCTATTAAAATTTAAACCATCCGACCAATCAATAAAGCGGTTCAAAGACAGTTGACAACCTAGTTGCCTAGTTAACTAATTAATTAAGTTAACAATGCTTTGTGCAAGCGAATCTGATTTTACAACACATGTTAAAAAAAATTGATTGCTATGGAAATGAAATTTTTACATGGCGTATGTGGTGGAACTAGAAGGAATCGAGTACTAGAAGGGATCGAATATCATTTGTATCGCTTTTCCTGATGAAGACGTACGTTGAGTTCGTCAAAACGTCGATTATTAATGAATATTAATACGGATCCTAAAGCCATATTATTTTAATATGAGTTCAATAATTAAATTTGAAATATCAAAGTACTCTAGTTAATCGTAACTATAGTATACAATTCAAAGTGAAAACATCATTTCAGCTCATAGAAAATTCATGTACGTTACATACAACATAGTACAGATGATCACCAGGATATAATAAGGGCAAAACGAAATTAATTTGCACTAGATAATAAACGAAGTAAATTGTAATTTACTACGCTTTGTGGCGTGACGTTAAAACAGACAACTCAGCGTAGCGCCACTAACATACTAAGTACGCATGCGTACTAATAGCACAATTAACATAAACCAGACACATCGTGGGTCATAATTAACAATTAATGATTACATCGAAATGTAATAATATTATCACTACACCTGCACTATATTATCCCATTTTTCTCTTCATTTTCATTCTATACATAATCATTTTTCTTGAGTTATCTCATTGCGTTATTGAAAATAATTACGAAAAGTAAAAAATGTTTTAACAAATTTGACTAGTTATTTTTAACAGTGTTACTTTCACTTGAATTTTTAATGTCACTTGTGAAATTTTTCATTAAGGAACGAAAATTAAGTTTTTGTTATTCATAATAATGTGAAAACAATTACGCAGAGTAAAATACAAAAGAAAAAAATCTTTCTGTTCAAATTGTTACTGAACTATTAAAAAAATATATAATTGGAGTGTCGTACAGAAACGTCATTAAAAAAAACAATAAAAATTATTATTATTTTCCATAATTGCTAAATAATGAATACAAATGTTGGTGTTTATATAATTAATAAATTGTTTTAATCAGTTTAATGGTACAAAGTTAAAACATCGAATTTATATTTAAAAATAACAGTTAATCAACTAATATTTGTATTTTTAATTATAATAAAAATATAAAATAAATATAGTCGTATAATCAATAAATTTACAGTAAACAGTAAAAATTTATTTTAAAGCAAAAAATAATAGCACTTTTTCATAAACAAAATAGGTTCAATTTTTTGACAAATCCAGAAAAATCCCACTAACTTCATACACTAACACTGGCTAACACACAATGCATATATTGGTGAATTGAAATGTAGGTTTTTGTTACTTTCTTACTGCTGATGAATAAGAAGACATCTAAATATATCGTTTTCACTAAAAACTTATTTTTCAATAAGATTTTTTTTATTTTGCTTATAGAATATACTAATGACGTTATTGTATTCAAGAAAAAATAAAATTTCTATCACTATTTAAAAAAATAGTAACTTAGGTGTGTATCTTAAAAGCAAATAATAATGAAAATAACCTAGACCAACATTTATAAATTTCATGTTAATTCATTCTGAAGATTTAAAACTGGTTCTAAACCTTTTCCCAATCCTGTTATGATAAAATTATATCATGCTCATGATAACTAAACAATATAATATACAACATACAGAACACGTCTAGCCAGATTTACCTTGACACACTAAATCAAAAAAGAAATGTCACAAACGTCAGCTCTACGATAATATCCGTGATATTAAATATACCAAAAATACCTACGTAGTTCCAGCATAGATACAGCTTACACGTCTACGTTCGAAAGCCTTGCAGATCAATAAAAACGCCAAACAAAAATTGTTTCAAAAGATACCCTTCGTTTTTGCTATTTTCAAATAAAATAATAAACAATCTTCATTGTTATACAAAGACATTCAGGTGAGGTAAAGATATTCTCATTTCCAAACACAAAAACAAAAGAAAAAAGAAATCAACAACAGACACAAACAGTAGACGAACGAATGAGGAACAAAAGACAGCAATAACCATTTCACGTATCTGCTCTCGCATGAGCGGTATCGGAAAGACGGTCAAAGCCGCCTTCGATAAAATAAATTCCATTTTCATATTCGCGTATTTCCCGATACGAGCCGTGCACGCTGTGGGAAGAAATTCGGCAGAAAGAGAGTCCAATTCGCGGACCGGACGAAACAATTTACACACGGGGAGAGCAGCCGCAGCTATACGAACATTTCGGAAGCCGTTTTTCCAACGCACACTTTATTACGTATAGCGATATAAACGTCAAAGAAGAGAAGAAGTGAATGTGAATGACGGCATCTGCGGGGACAGCAAGGTGAGAGGGGCAGCACATACACATACGAAATAGTCTTTCTACTTTTATTCGGGCAAGCAGTAGCCGAGGTAGCCAACTGCAAGTTATATAGATTTTGGCTTTTGTGTTGCTTCAGCTAGATTCAATAAACCCTGTCAATACCAAGATATATACAATTTCTTATATCCGAGCAAGCACCGGTATCGGGATTGCGAATATTTCGTTTATTAAAAGTTTCGATAAAATATTTTTTCACATAGTTCAAAATATATGAGAGTCATTTATTCAGGTTAAATTTAAAATATATCAATACATTTTATGATAGTAATAAAATTTCAAAAAAAAATTATGTATTTTTAAGATGTTATAAATGTCATGAAAATATTATAATTTAAGTACACCACAAGCATATGGTATTGCACAATTATATGATACTGTCCCGCAAACTGAAATGTTACTTAATTTATTTAACTAGGATAAAAATAATGCTGCAATTCGTAACTGTAACAGCTGCCCTACACACTAACATAGAAGAGTTTGTACCACATCCTTTTTGGTACATGGCGTGATTGTGTATGTATGTATGTATGTAAAAAGACAAATAATGAGTGATATAAAAAATTCTAAATTTTACCTAGAAAAATATTTCGTATATTTTCGATGTTAGTGACCCATATTAAACTTGTAATCAAAGATCTTCTATAAAAAAAAATCAAACTTTTACTGATACAAATAAATATATACAAGATATGTAAGACACGATAAATAATACTGCAATTATTGGTAAAATTGTCTTTGTATTTTCTAATATAAATGCTGATTTGTAAACATTGAATATACAGAATAAAATTCCAATTTCATTAAATATGTATTGTCTTGCCATTCACCATCATCCAATCTTCCAAACAGCATTTCATCGATTCGTCCCGTTAACGAATCACCCAGTAAATAAAGCAAACATAGAGTTTGCCAGGCATTGTTTATTCTCGTAACGACACACGTGAGATAGTCACACATTATTACATCGAATCGTTTACCGATGCATTATTTAACCGAAGATCGTTATTTACGCGCGTTCCCGTACACCGCCGTTTTCATTCGAACGCCCCTTAACGCGTTCCACAAATTGCCGAAACCGTGTGCCGACACAACGGAAATTATTGCGAAGCAAGGCCGGAATGAAATATTCAGGCTCCGGTATTTTCCGTTTCATGCTATACGTAGATTCAAAGAAAATATGCTTATTGTATTCCACCGCGCGCACGAGCGCAATTCGGTTATGATATTCTTGTAATTTGTGAATGTTTTACTGAAATGGATAGTGGAATTGTTAAAGACATTCTCGCCACCGAAAAAATAAAATATTCACGTGAACAATTTAAATATCTTTTATTTGAAGGTATTCGTATCATGCACATCTGAACAATATTTTGTTAAATGCTTTGGAATGGTAGTAACGTGCAAAAGCTGAAAACAGATGGGACAAAAGTAATAGATACAAATTGTCTTGCAGTTTCAATAAATTTAGAAAATTTTACTGATGCCACAAAATAGATTTTAAATTCGGTTTTAACTTATACTGATTTTGAAATAATGCAGCTTTCATAAGAACAAAAAAAAATAACTAACATATCCAAAAATATCAACAATTATATAAAATATCATAAAACAGAAATATCTATACGTTATGCAAGGACAAACACAATAAACTTTAAAATAATAAATAGTTTGATAAAACTTTGAAAGCAATAAAATATCTCAAAAATATATAACTCATAAATAAAATTTTGCAAAAATTATTTAAAACAATAGTTCGTACTACAAGACCTTTTTTTTAGGTATACTAAGAAAGCTATTTTAGCTAATACTAAAAATTTGTTTCAAAATTCTTGACGGCTCATGTACGCGAGACTCTTAAGTGAGAAACAGGACTTATATTGTACTTTTTCTAATGTGTCAAAATAATTTTCCGCCAAACAAGTCACTTTTGTTTTATCCACATTCATAATACTTAGAAATACATGCTTTTTTTATTCCTACCACTTGAAAACATTCACCTGTGTATATTATATTCTTTTTTAATTTATTCAGAACAATATTTTCATATATATAGTTAAATTTTGATATTTTACAATTAAATAACAGTAATTAAATGCGTATAAATATGTAATATTTTTATGCAATTTTTATTATTTTAATTATAATCATACCATAAGAAAATTTAATAACTGAATTAGGAATACTTAACCTTTAAGTACAGTTTAAATTAAATAAGTCAACTAAATTAAAAATTCATTTAAATCACGCTTAAAATATTGATTAGTCTGATTTTTAAAAAAATATATAGTTAAATTCTGCGTACTAATAAAGTATACAGTAAACATCTATCTTTAAATTACCCTTAAAATATCTCCTAATAAACGACCATTAAAACTTGACACTTATACACACCCCACAAACCATCTACAATAGACATAAACAAATACATAAACAGCAAAAAGACACGCTATCAAAATCCGCAAATACAATTTACCTCAATTTCAGTCAGTATCAGCGCATAAACAGTGAACCGTCCGTGTCAAACAACTATTACACATTTCAACATATCGCTAAATTCTCGTAACATTGGTCCGGCGAACAGACTCCGGGGTTATGTTCGACGACGATAACACTCCGTTGGCTCCGGCGACTCGCTTTCGTTGTCCCACGTTCTGACCGCGCGTCACGTTTCGCTGCGAAACGATAACGGGACTAAATAGGGACACACAGTGGTGAGTCGCCCAATGTGTAACTATACGATCGGTTGGGAATGAGAAGTACGAGAATACGTTTGTCGTTAGCGAAGCATATTGAAGTGGTTACGGAGGAATGAGTGCTTGTTTTAGCCGCATTGTAAGAGGATGGTTGATGGTTTGATGATTGTTTACTTTATTGTAGGGGGAGGGGGGATGATTTTGCAATAGCTTAAACCATTAACTGAATTTGATATAGTATTACCTCAAAGTATTTTTGAATGTATAAAATGAAAACTAATTTTCATACTATTAATTCAAAATGCAAACAAGAATTTCGCAATAAAAATGTGAAATACTTATGCCAATGCTCTGTGTCATTCTATAAGTACTATAACGCTATAAAATAATTAATATTACTTTATATCTTGCAAGCAACGTTTTTGCAATCTAAATTTTACACCAAACTGCAAAACATTATTTCTATATTTTCATATTACATAAAATCAGTGACGTAATCAATAAAATAGGAGTCACAGAAACGCGGGCCTTTCTTATTTTTTAATATCTTTGTTTAAAATTTACGAAATATTCAAATATATGTTAAGCAAAAATGATGAAATACAATGTACAATATTTATACAAATTTTAATGTATATAGTATATAAAAAGTATATTTCCAAATATGTACAACCATAAAATTTTCACCTAAACTTATAATAAAATTTAGAAGTTTGTTCACATAATAGCAATCCAAAGTTTTTACTAAATTTAATAATTTCATTATAATTGAAAAATTTCATCTTAAAAGATTAAAAACTTATCTATATCCCGATTCAATTCCATTAAAAATACCACAAATCCTCTTATTCCCGTATAAATAATTCACGTACAAAAGCGATTCAGCAATAAAACGTTAAAAGCATCGTCAAAAATTTCCGTGTTCACAGAGAGTAAAAAAAAAACCCAATTGCAAAGAGGAGAAAAAATACTCTGAAAGAATCAAATAGAAGCAAAAGAGTCATTGAAAACCAATGACGCTTTGAACAAAGTCAGTTTGGTATAATTTAAGCATTGCATGGCAAACATCGTCGAGAATATATATACAGAGGAAAACCCAATTCTAATACAGATGAGAAATTCAAACGAGTCTAATTCTAAACCACCGTTAGCCTGAGCTAATCGTAACCGACATAATTGTAAAAAGAACGAGCTTGTTGTCTTTGATGAAAACGAGAATGAAAATGGCGGACGGGGCGACTGCTTCAGCAATGCTTTCAGCTTTCAATTCCCATTGCATGTGATCTGCTGAAACGGTTGCGCTATGTGAAAGCGTCACGTCGACCGTCAAGTGTTTTCGATGATGTTCTTCTGTTTTTTGTCCTTATTGCATATTCCGTTTCTACTCTATTATCTAGTACTTGTTTTATTTTGTTTTTTGCTGAAATAAAAAGCTTCTATAATATAATCTACAGGAGTATTTCTTACTTAAAAACAAATGAAAAACTATTTTAATTTGATCAGCAGTATAACTTTGAAGTTTGAATAAAAATAATATAAAATAAATAACATTTTCTCATCTTACTTTTAAAAGTGATTTTTGTCAGAATTACTTTTGGCATTTATTTTCTTATTAAGCAATTTTAATCAGTTTATTTAAATTTTATAATATTAAATATGCAAAAATTTATGAAAAAGAGAAATACTACTTACTAGAAGTAAAAATTTATTTTAAAGCAAAAAATAAAAGCACTTTTTCATAAACCAAACAGCTGGGAATACGAGCTTTAGATTTTATATCACTAAAATAAAACAGCTTGAGTTTGTAGTTCTATATTAATATTTATTAATAATCGACGTTTTGACAGTAAATAAATAGAACATAGAAACATACTAGGTAACAAAATAAGAAATAGATCATACAATTTATAAATTTTTAATTAAAGCCAAATTTTATTTAAATCAGTGTGAAGGCACTGATAGAAAAATAAATAAAATATCTAAGCATATAAAATCAAGTTCTAGTTTTAAAAGACATTACAAGAAAGTGATATTTCTGGAAAATTATCGTTCAACTACGTCCCTGCTCAAATAATGTTAATGTTAGATCTGTGGTATTAGTAATCATTTGATGTTTCCAGTTGGTGCAACATTCTACATCCAATACCTTTGTCGTCGACAGAGATAGCAAAAGGCAAACTTTTCTCGCAAAAAAAAAATTTTTTTTGAGCTCACTCTGCACCTTACAAAACAGACAAACTATAAACGACCCTATGGTATACACCTAGACCTCACTTTGCGTCGTGGTTACGTTCCAGAAAAACACGACGCAAATTGAAACGACGCAAAGTGAATTATGATTTTCTATAGCATTTTCTATAGCAAAAAAATTAGACTCGAACCCAAAACAACGCAACTTCGAAAATCTAACGACGCACAGTGAAAATTGGTACTAATTCAGCAGCGACGCAACTTCGAAAAAACGCAAAACGAAACGACGCAAAGCGAGGTCTAGGTGTATTCTGTTTTTAACTCAAATTTATTCAAAAGTAAAACTTTTACATAAAGATAATTGCGTGATAAGAATTTTTAATTCGACATTTTTTTTTTTTAATATATCTTTCACACTTTTGTACATTTATTTTAAATAATTTGTATAATTTCTCACATTACAATTAAATTAATTATATAGATGATAATGATAGTGAAACAATAACTTTATTTACGTAGAAAAACGTAAATATTATCTCATGCAATTAATCATTATTATAAAGAAACAAGCTACATTTCTAGCAAGCTTTCATATTTTATAATTCAACACAGTTTTATGGACTGTTAAAAAATTAATTTTTCAACTCCTATGTATTCATTATCGTTATTCACCGCATCAATGACTTTTTAAATTATTACTCAACGTCTTTCGATTAACAAATTTTTTAACAGTTTATTACCCAACAGTTTGTGACTAATCACAAAATTGCATTTGATATATCTAACGAATTATCACTATTACTACAATATAGTTTCAGTTTCCATGTTGTAATTACAAGTCACAAATTCAATTTTATTTAATAGAAATTTTCAAACTGATTAAAAAAACTTCTTTATTTATTCGTCTTTCTAATTTGGGTATCATACATAAGGTACGTATCATTTTTTTTTCTATAATTGTTATAATGTTATTATTATGTAACTGCTCCGACTTCGCCCCAGATCAGCTCCGCACTTCAATTTAAATTCTAAAAAAATTTTATTTAACAAAAAAAATTGTGAAAAAAATTATTATATTTCTATAAAATATTTAATGCATTGTAAAATTCAGAAAAAAAAATAAAAAAAAAACGATTTTTTTCATGACATGTTGCTAAGAATGAAGCAGTAAGGCAGCCAATATTTTCACAGCTCCGATTCCGCTCCTGCCCCAAGCAAACTTATGCTGTTTCACAGCTCCAAGCTTCGGCTCTAGCTCCATCTTCAAAGACCTGTTAATCTCTTTTATCATCTTAATATCTTCAGATCTGAATTAATTATAAAACTTCAAAAATATTTACATATTCTCTAAATGTATTTTTAAAGAAAAATGTAATATTACGGCAATTATCACAGTAAAAATTACAAAATATTGCTATTTTACCGTTAAGTTATGTAAAATTACAAAAATATACATTACATTTTTACAGTGTAAGTTATAAATAAGTTAATATAGAAAAAAATATTTTTATGGTTTTATGTTCAAAATTAATAAAACAATAGCCTATACCTCATTTGCTATCATCGAAAATTTAAATATACTACAAAATTGTTTTTAAAACGCAGATAAATTTTGTGTTTATTATAATGGACACCAGATTTGAAGAGATTAAATTAACACATCAATATACTAAACACTCTAATGTATATCAAAAACTCAACAAATAGAATAAAAATCTAACCTAAACATAACTAAATAAAACCAAACTCAAAATCAATTGATTGACAGCATATAAAGTAACCGATCTCCCACAAAAAAACAAACGTTACAGAGCCATCAATGATACGATATCCCCCAGTATCCAACATCACACAGGGTCTAATTTTATACATCAAGGAAGCACGTTTGCCGTGCGGAACAACCGCAACGCTACCACCCGCCGCGCCGTGAGGAAGACACAAGATACGACACCCGGAACGAAGCGAGACTCGCCCCACCCCCGACGTGTTGCAGAAGGGAGGGAGAGAGAGCTATTACCATGCAAAGCATGTCATGACGTAGTACGGCGGTGGCGTCTCCGGACTCAAACGGCGGCTTCCGGAAACGGGCCGAGGTTCTGGGTTTTGGACCGGAACGCACGTAGATGTACAGGGGTTTAGCCACCGGTTTGAACGTATGTGATAAATTTCAGGTGATGTGGACTGACTACTGTAAGACAAGCGCGTAGGCTATATTTAGATTCTGCTGGAAATTTATTATTTGTTGTAACATTTTAATCTATAATATAAGAAAAATATCATCTATATTTGGTAGCTTATAATTTAAAAAAAGAAATTTAAGTTAGAATATTGGCACAGACTGCACAAAAATATAACTTTTTTTTATAAACAAAATGGCACATTTATAATAAAGTAAGTGATAAGATTTATATACAAAAGCAGATCAAACTCCTTGATTTAAGAATCAAAATAACAAATCTATTACAACCAAAACCACAAAATAAAAATCTTACAAACTCCTTATAGTCAGTGTAATAATGTTTCTATAAGATCTTTGGATCATATAATATTAGAATATAACCTATTTTCAAATTTTACAATATAATATATATATATCTATATATAATATATATATATATCTAATATGGATATATTTACAAGATATTAATATTTATTCATAATAAAAATAAATAAACAATAATTTAAAAATTTTGTAGTCGAATTTACCAAAGCCAATTAAGAGAAATGGAATTATGAAAAAAATAGATTTATATCATTTATTATTGTTGCTACAGTAATCAACTAAAAAATAAATAGTATTATTATAGAATGTCATATGTGGAATATGTCAAGTGATAATTTTTAGTATGTATTTTAATGTCTCTTGCCGAAAACTAATTAATTAATGTCCAATTTCTCAATTAAGAATTTACCAAGAGAGAACCCACTTTCTCAAATTTAATACATCAAATTATATAAATTTTCAGTATGATTGTTGCAAATGTAGTTGATTTTACGGATTTTATACGAAATTTCTAAGATTTTTAGAGATTTTTACATGATTTTAAGATTAAGATTTTCATCAATTTGTACACCTGATTATACAAGTGGTTTCCCCCTCAATAATCACGTTCTGTAGCTATATCGTATGTTAAAAATAAAATATTTTTGCACCTTCTGCAAAACTTAAGTTTTAGAATAAAACGTCCTTTAGAATATAGTTCTATATTAATAAAAGCCATTTTATTTTAATATAATAAGTTCTAAAAGATTTTTACTATCTTAAGTTTTAGATTTATGATAATTAGAGTAACGATATTACACAGAGAATTCAGTATAGAAATTAATTAAAGATACACACAAATTTAATTTTAGTGAGGACCAAATATAGTAAGATCAATATAATAACCTAAGTACACAAAATGTAATATCGCAAATGAAATTTAACAATTTCATCTATATATGTAACTATAGCCAAAGACGAAATTCGATATTAACTCCAACGAAATGATTGTAGTTTCAAACATTGTTAACGAAAATTTATTCAACAATACTCGCATATACAATATATATGTACAGTTACTGTTGATTTGCCCAGTTGCATTTCGATATTGTAAACTAAACTACATCACACAACAATACAATATAATACAAACAGAACTAATCTATAACTCTAGTACATCGTAGTAATTGTAAGCAGTAGAAACATAATATGTATATGCCCTCGTATACTCTTTTATATACCAATACTGGTATAAGGATATAATCACGCTAAAAAAAGCATTTACGGATACTAATCCACTTAGGCCCGGTATTATAAAAGCTGATTAACTAAATTACTTGTAGAGTAAAATTTACTTTAAGAGTAAACGAGTTTATTCTGTAGATTTCTGTATTATAAAGGCTAAATAAATTTACTCTAATGGTAAATCTGCAAAGTAAATTACTCGGTAGAATTTCTAGGGTTTAAAATTTACTTCACAACTAAACATCTATAGTGAATAATAAAAACAATTTTTTTATCTGGAAAAAGGTAAGTGTGTGTTTATTTTGTTTTCTATATTACTATATAATATGAATATGTTTATTTAAATTACTTATTTTTTAAATATCTAACCTATAATATACAAATGTCAAATACATGGGAAAAATATTATTTATTTCTATATTTTATATTTCTAGTCAAAAATGTCGACCGTATCATCTGTAAGCAGTATATCCGATATAACTGTTACAAGCGATAGTGACAGTAGTGTAGAATATGACAAAAATATAATAATTCCAAGACAAGCACAGTGTTTTCAAAAACGGAATAATCTTTTTGAATTCTTTAATGATAGAGATTTTAGAGATAGATTTCGACTAACGAAAGAAGCTGTTTTACATATCTCGAGTTTAATTGAAGTTCAAATTGAACCGTTTACACGAAGAAGTTATTCAATATTAGCAATGAATTAATTACTTATTACACTTCGATTTTATGCATGCAGATCATTTCAAATAAATGTCGGCGACCACTTCAATGTTACAAAAGCAACAGTATCTAAAATTGTACGCAAAGTAACTTATGCTTTAGTTTCATAGGAAAAAGATTTATCAAAATGCCAGGTACAGCATTAGAAAGAAATCAGTATGAGCTGATTTTTTTTTTAATATCCGGTTTGCCCTTTCTGTGTGCGGAGCAATAGATGGTACACAAATTCGTATTCAATCACCTGGAGGAGAAAATGCAGAAATATTTTGTAACAGAAAAGAATGGTTTTCTATTTACACTCAGGTAATATGCAATGCAAAATTGAAGATAATGGGCGTTGTTGCAAGATGGCCCGGATCTACTAATGACAGTCGAATATTTGATTATTCGTTAATGCGCACTAAATTTGGATAAATTTGGAAATACATATTTAGTTATCTATAACATTTGGGGTATTGAAAAGACAATTTCCCTGTTTATCTTTAGGCTTAAAACTATCACTAAATACTGATTTAGCTGCAATTGTAGCGGCATGTATATTACATAATATTGCAATAATATATAATTTCTAAAAACTGCTCTATCACGCTCAATATAATTTTTACCTCTTTCCCGCACTTTATTCATTTCGTTCATTTTGACAAGTATAAAACTTCCAATGTCAAAAAAACCGAAAAAATCTGATAAATGATAGGTAGTGTCATCTATTAGAGTATTTGTGTATCACTACTCGATCGGTAATTCTCTAGATAGTAAGTTACTTCGCTACTTTCTTTTATAATACAGAAATTTATTGTCAAAGTTATTTACTTTGGAAGTAAATTTACTTGGGAAGTAGTTATTTGACATTTACTTTTATGTTTATAATACCGGGCATTAGTGAATTTAAACAACTTAATTTGTCTTATAAAATATAGGGTAAACTTTTTCGAATGTTTTGAATATAAAACTTTATTATTATAAATAGGTAAAAACCACATAGGTATTTATTTGCTATTTTTAGATACGACTGACAAATATTCATTTCTTTTCTTTATAAGTCTAGCATTAGTCTGTACTGCTAATGTAAACACGGCTAATGCAATGCGCATAAGTGGTATTTATTTAAACAATAGTTTTTGTTGTAACATAGTCAAAGTTTGACACTATCAAACTTTGCAAACATGCATTGGGGTCATACGAATAGTAAAGACGTCATAATGTTGTTAGAATGATAGAGCGCAAAATATCAATTTTTTAATAATTAATATTTATAAAAACAAAAGGTTTTTACAATGATTTTTGTTTTATATAATATATTAGAACCTAGATATCGTTTTCGTAATTAAATTTCATACTTAGAAAAAAATAAACAACCGCCATTTATTTTAAAAAATTACACAACAACAAATAAAGAAAACTTTATCAAGTTTTAATGTTGAAAAACAGAATTTCTGTTTGTATTTTTCGAAGAATATTAAAAGTAATGCAAAATTCATCTTTCGTAATATCTAATTACCCACATTGATATTTTATCCCTTAAAAAGTTTCCGTAATACAGCTGGTGGCATCTAGTAGCCGGCGTCGGGACGCCTACCCGCCAACAAGCTCGACAACACTCGGCTACATTCGGTTCCGGGGCCCGAAACCCGATCTAGACAAAAGACAACACTATACAGTTACACATATATCGGAGTGAAATATCTGTGGCCCGAGTGTCTTGTTTATATCAAGATTCAACGATGCATGAAAGGTTACCGCAATAGGTAAATTACTGAATTACCGACCGCATACTTGGCGCTTAATGACCGGGGGTACCAGTGCTGCCCTCTCGGACTACGTGAAGTCTATAATTGCGTCTGTATTGTGAACGTAATATACTTGTTCCGGACTAGAGAATTATGGAAAGGACCTAAACTGCATGTACGTGTAGAGATATATTTCGTTGAGATTTAAAATTATACGGAAAAAAGTTTCAAGTTTTTCTGGGTTCATTGCAGCAATTATTCTCACACCATGCGCACAAATGAAGAAAATTACTTTTACTTAGAAATAAATTAAAACTATTCTTGTTTTTTATAGTTACATAGACTAATTTGTCTTGCCAAGTTAATTAATTGTTAACTTATATTATTTAAATACCTCTTCTGCAAAATTTATTTAATTTTATTTTAATCACACATGAACTTCATTTTTAAATAAGTTTATTTTCAAAATAATTAATAATAACAGTAATAGTAAATAACCTGTAACGAATAATTTACCGGTAATATTACCTTTGTTCGTTACCTACAAACTACAATGTGGCTTTATCATCTGCTACTGATGAAAACTTAGCTTCCGAAATACGTATATAGATTTTTTAAATTATTGTTTATGATTTAAGGAAAATTATTTTATTTTATTTTTCGCTACAGAAGAACATAGTTTAATTTATTAAAATCTGTTTTCAAGAAAAACTTATTGTATATTACTTGTAAAAATAAATTTATTATTTTACATACAGATACTATGAGCATATATCCATATTTCTTCTATAAAATAATTAATAATATACCGCGGAATATTATATTACAAAACAAACTTAACAACGCCCATATCCCCACATAGATACTTCGCTTTTACGGTATAATTAACAATTACGAAATTGAAATAAAGTTTTAACTGTTTAATTTTACATACAATAGATAGAATTGAATACATATACATAAAATATAGAATAGAAATTTGTTATTACAGCAATATTACTAATTAATTAGCTGGCAGATTTCTCTCTCAGATTCAATCATTAGATTTCAAATTATAGTCACATATTATAAACTTACTGCTAACAAAAAATAACAATTATTCAGATATGTTTTAAAAAATATATACATGTGTTGTTTATTGTTATGTTGGTCATATATTTGTTTTTTCAAATAAAAAATATATAGAGAATAGGGAAAAATTACATATTATTTCACTTTTCCTCAAATTTTGTACGCCAGACTGTACAAATTTTAAATATGATTAATGAGATGAGTTAGTGATTTTACGTATTTTATACGAAATATCAATAATAGTAAGGATTTTACTCGAGACTTCACATGATTTTAAGTAAATTTTTAATTGATTTTAAATAATTTTATTAAAATTTTAAGGATTTTTAATTATACAAGATTGTACGTCTATAAGTGATTCGGACAATACGATTTAGCATCTCAAACATGCAGAAGTAGCCTATCTCCATTTTATTGTGTTACAGAAGTATAAAATTTTCTTTTTGTTAATATGAAGAATAGTTTCAAATAAACAGAAAACACAAAAAAAATACTTCAATGCCATATTAAAATGATGTCAATTTCCTTGCAAAATTCAAACAAACAATACCAGCCATATCCCCCTCAACTGCAACTCCTGCGAATAATCACGTTTTCTAGGCGTAACCCGTTGTTCCTTCCACTCTCACGTGCTACACGTGAGCCAACACGACACGGCACGGGCAATTCGTGAACCAGCACGACGAGGCACACGTAGTGAGCTCAGTGGCCGATGAAGAAACAAATAATAAAACGCGCGACGACGAACACGAGGCCGCCAACCCGGCCGTTGAACTCACCGCAAGAGAATCGACGATAGAGTCGCAATGCGAAGATATCTATAAAAACTCTTTTTTTTTCACTGTTTACTGTTTCTCTTCCCATCATACTTCATCATGGAATCAAGTTGAACATATGCTGGTGTTAGTAATATGAACAGTTCTATGTTTTTACTTTGACATCCTGTGATAAAGTTATGGAGTCATGAAGTAATGATTACAGAAATTTGTTAGAACTACAATTTATTAAACTAAAATATTGTTGAGAGTAGATTATTTTAACTGTGAAATTTTGAATCTTCATAATGTATATATTTATTTATTTCTTACTATAATTTCGCCTTTTGGCTTTGGTATCGTCAGAGAACTGAATCAATCAATCAGATTCAATTCTCTGACGATGATAAATGGCAAAACTATAGTACTTAAGTAAAAAATAACAGTAAAATTTAGCAAATTTGTTTCTTTCATTTGAAAGATATAAAACCACGAGGAAATCCAATTCTAAAAAAAGATTTGACGCCACTTTCTTGCATATTGCAAATTTTTTGTAGACAGTTAAAGACTTAAACGATTTATTTTATCTTTATCTTGTATATGTATTATATGTTTACATATTAATTAATATTGGTGTATACATAAGAATAAAACCTTTTTTATTTATATATTTTTTTAAAAGTTTTGTATTTAAATGTATTCTCTATTAGCGCAAGCTTTAATAAATATTATTATTATTAATATTATATTAACTACATGAAAATATTTTGCAGAAGCGAATGTTTCCAAGTAGGGCTGAAAAAATCATGATTTTTTTAAAAAAATCAAAAAAATCGGATTTTTTTTATTTAAATTGGATTTTTTTGATTTAAATCAGATTTTTTTGATTTTTTCAATTTTATGTGCACTGTTCATTAAATAATTAATCGGATTTTTTGATTTAAATCGGATTTTTTTGATTTAAATCAGATTTTTTTGATTTTTTTCAATTTTATGTGCACTGTTCATTAAATAATTAATCGGATTTTTTGATTTAAATCGGATTTTTTTGATTTAAATCAGATTTTTTTGATTTTTTCAATTTTATGTGCACTGTTCATTAAATAATTAATTGATTCTTACTTGTATTACAAGTAAAACTAAAAATTCATAAAACAATCCCGTCTCAATACCCTGTATCGCCGTAATTAACAGTTTTAAATTTTGCGGTGAGACGTTCGCGCCATCATCGCTACATCTGTACTGATTGTTAAATGAGAATGATATTTTATTTTGTTAGATTGCGTTATCATATTTTATCAAAATCGGATTATACTTTTTTATTTCACTGTGCTATTTATTTGTTTTAATACATATAAAAAATGTGTCTATTAAACCACTTGATTAAATCAGAGCGAATGATTTGCTGAAATACTTTTTTTGGTTGATTTAAATCATTGATTTTTTTTTAAAAAATCATTTGATTTAAATCGCGATTTAAATCAATGATTTAAATCACTTGATTTAAATCACTTGATTTAAATCATCGCAGCCTTATTTCCAAGTGATAAAAATAAAAAGCTTGTATGAGAAATATCAGGAATGTGACTCAAGCAAAAGTTGCTTGTCTGAATAGGAAAAACTGGCGGAAATATAATAAAACACAATTACGTTATTAAATATCACAATATTTATGAAAAATTAGTTACTGCAGTTTCAACCGTTAGGTTATCTTCAGACTAAGTGAGTGAGTGACAAAATATTTTTTGGTATATATTAAGGCTGCGATGATTTAAATCAAGTGATTTAAATCATTGATTTAAATCGCGATTTAAATCAAATGATTTTTTTAAAAAAATCAATGATTTAAATCAACAAAAAAAAAATTTCAGCAAATCATTCGCTCTGATAATAAAGTAAATTTTATTATGATGAAACAAATATTTTATTCTTTACACAGTGAAATAAAAAAGTAGAATCTGATTTTGATAAAATATAATAACGCAATCTAACAAAATAAAATATCATTTAGCAATCAGTACAGATGTAGCGATGATGGCGCGAACGTCTCACCGCAAAATTCAAAACTGTTAATTACGGCGATACAGGGTATTGAGATAGGATTGTTTTATGAATTTTTAGTTCTACTTGTAATACAAGTAAGAATCAATTAATTATTTAATGAACCGTGCACATAAAATTGAAAAAATCAAAAAAATCTGATTTAAATCAAAAAAATCCGATTTAAATCAGATTTTTTTGATTTTTTTCAATTTTATGTGCACTGTTCATTAAATAATTAATCGGATTTTTTGATTTAAATCGGATTTTTTTGATTTAAATCAGATTTTTTTGATTTTTTCAATTTTATGTGCACTGTTCATTAAATAATTAATTGATTCTTACTTGTATTACAAGTAAAACTAAAAATTCATAAAACAATCCCGTCTCAATACCCTGTATCGCCGTAATTAACAGTTTTAAATTTTGCGGTGAGACGTTCGCGCCATCATCGCTACATCTGTACTGATTGTTAAATGAGAATGATATTTTATTTTGTTAGATTGCGTTATCATATTTTATCAAAATCGGATTATACTTTTTTATTTCACTGTGCTATTTATTTGTTTTAATACATATAAAAAATGTGTCTATTAAACCACTTGATTAAATCAGAGCGAATGATTTGCTGAAATACTTTTTTTGGTTGATTTAAATCATTGATTTTTTTTTAAAAAATCATTTGATTTAAATCGCGATTTAAATCAATGATTTAAATCACTTGATTTAAATCACTTGATTTAAATCATCGCAGCCTTATTTCCAAGTGATAAAAATAAAAAGCTTGTATGAGAAATATCAGGAATGTGACTCAAGCAAAAGTTGCTTGTCTGAATAGGAAAAACTGGCGGAAATATAATAAAACACAATTACGTTATTAAATATCACAATATTTATGAAAAATTAGTTACTGCAGTTTCAACCGTTAGGTTATCTTCAGACTAAGTGAGTGAGTGACAAAATATTTTTTGGTATATATTAAGGCTGCGATGATTTAAATCAAGTGATTTAAATCATTGATTTAAATCGCGATTTAAATCAAATGATTTTTTTAAAAAAATCAATGATTTAAATCAACAAAAAAAAAATTTCAGCAAATCATTCGCTCTGATAATAAAGTAAATTTTATTATGATGAAACAAATATTTTATTCTTTACACAGTGAAATAAAAAAGTAGAATCTGATTTTGATAAAATATAATAACGCAATCTAACAAAATAAAATATCATTTAGCAATCAGTACAGATGTAGCGATGATGGCGCGAACGTCTCACCGCAAAATTCAAAACTGTTAATTACGGCGATACAGGGTATTGAGATAGGATTGTTTTATGAATTTTTAGTTCTACTTGTAATACAAGTAAGAATCAATTAATTATTTAATGAACCGTGCACATAAAATTGAAAAAATCAAAAAAATCTGGTTTAAATCAAAAAAATCCGATTAATTATTTAATGAACAGTGCACATAATATTGAAAAAATCAAAAAAATCTGATTTAAATAAAAAAAATCTGATTTAAATCAAAAAATCCGATTAATTATTATGAACAATGCACATAAAATTGAAAAAAATCAAAAAAATCTGATTTAAATCAAAAAAATCCGATTTAAATCAAAAAAATCCGATTTTTTTGATTTTTTTAAAAAAATCATGATTTTTTTCAGCCCTAGTATATATACACACTAAAATTAACTAATAACATTGGAAAAAAAACCATTCCTAAAACTAAAAATAAACTTTATAAAGTTACCAATAAATATTTTGTCACTCACTCACTTAATCTGAAGATGACCGATTGAAAGTGCAGAAACTAATTTTTAATAAATATTGTGATATTTACATAGTAATTGTGTATTATTATTTTTATCGTATTACTTATATTATCTTTAAAATGGTACAAATTATGAAAAAAATCTAATTATTGACAAAAAATTTAGTATACATAGGTAGTTCATAATTATAAACATTTTTTTTTTTTAATTATACTATATATTTTACATTCATAAAATTGTTTAATAAATGAACAACATATATTTTTATCGTATTTTAATAGCAATGTCAAAAATTATTAATTTATTACGTCATAAGATATTTAATTGGAAATAAAAAATATTATTCTTATCAAAATTTTATATAAAAATACTGAAATATTTAAAAAATATATTTTATTTTAAAATGCCTTTCAAATTCTTAGCAAAAGATAAAAACCAGTTCTAAATTAAATATTTTTATTTTAAACTTAAGAATGTTGTCGATTACGAATCAGTTGAAAATGTTTAATCATAGTTTTTTTTTTAATTAAAAGTAAAATTTATCTTCTTCCCACATTTATATAACTGTTTTTTACTAAAAAAAAATATTAAAAAGAATTATTTATAAAATAAAATTTCCAAATATTTTTTAAATTGAACTGAAACAAATATAAGAAAAAAACAAAAGTAAAATAATAAAATTCTCATCACACACTTGATTACGAAAATATAATTGTCTGAATTTAAAAATAAATATCAGGACTACAAATTCAAGGTGCTGTATCTATTTATAATATACCGCTAACAAATTCATTAATTAAATTATATAAATTAATTTTCAAAATACAAATCAAATAAAAAATAAACAAAATATTTACTATAAAAAATATATATATTTTAATTATATAAAAACCTCATTTCATCCATTGCATTTTTAACAACATAAGTTTATATTAGAACAAAGATTAGTTATCGAAGTTATTAATCATTTATTTCTTCAAAAATATCAGAAAATAATATTGGAAAACTTTTCAATCTTTTAAAAATACATATATCATTAGATCATTAATATGGGTTTCTAAAAATATATTTTAGCAACAAAATAAAATTCTATTAAGAAATAAAGAAACCGGATATACAAACAAAAGACGCATATACACGTCATCCGACCTTAAAGAGTTGAAAGCCCTTCTAACTAAAGATGCATTAAGATACGTCATCACGCAAAACCGTTAACCCAGATTAACAGTTGACGATCGACACCGCAATGGTCAACCACAATAAGTCAAGTACACACAGAAAAAACAAAAATTGAATGTAATGTTTATTCTTGATTAAATTTGTATAATAACAAAATTACTATAAACAATATTTAAAATAAACTTTAAACTTGATATTTCCTTTATTGCAGTTTATATAAAATATATATAAATAACTAATGTTTTTCGTTTTTTCTAATTGTACAAACATTTTTATACATATATAAGTATTTACTTTTATAGCATTCTTTCACGTTAACTTCTCCATACTTATAAATACAAAATTAATACGACAAGGCCAGAGTTAGATATGTTTAGTTTTTGCAAAAGAAGAAATTCTTGAATTGGAATTAGTTAGCTACCTACGCCTTTACATATATCACAGATAAATTGTGTGCAGTTTTTTTTTAATATTTAATATTATTGCTTTATAATTATGTATAATATGAAGAAACTTTCCAAGTTCATACTTTATAAAAACTTTATATTGGAACCTAGGGGAAAACCGCTTGTAAATCTGGTGTACAAAATTTAAAGAAGTGATTTCCCCCTGGATTTGAACAAATAAAATATTTATGTAAACTGTATTTTTAAATTTTTTAAAAAGAATTAATAACATATAAATAAAAAAGTCTTCCTATAATTCTAAAACGATTGGCAGCGATGTTAATCAGCCTACTTTTTTTGGTATAAATTAAGTAGTATAGTGGAATAACCAACAAAAAAATAATAGAAATTTTATTGAATGGCGCTCTACTTATTACTTCCAAATAAACTTGAAAAAAAAAACAGTACTGTCTAAATATTTCTACTTTAATTCATTTTATCTTGTTTAACAACATGTTTATAACTACATACAAACTTTTACTTTCCTACCTGCAAAATTAATAAAGTCAATGTAATAAGCAATATATAAATAACTATGAATAACAACTATTCTTATACTATAATTTATTTTCCTAAAAGACTCCCAATATCATAATTATTTTTAATTTATTATGTAATCTGAACAATATTAATTTGGTTTGATTAGTTGATAATTTAAAATTATTTAATTAAAATAATATTATTTCTGTTTACATTCCTCATAATAAAATGACGTCAAATCTTAGGTATTTTACTCTTAATTGTTTGTTTTTAATTTAAGATCATTATCAAATTAAGAAATATTGCTTATATATATATATATATATATATATATATATATATATATATATATATATATATATATACATAATCAAATAAATGAAAAACATAGCTTTGGTGATAAGAATATATTAATACTAATAATTGAAGAAAGGTTAAAAATGCCTTAATAATTTAATAGATACATTAGTTAAATTAATGATATGTTAAATAAATATAACAGTTAATATTGAAAATATTAAGGTGTGTGCTTGGTATGCAATTACATCAAGATTTTTTTCTCCAACATTTCAAATCATAACATCAACGTAACCACGTGAAAAGTAACAACTTTAAAGTGAAATGGAATCCAGTTTTTCTAACTGGTTGAGCATATCAATTCTCATTAGAATAAAAAAACTATAAATTATTACGTTAATTAAAGAAATAAAATCAATTTATCGAACGTATATTAAATAACAATAACTAAACTGCTTTCCTCTTAAATTCGATTAACATACATAAAGTGAAAATGATTGTTGAGAGACTGACCTTTCTATTATTGACTATGACCTCGCCAATTCCGCCTACGAATACAACTACAAAACTTTTCACTATTTCACTGATATATTCCCAAAATTCAGGCACTATTCGAAAATATAACAAAATTTTCACAAGTAATTTTAAAAAAAAACACTAAACACAGAAGATAAACTTGACAGTTGAACACAAATCACAAATGTTTTTATTAACGCGCGATAAATTGTAAAACTGAAACAAACTTTAAACTAAAATTACATAAACACTATTACATTATATATTTATATTTAAAATTAATTTTGATAAATACAGAAAAGAAAACAAAAACTTTTTAGAAGTTTTGCAGAAGCACGCGCACAAGATACCACCTGCTTGCTTCTGTACCGGTGTGACAGTTCTTTTTCTTAACTTATTCGGCAATCTTCGAGATTAGTCGTTGGCATAAGCGTCCGTCAAATTTACATTTTCGATTTATTATTTACGATAAAAATATTTAATAAACAATTTCAAATAACAGTAAGTTATTATTGAAATATTTCGTTATTATTCATAATTTTATATAAAACATATCATATAATTATCATGTGCTTAATTTCATTAATAAAAAAAAACTATAGGATGTACGACTATGAACACAGCTGTAATATGTGAAAACAAAATCATAACCTATATCAATTTCAATTGTCAAAACAAATATGTAAAATATTTGTAATAATTTAGATTTAAAAAATATTTAAATGTATATTTTTACAAAATTTAGATATATAACTAAGGTATGCATTAAAACCCAATTTGCTTTATCATCTATATTTTTGATAAGTCATAATATATAATGACCAACTTCATTAATAATGTATAGTTTTATTTTGTTTGTTTGTAGGCATATAGCAGTACGGTATCACTACATATTAAAAAAGAATACTCTAAAATGGTTAAATATTTAAATCAACAAGAAGCGATAAATGTCGATGTGGAACTATTTAAGGAGTACAAATTTAGCGTGGATCAGTTAATGGAATTAGCCGGTTTAAGTTGTGCTACCGCAATAGCAAAAAGTTATTCCGTTGGTACAATAGGAAATAAAGAAATTCTAGTTTGTTGCGGACCAGGAAATAATGGTGGTGATGGTTTGGTATGTGCCCGGCACCTATCATTATTTGGCTATAAAACACAAGTTTACTATCCGAAAGAAACAAAAAATGAATTATATTTAAATCTTTTGCATCAATGTAAAAGCATGGATATTCCAATATCGAACCAGTTACCAGCTGATGATAATTTCGAAAATAAATTTGGATTGATTGTTGATGCTGTTTTCGGATTCAGTTTCAAACCTCCAGTTCGCGCTGAGTTTGTAAACGTTATCGAATTGATGAAATGCACCTCTGTTCCTGTAGCGAGGTAACTTTAGAATTTTTTTATTAATTTTATCAATATAATAATCAAGGATAACAATGTCCTATGATACTCTCATGGTTATCTTAAAAACAAAACAAAAAACTACATATATAAGTTATACCAAAATTCAATATTATTTTCTAACTCAAATAATATATATTTTGATATAAAAACTATAGAATTTTACAATCAGAAATAATATTTTATATTTACACTGCAGTATGATAAATTGAGAATCAAGCTGCGATTCACATTTTCTTTTTTTTAAATATATAATTGCTAGTGTAATTTTTGTTTAATTTTTCAGCATTGATATACCCAGCGGATGGGATGTAGAAAAAGGTCAAAGTGAAGGTGGCATATCGCCAGAACTTTTAATATCTTTAACTGCACCAAAATTATGCGCCAACAGTTTTAATGGTAAATATCACTATTTAGGAGGTAGATTTGTACCACCTTCATTGGAAAAGAAGTATGAGTTACAATTACCAAAATATGAAGGAACCGAATGTGTTATTAAAATTAATTGATAATATTTTTACCTGATTGAGATACGAAGATTATCAAACGTCCATGGTAAACGAATTATAAGATTTATTTTTGAGCACTTTGTTTTATGTAATATATTATAAAAAATAAATTTGCATTTTAAACTTTATTTTATATATTTTTTTTATACTTTATGTAATAGAATAAGATACAAAACAACAATATTACAAAATGTTGTAAATAAATTTTTTAATATACATTATCAAACAACGAAATTCCAAAATTTGCGCGCTATAACCATTAACAGTACAGTCAGTGGTGATATCATAAATCCATATATAAAAAGTAATACAACAACTAAGGCTATAACTTCGGCACCAAATATTATAATTTTTATTATTTGATCTGTATCGTGACTTTTGAGAATATCAATTAGTTTGTCGAGTATAAATCGGACAATAAGAAGTAGTGCATCCACAATCGGTAATAATTTGCCCACCATACTTAGTATAGCTAATAATACGGCATACAGATATTGACCAACTCCATACATTAACGTAAAAAATGTAAACGTTCTACAACAAAATTAAGTTATATATTTTTTATGTAAATGCTATTAGTTAAGTATACAACAAAAACCTATCATTTACTTTTAATAAATATAATATTTGTAGAAGAAAGACGAACAAATACAAAATTTCCAAAAAAAAGTTAGTAACCATAGATCGCCATTTTTATTCGAGTAATTAAAATTATGGCACAGAAAATTTGTTACATAAAACATTTTTAAACAAATATAATTAATTTGAAAATATTAAAATACATGTAAATGTCCACATATTGCTATTTTATATTTATAAAATATGTTTGAAGAAAGATATTTTTCTACATATTTATAAAAATATTAGCTACATATAGCAACGAAAGTGATCACATCTTAAGATATAAATAAGTAAGAAATAAGAAAATTCGTTTTAATAGCAGAAAAAGTAATTTTAAAACTCCCAAAACTCAGCATTTTATATTCCGAACATCCGAAAAACAGAATCATCATAAAAGAATTATTCCTATTTAAATATAGATCTAATCCAAATGAATGGTACTTACTCTTCTCTGCAAATCCCTCTTCCTTCTTGATAATCAACAATAGGTGTGCGGATTTTTTCAATCATAGCTAACATATTATCTTTATAGTTGTCTTCACATAAATGAGTTGTAGGATTATATGCTAAACAATCATGTTCCTCGCAAAGATTTGCCATGTTTGAAATTTTCAATTTATCCAAATCGGAATCAAAAAGTTTAAATTCGTGTACTGCTGGATTTACAATGAAATCTAAATGATCGAAATGGCGGTGCTTAAATAGTTCTTCGGTATTTTTTCTGAATAAAATAGTTATTGTAATATTTTTTTTAATAAAGCTAATATACATACCTACTTGTTTACGGAAAATAATGAATCTTTTTTATAATCAGGTAAATTTTTTATTAGTACATCGACCATGATCAAACATTATAGGATTATAATTGAATTATTATTGAAAAACCCATTTTTAAAATAACGTAATTTTTTTAATAACCGATCAAAATTATACAAATTTTGTTTTTAAACAAATAAATACATAAATTCTATAACTTGATCCAAATCTTAATATAATCAAATGACTTTTATAAATTGTTTTTAAAATTAAAAAATCATTTATAATAAATTTTCGTCTAATAGTAAATCTGGTATCTGATAATTTGACAGTGACTCTTCAATTTGTATTATTTTTTTGGGACGAAGCTAGAAATATATATTTAAATATTAATATATTTACAATAATTGAACATTTAACATAGAAAGGCACCTCGGATTTTGCTGTATCAAAATGTTTTTTTGAAAATACAATGTTGCCATTTATAATCGGAATGTTATAATATGTACAATCTTCCAGTATTTCTTTTAGATTATTATATAAAAATAGTTTTTGTATTACGTCACATGGAAATGTTGAATTATATGAAACGCTCATAATTTCGAAAGTTTTTCTAAAAACAACAATAATTAACATCTTTTAAAAAAATTATACATAAATAACGAAATACTTTCTAATGCGAGGTAAATGTAATACTGCACACATAAACAATAGCGGTGGTAGTTTTCTTATCTCACGACAAACCCGAATGAAATTATTTTTCCAATATTCTAGCGAAATATTCAAACAAGTTTTCACTAATTCTGTTCTGTAATTAAAACAAAACTCATAAATATTTATAAAATAATAAATTTTTCATTTATATAAACCTCCAACTTGAAGGAATTTGTAAAGCTCTTTGCATTGCAGTTGTATTACCCAAGTTTAAAATTAAGTATAAAGCTTCCAACACAGGTCTGCTGTCGCAATATAGTGAATTTGTTCTTAATATCGAATTATCTCCACTAATTTTACTAATTTTCATTTCTAATATATCTATTTCGGCATACAAATTTAGCAGTCTTTTTAAACATTCTTGTAAATGGGTAGTATTTAAGACTGGATCAAATATTGATATATGTTCTTCGCATAACCTACGTAGAACAATATTAATTATGATAATAATTAAAAATAAGGATAATAATACCTGTAGCCTGCATAAACATAAAATTTTATCATTGGTTGCAATAAACTTATCCAATTCGATCTAGACATATTCTGAATTACCATATCTTGTCGAACTGCCCTCAATCGATCAACTATAAAATCGTAAATTACATTCCATGGTACATACTCTATTGTTATAACACTAAAAATATAAATATAATTATTTATTTGTGCAACAAATAAACAATAAACATTTACTCATGTAATAGATAATTAACTGTGTGCAATAAAGCATCAATCGTTCTTAGATTTCTCACATCTTGTGCAGCCCGACCAGCTGCAGATCTACTAAATTCTTTAACTACAAAATTTCTATTTGCTTTCGGATTACGAGTTTTAATACTATTTGGATGAATTTCTAATATGTGTAACAAGCCTTCTTGTTCTCTCCTAGTAAATATAGAAATTATAATGTACAATAAAACTTTTTAATATACAAATACCTGTTAATTTCTTCTTCGGAACACATTTGTGTGCACACACCAAGGGGATAATTCATATTCATATTGGTGTTTTAATTTTCTATTTTCATTGTTTATAAAATCCAAAACATAATATACATAACCTCAAATTAATACAGCTTTCTTTATTGAAATCGTATTTATTAAAATATTATAAAAGATACTTAATGTAGTTATTAAAAAACAATTACAATACATTATCTAACTAGATTTTACATAAGTTATTGCACGTCTCATTAAAGTATAATGATAGCGAACTTCTTCTTCCTCGTTAGTGATCGAACCATTATCTGCAAAACCATCTAATGACGCTACAAAAGAAAAAAATACTTTAAGTCATTACAGAATTAAAGAAAATGATGTTATTATATCATTTTTCAAATATGAATATTTTTTAAAACTACACAACATTTTTTTTTAATATATCGGTTTTCATTTTGTTAATAAAAAGAAAACTTACCAAGATTGTAAATTGAAGGTGGAAATATGGGACGTTGAGCCAAATGATGTACACATTGTAATGAAAATGACGATAGTTTTAAAGTCATAGAAAGTCGCCATATAACTGGATTAAGTCTGTAATTTATATCAAAATTTTAGTATATATTTATAACATGATCAACTTATTATTACCGAATTATATATTCGTAAATATCATTAATAGGCAATTCCAATGAAATTTCAAACAGTTTTTGCTTTGCTAAAACTGTAAAGGAATTAAAAGGACACTCATTTCCTATATAAAATCCATAAATATTTTTTGCAAAACGTAATTGTAATTCTTCTGGAATTAACAATATTGTTTCAAGTATAGTATGCAACTGACCAAGTATTTTCATACGGTTTGATATATTTTCTAAATCAATAACAGACTTTGCTTGATATAAATTTGTTCGGAACTTTTTCTTTTCGGAATCACTTTTATCGTTTAATTTTAAATCTCTAAAATATTTAAAAATTATTAATTATATTTCTATACAATTGCCTAAAAAAATATCGCGTCATAAATATTTGTTAAATGTTTCAAATTCGATAAAAATTCATATTTTTAATTATAATAATAAATTAAAACAACGACGCAATAATTTCTTATTATATATTTGTATTTATATCATACCTAAGTAAGTTATTTAATTCGTAACTATTCATTATACCACATTTGGTAAAAATATATACAAAATCTTTCCATAATTTTTCCAAACCAATATCAATTAACATTTCAATTGGTTGTGTTCCCATTAAACGTGGCACAGTTAATTTTCCATCTTTAATGCCTCTTATTATGTCCGCCATTATTGTTATATTCGAATTTGCAATCTATATTAGAAAATAATTATACGAAGTGTCTATAAAATTTCGACCCATTTTAATGAACACACTGGAGACATTGTTTTGAAATGCATTACATTGTAAACTTCATTTTAGTCAATAAAATATATATTTAACAATCTCCATTTCTTTCATCGAAATTGATCGAAACTTTATAGACACCTGTATATAAAATTAAAAATTTAAATTTATAAATATACACACGTACATATATATCTAAAGTATTGTCATTTGCAATTTCCATGAAAACAGCATTTAAACAATCCGTTAAAACACCATACGTCGAACAACCTGCAAATATTATAAATTAAAGAAGAAGAAAATCAATATTTGTAATAAATAAATACAATAACGTACGTTTAAGTACATTCCACAATTGATCAGTTACGTCAAAATTCTCTCTATTATTTACATTTTCAATAATCGGAACAAATTGAATTTTATCGGGATTGTTTAGCTGCGGAATATCGTTTTTGGTATCGTTCAAAATTTCAATAACGGATTCAATTAAATGTAGGTCATCGCAAATTTCCCCAGCATTTGGCAGCAAATGATTATTACCGATTGGTTCAGTATCGCATGCATTTAATGTGTTCACATACATTTCTATAAATATTAAACTCTTCCAAAAACTAGAGACGAATGACTGTTCTTCACCAACAACTGTTCGAATTGTCTAAAAATATGCGGACTATATTAATTCAAAAATAATTAATAAAATATCATAAATTGAATTAGAGCATTGTTACAATTATTATACGTTAAGTATCGTTAACTCGTCAAACTGACTAAAGACAGGTGACAATCTAATTATATAGTTAACTACAGTTAAAAAGGTAACAATGTTTCATGCGACTTGCCCATAAACTTATATTTCTTTTTATATAGAAAACTGTATAAATATTGTGTTAACTTTGTCCTTAAAAGATATTAAAAAATGTTTAATTTGTATTAAAAAAAAAAAAATAAATTCCATCAATTATAAAAGAAATTTAGTTCTGTGTTAAGTTCTTCAAAAAAGATATAAAAAAATTTGAAACGTTTATAAATTTAATATGGAAATAATTTGTATATGAACTGTTATCAAGACCTTTTTAAAGAAATTATCATCAAATTCACGTTTCCATAAAAGTTATTTAAAAAATCTTACAGATTGCAAAATTACATTGTTAATTAATTAATTATACATATATCTGATTAGGTGAGTTATATAGGTTTAAATAAATTTTAATTTGCTGCAAATTTGAATCATAGAAATTATGAATTACTTTAAAAAGAATTATAAATGTTATTACCATATTACATTTAGAATTATCTAAAGGTATATCAACAGTGTGAATATCCCACTGAACTTCCACATACACACTGCCTTTGAGTGATTTTAAAGGCTCCATACTTTCACTTAATTTTGTATCCATTTTTGTTTCATGCAATTCGTAAATGCTAGAAACGTTAGTTGCAATCTGGAAGCAAGTTAGATATAATTTTGAAATCTTAAATAGAAATAATATACAGGAGATGATTTATAATCTCTATAACAGATAAATGCTGATTCGTTTTTAAGAAAAAAATCTTATTTAAATATAGATCCAATTCGTCTTAATTAAGATGTTATAATCCTTTAAAGATTGCAATAATGAAACACAAAAATTATGTTGTAATAAAGACAAAAGT
Organism: Clivina fossor; assembly: GCA_963966155.1. Lineage (NCBI taxonomy): Eukaryota > Metazoa > Arthropoda > Insecta > Coleoptera > Carabidae > Clivina > Clivina fossor. Next base: position 7,639,510 of record OZ014564.1, on the reverse strand, counting down.
TGTTTATATCATACTTGCAAAAATTTTTGTTATCAGTGTTCTGGATGAAAAGATGCAGATATAATTTTTATATAGGTACGTTTTATAAGGTTGGCACTGATAACACAGTACGACAAATTTTAACTTTTTTTTTGTAACTCGGTTCTCTGTATGTTTAACAGCTTTGTTTTGTTCTAAAATGAAGGAAAATTAATGACCTAATGATCCTGATTTGTTTTTGCTATCAGGGCATTGATTAAGGTTTCTCCGATTTTATACTATAAGTATGTTTCCGATGATCAAAAGAACCTAAAATCAATACCCTGATGACAAAAACAAATCAGGATCATTAAGTCATTGATTTTCCGTCGTATTAGAGCAAAACAAAGCTATTATAGAAAGAACCGAGTTACAAAAATCGTGTCACATAAGAAATGTAACAAAAGCATAGATTCACGCCAAAAGTGGACACTTTGAACATTTATTTCAAACTCAAATTTGTATGTTATTTTCAGTTTTTAAATTTTTGAAAGATATATTAACTCCTTAATTAAGACGAATCGAACCAACGTTCATTAACGTCGAATCAGTTTGCATGTGTTAAAGTTTGTCATAGAGCTAATAAATCATCTCCTGTATAAACACATAGTACTTGACGTAATGGAATCTTCTGTTTTTCGCCAGTTAAATCCGCAAATGAATCAAAGAATAAGTTAGACATGGTAGTAAATTCGATTCTTGAATGATTTTTCGGCAAATATCCTTTCGATATTACCCTACAAGTGGCTATGGAATCAAAAGTTTGTTGCGATGATAATAAAATCGTTTTTTCTTCATCAGTTGCATCACATATACACCATATAGGTAAATGTTTCGAGTTCTTGGCATTTTTACGTATATATTTACTGATAAAATACAGAGTATTAGTTTTTTTTTTTTATAAAAAAAGAAGATTACAAATTTATTCCTTACCAAGCTTCATCATATGTTAGTGGAGAATGAGTTTCTTCCTCCTTTTTCCAAAAATTTACAGTAGCATCATGAATATCAACACAAAATAACGCTGAATTATCTAAATCAACTTTTAAAGGTGATCCAGTAATATCTAAAGATCTATCCAAAGATCCATTTTTTATCGAATTAATACTACTAGTAGTAATATCTAACAGAGATTCTGAAACCTATTTACTTTTATTTATTTAAATTCACCGTTTACTAGAAAACTAACCTTATATACTAAAGTTATTTCTTCGTCAACCTTAGTTAGAGCATTAATATATGTTGGAGTTTTTGTCACTTTTGCACATATACTATTCGCATTCATGGTATTAAGATGATAAACTTGAAAATTATCTATAATTACATTAAATAGTAATAAAAATAAACGTTTTCTCCAGATTGTTGACAGTTTAAATTTGAAAATCGTATATAACCTTGAAGTTAGTTACAAATGCGGACTGTTTTGGGTTTTGATGACTGTTCGTTTTATCACAATATTTTGTCGTTTTTAAACAGTAATATTATGAATAAATTATCAGTTAGTTGTTGGAAAGGAGAAAATAAATTTGTAGGTATAAATTTAAAAAAAGGGCGAAAATTAAAATGTAAAATATTAGAACTTTATTTGAAAATATAAAATTTACACTATGTTGTTTTTATTAAATTTCTTAAATTTTTAATATAACATAAGAACAAGTTTGTACTGGAAGAAAACCTGGTACAAATAAAATCAATCAAAAAAATGTTAATTTTGACAATAAAATATTATAATATAAATAGTAACACCATACAAATTATAAATGTGATTATACAATTAAAAATATAGTAAAATTAATTAGAATAATTAAACATTATACTGTACGCTGCAGTGATTCAAAAGAGCACTTCAAATATTACTCTACAATATATGAGCTAATGAAAACAATATAAATGCGAATGAATAAAATGAATGAAAAAAAGATTACTTATAATAAAAAAAAACTAATATTTATTACAAACGAAATGAGTACAATTTTAGACATTTGAAATATGAAAGAATATGATTTATTATTTTATTCAAATACTAAAATTCACGGTATAAATGCTAAATATAAACAAAATGTCTTTATTCCAAACGAGAATACGTCGGTAAACACATTCAAATAAAATTACAACAATACACGACAACCAAGTAAAATTTGTTCCTATTAAAAAAAAAATATTAATTATTTTCCGACGTTCTCTATTTGTATAATTATTTAGTTTTAAAGAAACTAATATTGCCACATCTTTATATAAATGAAATTTTTAAACCTTAAGAAATGGCAATCATTTAATCATCTTTATCAATTCGTAAATTGTATATTAATAATATAAATAATTATTTTAACAATGCCAAAGATTAGAAAGGTATTTTTTCTCATATATAGTTTTTGTTTTATTTAATTTTTAATAAAAGTTACACATTTGAAATCATTTTATTATAGTTTTACAGATATATTTAGAAAAACTACTTTGTAATAAACCGAGAAATAAAATGTATAACAGATTGTTTCAATAATCATTTATATCATTAGTTATTATTACGTTAAATGAACACTAATCACCATTATGCGGTGGTTCGAAAATATTAAGTAAATTTGAATTTCTGAATAAGAACAAAATTTTTTTTTAAAGAGTAAGTGCAAACCTTACGACACTAGCTGTCCGTTTTTTTTTTTAACAGTTTTATATTTATTGTGTGTGTGTGTGACCAACAATATTAAAACACATTATTGACACATCGAAGGGGTAATACAACTGTACATAGACGTGTTCAACCTGGCGTTTCGTTGAATCACGTCACGAATCACGGGTTGAATGTTGTTGTTTCCTTATGCTGGCTGCGAATGGGCACCTTTCTTGCCGATTAACGATTTGTGAATGTGCGGAATCACACCGCCGCCTGCAATTGTCGCCTTAATCAAGCTATCCAATTCTTCATCGCCTCGAATTGCGAGTTGCAAGTGACGCGGTGTAATACGCTTCACTTTCAAATCCTTGGACGCATTGCCGGCCAACTCCAATACCTATTGTGCAATATTATGAAATCGTATTATCCACATTGTACTATTTCAAAAAATATATTAAAACAACCACACGTAAAAGCTATCAATCCACCAAAATAACATTGAGAAACTTTTTGGTTTCTGTTACTGTTATTCCAGTTTGCAGAATTGTCATAATAAATACAATGAGCAAGGTATTAATACAGAAGCAGAAAGTTTCGCAATGTTACTTTGATGGACTTGTAGCTTAAGAGTAATATTATGATGTAATGTTGCGGAATTTAGTTCCCGCCAAAACATTACGGAAATATTAAAAACGGGCCATATACATAATTACTAAAATTAAGAAAAATACACTAACATAAATTCATATACTATAGAATTGAATACTATCATTTTCAAAGAATAAAACCAAATGCAAAATGAATAATACAAGCTTTAAGTAAACCATAACAAAGAAAACAAACTAGGCGGCCATTTTGAATACTTTACCTCGGCGGTTAAATACTCCAAAATAGCGGCAGAATAAACTGCTGCTGTAGCACCGACTCGTCCATGGCTCGTTGTCCTATTTTTCAAATGTCGATGTATTCTTCCCACAGGAAACTAGAAAAATAATTCATCAATTAACCTCTATTACGATATCGCCCAATATTGAATGTATGATTAAAATAATTCCTTATTAACAATTCAGTTATAAATAAATTGAACATCTTTATCAATTAAAAAAACCTATTTAAGCATTTTATTTATGTTGTTACATATTTAAATTGTTATTAGACTATCTAACCTACAATTGTTTGTATCACAAATTTGTCACAACTATAATTATTTAATCTAAATATTAAAAATGTATATCGAAAATAAAATTTTGTATCACATTTCTTCTTTTGTTGCCAAAAATTTATAAAAAAAATTATTAAAATTTAAAATAAAATAAATTAACTTTTAACTTCATTTAGCATAATGACTAATGCAACATTAAACAAATCAAGGTCTAATACCCTATATATCGTATTAAATATAGTAAAATAACAACAATACAATGAATGAAACAGTAAAACGAGACATGTCTTCGCTAAATAAAATAAAATTATCAATATGTCAATACCTGCAAACCGGCACGCGCCGAACGAGAAACAGCTTTCGCCTTCGCCTTTCCGGAATCCTTACCAGCTTTACCACCAGCCTGAAAAACGATGAAAAATGCACTAAATATTAGAGTTACGAGCACCAAATTTTGTCAGTAAACACAGGAAGGTACGGCAAACACGATGGTGTTTAAATCATTTCGATTACGTTAAAATATACCACGAAAACTCGTATCGACTTACCATGACGCTACACTTTCACAAGTCAAGAGCACTCGATTCTCGAACGAACTGTGCGTTACCGCGTACCCGCCAACCGAGCTCTAACGGAAATCAGACATATACACAACCACGTGACCTCGCGCAACCAATCAGCTTGCATATTATAAACCTAGTGTCTCGGTACGTTATAGACATCTATTGATCAGCATTTTGAACTAATAAATAAAAATCTATGGCTTGGCGTCACTTGTTTCAAATTGGAGGGAAAAAAAATTAAACAGCATTTATATTATCTTTACATGTATTACAAAAAAGAGAAGGTATAAAGAAAAAAATATTATGTAAAACTTATGTACATTTATTATTCAAGTATTTATTTTTTCGACTTAAAATATAATAATAATTACAAAATTGATTTTAACACAAAATAAAAAACACGTACAATTAAGTATTATATAAAATGGCAGTGTTTATTTATTGCTGACAAACATTTATTATATAAAAAATTAAAAATTTTCTATAATTTTTACATAAAAAAAAATTCTAAAATTTTAGCACCATGTATTCTGCATATTATTTAAAATAATGTTAGATACATATTTATAAAATTAATTCTAGTAAATTAGTACTTAGTTTATATCATTTTAAAGCTACATATATATATTTAGTTATCATCGTTGATTTCTTCACATTTATCTTCAACTTCCTCCTGTAACGTAAAAAGTACATATTTCAATTTTATATAATTGCATAAAATTACATTTTTATTTTACGCACCTGATCAATATCTAAACATTTAGTCCATTCTGCGAGATTAATACGATGATCATTATCAACATCGCAACTATCTAAGAATGGAGCGATGCAATGTTCAAGTGACATAAGAGGTGCACGAATTGGAAACAGTTCGTGACGAGAAATAGATCTGAAAAATATTCATTCATCGATCAATTTACGTTTTTCGAAACAACATTAAAATATAATAGAATTAAACAAATGTACGTAAAAGCTATAATTTGAATTATGTCATAATGTTATTTCCCTAATCGCTTTATCAACAAATGATTACCTGTCATGTGGATGTCCATCAAGGTCGCACCATTTCCAGATTGCAGCATTTGCCCAACGTCTTGTCATATTTGTTTCGGCTTCTCGTTCCATCTTAAGGTAATGTGAGCTCAGTTCTTGGCGATCAGCAAGGTCACGCATAATGTTGAATAACCAGTCCCTCATACGACGAGGAAAATCGGACATTTCTTCTGCAGTGCATTTCTGAAATATATAGAATTAATACTGTTCATTTTTACATCTACTTAAATATTTAAATAATTTTCGTAGCATTTCGTATAACATACATAAATTTACAAGGTTAAAATTAAAAAGCATTAATTTATTTGTAATTCAGTTTTTTTTTTTATATAAATAAAACGTTGATACTAAAAATTAATCCACAATAATGAGAATATAAATATTTATAAATTCATATTTCCAGCAAATTTTACTCAAATTATTATTAAAATTAATTTATATAATTAATTTCAATTTAAACTTAAATGTAAAATAAAAATAATATTTTAGATAGCAATTTACGTTTCGCTACTTATATCAACTTAATTCTTTAACTCAAAACATTAATTTTAGATGAGTAAAATGTGCAAATAAAATTTTATAAATCGATATTTAAAAATTGCCTTGGTAAAACTGCAAAGTCATTTTTTAATTATGATATTTTTAGATAGGAAAGTAAATGTATTAAAAAAATTAAAGCTACAATAAATTATTTTCACATAACAAAAAACAACTTATTTTTATAATAAATTCTGTTTTATCGAATTTTTCAACTTGTTCATAATTTATTAACACATACTATCAAATCAAATGTTTATAATCATATGTATATGAAATTAGGACAGAAATCGAATATGTCATATCCTAATTGCAGCACGTAAATTAAAATATAGGTCATTATTGTTAATTAGTTTTTACTTACGTATGCAAACTGCAAAGGTTATCATAAAAATATATCAGCTCGTCTCACAAAATCAATCAGTTATTATAAATTAATAAGAGTTTCAATTAGACATAGAATGTTTTTAATTTTGATATTTATTTTGAACGTTAACTAAATAATATTTTCAATTACTTTTATATGTTTTTGTTTGTAAAACAAATTAAAATAACTAATTACATTTTAAAATATGCTTTTGAGATACTTCCGCGTAAAAACATACGATTTTCTATTTTAAACGTATGTAACTCATAAAAATTAACAAAACGTTCTAACAATTATATATTATATTCATTAAAAATATGCCTAATAAATTCTCGAAAAAACAATGCATCATCTAAAATTACTTAAAAAAATCCTAAAATTTGTATTCAACTTGTAATTAATTTTAACAAAAATCATTCTTATATTTACAAATATGATTCCGAATTTGTCTGATATCATACCGGCATATCGCGACAAACTCCGTAATATTCAATATGCACGTGTTTGTATTCGTGTCCCTTGCAGCGTTCATCGCCGGAATCACACCAGCACCGATGCTGGTACACGGAGCAATCCGAGCCCCACGTTTCGTTGTGATTGGTGCAGACGCGCCGGCGCGGGTCCTGTTCGTCGGGGCACGTTTGGATGCAGACGCATCGTGGGTCGTTCTGATCGTCCAGCTCGCATACGCGACCCGCACCGCAATGCACTTTCGAACAGGGGTCTGAAAAAAAAAACAAATTATAACGACCGTTGGATGATTTCGATGAGTCATGTTTTTGTGGGTCTGATAGCTGCCAGTTGCGTGCAGTTTAATTTTCTTTTTTTTTTGCTGTTTGATTAATTTCTATATATTTATATTTAATGTATAATGACATACATTCATAAATTAATAATAATATGTATGATATACATGGTGATTCTAAATTAATATGCTTAACTTTGAAAATAGATTATTTCCATATATAAGTACATAATTAAAAAATGATATGAAATGATAATTTTAACGATATTAAAGGATAATAAAATAATATTGAAATGGAATTTTGTATAATTTATTTTTATTAAAAACTATTTTTGGAAATAAAATCGTTATAATTTTGAAGCTAGTAAAATTTAGACAGAATAACAAATAAATGTTACAGTAAACGTGGATTGTAAAGTAATCGCAAACTATTGTTAAACGTATTTCAAAGTTTAATACTAGGTGAAAAAAAGTTTGTAAAAATAACTAATTGATTAATCATTTGTTTTACTGTAACAAGTATATAAGTATCATGTATAAACTAAAATAAATTTACAATATTTTCCATGAAACCGAATAAATTAAAAATATTTCGAATATATATTTGTTTTTATAACTTTTTATCTATTTTAATAAGAAATTCTGGCATTTTCTATAAATCCAATGATTTATAAATGAGACAAATTTGCGTAGACTAAATAACAAAAATATTTTAAAATTTTGGAGTACTTTCTTCCAGCATAATGTGTTATCTTTTTCTTAATTTAATGCATTAAAATTTTCAACTATATATTAATTAAATCTTTTATTATAGCATTATTTCATCTACCTGTTTTCGAAATAAATATTTTTTTCTCTGTTAAAAACACAGTAATTTCAATTAAATATGTATGCCATTTATTATGAATAAAATTTAAATAGTAAATATTACCATAGAATGGTACTTTATTATCATCGAGTCGTTCTTGTTCGGCCTCATCTTTTTCTTTTTGTTCGCGTGCCCTTTCCGTTTCCCTATCGAGTTCAGCAAGACGCAATTTCTCTTCTTGCGCCCGCAAGGCATCGGCTGTCTCATCATCTTCCATCAACTGAAAAGCATCTTTTTCAGCCACTTCTGCGGACTGCTTCTTGTGATGGTGTACTCTTGCTTTCTTATGTTTCTTCTGCGTCAATAAAAACAATTCATTAATACATATAAATTAATATCCTTTAATTAAGTGTTCCTCAAAGTTATGGCATTCGAAGAGCTGTAAAAACATATAACTACCACCATTAACATTGACGATTGTGATTACTGTATAATCTCGTCGTACGAACTTGCTTGCATATTATTATTAGGCGCGCCACACTTTGAGAAACACTGCTTTAATTCTTTTAACTTTTAACCCTTATGCTATTAATAATTGTGAGTAACCAATTTGGTATCTGTATTATCTTAATAAAACTTTTTTCAATTCGTAAAATATTGGGTTTTTAAATAAATTTATATAACTCTGACGCGAATTATTTTAGTTGAATGAACAACTTATTTCTGCATATCAGTAATATTATTTATTATTTTTCAAGTATTAGGTATACAACTTGTTTAAAAAAAAATTACAAAAAAGATAAAATATATAAACAAAAGATTTATTAATTTCTGTTTACTATGCCTTGTATAGAAATTTATGTTATTACTGTTTTGCTTAGTAAAAAATTATTTATTGCTATATTTGTTATTCCATTTTAAAGATCATTTTTAGAAATTTTTATTTATTTTCCAAAAAATGTTTATAAAGTTATTTGATTACTATTATTAAAAATAAAATTACTAGAATCAAAACGTAGTAAAATGGTTAAGAAAATGCTAAATTATACCTTTAAAAACTATTCTGCGTTCTGCCATATAATAAAATATGTAAAATAAAACTGTTTAAGTTTAAAGTTCTGTATTAATATTTATTTATAATCGATGTTTCGACAAACTAAACGTCCGTCTTCATTTGTATTATTTTTCCTAATAAAGACGGATGTTAAGTTCGTCGAAACGTCGATTATAAATAAATATTAATACAGAACTTTAACCTAAAGTAGTTTTATTTTAATATAATGAGTTCTGAAAGATTTTTTTACTATGTTAATAAAATATGTGATAACAGAAACAGAAACTTATTGAATTTGTTTATATTGCTGGGTTCCATATATGTTGTTCATGTGAGAACAAATAAGATTCATATCATACGAATAATACGCGTTTATGGAATAATAATTATATTCGTATACTCAATAATTTTCTTAACTGCATCATATCGCTAAATATTCATGATAAATAACAAATATTTATTATTACATGTATGAATCTGACTTCATAAACGAATATGTGCTTTTATATCGATAAATTCGATGCGTTTTAGTTACTATTACAATGCTATTACCTAGATTGATATCAATCGCTTATCAAAAACTTGAAACAATTGAAATTGGGTTTAGGTTTATAACTAAAAGTTTCTGAGAAAAATGATTTCATTAAAATTGGAAACTTCAAAGATTTATGATTTACGAGTGTTGTTTCATTTATCGCCAGAGTTTATATTACAATTCAACGAATTAAATTTCATAAACAAACAAACTTACTGGTTTGTGTTCATCTGCAAAAGCGCTGCAGACAAATAGAGCCAGTACAATGGCTAGAGCCACGTAGCGGGCTTTCATTTTGAACCTGAAACAATAAATATTTATAAATAAATATGTTACATTTTAATAAAAAATTTCTTTTAATTATTGTATTCCTATAAACTAAGCGTATCAATTTAGTAATTTTAATGAATTGCTATATTTAATAATATTATCTTTCGTGGTATCAGCGACAGTTAGCTCATATTAAGATAATGGTTTGTTTTTTTTCAAAGAATGACACTATATCTTTCCGAGATGATAAATGTGAACTCATTTGATGGGAAAAATGTTATTTATGTTAATGTGAATATAATTTCAAAGAAATGTATTTGTATATGTATATAGGTGTACAAATAAAAGAATAAAATAAATTGTAATTTCTATTTGATTATAATGTTTTTAAATAAATTTCAAATTTGAATAGCAAATTATTTATATTTAACTTTAAAACGCTTATTATGTTAAACATAGTACAAGTTGGTTTATTCGGCACGTGGCGATACTAGCAAGTTTCCTGATATCGAAATTTGCAGGATAAAATTGTGTACATATTTTAATTCGATACAAAGTATAGTTTAATACAAACGTTATATATTCTGTATTTAATTAATTATTTCATAAAGTAAAACATAAATAAAGTTATATATATATATAAATATATATATATATATATATATATATATATATATATATATATATATATGTATATATAATAAAAAATAAATAAATTTTATTTACTGATTTAAGAGAATTAATTGATAAATATCAGTTTTCTTTATGCGTTCTTAGTGTTTATGCTAATTACATTCGGTTCTAGATTATATTATATATCACGGTATTTTTTGAAATCCAATTTAATTTTATAAATTAAAACGTCTTTAGGTTGTAGTTCTGTGTTAATTTTTATTGATAATCAATATTTCCACGTATTCAATTACATCTTCAGCAGGAATGACCATATACAGTAAATATAAACAGACTGTATTGTATATATCATTTGTATTATTTTTCCTGATAAAGATATACATTGAGTACGTCGAAACGTCGACTATTAATAAAAATGAATACAGAACTACAGCCATAAGCCGTTTAATTTTAATATAATGAGCTCTGAAAGATTTTTTACTATGTTATTTTATGTTTGCAAATGTCATTTAAAATATTTGTATAAAATATTTCTATATCGAATAAAAAATTCGCAACGCATAACAACAACGTAAGTATTTATAATTTACTTATTTATGTGTACCTATACAAAAAGTTCAGAATAAATTGAAAATATGTATCTATTAAAATTATTACATGTTGTAAAATACTGATAATTTTATCATGTTCTATAATTATATATGTGACATACCTAGTTATAACAGTACAAATGTAAATAAAAAATATTTTATGAATTTAGTTAATTTTATTTATGTTATTTTAATATAAAAATATCCTGCGAAATATGATGTCTGAGCATAATTAGCTTGGGGGATTCCCAGATCTTATTTTCAGCTGTATCATATTGTATTAACTCATGTTACAGTTTCTGAGAGATATTAAAATTTTTAAAAACTGTTTAATTCTTAGAGGTCTTAGACGTAGGAGTGACCACCTCTCCGGTTTTCACCCGGAGTCTCCGGTTTTTCAACTGAATCTCCGGCCTCCGGGTTATTTGTTGTAATCTCCGGATTTAAATGTAGTCATATGGTTTTAAGTTAAAAAAAAAATAAGTTATTACTATGATCAGTGATAAATTTATAGTCAAATCAAAATATTATTTAGTTTAATGTATAAGCGTTGAAACGAATTTCAAAATTATATGATTGTATTCAAATTAAAATGTTTTTATGTTAAAAAATAGTAATTTTAATGTATTAAGTTTTTTATAACATACAAGAGTCTGAAAATTCCAAAGAAAGTTTATTATCTCATTTGTTTATACATATATGTATATTACATATACGTTCACGCTATAAAAACGTGGCACAAATTCTTGTCATTCAAACAGAATTAATTTACCCCAAATATCTAGATATGTAATTTTTGTTTCATTCATAATACCTCTCATTATGCTAACCCATTTAATTCACCCATCGGATGTCTATTACTTACATCAGATATTTGTTCAAAATAGGTTTAACTATTTTATTAAAAACTGATATCTACTTTTGCAACAACATTTTTTCCCCAATTTTGCAAATATCGTACTCCATGCAAAAAATTCATTTTTACAACAATATTTTTTTTTTATACTTGTGCAATCAAACTAAACTATTAACCCATTTCTGGCCAAACTAAAAGAACGTTTAAAAAAACTTATTTTTTTTTGTGTATTCTAGTTTATAGAGTCCTAATGTAGAAAAATACGCGCTGGAAAAATTTTTACCTATTGTTCTAGTGAGAGAAACAAACTGTTGCGTTTTCGCATCAACGGCCGAATGTGGTATAAGAATTCTGACAAAAAATTAATATCAATTTGTAATTATAGTTGATGTTGTTGTGATTTCGCCGTCACAATCTTTTTCATCTGTCGGGATATTGTTTGATGGAATCACAACATCAATTTCTTCTGAGTCGGACAATTCGTCGACTTGTGATTCCACTTCTTGCAAATTTCGTCCTTTTGAAGATCTGGACTTTTTTCCACTCGCAGATTTTCTTTTTCGTCCAGTCATTTCGAACAGTTCGAACCAAAAAGCCAATTTACACTGCCACGCAACGAAAAATCATCCAAAATGCGAAGCAAAAATGCGTTAGTTACATCAAATGTAAGCGCGCTAAGCCGTGTTATGATTATACGGCGCAGCGCCAATACGCGCTTGCGATATAACGTTTCAAGCCGTTGTTGCGAAAACGCAACACCATGTTCAAAGTGTTGTAAATAAACAAAGAATAATAAGATATCCACAAATTTTGTATTAATTCAATTTATTGTAAACTACTAAATAAAACTCTAACAATAGGGAACTTAATTTATTGTTATTGTTTATTTTATTTCGTTTTCAATTGGACGAGTTTGATTTTCCAAAAATGACCGTATTGTCTAAATTTATAAAAAAATCAATATTCATATTAATTACATTAAAAAAATTGTTATGATATCTTCAAACCTCAAACTTTAAAATGTACATTTGATTTTTGTATTTACAATTGTTTTGATATGGAAAAAAAAATCATGAAGTCTCCGTTGCGAAAACGCATCAACGGCCTAAAATGGGTTAATCAAATTTGCTTTTAAAAAAATATGAGTAACATACAAGGAAGTAATTATGAAGAATTTTGTTATTAAAAATTAAAAAATTTATATCAACATAAATACAATTATTGATCCTCTCGGAAGAAAATGAGATAAACATATTTTTAGCATGTAAATGTGATACGCAATTTTATATTATACAACAGCCCCCACATCTCAAAGCTACGTCGCGTCGTACCGATTATATGAATGTTAAATTTATACAAATATTGATTTTATATGCAATATGTACATTTTTATAAATTTTTAACAATATCTCCGTCAGACATTATCTTTGAAATTATCTGTATTTCTTTTTTATATCTATATTTATACATTATATTCATATTAGTGCATTAAATTACTGTAAAACTTGTACAGAGATCTGTTGTAGGGGCGTAATGAAGGAAAACAGATCTCTTACGCGGGCCTTACACGGTCAATCAGGAAGCCCCTACACTTATATTGACTTTGACACTTGTCTTGGACCTTACATCTTCAATCAGAATGTCAATCTTCGTTCTGAATGTCATTCCGAATGATCTTGTATGGCTTTAAGATTGCACATACAATTAACAACAAATTGTAAGAAGATAACTATAGATTGTCCGTCAGTCTAAAATACAGTCAGTGCAGCAAGCATATTTTATTTCTTATTAACGTAACGTATCTGTTGATAGTGTACGATTGAAGCACGTAGATGAGTTTGTGTATTTGGGTAGTTTTGTTAAAAGCTGGCCTCTTTAATCGAGAGATTTAATGACTAGTAAATGCTGATTGTATGATATTGATACGTATATATAATGTGTACAAATGCAGTATTAGTGCCTACATTGATTTATGGTATAGTGAGTGTTGAATTTGATTGCAAAAGAATAAAAGAAAAATGATTGCTGTAGAAATAATATTTTTACGTGATGTTACCAGGCACGATTGGCTGCGAAATACATTGGTGTGTGAAGTGTATAATCACAGATCTGTGGTATAATATTGAAAAAAAAATGTTGAAGCAATAGTTGATGTAAATCAATTGAAATGGTTTTAAAGAAATATCTAATGAGCGTTTGATTAAAAAAAATATGGGATTGATATTAAAGGTGTATGCCTGCGTAAACGTCCGATGAGTAGATGGATATGTATGAAAAATATTATAAATGTGCTTGTCTGGATAGGAATGTTTGACGAAAACTAATTTCTGTTTGAATAAAAAAGAGTTTGTGCCACACCCTTATGATTGAATATGTATATGTATGTTTGTATTTTGAAAGTCATGTCAAAATTTGAAATAGTTTATAATATATTTAAAAACTTATTGTTGCAAATTTTCCATTCAAAAAATTGTAAATAAAATATATTTTAGTTTTTAGTATTGAAAAAATATTGTCTAAACATTAATAGTCAAACAAGTAGTATGTTAACCAGAGAATGATGTAATCTGTAGCTGGTAAGAAGGCGTATCGTTTGAGAAATATAAGAATGACGGCATATGTTCCGTTTAGTGCGAAGCAAGCTTGTTAAACCAATAATTTCTCATAAACACAAGCAAGCAGTCTTTCGATACACATATTAAAATGTGTTTGTTTATCGCATCTGAATTAAAAGGATGACATTATGAGCACAAGTGTCATGGCACAGAAACATTAAAAAAAAGTTCTATATATGTATCGTTATCCAATAAAAAACGGGCCATTTCCTTATCGTACTGTTATTAGACAATGATAGTACTAAGGTTACAAAAATTGCGACATAGGACCAAATTAGACACCAAAATAAGCTATTTTTATTTATTCGCCATGTGATATCGTAAATAATATTTTAATTGAATTTGTTGGTATTCTTTATTTAAATAAAATTATTCACTATATAGCAAAGACGAAGAATGTGATGCGAACGACATATAATCATTAATTAGTCTTAAAATAAAAAGTACATAGTTTTTTTAATAACATAAAAATTATGTATACTTACATTTAAATGTAACAAAATTGAATTTTCGAAATAAAAAAAATAATATTTATATTATACAATTAAGATTTAATTATTTTTCAAATTTAAATAAAATGCACACAAATTTTCTCAAAATAGTTTGAACATTTTGTTTTAAATTCTTAAAATAATTGCACATTTTCTAAATTTAGATTATTTATATTTTGTAATTATAAATAAGCAGATAATGCTGAAATTATACCATTATTATTATTATTAAAATTAAAATATGTTTTTCAAATGTTTTGTCGCATTTATTACGAAAAATGTAAATGCTAAAAAATTAAAAATTGCAAATATACTTACATATTAACATCGATAAATCGAAAAACATTGTTTAAAATTTACAATATTTACAAATATAAATAATAGTTAATCTTACTTATCTTAATGCAAAATTTACAAATAAATAGTAGTACTTTAAAACATCACTCAAAAATAATGTCAAATGTCGCGGAAGTAATGAGTCTTGTATCAATATTGCAAGACAAAATGCAAATATTTAATATGTATTGAGATCTATTTATAAACAATATTTGACATGGCATTTCTAAATCTTTATATATAAAAAAAAAAATTTAATAATCTAACTATCTTTTGTTAAATACAAGTTACAATCAAATTTTATTTAATTAGAATTAAAAGTGACTACAAAATTTTTAATACATTCTTTTTTCAACTTAATTAATAATGCTTGCACTTTTCTTTATTTAGACATTTAAAAATTGAACATTAGCACTTTACATTTAATAATACTCAAAAATATTGAGATTTTAAATTTATTAAATTTCACAATGACAATACGAACATTTATTTGTTCAATGTCCTAGTATTGCACTTTACATTTGTTATACTTTTGGTAATATATTTAAAAATTTTAATTGTCCTGGCACAATTCTTTAAAGTGATATTTAACAATAATGACGTGTTAGACATATGCAGTAAAATAATTTAACTGCATTTTGAAATAACTATGACAACTAAACTTCATGGTCAATCTAAAAATAAAATCTTTAAACATGTACAAGTTTTGTTTTACAAAATGTATTGTATACTATTTTAAATTTTCGAAGAAATGTTATAGATTTTTGTTTCTACAATTCTGTGCAGTTATAAATACATATTTGTTTAACTAAACCGCAAAAAATATGATTTCAATATTACCAAACAATATTATAAGAATTTGAATAAGTTTAATATGCAAATTTTATATTTTTATAATACTGATATATTCGGTTTCCAAAAATATTATATTATATTAAATAATTATGTAAAAAGAAAACACTGCATTAAAAAGCTTGTTGATATAATTTATGTTAGTTAAATTTAAGATAAAATATCAGCAATTATTTTCCAAATTCTAAGTAAACATATACATAACAACAAATGTTTCAAAAGTTGTTTCTGTTTTTAACAATACAGCCAAATAAACATTCGATAAATCAATATTAATAAAAAACAGTAAACAATATATTGTTAATGTAACGTAACTAATGTTTAAAATAATTTTGATTGCAAATAAGGTAACTTTCTCTCCAGTTTGCACCTGGAGTCTCGTTTTTAATCATTTTCCTTCAGGATTCAGATTGTAGTGATTACGACATTAATAATGATAATATCTTTATTATTTTATTGAATATAAGGTATGATTTAGAACATATATTTTAAATTATAATTATTTTTGTACTAAAAATTTGTAATCATATTTCCGTTGTAATTTTCTCATGTTGCGTGTTTAGTATTAGGGTATTAGCGAAAGAATTTAACATTTTCGTTAAATTCTAATAAAAATTGATTACTCCTAATTGCAAATTACAACAATATTTTATTCTAACCTATAATTTAATTCTAACATCAAATTTTATTTTATATAAAAATTGTTAATTCAATTTATTTATAACTTATATCTATTTTCAATTTGATAATCTGTAATACATTTAAGAAATCTGCCGATAAATACACCAATACACAAATAGTTTAATAGAATAAAAAAAAATCTAATAAAAGATTATTAAGTTTATTTTTAAAGATGTAAGAATGTTATTGTTATCATCAAAAGACAAGCAAATTTGTAATCAAAACTTTTATATACAATCATTGATTATAATAATACATATTATTATTATATAATCAATGTTACAACATACAAGTATAAATTTATATAATTTATTTCACTTTTTGTATTCGCTCCGATATATTCCAAAATCGTCTACTTTTTATTTTAAAGAACTTAAATTTTAATAATCGAATCAACCTTAACAATTAATTCCGTATTTTAAAAATTCTCGATCAGAAGAATTATTAAAACTAATAATCAACGTTTTCAATTAGTACTATGGTTTAAGTGATTTTTTTAATAGTCTATAAAACAAAAATTAACCGAGTTACATTTCCAAGCCATAATAATTTTACGAATTAAAATTGATCTCAAACTACATAAACATATGTAATAGTTTGTTACATTAAATCTTATTTCCACATGGGTCACATTATGTCAGATAGTTCATGGACGATAAAAGTCTATGGCATGCCAAGATTTAGGACGATTGAATATACATAATAGATAAATAATAAATACATAAGCGGTTCTGGTTTCTTTCATTATGTAAATGATCTAGATGCGATGAGTTAACGAACTATATAAGTAACGCATTTTGCTTCTGTATGTTTCTGTTTTACAGCGAGAGTAAAAACTAACAAACTAGAGAAACAGATGTAAACATATGAAATACTGTTTACCATATGTTCGATTTTATTTTGCCGAAGATATTTTAGGTCTTTCAAGTAAATAAACATGGTAATTTACCTATTAGTATACTGATTCATCTGTCAAGAATATTAGAAAATAAATATATATTTGTACTTTTTTCATAATTTTTATAGAAAGTATAGAATATAGATATTCCGCAATATTCGTTAATATAAAAAAATTATTTACATTTTAAAAACTGAAATAAATAAGAATTGTTAATTTAGATTAAATATATTATATTATTATTGGCCGTTTTTCTATAATAAAAACTGTAAATATTCTAGAATATTCTTTGTCATAAAGACCTGCTTGTTCCATTTGAACAACGAAATGTTTGAAATACAGAACACATATTTCTATGTTGAGTTCTAAATTTTGATATTTGATTCGGATATACAAAACAAAAATGGTAATGTATCGTTTTTTAACGATTAAAATTGTGCTTTTAATTTTTTTAAAATAAGTAATTTATATACATAAATTTACATGAATTTTTATTAAATATTCTAAAAAATATTTTAAAATTGAAATAATCTTTTTAGAAATAAGAAAATATTTTATTATTACTTGTCTTATAATTATAAAACATAAAAAAAAATAATAACTATTTTATTTATATGAACCTTATAACTTTCAGGACCTCCAGACTTTTTTATCTTTATGAGTTTTTGGGAAATGTACAGTTTGATTTTTTTTATAAACCGAAATTTTTTTGTAGATATGTCCTAATTATAGCCTTACCATAATTATTACATAAACTGTTTCAAAATAATATTTATCCTATACAAAATAATCAAATTAAATATTATCAAATAGATCTACATAAATTATATATTTACATATTTCCTCATGCATAGATAAATGCATAAAATAACCAGTTTTTTAATCAGATATATTTTTAGAAATATTTCGAATATTATTGTACTAGTTATGATGAATGTAATAATTTAAAAAATGCCAGTTTGTAATTGAGTCCGCAATTAAACTGACAAAGATTTAAGATATCTCAATTCAGATGAAACAGGAAAGCGTGTTTTAATTACATATCGCGACGGATGTGACATTTAGATAGAAAAATTCGCCCACATCTTTGCGCAAACTATACAAACACAAACACAAGTGAATTCGACCTTATTAGCGATTAAGCGCATATGTTCCGCGCGCGCTTGTTATAAAATGATCTCATTGCGGTCGCAAACATAAAATTTACGATACAAACTAATCGTGCTGAAAATGCTTGATGCAATCGATCAAAATAGAGCTGTTCCGATTAAACGATATAGTTTCATGTAACCATTGTTTTCGATTGTGATTTTTGCGTTATCGCGCTTACGAGCTCTCATTTTTTATATTTTTTTTTTTTCGACAAGGAACAGGTTTCGATCTTAATGCAGCCCATATATGGATGCTACTGTCAATATCTCCTTTATTTGTGTTACTACCACAAACTTTTCAAGTTATTTCTACAATAGAATTTTGAAATTCTATTCAAATTTAACCTGATGGTATTTTCGGTGTAGGTCAAAGTATTCTATTTGAAATGTGCCGAATGCTGTGTACAGGTAAAAAATGTTAAAACGATGTAAAAAAAGAATACTTTTTGCTCAGCTAATAAAATGTTTATTAAATAAAAAATATCCATTGATATTTACAGAAAATATTGATACGATTTTAAATTCAATGATTGATTAAGTAACCAATTTATTTTTGTTTTTGTTAATAATTGTTGTTTGTTATTTATTGTGTTTAAAATATTTTTGCATTTTTATAAATAACATTTTATAACATTAGCAAAAATTATTAAAAACATGTGGGTAAATTCTCATTGTCATTTGTTAGTATGTATGGGCGGAATCCGATGACTAAAAATTTTCGACTTTCGTTTTTGAAACTAGCACAATTGTTTATTTCAGCAAATTTATTAGGGCTATTGTACAATGACATTAATCAAAAAAATAATTGTTTATCGTCAAATAAAAATATCTCCTAGCATATAAAAGTAATAAGGTCTTTCGTTATCATTAAAATAAAAATCGTTTCTTTAAAATTAGTACAAAGTAATAGATTTCAATTGTTGCTATTCAATAAACGATTTGTATAAAAAATTATGTTCCAAATAACTTATTTTATTGCATATAAAATAAATTCCAATATGACAATAAACAAAACATATTTAACAATTATTCTAGATTTTGTATATTGTAATGCAAAAGTACTTTTAACATTTTCACTTGAAATGAAAGTAAGTTTATAGAATAAGATAAAGTTGAAAGATATAAAAGAATACGTACGTTTATATGCCGAAGACCTCCGAAGAATTGTCGACACTATCACAACCTTAGCCAGCCAACGACTGATGCTGTAAGCAACTCGAAGAAATAGTTTTTAGCTGGAGCGCAAGAGCTGGTCCAGCAATTAAAATCTAGCATATGTAATGAATTTGCCTGCTGTTTTATAATCATGTAATTTCCCCGTCATATTAAAAGTCAGCTGTTCGGTGTCATCTTGCGGAAAATTGTTAAAACGTTTTACCAGATTCACTTTTTCAATATGTGCTAGATATTATGTATATTATAGTTCCTGTATCTTCTTTATATAAGTGCATTGATTTCAAACTGAAAAATTACAAGTTATTAACTGAAATTCACTTGATATTCTATAGATGTTTTAAAGTTCTTAACTAATAACTTGTATATATTTTTTTAACATTAATTTTAAATGTATCAACCGAATATTCAGCTCTTCTTTATAATCAAATATAATTTGTATTTAATATTTTTAAATCTACATAGTTAAATAGTTTTGAAAAATAATAATATATAATTTGAAACATCAAATAGCGCTTTTAATTAAAATCACAACAAAAAAAGGTCATATGAATATGAGCCAATACGATTTATAAATTTAGTATAATCATTTATTTCTGGAACTACTAAATTTAAAATTGGTAAGATATCTAACGATCTTAATTTTGCAATTAAAAATGTATCAACAAAAATATTCTAAGTGAAATATAATTTTTTTTTTATTGTTTGAGAGAAAATCTGTACTCGTATGTCAATATCAACAATGTGCATTAGGAAAATATAATAAAATATTATTTTTTATTCACTGCCTGAGGTAACTTACGTTTATTATTATTTTTTTTAAATAATATATAAAACAGGAATAGTTAGCATAATGTAAAGCAGTTATTAACCTGTAATAACCAAGTATAATTTCAACATTTCATCTTATAAAAATTTTGTTTACATTAAAAAATAAATAGTTAAAATACGATTGAAAACAAAAAAAAACAATGAACTAATTAATTTCTTTTTAGCATTTTAACTGTATTTTTGACTAGTGGAGCTTGTACAATAGTCTTACTGTTTACAAAACGGAATGCTGCTTTGGCTAGAGGGAGAAAGATGCAGGATTAGGTGTGTTTAGGTTCAATCCATAGAAGAGCAAAGGCGGACTGTTCTTATTAATTTTTTCTTTCTGTGTATCTGGACGGTTATCACAGGATATAAGGAGAGAATACTGAAAATGATAAATGAGAGAGAGAAATAATCACGACTAAAATGTGCAAATTCTGCTTAGACCATATTTATTCAATATTTGTCGCATAAAATAAAAGACAAGTAGTATTAGTCCATAAAAGAAAATAAATTCGGATAATTATCATATATGTGATTTGATTAAAAAAAAAATAAGTACTAATATCACATAATTTTTTCACGATTTTGTTTTTTTAATAAATACACGTACCGTACACATGACTAAAATGGCGATTTATCATTTTATAAAAAGAATTTGCACGATTTTGTCTCAAGGAACAAGGCAGCGAAAAGCTACAAAATGCAATTGTTTCTAAAAAATAATTAACAAAGATCAAACCACACGCTGATAATGAAAAATAGATACATATTATTCAAAATAGTAATTACCTAAAATTATTAATAAGATATTTGTAGAAAAAAAAACACTCGCGCTTGTTACTCATAATTGCAGTTATTTATTAAGAAACAATCAAGTTTCAGCCTTTATTTTTTTTTAATTAAATACTCTAACCCACTCACTTTTGGAATCACTCAAAGCCTTAATTAATATACAAACTATTAGTGTGTTGATAAAAAGGCCTTGTTAAATATTGTTTTATGATATCAGTAGCGGCACCGACTCGGGTCAACTTTCAGTATTTATTATTCGGATTAATTTTAAAAATCGTTTCGTTTAATGCGAATAAAAACTTGTGTAAAACAAAAAAAATAAGAAAAAGCCGAATATAAATTAGCAATACAACATTGTTTTTTTTTTCTCTCGTCGTATTGCATATACGCTATACATCCAAATATATTTCATACGTGTAATCATAAAAAAGTAGTAAAAAGTTATGTAAAAAAACAATTATTTAACCAAACAAGTGTTTTATTTTGTATATTACTATAATTTACATATAACAACAAAAACCTTCAATAGCTTCATATTTTTTAAACAATAAATTTACGATTATATTTTTTCTATCACAAATATTATCGTTTAAGATATTGTACTGTTGAAGATTTGTTCATTGAATCACAATTTTTCAACATTAACTGTTGAATTATGTTGAAGAAAAAACAACAAAGCTATCAAAATGTAAAAGATATTTGAGTGGCCACACTTGTTTGTTTACAATTTTGTTATAAGTAAGAATAAAAATAATATATATATATATATATAATAGCGAGACAAAAATACGAGACAATTCATAAAAAAAAAAAACAAATCAAAACAATTAATCGTATTTAAGTCGAAGAAGTGGACATTAAACAACAAAAATCATTACATCATTTTAACCGCGAATTATAATGATAAATAATATTGCACAAATATTTTGAATCACATATGTTCATAACATGAGTATAACTGATGATAAATTTAGTGCAACCGATGTATACTACCCCAATAAATATATTTTTTCTACTTTAGTTACGGTTAAAGCGCAAAATATACCATCATTTATTATTTTTTTCTTTTTTTGTACAATTAATAAGAAAGTTCTAGAAATTCTTTATCTGTTTTGAACATGATAAATGACGTCAAATTTTCAATAAAATACTAATCAACATTTAAAACTTAATCTCTATATTATTTAACGTTATTTAAGTAGTATAGTAATTCAAAACATGGATGTTTTTTTCCCCTACGCAATATTATTGTATGTATAAATCGTGATCTAAAATGAAGTTTAAGTTTTGTTGGGCAATATAGAAATAAAATTGACCAGAATACGGTACGGTGAAGTTAACAGTACAGTTTTACAGTCCGCGTCCGCGCTATTGGCACTAATAACACACGATACGAAACGGGGGCGAAGGCTCGCTAGCTCTAGCCACTGCAACCGAACCGGAGATAAAACCCAAAGTATATATGTATATAAGAACACTGTACACGAAACCACTGTTGTAGAAATCAACAATTTCTTTCATTATTAAATTATTTTACTAAAACATTGTTATCATACTTTTTGAACGATGATTACTTGGTTATGTATGTATATAATAAAATCGAATGTTCCGCGCGTTATGTTACAACAATTAATACGAAAAACAATGAATTGAATTTCTCTTGATTGATGAGCAGTAGCAAGGAGCCGCCAACTGACGAGGAGCACTAGAAACAAAACCGTCACAAAGTCCGCCAATCGCCTAATGGATGAATAAAATCACACACAATTCATGAACCGAACATATGAACGTACGCGTACGTGTTCCTATTTAATGATCATTAAGAATTAATGACTTTCATTTCCTCAAGGTAGTTTTAACAAACAGTTTTGTCGTCACACAATATTTACTTAAAAATAGTCCACTTTTTCTACAGTACACCATTTTGAATTGAATATTATTGTGCTGTAGCGCTTTCTTCCTTTTTTTTTGTTATTTTCATAATACTCGGATCACGTTTTTCGCTTTTAGGGGGAAAATCGCTACGCTTTTATGCAAAGATTGGTAATAATGTAGATGAGAGTTCCGTGATTTTTATTTAGTGTTGTAATTTGTTTGTTAATGAAGATAGTAGAAGTGAGCGGCTAGCGTCGGTTATTGTAGCTGTTGCCGCCGCCGCCGCCTCCAGGGCCGCGGTTCGCATTCTGTCCGCCTCGGTTCTCGCCGCCGCCACGCTGGAAGTTACCGCCACCGCGTGGTGGACCGCGGTGACCCATGCCACCTGCTCCGCCGCGCATCATTCCACCGGGACCGCCACCCGAATGCGGACCCATACCACTGTTTGGCCGGCCCAAGCCTTGATTGTCTTGGCCACTGTTGCTCATTCGACCGCCGCCATCCTGTCGGGGACGAGTCTTCTTCTCTTCCACATTCAGTTTCTGACCGTTTTCACTGTTTGGCGGGAAGTAAAGAGGCTAAACAGAACGAAATTTATTCAATTCATTAAAATTCTACATTATTTTACATAAATCAAACACATTGTAGTGAAATAAATGTTTGTAATTCATTCAAATTCAACAATCATTAAAAATTATTTAAATGAAATGAAAAATTACAGTTTCCTATTGCATATATTATCCCACAAATTTAAATATAATAAAATTTAAATTTGGTCTACTGATATGCTATAAATAAATGAATTAATATCGCAAAGGTTAATTACCTTAGCTGCGAGACAATTTTGCACAGACTGTTGATCTTCGTACGTGATGAATCCGTAATTAGGTGGCACTCGTGCACCAGGCACACTCTTTGACACTGGCTTACTGTGAATACGCAGTTCAACAATCGCACCAAATTGACAGAACAACTCTCTTAGATCCTCTTCGGTTGCGTTTCGTGGCAAATTACCCAAGAACAACTGATGGTTATCGTTATACTGCGAATTATTACCACCGGCATTATTGCCCAAGCCGCCCGTTTGTGACCGTCTGCGTTCGTCTGAAAAAAATCGGAAAAAATAAATCCGAATATTTTTTTAATAAAAAGTTAATTTACCATTATCATCATTAAAACTGGTCCGGTTTGATCCGCGCGTATCTTGTCGGGGTGCATTGCGGGCGCCAGTATTGCCACCTTGTCTAGGACCACGATTCATGTTGTTACGTTGTCCCATTGGTTGTGCTGTTGTTGATCCGCCCAACATGTTGTT
This sequence comes from Clivina fossor, assembly GCA_963966155.1. Classification (NCBI taxonomy): domain Eukaryota; kingdom Metazoa; phylum Arthropoda; class Insecta; order Coleoptera; family Carabidae; genus Clivina; species Clivina fossor. Next base: position 7,614,713 of record OZ014564.1, on the reverse strand, counting down.
TTGCTCTCGGTTGTCCAGTCGGTTTACAGGTGGCTAAAATTAAAACGTCAAAACAAAGATAAAATTTATTTGACTAAATTTAATAAATTACTAGGTAATTTACTATTATTCTTTAATATCGAAAAAAACTTATTTATTAGCAAAATAAAATAATAAAGCTAGTTTTGACTTTTATGGCATGATAAATTTCTTGATCAAGTTTTTCCGATAAAATATTTCTTCTCATTTAAAACTGCTAAATAATAATCTAGAATAGTATCAGTAAAATTATACTAACAGGTGATGTTGCAGGTTTCATCGTTTGGTTTGGACTTGTAGACATTGCAGCTGAAGCAAATGTACCAGTTGAACTACCGCCAGATTTTACCAAAGTTGCGTATGTTTTGGGTTCATTTGAAATAACTAAAAATATGTACATTTAATATTTAATTAATCATATATTCTTCATAAAACTTTTAATATTTTATACATTTTTTTTTTTAAATTGTTAGTAATTAATTAAAATGAAAATCGATTGATATTCAATATAAATAATTAATCACTATTTAATATTGCATATATTCAATCCCCCAAATACAAATATTGATAATTTGAAGTTGGTCTACTAATATGCATTTTCTATTATTACTTATTTACACTGTTTAGATAATTTATCTAATAAACAAAAATAAATCTAAAATATTTATGGATAATACTTTTCATTATATTCATCAGAAAAACAGCTGTGTTTTTTTTACATTCTACTCTGATCAGTAAATCTTTTAAATAAGCTGAGCTAAGCCGAGTTTTGCTGAGTGAGTTGTATTGATAAATAAAACAGTATATTTGAAAGTGACGTTTAAAATCGTAAGTTCCACATATTATATAACCTAAAATATTAGATGTATTTGGATTGTTTGCGTTGATAATTTATTGCAACTCGCCGGGGATATCTATTGTTTGATTTCAAAATAAAATATTCAAATAGAAATGTCAACCAGTATCAAACACGTTATCAAATCTGAAACTAGGAAAATTTGAATTGCGCATGTGCGCTCACTTGAATCTCAGCTAAGCACTAGCTTAATATGCAACTCAGTATCGGTAACGGGGGGAAGCAATTCACTCACTTCCAACTCAGTTACGAGACGATAAATAAAACATCTATTATTTCAAGGTTATTGATATTTGCTCATCTGAGCTGAGTTTTTCGGTAAAAAAAAAACACAGCTATTGCAATATACATTTTTTTTAATAATAAACAATCACGTCATATACTAATTAGGGTAACAAACTCTTAATTAAATATTAGAATAATCATAATAATAATAATTAAAACTTACCAGCTTCTTGAACCGGAACATCATCTTGAATAGGCGGCTGCTCTGTCTGTTCACTGGTGATTTTATCATCGCACCATGATTCTTCCTGTTGAATTTCGGGCACGGCTTGTATTTCTTCGATTTTAGGTGGTTCCGTTTCCTGTACGATAGGTGCAATAGTTGGACTTGCAGCTTGTAATATTGGCTGAGCGCCAGCACCGGGTAAAGTCTGCTGCAAGCCCAATGCTGTATGAGGAGCTTGGATACCCTGACCGGTTAAATGTGGCTGAGTTACTGAACCTAAAATATAATTAAAATACATTATAATCATCAGAAAGGCTGAGTTTACTTTATAACTAATTAATGAAAAATACAATGAAATTATAACAGCAATATTAATAGAAATTTGAATAATAGATTCAAAATTATGCAAATGACTTTTTACCACTTTGACTGCAAGGAAAAGTGGTATAGCGTTTGGTATGGTGTCTGTAACATTTTCAAGAAAAGAAAAATTGTATAGAAATCCTTCATATAGCCTCTAGATCAGACGAATCCGAACTTAGTTTATGTGGGTGTATGGATGTGCGTAGTCAGTCAAAATTTGTCTAGTACCCAAGATAGGGTCATGTGGTTTTATTTTTTTCCAGTGATGCCAACTTTCCGAGAAAAAAATAATAAAATTTTTAAAAATTCATTATGACCACTTTATTTAACTGATTTTAATCAAATTTTTATAAAAGATTCTCCTAGTGCCTAAATAAATTATGCAATTTTAACAAAATTCAGTGTTGCCACTTATCGAGAGAGAAAAAAATCACAAAATGTTTAAAAAATTTATTGTGGCTACATTATTTATTCGATTTTAATCAAATTTTCCGAAAAGTTTCTCCTAGTGCCCACATAAATTATAATTTTAATAAAAATATTGTATTACCAACTTTCCGAAAAATGTCAAAGTGGTTTATATATGGGTTTGCCCATATACTGCTAATCTTGTTAATATAAATATAATAAAAACATATATAAAAGTACAATGACGAATTTATAGAATTTTCCATTGCAAGAAAACATTTGATAAATAAAATATATCAATTATTTATTATAATCAATAAATTGTATAATTAAGAAATAAACAATGCATTTGCAAAACGGATATTTTCCCTTTTTATAACTATAAAATAATTTCTATTCCCTTAATTTATTATATCGAAAAAATTTTGTTTATTATTTATTTGATTAACAAAAAAAAAAAATAATTTTTAGTAGTAAAGTGTGCGAATAATTTATGTTTAAATAAAAATACTAAAACAAAAACGTAGATATGAATTATATTTCGATGTTTTTCTCTTCAACATAAATTAGATAATAAAATAATGACTTCGTATTCTTTACCTGCAATAACTGGCGGCATAACATCGTCGGGATGAACGGCTCCGTTAACAGTAACGGGTGCTGCAGCAGTCATAACCGGTGGTGGAACAACATGCGGTGGATGGTGTGGCGGTACAGTCATGTTCGGTGTAGCTTGCATCGGCGGCGGTGCGGCGGTCACAGCGTTCGGATTGTAGTAAGCCGTCGGTGGAATCGGTTGCTGGGCCTGCTGTGGTAATGGTGGCTGTTGCGATGTATCCTGGCCACCGGTCATACCAATCTGATTGTTGATTTGATCGTCCTCAGCTTCCGAACGGCCCGATTCCGGATCGCAATCTTCATCGGTATAAATCTCGTCCTAGAATATTATTATATTAAATTTTTATGTCGCACGGTCAGAATTCAAATAAATTGTACTTTTAAATTTTTAAAATGAAATATTCAATTTCATTCACATTTAAATTATTTATTATTGAAATATCACATGATTATCTAGAAATAATAAAAATTAATTATATTCCAGAATTTTGAAAAGGTCTTCAAATATTTGGCAATATCGATTACATAAATATACGATTATCATCTAATAAGTGTCTTTAAAATATTGATTGATTTAATTATGTCATAATTTGTAAAATATCGTAATATTAATATTTAGATATCAATCTAAAATATCAAAAAATGAAATTAAAAGCATTGAAAAAATTGTTAATCTTTCCAATATATTTGTACTACGTAGTAGAATTTGTTTAGATCTTATAAAACATATTGCACAAAAAGCTATAATAAAAATGTATGAACCTGGTAACGAAAGATGTCGTTATGCACGTAATATTTCTTGGGAGATTGTGCCGCCAAAACGAAAGTCTGTGTAAATCGGCGCATTGGTTGGCCAGCGTTTGAAAGTTCACCTGTGACCTGTACAACGACGCCATTTCCGAGAGTTGCTTGCGAGTCGACTTGGGTGATTTTTGCATGACAATCCTGGAAATTAAGCTGTTGGATCTTTTGATGAATCTGTTTCTGACCGATCATAGGACTGGTCTCCCTGTTGGGTGGATCCAAACCTCCATGAACGAAAGACGACTGGTTGTTGTAAAATCTAGAAAATTATAATTAAAAAAAATAGGTAAATTGTACAGATATTATTGTTATTGATGTTGTTTTAACTTACCGATGCAAATGAGTTGGTGCCTTGTTCAGTAGTGTGTAATATTGGCGAACAAATTCACGTCCAACGCACTGTGGAGAAGGTGGAGCCTCCATGACCATTTCTTATCTTTTCGGTTCTGCCAGAAACTAAATGATGAAATGTGAGTTAATTGCGATGTTTTACACGCAATTAACTAAGTTTCATTGAACGCCAGTTGTAAAGCTAACAAACATATAAAAATAAACATTAAATAATTTTCTTCGTTAAAACAAGTGATAAATGTCAAAACGTTTCCAAAACATTAAACTATTCACATAAAATTCAATTTTACTTATATTTGTTGTAGTATTTTAGTTTTAATTCCTAACCTTAATAATTATTTCGCAAAATATTACTCACAAGTAAACATGATTTCACATATCGGCGATATCAAAATAAATATAATATACATTAATCAAGATCTAATATTTTTTTATTATTTGAATGAATATGCATTGTCACAAACGTCATATTTTTCTTTAGTTGATGATGCAAATTTTAAACAAAAGAAGTTAAGATTTGGGAGAAAGCATGTTTTTACCGTATCCAACATTTCGTTAAATACATATCTTTCTACGATATACTCAAAAGTAGTATATGAATATTGGTTAAAATTTGTAAATAAAGTTAAAAACTACGAATAGAATATTATATTTCGTGTAAAATTCGTAAGATAACGATGTAACCTTCGAATCGAAGATAGTTAATTATTAGCTTTAGTAGTATAATAACCGGTGCTACAAATACCCAACAAATGCATAAAGTTGTACTAACCTTTTTGAAAATTTTGAAGAATGAAATTTGGATATTCTTGAAAATGCTGAAATATTAGTGGTTATTACAAATTACTTTGAATTTGGATTGAAATTTGCACGAGCACTGTATTAGTTCACCTCGCACGGGTGTCAGCTCGTAATCGTAAACTCGCATCTGCTGAAGCACATGGTATCGCGCAGCCTCTCTGCGCAAGGGTGTAATCTCGAACCCAAAATATCGTCGACGTCCGGTTCGAGCGTACGCTTTCTGATTTCGCATTTGTGGACCCCGGCTACATAAAATGGCGGGAATTTGCAACGTAAATGAAAAATGGATGCTTTATTTTTACCCCGTGAAATTTATCAAATTATTATGCGTACTAATCAAAAAGTCTAATATTATATCATATACTATATAAAAGCGATACTTACCTCATCAAGAATGATGATACACCAGCCACATCACATTATCACAAACAAAAAAATAAAATAAAAGCAATATACGAAAGTAATAATTTATTGCAGATACAGCTAAATTAATTTGAGACAATAGTTAATTTATATATACAAATATTTTTATTTAAACGAAAAGATTGTTCACGGAAGTACAGTGCCCACTGCGCTCATACATCGTATATAAACTTACAAACTATTTTTTTTAGATTATTACTAAGATTAAAACCACTAATATGGACATAATACATTTAGGTATGTTGAATCCAGCTAGTCACAAATTCAAATATTAAATTATCCTAACTTATAATATGTATTGAGACGAAATTTTCGAAAATAGAAATTCACAATTACTTTTTCATGTAAATAAAAAATAGTAGTTTGTACATAGTCAGAATACAACTGTTATTAGTGCCGCATAAAAATGTCAATTTGCATGCCCAGATCAACCTTTATAATAATAAATTAAAAGAATCCATAATACTCTTTTCTAAACTGGGAAATAAAATATGTATATATATATATCGAAAAATTTTCATTTGCTCTGATTTGTTGATGATCGACGGCATCTATCTCTCTATATAATGGTACAATTTCGTAATAACTGCAGCACTAATTGTCACGCACACGCTACTGGCTGATGAATGGAATGATATCGGATGATACTGTGAAGTATTGCGGCGATGAAGATTCTGGAAAAAAACATCATATTTAATTATTTTTATTCGAAATAATTAAAAATTCAGTGTGTATAATTTTAAATTTAGTTTATTAGATTTTTTCTTTCATAACTTTTATATATATATATATATATATAATTATATAAATTAAAAATAATAATTTTAAGAATCTGCAAATTTAATAGAAATTTATTATTATTTTCAGGTAATTGTTATCAACTACCCTTTGGCTGTTGTATGAAATTTATTTATCTTTATATTCTTACCAAAAAAATGAATGTCTGATGAATTGTAATTTTATTTTTTTTTAATATGGCTGATGCCTTTGGTTTCTGCCACCACCTCTCTGTTTACCGCCTGCATATCCAGATCCTATAAAAAAAGAGCATCCAAATTAAGCATTTTAATTTGCAGCACTAAACAGCACCGCAATACCACTAAAAATCAAACTTCTAACAGCCGGTGACAAACATTTATGACCAAAAAATAAGGAAATATTTTGAAAAAGCATGCATAGTTAATATTAAAGGATAGGATTTTAGCGTGGGTTGATTTGCAAAATAATTTGTAAAAAATTCAAATTAAATACAGCGCACTAAAAAACACAAATGATGCTGAAAAATTATAAATTTTCAAATGTTTACATGGATTTTATAGTTTATAATATTTAATTGATATGTATATATATATATTTCAAGATTCGGAACGAGAACGAACAGTGTGTGTTTGTGATAAAAATTAAACAGAAGAGGTAACTGGTTTTGTACCTTTTCCACGAGAACTTCTTCCACCACCATAGCCACCATCATAGTTACCGTAGCCATAATCTGTACGGACGCACAAGAACAAATCAGAGTATATCAATTTATCTTGCTGATAAGTGATGACTTATCTCTACGATCAGATATATAAAACATATTCAATCATATTTTTTTGGTGTGCGTGTCTGTGTTTTTTAGTTCAGTATATTTGCGAAGGCCGTGAATGCGCATGTGTGCTCTGCGACCTAAGCTCTCTCTTTCTCTCATCAGACAACGCACTACTACGCACACTTATTAACACGACGACGACGCAATTCACGAAGTTTTTCCAATTTTTCTATTATGACGAGATGCACTGATGCGATATAAATATTCAGGAACAAAGACTGCTATTTATTTTACAACTGTTCAAATTTTAAAACTCTCACACAAATTGCAGACGTATAATAAATATGCACTTGTTAAAAGACTCTATTCCTAAATATTATTCATTCTTCACTACTTTTATTAATACTCTCGGTGATATGAATGATGATAAATGACCACTAAATATATTAATTTTATATCAAAAGCAAAATGCACAATTTTTTTTCTGTTGTATCTACTGAAAAACAAAATCGCACGAAACGTAAAAAACGTCAAAAATGAAACATAGGACGCAGAGACATGCAGGCACAATAGGTAATTATAAGTAACAAAGAGAGCAATATGAATGATGGTGAAGGTTGTTGCAATTATATATAAAAAAAAAAAAATAATAAAAAATGAACGACATGCTATGTACGGCATGATGAATGGTGCAGCAAATTTGCGCGCGACGCGACTACGCAGCACGTGAACTAAAATAATAAATAAAAATATATATATATAAATATATATTAATTAAATAATACAATGTGCGAGCGCAGCCCTTGGAACAATCAACAACAATTATAAAATTATTAAGTATTACATCGAAAAACTGATTGTTATTATTAAAAACTGAAAAAAGAGACGACGGGAGGAGCTCTACGAGAATTTGGATAATTTGTGTAGTGGTAAATAAATACATGGAAAACACATTATGAAATTGGTTTCAACAATTGCTTTATTAAAGCTTTTCACAATGTATTTCCACATACATGGTTAAAAACATGCAAAATATAGAAACAAAACAAGTTGTTGAAGTAACTGTATATAAAATAAATATATATTCTCTTATATGTGCAAACTACATTGCTAACGTCAATATTTAAAGAAAATTAAATACTGTCCTCGCTTTAATATAAAGTTTATAATGTAGTTGACCGTGATCGGACCAAACGACATAACAAAATGAATATCGCAACAAGACGGTGGTCCAGGCACTTCCCTGAGAGATATACAATAAGACAAGAGGGCCACCGTCACTTGATCAGGTCACGGTCAACCAAGCAATCAACATTTATATATTTATTTTCCACCAATTTCAATTTTTAATCAACACCATCGATCGGATCGTCTCGTTTGTTATAGATAATATTTTATGTTATGTTTATCATTATTATTATTATATATATAATCTATACACTAAACTTAAATTTGTACAACTAAGGGGATTTAGTGCCTGGTGAAGTATTTACCGTAGTTGCCATAGTTGGAGTAATCGTAGCCTCCATAGCCTCCGTATCCACCCCCGTAGTAATCGTAACCACCCCCATATCCATCATAGCCACCCCCGTAACCTTGACCATAACCGCCGTATCCGTAGCCCTGGTTGCCCCAGTTGCCTTGGCCGTAGCCACCTCGGCCACGTCCACGCATCATTCCTCTGCCACCACGACCGCCACGCATACCAGCCATCATGCCATCAGGTTTCGGCGTCGCTTTCTTTACATCGACCTGCAAGCCAAACCAAACACACACCAAATCAAAACCTAGTTAACAAAAATTATTCCTAGTTAGCTGCTCTCTCATTATTACTTTTAAATTTCAGCATTAAAAAAAAAATATCTTCACAGCTACCACTCAGTAGCAGAACTGGTCAAAATATCATCATAATTCAAATCATATATTTCAAATAACAGAAGTATAATTAATTATTTACCTCTTTGCCATTGATGGTTTGTTTCGGTGTTTTAAGAAGTTCGTTAACGATTTGTTCTGATTCGAATGTGATAAAGCAGAAACCTTTCCGTTGATTCTTTGTTTTGTCGAATGGCATTTCTACTTCTACAATCTGTAACAAAAAAATACACAAATATTTTGTAATTAATACCAATTTAAAAAAAATATATATTTTCTAGATTAACTTACAGTTCCAAATTGATTAAAGAAATTTTTGATATCTTCATCAGACAATTCATTGGAAAGACCGCCAACAAATATTTTTCCATGTCTGGCTTTTGCTTTTTTGGGATCAACTTTTTTGTTGTTGATTACGTGATCACCAGCGGCCATAACCTTATCAATAGATTCGGGTTGTGAAAATACGATAAAGGCGAATCCCCTAGAACGACCAGTATTGGGATCTGTTTTAACATTGATGCTTTCAATTTCGCCATATGTGCTAAAATGTTCTCTAAGTTCCTCTGCAACAATAATAGAAATTTTATTTAGTAAATTTGTATTAAAATATAAGTTTTAACAAAATATATTAGAAAGTTAAATATAATAATAGTCATCAGAAATTGGTAAAAAAATTGTCATAACAACCACTCAGAAGCAGAACTGACAGAAATTAATCATCATGCGATTTTTCTTTTTTGAATTTACAGTAGGATATAAAAAAATGTTTATTTTTTTAGTATGAAAAAGAGTACTTACTATCAGTTGTTTCCCAACTTAAACCGCCAACAAATAATTTTCTGCAAATGAAAAAAGATAATGAGTCAGTAAATGTGAATAACCAAATTTTCCTAAAAGTTAACTATTTAAATCGTTGCCAAAGAGTGCTTAAGTTAATGTTACTAGTAATATTATATTTTAAAATAATAACAACAATCAAAATGTAGCAGGAAAGTAAATGAACTGATCCTTAGTTCAATCAAATGGATCCGCAAGTATCTCGTATCAAAAGTTATCTGTAAGTTTAAAATTGAACAACAAAGTCAAAAAAAATTAAGAAAACAAATTTATATAGAAACAAAATCACTGCCCATTTGGGCTTCTTAAGATGAGATGAAATTATGGCTCAAAGGCCCAAAAGACAAAGAACATTATTACTAAATTAATAATAAGAGGTTTTTGAATTTGTGTGTATATATTTATATATATTTTAAGGTGCCCAGGGATAAATACCATGGGGAGTTACGGTGCCCACTGATCCAGCACTGCTCATCGCTCCAGATCTACCACCAATGGATGACCTGTGTCACACCTGAAGGAAAGGAAGCGTGGTTAATTCAGACACATCGCTCACTAAAATTGCCAGCCTACACTCTCGTAAAGGCCAATGACTTTCACGTAAAAAAATTTAAATGCGCCCGATGTGTGCTGTACCGTCGCACGGTACGATAATAATAATATATTTAAACAAAATCATAGAAAATATTATATAAGTAAAAAAATTACATAAACACTGAAAAAAACTTTTAGTATATAGAGAGAAATAGAATTACACAAATATAATCAAAAAAATTTATATAAGTATATGCTTGCATTTATTTTGCTGAAGTAAATGCTCAAGTTGACAAATTTAATATCTAATAGCTGAAAATAAGAAATACATACAACATTCACTTACTATATTTGATAATTACTTATTACTGAAAATTATCGAACACCGTGGACTTGTACAGCCAACCACATAAGGGTGTTGGATAAGTAATCTTTGTATCAAGCAAATTCAAACTGATAAGATTAATGACGTATATAAAAATTAATTTAATGCGTATATTAAATCAAATTCATAAAAATTGCCAAAACATCAGACAAATCTAATACTACAATATTTTAAAAACAAGATGTATATTTAGTATAGATTATCTAACACCCCAAAAAAATCAATACTGGGCGCCAAACCTAAGCGTGGGCCGCCATTTTCTTCGAACATTTACAGTACAAAAGAAATTTTTTTATACGTATAGATATGAAATTCAAAATTAAAGTATACAAAAAATACGTATTGAATATTACAAAATACGTTATCGATTATTCTACTATTTTAAACAAAAAAAGTAATGATGATCCTGGGATAAAGCATGAAGCCGGCTTAACAACGAACGCTATAAGATTTAAAAAAATTCTTTCCAATTTTTACATCCATAATATTAAAAAAATATTACAATAAAAATTAACAACGGACATTAAAATAATCATATATTAATAGATTTACTTAAAATTCCTGAACAATACAAGTGATGATCCTGGATATAAACACGAAGCCGGCATAACGCTACCATCAAAAGTGACAAGTTATGCGATTCTATTTTAGAAATTTATTAAACCGTTTTTATTTACTCTTTTCTTTTCTAATTTGCAAAATTTCTCGACAGAATAAAAAAATACGTACCTATCATCATCGCGACCAGGGGCTTCGGCACTTCCACTGTCTGCCGGAGGACCATCGCCACCTCCGTTTTGTCCATTTACAATTTGGTCTTCTTGTTTAAACATTTGATCGGCTTTTACGTCTTGAGAAAAGTCTTCACCATTACCCATGTTATTATCTTGGTTATTTGCCATCAACTTTTTACAAGTGAACTAAACAACCACGCACACGTCTACTCTCGACTAAAGTTCGAAGAGAAGAGATTGCCGGAAAACGACGCACCGGCGTAGCTTCAGTTGCAAAGGATTATGGGACCGGATATCGCTAGCAACCAATCAGAAAGGAGTATTTTAAATTTCAGTAACCAATGAAAATGTCTAACTTCTTCTGATTGTAGTGTTACCAACAGGAGAAATTCTAAAGACTTCTCCAGAATAAAAACTACCATGGAAATTAATAATAAATATTTAAATTATCTTTATTTGTTTTTATAAATGTCAAGTAAATTGTTCGAAACTTTGGTTTATATATTTAAAATTATTATTAAAGTCATTTAATAATGCATTATAAGGTACAAATATTACATATGTTTAGTATTGTTTATTGTAATGTAATATTTTATTTGAATAAAGGAGCTAAAATTGGGCAATGTTTGGAGAACATGCAATAAAATACGGGCTGCAATATTTCGAATTGGTATTGATTTATGGGATTATTATCTGCCTTTAGATCCAAATCGAAATTGTTTGCTATCGGGTAAAACATTTAATATCTTTATCATGTTCTTGAATTTGTCATTCAAACTAAATAAATATTTATAGAGTCTCAATTTGTATCGGTTTTGGCCGGTCCATTAAAAGCTGTAATAGGACTATCTGAACAAGAGATTGGTGAACTTGCAGATTATTTTAGAGTTCAAGATGGCCGTATTTTATATACTCAACTTTGTGAAGTTATTCATGCTAGTGGTAACATTAATTAATTACCTACTTTTATTCAATGTAAATGAGTTACTTTTGTTCTTTGATCTTTAAGATTTGTAGGAGAGTTTGAGAGAATAAAATTAATTATGTATAAGCACACATGTAGGTACCTATATATATCATTTATATCTGAAAATTCGCATAGTGTTAAAAATCGCTAAAAATACTTTATGGAGTTCAATGTTCTTTCTGACCTTGATATGCTCCCAAACATGTAAAAATTAGTTTTGTGAATTCTCCATAAAACAAATAGATACAAATCATTATTTTTAATTTTGAAATATCTAATAAAACTGTACATAGAATTAAATACTTTCTTTATAATTGATAATAATTAGACGGATTAAATTAAAATCTTAACATAATAAGTAAGTTTATAAATATTTAATGATATTTTTTTTGAATTGTACCTGTTTGTGGTTGGCTTACCTATATATTATTATTTAGTGCCGGATTTTTCGAGGAATCCTCCTTTAGTAACTGGTTTAGAATGGGAAGACCCAATGCATGTAAATAAACTCAGCACGTCTGAGTTACGACGGTTGAAATTGCTTATAACGAAAATTGCTGCTATTGTTAATTTGAGACGCCTTGTACTACGACCCTACTTTCAGGATTATGAACTGGTATACCTATCGATTTTTTTTCAGTAGTATTTAAATATATTGTATAATTTGCCATTTAAAAACAGTATTCTTAAATATTAATAGCTCCTGTTAGAGTACTTTTAGATAAAAATGCGTATATTTATTTATTTAAAAAATATTAGAACTGTTTTTAAGCATGTTTATATTTTAAAATGTTAAATATAATAAAAAGTTTTCTATTTATAAAAATCGTTTATATTTGGTTTCTATTAAAAGCAAAAAATTAATTTTGAAATTGCAACTACTTCTAACTAAAAGTGCTCTAAAAAGAGCTATGGATATGAGCCATTATTTTTATTGAAATTTATGGAAAATATTACATTTTATATAATATTATTTAAAAATAATGAATCGAATATTTTTTATATGTAATGAAAATTATTATTTGAAACATATTTGTGATAACAAAGAATTTGGAATTTATATATTTTTTTAAATAAAGTAAAATTATCAAAAAAATATTCTTCATTTTTCTACCTATTTTATAGATATCTACTCAAAATAATTGCTACGTAATTTCTAAAAATATTTTTAGAAATATTTAAATTTTTAATACTGAGATAGATGTGTGAAGTGTTGAAAGTAAAAAATAAAGAAATTTAAAACTATTCAATTTGATTCAATAAAATGATATTGAATAATCTGATCTATAAAGGTCGGACCTCAAATTTGAAAATGATAGTGTTTACTGATTATGACATATTTTTAAATAAAAAATACTTTGAGAAAATATATTTCTATTTTTATTTGTTTTTCTATAATTTGGTATTTTTTAAAAAATTATATTTACATTTTTTTTTAATATTTATTTTAATTATTTTGAACATAAGTAATAGATAATTTTTTTAAAATTTTTTTATAAAAGATCATGCAAAATGGTTTTTTAAGTTTTAATTATTAGAATAAAAACTATAATTATAGTAAACATTTTAATAAATTCTAGAATTTTTGTATTATCGTTTTATATAATTATTTTTAGATCTGACTACGTTAATATTGCTATGAAATTTATTTATTAAGAATGTACAATTCGTTATTTTAATTTAAATTTTAAATTAAAAAAAATTACATTGTCTGGACTGTTTAAATTTAAATACGTTTTAAAAATGTATTTAAAAAATAAACAACAAAAAAAAAACAATGAGATCTTTAACTAAAGCAGCTAACTATTCTAAAATCTTGAGCTAATTATTATATTTAATCATTAATCAAATACGTAATACAATTAATAGATACTTGTTTTACAAGTATTACTTATTAAAATAAGTACTAGTTAATAAAACAAAATTATTAAATTATTCGACAGCCATTAATCATAATATATAAAATTTTCGTTGGATTTTTATTTAATTTAAAATAAGAAACGTTCAGTATCTTTGAAGTTGAGTAATAAATTTCCCGCTGTTTATGGGACGACCGTTAGGCATAAATTATTTGAATTTGAGATTTAGTTAATAGTTCTCAGGTATACGGAACTTTTACCTTGACGATTTTTTTTTCTATCACGTGCAGGTAGCAAAGAACGTTGGCACGGTAACAATAGCACATTTTGCGCGGGTTCTAGCGTTCCTAGGTATCACACTCAGCACGGATGATTTCCATTTGCTGGTTAAACGCTTCCTCAAGGACAGCTACACGCTCAACTATGTGGCGTTCGTTGCCGCTGTGGACGAAGTCGTACAATATATGGATAAACATGGTATACTGGATTTGGGCGGAGTAAGTTGCAAACTCTAATTTCTTCATTTAGCTTTTAATTCGATCACATTCAGACAGATAGGAATCTATTTGATGAGTGTAGGCAGTTGAACGGGGGGAACCTGATGTAAATACTTGAAAAATAGACCTATATTTAGGAGTAGATTAAAGGAAGCTAAATTAACCAATCTTTGTGATTTGTTTTGCATATTATTAAGCATCTATTTGTATACAGAATCACGTGTAGTTTTATTGAAAAAAGGTGAAAGGAAAGTCCTTTTTTATATAGAAAAAAGTGCCTCTTTAAGCGTAGGACTTTGCGAGGAGGACTTTGTAGGTCCAGGATCTTGTCTGAAACCAAAAAATTAAATGGATGGCGCTTATCTAAATGGTACCAACCGCCAATTTGTGAAACTGAGAAAAATTGAGTTGAATTGTGACTGTATCAGGCTAGTCTATAGGCAAGCAACTTGGTAACCTCAGTAACAGAGGTCTTTCCAAGCATCTATAACGCTTGTTACTTTTAAATAATCTAATATAAGGTATTTATAGGCGTTTGGTACCTTTAACTCAAAAATCGTGATTTGGCGGTTGGTACCTTTTTGATAAGCGCTATCCAAATATGACCGTAAAATATATACTATTACTCACAACATATACCTAAAATTGGCGAAAAAAAAAATTTTTATCGTTGCTTCCCTTCAATGAATTTATTAGATGACTTGTTAGACATTTTAATTATTATTAAAATATTATGTTTCGTCACTGTTATTAAATCAAAATTTATTAAGAATACATCTGATTATACAAATGTTCCACTTAAAACTTCAAATATCGATAAAACTAAGAGATATTTAAATTCTGTTAAAAAAAAAGGAAAAAATAGATCTGATGACTACTGTATATACAATTATTGTTTAAATTTTAATATAAAAAAATTAATTTGAAAAATATTTAAAAAGTTGAACGTATTTATGTTATTTGTAGTACGATTAAATGATAATTTTAGTTTAGTTAGGAGTTGAAAAATAGAAACAAAGATAAAATAAATAATTTTATCTTTTTAAATAATTTTTATGTAAGTATACAAGAACAGTTAAATTTATGATTTTCGTAAACTTTTATTTTAGTTTTTGTCAAAATAATGTATTAATTATACTGTAGATAATGTTAGTTCGGAGAAATATTTTATCACGAAAAATAAAAAAAAATAAAAATTTTGTGATTCATTAACTTTGTTAATTATATGAATATTATTATTAATGATAAATTTTTACTAATTTTCTATTTTATTTGTATTAAAATTAATTTTTTATGTGATTGTTTGGAATTAGCAAACATACTTAGTTCATAGATTTTGTATAGTGTTTCTACTTTTTTTATTCTACTTAGAGCTGGTTCTTGCGTTTTTGCATGGACAAGACAACATTTGGTCGCTTTTTTCCTTCACTAAACTATTAATTTACAAATATTACGTTTTAACATTTTTAGAAAAAGATTTCATTATTTATTGAAACTCAGGTTATATATGTTTATATTTTTTGGCATGTATAGCTTACGCCTAGAACCGGCTTTGGGTCTATCTATTTCATCTTTGAATGAGATTTTTATCTATATATTAATTCGCATAAAAATATTCAAAATTGTATTTATTTCCAAAAATTACATTTTCACCACATGATAATAGTATATTTAATTTTAAAATATTAATTAAAAAATTAAGAATTTTAATAAATTTTAGAAAAGAAATACACGTTTCATTAGTGTAACAAAAATGTTTAAAATTGTAAATAATAATAAAGCAGTAGAAGAAACATAACCTATGTTAAAATAATAAATTTTAGGATATCATGGATTTGTTTCCTGGTCGTATAATATCAGCGGAATTACCAAAATTACCTCGTCCAGAAATTGGTAACATTCTTCTTGCATCAGTTATTGGAAAACAGGATAATTTTCATCCAGCAATTGCGATACCAACACCTCAAGACGAACTACGTATTGTAATTAAAAGAATTCAACGACATGTTCTCGAAAATCGAATTCGAACAAGCGAATTTTTCAGAGTAATTATAATTTTCACCAAAAATAATATTCTGCAATAATAAATAATAAATAATAAATATTTTTTTAGTTATTACACAAATATGAAATTGTATATAAATTTGGAAAACTAACTTGCTAAATATACTAGCAATAAATTGCTGATATTTCTTGTTGTGGGATACATACTACACTCTAAAAAAATTATGTAATTTCAATTACAAACCATGAGACACTATGATGCCCAATACTTTTGGGTATAATTACTCAACTGCTGTAATTTTATATAATTGTTTAAAAATACATAATATCAGAACTATTATAAACATTATGTAATATGATATTACCAACGGAATGGAAAAATATGTATGTAATATTACAGTTTTTTTTTAGTAAATTTACAGAACTTCAGTAAATTTGTTGTCAGGAATTTTCCACAAATAGATAAAATTTGTTTGGTTCTATAATATTATTGTTGGCATGGTTTCTAAATATACATAAAGGATGTATTATATTTTGAAATGAATGAATTTCACTTAAAATATTTTATTAGTATTATTACATAAAATATGTACTAAGTCTCATTATTTTCATAAATTATTACTGATATTAATATACAATTTTATATAATTTTAGAAGTTATATCACCAATATGTTATTCAACATCAAATATATGATGCAATTTGCAGAAAGAAAGCAATTTTATATACTTATTAGGTCATTTTTACTTACTTTATGTGATTATTATAAATTATGTAAAAATTACAGAATTTTGATGTAGAAATACAGAATATTTATAGTAAAATAAAATTACAGATTTTTATACTAAAATTTTACTACAATTTTTCTGTAATTTCGCTATATTTTTTTTAAGTGTAGCTTAGGTTGGCTGATTTTTCGTTTATTTGCATAATTTCACTATAGGGTTTTGATCCGTTACATTGTGGTAGAATAACGATAAGTCAGTTCGAACGTGGTTTGGACGCACTTGGTGTTGGTAAAATTCATAAACTTTATTTAAGTCCCGCTGAAATACAGACTTTGGTGGTACAATATCGAGATCCTATTGATCCGCATCGTGTCTGCTGGCAAACGTTTGAAAACGATATCGACAGAGGTATTTACTCTTATAATTCTTTCTTTTCAAACATTATAATATTTCGAGCGTACGTTTATTTTAAAAACAACATAATTATGTAAAAATATTAATGTCAAAAGATAAACTTTTGTTCTTGGGTCCTGAACCTGCGTTATGATTAATTATAATGTTATTAAATTCCTTATCAGGTTCGTTATTGTTTTTAGCAATGACGCGTTTCGATTTTTCAGTCATTTTCAAATTTTTTGAGTTTGTTCGTTCACTCGAACCATAAACACGGACCAAACTCAGAAAATCTGAAGATGACTGAAAAGTCGAAACGCGTCATTGATAAAAACAATAACAAATCTGATAGGGAATTTAATAACATTAGAATTAATTATGTAAAACTTCATAATGAGGTGTCTGTTTTTAGAAATAAATGATAAATTTTAGTATTTTTCTAAATATTTTTTTGGGCTACATGTATTATATGAAATTTTAATATTATCGTTGTTCAAATTTTGAAAATATATTATGTTTGAAAAAAAATATGTACGTAACTATTTACGCAATTTATTTTAAATATTTTTAATAAGATAATACTTATTTTAATTATTAAAGGTAAATTAAAAACTATGTAGATTTTTGTATCGTTTTTTTTGAAATAGAAAACTCAATAGTGTAAGCAGATATTTAATTATTTCGAGCATTTTCAAGTAAATTACTAAAAATGAAAAATAAGCGATTTTTATTTTTTGTTTGTTTGTTATAACTGGTTATAATACTTGCAAAATAATAGAAAATTTAATCTAGATATACTTTTGATTGTTGGAGATTAATTTCTAAATAAAATTTATACGTATCTATATAAAAAAAAAATATATACTTTTACATATATTCAAAAATTTCTTATTAACACAAACACAGTAGTATATGGCATTTTACGAAATTTTATTGTCTTAAAAATATAACTGCTATATTTATCAAATTCAATTAGTCATACACTATTAATTTCAGAAAATGTACCTATTACCAAAAAGAAATATAATATATACTAAATTCTCTTTGCTATTATATACATTATACATACATACAGACTAATATTTTTAATGTAAGTTTTTTACCTTATTTTAAAGAAAATAAACAAAAATGCATATCTAAAATATTTACAAACAAATTCGGTGATATTTAAAATAAAATTTTATAGTCTAGTTAGTCTACTGTATTTGTATTAAATATATAATTTTCCAAATATCTTATTACATATTTTTGAAAATGTTTTTTTTTTATATATACTATAAATTGCATATTAAAAATTATATTATACGTTTAGCATTTATGCGCGAATTTTATAAATATAAACCCAAATTGCAAAATTATTATTTCTGTTGTAAAAATACTATCGCTACCAATATATAGATGGTAGTATGATAATTCTGTAATTTTGGATTTTGTAAATAACAGAAACTCCCGAATTTTTACGTATGTATTTCTATTAAAATAATTTTAGGCAGTTTTAATTAAGTATAGAAAAATAATATATTATTAATTAAATTAAAATTGATAAATTTTAGCTTGAAATGTTTATGATTTATTTTTCAGTATTTACATACAAATGTCTAGAGAAGCATCCTATGCTACAAGTTGATACACCACCTAGAGCTGTAATCGAATTACCACGAAAAGGTGCTGCAAATTGGCAATCAGTAAATCCTGCTCAAAAAGATTTATGCGAATGTGCTTTAGCAAAAATAAGACAGAAAGTTGCACGCAGAAGAATATTATTGAAGCCTGCTTTTAGAGATTACGATAGGTTTGTTATTTTTTTTCAAAAATAATGACCCGTATTCTCACCTCACTTTTAAAAGTGATTTTTGTTAAAAGTACTTTTGACGTTTGCTTAAAATTACTTATTAAGTAATTTGAATTAGTTTACTTGAATTTTATAATATTAGATAAAAGAAAATATATCAAAAATAGAAATACTATTCATATTTGATAACAGGTAGAAGTAAAAATTTATTTGAAAGCAAAAAATAAAAGCACTTTTTCATAAACAAAAGAGGTGGGAATATGGGCTAATATTTTTGGAAATATATAACCAAGAAATATCTGAACAACTTTTTCGTTTATTTTCCTGATAATGATTCATGTTTAAAAAATCGAAACGTCAAATTTTAATAAAATAAATAACGTTTACCTAAATTAATTTTAAGCCCGGTTTTATAAATGTTGGTTAAATTTACTGCCAAAGAAAATATATTTGCTCTGTAGAGTTTCATATTAAAAATAGGGGAATCAATTTTAATTTAATAGTATTAAAAAATAACTGTAATTATTATTAATAATCTGGCAGTAAATTGTTGGAATGACTTTTGTTTTCAAGTTTATTTAATAGGAAAATTAAATTTACTAGTGAAGTAAATTTATTTATCATTTATGAAACTGGGCTTTAATATAATGAGTTCTGAAAGATTTGTACAAATGTTAAATAAATATAAGTATACATTAAATTATTTTAAATGAATTATAATAGATATATTTTTACTTAATTGTTTAAAAGGAATATACATTTTTTTTAGATAGAGCTCTTTGCATTTTTAGATAGATTTTGCATATAATTGAATTTGGTTTTTTGGATTTTTTTTATTTATTTTAAATTGTTATTCATTTAGTAATTACTTTTTTTACAAAAACAGAAATAGAAATAATAATAACTATCTGATTGAAGAATGTTAGTATAACATAACACAATGTAAGTTTGTGAAAGTTGATATGAATCAATTGAAATAGTTTAACCTTCTACGATAGAATGCATAACAAATTATATTGTATAAACGGTGTTTGATTTGCAAGTAGATTAGTATAATTGAGAGTGTTTTAAGTGAACGAAAAATTGACGAGCTTGTATGAGAGATATTATAAATATAGACAAATCAAAAACTATCTACTACAACGAAAACAAAGTTGCTGGTTAAATACAATTAGTTTATACTATGCCAGGGATGCAAAAAAAAATGTTACTTTGTTATCAATATAAAAAAAAACAAAAATCAAAGTTTTAAAAAATAATTCCGATTTTATGATTTCAATTCTGTACCCCTGTTTTTTTTTTGTCATTTTCACTGGGTATATGGTATCATTATTATCTTGAAATTTAAAATAACATATGGTTTAAATTAAAAATATTTTGTAGGAATAACAATGGTCATGTATCACGTCCACAAATGCGGCAATGTTTTATAAGGTACAACATTTTATTATCGGACCAAGAATTATATGCTTTGGAACAACGTTTTAATGATGATGTTGGATTTAATTACTTTTGGTTCCTACGTGAAATGACCGCTAAAACAATTGAAGCACCACTTGTACATATTGAACTTATTATAGCCTTGTTCGATTCGCACCTTTGCGTCCACTATTTACTGCTGCGTCAATGTTTGTTGTTTTATTCACTTTGCAGTTACATATTATATAAATAGCAAATCGCTGCATCATTTACAGCGGAGTTTTGCTATGAAACGCAAGAGAGTCAATCGAACAAACCTATTAATTGAATTATCATTGAATAAATAACAATTTTATTTTCAGTACGAATCGTTTGCGGCAGAAATGAAACGAGTAAATGCGCAGACAAAGAAGAAACCATTATCGAGCAGGGATACAGATATTGTAGCCATTTTGGCTAAAATTAAAGCCAAAATGGTGCGGGAACGAATACGTGTTAATGAATTTATGCGTGATTATGACAAGCATAATCAAAATATAATATTACAAGCTGATTTCAAACGGGGATTAAATCAATGCAGATTTAATCTTAATGAAAATGAAGTTGAAACAATTATGAAAGTGTAAGTAAATTCATTTATTTAAAATATTCACAGCAAAAAAAAGTAAGTATAGTACATGATAGTCTAATCTCCGTATAAATATTTTCGTTAAAAATAACGGTTCGATAAAATGAAAATTCTTGGATTTCGTGAGAAATCTTTCTATGTATATTGCAACGAGATTTCTTACAAGATCCAAGAATTTTAATTTTAACAAATCGTTATTTTTAACGAAAATGTTTATGCATAGAGGCATAAGAAGTATTACCGTATTATTTAATTATTGATATTATATTTAATTAAAAAAAAAAACATATCTTCAGTAACAAATATTACGGCAAATTTAGGTATAATAGTTTTGATTAAAATGGCCAGATCAAAATTTAATCAGTTTACCATCTTTAAATAAAGAACTCAAATACAGTTTGAATTAATTCCAATGTATCTATTGTTGTTAGTTTTATAGTAACAGATACATAAATATACGTTACACAAAAATCTTATTTTATGAAATATGTATTTTACAAAACTAAAACTATTTTATGATGTTCATAGAAAATAAGAAAAGAATATATTTAAAATAGAAATAATCAATAATATTTATTTTTTTTCTAAAAATCAATAATTAACATTTCTTTAATAACAGAAGTTTTTATACAAATACTATTTTTTAGGCATTAATTCAATAAATAATTTTCAATTTTACATATTTATAATCAACGTAATATTGCAATAGAAGCATTTGATTTTCTATATTTCAGATTTCAAGCTCCATTACGCAATGAATTTGTAGAATATCGTCGTTTCTGCGATACAGTTGAAGAGGCATTTACACAAGGATGTTTAGAAAGAGCACCTTTAATTGTTCCAATTCAGCATATTGCTGTACAAGATTGCGATAGAAACTTCCTCAACTTTGACGAAAGACATACAGTGTCTCAGGCCATGCAGAAATTATCGAAAACTCCAGAATTTGTTGTCAACTTAATGGACATATTTAAAGTGAGTTTTTTTTTTAAAATTATGATTAGTTGGCAACCTAAAATTAACAAAAATATTATAATTTAGTTTTTAAATATTATTTCAATTTAAAAAATTGCTAACAGTGAGTACTAATTTGTTACGTCTTAAACAAATAATAATAATCTTACTGTGGCGAAAAGTTAATAAAATAAAATAATTTCCTTTAAGCCACAAACAAATAATATTAAAAAAAAGCTATATACATATATCGAAAGCTAAGCTTTTATTATCAATAGCAAAAGATAAAGCGAAATTTTAATTAGTGATATAAGGCTACATAAATACTCAACGTACCTAGTTGTCAAAGATCAGTAACATTATATTTTATTAAAAAAAAACAATAGTTTGAAAAAGTGATGTTTAAGTAAAAAATTAAATTTTTGTTATGTTTGTTAAATGTTTGATATATCATAGTAATTTATGTTACAATATATTTAAGGTATTTTAATTTTTTGTTTGTTTTGGTTTCAAATTTGTACCTTTGTTTGTACTAAATTTACAAGATTATCTACCATAATGCCATCTGTGAATAAGTAGTAAAATATATGTGTGCACAGAGGCGGATTAAAAGCCAAAGTCGGCCCGAGGGATTTTTAAATAAATGTCGACAGCTGTTTAAGCTGACTTAAAATTTAATTATACATGCTTGTAAGTTGGCCGCAGTGACCATTTATGTCATGTTAGTTTCAAAAGTAAAAAGTCTGGTACAATGATATTTTTGTATTATTTTTGTATCTAAAGTTTAGGGCCGCGTGGTCCATTAAGGATCAGCCCACCGAAAAATTACTCGATTCTTCGATAGGACAATCCGCTCTCGCGTATGCAGTAGTTAATTTAATAAATAATTATATTATAATGCAAATTCAATATTATAATTTTAAACACTGACTTTATTCAGCTATTAAATTAAAAACTTAATATGTATTTTCTAAAATTATCTCAGAAAATAGGTAACGTAGGGCACTGTTATGGACTTTTAATATATTTGAAGTTGTAAATTATAAACATAAAAGAAACAATAAAAATTTCTAAAGAAAAAGATAACATCAATCACTATGAAAGCACTAAGTTAAATAAAGTTTGGCTTCCATTAATTAAAAATCTATAAATTTTTCTTTTGATCTAGTTGCTTATTTTTTATTTAGTGACTTGTTTCTATGTTATGTTATTTACTGTTTTACTGAAATTTCGCTATTTTCTTTTTTACAGTGTACATAAAAACTAATATTGTTATAATATTCTACAAATTTAATAACTCTACTTATAGCAAAACGCTTTTATTTTGAAATTGTGCAATAAATATTTTCTATTTTCAGGACTTTGACAAGACAAATTGTGGCACTATAACTAAATATCAACTGTTGAAAACTTTCTCCGTTCGTGGCATCCATAATCTACTTTCTTCCAACGAATTTAATGCATTAACTAAGTGCTTCAGTTTCGAAAGAGGTTACACGGATGAATTCGATTATCGATCATTTTGTAAAGCTCTGGATCTTCAACATATCGCAGCTAAATCAAGTCCATTTTAATTCGTTTTTATTTTCTGTTTATTTGTTGTTGTTTTATATGTTTATCAAAAGAATTATCGTTGTATAAAAATGTTCAAATAAAACATACTAAAAATGTTGATTTGTGTTCATTTACTCATTGGTATCAATAGTAAATAATCATATGGGCAGGGTTCAGTTGGGTGCCGAATTAATAAAACTTACCTGCTGTTAAAAAGGTCAGGGTCTAGTTGGGTACCGCTACTCGAACAAGTAGATTTTATCAGAAAAAGGATTAAGTATTCATATTTTCAATTTCAATAGACGATTGGTAAAATACACAAATAATTGAAAATATATTTGCAAAAATAAAAAAAAAATTATAAAAATAAAAACACTGTCATAATGAATACATATACATAAGTATACATATATGTATTTAAAATAAGATTTCAACCTAAAACCAGATAGAATCGAAAATAGTTCGTCTCTAGAACGTACCACAAACGCCTGCGAATCTTTTCACGCAAATTTTCCTAAAACCTATAACCTGACCTACCCTAAGCCAACAGTAGCGGACAAGCGGCTAAACTAATGTTAGAAGTTACGAATTAATTTATTTTTGTACTGGTCAATTTTACTCCCCCAACCCTTAACACGTTGAACGCCGTGTCCGCCACCGGTGGCCGCCACCGACTCATTTCGAATGGGCCGCGTCGGCCACCGGTGGCCGACATGACATACCTAGCTTTGACTCTATTTTTTGGGCTGTGAGCCACGCGTTCCATATAAATTGCTATTCAGCGTGGCCGACGTGGCCCTTCTCTACGTACCTGCAGCTTGGCCTGAGTTTATCTTCATAGTACCAAAATATATGGTGGTATATGTGAAAATTTACTGAATAAAACTCTTTTATGGAAAAGCTCAATAAATTCCCTCAATATTACCTCAAAACAAATAAAAAAATTGTATTTACATATAATCTATCAAATAAAACCTAAAAACACAAAATTTTTTTTAGACATTTTGCAAAAATCCTATTGGCGTTCAACGTGTTAAACAACGGTATATAAAAAAACTGCACCCAACTGGACCCCTCACGGCACCCAACTAAGATCCTCCGAAAACTACCTGAAAATACGGCACCCAACTCGTCTCGTCCCAATCATATAATTATGATGTGATTATTATAGTTGAACTATGTGATCTTGAAAATATTTGTCATAAATATAAATACATATGTAGATTGTCAGCTTATTACAGCAAATAAAATTCATTTCAGGTCTTCTTATATTTAGTGTTTAATTATTATTATTTAATATGTTTATCTGAATGGCTGAATAAAATATGTATATTAAAAACTAAGACGGAAGAACTTTGTTTAAGATTATTAATATGAGTAGGTATGTAAATATAGGTCAACAATTATTGACCTTGGTTATTAACTAATTAAGCTATTTAGTTTTTGAATTACTCATATGGGTTTTTTTTGGTTAGTAGAATTAATCTGCTTAATTAAGAATTTGCTATGGATATTACGTTGTTTTTAATGTACCTGCCAGTATATTGTTATTACGGATAAATGGTATATAATTTTTAGTCTTATTATAAAGAAGAATACGGAAATTTTATGTCATTACTTTTGCAGTAATTATGTATAAAGATGTTTTACTTGATGATTCTCTAGTGATGATTATTATTTTTTCAAAGATCGTCTACTATAGTTTAAGTTTTGTCATTTGTATGTATTTAAAATTTTATTTCACATTATGTATTTTCTCTTTTTTGCGAAATAATTATTTTTAGAGAATATTAGAATAGAGAATATCTAGAATATTTTAGTAATTTTTTTTAGATTTGAATGTATATATTTTTAAATTTGTTGATTTTTGTGATATAAACTTTTCAAACTTACATACATACATACCCAATTACACCAAGTATCTATAAGTGTATGGCAAACTCTTTTTATTCAAACATGAATTAGTTTCAGTCAAATATTGCTATTCAGACAAGTAATTTTTGCATCATCCACATTTATGGTGTCTTTTATACATACTCTTTTATTTTTACTACTGTACATACATTCGCTCAAGCAAAGCACTCTCAATTATACCTCTTCATTTACTCAACGGACGTCCACGCAAATGATGAATATGATTAATTTTAATATTAAAATTAAATTTGTTAAAAAATAAAACGGCTTTAGATTTAAGTTCTGTATTAATATTTATTAATAATCGATGTTTCGACAAACTCAAAATCTGTCTTTATCAGGAAAACTGATACAAATGACATTTACAGTAAATAACAGAACATAGAAAAAAGTAAGTAACTAGATCATAAAAATTTTACAAATTTTTAATTAATAGAAGTCAAATTTTATTTAAATCAGTGATCAGTGATTGATTTTATCTTTTTCTTTTTTTATTAATACGAGAAGCAATAAAAATTTATAATAAAAACGGTAACATAAAGCACTGATGTAAATAAAATTTGGCTTCCATTAATTAAAAATATACAAAAATTTTATGATCTAGTTACTTATTTATTACCTAGTAACTTGTTTCTATGTTCTGTATTTACTGTAAATATCATTTGTATCAGTTTTCCTGATGATGAAGACGGACGTGGAGTTCGTTGAAACGTCGATTATTAATATATATTAATACAGAACTTACACTTAAAACCGTTTTATTTAATATAATAAGTTTTAAAAGATTTTTACTATATTAAATTTGTTATTCGTATGTGCAAATAAATTTAGTTTGCGTAATTTTTTTATTATCAGTTTTAATTCTATAAATCAGTTCAATATAAACGATTCGGTTTGCAGTTTCGTTAGGTTCGGTTTCAATTAGCGTTCAGGTTTGATTTATTTTATTGGTTTATGATGTAACAATTAAATTACTAAAAGCTGATAATTGAAAAATTGATTAGAATGCATTAATCAAGTTGCATATGTCGCATACAATAAATGTAATAATTCAATAATTTTATAAAAGTTTGTTTCGATAATATTATTAGTTGTTAACGTATTGATTTGCTAAATAATAGCGATGTTTTAATCTCATTATACAGGGAATCCTTACAAAGTATGTTAATACTACTGGTAGGGTCTTAAATCCAACTGTCCTCATTACAGTATCTTTTTCTAGCCGACACTTTCGTATATTTGTGTTTCATTCTCATATATAATTTGTGTGTGTGTGCTAGGATATGGTTTTAGCTTTGCGGAATTAAGACTCCGAGTTGAATTTAGTGTTGCAAGAAATTGCAGAGGTGTAGCATATTGTTTCTTGTAGGTGTTTGGTAGTTAACGTTGTGTCGAAAAATGGTAATTAGAAAAAAGATAATTATTAATTGCTGCTGTTTTATTGTTAATAGTTATGTAAAATTACATAAATATATATTACATTTTTACACTGTAATCTTGATCAATCATATTAAAAAAATAAAAATAAAATTGGTTTTATATTTGATAAAATCTTTTTACAATACTTTATTTATTTTGCAAATATTTTTTTAAATCTATGAATTATTTTTGATGCAATATTATTTCAACATAGTAAAAAATCTTAAAAAACTTATTATATTAAAATAAAACAGCTTTAGGTTATAGTTCTCTATTAATATTTATTAATAATCGACGTTTCGACGAACTCAACGTTCGTTTTCATCAGGAAAAATGATAAGTATTTTAAACTGTTTTACTTAAATATTATTTCAATTTAATTAAATCATTTTATTTTGTAAAGCTTTGACACTAATTTTAGTAATTTTTGTTGTTGTAATTTTCAACTTTTAACTAGTGCCCGGGTTCGAATTCCGCTTGGTGCGTGAATATTTATCTGTTTATCTAAATTATTCTGAAATTTTCTGAAGTTTTTGTTGCTATGGCCAATATATGTGCACATATAAAGAAAATTTTAATTAATACAAGATATGTAAAATTATCAGATCATATTATATTTTTATACTTACAATATATTTTAAAGAAAAATTAGTAAGTATATTTCAAAGATTTTCATATAAATTAAAATATATTTAATTACATTCTCTCAATTACATTGTTATTGTTTTGTTTTTTATTGCAAAAATACAATATTACAACATCTAAAGCTATTATATATATCTACAAATTTTGCGCTTAAAAAGTAGTTACTAGCGAATAAAAATTTTCAACGTCAATTAGTTCAAAATTTTTTGTCTAAATTTTTTAGTTATTAGTTTGAATTTAAGTTGTAAAAAGGTATTATTTTTTTTTTAAAATTTACATTTTTAAGTATTAATTTTTGGAACTGCAGAAATTTGCAGCTATAGTTTTAAAACAATTCTTCTACATTTATTTGGAATGAAATATATATAATCAGAACATTTATCTAACTTTATAGAAATATTAATTATTAATTATTTATTAACGAAATTTTAATAAACAATTGGAATTAATTTATGTAACTTAAAATTAAATAATTATAAATTTGATTCAATGTCACCTAAGCAACATAAACATTATTTGTTATTTTTATAACAATTACAATTTAAATAATTAAAAATAAATAAAACTTTTCAAAAAATACCGGAAAATTTAGAAATTTTGACGCCTATCATTCCGACAGCCCATCTTACACAAATGTAAAGCAAAGTGTATAAAATGTAAATCTTAAAATTCTAGACTAGCTTGGAGTCCCTGCTACGTTTTGGATACGCTATGGTGGTGGTGTGTTTCCTTCTAATGATGTGGATTTCGTTGAGTGGTGCAAATCTCGATCCACCCCTGTATCCGCCTTGCCATTTTAATCCGTTGTGCAGTTGTTCGAAACAAGTGCCAGATCTTGGCATTGTCAGATGTCTATCCGTACCATTACCAAGAATTCCACCGCCTTTAAATAATTCTAAGTTATTTATGCTGCATTTAGATAACAACGGATTGCGAAATATAGAGCCATATTTTTTACAAGCTACAGGTAATATATTTTAATTTTAAATACACTCATATCATAACTATTGCTTCGTTTACAGTTGTAATACATTTCTCTTGGATATATTCGCTCATTTTCAATTATATCATTTTACTTTCTCATTGAACATTTATGCATAAAAATAATTATTATAATATGTATACACTGATTAAGTACATGTTTTTATATGCATACATATTCATTTCATGTAACCATAAAGTTGTGACACAAACTATTTTTATTCAAACAGAAAATTAATATTCGTTAAACAAGTTTTTAAAACTTTTGTATATATAAAAAGTATTATGAAAAGATTTTTGAATAAAATCAGAGTTCATATATTAATTAAAATAATTTTGATTTTTGAATATAAACAATGAAAAATTAGAATAAATAATTATGTAATTAAATCAAGATCTGATGTGATTATTACATAACTAACTACCTGAAAGTAGCTTTATGAGTAATGTTAAAATTTAATTTTTTAGTAAAATGTTACGTATTTAATAAGTACAGAATAATGATATAAAAAAACGCAAATTTATATTTATTACTTGTGCATTTGTGATATCTTAAATTAAATATAAATTATATTGAAAATAATTTATAATTTGCATTTTTTTTCTAAAGGTTTATATGGATTGCAAATTAGTAACAATCCAATTTATGAAATACCAGATGAATCTTTTATTGGTCTTGAAAGATCTCTCTGGGAACTTGAACTAAAAAATGATTTTTTAATTCGAGTACCAAGTAGAGCACTGAGACATTTACAAAAGCTAAAATTGTTAGATTTATCAGGTAATATATTTTTATTGCTATATATTATTTATTAATATAAAAAAATTACTGAAATTTTTTAGAAAATGACATAATGTCAATAGAAGGCGACAACTGGCGAGGCTTAGGAAATTCTTTGCAAGACTTAATTCTAAGAGAAAATGCCATATCGTACTTGGCACCGGATGCATTTCAAGGTTTACCAATGCTAGAAAGCATTGACTTAAAAGGCAATAATTTAAAAGAAATTGATCCAAATATATTCAGAGATGGAATAGGACGAGTATCAAAAATAAATCTAGCTGATAATTTACTAAATGTTATTCCATACTTGGCGATATCACCTTTGAAACAATTAAAATTATTAGATTTAACACAAAATAAAATCAGTACAATGGATTCGACTATAGATAATTTCAATCGTACCATTAAACTTTCTGTTCAGATATCTTTAAATGAATTAAGATTGGATTTAAATCGGATAAGTGATTTGCAAACGCAAGCTTTTCAATATTTTGGAATTGTAAATAAAACGTTTTTAGATGGAAATCCATTGGAATTTATCGAAGTAAGATTTATTAATACATTGCATACAATGTGAAAAACTAATTTATTTCAATTATTAGGATGACGCTTTTCGTCCAGCAAAAATACGTGAATTATCTTTACATAATTGCCGATTAAATACAGTATCACCAGCTGCATTTGGTGGTCTAGAAAATTATTTACAAGTTTTAGATTTATCAGGAAATAATTTAACAACATTAGAAACGAGTATGTTTAATAGTTTTGATAATTTGCGATCGTTATCACTAAAGGAAAATAAAATTTCATTGAAATTGGAGGAATCGTTTAGTGGACTCGAATATATACTGTATCATCTTGATTTAACAGGGAGAAGAAATGTAGTCGTTACTATTCAATCTTTGAAGACGTAAGTGAATATTGAAATTAATTTAATTTTATAATTAAATTAATTATTTGTTATAGGATGCGAAATTTACGTTCATTATTTATATCAAAATTATCCAAATCACAACTTGATGCTGAAGATTTTATAGATTTTGGAGGAGACTTAGAAGACTTAAAAATTTTAAATGGAAATTTAAAAACAATTAAAGATCATACATTTAAATATGTTAAGGGATTGAAATCGTTAGATTTATCTGAAAATAAAATTGAAAGAATTGAGAATGATGCTTTTTTAGAAGTAATTACATTTGAATAGTAATTGATATTTATTTTTCAACTTTATTGTGACGTAATGTTTGCAGTTAGGTCACACATTGATTAATCTTCGAATTTCTCATGGATTATCAACGACATTGAGTAAAATAGCAGCTATCGTACTCAAACCTCTTTCCAATGTTGTACATTTAGATTTGAGTAATAATAAATTGGTTAGCTTACCTGACACGACCTTCCATTTTATGAAGAAAATGCAAAGATTGGAACTACAAGACAATGAGTTAACTGAATTGTTAAAGGGCACATTTCAGGTATTTTAGCGATTAAATATAAATTAATATAAAATATATTAATTGTTTTGTTTCAGGGAGATATTCATTCTTTATTAAGAGATGTATTTTTATCATTTAACAATTTGAAAACAATTCAACAACATACATTTGTGGATTTAGCAGCATTAGAACAAATTCATTTAGATGATAATCGTATTGAACGCCTAGAAAGAAGATCGTTTATGAATCTAAATCGTTTAAAGTTTGTAAATTTGAGAGGAAATAAAATCAGTTCAATATCAGATGAAACGTTTCAAAATCTACCCGAATTAGATGTCCTTGATATGGCATATAACTCGCTAAAAACATTTGATTTTACAATGTTTGATCAAGTAGGCACATTAGCATTGTTAAAAGTGAACGTTAGTCACAATAAAATACGAGATCTATTATTAGATGTGAGTCTAACTGCCAACAGGGAAACAGGTACATATTAATATTTACAAAGAAAATATCGGTTAATGAATAAGATATTTTTACGAAACGCAAAAGTATTACTTTACAAAATTATGCTGAGTAAGAGTTTTTCTTTTATGTGCCTTTGAAAGTTAGTGAAATATAATACCAACATAACTCGAAAATAAATTTGCTTCAAATATATTGCGTGACGCACGATAGCTGCATTAGCGACATTTTAAAAATCGAAGTACCTACCTATTTTTTTGCTATGTTTTAAATTCAACATATAAAACCATAAAGTAATTTATTGTACTGAAACATTACTATATTAATCGCGATGCTCCATATATTCTAGACCTTAAAAAATACTGTAGAGAAATGTAGATTTACAGTAAATTCTTTAATAAAAACTTTTATAAACAAAAGAAATTTTTATTTAGAGTTTAAGTAAATAGTTATTTCTATGATAAAAATATATTTAAAATGAAAAAGTCACAAATAATATTTGCTAAAAACATATAGTATGCATTAACTTAAATCTTTGAAAAATTCTTTTAACGTCGAATATTTAATAATTATTATTTTAATGTTACCTACTTTTTATATTATGTTTTATTTACAATATTACTTTTTATTGTTTTTTACAAGAAAAACAAAATTCGAACACATTTGTAAAAGAAAATTACAAACTAATCATGCATTATATTTTTTCAATTGAATACAAAATTGTAAACAAAAGTGAAAATTAAAAAATATTAGAGTATAATTATATAAAAAAGAAATAAACGCAAAGTAAAAGTCATAGAGGAAATTCATAAATTTTCACCAGATTGTGCATATTGTGCAGGTACAGGTGGTTTTCACTCAAATATCAAAGTTTTGGATCTTTCGTACAATAATATATCGCACATAAGTCGTTCATTCTTTCGTCCAGCTGAATTATCACTCACTAATCTACATTTGAGTAATAATAATCTTTTAAATGCCACGTGGGACGTATTTGGAAATATGCCACATTTACAATGGCTCGACTTATCGGGAAATCGTCTAACAGAAATCAGTTTTGATACGTTCAGAAATACGAGAAAATTACAAGTTTGTTAATTTCATATTACAAAATTTTTATAAAAATATTAATAAATATATTTTAGGTATTTCTTGCGGCTAATAATAAATTGGAATCACTTCATCCCGATACGTTTAGAGCATTAAGTAATTTAAGAATTGTAGATTTATCTAACAATAATATTCGATCACTGCCTGATGGATTATTTTTTGGAGAAGGATTGGAAAAATTGGATCTGTCTTTTAATGATTTATTTAGATTGCCGTTGTCCAGCATGTCGTTCGGTTCAGCAATGAGTCTTTGCGATCTTGATGTTTCCAATAATGTTATTGCAACGATTCCCAACGGAGATATGTTTGCTCGATTTAGGGTATTTAATTTGATAACCTCAATTACAAAATATTTATGTAAATTTATTAATTTTAGTCATTACGCACACTAGATTTATCTCACAATAGACTAGTGCAATTATACGAGGGTACATTTGGGGCATTAATAAGTTTATCCAATTTGGATCTGAGTCACAATAAAGATTTGATGTTAGAACCGGATGGTACAAGTTTTTTTGGAATAGATGATTCTATTTTGCATTTGAAATTGGAAAATATTTCTCTCATAAGTGTATGTATAATAATTCAACAAAAGTAATATTATTAAAAAATTAATCAATTAATGGCTTAAATAGATAATATTATTTATTTTTATATTTTTGATTTTGCATTAATTTTTCATTTCTGATGAAGACTGTAATACTAGTAGAAAATTGAAAATTATATTATCTATGTATACATACCTTAGTTGTATATCAATTATTATGTAATATTTCTTATTTTAAAAAAAATATTGAGTAAGAATTTTACATTTATCAAATAAAATAATTTAAAATTGATTGATTTATGCAGGTGCCTGCATTGTCATTCCAAAATATTCGTTCTATTTCACTGGCTGACAATTTTCTGCCAACAGTTCCTCACGAACTGGCGCTGAACATGACTAAACTAAGAAGTTTAAACTTAGCGCACAACGATCTAACAGCCATACCATTGGTGCTTAATTCATTGCCGCAGTTAAGAGATCTATCTCTTGCATTTAATCCAATTACAAGTCTGACAAATCAAAGTTTGATGGATGTTGCTGATCGTCTCAGAGAATTGGATATTAGAGACTTTAAACTCACTGAGTTAGAGGTTAATATAACTATTTGTTTAATAGCAAACTATTAAATAACTGGTTATACATTTTTTTTAGTCTGATGTATTTGATGATATGGTAAATCTTCGCACACTCAAAATATCTAATATAAAAGAGAGAGATTTTAATATACCAGAATTGTTGGAAGGAACAATAGCATTACGAAATTTGGAATTACAGGTAATAAAGTTTGTAAATATGTATAGAAAAATAAATAATATGAAATTGTAGATTGATGTAGATACTTCGCTGACAACCGAATTGGCAGGATTTTTACCGGCAAAGCTCAGAAGTATTACAATGACTGGCAGAGGACTTCGTGTAGTATCAAACAATGCTTTACAAGTACGTATAAAACATATTTGTAATTTATCTAAATTTTAATACAAATTTATTTTTACATATAGGGAATAACAAGTCCAACTTTACATTTAGATTTTACTAATACAAGTGTTACAGTTCTATCGAGTGCATTTTTCAGAAGTTTAGGTGCAGCAAGAAATATAAGCATTGATGTCAGTGGAAATGAATTTAAAACCTTGGAGAATCCTTCTACGGGATATATCCCTGATTTACCACAAGAGACTTTTTTAACAGGATTAAAATTGAAAGATAATTTGTGGGCTTGCAATTGTGATATTGGGTATGATATAAATATTTCATTTATAATATTTTACAGTTGAAGACAAAATATAATCTAGATAGTTACTAAGTGTCAGTTGTATAAAACGTTGTTAAATATCAATGTGAGTTGTCAACTGATCAATCAATCAAATGTTTTAAAAACACTTGACATCTATATGTGTAACTAACTAC
Source organism: Clivina fossor (assembly GCA_963966155.1). Classification (NCBI taxonomy): domain Eukaryota; kingdom Metazoa; phylum Arthropoda; class Insecta; order Coleoptera; family Carabidae; genus Clivina; species Clivina fossor. Next base: position 7,580,216 of record OZ014564.1, on the reverse strand, counting down.
TGATTAACTTAACAAATTTACTATTTTGCAAACAAATATAACTTAAATTATTATTATTTATTTAATATTTTATTATATTGTTTTTAATAAAATGTTTTTAAAAAATAAAAGCCACTTACATAAATCGTCATTAAACATAATTAAACTGACCAATTAATCAGGCGTTTCAAAAATAATTGAAAATCTGTGTAGTTAACATTGACTAACAATATTTTATGCAACTAACCGGTAAAAAGAGTACCGTAATGAAATTGTCATATGATTTAATTTAGTTTAATATTAAAATACTTGATTTTGAAATTTGTTTTTATACACAGAAACACTATTGATATTTGAAATGATTGTTGATTATTTACTAATTTCTTCTAATGTAGTATTTTTTTAGATGGGTAGAAATTTGGTTACGAAAACGTAGACAATATATATGCGAAGATAAACCGAGCGATTTTACAATTCAAGATATATGTCGATTTGTGGAGGACGATTTACGTGAAACGGTTTGTGCGAATAAAAACAATAATTCTCTTATCGAAGTCTTGAAAACAGATATCGAATGCGGTTGGAGTCAAGGTTTCATGGTACACGCTTTTGTTTACCCAGTTTTCATTTCATTATTATTGGTTATATCGTGTTACTAAATTAATTTATTAGATCGGCAGCACAAGCCAAAAAAGTGCAGAAATAAAATTTTCGATTTAATCAAATTTTACTTACCTTTATTAAAATTATAATGACTGAATCCAATAGATTATATAATATATACTATTTTTAATATCTTTAATAAGAAATTATAAAGTTGGCAAGTACACACAAAGGACATTTTTAAAATAAAATAATTTAAAGTTATAATAAGTTGGAAAATCGTTTTTAAATTTTGTAGATTTGGCCCAAAATACTATTTTACAAATATAATTGCGAAATTATTTACAGTTCATTTATTAACAAAATTAAGTATATTTTAAAATTTGTTGGTTCATTCATACTCATATATTAGTCACAACATAAATAATATTTTTTTTGTTTACTTAATATTGATAATGCTGTTTTAAATAACATAGCCTATAAAATTATTAAAAAATAACAATATAATTTGTTTCTTTATGCAATTATATAACTTCATATGATAAATCGTTCACAAACTATTCGTTTTAATACTTCAAATTACTGCCGCGTGAATTTTTAATATGCTTGCCAACTATGCATAGTATAATTTCGGAAGATTTTTATTTTAAATTAATATTATATTTTTTTCCTAAAAAAACTATAAATTTAGATATTTTATTCGTATATTTATTGTCTCTTTCTTTGCGTTGGAAACATGATAAACTAAATAAAACTATAATTAAAATATTGAAAAAATACATTATATATTTTCGTTGATAAAATAGGACAATAACAGATGTTAAATCCAAATCTATTTTGTTTAGCTTACTTTTGCATTATTTTAATTTGTTAAACACATTTCGAAAGCAATAATAAACTTTTCAAATATATAAACGGGAAATATGAGAAAAACAAAGTTCCAAGATACTTCAAGTCATACTTACCGTAAAAGTTGATAATACGGTTTTATCAAGGGATAATATTATTATTTTATGTTATTCATTAAAAAAAATTGATTCTTATGTTAGGTTTTGATCCTGAAAAGAAAAAATTAAAATATAACATTAAAATTTAATTTGAAACTAACAAATTAGTGTTTAAAATTTCAAAATTACAATATTTTTAATTTAATTAATTTTGAGTATGATCTTTAGCAGAAATTTAGTAAGTTTCTAGATTTTCTTTCATTGTTACCATTTTGAAGAGATTGTTATTAAATGATACTTGAAACAGTATCAGAAGAGTACTTACTAGTCAAAATTAACCTAATATATAATAGATTAAAATATTAATTGTAAGTTCGTATGTAGTATTTGATAAGGAAGCAACAATAAAACTTACAATAATGTATTAGAATTTATATATATCAATGTACAATTTCGGATTACACATCTTATACAACATTAATCCCTGAGGCAATACCAAACTCAAATAAATCTTTTCTGCCAACAGATTTTTGCATTAATTAGTAGATATCTATAGATTTTTTAATTATTACATTATGATGTATGTACGTATGTTATGTTGTTTGTATTGTATTTTAATTACTTTACTTTAAAATGCTTTATATTAAAAAGAAAATATCAATAATGGAATAACAGTGATACCTTATATTAAATAAAATAATTTATTACCTTTACAACTTAAAACTGAGTATTATTTTTTAAACATATACATATTCACATTTTTGTTTTTATAATCACATTTTATATAATAAATAAATCTGAATAACATCTTAACAAAACGTGATACATACATGATAAAATAATTACATATTTTTTTATTTACAAATGGAATACTGTAATTGCGTTATAAGTTTTTCTTTTAAAAGTATTCAAAATTTTTTTGATTTTAATATTATTACGAGAAATCAGTGATAAGAATTTCAGTTTTAAATTAAATTTGCAGTTATTTACACTAAACCTATTAAAAAAAATTGTAATTTTGATTTTAAAATTTCATGTTGATTTTTACTAATATTTGTCACTATAATAAACTACATAATATTTCATGTTTTCTTTGATGTAAAAAATAATTCGGATTATATTTTTTGACTATATTACATAATATCATTGTTAAATAAATAATAAAAATACTTTTGGTTTAACAAGAAAAGTCATTAATAATGTATTTTTTTGAAAAATTGTAGGTGTAAATTCTAAATAGATTCGAATTTAATTAATAACAAAATTGTCTAAATATAATTTTTTCATATTTTATATTTTTTCGGCAGTTAAATTTTTTATAATGTCTAGAACACTATAATTCCACTGCAGTTAAATTTTATTTTATTATGAATAAATATATTCAAAATTAATATTGTAAAAATTTAAAATAAAAAATTTAGTTCTGTATATATTTTATTTAAAAATCGATGTTTGTATATTTTTTTCTGATGAAAAAAAACGCGGAGCATATCGAAACGTCGATTTTTATACAATATATATATATATATATATATATATATATATATATATATATATATATTGTATATACAGAACTTAATCCTAAAGCTTTTTTAAATTATTTTATTTGTGCTAATATTTTTATTTAAGTTAGAAAACTCAACATTATTTATAAAACATCTTGATAAAAATAAATAAATTTATAAAATATCGTACAATTATATTGTCAATATATTCATATTAATAATAATAATATTCATAGTACGACTTTTCTTGTGAAACAAAGTGTGAAAATACTAACTGTAAATGTAAAATTAAAATAAATTTGACAAATTTGGCTTCCATTTTTACAGCCTCAATTATATGTTGCATGTTTTCCCAAATTTCAACAACACGTTTTTAATTTAAACGATTTTCCTATTTCTAAATAATAAATTACTTTCATGCATGTAATTTTTGAATTTTTAAAAAATAAAATCTACAAAAAAATGTCTCTTTCAGGACACTCAAGCATATATTATCTAACACCCGCCTTTTTTTTTATTTATCACTATTTACAGTTTTACATAAATGTTCATTTTGTTATTTAATGTCTACATCTCTTTGGCATACTATCCACGTAAAATTATCACTCACAATCAGTTTCATTTTAATTATTTGATTCTCTGCTGTTCTCGCTACTGCCCGGTAACGCATTTTCATTCTGATTGATATTTGTGCCACCTGTGGGTGAACCATTCGAACTACTACCATTCAAACCGTTACCGATTGGTTCAGCAGGAATTAGGCCTTCTTTCATTCGTTTTTTCTGCTTCATTCGCCTGTTTTGAAACCAGATTTTAACTTGTGTTTCGTTTAATTGCAAAGCAGAGGCGATTTCAATTCTTCTAGCTCTCGTGAGATATTTGTTAAAGTGAAATTCTTTTTCTAATTCTGTTAGTTGTTTATTGGTGAAATTCGTGCGACCAGTATTGTTGAGTGCGTTCAGGCCCAACATACTAGATCCTAGCAGGCTATTGTTGCCCAAACAGGAGGAGCGATTGGCTGCCGATTGTGGATCTAAGCCGTTGCTTCCGCAAGAACTGCTACCGTTGAAATCACCCATTGTTGATGATGGAATTTTCGGGACTGAAACAAAAGAATTTACATGTTTGTTTATCTGCTAATTTGCACATTTTTGTATAGATTTGTTTTGTTTTGTTTTGTTTTGTTTTACAGAGGATGTTTGTTTACAAGCAAATGTTTTGAATAAGACATTGATTAAGTAAGCATGAAAGTAGATTGTTATCATTAAAAACTTCAAAATTCTGAATTTTTTGTTGATAATTTCAACAAAATTTCCTGTAAGTATGTTTTTTTTTTGTAAATTATAATGAGATATATTATTTAAATTAAAATAAAATTTAAATTCAATCTAAAATCTAGAAATCAATATAATTAGTATATATTAATTTAATATATGTAATATTTAAAAAAAAAATAATAAAAAAAATTGACGTTATTCTCAAAAATAATTATACAATGAAAAGTGAGAGTATTTTGCGAATGTTTCCAAGTGGTAAGAATAAAAAGCTTGTACGAGAGGTATTATAAATTTGGATAAAGCAGAAATTGCTTCTCTGAATAGGAATGTTTGGCGAAAACTAAATGGATAGAGTTTGTGCCTAATGGCGTGATTGTGTATGTATATATGTACAAAAGTATTGTTAAGTTTGGACTAATTAAAAATTAAAAACTTGTATATAAGTAAAAATTTTGATTTTAAATCAGAAATAAATATTAATATTCAAATTACATTTGTTCATATTTATCTGAAATAATTTCAATACTTTTGTTTGAGTTTTATAAACAGCACAATCAAAGAAAATACTATTAGTTTATGTTTAGAGTGTGTTCCGAACTATTAAAACACAATTATATCAGCTTGATTGTACGAGATTGAAATATTATAAACAATATTATTAATATTGGTGTAAGAACGATTTGAATTAACAAACTTTTCGGTTCTAATCAGACTAGTGCTCTTTGCTTTTATACAAAAAATATAATTATATAATTTTATTAACAATAAAGATTCTACTACTAGAAATGAGAATTTATTTAAATTCTGGTGTGGACGCAGTACAAATCAAAGACCTTCGATCTTATACTTTATCAAAGTACGAGTACTACAGGCCTGCAACCGTCTATATATTGTGTAATAAAATTTTATTAGCAGTTAATAAATAAAAAGTTACTAATCCAATTCTACTAACAAACAAATATATATACTTTGTGAACTTCAATATAAAATAATTAGATATCTAATTGTACGTAAAATTATATACATTAAATTGTAATTAATATTAATTTTAAACCATCGTATGACATTCTTAGAAATAATTCCTTTTTTCCATAAATCAAATGAAATAATTTCCTTCTAAAAGCAAAAGTGACACATGTTCGTTCGTTCGGCAATCGTGCGACAAATTAGCAGGGTTTAATTGAAACAAAATCCGCAAAGAGGTTGCTTGGCCATACATGAAGTGACACATTGATTAGTAATTCACGAGTCACTTTATTAATGTCAGTGTGACCGCTGGCCTGTGCAGTCTGTATAATATGCGGTCCGTATCTCACACGCAAATTTGCGTCGCGGTGGCTATTTGTCGGCCTAATGCAGGCAGACGCACGCTAGGGGCGCTGCTATCGCTGCGTCAAGGCATACTGGGATTTGAAGTGAGTTCGCGGAATAATGAATGGTGGAAATTTATATTATTAAATTTTTACTTGCAACTTTATTTTTATAAATTTCATTTGTATATGACTGTAGATTAATAATGTCAGCATATACGAAATTATTTTTTATTTTTGTTTGATTTATTATTTTTGATATAATCTGATACATATTCATATATATATATATATACATATATATATATATATATATATATATATACATATATATATATATATATATACATATATATATATATATATATACATATATATATATATATATATACATATATATATATATATATATATATACATATATATATATATATATATATATATATATATATATAATCACGCTATGTATCTAGAAGGGTATATCATTTACGCAGAAATTAATTTCTGCCAAGCATTCCTATACAAAACAAAAAACCTTTTTTTATTTAAAAAGACATTTGTAAAATGTATAAATCAAGGATTTTTGATAAGATATAGGTGCAGTTTCAATAAAATACATAAGTATATCAATCATATTATTGATTTTATTTTACTATTTAAGAAAAATTAAAAATAAACTATTAAAATTAAAAAATAAATGTTTTAGAACTCATTATATTAAAATAAAACGGCTTTAGGTTATAGTTCTGTATTAATATTTATTAATAATCGACGTTTCAACGTACTCAAAGTCGAAGATGTATGTTGAGAATGTTGTAATGTTGATGATTATTAAAAATTAATACGAAACTACAACCTACGGGGCGTTTTATTATATTAAAATATAATTTAAATCAATTAAAAATATATATGTCCAAAAATAAAATAAAATAAATAAAATCTCTGATCCCTGGAAGAAACAGCGGTTCCTCACACCGCCGAAGCGCACAGTTTGGGAACCACTGAGCTAAGTAATTGCGATGAGACAAAAAGTAAGTAAGTTTGTTGTTTATTTTTATTTACGTACGTAATTATTCTTAATACACTTGACAGTTATAAAATTATATTAACTGATAGAATACACAAACAAACTCAGATTTAAATAGGGTAATATTCTTTGTTTGTAATTTAAATGATTCTTAATAAATACAGTCGAAATGTGCTTTGATTTCATAGACAAAGTTTAGTTTCGTATCAATTGACCATAAATAGCTGACCTTATTTAATTTGAATTTTATTAGATCAAGTTTCTATTACCATCATTTACACATGTTACATATTATTTTTCTATAAAAATTTAAATTTAATTAAAAAATCGACGTTTTGACGTACTCTACCTACATCATCATCTTGTTTCTTGATGAAGATATACGTAGAGTACGTCGAAACGTAGATTTTTTAATTAAATTTATTATAGAACTGAATCCTAAAGTTGTTTTATTTTAATAAAATAAGTTCTGAAAAATTTTTTACTATGTTAATAAATTTTCACTTAATATTTATTATTAAAATTGTCTTTCTATTATATATATATATATATATATATACTAAAGCCTCATTAAAATTATCCTTAATTAAAAGACATTATTTATTGCTTTTTCTATTAAATATATTATTAGTTTTTCTAATATTTTTGTTAATATTTCTAATTTAAATAAAACTAAAAAAATTTCTTAAAAATTATTTAAAATAGACGTCTTCAAAGCTTTTTTTTTTAAATTAAAAATGTTTTAATAGATAAAAATGTATTTTTACTGATGCAGTTTATGATTTAAAAAAAAAATCATTATTTTGTTGTTTTATAAACCTCCTAAAACAATTTTTTGTAAGTAAATACAATTTGTATATGCCAAGTTGTTGTGCGTCAACGGATTAACAGAAAAACTATTTTTGAATACTTAAAAGTGTATGTTTATATCAATAAATAATTTTTTAGAGCCATCCCTGTTTTTGACGAAATCCCCAAAAATGACTCAATCCTTTCAATATTACATTTGATCCCGCTTATACGTAAAGTAGTTCGAATTAGATACTCTACAATATGTGCATAATCGGCAAACAGCTGGTCAAGCAACCGCTGTCCATCAGCAACTGGACAGAAACAATTGCCAGCCTAGCAAACATCAAAACAAACGCCCGCTTGATCCTTATCCGTCAGATATTACGTTCATTTGAGCAATTGTATAGTGGGGCAAAGTCTTAATTCGACTCACGCAATTTACGAATCTGTTACGGCCTTGTTGACCACATTCTGTGCTGTATGTTTTTCCATGATGAAATTTTTCTTGGTGCCTCGTTTCGCATTTGTTTGCCGCGCGATCAAGATTGCTCATTTGTTTAATTCTGACAATCATTTGTTTCGGTTCGCGTTCGGTAATGGCTTCGCCTGTGTTTTGTTTAATATATTTGATTTCGGAGACATTTGGCTTGCTTGCTACTTTAACCATAAGTAAATTTGTTAGTTGATTATATCAAAATATTTTTAACAGCGCTATAAGTTGGAAAATATGTATAGAGTCGTTGCAAAATATGGATACAATTAAATATTTTGAAAACGGTTTATCATAACTCGATGAAATTTGCAACTCACTCAGTTGAAAGTACTTAAATTTTATCGTCTGAGATGTTACATGACAACTTAAATATTTTGAAAACGGTTTATCATAACTCGATGAAATTTGCAACTCACTCAGTTGAAAGTACTTAAATTTTATCGTCTGAGATGTTACATGGCAACTTAATTTTTTTAAATAGCGCAAAGGATCAAATTTAATATTTTTTAAAAAAGTATTTTTTCAAACGTATCAAAATATTGATATTACATTACTATATTGCCTATGTAAAAGAAAGTCATTATGTTACTAGTAGAATATGTGAACATTATTATACAGTAGTTACTTACTATACCAATGGTGGCAGCACTAAACATGATTACATAATCTAATATCTCCAGCAGCCATATTGAAAATTATATAGTGGCAATTGCAGTATTTATTTTTACTTAAAGTTGAATTTAATTATTGTAAATGTGTGAAGAAGTACAAGAAATGCAATGTACACCAGCAGATTTTTCCGAAATTGCATATTCGACCAAAACATTTAAAAAACATTTAACCTTAAAAATCACGTAACAAATATAATATTTTAGAACTGATAGTAAGTTTATGGTTATTTGGTATGTATTTTTATTTATTTTTGTTTAGTTTTTGTTTGGAACGCTTGTATAGGAAAATAGCATATGTTTTTTCATGTTTCGCTCAGCTTACTTGGCCTCGGCTATGCCTCAGCCGTAAATATCTGGACTCAACACAATAAAGATTGCTTTCTGCTCTTTGTAACATAATGTACTATTATTTTTAATTTAGAAAAGTAACTCACGCTTAAAAGTAAGCGATTTACAGGTTGATTAACAAACTGATTAACAACAATTTTTTATCAACATTCAAAATGTTTTATATACAGTCTTAATTCATGCAATGCTTAAGTGAACCAAACCGTGAAAAAACATCTTTTTAAGATTGGTAAATAGTTAAAAAAATAATAATTAAATCAGATTTGTTTTGAATTGAATTCAAGTCGTCAAGATATTTCAAACGATAACTGGTATACTTAATTAACTTATCTATATTTATCATTCATCTAGTGCATAAATTTCTGCAACGATTCTAGATATATTAATTAACATTTATTCAATTGTTTTTTTGCACCTAGAGAAAGAGTTGTACCTAGAGGAAACACCGGCAGCAGCGTATTAAATTGTTGAATTATCTGCGTAAATCCGTCTTAGTCAATTTATAACATGTGCGGAAAATGTCTCTTGTTCTCTAAATTAAATTAATTCAGCGAAAGAGGAATCGTTTCCTGCGACCAAAGTAAACGAAAAATATGCTACGGTCACTGCCGGACTTAATGCGCAGGTCTAATAGAAGAAGAACGATTGGTTTTCGTTTCGTTCCTTATTAGTTGGTCGTGGATTTGGTGGTGATTCTGATGTTTTCTGCCGGGATAAGCAAAGTTAATAACATGATGCAGCGGGTAGTGAGTGTGAACCATTCATCTTGCTGATTCAATTTGCCGAGTTAGAAGTTGGTTTGTTGGTTAACGTTGGCTGTGTGTGTGTGTGTGTGTGTGTGTTTTTTTTTGTTTTTAAAAAAGAAAGTTTAGTTGATTCAATTAACGGTAATTTAATTTAAAGTTTTGTTGGACGAATTTTCGGTTTATGTGTGATGTTTTGTTTTTGCTTATTTTAATTTAATTATTTAGGTTTCAACATATATATATATATATATAATATATACAGAGCGAGTGTAAAGTTTGGAACTATCGCAATAAATCTTTTATTAAACGTTTTTGAAAAAATCCTCGAACACGTCAATTTTTATCTTAAATAAGACATATTTTACTGTAATCGTCACTTAAAGATCGTCTTTTGTTTTCGAGTTATGACGTAAGCGATAATTATTTTAAATGGAAACCTAAATTGATTTTTATTCCATTTCCAACCATATAAAATTTTAAATATGTTACATTTGAAAAAAATTGAGAAAAATAATTTTAAAGTTTAAATATTTTTTTCAAATGTAACATATTTAAAATTTTATATGGTTGGAAATGGAATAAAAATCAATTTAGGTTTCCATTTAAAAAAATTATCGCTTACGTCATAACTCAAAAACAAAAGACGATCTTTAAGTGACGATTACAGTACAATATGTCTTATTTAAGATAAAAATTGACGTGCTCAAGGATTTTTTTCAAAAACGTTTAATAAAAGATTTATTGCGATAGTTCCAGACTTTACACTCGCTCTGTATATTATATATATATATATATATATATATATATATATATATATATATATATATATTTGTCATGTTGTAAAATTATAATTAGTATTTTTAATAATAAATTATAAATACGGAATTTATAGATTTTTAATTAATGGAAGGCAGTGAGTTAAATAAAATTTGGCTTCCATTAATTAAAAATCGATTATTTTTATGATCTATTTACTTATTTGTTACGTAGTAACTTGTTTCTATGTTCTGTTATTTACTGTAAATGTCATTTGTATCATTTTTCCTGATGAAAATGGACGTTCAGTTTGCCGAAACGTCGATTATAAATAAATAAAAATACAGAACTTTAACCTAGAGCAGTTTTATTTTAAAATTAATTTTGTCTAAATTTATCAAAGTAATATTCCATGGTTTGTATAAAATTCTCACACACATGCTTAACTGACACACTTGGAATAACAGTAAAGAAAACTTTAAATCCTTAATTATCCATCAAATCAACCTACCCTCTTTTCTTTCAAATAGAACAATCCAAATCACATACCGAACCGTAATTATTCTAATCATATACAGTAAAATTTCATCTAGTAGACATGTACCATCCCCTGTGGTGTTTGATACCAATGCGTTGGTTGTGGGGGTCAGTGAAAATATCGGACAGATATACCGTGAATCGTGAAGATGATCCTTATCGGTGAGACGTGTACGGCGTTGGAACAGGAACTGGCCACTGACACTCGTTCGCAACTGTTTCCGGCGCGCAAGGACATTTAGATATGGCCGTTCTACGACCGGAGACGCCAGCAATACGAATTGGAATAATTGTTAATAACAAATGAAATATAACATAGTAAATTTTTTTTTAGAACTCATTGTATTAAATAAATACTGTTTTAGGATTAGATTCTGTTTAATTATTTTATAAAAACGACCTTACGATGAAACGTCTTTATCAGGTCAGAATTTATCAATAACATTAAAGTAATTAATGTTGTTAATCGTATAAATATGGCTTTCATTCAATTATTGGTAGGTTAGAAATTTTTCTTCCATAGTTGAATATATGGTATAGTGAGTTTATAATGTATTTTAGAATGGTAGATATCGTTGTAAATTTAATAAGTTAAGATGATTTGGTAACGTTAGAAGAAGAAGGTGGTGTGCAGCAGTGAAAAACACTCATCGCTTCACTACCCGCTCTATCGCCGTCGGTTTTAGATTTCGAAAGTCAATTTCTATAATGGAACCGCTGCGGTTTTGTCAATATATACGAGTAGGATATCACATACATACGTGTATATATATATATATATATATATATATATATATATATATATATATATATATATATGTTGTTGTTATTTCTTTTAACTTAATGCTAAAAATAATCAAAATAAATTGCGTTATTATAGTTCATACAATACAAAAATATTATTTTAAATATAGATAGTATAACATTATTATCAATAATTTATGTTATATTTAACATAGTAAAAAATCTTTCAAAACTCATTTTATTAAAATAAAATTACTTTAGGTTAAAATTCTGTATAAATATTTATTTAAAATCAACGTTTTGACGAATCTCAACGGTCGTCTTCATCAGGATAAAAAAAATACTAATGACATTATAGAAACAAGTTATTAGGTAATAAATAAGTAACTAGATCATAAAAATTATAGATTTTTAATTAATGAAAGCCAAATTTTATTTTACTCAGTGCTTTTACAGTGATTCATGTTATCCATTTCTTTATAAATTATTACTGTATCTTCAATTTTTATTTTTACATCATTCCAACGTTCCAAAATAGTTTCATATATTTTGAAAATTAATTTAAAAAATACTAATTTAATAAAAAAAATAGTATCAAAAGTATTTATTAATATTTTAACACACATTTTTTCAAATATAACAAAACTTGTGACTTGTTCATTCTACCATATCTTTCATACGCATTATTGGTCAGGGAAGAATTGTATGACCAGCATTTCTAACAAAGTTGTCAACATCATATCTCGACCAATAAGCTCCGGCTGTTCAGCACAAGACAGCCAAACAAACACGAACGAAATTCCGTACCCGAACAATATGAAACGGCGTCGCGCAAATAGAGACATTCTAGTCTCGGGCCGTCCTGACAGTTCCCTTCAGCTCATATTGACGCGGCAGTCGGGGGATCTAATTCCTTTTATTGACATCTTTCAAGAATGAGCGATGGCCGCACTACACTTCACGCATAAAATGTGACCAAACAAAGGCACACACATACACGGAGTGAAGTTTTTTTTTTTCTCTCTCTCTAGCGGGGACACACGGATAATTTTTGACGCTACTGTTTGGCGGTGCTACCGGTTGTGAGGGCATATTGGGATGAAAGCGGTCGAAAAATGTTTTAATGCGCGTGAATATGGATGCGGCAAGGTTTTGAGCCTGTCCGATGTGCGGGATTGATCACCGATCTCCCGGGATATGCGAGTGCACGCATACCCCTGATAACTTTATGGTTTGTGTACAACTATTTGGTGCCGGATGCGAGGTTTTTTCAATTTTTGACTTTTTCATCGGACAATAAGTTTGATTTTAAATGAAAATGTGTCATATTGTTGTAAATTGTAGATTTTACCATTGATTATATAATCAATGATTTTACGTAGCAAGTAAAAACTTTTAAATAAATATTATTATACAAACTTTAATTTATATATTATATTTTTACAATTAATTTGATTTTCAAAAATACTATGATAGAATAAGGCGTTTAGTGAAAAAATGATAACTACGTCATTTCATACATTTGAGAAAATGCCGTTTAAAGAAATAAACAGTGCCCAGAAGCACCCAATATTTTCAAATGGCTATTATAAAAATAAAATAGCTTTAGGTCGAAGTTCTATTTTATTTTATATTAAAATAAAGGTTAAAATTTTTAACATCTTTACTTTATTTATATTTAAATAATTCCACTGGTGTATTATGGATACTTTTACTAATAAATTAAAATTGGACTTCAAATCTAAAGCTTTTTTATTTTAATATGAGTTCTAAATGATTTTTTACTACACTGTAAAAAAAGGGTTGGTATTTTACATAAAAATCATATTAAAAAAATACATGATGGTTAAATTAAATTTTTTGTAAAAAAAATATAATTTTATAATTTTAAGTAAAATGATTAATTTACCATATTACATATGTTTTTCTACCAAAAAAAGTAAGTAAACTTATATAAAATATACGTATTTAATATTTATATAATGTACAAATCTTTCTGTAAAAAAATCATACAAATGACATATATATATATATATATATATATATATATATATATATATATATATATATATATATATATATATATATATATATAGTATATTTGTCATTTGTTTTAAATTAAAATTAATACAGCACTATATCCTAAAGCCTTTTTATTTTAATTAATAATAAATAATAAACATATTTTAGAAAATAATACAAATGACCTATACCTATATTATACGAGTATATTTCATTTGTATTATTTTTCCTGATGATGATATACGTAGAGTCCATTTAATTAAAATTAAAACAGAACTATATCATAAAGCCATTTTATTTTAATTAATAATAAACACATTTTAGAAAAATCTATTTTTAATTTTATATTTAAATATCGTTTCAATCATCAAAATTTAAAATAAAACTGCTTTCATGGCATATTGGTTTAAGTACAGTGTAAATAAAACATATTGCAAAGAAAATATTACAGAATTATATCCATGAAATAAATATATGTATGTATAAATTAAGCAATATAATAAATTTATAATTTCGCTCCTGGCTGATATAAATGAACTTATAGTATATGCATATAACATCTACATTGCATTGAAATTTGATAAATACGCGAATAGTTAATTAAATTTTAATCAGTGAATCTAGCTGGCTAAAATGTCATTTATCCACGTCCACTACGTACGAATAACGCAATGTCAATGTGCTAGTCGTATAGCTATACGGGCGTTCGGTCACCAGTCGCATTTTGCATTATATATGGAGTTAATTCACGTTTTACTTGATAAACAAGCCATTTTCAATGTGCATTACACATACATGTTACATGTGAGATATATATGTAAATACTTAGGGTGGTCTAAAAGTTGTTGGCTTTCATAATTTACAATAATAATTAGTCTATTTTGAATTTTTAAATATTTTGTTTAAAAATAATAATAATAACAAATAAATTTTTGTATGAGTGTGAAATTGAAAAAAAAAAGTTGTTGTAAAAGTTGGTGTTAGTCAGTTTAGATAGTTCGGTCATCTTCAGCAAATATCTAATGAACGTCTGGTGAATAATTTTGAAGGTATACGTTTTCCTGGACGTCCGATGAGTAGATAGAGTGGTATGATTGAGAGAGTTTTGTGTGAGCGAATGTTATGAGTAAATAGAGTGGACGTTTCCAAGTAGTAGAAACAGAAGAGCATTTCTGAGAGGAGGTATCATACGAGAAAATGTGGATGCAGCTAGAGTTGCTTGTCTGGATTTCAAGAATAGATTAAGTTTGGAATATTAAAAATTTCGGGTACCAGTAAAATACTTGGAGCATTAAACTAGCGCAATAAATCAATAAATAAGTTTAGTATTATTTGAAATATCTGGATATTTAAAAATATTTCATCCAGTTGTTTCAAATCTGTTTCAACGGCATTAATCTATTTTATCCTAATTGTAAGATATGTTTTATTTTTCTTAGTCGCTATTTCGATATAAACTATCATTTTTTAAAACTTCGCGTAAAACTATATATTGTGTTACATTCTTAATTTATGATTCATTAAGTTATGAAGTTCATTCTCATATAAATTTTATTTCAGATTGATGTATAAAGAAGAGCTAATATTTTACCAAAAGGTAATATAAAATAAAACAAAGATTTTTCCTAAAAGAGAGCAGCTATTCTAAGATTAAAACCTTTTAGACCTTAACTTATATTATGTACACTGTTGCTGACTATTATCATATATTAGATTTTCAAGTTCGTGCACTTACCGCTGCGCTGTTCAAGTGACCACTTTGAAAAATTAGTCTCATTAATTTATTAAAGTATAAATTTTGCTAAACAGTATAAGAATAAAATGGTCGGTAATATGTATCGCATAAATACCTGGTTAGAAGCTTGACAAATGTTTAGCGGTAGCGAGCTGATAAAAATAATTTATATACTGTGAAAAATTACTGGAAAATTACCAAGACTAAATTTGAGTTTAATTTTAAAATGAAACTAAATTGAATACATTAAAAATTGCCTTGTAAAATTTATATTTATATTACATGATTTTAGATAGAGTCGCTATGGAAAAATTATGTTTTTTTCTATTATCATTATCATCACCAGTATCTTTAAGATGTTATATATATTTTTTATATGCAGAAATATTTAAGCTGTAAAAAATATATAAATTAAAATACCTAATAAATTTTATAGTTTGAATATAAATCGTTTAAATCGTTTCAGTTATACTTATATCAAATAAAAGAATTTAAGCACCAAAATTTTAAACTCGTTTAAATGGTCAGAATTTGTTAGTAAATATTTATTTATCTTATGTTCAAACGATTCTTAGTTACGCATAAAATAAGAGATAAGATTATCAATAAATGTGGGTGCAACAGAGACAGATATAAGTAACAAAAATTAATACAGTTATGTTGCTAATATGATTTTATTATTTTCTGTTATTTTGGTTAAATCAGCATTCGGTAATCAGATAATAAAATAATACAAAAAGGAGTATTTTTTACAAGTTAATAACCTTTTTTTAGTTGGCACTTAATTTTGTAAAAATAGTATCTTAAAATACATAATTTTGTAAATAATAATTTTAAAATACATATAGTCTGTTTTTTAACTAGGAGCAGTAAATGTAAAATTTACACTAAAGAAGAAACACCAGAAAAGTTACTAGAAATTTTATACTGTTTGAAAAGTCTGTGATCTATATAGATTTAATTACAAAATATAAAAAAAAGAATTTAAAGCACATGAAATTAAAGAAAACGTAACAGTACAAAACTAGACAATAATGTATTGGCAGTTGATGACAAGATAAGAAACTTGGATGTAAAAACGGTTGTGCGCCAACCAATCAGAAGTATATAGTTTACATTAGTCCTCTTTTGAGAAAAAAAATCTCAACTTTAGTTTATATTACTCTTCTTATAGAAATTAAAATTGAGATTTTTTTCAAAATTTCTCTGTCACTGAATCGACTAGCTAAGCTAGCTCAAGCATCAATGAAGCTAGTCGATTGAGTAAATTGATTAATTTTGAGAAAAAAATCTCAACTTTAGGTTATATTAGTTTATTTCACGGAAATACACTTATGAACATTTTTTGTTTAATATTATTACTCCTATTAGTTAAAAAACAGACTAAAATAATATAGCTTGCTATTTTATGTGCTTGCTTTTAATTGGTCAGATTCTTATAATCTTAAAAAATAAAAGTAGCTAAATTCGAATTATGGAACTGCAATAGATCGGATTTATCACAATATTTCTTTTATTTTGAACATTTGTTATTTAGATATTAGACATAATTAATACGTTTTACACGATATCAAATAAAATGTACAAATATATGCGCAATGAAAATTTATTTACATATATCTAATCTGACAATTGTATATTCATCAGTAATAATATTTAAGGCTTTAACTAAATAAGAAATTAAAAAAAAAAAAATTGTGCACAATAATACGAATTGATAATACATAACCTAAATCAGAGTTTGACGAAAATGCATGTTTTAATTCACACATTTCTCTATATAGGTTGTCACGGACAAACTGAGCGTGAACGTGTATAAAATATTCTTTACAGAATTGAATAATGTATCGTGTAATACAGAAAACTATATATTTTTTGTATAGGAAAATGCATCGTATAAAGCCAGCATTATTTACACATAATTATTAAAAACAATATAATATTAAAATTACATAAGTATTAAAAAAGCAGTATATAAATTTTAGTTTCAAAAATGTATAAGTAAAACCAGGAAAAATATGAAAAAAAAACTTCTTCAAAACTGAAACCAAAAATTAACACGTTGGCCAGAATCATAATCATAATTAACATTTTATTTACACTGACGGCAAATTATCCGGGAGCGCGTAACGAACATGACACCGGGCGTGATCACGCGCGCGAGAGACCACGCGCCCGGAAAAACGAGTCCGGTCGCGACGCTGGCAAACCGAATCATTCGCGTGCGTCACGCGTTCACGTGTACTAGCACGGCGTGCGTGACGGGCGTAGTGCGGCCCCAATGGGAACCCCGCAACGAGTCGATAATGATTTACCCCTGGGCTCAACTCAATTCGAACTTGATGCCGTGGCACGCGAATGTCGGCCTTATGTTGTAGGGATTTTCGGACAAGGTCGAATTGAATGATGAATGTGTATGCATTCGGTTTGGACTGGTTTGGCTGTTGTTGTTGATGCCTAGATGTGATGTAAAAAATAAAAGTAACGCACGTAGGGACTAGGTTATTTTGTCATTAACAGAATTTCCTGGAATTTTTTATCTGATGTGACGAAAACTGCGTATGTTTTGTACGTAACTTTGTTGTTCTTAATTTGTTTCGCTGCTGGAGAAATTAGAAAATGTTCGTTTAGAAATTACTTGTTGAAATATTCATATTACTAGTTTCTGTACAATCTTATGTTTTAATTTATTGAAATATAGATTTTTACTATCCGTAAGTCTCAAAATTTGTAATAAAAAATTATACAACATGTATAATATTTTTGTGAATTTGCAATGTTGGCAACACTTAAAAAGTTACAAAAGTTACTATTGTCAATGTTAATTATCTAAAAATTTTATAAAAATAATGGTTCATATAATAGACCTACTGTGCTTGCTATCCGTAGAATTATTGAAAAATTTGAAAAAGATTTTACTCTTTAGGATGCTAAAACACTAACAAGACATAGAAATGGAAGAAGTGAAGAGTAACTACTTGGTATGTATTAGTTACTTCACTGGTAGTTGTAGAACAGTAAGTACATATAATATTTATATTTGTTCTTGATTTGTGAGAATTAATGTGTCTGGTCAAATATGCAATTTCTGACAAATTTGGTGTGAACATTGCATTTCTTATAATTCTTTACACATTTTCAATAAAAAAATTCTAATTTAAGCAAAAATAAATAATTAAATTGTACTTATAACTAATTAAATTTCAATATGGTTGCTAGTATTGTCATCATAAATATACACATACCCTGACTGTTGTGTTTGGTGCTACCATATAGCAACTAACTACTAGTATAATAATGTACATTAATTCACTAGTACGATAATGACCGCTTACATAAGCAGTATAGTAACGTAATATTAATATTTTGATACTCTTGAAAAAACAAAATATTTATCTGTACCTAGAAATTAAATTACTGCTGGAATATAGACATGAAAACGTTATACCTAATATATGTAACAATTTAAATTTTGTATTGAAAGTTAGTTGGGTAGTAAATATGCGGGTAGGTACAACGTATTGCTTAGTATTTTTACACCCCTGAAGCTAATTTGAATAACTGTCCGGGGAGGGTTGGAGCGTTTGATACGTGTGGGCAAACATAAGACCTGCAAGTCACTGTGGATTTAGCCCGCAAAATCTTGATAATAAACCACTTCTTGCTTTACCGCTTTACCAAACCCTGTCGCCCAGCTTGCTTTGCTCTAATACGCCTAATAAAAATTTATTATATAAAAGCTGTTTTTAATTTAATTACTCAATAACTATAATGCAAAATTTATTAAGTATTATAGTAATTATGAAATTTTAGTGGATATTATTATATATAGTAGATATTGTTTGATTTATTTTATTATATTTTTTATTAAATATTTAATTAGCATCTTTATGCAAGGCAAATACAATTGAATAAAAATCAGCTTCAGATATTGAAATTTAAATAGTTTCCTTTGTTTTGTTCCTGGATCACAATGAAAGTCGTAGGCGAGTTTTGCAACTCATGTGAGTAGAATACAATATTTTTTTTCAAGCGTATTAAAATATTAATATTACGTTTCTATATTGCCTATGTAGAAGGTCATTATTTTACTAGAATAATTTACATTATTGTAAAGCAGTTACTTACTATAAAGTTAAGGTTAGTAAAGTTTTTATTTTAGTTTATTTTGGAACTCTTGAAGAAAAAATAGCAAAAGTTACATGGAGCAGAACGCTTTTTTACGTTTCTCACAGATTGCTTAGCCTTGGCTCTGCCTCGGTCGTAAATATTTGGACTTAACACGATAAAGATTGCTTTCTGCGCCAAGTAACATAATATACTATTTTCTATGACTTTACAATAAAAAGATTACATTTCAAAATAATTTTAAATTTAATAACATTGAAGTAAAAAAAATTCATAAGTGTATTTGTGACATTAGTATAATAATATTCTAATGATGAGATTTTCCCAAAATTTCACAATAACTTGTTACATGAATAGTTTAACAAGCCGATTCAATGATTGAGTAACTTATGAAATTTTTGGGACAAATCTCAACATTAGAATAATTTTAATTTATCAAGTTTAAGATCGAACACCGTGAGTTATAAAATCATAAGTTACCAAAATAAACATATTATTTAACAGAGCTAGATGAAAATATAAATAATAATTTGAACAAATTAACGTTTTTTATTTTAATTTTTCTAATCCACTTTAAATAATTGTTGATAAGCTACCGTTGATAAAGCATCTTAGTAAAAAATTGTCACGTTACCAAGTTGTCATGTCACCGTCAAAATTCAAACACAACACGTTCTTCCAAACTATCGAGAAAAAAATATTGATATGTCGTATGTCAAGCATCAAGTATCTGAACAAGAATGCCAAGTAAGCTTACATCAGCATTAGACCTCATCGAACCCGACCCCTCTTTCTCTTTGCCCAGCTCAGGTAGGATCGCAAAACTTGTAACTCGTTAACGAAACACGGACACTGTCCGGTCCGGATAATCGGTGCGACAACGGACGGGGGTCGAGGTAAGCTAGAAGGGTCCGGGGGCATGAATGAGATCTCTTGTCTGCTGTCGCTACTAATTACCGATCTAGCGTGTAATTAACACCGTGCTGTCATAACAGATTAATGAATGTCTCCCCAGATAGCGAATGGTTACGGAAGATGCGCCGCTCTTTTCGAGAGGGACGGAGCTAGTTGGCGGATGGACAGAGGACTGGACATTGCTTCTAGAGGTGGTGTGCCGGGCACAGGGGGTACGAGTTTTATAATTAGTTGCGATGTTGTGATATATTTAATTACAAAGTTTTGTCAGTTTGCTTTATTTTAGGAAAATCATGAAATTTATTAAATAAAGAATAGAAATATAATGATACATTAGTTAATTAAATAAATGTTTAATGCAATTTTCTGAGTTATTTTTAGTTTACAAATTGGACAAGTTGGACTTCAAATTAAAATAAATTATAATTCTTTAGAAGCACTGATATACATGAACAAAATATATATTGTTACGTTTAACTATAATTTTAAAATAAAATAAATTCAATGCATTGTTTGTAAAAAAAACGAAAAAAAGTTAATACGAAAAAATTATATATTTTAAAAGAATGAAATATGGAGTTAATTTTAAAACCAAACAACTCGAAAAAAATAATTAAAATAAAGTCAATATATCAAGATAGTCAAAAATGTTTTAGAACTTATATTAAAATAAAAAAGTTTAGAATTAAGTACTTTATAAATTTTAATTAAAAATCGACGTTTTGACGTATTTTACTTACATCATCAAGAAAATTATGTAAATGACATATATAATAAATAAACGAAACATAGAAACAAGTTACTAGGTAACAAAATAAGTAAATAGATTATAAAATTAACTATTAAATTTGGCTTCCTTTAATTAATATTTTATAAATTTTATAATCTACTTACTTATTTCGTTACCTAGTAACTTGTTTCTGTTTTGTTTATTTATTGTATATGTCATTTTTATTATTTTTTTTACGTCAAAACATAATTTTTTATTTAAAATTTAAGCAGAACTTAATCCTAAAGTCTTTTTTTTTAATATATTAATATTTCATAGTATTTTATCGAAAAAGAGTATCATAAAAATTATAAGTAAGTACATAAAAATGTTATTTTATTTTTGTACATTTAACTTAAATATTTTACTTTGTTATAGTTTTTATTTTTCTCATTTACATAAGTTCATGCTCTAAAGTTTATTTATTTAGTAATATTTCAAACTTTTACATTTTTTTAATTTTATAATTCAAAGATGAATGATTTATTTTCGATTTTTGAAAATAAAAAAATTCATATACTTATTAAATAAACTGAAAGTTAAATTTAAATAAAATGAAATAGATATAAAATAAATAAAGTGTAAGAATTATATACCAATTCAATTTAATATATCATCTAATCTTGATAGATATTTGTTGAAAAAAAATAAGTAACAAATTCAACCATAAATAAAAACGGAAAACATACATGTATCATTAATTAAGTTTTTGAAATTTTAATTTTATTATGAATAAAATGTCACAGTTGTTTCTGACATTATCTTTGTGTAGTGATTAAAAAATGTATCGTGTCACATTAAATATTCAGCGTTATGTTTAACGTCCAACAATTATCAACAGGTTATTAAGCGCTACATCTACAGCAACAAAAAATTTATGGGAAAGAAATTTATTATCTTATAAACTTTGTCTACTGCGCTACTCTACAATCCACCTAATATAATTATTTCTCATCGTATATATCTATTATTTATTAACTGTTATAAATAAATTACGCTGCCTCATATTTCATAAAACATTCGCGAGCATTTTACCTTTTATAAAGTATTGTTATTTATAAAAAAAAAATAAATGGCAAAAACAAACTGTAAAGGAAAATAAAATGTATTTGCTAGTCTAGAGTATCTTAGATAACATTTTATTTAAATTGAAAATTCAACTTTTTGATAAAATATTTATCTTAAAACAGTTGTCTCAACGCTTCATCCCTTGTTACAGAAAATAAAGCCAAGTACAATCCTGTGCTGTCAATTAGTCTAGTGTTGTGATCGGATATAGACGTTCTTCGTTTTTGTAACGATGGTGTTGCTATCACTGCTCACTGTCAATGAAAATAATTAACCAAAACTAACGAGTTTAATGAGTGCACATTGTATCATCTCATTCAGTTCGTTCCGATGCAAGTGTGCGTTGAAACGGGGTAGAATGTGTCTTCACATCTCAACACTCCCACACACCGATTCTCGATCTTGTCACGTGGAAACGAAAATTAAATCAAAGTTGTGCTGTTATAATGTGCTCAGTTCGTTTGTTTTTTTTTTCGAGATGTTGTGTGTTGGTTTTTGTTTTCGTGTAAAGTAGACAGTCTGGCTGGGCTTGAAAGAAAATAAAAGTAGAAAAAAGAATGTACTGTAGTTGTGCTCGAAGACATTTGGAAGTCCGGTTTTTGAAAAATTATATATTGCTTGAACATCGACACCAATGAATATATTAACGCCAGCGGACTGTAGATTGGACTGATGTAAATAATGATTTTCGAGCGAGAATAAAATATTTATTTTTTTCTGTTTGTTTGTAGAAAGATAAAAAAATAAAAATATATTTACAAACAGAATAATATTGGTTACTATATTTAAAATATAATTGAAAATATGTACTCATATTATACAAATTAGCATTTTGTATTTATGTAAGTTTAGATAAAATAAAAGTTTGTATAATAATATTATAAAAAGAAAAAATAGTACCTATTTATACTTTACTACAATGTTATTTTGACTAACAGGCAAACGTATCGAGATGTCCATTGACGATTTAAATAAGCTTTGGTATTCAAGTAGAACATTAAAACTAAAGGAACGTATTTTTTTATCGGCAACAGATTTTTTCGAAAACTATGCATCATAGAACAAAAGTGTATATATATACGAATACTTTCTTTTTCTAAGAGCTATTCACCAATGTATTACTTTTTTTTCAATAAAATTTGTAAAGTTACTCTTTTGCACTCCTGACATATATTTTCCATATTTAATTGCTGTGTATTTTTTACAAAATTTTGTTTTTTATTTAAGATAAAATTGAAAATAAAATTGACGTTCTTGATTTTTTTTTCAATTATTTATTGTTTTAAGAGGCTATCTATCTTTTATATAGACACTCGTATGTACTCATAAGTAAATTTGATTATTTATAACTCGTTAATATGAATTTTTTCCATAACTCATCAGTTTCTTATATTGATTAGACTGGGTGGTCGATTTAAGTAAAGACATCAAAATATCTCGAAAAATATTCATCGTACGACAAAAATTTCCTAGGCAGACGTTTTGCCATCTATGTATGGTGAAACGACTGCGACGAGAATAGATCGACCACTGCATATCAGCCCAGAATATTCTATAAATTCAATTTTGTTTTATTTGAAACTAAAACTATTTTACTATATTTTGATTTTATTTATATTTTTATAATATTTGAAAGTACAATAGTATATATCCAAAATCAAATTTTTAATTCTCACTTTTACTTTCAGTGCCAAAAACAATATTGACACAATATTAAAACCTAAATCTATAGAAATAGTTGATCTAAATCCGATGTTACAATCCGTGAAAGTGCGGGCGTTTTTACGCAAGAGCGCAAGGTGATGATGCAGCCAGCTAGTAGATGATGGCGCGTCTGCAAACACAGCTGATGTTGCTGGGGACAACCGACCGACGCATGCAGCGTCTGTGTTTACAAAGGCACCTAGACGTGTTTGCTGCCACGTCGATGGCCCATGCAGACGGTAAGATTTTTGCGTCATATGATAGAAATTTCAAGCAAAATTCTGCTGTTTATGATAGACGCAAAAAAGCTTAGTCTGTAAAGGGTACACACTTTATATTACAAAAATTAACTTAAAACCAATATGAGTGAAAATATTTATTGACAGACCAAAACATTTAAAAATTTGAAGGGTACACACTTTATATTACAAAAATTAACTTAAAACCAATATGAGTGAAAATATTTATTGACAGACCAAAACATTTAAAAATAATAATAATAATAAAACATTTAAACATCACTGTCTCTAACCACCAAATTACCGTAGCAACGCCATTGCAACGTTGCCGCTACAGTCTGCAATAATTTTGTTGGATTCATGTTGAATAAATAGAATTTAATAACATATTTATCATGTCACATAATTAAAATAATGCTATAAACAAATCCTAAATTTTTTATTTTTATTTGTTGTTAATTTAGGTAAATTTGGTACAGAATACACTAAACTGTAAATGCGAGATGATATGTTATTAGAGAATAAGAAAGTACAAGAAAATAATAAAAAAAAATATTATAAGGTAAGTTGTATAGGTAAATAAATTTATTATTAAAACTAAAATTTGTAAGTCCATTATAAGTGTTTTAAATTTAAAGCCTTTAAAATTAACATAGTTAAAAAGATGATACTGTAATAATTGCAAGACCCAGCAATATTAATAGCAGACTGATAAGAGAAACAATAAAAATTTATAAAGAAAAAGATAACATCAATCAGAGTGAACGGACACTGATTTAAATAAAATTTGGCTTTCTTTAATTAAAAATTTATAAATTTTATATACTAACTTGTAACTTGTTTCCTTGTTTTGTTTATTTATTCTAAATATCATTTGCATTTTTTTTTCTAATTTGGGTCGAGTTCGTCGGAACCTCGATTATTAATAAATATTAATACAGAACTACAACCTAAAGCCGTTTTATTTAAATAGTAAAAAAAAAAATCTTTCAAAACTTATTATATTGAAATAAAAAAGCTTTCGTATTAAGCTTTGTATAAATTTTAATTAAAAAATCGACGTTTCGACAAACTCCACGTACATCATCATCAGAAAAAATTACACAAATTGTCTATTGTTATATTTTGTATGCTTTATGCTGCAATTCTATACATGTCTTGTAAGACTCGTAGCAGTGCTATGAAATATTCTGTCATTTTCTATCACAAGAAAAAATTCCTTTATTAGAAGAATTTAAAATATTTCTAACGTAGAAGCAAATTTATGATTTTGCCATCGCTAGATTATAGATAACAGTGTTAACATTAAAATTAATAGAATCCTATAAAATCACGATTATGGAATTTGACAAATACAAATTATTTGTCTGTCTAGGTTTCAGCATATCAACCTTATGCGTAAATCCACATCTGGCTACAAATACTACGAGATGTCTACAGAATTGCAGTGTTAGTTTGTAGATCGATCTGGTATTATAAATTATAATTTTTTTGATTGATTAATATAATATACTTATATCAAATAATTGACACTTTTGGCCGTTACTTTGTGAAAATTCATGTTGAAATACAATAAAAAACTTTTGTAACTTTGAAAATTTTACTATATTTGTGTATTAAAGTGAAATTTTCAAAGTTACAAAATTTTTTTTTATTTTATTTATATAAAATAAATACATAATAAAAAATTTTCTCATTTTTTATGATAAAAATTAACAAAAATATAAACAAAAAAATTTACATATATACTAAAAGAACATATGTATATTGACAAGAGATTTTAAAAATTTGCATATTAATTAGAAAATAAATATGCATATTGACATGATATTATTAACCTATAGATGTGGCATTCAAAGTATTTGACATGATAGGTAACTAACTAGCTTGACCACCTAGAACGAATGTAATTAATAGGTCATCCAAGCATTAATTTTTTTAATTGATTTGAAACACTATTTCAATTAATTGCATTAATTTATAGCGGAAAAATATAATTAACAAATCAAATCTTATTTTAATTTCATTTTCATTTTATCTATTTCCAAACGCGCAAAGGAAAAAAAATTAATGATATTTAATTAAAATTTATAAATTTTATAATCTAGTTACTACTTATTTTGTTACCTAGTAACTTGTTTCTATGTTCTGTTTATTTACTGTAAATGCCATTTGTATCATTTTTTCTGATGATGATGATGATGTACACAGAGTACGTCAAAACGTCAATTATTAATAAAAATTAATACAGAACTAAATCCTAAAGTTTTTAAATATACCTTTTTTATACTTCTGGCAGAAAATATTTGTAATAATATACAGTGGAACTTGTATAGAAACCTTCATTTTTTAGTTATTTATCTTCAGGTTAAATTAGGTTATATCCATGTTTAACTCAAATAAAAGATAGTCACGATAATTGAAACTAATAGATAAATTTCTAAAACTATCAATTTAAATTGTATGTAATAATATAAAATTTTTAACTGAACATTATTCAGTAACCTTTAATTAAAATATCGTATACATATTCAGATTGGAAGGTAAATGATCTTACACAACTACTTTACCACACACAGTATATGTCTGTGTGAATCCGATGTCCCATGGGTCGTATTACACGATCAACGCGTATCTACTACTCACTCGCCTTGTTTGTTTTATTTAACTCGTTCGATCCTAGCGGGGCCCTTAACCGCATACAGATTGCGAACGATTGTGGCTAAATTATGTCAGTATCAACCAGATTTGGTTTTTGCCCATCTGCTTTATTTTGGTATAATGCGATGATCCGATAATATCATATTGCTGTCACTTCTTGGTTGCACTGTTTCTTAAATTACTTGAAAAATGTAAAAATAAAGTTACATAGGTTTTTAAATTTAAACTAGAGCGAAGAGAAAGCTAATTCATAAAAATCATAACACTTTCTTCTTAATAAAATTATAATTTTTGAGTGTAATTGCATATCATATATTATATCATATTATTATTATTTTCTGTTCATTTATTAATAAATTTTCTGTTCGTTTAAACTACCCTTGATTTTATTCTATCTATCCATAGTTACGCTTATATACTACGAGATAACTCGTAGCTGTACGAATATGGCAAGTCAAACAACTACGAGATAACTCGTAGTCAACGTGTTAAAAATTCATCATAAGATTAATATAAAAATATTGCAAATATATATTACGTATTTAATTTAATTTATTTAATCTTCTGGTTCAAAATATATCCTCAGTATAAATGAAATTTTATTGACTAATTTTAAATTTATTTCAAAGATAAATTTATTCCAACATTTAGATATACTAGGTCTGAAATAAATAAATTTCTGTTTACTGTGTATTGTCATAGCTCAAACAAAAAAAAATGTTTTAAAATAAATATGTCAAATCTCACAGAGCACTGACAAATTCAAAGTAAGTCTGTTTAATATGAACGAAGACATATTTACCTCCCTAAAATTAATTTAAATGATCCAGCGATTTGTCAATCGTCACGACATTTTTATTTATTGTCTTGGTCTGTTATTTACTCGAGTCATTGTCGCAATGCTTATACCATATTTTAATTCCATTTGTCTTTTGGTTTATGTATCAAAAGAGATAAAATCATTATATCGTGATTCTATTGTCTTAACCCCGGCTGTCAACTGTCATTGCAATGTCGAAATCGGTAATACCAACCAGTCGGTTGCTTAGTTACTATTTCATCTGCTCCTGTTCCAACTATGGTAGTTTTCTTGTTTTGTTTTTAGTTTAAGTTACTTTCTCGTACTTTTGAAATTGATCGATTTCTCTAGGTTTATTTACATTTTCGTACATATATGTGTGTGTACGGAGATATTGGCGTCACACTACCATATAGTCTTTTGTTTGCTGTATTGTTTTTTGTTTCTTTTTTTTTTTTGTTTTAGGAAAGAATTATATTTTCTTATCTTTCACTGAGTGAGAAGAAAGTTATTTTTGTTTTTCGTAGATTATATTTCCAGTCGCGTGAATGTATGTTGATAATGATATTGTAGAAGTTTTATAATATTTCTCATTTTTATTTCTTTTATTTAAAAGATATACAATAATAAATAAAAATTGAACATTTTATTACAAATAATAAATTGCCAGTTTATGTAATATGTTCTAAGTTGAGAATAGATAGATTTTTAGCAAAATAGAAAATTATGTAATTTGGATACGGTTGCTATTACAATTATATTATAATATTATGATAAAACGAGTATGAAAACAAATGGAAATGGTACTTTAAACTCTATCTTTCTCTATATCAACAATAATTAAGTTCTAACTAGCTTGATTTCTAATCTAATGAAAATCTATACAGTTCCAGTAATTAAGACTTCAGAAAATATTCGAAATTTATTCACGTGTACGTATTTTCACCGATAAGATTAAAAGCACACATTTATATTTCAAAAGGAAATATAGGTAACTTTCATGAATATATATTGCTTATAATTCGGTTCATTTGCGGCTGAATTAACAACAATTTACGTCCGTATAATTAACGACATTTGTAGTTATTTTTACAAAAAGAAACTAACGAAAAATTTACTTTGAAGTCTTTATTTGGTTTGCAGGCGAAATGAAAAATGAAAAATGTATTCGTTACGGTACGAGTCGTTTTGTGTAAATATAAAAATGAGCCGTGTGTATTTTTGAGGAGAGGTAAATGGGGAGTGTGTGGGGGGGGGGGATCGAGTTGCTGTCAAATTTCAAAGGCCACCCTGATCCGGATCTGAAGTGTCGCCGATGCACGCAATCTGATATGCAAGAACGTCTGTGCGCCGCGTCGTGCGACTAAAAGCTTTACCGAATGACGGCAGCGTCGACGTCGCGGTGCCGTGGCGGTGGTCTGACGTTACCCGAAGTCACGGCGCTCACTAACCAGGGCTGTACAACTTTTTTCTAAATTATATCTAATTAAAATATGAACATATTTGAACTATTTATGCTAATACATTTTAAATATTTTGTTGAATTTTTCTTAACAATCATTTAGCATCAGCATAGTAAAAAATCTTTCAGAATTCATTACATTAAAATAAAAAGCTTTAGTATTAAGTATAATTTTTAATTAAAAATCTATATTAAAGTTCAAATTTTTAAATATTTAAATAAGAAAAATAAACAATTTGATTTTTGAATTGATTGTGAATGAGTTGTTTCATTATATTCTTATTAAAAAATATTCTTATTTAGAACAAAAATATTTTGCGATTTCATGTAGATGTAAAATATTTTAATGAACAAAAAATTAAAAAACAAAACGAAATCGTTGAAGTTATTTATTTAAAATTTTAAATATAACTGCAAGTGTAATTATATTATCTTTCATAAATCAATGTTCAGTTTATAAAAATAATGGTGCAAATAAAATAAATTAATTTGTGACTTACTCAATGATTGGAAACTGCTCTCTGTGAACAAAGAACATATAATAATTTCTTAGCTTTTATTATATTAATTAGTTTATGTAAAAATAATGTATATAATATGTAAAATTTCCTTAATTTGCAATTATTAGTAATAATAATAACTTTTTATCAAACTGAAATAAATCAAA
Organism: Clivina fossor; assembly: GCA_963966155.1. Taxonomy (NCBI): domain Eukaryota; kingdom Metazoa; phylum Arthropoda; class Insecta; order Coleoptera; family Carabidae; genus Clivina; species Clivina fossor. The sequence continues at coordinate 7,550,312 of OZ014564.1, read as the reverse complement.
TTACAAATCATTATACAATGCAATACATATTGCAAAACAAATCAACAAATCAAGTATTACAAATGCATTTGTTTATAATATTTAAAGTACAAATGAATATGTCACAATTCTAATAAATATTATTATAACAATTACACATAACAAAAACGGGAGACTCTACTAAAATATTAGATTTAGAAACCGGTAAATAAAAAGTATTATATTTAGATTTTCTGTAATTATTATTATAATAATACAAAATGATTCAGAAATAATTTGTATAATGTTAAAATTTGGTTATAAAGGGTATACCTTTGTTCAAGCAAGAATCCCTGATAGTACAAAACTGTCAAGAATATGCACAGTTTGAATTAAGTATTCACAAACGATTAAAATCGCACGCTTAAATCAAACTGCGCATGCTTCTGACAGTTTTGTATTATCAGGGATTCTTGCTTGAACAAAGCTTATATTAGTCTAAATACTTCTTCGAATTTCAATTCGTTTGTTTCAGCAAAAAGATATGAAATATTCAAAATTATTATTAAGTCTAATTTTATAAAAAAATAAAATGATATTAAAACATATTAATATAAACTATAATATTTGTAAAATTATAATACAAAATTACGAAATCTTAATATTTTATGTGCTTAAAATTAGCAGCTTTTTGGAGACATAATAATTAATTGAATCTATTTTTGTTAGTATCGTATATTTACAAAATAAATAACTAATTTAATAAACAAAAATAAAGTATTTTTACAAGTACCATAGCATAAGCTAGTTCATAAGAAAGTCAAATAATTTTACATATTAAAAAAAAATACCTACTATACAGAGATAAGATTTAGATTAAATTTTGTAAAAGAACGTAAAATTTACTAATAATTCATGTTATCTATTTGTTTTGATTGATATCTAGTAAGCACTGTTTATTTAGGGATTTACTATATCTTATATTTTGATACTATAAATAATTGCTACTTTTAATATTTATGTGATTAGTAGATTGATTTTTTATAATTTTAAACGAGTATTAATAAAAATTATAAAATTTAATAATTTCATATAATACAAAAAAAAATATTCTAGATTCAGATTTTAATAATCGTAGATTATTAGGTTTATTACTAGATATAATTTTATTACTTGTATTTTAGATTTACGGTTACGACTAATTTTTTTATGTTACATTTTACATTAAAATCAATAGGTTTTGTACAAGAAATGTTATAATACTATACACGAAATCTTAATTTTTGATATATAGAAAATAAATTTTAATTATAGTTTTTGTTTATTTGTAATATTAATTATTTACAAATTTAAGTATTTTGAATGTTTTTAATATTAACATTTACATATAACATATATTACGGTATGTACACACAAGAGTGAGGTGCAACTTTTTTCACTCAAGCAGAAGTTAGATTCCCTTATTCATATTCAGAAAGCAACTTTAGTTTCATCTACATTTATAATGTCTTATGAAACACAACCTCTCCATAAGATTTGTAGTTTTTATTATTTTAAACTTAAATTTCTGAAAAAACATATAATATAAATAATTTGAAAATTAAATTACATTAATGGTTGTTTGTCTAAAATGTTGTTACATCATCTAATATCGTTATTATCAGGGGTGTGGAGTGGGAGTCGGAGTCGAGAAGCCGAAGAATTTTCCAAGAGTCGGAGTCGGAGTTGATTTTTTTTGCTGCGACTCCGACTTTTTTCGTCAAAGCAAAAAAATAACAAATATAAAACCACGTGAATAAGAAGATGTGTTTCCCTTTTTTGCATTATCTAATTATCGATAAACCTAAATATGAGCATATTACTGCTGGAAAAGACAGTCTTCATTAGTTAATTATAACAAACAGTTTAAATAAACTAAAAGTTACAGAAACGAATAAAATAAAAAACAATATAATATTTAAACATTTTTAATGCAATATTACTAAACATTATGTGAAAATATGAATTATATTGTAACTTTTAGATAAATAAATTCATCACATTACATTTGCAGCATTTAAAATAATCAGTAACAGTATTTTTGTGAATGTTATATATTAGGTTACTATTGTAATATTATAAGCACAGAATGTATATTCTGTAGTTAATTTAATATGATAAAACATAAAAATCATTATCGAACTAAAAATTGGAGTTTTATCGATTCTACACTCCTGGTTATTATATTGATAACCTACTAATCAAATATCAATATTTTATGCAAGTTTCCGTAAATTAACAAAATATAACTAACATCCATAAAATTTATTCCAAGATAAAATAAAAATATATACGAGTACATTACACACGCACACATTATATTTTTGGTAATTCCCTACAGACCATCTTGCTTTTGAAGTTTAATTCCGGAGTTAAGTAAAATGAGCAAAAATATTAATTTTAAATGTAATAAAAAAAATATTGTAAATACATATTAACTTTTCAGGTTAATTAAGCAAATATTACAAATGTATGTTCCTCAATTAGAAGAAAATTAAATATATTATATAAATAAATATATAATTTTTTTTTTAAATCAATGACATAAATATGTATTCTTTATATATATTTATTTAAGTTTTGTTAAGTTTTTAATGTCCACCAAGAATAATTTAAAATATTTGTAATTTAAATAGATTTAACTACAAATTTTCTTTTTGACTACACGATCTGTTCATTACAGAATATTCAATGAATTATTTTAATAAAAATAACATGTAAGAGAATATGCCACTGAATATTCTCTTTTCTATAAACGAAAAATTAAATTAATTAAATTTTGTTGTTAGGTTTATTGAGTTAAAACGTTTTAATTATTTTTGTAAGTTAACTAAAAATAATTGCATTTTTTCTCATAAGGAGTTAGGAGTAAATATTTTTTGTGTATAGAGGTTTTAAACACAGATCACGATTAATTTAATATTTTATGCCCTAGCCTCTAAATTAACAAAAATTACTAATATGGATACTATAAAATAAACAGAAATTTCAATTGTTGTAATTTATTTTAAAACAATGAAATTATTCTTTTGTTTAACATAATTATCTGCCCAATTTCCACTTAAAAACATATACCTGTAAATTAAACCTTTTTATTAAAATCCAAATTAACCCCTAATAAAATCATTAATTACTTCCCGATAAGATCTCAATCAAAACTTTTAATTATTCCATTTCACATGCACTGCACGTAGCCCAGGTAGGTATACCGTTTAAAACCTAGTAAAAATACTGCAACCGAAAAACCTATAGTTATTTTTACAATTTGCAGAAAAATATCGCGAGGGCAGGCGAATAGCAAATGTCCACGCGCACGACGATTTATAAATATTTTCGATCGGTCGTTGCATGTCAACCCCTCCGATGGAATGCTAGCCCTGTTGGCGGCCAGCGAGCCATTGCTGACCGGCTAACGTCGGTCGAACGACACGCGAAGCCGCGTGCAATTGTGAGGATGGAGAACCTGGAGAAACGGAGAGAGATTTGCCAGTAACAGTAACGGACTGCGGTAATCAGCTATTGATGTATGTGTATTAATAAACGAAATAAGTTATGTTAAAAAAATGCTATATTGACGGCTTGTGAATTTGTAAGGCGAGTAAGGTATGATTTATATATCTTATGGAATCCAATAACAAAAAATATATAATTATAATTTATCATTAACAAATAAATATACTACTAATCTTTTAACTAATCTAAAAAAAATTTTTAATAAAATTTGATGCTAAGTTACACAAAATTATTATAATTGTATAATATTTATTACTTTGTTCAGTTATAACTTAGATTTTTCTTTGAAAAAATTATTTTAACTGGATAAAAAAAAAACATTATTAATTCTTAAAATTAAAGTAAAATTTAAGCTCCAAAAAGTGTAAGTTAACATTTATAATGTCGAACAAATTTCTATAATTAATTTTAATAATTATTAATTATTCCTTTTCTCGATAAACATAACTTTTAATTTTTTAATATAATATATTAAACATACATATTTATTTTAATTTATGGTGTACTCTAAGAAGTACGAGCAGTGATGTAACTGGAAGTGAATAGATCGTGTGAAAGTATGGGCCCTTCGAATAAAATTTTTGCTTTAGAATAGATAAATGCAAAATATACATGATTACTGAGTGTCATATAGAAAATTTATTTTATTGAGTAAAATAACGAATGTTTGTTTCTAATATATTTAAAATGACAAGAGTGGAGATCTAAACACTTTTTAAATGTGCGACTTTATATTAATTATATACCAAGCTTGAGACCAGATTTTCATAGCCGACCTGTATTATTAGAACTGTCAGATATGTGAAATTTCGAATCAAATTCAAAAAATAACAGATATCAATTGTTTTAATTATTTACTATACTTAACAGGAAAAATATTTTGCCTTTTAACCAAGAAAATTAATTTCTCAATTTATAAACAAGATAAATAATGGTATATTCCAAAACTAATAGTAAAAAAATATAAATTTGAACTACGTTTTTGAATCTTTATGTCAATTTTTTTTTCAAATTATGATGTTACGCGTGGATTTGTAAGGACATATAAAAAAAGTCTTGTAATTTGTCATCTCCCCCAGAAAGTTTTCTTAGAATATTCTAAAACTAAAATATAAAATCTACCATGATACGTAAGATTTTTTTGAAATTTCAAAAAATTTCGAAAATGGCGGCTGTTCGAAAAAAATGTTCCGTATCATTTTAGAGAATTTAATTCTTTATAATTACGTTTTAAAACGAAGTAAATCGGATGAATAGTTTTCGAGATCTCAGCAAAACAATGTTGAAAAATATGGTTTCAAAAAAACTATAAGCTTTCAAGAAATGCAATTTTTTGAAAATGTCAGAATGGTGTTTTCCCTTAAATAAATTTATCATAAATATACAAATTTTTTATCGCTAATTGAAATATTTTCAACATAGAAAACAGTATTAGTAAATAAAAATGTATCGTTATTCTAAATCATATTTCCTATTTCTCGTTTCTTAATACAGTTATTCTAATATATACCATTTTCAGAAAATATATTGTTCGCGATTATTTTTTTTATCATTAGAAACAAACAAGTTACCAGCACAATAACATATTTTAAAATAACTTTCTTGCACCCAACACACTATAAAAATTTTCCAGCTCTGTTCATGTGTGTATTTTAAAACTACAAATTTCCATAAAAAATAAAAGAAATTTACATACAAGAAAAATGTAAGAAATCTTTAAGTACACATGTATGTATTACATTAAATACGCATAAAATGTCACGGTGCCGGTAACTGATTATACATACTATGTACAACCCCCGTAATGTATAAAAAATTGTGCACTTGAATTTTAAGTATGTTCGTGACATAAAGTAATTTATCTATTGGCTGATATGAAATAGATCAAAGTTCTATGAGCTTTGTAAACACAAATCAAGTGCGACTATTTTATTTTCAAATTAAAAACAAATATTAAATAATTATAGAGATGTAGATTTTTCAAGTGTAATTTGACAATAGATTTATTTAAATTTGCTTTTACTATTCAACAGGTTTAATATTTATGTCTTTATTGACACCGCTAATCTACAGTTATATTTGAACTAATATATTCCAAATAAATTTAAAAAAATAATTGATGTTCGAACAATTTTGTTTGAGAATAAAAACTGTTTTTCTAATGAAACATTTTAATATAAATTTTTAAAAATTTTAAAAATTTGTGAAGCTGTAGATTGAAAACGCATTATGTTTATATGAAATTTGAGATAAATGCGAAAAATAATTTTAGTTAAATTAAAATGGTTTTTAGTAAAGAAAAATTTTATACAAAAATTAGAGTTTAGTTTTATTTAAACGTTGTTATTGTTTTAAAAATTAAAATCTTTTTTGATTCAATTATTACTGAGTTTATTGTATGTATTGTATTTTATATGAAATTTGAAAAGTTTTTCAATAGAGAAGTTAAAAATATTTTGTTTTATGTCAATGAAATATAAAATAAATATAAAAGCTTTAGGATTAAGTTATGTATATTTTATTTAAAAATCTATGTTTGAATATAATCTACGTATATCATCATCAGGAAAAAATAGTTCTAAGATAAATAAAAGCAACTTTAATTTCTAAAATGATAACAGTTTCTTTAATAACAATTCTAATAGTTAGTAAATCATTGTACAATTTTGACAGTGAGACTAGAGCGATATAAAACATTATATTAATTGACTAATTTCATTCGAATGCATAATTAAATCAACTGTCTGTATTAATTATTACTTTATTAGTATCTTAGCGGGAACTTTCACTACGTTAATTTATTATATGATATTAATTAATGCGTTAAGTCAAAATTAACTAATTGAATTTGACAGAAGAAATATGACTATTTAGGTTTATTTATCTCTACATAGATATATTTTTTCGTAATTCTAATTTAAAAATTGTAATTAGATTTTTAGAAAATAGTAAATGTGAAAAATAGTGACAACGAGAATTCGATTTATCACGAAATTTACGAAATTTTAGGTAGTTTCAGTTTATATAGTATTTTAAAAGATTTAAATTATTTAACGCTAGAGAAATAATTGCGTTTTTATAACCATTTTTATTGATTAATTTTAGGTGACCGCCCATTAAAATAGGTATTACCAACAAATAACCGAAAAGAAATGTATCTAAATGAAATTATTGAAAAATTATTGACCTTAAAATAGAAAATACACATCTCTAACTTGTTATTGAAATTTATTAATTTATATAGCTAATTTATGGAAATTTTAAAATATACTATAGCTACTACATCACCACATTTAAACAAAATACTTGCTAACAGAGGAATTGTTACTGAAAAAGATAATATGTCACATTGCGTTGAAATTTTATAACTTACCATAACCAACCTATGTCAAAATAGAAATAAAAAAATAGAATAGAAAATATAAAAAAATCTATGAAATCGTATTAAAAAATGTTTAAAACAAAAGTTATTATATTTTATATTCTTAATTACACATGGCGTATTATAGTAAGTTATAGTATTATGTTTTTTGCTTAAATTGCCGTTTATTTATTTTGATAAACTAATTAAATCATTAGTTAATTTTTAAATAAAGAAATGCATTGACCTTGCCGAGGTTTGAATCGGGAACCTTCTGCTTTCTTGGCAGACGCGCTAAAACCAACTGCGCCACAGAACGAGAAGGTAATGCATTTTCTATATTTTAACAGGTCATTATAAACTCATGAATTTAATCCAGTCAAGTATATCACATGATGTGTCTATAAATCTAGCAATGTTAGTATATTTTAGTTGTTAGTTATAATTTGTGTAGCAAATTTTGTTAAATAAATCTTCCAAAATATTTCTCTATTGCGAAATATTCGTGAAACACATAAAAGTGATATCAGTAAAATACTACTTTCGAATACAAATGTAAATTCATGATATGCAAGTAGGATACTATAGTTTTTCTGCGACTATACAGTAGAAAATTTCAATTTTTGGTCTAACATATAAATGACATTTCAAAATAATTATAATTTAATAATTACACAGTATTCTAGCAACAGCGCTAACTTGCAGATACCTATTTTATAATTACTACGTGAAAAAGTTGTAATTAGTCAAGAATCGTAAGTTATAATTTAATTACTACTGGTCATAAATTATGAACAGTATAACTTAACATAATACAAATATATTATAAACGTATTATTTAAAAGTAGTAAAAAAACAAACTTTAAACTGTATTTATTATAAACTGAACAAAAAATCCATGTAATTTTGTAAAAATTACATAAACGGTTTGTGTAATATTATTCGTACATTCAGTGTAGTTTTCCGGATTTTCCAAAATTTCCATTCTAGCTAGTGTCCGTCTCTGTATTCGTTGAGCACCGGTCAAGTGTAACAGGGGCCTGATTATCTGCGACCGAGATCTATTATTTTTACCTAGTGCACACACATTCACAATCATATCCATATGCACGCACTGGCCACGAGGTACCGACATACAATATTTTACCTACTTATACATTTTATTTTACTCATACGTATAAATAATCGATTTGAAAAGTGAATCAAATTCTAATATGCATCTTGTAAATTACGAGTAGTATTATTAAATAAATAAACAATTATTCACAAATTATCAGTCTTTATATTAAACTTAATTAGTTTATTTATTTTATTTACAGGAGTACTACCGTTTGTAGCATTGTTTTATTTTAATTTAAAACCATCTAATTTCTAGTTTTATAACAGCAAATAATTTATTTAATAAATAAAACAATATACTTTTATTTAACTAGAACTAATAATTTAAGAAATATATGAATAATTTATCGATATATTTTTAGTTGATAAAACCTGGCATGAGATACGTTATGAGTAATATAGAGAAAAATTTCGAAAATATTTTTTTAAAAGATTAAATAAATGATTAATTTATTTATTAATATTATATGAGCAAAGTAAAATTATTCCATTTATTTATTAAAACATTTTTAATTGCATGTATCAAGAATAATTAATCATATTTGATAATTAATATGTATATATGTATTTTTATCTGATATCTGATAACAAAATTAAGTTTTATATTTTTAATAAAATTGTACATAACAGTTATATATTTTTACATATATTTATTATGTTTCAGTACTTCTAATATTTTAGTTTAGAACAAGCTATGGAGTAACTAGATTTAAAAATCAAATGATACATAATTTTTATTTATGTCTTATTATATTTTTTCTACATTTTTAACCAATAAATATTGATATATGAAAAGTTTTGTTTTTGGTTTATACAAGTTTTGAAAAAAGTAGGAGACATTGTTTTAAAATTAATATATATTAGTAATTGTCCAAGTAAATGTCCCAAAAATGATTTACAATATTACCGATGTGAGATTTTTCTTAGAAAATAATATTTTAAATTACCTTAATTACATATATTTTATAATAACCGTTGTTATTTGTCATTTAAAAATTAATAAATATTAAAGTACAATAGAAAAATTATTTTTATAAATTAAAAAAAAGTGCATTACAAATTAACAAAACTTTTTCAATTTCAATTTCAATCAAATTTATTGTTATTTCCTACAATTTTTAATTTTAATTTCTTTTAAATTTAAATTTATAAAATACAAATACATGAACTTACATATCAATAATTAAAATTTAAAATATTGTACCTCTAGAAATTTATATGTTAACAACATTACATTATGGTAATAACAGTTTTTCTGTTATTGTTATTATTATTAAATGTACGATGAGTAGTTGGAGGTGGTATGATTGAGAGTGTGTTGTTTGAGCAAAAGTTTCCAAGTAGTAGGTGTAGAAAAGCATGTATGAGAAGTATTATGAATGTGGATGAAGCTAAAGTTACTTGTCTAGATAGAGATGTTTGAAGGAAACTGATTTCGTGTTAATAGAAAAAGTTTATGCCACACCCCTTTTGGATATATGACGTGATTGTGTATGTATGTAATTATTATTGTCTTATTTTATGTATTATTTTTACATAAGAATAAGTACAATATAATTATTTACATAAGCGTTACTACATAACTTTCAGTTAACTGAAACATTAAAACTATTTCTTTACAATGTATTTGAATGTCTCAGTCATAGTCCAACTAAATAAAACCTCATTGAGCGGACATTCCAAATCTCCGAAACAACTGTTTATTTTTTCGCTTTTGCCTATATGTCGAATTGACCGCATTAGAATCGAAAATTAAGACTTTTAAACGAACGAAATTCGTGACACAAGCATCTGTGGAATGTTTTCGAAAAGTTCCAATGTAGCAAACGGGCTGAGCACAGCATCCGTGTTCCGAAAGTCGCTGTGTCAATTTTTTGGCCGCAGCTAGTCACGATACGCGCGCGGCAACATCTTAATGCAGGCGAACGAAATAGTTCGGCTGTCACTTGTCAATTCCTCCAACAACAAAGTTCGGATGAGTCGAATCTGTTGGTTGTTCTTGTCGAAGCCACAGGCTTCTTCAGTATTGCGTTTTGGTTTGTTCGCTTTGTTGTTTGGTTGCTCTTTCAATGACTTGTAAAGAGATTGAAATGATGGGAAACTTTACTTTTTGATATCTACGAAGTTTTGCTTATATATAGATGTTTGGAAACATTGTTTGGATAAGTTTTGTTATGGAGATGTCGATAAGTGAATGAAAGTATATAAATAGGATTTGTTGGTTTTAACATTTATCTAGTTTTATATGCAAAGTAACCTAGCATTTACAACCATTTTTATTCTTTCATATTTATAATATTTACTAGAATCATCTTAGTTTTCGCATGTTGTTTATATGTTATCATTTAAGCGTATAATTCTGGTATTTAATAAAATAACGATCTATGCTATTTGATAATTTAACTAGTTATTCTATATATTATCTAGTTATTCTGTAAAATAATGTGGTTTTACAAAATAAAATATGAAATAAATAAATGAGACGACGATTATAACTTGAGGAATAAGATAAGTTTCAGTAGTTAGTAACTAACAAAACACAAACAAATTATCAAGAAAATAATTAACCTTTCCTAACCTGCCATGGTAATATTACTAAACATCATATTACTAAGCGTGATTTTTGAGATTAGAAACATGGTATGACAGTTCATTACACACTTGATAGCTAATATTCTACATAATAACTAGTTAAAGTATAAAATAACATAAATATTCTATAATTTAACTATTGTAGATTGGTATTTTATAAAATAAGTAGTTATTTCGTAGAATACCGAATTTCACGGTATATTATATTATATTATATTTCACAAAATATAATTAAAAATATATAAATTACAGCAAATTTTACAGATATTAAATTGGTTGGTTATTCGGACAAAGTTCTCTGATTGTTTTTAGTATTTTGTTAAGTTCTTCATTTTGAAAAATTAACAGTAATTTGCTAAATATTTTATTTATTAATCTGGTAAATTTAAATATAAACGTAACGTAGTTTATTATACATAAATATAATATGAATAATTATAAATAAATATAAGCAAATTTATTTTGCAAAGAAATATAAACATATATAGAAAGTTATAATAATTAAACAAAAAATTCATTTAAAAAATAGTTGTTAGTCCTGGTACTAAAACTGGCCAGTATTTAGATTTTTTCCGTAGCACTGTAGTTAAAACAGAACGTGAAAAAACTATGAATAATAAGTAAAAATACTTTCTTATAATTATTTATATTTGTATGTAATATTGTAGTTATAGACAATACTTAAATATTTTGCTAATATTTTAAACAAAATAGATATAAAAATATTTTCAATTTGTAAATAACATATTATATATATTTTTAATATTGTTCAATAAATAAATACAATACTGTTGCAGGAACAGTAAATTTATTACAAATATTTATTAATAATATTTGTTAAATAAAAAATATTATTAAATTTCAATTACTAATTCCTTTATAACTTAAGAATTGTATTCAGCTGAGCTGTTATTATAATATAAAATTGCTATAATAACAGGTATAACTTAAGATAAATGTAAAAAAAAAAAATTTGACTTACCGGTTGGTTTCGGCACATTTCTTTTGACTTGCATCCACTTATACGTCGGTACAGATGGTGGAGCAGGAGCCGGTTGCAAATGATGCAACGTATGATGCGATCTATGATGTAAAATATGTCCCGTTTGTATGCAATCCGATCCCGTATCGTTCGATTGAATTCCGGGATCTTCCTTGTATCGATGATGCTGAAATTCCATACACGCATTTGTCGTTGCATTCTGCATCACTATATGCGAATAAGTCGTATCATTCTCACAGCTTATCGGAGGAATATACTTTGAATCATGGCTAAGATAATGATTCTGATGATTTAAGGATTGCGTTTCGGTTATGTCTGCCGCGTGACGATGTACCATCAGTTCCTGATGATTTCTTGCGTAGTTGTCACTGGAATGGTACAAATTCTGATGCGTATTTGAGTATAAGTTATTAGAAGGATTCGTAACACTGCCGTAGTCTAAATTAGTGTAACTTAATCCACCTTCTGTACTAATAATCGGATTGGTTTCCTGGTGCGTTACTGAAGATTGGTGATGGTGATGATGATAATAATGCATGTCTTGACTGGAGGACGATGTTTCGGAACCTTCCGTTGTGTTGTAGAGATAACTTGGTGCTTCTTCACCATGGTGGTAGTTAGTGATAGATGGATAATGCTGTAGCTGGTGACCGTTCCCGTGGGATTGTGGATAAGTAGCGGTATCACCTGGGGAATAATTGTAGAAATTTGGCTCGGCTGAAGAACCATATGGAGTACTGTGTTGACCGTGTCCGTACATTCCAATGTCCATCATCATCATTTTATCACTCCCGCAAATGTCACTAGTAACAACTCTTCTTTTAGATCACACCATGTATTGTTTTGAAACACTAAAATTGTTCACAAATAGATCACATTTTAGTAGTAACAGTTACTACACATTTCTCAATAAACAGTTGTGCAAGATGTTTAGTTCATGATAAGAACGTATTGATAACACTCTTACGATAACATTGATAGTTTTTTTTATATTTGTATGACAATATATGTGACGAAAGAAATGTTTTGTTTTGCGAATGAACGAGAAAAAAACACGTTAGCTCACTTTGGTTGACCACACTAGTGTAAATTGACCGGTTGCGTTTGTTCTACCTGTCGGACGGAACGGCGTTCACAATGGGGCGGAGCTTCGATATGCACGTGTCCTGCGCAAAGCAGACAACGAACCAATCGTGAGATGCACGCAGCAGGATGCTGCGTATCTCGGTAAGCAATTGGTCCAGACCGAGAGAGCCATGATCGTGGCTGCTGTATGGTGGGTACCCTTGTAACGATTCAATCTGTCCGCTTTTGTATATGTGAAAAGCTCTGTAGAGCTTTTTTGGCTGGCGATGTATGGTCATTGTTTGTGTCTCTGTGCATATCTATATCGGCACTGACATGACGTGTTATGGATGTAGGGTTTGCTCTCTTTGTTATTTTTATTTACCGGGGGGTTTTCGATTTCCATCTGATGAGGGTCGGGATGTATATCGCACGCCCGTTTCATTCCTCTCGTATGAATTCGAAATTGAATTGTTTGTTTTTTCGACTCGGCGCGATGATGGCTGACTTTTTTTTTAATAGAAAGACAGATGTGATTTTGTATGTTATATATTAAATATACAATTCTAATGAAAATATTTAAATCGAGTGATTGATATTTACATTCAACTGAATTTTTTAGTGTCAATTAAAGTATGTAGACACTGATATGTTGATTATTATGTCAAATATAAAATATACACGATTTATATTACTTATTGATTTTTTTAAATTAATTATTTTATTTATTTATATTACTATTTTCGTTAAATAAATATTTAAATAAGTATAAATACAAAAATATAGTGATGCTATTCTCAATTTCTTATGCATATATTTAACTGACACAATTTTTAATATATTTTTTTAATTCAAACTCTTAAAATTTGTAAATTAAGACAATAATCTTTTATTTTGTTAAAAAATTAAATTATAACAAGAATTCTAGAATTTATTACATTTTGTAAGACTATTTTAATGCATTACAAAATTCCGAAATTGTAGTTTTAACTAACCTTTAAAATATTAAATTTTTAATACATTTTAATGTTATTTTTGCTTAAACTTGAATTTAATTATTGAAAATGTGTCAAGAGGTGTAAATATACACCGCCAGATTTTTTTAGAAATTGCATATTCGATCACGGAAATATTAATTCTCACAAATCACATAACAAATAAAATGTTCTAGAACTGTAAATAAAGTTGAGCTTACTTGGTATGTATTTTTATTTATTTTTAGTTTAGTTTTGTTTAGAACGTTTGAGAAAAAAAAATAAAAAAATAGCATGATAGTGCAGAATGTTCTATTTAGGTTTCGCTCAGATTGCTTCAGCCGTAAGTATCTAAGCTCAACACAATAAAAATTGCTTTCTGCTCCTTGTAACATAATACTATTTTGCACTTGTAATACTATTTTTAACTTCTTTGTGCAACCTTAATTAGTTTATTAAATCAAAGTTATAGTACACGACTTTGTACAAAATACTTCTTATATCAATATAGTAAAAAATATTTTAGAACTCATTATATTAAAATTAAACAACTTCAGGTTGTAGTTTCGTATTAATATTTATTAATAATCGACGTATCGACGTAGTCAACGTAAATCTTTATCAGGAATAATGATACAAATGACATTTATTGTGTGTTATTTGTATCATTTTTTCTGTAAACATCGATTATTAATAAATATTAATACAGAACTACAACTTAGTTTACTTTTTATTGCAAGCTAATATATCCCATCCACAGTATTAACACCGAAACACTATCAGTTGTCATTCTCAAACAGAGAAAAACCAGCCCGAGAATGCCAATCTCCCAGGTAGAAACAATCCGATGTAAGTCGGGTATCCCGCGTGGCTATATCAAGGTGTGGGAGTCATTCGAGAGACAAGTCGGACAATATCAGCCGTCAGGATGTCAGTCATCCGGTTAACCGAACACCCCGAGGCCCACCGATTAGAATAAACCAAACATTTTAGTCTTAATACAATAGGCTTCAGATAGCACTGTTTGCTGACAAACTCATTCATGGCTTTGTTGCAAACTTGACGGCAGCTCAATGAGTTTTTCTACACTGCTTGAAGATGGTTATTTAAATAGTCTTAGATGTGTAAATAGTTGGGTGTTTGGCAGAAAAATGCTTGTGGTTCTTGTGTTACCTGTTTATTTACACTGTATAAAATATGTAATAAGATATTTGAGTTTTTTTTAAAGATATGTTTATACATTAATAAATTGGTGTATTCGAAGCAAATTGCAATTAAATATTAATAAATGCCTACACACGCAAATAAACACAGCTAATTTTGAACCATTATATAAATGAAACTATGTTAAACCACATCAATATTGTAAAAGATTTATGTATTACTTTCGATAAAAAAATTCATATTTTAAACTCATATAAATAATATAATAAAATCTGCCACAATCGCGTTAGGTTTCATAGAGATTTCAAAGATTTCAATGATGTTTACGTAAAAATATTGTATTACAGCTATTTATTATCTAAATTAGAATATGAATCTTCGATTAGGTTTTCTGTCTATAATCATTTTATACATGAATCAAAATGGAAGCTAATTTTATGATCTATTAATAATTCAAATATTACCTATAAAATTTTATATTTTTACCTATAGAAAAATCAATCATTTACCTATTAATAATTAAAAAATAATCTATAGTAAAAAAAAACTTAAACCAACCTACTAACCTAACCTACCCTAAATAGCCAATTACGTAAAAATACTGTATGTATAAATAGCCAATTGCGTATACATACTGTATGTATAAATAGCCACTTTCTTAATTTTATAGATCAAATTTTATAGATCGATAATTATATCAGTAGGTATTTGATTATTTCCATAAGTCGATAATTATTTTCATAGGTCGATAAATATTTCTATAAATCAATAATTAATTCTACAGGTCAAAAATTAAAACCATAGATTAATTATTTAATACATAGGTAAACTATTATTTCCATAGGTACTATTCGGTAGATCATATGGTTTTTTTATAGGTCAAATATTTTTCTCCAATTAGAATTAGTGAAAAGAAAGAGGCAGAAACCAAGTCACAAATTTAATAATTACAGGACGTAACACATAATTAATTATGTAATAATTATATTTATAAAAAATATCTAAATATCATAACATATTTATTTGATAAATCAATTACTATATATAATTAAATTTGATTTTTTTTAACTTGGTCTAGATCCACACTCTAAAAATGTAATACAAATTTATGTAATTTTACAAAACTATTAACAGTAAAATAGCTGCATTTCATAATTTTTACTATGATAATTGACGTAAATCAAAATATTTCTGAAAAAATACGTTCATATAGAATATGTCTATTTATATCAATTTTTTACAGTGCAATATTTTCAAATCTTGAAATAAATTTATCCTTGACATAATTTTAAAATTAGCTAATAAAATGTGGTCTTTTATTCAGAGAATACATTTTAGCCAATTGCATATTGCATATGATGTTTTTATTTATCGTAAAAATAAATAATATTTGAAATACTGGCTCTTAAATGATTAAATGTCAAAAAATAAAAATTTAAAATATAAATGTAAGAAACTGCATTCTGAATTTAATTTAATGTTTAATATGATAATTTTATTCAGTAACTGAAACATAAAAACAAATATTACATTTTAAATGTCAATATATGCATATAACATAATAAACTAAATAAATATTAATATAACAGTGCTAAAGTTTCAATAAACACAACTGTAAATCATATTTTGTTGATGTATGTTTACTTTATACCTAGATTTTCGAATATTGTATACAGATTATTGAAAATATGCTTAAAAATATCACATTTAGGAGAAAAATATCTTAATTTTATTCAGAATATATAAAATTTTACTAATTTATTGAGAATTTTGAACATTATATTTTAAAATTTTGTTTTAAGATGGTTCGGTCAACTTCAACAAATGTCTAATGAACGTTTGGTTAAAAATATTTTAGATTATTGATATTGAAGATGTATTTCTGCAAAAATAAGCACATATACATTTTACATAATAATTTCATGATCTTGTCACTTATTTGTTACCTAGTAACTTTTTTCTATGATCTGTTATTTACTGTAATGTCATTTAAATCATTTTATCCTGATGAAGACAAGTGTTGAGATTCGTCGAAACGTCGATTATAAATTAATTTTAATACAGAACTTGAACTTAAAGCAGTTTATTTAATTTTTTTAATTATTTCCAGATTATAAACTTATATTTACAATTTGGCAAATCTGATACACTTTGTATAATGTACTACCACTCTATTTGTAATAAATACATCAAATTTTACTACCGACGAATGTTTTACATAGAGAAAAAAATCAATTTGTGTGCATTCATTTTAGTGCAAATAACATAGTCAATGAAATTCTAAATTGCGGTGATATTAATTTTAGATAAAAGTTCGTGCGGATGTGTATATACCGTGTTACCCTAACACCCTAATCTAAAACGTTCGTAACCGTTGACACCGGCTGGTAGTGCCAATAGGTCCTAGGACCTTATAGGGCTAACTAACAGCATTAGGGGAAACGACGAACTTAGCGCTTATCTGCCCCGTAGAGCTGTCCTCCAGTGACGTATCGACTCATTATGTCATCACGTATTCGTATTCAGTTATACTTGCTATAGATATAATTTTATCAGATTGGTTTCGTTTCGAACAATGTTTTTATTATTATTTTCATATATTTTGAAGGTTAGAAAGAATAATTTTGTTCTTCTATGATGGAATATAAAATATATGATTTTTGAAAGTTACTTATTAATACAGTCAATTTTTTTACGTCTTACGTTTTAAATAATTTTTATATATTTCATAACTCATTTTATTATTATTCTGTTTATAGTTTGTATATAAAAAATATTTATTAACTGATATGTGACAATAAATTTCTAGATTTTTCTAGGCTGGTATAACCTGGTTAATTTATTCTCGTCGCAGATGTTTTGCCATACATCATAGATAGCATCCTCAGTGCTTTGTGACATCTGCAACAAGGATAGATCGACCACGACATACCAGTTTAGAAATTTCTATAAATTCAATGGATACCGGCCGTGAAAGCTTGAAAATTACTATGACATTAACACATATATACTAAGAAACATATGTAATTTTTTAATATTTTTTTCTCCAAAAGTTGGCAACACTGTCCACAAATAAATTTATATAATTTATGTGGGCACTAAAAAATTTTTTTGTGAATTTTTTATTAATCTTGGACAAACTGTGAAACCAAAGTAAATTCTAAATTTTTTATTAATATCTTTCTTAGAAAGTTGGCAACATTGTAAGACACTAAAATTTATGTGGACAAGAAAATGAAAAAAAATTATTAATAATCTAGAAAATTATGAATATATTGATTTGTTAAATTAAATTCTTTTATTAATTTAAAATTGATTTAGTATTTACAAAGCGAAAATTTAAATGGAACAAATTAAATTACAATAAAATTTACAAAAAAAAACAAGTTATTAAATGATTAAATGTAAACAGATAAAAATTATTATCAAGTTACTAAAAATATACTTTACATTATTAACTAATATTTAATTAAAATATAAAAAAAAATCAACCCCGCACATAACAAAATGCATGTACTGGAAAATTAATTATATATGCGTCAAAGTAGTGATTGAGATGGTGGTATTATATTGTCACCGATAAAACTAGCAAACGGCGAGTTAATCTCGGGATAAAGCCTACGGATTACACGTCCCACTATGCCATATTATGCGGTTCACATGTACAATACGCGATTAATACGAAAATCACTTCATAACAAATCATAATTATGCATCAACTTCAATATTAAACTTGATAAGTTACACATTATATTTTAATATACAAAATATTATTAAAAAGTCGTTTTAAGCATGTAAATATTAGGGTGCTCCCATATTACATGAAAAGCAATAATACAAAACAAAAAAATTAATATTATTTTAAAATAAACATCATAGTTGGTAGTTGGTTTGTTTAGTCCTGCTCTTATGACAATTATGTTGTTTAGAAACTGGTATTAATTAAAACCGAGTTTGTAGTACTAGCCATATTTTTAAGCAATTTAATAATTTTCAGGCTTTCACAGCCGGTATCCATTGAATTTATAGAATTTTTTAAGCTGGTATGTCGTGGTTGATGTATGGCAAAACGTCTGCGACAAGGATAGATCGACCACGACATACCAGCCCAAAACATTCTATAAATTCAATATATTTACTGTGTAGTAGTTTGAGAATTGAGTTATATGGTAACTTAAATGCGTTAAATTTAAAATTGTTTGTCATTGTCGAAATATAAGGTTGCTAAAATATTTAGTTTTTCAAATTATAGAAAATTAATATTAATATTTAAGATATCGTGATTCAAATACGGTAAATTAAGAATTGTTTATCATTGTCAAAATATTAGACTGTTAAAATATTGGTTTTTCAAATTATAGGAATGTAATATTAATATTTGATATTTATTTTATCTTGTACGTAGTCTTTTTAATATTATTTGAAAAAAAATTAATTTTTAATTTAAAAGAGTTTTAATATGTAAATGTCGAGTTTAAAATAATGAAATTGGCTTTAAATTAAACGTCATAGATTCTATTAACATATGAAAATAAAATCGGTGTCATTTTAGCATATTCAAAAAATAACGAAATCTAAATATTCTATAAAAATGTAAATTTTGACCTGACATTGAAGATGATGAAGCAGAAACTTTTTAACTCTTAAGGACTTACGTGCATTATGCACATTTTAAACAATAAACAAAAAATTATTTCAATATTAATGAACTGATTTTTACGTATAGATTTCTGGCACTGTGTCAATAAAAGTAAAATATGTTTTATTATTTGGAAGTTTAATGCATAATTTATAAAAAAATTTAGTTCACTGATGATATAGTAATGTAAAATATACCATATATATTCTGAAGCAAAATTATTGTCATGTGCCAAAAGTATTATTTTTATTTATTTGCATTTCAAAATTTACCTTATTGGTCTCTACCACTAATTTATAAAAGTAAAATATTTTTAATTTATATCATAATTTACCGTAACTAATTAAGAATCTACTCCAAGCAATGTTTTAGTTAATTTCGTGAATAAAAATAACATTTTCTAATAACCGAAGTATTTTGATAATTATAATTATAATTTGATTACAAATAGTGTGAAGATTTAATTCAATTTAAAACTATGTTAGATAAAAGAATAACAGTAATTTGGTATTAGATTAGATGAAAATTAATAATAAATATTTTTTTATTTCCTATTTTATTAAAGATACTGTGCAAAGCTGGAAAGATCAATTTTAATTTAATTTTTATTTAGTTTATGATAAAAAATGTGTTGTTTTGATTTTTTTTATCTTATAGTCAAATTTGTTATATTTATAATGCTTTTAATTATTTTTTTTTGACTGGAGCAGTTTGTCCTTGCGTCGGGTCCTGCTCTGTGCTTTTGATGACAATTAGATTTTTTACTATTTAAAAAAAAAACTTATTTTTGAAGTTTAATTTTATATTTTAGATTAGACTTAAAAGTAAGTAACCTGAACTAATTAAATTTTAAAAATAATTTTCAATTTAATTTTGCAAAATTTATAAAAAAATATAATTTATAATCTTGTGTAAATCTATAATTTTTTTGCAATTTTTTTAAAAAAGAAGATTAACAATAAATTATTATTTCTAACAAAAATGGAACATGAATTATTATTAAATATATAAATAAATTAAAAATCAATTTAGTCACTTCTTACATACGCACTAGCAGACCCAAACTCTAGCGATTCTAATTAAATCTGTTGGTAGATGCTGTCAGGCCTCTCGACATCGGTTTACCGTTTTCAGATCGTGATTTTTCTCTCTCCAGTTCGTCGAGGTTGGCAGCAATGTCGTGAGGTGTTCGTAATTAGCGTTTCGGTACGAATCGAACCGGAGTTCAAGCCGGGGCTTTTCAGGCTCGACTCGGCAATGTGGCACACATACTCGCATACAGTTTGAAGCGAATTGAATTAAAGTGACTGGGCTTTGGACTGAAAGTATATATATATATATATATATATATATATATATATATATATATATATATATATATATATATATATATATGTATGTGTTTGTATGTGTAATAAGACGGGCACTGAACACGGCACATATTTACTAGACAGCTCGTTACGGGGTCTGACGTGACCCCGGCTGCTGCTGGCTTTGCGTTCGGGTCAATTTTATGTTGTTGCCCGTTGCTTGTTGGTACCTCATGTCGGATTTGTTCGGTTCGGGCGTAAATGGTGTTGGATGTTTGTTAGGTGCCCTAGAAAAATATAAAATATATAAAATATACTAAATTAATTTATTTTTCATATTAATAAAAGCTGTAATACTGATGATTTCTAATTGGAAACAAGATTAACAGCATATGAGTAAACTCATATATAGGCCACTTTGATAACAACCTATAAATACTAAAAATTTTACCCAATACTGTGTTTTAGTAAAATTATATAATTTATATAGTCAGATATTTACATAATGTAGCCATAATGTATATTTTAAATCTTTAGTAATTTTTTCTGGGACAGTTGGCAATACTGCATTTTATTAAAATTATATAATTTATGTGGGCACTAAAAGAATCTTTCGTGAAAATTTAATCAAAATCGCACAAATAAAATAGTCACAATGAATTTTTTAATTAATTTAAATTGGTTTTCAAAATAAGGCTTAAAGTATCATATTGGCAAATTGAAAAATCATCAACATCAAAACAAAATTTTTTTAAAATGAATCAGCGTATTTATACGATTTACATATTTTTGCACAAACAAATACTTATTAATATTATTTTCAAAAATTACAAAAAAATAAATACGATAAATTAGTAAGATACAAAATAGATAATTTTTTCATATGTATATTTACTGTTATTTTTTTATAATCATAACCTAAAATATTTTGTGAGAATATAGATACTTAAAACTGATCTGTCACCAAATATCACAAAAAACTTGACTTGAAAAAGTTGACAGGAAAGATAAAACTGCCAAAAATCTTCTGGTTGTCTAAACAAATGTACTTTTTAAGAGACGTTAATTTGAAAACATCACTCTCTAAGATTTTCATCTAAATTTGAAATATTGTGACTAATTGCTTATTAAAATGTTTTGAATCACGAAGCTAAATATGATTTAAAATATATACAAATATAAAAAACAACAAATCGGACTTTAGTTAAAAAATGTAATTTTGTTACACTTTTTTCTATATTTCTTCTATTTATGTATACGTTTTTAATAAAGATAAGCTAAATTTAAAGTATAAATTATTTATTTTTCTTCTATATAAATGTTTTTATTTATCATAGTAAAAAAATTTTTCATAACCCATTATACATGTATTAAAATTAAAAAGCTTTAGAATTAAGTTCTGTATCAAATTTAATTAAAAATCTACATTTCGACGTACTTTATGTACATTATCAGGAAAAAATTATACAATTTTTTACAGAACATAATCTTAAATCCTATTTATTTAATTTTTACATTTTTTAATTATTGTATAATTATTTATAAAGTTAATATTTCGATTTTATTTTAAACGTAAAAAAATCAGTAAAACTTATAGTAGGTAGTTAATTTTTGTCACACAATCATCTTTATTAATGGCTCATGTATGACAAATAGGAATTTAAAAAGAATGAAGACAAGACTGTCAAATAGTGATTTGGTGCATCATTTATCATTCGATACCATAATGACAAATGAATATCGTCATTCCCTATGAACATGATGACATGTTAATCATTCGCAGGTAATCCACTTAGCTCAGCACAACTTTTTAGAATTTTATTTTCGTCATTGTGAACGGATATATATATAAAAAAAAATTAATATAAAAATTTCTCGAGTACTTAAAATGTTGTTTTACTTTTGTTTAACGTTGATATGAAAGGTGTATAATAATAGAAAAGTGTTTTTTTGAATGAGACGCGAGTTGTGTCAGTTGCAGTTGTGTGGTCGAATGATGTGTTGGGGCCCCCCTTGTAGCTCCCAGTGGGGAGACTTCACGGGGCGTACAACGCTAATTGTACCGCTGCTAACTCCTCTTTACCAACTCGGTATTTAATCCCACGCCTTGCTCAACTCAAATTTGTTTTGCTCTCCAAAATAAATTTTATATAATATGCAGTATCAATCTGTCATTTCATTATTGTGACTAATGTTATAAACTTTTAACATAGTAAAAAAAATCTTTCTGAACTTAGTATATAAAATAAAACTGCTTTAGGTTCAAGTTCTGTATTAAAATTTACTTATAATCAACGTTTTGATGAAACTCAACACTTGTCATCAGAAAAACTGATCATAAAATAAATTTTAATACGGAACTTGAACCGAAATTAGTTTTTTTTTTTATAATTTTTTATTTAAAGTTTATTTATAATATTAAAAATTTATTATAAATGTATTTTTCTTGAAATATAATTTTTATTTAATTATTAAATAAACAAATTAATAAATTGTTTTATTGAAAAATTAGTAATATATCTATTATTTAAATTTTATGATTAAACAAGATTTAGCTCTGCATAGTGAAAAAGTAATTTGCAATTGTGGTTATCTGTAGTTAATTCTTTTTAATACATATTATTAAAATCTATTAAGTTAACCACAAATAACAATAATAGTAAAATATTGCCAAAAGGTTTATTGTTTATTTTATAGAAATAATATATTCCATAATACTAGAATGAGATCGATTTTGAATTTTATGTTCCGTATTCATAAAATTTTTCATTAAAGAAAACAGATTATTAAATAACAAATTCTGGGAATATCAACGAAAAGTTATCCTAGCGTTAATAATATTTCATTGATATAGAGCAAGTAATTTAAATTTTATAGGTTATTGACTGTATTGGAAATTTAAATTTTACTTATTTTCATAATTAAACATACACTGTAAAAAAAATTCGTTAATTTTATATAAAAACTCAGAGCAATTTATTTACATCAGTTTACAAACGTCACAGGAAAATTTTTACATAATATGAATATAAAATACGTACTTATATTTTATTTAAGTTTACTTAATATTTCGGTAAAAAAACATATAATATGGTCAATTAATTATTTTACTTAAAATTACAAAATTATACTATTTTTACAGAAAATTTATGTAAACCATCGATTTTGTTGAACTAATATGTAATTTGTTACTACAGTTTTTATGTAAAATGGTAATTTTTTTACAATAAAAACCTAATCTGTGGGAAAATTTGTTTGTAAAAGTATCGTCTATAAAATATATTCATGTATGTATTTGTTTTGTAATGGAATAAAGCAAAAACAAAAGGAAAAAATAAATATCTAAATAAGGTAACAATAAGTTAAAATATACCTTGACCATATCTTTAAGTATCTAAACATTCATCTGTAATAATATATTCAGATAGACACTGACAATGTCAGGCAAAAGTCAATTGTAGTTTGGCATATACGTATAGCCATGACATTTTCACATTCTTTCTGAAATTCTTTCGTCGTATCGTTTCGAGCAGTTTTCTAAGGCAAACGAGTAGTGAACACAGAGCGTCGAGTTTGTCTCTAGGGAGAAGGCGAGACGAGACGATTGACATGAAAACATGGAACATCTTCCATTCTGAAACAGGAACATGCCATATGCTTGTCACTTGTCATACGATAGATGTCGACTCACATTCATATTTTACCCCTTCAAGTTATTTGTAACGAATTGTAAAAGATATTCACTTATTAGAAATAGAAAATAAATGGATTACAAAATATATAATAAAATTTATATATATTTATATATATATTTATATATATATATATAAGTGAAATTTTTAATTTATATATATATATATATAAATTAAAAATTTCACGACTAGACGATATTATATTGTAAAATGTTTTAACGGGAAGATAGTCAATGGTTAGATGTTAAAATCAAATTCTCATTTAAGATTCAATTGTCAAGCTTTCGGTGTGATTTTACACCTTCTTCAGGACTTGTTCTTGTTAGAAAATGAAGAAACATAAAATTAAACGTAAATGGTACAGCAATCATAAAAAGTAAATTGTACGGAAACATAAACTCAAAAAATATAATTTAAACTTAACAAACCAATGTTTAATAACACAAGAAGTTGTAGTCAAATATTAAAATAATAAATAAATAATAAATAATTAAATAAAATTTTGAATTGTTATTTAAACTGTATAAAAATATTAAAATTTTTATACAGAGTTTATTATGGCTACATTAGTATATTATTTATTCGTGTTTCATTAAATTTTCACAAAAGATTTTCTAGTGCTCACATAAACTATATCATTTTACTAAAATATAGTTTTCTGTAAAAAAAAAATTAATTTAATTTTTTTTTACTATTTATGAAAGGATGTCAATGTGGTCTATATATGGTTTCCCATATACTTCTAATCTTCTTAATATTGCACAAATAATTATTTAGAAATTTATTTTAGTTTATAAATAATATATTATTTATAATGTATACCATAATATTTATTATTCACTATATATATTACTTTACAATTTTTTTTCCAACACCCTTCTTCTAAATCATGTATGAAATTTTAAAAGCCTACAACGCACTTATGTCTGACATGTAGTGGCATTAGTTGGCTGATGTAAATTACGTGTTAAACGTGCGTTTAAAGCATTTTTTTTTGAATAGGCTACGGCTACAGCTAGGCAGTTGACGTTAAAAAGTTTAGCGTCTACGGTGTATACTCGTATACATTCCCCAGGTTCGTACCGATTTATGAGGTGATACTGTGACTGGATGAGTGAAATACACCACACGCCGCGCGGACAAGCGGAAAATTCAACAAGCCGTGCTGATTATGCGCGAACGATAACTGTTTTGTTTTGTAAATGCTGCATTTGTTTTATGACTGTATTATAAAGAAAAATTGGTTTTAGTTAGTAGTGTAGAATTAGGTTTTTGTAATAATTGAGTGTAATGAAATTTATGGAAATGTTTTTTTGCCTATTTAATCGGTGTTATACAGTGGCGTAGCCAAGGGGGTGTTAGGGGGGGGGGAGTGAAATATGAAATATGTATTTTACTTTCATTTTATAAAAATAATTTTTATGGCTCTTTATTTTTTATACAAATTATAGTATTATCTTTATTGATTAATATTATATCATTTCTTTAGCAACCCTTTCCCCCACATGACAAGTTTCTGGCTACGCCACTGAATACATATATAATTTAACCTGCAACTTCTCCCGGCTAACTGCATCTGATTGGTATTTTTGTGCTTCCAGAAAATGTCTAATTATAAACACACACACTATCAGCAATAAATCACAAATGTTTATTATTAATTCACAAAATCACAAATTATTAAACTTTAGCGTAGTTGACTCACAACTAATTTCAAATAACAACACTTTATACAAGACTAAATTTAAATTTTTTACCTACAACTAATTTGTCTGAACTAATTGAAAATAATTGAGTTATGTATTACTGTCGACCATCAATACCCAAAACACTTTATAATTATTTGCATGAATAAATCTATATTTATCGATTTATACAAATTTTTACCTAATTGAAAAATAGACGTCCGGATAAAAACACAAACAGTTTTGATGCAAAAAAAATTTTGATCTAATGTACAAATTAATTGCCAATTCTTTATAATCTTAGTAAAATCAAATAAAGATTTATTTAAAATCGCTAGTACAATTCTTACAATCTTAGAAATCAACAACAAAAAATCACTACAATATCAACAATCTCCTTCAAACGACAAAATTATTAAAATACAACTCTGAATAATAAATAATCTAACCTGTAACTGCATCCAGCTGACTGCATTTGATTGATATTTCTCTGTTTCCAAAAAATGTCTAATTAAAACAACATTATAACAATAAGTCACTACAATTGTTATTAGTTAGCAAAATCACGAATTACTAAACTTTAACTTATTGTTAATTAACTCACAATTAATATCAAATAACACGCACAACACTTTATACACGTCTAAAGTTAAAATTTTTACCTGCAACTGGCGAAATAAATAACTTGTATTGAACTAATTGAAAATAATGGAGTTACGTATTACAGTCGAGCATCAACACAAAAACACTTTATAATTATTTGTAGGAATAAACCTATGTTATGTTTGTCGATTAATTATTAATTTTAATGCAAACAAAAATTGTTAGATTTTATATTATAATGATGATGATGTATGATGATATATGTAGAGTATATCGAAATGTCGATTTTTAAATAAAATATATAGAGAACTTAAACCTAAAGCTTTTTATTTTAATTTAATGAGTTCTGAAAGATATTTTACTGTATTAAAATTTTTAGTTTTTCTTTTATTTATATATATAGTCTTCTGTGTATTTAAAAGATTATATAATAATTTTTGTTATTTATTTATTTTATTTGGATTAATTACGTATTTAAGAATTAGATACTTAATATTTTCTAATGAAAGTATGTATTTTATGTTTTAATTTCAAATCAAATAAATTTAATAATGTTTAAGAAAAAACACATAATTTATAACAAAAATTTGTAATTATTATATTAAGTCAATATTTCTAATTTAACACAAAATATTAAAGTAACAACATTAGTGGATCTATTTTGTTATAAAATTGTTAAAATTAACAACATGTTATAAAATTCCAGAACTGTTATGCTAATACTTTAACTTTTTATTGATTTTTAACTGAATTACGTACAGAATAGACTCGTAAAACGGATAAAAAGATAATGTTGCAATTCTATTTTCATTTCGAAAGATTCGTAGTGTTATAATTTTTTTTGTCATTTTCTAATAAATAAAATATCTCGTGATGTTACGAGTCTTACTAGATGCAAACTGAATTGCAGCATAAATGTTAGTTAAATATCCATAAATTTCTGAAATTTCTATCTTAAAATAAGAACTAATTTTAATACGTTTTCAAAATCTTCTACAACAACTAACCTAAATATCTTCTCCTATAGTGGCTAGAGCTGGAGTATAGAGTAAAGTAGTCGTACGTAGGATTCCGGTCGGCGTTTGTCGGGAGCAGTTGGCTCCGGCACCCGGACCGATCCATCACGCGGAGCCGTCAGTAGCCATTAGCGCGCTCGCATACGCCGTGTTATGGGGCCCTGCCACATGTTCGCTTCCCTCGTACCGTTCGCGTCTCGCGTCTCTTTGTCGTAACGCGTAAGCTCTCAGCGAAGTGGCGCTTTACGCATTTCTGCAACGGCCCACCGATGCGATGTATGCTGGCAATGCGATAACTGTATTGCTTAGTTTTTTCCTGTTTTGTTGGTGGATTAAGCCAAGTTCGTTTTTTTTTTGTTATTGTTAAAATAGGATGTGCGGTTTTCACAGAAAATTTAGTTGTTTTTTTCTAATTTTATAGCAATAGTAAAAAATCAACTAAATTGAAATTTAATTTAGCAATATTAATTTCATAATTAAAATTCAAAAGTTATTTTTAGAATTTATACATTTTTTTTTAATAAATTTTATATAATTGTTATATTTAATGTCTCGACATTTAGCTCTATGATATGTTTAAGAATTGCGGAAACTAATTACCATTATTTATTGTACGCGGAAGACTTTCTTAAAATAAAACGTTTTCAAGTTGTAGTTCTGTATTAAGATAGATCACTAGAGTCAAGTAGTGTGAATTAAAATAGCGCAGGGGCTTTTAAATATAGTATCGAGTTTACAAACTCAGTAATTACAGGACATAGACTTTTTAAGTTTTTATTTCTGATTTTGTCTTTATGTGATAAATTTAAGATTAATTTTTCCACTCTCTTTTATTTTAAATTTTAAACATTTAAAGATATATAGACCCGTATTCCCACCTCTTTTATTTATGAACAAATGTTTTTATTTTAGCTTTAAAATAAATTTTTACTTCTACCTCAATTCGAATATGAACAGTATTTTTATTTTAGATATATATTTTTTTATATCTAATATTATAATATTATAATATTATGAAATTCAAATAAAGTAGTTAAAATTGCGTAATATGTAATTTTAAGTAACGACAAAAATACTTTTTATAAAAATCATCTTTAAAATTAAGGTGAGAATATGTGTCACAGTTTTTCATCATTATGATTTGGATTTAAATTTTTTTTTTTAAATTTGTTCGTATATTTTGTTTTACTATATATTTTTGATTCTGTGGAAAGAAACTAATATACTAGTATATATATGAGAAATTGGTTTACTTTATTAATATAGTAATTAAATCTTAAGATTATTGATAAATATTTATTTTAATATAAATTTAAATAAATTACGATTATAAAAAATTAAAAAACTTTAAACATAATTTAATATAAAATTTTAAACTATATGAAAGTATTTGATTTAACTTTCTTTCTTTCTTCATGTCTTGTTGATAAGAAGAGAAGGTAGGGTGAGGGGGAGGGGCAGATGGACGGCAGTGCGATGGTTGGTCGTGATACGAAGTGTCTCGGTGTTCGCGCGGACGAAACGACAGCGTATAGCCGGACATCGGACAGCGGACAGCGGACAGGCTGTCCGTGTCCCGAAGTGCGAGTTTAACTGATCGCCGTCCGATAGTTATCGCGCCTTCATTAGATTATTAAACCATGAATTGTGGCACCATCATAAGACAAGACATACACATTCTATATACCTGAGTGCACTGATTCTTCACCCATTTGAATTGAATTCTTACTATCTACAATAAACATTATATAAATAATATTGAAGATATACGTTTGCGTGGACATCCGATGATTGGTATAATTGAGAGTATTTTGCGTGTAAGAATAAAGAGCTTATATGTAAGGTGTCATGAACATAGATCAAGCTAGAGTTGAGAAAAGTATTTTGGAATAATGGCCATATTCTTTTGAGTACATGACATAATTTTGTATATATTTATGTATAAAATTTACGTAATGTACATTGATAGAATATGTATATGAGAAGATTTTGCGTGAACAAATGTTGCCAAGTAGAAGAAAATAAAATGTATAACAGGTATTATAAATGTAGATAAAATAAAACTATGGTTGTAACAACACCAAGGATATACCAAAAAATGAGTACTTCTTACATAATAGCAATGCAACTTTATAAACACATAACCTAATAGAAACAAATAACTTTCTATCCTATTTCTTAGATCTTACCACAACCACTATTTTATTTTAGAATACAAGCTAAGTGATAATTTCTATTTCACTTTAGTGGAAGATAAATTTTCTCAAAGGTTTCAAGAATAAGATCTGTACGGTGTGAGGAAGCTGCTATGCGACGCTAAACATTTAACCGTAAATGTATGATGGTATTACAGCCAAGTATGTATGCAACATTTTCTTGTTCACTGTCCAACAACGGTCATATTTAGCCTGTTATCAGTTAGCTCTATCTCATTGAGACACATGAAACTTGTTAGAAAATTTGTTGTGTTTATTAGGGAACTTAACGTATTTGAAAATGATTATACTTCTATGAACTACTTACATTTTAAAGAGACGTAACATTTTGCGTTCTTTGCTGCTCATGTAAATTCACTAAATGAATATTAAAAATTTTAATTATTCATGTTTAAAATTATTTGCATTTTATTTAAGGCAATGTTTTACGTTAAGATTTGTATTATTTTAGAATGGCTGATATTGTACTACAAGTTTTAATTTCGGTTTTAAGACAATAAAATTTTCATAAAACTATTACTAAATAATTGAGCTAAAACATTTAAAAACGAGCTTGTTGTATCAGTCAATATATTTAATTCAAATGAAACCAGTTCCATAATTTGTTAATATAATCAGTGATTATCATCAACTTTTTTTAAAACGCCTAATTAAATTGTTAGTTGATAACTTAAAAGTTGACAAGAATTTATCAAAGTTTAATTAACAGATTTTTTGTTAATTATTCGAATATATAAATAAATGATATTTCTGATAAAAAAAAGCATAAACGTAAATAATGTGGAAAAACAATTTTAAATAAGTGAATAAAAATCTAAATTTGAAAAAAATTGTATTTAAAAGAATATTAAAATTATTTGAATACAAGAATAATTATATTTATTTAAATAAATTGTAATACATGCAATTTTTAATTAACCAAATTTAACACAAAAGTTTGCATGCAATGTACTAAATAATGCACTTAAAAAATTGTTAAACGCGTTTGAAGTTTAGTTAACTGAGTAACATTGTAGATATCTTAAATATAAACTAATTTAATAATTCTATATAACATTATTATTATAAATTAATAAACCTATTTACAAATTAAGAAATCTTTCAGAACTTATTACATTAAAATAAAACGGTTTTAGGATATAATTCTGTATTAATTTTTACTAATAATCGACGTTTTGACGTAGTCCACATACATCATAATTATATTATGTATTTTTTTTAACTAAAATTATTACAATATATGAACTAATGCTAATAATTGACGTATTTTACGTAACTTAAAGTTTAATTTTATTCTTCTGTATGTCTATTCGTAGTTATCTTAAAATAATTAAGTTTTCGACTAAACTGAATTCATAACAATGCAGTTTAAGCAAAAATCGAATGCAATCGAACTTTGAACGATGACTAAAAATGCTGACAAAGTTCGATGCATCCGACAGTCGTGGATATGTCAACCTACTAACTTCCGAAAAATGCTAAATATCAAAAACCACGACTGTTACAACTATATCCTAAAGCCGTTTTATTTTAATAAAACTATTATTATTTTCAAATTAATATTGCTTCTTTTACTTAAAAAATAATGCCATTATTTTCATATTATTACATAAAAAATACATGATAACTTTAACACACAAAATATTTTTTTTGCTAAAACCATCCAGCATTTCACTCAACATGTGCCAAATGAAATAACGTTGAAAAGTAGTAACATTTTTCGGAAAATTCCCAGCGTTCTCGGAGCGACGTTTCGTCTCCCCGAGCTGAGCTCCTCGATTCCGGAGTGGCCGTAAAAGAATGTCATAGTGTATCGCGTGCGTTGAACGGCGGGGGCCATTTGGTGCCACCCGGGTCCCCCCCTGGTTGCCCAGCGTACGAGTGCGGGCGGTAGCCGAGCGCCGTGACAGCCCCATGATGGATCGGGGCCGTGGGGCTCCGCGTCCCGTTCTACCTCACCCCCTTAGAATGTGACCGTCGCGTATGCTGGACGCTGAACATGTAGTTGGATTTTATGCGCGCAACATGAAAATAGTTTTTGTTAGTTTTTTCCGAAAAAGTTAGTGATAATTGCAAAATGTTGTTTTTGTTTGATGAGTTTTGTGCAAATTTTCAACAGCAGTTGCATGATTTTGACAGTTAATTTCATATTTTTGTTTAATTCGATTTTATATATTGTACATACAGCTAATTTATATTAACGTAAATATCAAATTTATACCATTATTTATAAAATTATGATTCATTTATATTTTCATTATATAGGAGAAGAGAAATAATAAACCTTATGCACAAACTGGGCTTTGACTAGCTTTACAATTTACAATCTAGTTATTATTTAATTTACTTTTAATGCTAACTTTTAATTTTTATTTTTTATATCTTATCACCGTAAAAGGCATTGCATAATGACTGATTACTACATTAATAATCATGTTGTAGGTAGAGAAGAACAAATAAAGAATTTGGGTGTTTTGTTTAAGGCACTCGAAATGAAATATCTAAGAAGAATCAAAGAAGTTACAAGAAAAAAATAAGATAAAAAATGACAACAAATAATTAAAAACAAATCAGTTATACAATTTATAGAAGAAAGACAACTAAGTTGGTGAGGCTATTTGGTAAGAATGAAAGATAACAGACCTGATAAAAAGAGATAAAAGGAAGACCAAAAAGAAGATTGGGACAGCATGCTAAAAAGAAAGATATCGGTACAGGAAGCAACAGAAAAAGCGAAAAATAAAAAACATTGAGCAAATTTTGTACACAATTAATAATTAACAACCCCTAAACTTAACGGTATATATATATATATATATATATATATATATATATATATATATATATATATATAATTATTATTATTATTCAAAACTCTGTTAGGTTTACGGATATACAGGTTTTACACAATCTATATTCAAGTTATGTAATAAAACAAAATAGTTTAAAATATTAATATAAATTGTAATACCAATGTTTAATATATTTCCAAATAATCGCTTAATAGATTGAAGTAATTTGTATGAAATCGAAATTCTCTAGTGTTTTGTAAGACAGCTGTGGAAAAGTGCGTCACAGTCTAATCGAAACGTCGAATTATCCCGATATAGAAAAGAAGTGTACGCTTTATTTTTTTCAATGGTTCACATAGAAATGTTGCCTGACATCTTTATAACAATATAACGTCTCTTTCTCTGTGATCTCAATTTTGTATACTTTTGCTTTATCACATTATATTTTTGCTAAATTTGTCGCCATTTTCTGTTATTTCGTAAAGGTACTTTTAAATTCTAAAATTAGTAATGTTTTATATATTTTTTTTTTATAAATCTAATATTTTCTGCAAATATATGTTACGAAAAACCTATTATTAAATTTAGTGTATTTATATCTACGTATATTGTTTTAAATACAAAAAAATCACTTTCTACAAAAATTAAAATGTTAGTTTGGAAAGTTGACAAAAAGGAATCATATTATTGCTAGTGATGATAATTAAAAATTTAAAAAATTTAAAAACTTTTAATTTTTTTTAATAAAGTTAATGCAAGTTAATAATTAAGAAAATAATTTGATAGATTTTATATGTCACCATTATTGTAAATATTATACTTACATTTGTAAATTTCTTGTAATTTTTATAATTTTGTAAATATATATTTGTAAATATATAATGTAATTAATTAGCCAAAAGTTAAATAAAGTTTGTTTCTATTTTATTCTATTCTAAAAACTAGCCTTATTGTGCAAACAAAATTTATAATTATAGTATAATATAAAAGAAAATTCTTCAATATTACATTTAAGTCACTATCAGCAACTTTAATATTTATTTTTGCAAAAACAATGCACTGAAACCTGTAAGTGTTTTCCATTAATTGCTTTAATCATTATAATTCATATATGAGGTCTTGTTATTTTGTGCTTTTTTATTTTAAGATCTAGAAAATTGATACGTCATTCTGGCTCATGTACATTTAAGACTCACTCATGCAGGAAGTGAATTTTATCCAGCTCGATACATATGTAAAATATGCAAAATAGATTTAACACTTTTAATTCATTTTTTGTTCTAATATACTTTTTAATCTCTTTTAGGTTAATATAATTTTAATTTACTGATGAAATAAATTATTTGTGACAAAATATTTATTAGTTTTTTTTTTGTGATATAAGATACATATAGTATAATAAATTAATATTTTACATTTTAATTTAGTAAATAAAAATACAAGGTTTGTTACAGTTTTTGGTACAAATAATGGAAACAAATGAGTTCAGTCAAGTCGGCGTTAATAAATACGCATTAGGTAATGCATTACATTTTACTTTAAAAAAATAAAAAAATTGAATTAAAAGTGAATTGGTTAAATTGTTTATTTAGAAAAGTTTTATAAACAAGCTAAGAAGAATTTTTCTCAGGTTGAAAATAAAAAGATTATCTCACTTTATGGTTACCATAAAATCAACATTATAGAATGATAAAGAAAAAATTCGATTTCTTGTCCGATTACTCATATTTCTTTTGTCTTAGCTACTCAAATCAAAAAATAAAAATTGAAATGTTTCTTGCATTTGTAGTGAAACGTATTACGAATTTATATTTGCATATAAACGTTTAAGAAATTAGAATAATCGACATAGAAAAAAATCACAGTAACCGACAGGATATATACGACATTTCTCATTTATAAAAACATTTATATAAATGTTTTTTTACTGGCATGTGACACTAAATATTATAATTTATTTTTTATTGGAAGTAGAATTAAATTAAATATAACAGTTTTAATAAGTTATAAATGCTTCAAAATTAGTTGTGACAAGAAAATTATAGCTACAATGACAACATTTATATAGAGAATTTATTATTAATATTCTAGATTTTTATCAATTTGTGTTAAAATGTTAATAAAAAATTAGTTGTAGCTTAATATTAATATTATTAATAAATTAACATACCAGCTTTTCAAAAATATATGTATCTATTTAGACAAATTATAGCATTGAAATTATAATTATTGATTAACTGATTATAAATAAAATGTCAAGTTAGAATTCATTTTCTTATTTTTTTTTTAAGTTAATATAATAGTCTAACAATAATTACAAAAAACTAAGAATTCTGAGTTAAAAAGTCTGGTCTCTGCTCTAAGCTAACAACCTGCACTATTAGTAATAAAAGTAAAAATTGTCAAGAAACTATATAGTCAATTTTTCGAAAATATAGTTTACGTTCTGTCTTTGAATCATGGGAACTGAAATAGAGTAAATTTATTTATTCTTAAAGTAAATTTCACTTATAAATAGTTTAGTAATCCAGCGTTTAAGATATTTTAATAATAAACTTTAGTTTTTCAATTTATTTTAATATTTATTTTACTCAAAGTTATTTTAAAAAGAGATACTTTCAAATTTTTTTTTTTTTTTGTATTTTCTATAAGTTTATAAAGTGTAGAATAATATGTTAAAAGGGTTTTCCAAAATTTGAACTTTTAGCAAAGTTACAGTAACCAATACAGAGAAGGTAAAACGTACAAATTGGGCAGTAAAAAATTAACTTCAAACTTTAAACGCGTGTTTTTAGAAACCATGTTTTTCAACTTTGTCCCGCCGAGATCTCGGAAACTATCCATCCGATTTACTTCGCTTTAAAACGTAATTATAGAGAATTTAATTCTCTAAAATGATAAAGATACTCCTTTTTTTTCGATTTTTATACGCTTTAAAAGTTGATTTTTTTACAATGAAAAAAGGTACATCTTTTTTAAACAGCCACTATATTCGTATGTTTTTGAAATTCAAAAATTCAAGGTTGACTTTTTATTTTAGTTTTAGGATATTCTAAAAAAACTTTTGTATTATGTTTCAGAACTTCCTGGAGAACGGGACAAGTGACCAGGGTATACTTAAAAGACCATAAGATCTGTTTTTTTAACAAATATTTATTAAAGCCATGTTTTTTATATTTCGTTATGTTATATTAGTGTTTGTCTCTGGTTCACGCATGTTCTTATCCAGAGATAAAAATATTAGCCCTTAGAGAGATTTTAAACAATTTATCAAAATAAAATCGAAATTCAAATAATATCGACAAATACTGTTTAAATCTGTAGATATCAAAAATTTACATTTTATCCAACATATATATGCATTGTACACAAAATGTAAAACTCTTGCAAAAAATCAGTGACAACATGACAGATGTTACTAGTAATATGGAAATGTGTGTTGATCACAGTGAGAGAGCAGCAGGCAGCAGCCCATCAGGGATATTTCGATTTGTTGTTCGCGTCCATTGAACGTTCGACAGGTCGGTGACGGAGTGCTTGTGGCCCCGGATCCCCGTTTCCGGTTCCGATCTTTTCATCAAGAAACCCTGATTATGTGTATGTTACATGTTTCTCCATTGGTTATTGATGTTTGGTATATTGCTGATTGTCGTAGTTTAATCGAATTGTGTTATTGCTGATAGGTAAGTGTTTTTTGTTAAAATTTTATATCAAATATATTTTACAAATAAAAAATTATGGGTGGTAGTATGTACCCACTTACGGGCCGACTAAGTGGGTACATTTTGCTATTCTACGTGTTAAATAATTGTTAGTTTTTGTTTGTTTATTTAGTATAAACTTAAGCCTCATTCAGACTTCTCTTTTACAAGCGAAATTGGTGGCTTTGAACCAAACTACATCTAAGCTTATGGGGATACACTGCACATGCGCGATTTTAGTTTCAGTTACAAATTTTGTTTTATTGCAGCCAAGGTTTCTTAACTAAATTTCACTTATGTTTTAAAGAACAATCAATCAGATTTCAGTAATATGAGATTGCAATATATAACTGTTTTTATCAAAGAAACGTCAAATTTATAATATGAAAATGATAACTTTGGAAGATTTAATATTATTTTTGAAACATTAGAAGAAAAATTAGCGAAAACAAAGAATATTTATCCAATAAACTTGTAAAATTATATTTATTTCTTATACTATTCCAAATGTTCTGTTTCGAATTCATATTTTTAAAATTATTGTACATGCTTCTTTTTTTGTATAATAATAAATTCTACTTCAATTTACACAACAAAACAACT
This sequence comes from Clivina fossor, assembly GCA_963966155.1. Taxonomy (NCBI): domain Eukaryota; kingdom Metazoa; phylum Arthropoda; class Insecta; order Coleoptera; family Carabidae; genus Clivina; species Clivina fossor. The sequence continues at coordinate 7,513,267 of OZ014564.1, read as the reverse complement.
TAAACGGCAAAAAACCTGTACTGAAAATAACTAAAAATTATTTGGCATTTATACAAGGTAAACAGCCATGTCAGAAATAATTTTTAATTGCCTTTAAATTGTCATCACTTTGCAGTCGTAACTGAAACTTCATCAAAACACACAGGCAATGAGAATGGTCAAGTTTTTACACTGTCTTAAATCGTGAACTAAAACTAAATCGTAAAACGGTTTCGGAATTCTAAATGAAGTTTTACATATATATATAATTAAAATAACTTTTGTTTTAAGGTAATAGCTAACGTTTCGACACTATAATCCAGACAGTATTTTAAACCGAAAGTTGTTTTAATTGTTTATTATGAGTTCTGAAATTTTTAAAAATAATTTATATAGATATAATTAAAGAAACATACATATACAATTACGCCATGTATCCACAGATTATGAAACAAAATCGATTGATTTATTGGGATAAGTGGTTAACAATACGCCGCTCTGGTATCGAGTAGCACAACTTGCACAAATGCACAACATAGGCGTTACTATTTTATTTTAATTCGTATATTTGTACATTTCGACAGTTAAAAGTAATGTTTTGTTTTATATATTTATATATTCTAATAACTAATAACTTAAAACTACAAATTACTATAGTATTAGCAATAAAAATTTACTTAAAAACTAAAGAAACAAGAAAATTTAAGACATAAAACATAGAGAAACTACTTGACTTTGCTATTATACACGTACGTCACTGATAGACGTTAAATGTACATTTTTGCAATGTTTGTTTATATGAATTTCACGCCATCTCTTAATAATTCAAAATGCTTAACAGAAATTAGAAATTAGTTTCCGCTAAAGGCCAAACACTCTTATTATGAATTTAAAAATATGTTACATACGTCAAAGCTAGTCAAACTTTTATTAATTAATTAAAATGGGATACCGCAAGTGTACTTGAATTATGATGAGGAAGTGTACATACATACTCTTTCCATTATCCTGAAATCAGTCTCCTCCAAACATTCCTATTCAAATAAACAACTTTCAGAAATATGCAAGGGTTTATTAAAATACATAAAAGACAAACCGGTTTTGAATATTTAATGTTTAATTTTCTGTATAACTCTCAACCAATTGTTAATAAAAAGCGTACTTTTACTATTTTAATACTTTTCCTCATCTTTTATTAATTGTTTGCGATTCACTTAAAGTTAATAATCCACGAAAGCTCTGAGCTTTTCATAATTAAATTTAAAATATTTAATTTACTTTTGTGCAAAACATTTTAGTTGAAAAAATATTATTTTTGTTAGAAATTAAAAAAATAATTGTAATATTTTTGAAAAATTTGTTATTTTGAATGTTGAATGTTGTGTTTTATTCAGAAGTATATGTATTGTTTTATTTAGAAAAAAGTTGTTATAATAAAAAATGTTTATTGCTATTTCTTATTTCAGACACACACATAATTTAGATAGATTTCTGTTTAAACTTATTTATACGTTTATAAAATATTTTACATTTAATGTAGAGTCTACCATCTATCAAGTGAGTACACAATCAACAAGTAGTATAGCAATATCTGAACAGATGGCGCTATGAGTCTGTAGGACGTAGGACGATTACTATATAAAATTTATTTTCAATTTGAAATGGACATTACAACGTTATGATAGTAATGGAAAATTATAAATATTTAAAAAGTAACATAAATCAATGACATTGATTTAAAAAAAATTTGCCTTTTTTTAATTAATAATTTATAATTTTTGATTTAATAATTTATAAATTTTTTAATCTGTTTGTATGTTATGTTTGTTTATTATTTATGTCATTTGTTTACTTTTTATATACGTAGAGTATATCGAAATGTTGATTTTTAAATGAAATCTATAGAGTATTTAATTTTAAAGCTTTTTTTGTTATGAATACGAGCCCACTGTGCTTCTGAATTATTTTTAAAATAAATTTCTATTTTCCGAAAGAAAATAAGAATATCTTTCATATATAAAATATTATATAATTTTAGAATGTGTTTGTTTGAGAATATGATATATATCAGGGGTGGGCACACATGAGGCCTAAGGGAGCCGCAATCCGGTTTTTAATATTCTATAAAGAGCCATACACAAATTTTTTTATTTATTATAATTGCATATTTTTAAGTCACAATATAAAAACATAGAAAAATATCATTATAACATATAAATATAAAAATATAACAATGAAAAAGAAAATAATTATTTCAAAATTTTAGTAATAAAATTCAAATATAATAAAAATGAAATATAACAGAAATCTATATCATAAAAATATATTTACTAATGCGTCGTAAATATGTCACTCATCCTCTAAATCTTTAATGGGAGCCGCACTTGGCTCAGTGAAGAGCCGCATGCGGCTCACGGAGCCGCATTTGCCCACCGTTGATATATATCAATTTATTAGAAAATTTGCGAAATTAAGAAGTCAGCCGTTTATTGCGTATATGCTTGGTAGAGATTTGAGTTATAACAAATTTGTTACAATAGAAACAGCAAACATTTTAATACTATTTCCTGATGTTAGTTTTTTGTGAATAAACTGAACAGTGAATGATGGTTTAATTTCTAATCATAAGTAACTTAAACGTGTGTAAATTAATAATTTTGCATTTGTAACTGACTATACTTTTCACACTGATTTTTCCAATATTTTATTAAATATTTGAATAAGTTATTAGTAATATCAAATCATAATAAGCTAATTTTAATTTAATAACATTTACACTTTCGGTGGTTGGCACTTGATGAAACATTTTAAAAAATTAATAAGGAATAAAAATAACTATGAAAGTTATTATTAAAAGAAACTCTTGGTTAGTTTCACAAAATTTAAATTACTCAACCGTCGTTTTAACTTTTCAGCTACACAGCACAAAAATAAATCTTAAATTTATGTAATTTTACGTAGTTTAACATTTTGTAACTTTACTGTGATAATTTACATAATATTAAATTTTATATGAGAAATGATATTAATAAAACATGTAAAATTTTATAAATTACATTTCTTGTGAATGTAATTTTTCATAAAAAATGTTAATTATCACAGTAAAATTACTGTTAAAACCAATATAAAATTACATAAATTCCAGATATGTTTTTTACAGTATATCTTGTATTCGTATAACTGTTGAAGATAGTCGAAAGGTTGAAATAATCGTTGAGTAATATAAATTTTGTGAAACTTACCAAGTGTTTCTTTTATAGCGTTAATTTTAATTTATTTACCACAAGTAGTCAAAATTCTAATCAGCAAACATTGTCTGACTGTTACCACAAAACAAGCAATTCATCTCCCGTAAAAATTTATTAACGATTTTCCATATATATATATATATATATATATATATATATATATATATATATATATATATATATATACAATCATCGACTAATTCCCGGTAATTTCTGCACAATCATTCTCGGTCTCAGCTTCAATCTCCATTCTCCGTTTTGCTGAAGGCAGCAGACGGGCATAGAGAGGGTCCCCGATATGAGTCACAGACAATGTCCGGGTGCCTGGGTGTAGTATTTGCTATTGCCGGCACCGGTGTGCTAGTACGTTGTCGTGCCCGTGCGCGCAAAGCAGATATATTATACACTATGTGGCGTTGCCTCATCCATCACTGTCACCGACTGCCACACTGTCTGGATGCGAACTGCTTTGCTGCACTAGTTATGTCTGGGTGTCGGGAGAAGTTTTTACCCCCTCGAATGATGCACCCGATATTGGAATAGTATTAGTGGATTCGTATTGTATTTGGTTTATTTCTGGATTGAGATAAGTGGGTTGTCGATTTTTCAAGAGTAAGTTTCTATTTAGTTATTGGTTATTATTCAAAGATTCGCATATGATCTATCATGGCAAAAGTTTATAAATAAAATAAATTAATGAATTCCTTAATAAACAAAATTCAAGTATGTAAAATAAAAATAAAAATGTAAATTTTATATAAATACTCAATTCATTTGTCAAAGATCACATTTATTATTTTGTTTAATTTTTAGATTTTTGCTTAGTTTTTGTAAGTAATAAAATATATTAGAATAAAAAGCTTCAGGATTAAGTTCTGTATATATTTTAATTAAATATCGACATTTCGATATACTCTACGTATATCTTTATCAGGAAAAAAATAATATACATTTTTTTTCCTGATGACATACGTAGAGTATATCGAAACCACGATATTAAAATAAAATATATACAGAACTTAATCCTGAAACTTTTTTATATTAATATAATGAGCTCTGAAAGATTTTTTATTGTGTTAAAATATGTTAGTATTAAATTTACTAAAATTGATTTACAAATATGAATAATTTTATATACTAGTATAATATGACATTATTTCGAACTTAGATCTAAATAATAAAATATTTATTAAAAGATGACAAAGTCAATCAACTAGAAATTGAAAAATTGCGAGTTCGATTTTTGCAAGATGATACATTTTTTTTATTTTATTTTGTTAATATTAAATATTATATTAAATTAAATAAAAAAAAAAAAAAATTAAATCGATGTATTTCTTTTATGATGTAAACTTATTTTATTAACAATATTAAAATTAAATCTTCTTCTTACAAATGTTATTGTCATACTTTTTATTCATGGGAAGTTTGTATTTTTATCTTGATTTTCTGCAAAATAATCATAAATATTAATTATTTTAATTGAAAGAACACTGTTTAAAGTAGATACAATTATTATGCTTTTTTTAAGAATCTCTTTGGACACTTACCTAACACACACGCTTGGACTTAGAAGGATTATTAATAAAGCAAGTGTGCTTTCTTAAATCAAAAGTTATTTTAATTTAAAAAATAATATAAATACCAATAAATTTTCGTTTGAGAAAATTTTTGAATCTAATTTATATAAAATGTACTAGTACTTTTATAATATTTGCAATTTTTTAAATAATAGTTTTGATAAATTTGATTTTAAATATATTAATTAATATTTTAAAATTTAGATAAAAAATAATATAACAAAATTTTTAAATAATCACAAAAAAAAAACAATGGTATAAAAAATTATTAGAGTAAAGTAAAACATCTGTTAAATAAATCTTAAAATATGCATATGTTTTGCAATGCGATCCTAATTTAATATAAATAATTTAACGGCCAATTATTGCATTATTGTCTTTGAGAATATTTTTAAAGTTATTTTAGTTGACATTTCTAATTTGTGCTGTCAGTATAATGACAGTTTAACAGGTGAGATAAAAATTAATGTCTCTGCCAAGTTTGAAACGTAATGAGAAACGAAAGTTAAATAACGAAGCAATAAAAAGTATATTAATTAGTTTAAATTTCAATATACTAATTTAAAATAATTTTTGATTATAAACATTTTATTTTATAATGCCAAAATAAAATATTTTTTTATATGTAATAATTGATTTTTTTAGAATATTTGTTTGTTAAAAATTATTTTAGTGGGATATAATGCTAAAATTAGAAGACATGTAAAAGAGAATAAAACATAAATGTCAAATTCTAGAGAATATTTAATAATCGTGGTCTATCTGTACAGAATTATTTAAAAGTATTTTTCGCTTGTGGCATTATTTACATTGAATGAACAACAACAAATGGATATAACTAACGAAGATATAACCTAAATAGTTGTACATACAATACAATATCTATAAGAACTTATATGCGAAAATCATATTTATGCCCTCATTCTGAACAGAAATGTTAGCATTAACAGCGCTGTTATTGTTCAAGGTTGCAAGATGTTATGAAAATGACAATGCTCTTCTATTGTCATTTTCATAACATCTTGCAACCTTGAACAATAACAGCGCTGTTAATGCTAACATTTCTGTTCAGAATAAGGGCATTAAATAGTTAACTTTAAAAAAATTTTATTAGATAAAAATGGCGTGTGTGTTTTTTTCTCTCTAACAAACTAAGTTGCATTTTGAATGTAACAAAAGGAAATATGTTTTATTTTTTGTATGATTTTGCGCTTTACATTGTCGTACCGAAAATGCAAAAAACGTATAAAAAGCATTATTACTAAAAATAAAATTTAAATATATGTTATAGTTTAACTTAACAACAGTACTAAAGCAAGATTCTTTTTTATTACATTAAATATATTTTTATGTATGCTCGATAAGTATACATAATTGCTTTTAAGCAAATATTTTATGTAGTCAACATATTTAGTAATTCATAATAATCTATTGTTATGTTTATTTGTATACACTGTTGCAGTTTCATTTTGAAATGATTAATTTTTTTATTGTTGATTCAATAATAACCCTACGGAAGAAAACAGTTTCTATCCAATTAATTGATTAATAGTAAAATTATAAATCAATTTTTGTACTATAAATTAAGTTTGATTATTCTTTTAAGTAAGTACCGAATGAAAAATTATCCCATTCAACAAAAATTCTCTGTACAATTATTTATACGATTATATATATTACTTACATGTACATTAGTAATAAAATCGGACAAGAATTATTTATAAACAATATTAAACATAGTATCGTCAAAACTTAAACATTATTTATTTGAATAAATCGCTCGTAAGAGAATAGGATTGCACCAGTTATCATTAATTAATTCATTATAGTTATATATATTAAAATTATATACAATTTTTAAGACCACTCGATTGTCTTATATTAGATGAAAAACAATCATTTTTTTATGTATAGAGCAATAATATATGCTTTTAATTTTATAGTTTAAGTACGTATAATTTGTATGTTCATTTACGTATATGGTATTTTTATAGTTTATATTTATATGTATATATTTTACAACAAGATATCACTTCTGTAATCAGTTTTTGAACTTAGGAGAGAACTTATCAGGTAAATTAACCTCGCAAAAAACTTATCTATATAGATAATAGAAAATTGCAGTTTATAAAAGCATGTTAACAGGCGCATATAATCACTTCCAACTTGCACAAGAAATCCAGTCTTTTGATGATGCATCTACCTAGAGTCCGCCGTCGTCGAACACTCAGCTCAGCTGATAGTATTCGGGCGCAAAATCGTTCGCCAAATTGCTCAGGAAGTTGAAATCTGCTGAGCTGTTACTGTTCTCCCCCGAGGCAGGTGTGGGCTGTGTTTGGGGCGTCTCGCCCGCGTAAAATTGGTGAAATGAATTGTAGTTGTCCCCGGGCTCCGTTTGGACGCTGGTGGGCGGCGTCATCACGGCCGCTGTAGCTGCAGCGATCGCCGTTGCCGTATTCACCGGGGCACCTTGCTGCTGCGTAAAGCCCTCGGCCTGTCCTGTCACGTAGCCGGCAGATGGATCTGCGTGATTAGCGTTCATATGATTGTACATATTATTCTCGTAATATCCGCCTTCGCTGCCACTTGATTTATTTGCAGCCGGGTAGTCTACATGCTGGCCTTGAGTCTTGTGCATCGGATGCATGTTCTCATTGCCGTAGTAGCCTGCAGCAGCGTCTTGTTGGTTTAAATGCGAATTGGGAATGTGGGCGCCTGGTATGTTTTCATTGCCTTCCGCTGGATAGACGCTCGATGAATGGTAGCCGTAATGATTGTTGTATCCGTGCTGTGTGTAGCCATGATTGTATCCTGTTTGCGAATTCATTCCATGGTGATATGCTGAATCTGTGCTTGTATTATGATGGTTTTTATTGTAGTTGCCATAATAGTGTTGCTGATTGTGGTACTGTTGTGTAGAATGGTGATAGTTTTGTCGTAAATGTCCTCGACCAGATAATCGTTGGTTGACTTCATTAGCTCGTGGTGTACCTGTTATGACGTTTTGGTGATTGGCCATTATATGTTGTTGATGCTCTGGATTGTACATATCAACTGAATTGTACCCTGTTTGTTGATGATGAAGTTGGAATTGCTGAGCGTTGTTACCATGATGTTTTGATGTACTTCTATGTGAATCGGATCGATAGTCGACATTATTAGCTGATACTGGATATTGGTTCTGGAAGTGACCAATTGCATTGGCACCTCTAGCTACGAATGGCGGCACAGCGTTCGAAACATTTTGAATTGTTACTGTAGCAGAAGCTATGGCAGTGGCTGTAGTCGGTGATGATCTCGGTAGTTGTGGAAACATTACTGGATTGTTGACACCTGGTGGACCAATTGGACTTTGATGTTGCATTGCTGGTGTGCCTGGTGCAGAAGAAGGTGTCAAGCTTCTGCTGGACATACCTTTGCTTCCAGAAGGAATACCATCGGATAATGCCATTAATAAACCTTGTCCGTTACTGTTTGGTTCTTTTTGCCCAGTTGGCGAAGATTTGCATATGCCAATTCGTCTTTCGCTTGCTGAATTTGGCGAATTTTTTCTGTTTTCTATTTTAACTGATATACTACCGGTAGTTGAGGAACTTGTTGATTTTTTCGAAGAGGTTCTGGGTGATGTATGTACTCCGCTATCTTCATTCGATCTCGAATCGTCTTCTGTGATCATTTTATCGAAAGAACCTGAACTGGCAACACTGCTTGCGCCATTGCTATTGCTGTTAAAGCTTGTATTGTTGTTCGTGGCGCTGGGCGTGTTATTGTTGTTGCCTCGTGTTGAACCAAGGTCGGGTACGTCATCGTGTGGCCCACAACCAGGTCCTCCGGGCATTTCACAACCTTGACAGCTCTTTTTGGACATTTCGTCGTCTAGGAACTTATCAGAGGACATTTTTCCACTTTTACCACCTTCACTTGTTGTTGAATCTTTATCATCTGCGTCTTCTCCTTGTTTACTCAACGTTTGTCTCTTGTGTTTCATTCTTCTATTTTGAAACCATACTTTGACCTTAATAGAAAAATAAAAATATATTATTAATTCGGTTTTTTTTTTGTGTTCTATCGTGCATATCAAATGGCTTATACGAACTATCGTACATGGCAATTATTTTTAGATGGGTTTATAATATTCGTATTCAAATATCTTAATATAATTACAATGAAATTTCGTGTGCTGGTTATGAAGCAACAACTGGTAAATAAAAAATGTATATACCTGTCGTTCGGTGAGGTCTAATGAAGCGGCTATTTCGATTCTTCTCGGTCGGCACAGGTACTTGTTAAAATGAAATTCTTTTTCTAGTTCTAATAATTGCGTGTTGGTATACGCTGTCCGCAGTCGACGGGGCAGTCCATTTTCTGAAATAAGACATTTTGAGTTATTACTCAATCGTGGAATTGTTCTAATAAATTTTTAATGCAAGTCTACTTTATTTTATTAAAATTTGCAATATTGAAAATTATATATTACTTGATATTTTATGTATTTCAATCATTTTATTTATATTACATATAAGAAAATGGTTTTCGAATAGCAATTATACGTGTTTAATATTTATATTTAATTAACGCGAATTTGTTTAATATATTTTTTATATTTCATTATAAATTAAGTAGGTTAAATAATTATTAATTTTTATAGTTGTAATGCGTAATTTATAACTCTATCTGATATATTTGTAAGAGTATATGTATTCTCCATTTAATAAAAATATTGTTATAAAATATATATTTTAATAAAACCTTGTATTTTTGTAAAAATTAATACAAGCCCCTGTGGTGCAGTTGGCTAGCGCATTTGGCTGTTAATCGAAAGATTGATGGTTCAAATCTTTGAGTCAATCCGAATGCGATTTAATTTTTTAAAAGTAAATTTCAAATTGCATTTTCATCTAATGATTGAACGCAATAAATGTCTAAAAATTACAGTGTTGATCAGCATCTAAATTTTCTTCATATAATACAATATTCTATGATTAAAACAACCTGGTGATTTAAACAGTAGAGCGAAAAGTTTTTGAAGTGGCGCGTTGTGTGAGTAAATTTCTGTTCACTTGTTCCGTTTCGTATCTGGACGAAATGTTCGCGTGTTTTTGCCCGGATGGTAAGAGTGCGAATCGTGAGTTAGTGTTGGAGGAGTATACATTGCATATAGTTAGAGACAAAGTTGGTTGGGTATGGCGTGCATAACTTTGGCAGGCTTTCCAGGCCGTCCCTCTCGGCTCGGAGTGACAAAGTACTGTCACCATGTGACGCCAGGTGAAATTTAATATCTACCCCTCGTTTTGCTTTCATGCCGGAGGCGTTTGATTCGGAAACTCGCACAGATTCGACGCCCGTCATGTTCGCTCAACTTTCCCGGAATGATTTTCTTTAGCTGATGGGTAACTTTTACTGTTTTGATTGTATAACTAAATTTTAGGTTTATAATAGGATTTTAAGTTTAATTCTAATTTGTACATAACTTAATAATATTGTTAAAATTCAATTTTTTCACAGAACTACTGTATTGGTAAATTAGACATTTTAAATTTTTAATGATTATGACGGACTTGAATCAGTCACATTGAATATTTAGGTTATTTGACACCAAAACGTGTTGTTTTAGTTAGATTAATATGATGCCAAGTACAGTAAAAGCTTATTAGTAATTTTAATTTAAACCTTGAATAATATTTTTTAATAACTTTATATTATTTTATTTACATTTAACTCTATATTGATTAATAGAAAACTTAAATATATTTTGTTAAAAAAATAATAAATTTGAAATTTAAAATATTAATTTATACTACAGTAATAGATTTCTTGAAGCGTCTTGTAATTTTTCTATTTATATATCATACAACTTAACTGAAACGTTATATGTATGGTGGCCTGTTCTCTACTAATTAAAATTTGTTAATTAGTTATTACTGTAATTAAGTTATTAGAAATAATTATGAAAGCAGTTACAAAATATAATTTTTTGCTACTTGTTTTTATCTAATCGAAATATAAAACGTTAACAATGATAAAAACTCGCAAAATTATTTTTATTTTTAAATTATGACAGTTTAATTACTTAATTATAATATTCCAAGTAAGCAAAAGAAATAGTTCAATAATTTTTTTTTTTAATTTTAGAATAAAATTTATGTTAACATATTTATTTATAAGAAATAAATTCAAGCATATTAAACTTAAATACTTAAATTAATTACAGAAAACAAAACAAAAAAATAAGTTTATTGTATAAAGTTAAAAAAAAAATCTAAAATAGTAGACTTAGGACCATTTTTGTCATATTGATGAATCTGTTTACAAATTTGAAGTTAATAATAATAATTTTTATAGTATTTATTGACAGCAATATATGTTTGTCGATAATATATACATTTAATTTCAATAATTTCATCTTATCAACGATTTTATAACATATACACAGAAAAAAATTGTGAACATTATATAGACTTCAAGATATTTATTTGAAAAATTACAACATATTGTAACAAAATAGAAAATTGTTATTTATTTACAATATTGAAGTTATTAATATATACTGCTTATTATCTATTGCAAAAAAGATATTCATTTTAAAAATATTGAAAGAAATTAATAATAATATAAAATAAATAAGCAGTATTTATTAATAAATTAAATATTGTAAAAAGCTACGATTTTTTGTTTTATTGCAATATTGCTGTAAATTTTAGAATAATATCTTATAGTTTAGATAATGTCTACAATTTTTTTTCCTGTGTAAATTTAAGTTTAAATTAATAACTGACAGTTTTATTGTGATAATGGTTATGTCTCATTTAAGTAAAACTTTTATAGTAAACTAACTATAATTAACAGTAGCTGCCAAATCTTGAAATGATTTTTCAGTTACATTTAAAGTAAAGTGAAAAAAATTTGGAATTACTAATTCAAAATAAAAATAAAATTTTTATATTACACCGTTAACATTAACTATTATTAGATTAAGTTTACCTACGTACAATAATTTTTAAAACAAATACTTTATTCAGCAAAATTGAGAAATAATATTTTCATACGCAGTCGTTCTCAAACCTAACACAGAACGACAGACTGTCCCGGAGAATCTCTTGGCACAAGTGACGACCAAAAATCTATTCATTTCACGTCAACTTTCAAAAGTCACTTTGGGCCCAAAGTAGACAGACATCGTGCCGAATGCCACCGTATCGCCCAACTGGAGACGCTAGGCGTCTCCGCCGTTTGCCAGTAGCGTATTTGACAAATGGAACTGGCTGCACATATTGGTTTGACCGTCAGCCTGACAGACGCGTCCGTGGACGTTATGATTTCTATATGAAATTGTAGACGCCGGCGACGGCTGAATAACCCGTGCTACTACTGATGTCTCTTCAGGACTAAAAGGAGGGGGATGAGGGGAGGGGGGAGGGTTACAAAAGTAGATGGGTATGAGTTTTAGGTTTTTATGTAAGTGAATGAAATTGGACAGTCCGTTGTGATATTGTTGGGATTTTTATCAATTTTTTTATTCTCGGTTTATGGTATTTCAGTGCAATTGTGATTTTTATTATGCATTATGAAATGAATATATTTTATTTCTTAATATTGAAAAAGATATATTTTGTTTTATATGATATATAATTTTATTTAATTTATTACATATTAAAATTGTAATTTGTTTTTATAATACAATTAATGCAGAATTACAAGTTGTAAATAATAATAAAATTACTAATGTTTACCATATGTGTGACACCTAGAATTAAAATTTATTGTAAAATTTCAAAATAGCATCAGACATTTATTTGAATAATTTTTTTATCTTTGCCTTTGTGATTTTTTTCTAGTTTAGCAGAAACAAATCGTACGACATTTGATTTTGCTGAATGTAAATCTTAGTTAATTTCAGAGTTTAATGAATTCTGTACTTTTACTGCAAAAAAATAACATATTTGCAACTTTTTTGTTGGTAACTACTAAATGAAAATTTAGAAACTATCTGTATCTATAAAATTATTGTATTAAATTTTTTTAAAATCATTCACCTGTTGTCAAAAAGAACTAACTAGTTTTTGTACTTTATTATTTGTTTAATAATTATATATTTTTAATAAGGAAATATATAAATAAACGATGTGTGAATATCAAGATAAATATGAAATTATAATTTTAGTTAGTTGTGTTATGTATCTTTTATTTTTAAATAAATAATTTTTGGAAAAAAAATGTATCTAATGGCAATTTTTTGTTTGAATGTTGCTAACTCCTTTCAATACACATTATTAAAAAAAGTATGCAATATTAATTACTGAATTAACCACAGATAACCGCGATCGCAAAAAAAAATTCTTTAAATATTTAAAATACATATAAAGACAAAGTAACTAGAAATGTTTTTTTAATTTTTAATAACATTTTTTTAACAAAATATAAAAATTGTAAATGTAAAAGTAATTTAGTATTTAGAAAACAATTTTAAATATTTTTTTTTGTATTTTTGAATTTTAAAATACTTTATTTGAGATTATAAAATTTAAAACGTTAATTTACTATTAACTTATGTGGATTATAGATAATTTTTTTATTATTGGTCAAATGTTGAAAGAATAAAAAAAATTATAATTTACTTTTTAATAATTTACAGTTTGTGCGTTTAAAAACGTATGAAAAACATTTTGTACGAATAGAAGAGAGAAAGTCAGTAATAGATAGGTATTTGTCGCGACATTTGTATGGGATTAGGCAAAGATTTGCTGGCAGAAGTCACGTCCTTTGTCAAATTGAGCGTAAGTATTTATGAGCCTTACTGACGATAATCCGTCTTACACTAAGTGGATTACAACCGTAAATCCTTTTAAATTTTACTCAGCGATCCACGCCCATTGCCCAAAATTTTCTACCACATACATATACAATAAAAATTTCTCATCTTTGCTTACAGAATTTTTACAGCTGCGTGTTTTCACTAATTATACGTTGAAAGATTTTTGATTATCAAACATAATTTGAGCTAGATGAAATAAAAAATTGTTTCGTAGCCTTGAATTTGGTAATACTTAATTGATGCTTGTATTGTTTTTGTTTTATTCGGGAATAATTTTTCTCGAACGTGTATCACAAGTCAAAATCGACGTGAAATAAAAAATTCAAGGCTTCATCGACAATTAAAGAAATTAACGTTAGATTGGATATTTCCGCTGTTTTTACTTCAAATATTTTAAATATTTTCTGTTGATAATATTGAAAATTAAAAATTTTATACCAAATATAACAATAATTTTAAAATTATTTGTGCATAAAAATTCAGTGTATTTAATTTTGAAGTACTCTTTCATAAATAAATAATTATATAATATGGCTCGTTTAATGAGATAAGATATTTCTGAAGAAATTCACGTTGTTGTTAATTTTTCTAGCCACTTGCCAGTCAGTATATTGACATGTAACTACAACAGAGTCAAAATGCGTTTCGCTCGGTCTGTTTAGAATATATTTCACTACAAACCACATTCAAATTCACATGCACACATATACATAGAAATACGTCTTAGGATGTAATCACAATGGCGAGTGTTCCGCGCTCTAATGACGACAGCGTATAGCTGTAGAGTGCGCGAGTTTTACGTTTCTGCCGGGTAACCAACCGTTGTCTGCCATGGAACAGATCACGGTGCACGGATCGCTGCACGGACACACACACACACACAATATGCTTCCACTCACACTCACCACTAAAATCTCGCTTGCTTTTAACTACACAATACGAAACTTTAGTTTTAGTTTCAGTCCCTTGTCACAGTGGACTGACAGACCTTGGGCTCTTTCTATCAACTTTGCTACTAGGTTTCGAACTCTTTTGTTTTATCTGGAAATTGTTTCAGGAAAACAATACAGTTTTTTTTTTAATTTATCTTAGATTTAAAATAAAATATATATTTCTTAATATGTAGATACATTTAGTTAATATTTTTTACAATTAATTAACTTATAGAATAATGTCAGATGAGATGACAATTCAGTGTTTTAAAAAATTTCTTAAGAAATCTTGTACAAAATAAAACGTTTTTTTTTGCAGAATCTTATGTCCAGTTTCATAAACCTTATAACACCCCCTAAAAATTTAACGCTTTATTAAAACCAGTTTTAAATACATTTTTAACGGCGTTAATATTTAACACTCTTTTATGAAACTGAGCATTAGAATTCTTATTTTAACAGAAATAATACAGATACACTCAAATGTGCAGTAGATGGTATAATAATTGACTTACTAGGTAGATTTAATTTTATAACCAATACTTTTATCACTATGACTGCAAGGAAAAGTAGTACAGAGTTCGATACATTTTTCAAAATAAAAAAAAAATGTATAAAAATCCTTTGTCTTTCTCTATTCAATGAAAATTTTTATTCATTAGAAAAAGACAAAACATTTTGTGGCGTTTTATAAATTAGTTAAGAATGCCATCATTAGTCTGAGGGTCAAAAAAACATTCATTTTGAAATGGATAATAAATAAACAAACTAGAAAATCAAATTTGTTGTCAAACGTCAAAAATGTTATAAAAATATAAACATAGATTTAAGTATACATTATTTACATTATCTACACTGCAGTTTAGTAAAAAAAATATTTTGTTGTTTATATAAAAAAGCTAAATATAAAAATTGCGACAAAAAAATTAGTATAATAAATTTAATAGCAATATTGTCAAGTTATCAAATGACTGCAATTTCATTTATTTATCCTCGCACTGCACGCGTGCATAACGATTCCACGAAATGGTCGATGTCATTTTTTTGCAATTGCTTGTGTGTGTGTGTGAGTGAGTGTGTTTACAGAGTATTACGTTGTCTCGGGAACACTTTTCTCGGAATTGAAAAAAAAAATTGTGAGGTAAATTAAATTACAGTAGGCATACGGCGGAACAAGGATACAACGTAACCATAGAAACCACGTACTACGTAATTACAAACTAGACATAAGAGTTAGGTACATACCTATTCAATGTATATGCTTGCTTGTTGAATTATTGTGATTTTCTGTTTGGAAAAACATGGAATTTCGCAAAAATTCTTATCGTACATAATGATTACTTAGGTTGGCTTACTGCGTTGTTATGTGAAAAAGATTTTTTTTTAAATAAATTATATAGTATTATTATATTATAAAAAATACTAATAATACTATATATATACAGAGATTGGAAAAAGTTTGAAATTTAATATTTTTGTAAAATATTTTTCAGAACTCATTGTATTAAATATAAAGAGTTTTAGGATTAGATTTTGGTTAATTATCGTGTAAAAACGATGTTTCGACGAAAATGAACGCTCGCCTTCATCAGGTCAAAATTTATCAAATGACATTAAAGTAAATTTTGAGCTGATGAAAACAAGCGTTCAGTTTCGTCGAAACATCGTTTTTATACAATAATTAAACAGAATCTAATCCTAAAACAGTTTACATTTAATTTTAAAATCTATTTACGACATTAAAGCAATATTTTGCATGTATATTGAAGGAAATATATTTTATTTACTATTTTTAACGATCAATTAACTGTATCAATTTTGGCTTTTTGAGATTTACAGATAAGCACGAATTGAGATCTTTGTAACATGAATCAATTATTTATAACGTGATATTAGTTTATTCACGTGTAAATTAAATTCAGTTCAACAGATTTTATATATTAGAAAATTAGAGGGATAAATCCTACTCAAAAATAGCACAAAATAAAATAAAAAACTGCTATTCTATACATACAAAATATATTATAGATTTGTATATTTTACCCATAAATGCTATTATTGGGTACATTTGACTTTAAAAAATTACCTATGGCGTTGTGATCCAGGGAGCTGCTGCCCCTGGACCACTTAACCGTTTCCTATAGCTTACTTTTTGTATCTAATCACCCTGTATAATTTTCTAATTGCACCATTACCATGGTACAAATCTATCCATCTGCATTTGTTTATAATATTTATAGAATTTTTAACAAAAAATTAATTTTTTGCAATGTAATTTTAATTATATATATTCTGTATTAATCTGTGAGTTCTATAATACTATATAATTTTTTATTATCTTTTTACATATAATATTTTCTATTTAACTAAAACGAAGAGAGACGATTTTTATAGCGTTGTAGTGGTTATAGCACAATAGAGAATACTAGCATAAGATATAAGAATATTTCCAACGAGTAATACTATAGTTTCATCAGTGTGAATATAATAATATTCATGTCGAAGTAGAAACGTGAGTGAACGCGGCGCGGCTTGTTGGAGGTAGATGCATATACATACACAACTATACGTATTTCATTCCCTGCAATTTGTTCAACTATCAGCCATGACATGCCCACGTCTATTTCACCGGCAATTTCTACAACGCCTCTTCACCATTTTTCATTTCATTTTTTTTGTCTTTCTTTCTTTCGCTGGGCCGCACTTACCAATCGTTTCATCCTTTTCCCGCTTACATCATCTAGACCCCCGGTTGTCTTTGTCGTTGTTTTGTTTTGAGGTTAGTTTCCCGCGGCAACGTCGAAGTATAAAAACAAAAGACAAATTACTGGAGGAACACGAGCTGTCCATCTGTCGGACGACTGCCCAACTACATATATACAGACGCGCGGTTTAGGTTAGGTTTGTTCGTTTGTTACGTTTAGTTTTATTCTCCCTCTTGTTTTCTAAGTTTCGTTGTGTTACAGGGAATGAATGATAGACAAGGAGAGAATGAATATTAGTGGAGTGTGAGTGTGTGTCGATGTTATTATGTAATATGTCTGAAAGAACCCTACTTTAGCCTCGGGACATAAGGGTATAGAGAAATGAATCGTTCAGTAATATATTATGGTTTTTCACAAATTGGGTTTTGTGTTTGATACTTCATAAAAATCTAATCTTGTTTTCCGCTAAATTTTAAGTGTTTTGAAAATTTAATT
Organism: Clivina fossor; assembly: GCA_963966155.1. NCBI lineage: Eukaryota > Metazoa > Arthropoda > Insecta > Coleoptera > Carabidae > Clivina > Clivina fossor. The sequence continues at coordinate 7,495,516 of OZ014564.1, read as the reverse complement.
GAATTAAAAATTAATTTAATGAATGTGATATATAACAAATTCTATTAAAAATTGTTTGATTTTATTTTAGTAAAGATATTTTTCATAATTTTTAATCACATACATAAATACAATAAAGTACTTTTGTAATAATGTTTTTAAAAAGAAAGAAAAATAAATGGGAGGTGTCATAAATGTGGATGAAGCTAAAGTTGCTTTTCTTATAGGAATGTCTAGAGAAAACTAATTTTGGGAATAGTGGAAAAAGTTTGGGGCACACCTTTTGGGTACATGGCGTGATTGTGTATGTAAATTTTAGTTAATAATTTTACAAATTTTTTGTAAAAAATATTTTACAAAAAATTTAACAAACTTAGCCAATGATAGTAGAAAAAGTTTGTGCCACACCTTTTGGGTACATGGCGTGTTGTGTATGTAAATTTTAGTTAATAATTTTACAAATTTTTTGTAAAAAAATATTTTACAAAAAATTTAACAAACTTAGCCAATGTCATAGAATGTTGTTAACTAAATTAATGGTTAATTACGCTATTAGATTATTATTTGTTCTGGATACGCCTCAGATTGATCAATCACTAAATCACGTTGTGAAACCCAGATATATAAATTTTGGAATAAATTTGTATTTGATATAATTTTAAAATTAGTCAATAAAATATTGTTATTTATTTTATTCTGAAGATACACTTTTAGCTAATTATATATGATTGGAATTACTAACCCTTAATATTTTATAAATATATATATATATATATATATATATATATATATATATATATATATATATATTTAAAAATAAGAATTTTAAAGTGAGTATAATTTAATAATAATCATAAACTTATTTCATTTAAAATAAAAAGACTTTGGGATTTACTTCTATATTATTTTAATTAAAAATCGACGTTTCGACCTATTGGACGTAATCATCATCAAGAAAAAAGATACAGAATAATAAAACATCTATAAGATTTAGTTCTGTATTAATTTTTCGACGTTTTCTACGTACATCATTATCAGGAAAAAGATACAAATGATGATGTACGTAGAATACGGTTGAAAGTCAATTATTAATAAAAAATTTATTGTAAAATTTATGAAATTTAAATTAAAAATTAAATTAAGCAAACTTCAATAGATATATTTGAATTGAAACATAGATACAATATAGTATTGTTATAGATCTTTCTATAAAAAATAAAATAAAAAAATTCATTTTAAAACTGTCATTCGACGAAATAGAAGTTATAAATACAAATATAAATAGTAGGTAGACACCCGTTCCAAGCCAACAAATAAAAAAAATGTCACATTATTTTTGTCACCAACTTCCTAACCACGTCAATCGTCAGCGAATTGAAACGGCCAATTGTTTGTTTAACTGTTATTTTTTTAAGTTATTTTTATCATAAAAAAAAGTAAAGTAAAAATTAAAAATTTAGGTTGATAGTATTTACAATGCAAATAATATGCTAAACTACCTATAATTATTTTTTTTTTCACAAATTTGCTAGATTAATAATTATTTGCACACTTAACTGCACATACTCATATTGCATATATTTATAAATCTATTTATTACAATGTTAAACAAATATTTATTTAGGTCATTTTATGTCATTTATCAGTGATTTTTTCGTTTATATCTAGATCGGCACTTTCTAAAATAGGTATTCGATATGTTGATTCTCAGCAAATATGTTTTCACATTTAATTATATGCTGTCACGTATGTGTATTTTTAATATATTATATTTATGTTTTTTTCAATAATTTTAATGTTTATTTTTTTTAATATTTACGAAATTTTTCATATCTGATCTACGTACAGCGGACATTAAATATATACTAGAAAAATTGACATAAACACAAAATATTAGTATATTAATAAAATAAAGCGACAAAAAATATAAAATTACCGGTTATTTTATTTCCGTTATCTTTTTTATTTACAGTAATTATTGTAATTTTTTGGGGAAATTATTAAAGTAAGTATTATTTTTCAATTTTCCTAGAAATATTGTATAGAGTGAAATCAATTTAATTATTAACTTGATTTTGTTTTACCGACTAAGATTATTTAACACTTTTGTTTTAAGAAATATATTTGAAATATTTTACATCATAAAATTGCCATATTTGAAGTTATTTCTCTTTTTCAAAGTTGTTGCGATTAGTAATATTTGATTATCAATCTTATTTTATTCAATCAGAAATTATTTTACTTTAAACATTTTTATTATAGCACAAAAATTTAGCTTTGTACATATTTATGATATGTTTTACATAAATAAGTTATTTTTTACCATCTATATATATTGAAAAAAAAAAGTTTTTCTAATAAAAATAAATATTTTTATAGATAAAATAATGATACGTATAACTATTTTAAAAACTTCGTACGAAATTAGTTAATATTTACTTTAAAAATAAAACTAAATTAAAAAAAAAAAAACATTATGCCACGTATTACGAGCTCGGTTTTAAAATTGGTTTAAAGACAATGTAACTATCAAAAGAGCTGGACTAAATAAATGAACTAAAACAGCCAAAAACTGAGCTTGTAATATCAGCCTATGTTTCTAAATTAAATAGTAAAAACACTTTATACAAAGCTTTCAAAATAGTTATACCGTTACTTACTATTATTTTTTTTATTAAAATTTTTATTTTCATTAGAAAAACATAAGTTGAAGAACATCGGATTTAAAGCAAAATTGTTTTCAATGTGAACATTCATTCATGCATAATATTATTAATCATATAAGATGACCAAATCATCTACCTTTATTGACTTATACCCAATGTTTCAATTTTTTTTTTCAATTCTATATTTATTGTAAACTATTCTTTTACGTAGAAATCGACAAAAACTAAAAAAATATTAAAATAAAATCTACTTGGGTAAATAAATAATTATAATAAATTGTATTAAAATAAACTTTAATTTCTTTAAGGAACGTTAAAAAAAGTACATAATTTTGTTACTTTGGTCTATAAAAAGTACTTTAAGTAAATACGTAAGATGTATATGTACTTTATATTTGTACTAAACATTTCTATATATTTATACGGTATTTACATCTACATTCAGTAACATAAATTTTCTCTATGAACGAATGGTCGTTTTCGACGATCGACGCCAAGCGTCTAAAAAGCGACGCGGGCACGGCGTCTCATCTGTCCGCGGCTTGTTGCACGCCGTCTAAACTCATCACTCAGCACACGCGCACATTTCTCAGAGACATTAGCGCTGGGCTACTAAGAACCGCATAAAAAAATTAGGGATGCTATTCTTTCTGTCTGTCTCTGCCTTGCCATGCCCGTTCCATTCGCCTACTCGTTTGTAAAGAAAACAGTTTTATTTTTTCTCACGTTTGTGTTTGCTAGAGTGACACTAACTGACATATGGATACGTCGCGTAGAATATTTGTGTTGTCTTTCTATTGGTATTTTATGAGATTTTTATTTTTTTAACGACCGTCTGCATTATTATCTGCATATTATCTGTCGTAATTTATAAGAATATATGAAATTTTCTAATTGTTTCGGCACTTATTAAGTGGTACTTTATTATAATAGATATTATACAGCATTAATATTTTTATTAACAAAAATTTTAGAATAGGAAACTATATATGATCAAAATTTCAATCACAAAAATACCATAATTATTAACATAGTAAACAATCTTTCAAAACTCATTATATTAAAATAAAACGGATCTAGGTTGTAGTTCTGTATTAATGTTTATTAATATTCGACGTTTCGATGAACTCAGCGTACGTCTTCATCAAGAAACACATCAAAAATGGCTTGATAAATTTAAAGTTACCTATATTTTCAAATTAAGTATTTTTTGCTTGACATTGCAGTTAACTAATTATTTATTATTTTTACAATTAAATATATGTTTTCAAATATGAAATAAATTTGGTTTTTTACAATAATATAATATATTTATGTAAGTATTTAAAAATTTGTGAATTACGTTTTAGTAATTGATAATGAAGAAGTTTTTAGGTAAAGCTATTTTAAAAATTTTGAAAAAGTTATTTGTAAAAATATTTTAGAATGGAAAACAATTTTTAAAAAATGTTAAAATTTGTAATTTCTCATTTATTCAAATAATGCCTGTTTTTAATAATTTAATTAAGTGTGTGTGTGTATTTTAAATATGCATACTGAATCAAGTTTTTTTTTTATAATATTAATTTCTTTTAAAAGTATTATATATATGTCTTAAATAGGTAATCTTTTTTCTTAAAGCGGTAGTACTTTTAAGTAGAAAATTAAATTAAGATTTATTAATGAGAAAAGAAAAACTATAAAAAATAGATAAATTACTGTAGATAATTTGATTAGATATAGAGTATCTTAATGTTCTATTCGTTATTAAAATAATGTATCTACCTGTATTACGTAAGTATACATACATAATTGCCAATTTTTTGTAATGAGAATAAAAAAAATTGACATGATAAATTTGTTTATAATCAAATTATGTAAAGTACTTTAAAATAAATTAATTTTATAATATAGTTTCTATAAATAGATTTTATTTTGTTAAAATTTAAAGAAGAATGATTAAAGAACAAACCTATTTTTGTTTTATTAATCGTTGATTGTAGTATTAATAAAATAATTCGTATAATAATGAACAGTATGTACACAAGGATCCTGTATTCTCATTTTATGTAGAAACACTTAGTTTTGAGCACATTTGACTTATATGTTTATGTTTCAGAAATGCCATATACAACAAAAAAATCGAAAAAATAAAATAAAATTAATGTTCTTTAAAATTAAAAGTAGTTCGAAAACTAATGATGAATACAAATGAGTATGTAGAATTATAAAAATTATACTGTTATCTGATGTTTATCCAATTAAAAAATATTGACCCGTATTCCCACCTCTTTTGTTTATGAAAAAGAGCTTTTATTTTTTTGCTTTAAAATATGAATGGTATTTCTATTTTTGGTAATTTTTTTATATCTAATATTATAAAACATAAATAAACTAATTAAAATTGCTTAATAAGTAATTTTACCTAAACGACAAAAGTACTTATGACAAAAATCACTTTTTAAGATGAGGTGAGAATTTGGGCCGTTATTGTTATTATTATTTGGTACGATTTTAATGTTAATAACATACTATTATAAAAATTCATAAAATTTAACTTTAACTAAAAAGTAAACAATGTATTATTCCTCTATTTCAATAAAAGTCAAAACAATAATATCACAAACAAAACAAAATTAACTTTTTTCGAAAATGTCATTTATGAACAATCCGCAATACATAGAACAATTTCATACAGGTGTAGACTTCATTACAACTTACTCATACACACATACAAACAACAAATCCTGGATATCCATCAACCCACATGAAATAACAGGGTGGCAAACCCCAAATTACAAACATGAATTTGGTTTGGAAACAATCATTCCCAATATATACCGTACAACGCGCGTCTATATAACCGAAGCTAAACGTAGAACGAAATAACTCGGCACCGAACCGTTATCCGATGTGGCGCTGTCACTCGGCGCCACCGGCACCCGAATAGGGGTTGCAACGGGCTGTTGGTATGGGGGGGAGGAGAGAGAACAAAATGATTGACGTGCACCTCATCAGTATTCCGGACCCGTGATTGGACAGACGGAGCTGTCAATCAAAAAGTTCTGTATGCGCGCACCGCCTATCTTTCTCTATATGTATCCTATACTCGTTGTTTTCATCTCTGTCTGGCTCGCCGCGACGCCTGAACGAACTCGCCGAAGGGTAGGCGGCCGGGTGAAGAAACGTAGGGGTGTATTGGAATATTTTACCGTTTTAATGCGGGGAATAAAAATTAAATGGAAATGCTTATTCCGTTTCGAGGGGAATGTGCAGAGCAGTGCCGTTTTAAACGATTTTTAAAAACGCGCTTTCGTTTTTTTTTGTGCCTGTACGAGACGCGCGCTATGAGACTTAACGAAATTGCATTTCGATTTGGTATGTTGACGATGAAATCGACGTAAAGAATATCCACGTATTTATTCTACAGAGAAAGCGGTAATAATTCTAAGTGCACTGCCATTCGAATAAATGGCGCATATTATTACTTTACATTAATCAGTTGTACTTTTACATTATGTTAAGTAATTACTATAATTGTTTGTTAAACAAATGAAGTCAAATAGATTAATAAAACTGTTTGGCTATGATTGTTATTGAAGTTGTGCGTTTGCATGAATGTTCGATAAGTAAATAAAGTGATACGATTAAGAAATTTTTACATAATGCCTGCAGTACATGGTAAAATTTAATGATCATTAAGCTACATTTACCACTGTGATTTTAGTAGTAATAGAATAGAAATGTAGTGGTAGCTATACTGCTACTATTAAACTTGCGGTGTGTCCCAAGCATAAACACTGTTTCTATGGTAGAGAGAAGAAAATGTATGGCAGATATCATACACAAGGACATACTAAAAATAAAAATAAAAATGCTTGACAAAGAATGATTACTAATTGCTGAATAAAACAAGAGTTTTACTACATCTTATGGGTATATTGTGTGATTTATATATACAGGAAAAACTTCATGATACAGATAATTCTGTGTTAGTATAAATTATAATAATTTTTATTATTATTTATATGTACCTAATTAGATTACATAATTTTTAAGCGAAATGTGGAATTATATAGTAACAAACTTTTTAGAATGCATCATAATAAAATAAAAGACTTTTGAATAAAGATTTGTAATATTTTAATTAATAAAAATATTATATATTATTATATATTTGAGATATTAATCATGTTTTATTGATAATTTTTAATTACATTATCTGTGGGACGAGTAGTTAGTCTACAGCTAAGTAAAAGACATGCATCTTATAGTGAGCTCCGAACCATTAAGATACAACCTATAGCAGTTCAGTGATTCGTATAGATTTAATACACCTAAAATATTTTATTTAGATTGTGGTGTGAGCGCAGCGTGAATTAAGAATCTCTTATTTGTAATTTCGCTATATTTAAGAAAATACAACAATAACATGATTCTATATTAAATGTAATTAATATATGCTTCTGGTAATAATAAAAAAATTCATTTAAAAAAAATGTGAAGATAAATTATTTTCTAATAGTAATTAGTAATTTATATGCCAAGAAAAAATTATCCACATTAGCTAATTGAATTTCTGCTTGCAGTACGTATTAAGTGATTTTTTTCCTAATTGTATTTCATTAAATATTTGCAAAATGTATTTATTAGCGTCCCACGTAAACAGCCTACGGCCCAGAAGATCATTAATTTTGCACAAAGAGAAGCAGGCAGGCAGGCACACACACACACACACACACGCACGCACAGTGTTGTTGTGCAGACAAGAGCGTCGATGGAGGAGACGTCACAAATTCCAGTCATAGTTTACCGTTTCACCGCAAACCGAACGGTATATACTTTATATGTATAGTGAATCAATCACCGACACATGTCAATCACTCGTAATGTGTCAGTGTCACGTCGTAGCGATATAATGTCACAGAAAACGTACGTCTAAGCACACACGCGTCCGGTAATTCGTAAGAGGCAAATGTGAGATGTGTATTCGCTGAAGAAATTTATTTTGAAACAAAATAATCTTAAGTTAATTTTTTTGCAACTGAGGTCATTAGTATATATTTGAAAATTTTTTCATTTTAATCTTAAATTTTATATACCTAAATAATATATTTTACATACATATCTAAATTGAATTTTGAAAATTAGTTTATATTGTAAAGATTTTCAGATAAAATAAAAAAAAAATATATGCAAGCTAATGATGATAATGATTCTCAGTTTAAGTTGAACTTTAATTAAAATGCACATACATACGTAAGACTGTATTGACACTTAAATACAAATAAACATTTTTCGACAGTAATAACTATTCATGCTGAGGTAAAATGCACAGTAGAAATATAAATAAATACGCAGTGCCGGATTAAGACTCAAATGGACCTAAGGCTATTAAAAATTTTGGAGCAATATAAAAGTTTACTTTATGAATAATTGCTATAGAATAATTGCTGCGATGCAGTTTATAAAAGTTGTTAAACATTGAATTGAAACTTGAAATTTTAAATTTAATGATGTATTTTATTTAAAAAAAAAATTACTAATATTTTTTAAATATATTAAGCCTGTAGAAATTGATTTTAGCTATACATATATATATATATATATATATATATATATATATATATATATATATATATATATATATATATATATATATATATATATATAAATTTAATATACAAAATGTAAATAAATATAATTAAAAATATATGACAAATATTCATCATTATCATTGATTTCAAAAGTAATTTGGTATGTACCTACATGTATCACAAAAAACAATATTATTTTTTAATGTGATCCCAAATATTGATTACGTTTTTATTGAACAAAATTAAATATTTATTTTAATATAATAATATGTAATACAATAATAATGGTATATTAAATGCTAAAATTTTATAAAAATATGATTAAAATATTAAGCGTAATTCCAAATCCGTACAAAATTTAAATCTATTTTTTTTTTTTTTTCCTTCAGGTTTTGTTGGTTTTCGGTGCTTTGCCGATCAACCAGCCAATAATTTTAAAACCTTATTTTAATGTTTTATAAGATCTTCTACGCTGTTCTTATATTAAAATTTTGTTAGTTTTAACGAAGTTGTATAGTAGTTCCCAAGATCTTCGGTTTTCTGTAGTTAATAATAATTTTGTATTTAGTGGAGGATATATTTTTAATTTTATTAGTTGCTTAATTAGATCTGTTTGTTCGGTTTCTAGAAGTGGGCAGGCAAAAAATATATGATTTAGATCGGCGACACTATTTTCATTGCATGAACAGGCTGGTGATAGTTTAATTTTGATTTTGTAAAGATGGGAGTTAGTTCTGGTATGTTCAAATCGCATTCGGGTAATTGTTTTTATAAAGTCTCTGCTATAGTGCGAAGTATACCAGATTTTTTTTGGAATGGATTCTTGAATGGAGCCGTAGTAGATGCCTTTAATTTTTATGCTTATACCATATTCGTGCTCCCATTTGGCTTCGATAAAAGATTTCATTATATTTTTTTGTTCTTGAGGATTTAAACTGTTATTTATTAATTTTCCACTTTGTATGGCTTCCTTGGCTAAATAATCAGCAATTTCATTATTTTCAATGCCAGCATGTGATTTAATCCACATTATTTTTATGGTTTTTCCCTGATTTTTTAGAGTTTCTATTTTGTGAAGTATTTTATACAGAAGATAAGTATTGTCTTTGATGAATCCGGGATTTTTTATTTTCTTTATTGTGCTTTTACTATCCGAAAAAATTAGACATTTAGAAATATTTCGAGTACTTACGTAATCCAAACATTTACTAATTGCCATTTGTTCTGCAGAATATATTGAAGTGTTTTTATTAAGACAGTATGTACTCTGTAAATTTGTTTGCGGATCATAGAATGCACAACCAACTCCTTCTTTTGATTTAGAACCATCTGTGAAAAGGTAGTAATAATCATACCAGTGGCGATTTATATATGTTATAAATTCTATATTATTTATTTTAGCTATGTTGTTAAATATTTTAATATCTGTGTTAGGAATGAAATATTCGTTGTGTAGAGAATAATTTAGTGGAAAGGTAAAACAGGGATAAGTACTTGCTGTGTGATACTGAAAGTTGTTTTCCTTTATGTCACAAAAACTTTCAATAAGTGGAGGTATTGGTTTCTTTTCCCAATAGTTTGAAGTGAGGACAGTAGATGCTAATGAAGATAGGTGGTATCTTTGAGATAGATATTGCCTGTTTATTATATATCGATGGCTGAGTAGTGATCTTCTTAAGTGTAATGGCATAATTTTTGTTTCTGCTTGTAGAATATTTATAGGAGTTGATTGCATGGCTCCAATACAAATTCTAATGGCCTTGGACTGTACAGTGTCTAGTTTTTGCAGTAATGTTTTTGAAGCAGTTCCATATATTGTACTTCCGTAATCAATTATGCTTAATATAAGATTTTTGTAAAGCAAAATTAATGTGCAAGGATCAGCGCCCCATTCGGTATTTGTTACAGATCGTAATATGTTAAGTCGAGGTTCGCACTTTTTCAGTATGTGACTTATATGTGTAGTCCATGTTAATTTACAATCTATATGTATACCGAGGAATTTTACTGTGGATACAATTTTAAAATTATGTGCTCCTAATTTTATTTTTTCTTCTGTTAAATTCTGACGATGTCTTGAAAAAATTTGAACACAAGTTTTGTCTTCTGACAATTGAAAGTTGTTTTGATTAAGCCAGTCAGAAAGTTGTAGGGTTGCTATATTAAGTTCATATCTTGTTTCAATGAATGTTTTTTCGGTGTTATAAATACAAATATCATCAGCATATTGCAGAACTTTGATATTTGGCTTAAAAATAGATGGTAAGTCACTTGTATAAATATTGAATAAAATTGGACTTAAAATGCTTCCTTGAGGAAGACCTTGATAAGTTGTCCTTGGGCCAATAAGGTTATTTTTATATTTTACATAAATTGTTCTTTCTGATATTATATTGATTACTGATCGTACAAAGTGTTGAGGAAGACCAATTAGAAGCATTTTATTTTTTAATATTTTAATTGACACATTGTCATATGCTCCTTTAATGTCAATATATAGTGCTGCTGTGTATCGGTTTTCTGATTTGTTAATGTAAATATCGGATGTAAATTCTGTTAAACTATCTATTGTTGAATGTCCTTTTCTATAGCCATGTTGCGTAGCAGGAAGAATATTATTATGTTCAAGCCACCATTCTAAGCGAGATTTAATTAGTCTTTCATATGTTTTTGCATTACATGATGATAATGCTATACCGCGATACGATTCAACTTTGTTAGGTTCCTTGTTAGGCTTTGGAATGGGTTTGATAATTTGGGTTGTCCATTCAGGTAACATTGTGTTGGTGTTCCAAATATTATTTATGATATCTAAAAAAGCGACCTTGCCAGATTCAGACAGATTGTAAATCATATGATAGTGAATATTATCTTGCCCAGGAGCTGTGTTAGTTGAGGATTTTATTACTTGTTTTAGTTCTCGAAGTGTGAATAGATTTGTAAGATAATGAACTGGTTCAGAATTTGTTTCATTAAATGCTAAGTTCTCTTGACAAGAAGCTGGACTTAGTCTATCAAGAAATTCAGGAATCCAATCCGAATTTTTGGGTTGATTGCTGTTTGATTTGTTATTTGAGTTACTAAGAATTTTTATTTTATTCCATACATTGCTGATTGAGGTGTTTTTATTTATTGAGTTGCAAAATTTATTCCAAGATTCTTTTTGCTTGATCTTAAAAATTCTTCTCATTTTGGCTGTTTCTTTTTTACATTCTATATAGTTTGTCAATGTTGTTTGTAATTTGTAATTTTGAAACTTCTCGTTTGTGTTGTTATGTGCATTTTTGCATTCTTCATCCCACCAATCCTTTCTTTTAAAGTTATTAATTATTTTAGGTCTGTTTATTGGTATTGATAAGTTGGAAGCCGTATTGATATTGTTAATAAAAATAGAATATTTATTTTCTACATTTCCTGTAGGTGTGTTACGGTTAAATAAATATTCAGTATTGTTGTAATAATCTTTCCAGTTTGCTTGTTTTATGTTCCATTTCCTTTGTGGTATATATGAATAGTATTTGTTTATGTAAGAAGAAAAGGAAATGATTATTGGATAATGATTGGATCCCATTGTATTATTATACACTTGCCAATCAGAAATATTTGCTAAATTTGGTGTACAAAAGGTAAGATCTATTGCTGAGGGTCGATAATTTGGATTTTGTAATAATGTTGGTGTACCATCATTTAAAAGTGTTAAAGTGTGATAATCTAGAGCTTCTATTATTTCATTACCTAGGACATCATTGTAGGCGCATCCCCATGAAGTATGGTGTGCGTTTAGATCACCTCCTACAATAAATGGATTATTGAATTGGTTAATTATTGAGATCCACTGATTGGATGTAATTTTGTAGTTTGGTAAGGAATATATTGAGCTGATGTCTATTGTTTTATTATTTAAGGATAAGGTAATGGAGCATATTTGGATTTTATCTTTGTTAAGATAATTATATTTTATTTGTTTAATTAGGAATGGTAGATTTTGTTTGATGAGTATACAGCTGCCTGCATAACCATCTTCTCTATCTGTTCGTACTATATTATATCCGGGAATATTAATTGTTTCAGATGGATGAAGCCAGGTTTCTTGTAATAAAGCGATGGAAATTTGCTTATTATATAATAAATATTCTAAGTATAGTTTATTTTGTTTGATTGATCTAATATTCCATTGTAGTATCTTGCAAGAATCCATATTTTATTTAGGGTTTTGATCAAGATTTTCTAACCATTTGTTTATTATATCCGATAAGTCCATTAGCGAGTATTTATTTTGTGTGGGAAATAATGCATCTATAAGATTTATTATAATTTGAGAAATATTTGTATTTGAAGAATTTTGCTCATGTGATTTCATGTGAGGTTTGGGTGGGTAAGGGTTGTGAGTAATTGGGGAGTAATTTTCAGAGTTGTCAAATAATAGGTTTGAAGGAATGTCATTTTTGATTTGTATTTGAGGGGTTTTATTGACCTTTTTTGGGACAGATATATATCTATGTTTTTGTAAATTTTCAGGTTTGTTGATTTGTTCGATTTGCTGTAGTTTATTGCTTGATGACCCCAGTGGAGGAAAATCTTTAACAGATAGATTTAAAACAGTTGTTTCTGCATACGATTTTTTATAAAAGAAATCTTTGGCTTCATTATATGAAATACAATTTTTAGACATGATTTCTTTTATTGATTTTTGCGCTAAGTATATTGTACATGTTTTATCTGTAGATAAATGTTCTTCTTTGCAGTGAGCGCATTTTGGATTATCTTTAGAATTGCATGATTTAATATCATGATTTTCTTGACAACTACTACATCTTTGGTTACTTCTGCATTGTGAAGACGAGTGACCAAATCTCAGACAATTATAACATTGCATAACTCTGCTAATGTAAGGTTCTACTTTGCATTTAAATTTATTAATTAGTACATAAGGTGGTAAGATTTTTCCTTTGAAAGTGAGCATGACTGTTTGCGTGGGAACGTATGTGGGTGTTGGGATAGAGTTTTCGTTGTCAGGTTTATTAAATACTTTTCTTGTCATTCTTTGTGCTTTAATTACCTTGATTTCCGATTCTAAATCATTTAATATATCTTCGTTAGACAGTTCGAGAAATACGGATTTTATGACACCAAGTCTGTGTAATAAAAAGTTAGGAATATATGCTTCCACATCTATGTTGTTAAAATAAGGACTGTCCAAAATTTTGTTAGCGATGTTCCCATTCGTAACTGTAATTTTTAGTCTATTTCTGCCTACTTTGTTTATATTAAGTATATCGTTACTAATATCTTTAAATTGACATAATATTTTTTTTCCTATAGCCATAGGATGTAAGTTACCAATTGATTTATTTTTATCAGAATATTCAAGAAATATAAAGTATGGCCCTACATCAGAATTGTCAAATCTATTTTTTAGTGATGTGTTTTGTTTCAGTTTAGTTAGTGTTATTGAATTTTTGCTGTTCTCATTGTCTGTTTCAGCTAATTGTTCGTTTTGTGTTGATGGGATATTGGACATGGCAAAGGTAGAGGAAGAGTTTGAAATTGATGATGTGGAATTTGTTATAATTGATGTAATCGGATTTTGTTGTGTTTTGGTTACGGAAGAATTTTCTTTGGTTAGTTGTTTGTTTTGTTTGAATTGAGTAGATGGAGCCAAGGTTGTTCGAGGGGGGACAGTAGCTGATAATGTAGGACTTGTACTAGTAGTCTTTTTATTTCCGTCTAGTTTGGGTTTCTTGTTAGATCTTAAATTTTCAAGTACTTCTGCAGATAAATCAATGTCCATTGAATCATTTAATATATTTATAGAGCTGGTGAGTATGCCGTCCATAGAAGTTAAAAAATTAGGTGAGTTATACTTATCTGATTTGCTGCCACCTGGATCTGGAGTGTAAGGGGACCCAGGCGGGTCCCCTCCCTGACCTGACATTGTTGGCTTGTTGGCTTTTTTTTTTTTTTCAAACACAACTACACAGTATATTAAAATTTATGTTTTCATAAACAACTTAATTAGATTATAGTTATTACGCAACTAGTGAGAACAATTACACGCGTCCGATCAGTTTGACTGCTCGAAAACGAATGTCGAAATTTAAATCTAGATTTTTTTAAAAATTAATTACCGTTTGATTTATTAATATATAATTATAATAACATACTTTATTTTAAATACTGGAATATATTATATCATCCATACAAGAGTACTTATGTAATTTTGAATCAATTCAAAATATAAATTATATCTTAATCACAAATTTACTTCATTGATATATAATTATATTTTTTTAATTTTTATTTCGAATTAATAAGTGAATGAATTATAGACTTATTTAGTATTTATGCTAAACATAATTTATAGAAATGTATATTAATTTAATATATTTTTGAAATTAATTTTAAATTAAAAAAAATATAATTTAAATATACTGAAACATAATTACAATAATTTGAGTTTAAATTAATAATCTGATATATTCCAGATTTATGTATAATTTGAATATTTGAAATAAATATTTTCAAGCAAATTAAAAATGTAAAAATCCTCCCTAATCACAAAATTAATTACTTTGGGTAAAAAATTTAACCAATTAAACATATTTTACAGTGGTGCAAACACACACCGTTTAAAAAAACCCCAAGCAACGCAATCACCTATTACATCCCCTGCTCCCCTTCCCCATTCCCCTTGTAACCACCACAGATGCATTTTGCGTTGGCACCGTTTACCGCTTCCTCAAATTGGGGACGAGATGGTGTACCCTGAAGTTATATGAGGCAAGAATTTAGTTAAATATTATCGCGTCGTCTGAGGGTTGAAGTCCGACGTCGTGGTTGTGCGCGGGAAATCTGCATCCTGCGGGAGATTTATAAATGCGGGGGGAGTTGAAAAAGATGGGACGAGCGCAACAGTGACGTAGGACAATGGTAAAACAAGGGGTACAAGGTAGTAGAGAAAAAACATTAAAGGTGGATGGTGGTTAGTTTATTAGGTGAATAATAAGTTTTATAAAAATTGTTGGTATGTTTTGTAGTAATTTAAAATTGTTTACTTAATGCAATAGAGATTAATAATTATTGCTATATCTTATCTAAGTCAAATATTACTTCTTGATAAGTTTTTGTAATGAAAATAAATGGATCAGGCTATTGATGTTAAGTTAATTTCTGTTACCTGTCCACCTAGGCCAACCAAAATCAAGTGGGGGTACAGGTATATATACCAGATTGCGGAGAAGAAATTGTCATTCAATCACTAAGCACTGAGGATGTCATTTGCAATCTATGGGGAAACGTCTGTGACGAGTATAGATCGACCACGGCATACCAGCCCAGAAAATTATATAAATTCAATGGATACTGGCCGTGAAAGCTTGAGGATTACTATCAAACAATTTATATAGAACAATAAATTTGACTAAGGTTTTTGTTATATAAATAACAGAATAATTTACTTGAATTAAGACATATGTTTTGCAATTAAAATATGTCAAATTAAACATATACTAAGCTGAATTTACTATGAAATTTAAATTTGTAACAATTTTTGTTTTGTTTCAATGAAAGAAGCGAAAATATTTCTTAAATTATATTTTTAAGAATTTAATACATATTTAGCCACTCTACACGAAATATTATAGAAGTAATTTTAGAAATATCGTGTCGTAATATTACATAAACCTTACTGTAACTGTTAGATATAAAATCTAATAATCATAACCTATAATCCAAAATTTCTGTGAAAGATTTAAACACAGAATTTTCGTTTGGTAAAAAAATATGACGAGTGAATTGCGTGATTGTACATCAAACGTAGGCTTCAAGGTTCCTTCAATCAAAATAATTGTGTCACGCCACTGGCGGTGTGTGTATGTGTGTGTTTGTGTTGACTAACGTAACCGAAGTAAGTTTTGCGAACATTTGAGGGTCAGAGTCAAGCCAACGCGATATTTAACTTCGCGAGCATTTTAATCTATATGCAGTAGAGTTTTTATGCCGCTTCGCTTGTCTCCGCCGTCTCCTGTATTTTTCCTTCCCGCCTTCCCGGGGATGATTTCTTCCCGGGAATGGGGTGGTAACGCCGCGACGATGCTGCGATAAAAACATCTTGTTGTGGAAGATTTACTCGACGCCACATATTCAAATTATCAACGAATTTGTTTTACTTTGTGAAACGCTGAGGGTTATTTTTTACGTCTTCTTCTTTATTTTTACGTTTCAAATGGAAAAGTTTTCTTTTGTGAGAAATTTTTTGAAACGGTAGACGCACGGGCACGGTGTTAAAATTATTTTATATGTTTTTAAGTTTAATGTAAAAGTTTGCTTGCTTGTACTATGTACGAGTATAATACTTGCTATTAATCGATTTTTATAAATCAGTAATACTTTAAAATACTTGTTTTTTTTTTAGATATAAAATAAATAAAAGCATTTATTATAGAAAATTCTATAAATTCAATGTATCCGGACGTGAAAGCCTGAAGATTACTAGAAAATGTATTATTTATTATACATGAAAATTTTTGTTTGTGTATTTGTATAAAAACATTCTTTTTTTTATTTCTTTGATTTGCACATTACCGACTGTTAATTCAAGTCTGTTTGTTCTGTTATATTTTGTTAGTAATTTGAAATTTATTTTTACTTGTACACAGAGAAAAGGCATTCTTTGGAGTAAAGAAAATCATTTTCATTCCAATAAATATTTTTTTCAATAGTGGCAAATAAATATCTATTTGATTTAAAGGTATTTATTTATTACAAACAAATAATTATTTTACAATAAAAGCTTGTATATTTACTCTAAATAAATTTATTTAAAATAAAAAAATATATGTTATTGAAATTTATTTATTAATATTGAAACGGGACCAACCCTGGCGGAGAATTTTTTAGTTTTTTTCTTCTTTTCAACAAGTAGTATTTACTTATGTTATAATTATTAAATCATAGCTTACAATATTAGTCCTGTATTATATCTGCATGTGTTATGAGTAAAGATTGTAGAATTTCTTCTGTATTAGAAAAATGCAATTAATCCGGCGCTGAGAATAGTTAACGCACTTGCAGCTGTCATCCAAATTCCTCGCTGTGTGGAGTCTAATTGTTTTTGTATTTGTCTTATCTTTTAGCTTTGATGTATATGTGCGCATTTGCGCTTTGTAATTATGACAATAGATAAATGTTTTGTCTATTCATTTTATTATTGAATATTTCTTTATGTTATAATATTATTCTTTTGTGAACAATTTAGAATTATGAATACAATGTAGAAATTATGTTAACTCTGTTAGTGCATTAAATAAATATATGTTGTTTAGTATTAAATTAATCAGGAAATTATGAGGAATACAACTATGATAATTAAATTGAGATGTAATGTTTTTTTTAGTTAACGAGTGTTTAATAAGTTATTTTGTCACTATTTAGAGATACGCAGTGTTTCGTCCGGGGCATACTTCCCCCTCTAGCAGTTCCCGGGCCGAACGTTTCAGCCAATAGGAACGGAGCATTCTGTTTTGTGACCATATTTGGTAATGTTCCTTCGCATGTGGAAGAAGTGGGGAGCCGACTGCCTTTATAAGAGTTAACAGCGGACTGGCTCGGGGATTAGGATTCTGATTCTAGGATTGGAATCTCTAGTCCCATGGTACCTTACACATACGCACCTACACGTTTACACACTGACTGACCATCACACTCTCGGCTAGTGACGTTAAATACGAGCATTGGCGTTTGTGTGTTTGTGAAGTTATTTACACACTGACTGACCATCACACTCTCGGCTAGTGACGTTAAATACGAGCATTGGCGTTTGTGTGTTTGTGAAGTTATTTACACACTGACTGACCATCACATTCTCGGCTAGTGACGTTATATACGAGCATTGGCGTTTGTGTGTTTGTGAAGTTATTTACACACTGACTGACCATCACACTCTCGGCTAGTGACGTTATATACGAGCATTGGCGTTTGTGTGTTTGTGAAGTTATTTACACACTGACCGACCATCACACTCTCGGCTAGTGACGTTAAATACGAGCATTGGCGTTTGTGTGTTTGTGAAGTTATTTACACACTGACTGACCATCACATTCTCGGCTAGTGACGTTAAATACGAGCATTGGCGTTTGTGTGTTTGTGAAGTTATTTACACACTGACTGACCATCACATTCTCGGCTAGTGACGTTATATACGAGCATTGGCGTTTGTGTGTTTGTGAAGTTATTTACACACTGACCGACCATCACACTCTCGGCTAGTGACGTTAAATACGAGCATTGGCGTTTGTGTGTTTGTGAAGTTATTTACACACTGACTGACCATCACACTCTCGGCTAGTGACGTTATATACGAGCATTGGCGTTTGTGTGTTTGTGAAGTTATTTACACACTGACTGACCATCACACTCTCGGCTAGTGACGTTATATACGAGCATTGGCGTTTGTGTGTTTGTGAAGTTATTTACACACTGACCGACCATCACACTCTCGGCTAGTGACGTTAAATACGAGCATTGGCGTTTGTGTGTTTGTGAAGTTATTTACACACTGACTGACCATCACATTCTCGGCTAGTGACGTTAAATACGAGCATTGGCGTTTGTGTGTTTGTGAAGTTATTTACACACTGACTGACCATCACACTCTCGGCTAGTGACGTTATATACGAGCATTGGCGTTTGTGTGTTTGTGAAGTTATTTACACACTGACCGACCATCACACTCTCGGCTAGTGACGTTAAATACGAGCATTGGCGTTTGTGTGTTTGTGAAGTTATTTACACACTGACTGACCATCACACTCTCGGCTAGTGACGTTAAATACGAGCATTGGCGTTTGTGTGTTTGTGAAGTTATTTACACACTGACTGACCATCACACTCTCGGCTAGTGACGTTATATACGAGCATTGGCGTTTGTGTGTTTGTGAAGTTAGTTACACACGGACACAACACCCCATACTTATAACATGATAGTGTTATTTATATCGTTGTTTTCTGTTACATGTTTCGCTCACCAGACCAACCGTCGACACTGCCCCCCCCCCTTAAAATTACATATTTTATATCATACAATAATAAAATGTTTACATCTCATAAATAAAATACACATGTGTTTGTTATAACTAATACCTAAAGATATTTAATGTGCAACATTGACAAATAAATGAACTTCACAGTTCAGGTTTATTTTTGACTTTTATTTCCGATAACTTTAAGTTCCGATATCTCACCATTTCACGACTCCTTAAGATTTTGGGTTGCTAGTATTTTAACATAACGTCGGGTCCTTATTTAGACGATCATAGCCAAAAGTAAAATTTGTAAATGTAAATTCTTCGTTTAGAAATTTGAAAAATTAAATAATGTTAAATTGCCGCGTTACAATTGGTGCCTACGACCAGGATGTGGAGTTTTTTGAAGCTGAAGTGGAATGTTATTGGAACTTAAAGAAATGTATAGGAAATCGACGTAGAGGCAGTACTATGGTGGAACCGCCAATGTTTCTATTTTTGTTGCAGATATTTGGAGATAAGGGGAGCTGGAAAATCTCAGTGCCAGGGGGTGTAGGATGCTAATTACATCAACATTATTTTGTGTATCATTACGTTACAGATAATACGAACGAGATTAATTAGTAATTAACATGTTTAATTTTCAGTCACGGGCCTTATTTCACCAACTGGGAGTTGTTATTCACTTTCAAATGTATTTCAGTAAATAACAAGGGGGTGATTGAAACGGGACCAACCCTGGCGGAGAATTTTTTAGTTTTTTTCTTCTTTTCAACAAGTAGTATTTACTTATGTTATAATTATTAAATCATAGCTTACAATATTAGTCCTGTATTATATCTGCATGTGTTATGAGTAAAGATTGTAGAATTTCTTCTGTATTAGAAAAATGCAATTAATCCGGCGCTGAGAATAGTTAACGCACTTGCAGCTGTCATCCAAATTCCTCGCTGTGTGGAGTCTAATTGTTTTTGTATTTGTCTTATCTTTTAGCTTTGATGTATATGTGCGCATTTGCGCTTTGTAATTATGACAATAGATAAATGTTTTGTCTATTCATTTTATTATTGAATATTTCTTTATGTTATAATATTATTCTTTTGTGAACAATTTAGAATTATGAATACAATGTAGAAATTATGTTAACTCTGTTAGTGCATTAAATAAATATATGTTGTTTAGTATTAAATTAATCAGGAAATTATGAGGAATACAACTATGATAATTAAATTGAGATGTAATGTTTTTTTTAGTTAACGAGTGTTTAATAAGTTATTTTGTCACTATTTAGAGATACGCAGTGTTTCGTCCGGGGCATACTTCCCCCTCTAGCAGTTCCCGGGCCGAACGTTTCAGCCAATAGGAACGGAGCATTCTGTTTTGTGACCATATTTGGTAATGTTCCTTCGCATGTGGAAGAAGTGGGGAGCCGACTGCCTTTATAAGAGTTAACAGCGGACTGGCTCGGGGATTAGGATTCTGATTCTAGGATTGGAATCTCTAGTCCCATGGTACCTTACACATACGCACCTACACGTTTACACACTGACTGACCATCACACTCTCGGCTAGTGACGTTAAATACGAGCATTGGCGTTTGTGTGTTTGTGAAGTTATTTACACACTGACTGACCATCACACTCTCGGCTAGTGACGTTAAATACGAGCATTGGCGTTTGTGTGTTTGTGAAGTTATTTACACACTGACTGACCATCACATTCTCGGCTAGTGACGTTATATACGAGCATTGGCGTTTGTGTGTTTGTGAAGTTATTTACACACTGACTGACCATCACACTCTCGGCTAGTGACGTTATATACGAGCATTGGCGTTTGTGTGTTTGTGAAGTTATTTACACACTGACCGACCATCACACTCTCGGCTAGTGACGTTAAATACGAGCATTGGCGTTTGTGTGTTTGTGAAGTTATTTACACACTGACTGACCATCACATTCTCGGCTAGTGACGTTAAATACGAGCATTGGCGTTTGTGTGTTTGTGAAGTTATTTACACACTGACTGACCATCACATTCTCGGCTAGTGACGTTATATACGAGCATTGGCGTTTGTGTGTTTGTGAAGTTATTTACACACTGACCGACCATCACACTCTCGGCTAGTGACGTTAAATACGAGCATTGGCGTTTGTGTGTTTGTGAAGTTATTTACACACTGACTGACCATCACACTCTCGGCTAGTGACGTTATATACGAGCATTGGCGTTTGTGTGTTTGTGAAGTTATTTACACACTGACTGACCATCACACTCTCGGCTAGTGACGTTATATACGAGCATTGGCGTTTGTGTGTTTGTGAAGTTATTTACACACTGACCGACCATCACACTCTCGGCTAGTGACGTTAAATACGAGCATTGGCGTTTGTGTGTTTGTGAAGTTATTTACACACTGACTGACCATCACATTCTCGGCTAGTGACGTTAAATACGAGCATTGGCGTTTGTGTGTTTGTGAAGTTATTTACACACTGACTGACCATCACACTCTCGGCTAGTGACGTTATATACGAGCATTGGCGTTTGTGTGTTTGTGAAGTTATTTACACACTGACCGACCATCACACTCTCGGCTAGTGACGTTAAATACGAGCATTGGCGTTTGTGTGTTTGTGAAGTTATTTACACACTGACTGACCATCACACTCTCGGCTAGTGACGTTAAATACGAGCATTGGCGTTTGTGTGTTTGTGAAGTTATTTACACACTGACTGACCATCACACTCTCGGCTAGTGACGTTATATACGAGCATTGGCGTTTGTGTGTTTGTGAAGTTAGTTACACACGGACACAACACCCCATACTTATAACATGATAGTGTTATTTATATCGTTGTTTTCTGTTACATGTTTCGCTCACCAGACCAACCGTCGACACTGCCCCCCCCCCTTAAAATTACATATTTTATATCATACAATAATAAAATGTTTACATCTCATAAATAAAATACACATGTGTTTGTTATAACTAATACCTAAAGATATTTAATGTGCAACATTGACAAATAAATGAACTTCACAGTTCAGGTTTATTTTTGACTTTTATTTCCGATAACTTTAAGTTCCGATATCTCACCATTTCACGACTCCTTAAGATTTTGGGTTGCTAGTATTTTAACATAACGTCGGGTCCTTATTTAGACGATCATAGCCAAAAGTAAAATTTGTAAATGTAAATTCTTCGTTTAGAAATTTGAAAAATTAAATAATGTTAAATTGCCGCGTTACAATATCAAAGAAACGTTTTTCTCCGTGTCAGTTTTTTATTTGATTACTTAATTATGAATTAACGATTTGCAGTTTTAGAATATACTGAAAAATATATTAAAATTTAATATATATATATAGACTACAGAGTGTGGATAAAAATCAGTGATAAAATTTCCAAAATTAGCAATATATATCAAAATAATTTATAAAATATGCATTGTCGTTTCAAATAAATATTTTTTTGATATAAAATTTTCTTTATGTGACGAACATACATTTTAAATGTAGTGATGATACAGTATATTATTGCTTTAGTCAGTCGATTTTTCGTTTGTTCCATATCACAAAATCTTACTTTCGAGAAGATAATGTTTAAAGTTATAGTAAGAATATGGAACCAATTAGAATTTATATTTCCGGAACTATTAAAATTATAACATCTACGATTATTAAAATAGATAGAAAACAAACAAATATTGCCAAAATAAACAATAATTTAATTTGACCAAAAATGGCGTATGGAACAAACAAGAAATCGACTGACGATATACAAATCAGTATAATTTTATTCTACCTATTTTAAGAACAAATCATATTTGTAATTTAATTATCTACAAAATAGTGAATATAAACTAAATTGTAAAAATTAGTTAAAAGATTGAAATAGGAAAAAATATATTGAAGTTAAAATGTATGGTGATTGTCTAAACCTATCTTCTTTAAGCCGATTTTATATAATCAACAAATAAGTCAATCAGTAAGGCCATATCAAAACAATTTTAATAATTGCTTTTAATAATAAAAAAAAAAAATAAAAATACTTACATACAACTAATTGTTTTGCTTGATTATAATTTGTTAATCGTACAGTTAAGTTGTGCTTGTATAAAATTAAAATTATAGCTAGTATTATATTACATAATAAAAATTTTAAAAAATATATTAAATTTCAAAATGTTTATTATTCTCAATTATTAGTTTTTATAATTAATTAACAAAATATAATTTGGGCGGTTATATTAGTCTTAAATTTTTGCCATTCCAAGCAACAATTCTGCATTTAACCACAGTCAGGTAAAGTGAAAGCTTACGATGTTCCTCATTCTTACATCATTCTCTTCATTAACCCCTTGCGTTGTTTCTCTCGACCGCAAATGAACACTTCGCCCCATGAATCATGTCGACACGATCCCTGCACCCACTCTCCCCAGCCCCCCCTACACCCCCTCTAGCAACCAAACATAGCGGCAACGTAGTTGATAATTGCGCCATTTTGAATCAGTAAACCGATTTGTTTCTTCTATCAGCCGCTGCCCATCTCTATAATGTGTAAGTTATAACCTCAGTCGCGCGGTCTGCAAAAACGCGTCTATATCGACGCTGGCGGTTTTTGTCGTGTCTTTATGCGATGCGACCGTGGTCATTCTATTAACATCTATAATCTAGATGGGGCGCTTCTTGTGCGCTGAAGAGCTTATCTACATATGCACGGGTCCGAGGATATTTTGTATGGCCACTTCCGTTCGCCGTTTGAGTCCCTGCGCTTCTGGGTTTTATATAGTGTGTAGAACGGAACTTTGGGCGATTGTTCTTGGTTTCAGAAGTGGGACGAGATGGTTATTTTCAGTCGGAGTTTTGTTACCAACTGGTCGGTCGGTGTGGTCGAGTGCTAATGCGATTTCTACGTTTATGCTTGTAGTTGACGGGAAGTACAACTGTTGTTATGTCAATGTTGGGTTTTGTTTTACATCCATTGCAGGGTTTTTTGTTTAGTGTAGTGGGAAGCTAACATAATGCTTTCATTTCATCGCGGTTCAGTTTCATCTCACGGAGATATACAATAGTAACTGAATGTAGTTTCTAAATATTCATTTGAATGAAACATGTTTGCATTACAGTTTTTATTCAACCTATGATATTGTTTTTTTACATTATATGATGTATTTTTAAATAATAGCCAACAGTAGAATAAAATATGTATTTTAATACTATGTGTATTAGTTAAACAAGTGGCTGCTGTTTAAAATTTTTACACTCTAAAAATTTGAACACCGAAAATCTAAATGCCTGAAAACCGAAACTAATATTTTGATGAAATTGAAATTACATAAAAATATTAGTAGCATTTTAATTTTATATATTTGAAACTAGTATTAATACATATGTCTTACAATATTCATTTCGCGATTTTAAATATTTGAAATTTATATTTACAAAATTTGGGGTTTAATGACATTTATTTTATGTTAGTTATTTTTTGTATTGCATTAAAAATAAAACTTATTTAAGTTTAACATTAAAATTTATAGAATTGTTCATGAAAGAAGTCGAAGCAAAGTACAATGTGAATTTTATGAAATAAGATTTTAGACGATTTAGAAGAAGAAAATAGACCAGCGTGTTCGACACATGTCGACCTTTTAGAGAGAGAAATATTTGAGTAAGTGTTAATTTTAGTGTCAGTCATACTATGCACATTGAATTTTGCCCCGACTTCTTTCTATACTTAATATATTAATACTTTTGCATTAATTATTGTAAACTTTTTTAAATTTAAATGCTACATAAAAAACATTAAATTTATTTAGTTTATTTAAAATAAACTTCAAAAAATGTAAAAGTTAATTAAATTTATGTAAATATAAATGATACAAAATTATTTTTAAATTTGTATATATAAACGAACATTCACCCCAATTCTGTAACCAAGTTGCTAATAACTACACTGTAACCAATAGAAACAAATGTAATAGATGCCATTTTTATTTAGTGTCTATTAATATTATTGGTTAATGTTTGTTAGCAAACCTTACTTAAACTAAAAACTTTGCAACAGAATTTGGATAACTATTTGAATATTTTATAAATAAAAAATTTTCTGAAAAGGAAAAATTAAATAAAATAAATTTCTTTCAAAAATGATATTTACTTGTAGTTGAGTAATTTACTCTATTATAAATTTTGAGCGAATCGTCTAGTAGTCAAAATTTTTGAGCTAAAGTTTTTTTCTAATTTATCTAACGACTAATCCAGTCACAGTAGAATGTTTGATTAAATTTTTTATATAAAACTGTAATAAATACAAATAACATCCAACATGTATGCAATTTAATTGTGCATAGTTTTTAATATACCATATTTAATAGTAGTTATATACCGACTGTACCAGCATAATCTTCATGGCAGCATATGTACAAGTACAATTATACAATAGTACCTACACATGTGTCCGTATGTATATTTGCCCGCGCGGCGGCGTCTGATTGTGTCATGGCTTCAGTAATAATATGACGTCGTACATCGCGTGCGGCGTTGTTTACCGCGACGCGGGGCCCACGGTAACTATGGTGACTGACCACTATGACCGGGGCACCACCCACCCGTGCCCGCACCCCTTTGCGTTCGGTTCGCGGGCCCGCCATTACCGCTTATCCAACCCAACAATCTTTTGTTTCCTGGAATTTATTATTTCGTGTAGCTTTTTTTTTCGTCGTTGTTTTTGCCGCTGCCGCCGCGCGCTTGTTTCTTCGCCGCTCGCGTCACGGTTTGTCAGCTTGCGGCTACTGCTTACTGCTTCGCGTTCTTCATGTTACCGTATGTTTGCTAGTCATTTATTATGCTAAAATGGAATGGAATAAGTTTTTTTTTGACTGACCGATAATATTGTATTGCTAGTGGAAGAAATCTTTAATAATAATAATTGTATGTTGCAGTATTTTTTCGAGAATATTTGAACTATTTTTTCTAAAACAAAATATTTACATATATTTATAAAAATTGATTTATTAATTACAAATTATACATATTTCTAGTAACAAGTTGTTTCTTGTTTTTGTTACTGTTATTTCAGTAGGTTTTTAGTAACTTACTCACTTACACTTACACTTTTAAAGTTTCTGAACTGAATTGTTTATAGTAAGGATATGGAACTAATTCGGATTAATATTTTTGACAACATTCATACCAACACAAGAGGGTTGTACAAATTTTTTTCAGTTAAGTAAAACAATTAATTGGTGTGGAACAAATCTAGAGAATAAATTAATCATTTATTAATTTTTTTAAATATTTTTACAATGAAGTTGTTACATGTTTATAAATAAACTTGTTGATAATACAATCGCCTCATTTGATTTAAATGCAAACTAAGTATAAATATAATATATGTATGATATAGCAAGATTAATGATAACAATAATTAAATTAGTTTTTTATTATAGTAATTTGCGGCAAACATAAAAAGTTATAAACAATTATTATTATAATTACTTATTGTTTTTGCGTATATCATTAATAATATTATTTAATTTTAATCTGACATTGTATTTATTTTTCATACATAATTTTATATTTAATTGTTACGATTTTTGCATTATTTTATTATATAAATAACATGTTTATAGTTTCTTGATATATTTATATGTGTAATTTTTTATTTTAAAAAATTGTAATTTTTTTGTTAAAATTTGAATTAAATTTAAGGGTATAGTTTAAATGTTAAGGTACAGGTATATATACCAGATTGCGATGAGGATAAATCGAATACAGCATATCAGCCTAGAAAATTCTATAAATTCAATGAAAATATTTCTTAAAATGATTTAAAAGTTTCTGAAATTTGAAAACTATGACATCGATATTTCTATCTACTGTTCGTAGAAAACAAAACATATTAGACGCAAAGTGTAAACTCAATCAAACTGCAACGAGAAAAAAGAAAACAAAATATTCCAATTTAAATTATAAACTTATTCCATTCCATCCCTTCAGCCATATTTTGTTTTTTTTTCTCCTCTCCATCACCATTCTCCACCCTTAAACGGCAACGCAACTCCATATCATCAAAAAGAAATTTCAAATCGTCTGGATCGGCACAGCTGTCTCCCTAGGCAGGAACGCCGTCACTTCGACAGCAAGCCTGTCTATCTGTTCGGCATCCTGCATTTTGCCGGCCTACCGGATCATTGTGTGCGACGCGCTTCTACGGCACTCTGCCCACCGATATGGATTTTCAGCGGGCGCGCTAGCGAATCTCTTACTGTACACTGTAATCGTATCGGCAAATGCATTTGCATAGATATTGTTTATGAATGATCTGCTCAAATGCGTTGCTGAAATTCGTCCGAAATTGAACGCATTAGATGGATTTTGGTGGTGAAATTTGTGTTATGGTGACGGTTATGAGTTTGTTTATAATTTATTGGTAATATCTAGTTTCATAGATAAATTATTGTACTCAGTGCTGACGAGCGAGTAATATAACTGATATCATAATTTGCTAATTAAAAAAATCGATTTGATAAATCAACAAAAGATACTAACACTGTTATAAATAATAAATCGATAAACAAATTGAACAAATTACTTTGTTCAGTTATTAGCACTAAATGGTAATACAACTTTAAAGATTATTTATGCTTATCTAAACACAAAAACAATTTAATATTTTCTGTTTTTTATGAAATTCTTCTAAAATAATAAAATTAGGTCTAGTTGCACAAAGCATAACTTAACCAACAAGTTAACCAAGCAACTAGATTGTCAAATGACTTCGAACCTTCTCATTGATTAATTAGCTGGGAAGTTAACGAACTGGTTAACTTAAAAAGCATGTAGCGGATCTTATTTATGGTTGCAAAATTTAAAAAGACTTATTGGGGTTTTTTATTTAATGAATTATATTGTATTATATATTATTATTGTATGTTATATTATATTGTACGGTGACAAATAAGAATAGTAACTGCATACAAGATATTTTTATAACTGAGCTGTAGCATCGACGAAATATGAGTGAATGGTTATAATATAATAAACTACTCAATTTTGGTTTATATATTATTTGTTTCACTACTAATACATTTATTCCAAACACAGTGGAGAATCTTGCAGAACTCATTATTCCTATTATTTTACATATCTCTATTTAAATGTTTTAATAATAAATCTAAGTTTTGAAAATCAGTTCTTAGATCTTAATCGTACTAGTTAATTATGCAATTAGATTGTAAATTGTTCTTGAAGCGTTTAACTACGTTTTATGCAATCGGTTTCATACAACATTAATAGAAAAGAAAAAAATACACTTTTCAGTACTTGATCAAGATAAAATTGTAAATAAGAAGAAAAGTATGTGTGAGAGCTATCATAAATGTGGATGAAACTGAAGTTGTTTGTCTGGATAGGAATGTTTGCAGGAAACTAATTTCGGGATTTTGAATACATGGCGTGATTGTGTGTTCAGTAACACAAAACAAAACAAAAATAATTTCAATTCTGTAATAATATTTAAGTCGATGTTTCGATTTATATATAAATATTTTTAGTAAATAAATATTGTTATAGAATTGAAATTAAAAGTTTTTTGTTTTATTGTAATAGAAGTTCCGAAATTTATATAATTATCGAAAGATTGTGGGTTTGACTCCCGCCAGATTTTTTATTTAATATTTCGACTTAAAAATATTAAACATAAACTTGTAATATTAATAACATTCACTTGATTTACTAAAATTTCGTATTTATCATCACATATGTTTATTTAATTACATTTAATTTTTTTTAAATTAAATTTTTAAAATCATTATAAGACTAATTTAGAAATCAAATTACTTAAAAGTAACATGTTAATTTTGCGTTCAATATTACTATACAATTTAAAATAATTAGTCTAAAATAAGCTCAGAAATATTTCAATTCTTGTTTGAACGAAAGTGAATAATCAAATGGCTGCGTGTATCTTATTAATGCTCGTACTCAAAATCATTGTCTGGCCCGATTCTGGGGGTGAGTCTCTCGCTCTGTGTGTGTGTGTGTGTGTGTGTTTCCCCTTAGACACTCGCGCCGCGTTCGGGGCCATTAAGATTGATGCGGTCCCGGGGCCCTACGGATGCATTTAAATAGGGCATAAGTCACCGCTTGTTTTATATCGCATTCGTCATGCGAATATTTGCTTAACTTGTTTATGCGAGATTCCCATGCAATACTTAATCAACTTGCTTACGGTTATTATTCTGGCATTTGTTTGGATTTGTGTTTTTGTATTACGAACTTTTCAAGTTAAATTTATTTATTGTGCGTTGTTTGTGAGGTTACGCTGGATTATACCATACTTTGTGATCTGATGATTGTTTAGTAAGATTTGTTTGAATAATGAATAATTTGTTTGTTTACGTAATGAAATTAATTTTCATTTTATTTCTATGTATGAAAAATATATAAATAATTGTTTTTGTATTTTTCTGAATATAAAGAAAATATTAAAATAAGACGGCTTTAGGTTGTAGTTCTGTATTAATATTTATTAATAATCGCCGTTTCGACGAACTCAACGTACGTCTTTATTAAGAAAAATGATACAAATGACATTTACAGTAAATGAACAGAACATAGAGTCTAGTTATTAGAAAACAAAATAAGTAACTTAAATACTGAGTTAAATAAAATTTGGCTTTCATTAATTAAAAATCTATAATTTTTATGATCTGGTTAGTAGTAACTTATATATTACCTAGTCATTGATAAATTTTGACTTGATGAAGACGAGCGTTCAGTTTCGTCGAAACATCGTTTTTATAAAATAATTAAACAGAATTTTACCCTAAAACAGTATTTATATTAATTTATTTGTAGTTTATAAATTATTTATATACAATAGAAATATATATATATATATATATATATATATATATATATATATATATATATATATATATATTAGTTTTAGTGACTGTAAATATTTATATTATTAGTTGTTTTTATTTTTGACTGAAAATCCCACGAAACTAATAATATATATATACCATATTATTAATAGGTAATGTAAATATTTAAAAAATCAAAATTACTATTTTCAAATTAAATTTTTATCGAAACATAAAATCAATGTTACACTGTTGAACAGTAAAAAAAGGCGTAATCTCGTCAACGAAACAAAATCGGATAGATGTTTTGCATGAGATTGAAACAGATTCAAAAATAATAAATGCAAATTAAAATATGAAACGCGAATTAAAATTGTAATCCAGAAGCGGTAGGATTAAGCCCGCACAGTTTGGTCGAAACCTGTTCCGCTATTCCGCTTGTCGCGTCGCGCCGGTGAATCCGGGCGTCCCCCGGAATTCCAGGCTGTGTGTGTGTGTGTGCGCGCCTCGCACCATGACACACCATCACGCGCGAAATGTGCCGAGTTGGTTAGTGACATAAATCCCCGGCAGAGCGGCGCTGTCATCACCGTACCCGTTGTTACCAGATTGCGGGATTATATATGTCCTCCACACATTAAGTATTCGCTTAAAACTTGTAATAAAAATGTTGTTTAACTTTCCTACTTTCCCGTACAAGAGACGGGCTTTCCAGTATTTATTGATTGCCTTTCAAAACCTACTATATCAGCCGATGGATTCTTGCTTTTTTTTTGTTTAAATTTGTTTTCGCTTTTGTTTTCTTCTACTATTTTCAAATTAAGTTCGGTTGATATTCATTTTTTTTTGTAAAATGAAAAAATATAAGTATATGTTAAAGTTGAAATATATATTAGGAATTTTCTATACATAGAAAAGTGTATCACTGCATGGTTGAAGAGTTTTATTATTTTGAATATTTTTCGCACGATTGTGTTGTTATACGTAGTTTTACAGTAATTGTTTATAGATCACGTAAATTGAATTTACTACACAACCGACAAAGGTACAGTATTGTTAGAAAAAATTAATTAGTATTGGTAAAAAAATTTATTTAAAAAAAAAAATGCTTAGAACTGAATTTATGAAAATTTTTATTTACATCTATGTATAATTTAGTTATACGTTCTAAATATTCCGAAAAAATAAAGCTGTGGTGTTCAATATAAAACCTTTTTTTGTGCTAAAACTGCTTAAAAAATTTAAAACTATTATTTGCAGTTTTATGCGTAATTTTATTTCAAAACTAACAAGTAAAATTAAAAATATCAAACATGTTAATATAAATATAGTAAAGAATCTTTCAGAACTCATTACATTAAAATAAAAAGACGTATCAATGTAATCTACGTACATCATCATCAGGAAAAATGATACAAATGATATATACAATAAATGAACAGAACATAGAAACTAGTTAATATTAATGTAGATATTTAATTGTTGACAAAAATTAGTTAATGAACATAATCAAAACTGTTTTCTCCAATAATTATTCACAAAAGCATGTGAAGCTATCACAACTTCTGTCACACAGCGTTATTAAAACCTTTTTTTTATGCGCAAGAAACCATCGTACAGTTAGACAAAATACAAAAACAGTTCTGAAGATATTTTTCGAATGTCATCACTCTATAACTAATATGAAAGAAAAAAGCTGCGATAAGCTGAAAATGTTTTTGTCTCCGGTAGTATAATACCAAAGGTATACAAGACGCAATGTTTGTTGAATTCTAGAAATGAACTAATGTTTTTGCGTCTGTCCGAATCCTTCTTGCGGCAATTTTATTCAGTTGTTCAGTTCGCGTGACAGTACGTTGTTTAGTCAAAGCCGCCTGTATATGCTGGCCTCATAATTATTTGTGGCCGGCTGTACACGTGTAACCTATATAGAAAATATTAGAAACTCACCAGAAAAACTACTGCTAAAGAAATAAAATATTTTTCTCTTGTATGAGGAAGTACTTGTTGTATATATGGGCGTATGACAAAATTTTACTTTGACTGTTTTTACCGACGAAAGAAAAAGTTGAAATTGGATTTCTTTACTGTTTCGAGTTATACTTTAGATAATTTTGACATTACTTTTGTTTTTTTGTTAATAAAACTTTATAATTATTTATTCTATTTTTTAAATTGAGTTGCTAAATTTGTAATTTTATAAAAAAAAAAGTGTAAAAATAAGAAATAAAGTAATTTTGTTATAATTCTGTTTCTTTTTTTTGTGATTGCTGACATCATTTTTATTATCTTGAAAATTGGATAAAAACAATTAACATACATATATGCACAATCAATAAGGGTGTGGCACAAACCCTTTCCATTATGCAGAAATTAGTTTCTTATCTAGGCAAGCTGCTTTTTATAATAAAAATAAAAATTTTAATGAAATTATTGTTTGATTTTTTAATTATATACACTGGAAGAGCTTTCTTGGAATATATCAAATACCAAGTGCTATAAATAAAACGACAAGTTTTAATTTACAATAAAATAAAAATAACATGGTATGTAAGCACTTCGTTCTGATGAAATCATCTGATTCTACTAGCTGTTTATCTCATTAAACGAACGTAGATTTCTGTGACGTAGCATGGCAGAGCGGCGTTCACTTGTTTCAGAGAAGTAAAATAAGAAGAAAAAAAAACTGCCTATCACTTTTTCTGCATCCTTTGTTATTTCCGCGCGCAGCGTGTTCTATTCTCTTATTTTTTTAAGTATTTTCGTTCGTAGCAGACACATTTCTTTTATCTTTCCGTGTTTCCTGACAGTCTTGTATCCTTTTTTTTTTCATCCCAGGGATGAACCAAAGTTAGTATCATTACGTCTGCGTCGGGTCCCTCCCCCTATTGCTTTCAGACGACGCTGCGTTCGAAAATACTTCGTTATTTGAGGAGATTTCCTGTAAGACCGATTTCGATTCGATGACTTGAAGTATTGGAAGACTAGCGTAAGAAATATTACATTTACTTTCGAATAGTGTTTTAAACTATGTTATTTCCATTCTTCAAATTAGATACATATAATTTTTAGAAACTTAAACGCTACATTGTTTTAAAACTAATGTTCTTTAGTAAAATCGTTAAACGATTCTAAAAATAAATATACTTAAAAATATTTGAAAGTTATTAAATGAGTTTTATAAAAAAAGATAAATAGTAGAAGAGCTTTCTTGAAAAATAAAATTGTTTGTTGGTTTGTTGGAATAACAAATAAATTTCAAATGTGAAAAATTATTTCAACGTTTGCATTAATTTAAAGTAAATTTTTAAACTTATATGTATAAAATATCAAAAAGTAATTCTTCATTACTTATATTTCAAATTAAAATCTAATGCATTGTGTAAATACTGAGTTTATTATAACAATGTTCAAAATATTGTATTGCAGTTTACTAAAAAAGCACCATAGATTTAATAAAGGTCATACAAATAACTTTTGATAAAAGAATAATATATAATCCTACAAAGATTTACTAGTATTGTAAGTAATATTTGAAGCATATATTTTTGTGAAACTTGCTCTAATTCATATTATTTTTGTCATATATCTTCACAAACTATCTATATCTCTTTATAATCAAAAAGTCAAAAAGAGCTTCTAATTCTATATTTTTAATAATTTTGCAACTATCTTGTTGAAAATTCTAACGGATACAAACTAATGTTTAGCTATTGTTATAACTTTTATTGTAATCAGATGATTATTAACTAAAAGAAGGTATAGTCGAAATTTTATCGACGTAAGTTGGCAGGACTGTAAAAAGGAAATTGTATGGAAGTAGATATCGTAAAACTTAGTGGAAACAGTGGCGTACGCAGGGGGGAGAATATGGGGATTAATCCTTTTCCAAAAATTCCAAAATAAAAGTGACAGACTGCTTTTCTATTACATATAAAATATGTTATATATGTATTTGTATATTTTATTAAAAAAATCTTGCATAACTTTTATAAATTCAGTACGTACCTTGTCAAACTTCTTATTTATTTTAGATATATTTAAAATTAGATCTTAATAATCTATAGGTAAACAAATTAAATATTAAATACTTGTTTTAATTGCATAACTTGTGTACAACATTAAAACAGAAAATAATACATTTAAATTTAAGTATAAAATGTACAAGTATTTTATTTTAAAATAAAACTTTTTTCAAATTAACGAATGTTTCTATCGACAATTAATATTTAAAAACATTGCCATCTATACTAGACAATGTCAAGTTATAAACGTGATATTTCAATATAAATAAAAAGTATTTTAAATATATAATGTTCATTGAGACGGTTATCTGAAGAAACGATCAAGTTTTAATTTAGTATCGTGGCTCAATATAATTAATAATGAAGCACTCAATGTTATTTACTGCTAATAATAACGTATCATGTAGTTTTAAGATATACCTAGCTTGCTTGCTTAATATAGAAAATGTAAATGATATTATTGATTACTAATATGTAAACATGCCAGATTATTGATATCAAAGTTCTATATTTAGTATTTTCAATACATAGAAATTCAACAAAATAGATTATTGAAAATATATATTGATTTATTAAATGCGATTTTCTTCTAGATTTATTTTAAAATACTTTTCTACTTAACAAATGAGCATAAATTAAACATAATGTTTTTATTATTATTAATTTTTATAATTTTTAATATTTTCCATATTCTAAACATTCTACGTTATAAAATAACGTAATGATTTGAAACGTTATTTCATTCCTGGTTGAAATAAATAATTTGGTATTATTGCTAAGTTTGTTCGGCTTTAGATTGCAAAGTCAAACATATTTACATCAACATAGTGAAAACCTTTTAGAGTTACAGAATTTATTTGATATTTGCATCATTTTCTAGAATAGTTGCTATTAGAGTGTTAGTTTTTAAAAAGGTTTCAGAACTTACAAAAAATAAAACTGAATAATTTTTAATTATAATTGTATTTTAATCTACCAAAATTAATCCAATATAATCTTTCCGGTAGCGAAATGAAACCATCGATGTAAACAAAACTCCATCAATGTAAGCAACAAAATTTCTATCCAGTTTCACAATATGAACGTTTCGGTTATCTTGTCGGCTTTTTCACATCATCCGAATTACGCAACGCAACCGCTTGCACGCCACATCGCGCGCTATGGCCCCGTGTTCATTCGTTCGCTGGTTTGAAGAGGCACCGAACGAAAACGGGGAGGGAAAGCATAGAACAAGATGAAGATGAGCGACAGGCAGCGATGCCAGCGCAAAGCGTCCGTGACTGAAGCGAGACGTAGAGCCGAAACTCGGGGATAAAAACGCGACATCTGACGTTGAATCTACTGCTGACGTTTTTGCGACGTTTTTCCGAAAGTTTTTGTCGAGTTTTTGCCCGGCAGAACGCGGCATCGATACCGACAATTTTTTTTCTCTCGGACCGAGTTCAGCTTCTATTGGTTTTCTTAATTTTGAATTGTAGCTGATATATATATATATATATATATATATATATATCGATCATGTTTTGCTGGTTTATAATACTGTCTTGTGAATTTATTTTAGTAAATTAAACATATTGTTAAAATATAATGACAACTATTTTCGAGAAATATACCTATTATAAAAAATATATAAAAAAAAATATTGTTTACATATACGAATTATAAATTTGTTACCTAATAGAATTACAAAATAAACTCATACTTGTAATTTTGTGTGTGAAATGAACATAAGCATATAAATTGATATTTTGATTTACATTTTTTGAAAAAAAAAATACATATAAAATATATTTTTAATCAGCACCGCCGTTTGAATTTTGAGGATCCGGGCACAAACAGGGACTGGACTCATCTTTAATTTTTAATACAAGAAAGGAACATATGCAACATTTTCTCTTATTTAAATAATTCTTTACTTATAACACATTAATTTTAATAAGAAAGAAAAATAAGATTAATGTGGCTTTATTTTTATTTATTTTATTATTTATTTTTTTATTTTCGGTTATAAACTATCAGCCGTTTATAAAAATGTTCAAACTATGTGGTGCGCTTTATTTTAAAAGTAAGCTTTAGCTTTATGTATAGTCTATTTTATTAATGCAGAAGATGTATATTATGTTAATATAGTAAAAAATCTTTCAGAACTCAGGGGCTCCAGGTTGACGGATTTTAGGAAAACCACTGTTTTAATAATGATAATATTAACCAATTTCTAAATAAGACTTTTAAAATATTTAAAAAACATCATAATATTGTTTTTAGGAATAAATATTCAATTTCAGATACACTGTATTCAATTATTTTTAAAAAGAGTTAATTTTCAATTGAGAAAAACTATTTTTCTAAATTTTTACTTAAATTATCAACGATGCATGTTATAATATTTTTAAATTAAAGATATACCCTAATATTAATAAATATTTTTTTTCTCCGATTACTTATTCTAGAAATAATCTTTACTCTGTTGACACTAATGGAGTATTTCCAATTAATAATTATTATTTATTTTTAAGATTGGTAAGTAAAAAATCATATGTAATTGGCTAAAAAAATCTATTCTCAAAATAAATGGCAGTATATTAACTAATTTTCAAATTATTTCGAGGAAAAATTGATTCTAAAATTTGAAAATACTGGACGTAACTTAACTTGAATTTATTCTCCAGTTAGTTGTTAACCTCTGTTAATTAATACCAGGTGTATAGTTGTTATTAGTAATATTTTTTATACTGTTTACATATATAAATATTTTTTTATAGTTTGCAAATTCAAAATATGTGAAATTATACTAAATAACTAATTTTAAAAATAATTTATGAAAAATTTTGTTTCAAATTTTACAAAAAATATATTTTTTTTGCTTGTCATCACTGAGAGAAATTATATTTTAAAACTATAATTAATATTTATATAAACATATTTATATAACAGTCGTAAAATCCTAACCTTGATAAACAGTTTTTTTTTTACTTAATAACTATTACTGCAACTACAACCTTGAATTTTTTGCCAAAAGAATATGTGGCTTGTTGTTTTATCTTTTAAAAAATTTAACGTTTGAAAGTAATATAGTTGAAAGTTAAAACTTTATTCAAAAACTCAAGAATATATATAAGTTTAAATACTTAAATTCTGAATAAAACCATTAATCATTTTCTGATGTAGTTCGTTCACCTTATAAGTCCGTTCTTGATTTTAAAGAAAGTGTTATCAGGTTATCACAATTGTTCAATGAATAAAGTTTTCTTTATAAATAATATAATTAAATAGTTGAATACTTTAAATCAATAACAAAAAAGGTAATTGATATTTATAGTTTTATTTTATTTCTATAAATTAATTTTCTTTATAGTAAGTACAATATAATTTTTAACAATTTTTTAATTTTATATTCTATATATAAAAAAATTGTTATGAATTTATGAAAAATATTTTTAGTTTAATATACATATATAAAGATATCTAATAAAAATAAATTATGTTCTATATATATATATATATATATATATATATATATATATATATATATATTCACTTTTTAATTACGTAAATTTATAATTCAATTAGGTATTTTTTATATTAATTAAATTACTTTAAAGTGTTTTGGAAGAATGCTAAACTATTTTAAGTTAACTCAGTTACACTTATTAAATATTATACAAATTATTTCGGTATTTAAAGATAAAATTTGTGAATTTGTCAAATATGAGTCCTGTGAAAAACTGAAATAAAAATATAATTTTTATATATGAACATTCAGAGCTAATGTGTTTATTCTAATATAAAATAAAATGTTTATCAAAGTATTATAAATATTTAAAAAAGTGAAGAAATACAAACTGAAATACTATATTTATTTTAACAAACGGAACATTAATACATATATATATATATATATATATATATATATATATATATATATATATATATATATATATATATATTTAATAATTGACGTAGCAATATGTAATTTATTTTTCTCTATACATACATAAAAATAAAACAAATTTATATGAAATGGATACGTATTTGTAGAATCACTATCTACAATAATTTTTACAAAAAATTTACCTAGAAAAGATTTAGTTTATTTTTCTCGAATTTAAACAAAAAAATAAAAAATTTTGCCAATATCCAGAGCATTATTTCCTCAATCTCTATCGCAAAACCATCTATTTCTTCCGGCTACAAACTCATCTAAACTCAACCCGATCTACAGTACGCTGTATCATCACCAGCTTCAACCGGGGACTATCTACCAAATCACATCTCGCAACTCGTGTGCAATGCGTCCACATCGTTGTTTTGCTCGTAACGATATTATTAATAGTTTCGTGGTGTAATCCGGGCGCGCGCTGGCCGAGCGCCTAAGCAAACGGCGAAAATGCAAGTCATCGGGCATCGCTTTACCAATTCGGGTGTGAATTCACGGGGTGTGCTGCTACTGCTATACCACTGTGATTGTGATAGCTGAAAGAGATATTCCAGGATCGAGAATGGATGTGTGAAGAGTTATGGTTAGGTATGATTTGTGATTGAACCCGCTTGAATTAGGTTCGAAGAAGGATTGCCAAGAAGAAATTGGATTGACTTGTAATTTATACGAAAATTGAGTTTGGTTGTGATGACTTGATCAGTTTAGAC
This sequence comes from Clivina fossor, assembly GCA_963966155.1. Taxonomy (NCBI): domain Eukaryota; kingdom Metazoa; phylum Arthropoda; class Insecta; order Coleoptera; family Carabidae; genus Clivina; species Clivina fossor. Next base: position 7,456,726 of record OZ014564.1, on the reverse strand, counting down.
TCAAAAATATTTTATGAAAAATAAGATATTTTAACAAAAATGTAGTGGAAACTTGTAGTGTGGCTCAAATTCAAGCAGAAATTAGCTTCTGTCGAATATTTCTATACAAACAATTTTTGTTTCATCCATATTTGTAATACCTTCTATACACGGTTTTACTTCTTACTACTTTGAAACATTTGCTCTTCTAAAACGCTTTCAATCATGTCTACTCATCTACTCATCGGACATCCACGTAGACGTACATCTTCACTATAACTCATATATATTATTTTAATCAAACATTTATTAAACATTTGCTAAAGTAATTTAATTAATTAAGTAATTAATTCTAATTACAACATTTTTTTCCAATTTTTTATTATTCCTGTCAACAATCTCTAAAGCCCGTGTAACACGATGCATTAAAATGCAAAAAACCAACGAGTTAAAAATCGCAATAGTTCAATTTTCTGTAATTTTTACGAAAATCGAACTACTGAGTGCTTTAACGCGTTGATTTTCTGTATTTTAACATCTTAACATTGCATACGCCACACAACATCTTATTTTCTTTTACTTTGTAATAGTTGACAAAAAATTGTAAGTTAGTTTTAAACAAAAATTTAAATAACAAATAAAAATGTAGTAATTTATTCTTTTTCAGTTTATCAACGAATTACTGTTTATACAAAGCTAGAACAGAACGTTATTAAGTAGTTATTACTATAGAGATTAATTTAATATAAATTGGTAAAGGAGACATATTTTGCCATATATAATACATTAATTTTGTAAGATTTCTAAAATTAAATTACTTGTTCAATTTAATTTGGAAAGCATAAAACGGTTATGATTTTCGATTTATGTACGAAAATAAATAAAAATAATAGTTAATTGATTATAATATCTGTTATTATCTGAGAATGAATATTCATTTTAAATATAACAGTAACCAAAATTTGATTTATATTATATTTTAATGATAAAAAATAAAATTTTCGAAAAATAACAGATATCAGATTCCAATAAAGTTTGGTGACCGAATTATTATATACTGTTAAATATCCCGCTATCCTATTATTACAGTAATTACTAGGTTCATTTTTCGGGCTTGTGTACATAATAATGTAAATAAACAGTACCAGTATTTTCTATTTGGCATGCAATTATTTTTCAGTACAAAACAAATATCAAAATATAAACACGATATCCTTCACACACACAAAGAGGAAAAAAATAGGAAATTGATTTAATATTGACATTAACCAAACAAGTTAAATTTAACATTAAAACTGGGTTATATGTTTTTCTATTTGTGTTATTATTACATTTAAATATGTCGAAATGTACTATTTTATATGTAGTTTTGGTCCTAAAAAATTAATCTCAAATATATATATATATATACATACATATAAAGTATGCTGATATCATGCATTTATTATTAGTAAATGCGTGTGAGAGCATTACTTTATTTATTTTGACTAGGTATTTCAATAACTCGAATTTTCTATAAGTATTTCTAATTTTTGAAAAGTTTGACAGTATTCATAAAGTCAATATAAATAAAAAATATATTAATGAAAATAATAAATTATCATAATTACTCGATAAAATATATTTGTAATTACACTATGATTAGTAACTGTCATTTATTTTATAAGTATGTTTTAAAATTAATTGAATTGAATCAATAAAAAAAGATCAGCAGTGTATATACATACACAATTTTCTTTTTTAGTGACACAAACTCTTTTCTAGTATCTCGAAATCAGTTTCCTTTAAACATCCCTATCCAGACAAGCAACTTTAACTTCATCCACATTCATAATTCCTCTCACATATGCTCTTTTATTCTTACTACTTGGAAACTTTCGCCCACGCAAAACACTTTCAATCATACCACTCTAACTACTCATCAGACGTCCATGCAAATGTATAGATTCAAAATCTTTTATGTAGTAAAATTTTTAAATCACTGTGTATATTTGGCAAATTTCATAACATAAGTTAAAGAACATGCTATTAATTAAAAAAAGAAAAAAATTATAACGAAAACAAAATGAATTTATTTTTAGAGGTCCCTTGACGGCTTTTAAGTTACATAAAACATATTTCTTTTTTTTTTCATGAACACCCTCAAGTCAATTGTAGCATCGTACGACCTTCTCAACTAGATCGTGATCTTCTTTAATAAGTAATTGCCGTGCTCTTTGATTGCATCTTTTCGAAATCTTTTCTCTCTCGCAACAAACTTTTCCTGCTTGATGTACCATGCGTTTTTATTGGTGTTCTGACATTTGCCTATAGAAAGAAACATCCAGTCGGCAGGCTAATTAACCCCAGGGTGCCCTGTATGAAAATATTTTTATATAGCGCTCCCTAGATATACAGAAAAATTTACTAAATATTGTCAAAGCAAATATATTTTTTTGTCATATTAATATTTGTAGTATTTATGCAAATAGTAAAGTAATGATGTAATCTGCTAATTGTTAGTTAATATAATTATACTCGTAAATATTTATGTTTATTTCTGTAGACGAAGTTGTGTTGTGAATAAACGTATATACCAAGACGTGTGAGTTGATATTTTCACCTCTTAAGCGGCAGTGAGTTTGATCCAAGAACGATACTAAACTTAGATCAAGGGTGTTACAATATTTATTATAAATATGTTTTAATAATGTTTGTTATTAATCCAAGTTTGTTAAAAAAACAATTTATTTATTTATTTATTTATTATTTAGTAAATCAACGGCCTAAGCCAATTACAGATTTACAATAATATTACAAAATTTCTTAATTATACAGCAAAATAACAAAATAACACGTTTTTCAAAACAAGATACAAAATATAAACAGTTTAATATCAGCCTAGTTGTTGATATTGTTTGTTTGACAATAAATCTATAATTTTTCTTTTAAATGTATTGAATTCCATATTAAAAATATCAGTTTCACTAAAGTGCAAATTATAAGTAAACATTAGTCTATTTAATGTTGAGTTTTTACAGTAATTATTATGAAATGTATTAAGATAAAATAATTGATTAGTTCTAGTTGCTTTTAACGGTACATTGAAATTAAGTAAATGTAGAAATTTAGATGAATCTAAATTATAATTAAGAATTTTGAACAAAGTTAGCATATCAGTTAATACTCTTCTATTTTCTAATGTTAACATTTGTAAAGTGAGAAGTGCTGAATCATAATTAGCAAACCTAGTGTTTAGTTTAATAGATAACAAATAAATAAATCTTTTTTGAAGTGATTCTAGTGCATTAATTTGATGTTTATATTGGGGATTCCAGATTGTGGAAGAAAATTCGAGTTGCGATCTGACTATAGAGTTATACAATAATATTAAAGTTTCTGATGATGTAAAATTTTTACATGTTCGCCAGATAAATCCTAAGAGCTGAAATGCTTTTTTAGTAATTTTTTGAATATGTTCATTGAATGTGAGTTTAGTATCAAATATAATGCCTAAATCTCGTATCGACTCTTTAGTTACAAGAAAACCATTATTTAATTGATAATTAAAAAGAATTTTATTAGTATTTCTAGTGAAACGAACAATGTAGCATTTATTAATATTCAAGTTTAAATAGTTTATTTCACAATAATCTTGTAATCTTTGGAGATCAATTTGGAGAAGTATGCAATCCTGTAATGATTTCACTGGTTTATAAAGTTTTAAATCATCAGCGAACAAGGTAAATTCAGAATTTAAGAACAATTCATTAATATCATTTATGTAAATATTAAATAATAACGGGCCCAGGTGAGAACCTTGTGGGACTCCTGATTTAACAACAATATTTCTTGATTGATACCCTCGAAGTGCAACAATCTGACACCTATTGCTAATATATGATTCAACCCATCTTAACAATGAACCATGTATACCCATTTGTGATAATTTCTTAATTAATATAATATGATTTACACGATCGAATGCTTTGCTAAAATCTGTATAGATAACGTCTACTTGAATTCGTTGGTCCATGTTTGAACATATGTTTTCATAAAAAGGAATTAAATTAGTTAGTGTGGATTTCTTTGCACAAAATCCGTTTTGTTCTGATATGATAATACTTTCAAGTTGAAATTTAATTTTTATCACTATAATAGCTTCGAAGATTTTAGCAAAGATTGATAGTTTTGAAATAGGTCGATAATTGATTACATTGGCGCTATCTCCAGATTTATATATTGGAGTTATATAAGAACTTTTCCAATAATCAGGAAAAATACCTAATTTTAGAGATTTATTAAAAATGATACATAATGGTACAGTTAAGTAATATGCACATGTTTTTATAAAACTTGGAGGAATTTTATCTGGCCCTGGTCCAGTTTTAATATTTAAATTAGATATGTAACTAAAAATTTCATCTTCTGTAATTGTAATTTCCCCCAAATTCACAGAACTATGTGCATTGTTATAATTGTTTGTATTATTGATTGGATTTTCATTAGTATAAACAGTCTCAAAATATTTGGCAAATAAATTACATATGTCCTGTCCAGTTTTTGCAGTTTCATTATTGTAATGTAAAATATGTGGAATATTATTTTTATTATTTTTAAGTAAATTTGTATATTGCCAGAAAGATTTGACATTTGTTGTAATATTGTTTTCTAAATATGTGGTGTAATTTTTATGGTCTAAGTCTAATTTAATTTTGATTTTTTTCTTAAATATGAAAAAGAGTTATAATCACTAATATTTTTGTAATTTTTCCACTTATTGTGATATTTATTTTTTTCTTTAATCATTTTTATAAGTGATTTACTGAACCAAACAGGATATTTTTTGTTATTTCTTTTTTTAATAGGTACAAATTCATTAAATAAAGAATACAGAATACTATAAAATGTATCTACATTCACATTTACATCTGGATTTAGTAATCTATTTTCAAAATTAATTTGTGATAATTTTATGATCAAATTTTCATAATCACATTTACTAAAATTATAAGTAAGTTCTTCGTTTGGTAAAAGAAATTTATATGTATTAAATTTTAAATTAATTTCAACTGCTGGATGATACTGATCTAATTTGGTAATTGGATAATCACATTTATTAATTGTAATTGTATGAGATGATAAAATTAAATCTAAAATTTTGTTATTGCAGTTTTTTACATAATTAAATTGATTTAGTTGAGAAAAAGACATTAAATTGATAAAATCTAGTGCAATATTTCGGTTACATGATATATTAGGTTCAAGAATATTTGTATTTGCTTTACTCAGCCAGTTGATTTCAGGTAAGTTGTAGTCGCCGCAGATCAGAAAAATATCTTCCGGATAAGTAGTGGTTAGTTCAGCTATTTTATTGATGTGAGATGTGTAAACTTGAATATCCGATAATGGTGGAATGTAGGCACAACATATATTAATTTTCAGCTGCGGTGTGTATATGGTTACCCATAAATCTTCAGCCATTGAGTTCCAACTTTGAACTTTAGTTTTGAATTTATTTGCTGTCATAATTAAAACGCCACCACCTCTATTTTTAAATTCACTGACACGATCACGTCTAAAAACTGTATATTGATTTAAGTTGCATAGTTCTGAATTTAACACCGATTCACTAAGCCATGTTTCCGTTAAAATGATGATATCATAATTATTTATACTAACTTCATTATAAAAGTTTTTTAATTTAGAATTAAGCCCTCGAACATTCTGATAATAAATATTTAAATCCATTTTAGAGTGATTTTAATTTAATGTATTACATATTATTTTAAATTATTTTATTTTATTGATATCATTTTCATTGTTTATAATTAATATTGGTGTTGTGTCTGATTTGCGTACAAAAATTTTAAAATTTTTTACCCAGACATATTTACAATTATTTTTAATAGCAGCTTCTTTAGATTTTCTTAGCAATAACTTGTAATGTGGACTTAGATGGTCATTTACATATATTTTATTTGTTTTATCCATATTCAAACTTCTCGAGTTTAGATTAGAAGTTTTACGCGCACTGGCAACAAAATTATCTCTTACTTGTTTTCTTGTGAAGCGCACAATAATATTTTTTGGTATATCCTTGTTATACTTAAACGATGCAACGCGATGAACTACATCGATATCTTGTTCTTGTATTGGAAATTTAACAACCTCTCCAATCTTTTCAATAATTGTAGTTAAATTTTCGTTTGATGACTCGGGCACACCAGATATTTCCACATTATTGAGTCTTGATCTTTGTTCCAGATCTATTAATTTTGTTTTTAATATATTACATTCATTTTGAAGTGGTTCAATTAGTTTAATTTTGTCAGTAATTGAATTTAATTTGGCTTCAAAATCATCAATTTTGTCGCAGCAGAACTCTACAGATTTTTTAAGATCTTTAAGTATATCCATGATTTGTAAAAGGGATGGTTGCTCATGCTTTGGAATGTCCTGATTTTGTTTATATTGTTTACAATCCCCACATAACCACGATAAACTATCAGATGAAATTAGCGCATTTTTAACAGACTCCGATATATCAATGCAGTTAATGTGAAAGCTTGCTGCGCATTTGCCTGCACACAAAACACCAGGATTTGTTCTACTTAGCTTAGAATTACATACTTTGCAAATTGACATTTTATTTATTTATTATAAATTTTTTTTTTTTTTTTAAATAAATGTAATGTTTCGTTTTTAAATATATTAAAGTAACAAGTTTAAATTTGTGTTTTTATTAAATTTTAGATTACTGAAGTAAACACACTTATGTTTGAACCAGTTTGAACACACAGTTTTTTAAAGACAACACGTTACAAATTTTAACTTTTATATGCAAATAAAGCACTACATATATATTGATATTATCAAATATATGTTACAGTTTTTTCAAATACGATATGCTTAATATGTTCACTGAATTTCAATTTATATATTTTACTTAAAACTAAAATTTAAATATGGTTTTTTATCACTGAACACTGCTAAATGTATCGAGCAAAAAAAAACACGTGTATACCGTTCACTTCACTATACTATACTATTTTTACTATATACTATATAGTACTATATATATATATAGTATAATATAGTATAATATATAGTATATAGTATATATATATAGTATATAGATAGTATATATATATACTATATATATACTATATACTATATACTATATATACTATATACTATACTATTTAAACAATATATTTTTGTATACTGTCCTGTATATTAGAGAATCTCTTGTTAGACAGTTTTACTTAAATAAATAAATAAATATTTTGATTTAATTATGTTTTTTGTATGTAATTCTTGAAAATAGTGAAAAGGATGAAACGATAGTTGAGTAATATACATTTTGTGAAACTAACCAAATATTTCTTTTAATAATAATCTTTATAATTATTTTTATTCTTTATTTTTTTTTTAAATGTTTCAAATGCCAACCACCGAAAAAGTAAAGGTTATAAAATTTTCTGTTAACAACAAATAAAGCAAATGGTTATATATATATATATATATATATATATATATAATTTTAATTAATATATTAAAATATTTCGGCAATATAAATCTGTCTATATAGTATAAGATAATACCTAATGTAATTGAAAAATCTGTAAAGCAAAAAGTTTAGAACTAGTAATTACTGGTAAATAAAATAACAAAGCTTTAGGATTTAATTTTGTATTAATTTTAATTAAAACTTGATGTTCCGATGTATTCTACGTACATCATCATCAGGAGAAATGATACAAATGACATATACAATAAATAAACAGATCATAGAAACAAGTTACTAGGTAACAAAACATATTCACATGTAAATATTCACAGTTGGTTTGTTATTAATCTATTTTAGTTTCGCATACTATAAAGTCAATTAAATTTAATCAAATTGTTTAATATTTGGTTTACAAATTTATCAGATTTATGTATGATTTTTTTATATTTAATTTCTAATGAAATATAATATTTTTTCTGAAGACAAATTAAATGTTTTTTACTAAACATTATTCTCAATTTTTTGCCTAATTAGTGTGACATTGCAGCTAAGAAAACAATGAAATTGACATATCCATCACATTAAGTATACTCATAACTAGTAAAAACATTTAACAAAAGATAATCAAGACACAAGTTTTAATAATTTTATTGTACCTAAGGCGGCAAACGTGGTACCCGGACAGATGTCACTGCTGTAGCGCGGAGTTACTCTATATACATAAACTCTCTCAGCGGGGTTATATTGCTGTCGTAAAATTTAGACCTATTTTGTGGTCGTTGTGGCAGATTTCTACGACGTTTAACGATGCTATATATTGACGCGTTTGTCTCTCTTTTATCTTCTGCTAACAGATTTGCTTTGACGCCCGGTTTTTTTTCCGTGTTTGTTCATAAAATAAGATGTTTAGATGTAGTTACATTAAATGCAATGATGCTGTAAATTTGATGTCATTTGTAAACAATTGGCAAGGAATTACGTTGATATTTTTATCGTAAATAAGAAGTTAAAAATTGTATATGATTATACCATTTTTCCAAAAAATAGTGATAAGAATAACTTTTCATTTATTTATTTTTTGTGCGAATATATTTTTACTTATTTTATATATAATATTTCTTTGTTAATTGAATATGTAGTAGATAATTGTTTGGAGTACTTATCTTGTAAAACTGAAATTATCAGTTGTATTTTGCATATTATACAAACATTTTGAAATATATATATATATATATATATATATATATATATATATATACACGTATAACTTAAAACCGGGAATATTATAATAGTTCATTATAATCTTCGGACTCTTATGGTACAACCGCAAGAAGAAAACAAAAATTATTAAAAATTATAATAAAATAAAACGGTTTTAGGTTTAAGTTCTGTATTAATATTTATTAATAATCGACGTTTCGACGAACTGAATGTCTGTCTTTATCAGTTTTCCTGATTAAAATGGATGAATTCGTTCATTAATAAATATTAATACAAAATTTAAACCTAAAGCCGTTTAATTTTATATAATGAGTTCTGAAAGATTTTTTTTGCTGTAAAAAATAATAATATTTCTAGAATAAAACGATATTATTACACATACAAGTATTTGTTATTTCGGTATACAAGGTGTTTACGGTTTTCTCTATATCCTTTTAGAAGGCGATAGTTTACCTCAAAAGGAGTCAATATACCTTAAAAGTCTTAGTAAAAATCGTCTCCTAAGCGAGATAATAATTCTTTTGGTTTTTTGAATTTAACAATTAATTTGTTTTATCTACTAGTTAACCAGTATTGGTTCAATTGTTATTACGTTTGTTATTTGATTAGTAAAGTTGTTATCAGTAACTTACTTGTATTATCACCTTTGTTTGATTAAACATTCTATTATTATTATTTTTTTTTTAACAACATAGTAATAACTTCAATCATCTTTTGTAGTGGACAATACTGTTTAAAACAAATTAATCGTTTAATGTAAAAACTAAAAGACGATTTTTACTACGGCGTTTTAAGGTTTATCGACTCCTTTTGAGGTGTACCAGCGCCCCTTAACAGAATACAGAAAAGACCGTATGTATATTTAACGAATTATATTTCGATTCAATTTGTGAACGATTATAAAATCAACTGTCATACAGTTTTCGTATTTAAAAATGCTACCATACTTCAAATAAAAACAGAAAAACAAACAAAACGTAGCCTGTGCTCTATTTGAACCGTAATGAGATTCTTCACTAGGAATATTTTAATTGAAAGTTAAAGTGGCATTGCGCGGTCCGTCGAACGGGAACGAATGAAACGAACGGCCGACGTTTAGGTTGTTCTCGCACGTTCATCGAATGTCGACGGCGCGGCGGAATGGGTTTAGTGGGAAAGGGGATGAGTGGGAGAGGGTATGCGTCGCCGAGTGACAAGGCGACGCCGGAGCTGCCTGCGCTGACTGATTGATTGCTTCGGTGGCACGCCGAGTTTGGGGGAATCAACGTCGAGACGGGCTACGCGATCCCATACCGTAAACTCTATCTCGTGCAACAACCGACCTAACCTTAGAGTACGGAACGGTATCATTCTGATTTTTGCTGTTAAAAATATTAAATATTGTTAGGAATATAATGCGCGATTTTGTTAACAAATTGAAGTGATTTAATACTTTAATTAATTATAAATAATGCGGCTATGTATAAGAATATATTCGTTACACAATATTTTGTAAAATTAATTGTGACAGTTAAATACATTTAAATATTTGTTGACCATTCTTATTTTAATTACAGTAGATTGTTTAATTTAAATCATTTAATAACAATGAAATCTTTTGATTATAAACATATATTTTTATTTCGTTATTAAAAAATATTTATACTAGAATTTTTTATTGTAGATATAGATCTATAAAGTAAAAAAAAAAATGCAAGAGCAATGCTGTCATATATTTGACACTATTTTGTCTTATTTTATAAATCTAGAAAGGAATAAATAAATTTTATTTAAAACACTAAATTATTTTTATTAACAAAACTTTATTTGTCTAATCAATGAAGAATTATTGACTCAAAACTAAGCAATAAACTTACAGTTTATAATAAGCTCCAAACTTTAAGCTATATATATATATATATATATATATATATATATATATATATATATATATATATAATTTTAACTCTGCCATTTGCCTGATGAAGGAAATAATTTTTTTCCGAAAGCTTGCAATTTGAATTGAGTTGTTTTTATTTTTGACTGAAAATCCCACGAAACTAATAATATAAACATTTACAGTCACTAAAACAAATATATATATATATATATATATATATATATATATATATATATATATATATATATATATTCCGAACTTCACCATAATTTATACTACAAATATATATCGCAACATATTATATTAAATATTAAAATATATATTAATATAAAATTAAATATTACTCGTAAAATAAGTGAATCTAAAATATTAGTTTAGGCAGAAGTGGATTTATAATTTTGCCTTTGCTAGATTATGGTAAATATTAGAATTAATAGAATTGCATTGGGCCAACAAATTATAAGAATATCAGATTCAACATATATAATTTATAAATTTGTTGGCTGGTACAACTAGTACGGTTTTTGGACATTTTATTTTTTATTTGTTTATTCCGGCTATATGACAATTACAATGTTTTAAAACCGGTATTAGTTAAAACTAATTTTAAAACCAAGCTTGTAATATCAATCGTAGAAATTAATCGTCAATCAAAATTTGATGTCCTAGCTATATTAATTATAAAGTATCATTTGTCCAATTACAGATATTATTAATTAATAAATTATTCTAGCATTTTAACTTACGCATTTCAAGTAAGGATATTTTGCATCGCTTATCCAATTCTTAGTCGTAGACTTACGAAAGAAGGAAATAAAAACCCGTAAGTTTATTCTCACCGGAGTTATTCATAAACGGGCGCGCGCCAAATCACACAAACCGTCTGGCAGTATTTAGTTATCTTGGTTTTGCAGTAGCAGCAGGCCGCAGCAGGAAGAGAAAAGCACTGGCAGTATAAAGTTTTTTAAAACTACATCCATCCGAAAACATTTATCAATATTACTGTGCATTCCGTGTGTCTTCCGTTCCCGTTCGGTCTCGCTCTGAAACCGGGCTCGGATCTCCCGGGTCCCTGCGGCGTCTCACGCCGTAATGAACGTCGCGGCGACTGAATATTCAGGCGCTAGCATTACAGGAGAGAGAAAAAAAAAAGCAGTAATCGTGAATTGTCGTTGTGGTCGTTTTTACAATGAAACTGATAAGCTCGGCTTAACTTGTGGAAAGAATTGTTAGAGTTTCGAAAGGATTTGATTTAAAGATGATGTATATTTTTAAGAAAATGTAATTTTCATGTAATATTGACTGAAAACTATTTTATTCTTTTTTTAAATTACTAGGATATATACACTGCAAAAAATTGATGTAAATTTATATATTCAATAAATGTTTTTTTATATTTAATATTACGTCAATTATTACAGAAAAAATTACAAAATTCTGATATTTTAATGTTAATAGTTCTGTAAAATTATATAAATATACATTACTTTTTTACAATATAGACTATATTGTGTCATGAGTGCGAAAGTTACCTATTGCACGAGTTGTACAATATACTTTTTCTACGACCAACAATAATTATTTGATTTGTGCAAAGTACTCGTACAACTTTTAATGATGGTCGTAGAAAAAATTATTTTAACTATCAATATTTTTTTTTATTTAGTTAATTTAGTTGTCATTTAATAATAGAAACATAGATCTGTTTTCTCACTTCACTTTTGAAAATGCTTTTTGTCAAAATTACTTATGACATTTACTTAAAATTACCTATTAAGTAACTTTAATTAGTTTATTTGAATTTTATAATATTAGATATAATAAAATTTATCAAAAATAGAAATTATCATATTTGATAAAAGGTAGAAATAAAAATGTATTTTAAAGCAAAAAATAAAAGCAAATTTTCATAAACGAAAGAGGTGGGAATACAGATCATAGAGGTTCTAAAATTGCAAATTTAACTTTTGCTATATGACGATTTAAAAAAAAGTTAATGATGCTTTTCCAGAAATAATAAATATTAACTTGTAATATTTATTATATTCAATTAATTTATTTTAGTATTTCTTCAATATACATTTTATATTTTTTGGAATAACCTAAAATTATTAGGTAACAGGTTTATGTAAATAAAAAAATATAGGTTTATATAATAAATTATAAAATTTAAATACTTAAATTTTAACAACTATTTAAGATAAATTAAAATAGTACATAAATAGCAATTAACTAGAGAGTTGCTACAATATCACTATATTAATAAGACACTATTTATTTCGAAATAGCAACAAAAAATCCACGACCAAATTATACCAAGTTTTTTCAATTTTATCACATATATCTACATATTACAAACACTGACATGACATAATTACAAGGTGTTGTAAAAATGATAAATGATTTTTCAGCATAAATATTTTAGAATAAACGTTTAACTATAATTAAAATTATTAACAAAATTAATTTTTCAATATCATTTTTTTTTTATATTTGTAAACGTGCATAATTCTATACTTAATAAAAATATAGATCAAAAATGTTAGTAAATTAATCAAATTGAAATAAAAATTTTAATATATTTTGTCACGTGCATAATTTCAAACACAGCGGCAAAAGTACGTAGTTTCAGAACTTGTTTATTAAGTAGTTATGTTAAATGTTAAATACATAAAAAAGTAAATAACAAAAATACATAAAAAATATAATAAAAGTTATTTACCTGTGTCATGGTTCCGGCGAACTAAAAACAAAGAAAAAATTCGAATCAAAGTTAAGAAACATTTTATTAAATGTAAATTATGATATTGAAATATTTTTTATGTAATTTTTTATTAAGTAAATAATTGAATATAGGTCAAATGGTTTGTAATTATAGGTAAATATATGTGTAATAATTTCAATGATTACTTTAGATAGTATAAATGATTATATTATAATATAAAATTTATTTTGTATATGTATATACGAATATAGTGACATTAGCAGATCATTATTTTGATGTTACAGTATTTACCTAAAATGATAATTTGTAACATTAACAACTCGTTATACGTTTATATGATTAGCGTTATTTAGTGCCTAGTTAAACAGCACTTAACAGCCAATTAATTGAATATCTAGTTTTTTTAGCACATCACTTTTAATTTAGAGCTATATTTTTCAGCGTTTCTTCATCTAACGATCATTTTTCAATCAATTTTTAACTGTTTTTAATTATTTTTAAATTTGATGTAGATTAAAGTTGTACATATATATTTAATATTTATGTATTATATTTTTTGAATATACATGTTAATCAAGTTAACATAAATGTTATTTTAAAAGTAATGTATTTTTTTTTCAAGCGTATCAAAATATTGATATTACGTACTATATTGCCTATGTAAAAATAAGTTACAATAATGAGAACATTATTTGACAGTAGTTACTTACTATATACATCACTGATGGCAGTACCAAACATGACTGCTCGGTGTATTTAATCCAACATCACCGATGTCAGTAAATTACACTTAGGTTTGACATATTTTTACAATCAATGTGTTCTATTAGACACATTTTTAATTTACTAAAAATTATTGTATCTTTGACACATGGTTTATGAAATGTAACAAATAACTATGTTAGTTTTAGGCTTTTAAAAAAGATTTAAAATAAGATGGTTCGGGCATGTTGAGCGAATGTCTAATGAACGTTTGGTTAAAAAGATTAATTTGAATGATTTTGATGGTATACGTTTGGTTGGACGTCCGTTGAGTAATTGGAGTGGTATGATTGAGAGTGTTTTGTGTGAGCGAAAGTTTACAAGTAGTAGGAATAAAAGAGCATGTATGAAAGGAATTATGAATGTGGATGAAGCGAAAGTTGCTTGTTTGGATAGGAATGTTTGGAGGCGACTGATTTCGGGATGATAAAAAGAGTTTATGCCACACCCTTTTGGGTACATGGCGTGATTGTGTATGTATGTATGTATGACATTTTGTCTATTAAACTTGAATGAGTTTGATTTAATATCCTTTTCCAAATTGACTGATACTTACAAAAATATCTTTACCAGTCACTTTCATTCACATATATATAATTTTTCTAAATTTTACAAAAATTAATGTAGAAAAAATTTTACTAATTTTTGGAATCTATTACCGTAATTTATTATTTTAAAATTTGGAATTTTAGTTTTAAAATTTTTTCAATAGATATTAACACAACAGAATCCAGAAAGTAAAAAGTATAAGTATTGTTTTTTAATTAGAAATTTTAATCAGAAAACATTTTTTCGAAAATAAGTCGTTGCAATATTCAAACCAATGTAAAATCGATAACAAAATTAAAAATCACCAGTTATTCCTCAAGTCAAGTCATTAGCGGGAGTTTCAAGTATGTCCATTTTACTGATTGCTTGCATTACGCCCGAAGCAGGCGCAGCCTACTGCCTGCATATTGCTTGATTCGTGCGACGCGCCGTCACATGTTACGGCAGATGACGTTGCTGACGAAGCGATGTGCTTTTTTTCGTCAACTTTTTTTTGCTTCTGCCATCCGTACACTGTGTTTTGTTTTATTTCGTTTTTGTCTCAGTGCGTAATGGAGGGTTTTCGATATTTTATGACATGCGTAGATGATTTTTTACACAACCGACCACCATGCGAGTTAATATTTGCTGCATATCGACATGTTAAAATACACTTAAAAACTTGTTCGGCTATTTTTTTTTTAAATTAATTTCTGCCCGCTGCTATACGTGAAAATGACAAACTGCAATTATAAAATAAGCCGCGTTTTTTTTTAAGTAATGACATTAATTTTCTGTCTGTTTGTATTACAGAATTTAAAGTGAAAACTTTCATTTTTAAAATAATATTTCGTCAGTTTTTCCACATGTGAATTCTAATTTTTCATAGGTTATGAATAGCGTGTTAGAAAGAGTAACTTTATATATTTTACTAATTACAAGTCATTAATTAACTAAATGTTAAAATAATTAACGACTCATTAATTTAATATGACGCTAATATATGTCACATTTTAATACTTTTTCTCGTAGTAAAAATGTCAAATTCCGTTGATAAATAACATGACAGGAAATATCGAATTTTGAAGAATTGATATTTTGCGTAAGAGTTAATACAGTAGTTCTATTGTTTCTTTTGCGATATTAAATTTTAGACATTTTATCACCATGACTTTTTATTACGTTATTTTTTATTTTATATTAATTATATTATTATTTAGACATATTAATTTAAAAATGGTATAATACCGACAATTATATATATTATATTATCGTTAAACAGTGTAATATCGGTATTCCTTGAAATAACTATTTATTTCATAAAATACCGTTCTAGTTCATTTGTATAGTCCTGGCTCTTACAACAGTTACGTTGTCTTAAAACCGCTATTAGTTAAAACAAATTTTAAAACCGAGATTGTGGTACTAGCCATTACGATATTTTTGCATTTGCCTCGGTCATCAACTTCCAATCGTGTGATAAAGTGTTTATTTATATCCTAGATACATAAATAATTTTCATGATCATTTTTATTTTTACGTTTTTATTATATGAATATGCAGTAGTATATTTGAGAAAACAATATGACAATTTAAAAACATAATTTGAATTTTCTATTTTAAAAGTGATATAAGTTAAATTTTAAGAAAATCAATAATATTAGAGTTATAATTACAGTTATATTTTTGTTTACAAGAAATCGGAGAAAAACTGTTATGCTTTTACCAGAAGCACAATGAAATAAAAAACTTTTAATATTACAGTACAAAAAAAGACAAATAAAACTGTTTTAGGTTCAAGTTCTCTATTAAAATTTATTTATAATCAACATTTCGACGAAATTCAACGCTCGCCATCATTCTGATGAATAATAATATTATTAATATTAGTAACGTTTAGCAAATGCAGGTATACAATAAAATTATGGAAAATACTTCTTGATGAATAAGCATAAATTAAACAAAAAAAATAGATGTCTTTGAAATTTTATTAAACAGCTGTCACGCGCAAGACAATATGGCCGCCACTGCCACCTGAAAAAGAGAGAGAAAGACATCTCAAGGCCATGTTTGAATCTCTCTCTATGAAATAATCCGGCTTATTATGTCGTTTATGACTCTGAATCGCCTCATCACAAAAACGTCTCTCGTAACATCAGCTTGTTTCCTGCCACATAGCATTCAAAACATTCTAAGAAAAAAATCTGTTCGTTTTATGCACTTGTACATACATAACATGTCATTATATCACAAAAAATACAATTTTTAATATACATTCTTTGTTTTTATTTAATTTCATGTTTTTAAAATGATTAAATCTCTTACAAGTTATTTTCAAAATAATACAAAATATTTTTAAAATTAAATTAAATAGCTTTTAAATAAATTTATGTAATAAAAATTTATATTTTTTTTTTAATAATTTAAGTTATATAAATTAATAATAACAAAAATTTTAAAAAATTCAAATAGTTTTAATATGAGTAATATGTAATATTTTAAAAATCACTGTCATTCAACAAATAGAAGTATTTCCGTTTTAAATATAAATATAGAAAAAAAAACATATATGCTTACTGTGTTGACCACCAGAGAAAATTAATTAAACGTAGGTAGAATGAACGGGTACAGAAACGCAAGTTCTATTCAAACATCAAATAAGTAGCCAGTGGATGCCGCAAGCAGATTCTTCATTCATTTCTACAAATATATTTATCACCCAGCGACTGACAATATCTATTCTTTTCAGTTTTTTCTACTACTGTATTTGAATGTGTTTGAATTCTATATACATAAAAGATTAGAGAAGTCATACCTAGTTGTTAAAAGTTAGTCTTGTGTAGAAAAAATACGATGTGTGGGGTAAATCAACTTAGAATTATGTTTGTTCAAAATAAATTATAAACAAATAAAATAAGAAGATTAAAAACTATTTTTTAAGAATAACACGCGTATGTAAATATGTATATTTAAAAACTAAAATACATTTTAAAATATTTGTAATATAAAACTATATACTAAATTTCTGATTAATAATTTATTTATGCATTTGATGAAAACAAATAAAAACAGGAAATATGTTCTAGAAAAATAACTATTTTACTATAAATTATTTTCTTAACTCGTTGTATATGAAATTACACTAAGTTTTATAAAATTTTAGATTAAAAAACTATCTGCATAAGTTTCTAGATCAAATTTTAGATCTTTATTTTTAGTTTCAAGTTACAGTGGTTTAAAGTTTAAATATGAAGAAAATTTTCATATAAACTAGCATAAGTCAGAATTACACAGTGATAGATATTACCATTAATTCTTTATAAAATATATAAAATAGAGGTTTTGCGATACTGTTTTTATATATCTCAATATGGCAAAAAAAAAGAGAGGTGAATTCTTTTCCAAGCTGACAACATGTTAATACGCAATTTACACAAATATATAATTAAACAAAAACAATTCATTATCTCAATTTACAATAAAAATTTAAGAAAAAACAAAATGCTTATAATAATTTTACGAAATAATTACAATTTGTAACTCATAAATAATTAGTTTTAACATAGAGTGTTTCATGGAGAATTATCACATTTTTTGAAATGGTTATTGTATATTAATTAAAAAAAAAATTATTATGTGTGATTTAAAAAGAGTATTAGTTTATAAATTAATATTGTAAATAAATAAAAGTTACAAAATGTAAAATTATACAAAACTAAAGTCTTTTCCGATTCTTGTAAGAAAATAAAATAATTTCTGTTAAACTACAAACAATAATTTAAAAAAAGCGATATACCTACATATTTCTAAAACTAAGCTTTCATTATCAGTAGAAAAATATAAAGCTGAAGTCCTAATCAGTGATTTAATGTTACACAAATACTCAACGTACCCAGTGATCAAAGATCTTTTTGGTTAAATAAAATTTTTGGCAGTTTCATCTGATATTTTTTAAGCAGTTTAATATATAAACTATAAATATATTAAATTATTGATCTATCTAAATAAAAATTTTAAAGATTCATTAGCCAAACATTAAAATAAAAATGATTGAAAATTCGAAAGATACTTATATAGACACAAATAATTAAACCTTTTTCATATGTTTTAGCATAAAAACTGATTCAATGTAAATATCACAGTAAAACAAAACAAAAAATAGAATTTTCTAAATTAACCGTGTCAAATTTTGTCATAATTAAATTCGTCACGAGAAAGTCAATAGTCTACACTAAAAAACCTTGCAATCCGCAAAACAATTGCTTGTTGCATTGCAATCACAGCTAGCTCTGAAACTCGCCCATTCAACCATTGTTATTTTGCGTATATATAGCAAAATATTTACTAAGCACCGGGCATTTCATCACGACGCTTCGCCCGTCATCTTTACGGGCGTTCGTTTCTTTTGTCGCGAGTAAAATAATTTTTCTTAGTTTTTTGCTGGCGGTACGTTTGCCGGGTTGCTCTATGCCTCATTTATATTAAAAATGAACTGTCGCAGCCACTGACGACGTCGCTTGGGCTATTTCAGCCCTATTTAATGCCGCTATGCAAGCATCTCGGTCCCGGCCCGGCTGCGTCGCGACGTCTCTTATTATTATTATAACTATTTTTCTTTTGCGCCGTGATTTGATAAATTGTGTCGTCGGCGAGATATGGTCAGCGCAGCGATGTGTATCTTTTGAATAGTGATTGTATGCATATTGTTGAACAGCGAGCGCTTGTTGGGAATTTAATTTTCTGCATATTTTACGAATGCTTTTTGGAATGTTTTGAACTTAGATAAATTGATGTTTGATTCCATAATATTTTATTAATGTAATTTAAACTTTTGTTTACAGTTGGTGTCAGATGTCATTAACTGATTTTTATATTTTTGAAT
Organism: Clivina fossor; assembly: GCA_963966155.1. Lineage (NCBI taxonomy): Eukaryota > Metazoa > Arthropoda > Insecta > Coleoptera > Carabidae > Clivina > Clivina fossor. Next base: position 7,437,258 of record OZ014564.1, on the reverse strand, counting down.
AAACCAGTTAAATCAATTAAAATAATACATACTACACTTTTTTAAAAAGTTTTTGTATCAAATATTAAAATAAAACTCGTATCTTTAATTATTAAATAAGGAGTATAGTTTAGCGATTTTTTTTATTCTTTATAATTGATTAGATTAATAATTACGTGGGTTAACTAGTTTAGAATAACGATAGTCATCTTTATATATTAAGGGCCATTAAGAATCATAAGGATTTTAGGCTATTGAAAATTTTTGGCAAATAGAATAGTTTACATTGTGTTAATATAAGTTTTATTTTATGAATATAAGTCATACTTAATAGTTTGTTAAATAATTTTAAAAAAGAAACCGTATATTCATAAATAAAAATTTTCAGGAGAATTAATTAAAGTGATGAGTAAAAAATTCAGATTTATAGATTAGTTCATTAAACGCTATACAGTAAATAATAATTAGGACAATTTTAACAAACTTTGGTGTTTCAAGAGATCCACTACTTAAATTTTGTTAATTAATCAAAGCACAATATTGTTAAATATGAATATGTTAAATTAATATGATAAAAAATATATTCTAACACTTCCCGATTTCAACACAATATAATATGTGAGATTTTAATAACAAATTTTCATTAACACACTTGAGAACACAAATATCTTAATTTGTTACGTGTACCTACATTCTTTGTTTACAACTAGAATCTTTTTTTAAATTTTTTCAACAACAGATAGTTTTTCCAACTTTTGGTAAATATAATGTGGAAATGTGTTATTACAAAATGTAAAACTTTAACGAACGTTTTCTCAAACTTGTGAATTCAAACTGCAAAAACTTTAACAATTTTTAGAATATTCTTTATAACAAATTATTCAGAATTTTATGCTCTTTCCAGTAATGGTAATACTTCCTTTTCCTTGGGCAAGTCACATATATATTAAAGTATAAATAATAATAATAATGAAAATATTTAAAAAAAAAACATACGAGTAATAAACATTAAACAATATATAAAAATAATTTATTTACATAAATGTAAATTTATGCTGTTAATTGTTTCGATAAATACTCTGTATATTTGAAGTGCCAAATATTTCCTGGGACCTAACACTCTAGATTTTTTTAGCATAAAGGAAAATCTTGCCCTATATTAAGAATAATGCATTAACATAAATGTCAATACTATTGAAAACTCTATATTATAAATTTGTCTAAGTAAGCATAATTATTTAATACTTTATATAAATGGACAATTAAAAATACGATAATCACAAAAGCGACATATTGAATAAGTTTACAGCTTAATAAAACTACAAAAATAGGTACTCATTACAGCTTATTGAATGATAAAACATTAGTCTTTCTTTCTATATCGAAATGATAAGCAAACTATTCAACGCGATTTGTTTAGTTCTTGATTTCAACACCGTGTCGCATTTGTAGTGCAGGCCAAACAAATGAATGCGCAGGTAGATTCTTACTTCTTCTTGGTCCAAACGCAATCACTCATCTTTCCATATGAAAAGTCTCACCTTGGTTTTATTTTATTTCGTTTTTAACGGTTGGTATTAACAAGTTAAATGTTTTCTTATCAATTCACGTCCGTTCTAAATAGTCTTTGTGCCATATATTCACTATTTTTTTTTCTTTTCTTCATTTTCTTACTTTTTTTCCCCGTTTGTTTCTTACCTACCATAACCTCAATTAATATAAAGAATGTTGCTATGCAACTAACATCATGATAGATTGACTGAAATCAAGGCAGCCTTGGTCGGACATTTTCGAACAGATTTTTATATTATCAGTGACAGTTTAAAATATGATTTTAGATCGACTAATTTTCTTTATGTTTCTCTTGTATTATAAATGAATGATTACTAATTTATACAAAATATAGCCTAGTAAACATGTGATATGATGAATAATTTTTACATGTGATTTATTAAATACGTAGATTACAAGATTATTTATGTGCATTTATGCAAGAACATACATATTATTACTGTTACATATTTATTGACTTAATATGCAAATTATTGCTGTTGTTGATTACTTTTAGAATGTAAATTTGTGTTAATAGTATAATTTATCTATATTATATAGTCATAAAATCATCATAAATATAAAATTATATGTAAATATAAAAATATTATTTTAAAACTTTTTATTAAAATTTTGTCTAATATTTATTTGTTTAAATTTCAAAAAAATAGTAATATCGTTAACGTAGTAATAAATCTTTCAAAACTTTTTTTAAAATAAAAAAGCTTTAAGATTTAGTTCTGTAATAATTTAAATTAAAAATCGATGTTTTGACGTACTATACGTACATCATCAAGAAAATGATACAAATACAATAAATAAGTAGAACATAGAAACAAGTTACTTGGTAACAAAATGAGTAACTATATATTTTCTAATTTTAGTTAATTAATTTTTTATATTTTTATAATAAAATCTATTTAAGTTCCTTGATTGATCTGCTATGTTTTTCTATGTTCATAGGTTGTTATAATATTTAATATACATATTATAGTCAATCTTTCTATTTATTTTAATAAATTTTATTCTACTCGATAAACACTTTTCAAAATTTCAAGCAGTTAATAGAAATCCGCCAAACTATTCGACATTATTAAATCAAAATATCAATCCCGGCTGACATCCAAGCATCATACAAAAGCCTCGTTGTTTTCGTTGAACTACGTTGTTGTGGGGGTGGTAAATAGTTATTCGGCGGTGGCGGTGGCGGTATACGGCCCCCCCGGCTTGCTGCTATGCCACGGCCGTCCAGGCATGATTCGTTGTTCATATATTGTGGCCGCACTGACCCGTTGATGGTCACTGGGGGTCACTATATGATAAATGGTGTTTCGGATTGTGCAGCGATTGTCTATGTACAATATAGTACACAGGGCTTTAAGTGTACAATATGGTTGGGTTTATTATTATCGAGATTTATTTTTCGTGTTTTGTTTAAGATCGGTTTGAACTTTAGAAGTGTTGAAATTTATAGATTTATTATATTGTTTGTATGCAATATATTATTAAAAATTTAAATACTTTTTCAGAATACTTTCCATAGAGTGTTTTTGAAAGAAATATAAAGAAAAAGATTGCAATAATTCTATTGTATGTACTAAGAAAAGACAAGCTCAAAATGCTTTCATATACGTCTAGTATACTGCTCACAATTGTACTGTCTGAGAACGTATGCTTATTCTTTATTTGTCTTTTTTTGTAACATATATATATATATATATATGTTATTATTTTCTAATTGTATGTTTATGTTTAAACAACTCTTCCTATATTTGTATTCTATCTTCATGTCTTAAACATAACCTAATATTTGATTCTCATTTGAGGACTTGTTTTTAAAATGGATTTGAACACCGGACTATGTGTAATGTATACATAGTATTGTTACATAGTATTTATAAAGAAAAAATGACGCATGTTTTTTAAATTATCAGGATAAGTATACTTTCAATCCGACTTGTTTATCTCAAATGAATTGAAGCGTCTTTATAAGTCCTGTTTTGTAGAGAACAGATTTGTAGCCGATTGAAATTTTAATCCTAATTGGTTATCTCAGAGATTGAATATGATTTACCAATTTTGATCGAATTAAAATAATAATTAATAAAATTACTTGTGAGTAATAAAAAAAAATAATACTAGATTCGATCGTTCGAATCCGGTGGCTGGCGTTTCTGTTTGTTATAAAATAAAAAAATGCCACAAGACCAGACATTAATTAAACAAAATCAGGCACATCAATTTGATCAAATATTTGTCTTAAAAACAACAGTAGTTTAGATTACTGGTTGGAATTCGTCGCTGCTCTAAGCGAACGCACGACTTGCAGGTTCAAAAAGTGTCTAAATGAAGATCACGAAACAAGTATTTTGGTACTGACGGTTAAGGCTCTTTTAGGACTATCGTATCAAGTATGATGTTGATTTGAAAAACGTAATATAAAGAAAAGTTAGATAAAATAATTTTCCTAAACTGGAATACAAAAGAAAAAATTTAAAATTAACATAAAATGAATACTGATTTTTAAAAATATTAAGTAATTTCTAGATACACGCTGACAAAATAAAATATACAAAACAAGAAATACAAAATTAAGAAGAAATATTTGAAAATTATATATCTCTATAAAATAATTAATAGTATCTGACAAGCTCCAGATATGAATAAAATATTTATAAATTTATATTATAAAATAATAATCATTTTTTCAATCAAATTTTTATCGCTATTCTCCTATAACAAATGCGTGGAATTGTGCCATACTTAATCACTCTATCACATGTTTTAAAAAAAAATTACATCACATATTAACTTCTTCTTAAAAACCAAACAAATTACACGCGCTGAAAAATCGTATTTTAATTAACATTTATGTCTTACATGTCGTGAACTTTTTTCTCCATATACATATATTCTTTTTCTTTAAGCTTTTTTTTTATCAGGCATCTCAAACGTTTTCGCATACACACCATGTATACACACTAACACACTCTAATGAACAATATAACCAATTAACGCCAAGTTTTATTAACACTTAGTGTTAATGAGCAGCTATTCGGACACGTATACACACTGTGCGCCTGTCTGTTTGTCGGTGAGCCGTGTGACATCGCGCAGGAAATAATTTATTTTCGGTGTGTCAGATCGTCAGATGTTTGTGTATGTGTGTCGTGTGTATTTCAACTGTCTAAAGGAGATCGCAACTATTTATAGATTTATTTCATGTTATGTTATTTTATTTTTATATCGGGCGAATCGCCGTGTGAATATAAATTGCATACAGACATGAAAAGGTAGATAGGCTTTTTTTTCTAGTGTTCATTATTTTTATTTTGTTAGAAATATTTTTATGTAGGTCATGTTTGTCTACGACTGTATTTTTAAATGTTATGTTTGGAGTTCCTGAAAAATATATAAATAAAAATTTAACATGCTCAGGTATTTCTTCAATGAACACAAAAATAATTTTTAAATTCTGGCTAACTATAACTGTATTAATTAAAATATAATTTCATTTTTACAAGTATAAACTACAAATATACGATGAGAAAGTTAAATGTAGATGAAATTGAGAATGTATAAAAAATATTATATAAAAAGTGTTTTGAACGTAAAATTTCCAACAAAATAAAAACACTTATTTTAATATTCTTGATTTTAATATTTATCATATGATTTGTTGTACTCGTACATACAAAAATATAAGTTAAAAATGCATATTTATTGAATAAGGAAATAATATAAAAAATATAAATTGAAAAACTATAATTGTTTTCTATTAATTAAAAACGAAAAAAATTTCTGTAGTGCCTACTATAGAACTTATAGAAGATACAGAAATCTAACTTTACAACCGATAAAAATATGATGTAAAATAAACAGTAAAAGCCCTCTTATAAAAAAAAAAGTTGTTCAAAATGGGTTTATCTATAAATTTATCAAATTTTATTAACGTTTAAAATCTGTTATTATTTTTGCAATAAGCAATAATAAAAATAAATAAATAAAATAAAATTTTTAGACGATGATTTTACTTGTAAAAATTATTTTGGAGAATTTTAGAAAAGTTGATTAATGATAGGATTTTGTGTATGTATATCTATGTCGTCTCGTTCTGCTAATTATATTTAATAAAAGAATTAAAACATTATGTATTGAATTTATAGTAGTTTTAATAACAAGTTTAGCACCATAATCCTATAAATTTTACTTTTTAAAAAAATGTGTCTTTAATAGATTTTGCATTTTAATTTAAATCGTTATAGTACAAAACGTTAACTAATTATTTAAAAATTATATAAATTCCAAAAAAAAATACAAGCAAAAATGTTTCATTAAACTTTTGCAACCAAATCCAAAAATTCCACCCTCTGTCCAGTCCATTCATCGCATCTCATCTCGATCGTACGATCACAACGAACACCCACTCGTGTCGCACAGCATCTCAATGATTAATAGACACAATGACGTGTACTAGAAACAATTATGAGTACACGATCGGAGGACAGCTCCGACCGGCACTCCGGCTGGGCAACGGTGTGGGTTGAGAGTCCGGGCGTTTCGACCCCCGGGTCCTGGCCACTCCGGTCCCTGTGCGTGCGTTAATTAATCCGCGTCCCGACGACAACAACCGGATACAAGCGCACGAAGGGCGGGGGGAAAGCGGGTGCGACAGCGATTGTCGATCGAGAAATGAAGAGCATAGCGAAAGCGCATCTTGTCATAAATCAATGCGTGGGCCCGCAAGATGACGGGATGCTCTACATATTGGAATTGCGAGATGGTATAATTTGTTTAATATTGTCTGCTATGTGAGTATTTTGCTGGTTTTATTCTTACAGTTTTTCTAGCATTGCATATTAAAAAATATTTTGCGTAATATATAAATAACAAAACGTAAATAATTTTTTTATAAAATTATTATAATATGCACTTTTATAATAAAAATAAAAATTCAAAATAATATTCAAGATGGATAGCGACGATAAAAAAAATTAATTAAATAAAGTAATCACAAATGATATCGCATGCATAACAAACCTAAAAAAAAGAATGTCAAAATTTTATGATTGTAATAATTTAATAAAAAATATTATACCATTGATGAAATGTCATCCTGTTTCTCTGAGCGAAAATTTTGTTTTACCTTTTTTCGAAAATATTTTAACGTCCGTCATTCGTTTCAGTCAGTTTGCGTTGTAACAAAAAAACATTATAGTTGCATAGATAGATTGTTACAATCGTAGTGAATTTCAGAATACCCGTTTTTTATCTTGATGCTTCAGCTTTTTTATATTTGTGATTTGAATTAAACAGGAAAAGTCCCGATAACATACGGAAATAATGTGACATTGTGTGAAAATTGCTCATTTTTCGTATAAATATATTTATGCATATTGTTGTTTCGCTTTGAAAAAAAAATCAAATGCTTATTGTTCATTTTTTATCACACAAATGATAATAGTAAATTGACATTTGAGGTTGTTTCAAATATTTAATTATAAGTTTGTTGAACTGTTACAATTACGATATTAAAATTATTTTAGTTTAAAAATTTTATTAGTTGATATTATTTGATTTTTTCTTATAATTATTTTTTCTATACATTGTTAAGTATCTTTACTAAGTTTATCAGTAAATGTTACTAATAAATCCTTTATCTGACCTAGTATCAAACGCCCGTATTGCGAGTTTGGTACTAGAATTGGTTTTAACTAAACCCGGTTTTAATATAATGTAACTGTCATAAGAATAGGAGTAAACAAATGAACTACAACACCCAAAACCTAATCTTTTAATACCAGACAGTATCTTTAAATATATTATTTTTTATGAACGACCGATTACTTAAAAACTTTTTATTTGATCTAGTAACAAACTTTTCAAATGTGTTGATGTTTTCTGAAAAACGTTTTTTAATATTATTACATTTACTAATTACTTTAGTTATACATTTACTAGAAAACATTTACGTCTACTCTACTATTTATTTTTACTGTATACATTAAACAAATTCATACATGCATACAAAAAGCAAAACGCGTATGCAATGACAATATGTCGTAACCCACAAAATAATCCAAAATCACTTTTTGGTATTTTCCAATAGAGGACACATCTAAAATATATATACAGCAGTATACAATACGTCGTAGCCCACAAAAATTTATTTTTGGTATAAATTTGCTATTACTATTATCGCAAACCTAATGCTGATCAAACTCAAACAAAGAAGTTTTTTGCATGGACGATATATGTAAATGAGTTAATAATTAATATTTTAGCTTATTCTAAAAATGATAAAATAAATAAATTATGTATAACAAAATTCTTTTTCTGTAGTCTTTATGAGAAGTTTATAAAATTCAAATAAAATAATTTATTACACATATTGGTTTATCAGTAAAATAAAATTCTAATTCCAATTATTAGTATTAAAACTTAAGTATAATTTTCATTATTATTCAAAAAAATTTTACGTACTAGATATATTTGATTATATTAATTTTTGCACGCACAACTATCTTCCCGGTATTCCTCATTTTCCTATAAATAAACTGCATTATCTAATTCACTTTCAGTTGTCAGTGAAGCGACGTCGCAGGACGTCAGGTTGCGCCATGTCATGTCGGCTCATTAGTCAGAAAGCTCGGCCGCCTCCCTCCTCCAATTCCCACTTCACCCCTTTCCAGTTCTATTCAACATTCAGCCATCCATTGCGTTATTTGTTTAAAAGCGTCGCGATGCTACCTCCAGGGAACGACAACTCCAACGGCTCCGGGTTCCCCGCTAATTCCAGACGCCATATTATTAGACTCCGCACAGCGGTAATGTACGCATGTAATTACAAGATTTCCATGTGATACGTTATCATACTAGGTTTTTTTTTTTAATATTGGCTTTATGTCGCGGTATGCGTGTAGCAACTGTTTTTATTTTTAGTGTGTTTTATGATAATAGAGAGCGTAGCCTACTTGATTTATTATGTATATGTGAAATCTAATCTCTTTCCGACGTGTTTTTTACTGTTTTGTTCGATTGTTGTATATTCTTGGAAATTTATTATTTTTTTTTGTTGATGACATATTCCATTAATGTTTACATAATACATGTTTGTGTATCACGGAAAAGTTTTCTCACAAATTTATTTAAATATTAAACTATTAATTTAATAACGATTGCCGATAAAGCAAATTTAATAATTTAATGTTCAAATAATTTCATATATTTGTTTACTGCATTTACCAATTTATTTGGAAATTTTTTTACATGCAATAGCTTTGTATTTGTTAATATTTTAATCAAATTTTTAAATTATATATTTATAAATATTTTTTATTATGATACTAAAATATTATTTTTTTAAATGTTTACAAGAAGTTTACACAAACAAAGTGAAATTTTAAATCAATCAATTAGTTTTTCAGAATAATTAATGACTTTAAAAATTAAATAAAAAAATAAGTTTATACAGCAAAGTTTGGTACGTAAATTATGAGGGGAGATGTAAAATTATATTTTTTAATAAAAAGGGGTATTTTCACAAATGGATAGCCCTAAATATTTATATCATTTAGTACCTATACCTAAAATTAAAAATATAAAATAAAATACACATTTTTAATAATTAAATATAATAAAACAAATATTAATATTTAATATTAAATATGTATGTTTTGAATCATATATTTTTTTCACCTAACAGTTGAAATTTGGGATCTAAGTTTGTTTGATGATTAGTGCTGAACTTAATTTGTATTAAAAAAGGTAGTTTCTGTATTTCAGTTGATCACTCTGACAGAAAACAGCAATTGTAGTTTACAATTTCTGTTTTAACAATCGCTCTAAATTTTGTAAAAAATCTGAGATTCCTAATGGCATGTTTGTTCGGAATAATACCGTTTAAAGTAGTGAACAATTAAATTGTGTCTCATTCGCATACATGTCGAATTGTTGTTAGAATTTAATTGTTTCAAGAATATCGTAGAAGTATTTCACGACGAAGTCATCTTTGTTGTGAGGGGTAACAATGGCGTCTATTTCAAGTACACACATATACCGCCGTGTCTATTGTTTTATTTCGGTGCTTTTACATGCAAACCTTCGTTCATTGTTTATCTAATAACATAATTATTCGACCGGCAGAAGAACAATACTAACACAATAAGACGAAAACTATGATTCGTGCGAAAAGTCGAGATGCCGAGAGAAATTTCATACAAATAAAATGTTAAAGAGCTTCACCGTACACTTGTAATTTTCTAATTTTTTCAGTCGTGTGATACGGGCTTTTCAAAATGACATCTTGTGAACCTCTACCTGCCATTATGATTATCTGTTTCCTGCCACAAAAAGATACCAGTTTTTCTCTGCGCCATCTTATAAAAATATAAATATAAACTGTGTAAAAGTAAAGAGCATTTTTTTTGAGATTATGTAAGTTTTAAATTACAGCATAGAAATAGATTGTAATGCAAAATAATAATAAAAATATCGGAAATAATTTTATGTGTGTTTTATTATTAAAAAAAAAAAAAGAAAACTACATATTTTCAACATACATAATGTACATATCTATACGTATTTATAACAATAATATTATTTAACAATAATGGTGGTAGCATCTATCTACTATCAGCTAGACGCGGTTATCGAATTAATCGCGCCTAGTCGCGCGATCAAGCGGATAGAATAAATGTATATTTTTTTTAAAATCACATAATACTCGAAACAAACCAAATGCTATTTACAAATTCTGAATAAAAAACAGGAATATCCAACAAATAATAGACATCGAAAACAGAACTCATGTAAGTTTCTCCTGTCTTCAAGTGATCTTAAGCAGCGTACAAAACGATCTCCGCGAATCATTTGCTTTGCTTTACGACCACATTGAGTTATGAACGTGTGTACGTTTGGGCGTACAGAGACCCCTGAACGAATCGAACTCCATACGAAACGTTACGAATAATTTGCATAGAATTATTATTATCTGTGTGCAGTTTAAATGCAGATCAGTGCCGTTTAAGTACTCGTTCAAATGAAAACCAAAACTTCGCGATTTATGTGTTTCAGATAAAGCAATGATTTCCGCCCGCGTCCGGAAACCGCGAAAAAGGAAAAATGCCCCCCTCCCCACTCCGTTTTGCTTCGTTTGTGATCCGCCATTAGTTCGGAAAAGAAGCACGGATCGATAGAATTGCTAATTTTATTACAAGCATTCGGGGAAGCAGAAAAACTCCGCAAACTGTGTTGTAAATAATTAACTTTAACCGGATATAAGGGAAACAGAATGGTTTGGTTCGCGGTTTGAAGGTACTGTTTGAATAAACTGCTTTTAGGGTCTTGTCGCCATATTTAATGTCGCTGTGTGAAACATGGTTTTCAAATTGACTGGCTTTTACGATTATCAGAATTAATTTTTTTCTTTCGTTTTTACTGACAATGAAGAAAATATGCGATTTTATTTTTGATTCTAGCAAAAATATTTTAATGTACTAAACACTAAGGCTAGTATTACAAGCTTGGTTTTTGAGTGTTTTAGTTTATTTGTTTAGTCATGCTCTTATGACAATTGTATTGTTTTAAAACAGGTATTAGTTAATACAGATTTTAAAACTGAGCTTGTAATACTAGCCAATGTGATGTGTTTGATATCAATATTTAATATTTTACTTTGCCATTGAAATGAGAAGAAATCACTAAACATTTGATCAGAATCTAATTTTAACCAACTATACTAAATTTCAATCATATTCTAAAATTTTCTTGTGTTTATCTTTATTTATTAAAAATTCTCTTTCTCATAATATACCAATGATCTGGTATATTATTAAAATAAATAACAATATATTTAAATAAAACAGTATCTGTTTGTTTCATTAAATTTTAGTGATATAAATTTTGTAAATAAAATTTGTTTCAAAAACCTATGAAAAAACATATTAATTTTATTTATTATTATGTACAAACTAATAAAAACAATCAAATTATGAAAAAAAATGTTATATTATTTCATTGATTATTTCACATAAATAAAATCATTTGTAATAAATTAGATAGGAAATATGAAAGAATAGAGATACGACTAATTTTTAATATTAATGAAAAGAATTTATTACAGCTGACTCTTTTAATGGAGACATTATGAAAATGCATGACAATAACTCTTAATTCTGAAAAGAAGTTAGTTCCACATACAGGTAATATTTCTATTCGATCTATATTGATATGAAATCTGAGCTGGAAAATATCTATATTGCATGTCCTGTCAATATTTGTAACAGCTACGAAATATTTTGAAGAAATATGAACGCTATATAAACAAGTGATACAATAGAACTTCTATATTTTATATTGATAAAATTAACTTAATATGGACATCTCGTTACGAAAATACACTCTACTTATTTATTATTTTTGTTGTTTAAATATATAGTTCATGTTTTTTGATATTAACATTAATGTAAACGTGTTTCTAAATATATATAACAAATAAGCCTACAATTCATTCAACTTATCATACAATAATAAATATGACCATCATGTATTTTTTGTAAGGTAAGGTTTATCATTATAATATATTAAAAAGAAGTTTGTCTATCTTTATTTAATTTTAAAGGTTGGTTACATAAAACGTCGTTAAACACATGTCAGTCTAGCAATGTAATTTAGTTTGATTAATATTTTTATTGCATAATTAATTAATAATATTTTATGAAACTGACCCTAAGAAATGTGAGATATAAATAATTTTATTTTTTGTGCAAAACAGCATGTATAACTTTTATCGATAAATTTGAAAATTTCTGTAACAAATATTGATATAATTTTTTTTCTTAATTTTGTTTTTAAAACATGTAAAAAACTAATAAAAATTTAATATTTAATAAATACATCAAATCTAATCATCTACTTTTGAATTAGATGTTTCATCTAATATGATTGGAAAGTTAAAAATCATCTATTTTATTTAAATTAAACAACTAAAACATTAGACGAATCATTTAAAAAAATGTTGTTGCATATTTTGATCACACCTATAAAACCTGTAGTATTACAGAATATATTTTTAGGACCGGTTTCATAAACAATAAATAAATTTACTTCATAAGTCAATTTTTTTTCCCACTAAAAAACTTTGAAACCAAATTATTTTTCAAGTATTTACTACCAGATTATTATTATTAATAATAACTCTTATATAATACCACTAGTTTAAATTTATTGTTTTTTTTTTTTTAATATGAAAATGTATAGAGTAAATACATTTACTTACAAAATAAATTTAACGAGCGTTTATGAAAGTGGGCAATAGTAAATAAAATTATTCATTTAATAAAAACAAACAAAATATCTTGTAACATTATAGATCTTGCAGCTGTGAACATAATCAATTCGTTAATAGTTATTTTATATAAGATAAGTATTATATTTGAATGAATAATTTTAATAATTTATTTTGCAACAATATGCAATATTTAAAATTAATAAAAAAAAGCATACGCATAAATTGTAAGGAAACGAATTTGCTAGTTAGAATTTAGTTTGTAAGTTATGTTCGAATGCTAATTCACAAAGTGTCGAATAGGAAAATCCAATTGCATTATAGATTATTTTTATGTGACTAAACGATCTCAAATGCTTGGTTCAAACTGCATTTAAGTTTTCTACTGCGCTTGCATCGATTCCGTAAAGTATTTGATAATAGATAAAAAGAATTTAAAACCCTGATTCGGCAGAATTTTTAGTGTAGAATGTAAAATCTTAAATTAGGGTTAGATAATATAATAATACAATATTTTAAACAGTATGTTATATTGGATAATTTCAGAAAAACTTATTACAGATATATTTCTTGTAATTATGTTTAACGTTTATAACTCTTTATTACTAAAAACTTTCTGGAATAAATGATTCAAATATGTTTAAAATAAAAAAATAAAACATGCGCAATTAGATGAAGTTTATTATAAATATTTACATACATTTAAAAGTAGAATACATTTGTATTCATTAACCAAAACATGCAGTTTTGAATTGATTATTTGTAATACGTAGGTGCTTTGGATATATTATTATTTATACTGTAATAGTGAAAAGTTATGAGTCATTATAATTTTGGTTACTTACACTATTTTATTTACAAAGATTTATTTCAAATAATATTAAAATATAATTTGTATTTACAATAATTATATGTAAAAGTTTTTGAAAATGTATTTATTTTCTAATAAATTTAAGACTTGTTTTGATAATTCGATTGTAAATATATTACAATGCATAATGCTTTTATGATTTTTAACACATTTTTTATTTAAATCATTTTTAATTATAATTAAAAATAAATAAAAGAATATTAATTATTTGATAGCGATATACATGTATCTGCAAAAATTACATATTTGGTGTTATTTTATTTTAAATTAGATTATATTATTATACCAAAAAATTATTTATTTTCAAACTTTTGAGAGAAAAGGAACAAGAATTTTTTTTAATATATAACTAGCAAGTAGTTTCCATGTTTAACATCAACGAAAAATTCTTCTGTTTCTTTCTTTTTATTTAGATCTTACAATTTTTGTACGTTTGACGTTGAAGAATACAAAGCAGAATATTAAAATATTTTTTAATATATAAGTATATAAGCAAATAAATTAGAAATACAAAAGATTTTTTTTTATGTAATAAAATATAAACACGAATAATATATTCACTACAATGATTACTTTGTAGAGTACATTAATTGCTCCACAATTCTTACTTTAAAATCTTAACACAAAACAATTAATCTTAGATCCATTAGCTGCTAAACACCACGTGATGCTTTAAAGAAGATATCCACGTCGAAGCGTAACCGAGAACAGAATCTCGGCACCATTCTCTAGCATTCATCCCTTCGAGAGAAAACTGGGAGAAGAAGAAAAACCGTTAGATAGAACGAACGAACGAACGAAACGTTTTGTAGGTTGGCAGCAATGACAACCAATGAGTAGTTGTCCTCGTTGCACAGCGGTGGGATTACCAAAGCGGTTATCTCTAATTTGGGAAGGATTTACTGTTCGCGAAATCCTCTAAATTGGATACGGTAGCTAGTCGGCGGATCGCTGGGATGCACGGCTTGCTCTGGCTGAGCGCTGCGCTTGCTCGGCAAAGCAAGCAAACTGAAGTTGAATTTGTGTGTACGTCCGGGTTTTGAAAAGTTTGCGCTTTAGTTATTTACGTTATTTACATTATCGATTTCGGGAAGAGTTTTCACGATGATACGAACGGAGATGGCTGCCGTGATAAAGGTTGCTTGTCTTGGACGAAAGATATTGTTTGGGTATTGATATTAAGGTGAAGATTTTCGGTTCTTTTAAAATGCAATATTTTGGAATATATTTTGTGTTTATTCCTTTGCAAAATATAACAAAAATACACATTTCTGTTACACTACAAAATACAAAAAAAAATATAATTCAAATTAGATAAAAAAAAAAAAAAATAGGTTTCACAAGAAAGTATACCAATTTTTTTTTGTGATTCCATAGCAGTATATTTAAAACTTCAACATAATAAAATATTTATAAACTAATTGAAATATTGAATATTTAAAAAAATTACAATACATATTTGGTTTAACGTTCTATCTAGATTATATCTAGCTAACATTTTGACACTATACACTAATGTCTTTATCAATTTTTAATATTTCAATAATATTATTATTAAAATAAATTAATAAAATAAGTTAAAATAAAACTATACTAGTTTTGCTTATATCTTAAACAGTCCATTAAGATAAACACCTTATATTACTAAAATGCACAGTCTTCACTTTTAAATTTAAGGTTATTTAAAACTCGCATTGAAATATTAAGGCTAGCTAAATATTTAAGTTTCAATTTATTAATATTTTAGTATTCATACAAATAAAGTAAGAGAAAGTAGTGAATTACTATATAATATAAAAATATAACTAAAATATGTTTCATTTTTGATTCATTTCTGCTTTTAAACAAAATTATACAAATATATTTTTATGTATTTTTAAAGTTATAAACATTTCAAGTTTTTTTTTTTGTAATTTCTCTTCTTTACAGGTAGTAAAATACATATTTAATATTATAAAATATGCAGTTATAAATAAAATATAAATTTATACAAGATCTATTTAGTTAAATATCAACAAAACAATTGAATAAGCATATGAAATTCAAGCTAAATGTTGCAGACGAAAATGTCATAGATACTCTGAACATAATTTTAAAAGTTGGTTGTGGTATTTATTTTGTTTAGAAAAGTTTACATCTGCCCACGCAAATGTCAAATCTAAATATACTCGCCTCCAACATTACTTGACATCTTGGCAGATGTTGGATTTATAATGTTACTCATATTATTTATAAATACGCTTTTAACAATATTACAATACCAAATTATGATTGATATAACTAATTGCACTTTGATCTTATACAAATTATATAATACATTTTGTTTGAATGATTAAATTTTTACAAATAAAACTTATTATTTTACAAAACATAATTTGCGCTAATAAAAATATATTATTAAGTTCTTTTGTAATAATCTAGTTGAATTCTAAAAGCACTGAAAATTGATGCTGGCAAAAAATATAATAACTTGTCTGCTAATAATAATAATACGCAAACATTATTATATCTTGCTGCAAATCTGCTTAAAAAAAATAAATTATTATATCCTTAATTATATTTTAAATATATAATCTTTTTTGTAAATTGTACGTAGATAACTTATATAAAAATAAATTTAAGATTTTTGTCGTTAGCTTACATTTTTTGCCGTTAGAACAAATATTTGGTCGTTTATTTAAATGTTTTGTTGTTAGAATACATATTTTGCCGTTATTTAAAATATTTATCATGCGTTATATTTTGCTAATTTGAATTAATCTTCAGGCTTTTAAGGCTGGTATTCATTGAATTTATAGAATTTTCTGGATTGGTATGCCGTGGTCGATCTATCCTTGTCACAGACGTTTTGCCATACATCGTAGATGGCATCTTCAGTGCTCAATCACCAAGAACTAAAATGCCATCTACGATATCAGCCCGGAAAATTCTATAAATTCAACAACTATATGTGTTTAATGTTTATTAAAAAACTGGAGTACGTTCTTAACTTTCCATAGACAACCATTTATAGCGTGCTGTATATCAAATACAACAGCAGCAAGCATGTTAATAGAGAGTACGGCTTGGAAGTCGGGACCGCATGTAGCCAAAAACAATAAACACGTCATCGCGCCAGCAGGAGTCCGTGTCGAGGCAGGTGCCGCATGCCGGGCGCCGCCGTTACACCGACGTACGACAGCCACCGGAGCAGAGCGGGCACGGAACGCACAGAGCTCCGAATCAGGGCCGTGTCAAACGTACCAGCGGGGGTCGCGGACTCTTGCCGTGCCCGACAAATAGATGTGTGGAGAGCAGTGGACAACATCTATAGGTACTTAATTTATTTCACTAAATTTATTTACATTTAATTTTTGATTGATAGATACGAGTAAATTATATATTCGTGCCACTTTTCTTTGATAATACAAAATTTTGTTAAATAGTTTCAATTTGATTTAGTAAACTAACTTTACAACTATGATTTTTACATTTTTTTGTGTAATAAATTCTATGTGTTACAATTGTTTGAAATTATTTGAAACATCTATGTTTTAATTGCTATAAATGTTGTTTAGCTACAATTATTTTATTTTTAATTATAATTAAAATATTTAATTTTACATGTTATTATATAGTTGTAAATACATTATCAAAAAAATCCTAATATTAGCTAAGCATATTTATTTATGGTTTCAAAATTTGTAATATCTTATAATATGTTGTATCACCAATTGTGAAATTGCTTGGTTCGTAAACTATGTAAAATTTTCTCAGTCTGTGAAATGGTTGCATATAAAAAATATGATGAGGCTTACTGCAGCATAGGTTAGACCAAAACAAAATAGTTGATTATACGAAAAAAAATAGATTTTTTAAATTGTGGTCAACAATTACGATAAGAAAGAAATCAATTTATAAAAGGTCAATTTCAATATTGTGGCATAATATATATTGCATAATTATATTTTGTACGTAAACAGTAACTCAATAAATATGCGAAGCTATATATATGTTAAATTAACAAAATATTTTAAAATACAATCAAATTAATAAATAAATATTTTATAGGAGTAAAATTTTATTTGAATTTCTACTATACATGACTCAACAAAAGTAAAAGATTTATAGAAACTAGTTGGCTATTGATTTACGAGTATTCAATAAATAATGGTTGTGTTTACATCAAAACTACATGTTGATAAATTTGTTTGTTTGTTTGTGTTTATTTTACATTTTAGAAAGTTAGATTGCCTAACGTTAACATTATGAAAAACGGTTGATCAAGTATTCAGCTTAAACATAAATTACAAACATTTACAATCTATATTTTGATTTCAATAAAAAAATATAAACGTTTATAGAAAATCATTGGTTTAAACGTCTTGAAATTTATTTATTCTTTTAAAATTTTGAACATTTTTATATCAAGAATTTAGGATGTACAATTATACAAATTGTATAATTATTTGTAACAGTTTTTCCTGATGAAGACAAGCATTAAGTTTGGTCGAAACGCCGGTTATAAATAAATTTAATACAGAACTTGAACCTAAAGCATTTTTTCCTTAATTATACAGATCTTAATTGTGTCGTAAGAACAAAATTTGAAACAGATGTAGTATCGAATCTGTACTGAATAATAAAATTTGAAACTTATGCTCAGTGTGTTTCGATATTATATCAGAGTTTGATATAAAAAGTACTTACAGCCACATTAGCAAATAAATTTAGATTTTATTATTAATATAAATAGTTTGTTGTAATATTATATTTGTAAAAATTTTGGCTAAATAAAACAAATCATTAAAATATTAATTTCAAGATTTTGCAAGATCATATTAGTAATTATTAATATATATATATATATGTATATATATAATAATAATAATAATAATAATTTAATGGTCCATTTTATTTAACAAAAATTTACATGAATAGAGATTGATTTTATTTTTCTCAATATTTTTTGAGTATGTCTAAATTTGTATTATATGATCAAAAATAAAATCATATTGAAATACTAAGGTAGGTTTCATAAAACATTGTTAAAAATACATGTTATCCTAAGAATAAAATTTAATTATAAAATAATCAATCAATGAGGCGTTTTGAAAAGACAGGTGACAATCTAATTTATTTAGAGTACATTACACAATTAGTCCAAAAAAAATATAAAATTTATAAAACAATTTAACACAATAAAAAAATATTATAATATATAATAATATAAATATTAAAATAAAACTGCTTTTGGTTAAAGTTCTGTATTAATATTTATTTATAATCTACGTTTAGACGAACTCAATGTCCGTCTTCATCAGGAAAAATGGTGAAGATGGATGTTCAATTCGTCGAAAAGCAGTTTCATTTTAAAACAATTTAAATGTATGTTTTTCATGTTTCTGTTTATCTTAAATTCCATTTATTGCTCTAAGATCTTCACTATCTTAATCCACAATTCAACTATTCGATCTTTGCCAATTTATTACGTATCAAACATTCCCTTGGCGCAATAACCATTTTCGACCTTCACCAGGCATTCAACAGTGGTCAGCGGCGTCCCGTTCCGTCGGTCCGATACTGCAACCACAACTGGCCGACGCCATCCGTCGCTCCAACCACCACCGGCCATAAATTACGGACGTGGTGTCAGAACGGCGGTCCGACACTCAATTTACAGATCATTCCCGCGGCCCGAGGGCACTTTATCTTCGGCCCCGTCGGACCACCGGTTAACGCGCGCGCCAATCGACTCGACGACTGATTATTGTTTAATGCGAGTGTATTGAGGTACCGCGACGCGGGGTATTAGCGTCTTGAGGTTGGGAATTAATTGGAACGTAAGACGCTGCTAGATTGGGGTGTGAAATGTGCTTGGTTGTTGAGGTGAAAAATATGGTGTATTTGTCTTACAAGAAGAGGAATTAATTTGGTGGTGAAGTATTTAGCAGTATATGTACATGGAAAAAGATTGAGTGCCATTAAAGTACTATATTTTTAATAAATTAATAAAATTTGTGCACTCTTACAAATGCGGTGTTGATATAAACAAAAATAAAATCTGTGACTTTAAATACATACTGTTAAAAATTTGAAATTTTTAATAATTAATTAAAGAAAATATATAATATAATGTGTAAAAAATTTATAATTAAAAAACAATAATATATTTATCTACGATCTATATATTTATGTAAACATAACAAGCAAATTTTTTAATTGTTTCAATTGTCATGAAAAAGTGACATCCATTAATGTTTCTTCTATGTATTATTAACTAATAATTTATGAATAAATTTTTTTAAATATGAAAATCAATATACATTTAAAATAGAAACTACCAAGGCAAATATTATCTTTTTCTACTTCTATTGCATAATATATTTATTGTACCTATATGCATTTTTTGATAATTTATGTTATTCATTATTTACACCACTAAAATTGTGTACGTTTATTACTTAATAGTTTAATAAATAATAACAAAATTACATAAGAAATATCTTATGAGTTGTGGCTGTTAAGTGTTAATATAAAACAGTTATATTTTGGAATGTTATTTATATTTGGCAGAAAAATACAGTTTCCAATTGCGTAGTTATAAACTGGATTACTTATGAATAAGTAATAACCATTATTACATGCTCTTTGCATTACATATTATTTTCCGTAAAAATATATAGTATTCTTTGTTATCGAAATAGAGTATATAGTAATATGTTTAACACAGAGTGGCTTTTATATAGCTTCACAGTTTTAATTCACAAATTTTTTAAAGTGCAACGCTGTAAATATTTTAAAGTTCTATGTTTAGAAAGAAGTTATATTTTTTAGTACAGAAAGCATTTTTTTACAATTACATATTTGGATCAAGCCTGTAAATATTGTAATGTTTACATAATATTTTCCTTTTCTATATATAATAAAAATTTCACTTATTAAAGAAATATTTTGATCAAGCCTGTAAGTATTATAATATTACAGAATAGTTTTCCTTTATTTATATACTAAAAATTTCACTTATTCCAAGAAAAATTGGTTAAAAACATATATAATAAATTACTGTGACACTTGAAAATTTTGAATTAATAAAAAAGTAAGGGTACATTTGGCATCTTTACATTTTCTAATTGATTTTATTGGATTTTAAAAATTCAACTTATGAAAATATGACTAATATGTGACTAAGATCATGTTTACATACAATAATTTTAAAAATCCTGACAAAAAATGTTTATATATTCAAATATTTTTTATTATGTTATATAAAATTTATAATATTGATCAAAAATCAATTATGTGTAATACAAACATAAAAATAAAGCTAGAATATAAAAAATAGAAAAAACTTTTACAAAACAACTTTTACAAAATTAGTAATTAAAAACAAAAATTTTACAGAAGCAAGTTTTCATAAAAATAAATATATCTTTATAATTTATATTCATTTTATTACTAAAAATAAATATTTATTTATATGAAAACAAAATGAATCAAAATAAGAATATATAAATGTTATTTTATGATTAATTTTTTTTTAGAAAATTATTTACAATTTTTACTTTTTATTCGACAATTATTATTCAACTGATTTCTAGAATTTTCATTAAGACACATTATATAAACTGATTCCAGCAAAGTCACTGGAAAATCGTTTCTGTTAAGAATTAAGAGACAAATTTCTAGAAACCGTCATTAAATAAACTACAGATTCAACGAAAAACCATGATTAGTTTGGATGAAATATAATACATAATAACTACTTTACAAAGTTGAAGTTTTATTTTACGTTTTACACCGGATAGAACTATGTTTTATTTTTCAGTCAGGATGAAATATTTAATAAGCATAATTTATTTGAATT
The DNA here is from genome assembly GCA_963966155.1 of Clivina fossor. Classification (NCBI taxonomy): domain Eukaryota; kingdom Metazoa; phylum Arthropoda; class Insecta; order Coleoptera; family Carabidae; genus Clivina; species Clivina fossor. Next base: position 7,415,724 of record OZ014564.1, on the reverse strand, counting down.
ATATACTATTGCGGAAACCAACATAAACAAAAAATAAATAAAGAGAAATACGTTAAAAAAATATTAACTGATTTTTATTTTATAATAATGTATGTACAAATACATATATACAATTTACTATTAAATTTTAAATATCTTAACAATTTATTAACAACTAATTTTAAAATATTTAAATATATATATTTCTGAGATAATTATGACACTTTCACTATCATTTGAAAAATCAATATTTAAAATCCAGTTTCCATATAATCTGACATGATGCATATGTCCGAAACGTCAAAAAATATACATTCAGTCACGTGATTTCTAAGTTAAGTTCTGAATAGTTAAATTTTCATATTGTAAATTCATCTACCTGTGCTTAAATTTGTAAATTTTAAATCTAATTTTAAATTTGTAAATTAAATACATCATGCAAAAGGCTTTAGATTATTAATAATAAATTTTAAATTCAAATAATTTTTTAATAAAGAAAAAATGTTTGAAATGTATTTAGGTTTTTATATTAAAAAAAGTAAAGTTGAAGGAATATATCGATAATATATTTATGTATCTATTTATAATCATTTTTAACTTCATATTTCTTGAAATTTTCTTAATTGTATCTAATATCTGACACATAATTCAAATATATTGTGTTTCAAAATTAACTGATTAAATATGTACTGTTGTATAAACATTAATATTATAAAAATATCTTTATAAAAGCATGCAATGTATAGCCTACATAAAATCTATCTATTTTAGTTGAAAAGCAATAACGCAGTTTCGTAATGGTTTTGATATATTTTTTCAGCGAGATGGTCTATTTCATTTCTCTACGTCTATTATTTGCAAAATGTGTGCGTGTTACATAGCTCTTAATATCATCCGGCAAGGGCTGAGAGCGAAAAAAATTGCATGTCCCACCATCATTTCCCGCTGCAGCTTCTATCCTTGTCATATCAAATACTATAGGCTCTAAAAAATTACTACGCCATACGTTTCATATGACTATTCATACTGCTATAAACAGTTTCGACATATATAAAAAAAACATTTTCAAATTATAATTATTTGATTTTATATTATTCTAGGTATAAATATTTTGCTATAAGATATATCGCACGAATATATCAACTATATAATATTTATAATAATTCAGCTAGCAATTTTTGTTTCTTCTCTTTTTTGCTCTTATTTCACCTATATCTGAATATATATGGTAGATATCTACATATATGCAGACAGTGCGAGCGACAGAGAGAGAAAATGCAGATTGTTTGTTAACTAATAATTATTAAATTTTAGTGCTGTATATCGAAATTTGTGTAAATTAAAAATAATTAAAAAATATATAATTATATAAAATATTGTGATACTCTACACTTTTATCAATAAAACAGAAGTAGAAATATAATTTTAACCCGAGCTTAAATTTTAACTCCATCCTTGTAGACGAGTTATCATAACTGCGCATTTAACTCTCTCTTGTGCTTGTGAAATACATTTTCAAATTTAATCATTTTAAATCAAGTTAAATTAAATGTCTCTAATCTAAAGTATGGATATATAAAATTATAAAAAAAATATATTAAAAATTAAATAAGTAAAAACTTTATTTACTATCCTACCATTAAAAAAAACCCTCACAATAAATCTTTACAAATTGAGGCCGTTTAAAAAATCAAACCTTCAACCTAATCAATCAATTACGAACAAATCGATTTCAATTCGAGTAAAAAAATCGTTAACAACGACAAACGCATGATGCTTGATTCCTAAATCAAAATCACAATCCGAATTACAAACTACCCCCCTAAAAAATAACCGGGAACAATAAACATTACATCGCACCGAGACACTTTTTCTGCCAACTCAGATGACGGATCTGCGAACTGATTTTGACGGATGCCCGATGGGGTCAGAGGTCGAATTCGTTCGGAACACGGGAGCGACATGGTACACGGAGGTCACTATCGTATTCTTTACTTGTTTTTTGTCGGTGAAAGCGACGCCAACTAGGTTTTATTTATTATATACGTGCACGATGTTTTTTTTTTCTAGTTAAAAATTTACTTTTTTTGTATGTCTTGACTGATTTCATACGCTTTCTCTGAGGGTAGAGGTTAGAATTTTTCGGTATTTTTGACGAATTAAAAATACGAAATGTAAGCAGTGAAAGGTGACAGAATTTGTGAAGGATTTCAAAGAGAATGGAGTCAGAAAATGGTTATTATTAAAACGTGACTACTGTTAAATGTAATTTGTAATTTATAATTGAATATTCTGTTATTTGTTTGTATTTTATGATATTATTTTCAACTTAAAACTTGTTCATGTTGTTTATTAAGAAAAAGTAAATAAAATGAAATATATAAATAGATCATAGATGTTTCATATAAATGCTGTTTTTTTACAAAATTTTAATTTGTATACTGTAAAAAATTAATGTAAATTTACAATAAAAATCATAGTAATGCTACTACAGTTTTTATTGTAATTTTATAATTTTTTAGTGATTTACAATAATTTATAAAAATTACAACAAAATATAGTAAAATTATTATAATTATTGATGTAAATCTACATAGATTTTTTTACAGTGTAGCTATCGAACATTTTATAGAAATATTTATTTTAAAACTTGCAACAACTATCGATATTTTTATTATTTTCTATTAATTTATAAATTGAGACAATCAGTCGATGTAACAAAATAGAGAAATCAACATATCAACATATTATTATTTTAAATTTTTATTTTCATAAAGTGTAGTTTGCTAAAGTTTAGAAAACGTACTTTTAAATATAAAATTATCAGTTTTATTTAGAAATATATTTATTATATTTATATATTAATTGTTTAAATACATAAAAATCATGTTCTATAAACTAAATAGCTCATAATAAAAATTGATATATGACTTTAGTTATATTCATAAGATATATGAGCTGAGAATTAGTGCTCATAACGCAAAGAAAAGTAATAAAAAAGTGGTATACATATTTCTAAGTACATTTTACCTATTGGCTATCAAATGAAAATTATATATCTTGTTACAAAATCAATAAATTTTTATGGATAAATCGTAATAATAAAAATGGAGTAGGTATACGGTACTGAAAGACAATATATCATATACGTATCTATATGTGTTCTTGTAGTACTGTAGTATTTTATATTTATTGTTGTACTATTTTATTCTTGATAGTACCGTTAGAATAAATTTGTTTCATGTATGTTTATGAAATTAAGTAAATTTTTTCAATTATAGAAATGTTCTGCAAAATACTGTTTTCTATACATATGATGAGTAACGGTGTATTATTGAAATATTTTATTTGTACAGTATAAAAACATATGTAATTATTATTAAATTTACAGTTACGTATGTTTTTAAAGAATACATTTTTATAATAAAATGCTTTTATCTTTTTATATATATATATATATATATATATATATATATATATATATATATCTACCTAATACTAAAAAATATTTGAGTCTCTGTTAAAATGATTTGGTAGTTGGTTAAATTTAATACTTGACTAAAAAGATTTTTTGTATTTTATATTCGGGTTAAATTATCCAATATCTTTTATTATTAATATGGACTTTTTTCGATAAAAATATATTAAATTAAGTCTAATAACATTTAAAATATTTATTTTGTATAATAATAATAGAATAATATTGAATAATTCGTTTATGCAAAGTTTTGTTTTCCTATAAACATAAAAACTCAAACAAACTTCTTTAACATGATCTATTTGGATCCAACCAAAATTATTAAAAATATTAGTGATTTAGCAAAAAAAAAAGATTGCTCATTATTCCTGCGACATACACATAATGTGCATTGCACAGGTATAAAATTTCTTATTTAATAAATATAAAATACTAAAATACATCTTTATCAAGAAAAATGATATTTACAGTAAATAAATAAAACATAGAAACAAGTGACTATATAATAAAATAAGTAACTAGATCATAAAAGTTATAAATTTTTAAAAACTTAATACAAAAATTTGTATAATTTTTGATTCACCAAACATCTTATTAGTGGATAGCAACATCCGCAAATAAATTTTTTATCTAAACCGTAAAAAATGTAACTTAAATTTATGTAATTTTACATAGCTTTTAACAGTAAAATATCAACATTTTGGTAATTTTACATTCATGGAATATGTAACCATACAAAAAAATTAACAGTGTATTTAAATAGATACAAAGTCATTGAGAAGAATATTATTTAAAAGATGTTAAACATTATTTTTCAAATATAATAGTGGAACATATGCGGTAGAGATCCCAACAGATACATGCATTGAAATCGTTGAATCCTGAACAAAAACAGTATGCTATACGGGAAAGATAGCTTACTCGCACACGAGCGGCGGTTCAAATTCACGTGCGCCAATAGCAAGCGATGACTTTACAAATCTTTTGTTCATATTTTTCTATTAATTATACTGCTCAGCTATCTGTGAGGTTTACCTTAATGTCCATTGTATACAATTTGTCAAGCATAAACGATTTTTGATACGATGGATAGTCGCAATTTGAAATAGTTTTATTTGTTTGATTCGCTTTTCGAAATGAAAAAAATTGTTTATGGTTTTGCATATGTCGGATTAGAATAGATAATCATTGTAAACACTAACAATAATAAGAGAATTTTATAAATAGATTTTTTGAATGAAATAAATATGATGAACGACTAATATTTTTAAGTTATTTTATGCTTCGATTGTGTTCATTTTCTATAAATTATTAGATATGTGTTAGACAGAATTACATTATTTTGAAAAGTACAATGAAATAAAAAGCATTACTGTCATTTGCATGATGCGACTTATAAGTCTATTCTGTTCACATCTCTAAGACTTTATGGTATTACAGGATATTTTGTTTTTTCTATCAATGAAAGAATTTTATTTACTAGGAAAAGACAAAACATTCTATAATACTACAGGTGAACCGAATAGACTCTCTAGTCTGTTTTATATATCTATATACGTACAGAAAAATGTTCAGAATCATAGCATTATGATATAATACTAAGCAAATCTGTAAGATTAATATTAATTAATTAATATATTTAAAATTACAATTAATATTATTCATAATATAGTAAAAAATCTTTTAGAACTAATTATATTAGAATAAAACGGCTTTAGGTTCTAGTTCTGTAATAATTTATTAATATATCAACGTTTCGACGAACTGAAAGTGCGTCTTCTTATTTTTTTTTCTAATAAATTAATACAGAATTAGAACCTGAAGTCGTTTTAATCTATTATTCATAAAGTTTTTTCTTCAAAATTTGTTTATTTTTATTAATGTCATTTTTTAAATGAAAAAAAAAAATTCTGTATCAATAAAAATTAATGCAGAACTAAATCCTAAATCCCTCTTATTTTAATATTTCTAAAAATTAATTTAAAATAAATATTTTGAAAAAACAATTGTGTGATTGACCATTAATATGCAAATTATAAAATAATATAAATATTATTTAAAAAAGTTATTAATTATATTCTTCCTGAGGAGGAATTAAAAACATTTCTGTTTTGGGCATAAATAGCACAAATTTACAGACTCTTTTTTTTATGAATTAAAAACTTATGTAAAAATAATGTTTAATATTTCTATTCTGAATTGTTCTGTAGTCACTGTAACATTATAGAATCTTTTTCTCTCTTTGGATATATGAAAGTATCATGTAAAAATAAACAGAAGAATTTATTGATATAGAATAGAGGCATTAATTTATGGAATGTTTATGTAATAAAATAGAAAATAATTTAAATCTTAAAATAATATATATATCGTTTTTTTTTTAATATCACAAACAATTAGAAATATTAGGTTAGTAGTAAATGTTAAGTAAAATGAAAAAATTATGATTAATTATTTCTTAGTTTTGAATCATATTGTTGTAAACATAAGTATTTATGTAATGTTTTTGTTTATATATTTTTATTCATAGTTATAGTATAAATAGTTTTATATAAGTATGTACAAATTGTATTCGATAAATCAGTGAAGTAAGTAACTGATTTTATCGGATTATTAATATATCTAATGAAATACAATATAATGTTAAAAATAGTATTATTAGATGTATAGGTATTAGATATGTAAAAATTGTGAATCCTACCTTGTTGGCTGTTTTTTCTCGTGGTTTTCTTCTCCTTCATCCAGGGATATTCGGGTACATTTACTCCGGGCGATCCCAATCCATGCGGCGGTACATGCGCGTCCATCGGATAGCCAGCTCCCGGTGGGGTTTGCTGTGGGCTAAGCGGTGGCCCGCCGTGGGTCATGTCGCCCGATAGATGGGGCAGCGCGGTCATAAATTCGGCCATCGAGGGCTGGCTGTTGATAAAGCCCGTCTCATTGCATCCCTCCATGGGTATCGCGCCGTGGCCGGCAGCCGACGACGCCGATACCCAGAATCCGGCGGCGCCGCCACCGCTTCCAGCCACCACGGCATCTACGGGCGTCGGCGGTCGCGTCTTCACCGACACAAAGTCGTCGCTGTCCAAGTGGCCACCCGCTGGCATTCGGACCGCGGGCTTAATACGCATCAAGGAGCACTGCACACATTAACACTTAATTTTTTCTTGTCATTCAAACAGATATGAAACACTATGATTGCAGCACTGTGTTGTTTTTAAAAAGCTCTCAATTTAATGAAATATTTTCGTGGTAAATTGTTCACTGTTCCACTATAATTTGACGCACAAATAGTTGTTAACCTAGTTGATCACCGTGAAGCTTTAACGAACTATACTCAATCACTGTCAGCTCAGCACTATTTTCCAGATTTCCCGCACTGCAACAACAAGACAAAAATCAGTCGTTAAACAACAAGAACAACAACAACAATAACAATACAAGTGGATGGTTAAGTAAGCGCGCGAGCACTAGGTGAACGCTATGAAGATGGTGTCCGTGTGTGTGTCGGGAAAGTGTCAGCAGCAGCACGCTGGCCGATGTTGTTTTTGTTTCTTTGGATATATTGGATATGGTGTGTGTTGTTGGTGCGGCCAGGCGAAGTGCCAAGTACCGTTTTGGCGTTTCGGTGAAGAGAGGAAACGGATCACGTGACTGTCGGTGTACACCAATGACGCGAACGCTCAACCCTCTCCGCAGAGGCGTGCTGGCGATGAGTGGTGCGGGACGGGTGCGGAGCGAGCGGTGCCGTCGAAGAGGCGGGCACTCCGACGGAGGTTGCGCCCAAGCGCCCAGAGGCAATTATGTGCCCACCTCGGTCACGGCAACGGCAACAGCGCACAACATCGCATCGGCAACCGAGCATTCAACTACACACACACACACATACTCCACTCGCGCGATACCTCTAGCTGCCTCTCACTCGTACGAACATACCAACACTGACAACAAACAGACAGAGATAGAAACAAAAGAACAAATCAACCCATATGAAACGTATATTCAACAGAAAGCAAAAAGAGAAACGAAAAACCGAAAAGATTTGTTGTGCGTTTTTAAAGTTTACAATAAGAAAAATATAGGTGGGTATATCTGTAAGCTTTTGTATTATTTATACAGATTTAGGTTTGTTGCATCAAAAGTGTTTGAATTTTTAAATATTACATACCTATCTACTATATGTTAACAGAAATTGTTTTAACACAGGTAAGATTTTTCTTATTGCAAATATATAGCTATTTCAATATTTATATAAATGCCAACAGAAAAAAATATTTAATATTTGTAATTGATGTATTATTAATTCATATTCAGTCTTTTGCAGGAATTCGATACTTATGAGTAAACTCACATTTGACGTTTTTTCAAAATGTATGTTAAATATTTTTGAAAGTTCCTGTTTAAGACATGAAATCTTCTAAAAAGCTATTAATATTTGTTATTTTTTATTAACTTAACTTTAATCTAACCTTTTTGCTACGATTTTAAATATTTTTCAAAAATGAATAGAATTATGTTTATTAAATTCGCATTGCTTTTTAAATTTATTTAATGTGATTTTGTTTAGCTTATATATATATATATATATATATATATATATATATATATATATATAAATTTATACAAAATGCTTAAAATTCTAGCAATAATTCAAATGTATCTTTACAAAGTATTGTATTTTATGGTAATTTCTAATTTTGTATTAATTTTTCATAAAATATTGTTTACTATTATTGTTATTACTCTTAAATATACACAACTATTTATTTTAATAATCCACTACAACATTTAACGTATACGTTAAAAAATAAAATAATAACAAAAATATATATTTATAATTTCAAAAATCTTACACATTAAGCATAAATCCCAAAAATTATATGACAAGATTATAATTCGCTTCAAACTGTCACAGAATCTTAACACGATAACAACCAGGAATCAAACTTTTTTTTAACACTATACAAGTCATCGTTTACACTATCAAAACAACGGAATAGCGTAAGCGCGTCGTGTTCGAGCGACTAACCACGTGTTCTCGGCGGCGCCCGGCTGAACGTGTTAGCAGCGGCCGGGTGTGTGAGACGCCGGGCGTCACGACGCGATGTTAAATACACGCGCCGTACGGATGAACGGCACGACACTGTCTCCTCCGGTTCGGGGTGCGTGCTGTCGTGCCGAGTGGCCCGTGGTGTGCGTTGGTGGGAAAGCAGACGGGCGCTTGATGAGCTGCATCGTCTTGGGGGACGACGAGGGCTCGTCTCGGCAAAGGAAGGGATGCAAGCGGGATAAAGATTTGCGGATGAGGAAATAATATACATATTTGTATTAGTTGTTGTTATTGACAATTATTGCAATTATGAATGCCTTAAAATATGACTCAATGTTTAATAGAAATTAATATACATAAACTAAACCGACTTGGCTTTAAGTGATTCACGTTAATCAATACATACATTGTAAAAAAATGTAATATTTATTTATGTAATTTTACATAACTATTAACAGTAAAATAGCAGCATGTTGTAATTGTTATTGCGATAATTAACGTAATATTATATTTTTTTCCTTTAAAAATACATTTACAAAATATGTTAATTTATATTAATTTTTTACAGTGATACAACTTGAATTTGAAAAAAAAACACACATTTTGTTATACAAAAAAAAAATTGACTTGTCTGAGTGTTTTCCTAAAAAATTTTTTAATTTTCGAGATTTGTGCCCATTTGTTTTTAATTATAAACTAAAAAAAAAATTAAACTATAGTTTTACTTATCCTTTACAATAAAAGCAAAATAATAAAAACTTGAAAATTTTAAAAAAATTTTATAAAATGCCAAATTAAAACCGCGTTGAAGCAAAAAAAAAATTGAATCTATATTTCATTATAGCATTAGATAAAAATCATAGTTTATATAAAAGATAAAAGTGATTGACTGACATACTATTATTTTATTGTCAGTTTATAAAACAGACTTTTTGTTACCTGTAGATAATAGATAAAACATGTATATTGTTCAGATTACAATTAGCATTAGTAATTTAAGATTTATATTAAAAATATTGTAATAAAATTTATACTTTAATTTAAATTCTACTGTAACAAAATTGATTCAAATTTAAATAAAATATTGTCGAAAGTTTCTACCAATACATACAAACTGTTTTACATAGAATAGTAGTATGTATATAATTATACCAAATAGCTTAATTTTATTTAGAGAAACTTAAGAACAGTAACTTTAAAATTTGGATGAAGATAAACTAACTACATTCAATCCGGTATTTACTAAGCGTAACTAACACTAATTAAATTTTAGTTCAAAGACCTTTTTACATTTCTACCTGCTTACTCTGGAAATACTACACAATTGTATACAAGAAACCATCTTTCTACAACCAAATTTTAAATATTTTACATCTTAAATATATTTAATGTTGTATGAAACCAACCAGATTTATCTCTAAAAATATTTAAATTGTAAATAGTGCTTATTCTCGTTTATATTATGCAAACCTAGGTTTATTATAAAACTAATTCTTATAATACGTACACAAAAGTCAAAGAAAAACAAAAGATTTATTTAAAAAATATTTTCTATATAAATCATTGAATTCAGAACAAAAAGTTTTGTTTAAAAAAATTTTAAATTTGACCTCTCATTACTCAAATAAGGTAACTTCGTATTTTTAAAACAAATAACGGTAGAAATTTAAAAATCAACTCTGACACTAGAATTTAAATATTTTTAACTGTCTACCAAATTTCAACAAGTATTGATAAACCATTCTCAAAATATTTAATTGTATCCACTTTTTAGCAACTTTGCATAAGTAATTTAAAAATGTATAATTAGCAAAGTAGATTTAATTTCTAAAATAATGATATATGTCAGTTCTGATCAATTGATTCTATGACAAATATTTTTTATGTAGATCATGAATGTTACTGTTATACCGTTGCAGTTTTGATTCAGAAAAAATTAGAAATTTAATGAAAAATAAAAGAACAAATTAATAGTTAGTAAATAGTTAAATTTTAAAAAAGAACAATTTTTCTGAAATAATATTCATCCGATGTTGAACACTGAAAAGACGTACCAGTATTTTTATAGTATAAAGTAAACATGAATTATTTTACTAATTACCAAATCAATGTATTCAAACAAACAAAAAATCATTTGGATTAATCCAATCTCGCATAAAAATCACACATCGACACAATTACGATTTTATTTTGTTTTAATATTTGTACCAAATATACAATACAAACAAACAATCTGCATCTGATTTGTTTCATTCGCATAGATATGTACATTTATAAACATAAATAACGTACATACACATCACGTTGTTCGTTTACTGGTTAAACACGTCAGAAACAACAGACTTGTCCCGTATTTGCCGATCAGGCCGCCGCATATAGCCGAAACAGTTCGCGAACCAACGCACATACATATGATTTGAAAATTCATGGTTTTTTCGCTGGGCACTTTATCCGAAATCATTAATCATATTATGGTGGTCCGGGCACGAGCGCGTGTGTTGCGCGTGCACGCATGTATGCTTCATATATAGACGGAGTATAAATCCCGATCGACCAAATTTCGACCTCGGAAATGACTTGGCTGTTTTGTTTTAAGCGTTACGGGATTCGATAGGTCAAATCGACTACACTCTGATTCTTTTACATATACAGTATGTGGAAATATTTTCATAAAATATATAGTAATATTTTGATAATTTTAATCGTACGACATTAGTATTTCAAAAAATATGCCATAGTATGTAACTTACAAAATAAAGTAAAATAGATAATAGATATTTTAAATTTTTTAGCTATCAGTAAGTATATAAGTGATATTCAATTTAGAAATTAAAAATCAGTTGTTGCTGGGAGACCCACCTCTTAATAAAGTTGTATGCATTTTATATTTTTTTTTGTTAAATATTGAAAAATATTTCAGAACTCATGATAAAAATTTAATTTCTTCTCAATCAGGGGTGTAGGTCACGTTTTTTTAAATAAAACTACTTGGATTTTATTTTACATGCTACTAGTTTCGGTACTACCGCGTACCTTCTTCAGGCAATCTATTTTATTTTGTAAAAAACATAGCAGTGTTAAACATCATACAATCATACATTAATAAATTATTATCATGATAAAAAGCGTATTCTTGAAATTAATGTCGAAATGAGTGAATTTATTTAGAAGTATTTTTTTATTTTAAATTTTCGACAATATGTTTTCGTCTTTTTAAAAATAAAATGATTAAAAAATATAAAAATAAAACACAATGAAAACAAGAATATGTTAGATTTGAAAATATAAAAATAAAACATGTTCCAAGTGTTATTGATGTATGTATATATTTTTATTGAAATAAATGAACAAGTAGTCTAATTAATAACTATATATTTAGATTTTTTTTCAATTCTGTTAGTGACAACATAAAAATAATGCAACATTTTTGATTAACTAAACAAATTTATATTTATTTATAAAATTAGGTTTAGTTTTACTTTATATAATAATTTACTTTTGAATTATGAAATATTTTTTCATCCTGTATATAGAGCAAATATCGACAATTTTACGGAAACTTTAACTTCTTTCTTTGCTTTGTTTTTTTTTTTGGTGCACTGCTTCCGGTTGAAATTAAAGCGAACGATTTCAGTTTAGTTTTTGTGAACGTTTGCTGAAAATAATTCTAAAATAAATTTGTTGCTTGTTCAGTTTTTTCGTTGATTGATGAAGCGATTTTTCGATATTGGTAATTATTAGGTTTGAAACCGAAATCTACATGGAATTTACGTGTTAGGTTAGACCATAAATACGATTCTAGGAATAACTGTAGTTTTTAGAAAAAGTAGATGTTTCATTTAATATATTAATAGATTTTACAAATTAATTTGACATAATAATTAATTATTTACATTGTGGTTTTTATAAAAACAGGAATTGTTTAATGATATAAAGTACAAGTTTTTTTAATATAAAAAACTAACCCTCGTATGCGGAAACGTTTTCGTTAAAATGAAAATTCTTGGATTCCATAAGAAATCTTTCTATGTATACTGCAACTAAATTTCTTGCAAGATCCAGGAATTTTATGTGTTCATGCACACGGGCATAAGACAAATATGTTTCTATTGATCATGTAGTAATATATAAAATGATATTGTGGTTATAACAGTTTTTTGAAAACTAGATTGTTACAAAACATTCGAAATTAGATTTTGTTTTAAATTTATATGTTCTATTTTATTTCAAGTTTAGAGTCTGTAAGATAGCTGCGCACTAGCCAAAGATGTCTTATTATTGGCCCAAGACTAAGAGGGTGAGAATCTTACAAAACGGTTTTAAACAAGTCCATCGTTCAGACACTCATACCTTGTTAACAAAAATCTTATCTACATTATGGAGAACACAAACATAAGAATTTTATATTGTCAACACTTAAATTCAACTCGTTGCGCAAATCTGCTAAATGTTTAGTTGAGATAAGGTATAGAAATTTTGAAACAATTTTTTTTGTTATATACTGCAGAATGATAACTAATGTAGAAATTTTTATAAATGTGTGCTAGTATTAATTTAAGATAAGTAACATTTAATATAACTTTTATATACAGTAGAACTTGCATTGAATTCCATTGTAAAGAAATTTACCAACATGTACCTATCTAAAATATCTATCAAACTATCGAACAAGCTTCTTCTGAGACAAAAAACTGAGTTAAGTAACAATATATCACAAGGTGGAGCAAATTCAGTTTACTGTTAGCACTCTGATAACTTTGATCAATTTTAATAGGAAATATAGTATAATTATTGCACTGATTGTAGGTATCTATTTCCTTATATTTTTTTTTCATATATTGTAAAATTTCTATTCAGTCGGTTATGTCTTGTTTGTATCAGATTATTAAAAGAAATACTTTAATTGTAAAATAGTTTGGTATGTATCTTTCCTATACTTACTCTTACTCATTCTTACTGTCTTTATTTCAATTTCATACTTTACAATTTCGTAGAACTGTTTCATCTTCGATTTTTTTTAAAGTTAATTAATAACTTTATTGTTAAGTTTACACTTCTCTCTCTCAACTACAATTTCTTTTTCCTTCTTCTACATGCTCATTCTAATCTTCTAAGAAAGTCTTCCATTTATCATGTGTCACACATTTAATAAGATAGAATTAACTATAGATATTTTTTCATATTTTTGTTAATCTAGTACACAATTTACAAACTTAATATTTTTAAGTAAATCTATGTATTATGTGAATATTTGATAGTTTGTGTTTGTATTATTTGCGCCATTTAATTGGGCTGTTGCCTATTTGGTGTAATTAAGTAAATAAATAAAAAAAAAACATGTTTCTTATTTTCATATAAAATGTGTTATAACAGTTGTTTTTACTAAAAGAATTAAATAAATTAAAATTATAAATGTTGACTGGTGCCCACGTTAACATTTTAAAAAAATTCTTATAATTTAAATTAGAAAAATACGTTTCAGTAGCATTTATGTATTCTAATCTATCTTAATAAATATAATTTTAGGTATCTATATATTCCGAGCTGTTGTGTTAATATATTACTATATTTTTATGTTAATAATTATTGTGATTAAAGTTTAATTAGCTGTTTTAAAAACAAAGATAAATGCGAACAATAAAAGTTGTTGATTGGTATAAGTGTAGACTAATTTTTTTTAATTATCTCTAGCGATTAACTTCATGTGGGTGGCGTATATAGTAAATAAAATAATTACAACGTATATTATTAACAACATATGAATATTATTATAAATATACATTTCTATTATTTATTGTTCAATACGTATATATTATCGATAAACAGAATAAACTATTAAAATAGTAATAATAAAAAATATTCTGAACGTATTTTTGTTTTAAATATATCAAAATAATAATTTTATAATATAATAATATATTTATGTAGTTATATAATAAAATATTTATATATTTGTTTCTAGTAACTAAAATATTTACATTTATTACTATTTTTACGCCATTTTATTTAAACTTAATAACTCTCTGTGTTTGTCGACAAATTAAACAAATTTTTGAAATAGAAAAAAATTTATATTAACTACTGTAACTACGGTAAGTAAAAACAAAACTATTTTGACTTACTTACAGAATTATGTATATCATAAAAATTATTTAGCCATATCGAAAAATGTTCCAAATAAAAGTTGTTATTTATAACTTGTTTAGCAGCATTTGTTTTTCGAAATAGGTATATTTCTGTTGCGAAATATTCGAAAGACACATAAATGTGACATCAGTAAATTACTACTTTCGGTTAGCAGATCCTTACCAAAAGTTGATGAAATGGAGATAATCTTCTCTGAAACTTAAATATGAAATTTTATAATAATTTGTTCAGCCAAATTTGCTCTACACGTTTCTAGAGACCAACAGACCGATAGATGGATATGGGTTATTATAAGCCTAATTTGTGTTTATTTGTAAAAATCTCAATATGTCACATTTGTTATGATTACAATACCTCCCATATCATATGTGATATGACAGTCGGTAAAAACTTGACTGCAAAATTTTGAATTTACATAAATTATATAAAAAAATTCTTAAATGATACAATTTTATTCAAAACTGCATTATTTTATTATACGTTTTGTGTAATTTTAAACAAAATCGTATAATTTTTTTAATATAATTCGTTACATATAGTAAATTATAAAAATAAGTTATTGCGTAACTTGTTAAAGAATCATACATAATGTATACACAGAAATTTAATTATTTTTTGAATGTATCAGCAACATAATAATAATATAGCATTTTCTAAATTACACATCATATTATCGCAAATTTCTCGGTTATTTTTTTAACAAATAAGCACTTGAAAAACATAAACAACAAAATAATTTTAATGTACTACTTGTAATATGACTGTATTGCATGACTGAATTCAAATGAAAATAATATCTTATTATTTCTATTTTTAATTATACCTAAAATTATTTTATATTACAACACAATTTGTAAATTAAAATGTAAGTAAATTAATGTAAGTAAAGTTTTATTGAGACTGCCGTTTTAGTTTTACGCACAAGCACAAGAATTTGACGTACCCAAACATTTAATGTAAAAACTAAAAATGTGATTGTGTGTAAAACTAAAATTAAATCCGTAGTCTGAATTAGATTTACAAGTAAACAAATATATTTTTTGTATTAAATTTTTTTGTCGCTGGTTACAAAAAAATAACGTATTTCTAATATGGTTCAATGTTCACACGATCCATCATCATTGAATATAAAAGTAATGTAGTGATGTCAAATTTGTTTCAAGTAAAAAATACACAATGCTTTGATTCGTATATTATTTGCGATGCATATTTTCATAAGTATTGAATCTGGATGTAACAATAAATTATTTGCTATAAAAACGTAAAAAAACAAAATTATAATTTACACTTTATACTTGATGTAAGACATAATATCAATTTTTGAAATAAATTTCAGTTTTTATTTTTGGATGTTAGAAGAAACATTTCAAGAAGCATAATAATTTTCTTGATAAATGTTCAAGTTACATTGAAAAATGTATTGAACATAAACTTTTATTAGTAAATGGACATATTTAAAATAAATTTAATAATATAATTAGAATTTAATACAGTTAAAAATAAATACAGTTGATAAAATGAGATAAAATAAATAATTTTACATTTTCTTGGCGGCTACAGCGTTAGCTGAAGGTATTATATTATTCATCAAGTACTCTTGATTAAACCAAATATTTTGTCCTGCACGTGGTTAACATGTAATTTAAAATATAATTTGGCTTGATGTGTTACAGTAGTTTTTTGGAAATATTTTATTTGATCAGCCGTAACATTGTGATACATTTTGGATAAAATAAATAACTTTGGATTTTCTTGTAGGCCACGGTGTTAGATGTCATCTTTAGTTGTATGTAAATAAAGTTTTGGTGCTAGATAAGTTAACGTTTTTTCATAAAAGATCAATTTATTTGGAGAGTTTGGTATTAGATCAGGTAAAAAGTTTGTGGTAATTATTTAATTCAAATTTACTTCAGAATTTACTAATTATATTTTCTGTTTATTGAAAATTTTATTTTTACTATAAAAAATTTAAAAAACGTAAAGAAAAATTAAATTACATATATTTGCGAATCATAAGAATAAATAAATAATTAACGTTCATTTCATAAAATGCCAATTATTCATTTCTTTGAAAGATATACAACGTCAAGTAAATTAAAAAGAAGTTTCCATTTGCTATTAAAGAAATATTGCAAATTTATCCTTGTCGTTTCTGTTCGAAACGTACTTATTCATTGCACATGCGTAGAAAACATAGAAATATATGTATGCATGACACTTAATAATATGCTGCAAGTCTTTGAGTTAAAACCATTCGCAGGTATTAATAGTATAATTTGTAGTTCGCTAGGTTATTAAAACAATTTATCATTAATATTTTCTTTCTTTTTTGTTTTCAAACAGCATGCTTTTGTCAAGTTTGTTAGGAATATAAACAGTTTGACTATCGGTTTGCAGTTTGCTGAAGTAATTGATGTTATTTTTTTTTTTGAATGACAAAAAAAAAAGAAATTAATAATAGCATCTACAAAAGAATATTTGAAATTATTTTTAAATTTTTAATTGAAAAAAAAGAAGTATTATTATGTTCTTAAATAATCGTCTATTTATAAAAATTATTTAATTATGTTATAAATTTAATATTTTTCTTATAAAAGTTTTATAATAGTAGATATTATATTTATTATTTGTAAATAACACAGAAATTTTTGTATTATATATTATTAAAAAAAAATGTTAATTACAAACGATAAATAAAATATATCAAAATGATATAGACAGAACGTTATTATTTTGTGACATAGTTTAATTTTTAATAGACCAAAGTGAAAATCAATTTTTCACGGACTGTGTTTTTGTATAATTACTATAAAATACGAAATACGAAATGCAGAGAGGAAAAAATATATATGAATATAACAGCTGGACAAATAATTAAAATCGCATTTCAATAAATTAATTATTCATTTTGATAATTCAACAAGTGCTTGTATGTGTGTGTGTACGTCATGCCAACCGGGTTTATTTGTTTCTCTTACACACAGAGCCAATTTTATTGAAATATTTATCATTTTATTCCGAATATGTGTAGTCTGTAGTGTATATGTATATATATAAAATATTTTTGTCATTTTAACATCGTTATCCAATTTGCATGACAATTGTGATTGGTCAACATGTTTATTTTCATCAATTTTATTTAATTTCAATATTAAATTATTAATTTTGTAATAGTTTTAAATCTCATCTAGTTAAACAATTTAATACACTTATAATAGACGACTTTTTTTTTTGAAAATGAATATTTTAATTATATACCTTTAATAGTTATACTCGTATATTATAATATAAACAATAGTAATTTTTTGATGTATATGAAGTTAATAAAAACAAATAACTCCTTAGATTTCAATCCATTTCAGGACATTGAATATTTTTATTAATTTCAAAAAAACAAATTAAAATTTATAAAGTTAATTATGTATGTTCATGATGTATATCGAAACGTCGATATTTTAATTAAAATATAAACAGAATTTAATCCTGAAGCCTTTTTATTTTTGGTTTATTATAATTTCAAAATTTTAGTAATATATATGCCATAAAATAAATAAAAAACAAAAACTTAAAACCAGTAGCAACATATCAAATCTCTCAATCCGACGAATTGAACCCAATCCTCGCGCTATCGAAGCAACTAAAAGCAAACAGCGAGGCACTAGAATCCTCTCGTATATGATCCATCTATGTGCGACAGATGGCACTAAGCAGGGTAAACATCGCAGCATTCGGGAACGGGAAAGGGTTGAAGATCGACGCGACGCGGCCCGACGAAACGTTTTTATTAACCGTAATCCGTTGATTGATTGTATGCAACGCGGTGCTGTGTGCACACTGCGCTAGCTCAACATCGGTTTCATTATTAAAGGTAATTTATTTTTTGGTGCCCCCAAGCACCGGGACTTGGGTATAGTGACGGCTGTATGATGGCTTGAATCTTCCACGGAACCGAGATGCATTGATGCAACTTGAATGCGGTCGTTTTGGTTGTGTTTGACTGAAAAACGAATTTTGATGCATCTTAGTGAAGATGATGTGTCGCTTATACTCAGATGGATTAAATAACTATGAGGTTTATATGTTAGGTATAGGGTTACAAAGTATGTTTAATGTGAAATAAGAATGAAACAAAATATGTCAAAAAACACAGATAAAAATACGAAATTTTTATAATGATTTTTATTGTGTCACATTCTGTATTTTTCAAAATTTCTTCATAAACTTTTTTGTGATTCATCTTCATGAATGATAATTATCATTACTTTGTGCATAACATATATGAATATACTCATACAATAATTTGCACCAGAAATGAATATAGAATAATTTTATATTATGTGTTTGTAAAATAATCATGAAATGTAAGGGATTTTTTTTACTTTTAGTTATGGAAGATAGAGCTGATAAAAAATTCATAAATTGTATAATATTTTCTCCCAAAGTTTAATTAGTTTTATTGGAAATTTATTTGAGATTAATTTTTACAAATACTATATAAATTATAAAATAATAAGTTAAGTAAATTTTAATAATGATATTTGAGATGCCAGTCAGACACTAAAAAAAAAAAAATAAGAAATCTAATTTATTATTATAACTAGTCATTGAAAAAAATATATTTTTTAAAATATTTATAAATTATACGTGTACTTAAAAATTATACATAATTAAAAATTATTAAAAAAACATAGTGAAAAAGTGTTCATTAACAATTTTTATTTACAAAAACGAAGATACTTATTGTTCGTCCATTGGTAAGAAATAAACTTATATGCTTGAAACACAACTTGGATTTTGGGTGTTTTAGTTCATTTAAAATCAATATTAGTTAAAACCGTGTTTGTAGTATACTGTCTTGCTAAAACAAAAGGTTGGGCCTACAAAAATTGATTTGAAAATTGATAATTTTTCAATCCTAGTATATATAAACAGTTTTATAGCTACACTTATTAAATAATTTTTTTACTGCAGATATTTTGATTTACTTCAGTTATAATATCTGGCTTACTAATATGAAAAAAAATATTTTTTTTTTATGCACATATACACTTTTTAGCTCAAAAATGCAATTCTTGCAGATACGACTTTTACTTTAACAGAGCAGTATAGCTTCTAACTTCTTTAGAATAGCTCAAGAGATTTAGCAATTCAGTGATTTAGTAAGACTTTCGAAAATATTATAATATAGTTGTAGTTTTATTTAAATTCTAAAATGTGGAACTTGAACTGATTAGTTTTATGTATATAATGCAATAATTAAAAGCAAAAAATTATGATCTGTATGTAGTCTGTAAATTTAAAACATTATGCTAAAATAACTAAAATATAAATATAAATTAGTTCAGTTTTCAGTGCCGTCCTTGTATTTGGTTAAACCGCTAGAGAACTAGGTCAAGACAGTAGCTTCGGAATAGACAACATCGTACGGTGTAGAAAAAGCACCGTGTTTGATGCTTCGTTAACTTTGTCTGATTTCGTTGGCACGGGAACCTGTTTATTTATTACAATAATAAATTTCAACTAAAACATGCATTCTAGCATTCCTGTTTGTCGTTGAAAATCATATTTTTAAACTCTCATCGCGCACATATTTTGGCTCTATTTAACATTCACAACACCTATGTAAACACGGCTATTTGTTTTTGTTTATTTTTGAAATATTTTTCTTTAGTTTAAATCGTTGTTTAATACTGTTAATAAATGTAACAAGCTCGTCGTTGACATATGTATATATATATATAATTAATTTACTATTGATATATTTCAAACAATGTAAAATATTTTTTAATTATTTTAATATTAAATAGTTTAAAATTTTTTAAATTTTTTTATAAATTTAATTGTACAATTTTGATAAATATTTGAATATTGAATATTAATCTAATCTAGTAATGAAACACCGGCTCGAAGATTTAAACTACTGAATCTATATTATATTCGGTAATATCTGATGCTTATACACGCTCGGCTACCGTGCTGACATACTTCATTTATTATTACCAGAATTAATGTATTTTTATTACTATTAAAGGATTACCAAGAGATTTTCAACAAAGAATTGTTTAACTGTCTTAAAATAATGTTTGTATTAATAAATTTTCGAAATAATAATTTCTTGTTTAGAATTACTAAACAATAAAACAAAACTTGGTATTATCTCTATACAGTATTCCGGACATACTAGTATGCAGAGTACACTTTGATATTGCCTTGACGGTCCCGTCCCGTTCCCAAAAGCAAACTTCTTCAATGGGTCCTTTACACGGGGCCGTGTAGGGTACGGGGTGAGTTTGTCTTTAATTAAGCAACCAGCCACCAAAGAAACGTGACATGAAGCGTCTCCGGATCGAATCGGGGGCGGTTGGAAGTCCTTACACTGTTACTTGGGCTAGCTTCGCTCTTTACTTCATAGTGGCCAGCTGGCGACGCCTTTGCGGCAAGTTCTTGGAAGACATTAGCATACTAGATGAGGTTCCGTCGTGGTTTGCTGTTGGAAACCAGCGACATGTGCTTGCTTTGCGTTTGTGTGGTTTCTAGGGGGGGAGGCGGTATGGCGAATGGATCTAAATTCTTGTACGAAAACTGGTAGAGTTGCAGAATGGGTATGGGAAAGATGTGCAAACCGCTGAAATATTTAATAATGGAGTTTAGGAGTTACACTTGCTAAACTAATCAACTATAGAACAATTTTTTTTTCTTTAGTTTTATGTCTGAATTTTAAAAGAAAAAATTAACTTCTGCTATTACAAAAATAATAAGTTGAATATTGTTTGTTTATTTGAGATATTTTTAAATATCGACTACATAAAAATTCAAAGCAAAACATTTATCTCAAAGTTAATTAATTTTTTTGTGTTATATTATTTTAATTTTAGTATTTTTTAAAATCTCTCATAAAAAAAAGATTGTTGAATGAAAATTAAAAAATAAAATTGTGTGTAAATTGTCTTGGAATTGTTTGCCTGATAGTAATTTCTGCTTAAATTTGAAGAGTTTGCACCATATTTTAATAGGTACATGGCGTTTTATTATATGAGAGATTTCTTTTAAAATACAAAAATTAAAGTTGTAACTTTTCTGATTTATGTTGGCATGAATGTTCAAATATAAAATTTGAAAGTGACTTTGAAAGAATATATATCATTGAGACAAAATTACAGGAATATGTTGATACATATGTACAGTATGTTAGACAACAGGTACGTGATATGTAATTAAATTCTTACTTAATGCTACTGGTCGCTAATTATTTGTATCTCATACGTGTTTGTCCAAAAGCGTAATTTTATTCAAAACAGCTGCTTAACTCTATGTTGCACGTTGCACACGAATACCTGCCTCGCGTTGTTTTTAAACATTTTATTATCTTATTAAAATATGATTACTCTTGTTGCCTCTTAAATGATTATTATAATTGTATAACAGGTGCTTGATTTTTGCTTTATTTTGTTTTTATATTATTACTTAAAACGGGTGTAATACAACGTAATTTCAAAAGGATGTATGATAGTTATGTGCAAGATTTTTGGTTTATTTTGTTTTATATATTAAATTACTAAATAATTTGTTTTATTTCGGATAAATGTAAATATGTAAAACATGATAGTAATTATATTAAAATTTATATGTTGTTTAGTAAAACTAACATAATATTTAATATCATGTAATTTTAAGTACCTACAAATAGTATAAGAAAAATAAACTGTATTAATGCAATTTTTTTTTATTTTTTAATTGTATATAATTATTTAATAATTAATTAATATCTTATTAGTTAACTAAATAAATTAAAACCTGATGCAGTAAACGCAAAGTCAGATTGCTAAACCTTGAGAAGTTTTAGGCAGTCGAAATTTTGAGACATTCTTGCAAATTATTTTTTAATAAGTTTTTATTATTATTATTTGTAATAAGCAAAAAAAAACTTATATCTATATTTTATGCATTTTAAGTTATTAATGAGTACCAGTACAGAACATTAATACACTTCTTTCTCATAAAGTTTTTAATAAAAAAAATATTTAGATATAATGTAGAGATAGTAATTTTCGGGCTTTCACGGCTGCTATTTATTACATTTATAGAATTTTTTGGACTGGCATGCCGTTGATCTCTCCTTATCGCAGACGTTTTGCTATACATCGTAGATGGCATCCTCAATGCTTAGTGACTGAATGATAGTTTCTTCTCCGCAATCTGGTATATAAACTTTATACCTATATAGTTTTAATCCCTTCAAATAAATTTATTTTTACATTGGCCAATTTTGTAATAAAAATCAGAGAGAAAAAACGATACACCGCAATCAAAGTATGTTGTAAATAGATAACACAATAATGATAACCAATGATGTACCAAATATGAAATATTTTATTAATGTTATATTTTGTTAACTAAAATTTTATCTCCCAATGTTGATATTGTCCCAAAAATTTCACGTTACTCAGTCATTGAATCGGCTTGTTAAGAAATGAGTCAATGATTGGCCACTTAACCATGGACACGTATTTCGCTCTTTCAGACCTCGTCAGTATGTTAATTTAAATTCAATGATTGAATAACTTGTAAAATTTTTGGTAAAATATCAACATTTAAATATTATTAATTTCACAGATACAATTTTGAACATTTTTTGTTCAATGTTATTGAGGTTTCATATTTAAACCGAATATAATTTGAATATTTTGTACTATAAACGACAATTTCTAAATGCAACAAGACTACAACTTCGGTTACGGCAAGAAAAAAAAACTGCAGTAGTTCACACACATTGCGACCATACCACTGCCGACCATAACAGTTCTCGGTCCTTGTCGCAACTCGCAAGTCGTTTATGAGACGGTACTAGGGGTAGCGCGTGCAAGCGACAACTATAAATAAGAGCGCGAGTGTCCGAGCGGGCATAACTTGCGTCGCGACGCTCTCCGTCCGAAGACATTAACTTACCGCGGCGGCAGTTAGCGGCGGCCGCAACACGCCCGGACTGACCCTTTCGGCCAGGCGTTGGACCCGGTCCGTATTTTTCTGTAATAGACCTCGGACCCGGCCGAGCTATTCGTCTCGTCTCGGCCACATGTGGACTTGCGGTTTTCGGTCAAGTTGCAAACTGCCAGTTAAGATGCCCCCACCTCTCCCGGGCCAACAGTTACACTTGCTAATGAGGGATTTTTTGGAGTGTGGGGTCAACTGAAGCACTGTTATATTTCGTTGTGAATTTCGGTTTGAATGGAGTTTGGTAGAAAGTTGTGGGTTTTCTAGAAAATACTGGAAAAATTGTGGTTAACTAGTATAAGAATGTATTACGGAAAATAAATAATTGAAAACATATTGGCTGCTATTACAAGCTTAGTTTTTAGGTGTTTTAGTTTATTTATTTTGTCCTGCTCTTATGACAAGTACGTTGTTTTAAAACCGGTATTAGTTAAAACCAATTTAAAACCGAGTTTATAATACGAACTATATAATGATTAAAAAGAATTTGTTTAATTATTTGATTCAACAATTTTCTATTATTACCTATTCTTATTATAACGTTATTGCAAAAAAGGCTCAGTTGCACAAAACATTGTTAAATGCTTTGTAAATTAACCTGTTGATTAGAAGGAAATTTTAAGAAACTATAATTTTTAAAAAAATATTTACATATATATATATATATATATATATAAAGAAAAGAAATTTCTATGTGTAAATATTACTAAATAACTATCATGTACATTGTACACATAATCACACCATATACCTACAGGATAAATCAGAATTATTGCTCTGTTAAGTTACTAGAATTTTACGGCTTAAAGTTCTGTTCTAGTATTTATTTGTCTCATTTTTATTTATTATAACTTTTATACAAATTTTTATTTTTTTTTTACTAGAAATTTATTTCATATTGAAATAAGACTGCCAGTTAAAAAAATACCATTATATTAGACAAGAAAACTAATTCTAACTATTTTAATTTCACTAACAAACAACAGCAAAACATCCCAAGAAACAACATGCATAGCCGCTGTTGACCAATACATCAAGCGAGCATCCAAGGCGGAGCAGAATCTGCATTTGCAATTTATTTCACTTGACGCTGCGCGCCGATGCGATCTCAAAAACAAAAACTCCTAACCTAACCTCAAGTTAAGAGTCGAGACCATGCACACGGGCGCGCACACGAAGAGATTACAAGGGCGTGTTCGTGACATCCACCATCAACATCGGGGCCCCGGCGATGGGTACCACCATAACGCGAGAGAAACACTGTTATTACAACGGTCCGAGCCGGGAGAGATCCATCCGTATACGACATACGGATTAATGTCGACCATTCCATCGTTGTCTCGCCTTTAATTGACTAATTATTGAAGTATATTTTTCAAATGTGGGCGTGGTACGAGCTGAATCTTCGTCGGTGATCGATAGTTCGGCGGGTACGACTGACCGTTGACCAACTAAGGCTGGATGCTGGAACTTGTCTTCTGGATAAGAATGCTATATGGAATATATATATATATATATATACTGTATCTTGCTTGAATGTTGGATTTTTTTCTTACATTCTTGATTAGTTTGAGATACGGGAGTGTGTTTTGTTTTTGCTTAAAATTAATTTCAAGTTGATTAAAGAATACTTCATTCATTCGGTTCTTCGGTGATATGATGGTTTCTGGACGGCATATATATGTAATTATATGTAATTAATAACAGCTTATATGACAAGAATCCAATTGGAAAGTTCTTATTTACTTATAAAATAAAATTTAATAAGAATGTATGTAATTTATCAATATAGGTGTTATGAAACGTAGTAGGTACTATGTAAATAAAGAATTTATATATATATATATATATATATATATATATATATATATATTTGTAGATAAAGATTATGGGAATTGTAGTCAAAATGGATAGATGTTTAAATACAAATTTACTCATTTTATTTAAATATACATTCACTTTAATTAAAAAATTTATAATTTTTACCTACAAATCTATACTACTAGTTGTAATCAAGTTATTAATTATATATATATATATATATATAAATAAATCAAAGATATCATTAAGAGATATCCAATAATTATAATTGTTAATTTGATATAAGGATAAATAATGATACGATATGTGAGTCAAATTTTATTTTATAAAATATATATTAATTTTTAATAACATTTATGCTTGTGATATGGGAGAGTAGTATGATTACAAAAAAGTCAAGATCGTGATACATACATAATTAATGGGTGATCGAATAATTTTCATATTTTTGTAATTGTAAAGTTGAAAGATCTTCTATATATAATATTATTATTGTTATTCGTCATAGACACACGTAGCTGTATGCACTATGCTTATAATTGTTATAGTTATTTTAGAATTTTTACATTCAGTTTGAATAAGAAGTAATATAGCAGCATCGAAACTACTTGCATGTAAAAAAAAAAAGGTTTTTTATTGATCTATAATTCTATATGATCTGAAAATTTATCTACATATTTAATATTTTTATCTAAAAAAAAAGTTTCCAAAATAACATTAAAATAAAATTATAGTACATTTGAAAACAGTCTTGTAACGTAACAACTGTAAGCAAAAATTTTAATAAATAACAAACGTTAAATTTGAAAAATTAGAAAATAGTTGAATTTATTCAAAATATTTTCCTGAAAATTATCATAAAAAGGTAAAAAAAATAAATGATGGTAATGATACTCTTAAAGTTTTTTAATAATAACAAAATGTTTTATTCATCTTTGTAAATAAAAATATTTTGTATTATACAATATTTGTATTGATTAGTGCGCTAAAATAACTGCTTCTCAGAGTACTAAGTCATAGATTGTGCATAAAAAATTAATCCAGTTTTTAATATTATATGTATGCTTAAATTTAGTATTTTTAAATCAAGTTTAAAAATAACAAATATTTTAAAAACTTGAATACACATTGCGTCATAAATACCATTCCAAAATATACTCTTTTTTTTTTAATTCTTTTTATCACGAACATTAAAAATTTTCAATCTTCCCCTTGCGTCCTAACTCACTTCATATAACTCACGATTCTGTCCAGCATGGGTCTTAAATACAAACACACATTTACGTTGGTCTGCGGTCTCCAGTACGGCCGCCGTGCCTTGCCCGCTCCCGTACCTGTGTGTGCAAGTAAAATGTTGTCCATGTGGCGCTCTGGCCCCCGTATAGTTTTGCAATTATCTTGGTTATATATAGGGGGACGGGTGGTGCGTCGCCACTTTAAATAGCACGGTTAATGAATTTCGCTCGCGGCCAGAAATTTTCCAACCAGATTTATTCGAAGAGATTTTGTTCTTTAGCGCTTTGGTCGCTCGGTTATAAATTTGCTGGGGTGCTGTTTGCTGGGCTGGTCGCTGTGTATGTAGGGACTTATTATATTTACTACCTACTAATTTAAACGCAAATATGAAGTATGGAGTTTTGTGAAATAGGTGTGCAAAAAGTTGGATTTCTTGGAACATTATAAAGAAAGTTTTCGAATCAGATAAACTATATAATTTACAAACATAATTTGATTTTTTTTTTATAAAATAAATATTATATATATATATATTCCGGTTTTTTGGTTATTGTTATTCCAATAGGTTTTAGGAACAATAAGAGAAATGAAAGATTCCGAATATTTTTGTTTCAATTTTTAATTTTAATTTTTGTGGCACATGTGTAGTTTGGTATTTAAAATTTTATACTAAAATTTGCACTTTGGCTCATAGTGGTTGCCGACTACTAATCTAAATATTATAAGTTTTAAATTTTCTTTGAAAATAAAACTTATTGTTTAATAATAATACAAATAATATATTGAAATAATAATGTAAAATTATGCGATAATTGATTAAAATGACAGTTTTTCTCTATTTTTTGTTCTGGTTACATTAACAAGTGGTTAAATTTATGTTTTATCTATCACACTTAACTATTAATTTAATTTCTGCTTAATTTTAAAAAAGCTAAGAACATGAAACTCAAAAATAATTTTGTTATAGGTCTAATATATATTTCATAATTTAGAATGTTTTTAAAAGTGTCCTAAACTATATTTAATCACATTATTAAATCGTAGTATTTAAGCAAAGATAATGTACCCTTTACTATTTAGAAATATAATACAATCATAATTATTATTTATTATTGTTATCAAAAACTGTCATACAATTGTCAACTGCGTAATGAAATAATAACAGTACAAAACAAAACACAAGCGAAGAAAACAATTGTTTTTAAGTCGTATAGAGTTAACTATGATACAACTGTGAATTTTTCACAATACTTTTCTGAATATTTTTGTCATTGTCGTGGGTAAGAAAAAGAAAATACGCATTCATAAGTTTTATTTAAGTAATTCTGAGAGTCCACCCGTTTTATTTATCAAAACATTACGTTGTGTCATTCTTCTTTCTTCAACTGCGACACCATTCACATGTCTTCAAAAGCTATTCACATGCTCGGCTTGTGAATCAGAGATATTACATATTGTTCCACTAATACTAGTTAATGTATGAGTGTTATTAGAAACGGGGGTAAAGAGGGTGGATTTCTCAGAATTTCTCTGGACAGATCCTATCAGAGACAATTACAGCAATGTCGTCTTTTTATCCACAGATACTCATCATTATAACAGGTGTATTGCTGTGTTTCTATAGACATATAGACAATCTTTTGCTCGTTGTAATTTAGCTGCCGCTGTTTTTAGCTTTATTTTACTTATTCTCATAGCTTTTTTTTTTCGTTTTTATTTTAAATATGTATAATTAGTTGTATTATGGCGCCGTTATTAACGGATATTTATAATGAAAGATGAAATGTGCAATTTTGCTACATTTATTTTTCTCAGAAAACACTTAACATACTAAAAAATCTTTCTGAACTTTATAAATACATAGTAACTTGCTTCTATGTTCTGTTTATATACTGCAAATATTATTTGTATTTTTTTTTTGATGAAGATATAGGTTGAGTTCGTCAAAATGTCGATTATTAATAAATATTAATACAGAACTTAAACCTAAAGCCGATTTATTTTAAGATTGTAATTGTTAATATTTTTTTTTGTAAATTTTATAATTTTTGTAAATTAAAATTGTTCTTCATTATTATATTTTTCTAAATTCTGGTTTACAAATTGATTTAAAATTAAAATCATCTGTTTTACATTAAAAAAAAAATTATAATGTAAATAGTTTATGTTTGTTTACATATTATTTTTGCTGATTATGTATGTATATTATATTATTAACAAATTATTCGACTGATATATTATCGAAAAATATTATAAATTATTCGTGAAACGCAGTATGAATGTAGTTAAGATAGTCACACAAATATGATTTCCTTGACTTATCATGTATATTATTTAATTAATATTTTTGAAAACATATCAGCAAATAGCATATAATTGACTTGTCAATTGACCAATCAATCAGATATTTCTAATACAATTGACAATTTAATTGCGTAATTATGCAATAAATTAAATTAACATTTTTGCAACTGATTCTTATTATATAGTTACTTTTAATCATGTATTCATAATAAAGTTATAGTAATAAATATGCTCATTATAATTATCTTTAGTTCAAATATTACTAAAGTAGATTGTTTCCATTTTATTTAAAAAAAAATATATGTAAGCAACCTATAATCGTTTGCAACATTTAACCATTACTTTAATTATTTAATTTCTTGTGCTTACAATCTCTTACTTTATTTTACACATCAATATTACCAACATAAAACAAAACAAAACAAAAAAACCAAAGGTGGAACAAATTGATCTATCGTTATGTTGCAAAATTACAGTGCGATTTAAAAATCACCTTCCACCTATTATAATAAACACATAACACTATCGGTATCAAACCTATATAGCCAAGATACAAGTAAATAGCTCAGCGTGATAACGTAAAAGCATCAAGGTTACGCACGTTCCAACAACGTTCATCGTCAGTTTCTAGCGTGATGATCAAAGAAGGCTTTGGTGGATGGTGTAGTCGTAATTACAGTTCAGTAGTCGGGTGTTCTAATGCAATATGAACCAAACTTTCTTACTTGACTACATTGTAGAAGATTGTAGAAGTAAAGATAGGTTAGGATAGTGTTGTTATGCTTGAGCACGCCTATATTTTTTTTCATTTATTCTTCACTTTGTTTCCATGGTTGAGCTGATACGTGATTGTTATTGGTAGTGTTTAAATAGATTGGTTTAGTTAGAAAAGATGCTGGTCTATGAAGTAAACAGCATAATTTGTCCAAGATTTAATGAGAGATATAATAATAATATTCTTTATGTAATATCGGCGAAAATATAAATTTAGCCCTCCCCCCTGTAAATATTGATAACAAGTATAATTATTATGTAACATAGGTTGTTTACGATATTTGTTATTAATTGTTAATATATAGATAACATATTGCGTAATATACTATATTCCTAAAGTTAATTTCTTGGAAGAAGACTAGCCCCCGTATGCATAAACATTTTTGTTAAAAATAACGGTTCGTTAAAATAAAAATTCTTGAATTCTGTAAGAAATCTTTCTACGTATATTGCAACGAAATTTCTTACGAGATCCAAGGATTTTCATTTTAATGAACTGTTATATTTAACGAAAATGTTTAAGCATACGGGAATAGGTATAACAAATTCTGTCTGAATCAGCTGGGCAAGTATTGAATGACAACGTGTAGTATGCAGTTTCGCCACTAATTACTAACAATACACTAAACTAGTCAACATAAGGTCGACTTTCGCTTGACATACAAAAATTATGAAATTAAAATAATTTAAATAGTTTTTACACATGAAAATATTTTATTTAATGTTAAAGAATTATGTACGTTGTAGAAAATAAAGATATTTCATAATTAACAATTTTATATTTAATATTGTTAATAAATAAAATTAAAATAGCAATTTCTTCTTGTTTGTATAATAGATATAAAGTCGTAGAAACAAATATTGCATTTGAAATATGTGATAAGTCAGCGTTGTTGCTAGAATTTCGTATTGAATAGTCGTAGAAAAAGTATAGTGTATAATGTTCATTTATTACTCGTACGTATTACAGCACTTACCAAGGCTCGTGCTGCAAATTTTTATACTCGTGGGAAATTAATATCATTCTGTGCTCGTTGTACAATGTACTATTGTACAATAGTTTCAAGTACGATTTAAAATATTGTGTGATCATTTCATTTTACTTCAATTTTCTTTAATTAATAACATTTTATTTTATTTATTATTATTTTTTGAAAGCTGAATAATATTAACACGCTAACGTTATTGATGTTAAATATATGGCAGTATATGTATTGCACCAAAAATTAAAACATTTTATACCAAAAAAAATTACAAGAATAATCACCCCATTTGACTAAATCCTTCCCATAATCCTCGCCATAGAAAGCATTTAAAAAAGCGACGACAATGCGCCATAAAAACTCATTAGATTCACGGGCGTCGTTGCGATTGTCGTCTACTGAGGCGGTAGTACACACCACTTAGTCCATTTCGAGGGAGTACACGACGATGACGGTCGACGCACAGACAGCCAAAAGCACCGGAGTCGCCATAAAATTATACAGTTAATTGCGTGTGTCTTACGGTGCGTTAAGTTCCCGGTTTTGAATCAACATCTTAGTAGCTTTTGGGATAAGTTTCTCTCTCGCGATGTCGTTTAATGAACACGCTGCTTACGGTGGTTAGACTATGTTTTACGGATTTTTGCGATAATAAAGTAAGTGATTTTTTTTTTGACACCGAAACAGTTTGTTTGACATTGAAAAAGTATTTTTTAACTTTTTAGTTTTATTTGTATAAAAAAATTGTTTTATTTTTTGCTTATAATTATCAACAAAATAAAAATTACGTCAATAAACTTTTCAATATGGTTGAACAAAGTTATTTTTTTTTATATTACAGTAAACGAATGTTTTCAGATATATTTTTATTCCTAGAATTTTTATATATTTTGTGTATTTTTGTTTGTTTATTTTTTACTGTATTATTACTATAAAATATACAATTTAGTCAGTAATTTTCATGTAAAAGTATTTTTTTTTAGTGTGAAATGCGTGATACGTCGCTGAATCTTTGTTTGGGTAGCGACGCCTCTACGAACCGCAGGCAGATGCTTCTTCCGTCCTGCAACCGGAATCATAATTTAAATGCGACGCGGCAGGAAGGAGTTGTGGCATCGTGTCGCGCGACGGAATCATAAAAATAATATATTCGTAATCTAAAACAGTTGCCGCTATGAATATTCAGCATTCAAGTCGGTTGCGTTTGCTTGTGTAGTATTGTTTCAAACCGTTAAGGGGGGAGGGATTACTTCTGAGTCGTTGACAAGTGTTGCTGGCTTTCTATCTCGCTCGGTTGCTTTTAATTTGGAAAGTCGAAAAAGAATGGCTATGTCTTTTTCTGTATAACGGTGGGTGTTTTTGCTAGTTTCCACTAACGGCCAATTTGAATATTTCGGTCTTTGTAAGTTTTCGCATTGTTTAAATTTGGCCGACTTGGCGGAAATAAGAAATAAAACTATCGTGATAAAAAAAAATCTTTATTTTATCTTGAAAATATTTTAATATTTGCCATTTTATAATATAAAATATTCGTTACTAATTTAATTATGATTGAGAGTGTTTTCAAGTAGTAGAAATAAAAGTATTAAAATTTTAAACTATTAATATTTTAGTTATTTTGATATTGATATATATTGAATTGTCAAGATTGTAGACAATTATTATTTGTAAAATTATTTATAATTGTTTTAAATAAATAACTTAATAGCACAACATTCAAAAATAGAAAAATAAAGTGTTTGATAAACTTCCAATAATATTAATTTGAAAATGTAGACTACCTTGAAGTTAAAGATTTTTTAAAAATTTAATAATCCATAAGTGAGTCGAGACAAGTGAGAAAATATAGCGCGCTAGCCTAGACCCAACCCTATCTGTTTAACTAGCCAAGTCTATGCTTATCCATAAGTTATAATGATTACAATGATAGGTTGTCCACCCTTCTAAAGATCCTTTTCTAACAGAAAACCTGATTTCCCTAAGAGCTGCTTACCTACACTTCCGGACTGTGGAGGAAATTAAAAGTATCACATAATACCTCTGTTCGTTCTTTGTAAGCGATAATGGAAAATTATAAGTGTACGCAACGTATATCAGATATCCTTTTTCATTTAGTTTGGTTAGTCACACCTCTTTGTTAAAATATTACACTTTATTTTTATGATAATATTTCCTATTATCAAGAATTTCATAAATAAACATCAAGCCATTATGTTTTCTTTGTCTAGTTTGCACAAATTGTATTAGTTAGAAAATTTAGCATAATGGAATATTTTTTTTACATATTATAAGTAATTTTTAATCGACATAATAAATGACATAGTAAAAACTTCTTCAGAATTTATTATAGTAAAATAAAACTGCTTTAAAGTAAAGTTCTGTATTAATATTTATTTAAAATGGTCCTCTCGACGAAACTCAATGTCCGTCTTCATCAGGATAAATGATACATAAATATAAATGATACATATGTATTTGTATCATTTATCCTGAGGAAGACGAACGTTAAGTTTCATCGAAACGTTAATTTTAAATAAATGTTAATATAGAACTTTAACCTAAAGCAGTTTTAGTGTAAGCTCTGAAAATTTTTTTTACTATATTATATTTTAATTTAACTTAAAGAAATCTTATTGTAATACTAACAAATATAAATAATAACTTGTATTTGTGAACAGATATAGAAATTGATGCAATTTATGTCAATTTTTAACAATTATATTCAACTTTCTAATGCGTCATTGCAGAATGTTTTGTTTACATATAAGTGAGTCTTATTAGTAGTATTATTTCGTAGAAAGTTGATCCATTTTTATAATAAATTTTTTATAAACAGCACAGCACAACATTTCTACTATATACGCTTACACTATAAGAGTTAGATGTCAAAATTATAAGGTTGTGTTGAAACCTTATTAACTGCCGTTCTCACGGTCAAAAACATTGTGTGCGCGCCATTAAAAAATTCCAAAATTAGAAATTGTGATCTTTCTACATAAAACGTTATGTGCTTATAATAAAATATTCGTTTTAATTCTACCTAAATAATATAAACTTGCATTATTTCTATTATTTTCATTAGTATTATATTTATGTAGTTTTACTAGTGTTTTTGGAAAAAAATATTATTTTATTATTATATATGACAATGAAATTAGCTAATAAATACAAGGTTTTAAAATTTACTTTAACTAATATACTTGTTTTCAAACAATACAACTTTCATAAGAATATTGAATTATAAAATTTATTATTTATTCAATAAAAAAATTAATTTTTCAATAAAAATAAACATGAGTAAAATAATTATTTATTAAATTAAGTTTAAATTACTAATGCAATCAAAGCTATTTATTGGTTACTAGTGAGTATTTCCGGTAATGAGTATACTTGCCGATGTATAAACGCTAATGATATATACGCAAAAATTCACATATTATAACAGAAAAATTAGTAATTTTAAAGTTTGCTTATTTCTTTTTTTCTGCAGACAATTGGTAAAAAGAAAAACAACTTGGATTATATTGTAGTAAAATAGAGTTCGAATCATGTGGCGGGCAAGTTGATAATGTCGGACAGCATAAGACAAACATGTCAGATGTAAAGAAGAGTGAGATCGACCCTCGCGAACCGGAGCCCGTAAATCACCGGGAACGAGTGACATGCCACTGGCCAACAACACCATGACATACATGCACGTGGACACTGCCTTCGTCACCAACCAGACAGCGTATTCACATTCTGTGTTCAATAAATTTATACTTTACTAGATTAAGACCACATTTTAATTTCAGTGTCAAAAAAAACATCGTTTTATTGACAATAATAATAATTATATTCAAAATCGTCACTATTTTGTCACCTTCAAGTAATTTTAGTTAGTGTTTATTATTATGAAAACGGATTTTACAAAATATTTATGAATTATATTTTTATTGTATTATTTTATACCGGCGTTGGGTATGAATTAATGCAAAAATGATTTAATTAATGTATTATTTTATTTTATGAAATTGAGTTATTTTTTGAAAAACTGTATTAGGATATCATGATTTAATATTCTTGAAATTATAAAATTAAATATGACTTTAATTCAAATAGAAAATTTTTTAATTTTATAAAAAAATATAATTTATTTACGTAAAAAGATTAATTTAAATAAGAAATAATTAATTAGAAAAAAATTGCTTAAATAATTCATACAAAAATACATTTTTGTATTTATAAAATTTTTTTTTTTTGAGTTACGACAAGTAATTTTATATGAATTGTGAATTAATTACTTTTAGTATCGAATTGTAATTTTTGAATTATATTACAAATATTATTAAGTAAGTTGTGAAATATTAATAAATTTATTTTATAAATGATTTGTCCCGGTTTTGTTACATATCATTTATTAAATTATAAAATTATTTATTTTTAATTATATATAAATAATAAAACTTATAAATTATATTTTTTTTAATATGTAGGTGGACAAAATTTGGTGTAACTAAACTATTGCTGCTTAGAAATACTTTTCTCCACAAAAATCTTTTATTTTTAAATGCGGCATTTCGAATATTGTTATTTTAAATAACATAATATATTTTTTGTTGAATATTTTTATATGTTTGATTCACTTTCAGCAAACATCTTGCAAATAAATACATAAAGATTAAATTATTCTATGATTTTATCGTAATATGTGTAAGCAAGTAACAATTGGTAGAATATTAACAATTTGTATTTAAAAATTATCTAACTTGACCAATAGTTGTCGTATTCATATACTGATAAAAACTAATAAGTTTATAATTTAAAATAAATAAATATTTCTAATTAGCAAAAGTTAAAATAACCACTTTCAAAACAAACACATAAGAATCAAAAGCACGCATTCGGTGCAGGGCAGCTCAGGGCGACAAGTGTATATAAGACGTTCGAAAAATAAGTCTGGTGACCGTGGTCAAAGTTCGCGTTGCTTGCTGCGGCCAGGTGACGTCAGCCGTCGATCTCGAGGGATAGTGGACGTCGCCGACACAAATTACCTTTTTAACTGGAGCTGGGGGACCTCAGCATCGGACATCGGCTGAACGCCGCCCCGACAAGATTGAATGCTCCCGCGGGCCAATGCTGCGACACACACACACACACACTCTTTCAAACGCATTGATTTTGAACGAGAAAACTAACGCGATTGGATTACACTGACCACAAGAATTTTTCGTCAACAAATTGATATGTATGCAGTTTTTTTTCCTATGATTTTTACTTAAAAAAAACATACTTAATACCAAAGTAGATTACGCCATAATGCAGTTTATAAAGTGTACCTAATATAAGAAAGGGGAAAAATTGGTGGGGCCACCAATATCTATTTATGTTGTCAATACTGTTCAAGTTCGTAATATTCAATTAGCTATTCTTTTCAAAAGTGAT
This sequence comes from Clivina fossor, assembly GCA_963966155.1. Lineage (NCBI taxonomy): Eukaryota > Metazoa > Arthropoda > Insecta > Coleoptera > Carabidae > Clivina > Clivina fossor. Next base: position 7,379,537 of record OZ014564.1, on the reverse strand, counting down.
ATAACTATTGTATTTTTTTTCTAAAAGTTAGCGAGTTTTTCCAATATGTTTTTGTATTTAAATCTAAATCATCAAATTATTATTTTTCTTTGTATATATTATAAACATTGTATTGTAGATTGTCTACGTATAATTTGTACCAATGCACACGTCATTGGTATTTACTTACCTTAATTATATAGAAATTGTACAATAATATGTTTTAGAGTGATATTTTGTAGTTTCAAATTTTATATATCCTAAAGTATTTGATAATAAAGTTTAACCAAAGTCGTATTTCTTATGCTTCTTATGCAAAAAAAATACTTGTTTCTTACATGTCAAACGTCTCTATCTATATTCGTGAATTTTATTATATATGTAAAGATAAATATTATATTTTATGAGATAGTACATAAATTTTGCGTGTGATGCGTAAGTGAAGAAGACATAAAACTGACGCCATCCGTCAAAGTAGTTGTCCCGACGCCGACGTCGACGTCCGTTCCAGTTTGAGCATGGCACGCTCTATTACTTCCTATATTACTATAATAAATCTGTATAAAGCACGAGCAGGCACACATACACGGAAAATATGCAAGAACGGTTCGTTGGTGTGTTGAAAGACGGAAATGGCTCATATGTGATATTGAAATGGACAAGCGGGTACTTCCTTTTACTGTACCATTTCAGGGATGTACAACATTTGGTAGTTTGATGTTTTTATATGTTTTATATGCAGGATTTTAAAAATAACAACATTTATAAAAAAAATTTTGTCAAACTCCATACAAGGTAGATTAAATAAAAAGATTAGTTCATATATTCTATGTTTTCAGAAAAGAGATGAAGAAAATTTTAGAAAAAAATAATTATTTAAATTGGATATATAAAAGATATTTAACATTAAATGATTGTTAGCTATTTATGTCAACACACCATTATAAAAATACTATCTCTTTTGTATATGCATACATACGCATGGATAACATATTCTGTATCACACAACGCACAAGTCAAAATCCGACAGGCCAAACTTAATAAAACTTCCCGTGAAAAATGCAAGTTTTATGTATGCATTTATCCACACAGCATACGCTTCCACACTGCTCTTATCCTATTCTATCCAAAAGGGGACATCCCTGGTGCATATAAGATTTAGCGAGGGGCCGCGACCCGTACGACCGTTCTGTGTCTAGTAGGCCGCGCACGGGCCTTCACGCAGCCTTGATCAGTCAATCAATCATCGACATTTCTCGACCGGCCTGTATCTGGTATGTGTATGTGTGTGTGTGTGTGTGTATGCCCGGAGTACAGTTAAACGAACGTGAATGTTAAACGTTAAACAAGCCAGAATCTAAACTTGACTGAGGTCTTGAGTGAATTCATTAAACGTACGTGAATATTTAAATTCCAATTTGTTGTCTCGCTAAATTGAAAAGGCACGTTACGTGGCGGTAGGTGTAAAAGTAAGTAGCTGAAAGTGTAGAAGTAATTTTTAATGTAGCAGAAATTCTCAAGATTTTTAGTTTTGATAATTAATTATTTTTCATTTAACGGTTACTATAAATATATTATCAAGAAAGCAATGCAACCGAGAAGACTTGGAGATGTTGAAAATGTTATGCCTAATAATGAAAACACGATTTACGCTTCTTTGCTTTTTGTGTAAATTGTTAACAATAAAGTGTCCTATTTTTCACTCATAAAATTGCAAGGCATGTTGGAGAATATAATAGATATTGTCATTCTTTAATCAGATATATGCAATACTTCATGTAAATGCGGTAAACTTTAGAATTTCTTCATAACAAAATTTGAAGAAACGAAAATAATCTCAAGACCCAATAATATTAATAGCATATTTATTAGAGAAGTAATTGAATTTATCAAACAAAAAAAAATAACATCAATCAGTGTGAAAGCACTGAATTAGATAAAAATCTAGCTTTCATTGATTAATATTTTATATTTTTTATTATCTAGTTACTTGTTTCTAAGTTAAGTTTGCATGTTTATTTGTTATTTGTATTTATTTTCCTAATGACGATTCGTGTTTAATGAATCAAAATGTCAAATTTTAATAAAAATAATACTAAACTTTAACCTAAGAGCTTTTTTAATTCAAATATCATATTTATATAGCTATTCCCATTTAAAAAAATTGAGCGTCTATTCTCAGTGGGTATTTTCAATGTTTAAACGGCATTATTTCTAAACTTATAAAGAAGCTTTTTCTGTCTACAGCTTATAGCTTATTTACAGTAATTTGACACAGTTGCTATTAGTCAAATATTGTGTAACAAATTGACAAATTGAAAATTACAAAAAATGTATTATTTGTCTATAATTTTAAGTTTATATATTAATAAAACTTTTATCAATATATAATACTGTAAAAGCAATATTTGAATAATGAAATATCTGAAAAGGTATCTAATATTGTAGATAATTATTTATTATTAGTGCTAAATTCTTTTACTTTTAATTATGATAGAAATAAATATCTACTTAAAACATTTACAATAATAATCTGACTTCTGCAATATTTTAATAAACTTTTTCGAACTAATAAATCATCCAAGAATATAATATATTTTACTTTTCCACAATTATTTTTCGTCACACCATATTGTGAAATCCTTTGCAGAAATTGATCCTAAACTCTATTCGTATTGAAAAAAATTTACGACCATCATAATTGACACTAATTCCAGTTCGTATAACTATAACAGTGGCCAACAGAGATTTATCAGGGCATATATCTTTTTCGCGATGGCAATATTTGTCAGTGGTGTTTGCACGGACATTGGAGCCGATAGATCATTTCTGCAGTCAACATGTCCAAAAAGTAGTGAGCTAGCAAGCGTCCACTGCGTTTACAACTCGTAGAACCATAAATAACGGAGAGTTCGTTGCTGTATACACATATATACAGTTCGTAGGCCCGCGCGCGATCAAGCAAGACGAGTTGAATGGGGTCGTTGAAGGAGGAGCAAGGATGGATACATAGCCACGGGCTTCTAAACAGGTGGTTTATGATGGATGACCCGTACTTTCACATAAAACAAGCAATTATCGATGTCATGTTCTTGACACTGTGTACTGTATCGAATATGACAACTTGAATCTTCACGTAGTAATAAATACCAAGATTTTATTGATAATATTATATTATCAAGCAATAAATTTAATTTATAATAATAATAAAATTATTTATTTATATTATGAACATTGAATGTATTTACAATAATTTCCAATCAAATTTTAGAAATTAATTTTAAAAAATAGTTTTGTTCTAGGGAAAAAATGAAGTAATAAAATATGGTTATTGTAATTTGTTATTAATATAAAATATTTTTCTAATTTGGAAATGAAACAAGTTAAACAAAAGTAAATTATCTCACTTGTTTATTATGTGAATAAATGTTTTTAAATAAAATATATTTGTTTTACTTTAATGTATATTTGTCAATTATTATTTTTTCTATGTACATAATGTAAAATAAGTATATATGGAAGCAGGTTTTAGATTACGGAATAATAACATATAAAACTTGAAAAATTTAAAATATACATAGTTTTAAACAATATATGTGTTTTTGTCGAAATGGTGAATATGTGCAAACTGCAAACTGCCAAATATTTTAAAGATAAATTTGATAAATTCAAAATGTTTATTAAACAATAAGTTGTTTAATTTAAATTTATATTTCTTGCTGAATAACTATTTACTAAATACGCGTATATTGTAATGAATTTTTTACTCTGATTTTGTTTTAATCTATATATTTATAAATATTAAAATATAACAATATTACGAGAACTTTTGTCTACAATTTATGGTTTAAATTATGTATTATAAAATCAAATATTAGTTTAATATATATATATATATATATATATATATATATATATATATATAAATAATATAAGTGTAATTTAATTAAAAATTGTATTAATAATATATAAAAATTTTCTTCTGCAAATTTAGATAACATATACTGAAAATTTTAATTGGCAAACTTCTATTTTGATACCATATTAAACTATTTGTAATTATAATTAAAAAATAAACAATATTAATGTGACATTTTTATGTAAGTAAATAATTTATGTAATTTTTAACTTAATTTTATTAAACTTAAAGTAATCTGTAAAAAAACAGTTACAGTTTAAAATACAATCCAAACAATTTATCTAAAGTAAAGAAAACTTCAAAAAAACTACCTCTTACTTCACAAAGTACCTGCTTCAAAAAATTGCACAATATCTAATTTGAACAATACTACAACATTACCCAACTTTTGTCGGTGCACCGCAACTCAAGTATCAAGCATCCAATAGTCCAACGACCCTCGTATTGCGTATTCCTCTCACAAAATATTCCAAACACCAAATACAAATCTCGACCCCGAAAAATCCGAAACCATAATCGGCTAGTCCGCGCGTGATTTACAGCCCTATGCGCCCAAGAACGACCGTTTAAAATCGCGTAAATCTTTTGTCTACACCCTCGACCGCCCGTGATTGTCTATATGTGTGTGCGAATTTGTGTCCTGTGCAAATTTTTGTTCGGTTCGGCGCCGTATCGATGTACCTGCCTGTTCCAAAGTCATAAATCTTCGAAACGGCTATAATTCAATCGGAAATTGGTGTAAGTTCGGCCCCTGAAATGACTTTAGTTAACACGAGGTTTCTTGTATTCCAAAGATGTTTATGTGCCTAAGCTGTTGAGTTGCTATAAATTTTATCAGAATCAGTACGGTGGTTAAAAACAATCTATGAGGTGTTAAGATGTACTTATGTATTTATTTATTAGTTTTAAGTTGATTTATTACAGTTTTTTTTTTCATTTTAAATATAGTCTATTAGATTTATAGAGTAACTTACTGTTTAAAGCAGCTTTTTGTCTTTGTTATGTTTTTTCTTTATTTATTTGAAACGTCAATTTTCTTCGTGTTATAAAAATATAGATATATAAAATATAAATTGTATTTGTTTCTGTATTAATTTGAACAAAATACTATTATAATACTATAATTATTGATACATGCATGATACAGTATCTTTAATTCTTAATACGTTTTCATGTATATTACTTTTTGGTATGATTGAGTGTTTTGCGTGAGCGAAAGTTTCCAAATAGTAGAAATTCAAGAGCATGTATGATAGGTATTATGAATATGGATGAAGCTACACTGTAAAAAAAGTTGACATTTAACATAAAAACTATAATACAAAAATTAAATATTATTTCAGCAAAACGATAGTTTACACAAATTTTTGTAAAAATAATATAATTTTGTAATTTTAAGTAAAATAATTAATTTACTTTATTATACATGTTTTTTTACCAAAAAAATGTGTAAACTTACATAAAATATATATATCTTATATTTATATAATGTAAAAATTTTCCTATGACGTCTTTAAATATAAATATTAAACTGGTGTAAATCAGTTACTCCAAGTTTTTATGTAAAATTACTGAATTTTTACAGTTGTCTGGATAGGAATGTTTGGAGAAAACTAATTTGGAGATAGTGGAAAGAGTTTGTGTCGCACTCTTTTGGGCACATGGCATGATTGTGTATCTATGTATATTACAATACAAAATTTAATAATTTTTTGTTGTTTGAAACAAGAAATATACAGGTTAGATTTTTTTTTTTGTAAATTATAATCTAAAAGTTTTGTGCATATAAAAGAAAAGTAGGCTTGTCAGTGGTATGTGAATGTCTCTATAAAAGTAGAAAAAAGCATATGCTTTTTTTTGTCTTTGAAATAATAATACGTATGTTGAATCAACGGTATCTAATAACACTTGTCGCAAAACAAAGACGTGTAATTCATGTTCATGAAAGCAAACAATTTTTTTATAATATTTATCTATATCTGCGTACTTATGGTCAGTAGCGTAGTTAATATTTTCTTTTGAATTTTTATTAAAATAATATAGAATGAAAAATTTTGAAAAATAAATTAAGAAAAGCTTCATTTATATCATAATTCTTTAATGTCATATTACAATCAATTTTAGATTAATTTATTAGTGTAATTGTTAAACTGCTTGTTCGTTGCAATTCTATGTAAAGTATCTCATTCTAGTTTTGTAATTACTTTAGTTAGTAAAAAGTTTTCTTTTTTCCTCTTTTACTTAAAATGTTCGTATATTAAAGCTGTACTAGCTATTAAATAAATTTTGTATTTGTTAATTAATTTGTTCTCTAAATAGATTATACATTATACAATATAGAATTATTATTATTAAAATTGCAATACATTGTATAATAAATGTTTTTTTTTAATTTTCGAGTTTTTGAATTTGGAATAAAAAGTCAAATTTAGAACTTGAAAAGTATGTTGTTTATGGAATACTGCTGTATTTTTAACACGTTAACTGCTACGAGAAGTGAGTGTCCATCTGGCATATCCAAGATTCTAAAGCCACGCGTAGCACTGGTGTCATGATTCCGTGGTAAAATGATGCTTCTCAATATCTGTACTTTTATATGGCATATAAAATTTTCATGGCCCAGCAAAGTTGACAGTATTTTAAGCCTGTAATTTTAAGATATCTGTTGCCACTAGCACAGAAATAAAATATTAGTAAATGAAAAACATTGTCTTATTAATAATTTATTCCCATCAACCTCATTTTTTGGTAATGCATTTTGGCGTTTAACGTGTTAATGAATATGTGTGTTAGTAATCTTCAGGCTTTCACGGCCGGTATCCATTGAATTTATAGAATTTACTAAACTGGTATGTCATGGTCGATCTATTCTCGTCGCAGACATTACAGTCACCAAGCACTGAGGATGTCATCTACGATGTATGATCACGGCGTACCAGCCCAGAAAATTGTTTAAATTCAATATGTGTGTTAGTTGTATTTCGTCTTACTATTAAAGTTTGTCAACAAAGTAAAGTTGCTATTTCTTAGCCATAGCAAATAGGTTAGGTTGATATGTAATGCACAGATGAGCCGTTTCCCAGCATTGGCGCTGTGTGCCGGCTCCCACCAATGAGTCACGACAACGGCATCGGCAACAGCATGGCATGGCATCGGGGCAGAAACGGTAATGACAATAATTTTCTGTAATTGCCCGGCGGCTAGCTACGGGCTGCGGCTGATGCCGGAGCGAACGAACGAACGAGCAGGCCGAAGCGCGCACTTTGAGGTCACATGACGGAAATGTGCAAGTGCATAATGACTCCCCTCCCCCCTACCCAGTCGTATTGCAACAACTTGCTAGCTGGAGTGTGGAATCTGCCGTAGAAGATTGTTGCCAGAACATACCTAGGTCAGTTGAAATATACAGTATATGAAGTTGTGATTTTGTATATATACCATAAATATTTTTTTAAAAAGTTTTGCATTACACAAAAGAACCAGTAGTACATGACAAAATTCTTTAATTTTTAGAAAATATTGTTTTTGATATTAAAGAACTATGTACCACTAAACAGATTGGTTCGGTACCCATTATAAGTTGTAGGTCCTTTACTAGACTGTGAGCTAATGACCTGCAATATTGAAAATGCAATCGAAACGTCGAGTATTAATATTAATACAGAATTTTAACCTAAAGCCGTTTTGTTTTAATTATGTCGATTATTAATACAAATTTATATAGAACTATATCGTTTATTTTAACATACTGTATTCTTAATTTTTTCTAATAATATTTATTTATACAAATTGGAAGGTATTACAATCAACTGCTGTTATATGTTTATTTTCAAATAAAATAGCCATTTCAATAGTCGAAATATTTTATAGGCTCCCATAGCCATACGGCTATTATTTCTTCAGCAGTACGATAGTATTTGTGCGTATGTAACGTTCTGATGGCAGAGGCAAGAACCGAGGCTGTTACAAACGGCGTCGACGTCGGTTCCTCTCAACGAGAGGAAATGGATAAACTCAGCGCCACGGTGAGATAAAGGCAAGCGGGCTATATACCCTCTTTTTGCCACCTCACTTCGAACCACCAAACCACATCGCCAAGAGGGAAATGAAGTGTGTGTGTGTGTGTGCTCAGCAGCCAACAATAAACTTATCTCGGCGCAACGCCAGAGAGAGAGAGAGAGAGGGAAAGAGAGACTTTCCACGAAAAGCAAAATACATCATTTGTATGTTTTGAGATAGAGACGTCCCGGTAAAAAGCACTTACCTTGTCGGGGATGGGAGCATGAGACGAAGAGGTATTCGTTCGTTTTTCAAACGGAATGTATTATTATTGCTCACGGAGAAGGAATGATGCTGATTGTGGCGAGAACTGCACGAAACTGATAAGAATTTTTCCTCTACCGAACGGAACGCAACGTTTTTCAATAGGTGTACCCACCACACTATAGATATCTAACCAAGGAGAAAATAAAAACGCTCTACTTTTTCTAACTTATATATGAACACAGCAATTTTACATTTACTTTCTACATATATCTATCTATTGTAATATATTTATTATCTTTATTGCATAGATACATGTATACATCTATAAAAGCCAGTGCAATATATGTATATATTATTATATACAAGAAAAAAATATAAAGTATTTTAAATTTAATTTAGCACAGTTTCATTTTTAGTATGTGAAGCAAATATATCATTAATTTTTTTTTTTAATAAATTTTTGATTTTTAATGAACAAATACACAGATATTATAAATTAGTTACCTAATCGTTTTTTAGTTAGTGTTTTATTGCTATTTATTATTATTTAATTTTTAATTACTTGTTATTATTATTCATGAAATATTTTGTTAACCTATTCAAAAATATCATTGATATTAATTTGAATATCAATAAAAATAAAAAATTTATATCTGAGTGTATTTGTACTTGTTTCTTTATATTCAAAGCGACCTTGGACATACCTATTCAGAGACTTTGTTCGCTTAGAAGCACTGTAAGACTACATTTAAACCAATACTGAATACTACTTTCGGATTTATTCATTTTTAGTTTTAGATAACTAATTTATAATAACTTGTATTTAAAATCTACGATAAACACATTAATGAAAGTGTGAATGTTGATTTACGATCATTTGACAATTTGATTAACTGCGCATGCATAATTATTATTATTTTACTACTGCTATAAAGTTAATGTAATTACTTTTGCATTCTATAAACATGCTCTAATATCTGTCAGACATAGGTATATAATTAATTTATATAATATCAAATATATTTATGTATTTATTCAGATTATTAAAAAAATACAGTCCACCGTAAATTAGAATCAAAGTATATTTATTAATTCATCAAAATAATATCGTATACTTTACAGAACAATAAAGTAAAATAAAAGACCAAAAAATCCACACCGGCCGCAGAAAAAAAAGAAAGATTGCCGAACAGTATTAATATTGTCCCGGTCCACGAAAAACTGCTGGTTTTCACTGGGCTATTGTGTTGCACTAATAAACGATTAATTCAAATAAACGTTCAATTTTGAGTACAATAGGGGTCTCGTTCGTGTCCCCCTTCCCCCCTTCACCTGTGTTATATAAAATAATAATTAATGTTAGGCGGCCTAAATTGAGGCATAAAGGAGCTGGCTAAACACAACATCTCTCCCCCTTTTGTATCTTCGTTTATTTGAGTAAAAGTATTTGCACAAAGAATGAAAAAAAAAAATTCGCGATATAATAAAACGATGCGGTGCGTCGGACTTAGTATTTTTGAATTCGACGATAATTAAAATTTATGAACGAAATCCTAACTGGAACAATGGCCGTCAGTGTACCTGTAAAACCTCATCTTTTGCTCAATGCCGCCTTTTGTTTTTATAAAACGCCGCGCTGCGTCAGTCGTACGTTTTATAAATATACGAAATATTTTAAGCAATTAATCAACTTATAACACGTTACCAGTTGGAATTTTTTTTTATTGTTTTATTCTATTCTTTCTTTCGTTTGTATTTTATGAATAAATTCACGCGGTTGGTGCGCGTGGTCACCTGTCTTTCTCAATTGTTTCAGTTCGTTTTTTATTTGGATATGTATAATGTTTTTTGTTTTTTTGTTTTGTTTCGTGCATATGTGTGCATGCACAGTAAAAGTCCTAATTACATTATCGTTAATTCGGTGACACCTGGATGAGCAATTTATAATTTTTTACTCTCACTATTGTTTGTTAAATAGTTACGAGCCGTTTTCAGCTTTTTATATGTTAATTCAATTATAAATTTCATTTTGAATTGCTGATTCCATTAATTTCTTTTTAAATTAATATTAATTAACAAATTTTAACTTTTTATTTTCAGTTTAATAATAGTTTGAACATTGTTTTTTTGTTATTCATTATTTCTTATTTGTATGGTTAATTATATTTATTCTTAAATGAAAAAAAAAACATTTGTGATTGACTAATGATATATCTTCAGAATAAATGACAATATTTAATTGGATGATTTTATAATTATTCTAAAGATAATTTTATTTCAATATTTAGAAATACTGACCTAAATGAACTTATTAATATTAGTAATGATATTTGAATATCAGTTTTTAGGTAATAATAAAACATTATTTAAATATTAAAATATATTGTCATAAAATATTCATCAGTAATTGTAGCTTTTTTATAAAAATATTTTAAATTAAAAGTACTTTTAAAGTCTAGATATTTTGAAAAGGATTTGGTAATTTGTTTTTTGTTGAATATTAACATGTTTTTTTTTTTTAATAATTTGTATATTCTTTTGTTTTTTGACTTTACTAAAATGACCAAAGCAAATGGTCGACAATTTAATTAATAAAATAAATATTTAAACCCAAAATTACTGATTAGTGAACTTAATACTAATTTTTGTACTGCCGATATCATAACTAAAATCGACAATAAATATTAATTTTTAACTTAATCCTAAGTTTTTTTATTTGAATACAATGAGTTCTCAAAGATATTTATCTATGTTAATAACTTTCATAAGATTATGTTATAAATAATGTTTATTTAATATTTATATTTTTCTAGAAAAAGCTAATACAAAGAATAAACATTGGTAGTAATATTTCATAATTGTAGTTTAGTTAAAAAATAAAATCAGTATTATTTTTTTTATTGAAGAAAAGCGGTCCGACTAAAATCAGTATTAAAACCAGCATTGTTTATAATATGTCCAATCTTCTCTATATTTTAAAATTATAGCAAGTAAAAAGTATGAGGCTATATATATAAGAAAAGTTATTAAAAAAATTCATGTCGAGTTTTTTTCAGTCATATAATTTTCTATAGTTACATGTTAGTTGGTCTAAATCTAAATCTATGTAGAATTTAGTGTGGTTAGAAAAAGTTTTCGAGATTTAAATATTCATATAAAATTAAGGTCAATTTATTTTATCTGAAAATTGCTGTTGAAATGGAATAAAAAGTTATGTAGACTGCCTTACAATTTGACGTAATGTAATAACAGGTTGTGTGCATTTAGTCTCGCTGTCTCAGATGGGGCGGCAGATAGCTCACATGCACACCGTTTGAAAGTATATTCGACATACTGCCAGTTCATTTCGGTTTCGTGTAGTAGAAGAAGAGAATCAAGCTGGGTAGTTGATGTTAGTTAGTTCGTTCGATTTTCGTAACTACCTTCAGACATGTCCGGCGTACGGTGCACGCATATTAGCTGCAATAACACATAATAGCCCCTAATAACAGTGCGTGCAAGCAAGGCAGCTAGGCCGCGATTGGCCGAACCGGGACGATCATATCAAATCGACTATTTATAGTTTGATGGAGAAAAATTATTATTGGTAGGTTCGGTACGGACGGTAAATAAGCGGTTCGGCTCCGTCACGACTCTAAAATCGTAGCCCGCGGCCCAGCGCAACGCACTCCGGCTCTCGGCCGTCCGTCCGTCGCTTTGGAAATTGCTGTCAGATGCGACTTTGATGATTGGGTGCGCGCCACAATGGCGGCGAACGTCGGATCGACGAGGGATACCGGCTTCGAGCTGCCGCCGGCATCGAAAACTGGACCGGCTGTCAATCGCTGCTCCCTTCACGATCATACATAATTGCGCGACAGGTTTCTACCAACCGAACTTTCAAGTTCAACTTGACTCTTGCTTAGCTCAAGCTGAAGTTAAAGAAGAGAACCGCATGCCTGCGTGATTATTTTGTAACTAGCTTGTATTGTGCCCAACAGAAAAGTCAGCCATTATTATAGATTTCTAGTTCTATTATTATATATGCTTCTTTTTAGATTTACTACAACAAAATTGAATATTTCAAGCAAGAATTAAATAAAATTAAAATAAAAAGACTTTCTATAAATATTAATTAAAAATCGACATTTCGATATACTATATATACCATATCTATATACTATATACACATACATCAGAAAAAATTATATTATTATAATTATCTTGTATAATTTTTAGTATATCGAAACGTTGATTTTTAATTTAAACTTATACAAAATTTAATCATAAAGTCTTTTTGTTTTAATATAATGAGTTTTAAAAAAATTTTTACAATGTTAAATAAAATTTACTGTTGAAATGCTAAATAATTATAAAACTTTTCTAAATATACTTATTTTGTTACCTAGTAACATGTTCCCATGTTCTCTTTATTTTTTATATATGTCATTTGTATAATTTTTTATGATAATGATGCACGTAGAGTATGTTGAAATGTAGATTTTTTAACTAAAATTCATACAGAACTATATCTTAAAGCCATTTTATTTTCATATTAAATTTTGTTTGTTTTAAGTCAAACGAGTGAATAATATTTTATTATTACTATTATGAAATCATTTTAAAAGTACACATACTGATCTGTAAATTGAAATATGATTATCTCTTAAATAAAGACATAAATTTTTATTTTAAATATATGTTTGAAAAAAAATTGTGATTTTTATTTTCATATATTAGTAATTGTTTCATCATTACGCAAGCAGAATAATATTTTTGAGAAAAAAATATTAATTCGTATAGAAAAGCTAAGTACGCACTAACAATAAGACCGTATTGGTCTCGTTGAAAATCGAATAGATTAAACCCGAAAAGACAATAGGCATCCAGTTTGTTCGCAGTCTATTCCCGCAAAAAGATATGAAAGAACAGCGTCCCGTTTTGCGGTTATCCGCACCGAAACCGATTCCCTCCGCCCGGTTCGTACTCCGTTTCGCGGTTTGAGAGTGTGTTTCCACTAGATATATGGAGTACAATAAAAGACGCTCTCCCACCTGGAGACATTATGCAAAATCAATTCCGTCGTCTCTTTTCTTCGTTTTCGAAACGGGGCTTTGTGTAACCGATATCGGTTGCGTGCGAGATTGTGGCCCCCAGCTTAAAGACAATCCTCCACTTCTTTCTGCGATTTCCTAAAGAAGCGCTCATGCATTTGGACACAAGGATGGCGCAGTAAGAGAGGTTTACAATGGCGAAGAAAACGAGCGTTGCGTAAATTGTATACTAATCTCACCTATTTTATGTAAGATTTTTTTTCAAATGTCGATAGTGATACGAAATTATTTTTATAATATAATTGCACTAAAAAAACCTCACATATTTATTTAAGATGACATTTTTTCTTATTGATTTACTAAACTAATTTATAAACTTAAATTTTAATTACCTTTCAAATTATCTAGTTAAAATTAAACTCATTTTATAAAAAAAAAACATGTAGAATTTTTTCGTAGTCACACAAAAAATAAAGAAAATCTTAAACAAAAACAAGAAAATTAAAATTAGTGTATTAAAATGTGTTTATTAGTTTTAATAGGTTGTTAAATTTAATATTTAATAAAATTTACATATGTCAAATTACTTTTTAAATGGTATGATATATACCTATATATTAGTTATTTTAATATATGCTATTTATATTATTTATTTATACTTTTAATATAAAATATAAAATATAAAATTTTAAAATAAAAAAGCTTCAGGTTTTAGTTCTGTATAATTTAAAATTTAGTTTCAATGTTTTAATATACTGTACGTACATTATCATTCGATAAATAATTACAAATAACATTTGTGAATATTAAATAACAATTAAAAGTAAAACATATACTGTAAACGTTAAAATTAAAAAAAAGTACACGTTTGTCTTTAATTTTCAATTTATCTTTTTTTTAAATATTTGTTATTTATGTTTATTTTAAAGTTTTGTATTTATATTTATAAAGTCTTAAAAAGATAACAATTTAGCTTTAGTACATATATTTTTTACTATCTATTATATAAATTTTATACTTTAATTGTACTATAAATTTTTTATATATAAAAAAACTAAGGAAAAAAGAGAAAACCAAAATTATACTCTAAAATTGAACAGTTTTACCGCCTTACTATTACCTGAAATTCCAGATACTAATCTATATTTAATATAGATCTTGAGGGACATTCATGTATTGAATAACATCCTGTTTATAGAGTTTCAATTGTTACATCAAAAACTTAAAAAAAAAGAAATTTAAAAAAATATAATTTTGGTTTAATTACAAATTACTGGCATAGTTAGAAATAATGTTATCAAATTTAATGCTCCTTCATTACTCATTTTGTTTTTCCTGTTGTACATTTTCTAATTTAATAACAAACAAGCAAGATATTGAAATATTCTAAACAGTTATTTTCTTATAATGAAATAATAATTCAAAATTGCTTAACTTTGTTGACTAGCTAAACTGATTACTTTAAAGTCAATAGACTTTAAATCGAGATGAACGACAAAAATCCACTGCAACTTGTAATCAATATAAATTACTATTATAAATTTAATGTAATAAAATATACGTCTTTCTTTTATATTACAGAAATTAACTATGCTCTCATGACTATAATTTCTATGAAATATCTGTAATATCAAGAATAAGACACGATTTGATACCGTTACAAAATATAACTAAATATTTTTCATAAATGATATACGAGTAGAATAATTTGAATTGAGCAAGTAATTTTAATATCTTTACTTATATCCCATAACTATTATTCAACTGATAAAAGTAATATTAAAATTAATGGCTCTAGGTTGTAGTTCTGTATTAATTTTTATTGATAATGTTTTGATGTACTCTTCGTATATCTTCGTATATCTCCATCAGGAAAAATTAAAATAAAAAGGTCTTAGTAATTTCTTGACAAAATAAAAATTATATTAATTTTATCGAAATTTAAATTTATTAAACAAGACAGTATAAAATAATATAAAGAAATGATTATTGAATCTTGTTGTATATAAACATAAAATTAATCAATTTCTGCGGCATAATATCTAATTAATCAAATTGGTCATAACACATATTGACTAATAGATCTCAATAACTAGCCAACTATAAGCAAATTAACTATTTTTGATTGATAATCAATTCGACAAGAAAAATTACATACAAATCTTTCTCTTTTACAAAACCTAATTTGTAAGAAAACTTCAATATAAACATAAGCCTTCATAAAAAAAGAGAAAAAAAAAAAACGCTTTTGCTTTCAAGTGAAACAGCCGTGACTTATAAAAGTCATTAATAAAAACAGAGGCACTAGCAAGTTCATCAGACTTAAAATATCTAGGGTCTGTAGTGGTCCCAAACTAACTCATTTCTTCAGCTGTGTAAATTGGTTCGGCCACGGCTGTCAAACTCTTGCCGGGTTTTTGACGGAATCAACTAATGAAAGAATTAATAGTTCTTCACTTATTCTTTATTAACTTTTAGTTTTGTTGCATTTTGGTTTCGTGAAAATATTAGTTTTTTAATCTTTGCTGGTAGAGGAAGTAATCGAAATTTTATTTTGCACGATAGTCTGATTATTTTTGTGAAATGTAATGTGAAACTTTTGCGGTAAGTTTGAAACTGTACTGTTTTTATTTACAAAGTTTTCTTTAATTGTTGGTTTAAAAAGTTGTAAATGAATGGTGTGTTGTTTTATTTTAGTAATCTACTTTAAACTTTATTAATTTTTTATAAAAATATTTCGGAACTGTACATGATTGTTTGGTAAATAAATTCTAAACAAAATAATTTTATTTAGTGTTATTATGTAGATTTTTGAATCTCTACTGCACATTTTGTGTCTCACTGCAAATTGCAATAATTCGTGCAGTAAACTAAATTAGTTGAAATGCTAGTTAATCATTTTTAAGGTATACGATTGCGTGGACGTTCGATGAGTAGATGGAGTGGTATAATTGAGAGAATTTTTTCGTGAGCAAAAGTTTCTAAGTAGCAGGAATAGGAAAACATATCATGAATGTGTATGTTGCTAGTGTTGCTTGACTGTATAGAAATGTTTGGAGAAAACTAATTTCGGGATAGTGGAAAGAGTTTGTGCCAATTTTTTTGGGTCATGGCGTGATTGTGTATGTATGTACATTTTAAGGCAAATGTTTCTGTGAACATTTAGAAAAAATTTTTTTTATTGCATTTTAGAAAAATAATGCTATGTAATATAAATAGTATTATATAAAGAAAGACAGAGTGGAAAGAATTTTTGCCACACCCTTTTGATTCATAGCGTGATTGTGTATATATGTTTATAAAGTATTAATTTATGTATACATATAAGTATTTTAGTAGAAATATAAAAGAAAATTAAAAAATAAATAATTATAATACTTAGCGTCAAGTAATTTTTGCATACATCAAGAAAAATAAATCTTTGTTTTTTTCAAAAAAATAAAAAAATATATATAAAGCACATTATTATGGAAAATGCATGCTAGTAGTAAGCGAGAACCTAGAATTTTATTAAAAAATATATCCACAATAAAAATACGAGAGAAAAACGGGTTTAAATTTGCATAGAAACCACATAATTCCCGGTTTCCCGGTAATACACGTTGCATATATTACACGATGCAATTTTTTTTGTTTGTTTGCAGATAAATTGCACTGTACACCACTTATGATTACGTCATAAATAGTGAACCGTATTGAGTTTACATTTGTGTAATTAGATACTGACCATACAATGGTTTAGCTTTACAATCAACACACGATTATTATCTGATTACCTGTCATCAACTTGGCTGTGGTTTGTCGACTTTATTATCGACAAATGAATGACGATTCATCAACTTTTGTCTCTGTTGTTAATTTCCTATTGAACTTAACAAAAAATATATGTATAAGCCACTTTGACATCATCAGTTGGCAACGCTGTGTAACAATAAAATTATACTTATAATTTTTGTAAGTACTAAAAAAATATTTTGTAAAAATTTAACTAATTTTGGATAAAAAAACGTAGCCACAATTAATTTTTTTTTAATTATTAATTTTTTTCTCGGAAAATTAGCAACTTTGTGTTTTACTAAAAGTATGTGAATTATGTATGTGAGCACTAAGAGAATCTTTTGTAATAATTTGGTTAAAATCGGATAGACAATGTAGCCATAATAAATTTTTAAAAATTTTAGTAATTTTTTATACATAATGAACAAAAAAATCATACAATATGTGCTTATTTTTACTTGTTGCTACTTTTTCAGGTTGGAAACAACAAAAAGTTTTATTTATGTATATTAGGTAGGCACAGATTTATTTGAGGGTTGTCAAATATTATAATTTTTCTGAATAAATTTACAAACAAATTTACAAATAAATAAACAATGTTGATAATAATTAATAATGCAAGTTTTATTTGCATGTAAAAATATTTAATTATAGTTTTTGAAAAGTAATAGATTCTTGGAATAATACAAAGATAAAGAAATATTTGCCATATATTTATTGTTATAATACAATTATTTATTTCTAAGAAATCATTGGATTTATACGACGTTTATCTTATTAAATCTTTTGAAATATTTCGAGGACATCTAAATTACATTTTTATAGATATTAGACACATTTTTTTCTCATTACATTATGCAATGCTACTGTTTTACGCCTAGTAATTAATATCATTTTAATCAAATTAGCATGATTTATTATTATAATATGTTATTAATATATATATATATATATATATATATATATATATATAACGTCCCTGTTTTATTAATTGATTTGCAATAAATAAACTTATTCAAAAAAGGTGATTCAGACAAATATATTTTGTAGCAGGACATAACAATGCTGTTTAAAGGCATGCGCCTGCTTGACACTCGCCTGGAGGCATTACGAGCATAAGGGCTCCATGCTAATCTGTGTATGTCAATTGACTTGCCATTAATAAAAATATATTTGACATTTAAATTTATTTTATGTAATACAACGCCATTTACATTTTATTTCTGTGAGTGGTTAAAAACAAGCGTAGGAGCCCCAGCACACTGGTTCGCTTAGAGATCCATAATGCTGTTAAGACGACTCTGGACATAATTATACAATAATATGTGACGCAACAAAACTTGAAGGGTCTCGGCATACCTTTTACTGCATTATCATAAAACTTCATAATTTTAATATATACTATTTTTGATCATACATAGCTTTTAGTATTATGAAATTCTATAGTTTGTCGTAACAGCTTTTTAAAAATACATATAAATATTTACTGAATAGTTTCCTTGTATAACAATATCGAGGGTTAATTAAAAATATCAGATTTATGGTTAGATTCTAAGCAGTTCCATAAGACTTATAATAGTATATTATAACTACATTTTTTTTACAATCTGTTAAAAAGTTTATTTACTAAAAAAATATATTATAATAATGCTATACACTGATTAAAAAAGTACGATTTGCAGCCATGAATTTACACGAAATTTTACATAATTTAAGTTTTAAATTAAAAATTACTTAATGAAATTATTGTATTTAATAATAAAATTTGTTTTCTATAATGGAATAAAAAAAAAAAAATTTACAAAAAAATACAGAATTTAGAAATAATATATGTAGCTTTTTTTTTAGCAATTACACAAGCCAAGATTCATTCACGTTGTTAATTTCGAAATTTTCAACCATTTTTAATCGGGTTTGTACATCCCTGCCACCGCCGTCACTCACGACACGGCACGGCGCTTATTTCTCGTCGCGACGTCAGAGTGAAACAGTGGCATCGTCCCTCAGCAACTTCTGCAAAGTACTTAAAACTCTTTCGTTGCTCGTGTGCTCGTGTGACAGGCTGTCGCTCAAATCAATGGCTGACAACCGACGAGGAAACGAACGCAACGTCAGTCCGCTAGGTTCGACTGTCTCCAATGCGCCATTGCTGGGCGCCCATCACCCGCGACCGACCAGTTTTCATTTACTTAATTGGAAACCATTTGTAAATAAATTATTTACGGATAGTCGGATTGAATTTGGAATATTAGATATGATTGCTTTTTTTTGCTGTTTGTTTGTGATTGTTTGAATTTCTTTGATTAGGGTTTTAAAAAAAAAAAGACTTTTTTATATTTATTACAAATACAAATATCACAAGTTTAATTATGATAATTATGATATTTTTAATCTCTTCAGTAATTGAACAACGTATGAGTAATAGTAATCTTCAGGCTTTCATGGCCGGTATACATTGAATTTACAAAATTTTCTGGGCTGATATGCCGTGGTCGATCTATTCTCATCGCAGACGAGATGTAGTCACTAAACACTGGAGATACCATCTACGATGTATAGCAAGACGTCTTCGACGAGGATAGATTGACCACGATATATCGGTTCAAAAAATTCTATAAATTTAAAATATGAGTAAATTTATTAAAATTAGTTTCGTACTGATAATACAATTTTTTGTTCGATTTATTACTAGATGTGATGTGTTTCAAATATAATTCAATAAGAAAATATAAGTTCATAGATAGACGACTTTGACAAACTTTTATAAAACAGTTTTTGCTAATTTTTAATTAATTTTTACTAAATAATTTCTTAACTTATTTTCAGGTAGCCAGTATACAAATAGATAATAAATTAAAATAAATACAAAATTTAGAAGAAACAATTTATTTTAATATTTATGCTGCTATTCTGGTAATTAAATTTAAATTTAAAGTTTTTTAACTTAATTGAAATTTTAAATTGGAGATTTAAATAAATTATAATAGATCAATTCTGAACATGCACGCCGTTAAAATTTAAAGAAATTTAAGTTAAAATATTTCACACTTAAAGTGGTAACCAAAAATAAAATTTACTTAAAGTTCTTTATATTTAAATTAAAGTTAATGACTAGATTAACGTCATACTACTATAAATGTGTTGGCTTAGTTCATAAAATTCACATTTTGGAAATATTATTTTTTGAAAACGATAAATGAAACTAGAGCACATTTAGCTTTAAAAGATTAATGAACAACAAACCCTAATTTTAGTTTTAAAAAAATTGAAAAGTCAGACAAAAAATTAAAACTTGCTTGAATTTTTTTAATTTAACTTAATAATTTTAAAAAAATACTATAAATGTAATTATTTTATTTGATAATAAATCTAACAAAATTACTGTGTTCAACTCTATGTATCATTTTTATATAAATGTTTAACAAAAAACTAATTTTGTATTTTAAGGTGAAAAATAAGATACTTGATTTTAATTTTTTACACTTCTATCACAACACAACCTAGCCTATAAATTGTATCCACCATTGTAAATCCAATGTTCTAAAACATGTTTTACCAGTTCAAGCAAAACAAATATAATTCCAATAATCAAGCATCGATTTCTACCTATAAAAATCGATACTCGTTCGATCGCTCACACCATTGGCCAGACTAATAACCCCTTACTGCTCCCACATAGCATTTCGAATACTCGACGCATTGTAATTATAGGTTTCAGTTATAGTCTTCGAGAGTTCTATTCGGTGAGGGAATAGTGCGGAGGAGTTGAGCAAGTTGCGTGCGTTTGGGCGGGTCCCTCCTGTTACTGCTTCGTGTGTCTATCGTGACAAAGAAAACGTCACCGTACGAAAGAGACAAAAACATAGGGGAACCATGTATGTGTGTTTTACTATATACTTGTATTTTTGTGTTTGAAAATACTGTTTATTGTGTGTTTTCCTCTCTTTTATTCACCGTTTCTTTGAATTGTGAAATTGCTGTAAAAATAAGTATTTTGCTGCACGAAATGTGATTTTTTTATCAGTTTGTTCAATGATGTATGAATAAACTGAAATGATTCGTTTTTTTTTAATTGTATGTATAATATATGTTTAAAAATCTAAACGAGCTCTTATTGATATTTTGATAGTAAATACATATGAAATCTAGTCATATCTAAATGATAGAAGCATAATATTATTTTTTTAAACAAAATTGTAAAATGTTGTGCACGCGCATTGTATATTTTAATATTAAGTGTATAATGAGTGCAGTTGTTATTATAAAATATATCATTGTTATTATTATTTTTTTTAAATCTAAATTATTTGAATTTACAATAAAATATGAATGCATCAGTGACAAAAACAATATTTAATTTATGATATGTTATAACGCAATATAACCATTTGTTGAAAAATTGTATTAGAGTATCCTGCTCTATTTAATTGTTTGTCTTTTTTGCGTGTAAAATATTAACATATATAAATTTAATATGATATTTAACTAATGATAACAAATAATAAATAACGTTATACAATAACGTGGCGATTTGAAACGTTATTTCATCTCTGAATATTATATAAGACAATTTTTGTATTTTTAATTTTTTTAAAACTAACAAAATATTTTAAATATATACTATTATAAATATTTACAGTTGAGAAAATAATAATTTGAAAATAAATGAAAATTGTAAGTTTTGATTTTCTTTTTAATATATTTTTAAAGTAACAGCTTTAAAGTTAAACTTTTTATAAAATAAAAAATTGGTTTTTAATGTTGATTTTTTGTATTTTTGTTATTTATATAAAATTATTAGATCTACTAAAATTGCAGCAAAATTTTTTATATATATATATATATATATATATATATATATATATATATACAATACCTTATCATATTTAAGACTAGAATTAATGCTGCAATTCTGAGCACAACTTGTAAAATTCATATGGGTACAAAATATCTGTAACTATAACTAAACTAAACTGTAACTGTAACTAATACCAGTTTTAAAACAACATAACTGTCATAAGAGCAGGACTGAACAAACTAACTAGAAACTAGAACATCCAAAAAATCGAGCTTGTGGTACGAGCCATTTTATCTTTTTCATTTCTTTTAAGTGATACAACCGAAATGTTTACTCTTTAAAATTATATGCATATTACTTTTTGTTTCCAGTTAGATGTTTTCGTAGTTCTTAGCTAATGTAAAGTACTTTTTTGCAATAAAAATGTAAACACACTGAATTACCTGAACCTGGAAGGGATGCGAAAATCTTTACAGTATTAAATAGGGAAGCAATGAGCTTACTGATCACGTGACTATTCGCTAAACTCGATTCAGTGAGTATAGTTAATGAAAGTTTGATAGAATGAAAGTTTGATAGAAAAAAATAATTGAATACCTTGTAAAGTTACAAGTCTTACGAGATGTGCACAAGTTGAATATTTGATTTTTTATTTTTTATTATTTGAAAATTAATTTTTAAACAATAATATTGAGAATTATTAAACTTTAATAAATTTTAACGGTAAAAAATTTAATAATTTTTAAAACATTAGTTTAGTGTTTGTTATAAATTATGTCTACCATTCACTTTCTTTAAAAATAAATAACTGAAATTATATATTTTATCTATATATTCCATAAAGTTGTATTAAATTATTTATTTTAGTTTATGTATTACAAGATTGTAATCTAATATTTCGGAAGCATATTTAATTTGTATAGAATAATAAAAGATTAATAAAACATTTACAATATCATGTTAGTTTTAGACACAAAACAGTAATAAAATAATAATATTTAATGGCGTTGTTTATAGATTTTCATATCAAAAATAATACAAAAGAAAAAATGAGACAAAAATCATGTACATGTACTGCCAATCAAATAATCAATGTATTTGGGAAAATAACCTATTATTTGTAGTGTTTTATCTCAATAATTTATTTATGCACGAAGTTTATTCATTGTTTATCGGCTGTAGTAGGAGTGTAAGTGGTTTATATGAGAAACAACGTGCTAGGCTAGTCGATGCGTGATACACGCTTCGCACGCGGGCAAGCACTCTCGCAGTGTTTCGGTCTTCGACGAAGACGGCGGCGGTGTAAAAACTGTGCGGTTTGCCTCGCTGTGACGTGGCGTGGATCATTTTTCAAACTGCTCGCGGCTCTGTGATGTTTTGATGCGGGTCTTCAGAGCTGGTGTGTCTGATTTCGATACAGAACCGCATCTAGCCTATGGTTTCGTATTGTATTTAGATATTAGGTTTGTTCGATTAGTTCTCTTGTGTTTTACTAGAAAACGCCGCCGTAAATAACGCAATGTTTTGCCGTTTATGTAACATGTAACTACGAAATGAATAAAAAAACAAAAAAAAAAACACTGACTCTGCAGTAAAAATATCAAAATTTTATCATACCAATTTTTCTATAAAAAAACAGTTTTTATTTTAGATCGTATATGTTTTAAAAAGGTGGAATGTCTTTTGTATTACTAATAATTTGTATTATTAATAATACATGTAATACATAAATACTTGTAACCAAACAGTAGTATGATAGAAAATTTGTAAAAATTAAATAAAAATTATTTCAATTTATTTTACAACATTTAATTGATTATAAATTTCAGTAAGTTTGGGCCAGTTGTAGAACACATTATTAAATACTTACCTATATTGTAAGTTAATGATTTCGTTAACTTGTCAACCAACCAATCAGTGAGTTAATGTGGTGCTTTTATAATCAAATTGCTATAGTTAACAACGGCTATATCTTAAACACACGACAGACCTTAATAAACATTATTTCAATTTTGAATGTATTTTAGTGATAATTACGTTTGACCCTTTACATACGGCTTTTGATTTAAATTTGCTATACACGCGCGTTATGACTGTTATGACAATTTTTAAATTATTAACAATCTTTTTATTATATGTACATAAGTTTTTATTAACATAGTAAAAAACCTTTCAGAATTCATTTTATTAAAATAAAAAAGCTTTAAGATTAATTTCTGTACATATTTTGATTTAAAAAAATCGATGATTCAATATACTCTAATTTTTTGATAGTTTATTGCAATACATAAAATATATAGGTACTTGATTTGCAAAATACAATAATTCTTTATCACTATTCATGTTTAACAGACAACTGTAAAACGTATGTTTATCTGCGGTAATGACTATGAGTCAGGCAATCTATATCGAATTCTTACGATTATATTTCAAGCAACATCGGAACACAAATGATTATTAAAGACAAATGAAGTTTGTAATGACCATTTTACAAATAAAACCATGACACAAACTACTAAATTAAAAATTAATACTCAATAATTAAATTTTGTCGTGTGATCAAGGAACTGAAGTTAAGGTTTTATTATAATAGATCTTATTATAATTTTTTTGTTTAATTTCTGAATTGTATAAAGAAAGAGTTAATATTTGTTTGTAAGTTTTAATTAAATTATTGTAGTTATTATAATATAGTTTGGTATTTTTCAAAAAAAAAACTTAAAACCATTCATTTTGTATTATTAAAATGCATAGCTCATTATTTTAACAATAAAATTTAACACTACGGTTCTGCGTCTAAGAGATATATACATACATACACACAAGGCGACCTCGTCGTCACAATGAAAGCAACCGCGCTTGTGCGCGTCTACAGGCAACCTAGACATCCAAAAGAAGCAGAAAAAGACACATTGTAAGGAAAACCGAAAAGAATACAAGCAGGAGCCCGGAGAAGAACGGCTGTATTGGAAAAAAGCGGGCGCAAGAAGGAGATGCAAACAAGAGCGATGTGTTCCTCACAGGAAGCGTCCGTGTTAAAGCAGCGCGACGACAAAAACCCGAAGAAAAATAGTCTTTATAAAAATGATAAAAGCATCGTCTTTGCATGTTACATGACAAACACCGCGTCGTTCGTTGAGTGACTGACTGAGATATTTCCCCTTGCACGTTGGGCGGCTTGGGCTGCCGTGGCGCGCCGATTTTGGACGCCTTTGTTGACGACTTTGTTAAGAAGGCGCGCGCACCCCCTATGTCGCGATGTCTTCGGTTAACGTACAGCCTGACATAGTAACACTCTTATGTTTTGGGTGAACGTTGCACTGCAGGCGACAGAACGCTTGTTGGATATGTTATAAATCGTCATTTATTTTTTGACGCTGTTGTTCCATGTGTGTTTAAGCATTTTTTTTGAGTTATAATATGAAGAGTAGCATCTAGTTTCATTCAATCTCAAAGAGCATATACAGCTTGAATTATTTTACATTGCATCAGTTATATTTATGTCTGTTTTAATTTTATCCACTGAAACTTTTGCAAAGAAAAATTATAACAAACATATACATATGTATATATAAATATATGTTATAAATCGAGTTACCAACACTTTCAAAATGAATCTGGATTTTAAGTAATTTTCTTCAATTCCTAGATTCTTATTTTAAATATATAGATTAAGGAATTAAAAAAAGATGCTAAAGACAATTGAAAAAACTTAGACAAGGGCATCCAATTTTATTGACTAAAACCCGAATAGTCATTTTATTACGTATATTAATATGAACGTTTGATCAAAAAATTGTATGTGAATTATTTTTAAGGTATACGTTTGGGTAAACGAATGTTTTCAAGTAGGAGG
Source organism: Clivina fossor (assembly GCA_963966155.1). NCBI lineage: Eukaryota > Metazoa > Arthropoda > Insecta > Coleoptera > Carabidae > Clivina > Clivina fossor. The sequence goes on along the minus strand of OZ014564.1, from coordinate 7,353,909 downwards.
AATAGAAGAGCATAAATATGAATGTGAATGAAGCTAGAGTTGCTTGTCTGAATAGGAATGCTTGGAGAAAACTAATTTCTGGATAGTGGAAAGAGTTTGTGCTGAACTATTTTGGATACATGGCGTGATAGTGTATGTATGTAACCAGAACTAATTAAGAAATTTAAACCTTTTACATGGAACATTAAAATATATTATTAAATAAATATTAAAAAAAAATCCGTAGTAGCGTATATGAGTTGAGCAATTTTAACTAAACCATAAAATCGACTAAAAAAATCATTCCGTATTCGAAACATTTCGTTAGCTTTTTCTGAACAGGCGGACGCAAACGCGTACCAAAAACTCTATGTGCAATTTCAATTCGTAAAATTGATTCACGACGCCGCGCCGCGCCGCGCGCTACGATGAAATAACGGCACAAACACGGCTTGCGGCCGCCGGAGAAAAAAACGTCGAAATCGCTATTTAATTGAAAAGGTCTCATTCATATTCAGCCGATGTAAAAAATGCAACGCGCCCGCGATTTTTGCGTTTTATTTTTTGACGCGCACACGGGCACAGCCCGGCCTGGGCTGTTTGTACGTGAATGGCAATCATTGATGTATCCTCTTGCGGTTCTATAGCACACTGCTTTGCCACCATAACCGCAAACGATTCTGCTTTTTGCCACACAAAAAAAAAACGCTATAATAACTACACCGAAAAAATTTGCATATTTTTCAGACTTTTTATAACGCAGTTGTATCGCTCCAAAAAGAATAGGTATAGTATTTTTTTAAAATATACAAACATCCGTCACGTTTCAGTAATATAAATTGTATTGATATTTTTTCGCAAAAGATATAGAAAAAATTTAATGTAACTGTATATATGTATCACAATCTACCTAAAACTTTCAACAATAAATTTTACTGAAATAATTAAATATTTGTTATGTAACTATACTTAATTATAAAATTATTTATTTAAAATTTTTATTTTATTAAATTTGATTTTGTTAATATAAAAGTGAATAAGCTATATTATTTATAAATTTAAATCAAACTTTAAAAAATATATATTTGAAATATTCTATGTGAATTTTAAATATTATTTTATAAGATTTATAAAAAATATATTCTGATATAAGTAAAATCGGCATAAATACTGTTCTTTTATATAATAATTGAATTTATTTTAGACCAACGTTATCCTTTAAAAAACTGATACAAAATATCGTACTCATCAGTTTTCCTGATGAAGACGAGCGTTGATTTTGTCGAAACGTTGAAGATAAATTTTAATACAGAACTTGAACCTAAAGCAGTTTTACATATTTTTATAAAAAATATTGATTTTAAATACAAGCTGGTTGTTTCTACAAATTGATGCAGCACAACAAGCAAAATATCCAAAAAACGGTATCAAAACCAAAATCGTAAAAAAAAACTCGTAGAAACGGAACAAACATCGTAATCTCGCATCGGAACAAAACCAACAAGTTGCATCAGCGATAAGACACTAAACCCACCACGGACTAACCAAAACACAAACGCGCACATTTCACCCAGTAGCAGTAACACTGTTGCGGCGCGCCGCTCCAGAAGAACAAGGCCATCCATCACGCGACGCTCTCGCGTCCCGGTGACGTCTCGTAAACCCCGGCGCAAAGACCGATGCAGAAGAAACAGCGTCTCGGCTCACACGCTCTCTAACCGACCTGACATGTCGTTGATTGCCTCTTATTGGGTAGTTAAGACGAGCTACTGATACTGTTTGTTGCTGTGATATGTGCTGTGTGGTGGGATGAGAGTGGAATGGAATTGTGTCGCGCTGCGATGCTAGGAGTGACATGTGATAATGACGTGACCCTGTCTGTTTTGAAGATTATGTGTTCGGAAAGTTTTGCTGGAATGATTTTAATTAGAATTAGATCGATTCAAAATGCTTGTTTGTGTTTTGATGGTATTTGCAGTTTCTGAGTTTTCGAATCCTTACTGTTGATTAAAAACTATAGAAAAAGTTAATATTTTTATTTTTATTGTTGTATATTTTATAGTTTTTTTAAATTTAGTTATCAATGTTGCGTGTGTATGTATATGCACAATAAATAAATTTAAGTATGTTATTATTAACAGTTAGGTTTTCATAAATAAACTTTTATAAATGTATCCGAATCAGAAACTGTATAATATCAAAAAAATACTTGACTTAAACTACTAACTACTAATTCAGTTTTTGTTTATAAATTATTAAAAAATGGTATATTTGGAACATATTGCACAAAATTTTATTGCATCAGATAAAATATTGTTTTTTATGTAATTTTTCTTAAAAATGACATGACTAATTTTCCTAAAATTAGTTTTGGAAAGTTCTAAGAAGTTTTAGAATGTTCTAGGAAGTTTTGAAAAGTTCTAAGAAGTTTTAGAAAGTTCTAGGAATGTTTAGGAAGTTTTGGAAAGTTCTAGGAATGTTTAGGAATATATTCCATAAATATGAAAGAGCTACAATAAAAATGTTAAAATTTAAATTAAAAGTGATATGTATCTATATACGTATCTAATACAACAGAAAAGTAATAAATATTTTTTAAATATTAATAAATTATTGTTTTGGTATGTTTGATTGCTGGAGTTTTTAACATTCGTAATTTTTAAAATAATAGGCACTATTGAGAGAGTTTTGCGTAAGCGAATATTTCCAAATGGTAAAAATAAAAGAGTATGTATGAGAAGTATACTACATAAATGTGAATAAAACGAATATGATTTGTATAGATAGGGAATATTTGGATCTAATAAAAGAGTTTGTGCCACACCCTTATGATTGTTTATGTATGTATTAAATTATTTGTATATTTCTGGTAACAAGCAGATAAATTTATTAGTTAATTATAAATATAATGATTATTTTGTATAAGATATTAATAAATTTTATTTTAATTTTATAATATTCTTTATTATTTATTTTATTACAGTTACAGATTTATGTTTAAAATTATGACAACTATATTCTGTACATATTTGGAAAATTATAATAATTTTAAATTTACTGTTTCACATGCATCTGTTGTATCAAATTTGATATTATTTTATAATATTTATTATAATTATGTAGAAAATACAATATTTAATAGAAGCATTTATGATAGAGCTCTGATTGTTGCGTTTGTAAAAAACATATCACTTTCGGGTACTCTGCTCAAAATTCCATTAAACAGTGATGTAATAAACTCACTAATTTTTTTACTAATGTCTTGTTTATTATCCTGTTTAATTTTTTGAAACTTGGAAGTAAAGCTTTTATATAATTTTTGACCTATATTTAAACATTTTCAATTTATTAATTTTTCTAAAAACATCATTTTTATTAACTTTTCTTTTAGGGATACTTTACCTATAGCTTCATTTTTGTTAAATACATTTTCAAAGATAATATTATCATCTACTACATTGTAATCTACTTCATGAGAAATTATTTCAAAATATCGATCTTGGTCAATTATATTTGATTGGAATTTGGCTGAATAAGTTACGTTAACGCCCACTGCAAAATTAGTTAATTGGTGAATTATTTAAATACATACTCGTAAATAAAATAAAAAGGCTTTAGGATCAAGTTCTGTACAATTATAAAAAATTTAATTCTAAAGCCTTTTATTTTAATATGATGTATTCTGAAATATTTTTTTACTATATAAATAATATTTTAATTTTATGTATTACCTAAATTATCAATAAATTGTCCATTCTTCACAATAGGTACATCCAATAAATTACTTTCAATTTCATAATTTGCCTTTTCAACTATATATGGCATACGTAATGTCATATCGAATATGCCATTAATTAAATCTAAGCTATATTGAAAAAGAAAACAAGATAATTAAAATAATTATTGAATTATAATATTTTGAAATAAAACTCAACGCTCATCTTAAATATGCCATTAATTAAATCTAAGCTATATTGAAAAAGAAAACAAGATAATTAAAATAATTATTAAATTATAATATTTTGAAATAAAACTCAACGCTCATCAGGAAAAACTGATGCAAATAACATTACCGTAAACAGCAGTACATAGAAACAAGTTATATTATTGGTTATATTTTGTAAGATATATCTGATACTCACTTAATTTTTGTGACTTCAGTTTGTTCTAAACCACAGATTTCTAAATTTTCTAAGGCAACTAAAAAGTATGTATCTTCGACAATAACGGGTTTGCCATATTTGTAGGGTGTCAGTTTTGGAATATCATAATGAATATCACCTAAAAATATTGTAAACTTTATAATTGTGTATTACCACGAAGTAAAAACGAATTGAATAATTCTGTAATATTAATATTCATTAATAATCAACGTTTCGACATATTCAACATATATTTTATTAGGAAAAATGATACAAATGACATTTATAGTAAATAATAAGTTCTAAAAGATTTTTTACTATGATAAAATATTTTGCATTGTTTGTCATTTGTAGATAAAGATAAACAAAATATTATATTAATGTAAAACACTTTAGAATTTGATTTTTAAATGTGTTTTCGATTAATTATTGTTTATAAAAGAATTTATATCAAAGTTAACAATATGTAAAGTTAATAAAACAAAACTCTAAAACTATCCTTACCTTTGACAATGTCCTTAATAGCCAAATTGGCACTTTTCAAAAAACATTCGTTTAATTTTTCTGCTGGTACATCTTTGTTACATTGATTCAAATATGTTGCTAATAACAAATAATATTAGTTTAATTAGAGTTTTAAACTTATGTTACACAAAATATACGATTAAATATAAAATTATCAATATACGTTACTTACGAAGACGGGCTGCTTGATAAGTAGAGAAACAAATGAAAATTAACACAAGTAATAATATCATGTTCTTCATATTGATACTGCGTTAGTGTATCTTAACTGAGGAATCACAAAAGAATAAATGCTGAAGATAGTAAATTTCCAAATTATATTTATATGAAAACAAACCGGTAGTTGTATGTTTCATTGATCATAATTATGTTAATATATGCAAATAATAATTTTAGGTTATAATTTAATTTATGTAAATAATATTAAAACTAGTTTTATTATTATTATTATTAAATCGGAATTTATTTTTTATTGTTTCAGTTACGCATGGTGAAACAATGCATTTAATTATATATTAGCATTATACATTTATAATATTGTACATTATTTTAACATAATTACTTAAAAATTTACGATATATTTATGTTATTTATTATTTAAAATCTGACTAATATCGGATGTTTATACGCATTTCCGCAATGTTGCTTAAGAATGCATTTATATTTATATATTTTATATTAATTAAACAATAAGATTTAATATTTAAAAATTTATACAAATATTTAATAATAACATGTTTAATTTGAAGGTAAAAACTATATTTGGCATTGTGTTAAATTGCTAATTAATATTGTTTTAATATTTTAAAATTAAGTTGTTAAAAATATTAAAAAACAGTAATAAGTGTGTTTTGTTTAAGTGATAGTGATATTGAGCGTATACTGTCGTTGAATTTATCAGTTGATGTAAATTCAGTTTTTCACAAAAATAATGTACTTCAAAATTTATGTGTTGTGTTAAATATTACAGTATAAAAGTAATTTAAAAAATAAAAGTAGACAAACAATATTTGTTTCTTTTTCAAGTACTTCCACTTTTTTTAAAATTATGTATTATGAGCGAATAGGTCGTAAAATAATTGTATTTTCGAAAACGACCTTTGGCTTATAAAAATTTGAGAAGTTTCGAATATAGCAATTTTTACGGCGCGGCACAAAAATAAATATTATAATTCTATCTCAAAATATTTTTTTTAGAACACAAGTCGGTTGGTCTGACTTACTGTCAGATGAAACATATTTTTGTTGTTTTTGGTGATGAATCGTCAAATTTTTATGTTATTAATACATTTTTAAAAACATTAACAAAAATTTTTCCAAACTATTATATGAAAAAATATAATAAGATGTACAAAGTGACATAAATACTAACTTAATAATTATTATATAAAATAAATATATTTCATTTAATATAATTTAATGAAAGATACATATTTTATTATTATGATTATTATAAAAATATTAGATAATTGGTTAAAATTACAATATAAAATAAAATTTAATTCAAAAAATAAATTAATATTTAAAATAATAAAATATTTTTAAAAGGCATGTATTTGATATGAGTAAACTGGCACTGTTTTAAATGCATATATTATGATTGAAGATATATAGTTGATAGTTTCCGCTATAGTTCAAATAATCAATCAATTTAAAAACACCTTTATTTAACAATTACATCCTGTAATCTCGCTCCGAAACCAAACCTGAATTACATTTATTCATCGTGTGATCACGCGTTACGTTCGCAGTGCGCAAATTACAAAGTGTCCGATTCTTTCAGTGTTTTTGCTCGCCACCGCATCCAAGGAAATACTTTGTTCGAGCCGATCGCTGGATACTTATTAGCGGCTGACATTCGATTTGTCTTGTCGTCTTTGACCGGGAGACGGCAGATCTTTTCTGCTCCGCTCGACTTGAAGTTGGTTCGTTCGCCTGCCCTCTGGATTTCTTGCACGGTACTAATGCGAATGGTCGCTAGGTATTATTGAACTTTTCAAGGATAGTTGTAATTATATAGTTGGAAGGATAATGATGGTATATTGTTTAGATTTTGAAAGAAATTTATCATAATTTTGGAAATATTTTTTATTTATATGTTACAAGTTTTATTATAAAATAAATAAATGTTATTATAAAATAAATGACTGATACTACAAATTTGATTTTAAAATTGGTGTTTTAGTAACACGTGAAAGTATCATATAGACTGACAGACGGACATTACGCTAAAATCAGTAGATTCGTGTTACTATAAATATAATTCGTGCTTATCTGTAAAATCTCGATTTGTTAAATTTGGTATGATTACAATATCTTCTTTATCATATGTGATATGACGGTCGGTAAAAATAAGTATTGTTTAGAAAAATCTGTATGTAAATTACTTTTATTTGGATTGTTTCGTCACCAAATACAATAAATATAATAAATCGAATATATTATATTTTTTTATTATATTTAAAAAATATATATTTTTTACGAATTCCTAGATATAAGAATATATTATATATTAAAAAAAATTAAAAAAGCTTTTATATTTTTTATTTTACGAGAATGAGTTCTGAAAGATTCTTTGCTATATTATATATTAAATTAATTTTACTAGTTTTAATAACGTAAAAAGATAATGTCAAATAAAACTAAATTAAAAATCTTTATATATATGTATATAGTTCCATAAATACATCAGTCATGTACATACGATAAAGGCTAGAAGAAACTTGATTTTACTTAGTGTATTAATTAATACTTCAGGTTTCTCATTTACAACGTAACGACTAGATATCTCCCTGTGTTTCCCCCTCTGCAAGTCGACGTAATTAAAGTACATTTTAATTGAATACTTCAAGTAGTTTTGATACTGTTAGAGAACGATGAAACAAGACAGAAGAAGTTTTCCGCTCCTTACGCTAATGACATCAAATGAATTATTAACAATCAAATCTATTAATTAGTTATTCTGGTTTTATCATTACAGTGCTTTATTTATTAATTACAAAAATGGATTTGAAGACATATGTTACAATATTTTATTTATGTTTTTATCGACATATCTCTATGTAAAGTTTTTATACTTTAAAAATATTGGAGTTTTTATTTATTATTCAGATTGTCGTATACCAATGATAATAACAACGTACTCGAAAGGACACAATATCACAAACTTGGTTTTTGGGTGTTTAAGTTTCTTTGTTTTATATATAATTTTTGTATCCGTTATTTGATCATTTATTTTTGATATATTTATATTTAATACGTATGTCAGGTAATTCCAGATATTTGTTTTTTTTTTATATATGTTGTTAACAAATTATATCTTAGTTGTGTGTTTATTAAACAAATTAAGAGTTAAACATAATTTTGTAAATATACTAGAATTTTATTTAAAATTTTTATTGAACCTAACATAGCAAAAATTCTTTTAGAACTTATTATATAAAATAAAACGGCTTTAGGTTTAAGTTCTCTATTAATGTTTATTAATAATCGACGTTTCGACGAACTCAATGCTCGTCTTCATCAGGAAAACTGTTACAAATAACATTTACAGTGACTAACTGAACATAGAAAAAAGTTACTAGGTAACAAATAAATAACTAGATCACAAAATTTTTAAAAATTTTTAATTAATAGACGCCAAGTGTTAGTTAAATCAGTGTCTTCACCTAGTAACTTTTATGTTCTGTTATTTACTGTAAATGTCACTTGTATCATTTTTTTATAAAAATATAATTGGTCGCAATATTTTAGAATTTTTACAGAACAATGCAACTTAAAAAAAATACATTAAATAATTATGATAAGTAAATAATAATTACTCGGTTTTTTGTTTCAAAAATTATTTTTTTTCGGTGACTAATTTCGCTATACAATAGCTTCGTCAGACCAATAGTCTGACGATGCTATATTGTATATCAAAACTAGTCACCGAAATAAAAAAATTTTTGAAACAAAAAACCGAATACTTATTATTTACTTATCATAATGAATAATTTAAAGTTTCAACAAGTAAGAGCAGAAATCATAGAAGAAAAAAATTAGCTACATAATAGCTAAGTAACTTTTTTCTAACTCATAAAATTATTGAAATATAATAAATGGTACTTTTCTTTTCATGTTAACTTAATTTAAGGACATTCTGTACATTTAGTCTTAGATTTTCTGATGGTGAACTTATTTATTCAACAAGCAGAACTTTTTATATAGAATGACTTTTTGTCGTAAAATCAATAATAAAAAAATTACCCATTTGTTGCCAACTTTCAGACATACTGTATATATATATATATATATATATATATATATATATATATATATATATAAAACTTTTTTTTGCTATAATATATAATACAAATAAAATTACTAAATTTTTTTAGTTAATAATCATAAACAAATATAAAAAATATTTCACATAATCTGCATTAAATTAACAAACTTAAAATTAGTTATATATGTAAATATCTTACCTTGCATTAATAAATTTGACAAAGTTATATAATGTAATGAAATTGCATAGTAAAGATTTCTATATTCGCAGACTTTCACTACCGGTTTGAAAGGAATGAAGACGTCTGTATCCTATAGCAGTGTGGTTAATTAGCGTCGAGACGCTTCCATTTATCTTTCTTCCTGCGCTCTTCATCATCGCCTAATCGTCGACGTCTATTTACCGGAAACTCAAACCTTACTCGAACATATTGCAACAATACCTAGTTGCATAAGGTGCATATGTATATTAGATGAATTATACAAATATTACATTATTATTATAATAAAATACAAATTGCATATTGTTTTTTTTTATTTGTTAAATATTTTTATGTTTTAGAAAATACTTCAAGACATCTTTTGAAAATGACATTTAATTATTTTCAGATTATTGTGACAGTAACATTAAAACTTAATACTACTTAATGATAATTTATTCATAGAATTTTTGTATTTTCAATTTCAAAATTAAATATTTGTTTACACTAACTTTTTAATGTATTAGAAATTAAGTTTTGGTTGTACAAAACGTTGTTTTAACTGTTTTCGAATTGTCCTCGTATTGATTGGTCAGTTTGTTAAAAAATTGGTTAGCTTACAAAGCGTTTAATAATGTTATGTAGAATTTGGCCTAAATTTTGTTTGTTGCATATTATACATTAATTTTTTTCTAAATATGTTAATATTTTGTTAAATAAGATGAATTGATTATTTTTTTTACTTAGCATATTTACATATAATATTTGAAATATCTTACAAAATTTTTGTATAAATAATACGAAATTCTACTACTGTACATTTTAATACGTCTTCTTTAGAAAATTATGCATTATTTAAAACGGGTTTTTCATAAAACTTATTTCTACGAAAATATGGACGAATACAAAATTGTCGCATGTTAAATTAACACTAGATTTTCAAAGAATGTATTTATAAATTTAATTTTAATAAGTACGAGCTATTAATTTAAATATAAACGTTGGATAAATATATGGATTGACATGAGAAAAGCAAATATTTTGAAAATATAAGTGTATAATTTATTGCATTAATAAATATAGGTAAAGCAAAAGTTGCTTTTTCAAATAAGAAATTTTAGTGAAAACTAATATTTGTCTAAAAGAAAAAACTTTATGCCACACCATTATGGATACATAGATTGTGTAATGTATGTATGTATATATGTAAAGGTTCAATAAAATGTAAATAAAACATTTATAAAGTTTTTGATAAAAAAAATGTTTGCTTTAATTTTCTCTGTGTTTTGACTTAAAAGTTTATAATTTTATTGCTTAAAAATTGTTCCATTTTTCTCTGAAATACTATTCATATCCATATACAACAATTTTTAAAATAAAATTTGCAATAATATTTACAACAAATTTATGATAACTATTTTAAAATTCTATATCAAATAAAATACACTCTATACTTTCGAAGAAAAAAAAAATAGATTCGCATAAATTTACTGCTCATACCCAAAACATATTTACATATTTTGCTTTTGCTCAAAATGCTTCCAGAGTATAGAAAAAAAAAGTGAATTTTGTACTGCAAGCAGCAGCATTTGCTTATATAGCGAAAGACCTTGCTATCATTAATCTTAGCAACTAGCGAAAAGGAATTGTCATCGTGTGTATGTGTGTGTGTGTGGGTGTTCGTGTTTCTGTGACAAAAGACGGTTGCGAGAATATGGTTTATGGGTGGGGAAAACTGAAATGCATGTTATAGTAACGTGTTCTCTGTAAGGGTGCAATTGAGTGTGCACTGCATGAGATGTGATTGTGTTTTGTTTGATGCAATAGTTCGAAGACATTTTTGAGCGATTTTAATAATCTTCGAATTTTACATCATCAAGATATTGTAATAATTGCAAGATCCCTCAATATTAACAGTAAATTGATAAGAGAGCAATATAAATTTATAAAGAAAAAGGTAACATCAATCATTGTGAAGGTACTGATTTATATAAAATTTCGCTTCCTTTAATTAAAAATTTGTAAATTTTATAATTTAGTTATTTACTTTGTTATTTAGTAACTTGTGTCTATGTTCTGTTTGTTTACTGTATATTCTATTTGTATCATTTTTCTTGATGAAGATGTACGTTAAGTGCATCGAAACGTCGATAATTAATAAAAACGAATACAGAACTACAACCTAAAACTATTATATTGTAATATTACCTAGTAACTTGTTTCTATGTTCTGTTTATTTACTGTATATTTCAATTTTATAATTTTTTCTGATGATGTTTGTCCAGTTCGTCGAAACATCAATTATTAATAAAAATTAACACAGAATTAAATACTAAAGCCGTTTTATTTTTATGTATTATTAGGTTTATTTAAAATTAAAATTAATTAAAATGTTTTTGCAAATATTTTTTCCCAGATATAGAGAAGTAAACTTGGAAATACAGTAAATTTTGCTTTAAAACTGCGTCATAGCCTGTAGTTTTATTTTCTTTTAATATTTAATTTCACTGTGTCTAAATGCCGACTGGGGAGAGAGAAAATCACCATGCGTATTTCACAAAACAACAGACCACAAAACGGCAGTTGTTTTCTTTTAGTCCGCACTTTTGAACTAATCATTTCGAGTTCATTCCTCATTTACTTTCAAAGTCAGGTCTGCTCGAAACAATGACCTCACAAACATGGATTAAGTAATAAGAAATATATTTATACAATTTGAAATTATATATTTTTAAACTTTTACGATGCTGAAACATTATAATAGATCACTAACATCAAGGTTAAATAGATGACTTGTTTTTGATCGACTTTTGAATGAACTTTATTGTTGAATTTATTGAAGTATCTGTGCTGGTATATCGTGTTCGATTTATCTTCGAAATTTATGATATTTGGTATATATTAGTATTAGTGCCTACGTTGATCAGAAATATAAATTGATATATAAAAAGGGTAAAATTGGAAAAAATGTTGATGCAAAAGTTAGTATTATATCTTCGACACAAGACTAAATTTAATTATTATTTTACCAGTAGCTTAAAACTTAATCTGAATGTAACTTAATAATTAAATTAAATAATTAAATGTTAAATTAAAAGAATATATGTGAGTGAAATCGAAGATATACGTTTGCGTAGACTTTCAATGAGTAAAGGGATATAACTGAGAGTTTCTCGGGTGAGCAAATGTTTTCAAGTTATAAAAATAGAAGAACAAATATGATAGGTATCATAAATACGAAAGAAGCAAAAGTTGCTTGCCTGAATAAGAATGTTTGTCAAAAATTAATTTTTGCTTGAATAAAAAGAATTTGCGCTATACTCCGATAATAATGTATTACAGATTAAAATTAAATGTTAATAACGATTTTTTTAAACAAATTTTGAAAACAGAATCATTTTTATTTGCGTCACAATAGTGAACGAGTTGCTTATTCCATACTTGTTAGTTCTATGGTGTTTTCCCCTTTTTTGCCAAATGGCGTTGATGCAAACCTTGAAATGGACTGTTTCTTAGGGGGCGTAAAACTAGGGGTTGATATTCAGGGCTGAATACGTACAGTAAATAGTCCCATGGCTCACTTTCACTTCAATTATTCATTGCACTTTTGCTACAAAACTTTTTCTTACATATGCTGCGAACTCTGTATTTCAGGTTAAATGTTTTAATAAATTACTGTATAAATATAAAACAATATTGTATTTTCCATTGAAATATGTAATGTCTACATTAATAGATAAACCCAGAAATTATCAAAAACATTATAAAATGTTTTTGTTTTAAAAAACTTTTGTTTCAACTTGAACACTAGCTTTGCTTGTACTATACTATAAATTTGATTTACAATTGCGCAGTATGATAAATTACAAACGAATTCTATATTAGTAGATTTACTATTAATAGATTGAAACAAATCTTTTGTAAATGGAAAATAAATATAATTCTATTATTAAAAAAATTAATACAAAATCTACAATAATTAGATAATATTACCGGAAAATATAATATAATATGCGTTAGTTTATTAAATGTTAAAATAAATGGTTATTCCATCTTTAGTAACAACGAATATCTACAGAACTATAAAGCGATTTATGTTTAAATACATACATACACAATCACTTTATGTACACAACAGAGTTTGGCGCAAACTGTTTTAACTATCCCGAAATTAATTCTTTCCAAACATTAGTATCCAAACAGATTCTTTGTTTATTGTGTAAATATTTTACTATTTATTTAATAACTGTAGAATTTGTTTTTTTAATTTGACAAATTATGACCAACTTTAAAATTAAGAAATTAACTATGACAGAATAATTAAGTACAAATTTTAAAAATAAAATTGACGTAAATACTCGTATTTAAAATATCCGTATTCAAAAAAAGTAAAAATAACTTCTAATAAAAAGAATTATATATAAATTACCAGCAACTTTTTTTAGATATAAAAATTATTTTGCTTCTGGCAATTATTCAATAATTATTTAATTATGAACTAGTTGGTTAAATCTTTACTAGTTTTATATGTACATATAGCATATTTGATACTATGAAAATTAATCCTAATTATAGTTTATTATTTTAACCTTCTAAGAATGTGAAGATTATGCACGCCTAAAGATAAATTCTAAATTTAGGTAACATTTTACATGCAGTGATATTTTTTGTCCAATTTTATACATACTTTATTTTTATTTAATTATATTTATTTGATATACAATTACAGAACAAAGCTAAATAATTTATTACTTTTTTTTAAAATAATTTAGTATATAATTATATTTATTTAAAAGAAATAAAATAGTTGGATTGGTATAATTGTGAGTATTTTACGTGAGTGAATGTTATCAAGTAGAAGGAATAAAAGAGTATGTATGAGAGATATTAAAAATATAAATAAAGCTAAAGTTGCTTGTCTGGATAGGAATGTCTAGAGAAAACTAATTTCGGAGTGATGAAAAAAGTTTGTGTCACAATTTTTTGGGTACAATATATGTACAAAATTGAGTTTTGTATATTTGACTGAAAACAAGTGAAAATTTAAAAAAAATTATAACAAGGGCGAACATGAGTTATTCTTGGTTTTGGGAGGGTGGCAGTCGATGTGTTTGTGACTCACATAAATTTATAGTTATGTTTGTGCGGGCCGCTCGGAGGCGTGTTGCAAAAAATTAACGATTTCGAAAAGTTTTTCCGGTCGTTTAATTGAATGGAATTGCAAGGAAAACGCGGTTGAACGACTGAGCGAGTGCCATGAGGCTGCAGACCGAACACCGCGGCTGCGGCTGCATTTTATAGCCGTGTTTTTAAACACTGCCACTGACAAACACCACACATTTCATTATTTTACTTACTGCGCTCTGAGTCTTACTTCTATTTATATTTTTTTTTCCCGATTCGAGCCTTATAAGACACTGATTTTTAATTTTAATTTTTGAGAAATGTTTGCTTTGTACCCCAAAATATCTGATAATTTAAAATTTTATTTTTTAGACAAGTGGTAATGTGTCGGACTCGGACTCCGAGTTTGTGCCCGCCTACACCAAAATTATTGTTTGTGGTATTAAAACCTTGTATCTCTGGCCTGACTGACTGTATCTGAATAGTTTGGTACCTATTGTAAACTGTGGATTCCTTGCTCAGCCGTGAGAAAACGAAAAACTATATTCATATGATCAGCTTTTCGAGCATATAGCTTTTAAATGTTTCATTGACAAATTACGGAAACTGATAAAAAAAAATATAAATTCAGAACTGAACAAAAACACTCAAAATTTGAAAACGCAATACAAACCAATATTTATTTGATAAATATAGTTTTTATATATATTCTTCATTTCACTACATAAGGATTATCATAAAAATATTTCTTATTTCATTTCATACTCATTATTAATTTAAAATAGCAGAACTAGTAAAAATAAAAAAAAAAAATAGATAAAAAATATATATTAATATGTTATGTAAATGTATCTTGTTACTTGCTATTTTAGTAAACACACAATATTCATATTGTACAAAAAGTATAAAAATATTTGATTCTATTTTATTATTTTCTAAATTGTATTCGTATTATTTAGTTAAAAAAGCAATAATTCAATTTTTTAAAGCGTTTTATAATAATCTTAACAAATATAAGTTACTTGTCTAAAAAAATTGTAGAACATAATATTTTTTCTTATTTCACTTCTTTTATATCATCTAAAAATCATTGATATTACTGGAAGATTGTTTAATATAAACAACTTTTTATTTATATTTAGAAACAAAAAATTACATCATAATCACTGTAGATATTAAAAAATTAAATTGATAAATATTTTATATAATTATATATTGTTTTTAGAGTAATATTGATCAATAATTAAGATTATTTATCTTTCGATAAAAATAAATTACTACTACAAATTACTACAAACATAAAAAAAAATATTGAAAATATACTCTAGATTAAAAAATTGTACAATTTGACGTCAAGTGCTTAATATATAAATTTTAGTTAGTATTCGACAGTTACTTTCATACTGTAAATTTTTATTTTAGTATTTAGTATTTAGTATTTATAATAATTATCATAGAAAATCAAAATTATTAAACATATATAACAAAAAAAAACATAAATTATGTTTCATAATTATTTTTTTAATGCACAAATAATATTGTAAATGTTTAAATAATTCAAACAAATGTATGTGAAAGAAATAATTATGTTATACTAAAGTACTAAAAATGTTTGTTAAATGAAACAAAAGAACAACTATAAACTTTTTATTTTATTATTTTTATTTCTGAAGTATTTCATGTTAATAAGCTGTATAAATCCAAAAAAGAAAAACTTAATAATGAAATCGAGTTATCTCGTAGTATATTCGTACATCAAATTTTGTCATACTACACAAGTCAGTCAGTTGCTATCTAACGTAAGAGTTTACTCTTACCATCCGTGTTAAGTGCACAGTACAGTTTTTATCATATTCCATTTTTCCACTGTTATCTAACCAAGTAATGACTAAAATGACAGGTACTTAAAAACAGCCACCCAGCCACCTTCGTAAACACATCAGATATGAGCATAGTCGCCGAATCGATGACCTCCCTTTGCGCCTTACCATCCCTTCTCTAACATCCTCAAACGTTATTCGGTTTTATAGCGAACCAATAAAAAATGAACTTCATTCTTGTATCGAGTTCGTATCGGACCGGTATTCTTTCTCTGTTAGGCGCCCGAGAACAAGTCATTTTTAACAGTGTATCTAGCGGGGGGGGGGGGGTAAATGGCACCCGTTTTGCGCTAGATTCAAGTGATCAAGTGAGCTGGGGGATGTTTATATTATATAGGAAAATGAACAGTCATAATGAAGATAGCGACGGCTATACGTATTTATTTGCTTTTAAAACTTTGTACGGATTTCTATCGTTATTCTGATAGAATTGTAACTGACAATGATTATTATTTTACCTTTTGTACTAAATAAATAGAATGTTTATATAAGTTTTTTTTTTAATTTTTGGTGCTTATTCTTATTGGAATTTACATATATGTTTCACATAATTTTTTTACAATTTTTTCAAAATTATCAATTATTTCAAAAAATAAATTTAATGATATTTTATATTGGCATATAAAATAAAACTGTTTTATTTTTTATTTTCCAAATTCAGATTTTTTTTTTCAAGTTACTGAATTCTTAAATTATGTTTTAATTCGGATGTTATTTATTAAATATTATAAATATAACGACTGAGTATTTAATAACCTTCCTTATTAAATAACTATTTTACAGTCGAAACAAACATTTCAATTAATATACGTCATTAAATTCGACATTTTGCAATATCTGTCTGATATAGAATTACATTTCCAAAACAGTGAAATAATTATGTTCAATTAAAAATAAACATTATGTGCATTATTTTATACCAATGTACCTTAATAGCTAATAATTTTTTAAACAAAAAAAATTATTGAGATCTATGTTTATTTAAATACAAATTTGATTATATATTTAATAATATAAATGTATTGCAATGGTTACTACCATTTCTGTGTTTATTAAACTATTAACAGCTGATTGCATTCACTTAGTTTACTATTTAATAACTACAAAAATGTTTTTGAATTCTTCAAAACATAATTGAACTTGTATTTAAATTATTGTTGCAATTGGCTGTTGATTTTTTTATATATGTGACTTGCCAAATAAGACACCTTATTTTTATAAAATAATTTTTTTAGGAAAGCAAATTAGAGTAATTGGGAATAAAATTTCACACTTTTAAACGTTATATACACATTTTTTGTACAAATACAATCTATTACAGTTTTTTTTCGGTGCTTGATAGTTTTGTATACTTTTTCTAAATTTGTTATTAACAATGCAAATGAGGAACGTTTTCTTAAAACACACTTTTACATACAATAACTTCAATAGTTTTTGAAATATTGTAATCAAATTTTTTATTAAAATATTCAAAATCTTGTGACTTGGGTGAAGATAAGGTCAGTTTTCCTGTGAGTAACATATTTATATGTAAATTTATATATATATATATATATATATATATATATATATATATATATAAAATATTTTAGTAATCTTCATTCATTTTAAGCAAGAAAGTCAGCGAGCGTGCAATACCGAAAAAATTCAATCTCTTTATATTTCCATTTGACTAAACCAAATCTTCGTAATGTTTCGCTCATATTCAACATGGCTGCACATTTCACTCACGCTACAATGTAAACAAGTACAAATTTTTCTTCGCTAAACGTTATCGTCCCGTATAGAGACGCGTTTGCCTCCTGTCGTCCTGCTACCGCACAGCAGGAAAACCGTACAGTATCCAGTGAGTTGTCAAGCGGCGAGCACACTTCATTTATTATGCTGTTAGGCGAAAGGCGCGCACACACAGCTATCTCGGTTTTCGTGTGATTTCCTGCCAACAGTTACAGCTAGTCAGCATCGCTGAGATATACGAACACAAGGGAAGCACGCTTTTATGAAATAACTTTCTATATATACAGATATATATATATATATATATATATATATATATATATATATATATATATATATATATATATATATACCTATCTGTTTATCAACTGGTAATAATATAAATAGAAATACAACGACGAATTTAAAGATATAAATGGTAAACTGAAATGTAAACAATTTCAGTAAATATATGTTTTGTTTGAAATATTGTAAAAATATTGATGTTGCTTTTACTGAGATTTGAATGGTGTAAAATTTAAGTAATTTTTATTAATTTACTAATAATTATTATATTATAATAACAAAAGAGACCCACCACAAAGCTGATTAATTAAAGGAGTTAGTTTAATATCAAATTTTGTTCGTGTTGTTCAAGTCTGAATTTTCCTGCTGTGGAAATGTGTTTTGGTAAACTAGGAATTAAAGTTCAATAATAGGTAACAACAGCAGCTGACATTGAATAATTAAATAAAAATCTTAGCATATAACTGCATATTTAAAAGTTTCAATTCTAAAATACTTAAAATAAAATTTATAATAAATATTTAAAATACATAAATTGTAATAAAAAATATATGAAAATATTTTGAGTTTTATTTTATATTTTAAATATTAATGAAAATAGAAAAATAGTATCATTCAATAATTAAAATACTGGGATCAAGAGATCGAATCAATAATTTAATTATTGATCTAATTGCGTACTTTGTTTTAAATCATAGTTCAGATTGCAGACGAACGCTACCAATGCTTAGCTACAAGAGCGCAATTTGTACACTTGAAAATTATCTGTATGTCAATTTAACTAGCTCTATAATTAGAACAAATATTTTGTAAAACAAAAACAAAAACATTAAAATATTTTATATAATATAATTCTAGAACTGAAGATAATATTATTTATAACATTAGAAGAAACACATTTTCTTTTAACAAATTATTTGTACAAAATTAAAAAACAAAAATTAAGAAAAGTACATTTATTTCTACAAGGATTATGTATTTATAATTTTATATAATTATTGTTTTTATGTACATAATTCTTCATATACAATAAAATTAAAAACTTAAAAAAAAAGTTAATTTATTGTTATTCTTATATATGTGAGTAATATTTTTTTAAACATATATATTAGTTATAGTTGCTAAGACTTGTAGTCAGCAAACTTTTTTATTAAATCTTTGAAGTATGTAGTTTTTACGACATAAAGACATTACAAATATCCATGCAACAAGCGGTATATTATCAATAAATATTGAAACAGAATCTAAAACCATCTTATTTTATATAATAAGTTCTGAAAATTTGTTTACTGTGTTTTTATTGCTGTGATTAGAATATTAAATTAAACACATGCATTTACGAAGTTATTTACCTATATTATTTAAATTTTTTAATTTCTGTACGTTAGGAATTATTTTGATAACTAAAGTTTGATTACATAAAAAAAATTATTTTGCCAACAATTATTAGTATAAATAAGTTGAGTTTTGTAATATAAATAAAAAACTATTAGCACTGAATATGAAAACAGTAACTAAAGAAAATTATGAGTAAAAATATGTACGTTCTCGATTATGATTTGTGTAGGAAAAAGTTTCCGGTAGAACGACATAAAGTTATGAATGTATGCATGCAATATTTGAAGTTCAGTCAGCTTAGTGTTGGGTTGGGTAAAGTCACCAAAGAAACCGGAAAGAAAAAGAAATACATCAACACTCAAAAACGCCCCACTATTTTATTTTATCCCATTCGTTTTCTTATCGAAGCATTTACTGTGTGTAAAACTTTCAAGACGGGCAAAGTTACAGCTTTGCATATATAGAACATTTTCCACCATCCCCGTCCTACCCCCCCCCCCAACGTTCAGACAAAGGGTAGCTTATAACTCGCTCGGTTTCCGTTCGGAAAACTATCAAATATTGAAATAAAATTCATCTCCAAACATCACTAACAGCTGCCACTTGTTTTTAAGAGTTTGTGAAATCGACGTGCGACATATTAAAATTCTTCGATGCGCGATGCCTCGTTCATTCGGGAGATTTATGTTGGGTGCGCGTGCGTGCACACACGCCGTTTTTAGGGTTGTTGAGGGTGAAATGCGTGTGTGGGTTTAAGATTTCTTTAGGTACAAGGGGTCGTGTTTAATGTGATCATAAGATTTAGTTTGTCTGTGTATAATGTATTAGGAAGGTGGATATATATATATATATATATAAAACTTCTATAAACGTTCTCAAATTTTTATTGCTCTACAATATTTGATATATTGTTCTGAATTTTTAGACTATTATATAAAATATAATGTAGTTTTTTAAATAATAGTATTTTGAAAAATATGTCATTTTTAACATTATAACATACAACATACAACATTATAACAATATTTTTTTGTTAAATTCTTTAAATTTAGCTTATCCATTTCATGAATTTAAATTTTATTCCATATTAATGATAATAACGAATAGTCGATCAAATTTTAAACAAATACTCAACAAAATACCGAATAGTATTTAACAGCATGATCAAATACGCTGAATACCGAACAAATATTCGGTTTCGATATCATGTCTAACATATATTAGTAATGTGACGAATAGTAATTTAGCCTAATACCGAATAACAAATATTCGCTTAAATTTGAACTAAATATTCGGCTAAATACTGCATAGTAAAAACATAGCCCTAATAATAATAATAATTATTATTATTATTCGGCATTGATTTTATTTTTATTTCTTATAAATACATTTTTTTTTTGCATTTATTGTTGCTTCTTTTGCTGATCATTTATAATGATTTATTAAATCTATTTATAAATCACTATAGTAATTTTTTCAGACTGGTTTTTTTTTGTAAATATTGAAACAGTTTAAATTTATTACAGGTACGACATTCTACTTTTTGTATTGTATATGAATATTATAACAAACATATATTTTAAAAAAATGTATATTTATACTAATTTTGAGTAATATAGAATAAAGTATAATAAAAAAATAAATTTAACGTTTAAAAATATTTGAATATATTTTAAATAACTTGTTTTTAAGTACAAACGCATTATTTTTTTAAAAAAAATTTATTTATATAAAAAAGTGTATATATATAAAAAAAAGTATATGTATATGTTTATTCATTAATACGTCGATCAATCCAAGATCTTAAAGCTGATATTCTTGTAAAAACACCAGCGTATTCTGGACGAGCACATCCTATTCCCCAAGATACAATACCAACTAGCTGACCATTGTAAGCAACTGGGCCACCAGAGTCACCCTAAATTGAAAATAAAATAATTAAATATACTATTTTATTCAAATTTGTTCAGATATAGCAATATTACATTAAATATGATAAATTAAAAAATTGTATATAAAAAAACTTATTTAGATTATTTTAAATTTTTTTTAGGTAATACTCGTATTTTCAAAATGAATAATTTTTTAAGTAATATTTAATAATTTATCTATAGTTTAATTATATTATTTTTTTACCTGACAAGCATCTTTCCCAGCAGATTTAGCACAGAACATATTATCTGTAATTCTGTCACCGTAACTGGTTCTACATTGTGCAGTACTAATTGTATTCAATTGGACTTCTCGAAGAATATCAACACTATGAGTACCTTCCTAAAATAAAATTTAAAAATATAAAATTGTCAAAAAGTTTATTTTATCAAAAACTTGTATTTTAATATTTAATAACAAAAATATTTAACTTTTGGCTTAAATTGTATGTATGCCTACATATAATATAAATTAGACTTACAGAGATTGCTCCCCATCCTGTAACTGTAACAAGCACATTAATTGGAATATCTGTTCCTACAGGTTGTAAAGAAATTGGTTGAATTTTTGGTGTAAATTTAATTGGTTTAACCATCTGAAATATATGAACATTTCATTAGTATTACGTAAAAAAATATATTATAACTAGACAATTTTAAAATAATATATTTATATTTTAATATTTTAGAATAAATACATGCAAAAATATACATTGCAATAGTGTAAAGTTTAAACTTACTTTTAAAATGGAAATATCGTTGTCAACAGTTTCCATCGTAAATCCTTCATGTTGTATGATTTTTTCAACGAAATATATTACACCAGGTTCTTTTGCATTATCTTTAATAGTGGTACCAGCTCTTATATTTAATGGAGAAGGTTTACGTCTAAAACAAAAATGATTGTGTTTAAAATTATTGATACTGAATTATATAAATTTGTTATAATTTTACCCAAATGTGCAATGAGCAGCAGTTAGTACAGTATTCTCGTTTAAAATCGAGCCACCACATAAATGTCTCAAAAGATAAGTTACGGATATTTGGTAAGGATATTTTTCAATTGTTGTTTCTTCACCGCCAACTATTTTTTGATCCCATTTAGGGTAATTAAAATCAATTCTGCTTCCTAAAAACAATATGCGTTACAATATCTTCATGATGTAAAATGCGAAGATACTAAAATAATTGCAAAACCCAACAATATTAACACTAGATTGATAAGAAAAGTAACAGAAATTTACAAAGCCAAATATAACATGAGTCAGTGTAAAGGCGCTAATTTAAATAAAATTTGGCTTACTTTAATTAATAATTTATAAATTTTATAATCTAGTTACTTGTATTTTGTTACTTAGTGTGACATTTGTATATATTTCTTGAAGATGATATACATAAAGTGTCGAAACGTCAATTTTTAATGAAAAATTATATAGAATTTAATCATACAGTTTTTTTATTTTATATTTCAAGTTTAATAACTTTTATAGTAAAATATATAAATTATATATATTATAATTCATAAAATAAATGTCTTTTTAAAATTGTTAAAATAAACATGTAACTATTTAAAAATAAAATTGTTTCTTAAAAATATCTGCTTTTACGCTATAATATAGAATACGTAATACTGAACAACTTTAAAAAAAAAAAATTAATATTATTATTTGTAATTTTTACATATAGTAAAATAATTTTGTAACAAAGATTAATGTTTACTTACCCGTAATAGAAGAAACTAAAAGTACACTTACTAATAGGTAATACATGTTGATTGTAATATTATTTACTTAATATTTTTTTAGCATAAACATATCTTGTATTTATACTACTAATAGTATTTTTATCAATAGCTAAAGCACCTAACAACAGAAATTTTTTGAGTATTATTATTAATGATAAATTATTTTATCTATTTTTATGGCGATTAACAACAAAACTTAAAAAGATAATTATTATAAAAAAAAATTTGGGCCACTTGTATATATGTATGTAAAATATATAACTTTGAACTACATTACAAATTACAAGTCGATTTGTACAAGTTTGCGCAAAAACCATCAGTCGATTGCCTAAGACATTAAATTTGTTGAGCCAAAACCACTGACCAGTTATTTGTTAAAAATATTGACAAAATTATTCCCCGTTCTTGAGGAGTATATCGAGTCATGGTTTATCTACGTGTATGTATTTTGAATCTGTTTATTTCACAAATTAGAGCATTATCAGATAGAGTAGTGACTTCTGTACAATATACATAAGTACTTGCATTTTTTTACTTCATAAATAAAACTAGTAAATTATAACATAATAAAACATAAATATATAAAATAATATAATAAATTAAAACTGCTTTAGTTTACAGTTTTGTATTAATATTTATTTATAATCGATGTTTCGACAAATTCAACGTTCATCTCCATCAGGAAAAAAAATGAAGACAGACGTTAAGTTCTACTTTAACCTAAAGCAGTTTTATTTTAGTATATTATATTTAATATGAACAGAAATCAAAACATTTGCTGTGGTCATCAAAGAATCAACTGACATCATAATGTAAGAGAAATTATTATTGAAAAAAATAATAACGTATCTTTAATAGATTTACAATTTATAATTTACCGTAAGCATGAAAACATACTCACAAATATGTCAAAATAGATAGAGTGGTATGATTGAGAATGTTTTGCGTGTGCGAAAGTTTTCAAGTAGTAGGAATAGAAGAGCATGTATGAGATGTATTTTGAATTAGGATGAAGGTAAAGTTGATTGTTTGGATAAAGTATTCAGATAAAATCTAAAGTGTTTAATAATGATTTTATTTTTTATATTGTTTCTCAGAAAAATATAATTTTTAAATCAATTACTTTATTTAATATGATAAGTTATATAAATTATTATACTATTACTGTAAATTATATTATATTTATTACTGTAAATATTTACTTTACAGATATTTTAAGTATTATTAATAATAATAGAAAACTTTATTTAGTACAAAAGTGCTATATAAACAAAATATAAACAAAAGCATTTAATAAATTCAAAATACATAAAGTGTATTTCTAAATAATTTTTTCTTAATGCTAAAGTTACACTACGTATATTTATACTTTTAATATATGTATATTTGATATGCTGGTAATTTATTATCTTTTTAAAAGAAATTATATTATTAAATTGTACAAAAGAAATTACAAATAATTATATATGATCCAAAATCCATTTATGTAAAACAGATACATCGGCATAAACACCAGGAACTAAACGTTGCGCACATCCAACGCCCCAGGAAACAACACCAATCAGTTTACCTTCGGCAACAAGGGGACCACCAGAATCGCCTTGGCACGAATCTTTATCTTGAGTATAAGCACATAACATATTACTAGTTACGTAAGATCCATATACATCTTTACAATCACTTAAAGAAATTATATCAAGATCGACAGCTCGTAATATATCTGGTGTATCTGGATCACCTTCCTAGAAAATTTAAAAATTATTATTTTTATATCCAATAGTTTATATAGTAAATACACTTTTTTTACATAAATTTTATAAAATTATTATACAACATTAATAAATATTGTTTGCTATTGATATTTTATATCACATAAAAGTATAACCCATATAATTACAATATAAAAAAAAATATTCAATAATATTGTAATTTTAATTTAGTGTTTTATTATATGAAAATTAATATAGGTTTTTTTTTATTAGTTATTATGTACCGATACATACATCGTACCGGTATTTACGTTTACGTTACTAGATTGATATTTTATTTACAAGTACTTACGTAAGTCGCACCCCAACCCGTTACTGTAGCTTTGACTCCTTCAGGAACAATTTGGCCAGCTGGTTGAAGTTCAATCGTCTGAACTTTATTGCTAAATATTAAAGGTTTGACCAACTGAAACAAAACGCATTTTATTATTTACTAGTTTCGTATATTATTAAAGATACTGTTTAATTAATTACTTTAATTATGCACACGTCATTGTTAAATTGAGCTCCTACGTTGTAGTCTTCATGCTCTGTAATACTGGCAATTTCATATTCTACTCCTTCATTGTGTTTTGTAGCACCAACTCTTACGGAGAAATAATCGTAATTAAATCTGGAAAAATATTATTTGTAATTAGTACATAATATTATAATATAATCTATGATTAACTTTAATTTATTAAGACGTTAAATAGTTGAAATTGTATTATTTAATTTTAAGTCGATTTGAAAATATTTTTAATTTTAAATGCATTTTTTTAGTAAATTATTAAATAAAAATACTTTTAACTTCGTTTTTATTGAATATAGTTTCAAGTATAATTTTAATATTTCGCGGAAAATAATTTCTGCTTCAATAACAAAGTTTATGAGTACATGTCTAACTTCAATAAAACAAAAATAATATTAATTTATTTATTTTATTAATTTATTTCTGTATTAATTTTTATTAATAATCGATGTTTCGATGTACTCTACGTACATCATTATCAAGAAAATTGATACAAATGACATATAAAATAAATAAACAGAACATAGAAACGAGTTAAAAAATTTGGCTTTCATTAATTAATAATTTAAAATTTTGATAATTTAGTTACTTTTTTGTTATCTAGTAACTTGTTTTTATGTTCTTTGTATCATTTTTCCTGATGATGATATACATAGAGTACGTCGAAATATCTATTTATAATTAAAACTATTACAGAGGTAAATCTTAAAGTCTTTTAATTTTAATATAATGAGTTCTGATTGATTTTTCACTAAATATAAATTTTTACCCGTTAACACAATGGGATGCTGTTAAAATAGTGTATTCGTCGAGAATAGAACCGCCACACCAGTGACCTATAGGAGCATATCTTAAAGATATTTGATAAGGGTGTTCTTCAATTGTTGTTTCAACGCCTCCTACGATTCTATCATCGAAATCTTGAAATTTAGGATATTTGGGAATAGTTGCACCTAAAAGAACACAGTATATAATTTTATATATTACCAGACAAATATAAAATTAAAGAGATACTATTGGACAATCATGTATTTCTAATATATTTGTAATATAAAAAAAATATATACTTACTGAAACCTAGTGCACAAATTGCAAGAAGTGTAACTAATGTCTTCATGTTGAATTGGAAAACTGTATTTGAATAAAACTTATTTTTGGTCTTCTAATTTATAGTATGATTATCAATGTCATTTTGTTGGATTTTTGCATTTGATTATTATCAGTAAAAATTAATTCTGTTTTTAGTAGATAATTTTAAGATAAATGGGAAAAAATTGGGCTCAATATTGAAATATTTATTTATATTTTCAAAATTTCAATTATATACAAGATAAATTTTTTTATCTAAAATTGATTTGTTATTGATAATAATGTGGAAAATTTCTATACAAGTTTTATTAATTTTATTATGTCTGCAATCTCAAATTACTTTTATTGCCGCAAAGCAATTATTTATTTTTGCATAAATAAAAAAAAATATATTTACATATTACTTTGTATTTTAAAAACATTTGTTATAAACATTTTTCAATTATTACATTTAACAAAAAATAAGAAAAATATATATTTCATTTAAAGATGGGCGCGGATCGTGAAATTTTTTAATAGGTCACATCGTGTCCCGACGTGACCATGAGTCAATTTTGTATCTTGGGCCGTGATTGTGAGTGAACGTAAATCTTTGATAACTCAGATCATTCATGAAAGCATTTATTTTCTTATATTTTTTTATCTTATCGAAGAATAAGGAAATGTATATTATTCCATGAAACAAGTTATATTTACAGAGTTACAACAGATTCAAAAAGAAACATAAATAACATGGTCATTATCTAAAAATAATTTAATTTTTGCTGAAATAATACATAAAACATTCAATTAATTCAATATACACAATTATATCAATATATCAATACATAGTTATAAAAATAAATAGCACAAATTAAAAATGCAATAATTATTTTTAAATTTTCAAGATTAAAAATGTGAGATTGTACGAGAAACGTAAAATACAAATATTTTGATTAGACGTAATAAACTTTAAACGAATTGTAACACTATATTAAAATAATCTGATAAATTTTCCTAATTAGTCTGATAACAAACCATTTTTAGTGTTCCGCGTATGTTTGGGTACATTGATTAGATTGTAATATTTATTTTATTATTATTTATGATTCACATTTTTAGGCTTTTCTTAACTATTTAGTATTAAAAAAAAATAATGAATAATTAAAATACAATTAAGAAAAAAATAGTATAAATTTATAGGTAACCAAATTAATTCATTTATTCTAGTATATTTTACATCAATATTTTGATAATAATTTGTTTTATTTATGTTTATATTTTAGTATATTATATAAAGATGTTTCACCACAAGTTCACACAATCTTTATTTTGAAAACTATATAATATTAATAATTGAGTTGAAATTAACATATATAATATTACATCACGAAAATAAGTATTTATGAATATCACAATATGTTCATTTGAAATAAAACTTCTTTTATTTAAAATAAAATACTTTAATTTTCATGTTATTATTGAAATTAAAAGTAAATTTTATATATTAAAAACATTTTATTTTAATTCAGAAGTTTTCGACGAATTTCAACTTTTTTGTTTAAAATGCCAATATTTTCAGAGTTTGTATCTTAAGAATACAATTAAATATTTATTATTTGTAAACGGAGTTTTATTAAGATATTAATTATTTTATTGTGTAAAATATATTAATACTATTTAAAAATACGTTTGGGATATTTCAAGTTCAAAAGACAAAAAAATATTTTTTACTATTTTATTAAATTTTGCATTACAGCAATATAATTAGTTTTTATATTATTATTTTTTAATATATATATGATAACCACTTCAAATTATTTTAATTACCAAAAAGTAATTAAACTTTAAATGTAATGTATTTTAAATTTTGCAGTATTTTTAAATTAAAATATTTGGATTTTACTTTTATCTTTCAATCTGATATTTAATATCTAGAAAAAATCCTAATAATATTTTTTTCTATAGTATGTTAAATAGTTAAAGCCAAATATAAATCAAACCATTGAAAAATCCGTTCATTATCATGAACTGAAAAAACCTAGAACATTAGATAATATCAGTTTTTTATAGTAATATTACTAGGAAATAGCCAGATTTTGAGTTCAATATTTATAGTACACTGATGGATAAAAATATTTGTATTTTATATTTATCGAACAATCTAATACATATTTTTTATCTGGAAATTTTAAAATTAGTATCACAAATATATGTAAAATATTTGGGAAATACTTCATTCAAAATCAGTGCATGCAAAATTTTGAAGATAAGATAAATTTACTAAAATTCCAAATATTATAATTAAGAATTTTGCTATAAATTTTGAACCTAAACAAATTTCTTTATAGTTTGATTTACTTTCAATTCAGTAAATACAATATAACAAAATGAATATAATAATTGCTCTTGTTTCACTTTGTGCTTTTGCTACAGGTAATTATAAAGTTTATATTATTTTACTAGTTTAATAATTCATGTTTATTGTTTATATATTATTTAGCTGGCACAATTCCATCATTTGATAACAGAATAGTAGGTGGTGTTGAAACAACAATTGAAGAACATCCCTATTAAATATCTTTAAGATTAGCTCCTATAGGTCACTGGTGTGGCGGTTCTATTCTTGACAAATACACTATTTTAACAGCAGCTCATTGTGTTAACGGGTAAGTTGTAATTTTATTCTAATATATATGTAATATTTCTAAAGCAATTATCTGCAATCTTTAGCCGTGATTACAAATTATACTCTGTACGAGTTGGTGCAACGGTTCATGATGAAGGAGAATTGTTTGAAATTGCCAGTATTAACGAACATGAACAATATGGTAATGGAGCTCCAATCAACAATGACGTCTGTATTATAAAAGTAATATTAGCAAATTTTAAAAAATATTTTTACATAATACATATTAAATAAATTCCATATTTCAGTTGAAAGAACCACTTAAATTTAATGCTCGTGTTCAACCAATTCAACTTCAACCAGCTGATCAAGAAGTTACTCCTGGAACAATAGCTACTGTTAGTGGATGGGGTGCTACTTATGTCAGTATACAAATTTCTTAATTATCAATATATAGTTTATTACACTTTACGTATTAATTAACAGTCTGGAGATCCAATTACGCCCAACAAATTACGAGCTGTTGATGTTGACTTAATATCGTTGAATGCATGCCGAAATGTTTACGGTAGTTCTGTAACCGGTCAAATGTTATGCGCCTATACTTCTGGAAAAGATTCCTGTCAAGGTGATTCTGGTGGTCCACTCGTTGCCAATGGCAAACTTATTGGAGTCGTATCTTGGGGAGCAGGTTGTGCTAGTCGTGGATATCCTGGCGTTTATGCTAATGTTGCCAATTTACATCAATGGATTGTTGAACATGTTTGAATTTCGATAAAATATTATTTATGTATTTATTAAATGTATTTATTTGGAAAAAATCTTAATTAAATATTGTATCTAGAATTTATCTAGTTTCTTAACAGGCTTTTATTAACTTGCTTTTTTTCTTGTATGTTTGTTTATTTGTTTGTTCGGTACAAATTTTTCAATCGATTTTAAACTAACTTCCCGATGAGCTAGAGAGAGAGACTTAAAACTTTCAACATAGCTCAGAATGGATGACAATGCAGTATTAATTAATTAATAATATTAGAAATATTAAATTAAAGTTAAATAATTAACTTAATTAATTTTAATTAATAAGATTATAATTATTAAATTATAATTAATTAAATTATTTAATTAGGTTTAAAGCTAAAGTTAAACAAGACTGAAAAGCAGAAAATAATTATTTAAATTAAAAAAATATATACCACGTTTTTATAAAGTATTTCCTTCTAGCCTCATACAGAAAAACGTGAGACGCTTGTAATAGATATTAGTAAGGAGTGTAGGGAGTAGCTGTCGTTGCCTCACAATATTCTGTATAAGGTTTTAAATCTGTATGGTGCTAGGAGAAATTATTTTATACTTCTTAGTTCGTATTGAAAACGTGGTATATTAAATTTAAATTATTTATATAAGAAAATTATTTCATTCTCATCTCTTACATCAATAACTTTATAGATTATTACATTAGCAATAATTTTTTATATAACTTATTAAATTTTTCGTAATAAATAAAAATATATGTAAAAAAAAGCAAATAAATAAAACTATGATAAAAAATTTAAAAACATTGAGAGTCAGTAAGCAATTCCAACATTAATTTTTTCTAATCATGTCAACTTATATACTCATCAAATGTCCCAGCAGAGTACTTAGACTTATTACAAATACACAAAAAATCAATATGTTGTACATAATAAATCGAATTATCAGCTAAACAGATTATTTCAAAAATTAATCTTACTTTTTTAGTTAAGCAGTAAAATATTAAATATTATATTTTGTTTTCTACATTTTAAAATATAATACATATATTAAAATATTATATCTAAAAACTGCTACATTTTTTTTAAGTTTGTTTTAATAAAAATTATTAATGTCCACACAAAAATTATTTTTAATTTACTAAAATAAATGTAGACATCTTCAAAATAGAAATACCTTTATCAACAGTTTGCATACTAAAGTTTTCGTGTTGATGAATTGTATCTACATTATGTAAAACTCTAGGTTCTTTATTGTTTTCTTTGTAGGTAGTTCCAGCTTTAACTTGGATAGTAAATGGTCGTCTTCTAAATATGTTACATTAATTATTTATTTATAAATATATTTTCATTTACCCATCAGTGCAACGAGCAGCTGTGATTACAGTATTTTTTATTAATAAT
Organism: Clivina fossor; assembly: GCA_963966155.1. NCBI lineage: Eukaryota > Metazoa > Arthropoda > Insecta > Coleoptera > Carabidae > Clivina > Clivina fossor. The sequence goes on along the minus strand of OZ014564.1, from coordinate 7,322,619 downwards.
AGAACCTCTATAAATATCTCTAAAATGTATAGAAGAAATGTATAAAGATGTTAATCTGTTGTAGTATCTTCACAATTTTTCCATTACTAGTTTGAAAATTTGGCAACGTTTTTCCGTTTATAATTTAACAAATCTTAAATTAAAATAAAAACAAAATATATTTCAATATATATAACAAATTTATTTTAATTACACAATTTGAATTAGAAAATTAAACCATAAACTAAGTAAAATTTAAATTTGGATCCGCATGGAAAACAGATGGTAATTTTATTTATTTAAATAATAATCACTGAACAGAATTAATGTGTAAATTATAATCAAGCCAACGTCTATTTCACTACAAAGAAGTTATCATGCAACATGTGGTAATTTTAATTTTATAAGTTATATTTCGATTATGTGGTGTACGTTCATAAAAGTAGAAATTGTATCTATAGTTATAAAATAAAATATTATCTATAACTCGCAAAATTGCAGAATTATGTACTTATGTAATTATGAATTTTATACTTTGACTAATTATACATAATTTAGCAATTTCTCGAATTAGATAATATTTTATTATACATGTAATATATTCAAAGTCAAAGAATTTTGCTATAAATTTTAAGCGCAAACAATTTTTTTTATAGTTTGATTTACTTTCAATTCAGTAAATACAATATAACAAAATGAAAATAGTAATTGTTCTTCTTTCAAATTTTGCTTTTGCTATAGGTAATTATAAAGTTTATATTATTTTTCTAGTTTAATAATTCATGTTTATTGTTTATATATTATTTAGCTGGAATATCATTTGAAAACAGAATAGTAGGTGGTGTTGAAACAACAATTGAAGAACATCCTTATCAGATATCTTTAATATATGCCCCAAAAGGTCACTTTTGTGGCGGTTCTATTCTTGACGAATACACTATTTTATCAGCAGCCCATTGTGTTAACGAGTAAATTAATATTTTTATTCTAATATGTATGTATTATTTTTAAATCAATTTTCTACAATCTTTAGCCGTGATTACAAATTATTCTCTGTACGAGTTGGTGCAACGGATCTTGATGAAGGAGAATTGTTTGAAATTGCCAGTATTAAGGAACATGAACAATATGGTATTGGAGCTAGAGCAAACAATGACGTCTGCATTATTAAAGTAATATTATCAAATTTTTAAAAACATTTTTACATAATATGTATTAAATAAATTCCATATTTCAGTTGAAAGAACCACTTAAATTTAATGCTCGTATTCAACCAATTCAACTTCAACCAGCTGACCAAGAAGTTTCTCCTGGAACAATAGCTACTGTTACTGGATGGGGTACTACTTCTGCTGTGAGTATACAAATTTCTTAATTATCAATACATAGTTAATTACACTTTATGTATTAATCAACAGTTTGATGCAATTAAGTCTAAAAAATTACGAGCTGTAGAGGTTGAGATAGTACCGTTCAATATATGCAAAAATATTTACGGTAGGGATCTAACCAGTCAAATGTTATGCGCCTATAATCCTGGAAAAGATGCCTGCCAATATGATTCTGGTGGTCCACTCGTTGCCAATGGTAAACTTATTGGTGTCGTATCTTTTGGATCAGGTTGTGGTAGTGGTGGATATCCCGGCGTTTATGCTAATGTTGCCAATTTACATCAGTGGATTGTTGAACATGTTTGAATTTTGATAAAATAACATTTATGTATTTATTAAATGTATTTATTCAAAAACAAAAAAGATTTTAAATAAATATCGCATCTGCAATTTATCTACTTTTTATTTATATAAAAAAACTATCATATTTTAACCTCTTACATCAATAACTTTATAGATTGTTACAGTAGCAAATTTTTTTTATATATGAAAAAAGTAAATAAATTAAAACATAATAAAATAATACATATTAATTAAAAATATTAAAAAAACAGCTAAAATAAAAGCGTAAATATAATCTAAATTTAAAAGATATGTTCATTTTTTTAAGTGAGTACAAATTTTCAAAATTTTTTGATTGTTTTTGATATAGCACTAAGTAAATATATTATTAAAATTGTGTATATATAAATAATGTTAATGTATTTTACTGGATAATGCTATTTTTAAACTACCACTTTTTTTTGTAAAAATATTATTGAAATATCACAATCATATTTCTTAAAAGGTCGACATGTTCATGTGTTTTGTATTTTTGATAACATAATTAATGAGAAAGATTGTTCAGTGCATCTAAGCGAACAAAAACTATTTCAATATGTATTACAAATTTGTTTTAATTACACAATTTATTATGTTGTTCGATGTTAAATTGAATTAGAAAATTAAACTATAAACCAAAAAAAAATTTGAATTTGGAGCCGCATGGAAAACAGATGGCAGTTTTATTTATTTAAATAATAATCACTGAACAGAATTAATGTGTAAATTATAAGAGATATAAATTGTAACAAAGAAAACTAGAGAGAATCGGGTATGAAATAGTTTAGTGTATAATGAGCGTAAAATTGAAAAAAATGTTGTTGCAAAAGTTGATGTTACTTAATTAAGTTGGTTCAATCATCTTGGGCGAACGTTTGATGAATGTTTGGTTAAAAGAATATATGTGAATAATTTTACAGGTATACGTTTACGTTGACTTTCGATGAGTAGTTGGAGTGGTGGTATGATTGAAAGTGTTTTGCGTGAGCGAAAATGTCAAGTAGTAGTCTGAATGGCGAAAACTAATTTTAAGTATTGTGAAAAGAGTGTGTGTCACACTCTTTTAAGTATATGGCGTGATTGTATATGTATGTATGTTATTTCAGACAAAAACTTATCAACAGTAAGCGATATGAGAGCAAAAACTACTAGACGCCCAAACATATTGGTTCAAATATGTATATTACATAAATTAAATATTGTTACAATATTTAATTTATATAGTAAATTTGAAAATTTTATCTTATTGTTAGTATTAAAATTATTTAATTTTTTGTTGAAATAATATATAAAGCATTCAATTAATTCAATATACATAGTTATATCAATATATCAATACATTTGCAAAAGTAAACATAATACACCAATGGAATTTTATATAAACAGGAATGTAGTAAATAAGTTATCAGACAACACGCGGTAATTTTATTTTATAGGTTATATAAATTGCAAAATTATGTAATTATGTAATTATTTATTTTATACTTTGAATAATTATTTTACATAATTCTGCAATTTTTCGAGTTATAGATAATATTTTATTAATAATAAATTGTGGAATTTTTTTTAGTAAACAGCACTTCTGAAATTTTAATATTTGAGCATTTGGATAATTGGTACTTAAAATATTAAATGACTTGATATTTTAAAGTTCATGTGTATATTTTGCATAAAATGTTACTTGGATACTAAAAATAATTATCGTACATGTATATATCTACAAATATTCTAATACGTAAACACATCAATTTATTTATTAATTATTAATATGTTGGTCAATCCATGGTCGCAAGGCAGAAATTTTGGCATATACTCCTGGATATTGTGGTCTAGCACATCCTATACCAAACGATATAATTCCAACTAGTTTGTTATTTGCAGTAGCTGGTCCTCCAGAATCACCCTATTAGTTAAAAATGTGTTTTTTTATACGGAGCAAAAAAATACGTTATTTGTAAATAGAGGTTGGCATAAACTAATAATGTGTATGTAATTAGGAATCATTCTTATTAATAAAATTGTTTACATTTATGGTATAATCAATATTTTTGAATTTTTCAAATATTTTAATTAAGACCAAACAATATTAACAGCAGATTAATACGAGAAGCAATAGAAATTTATAAAAAAAAATATAACATCAATTACTTTGAAGGCATTGATTTAAATAAAATTTGGTTTTCATTAATTAAAAATCTACATATAAATTTTATAATCTAGTTACTTATTTTGTTACCTAGTAACTTGTTACTATTCTCTGTTGTTTACTGTAAATGTTATTTGTATCATTTTTTCTGATAAAGACGGACGTTGAGTTCGTTGAAATGTCGATTATAAATAAATGTTAATACAAAACTAAAACCTAAAACCGTTTTATTTTACTTTATGTTAATTTACTTTTTTATAAATTATTTATGCAATTATTTTTTTAATTTTAAATATTTTTTGTAGAAGTGTTTTTCTAATTCATTATAATGTTATTTTTTTTATATCAAGAACGTTTAGCTTAAGTATTATAAAAAAATTTATTTCAAATTATATAATTATTGCTTTTAATTATAAATTTACTTATTGTATGCGCGTGTGATTCCAAAACGAGCCATAATCGAGAAAATATCACATTTCACGTACAACAAGTAACTTTCGCAATTTTTATAATTTTTTCAATCTATATTAATTATTAACTAAATTAAACATATTTTAAAATAAAATTATAGTTTTACTTGACAAGCATCTTTTCCTGGACTTTGTGCACAGAACATAGTTTCAGTAATAATATTTCCATAACTTTTTTTGCATTTAGAGATATTAATGACTTCTATATTTTCTTTTTGTAAAATACCTACATTGGGCGACCCTTCCTAAAATTATAGATATAAAATTTTTATTTATAATAAATAATTTAATAATTATTATTACTAATGTAGATCCCCATCCAGTAATAATTATATTTGTTCCCACTGGAATTTCAACTCCAGACGATTGCAGTTCTATACTATGAATTGAAACGCTAAATATAAAAGAATTTTTTATCTAAAATAAATTGTTATTAATAGTAAAATTTTTTTTAGAAGTCATTATATTAAAATAAAAAGGCTTTATGTTTAAGTTTTTTTTATTAATTTTATTTAGAATTCGTCGTTTTGACGTACTCTACGTACTCTATATCATGAGAAAATATGATACAACCTGCGTTAGAAAAACTTTATGATATAAGATTCGAATGTACTATAATAATTACGAAACCCAACAATAATAACATTAGATTGATAAGAGAAATAATAGAAATTTATAAAAAATAAATATATATATATATATATATATATATATATATATATATATAAATGCAAAAGCATTTATTTAAATAGAATTTAGCTTCTTTTAGTTAATAATGTAAGTATAAAAAAATATATTATGGTTACTTATTTTGTTACTTAGTAAGTTGTTTCTATATTTTGTTTATTTGTTGTATAGGTATATTATTTTTCAGTTTTTCTGATGATGATGTACATAAAGTACGTCGAAAATTCAAATTCTATTTAAAATTAATACAAAACTAAATCTTAAAGCTTTTTATTTTAATTTATTATTAATTTCATTAAAAATTATATTACTAATATATTATTAAATTATTTTTAAAATACACGCATTTAATAATTTTTAAATGTAATTATTTTTTTCTTACTTTTAATATAGCAATATCATTGTTAAATGGCGTATCGTTGAATTTTTCATGTTGAATAATCTTTATTACATCATATAATTGACCTGAATCTATTTCTGAGGATCCAGCTTTTACTTGTAAAACTGGTCTTCTAAAATTTATAATAGTTTATATATAGAGAAAGACATAATTTAGAAGTTGCATTGAAATACCCATCAGTACAATGTGCAGCAGTTATAACCGAATTCTGATTAATAATTGAACCACCACAAATATGATCAGAATTATAACGTATCGATACTTGATACGGGTGTTCAGTTATAGTTGTACGGTTTCCCGGTATAATCATAGGATGTAATTTAAATAAAAACGAATTACAATTAAAATTTGCTAAAAACGAAAAGTTTTTTAATACAAATATTTTCAGAAATAAACAAACTATTTATATACATACCTGTAATTGTTATCATTAATATAATCAACGTATTTAAGAACATAATATATATGTTATATATTTTGTAATTAGTATTTATATATTTTTTTAAAATAAATATATACTGAAGATATACTAATTTTGTAAACTGCAATGATCAAACGGATTTTCTAACATTACAACTTTTTCAAACTAAACTTTTATGTTAAAAATTATATATATATATATATATATATATATATATATATATATATATATATATATAAGTATTTTAGAAATGTTATCATCATAAATTTATATACTTATGGTATCTAAATATATATGTAATTTACATATATTTTTGCAACAGTTTATCGCAAATTTGTTATTTATAATGCATAATGCTAACAGGAATCTCTATTATTGTAAAAAATACAATTTTCATTTATATAAAAAAATTATTTACACATTTTTAAAGTTTTAATAGCACAAACTTAAAAAAAAGATCAATACATCTAAACTATTCAGTTAAATCTGCTTTTGCATAAAATGCGTTAGTAAATCTTTATGATGTAAAATTCGAAAATAATATAATAACATAAAATTGATAAGCGAAACAATATAAATTTATAACAAAAAAAAAATACATCAATCAGTAAAAAGGCACTGAATTAAATAAAATTAGGCTTTTTTTATTTAATAATTTACAAATTTTATAACCTAGTTACTTATTTTGTTCTATGTTCTATGTATTTATTGTACATTTGTCATGATATTATTATTATTATTATTATTATTAACAGTGACAGTTTGTTCTTCTTCGAGTTGACTTTTAATCCAATTATGAATTAAATCAGAAGATATATTTGTATAAACTCCAGGATATTCCAAGTTAGTACAGTCATAGGTCCAAGACACAATGCCAATTAATTTATTATTTGCAACTAAAGGACCGCCGATATCACCACGACACCAACCTTTGTTCTCCCAAGGTTCACTGCATAGCATATATGGATTTATCATACCGATTCCAAATTTGGCAGTACATTCAAAATCGGATATAATCCTTACGTCAATCCTTGTTAATGTATTTGATACATATTCCCCTTCATTCTAAAAACATTGAAAATATTTTAAAATTTATTAAACTGTTAGTTAGTGTTACAGTTTATTTATTAAATTACATATTAACAACCTAACAAATTATACGTATGTAAGACGTCATATCAGCATTTTAGTAAAACATAAAATAGTCATATTAAATAGGTCAGTTTTGCTTTTGTTGCAAGATTACTTATTTAATATAGAACGAGTAATCTAACGTTGCTTCTGTTCGTACTGTTTGTTAGTACATACATTCATACATACATACACAATCACGCCATATACCGAAAAGCATGTGGCAATATTATTAGTATTACAAGTTTATATTTAATATTTTTAAAAGCGAAATAATAATAATAATAATAATATTACCTATATTTTTAATTTAATATTTAGACTTAAAAAATATGAATTATAAACTTATAATAATAACAAATTATGACTGTCTAAAATAAATTTTTACAAGAGATTTAAATTAATATTTTGAACTTTGAATCATTTTTAAAAGACGAAATAATAATAATAACTATATTACTTATATTTTTTATTTAATATTTCGACTTAAAAAATATTAAATATAAACTTATAATACTAACAAATTATGACTGTCTAAAATAGGTTTTTTTACAAGACATTTTAATTAATATTTTGAATTTTAAATCATTTGTAAATTACTTATATTTACTTAAAATTTATGTTTTATTTTCTACAGAAATTAGTATTACTTTGAAATTAAAAACTTGTATGTTATACTTACATATTTTACACCCCATCCAAGTACATAAGCTGTAGTTTCTGGTAAAATTTCTTCATTTTTATTTTCAATTACTATCGGTTGTAGTTTATCATTAAATTTTAAAGATGATTCTAATTTAATAAGGGCTACATCATTTTGCAAGTTAGTTTGATTAAATGTACTAAACTCGGTAATTTTTTCTATCTTCATATTTTGACCTTTGTTATGCTCAGTATTTCCCACATTTATGGAAAATTGATTTATTTCATATCTGTCAAAAATTAAGAAAAAGATGTATATTAATTTTTATGACAATAAAATATTACACTCATAATTTTAATTTATAACTTAATTATAATTAACAACATGTTAATGTATTAACATATTTTAAACAAAAAATAAAAAAGTACAAATAATATTTATTTTATACATTTTGTTAATGACAATTGTATATTTAGTTTTCCTGTGAAGTATTAAATTTAACGTAAATTGTCTTATCAAATTGTAATTTAACAGATTTATGTAGTAGCTTTGTTTAAATTGTTTATAGTTAACAATAATCATAAATTCTGATAATTAGTCAACAAATAAAACAATAATATCAGTTTTGAAATTATCAAAATAACTCTAAATTTGAAATACAATGTGTTCCATAGAAAGATACTGAAATTAATCAGCTATTATTTTCAAATTATTTAAAAAATTGAAACTGTTTTTAAAATAACAAATTTTGCAGATTTTATAAAATATAAATACAATTTAATAAAATGTTTGTATATTAGTTTATTTTATTATTGATACAGGCTGTCTCATAAATAATTGTTGAAACAAATAAACTATCATTTTTAAATGTATGGAGTATGTATAAATAGAGTATAAAAATCTAGTTGAAAAAAGTCTACAGTTTATAATGGGTATAAATAAAATGTAACAAAATGTTTGTATATTAGTTTATTTTATTGATAAGAAACATGTTAATATCATATAGTATATATAGAACTCTGTGCGAATGCGGTAAGGTTTATGGTGGACAGACAAGTAGAACTGTTTCTACTAAATTGACAAAACATAATAGGTCAATATATCTAAACCTTCCAGATAAATATGATACTAAAAAACGTGCAATAGAAAATTTTTATGATGTAAAATACAAAGATACTATAATACTATAATAATTATAAGACCCATCAACTTTAACAGTAGATTTATAAGAAAATTAATAGAAAATTATAAAGAAAAAGGTAATAACAGTGTGAAGGAGCACTGATTCAAATAAAATTTGGTTTTTTTTAATTAATAATATATAAAAATTTTATAATTTAGTTACTTATTTTACTACCCAGTAACTTGTTTCCATGTCCTGTTTATTTATTATATGTCATTTATATAATTTTTCCTAATAATGTACATAAAATAAGTCGAAACATTGAATTTTAAATAATACAGAACTAAATTCTAAAGTTTTTTTATTTTAATATGTTAATAATGTATTAAATGCACATTATTAGCTCAAAAGATTAATAGCAAATTTTAAATATATATATATATATAAATATAAGATTTTGACCGTACGATTATATTTATAAAATAGGAAATATTGGGATGTCGGTCATCAATGTTAGGGCTAAATAATTCAAACCTCTATTTGAATTTAATTCCGAGCTTTCGGCCTTATTTTAGGCCATCTTCAGGGAAAGTTCGAAGAGATTAGTGTTAATAGTTGAAGCTCGCGAAAACAAACACATATCCTTGTGTAGAATTCATGAAATTGGAATTAGGTGTTTGAGATTAAAATTAAAATTATTTTTGATTGTTACAGTTTAAAATGAAATAAATTATAAATAATAAAAACATATTATTTTGTTGATGTATAAAACTTGTCTGATTTACCAGAAACCATTGTACTAATAAATAAAATGTTCGTTAAAAATTTTTTTAATATTACTTTTGTTATTTAAAATTTTGACACCATTTTAAATAAATTTTTTTAAGGGAATTTGTGTTTTTTTTTTAATTAATTAATTAACCATACATTTAAAAATTGCAGCTGATCAGTTTTGGAATACTTTATATATTATAATTTTATCAACATTATTTTCTTACCCATGTACACATTGTGCAGAAGTTAGAATAAGATTTTCACTAATTATGGAGCCACCACATATATGCTGATCATACATCCGAATAGATACGACAAATGGAAATTCTTCAATTGTTACATCGTTTCCTCCAATAATTCTAATGTCTAGGTTTTTAACTTCTATTTCAGTATCAGATGACACTAAAAACACATATTTTTTTATTTGTTTATGTAAATATTGTATTACAGAGTAATTCACAAATTTGGCAGATGTTAAAAGGTTATTTTGAATAAAATTTAAATAATAAAATTTAAAATAATAAAAATATTTTTACTTGTTTTAAATTTTATATTTTAGTTTAATAAATAATGATATCTATTACTTTAATAAGACAATTTTTAAGTTAAATTTAATAAATATGTCGTTTAAGTAAAATTATGAGTATATGGCATAATTGTGCGTGTATGTATGAACAAATGTATATATTAATAATAAATATTTTTAATCAATATAAAAAAAACTTTTTTTATTGATAGAAACTAGAAAGTATTATATAATATATAATCATAATATATTTATACTGAATTAAACAAATTAATTGTTATGTCTGGTTACTTTATACGTCACGCAAAAATCGTATTTTTACATAGTTATAAATTTTTAAGTTAAAATAAAATTCTTTTTTTTTTAATAATTTATTACCATTAAGATTTTTTAGGCCCATATTCTTACCTCACCTTTAAAAGTGATTTTTTTTCAAAAATACTTTTGACGTTTACTTAGAATTATTTATTAAGCAATTTTAATTAGATTATTTGAAGTTAATAACATTAAATATAAAAAATAAAAATGCTATTCATATTTGATAAGAGGTAGAAGTAAAAATTTATTGTAAAGCAAAAAATAAAAACACATTTTCGCAAATAAGAGAGGCCATAGTTTTTGCTCAATATAACCTTTCTTCACTAACTGATAAAGCTTATTGTGAATCATTCTGTACCGCGACGCTTATTTAAACATATTTAAAAATTATTACATTGTAAAGATTTCGGCATTTGCATATTGTAATTTTCCTCATCATTCAAATGGTAGAGTCGTGTCCATAATGGTAAATCAACAACCGCTGCGTATAAATTATTATACTTTAAATTCACATATTTATACTTATAGTAAAAAATATTAATATGTAGAAGTTAATCTACAAAGAAAAACAATAAGTTAAATAATTTAATGATGAATTTAGTCACTTACCCAGTATAACTATGATAACGAGAAAGAAAAAAAACATCAAAATTTTCGACAAATGTTTCTGGAAAAACATTTTGACTAAAGAACATACTTTCGTGTCTATCTCTGTGATGCAAACCTTATCAAATATGAAGTAAATACTGATAATGCCGATTTTTTGTTAATTTATCGTTATCTTATCTTATTTGGTATTATTAATAATCAACGTATTTTAAAATACAATGTCAAAAAGAAAATTTAAAAAAAAGTTTATTTATTTTTTGGATATATAATATTAACAGTTTTTTAAAATATAATATTTTTAAAAAATATATTCATTTCATGGTAACGTGACAAAAGAAATTGTTAATAAATAATATTTAATATAATCCGCACGTACGATAATACTTAAAAGATTAATTATCGGTTTCATAACAAACACTTTGAGTGTTTATATGTTATATGTAATACATAATACAGTGTGATTGTTTAAAGTGACATTATTAAAAAATATATTTTTGTTAAAATAAAATTGCTTTCGATTAAAGTTCTGTATTAATATTTATTTATAATCGGCGTTTTGGCAAACTCAACGTCCGTCGTCATCAGGAAAACTGATATAAATGACATTTACAGTAAATAACAGAACATAGAAACAAGTTACTAAATAATGAATAAGTAACTAGATCATAAATTTTTTATAAATATTTAATTAATAAAAGTCAAATTTTATTTAGCTCAGTGCTTTCATAGTGATTGAGTTAAATAAAATGTGACTTCTCTTAATTAAAAATCTATAAATTTGTTTTTATGTTCTGTTATTTACTGTAAGTGTCATTTGTATTTTTTTTCCTGATGAAAACGTACGGTCAAAATGTCGATTATAAATAAATATTAATACAGAACTTTAGCCTAAAGCAGTTTTATTTTAATATAATTAGTTCTGATAGATTTTTTACTGTATATATTATTTATTTTATTTTAATAAAATTACCTTAACATAGTAAAAAAATCTTTCAGAACTCATTATATTAAAATAAAAAGATTTTAGGAAAAAAGCCACATACTGACTAGCTCCTAAAAAGCTAAACACGTGTCTATGGGTATCTGGTCTGTCATTGATCATAGCCTAACAAGCCGATTCAATGATTGAGTAACCTGTGACATTTTTGAGAAAATATTTCAATATTTGCGTATTATTATGTTAATTTCACAGATACACTTACAAACATTAACTTTTTCAATGTTATTTTGTAAAAATTTAAATTAAAAATCGATATTTCGACATACTCTACGTAACATTATTATCAGGAAAAATTGTAAAATAAAAAAAATGCAGTTTAAACAAAAATGTAAAATTTATTTAAAACATATTTTATAATACAAATAAAAATGAATTATTTATTATCGACAATCCATTGGTACATATCAGACACTTTAGCGTAAACGCCGGGATATTGTGGTCGAGCACATCCATATCCCCATGATACAACACCAATTAGTTTGCCATTGGCGGCAAGTGGACCGCCGGAATCACCTTGGCAAGAATCATGACCGATGGTTTGTGCACACATCATATGAGATGAGATTGTTTCTGTTTTACCATAGGCAGTCTGGCAATCTTCCGTAGAAATGATATCAACATCGACTGCTCTTAAATAATAAGGACTGTGTTCATTTCCTTCCTGAAATTCATTTTGTTCAAATTTATTTATTTAAAATACAATCACCTCATACAAATTAAAATAATACACTTTTAGCATTAAGTTCTGTATACATTTTATTTAAATATCGACTTTTGATATACCTACTTGATATATAATAATACAAATGACATAAATGATAAATAAGCTTATTTATTTTTTTCTTGATGAAGATAATTATATGTGAAGTACTTGTATATCAAAACGTCTATATTTATTTTAAACTTTTTCTGTAGATTTGATGAATAAAATCTTTTATTTTAAATGAATTTTGATTTTTAAACATATACGTTTATAAAATCGTTAGTATTGAATACATTGAAATGTAAAAAAAAAAATGATTAATTTAAAATATATAAATATACAACAAATTCTAAAAAAGTATTATCTAATTTGATCAATATACAAATTGTCTATTTTCATATTTGATGTAATATCTTATATGAGTGGAAAGATAATAAATATTTGTTGTTTTTAGATAAAACACTAAAATATCAGAAAAATCATCTATAGATAATTTTTTCCTTTGTTCATTAAAAAATATAATAAATCGTATTAGTTAATATTTCCAAACTATTTATAGTTAATATAAATTACATAATATTTAAAATAGAATAATGGCATAATACACACTGTTTTTATATAAAATAAAAATTGATATTTTACTGTCAATATTTTCTTGTAGGATTATTATAAATATATGAAGATTATCAAATAATGTAAATATTGCATATATTTGCAAAATATTGTTTTGTAAAAAAGTGATAAAAATAGTTTTTTTCGAAATTTTAAATAAAAATTATATTATTTTATATAATTAGTTGTTCATATATATTCTTTTAAATAATAATAATCATACAATAAAACATAATGATAGTTAAATTGTTTATGAAATGTTATTATATATACATTTAGTAATTTTATTAGATCTCTTTTTGAAATATTTATTATAATAAAATTATAATTAAGTAAGATAATAAAAAATTCAAATAACTAAAAAAAAGTAATAAACTTAATAATTTAAATTCAATAATAAATTTTTTTTACCTTGACAGTACCCCAACCAGAAACCCAAGCAGTAGTACCTACTGGTACTTCATCATCAGCAGCTTGTAATTCAATTAACTGTGTATTATCATTGAAATTTAAAGCTTTAGCCAATTTCAGAATAGCCATGTCATTGTCAAGAGCATCAGCATCATAATTTTCATGTTGAATGACTTGTTCTACATCGTGTTTATCACCTAAATTGTGACCACTATTTCCTACTCGTACGGAATATTTAGAATGATCCATTCTAAATTGAAAATTAAACAAGTGTAAATACAACATATACAAGTATATTTCTAATATCTATTTTTTAAATATGTTATGACAAATTTTTAGCTCTTTTCACAAATGTTATATTTGTTAAATATAACGAATCATTAAAACAATTGTTATTTAATTTTGTAAAATAGTTACATATTTTTTTTTTGTATGATTATTGGCTTTGGATGCGAGTCCATTAGCCAGCTACTTTGATATGATTTTTATATTTTACATATTCAAATGACACTTATTTAAATATTCTGCTATAAGGTCATATATATTATCTTTTTGACTGTAAACTAAAAGTGATATTTTTGTAGAAAATTCAATATGTATATTATGTAGTTTGTTTATCAAATATTTTTGTTGAGCAGAATACTTTGTACATGCGAAAAATACATGGTCTGCGTTTTTTATATCGGTGTTGTTACATTCACACGTAGGTGTCGTAATTAATTTTAATCTATATAAATATTCTGGACATAGATAATGTCCTAGTCTGTTACATAGTTACATTGCACAAAATCTAGAATTTGTTATTAATTAACAAAGTAAAAATCTTTTAGAACTTATTATATTAAAATAAAACGCTTTTAGATTGTAGTTCTGTATTAATAATCAACGTTTCGATGTACTCAACGTATATCTTTATCAGGAAAAATGATACAAATGACATTTACAGTAAATAAACAGAATATTAACAGTCCATTAAATTGAATGAAACAAAAAATAAACATGAAAAATTAAAGTGTTTTTGTTTAAAAAATTGTCAATAATAATATAGTTTGTTAAATAAAATAAAATTAGTAAAACTTTATTAGATAGAAATAACATTTTAGAAAAAAAAAAAGTTAAAATTTTTGCCCAGTTTAACTACTAAACTTTAATCATTTATATTTACCCATAAACGCAATGTGCAGCAGTTAGAACTGTAGATTCATCAAGAATTGAACCTCCACAGATATGTTCATCGTAAATACGTACTGAAACTTGGTACGGATAATCTGCAATATCAACTTCTTGACCACCAATAATTCTACCGTCTAGTCTTGGTCTTGCTACATGCCGACCTAGTAAAAAATTATTGCAAAAATTATTATTAACCTATATAACTTTAAATAACTTTTCATAATATATAATAAAAAAACTAATTTAAAAATAGATTATATAGCGAAAGAAATTTACCAAAAGCCACAACAAGAACAGACAATAAGAATATTAAAGATTTCATGATGTCTGATGTAAAGTGATTCTAAACTAATAAAAAAAATTATTTATATGCCATTTTTATCATGTTGCTAATGGTACATTTTGGAAACTTATTTGATCAATCTTATCTTTATTTTTATAACAAGTTTTTTTTTCTATTCAGAGTTTAAAGTTACAATTTTTTAAAAACAAAATTCCTTAATTATGTGATAGTAATCTTTATTATTAATTTTAAAATTTACGTTTGCAACTTTCAAAATTCAAATTAAAAAAATGCTAATTATTGTTTTATTAAATATTTCAGTTTAAACATGGATAGAGCCGAGAGTGGCCAATAATTCCGAATTCGGCGAAATTATTTCGATATAAAACCACAAATCTCGCTTTCTACCTTAGAACTAAAATATCTCGTTATAATTAGTAAATTTAAAAAAAAATTAAAGTTTGCTAACAGAAAAAGAGTAATTAAACTGAAGTTAAATAATTCATCTTCAATGTTATAAAGTTTTGAAGTTGAACATATGGAAAAATGATATTTTATTGTTATTTTATATTATGAATATACGAAGAAACATACTTATTATTTCTGTTGTGATAAAAAAATAATTAAAAATTTACTTTTTATATATTTTTATAAATGTAAATCTTAACAATTTTTGCAATATTTTTTAATAAAGTATGCAACCAAAATTTTTTCATACATTTGTGTATTGCGGAATTGCAGATTTTCCTCAGATCAACGACCTCCAATTTTAATCTAATTTATTAAATAAAAATATTATTTTAATAAATAAATAATTAGTAATTGGCAAAATTCAGTCTTTTATATATATTATACAAATATGTGTACATATAAATATATACAAATAAACATATAATAATAATTATAACAACAGAACGAAAAACATTTATTATTTGAACTGCATCTAAATTTTAGAAACATTTATTTTTTGACGCTTAATTTTTTTGTACGTTTTCATTTTTTTACAATTTTTTTAAGTTTTTATAATTTAAATCTCAACATTTTTTTATTAACTTTGCAACCGAAATGTTTGTGTATTGCAAAATTACGGATTTTACTCAGATCAGAGAAATTTCTTTGGTAATATGACGACGCAATGTCTTTTTTGTTAATTTTATATATTATAGAAACACATTTATCTTATTCTTACAAATATTGTTGCTTGTTTTAATTTTCTTTTCACAAATTTTTTAAAGTTTGTTTTTATAAATTTAAATCTTTAAATATGACGACAGAATGTTTTTTTTATAATTTGAGCTGCATCTAAATTTTAGAAGCACATTTATCATAACAAATTTATATCTTATTAAATTATTTGCCAATATTTTAACAACATAATATTTTTCAAAATAAAAGTTATTTAATTTAGGAGAAAAGTTGCTTGAAACAAAACAAGTAATTGAACAAAAATTATTAATATATTTTTACAATATTAGTTTCTTACATTTGCTAGTTCAATACGTACAGTATAAATAAATTATAAAAAAAATTATTAAACATGTGTCATGTATAAGAAATTATTTATTTTTCATAATCCAATCGTACATATCGGACACTTTAGCATAAACTCCAGGGAAACGCGGTCTAGCGCATCCGTAACCCCAAGAAACTACTCCAATAAGTTTTCCGTTAGCTACAAGTGGTCCACCGGAATCACCTTGACAGGAATCATGATAAAGCGTTTGCGCACACATCATGTGTTTCGTGATTTTGTTACGGCCATACATAATGCTGCATCTTCTATTGGTAATTACAGCTACATCTACTACTTGCAAGTTTTCTGGAAATTTCATTCCTCCTTCCTATAATTAATATTAGAGACAGTTAAATTTTTTCGAATAATGAACAACTTATAATTGGAGTTTTGTAGATTAAATGTTGCTAAAAATTTACCTGCACATGTTGGTGCATTTTTATTTAACAAATTGTCCAATAATATTAAAGATTTTCATATTAATAAATTTAAAAATATTCTAAAAGAATTTTTAATTACACATGCATTCTGCAATATTAATAAATTTACTAATTGTATTACTGATTTGTTTGTATAGCTGTGAATGTAAAATGTTTATCTTTATCTTTGTTTTATGACTTTTTATGTACTTTTTGTATTTTTGACTTTAATAAATAAATAAATATATTGTATATTACAAGTTTATATTTAATATTTCGACACTAAATATTAAATATGAACTTGTAATATTAACAATATTTAAATTGATTTACTGAAGCTCCCAAGTATTGAAACTGTTTAGTTCAAGTTCAATAATCCGAAATACGTATGAAATATTTACATAATTTATTGAAATAAAATATAGTTAATAATAAATAATAATTAGAAATTTAAAATAAAACGGCTTTAGGTTGTAGTTCTATATTAATATTTATTAATAATCAACAATTAATTTAAAAATGATAAAAATAATATTTGGAGTAAATAAACGGAACATAAAAACAAGTTACTAGAAATTTATATAAACAATGAATAATAAAATAATAAAAATGCATTTGTTATAAAAAATAATGACCCGTGTTCATAGGTTTATAGGCCATTTTAGAACACTTTCAGTTAAAAGCAGTCAAGATACCGATATTAATTTTTGCTTTTATTATGTATCAAATATAAACTATTTTCATAAATTAAATACATTTTATTATATTTAACAATTCAAAATTGAAATCATGCTAAAAATAGTTTTAATATTTTTAAATATATACTTTATAAATATACGACCTCCTAGGGCTGTCGTATTTAGTTTTTAATTATACTTACACTCATAAAACCCCAACCGGAAACCCATGCTTTCGTACCAAATGGTACATCAACACCTTTTGGTTGAAGTAGAACTGGCTGCACTGTGCTACTAAAATTTAACGGAGTAGCTAGTTTTAATATAGCCACATCATAATCGATTTTGTTTGCATCATATTTTGGATGTGCTATTACTTTTGAAACTGTATATGATGCACCGTCATTGCGTAAAGATGATCCAACTCGTACAGAGAATTGCGGCAAGTCAGATCTAAAACTGCATATTAGTAAAATCAGTTTCATGTTGCAGTCAAGTGTTTCAATGACTCTAGATGAATCTAAAATTACATCAGTAGTGGTGTGTAGGTGGCTATGTTGGAAATCATTGCGTATTTCAATAATGCTTGATTTCAGTAATTAGATTAGAATACTTTGTTTAATTTGCATAAGCGGCGGGCACAAGCATAGGGGCCTCATGCTAATCCATATATGTCAATTGACTTTAATAATAATTGATAAAAATATTTTTGATATTTATATTAATTCTGTGCAATATAAAGCCATTTACATTTTATTTTTTCTGATTGGTTATTAAGACAGTTTTGGTTTGATTCTGATCGTAATTGAAACTTAACTTACTCATGAACACAATGACCGGCAGTAAGAACTGTATTAGCATCAAGAATTGAACCTCCACAAAAATGAGAGTCAAAAAGTCTGAAAGAAACCTGATACGGATAGTTTTCTATTTCTGCGTCGTGTCCTCCTACAATTTTACCATCTAATCTTGGCATAATGTTGCCTATTAACAAATAATTCATTAAATAAAACATAATCATTTCAATATAGGAAAAAATCTTTCAAACTCATTATATTAAAATATAAAAGCTTTAGGATTAAGTTCTGTATATATTTTATTTTATTTAAATAAAATTTAGCTTCTTTTAATTAATAATTAAATTGTGTGTTTTTAAATTATAATTTATAAATTTTTTAATGTAGTTACTTTGTCACCTAGTAACTTGTTTCTATGTTGTTTTTTTTGTTTATTATTTATGTTATTTGTATTACTTTTTCCTGATGAAGATATACATAAAGTATATCGAAACATCAATTATTAAATAAAATATATATATACAGAACTTAATCCTAAAGCTTTTATATTTTAATAATTATTTTATTTATTTTTAAATTGTTTTTAAAATAAAATATAAACAAGAACTCTATTTAATCTTAATTTTAACTAGTAGTATTATAAAATAAAATAATATCTTAATACTTACAATAAGCAACTGCCAGCAATCCGAAAATAATGATTAGATTTTTCATAGTTGTAGAAATAACACAATAAAAACAATGTATTTTGGATTTAAAATTTGAGCATTTATATAGCCCATGTTATCTGAGAAATCTTTAATAAATCTGTATAATTTCCTTGAAAATATTATCTTTATGGGGCATATTTCCTAATAAAAATTGGGTTAAGTTGTTCTTAACTCATCATTTTGTATTTGTTTATTTAAATTACGTATTTGTGACATACACGCATTTAATTATTTAATTAAAATAAAAATTAATATGGCAACTAAAGGTAATATTTCTATAAATGTTAAGAATAAAGAAAAAGTAAAACTTAGTCAAGCTGATTTAACTATTTTGAATACATATTATATACATAGTTAATAGAAAAATGTTGAGATTTAAATTTAGAAAACTTAAAAAAAAATGTAAAATGAATAAAAACGTACAAAAAAAAATTAATCGTCAAGAAAATAAATGTTTCTAAATTTTGATGCAGCTCAAATAATAAAAATAATATTTATTTAATAAATTTGAATAAACATTGCCTTATTATAGTAAAGTAAGACCCCGCTTAACGCGGGGTATACGTTCTATCAAAGTAGAACGTGGTAGAACGTTATACGAAACAGCGTTAAACGAGGTCATCTCAGCATGTAAATAATGGGGTTAAAGGAAAACGGGTAGAAAATTAAAAAGTTGTTCAGATATTTTGTCACTTAAGTTCATTAAATATATTTTGTATAACACTACAACAACAAAGACTTATTTCTTACAAATATAGAAACATAACAAATGGGTAAGTATATAAAAATATGTAAATAAAATTCTAAATCACCATTTATGTTTGAGATCATTCAGATTCTTCTGCATTTCTAATTTTCTGCCTTTTTATCAAGCAGGTATCTAATGTCATTTGCGTTTTTCTTTTGCGCTCTGTAAGAAGTTGTCAATAAGTGGACAATGCAATGCATCCATGACATCCCGTCTTGCCTTTGAACTTCTATCAAAATCAGTGTCATTTTCAATAAATTGGTCCATAATTTTCGTTATAGTGACTAAATTCAGCTGAATACACTAAAAAAACCACGTTAAATCGAAACAGCGTTAAGCGGATTAGCGTTAAGTGGGGTTTTACTGTACTAGATATTTTTTTTAATTAGGAGGTAGCTGATCTGAAAAAAAAATCTGCAATTCCGCAATACACAGATGTATGTAAAAATTTTGATTGCATAGTTTATTAAAAATTGTTGCAAATATCTACATATATGAAAAATTTAACCATTCGTTTAATGTAAAAATTAGTTTAAAAAATACTACATTTATTTTTTTTATTTGAACTTCAATTTATACATATTACATCTATTATTACTAAATCTAGTTTTTATATTTATTTTGAAAACAATTAATTAGATATTTCGGATAATGTTATTGATAAATTTATTCACAATAAACTCTACGTACACTGAAACTACAAACTAAACAATATTGTTTTGTTTAGTCTATTACATAGCAATGATATAATTTTTAGTAAAAGCATCATAGTAACTATCAATATCTGTTATTTGCAATCCAATTATATGCAGCAGAAATTTTGGTATAAACTCCAGGAAATTCCGGTCTAGCACATCCAAAGCCAAACGATACAATACCAACGAGTCGGCCGTTAAAAACTAGTGGTCCCCCCGAATCACCTTGACATGCATCTTTATTCGGATTTTGTGCGCACAACATTTGTGATGTAATTCTATTGAAACCGTATTTTGTATTACATTCGGGATTAGAAACGATTGCTACGTCTGTTGCTCGTAAACGACTCTGTATTAATTTACCTCCTTCCTGTTAAATAATAATTTTTGATAGTAATTATTAAATAATATATTAAAAAAACTAAGATCTAGCTTTGACCGCAAGTTTGCAGTACTTGTTCGGTGATCATTCATTTAAATACCTTTTGTAACTCATGCACATAAAATATAAAATAATATAATATGTTTAAAATTACTTAAATATATAAATAAAAAATGTATTTAATATTCTTACTTGTAGAACTCCCCAACCAGATACCCAAGCAATAGTACCAGGATAAAGTTCAACATTATTATACTGTAACGGAAGTGACAAAGTAGTAGGTCCAAACACAAAAGTAGTATTTATTTTCAAAATAGCTATGTCGTTATTAAAAGTTTTTGGATTGAAAAATGGATGTACTTTAACTCCTGTAACTTTGTGATTTACTCCTAGAGCATGAATATTTGATCCAGTTCTTACAGAATATTTGGATCGATCATAACTATAAAAATAAAAAAAAAAAACATATTTTAATTTTTTTTAATATGTATGTTTTAAAATTTAATTTTAAAAAAATAATTTTATTAAGTAATGTATTTAAAAAAGATATACCCGAGGCAGTGAGCAGCTGTTAAAATTGTATTTGAATCAATAATTGCTCCACCACAAATATGCGTATCATATACTCGAACAGAAACTTGATAAGGAAAATCTTCAATATTTACTTCTATTCCACCAACTATTTTATTATCCAGTGATGGAATGTAACCTAATTTAAATTATATATATATATATTAGTGCAAAATCAATTAAAATGCAATAATTAATGAAAAAAATGAGAATGAATGTTGATTCAAGTAAATAAAATAATAATATAAAATTTATTACAATAAAACGAATTTTGATTTCTTGAAAAAATATAATTGTATAAATTTTACAAAAACAAATAATTCAAAGTTTTAAATTGAAAACAAAAACAAAACTATTTTAATTTTTAATTTTTAATTAACTCGTATATAAACAACATATTTGATTTAAGTAAATTTTATATTCGTAATGACAATTTCACAAATATAAAATTTGATTTCATAATTTTTTATTTACAATACTTAGAGTTACCAACTCTTAATTTGTTAAAAAATAAAACCGTAGTAATAATTTCTATTTAGGTAAAAACAAATATATAACATTTTTAGTAAAATAAAAATTTCATATAGTAATATAAAGTTTTACAAAACTTATTTCGGAAATATATATTATACAAACACTACAGTTATGTATATTTGTAATTTAATTTTTAGGATCGAAATTATATTTTTATTAAATTTAAATATAAATATAATGCTATATAAGTTTAATGTAATTATTAAATATGAACAATCTTATATATACAAAATAATATTAAAAACCTATTTTTATAACTTTTTTGGCAATAAAATGCAAAAATTAGCAGATGATAAAATAAACTAATATTTAAGTGATTTATATTAAAATTATTCACCCCAAGCTGCTACACTTAACGAAAAGAAAATTACGGAGAAGTACATGGTGAAAATATTGTACTGCAAAATATTTTGAAATATTTCTATTTATATAGTATTATTTATCAATTAACACAATCATAAATTTCACAACTTTTCTTGCAATTGCTAGGATTAAAATGTGATTCACTTTGAACTTATCAATCAATAAATGATCATAAAACATCACACGCCAATTTTATAATTCCGCAAATATAATGTCGTTGTACAGAATAAAACGGAAAATAATATTTTATAAATAAAAAAATAATTAAAATATTATAACTCTTATTATTATAATTACAAAAATTACTAATTTATAAGCATAATATTATATTGGAAAAGAATATTAATTATTAATATTAAATTAAGAAATTATATTTCTTAAATCATTATTTGCTTAAAATGTTATTTATTTAATAACATTGCTATTTAATTATTCTTTAAAATAACCAGATATTTAACAAAATTTATTATTCCTGATGGTGACATTAAGTGTAATAATTTCTAGTTTAATAATCTAATTGTAAGAAATTTTTGATTGACAAAAACTATTATAAGTTTGATGATTATCTTAGTGACAAGTTCTAATTTTCAATTGTAATATAAATTTTTTGTTGTACTTACATAAAATTTATGTAAGTACTATTAAAATTGATTTGTGATTTTTCTGTTAAAAATAATAATTATATTTTTCGAAATAGGTTTGATATTTTTTTGAACTATACAAAGCTGAACGTACTTAAAATAAAAAATAACATTATAATAAATTAGCAAAATACGTGTGAGAAATAATTTCTCACATCATTTCTTAACAGCGTGAAATTATTTTTCTCTTCGTATGTATGTTTAGAGTTGGTACAAATACAACGTTTCATGATGATTGCAGATTTTTTGTATGTAACTATAATAGTACTTGTTAAATTTGTTATAATATAATCTAATAACGCGCCAATATGTTTTTAATGGCACAGATGGCACTGTGTTGTGTCGTCACATCTATTGTTGTTGTAAGTATGATGTTTTGTTGTCTGTAATCATAAGTTATATTAATTCTCAAGTTTGTTTATTATATTCAATAAGTTTAAATAAAGTTCTACCTGTTGACTCGTCATTGCTTTTTGACCACTGGGTATACGTTGAGTATCTGTATAACCTTAGATCATTGATTAGGAAATTAGTTTTAACTTTTGCTACTCATGATAAAAGCTTTACTTTTGAAATACATATTTAGCTTTTTTAAATAATTTTGTGGTTTAATGGAAATTATTTTATTTTATTAACTTTTTGCCACAGTAAGATCATATATTTATTTATTAAATAAAGTGTTTTAGATAAACATATTTAAATAAATTTTCATACAGTTTATTATTGAAAAATTAAAATTTCTGCTAAAACCTGTCATTACTATACAAATATTTTCACATAGAAAATCGATACATGAAAAAAATTGCATTATTTCACATTAAAAATTTGCAATAACTAATTTTATTAAATCGAATACTCTATTAAAGGAAAAGGTAAAATTTATACTTACAAACAATAATAATAATTATAAATTTTCATATTTATTACATCTATTGATTAATTTAAGTTTATATATAATATTATTACACAGTCATGTCACATTATATAGTATAAAAAGTATTTAATTTAATTTAATTTCTGTTTTTCTGAATCCAGTCATTTAAACTAGAAATTTTGGTGTAGACACCTGCATACTGTGGTTTTCCACATCCAATTTGCCAAGAAGCAAGACCAATAAGTTTACCATTTGCAACCAATGGACCACCGTAGTCACCAGTACAGGGACCTACACGGATAGATTGTGCACAAAGCATTTGTGACGTAACAGATCTATCTGAGTATATTTTAGCGCAAGTTTCCTCACTAATTACTTTAACATCCACTGCGCGAATGCGAGATGATACTTCACTGATTGTATCATCTGCCTGTAAATTAATAATATTTTTTATTAATTTAAAAACTAAAGCACTGGATCATAAGTTGTAATCATAATTTTATACATTATTATTAATAATAACCAATTAAAGAAATTAAGCACCTAGTATTAGATATTATTCATAGTTACTAGTATATATATATATATATATATATATATATATATATATATATATATATATATATGCGGTGGGGGGAGATAAATCCCCTCCAGAAAATTCGAAAACACAAACTTTTGAATCAATTTATTTGAAAAATTTCTTGTGAATAATAAATTATTAATTGACTGCAATACACTTTAATGTATGACTGAAAAAATATCATATGTATAATTTAATTGAATCTTTTTATTACAAGTTTAGTTTGTAATTCATTTATATAATTTTGTTTTTTAAATCATCAGAACTGAACTGCTAGAACTGATACGCAATTGCTTATTGGTATTTGCAATTTGTGTTCCTCTATTTCTAGTGGATATGGAAACAAAAAGATATTGAAAATTTTTGTGGGAAAATCTAATGTAAATTAAATTAAATGAAAATGACAGACTGTTTTTCCATACATATAAAATGTATTAGATACGAGTATTTGTATATTTTATTCATAAATACTATTTACGGTTGATCATAAAAGTTTAAATATATATATATTTTATATATATATATATAAATATATATATATATATATATATATATATATATATATATATATATATATATATATATATATATATATATATATATATATATATGAAGGTAATTCTTAATAAAGTCGAAATTTTAATTTTCTTTCGACGCTTCCTAGAACGTTTTCAAATTCGATAAAAAAATCAGAAAAATATTTTTAGCTCTTAATTTTAACAATAAACCGTGCTTATAGCGCCCTATCACCAACCCCATAACATGTTTGGAAATGACGTGTATTAAAATAACTTTAGTTCAATTTTTGCGGTTAAAAATGTTTTTCTTAGTGTTTTTGAACAACTGAGTTTAAATCTGAAGCAAACATTTTTTAACCGCAAAAATTGAATTAAAGATACTTTAGTAAACGTCGCCTCCAAACATGTTATGGGGTGGGTGATAGGATGCTATGCTATAGGCATAGTTTATTGTTAAAATTAAGAGATAAATGTATATTTTCGATTTTTCTTTGTTGAATTTGGAAACGTTCTAGAAGAAGAAAACCAAAATTTTGACCTCATTAAGGATCACCCTAATATATAATATATATTAATCAATTTATCATGTTAACCATAACATATATACTACATTTTTATAAGAACATATATATTACATTTTTATAAAACAATATTTGCAATACATTTGTTAAAATCTTGAAAAGAAAGTTCTAAAATACTTACGCGTTTTACACCAAAACCAGACGCCCAAGCGGTAGTACCAGCTGGAACTTCAACATTTTCATCTTCAAGTTCAACTGGTTGAAGTCTAGGTGATAATATCATAGAATAGTTTAATTTCAAAATAGCAATATCATTGTCTAACGTTTCTGGATCGTAATTTTCATGGAATCTTATTTCATTTACTTTGATAGACTTTCCTGCCTGGTGTGAAATAGCACCAGATCGTATTGAAAATTTATCCAAAGGCCATCTACAAATAATAATTAATAATAATCAATAAAATATAAGATTATAAAATTATTTATAAAATATCAACAGTTCTTATTCACTCAAGTAATTTTTTTTCTCATTTTTCACTTTTTATTTGTTTCCAGTTAAAAAAAATATATATTTTAATTTTCTAACTGTATATGTAAGTGATAACTAAGTTTTTATTTTCTTAATTATGTTACAAAAAAATTTGTGCAAGTTACTTAGTTATATATATTTTAAACTTGTTAAATTATTAATAAAAAGTATTTATTATGCTAAAAATTTATGTAACATTATACGAAAATATATTTAAAATACTTTATTTATTATTAACAAAACTGCTGATTCAGAATACAATTTTTTTCTTATAATTATTTACTAAATCTTTATTTTTTTTTAAATTTAAATTTAAAATATTTGATTTGTAAATATCAAAGCTATTCATTTAAAATATAAAATGTTCCTTACGGGAGAAGACATGAAGCAGTAGTTAAGACAGTATTTTCATCAATTATAGCACCTCCACATCTATGCTGGTCCCAGGCACGAACAGAAGCTTGCCAAGGATAATCTTCTATTGGAACTTCAGCTCCACCAAGAATTCTACTACTTGGTAAGTCACGGCCTATTTTACAAATATATTGCAATCTGTTATTTATAAATGTACTTAATTTATAATAAATTAAAATATAGTTTTTACTTTATTTTAATAACTCAATTTAAAATAAATTAATAGAAAAACAATAATAAATAAATCAATGTTATTATGTTATTTTAATTATGTAAAAGAATATTTAGATTTAGACAATAATTAAGTTTAGAATTTAACTAGAACTTTATTTTAAATAATTTATTTAAAAAACACTAGAGCTACTTTTTGCATTATTTATATTTTACAATGTTAAATATGATAAGAAGTATTTAATTTATAAAAATAGTTTATATTTGATACATAATAAAATTAATTCAATTAATGTTGAAATTATGGACTGCTTTTAACTAAAAGTGCTTTAAAAGAGGCTATGAATACGGGCTATTATTTCAAAACAGTTATTTTAAATAACAATCTTAATAACTCATAAACACGTTACAATTTTTACTTACCCCAAGCTAGGGCACAGAAAGCAAGAATTACAAAAACTTTCATGTTTGCGTTGCAAAAAAAAATTATAAAATATAAACGCAGACGTTTATTTACGATATATATGTCGATGTTTATCTTAAGATAAATCTATAAGATTATTAACATGGTTTAGATAATGACAATAACTGAATTTTATTAGATCATAAATGATTTGATAAAATTTTCAAGATGTTTATTTTTTTTTTAACTTACAATTAGATTAAAATGATAAAGGGTTTTCCTAATAGTTTTGCATATAAAAATGTAATTATGTGTTTGGAAAAGAATTAACAATGTTCATCTATTTAAATTAATAATATTTAAAATAAAACGGCTTTTGTTTTTAATTCTGTAATAATTTTTATTTTAAGATAGAAATAAATAAAATTATTTTAGAGAATAGCTAAATTTTAGCATTATTTTTAAAATATCCGAAAATATTTAAATTATTTTAATTTTATGGGAACTGAAATTTATAATTGTTTTTCAGAACAAAAGTAAATTATTATCAAATTATTCACGAGTAACAAATAAAGAACTGTTTCAACTCTAATATGAAATAATATATGGTTCTAATATATTTATTTTATAATTGTTGTGTACACAAAACTAAATTAAAAATATTTACCAAAATGATTCTTGAAAATCATTACACTGAATCGGTAAACTGGTTGATATTATCTTATAATATTAATATTAATTATACAATAAATCATTGTTTTATTAATTCACCAATATTATAATTAAAATAAAAATAATATTAACATAGTAAAATAATCTTTCAGAACTTATTATAATAAAATAAAACGGTTTTTGGTTTTAGTTCTGTATTAATTTTTATTAATAATTGACTTTTTAACGTACTCTATGTAAATTATTATCAGGAAAAATGATGATTACGTCGAAATATTGATTATTAATAAAAATTAATACAGAACTAAAAACGAAAGCCATTATATTTTGAATATAATGTTATTTTCAATAAAAATGTATTAAATGAAAATTGTCAATTCATTTTGGAAATACATAATTACAATTTTATTTGCAAAACTATTAGAAAAACCCAGTATAATTTTAATCTAATTGTGTTAAAAAACAACAAAAAATGTGAAGCAAAAATCGGAAAAATTTCATAATTGCTTATGTTAATGTAAATATCTTCAAAATTTTATCAAATCATTTATAATCTATTTAAATTCAGTTATTGTTATTATCTAAACTACGTAATAATTTATACGTCTACGTATCTCAAGATAAACATCGATTACTTATATATAGTAAATAAATGTCTGTGTTTTTATTCGTTAATTTTATTCGTAACGCAAACATGAAAGTTTTTGTAATTCTTGTTTTCTGTGCTGTAGCTTGGGGTAAGTAAGAATTTTAACATGTTAATAAGTTATTTAGATTGTTGTATTCATAGCCTCCTTTGAAGCACTTTTATTTAAAAGCAGTCCATAATTTCAATTTTAATTGTTACGTTTATAATATATCAAATATAAACTATTGTTATAAATTAAATACTTTTTAACATATTTAACATTTTAAAATACAAATAATGCTCAAAATATCTCTAGTATTTTTTAAATAAATAATTTAAAATATTTATACTTTTATCTAAAAGGACTCTTAAAAAGTTGTGAATACCAGTGTATATATTTATTTAATAAATTTTTATTTAAATTTTAAACTTAATTATTGTTTAAATTTAAATATTCTTTTACATAAGTAATTAAAATTACATAAAAACATTGATTTATTTATTATTGTTATTTTTTAAATTTATTATAAATTAAGTATATCTATAAATAACAGATTGCAATATATTTGTAAAATAGGCCGTGACATACCAAGCAGTAGAATCCTTGGTGGAGCTGAAGTTCCAATAGAAGATTATCCTTGGCAAGCCTCTGTTCGTGCTTGGGATTTACATAGATGTGGAGGTGCTATTATTGATGAAAATACTGTCTTAACAACTGTTTCATGTCTTCTTCCGTAAGAAATATTTTATTTTTTAAATTAATAGCTTCGTTATTTACAAATCAAATATTTCAAATTAATTTTTTTTAAAATAATAAATATTAAAGATTTACTGCCAGTTTCATAAAAAAACTTTAACTAAAGTCAACTTTAAACTGACCAAAAAGCATCGATTTTAAATCGATTCTAATCGGTAAAATTATTTGCTTTTTGTAGAGTTAAAGTTGACTTTAATTAAATTGTTTATTATGAAACCGGCCGTTGGTATAATATTATTGTGGAGATATTTTTAGCACATAAATAAATAATATATTTAATTTTTTTTACGAATAGTATTGTAATAGATTATATTTAGTTGTGAAACAATGTAATTAGCCAGTACGCCTGTTTAGTTTCCACAGTAAAAACACAGTAAAAAATTTTTCAGTACTCATTATATTAAAATAAAACG
The DNA here is from genome assembly GCA_963966155.1 of Clivina fossor. Classification (NCBI taxonomy): domain Eukaryota; kingdom Metazoa; phylum Arthropoda; class Insecta; order Coleoptera; family Carabidae; genus Clivina; species Clivina fossor. Next base: position 7,292,969 of record OZ014564.1, on the reverse strand, counting down.
GTTTGAGGATTTAGTTCTGTATTAATTTTTATTAATAATCGACGTTTAAACATACTCTACGTATATCATTATCAGAAAAAATGTCACAAATAACATATACAGTAAATAAACAGAACGTAGAAACAAGTTACTAGGTAACAAAATAAGTAACTAGATTATAAAATTTATAAATTATTAATTAGAAAAGCTAAATTTTATTTAAATCAGTATCCGCACACTGACTGATGTTACATTTTTCATTATAAATTTTTATTGCTTCCTTTATCAATCTAAAGCTGTTTTATTTTAAATTAGTATAATATTTTAACGCTGTAGGTATTTTTGTCGGCTGTTACTTAGTTTGGGAAAAAAGTTATTGAATATAATTAATTGAAGTTAATTAATCACCTTCGTAAAATTAAGACTGAGTAATAATCTTTTTTCCATAATATTTTAAAACATTTTTTTATTTTCTTTAAATTAAATTGGTTTTCTATTTCGATTATTGTTTGTAAAAACTTTGTTTATAATATAAACGAGAACGTATTTATCCTTGCTCTTAGCAAGCCAATATATTTATAATAAGTACATATATAATGAATTAAATATAATTTTTTTACATCTACACTTATGTTTTTATAAATTAGAAGAAAGAAAGTAAAATGTTATGCCAAATTATATTCAATGAGTTTATAATGATTCATAGTTTTAAATTTTATTAAATTTATTATAACGATATGTATTACAATTTGTAGATGGCCTTTAGACAAAATTTCAGTACGAGCTGGTGCTATTTCACACCAGGCAGGAAAAGCTATCGCAGTAACTGAAATAAGAATCCATGAACAATATAATACTAAAACGCGCGACAATGATATCGCTGTCTTGAAGTTAGACTCTCCTCTGGTATTATCACCTAGACTTCAACCAGTTGAACTTGAAGATAAAAATGTTGAAGTACCAGCTGGTACTACCGCTTGGGCGTCTGGTTTCGGTGTAGTACGCGTAAGTATTTTAAAGGTTTCATTTTAGATTTTAGCAAATGTTTTGCAAATATTGTTTTACTAGAATATACAAAATTTGATTCCAAAATAAATACGAAGTCTCTTTCAAAATAATATTTCCTAATTTATCATTTGGTTAGCTATCAGCTAATTACGTTAAAACTTAGTGTAGTAACTAAGAAAATATTGCTTAAGTTTAAGGAAAGATAAATTTACAATACGTAAGTGAGAAAAAATTTCACTTAATATTTAGAAATATTTACAATAAATAACAATACATATTTTTAAGTTGTTTATTAAATTTACAGTATGGACTTAAATTTTTTATACGTACCAATATAATTGTCATTAATCATTATAAATCAAATTTTTTTTATTATAAGTGAAATGATATGTGACACGATTATATGTGATTAAAAAATTACTTGTAAAATTAATTATACGACTTTTTTTGTTGCAATTACTTACAAAAAAACTATCCCAAAATGCATATATATTGTGCTATTATAATTAATAAAAATTTGTTAATAACAACAATGCAAATAGATGCAATAAACATATATATTTATATATATTATACATATTTATTATTTTATCTAAAAAATTAGCTCATTTGAAACGGTTAATTTGAAGTTAAAAATAATTTTAAATTACGGAATTTAAATTCATAATCTTCTGTAAATTATTTTTTGTTAAAATATAGTTATAACTTACTTTTAATAATATGCAACTCGTACAATATAATCAAGTTGTTTAATTTTTAATTATTTTTTTTAATTCAATGCATTAGTAAAACAATGAAAATTATAGGAAGATGGCAGCATCAATGAAGTATCATCTCGCATTCGCGCCGTAGATGTTGAAGTAATCAGTGAAGAATCTTGCGCTAAAATATACCCAGATAGATCTGTTACGTCACAAATGCTTTGTGCACAAGCTAACCGTGAAGGTCCCTGTACTGGTGACTACGGTGGTCCATTGGTTGCAAATGGAAAACTTATTGGTCTTGCTTCCTGGCAAATTGGATGTGGAAGACCAGAGTATGCAGGTGTCTATACCAAAATTTCTAGTTTAATTGACTGGATTCAGGAGAACAGAAATTGAATATGTAATGTATTATGATTATGTAACTATTTTCAAATAATATTTTGTATATAACGTTAATAAATATACATAAACATAAAGAATTATTTGTATTATATTTTTTTTTACAAATGGACTCGGTAAATTATTTGTATTATTATTATTGTTCGTTAAGTGTAAACTGCAATTACATTTGTTAAAAAACATATGATTTTTTTTTAGTTAAAAAATCTAATTCAAGATTTATAATAAATACTGATTTTATCGACCGGTAATTTCTATTAAACAACAAAAAGCAAAAAATTAAATCTAAAATTTTACAAAAATTTTGGCCCACATTAATTTGTAAACAAATAAAGTGTAAAACAATTAGTTAAATTTAAAAATTAAAAAAATTTATAGTTTTATTCTTGTCAAGTTATCAGTACATATTATTTTCTTATTTAGTGAAACGATCCAATATGTAATTGATAATTAGTTACTAGTTATTGTAATTCAAACTGTAAACTAAAGAAAACATGAAAAATTATAAGAAAATTAATTTAATATACTACTATGTTGTTCTTGATTCAAATGCTTACTTTGGAAGTCTTACAATCTGTTTCAATTTGTAATTTCTAACGCATAAAAAAATTTTGAATATAAAAACTTAACCATATCTTAAACTAGATGTATAGATTATTATATGCTTTAAATAATGATTATAACTGATAACTAAATTACAAATATTTTCTCAAGATTTTATAACTGATAACTAGATAAAAATAATTTCATAAAATTTTTTGAAATATTTCCATTGACATTAATAAATTATAATAATGAAGAATAAGAACAACACAATGATTTTCTATAAAACGAAATTTATCTGATACTTGACATAACTATAATTATGAAATAAATAATTGACTTTACATCAGCACACGTTGAAGTCCAACTAATTATATAGTAACAAAGTAAACTGAGGTTTATTACATTTTTTTTGGATGTTTTCGTTCGCCTGCCACAAAATATTCAAATTCATGTCGTAAAATCTAGTTTTTGCATATTTGCTACATAAATAACTATTATTAAAAATAATAAAATAAATAAAAAAATAAAAAAATTAATAAAATAATTTTCCTTGAACCAAAAAACCATATCGATCACTAAACTATTTTGTGGTTCAAGGAAAATTATTTTATTTTATTAAAAACAATAAAAATTATGTTTGTAAAAAAATTATTATTTAAAAATTAATATCTATTATTTGCAATCCAATTATATGCAGCAGAAATTTTGGTATAAACTGCAGGATATTGAAGTCTAGCGCATCCAATTCCAAACGATACAATACCAATAAGTCGACCGTTAAAAACTAATGGGCCCCCCGAATCACCTTGGCAAACATTTTTATTCGAGTTTTGAGCGCACAACATTTGAGATGTAATTGTATTAGAAGCGTATTTTGCATTACATTCGGGAGTAGACACAATTATTACATATGTTGCTCGTAAACGATTTGGTACTAACTTACTTCCTTCCTAAAAAAAAATTTTTAAATCTTACTACAAAATTATTAAAATATGTAAAAAACATAGTAAAAAAATTTTCTTGTTCTGTTAACTATATTTGCTTCGAAGTTATTTCGAAAAATGCAATAAATATTACCCCAAATAGCTAATATATACATTGTACAGAACCTTTCAAGTATTATCCATTGACGTTTAGTTTTTGTAATTACTGCTGCTTTTTTACTGTATACACAAACATATATTAAAAACAAAGAGATATTGCTGGCAAAAGTGATAGACTGAAAATCACTTTTATGTTGATTACGCAAGTGAAACAAACATCATCGTCAGACTGAATTAGTCAGCAAATATATTATCTAGGAAACAATTGTAGTTCGACGACGCAATATATTGTATTTACTTATATATTAAAAAAAATTGAAATAAAAATAATACAAAATATTTTGAAATGTACTTATGTTTTCGTTAAATATAAAATACTCGCTGAATCTTATTTTTATATAAATATAACTATTTTAAAATAAAACTGCTTTAGGTCAAAGTTCTGTATTAATATTTATTGTAGTCGACGTTTTGACGAACTCAAAGTTTATCTTCGTCAAGAAAACTGATCAGTTTTTCTAATAAAGACGGACGTTGAGTTTGTCGAAACTTCGATTATAATAAATATTAATACAGAACTTTAATCTATAGAAGTTTTATTTTAATATAATGAGTTCTGAAAGATTTTTTATTATGTTATTACTATTTAAATTAAAATTTAAAATAATATTCAGTTTCATATACAAATAATAAAATTTATATGCAAATAATTATTTAAGAAGTATAATTTAGAGATAATTTTACCTGTAATACTCCCCATCCAGATACCCACGCAATAGTACCAGAATACAGTTTCACATTATTATATTGCAATGGAATTGGTAATATTTTAGATCCAAATACTAGAGAAATAGAAATTTTCAAAATAGCTATGTCATTATTAAAATTATTTGGATTATAAAATGGATGTATTCTAATCTTTGTAACTTTGTGACTTATTCCTTGAAAATGAATATTTGAACCAGCTCTTATAGAAAATTTCGACCAATCAAATCTGTAATGATAACAAATTTTTATTTGAATCTGTTTAATGTATTTGGTATTTACCATATTTATCTAAAAATTAAAACAGAATAAACATAATTTTTGATTGATATATTAAATTGTTTCAAATTCATTATCTGGCGATTGTTAAATCGCAAACTAGCCTATTTGCTGATTTAAAAATACAAAAATTACAGATTCCACTTTTTTATTCAATGTTTTAATCTTAATATAATAAATATGTATTTAGAAAATTTATATATATATATATATATATATATATATATATATATATATCAATCTATAAATACAAAATATAAATGAAATAAATGCATATTTTCAGGAACTGAAAAGCATACAGTAAGGAAAATTTTTTGTTAATACACTAGTGGTCGCTAACATCTTGTTAAGTCAGGAAACGTAAATGCTCGACGTATTTTTGTATTTTTTAACAACTTTTACATTAATGTTTATGCCTTCAAATAAACAAGACAGCAAAATTACATATACGAAACATATTACATTTCTATGTTTACCTCTAGCCACCGCGCTGCCAACAGTAGTTTACAAATAAATCGTATGTATGCTTGAATTATAAGTAAAATAAATATTGTCAAATACATAAGTATCTTACCGGTAGATGCAATGAGCAGCTGTCAAAATTGTATTTGAATCAATAATTGCTCCACCACAAAGATGACTATCAAAATATCGAACAGAAACTTGATATGGAAAATCTTCTATATTTACTTCAATGCCTCCAACAATTCTATTTTCCAAAGTTTGAACATAACCTAATTAAATTCATCAATAAGAAAATTAAAATAAAACTATTGTAACTATAAATAAATATATTTAGAAAAACGGAAACAATAATACTTGTTTATAGCCCCTTTTACAAACACTTTTAAATTATATACAGTCATATTATATTTAACCTTTTGAAATGTACATAAATTTAATATATCTTTAAGATTTTTTTAAGTAATTAATTTGAAATATATACACTTTTCCCTTACAGTACTAAAAAAAGTTATAAATACAATTTATTTTTCCTAATTATAAAAACTGCTATTTACTCATTACAACAAAATATTAACCCAGCAGTACAACTGCGTAGTTACACACTTGTCTACAATGATTACAATGTCTGGCAAGTATGCAAGTTCAGTTTATGCAATTAAAAGTTATTAAGCCACATATTATTAATAAATTTTAGCATAAATTTTTAGTCGAATTAATTAAATAAAAATGAGTAATTACCCCAAGTTAAAACACAAAATGTAAAAAAAACTGTAGAAAAATGCATGATGATTGAAATATTGTACTAATATATGTTTTCACAATTTGTCAAATATATAGTTTTAATTATCATTTAGTATTGTAATCAGTAAGTAAATCAATGTTTTGCAATATTTTTGTGTATGTAATGTATACGTCAATTTAAACAATAATTCTGCAAATATTTTTAATATTTTTTATTAAGTACATAATTATTAGTAAAAGTACTTATCATTTTAAACTAGAATATACTAGCAGATTTTAATAAATTCTGATAATCAAATAAAATTAGATAATTGAAGAACAATAAGTTACCTGATATATTTTACTATAAATACAAAGATTTTTGAGACGAGAAGCATCAGTCGTTGTTGAGATTGACTTGTATAAAATGAAATTTTTGATAGTTCTTTTGTCTGTGTGCGCCGTATCCTACGGTGGCCGTGTTCCACGCCTTGATGGCCGTATTGTTGGTGGACAACAAGTAGATATCAAAGACTTCCCATACCAAGTCTCTGTTCGCATCTACGATCAACACATCTGTGGAGGTTCTATTCTTGATGAAAAAACCGTTCTCACTGCTGCTCACTGCGTTGATGGGTAAAAAATTTTTATTTTTATTTTATAGTTAAACATACTTGATTTATTATTGATTTATTTTGTGAGTTGTAATAAAATGCAATTTTCTTTCAGAATGGACCATTCCAAATACACTGTCCGTGTTGGAAATACTGCTCATGCCCAGGGTACATCTGTTCGCGTTGACCAAGTTAGACAAAACGACGACTACAATCCTAACTCCATAAACAATGATATGGCTATCTTGAAATTGGCATATCCCTTGAATCTTGGCTCTACCGTTCAACCCGTTGAATTGCAAGCTAACGGTGTTGAAGTATCAGCTGGAACCGTTTCCTGGGTATCTGGCTGGGGTGTTACCAGCGAAGGTAGCGAAACTGTGCCCGCTCTTTTGAGAGCTGTTGATGTCGCTGTAATCAGCGAGCCCGACTGCAACGAAGTATACGGTGGTGCCGTCACTGATCAAATGTTATGCGCCCAAACCATCAACCACGACTCCTGCCAGGGTGATTCCGGCGGTCCTCTCGTTGCCAACGGCAGACTCATCGGTGTTGTATCCTGGGGATATGGATGCGCTCGCCCAGAATACCCCGGAATCTACGCTAAAGTTTCCAACATGTACAGCTGGATTCAAGACAACAGATCATAAATTAAAACTAAATGATATTTTTAAACTATTTGTAAATTTCAAGCAATAAAATATTTTTAATTTATAATATTAAATTTTTTTCATGCAATCATTCCTATAATGCTTATTATGAGAAATACATTTAAATTTTATTTTCACAGACTAAGGTTAAGTGCCCTTTTAGAGCACTTTTAGTTAAAAGCAGTTGTAATTTTAATATTAATTTTAGCTGTTACTGTAAACTAAATATAAACTATTTTTATAAATTAAATACTTTTTATTACATTTAAGATTTTAAAATATAAACAATACTATAAAAAGTTCTAATATTTTTTAAATAAATACTTTAAAATATACGAACTTTTATCTAAAAGTACTCTAAAAGGCACTATAAATACGGGCCAATATTTTTATTAATAAACTCATTTGCGATACCACGTAACTCATATAAAGTCAGTTAGGTCAGTAGGGTTGCCCCTGTTGCTTACTCATTTTTGAAACAGTAGTTTATTCGAAAAATTTATTTGGCTTAAATATGAAACGATCGGTAGCGAATGTTTTAAGATGTTAAATTACAAAAATATATTTAAAATTTTTGAAAATAATTATTAATAAATGCATTGAACATACTGTACAATACATTGATTTTATTTCAGTTAAATTAACTGATTTTTTGTTTTTATTTGATATTTAATGATTATTTGAAATAAAATAAAATGTAAGCAAATAATAAAAATAACTTGTTATCATTTAAAATTATAAGATTTACATTTTTTTTTTATATTGTATCAATTTAAAAATTTTCTTTACAAATATGTGATTATTTGAATGAACAATTAAATTACAAATATACTTATCTATAATTAAAAGTCACTTAATAATAATATATATTATCACTAAAGTATCTAATTAAAAAAAATAAAAAAAAATTTGAAAACTAATAAAATTTTAAATGAAAATATATTATTTTTATTATTTGCTTACTTTTTATTTTATTTCAAATAATTATTAAAAACCAAATAAAAACAAAAAATCAGTTAATTTAACTAAAATAAAATACTATGCAATATACGATTATTTTCAAAAGTTTTTCAATATTTTTTGTAATTTAACATTTTAAAACATTTGCTACCAATCGTCTCATATTTTAGCCAAATACATTTTTCGAATTAACTACTGTTTCAAAAATTAGTAAGTCACAAAAGTAATCCTACTGAATTAATTTAATATTTTCAACACAATTATTTCATATAAAGAATTTATTTTATGTACATCTACTTTTTAAGAAAGTGAGCTACGTAGTATCGTAAATGAGTTTATCAATAAAAATATTGGCCCCTTTTAGAGTACTGCGTATATTTAAAAGTATTTATTTAAAAAATATTAGAACTGTTTCTAGCATTGTTAATATTTTAAAATGTTAAATATAATAAAAAAATATTTGATTTATAAAAATAGTTTATATTTGGTTTACAGTAAAAGTTAAAATTAATATTGAAATTATGACTACATTTAACTAAAAGTGCTATGAATACAGCCATGATTTTAAAATCATATTTTAACTTTAGTTTGTGAAAATAAAAGGTAAATGTATTTCTGAAAACAAGGATATTAATTAAATTAAACGTTATTGGATTGATTGAATGAAATAAATTTATTATATTTTAAAAATATTTAATTGCATGAAATTTACAAATAGTTTAAAATTTTTATTTAGTTTTAATTTATGATCTGTTGTTTTGGATCCAGCTGTACATGTTGGAAACCTTGGCGTAGACACCGGGGTATTGTGGGCGAGCGCATCCATATCCCCAGGATACAACACCGATGAGTCTGCCGTTGGCAAGGAGAGGACCGCCGGAATCACCCTGGCAAGAGTCGTGGTTGACGGTTTGAGCGCACAACATTTGAGCGGTGATGCCACCACCGTTTTTGTTGCTGCAGTCGGTGTTGCTGATAACAGCGACATCGACAGCTCTCAAAAGAGCGGGCACGGATGAGCCACCTTCAACGGTAACACCCCAGCCAGATACCCAAGCAGTGGTTCCAACTGATACTTCAACACCGCTAGCTTGTAATTCAACGGGTTGAACGGTTGAGCCAAGACTCAAGGGAGATGCCAATTTCAAGATAGCCATATCATTGTTGATGGTGTTGGGATTGTAGTTGGCGTTTTGTCTAACTGCGTTAACGCGGACAGATGTACCTTGGGCATGAGCTGTGTTTCCAACACGGACAGAGTATTGGGAGTGGTCCATTCTGAAATAAATGCATTTATATTACAATTTACCGAATGTTAGAAATCTTGCTTTTACTTTCAAGTAAGAACAATTTAAAAATATTTAACTTAAAAAAATAAAAATTTTCTTACCCATCGACGCAATGAGCAGCAGTAAGGACAGTGGTTTCATCAAGGATGGAACCTCCACAAATGTGTTGGTCGTAGATGCGAACAGAGACTTGGTATGGGTAGTCTCTGATATCTACTTGTTGTCCACCAACAATGCGGCCATCAAGGCGAGGGACACGGCCCCAAGCTACGGCACACACAGAGAGAAGAACGATTAAGAATTTCATTTTGCCCAAATCAATTTCAACAACTGACTGATACATTTTATTTTAAAAGTCTTCGTATTTATAGTAAAAATGATTAGATATAACTAAAAATAATCTGATTATTAAAAGATTTTATCAAGAACATATGGCACCAGGATTTTTCCAATTTCTAATTGCTTACGAATGTACTTAATGTTTAATCAATCATTAAATCTAAGTAATTGATAAAAATTTTAGTATATCATAATACAAAAAATTATAAAAAAAAAACTATTTTAACTTTATATTAAAAAATATTTTTTTTTAATTAATAGATAAATATAATAATTTTATAAATATTTTATTTATTTTTTGGCAAAATATAAAAAATTTAACAATAAAAATTTAATTATTATTTAGTTATTTTTTTTTCGGTTTTGTTGGTGATCTGCTAGAATAGTTTACTAAAACATTATTACAAATAAATAATTCTACTAATTAATTAAATTAATTAAATAAATAAAAAAAAATTGTTACAAATAAACAAATTAAAAAAATATATTTAATAGTTTATAATAAAATTTTAGTTTTTTCACTTGTAAGTGTACATAAATTCGTATAATCTTTTGTTACATGAAAAATTAATTTTCAATTAATATTAAATTTAATATCATGATAAATGTTATGGTAACTAGAACATATTACATAAGAATAAGTTTATAAATTTTATTATGCAAATATTCAATAAGCATTAAATATATTATAATATTAGTATTCAGATTTTGTAAATTTGAAAAATAAATGTACCGTTTTCTATTAAATAAATAAAAAAAAATTCCGTACTTGTAATATTATCAGTTTATCACATTATTTTTAATGAAAGTGCATATCATATAGAACTGGAAAATACTATCAGATTTTAATAAATTCTGATAATCAACTAAAATTAGATTATGGAAAACCAATGCGTTACCTGATAATTTTTACTATAAATACAAAGATTTTTCAGACGAAAGGCATCAGTCGTTGTTGGCATTGATTTGGGCAAAATGAAATTCTTGATCGTACTTTTGTCTGTGTGCGCCGTAGCTTGGGGCCGTGTCCCACGCCTTGATGGCCGTATTGTTGGTGGACAACAAGTAGATATCAGTGACTACCCATACCAAGTCTCTGTTCGCATCTACGATCAACACATCTGCGGAGGTTCGATCCTTGATGAAACCACCGTCCTCACTGCTGCTCATTGCGTCGATGGGTAAGAAAATCTTTATTTTTATAAGTTAAATATTTTTAAATTGTTCTTACTTGAAAGTAAAGGTAAGATTTCTAACATTCGGTAAATTGTAATATAAATGCATTTATTTCAGAATGGACCACTCCCAATACTCTGTCCGTGTTGGAAACACAGCTCATGCCCAAGGTACATCTGTCCGCGTTAACGCAGTTAGACAAAACGCCAACTACAATCCCAACACCATCAACAATGATATGGCTATCTTGAAATTGGCATCTCCCTTGAGTCTTGGCTCAACCGTTCAACCCGTTGAATTACAAGCTAGCGGTGTTGAAGTATCAGTTGGAACCACTGCTTGGGTATCTGGCTGGGGTGTTACCGTTGAAGGTGGCTCATCCGTGCCCGCTCTTTTGAGAGCTGTCGATGTCGCTGTCATCAGCAACACCGATTGCAGCAACAAAAACGGTGGTGGCATCACCGCTCAAATGTTGTGCGCTCAAACCGTCAACCACGACTCTTGCCAGGGTGATTCCGGCGGTCCTCTCCTTGCCAACGGCAGACTCATCGGTGTTGTATCCTGGGGATATGGATGCGCTCGCCCACAATACCCCGGTGTCTACGCCAAGGTTTCCAACATGTACAGCTGGATCCAAAACAACAGATCATAAATTAAAACTAAATAAAAATTTAAACTATTTGTAAATTTCATGCAATAAAATATTTTTAAAATATAATAAATTTATTTCATTCAATCAAGCCAATAACGTTTAATTTAATTAACTTTCTTGTTTTCAGAAATACATTTACCTTTTATTTTCACAAACTAAAGTTAAATTGTGATTTTATTTATGGCTGTATTCATAGTTCCTTTTAGAGCACTTTTAGTTAAATGCATTCATAATTTCAATATTAATTTTAGCTTTTACTGTAAACCAAATATATACTATTTTTATAAATCAAATATTTTTTTATTATATTTAACATTTTAAAATACTAACAATGCTAGAAACAGTTCTAATATTTTTAAAATAAAAACTTTTAAATATACGCAGTACTCTAGAAGGGGCTATGAATACGGGTCAATATTTTTATTGATAAATTTATTTTCGATACTACGTAGGTCACCTTCTTAAAAAGTCGATGTTCATAAACTAAATTCTTTATATGAAATAGTTGTGTTGAAAATATTAAGTTAATTCAGAGTAGTTAATTCGAAAAATGTATTTGGTTGAAATATGAGACGTTTGGTAGCAAATGATTTAAAATGTTAAATTACAAAAAATATTTAAAAACTTTTCAAAATAATCGCTAATATTGCATAGTATTAATTTTATTTTAGTTAAATTAACTGATTTTTTGTTTTTATTTGGTTTTTAATAATTATTTGAAATAAAATGAAATGTAAGCAAATAATAAAAATAATGTATTATCATTTAAAATTCTTATTAGTTTTCAAAAAAATATTATTATTTTTTTATATACTTTAGTGATAATATATATGTTTATTAAGTCACTTTTAATTATAGATATTTGTAATTTAATTGTTTATTCAAATAACAAATAAGAAAAGAAAATTTTGTAAATTGATACAATATATAAAAATGTATACTTACTTTATTTGTAAATTGATACAATATATAAAAATATATATCTTATAATTGTTTATTTATTTTTAATCCGCTTATTTGTTAAGAATAATTATTTTTTTTATTGTTAATCGTAAACAAATTTGCAATTTTAATTTATTGAATTTAATGGTCAATTCTGTTCATATTTATAAGATCAGTAGTGTTACAGAAAGTTTTCTATCAAATAAATATTTTATTTACTAAGAAGGAGACGAAATATTTTTTATTGTTATTCATATTTGAAACCACCCAATATGATGTTAGTAATTTTATTTAAAATAAAATTAAAAATCTATAATTAAACGTGAGTTAATAAAAATATACATTATCACTACAGCATATGATTAAAAAAAATATTATTTTTCGGAAACTAATAAAAATTTTAAATGATAACAAGTTATTTTTATTATTTGCTAACTTTTTATTTTATTTCAAATAATTATTAAATATTAAATAAAAACAAAAAATCAGTTAATTTAACTGAAATAAAATCAATCAATTAGACAGTATGTTTAATGCATTTATTAATAATTATTTTCAAAAAATTTTAAATATATTTTTGTAATTTATCATCTTAAAACATTCGCTACCAATCATTTCATATTTGAGCCAAATACATTTTTTGAATAAACTACTGTTTCAAAAATGAGTAAACAACAGCGGCAATCCCTACAGACCTAACTGACTTTATAAGAAGGTAGGTTCACCTGTGAGTGACGTGGTATCACAAATGAGTTTATTAATAAAAATAATTTTAAAATCATAATTTAACTTTAGTTTGCAAAAATAAATGGTAAAAGTATTTCTGAAAACAAGGAAGTTAATTAAATTAAACGTTATTGGATTGATTGAATGAAATAAATTTATTATATTTTAAAAATATTTTATTACATGATATTTACAAATAGTTTAAATTTTTATTTAGTTTTAATTTATGATCTGTTGTTTTGGATCCAGCTGTACATGTTGGAAACCTTGGCGTAGACACCGGGGTATTGTGGGCGAGCGCATCCATATCCCCAGGATACAACACCGATGAGTCTGCCGTTGGCAAGGAGAGGACCGCCGGAATCACCCTGGCAAGAGTCGTGGTTGACGGTTTGAGCGCACAACATTTGAGCGGTGATGCCACCACCGTTTTTGTTGCTGCAATCGGTGTTGCTGATGACAGCGACATCGACAGCTCTCAAAAGAGCGGGCACGGATGAGCCACCTTCAACGGTAACACCCCAGCCAGATACCCAAGCAGTGGTTCCAACTGATACTTCAACACCGCTAGCTTGTAATTCAACGGGTTGAACGGTTGAGCCAAGACTCAAGGGAGATGCCAATTTCAAGATAGCCATATCATTGTTGATGGTGTTGGGATTGTAGTTGGCGTTTTGTCTAACTGCGTTAACGCGGACAGATGTACCTTGAGCATGAGCTGTGTTTCCAACACGGACGGAGTATTGGGAGTGGTCCATTCTGAAATAAATACATTTATATTGCAACTTACAGAATGTTAGAAATCTTACCTTTACTTTCAAGTAAGAACAATTTAAAAATATTTAACTTATAAAAATAAAGATTTTCTTACCCATCGACGCAATGAGCAGCAGTGAGGACGGTGGTTTCATCAAGGATCGAACCTCCGCAGATGTGTTGATCGTAGATGCGAACAGAGACTTGGTATGGGTAGTCACTGATATCTACTTGTTGTCCACCAACAATACGGCCATCAAGGCGTGGGACACGGCCCCAAGCTACGGCGCACACAGACAAAAGTACGATCAAAAATTTCATTTTGTTCAAGTCAATGCCAACAACGACTGATGCCTTTCGTCTGAAAAATCCTTGTATTTATAGTAAAAATTATCAGGTAGCGCATTGGTTTTCCATAATCTAGTTGATTATCAGAATTTATTAAAATCTGATAGTATTTTCCAGTTCTATTGCACTTTCATTATAAATAATGTAATGAACTGATAATAAACGGAATTTTATTTTTTTAATTAATTAAAAACTGTACATTTATCTTTTAAATTTACAAAATCTGAATACTAATTTTATAATCTATTTAATGCTTATTGAATAGTTGCATAGTAGAATGTAAATCATTATACAAAATTTTAAAAATTTATAAATTCATTCTTATTTAAATTTGTTTTAGTTACCATATTATTTATCATGGTATTAAATTTAATATTAATTGAAAATTAATTTTTCATGTAACAAAAGATTATACCAGTTTATTTACACCTTATTTCGAATCTCATCGGACCTGAAAATTCAGTGAGATGAAAATAATTTTACTCATAGAAATATAATAGTTCTATCTAAATACGGTAGTATCGTTTGACTTTAAAATGCTGGTTTTGAATATTTTGTTTAATTAATTCATACACAATCACGCTATGTATTTAAAAGAGTGTAGCACAAACACTTTCCCGTATTCCGAAATTAATTTTTCCCAAACATTTCTGTTCAATCAAGCAACTCTAACTTCAACCACATTTATGATAATTTGTTTACCTATCCATGTATTTTATTTGGCGGCATTTCAACATATATGGTAGATATGTATTATAATTTTTTTTAATTACATAATTTTTTAATTTCTATAATCAGTATTCATTAGTCCTTTTTAGATCCTTTTAGATAAATAAACTATTTGATGTAAATTTTATATTATTAATCAGAAAAACTATGCAAAATATTTTATTGTTTGCATAGATATTAAAGACTACATTATTTATAAAAAAAAATTATATTTACTTAATTACCTAATTCTACAAAAAAACATTACAAATATTTTCAAATATTAAGTAAATAAACAGATATGTACTAATAAATAATGCACTGCATTGCTAATATTCAAATATTAGTTGATAATGCAAGATAATAATGTTTTAAATTGTGAAAAAATTGTTGTAAGTACGTGAAAACACAAGTGTAAGCTTTAAAATTTAAAATTTTTCAGATTAGATCAATTGTTTTTCTGTTTAAAAAATACATGAGTTGAACCTAATATTTGATTATTTAGTATTAATCAAATTATTACTATTTTGATATTTGATATTTATTTTTTTTCCAAAAAATTGCATGTCTATTTTATTGATTTTTTTTAAATATTGTAATATAAATATCAAATGTAAATAATTATTTATTATTTAAAATAAAATTTGTTTTACTGGAAATTTAAAATAATATTTAACTTTTCTAAAAATAAATAAAAATAAATATGTATTTCTAAATTTAAAAAATTGGAAAAACCTTCTATCATATTCGTATGATTTTGATAAAATCTAATGATAAAATTATTTTTATTTGCAATATATATCTAATCTTTTGTAATATTGACAATAAATAATTTAAATTTTAAAACAAGCATTATTCAAATATCTTGTGAATTTAAATTTGAAAATTTTATTTACTAAAAGAATAATGTAATATATAGTATAATCATATGTAATGTTATTTTACTTTTGTTTTTGCTAATAATAAAATAATAAAAAAACTATAAAATTGACAAGAATTACTAAATCCAAATATCAATTTTTAAAAGTTTAAATTTTTTTATATATACATATTTATAAGGCAATTACGTATAATGCCGAATAAATGAGAATTTCAATAACATATATACTATTTATTTAATATCTTAAAAATATTATTTTAATTATATTTTTTTGTAATAGTTTTGAATACCAATATTCTGCGAAAAAAAAAACAATTTTATCAATTCTCTGCATTAATCATTAGTATTAGTACATTTGTGTTGATCAATATTGGAAAATACTATCAAGTTTTACGTACAATCAGATAATTAACTAAAATTAGATTTATTAAAAAAAATTTTATATTGCCCGATAATTTTTACTATAAATACGAAAACTTTTAGATTAAAAAGTATCAGTCAGTTGTTGAAATTGATTTGGGCAAAATGAAATTCTTGATCGTACTTTTGTCTGTGTGTGCCGTAGCTTGGGGCCGTGTCCCACGCCTTGATGGCCGCATTGTTGGTGGACAACAAGTAGATATCAGAGACTACCCATACCAAGTCTCTGTTCGCATCTACGATCAACACATTTGCGGAGGTTCCATTCTTGATGAAACTACCGTTCTCACTGCTGCTCACTGCGTGGATGGGTAAAAAATTCTTTATTTCTTTTAGTTAAATATTTTTAAATGGTTCTTACTTAAAAGTAAAAGCAAGATTTCTAATATTTTGCAAGTTGTATAAATGCATTTATTTTAGAATGGACCACTCCCAATACTCCGTTCGTGTTGGAAACACAGCTCATGCCCAAGGTACATCTGTCCGAGTTACCCAAGTTAGACAAAACGCCAACTACAATCCCAACACCATCAACAATGATATGGCTATCTTGAAATTGGCATCTTCCTTGAGTCTCGGCGCAACCGTTCAACCCGTTGAATTACAAGCTAGCGGTGTTGAAGTATCAGTTGGAACCACTGCTTGGGTATCTGGCTGGGGTGTTACCACCGAAGGTGGCTCATCCGTGCCCGCTCTTTTGCGAGCTGTCGATGTCGCTGTTATCAGCAATACCGACTGCAGCAACAAAAACGGTGGTGGCATCACCGCTCAAATGTTGTGCGCTCAAACCGTCAACCACGACTCTTGCCAGGGTGATTCCGGCGGTCCTCTCCTTACCAACGGCAGACTCATCGGTGTTGTATCTTGGGGATATGGATGCGCTCGCCCACAATACCCTGGTGTCTACGCCAAGGTTTCCAACATGTACAGCTGGATTCAAAACAACAGATTTTAAATTAAAACTAAATGATATTATAAAATTAATTATTAATTTAATGCAATAAAATATTTTAAAAAACTAATATTAGCATTTTTGTTCATACCAACATTTCAATACTGTTGAAAATAATAAAGCTAATGTTTAAATTCCAAAAATTTATTTAGAAACGTTCGTAAATAATCGCTAATAAATTTGTTAAAAATGCTCTGAAACAAAATTTAATTTGAACGTAATTAATTTGTATTAATTTTTATTTATTTGAAAATAATATTAAATTTATTGTAGAAATAATTATGAATTGTTTTTATGTTTAAATCTGTCAATTATTACTACACACGTTGTTTATAGCAGTGCCGGACTAGGACCTTTTTTGTTTCACCGAGCATTATTATTGATTATTTATATTTATACACATTATTTATGTAAGCAAGTTTTGTTATCATAATCGTCATATTCTTGTTTGGTTCTCTTTGTTCCTTAAAAGCTAAAGATGTCATATTAATAATTTCTATTTATTTAGTAATATTTAATAATTGAAATTTTTTATACATTTTTAAACTTTTACATTTAATCTTTTTGAAACAGAATAAAGAAAATCTAACTTAGAAAAAGAAAAATTGACCATATACATTGTAATTTGAATGAGATAATTTATAACAAATTAAAGATTTATCTAGATCTAAATAATAAATAATAAAATAACAATATATACAGAATGTCCCAAATTTAAATGGTTAAATTTTAATAACAAAATTAATCATTTTAAAATAAAAAAAAAAGTTTGTTTGAATATATGTTTGCAAATACTCCATTTCAGAGTTATTGCTTTTTAATATTACAAAAGTATAAACAGTTAATAAATTTTATAATTTTATGTAATTCAAACTGGTTTATTAAAACAATTTAATAGAAATCTACAATATTAAATATACATTTTTGTTTCTAAACAAGATTAAAAACATATGTGTAAACTCATATGTGTTCCACTTTGACATTATCACATAAATACTAAAATATATAAATACCGGTTAAATGGAAATAAAATGTAAATTTATATTTCACATTGTATTTAGATTTCAATCTGTCAAATACAAAGCTTTTGCTCGTAACAAAATAATAATAACAAAAAATTTTATTTTAATTTTTAAGCATGAAATTTGAATTATCTTTACACTGATGTATGTATACCTTCTTAGATCTTTGCTTGCTATATTAGTTATAAACTAAAGTTTTCTGAATATAAATATATGCAATAGTAAAATTTGTTTATATTTTTATGCTGGTATTTCACAACTTACAAGAATATATAAAAATAAAAATATATTGCATCAAAAAACATTAATTTATAATACGTAATAAAATAATCTAATTTTAATTAATTACACCTAATAATGTTTTAAGCTTTTCTAATTTTCCAATTCCAAATAAATAGCACATGCAATAATTCTAAACAATATCAAGCTTAAGACATAATCCAGTTCAATAAACTATAAAGAGATAATTTTTTAAATTTATATACTAATTGATAAATTTTTACTATAAATACTAAAGATTTTAGCCTAAAATATATTAGTTAATATTTGTAGATTATCAGTGCAAAATGAAATTTTTGGTAGTTTTCTTTGCTGTGTGTGCAACAGCTTGGGGCAATGTTCCACGCCTCGATGGAAGAATAGTTGGAGGAATACAAGTAAATATTCGAGATTTTCCATATCAAGTATCTGTCCGAATCTACGACCAACACATATGTGGAGGTTCCATTCTTGATGAAACTACCATTCTCACTGCTGCTCATTGCGTCGCTGGGTAAAATTATTATTGTAATTTCAATTAGAACAAATTTAAAAAATTATAGAGAATTCTGTAAAAATTTAAATAAAACAATATTGCCTGATACTATAACAACCGCAAACTAATTGGTATAGTAACTTGTAAATATAAATTCATTTGCTCATAATATCATGTAGCTTGATTTTTTAGCAAAATTGAATTTTGTTCGATATCGAAACAGATTTCTTATTATATTTTTTGAATACGAACAAGATTTCGAATTTTTTATTGAAATGTTTATTCGAAATAATATTTTGCACTATCGCATATTCATGTAATGCTACTATATACGTATTTTCATTGTTCTGAAATATAAGTTTATCAGTTTATTTGCCTTTAATTAGACACCCTAAATATAGTTACTTCTCATATTTATAACACTTTTTGTAAGTACGGGTAAGTCTGTGATAGTTCAAAATATATTTCTTATATAACTAAGATTTTTATATGAACAATTTATTTAGACTTTTTATATTTCCAGAATGGACCACTCTCGATACACTGTTCGTGTAGGCAATACTGCTCACGGACAAGGTCAATCGATTCGCGTTTCTACAATCAGACAAAACGCCAATTATAATTCAAGAACTTTAAACAACGACATGGCTATTTTAAAATTAGCAACTCGCTTAACATATAGTTCTACTGTTCAACCTATTCAATTGCAAAACTATGGTGTCGATGTAACCGCTGGAACTACTTCTTGGGTATCTGGTTGGGGTGTTACCACCGAAGGTGGTTCATCGGTGCCTGCTCTTTTAAGAGCTGTCGATGTTGCTGTTGTCAGTAACAACGATTGCAAAAATAAATACGGCGCAAGTATCACTGCTCAAATGTTATGTGCTCAATCTCTTTACAAGGATGCCTGCCAAGGAGATTCTGGCGGGCCACTCGCTGCCAACGGCAGACTTATTGGTGTAGTTTCTTGGGGATACGGATGTGCTCGTCCACAATATCCTGGTGTCTACGCTAAAGTTTCTAATATGTACAACTGGATCCAAAACAACAGATACTAAGCTAAAAATAAAACATTTTTTTTTGTATATATTTTAAATTTTATCCAATAAATATTATTCCTAAACAAGTTTTTTTTTTATTTGCCACATTTCTTTTTTTTAAATTTTTACAAACATATAAGCAAATATTGTAAAATATTTTATTATATTAAATATTTTAAATTATATTTAAAACTTGATTAAATTCTTAAATATTATATAAAAACAATAAAATAAAAATTGTTTATATTACTATAAAATATTTTTTTTTTGCTTCTTCACGTTTTTTAAATCATATTGATCATCACCAATAAATACAATAACTTGTATAATAATATCATTATTTTAAAATTAAGAACGACTTTTAGATTCAATTATAAAATAACAATACAAAATTATTTCAAGTAAATTTTGTTTAAGAAAAAATCTAATGTTACTATCAACAGAAATTTTAAAGATGTCATTGTTTTCAAGCTCATTGTCAGATTTTTATACATTTTTTGTAAAGATAATTCCAATTTCTTTACACATGTTAAAATTCAACTTTTTAAAACTGTAGCCCAAGAATATAGATACATTTTTGTAGTGATGTATACATATGTAAATATATGTTTTATTCTTTAATAAAACTGTTAAAAATTAATAAACTAATTAATATTGAAATTAATACAATATTTGTTAACAGTTACAATTGTTTACTTAAGTATGATTCTAATAGTAATATTGTAAACAAAAATAAATTATATATAAATCTTAAATTACTTTTTTAAATCTTTTTAATATTGTACCGTTTTATACGTACTTATAGCATACATTAATAAGTATATATCTATAATATGTATAATTTACAAAACAAACTTTTTTAGTAACTTTAATAGTAAATTGTTAAAAAATTAGTTTGACATAAAATTAGAGTAGACTTAATCACATTTTTTAAATATACTTTTACTGTTTTAATTTTTATAAAGTATAAAAAGAAAATTATAACATCTAGTCAAACTAAAAAAATTCCTGCACTAAAATTTGCGAAGAAATCGAAATACAAAGTAACAGTATAAAGTAATATACACATACATGTAGTTTATTATCATATATAGTAGTAAAATGTAAGAAAAACTTTATTTTGTAACAAATCAAATATTTTTGTATGTGCCACATCTAATTATTAAAAAACGAATTATATTTATTCAATAACTTTAATATTTATATTTAGTTTTGTATTATAATATTTTAATCCAATTTAAAAGTTTATTTGTATTCTTGTTTATTAGTTTAAAAATATATAATTATAAAAAAGTATATTGTATTATTATTATTACTATTATTTGGCTTACTCTAATTAAAAATTTATAAATTTTATAATCTAGTTACGTATTTTGTTACCTAATAACTTGTTTTTATATTCTGTTTATTTACTGTAATGCTATTTGTATAATTTTTTTTTATTAGTGATGTACGTAGAGTATGTCAAAACGTCGATTATTAATGAACATTAATACAGAATTATATCCAGAAGCTGTTTTATTTCATAATAAAAGATATATTAGATAAGATAAATATTATACAAGAAAGAAACAATTAAATTGATAAAATTTTATTTATTGCCGAAAAGATTTACAAAATAATTTAGAATTATTGTAATTTTTTAATTTAGGATCTGTTGCTTTGGATCCAGCTGTACATGCTGGAAACCTTAGCGTAGACACCGGGGTATAGTGGTTGAGCGCATCCATATCCCCAGGATACAACACCGATGAGTCTGCCGTTGGCAACAAGAGGACCGCCGGAATCACCATTGCAATGGTCGTGGTTGACGGTTTGAGTGCACAACATTTGAGCGCTGATGCCACCAACATGTTGGTTGATGCAGTCACTAAAGCTGATGACAGCGACATCGACAGCTCTCAAAAGAGCGGGTATAGATGGGCCACCTTCAACGGTATGACCCCAGCCAGATACCCAAGCAGTGGTTCCAACTGATACTTCAACACCGCTAGCTTGCAATTCAACGGGTTGAACGGTTGCGCCAAGAGTCAAAGGAGATGCCAATTTCAAGATAGCCATATCGTTGTTCAAGGTCTTGGGATTGTAGTTGGCGTTTTCTCTAACTTGAGAAACGCGATGATAGGTACCTTGAGCATGGGCAGTGTTGCCAACACGGACGAAGTATTGGGAGTGGTCCATTCTGAAATAAGTGCATTTATGTTACAAGTTACAGAATTTTAGAAATCTTGCTTTCACTTTGTGGCATAAATAATTCAAAATATTTAACTAAAAAAATTAGAATTTTCTTACCCATGTACGCAGTGAGCAGCAGTGAGAATGGTGGTTTCATCAAGGATGGAACCTCCACAAAAGTGTGTATCGTAGAAGCGAACAGAGACTATGTATGGGTAGTCTCTGATATCTACTTGTTCTCCACCAACAATGCGGCCATCAAGGCGTGGGACACGGCCCCAACCTACAGCGCACACAGACAAAAGTACGATCAAAAATTTCATTTTGTTCAAGTCAATGCCAACAACGACTGATGCCTTTCGTCTGAAAAATCTTTGTATTTATAGTAAAAATTATCAGGTAGCTTTCCATAATCTAATTTTAGTTGATTATCAGAATTTATTAAAATCTGATAGTATTTTCTAGTTCTATTGCACTTTCATTAAAAATAATGTAATAAACTGATAATATTACAAGTACAGAATTTTATTTTTTTAATTAATTGAAAACGGTACATTTATTTTTCAAATTTACAAAATCTGAATATTAATTTTATAATATATTTAATGCTTATTGAATATTTGAATAGTAGAAATTAAATCATTATAAAAAAAATTTAGAATTTATAAACTTATTCTTATGTAATATGTTTTAGTTACCATAATATTTATCATGATGTTAAATTTAATATTAATTGAAAATTAATTTTTCGTGTAACAAAAGATTATACCAATTTATTTACACTTACAAGTGAAACAACTAAAATTTTATTATAAACTATTAAATATATTTTTTTAATTTGTTTATTTGTAACAATTTTTTTTTATTTATTTAATTAATTTAATTAATTAGTAGAATTATTTATTTATAATAATGTTTTAGTAAACTATTCTAGCCGATCACCAACAAAATCCCAATGAAAGAAAATTGCTAAGTAATAAATAAATTTTTATAAATAATTTTTTATATTTTGCCAAAAAATAAATAAAATATTTATAAAATTATTATAAATATCTATTAATTAAAAATAAATTTTGTTTGTAATATAAAGTTAATTTAGCTTTTTTTTTATAATTTTTTGTATGATGATATACTAAAATTTTTATCAATTACTCGCATTTAATGATTGATTAAACAATAAGTACACTCGAAAACAATTGGAAATTGGATAAAATCAGGTGCCATATTTTCTTGATAAAATCTTTTAATAATCTGATTATTACCACTTTGACTGCAAGGAAAAGTGGTATAGCGTTTGGTACGGTGTCTGTAACATTTTCAAAAAAAAAAAAATTGTGTATAGAAATCCTTTATATAGTCCCTAGATGACGAATCTGAACTTAGTTTATGTGGGTGTTTGTGTGTGCGTCGTCAGCTCGCTCGCTCGCTCGCTCACTCGCTCGCTCGCTCACTCGCTCGCTCGGCCGTAAGTCAAAATTTTGTGGCCGCAACTCCTCCTAGACGGTTCAACCGATTTTAATGAAATTTTCAGGATAAATTTGTTTAGTACCCAAAATGGTCATGTGGTTTTATTTTTTTTCAGTAATGCCAACTTTCCGAGAAAAAAAATACTAAAGTTTTTAAAAATTCATATTGGCTACGTTATTTATCCGATTTTGATCAAATTTTCAGAAAAGATTTCCCTAATACTCCCATTAATTATGTAATTTTATTAATATCCAGTGTTGCCAATTTTCCGAGAAAAAAATTACTTAAGTTTAAAAATTTATTATGGCCATGTTATTTAACCGATTTTACTCAAATTTTCACAAAAGATTCTCCTAGTATTCATATAATTTATGTAATTTTTACAAAATACAGTGTTGCCAACTTTCCGAGAAAAATATTACTAAAATTTTTTGTGGCTACATCATTTATTCGAATTTGATCAAATTTTCCGAAAAGTTTCTCCTAGTGCCCACATAAATTATAATATTATTAAAATACAGTGTTGCCAACTTTCCGAGAAATGTTAAAGTGGTCTATATATGGGTTAACCCATATACTTCTAATCTTGTTTTTAGTTATATCTAATAATTTTTACTATAAATACGAAGACTTTTAGAATAAAATATATCAGTCAGTTGTTGAAATTGATTTGGGCAAAATGAAATTCTTGATCGTTCTTCTCTCTGTGTGTGCCGTAGCTTGGGGCCGTGTCCCACGCCTTGATGGCCGCATTGTTGGTGGACAACAAGTAGATATCAGAGACTACCCATACCAAGTCTCTGTTCGCATCTATGATCAACACATCTGCGGAGGTTCGATCCTTGATGAAACCACCGTCCTCACTGCTGCTCATTGAGTCGATGGGTAAAAAATCTTTATTTCTTTTAGTTAAATATTTTTAAATGGTTCTTACTTGAAAGTAAAAACAAGATTTCTAATATTCTGCAAATTGTAATATAAATGCACTTATTTCAGAATGGACCACTCCCAATACTCAGTACGTGTTGGAAACACAGCTCATGCCCAAGGTACATCTGTCCGCGTTACCCAAGTTAAACAAAACGCCAACTACAATCCCAACACCATCAACAATGATATGGCTATCTTGAAATTGGCATCTTCCTTGAGTCTCGGCGCAACCGTTCAACCCGTTGAATTGCAAGCTAGCAATATTGAAGTATCAGTTGGAACTACTGCTTGGGTATCTGGTTGGGGTGTTACCACCGAAGGTAGCTCATCCGTGCCCGCTCTTTTGAGAGCTGTAGATGTCGCTGTTATCAGCAACACCGACTGCAGCAACAAAAACGGTGGTGGTATCACCGCTCAAATGTTGTGCGCTCAAACCCTCAACCACGATTCCTGCCAAGGTGATTCCGGCGGTCCTCTCGTTGCCAACGGCAGACTCATTGGTGTTGTATCTTGGGGATATGGATGCGCTCGCCCACAATACCTTGGTGTCTACGCCAAGGTTTCCAACATGTACAGCTGGATCCAAAACAACAGATTTTAAATTAAGACTAAATGATATTATAAAATTATTTATATATTTAATGCAATAAAAAAAAATTAAATAAAATTTTGCCTTTTTATTTGTACATAGAAAATTTTTTTTTACTTTTTTTATTTGAAACTAATTAGTTTTATGCGATAAATAACTTTTAAATTAAAGTATTGTTATATATTTATGCAAAATGTTCAATATTGTTTTACATATTAAAAATAATAGTATAAATTTTAAACACATAAATTATAATTACAATTTACTACAATTTAATTACAATTATAAAAATCTTATTTAAGAAAATCTGAAGTAACTATTTACAAATTAGTTAAAAATAATATGTAACATAGTAAAACAATATTCATCATAATGCTCATTATAATATTAGAAAAATAGCCATTTAATGAAGTTTAATGAATTCTTGATTAATTTTATGATAACAAAATTATGTTCCATTTCTTTTTATTATAAAATAACTGGACTATGCACGCATTTCTATTTCACTGATTAGACGTAGACAAAAGCTAAGACGAATGGAAATTTCTGAAAAGAATTTCTGAAAGAAAAAGTTAAAGTTCATAAAGAGCTGCAATGCTACATAATATTATGATGAAGTTAATTATAATGTCACAGGTACATATTATAAAATTTTAGAAAAATATTTATAATTATAAATAATTTTATCATAAAAAAGTTAGACAGCCCAAGAAATTTATTTTTTAGTAAGTTTTAATTAGACCAACATTATATTTGCAAAGTAAAAAATTCTTATAATTAAATTGTTTGCCCCAAAATTTCCTGTCTCATCGGACCTGAAAATGCAGTGAGATGAAAATAATTTTATTCATAGAAATATAATAATTCTATCGAAATACGGTAGTATCGTTTGATCTTAAATTGCTGGTTTTAAATATGTTGTTTAATTCATTCATTCACAATCACGCTATGTATCTAAAAGAGTGTGGCACAAACACTTTCTCCTATTCCGAAATAAATTTTCGCCAAACATTTCTGTTCAATCAAGCAACTCTAGCTTCAAACACATTTATGATATTTGATACTTTTTTATTTAATTACTTGTTTACTTAACCATGTATTTTATTTGACGGCATTTTGACATATATGGTAGATATATATTGTAATTTTTTTTAATTAAATAATTTTTTAACCTTTATAATCAGTATTCATAAGTCCTTTTTAGATCATTTTAGATAAATTTAGGTAAATTTCATATTATTACTCAGAAAAATTTGCAAAATATTTTATTGTTTGCATACCAATCGCCTCATATTTTAGCCAAATACATTTTTCGAATTAACTACTGTTTAAAAAATTAGTAAGTCACAAGAGTAACCCTACTGAATTAACTTAATATTTTTAGCACAACTATTTTATATAAAAAATTTATTTTATGTACATCGACTTTTTAAGAAGGTGAGCTACGTAATATTGTAAATGAGTTTATCAATAAAAATATTGGCCCGTATTCATAGCCCCTTTTAGAGTACTGCGTATATTTAAAAGTATTTATTTAAAAAATATTAGAACTGTTTCTAGCATTGTTAATATTTTAAAATGTTAAATATAATAAAAAAAATATTTGATTCATAAAAATAGTTTATATTTGGTTTACAGTAAAAGCTAAAATTAATATTGAAATTATGAATGCATTTAACTTAAATGCTCTAAAAAGAACTATGAATACAGCCATAATTTTAAAATCATAATTTAACCTTATAGTTTGTAAAAATAAAAGGTAAATGTATTTATGAAAACAAAGATATTAATTAAATTAAACGTTATTGGATTGATTGAATGAAATAAATTTATTATATTTTAAAAATATTTTATTGCATGAAATTTACAAATAGTTTAAAATTTTTATTTAGTTTTAATTTATGATCTGTTGTTTTGGATCCAGCTGTACATGTTGGAAACCTTGGCGTAGACACCGGGGTATTGTGGGCGAGCGCATCCATATCCCCAGGATACAACACCGATGAGTCTGCCGTTGGCAACGAGAGGACCGCCGGAATCACCTTGGCAAGAATCGTGGTTGAGGGTTTGAGCGCACAACATTTGAGCGGTGATGCCACCACCGTTTTTGTTGCTGCAGTCGGTGTTGCTGATAACAGCGACATCGACAGCTCTCAAAAGAGCGGGCACGGATGAGCCACCTTCAGCGGTAACACCCCAGCCAGATACCCAAGCAGTGGTTCCAACTGATACTTCAACACCGCTAGCTTGTAATTCAACGGGTTGAACGGTTGAGCCAAGACTCAAGGGAGATGCCAATTTCAAGATAGCCATATCATTGTTGATGGTGTTGGGATTGTAGTTGGCGTTTTGTCTAACTGCGTTAACGCGGACAGATGTACCTTGGGCATGAGCTGTGTTTCCAACACGTACTGAGTATTGGGAGTGGTCCATTCTGAAATAAATACATTTATATTACAACTCACCGAATGTTAGAAATCTTGCTTTTACTTTCAAGTAAGAACAATTTAAAAATATTTAACTTAAAAAAATAAAGATTTTCTTACCCATCGACGCAATGAGCAGCTGTGAGGACGGTGGTTTCATCAAGGACCGAACCTCCGCAGATGTGTTGATCGTAGATGCGAACAGAGACTTGGTATGGGAAGTCTTTGATATCTACTTGTTGTCCACCAACAATACGGCCATCAAGCCGTGGGACACGGCCCCAAGCTACGGCGCACACAGACAAAAGTACGATCAAAAATTTCATTTTGTTCAAGTCAATGCCAACAACGACTGATGCCTTTCGTCTGAAAAATCGTGGTATTTATAGTAAAAATTATCAGGTAGCGCATTGGTTTTCCATAATCTAGTTGATTATCAGAATTTATTAAAATCTGATAGTATTTTCCAGTTCTATTGCTCTTTTATTATAAATAATGTAATAAACTGATAAGAAACGGAATTTTTTTTTTTAATTAATTAAAAACGGTACATTTATTTTTCAAATTTACAAAATCTGAATACTAATTTTATAATATATTTAATGCTTATTGAATATTTGCATAGTAGAATAAAAATCATTATAAAATTTTTTTAAAAATTTATAAATTTATTCTTATGTAATATGTTTTAGTTTCCATAATATTTATCATGATATTAAATTTAATATTAATTGAAAATTATTTTTTTATGTAAAAGATTATACCAATTTATTTACACTTACATATGAAAAAACTAAAATTTTATTATAAACTATTAAATATATTTTTTTAATTTGTTTATTTGTAACAAATTTTTTTTATTTATTTGTTATAATAATGTTTTAGTGAACTATTCCCGATCACCATCAAAATCCGAATGAAAGAAAATTGCTAAGTAATAATTAAATTTTTATTGTTAAATTTTTTGTGTTTTGCCAAAAAATATATAAAATATTTATAAAATTATTATATTTACCTATTAATTAAAAATAAATTTTGTTATTAATATAAAGTTAAAATAGTTTTTTTTTTATAATTTTTTGTATGATAAACTATAATTTTTATCAATTACTCGCATTAAATGATTGATTAAACAATAAGTACATTTGTAAACAATTGGAAATTGGAAAAAACCAGGTGCCATATTTTCTTGATAAAATCTTTTAATAATCTGATTATTTCTATTTATATCTAATAATTTTTACTATAAATACGAAGATTTTTGAATAAAATGTATCAGTCAGTTGTTGAAATTGATTTGGGCAAAATGAAATTCTTGATCGTTCTTCTCTCTGTGTGTGCCGTAGCTTGGGGCCGTGTCCCACGCCTTGATGGCCGCATTGTTGGTGGACAACAAGTAGATATCAGAGACTACCCATACCAAGTCTCTGTTCGCATCTACGATCAACACATTTGCGGAGGTTCCATCATTGATGAAACCACCGTTCTTACTGCTGCTCACTGCGTCGATGGGTAAAATTTTTTTATTCTTTTAGTTAAATATTTTTAAATGGTTTTTATTTAAAAGTAAAAGCAATATTTCTAATATTCTGTAAGTTGTAACATAAATGCACTTATTTCAGAATGGACCACTCCCAATACTCTGTCCGTGTTGGAAACACAGCTCATGCCCAAGGTACATCTGTCCGCGTTACCCAAGTTAGACAAAACGCCAACTACAATCCCAACACCATCAACAATGATATGGCTATCTTGAAATTGGCATCATCCTTGAGTCTCGGCGCAACCGTTCAACCCGTTGAATTACAAGCTAGCGGTGTTGAAGTATCAGTTGGAACCACTGCTTGGGTATCTGGTTGGGGTGTTACCACTGAAGGTGGCTCATCCGTGCCCGCTCAATTGAGAGCTGTCGATGTCGCTGTTATCAGCAACACTGACTGCAGCAACAAAAATGGTGGTGGCATCACCGCTCAAATGTTGTGCGCTCAAACACTCAACCACGACTCTTGCCAGGGTGATTCCGGCGGTCCTCTCGTTGCCAACGGCAGACTCATCGGTGTTGTATCCTGGGGATATGGATGCGCTCGCCCACAATACCCCGGTGTCTACGCCAAGGTTTCCAACATGTACAGCTGGATCCAAAACAACAGATTTTAAATTGAAACTAAATGATATTATAAAATTATTTATATATTTAATGCAATAAAAATAAAATTTAATTAAAATTTTGCCTTTTTATTTGTACATAGAAAATTTTTTTTTACTTAATTTTTTTTAAACAAATTATAGATTAGTGATATCTCTCTTATATATTTAACTTATTTTTTAGTTTTATGAAATAAATATCTATTAAAGTATTGTTAAATATTTATGCAAAATGTTCAATATTGTTTCATATATTAAAAATAATAGTATAAATTGTAAACACATAAATTATAATTTCAATTTATTACAATTTAATTACAATTATAAAAAACTTATTTTAGAAAATCTGAAGTAACTATTTACAAATTAGATAAAAATAATATGTAACATAATAAAACAATATTCATCATAATGCTCATTATAATATTAGAAAAATAGCCATTTAATGAAGTTTAATGAATTCTTGATTCATTTTATGATAACAAAATTATGTTCCATTTCTTTTTATTATAAAATAATTGGACTATGCACTCTATTTCACTGATTAGACGCAGAGAAAAGCTAAGACGACCGAATAGATTTGTAGATGATGTCAAAAGAGGCTATTGCAGGTAAAAATTTAAAAAAATAAAGCTAAGAATAGAAATTTCTGAAAGAAGAAGTTAAGGTTCATAAAAAGCTACAATGCTGCACAATACGATGATGAAATTAATTATAATGTTACAGGTACATATTCTATAATAAAATTTTAGAAAAATATTTATAATTATAAATAATTTTATTGTTAAAAAGGTTAGACAGCTCAAGAAATTTATTTTTCAGTAAATTTTAATCAGACCAACATTATATTTGCAGAGTAAAAAATTCTTATAATTAAATTGTTTGCCCCAAAATTTCCTATCTTATCGGACCTGAAAATGCAGTGAGATGAAAATAATTTTACTTATAGAAATATAATAGTACTATCAAAATACGGTAGTATCGTTTGATCCTAAAATGCTGGTTTTGAATGTGTTATTTAATTAATTTATACACAATCACGCTATGTATTTAAAAGAGTGTGGCACAAACACTTTTCCCTATTCCAAAATTAATTTTCGCCAAACATTTCTGTTCAATCAAACAACTTTAACTTTAACCATATATATGATATTTGATACTGGTTTATTTAATTACTTGTTTATTTAATCATGTATGACGGTATTTCGACATATATGGTAGATATTATAATTTTTTTTTTAATTAAATAATTTTTTAACTTTTATAATCAGTATTTATAAGTCCTTTTTAGATCCTTTTAAATAAACACACTATTTAATGTAAATTTCATTTTATTACTCAGAAAAATTTGCAAAATATTTTATTGTTTGCATAGATATTAAAACACTCGCTACCAATCGTCTCATATTTCAGCCAAATACATTTTTCGAATTAACTACTGTTTCAAAAATTAGTAAGTCACAAAAGTAACCATACTAAATTAACTTAATATTTTTAACACAACTATTTCATATAAAAAATTTATTTTATGTACATCGACTTTTTAAGAAGGCGAGCTACGTAGTATCGTACATGAGTTTTCAATAAAAATATTGGCCCGTATTCATAGCCTCTTTTAGAGTACTGCGTATATATAAAAGTATTGATTTAAAAAATATTAAAACTGTTTCTAGCATTGTTAGTATTTTAAAATGTTAAATATAATAAAAAATATTTGATTTATAAAAATAGTTTATATTTGGTTTACAGTAAAAGCTAAAATTAATATTGAAATTACGACTGCATTCAACTAAAACTGCTCTAAAAAGAACTTTGAATACAGCCCTGATTTTAAAATCATAATTTAACTTTAATTTGTGAAAATAAAAAGTAAATGTATTTCTGTAAACAAGAAAGTTAATTAAATTGAACGTTATTGGATTGATTGAATGAAATAAATTTATTATATTTGAAAAATATTTTATTACATGATATTTACAAATAGTTTAAAATTTTTATTTAGTTT
This sequence comes from Clivina fossor, assembly GCA_963966155.1. NCBI lineage: Eukaryota > Metazoa > Arthropoda > Insecta > Coleoptera > Carabidae > Clivina > Clivina fossor. The sequence continues at coordinate 7,261,096 of OZ014564.1, read as the reverse complement.
TAATTTATGATCTGTTGTTTTGAATCCAGCTGTACATGTTGGAAACCTTGGCGTAGACACCGGGGTATTGTGGGCGAGCGCATCCATATCCCCAGGATACAACACCGATAAGTCTGCCGTTGGAAACGAGAGGACCGCCGGAATCACCCTGGCAAGAGTCGTGGTTGAGGGTTTGAGCGCACAACATTTGAGCGGTGATGCCACCACCGTTTTTGTTGCTGCAGTCGGTGTTGCTGATAACAGCGACATCGACAGCTCTCAAAAGAGCGGGCACGGATGAGCCACCTTCAGCGGTAACACCCCAGCCAGATACCCAAGCAGTGGTTCCAACTGATACTTCAACACCGCTAGCTTGTAATTCAACGGGTTGAACGGTTGAGCCAAGACTCAAGGGAGATGCCAATTTCAAGATAGCCATATCATTGTTGATGGTGTTGGGATTGTAGTTGGCGTTTTGTCTAACTGCGTTAACGCGGACAGATGTACCTTGGGCATGAGCTGTGTTTCCAACACGGACGGAGTATTGGGAGTGGTCCATTCTGAAATAAATGCATTTATGTTACAACTCACCGAATGTTAGAAATCTTGCTTTTACTTTCAAGTAAGAACAATTTAAAAATATTTAACTTAAAAAAATAAAGATTTTCTTACCCATCGACGCAATGAGCAGCAGTGAGGACGGTGGTTTCATCAAGGACCGAACCTCCGCAGATGTGTTGATCGTAGATGCGAACAGAGACTTGGTATGGGTAGTCACTGATATCTACTTGTTGTCCACCAACAATACGGCCATCAAGCCGTGGGACACGGCCCCAAGCCACGGCGCACACAGACAAAAGTACGATCAAAAATTTCATTTTGTTCAAGTCAATGCCAACAACGACTGATGCCTTTCGTCTGAAAAATCTTTGTATTTATAGTAAAAATTATCAGGCAGCGCATTGGTTTTTCATAATCTAATTTTAGTTGATTATCAGAATTTATTAAAATCTGATAGTATTTTCCAGTTCTATTGCACTTTCATTAATAATAATGTAATAAACTGATAATAAACGGATTTATTTTTTTTCAGTTAATTAGAAACGGTACATTTATTTTTCAAATTTACAAAATCTGAATACTAATTTTACAATATATTTAATGCTTATTGAATATTTGCATAGTAGAATGTAAAACATTATAAAAAAATTTAAAAATTTATAAATTTATTCTTATGTAATATGTTTTAGTTACCATAATATTTATCATGGTATTAAATTTAATATTAATTGAAAATTAATTTTTCATGTAACAAAAGATTATACCAATTTATTTACACTTTATTTCGTATCTCATCGGACCTGAAACGATATATATATATATATATATATATATATATATATAACGATACTGTAATATCGTTTGATCCTAAAATGCTGTTTTTGAATATGTTGTTTAATTCTAAAAGAGTGTAGCTCAAACAATTTCGTCTATTCCGAAATTAATTTTTCCCAAACATTTCTGTTCAATCAAGCAACTCTAGCTTCAACCACATTTATGTTTACTTAACCATGTATTTTATTTGACGAAATTTCGACATATATGATAAATATATATTATAATTTTTTTTAATTAAATAATATTTTAACTTCTCTAATTAGTATTTATAGGTTCTTTTTAGATCCTTTTAGATAAATACACTATTTGATGTAAATTTCATATTATTACTCAGAAAATCTTGCAAAATATTTTATTGTTTGCATAGATATTAAACACTACATTATTTATGAAAAGATTTATTTTTATTTAATTATCTAATTCTACAAAAAGCATTACAAATATTTTCAAATATTAAGTAAATAAACAGATATGTACTAATAAATAATGCAATGCATTGCTAATATTCAAATATTAGTTGATAATGTAGGATAATAATGTTTTAGATTGTGAAAAAATTGTTGTACGTGAAAAGACAAGTATAAGCTTTAAAGTTAAAATTTTTCAGATTAGATCAATTGTTTTTCTGTTTAAAAAATACATGATTTGAACCTAATATTTTATTATTTCGTATTAATCAAATTATTACTATTTTGATATTTGATATTTATTTTTTTTTTTCAAAAAATTGCATATCTATTATATTAATTTTTTTTTTTCAATATTGTAATATAAATATTAAATGTAAATATTTATTTATTATTTAAAATAATATTTGTTTTACTGGAAATTTAAAATAATATTTAATTTTTCTAATAAATATAAAAGGACAAAAAATCTTATCTTATTTGAACATCAACAAATGTGAAATATGTACAGTTATATAAAAGAAATGCATATTTTTACATATTTGACTACATTTTTTTATATAAAACTCAGTGCAAAATGTTATGAATGTATGTTTATAATAAATAAAAATAGATATGTATTTCTAAATTTAAAAAATTGGAAAAACCTCGCATCATATAAGTATGATTTTGATAAAATCTAATGATAAAATTATTTTTATTTGCAATATATATCTAATCTTTTGTACTATTGACAATAAATAATTTAAATTTTAAAACAAGCATTATTCAAATATCTTGTTAATTTAAATTTGAAAATTTTATTTACTAAAAAATAATATACTATATAGTATAATCATATGTAATGTTATTTTACCTTTGTTTTTTGCTAGTAATAAAATAATAAAAATATAATAAAATTGACAAGAATTACTAAATCAAAATATCAATTTTTAAAAGTATAAATTTTTATATATATATATATATATATATATATATATATATATATATATATATATATATATATTTATAAGGCAATTATGTATATTACCAAAAAAAATCAGAATTTCAATAACATATAAACTATTTATTTAATAACTTAAAAATATTATTTTAATTACATTTTGTTGTAATAGTTTTGAATACCAATATTCTGCAAAAAAAAAACAATTTTATCAATTCTCTGCATTAATCATTAGTATTAGTACATTTGTGTTGATCAATATTGGAAAATACTATCAATTTTTACGTAAAATCAGATAATTAACTAAAATTAGATTAATTAAAAAAAATTACATATTGCCTGATAATTTTTACTATAAATACGAAGATTTTTAGAATAAAATATATCAGTCAGTTGTTGAAATTGATTTGGGCAAAATGAAATTCTTGATCGTACTTTTGTCTGTGTGTGCCATAGCTTGGGGCCGTGTCCCACGCCTTGATGGCCGCATTGTTGGTGGACAACAAGTAGATATCAGAGACTACCCATACCAAGTCTCTGTTCGCATCTACGATCAACACATCTGCGGAGGTTCCATCCTTGATGAAACCACCGTTCTCACTGCTGCTCACTGCGTCGATGGGTAAGAAAATCTTAATTTTTTAGTTAAATATTTTGAATTATTTATGCCACAAAGTGAAAGCAAGATTTCTAACATTCTGTAAGTTGTAACATAAATGCACTTATTTCAGAATGGACCACTCCCAATACTCAGTACGTGTTGGAAACACAGCTCATGCTCAAGGTACATCTGTCCGCGTTACCCAAGTTAGACAAAACGCCAACTACAATCCCAACACCATCAACAATGATATGGCTATCTTGAAATTGGCATCTTCCTTGAGTCTCGGCGCAACCGTTCAACCCGTTGAATTACAAGCTAGTGGTGTTGAAGTATCAGTTGGAACCACTGCTTGGGTATCTGGTTGGGGTGTTACCACCGAAGGTGGCTCATCCGTGCCCGCTCAATTGAGAGCTGTCGATGTCGCTGTCATCAGCAACACCGATTGCAGCAACAAAAATGGTGGTGGCATCACCGCTCAAATGTTGTGCGCTCAAACTCTCAACCACGACTCTTGCCAGGGTGATTCCGGCGGTCCTCTCGTTTCCAACGGCAGACTTATCGGTGTTGTATCCTGGGGATATGGATGCGCTCGCCCACAATACCCTGGTGTCTACGCCAAGGTTTCCAACATGTACAGCTGGATCCAAAACAACAGATTTTAAATTGAAACTAAATGATATTATAAAATTATTTATATATTTAATGCAATAAAATTAAAATTCAATTAAAATTTTGCCTTTTTATTTGTACATAGAAAACTTTTTTTTACTTAATTTATTTGAAACAAATTATAGATTAGAGATATCTCTCTTATATATTTAACTTATTTTTTAATTTTATGCGATAAATAACTAATAAAGTATTGTTATATATTTATGCAAAATATTCAATATTGTTTCATATATTAAAAATAATAGTATAAATTTTAAAAACATAAATTATAATTTCAATTTATTACAATTTAATTACAATTATTAAAAGCTTATTTAAGAAAAACTGAAATAACTATTTACAAATTAGTTAAAAATAATATATAACATAATAAAATAATATTCATCATAATGCTCATTATAATATTAGAAAAATAGTCATTTAATAAAGTTTAATGAATTCTTGATTAATTTTATGATAACAAAATTATGTTTTATTTCTTTTTATTATAAAATAACTGGACTATGCACGCATTTCTATTTCACTGATTAGACGTAGAGAAAAGCTAAGACGAATAGAAATTTCTGAAAATAATTTCTGAAAAAAGAAGTTAAGGTTCATAAAAAGCTGCAATGTTGCACAATACGGTGATGAGGTTAATTATAATGTCACAGGTACATATTATAAAATTTTAGAAAAATATTTATAATTATAAATAATTTTATCATTAAAAAGATTAGACAGCCCAAGAAATTTATTTTTCAGTAAGTTTTAATCAGAACAACATTATATTTGCAGAGTAAAAGATTCTTATAATTAAATTGTTTGCCCCAAAATTTCCTATCTTATCGGACCTGAAAATGCAGTGAGATGAAAATAATTTTACTCATAGAAATATAATAGTACTATCGAAATACGGTAGTATCGTTTGATCCTAAAATGCTGGTTTTGAATGTGTTGTTTAATTAATTCATACACAATCACTCTATGTATCTAAAAGAGTGTGGCACAAACACTTTTCCCTATTCCGAAATTAATTTTCGCCAAACATTTCTGTTCAATCAAACAACTCTAGCTTTAACCATATATATATGATATTTGATACTGGTTTATTTAATTACTTGTTTACCTAACCATGTATTTTATTTGACGGTATGTCGACATATATGGTAGATATATATTATAATTTTTTTTTTAATTAAATAATTTTTTAACTTTTATAATCAGTATTCATAAGTCCTTTTTAGATCCTTTTAGATAAACACACTATTTGATGTAAATTTCATTTTATTACTCAGAAAAATTTGCAAAATATTTTATTGTTTGCATAGATATTAAAACACTCGCTACCAATCGTCTCATATTTCAGCCAAATACATTTTTCGAATTAACTACTGTTTCAAAAATTAGTAAGTCACAAAAGTAACCATACTGAATTAACTTAATATTTTTAACACAACTATTCCATATAAACAGTATATTTTATGTACATCGACTTTTTAAGAAGGCGAGCTACGTAGTATCGTAAATAAGTTTTCAATAAAAATATTGGCCCGTATTCATAGCCCCTTTTAGAGTACTGCGTATATATAAAAGTATTGATTTAAAAAATATTAAAACTGTTTCTAGCATTGTTAGTATTTTAAAATGTTAAATATAATAAAAAAAAATTGATTTATAAAAATAGTTTATATTTGGTTTAAAGTAAAATCTAAAATTAATATTGAAATTACGACTGCATTTAACTAAAAGTGCTCTAAAAGGAATTTTGAATATAGCCATGATTTTAAAATCATAATTTAACATTAGTTTGTGAAAATGAAAGGTAAATGTATTTCTAAAAACAAGGAAGTTAATTAAATTAAACGTTATTTGATTGATTGAATGAAATAAATTTATTATATTTTAAAAATATTTTATTACATGATATTTACAAATAGTTTAAAATTTTTATTTAGTTTTAATTTATGATCTGTTGATTTGGATCTTGATTATTAATGAACGTTAATACAAAATTATATCCAGAAACTGTTTTATTTTATAATAAAAGATATATTAGATAAGATAAATAATATACAAAAAAAAAAACAATTAAATTGATAAAATTTTATTTATTGCCGAAAAGATTTACAAAATAATTTTGAATTATTGTAATTTTTTAATTTAGGATCTGTTGTTTTGGATCCAGCTGTACATGTTGGAAACCTTGGCGTAGACACCGGGGTATTGTGGGCGAGCGCATCCATATCCCCAGGATACAACACCGATAAGTCTGCCGTTGGAAACGAGAGGACCGCCGGAATCACCCTGGCAAGAGTCGTGGTTGAGAGTTTGAGCGCACAACATTTGAGCGGTGATGCCACCACCGTTTTTGTTGCTGCAGTCGGTGTTGCTGATAACAGCGACATCGACAGCTCTCAAAAGAGCGGGCACGGATGAGCCACCTTCAGCGGTAACACCCCAGCCAGATACCCAAGCAGTGGTTCCAACTGATACTTCAACACCGCTAGCTTGTAATTCAACGGGTTGAACGGTTGAGCCAAGACTCAAGGGAGATGCCAATTTTAAGATAGCCATATCATTGTTGATGGTGTTGGGATTGTAGTTGGCGTTTTGTCTAACTGCGTTAACGCGGACAGATGTACCTTGAGCATGAGCTGTGTTTCCAACACGGACGGAGTATTGGGAGTGGTCCATTCTGAAATAAATGCATTTACATTACAACTCACCGAATGTTAGAAATCTTGCTTTTACTTTCAAATAAAAACAATTTAAAAATATTTAACTTAAAAAAATAAAAATTTTCTTACCCATCGACGCAATGAGCAGCTGTGAGGACGGTGGTTTCATCAAGGACCGAACCTCCGCAGATGTGTTGATCGTAGATGCGAACAGAGACTTGGTATGGGTAGTCACTGATATCTACTTGTTGTCCACCAACAATACGGCCATCAAGCCGTGGGACACGGCCCCAAGCTACGGCGCACACAGACAAAAGTACGATCAAAAATTTCATTTTGTTCAAGTCAATGCCAACAACGACTGATGCCTTTCGTCTGAAAAATCTTTGTATTTATAGTAAAAATTATCAGGCAGCGCATTGGTTTTCCATAATCTAATTTTAGTTGATTATCAGAATTTATTAATATCTGATAGTATTTTCCAGTTCTATTGCTCTATTGCACTTTCATTAAAAATAATGTAATAAACTGATAATAAACGGAATTTGATTTGTTTAATTAATTAAAAACGGTACATTTATTTTTCAAATTTATAAAATCTGAATATTAATTTTATAATATATTTAATGTTTATTGAATATTTGCATAGTAGAATGTAAATCATTATAAAAAAATTAAAAAATTTATAAAATAATTCTTATGTAATATGTTTTAGTTACCATATTATTTATCATGGTATTAAATTTAATATTAATTGAAAATTAATTTTTTATGTAACAAAAAATTATACCAGTTTATTTACACTTTATTTCGAATCTCATCGGATTTGAAAATTCAGCGAAATGAAAATAATTTTACTCATAGAAATATAATAGTTCTATCAAAATACTGTAGTATCGTTCGATCCTAAAATGCTAGTTTTGAATATGTTGTTTAATTAATTTATACACAATTACGCTATGTATTTAAAAGAATGTAGCACAAACATTTTTCTTTATTCCGAAATTAATTTTCTCCAAATATTTCTGTTCAATCAAGCAACTTTAGCTTCAACCACATTTATGATTACTTGTTTACCTAACCATGTATTTTATTTGACGGCATTTCGACATACATGGTAGATATATATTATATTTTTTTTAATTAAATAATTTTTAAATTTCTATAATCAGTATTCATAAATTTTTTTTAAATTCTTTTAGATAAATAATGTAAATTTCATATTATTACTCAGAAAACTTGCAAAACATTTTATTGTTTGCGTAGATATTAAAGACTGCATTATTTATAAAAAGATATACTTTTACTTAATTATCTAATTCTTTAAAAAACATTACAAATATTTTCAAATATTAAGTAAATAAACAGAAATGTACTAATAAATAATGCAATGCATTGCTAATATTCAAATTTTAGTTGATAATGCAGGATAATAATGTTTTAGATTGTGAAAAAATTGTTGTACGTGGAAAGACAAGTGTAAGCTTTAAAAGTTAAAATTTTTCAGATTCGATCAATTGTTTTCCTGTTTAAAAAATACATTATTTGAACCTAATATTTAATTATTTAGTATTAATCAAATTACAATTTTGATATTTGATATTTATTTATTTTCCAAAAAATTGCATGTTTATTATATTGATTTTTTTCCGATATTGTAATATAACTATCAAAAGTAAATAATTTTTTATTATTTAAAATAAAATTTGTTTTACTGGAAATTTAAAATAATATTTAACTTTTGTAATAAATATAAAAAGACAAAAAATCTTATCTTATTTCAACATCAACAAATGTACAATATGTACAGTTATATAAAAGAATTTTGTATTTTTACATATTTTACTACATATTTTTATATAAAACTCAGTGCAAAATGTTATAAATGTATGTTTATAATAAATAAAAATAACTATGTATTTCTAAATTTAAAAAATTGGAAAAACCTCGCATCATATACGTATGATTTTGATAAAATCTAATGATAAAATTATTTTTATTTGAAATATATATCTAATCTTTTGTACTATTGACAATAAATAATTTAAATTTTAAAACAAGCATTATTCAAATATTTTGTAAATTTAAATTTAAAAATTTTATTTACTAAAAAAATAAAATAATACTCCTATATAGTATAATCATATGTAATGTTATTTTACCTTTGTTTTTGCTAGTAATAAAATAATAAAATTGACAAAAATTACTAAATCCAAATATCAATTTTTAAAGTTTAAATTTATATTATATATATATATATATATATACTGGGTGTCCCATTTTAATCCGCCACCTGCAATAACTTTAAAATCGTGCATCGGACAAAAAAATGTTTTGGATAAAAAGTAAATGGTTTCGAGGGGGACATCTGATGCAGAGACCCTTGCCCTTTTCGGACCTCCTGGGAAGCGGGAAAGGGGGGCAACTTTGAAATCTTAAATAGAACACCCTATTTTTTATTGTAGATTCTGATAGGCCATTAAAAAGTATGTAAATTTTATTTTAAAACTTTTTGTTTATCTTTGATAGATGGCGCTACAAACAGCATTTTTTTTCTCAGTTTATCAGTTTTCAATTTGAAAAAAAAGGTGTAACTAAGTACGATATTCAAGTTCTTTTCAGTTCTTTGGAAAGAGGGGGGGCAACGGTCACTGAATCAGATATCCCCTCGAAGCCATTAACTTAAAGTTATACCCTCTAAACCATTAACTTAAAGTTAATGGTATCGAGGAAGATATTTGATGCAGTGACCCTTGCCCCCCCTCTTCCCAAAGAACTGAAAATTTTTTGAATATCGTATTTAGTTACCCTTTTTTTTCAAATTGAAGATTGATAAACTGAGAAAAAAATGCTGTTTGCAGCGCCATCTATCAAAGATAAAAAAAAGTCTAGAAATAAAATTTACATACTTTTTAATGGCCTATCAGAATCTACAATAAAAAATAGGGTGTTCCATTTAAGATTTCAAAGTTGCCCCCCGTTCCCGCCCCTCAGGGGGTCCAGAGGGGGCAAGGGTCTCTGCATCAGATGTCCCCCTCAAAACCATTTACTTTTTATCCGAAACATTTTTTTGTCCGATGCACGATTTTAAAGTTATTGCAGGTGGCGGATTAAAATGGGACACCCAGTATATATATATATATATATATTTATAAATATTTATAAGGCAATTACCTCTAGTGCTGAATAAATTAAAATTTCAAAAACATATAAACTATTTATTTAAATTAAAAGATATTATTTTAATTATATTTTTTTGTAATAGTTTTAAATACCAATAATCTGCGAAAAAAAAAACCAATTTTATCAATTTTCTCCAATAATCATTAGTATTTGTACATTTGTGTTGATCAATATTGGAAAATTTTATCAAGTTTTACGTATAATCAGATAATTAACTAAAATTAGATTCATTAAAAAAATTTACATATTGCCTGATAATTTTTACTATAAATACGAAGACTTTTAGAATAAAATGTATCAGTCAGTTGTTGAAATTGATTTGGGCAAAATGAAATTCTTGATCGTTCTTCTCTCTGTGTGTGCCGTAGCTTGGGGCCGTGTCCCACGTCTTGATGGCCGCATTGTTGGTGGACAACAAGTAGATATTAGAGACTACCCATACCAAGTCTCTGTTCGCATCTACGATCAACACATTTGCGGAGGTTCCATCATTGATGAAACCACCGTTCTTACTGCTGCTCACTGCGTCGATGGGTAAATTTTTTTTATTTCTTTTAGTTAAATATTTTTAAATGGTTCTTACTTAAAAGTAAAAGCAAGATTTCTAATATTTTGCAAGTTGTAACATAAATGCATTTATTTCAGTATGGACCACTCCCAATACTCAGTACGTGTTGGAAACACAGCTCATGCCCAAGGTACATCTGTCCGCGTTACCCAAGTTAGACAAAACGCCAACTACAATCCCAACACCATCAACAATGATATGGCTATCTTGAAATTGGCATCTTCCTTGAGTCTCGGCGCAACCGTTCAACCCGTTGAATTACAAGCTAGCGGTGTTGAAGTATCAGTTGGAACCACTGCTTGGGTATCTGGTTGGGGTGTTACCACCGAAGGTGGCTCATCCGTGCCCGCTCAATTGAGAGCTGTCGATGTCGCTGTCATCAGCAACACCGATTGCAGCAACAAAAATGGTGGTGGCATCACCGCTCAAATGTTGTGCGCTCAAACCCTCAACCACGACTCCTGCCAAGGTGATTCCGGCGGTCCTCTCGTTTCCAACGGCAGACTCATTGGTGTTGTATCTTGGGGATATGGATGCGCTCGCCCACAATACCCTGGTGTCTACGCCAAGGTTTCCAACATGTACAGCTGGATCCAAAACAACAGATTTTAAATTGAAACTAAATGATATTATAAAATTATTTATATATTTAATGCAATAAAAATAAAATTCAATTAAAATTTTGCCTTTTTATTTGTACATATTTATTTGTACAAAGAAAATTTTTTTTTACTTAATTTTTTTAAAACAAATTATAGATTAGAGATATCTCTCTTATATATTTAACTTATTTTTTAGTTTTATGCAATAAATATCTAATAAAGTATTGTTAAATATTTATGCAAAATGTTCAATATTGTTTCATATATTAAAAATAATAGTATAAATTGTAAACACATAAATTATAATTTCAATTTATTACAATTTAATTACAATTATAAAAAGCTTATTTTAGAAAATCTGAAGTAACTATTTACAAATTAGATAAAAATAATATGTAACATAATAAAACAATATTCATCATAATGCTTATTAAAATATTAGAAAAATAGCCATTTAATGAAGTTTAATGAATTCTTGATTCATTTTATGATAACAAAATTATGTTCCATTTCTTTTTATTATAAAATAATTGGACTATGCACTCTATTTCACTGATTAGACGCAGAGAAAAGCTAAGACGACCGAATAGATTTGTAGATGATGTCAAAAGAGGCTATTGCAGGTAAAAATTTAAAAAAATAAAGCTAAAAATAGAAATTTCTGAAAAAAATTTCTGAAAGAAGAAGTTAAGGTTCATAAAAAGCTACAATGCTGCACAATACGATGATGAGGTTAATTATAATGTTACAGGTACATATTCTATAATAAAATTTTAGAAAAATATTTATAATTATAAATAATTTTATAGTTAAAAAGGTTAGACAGCCCAAGAAATTTATTTTTCAGTAAATTTTAATCAGACCAACATTATATTTGCAGAGTAAAAAATTCTTATAATTAAATTGTTTGCCCCAAAATTTCCTATCTTATCGGACCTGAAAATGCAGTGAGATGAAAATAATTTTACTCATAGAAATATAATAGTACTATCAAAATACGGTAGTATAAAATGCTGGTTTTTAATGTGTTGTTTAATTAATTCATACACAATTACGCTATATATCTAAAACAGTGTAGCACAAACACTTTTTCCTATTCCGAAATTAATTTTTTGCCAAACATTTCTGTTCAATCAGACAACTCTAGCTTTAACCATATATATGATATTTGAGACTGGTTTATTTAATTATTTGTTTACCTAACCATGTATTTTATTTGACGGTATTTCGACATATATGGTAGATATATATTATAATTTTTTTTGAATTAAATAATTTTTTAATTTTTGTAATCAGTATTCATAAGTTCTTTTTAGATCCTTTTAGATAAACACACTGTTTGATGTAAATACATATTATCACTCAGAAAAATTTGCAAAATATTTTATTGTTTGCATAGATATTAAAACACTCGCTACCAATCGTTTCATATTTCAGCCAAATACATTTTTCGAATTAACTACTGTTTCAAAAATTAGTAAGTCACAAAAGTAACCATACTGAATTAACTTAATATTTTTAACACAACTATTCCATATAAACAGTATATTTTATGTACATCGACTTTTTAAGAAGGCGAGCTACGTAGTATCGTACATGAGTTTTCAATAAAAATATTGGCCCGTATTCGTAGCTCCTTTTAGAGTACTGCGTATATATAAAAGTATTGATTTAAAAAATATTAAAACTTTCTAGCATTGTTAGTATTTTAAAATGTTAAATATAATAAAAAAATATTTAATTTATAAAAACAGTTTATATTTGGTTTACAGTAAAAGCTAAAATTAATATTGAAATTACGACTGCATTCAACTAAAACTGCTCTAAAAAGAACTTTGAATATAGCCCTGATTTTAAAATCATAATTTAACTCTAGTTTGTGAAAATAAAAAGTAAATGTATTTCTGAAAACAAGAAAGTTAATTAAATTGAACGTTATTGGATTGATTGAATGAAATAAATTTATTATGTTTTAAAAATATTTTATTACATGATATTTACAAATAGTTTAAAATTTTTATTTAGTTTTAATTTATGATCTGTTGTTTTGGATCCAGCTGTACATGTTGGAAACCTTGGCGTAGACACCGGGGTATTGTGGGCGAGCGCATCCATATCCCCAGGATACAACACCGATAAGTCTGCCGTTGGAAACGAGAGGACCGCCGGAATCACCCTGGCAAGAGTCGTGGTTGAGGGTTTGAGCGCACAACATTTGAGCGGTGATACCACCACCGTTTTTGTTGCTGCAGTCGGTGTTGCTGATAACAGCGACATCGACAGCTCTCAAAAGAGCGGGCACGGATGAGCCACCTTCAGCGGTAACACCCCAGCCAGATACCCAAGCAGTGGTTCCAACTGATACTTCAACACCGCTAGCTTGTAATTCAACGGGTTGAACGGTTGAGCCAAGACTCAAGGGAGATGCCAATTTCAAGATAGCCATATCATTGTTGATGGTGTTGGGATTGTAGTTGGCGTTTTGTCTAACTGCGTTAACGCGGACAGATGTACCTTGGGCATGAGCTGTGTTTCCAACACGGACGGAGTATTGGGAGTGGTCCATTCTGAAATAAATGCATTTATATTACAATTTACCGAATGTTAGAAATCTTGCCTTTACTTTCAAGTAAGAACAATTTAAAAATATTTAACTTAATAAAACTAAAGATTTTCTTACCCATCGACGCAATGAGCAGCTGTGAGGACGGTGGTTTCATCAAGGACCGAACCTCCGCAGATGTGTTGATCGTAGATGCGAACAGAGACTTGGTATGGGTAGTCACTGATATCTACTTGTTGTCCACCAACAATACGGCCATCAAGCCGTGGGACACGGCCCCAAGCTACGGCGCACACAGACAAAAATACGATCAAAAATTTCATTTTGTTCAAGTCAATGCCAACAACGACTGATGCCTTTCGTCTGAAAAATCGTGGTATTTATAGTAAAAATTATCAGGCAGCGCATTGGTTTTCCATAATCTAATTTTAGTTGATTATCAGAATTTATTAAAATCTGATAGTATTTTCCAGTTCTATTGCACTTTCATTAATAATAATGTAATAAACTGATAATAAACAGAATTTTATTTTTTTTTTCAGTTAATTAGAAACGGTACATTTATTTTTCAAATTTACAAAATCTAAATATTAATTATATAATATATTTAAGGCTTATTGAATAGTTGCATAGTAGAATGTAAATTATTATAAAATAATTTAAAAATTTATAAATTTATTCTTATGTAATATGTTTTAGTTACCATAATATTTATCATGGTATTAAATTTAATATTAATTGAAAATTAATTTTTCATTTAACATAAGATTATACCAATTTATTTACACTTTATTTTGTATCTCATCGAACCTGAAAATAAAGTGAGATAAAAAAAATTTTACTCATAGGATTAAAATAATCAAAATACTGTGGTATCGTTTGATCCTAAAAGGCTGGTTTTGAATATGTTGTTTAATTAATTCATACACAATCACGCTATGTATTTAAAAGAATGTAGCACAAACACTTTTATTTATTCCGAAATTAATTTTCCTTAAATGTTTCTGTTCAATCTAGCAACTTTAGCTTCAACCACATTTATGATTACTTGTTTACCTAACCATGTATTTTATTTGACGGCATTTCGACATACATGGTAGATATATATTATAATTTTTTTTAATTAAATAATTTTTTAATTTTTATAATCAGTATTTATAAGTCCTTTTTAGATCCTGTTAGATAAATACATTATTTAATGTAAATTTCATATTATTACTCAGAAAAACTTGCAAAATATTTTATTGTTTGCATAGATATTAAAGGTTACATTATTTATAAAAAGATTTAATTTTACTTAATTATCTAATTCTACAAAAAGCGTTACAAATATTTTCAAATATTAAGTAAATAATCAGATATGTACTAATAAATAATGCAATGCATTGCTAATATTCAAATATTAGTTGATAATGCAGGATAATAATGTTTTAAATTGTGAAAAAATTGTTGTACGTGAAAAGACAAGTGTAAGCTTTAAAAGTTAAAATTTTTCAGATTGGATCAATTGTTTTTCTGTTTAAAAAATACATGAGTTGAGCATAATATTTGATTATTCAGTATTAATCAAATTATTACTATTTTGATATTTGATATTTATTTTTTTTTCAAAAAATTGCATTGATTTTTTTTCAATATTGTAATATAAATATCAAATGTAAATAATTATTTATTATTTAAAATAAAATTTGTTTTACTGGAAATTTAAAATAATATTTAACTTTTCCAATAAATACAAAAGGTCAAAAAATCTTATCTTATTTGAACATCAACAAATGTACAATATGTATAGTTACATAAAAGAAATGCATATTTTTACATATTTTACTACATTTTTTTATATAAAACTTAGTGCAAAATGTTATAAATGTATGTTTATAATAAATAAAAATAAATGTGTATTTCTAAATTTAAAAAATTGGAAAAACCTTTCATCATATACGTATGATTTTGATAAAATCTAATGATAAAATTATTTTTATTTGCAATATATATCTAATCTTTAGTACTATTGACAATAAATAATTTAAATTTTAAAACAAGCATTATTCAATTATATTGTGAATTTAAATTTGAAAATTTTATTTACTAAAAAAATAAAATAATATATAGTATAATCATATGTAATGTTATTTTACCTTTGTTTTTGCTAGTAATAAAATAATAAAATTGACAAGAATTACTAAATCCAAATATCAATTTTTAAAAGTTTAAATTTTTATATATATAAATATTTATAAGGCAATTACGTATAGTGCTGAATAAATCAGAATTTCAAAAATATATAAACTGTTTATTTAAATTAAAAAATATTATTTTAATTATATTTTTTTGTAATAGTTTTAAATACTATTCTGCGAAAAAAAAACCAATTTTATCAATTCCCTGCATTAATCATTAGTATTAGTACATTTGTGTTGATCAATATTGGAAAATACTATCAAGTTTTACGTACAATCAGATAATTAACTAAAATTAGAATAATTAAAAAAGTTACATATTGCCTGATAATTTTTACTATAAATACAAAGACTTTTAGAATAAAATGTATTAGTCAGTTGTTGAAATTAATTTGGGCAAAATGAAATTCTTGATCATTCTTCTCTCTGTGTGTGCCGTAGCTTGGGGCCGTGTCCCACGCCTTGATGGCCGCATTGTTGGTGGACAACAAGTAGATATCAGAGACTACCCATACCAAGTCTCTGTTCGCATCTACGATCAACACATCTGCGGAGGTTCCATCCTTGATGAAACCACCGTTCTTACAGCTGCTCACTGCGTCGATGGGTAAATTTTTTTTATTTCTTTTAGTTAAATATTTTTAAATTGTTCTTACTTGAAAGTAAAAGCAAGATTTTTAATATTCTGAAAGTTGTAACATAAATGCACTTATTTCAGAATGGACCACTCCCAATACTCAGTACGTGTTGGAAACACAGCTCATGCCCAAGGTACATCTGTCCGCGTTACCCAAGTTAGACAAAACGCCAACTACAATCCCAACACCATCAACAATGATATGGCTATCTTGAAATTGGCATCTTCCTTGAGTCTCGGCGCAACCGTTCAACCCGTTGAATTACAAGCTAGCGGTGTTGAAGTATCAGTTGGAACCACTGCTTGGGTATCTGGCTGGGGTGTTACCACCGAAGGTGGCTCATCCGTGCCCGCTCAATTGAGAGCTGTCGATGTCGCTGTCATCAGCAACACCGACTGCAGCAACAAAAACGGTGGTGGCATCACCGCTCAAATGTTGTGCGCTCAAACCCTCAACCACGACTCCTGCCAAGGTGATTCCGGCGGTCCTCTCGTTGCCAATGGCAGACTCATCGGTGTTGTATCTTGGGGATATGGATGCGCTCGCCCACAATACCCCGGTGTCTACGCCAAGGTTTCCAACATGTACAGCTGGATCCAAAACAACAGATTTTAAATTAAAACTAAATGATATTATAAAATTAATTATTAATTTAATGCAATAAAATATTTTAAAAAACTAATATTAGCATTTTTGTTCATACCAACATTTCAATACTGTTGAAAATAATAAAGCTAATGTTTAAACTCCAAAAAATTATTTAGAAACGTTTGGAAATAATCGCTAATAAATTTGTTAAAAATACTGTAAAACAAAATTTAATTTGAACGTAATTAATTTGTATTAATTTTTATTTATTTTCAAATAATATTAAATTTATTGTAATAATTATGAATTGTTTTTATGTTTAAAACTGTCAATTATTATTACACACGCTGTTTATAGCAGTGCCGGATTAGAACCTTTTTTTCTCACCGAGCATTATTATTGATTATTTATATTTATACACATTATTTATGTAAGCAAGTTTTGTTATCATAATCGTCATATTCTTGTTTGGTTCTCTTTGTTCCTTAAAAGCTAAAAATGTCATATTAATAATTTTTATTTATTTAGTAATATTTAATAATTGAAATTTTTATACATTTTTAAACTTTTACATTTAATCACTTTTGAGACAGAATAAAAAAAATCTAACCTAGTAAAAGAAAAAGTGACCATATGCATTGTAATTTGAATGAGATAATTTATAACAAATTAAAGATTTATCTAGATCTAAATAATAAATAATAAATTAATAATATGTACAGAATGCCCCAAATTTAAATGGTTAAATTTTAATAACAAAATTAATCACTTTAAAATGAAAAAAAAAGGTTGTTTGAACATATGTTTGCAAATACTCTATTTCAGAGATATTGCTTTTTAATATTGTAAAAGTATAAACAGTTAATAAATTTTATAATTTTATGTAATTCAAACAATTTAATAGAAATCTGCAATTTTAAATATACATTTTTGTTTCTAAACAGGATTAAAAACATATGGGTAAACTCATATGTGTTCTACTTTGATATTATCACATAAATACTAAAATATATAAATAACGGTTAAATGGAGATAAATTGTAAATTTATATTTCACATTTGTATTTAGATTTCAATCTGTCAAATATAAAGCTTTTGCTCGTAACAAAATAATAATAACAGAAATTCTTATTTTAATTTTTAAACATAAAATTTGAATTATCTTTATACTGATGTATGTATACCTTCTTAGATCTTTGCTTGCTAATTTAGTTATAAACCAAAATTTTTTGAATATAAATATATGCAATAGTAAAATTTGTTTATATTTTTTTATACTGGCAGTTCACAACTTACAAGAATATATAAAAATAAAAATATATTGCATCAAAATACATTAATTTATAATACGTAATAAAATAATCTAATTTTAATTAATTACACCTAATAATGTTTTAAGCTTTTCTAATTTTCCAATTCCAAATAAATAGCACATGCAATAATTGTAAACAATATCAAGCTTAAGCCATAATCCAGTTCAATAAACTATAAATAGATAATTTTTTAAATTTATATACTAATTGATAAATTTTTACTATAAATACTAAAGATTTTAGCCTAAAATATATTAGTTAATATTTGTAGATTATCAGTGCAAAATGAAATTTTTGGTAGTTTTCTTTGCTGTGTTTGCAACAGCTTTGGGGCAATGTTCCACGCCTCGATGGAAGAATAGTTGGAGGAATACAAGTAAATATTCGAGATTTTCCATATCAAGTATCTGTCCGAATCTATGACCAACACATATGTGGAGGTTCCATTCTTGATGAAACCACCATTCTCACTGCTGCTCATTGCGTCGCTGGGTAAAATTATTATTGTAATTTCAATTAGAACAAATTAAAAAAATTATAGAGAATTCTGTAAGAATTTAAATAAAACAATATTGCCTGATGCTAACAACGGAAACGTAATTGGTATAGTAACTTGTAAATGTAAATTTGTTTGCTCATAATATCATGTAGCTTGATTTTTTTAGCAAAATTGAATCTTGTTCGATATCGAAACTGATTGCTTATTATACTTTTTGAATACGAACAAGATTTCGATTTTTTTTATGGAATTGTTTATTCGAAATAATATTTTGCACTATGGCATATTCATGTAATGCTACTATATACGTATTTTTATTGTTCTGAAATATAAATTTATCAGTTTATTTGCCTTTAATTAGACACCCTTAATATAGTTACTTCTCATATTTATAACACTTTTTGTAAGTACTAGGTAAGTCTGTAATAGTTCAAAATATATTTCTTATATAACTAAGATTTTTATATGAACAATTCATTTAGACTTTTTATATTTCCAGAATGGACCACTCTCGATACACTGTTCGTTTAGGCAATACTGCTCACGGACAAGGTCAATCAATTCGCGTTTCTACAATCAGACAAAACGCCAATTATAATTCAAGAACT
The DNA here is from genome assembly GCA_963966155.1 of Clivina fossor. NCBI lineage: Eukaryota > Metazoa > Arthropoda > Insecta > Coleoptera > Carabidae > Clivina > Clivina fossor. The sequence continues at coordinate 7,241,692 of OZ014564.1, read as the reverse complement.
TTAAATAACGACATGGCTATTTTAAAATTGGCAACTCGCTTAACATATAGTTCTACTGTTCAACCTATTCAGTTGCAAAGCTATGGTGCCGATGTAACCGCTGGAACTACTTCTTGGGTATCTGGTTGGGGTGTTACCACCGAAGGTGGCTCATCGGTGCCTGCTCTTTTAAGAGCTGTCGATGTTGCTGTTGTCAGTAACAACGATTGCAAAAATAAATACGGCACAAGTATCACTGATCAAATGTTATGTGCTCAATCTCTTTACAAGGATGCCTGCCAAGGAGATTCTGGCGGGCCACTCGCTGCCAACGGCAGACTTATTGGTGTAGTTTCTTGGGGATACGGATGCGCTCGTCCACAATATCCTGGTGTCTACGCTAAAGTTTCTAATATGTACAACTGGATCCAAAATAACAGATACTAAGCTAAAAATAAAACATTTTTTTCTGTATATATTTTAAATTTTATCAAATAAATATTATTTGTAAACAATTTTTTTTTTTTGTTATTTGACTACTTACACATTTCTTTTTTTTAAATTTTTACAAACATATAAGCAAATATTGTAAAATATTTTATTATATTAAATATTTTAAATTATATTTAAAGCTTGTTTGAATTCTTAAGTATTATATCAAAACAATAAAATAAAAATTGTTTATATTACTACAAAATTATTTTTTTTGCTTTTTCACGTTTTTTAAATCATATTGAACATCATCAATAAAACTTGTATAATAATATCATTATTTTAAAATTAAGAACTACTTTTAGATTCAATTATAAAATAACAATACAAAATTATTTCAAGCGAATTTTGTTTAGAATGTTTTAGAATATTTGATGTTACTATTAACAGAAATTTTAAAGATGTCATTGTTTTGAAGCTTATTGTCAGATTTTTTTACAATTTTTGTAAAGATAATTCCAATTTTTTTACTCGTGTTAAAATTCAACTTTTTAAAATATAGATGATTTTTTGTTGTAATGTTTACATATATGTAAATATATTTTTTATTCTTTAATAAATCTGTTAAAAATTAATAAACTAAATAATATTGAAATTAATACAATATTTGTTAACAGTTACAATTGTTTACTTAAGTATGTTTCTAATAGTAATATTGTAAACAAAAATAAAAGAATATATAAATATTAAATTACTTTTTTCAATCTTTTTAATATTGTACCGTTTTATACGTACTTATAGCATACATTATTACATATATATATATATATATATATATATATATATATATATATATATATATATATATATATATATATATATATATATCTATAATATGTATAATTTACAATATAAACTTTTTTAGTAACATTAATAGTAAATTGTTAAAAAATTTGTTTGATATAAAATTAGAGTAGACTTAATCACATTTTTTAAATATATTTTTACTGTTTTAATTTTTATAAATGTAAATCATAAGCAGAAAGAGAAAATTTTAAAATCTAGTCAAACTAAAAAAATTCCTGCTCTAAAATTTGTAAAAAAAACGAAATATAAAGTAACAGTATAAAGTAATATACGTGTGGTTTATTATCATACGAGTATATAGAAATAAAATGTAAGAAAAAATTTATTTTGAAACAAATCAAATATTTTTGTACGTGCCATATCTAATTATTAAAAAACGAATTATATAATAAGTTTTTTATTTAAACTCTTATTTAATAACTTTAATATTTATATTTAATCTTGAATTATAATATTTTAATCCAATTTAAAAGTTTATTTTTATTCTTGTTTTTTAGTTTAAAAATATATAATTATAAAAAAGTATATTGTATTATTATTATTACTAGTATTTGGCTTCCTCTAATTACAAATTTATAAATTTTATAATCTAGTTACTTATTTTGTTACCTAATAACTTGTTTTTATATTCTGTTTATTTACTGTAATGCCATTTGTATAATTTTTTATTGATGAGTGATGTACGTAGGATATGTCAAGACGTCGATTATTAACGAACATTAATACAGAATTTTATCCAGAAACTGTTTTATTTCATAATAAAAGATATATTAGATAAGATAAATAGTATACAAAAAAAAACAATTATATTGATAAAATTTTATTTATTGCCGAAAAGATTTACAAAATAATTTTGAATTATTGTAATTTTTTAATTTAGGATCTGTTGCTTTGGATCCAGCTGTACATGTTGGAAACCTTGGCGTAGACACCGGGGTATTGTGGGCGAGCGCATCCGTATCCCCAGGATACAACACCGATGAGTCTGCCGTTGGCAACAAGAGGACCACCGGAATCACCTTGGCAAGAATCGTGGTTGAGGGTTTGAGCGCACAACATTTGAGCGGTGATGCCACCACCGTTTTGGTTGCTGCAGTCAGTGTTGCTGATGACAGCGACATCGACAGCTCTCAAAAGAGCGGGTACAGATGAGCCACCTTCAACGGTAACACCCCAGCCAGATACCCAAGAGGTGGTTCCAACTGATACTTCAACACCGCTAGCTTGCAATTCAACGGGTTGAACGGTTGCGCCAAGAGTCAAAGGAGATGCCAATTTCAAGATAGCCATATCGTTGTTCAAGTTGTTGGGATTGTAGTTGGCGTTTTCTCTAACTGCAGAAACGCGATGAGAGGTACCTTGGGCATGGGCAGTGTTGCCAACACGGACGGAGTATTGGGAGTGGTCCATTCTAAAATAAATGCATTCATGTTACAACTTATCGAATATTATAAATTCTTGCTTTTACTTTCATTCACAAATGTTTAACTAAAAAAAATTAAGATTTTCTTACCCATCGACGCAATGAGCGGCAGTGAGGACGGTAGTTTCATCAAGGATGGAACCTCCGCAGATGTGTTGGTCGTAGATGCGAACAGAGACTTGGTATGGGTAGTCTCTGATATCTACTTGCTGACCACCGACAATGCGGCCATCAAGGCGTGGGACGCGGCCTGTTAATAAAATACAATTATATTACATTTTTCTAAGAGTTTTCTTATTTGAATTCTGTAATTATTTATTATTTTTATTATAAACAAGTTTGTTTTTTAAAAATTACTTACCATAGGCAACAGCGCAGAGAGACAAAAGTACTACTAAGAACTTCATGGCTATCGAGACAATCAACAAAACTTGACTGGTGCTGAATGATGCGAAAATCTCAATATTTATACTGTTTTCGAATCAGATTACATTATTATCATATACATGAAATTTTATTTATAAAAGATTTTATCTCGTACAGAGCAATTAGAGGTTTTTCAAAATTTTATCATATTTTATCTGCTTATCGTGTTTTGAGTACAAAATTAATTATATAATTTTTTAATTAAGTACCAATATCTGACTTTTTTTTAGTAAATAGTTAATTAGTTAAAAATACAATAGATTACAGTATCTGTTTTTAAATTATTCAATAAACACATATTTTGACGTAAAATAATTCTACAAGATTATATTTAGTATTAGAATGTAAAATATATGTTGAATATAACACTATAAGTTATGTATTCACTGCAATATTATGTACTTAAAATTTTTAAAATTTTTCGAATTATACTATAGCGGTTGATATATATTGGATTTTTTTAAAATTAAAAAAGTAATTCTAAATTTTGTGCAAATTTTTTATTATATTTTCATGTTTATATTATATTAAATTTAGCGAATACAAAGTGGTTTCAACTATATTTCCTTTGACACTAGCTGAGCTTAGATTATTAGTACTATATAAAATTACTTGTTAATTTTCATAAATTGTATAAATACTAAAGCCCGTTAACATAAACCATTGTTAAACCTTTGTAAATTAACTCTCATTGCCTTCCAACTGACCACTCAATGAAGTGATTCGAAAACAATTGACAATCTAGTTAACTAATTAATTAAGTTAACTTTTGTTTTATATAGCCAGACTTAATTATTTATTAATATACTTAAGATGTAGTAGCATTTTTTAAATTATTTTAAGTAATAAATAACAATTTAAGGTAGGTAATAATATTTATTTGTCATTATTTATGTTTTACAAAATTTTGCAAATATCAAGAAATTATGAAAAGCATTACAAATTACATATTGCTGACAATCCAATCATAAAAACTGGCTACTTTAACATAAATTCCAGGATATTCTTGTCGTGCACAACCATAACCCCAAGACACGACGCCTACAAGACGTCCATTAGCAACAAGGGGACCACCAGAATCTGCTTGGCAAGAATCATGGTCAAGTGTTTGAGCACATAGCATGTTGGGATAAATTGTACCAGGCCCATATTTTTTTGCGCATTCTCTATGACCCATAATTTTTAAATCGACTGCTTTTAAACTGTCTTGGATGTCATCGCCACCTTCCTGTAAATAAAAAAGTTATTAATATATAAATATATCATTTTGGTGAAATAAATATTATATTCTTTCAATGTTATTGAATACGTACTTGTGTAACTCCCCAGCCAGAAACTATTGCTACAGTTTCAGACGATATTTCTTCGTTTTTAGGTTGTAAAGGTATATACTTTATTGATTTACCTTTATTAACAAATGCAACCAATTTCAAAATAGCTAAGTCATTTTCAAAAGTACTTGGATTATAATCCGGATGTTTTATTATTTTCGATATATAATAATGTTCTCCATCTTTATGTTGCGTTGATCCTACTCGTACAGAAAATTGAAGAGCATTTCGACTAAAATATTAAATATTTTTGATATTTTTATTTTAAAAAAAATTATTTTATTGTATCGTAATAAATAAATTAATATTTTTTACAAATTTTTATTTTTAATACGTCAATAGTTTTTCAAAATTGATTAATTTTAATTACTAAAAAAAAATAGATAATATTAAAATATATGTATATAAAAAAAAAACTATTTTCAATAAATTTAATATTTTTTTATCATATTGGAAAATTTCAATTGTTTTTAAAAGCAAACAAAAGATTAAAAATTATTATAAAATTATCTTGAAGAAGATAAAAGTTTTGCAATAAATTAATACGTATTTTTTTTTGATAACTTGGAAGTTTCTAGTACTTAGAAATAAATTAATAAACAATAATGATTAAATGATAAACATTTAAAGTAAATTTTAATTATGAACTTGACAGATAAGTTTTACGAAAAACTAATTTATATCGGCCAATTCTACAATTAAAATTAATTTATAATACTGCATTTATTTTTATTATTATTAATTGTAATTTTAAACATTAATTTAATGTTTTAGGCAGTTTAAGGCCCGGTTTCATAAATAATAAATAAATTTTGTTTCAAGTAAATTTAACTTTCTAACTAACACGTTCACTGCCACAGTAATTTTCAGAATTCTTGCCACAAAAACCAATTTAATTTAATCATATTATATTATCATATATTATATTATATTATTATTATTTTCTGTTCATTTATTATTAAATTTTCTGTTTGTTTAAGCCACCCTTGATTTTTATTCTTTTCCCAGAAATCATCTATCCATAGTTACGCTTATATACTACGAATAGCTGCACGAATATTGCGAGTCAAACAATTACGAGTTATCTCGTAGTTGGCAGTCAACATGTTAACCAGCGTTTAGTAAATCTGGCCTAAAATTTTAAAAAATCTTACTTTTGAGCTGATAATAAATATTACTCCTTTATTTTTAATAAATAATAATCTATATTAAAAAACATGCACTTTTGTCACAAACTAAGCTAAAGAGCGAAGTTAATGTTACTTAATTCTTACTTATGAATACAATGAGCGGCAGTTAAAATAGTATTGTCATTCAGAATTGATCCACCGCAAACATGTTGATCGTACAATCTTACGGATGCTTGGTAAGGGTATTCTTCAATATTCACATTAAATCCACCTACTATTCTACCGTCCAATCTTGGAACTCTAGAAGCTATTAAATCAATAAAATACTTATTAGAGGCAGGGCCGGATTAACCTTTTGTGGGGCCCTAGACATTTTTTTTCTCCGGGCCCCCACGGGGCTGAGGATAATTAGAATTAAACTTTCATCAATTAACAAAAACCGACTGCAAGCCGGGCCCTTTGTATGCGGGCCCTAGACATTTGTCTTTTTTGTCTAGGCCATAATCCGGCCCTGATTAGAGGGTGTATTTTACTCAATAGACAAATTTAAGTTGCACAATAAACAAGTGTTTAATTTTTTTTAATATTTTTAATTACATATGGCGTATTATATTAGGTTATAGTATTTAGTTTTTGCTGAAATCGCCATTAATTTATTTTGATGATCTAATTAAATAATTAGTTAATTTTTAAATGAAGAAAAAAGCATTGACCTTTTGCTTAAACAAAAGCGATTTAAGCAAAAACAAAATACTATAACTTAAGTGTTTAATTATTTTTTTGTTTTTCATATTATATTCTGTATGTGACGTTTCCTATATGTACAAATATGTATACCAAACAGAATTTAAATAAGCTTTTATTATTATTATTATTATTATTATTATTAAAACATAATTTAAATATAAAGTGATATTTAATTTAAAATTATAACTGCTGTTGAAATGAGATTTTTACGGGGAGCATGTTGTGTAACTAGCAGGAATCTGGTGCGAAATAGATTAGTGTATGATGAATGTAAAATTGAATAAAATACTGTTACAAAAATTGGTGTTAGTCAATTAAAATGGTTCGGTTATTTTGAGCGAACATCTAATGAACGTTTGATTACAAGAATATATGTGAATAAAAGTATATGTTTACGTGGACGTCTAATGGGTAGATTGAGTAATATAATTAAGAGTGTTTTGCGTGAACAAAAGTTTCCAAGTAGTAGAAATAAAAAAGCATGTGTGAGAGGTATTATAAGTGTGGATAAAGCTAAAGTTGCTTGTCTGGATAGGGATGTTTAGAAAACACTAATTTTGAGATAATGAAAAAAGTTTGTGACATATCATTTTGGGTACATGGCGTGATTGTGAATGTATGTATTTACAAAACAATATACTCGTATATATTGATGCTAGAAAAAATATGAAAATTTATTTCCTAAAAATGATTACATGCATTGAAAATCATTAAAATATTTACATACATATTTACATACATACACTATTCCGAAATTAGTTTTCTCTAAACCTTTCTATTAAGATAAGCAACTCTAGTTTTATCTACATTTATAACACCTCTCATACATGCTCTTCTATTCTTGCTACTTGGAAACATTCGTTCACACAATACACTTTCAATCATACCACTTCATCAAAATAATATAATTATAATGATAAATTTTAATTAAAAATTTGTAAATAAATAAACTAAAAATCTTAATGTTGTCATATTTATTGCACAATTAAAGTAAATATGTATACATAACATTATGAAATATTTTTATTATTTACCTTATTATGTTGATATAATAAAATACAAATTAACGGAATATTTGTACTTACATTTTGCTGTTACGCATATAAACAAAAGAAAAATATAATATTTCATTTTAGTTTTCTGATAAAATATTTTCAGAATAAATCAATTTAATATGATTATAATTCTCATTTCTTGCAACTGATGATATTCATAAAATATTTGACAGAAATTTCTGAAAAATTACATTGACTTTCACTAACATACTGTGTGACCTTCAGTTCAAAGTTAATTAAGAAAAATAATAACTAATCATAAACTAATTTTAACAATTCTTGTCAATCAGGTTTTAACAATAATAAATTAAGATTTGAATATTTATAAATATATATATGTTTATTTTAAAAATACATTTTACTTCACAAACAAATTTACTTTAACTAAAATCTTATTTTACATAAACAAGTATTGTCATTATTTAAAAGATCTGAAAATTGTATTTTTGAATTAGTCAAAAATATTACAAATTATAGTAAAAACAATAAATGAATAAATTCTGATAGTATTTATAAAATCTATATTTATTTTATATTTTGCCAGGAGTGCGAAAGCAAATTATTGTTAATTTGCTTGGGTTGTACACTATACTTATTCTACAACCACATTTACCGAAATTCATAATTAATATTCACATTTATCACATTAGAAACAGTATCTAAGATAGCATCTGAGCTATATGCAACTGAATGTTGTTGCATACGTATTGTGCACGCAGCGTAGTATAATTTATTTGTAATTTTTTTATATATTAAAAGTATCATTAATTATATATATTTTGGAATCATTTTCAATTTTTTGGTAATATGTAAAGCTAAACGTAAAATTAACATTATAATAAGTTGGTAAAACATTTGAATAAACTTTTTTTTAATTAAATGATATTTGTAAATTTATTTTTAAAATACAAATTAAATATTGATATTAGAATAATTATGTGAATTTTAACCAAAGAAAATAACAGTTTTCAACAAAATATAATTTATTAAAACATAAATAATAACGCATTATACAAATATTTATTTATTTTGTTCAATCCATCTATGTAAGTTGGAAACTTTCGAGTAGATACCAGGATATCTTGGACGAGCGCATCCAATGCCCCACGAAACAACACCAATAAGTTTACCATTGGCAACTAGAGGGCCACCGGAATCACCCTAAATAAACACATTAGCATTATGACTCAGATTTTATCGCATAATATATTATTGAAAAATATTTAATTATTTTTGTTATTTACCTGGCAAGAGTCCTTGCCAAGACTTTTAGCACATAACATACGAGCTGTTATTCTGTTTGGATTAATAAATGCTTCTTGACATTCTTTGTGAGAGATTACATCAACATCGACTTTTTGTAGAATATCTGGAGTGTCTTCGTCGTTTTCCTTAAATAAAACATAATATACTTAGTAAATTTTTTTTAATAGAAATACATTATTAATATACTTAATAAAATAAAATTATTTTCCTTAAACCACATTAACGATTTTTTTTTATTTTGTTAACTTTTCGTCACAGTAAGATCATATTTTAATTTAATATACTTAAATAAGTAAATTTTAAAACATATTATTAGATTATAATATTAATAAATAACTATATAGAATCGAATATTTGACCGTGTAATATCGAATTTTTTTTATACAAAAAATCATTTAAGAAACAAATATTTTGTTAATAATCAAATAATATAATTATTAAAAAATTGCAATGCAATTATCATAAAATTATTAGAATTGATATTATAGAATCTGATTAAATAAAAGAAAAAATTTAACTATTTTCTAACTTACAAAAGTAGCACCCCATCCTGAAACAGTAGCAACTGTACCGGCTTCAACTTCCTCATCATTTCCTTGGATTTCAATTGGTTGCACATTATCACTGAATGTCAATGGAACTTCCAACTGTAACAAATTAATATCAATAGTTTTCAATCTCACATTTGTTTTGTTTGTATGTTTATGGTCGAAAACATTACTTTTAAGATAGAAACATCATAATCAGTTGTGTCTTCATTATACAAAGGATGTTGACTGTAATAATCAACTTTGTATTCTTGGCCACCATCAACTCTATCACTTCCTACCATAATGGTCATACGGTCTGGCATCAACCTGAAATTAAATAAATTTAATGTTTTAGAGAGAAAAATAAAATTCTAGATTAGAAATTGACTTTTTGATTTATAATATTTCTACTATAACTATTAATTTAAATATATTATAATATATTAATTAAAATATATATATACTATGGAATTATTGTATAGTACAAATTGTACAAGACAAAACGACCAATTTAAAATAAATGTGTAGAGAACAAAATAGTGTGATTATAAAAAATATACAAAATTTTATTTATTGCATATATGATGTATGATTTAGATGTATTCGGATTGTATATAAAAGTATAAATAAAAAAGGAATACTTTTCATTTTGCAATTATTCAGATCATCTTAATTCTCATTTAGTCCGGATAATCTATTTCTACTGCACATATTTTCAATTTATCAAATTTTCGAAAAATATGCTAAATTTTAATAAATTAGGAACATCAAAATTATGAATTATACTCCATGTAAACAATATCATTATGTATGTTTGCTTATAAAAATATTGAAAAACATCATTTACCCATCAGTACAATGAGCAGCAGTAACAATAGTAGTTTCATCTATAATGGAGCCACCACAGAAATGTTCCCCATAGAAACGGAAAGACACTTGATAAGCGAAATCGGATATATCGGCATCATCTCCACCAACAATTTTCCCACCAAAGTTACGTCTTGGAATCAATCCCTTTTGGGGTAGACCTAAATATCAAAACATATATAAGTACTAAATACTTAATTATTTATAACTTCAATTAAAGATGCTGTTGGAGAAACATTTTTATATTGTATAAACAAATAAAAAAATAATAAAAACACTCAATTTTTAGTTTCTCAATTTTATTAAGAACTTTTTATTGGACAAGTTTTGCAATTTAGCCGATGATTTCACAGCTGAAATTGGCCAATAAGAGTTTTTAATAAAATTGTGAAATTTAAGACCGAGTGTTTAAATTATTTTTTACTTGTTTATACATTAATAATTTAAATTAATATAAATAAAAATATAGATTACCCAAAGCTACTGCAAATAAAGCCAGACACACTGCAATCTTAAACATGATGCCTACTATAAATTAATAAAAATTAATTTGATTTATATACTAATTTTTATCGATATCAATTCTAAAAACAACAAATTAAAAAGCAAATAAAAAATAATAATTTAAATATAATTTTCTTATTGCTATGTAAGTAACAAACTATTTCGGGTAGATAATAAAAAAATGATTAAATAAAAATCACTTGAGCTTAGGTTTTTTTTATAAAAAATAAAAATAAAAAACGAACAATGTAGAGTCAATCAGTTGCTAAATTTGATCAAAGTTTATTAATTAGGTTATGTAAAAAAAAAAATACAAATATATTTTAAATAATTTGAATTTTTCAATTTTTTTAAATAATTTGAATAGATATAAATTTTATAATGTAATTATTTTACTGATTCTGAAAATTTAAATTTATTAAATTTCAAAATTAATATAAAAATAAGTACCAATAATCTTTATAGGAAGATTTTTTTCAAAAAAATTATCGATACTTGACATTGACTTTTTTTAATTTAAAAGTTTGAATCTATTCTTAAATCATATTTATTTTAAATTGTTGTAGATAATGTTAATATTTTGTAATCAAAGTAAATACTTGATTTAATCTCGATAAGTACATTTGTTCTTTGTATTTTAATTAATTTTGTTAAATATAGAAATAAAAAAATATTTAGAATAAAACAGACAAAAAACTAAATGCGCATTTGTTTAAATAGCAGTTAGTGTAAATGATAACGTAATATGACAATTTGACAACAATATTTTTTTTATTTATGTCATTGAAAGTATTAATTATATTAAGATTTATCAAAATGTGATCTTGTAACATTATAAATTCCAGTAATACAATTATTTTTATCAAACTAACTTTGATAAAATAAAAATAACAAATTTTTATTTTGAATTGACGTAAAACAAATATGAGATTTAGCTAACAATCAGATACATAATACGTTGTTAGATTGTTAACTGATCAATAAATCATAATTATACAACAGTAGTGTAAGTTCTGGACGCGGAACTTTACCCACCAACCAAGATGACTTAAACACTAAAAACACATATTGCAATAAATAAAATAAACTAAATAATTAGTCTTCAAATTTAAATTTATTTACTTTTTATTATTCTTACTGCAAGATGTTGTGATATTTTGGTTAAACCAAAATATAGTTATCTGACACCAAATCTCTGCATTTTACAGAATTTAAATATTACGTTTTGATTTCGAGTTTTATTAAAAATTATGTAGCTACTGCTACTATTGTAATGTTTAAAAAAATCTATTGTGGCTACCACAGAACAGACCATATTAAATAAATTTATGGAATAGAAAAATTTATATAATAACAACTACTAGTAGTAATTAAAAATAAACCTATTTACAGAATTATATATATATATATATATATATATATATATATATATATATATATCATAAAAATGTGAAGAATTATTTAGCCGTATCGAAAAATGTTACAAATAAAAATTATTAACTATAATTTGTTTAGCAACTTTTGTTAAATAAATTTTTTCGAAATATATATCTGTTACGAAATATTTGTGAAATACATAAAAGTAACACCACTTCTGGTTGGCATATTTTTACCAAAAGTTGATCAAATTTAGATATCCATCTCCGAAATTTTACTATAAAATTTTATAACAATCCATTTATTCGAATTTGCTCTACACGTGTCTACAGACCGATAAACAAATGAACATCACGCTAAAAACAGTTAATTCGTGTAACTATAAACCTAATTCGTACTTATCTGTAAAAAATCTCAATATGTCAAATTTGTGTATATTTAATTAGGGCTATTTTAAAATATTGCGAGAAGCCTAAAATTTGTAATTACGTTAACTATTCAATTTCATTATCAACTGTTTTCAATGTCTCTAATTAATAGGTCAATTTGTAAAATAATAAAATTGTTAAATAAAATTATTAACTTACAGTTTTATGCAATCAGCTTCAAGTGTTCTTAAAAAAAGTAAAATTATTTTTTTATAATTTGTACATTTTATGATATCTAGTCACGTTTAGTGTAGGTGCTTCTAAAAGAATGGCGCCACTTGGCACAATAAAAATGCATATAAGTATTTAGATGTTTCTGCACCCTTTCTATGCTTAGGTAACGTCGTACACGTCGCAATACATAGACGTACGTGTCAAGTTTTATTATGTTTTAATGAAATGTTTGTTATATGAACTATTTCATTCTTTCATTATATTAATCAAAATCTTTTTACATAGCAAAATCGATTTTAAATTGGAGTGCGTCTTATAGTCCGAAGGTATAATTAAAATACGAATCTTTATACTGTTCAGTACTGTAATAGTACTGAGAATGTAAATGAACTGAATGTTACTTAATACATATTAAATAAAAAATTTGAAAATATCTTTTCTAAAAATTGTCGCATAAATTTGGGGTGTGTTTTATCGTCCGACCGTCTTATAGTCTGAAAAATATGGTAACTGTAATTAAGTGGTAGCCTGAAAAACTTGAACTGAAAATTAATTTTGGTTTGTGTTGTTTATTTATAAAAATAATTTTATTCTTTAGTTCAAATATACAACTAAAACAAAATTATATATTACAATTTGTTACATTAAAAAAATTTTGGTGAAACTGAATGCAGGGTAGGTTATGCTAGGTTAGTTTTTATTTTTTATATTTTTAGAATATTAGTGATTTTGCAAAATTACAGATTATTCTATATTCTTGTGACGCATATATAAAATATAAAAGAAATATATTATCTACTTGTTTTGCTCTTATTGCATTTCGTAAGTATAATTAAAACTTAATCGTCAAACTATATTTAAGTAAATCAACATTACTGCATTTGAATAAAGCTCATGTACTCAATGAAAAATAAAAATGCAATTTAAAAAATTATATATAGAATGTTTTAATAAATTAACTGTTAAAGTTTGAAAATTACTAAAAATTAATGGTTTACAATATTTTAATATTTAAAACAAAAAATTTTTTTTAATAACTACTTAGTAGAAACTAAGTTGATAGTTTATTTATAGTAACAATAACTTAAACACAAGAGGTGTTAAGTGAAAACACGAATTTGCGTCATTGGATTTTTAAAATAGATAATACAGAACATACGATAATATATTATCAGTTTTAGATAATAAAAAAAAATAATTTATTTATTTTAATTTTGTTTTTGCTGAATACTGTAGCATAATTTATTATTATTAGAAATGGCAAGAATAGTAAAAATATATTTGTACGAGATAAATATTTCAGCATCATACATTTTTGTATGTATTAAAAAAATGCTATTTTTATATCTAGTCATTTGAATCGACCGATTCTCCGCCTCTGAACTTAACAGTTACAAGTCGTTTAGCCTTACATGCGTGAACACCAGTCGCACTTCACGTTGCGGTCCGTAGTCAGGTGGTCCGGCTTGAGACCACGACAGGATACTCCGGCACACCATTGGGATGCTACTAAACCTCACAGAACCCTCACACACACGTTCCGCGTGTTATCATATGTCGTTTAGTGTCCGTTTCGCATTCCGGACGTCGTTTCCTCATATTTAAATTAGTTTTTATTGTTTTTTTTTCTCTTTTTTTGTCTTACATAAAGAACTAGTTGCAGGATTTTTTATTGCAGTTTTTTGTTGTTGTTTTGTAGCAACATTATAAGAACTTATGCCTACTAATATATTAGAAATTGTGACATTTTTATGTTATATTAATAGTTTCATTAAAAACCTTATAAAACCACTTTTGCCAACTTTAAACTTATGATAAAAGAAAAACAAAGCTTTCATGACACAATAAATATCAGGTATGACAAATGAAAAGCACAATTATTCTTTGTCACCTGTTATTTCTTGGAAAAACTCAACCTAAAATAAGCAACTTACTTTTCAAACAAAAACCAAATTGTACATTTACACAAAAACTAATTTTCGTACTGAAAGTAATTGTAAGTTTTTAAAAGAAAAAGAAAAACCTAAACAAGTCACACAACGAAATAAATATACGAAACTGTCGAATTATCTAAATTATAAAGTTAACCGCTAAATTGCTGGAAATCTTGTATGTATGAATACGAAATCAAGTCAATATAAAATAAACATGCTTTGAAAATAAAATTTTGCGTGTAATGTCTGATTCGCGTGACACTAAAAAAAAGTTCAAGAACTTTTATATAATTTTATATGTATAATATACCTGTTTCGTATATACATATAAAGACGTTATATTTGTGTTAAAATAATGTGAAAATTTATAATTTAATATGTTATAATTATATTAAAAAGTATGTGTATTTTGTAACATAAAAAAAAATGGCAGAAATACTCAAAATAAATTTGAAACGATATCAAAAATTAGTTGATTTATTTTAAATAAAAAAAACCTCTAAAATATTTTTTATATAAATATATGTCAATTTTTTTAAAATTTAATTTCAATACAGTGCAAAATACATATTTTATTTATCCAAATGTCGAATAGTAAAAAAATATAATTATTAATCTGACACAAACAATTAAAGAACATAATAATTTTTGTAAATCTTAAATAAATAATATCATATAATTTTATTTATATTAAAATATTTATTGCTATGTATTTTAAAATTTAACTGATTTCAAATTTATTTATTTATTAACCGTTCAACATGTATATACCTAATTATCAAACCAAAGAATATACAAGTATTAATTTACATTACTGAAAATATAGTACACAATAAATTAAACTACAAAATAACTTAAAAATAAGAAATAGTGATATCACAGTTTTGAAAAGTAGTAGTTTTGAAATAAAATATAAATATTATTTTAATTAGGTACAATTTTAATCACAAGTCAATACTTAAACTAAATTTATAAATCCACTTATGCAGTGTGAGTTGTTTATGTGACAAATTAATTTGATATTTGTACTAGACTAAATTTTTAATTGTATCAAACTTACATTTATTTATAAAGTGCATTTTTAAAATGATAATACTAAAACACATAATAAAATTATCAATTTTAATACACTTGAAACATATTCTTGTAAAAATACTCATCTTATCTGATAGATTTTAAAAAAGTACAAGATATACAAAAAATAAAAAATAGTTATCAAAAAATTGTGGTATAAAAGATTATTTATTTATTAATTAATGTTTGAAGTGATATGACAAATAAGCGAATATTTAAAAATCGTATTGGTATTAGAAATAATAAATTTAAAATAATTAAATTATAGGAGTAATTTTTAATTTTATTTAAAATTTAAATACATTCATATTCAATAAATAATTATAAATTTGATTTTTTATCTAAGTTTATAATTTTAGTTCCAGTAACTATTAAGTGGGACACGTGGCTCTATATTTTAGATTAGTAATGATTTAGTTTCACAAACATGAAAATCCTCAATAAATCTACAATTTGTAATAGATTTCTAACCACATAGATGTAATCAATATTATTTTAGCGGTACTGTTTATATATCTAGATTTGTTAAAGTGTTGCTCAGAAATTATTAACTCATATAAACACATCAATGCAAAATTCAATAGTACTTAGAGTTATGCGAAAATGTTTTTAATCATTATGATGTATATAAAATATTTTAGGTACAAATTACCTTCAAGCATAATACAATACCAGTGGCCAGAAATTTGAAAAACATTTAGTCAGTAACTGCTTACTTAAAATTTACAAATATTGTTTTCAAAAGTTTTTTTGAGTATCAAAATTAAAATGAGTTATTAAATATATTTACTAGATTTCAAAATAATGAGAGAAACACATAGGCACGTATTCTCACCTCATATGAAAAAATGCTTTTTCAAAAAAGTGCTTTTGACGTTCACTTAAAATAGTTTATTTAAATTTTATAATTCCAAATATAAAAAAATTATCAAATATAGAAAAATTATTTATATTTGATGACAAACAGAAGCAAAAAGTTATTTTAAAATTAATGATAAAAGCACTTTTTCACGAAAAAGTGAGGTGAGAATACGGGCCATAGATTTTGTATTTATAATAATTATACATATACATATAAAAAATTTCATAAAATGTTCATAAATAATTTTCTGTTAAATTTTTTATCTTTACTTATTTTTCCATAAATCTTATAAATATAAATCAAAGGGTAACTAATACGCCATTCTGCACATTTGTACGATTATCTAGATTTCTTAAGAAATTACAATAAAAAAAATTAATTGTCTGTCCAAGCATTTATCACTATCTGAAACTCAAATTCATCTAAATGCAATAGCGAAATTTGCTACCGAGCACAGCAAAACGAGCGGCTCTCGCAAACCAAACCACTATCGTCAACAACAAACTCAAAACCGAAATGCGAACAGCGAGAAAGAGAGATATCTGCCACGTCATCGTAGTGGCAGCATTGGCGGCGGCGGTGGCATGGATCGGATGCCACGCTACTGTCTGTCAGTGTAAACCGTCTCAAACAAGATGGATGACTGCCGAATGGAAATCATGTTTTAGTGGCAGCGCCGTGCGCGCGCGAGCCTCTTTGCCCGCCGAAGATCGGATAGCGAAACGGCATACGGACGGGGAGACTCTGCGCTCGCTGTGCTTTTGCTCCAGCTATCTGCCACGCGAAAGGGTGTTTGCTGCCCTGTCTTGCATCCCTCTAGCTTCTAGCATATACGCACATACGCGAGGGAGGTGTATTGGTTAGGAATGAAACAGTGGATGTCAAACAATTTTCTTTCAATACCTAAAGAAATGTTTATTATTGCTTTATATTATTTAAAATTGTTCAATAATACCTAAACCGCGGTCATTTTTTTTAAATTTAAAAACATAAAATCGTCCTTTTGAGATGTACAAAATATTTTAAGAAAGATAAAGAATGCTATATTTGAATACAAGTTTGTATGAATGAAAAATGTAAATGTAATACCTGTAAATTGAGTTCTTCTCTTGATACAAAAACCAAAATAATCTGTAACAGGAATCCACAGACTACATGTTAAATAATAAATTATTTAACATAAAGAAAGTCAAATCTTCTGTCAACAGAAACAAAGGAAAGGTATAATTTAAAAAAGTATAAAGTCTTATTTAGACTACCCGTTGTAGTTTTACGCAGAAGTACAAAAATTTAACTTTGTGTTAAAACTAAAAGTTTGTTATGTCTTTAGATTGATCAAATTCTTGTTGTTGTAAAACTAAAACCACAGTCTGAATGAGGCTATACAAAATTAGTCTACATTTACAAATCAAGAAAATCTAACCTCTTCGATTTCTGCAATATTAATTTACAAACAGTGCACCTATAGCCCCCCACTGTTTCGGTACTGCAATAATTGCGACACTCAGGCTACAAACAAGCCTGTATCATCTTTAGGGCGCTGTTCGTGCCACTCTTGCGTTGTCATGTTTCCGACGCAGATGAAGAGCTAACCCCCGGAAGCTGAATGACGGCCGGGGGTACAGTGTTGACATGTGCCCAGCTACGGCCACTCTATTGAGATTATAAAGCATCATCACGATACGTGAAGATGCCTGGACATGGCTGAGCAGTATTTGCTGACGCCGCTGTCGACTGCTGCTTTAAAGTTTTCGATCTTGCATAATGAAATTTAATGCTTAACAAGAAATACAAAATAATTTGTAAATTTTATTTACTTAAGTTTAAATGAAAAGCTAAAAACGTTTTATGCATTTACAATTATATATTGGAAGTGTATGTTTTAAATGATAAAATATTGTTAAACGATTTGCAAGTTAACACTTTCGTTAACTTACCAACTGAAAAGCTTTAAATATAGTCAACATAAGTTGTTAAGTTTTATGAAACTGGCTCTTAATATTATACATCTTAATTAAAAATAGCTTATAATTAACTAATCCTACTTTATTTAACTTTTAATGTATATAATTATGTGTGTGTGTGTTAATCAAATTCTAAAACAATTATTTATTTTCAATAAAAATTAATTAATTTGTGCCACACTCTTCTGAGTACATATCGTGATTGTGTATGTATGATAAGAATCAAACTCGAACACGTTTTGAAGATTATTGATTAATGAACTTGAGTATAAGTTGTGAAATATTATTCTAATATTACATCAGATATTTACTTGAATTAAATTTATCTAAAAATCTAATTATAAAACAGTTTTTTTTTTAAATTTATATATTATCAAAAACAGTACTATTTGTTATTTTGTCTATTATCAATATGCTATATAAATAGAAATTGGTGTTATTTTTTGATTTCTTATTTGCAGTTTTTTTATTTTTTTATTTAACGACGCGTTTTGATCTTGCGATCATTATCAAGTACGCAAGATCGCAACGCGTCGTTAAATAAAAAATAAAGAAACTGCAAATAGAAAAGTCAAAAAAAAAACACCATGAATATGAAAGTTCAGGAAAATAAAAACAAAATAAACTAAATAAAAATTATTTTACATATTTATTTTTTAAATTTGTTTTGAATATATGTGTAACTTTAGATAGTAACAAATAATTAATATTAAAATTAACAGTTTAATTTTATTTAAATATTATTTATCTATTTTAAATTTACATGTATTTTTACATTAACAGCAATATTAAATTTTGTGTACCTAAATATAAAACAAGAATTTCGACACTATGATAATTTTAGAACAGAAATAAATAAATAAAAACAAATGTAAAAGTATCTATATATTTTTTTGTAAAACAATATGTATGTCTTCTAAAAACTTATAGCGAACTAGATAGATGCTTTTATTATAGAAAATATTTTAAAATTTAAATTAAAACATAATAATTTAGATAATTTAAAATATGTAAAACTCATTTTCAATTAAAACCAAAATCGCTTATCAAACAACCCTAAACTAACATCTGAAAATTACATTCCACACCCGCAAACACAAAAACTAAGCAACAAAATTCCTGAAACACCATTTCTACTCCCGGTATTGCATCTCATGTCTTGTAAATCCGCGCGTAGACACACAGCCAGCCTTCGCTAAGACATCTTATTTAACAACGGCCTGTTAGCTGTCAGACACCACGTACCATACACAACCAAAACGATGCTTGCTTGTTTTTTGCCAAACGCTCTTTTGTTTTGCCGATGGTGTAAAGTTGTGTCGTTGTCGTTGAATGGTTAACGCTGGCAAAAAACAACAACATTTTCACGCTAAAATGAGATTTTCAGCTGATAAGAACATTTGGTAAGGGTTAAGTGTTGAAAATCAGCTCGAGATCGTTGTATTTACAAGTTGAAAATGTCTTTTAAGTTGTTAATTGTTTTAGGTTTTTGATAATAGTATAAAAAATATTCAATATTTGTTTCTGAACATGCATTATTTATTACAAAATCATTATTACAAAATACAAAATTTAAATATTTTACAAAGTTGCAATATTGCACATATATTTTTTGGATATTGAACCACATTGTGTACAAATATCGTTTAGAATTAAAAATTCTAAGAGTCAGAACGCTAAACTTAACTAAACATAGAATGGACACAAAGTATTTTAAAAATAAGTTAGAAAATATATAAAATATTGTAAAATATTATATTAACTTAATCGTAAATAGTACTAAATAAACGATGGAATATGAAATATAAAAACATAAAATAAATATTTTTTAACAATAAAAAAGTATTGTCATTAGTCACTATTTTTTTTTTAAATTTTAACTTAAAAGTAAACTTACATTACTTTATATTTATATTGTATTTTATATCATTTAATATTTTACTATTGCATTATTCCCCGCACTAAAATTTTAATTTTATTTACACAATATACAAAATCTAACTAAATTAAATTTAAAAATTAAAATTACAAAAATAATATTGATAATTTATATAAAATTAATAATACATTTATTAATAAATGTCAAATTTTACTAGAGCTAATGAAACAAAAACTAACTAACTATGAGAAAAGCAAAAAATATTTTACAATTGGGTCAAAGTAGCCATAGGCGGAGTTTCCGGTTGAGTGTACCAGTTAATATTAACATTTGAATTATAATTAAAATCCATCGTATATTTATTATTAATTCCAGTATTGTTATTTTCATACAAGCAACTGGAATAACTATTTGGATTACCAGTTTCATCTAAACGTTGTCCGCCCAAATTTTCAGAATATGTCGGTAACATATTGTTATTCATCTGGTTAGAAAATTGAGAATAGTTATCAGCACTACCTAGATAAACGGATGGTTCGTTAACATAATTCATTGAGCTAGCATTATTCATGTTTGGCAAATATTGCGAATTCGACGACATAGAATATTGCCCTTGGCAGCTTGGAAATGAATTTACAGGCGGCATGATTACATGTGTTGCCAGATTACTTCTCAAATACGAATTGGATGAAGATGGTGAATGAGACATCAAACGTTCAACAATACTTTGTTGGCTGGGATCAATGCATTTTCTTGGGCGACCACATGCTGAAGAACCGGAATGATTGGAGCAAGATGATAAAGTTGGAGACGTTGGACTGTTAGTATTAGGCGACATGGTTGGAGATTCTACTTTCGTTTTCTGTTCCTTCTTGTATTTCATGCGTCGGTTCTGGAACCAGATTTTGATTTGACGTTCGCTGAGAGATAACTGGCCAGCAAGTTCAATACGACGTGGACGACACAGATAGCGATTGAAATGGAACTCCTTTTCCAAGATGACAAGTTGAGAGCTGGTGTAAGCTGTACGTGCACGCTTAGTTGACTGTTTCATAGATTGTGGACGTGGAGGTTCAACAAGAAATTCTACAAATAAAATAAAAAATATTAGTTATATTAAAAAAATAATATAAAATTATATTAAATTTAAGTAAATTAATTATTATAAGTAATTATAATCTTTAACTAAATAAATTACATAATTTTTAAAATAACAATATATTTAAAATTTATTTAAAAACAGTAATGATAAAAAAACAAAAATAAAGCTGGCTCTGATAAAAGTAGTTTTCGTTTTACTCTAATTAGAGTTCACAATCAAATATTTATGCATTTACGATTGAAGAGTACAAGAATACAATTTTATTTTATGTTTGTATATTTTGTAACGTTGAATGTGATAATAACGGCAGCTAGTAACGGAAGGAATAAAAAAATTTTATCAATTAAATTGTATTAAAATTTTAAAGGTATATTACTTTTTAATACTTCTTAATAATATATTCATATAATATTTCGAATAAACTTTCATCTGTCAGAGTTTTTAATAGAGTTAATAAATTTTGTATATTTATTTATACGAATAATTTCTTCTCTATAAAAAAAATAAAATATAAAATTGTTATATTCGTTTTCCTTAAAAATAAAATGTTTTTATATAAATTTTTTACTAAAAATGGAAGATCTTATTACAATCTTTATAGATCGTAATTGTTGTCTTAAAATTGTTTTTCAGAATATAGAAAAAAAGACGTAAAAATTTGTCGAATCTAAAAGTAAACACAAATAAAATAAAAATAAAAATCGAAAACTCTAAAATAACCGATCATATTTCATCGCGAACAATCTATATATCACTATAGCATCAATCCAAACAGAACCAATATAAAGAATTTGAAATTCACCCGGAAGTATATTTACATTTACTCGCGTTCTGCCTCACAGTTCCATCCGTATATAACTCTTCCCTCCCCTCATCTTTTACGTAACCGAGGCAAACCCTTGTCGAGCTTACACCATTGTGTACCCCCGCGTATAGATAAATATACCCTTTGAACGGCGGATAAGTCAATAAGGGATGCCTTTGCTTCTATCGGCCGAATATCGAAAGCCTTCGCTGACGTTTATGAATAAAACAATAGTCTTAACAGACGGACGGGTCGTCTTTGCGAGATGCGTTTGATTCCCGCGAATAAAAAAGAGAAAAGTTTTCTATATAAAAGCGGGGACGCGACGTAAGGACGATTGCGCGCGAGAGGAAAATAAGTCTTCTGGGAGCAAGGCGAAGTATTGTGAAAAAAACCGTATTTAGAATTGTATTGTTATGCTAAATAGCGCCAAGCGAATAGATGAAGAACTCTCTGGTCGGATCCTCTCAATTCAATTCAATTCGGTTTATTTCTTTTTTTCGGCATAATACCGATGCTTTTTGCTTTTGGAAGTTCAAGCCCAATACTCTATGCGATTTTTCAAATCTCTCAAGCTCAAGTTCGATTAGATTACAATGATATAGTCAGAGAATGGACACTATACATTTTTAATAAATAGCAACCGTTATTTTGTCACATTTCTCACGTTCATTTTAATAAAATTAAAATAAGCTAAAAGTAACAATAATGTAATTTCAATTTAAATTAAAATCAGTATAAATATAATTTACAAAAAAAATATAGTTTTACTTTTATATTTATCTTATGACTGCTGAGTGCAAGTAAAAGGAAAAGTAAACAAACATATTCTGACCACATGGTGACGAGACAAAATGAAATGATGGTAAAGAAACGTTGACTCCTCGTCAAAAACTGACAAATTTATGGTTTAGTTGTTTGGGATAAATAACCTAATCTTATTTTGAGAAACAGGCTTACACTTTATTTTGAAAGGATTATATCTTTAACTACATCAATCTTATGAAAAGACATTTGCCGCCTATTGCGGCTACCGGAGGCGGAGAACTTTACGGAAAATTTTAACATGTGGTGGGAACATTTTCAAATATACTTCCAATTTCAGAAAATTTGCAAGATACTGTAAATTATAAATATTTACATTAAAATTTTATACTATTTGTTAAATAATGATTTAAGAATGAAATTTGATATGGCCAATATATAACTATGTTAATAGAGAATTATTTAAACAATTTACTCAAATATCTAATTTATATAAAATATTTATTTCTAAAAACTAATTGTTATGAAATTTGGCTACCTTTCATTAATAATTTATATATTTTATAATCTGATTACTTATTTTGTTAACTTTGTCATTTGTATAATTTTTCCTGATGATGATATACGCAGAGTATATCAAAATATCGATATTTTAATTAAAATTTATACAAAACTTAATCCTAAAGCCTATTTTAATTGTTGTACAGTTTTGTTTGTTATAGCATAATATTTTATTAATGTCAAAATATGTAAAAAAATTAAAAACTAAAATAAAATAGAGAGTTTTGTTTTAATTAAACAATACAGTGCAATAATTTTTATAAAAAAATATATAAAAAATTATCAGTCATATCTAGCGGTTTAAATATTTTACATTGTTCATAAAATAAAATAAATTAATAATAATTAAATTTAACATAGTTATATTTCTTAAAGTTTTCGATATCTCCATGTCCAAAATATATATCATTTCACTGTCGTTAAAACATCTATCTTTAAAACCGCGTGAAAAAAAGACAGTCGTGGGAACATGGCTACCACCGTGACAATTTACTAGCCTGTTGCATGCGTAGCGGCTCGGGCGATGGGTGGCATTTCACACGCGTGTGTACAGCCCAGCATGCATTCGCTGCTCTCGTATGTGTATCTATGCGGTGACGCGTTTCGCGTACCGACGCGTTTTGTGCGCAAAGCATCGTTCTGCCCGGAATCGAGATGTTCGTCGGTTTTGCTCTTTTAGATTTATTGCGCGCTCGTGAAATAAAAACAAATTCGTTCCGGTTTAGGGAGCAAATCGCATCCTAAATGGATTGCGTCAACGAGAATTTACTACCCGTAAATAAAATATACCTATAGCGGTATCTGTACAATTGAGGAATAGCTAGATAATGTTGAAAATATTGAAATTTGTATAATTTAATGTTTGTAAATTTTATACAGCAATTTTGTTTAATTTTGAAGATCTGCAGATTGCTTGTAATATAATATATATCAAGTATAATTAATTAAACTACTCCAATTAAATAAATTTTTTTTTTTAAATTACAAAGAAAAACTTTAGGAGAAAATTAAAAATAAATATTTATTAAATACTAAATAATTAATATTAACACACTAAAATGATTTTTTTAACAAATAAACTTACATTTATATCATAATAATTTAATTGTGTATTTAGATTATCAAATTTTGTAATAATAACCACCTTCAAATTTTAAATAAAATTGGTTTTAAAATTGCAGTGAATTTAGCATAAAAACTAACAAAATAATACAATCTATTGTGCCATTAATTTATAAAAAAAAAAATATAAAATCAAAATATTTCTTTAATTTTACAACGAAACTATTCGTAGGCTACATAAAATATATATTGCGACTACTATCTACGTCAAGAAATTTTAAATTTTTTATCAACTTTTTGTTAACTAACTAATAATGTTCATTTATTGTTCAAATTAAAAAAAAAATTTAAAAACCTTATTTGTAATAATAACCAGTATTATCATTAATATTATATAAACATGTTTAAACTTATAAATGCACATTAATATTTAACGATTAAAAATAATAACAAATAAACATTTATTAAAAAACTTAAAGCCATTTCCTTGCCACGCATCGATCGCATTTGACCACAACCCCCCTCCGAGTAAGCAGGCCGAAACCGGGGCACCCTAGCGCCCGGTGACAGATGTCAATCAAACGCACGTCGCCCGCTGATGGAGGGCTGACGTGGCGTTACTGTCCGCCATGTTGCAGCCACTTGCCCGCACACATATGCGGGCATGGACATTGAAAATCGTACAGATGACAACTGACGTCTATCAACGAAATGTTAACCAATCCCATAAGCGAGAGACATTCACCGGAAACCACCATAAGACTGTGTTACGGACTAACGCATCTTTGATTGACATTTTTCGGCGAGGAATTTTACTCATAGCCCGAAAGTAGAACTACCGCCATTTTTTTTTTATATTTTGATCTGCTTTTGTTCGTTATGGTTTAATATAAGACAGATGTAATCAATAAATTACAATATTTATAAAAAAATATTTAACATAAAAATAAATTGTATAATCTATGCTACTAATGCTAATTAATTTTAAAATAAAACATTTTTAAGATTTAGTTCTATATTAATTTTAAAAGTTATTTTGCTTACATCGAATAACTTTATGAATGTAACAAGATTATTAAAATAAATAAATATACTTTTCTGAATAATAAAATAATATCAATATACTTAATAATATAATAAAGAAAAAAATATTTTTTCATTAAATTGAACAAATAAGTATTTTGAAAATTAAGGTTAATCAGTATCAAAAACGCCGTGGGCAGCATAAAAAATATAATTTGATAATAGCAAAAATATACAAACGAATAGAATATAACTAGAATTCTAAATTGAAATTAAGTAATTGAATTTAAGTTTGTATATACCTTATAAACTCACTTAAAAAAGGAAAGAAACATAATTGATAGGTTAGCTCAGAATCTTTTGCTAGCAACTAATATATTAAAAATTATAAAAAATAATGTTAATTGAACATAAAACTTAAGAATACTAGCGTATGTTGATACATATAAAATTTAAAAAAAAATATTTTTTTTAATCTAAAATTATATACGAAGTTCAATCGCCCTCAAAATCATTCGTGTAAAACAACGGTAAAAATAAAAAAAAAGCGAGGTAGAAAAAAAATTATATTCAAGAATAATTTTATCATCGTATATCTCGTTTGAATGCTCCCCGATTTTACTGGTTATATCAGTCATGCTATCGACATGTGAGAACTTTATACACCCGAACGCTTGTATAATAACTTTTGTGAAAAATGATATTTACAGTCAATGAAAATATGGCTGAATATTGTTTGACACTATTCGTGCGTGACTAACCAAGATTTTCGTGAGAGAAGAAATATGGCCGAAAAATAAGCGCCATTAGTGAATGTATAATTTCATTCTTTTTTTATTTGATGGTAATCTATTATTTTTTTGTTTTATCTTTGAAACACCACTTTTGTTTATATAAAAATTATATTTAAATTTATATTAGTAATTATCTCAAAAAACATTTAAAATTATCACTGCATAAATTTGCTAACAAAAAATTATTTAATTAACATAGAAACTATTATTAACATAGCCCTATGTGTGTTAGTGTGTAGAATCTCATATATTATGATTCTGTGTAATCAACTAAAGTAACTTATTTGTTATAGAATGATATACAAGAAACAAACACAAGAATATTTTTGTCAACAAATATCAATATCAAAAGAACAAAGAAAAATAACAGAAAGGAATAACATTAAAATTTCAGAATCGTGTGAAACTAAGCATACTCCATCTATGTAACATAGTATTAACTAATTGTATTAGTTCGTGTTTTATACTTTATGCATAATTAAATATTGAAACTAGAGTTTTAGAATTCTTTCAACAAACATATTTAAATATTTAACTGATATCTTTTAATTAAACAATAAATATTTATTTCAATTATTATTTATGAAGTTATTCGTATCACAAAATATGCAACTAAATCATTTTTATTTTTAAATAAATTAATAATTTTAAAAAAACATTGATAATAATTTGATGTTTTCAATAAAAATTAAATTTATGTGTAACAGATGAGAAGACGTAACGTATAACTTAACTTGTTTTGTTAAAATAATTACCAGAAATATTTTAATATCAAAACAATGCCTGATTAAACAAATATACTATTGAGCAGTAGTTAACATTGATTCACTAGAATAAAACAAAAGATTTTCAAAAAATAATTTCTATTTAAAATGTCAAAATTTATCAGCATAACTGTCATTCGAATATCGCGTTATCCGTTTTGTGAATAAGGGTCAAACGTCATCACGGCATCGATCAATCAATTTCCATTTGACCGAAAACACACAAGCAATAAAATTCTACATAAAGATTTGTAAAATTTCGAACAAAATTTAACCTACATTTATTTAATAGTTTACCCCCAAATCTAGTTGCTTCTGTCATTTACTTTTTAAATATTTAGTCTCGACGTTTTATCGCAACGTAAACACAATCTTAAGAATTCTGACAGAATCATTTAAAAGAACAGAAATACAAAAATGAAAAATGAACTTTTGAAAAAAAACTAGATTAAAATTAAAGTCACTGGTCAAATAGCACGGCTTTGGTTTGTTTTGACTTAATAAAAAATCGTTATTACTTAATTCAAAAGAAAAATTGAATCATTTAAAAACAATATTAATTGCACAATACGCGTTTTGACAAATTCTATGGAAAATAATCTAAATAATAAATTTTATTAATTATTAATATTTATGTTATTCAACGAGCATAAATACTATAAAGTACAAATTTTTTAACAATTGAAATTATTAAAAAAAAAATATAACATCAATCAGTGTAACAAAAAATAATTAAATAAAATTTGGCTTTAATAAAAATATACAGAATTCAAAAGCTTTTTTCATTTAATAGAATACGATACTTTTTCTATAACTATACGAAATAAAATTGAATATTTTTAATTTAACATTTGAAATACAATATTGTAATTGACTAAAAATTATTGAGTAATCATCTCAAACAATTTTGATTTTAAAAAAGTTTTGCGTAATAATTCAAAAACTCATTCACATAAACAACATATCCTATCAAAAACGCATGTATATATTATTATATACATGTTTAATAAAATTCATTAATAAAATATGTGTACATACCGCCTGTTCCAATTGGTGAAGAATTATTGCTGTATGGCTTACTGCTAAAATTTGTATTGGGAAAATTCATCTGTTGATTTTGATGCCAGGAATTTTGTGCAAAAGCAGTATTTGGAATGCACTGTAAAAATCATGGATAAATTATTACAACCTTCATATTATAGCATAAAAAAACATTATAGCCCGGTTTCATATATTTTATAAGTACTATGTAAGTAAAAAGTATTTACTATCAATTGTTTAAATAATATATAAGTATATAATAATATTAATATTATAATATATAAATAATTGTTAATACGTTTGTTTATTGTTTATGAAACCGAACCTAAAACGTTTAAAATTACTATAGAAATTTAATATTATTATAGAAAAAAAATGTTTATTTTATTTCAAATAACATGTAATCGGATATATTGCAAGCAAAATTTCTGTATTTTTGCATTAAAGAATTGTACTTACTGGTAGATGATTAGAAGAACTGTACATATTTCCAGAGGTAGTAGAAGTCGCTGGCAAATTAAGTCCATTCGGATAAAAAACATCTTGCTGTTGTTGAAAGCCATTCCCGTATGCAGAATACGGAGGTGGTGATCTGGATCCAACCGAAGACGGTGACAAAGACTCAATTATCGAATCGTCCAAATGTTGAGTAACGTTTTGAAGATCTGTATTAGCATCAATATCGTTCACCATTGCGTTTGCGTCTTGATATTCACAATCGATCAGATTCATATTGTCACTACACGAAACGTCTTCACTGTTAGATTTACTACAAGTATTTGAGCTGTGAGTTTTGATGTTAGGACTTGTCGAACGTGACTGAATATTATCCAGCTCGGGCCAGAATTTATCAGTGCTGGACGGTAATGCATCTTTGTTTATTTCTGTTGTTTGTGCCATTTTTTCACCAATCGGTAGTAAGTGGTTACTGTTAATCCGATAACGCACACCCCTTTCAGGTAAATTCACAGAAGATTGAAAACCACTGGTCTTACGTCAATCGGGATTAAGTACCGCACGACAACAGGTTGAAAAGAGATAGATTATTATTGTGACAACAAATTTAAAAATCTTTTTTTTCTAAGCTAAAAAAAAGACAGAACAAACTTGTAGCGTCGTTTGCCTAATTTACAAACCAAGTCAAATATTTGAAACTTACCTTTAAAAAATTATGATCTAATAAATATTTACAAATACAATTAATATGCAAACTTGGTGTGAGACAACTAAAGCATTTAAAATTAAAATAAAGTTGTCTCTAATTTCGTGGTTAAAAGTAAACTTTCTTGTAGAAAATGTACAGTCATTAATATAATGATTTGTTTTAACAATTTCTAGAAAAGTGGGGAGAAACTTGATACTAAATATACATTGTGAGTAAATATATTAAATATTTATATATTGCACATCAAATAAACTTAATATTTAAATAATTATTTCAGAAATAATAAGTAGATTAATAGGTAATACTATTATATAATGTGATAATTTAAATAGATCATTGTCACGTTCATTATTTGTTAATTTAATATATATTAATGAATTTTACACACTGTAGTAATAATAATTATAATACAAATTAACACTATTTCTTAATGAAAATATAACATAATATATTGTAATGATTTTTGTTATATTTCTTAAATTAGTTATAATTTCAATTACATTTTTTTAACAAAAAAATGTTTTCTGCGATTATACTAAGAGTTATAATATATATTTTAATTTCCACTTAATCAAAGTAAACTAATATATAATTAGAAAATTTAATAAATTTTAAAAAAATGTATTGATTCTGCCAGGATTCAAACCCCGAGAAAAGCCAACACATTTTTCCAAATTTATTAAATTTTCTATTTATATACTACTATTAGTTAACTGCGATTACGTAAAAAATTAAAATATTTGATAAAAAAAGAATAAATAAAAAAAAAAATTTTTTTGGTTTCAATTCTCATATTTTATTAACATAAGAGGTTTAGATATACTACACATAAACCTTCGTCTAGTAAATAAATACAAATGACAAATAAACAAAGACAACTTAAACTATTTTTATTTAAAAAAATAAATTTCGAAAGATTTTTTTACTTTATTCAGAATAAATTAATTAAAAAACTAAATATACTAAAAAAAATGCGTAATTAAATTATTTTATAAATTAAACAATTACAATAAATGCAGCAATTTTTATTTTACTAGAAATTTATAAAATTGTAGAAATTTTTTTTTTAACAGTGCATTGAAAGATTTATAGTTATTTTATATCTGTATTTTAGCAATGTTAATTTAATATTTTATTTTATGTACTAATTAAAAATAAAATATTTATTCATATTAATAATTTATTTTGGTTTTGTGTTATGTACATTCATAATACTTAAAGTAAAATATATGTGTATTTGAAACATGCTGTATATATATAAAACATATATGACAAAACGTCACTTGTCATGTCATATATAGATTGTTTGGAAATTTCGATAGGTGGAAAGCCAGCTAGCCGGACATTCCTGTCACAAATATAAACTTTTATCAGCTAAACCACATCAAAACGCCTACGGTTATTCAACTACATTCAAATTTCAAATTGTTTGTAGTTTTACTTACGAATATTACATATGTATATGTGTATTTTCAAGTTTAGAATTTTATTAAAAATTTCATAAATTTAAACAATTGGAATTGATAATTTTAACAAAAATCATTACTTAAAACAAAAATAAAAGATCCCGGGTTTAAATCCAAGCAAGGTCAATGCATTTTTCTTTATTAAAAATATTAACTGATGATTTAATTGTTTCATTAGAATTAAGCAAAAACCTAAACCTACTATAACCTAAAATAAAAAAGCTTTCGGATTAAGTTCTATATACATTTTATTTAAAAATTGACGTTTTGATATACTGTACGTATATCATCATCCTGATGCTGATATACGTAGTGTATATCGAAACGTCGATTTTTTAAATAAAATATATAGAACTTAATCCGAAAGCTTTCTTATTTTAATATAATGAGTTCTGAAACAATTTTACTATGTTATTACTTAAAATATTAAATATATACCTAATAATAATATTAAATGTTATATATATATATATATATATATATATATATATATCAGTCATATGTCTAAAATTAAATTTCTATAAAACAAACATTTTTAATTATAATTTCTCTGAAAAGTGTTAATAGTTTATAAAAGAATAAAAATAATCGTATATAAAATATCAAATGCGTAATATTAAACAAGAATGTCATTTAAAAAAAAATATTTATGTGCACGAAAAGTATTTGTTGTACAAAGATAAAAATTGTATTTTTATTTTCTTTAGCAATGATTCTAATGCAATATTTTTCAATTTTATTATTTTCTTGTTTTTCTCCAAACTAATATTCTAGTGTGTAAACGTTTTGTAACTTAATTTATAGATTTTAAAAACATGTTTATCAACAAATATTCTTAGAAGTACAATAGACACCCAAAATACAATATTTATATACTTAAAGTTAATTATTTTATTACCTGACTTTTATAACGGTAAATGAAATTATGACACATAGTTTGTACAAAACAGTAGGAATAAGTTTTCAAAGAGTAAGGGTATGTTCTCAAAATTACAGATTTTAATTTAATTAAAATTTATAAAAGTAATAATTAATTTGTTGTGATATTAAATAATGACTTGACACATTTGATGCAAAATTAATGTTAAGTATAATTTTAGTTATTATGTATTATGTTGGGCCGAATTCTATATTTCTATTTATTTTTAATCACAGAAAAAAAATTAATTCAAAAATATATGTGAAGTTACGTGAAAACTATTCCTAAATGTTAAATAATTATAAATACATTATATGTTGTATATGTATAAATCTAGATATAGGTAACAAAAAACAAATAAATCAAAGTTCTTAAAACTTAATATTCATATATTTTAAAACTCTACTTATAATATAAACAATTTATTAAACCATATTTTTATTTAATTTAACTATATTGAGCAAAACTGACTAGCTGTTACAGATATGGTAATAAAATATGTATATATATTTATAATCATACATTTTTTTTGCTGTAACTTACAAATTTTTTTTAAATATTTTGGTTTACGTTATAGAAAATTTTTCTTATTGCTTCCTATTTTATATTCATACAATTTTTATTCTTTAATGGTTAGTTTTTAAATCAGTATGTGATATCCCTTTTTTCAGTTAAGGTCAAAATTTAAAATAAATATGCACGTATAATTGTAAAACAGTTGTTAAAATATACATTTTTATTTGTTTAAAATTATAAAAATTTTCGTATTAAAACATTAAATACAAGTAAAAACTTAGATTTCAGATAAATATATTAGTAAGAAAATACAACTATTGCATATTTTCATTAGAATATCATTAAAAAATCTAGCATTCCGCAATCATTACAAAAATTGTTTTCATATTTAGCAAATTAATGCATTGATAACTATCACGTAATTTGTCTCTACTTCCAGACGAAAAACTAATAAGTCCGATAATTATGCTGCAATTTGCATTACGTCAAGTTCATTTACGTGTTCGACAACAACCTGTCCGCACTTGATGACGTTACTATACCGTACCGATGATCCTTTGGCTCGGCAAGTTTTAGAATCGTCGCCATACCACGTGCCTAAGAATTGATTGCACGTGGTGACAGACAATAAGGGCTTATTTGCATTTTGTAGATACTTTTTTCCTGGCTCGCTTCGTCTTATGTTAATCCCGAAACCAGACGAAGCTTCCAACAAACTATTGTTGATGGGGGCAATAAAATACTCAAATCGGATATTTTGTGGTTTGGGAAGTAATTTTTATACTTTTACTTGTAGATTATAAATTTTAAACTACAAAGTATAAGTTTGTAGTTACACATTTATCTTTGCACTATAGTAACAAATTAAAATTCATATAAATATGCAGTCTGATACGTATTCTTCGGTTCTAATTACAGTTTTAACGAAATGACAAAACTCAAAACTCGTTTTCAACAGGAAAACTAATACAAACAATAATAATATTTTTTGTATCAGTTTTCCTGATGAAGACGAGCGTTAAGTTTCGTCGAAACGTCAATTATAAATAAATTTTAATACAGAACTTGAAGCTAAAGCAGTTTTATATTACTTGGAAAAAAAACAAACTATTTTATCAAAAATAAATAAATAATATTTTTAACCAATTTTACTAAAATGTATGTTCATTGCAAATTCCAGTCGGCTTATATTTTTATAATCTCAAAATAACAAATAACAATAACTACTCTATCATTATTATAATTATTTAAAAAAAAAATTCTAATAATTTTATTTTAATGAATGCATAACTAAATACTTCATATGTAATTATTTATTTAAGCTACTTTAAATCAATGTAATCTACAATGTTTCCGAAAAAACTCACTTCATATCTCTAATTCTCCAGTACAAAATCTAAAAAAAATTCCTGATCCTGAAAGCGTCTTCAAGTGTAAAACCCAGAGCAATAATCCTGGAAATTTTCTTAAGCAGCATTATACATTTTAAAGTAGAGAAGATTTAGAATAAACGCACTTGTACATATCTCCTTAATACTATTCTGCATTTGAAATCCTGCATTTTCATTTAGTATTAAGCTATCGCATTTGAAATATGTACGCTAAATCCGGCCGTGTTAGTCTTAGGAAATACCCAGAAAAAATAAATACTTTCTTTTCCTTTTGTTGTTGCATAAATCGAAAAACTTGTACCATGTTATTGTTCACAGTATGCGAGCATTCATTATGAATATGCTGTAAAATAGTATCGATAATACAAATAATTATTATTCAAGTAAATATTAGGTATTCTCATTTGGATTATAACAGTGTACATTACACATTTTATACTGAAAACTTTTGTTTTCTTTTTTTTGCTGTATGAAGATAAAATTAATTTTATCATTTTTATTTTGTTTTAAAATGTGAAAATATTAATATTTTTCAATTAATAAAACAGATATTTATTTGATCTAATTGCAAGCATATTTTCAAAAGTTTAGTGGTGATAATAATTAATTAATAAAAAAATAATTAATGTATTAAAAAGAAAGCACTACTTTAAGAAATTGTCCGAATATCACTTTTCTAATATCATCTCTGTTAAAGATACTTTCTTTGATATTATATTTACAAAACGATAATTTTCGAAACAGAATTTTTTTTTTTCTAAAATATAGTTCATTAACAATTTGTCATACAAGAACATTAAATACAAATTTATTTCAATTAAATTATTAATTATATACAGAAACAAGACAAATTTGTAAATAAAATTTGGCTTCGATTAATTAAAAAATCTATAAATTTTACGATATAGTTACTTATTTGTTACCTAGTTAATTGTTTCTATGTTCTGTTATTTACTGTAACTGTTATTTGTATCATTTTTCCTGAAAAACAAAAAAACGAACGTTGAGTTCATCAAAACGTTAATTATAAATAAATATAAATACAGAATTTTTACCTAAAGCAGTTTTATTTTAATATAATGAGTGCTGATAGATTTTTTACTATGTTAAACTTATAGAAAGTTAATACTATAATATAAAAAAAAATTATAAGTAAAAATCAACCATGCCTTCCGTCTCAGACCACAGTTCTCTGTTGCAGTTTCCTGACATATGCTTTTATCTAAATGAAAACGCGCGCAACGCCTCAATTTTCATTTCCTGGCCGACGCGCGAGATACTTATCCTGTCGCAGGATGCGGCCCTGATCGCGTCCATTGATACTTGACGACGCTGTGCGCGCCCGCTTCGTCCCAATTCTCGACGGGAAGCGTCGACACCGATAGCAGCGCCCGGAATGGATTGCCGCGTGATTTGTAGACGGCGGTTTTGGCAAGATTGGTTATAGCGAATTGAGTTAAAGTCACTTTCAGTTGAATTATATCTATGTTAAGATTAGTTCTAGTTTCAGATTTTAAAATAACTCTAAGTAATTTAAAAAAATTAAGTTTCAAAAATAATTTTAAATATCGTATTTCAGTATTAAAAATATATACAATGTTCTATTTAATATTTATAATTAATATTAAATATTAACAACTTAAATTGTTAATATTCCGTCTGAGTTGACTGAGTTGAGAAAAATATCTGTCTAGTACCGAACTCAAATATCTATATCATTTAATTGCATTAACTTTTTTAAAGATCGTCAACAAACGTATAAATTTCTTGACAATTGAGAAGCATATAGAGTTAAGTATGTTTACTACCATAGTCAGTAAAAAGTTTTTTTAACAGCGCCTAAGCACTAAAAGTAACAAAAACAATTTAATATTTATACACACATACTCAATCACGCTATGTACCCAAAAGAGTGTGGCACAAACTATTTCTATTATCCCGAAATTAGCCTCCTCCAAACATCTCTAAGACAAATTTAAATTTATTTATTATATTAATTAACAGTAACGTTTAGGCAATTTAATTAAACATTTTTTGTCATCTGCGACGATGAAAATACTACTATTTTTACTAAGGTAATAGCTATTTTAAAAATATAAGTACCATAAAATTACTATTTAGTATTTTAATTGCTAATGTAAAAAATAATCAGTCGTAGGGCAGTAGTAGCGTGTTGGATTTGGACCTCAAATATCCGTGGTTCGCGGCCACGTTCACACCAGAAATTAATATTAAATATTATTTTTGATATTAAAAGTTTGTATCTACTGAACTGATATCCTGATATATATATATATATATATATATATATTAGTTTTAGTGACTGTCATATATTTATGTCATGTATTTATTTTTATAATTTTAACTCTGCCATTTGCCTGATGAAGGAAATAAATTTTTTCCGAAAGCTTGCACTTTGAATTGAGTTGTTTTTATTTTTGACTGAAAATCCCAAGAAACTAATAATATATATATATATATATATATATATATATATATATATATATATATATAGTCGAAACCCACTATAAATTGGCAATTAACAATGCATTGACAATGCAAGTAAAATTGTTAAGAAACTATGTTCAGCTTCTCGAGCATATAGCCGCGATGTTTCACCTAGGAATTACGGGAACTGATGATGAATGTAAATAAAAGTAAATAAAATCTTTTAGTACAATGAACAAATAAATTAATAAAGAGAACAAACTTTTGCTGAATATATTTAAAATATATAAATATTAAAAGTAACACATTTTCTCAATACATTTTAACTATGGCTTAAAAAGGATAAAATTCATTTATAGAAAAACCCAAAAATAATAGAAATTGTCAAAAATCACGTTCTCAAAAATACAATGAAGTGTTAGGTATATCATATTTAAAATGTTGATAAAAATTTTTCTTGATATATTTGTTTGGATACCTAAAGGCATGTTTGGTTATTTTGTTAGTAAAAATCCCCGACACGACGCTAGATAATAAACAAAAAGTCGTTGAAAAACCTGTCTTTTTTCGATAAATATGATTTCTGTTATTCTAGGAATTATTATCAAGGTCGTCTCGATTTTACTGTATTACCAGTTTATGAGTGTTTTAAGTTTAGAAAAACAAAATCTATATTTATATTTTTATTGTTTATATTTGGATTATTGCTATTTCAAATAGAAAATTTTTTAAATATGAAACATTATTGTAAAATATATCTATAGAATATATAAAGTTAATCTTTAATCCATCAATAAAATAATAAAAATTTGATAAATTCAATTTTTATATTGTCTAGTAAAATATAAATCTCTCTTTGTTTACACTATTATTAAATTTAGTTTATATATATATAGCAAAATTTTGTACAGACTTTCTGTTATGTGTATGTATAATTAATTTAAGTATAAGTTTAAAATGAATAAGTTCAGTAAATTTAAGTTTAACATTAAGTGTAATATTGATTTTGATTTAAATAAATAATAATAAAAAAGACCCGAGCCTAGTAGGAGCTATTATTATTTATTAATACTTAGTTTAATTTTAAACACAATCAGTGATTCATAAAATAAAAATTAAATATGTATTTCTACCCATTAACTACAAAAAAAATTATATTATTTTCAATATTTTTTTTAAATAAAAAACACATTTTTATAACTTATTCTGTAGTTCGATAAATCCACACAATTAAAACAATTCCGAGCTACATCAAATACACTTAAGCATTACAATAGCATTTCATAGAAAATAATTCACCGATCAAGTAGTGCATGTGCCGAGGGGGTATATTTCTCTACTTGGGGGAACGGAATAGTAAAGCAGAATATCTAGGCAGTGACGTAACACATTCACCCCCCCCGAAAACGGATGCGCAACGTGGCCATGTTGAATGATATATGGCGCCAGTTAGAAGATCGACGTTAGCGGCCATCACTCAAACACTTTACCCTAGCTCAAATATACGTTCCTGCTTTCCATCTTTGTTTAACATGCACTGCATTACGAATTTATAGAATAGGAACGTAGGTTGGAGATCGATGCTTGTTGACAGATACAACGGTTATATTAATTCTTTGTACGTAGCCCGCGCGCTTGTATAAAGTGTGTTAGTGTGATGTTTTAATATTCCGACAGATTTCTGTCTTTGGGACGAAAACCGATGTTTGTCGTATGATTGATGTGATTTATCTTTGTGTTGTTGAGATTTTCTTGTTGCGGTTCCTTCTCAAATTGTTTTTTGATAATAAATTTAATGTTTTTTATTCGTTTAAAACTTTTGAGATAGAATTTCAAATAATATTGAAAAAGCATTTTTATTAACTAATCAGAAGTTAGCAATTAATTCTATACCTCGCCATACTAATGTTTTGCTTAATAACTAAGTTAATTGACAGAGTTTGATGCAAATTATTAAAAAAATATAATTTTGTTAAATAACTTCTTATCTAATAAAGATTTTTTGATAATTCATGTTAGTATAACTATATAATATGATTTAGTATTAACATAACTCTTGGCCAAACAAAATTTGAGAAATTAGTAGATTAATTTTCAAAGAAATTAAATCGTTAAAATTGCAATTAATTAAAAATGTAAATATAATGAATAATATATTATTTGATAGTTTTTATTAAGTACAAGTTTTGTATTACTAGAGATTTGAAAAATATTGAATGATAATATGAGTAATTAGTAGAAATTTTAAAATTTTTGAGTGCCTTATTCAAAATCATTTTTTTCATATTTTTAATAAATATTTAGTGAAACAAAATTAGTACAAAACTAAAAGAAGATGTAAGCTATCGAGTGTTATAAACCAAATTAAAATTCGCTAATTAGTTTATTAATTATTAAGCAAAACATTTGTATGGCAATGTATATGATTTATTGCTAACTTCTCAAGGGTTTTAATTAAGCGGCTTAAATTTAAAATTATTATACTATTAACTTGAAATAACAGTATATAATATTTTCAAATAATTTGTTGAAACAATTAATAAATTCAATAAAAATATTTTTATAACGAATAACATTCATGTTGTTTATAATAAAATCTTATACGAGTATACCAAATAATAGTCCAGTTACAACTACATCTACTTAAGTAATTTTTCTTCGTTTTTAATATCCGTAATATTATTATTAGCCATTATATGGAATTTGTTATATTTCAGTATCAAATATACGAGTAAATCTCATGGGAGGTTATTGGAAGATATATTGCTTTCATTTTTCATTCCCATTTATTTCGACAACATAATTCTGTATTATTACTATTAATGTTTTTAATTATATAATAGTACTTAATAAATGTACTATAATTTTTCTATCTACCAATATTAAATTCTGTTTAAAAGAAAAGTTTTTATAGTTACTGATATAATAAATTATTAGTTACTTCAAAAATATCGCTAAATAAATAACAAAATGTAACATAGTTATTATACAAAAGTTAACTTAAAATTGTATATAGTGTGTCTAAACAACATAAACCCGTTAATTCAAAATTTGATATTTATAGTGTATAAAAATATTTAATTCATCATATGATCAGAATATGAAATATAATCATAATAATTTGTAAAAATTTTTGTTAACATCTAAGAAAAAAGGATTTCTCTTTATCCAACAATAATTTATAAAGCATACGATTACAATATCATTTCTATCAAAGTAACAGTTTATATTGCTTGTAGGTAATAAATAACTTTTTATATAACCTCAACCAATTTATGGTTATCCAAATATTGAGGCTTGAAACCACAATAGCCTGCAAGTTGCGGTCAAGAATTATGGCTAAATAATAGAATTGGCTAACAGTTGTTCACGCCATCTACTGGCACATCATCTTGTCCATAAACCACTTGATTTACGACACAAGAATAGACAGGGTTGCTCAAGCTAGATTTCAGCTAGGTCGAGGGCGCCTGCTCGTGAATTCTCGCCGAACTCAACGGCACCAGACACGCTTTATCCTGGCTATGTACACAGGATTTAGGATTTTGTTCCTGTAGTAGCTGTTTATTGTTTGCGTAACGAAACGGATTACGTTTTGCTGCGTCTGCTGTAACTTTTTTATGTAATAGATATGTATGCGGAGTTAATTTTTACCGACTAGACGTGTTAATATTTTTACCAGACAAATTTGACTTCTATTGTAAACAGTTTTCAGCTCAGACTGATTTCTATTAATTGCAAGCGACAGACGTAGCTTTACATTTACTTGCTTATGTATCTAATTATGATATTTAAATTTTTTAGAAGCATTAAAACAGTGTTTCTCAATTTTTTAAATCAAGAAACTTATAATGTGCTTCAAATTTGAATAAGTTCTTATTTAAATTAATTAATCACATTTTTGAATGTATATATATATATATATATATATATATATATATATATATATATATATATATATATATATATATATATATATGTATAACATTTATTTCGTTTTTAACTTCCAAAATAAAAAAGATATATTATTTTATATACTTCTATAGAATAATTTTTTTCAAATAGAATACTAATAACTGCGTATTTACTTAAATATTTACCTAAATTTTAAAATTCCGATTTTTTTTCTGATCTCTCATCCCTAACGGTAAATACTAAAATCTTTAAAACTAATAAAACTTATTTCTAAGATTTTTACATTTCTTTGAGTTCAGTTCACTCGAACAACACCTTAAATACTCAAACTACAAACTTTATTTTCTTAAACAATTCTAAGAAGAGTATTATAGGTAGATAAATAATATTACTAAATCAAAATTTTCAAGTATAATAAAATTAACTTTTTTTGAAATGAACACGACATATGGACAGTTTACAGGAACCCCTAAATTTATTTTGCAATGACCGCATCAAGCTAAATGTAATGAATTAAAGGGGTTTCTTGAAATCGCTGTTATACATCGGGTGTGCTGGTTCTACAGTCGTCTTTGCATTGCTGCCCGCTTGTAATTAACTTGATTAACATCGTCTTGTCTAAAACGATGTTTAGGAAATTAGAATGGGTCTTGTTATGAAATGATTGCAATCTTCTCTTTTGAATTACTATACGTAGTTTTCTGTCTAGTAGCAAAATTATATTGCAAATATATAATATTAGTTTTTAATTTTCGTATTTTTGAAACACATATAATATAATTTCATGCTTTTATAATATAGAATATCATAACAGTATATAATAGGTACATAATTTTTTTATTTGCAAAATGTGATATTATCAATAAATATTAAACATTAGTTTACGTTTTTCACACTCAAATTTGTAATATGTAATAGGCCTGATTTCAGAAAACATTGTTATATTGTTAACTTAATTATTTTAAAATTAGTCAATGAAATATTGTCAATCATTCTAATGATATATTTGTAGCCAATTACATATGATTTTTTACTTATTTTAAAAATAAATAAAATTGAAAATAATAAGTTAAATAAGCAACTAGATTTTCAAGTCTCCTCGAACTGCTTTATTAATTAATAAGTGGGTAAGCTAACGAATTAGTTAATCAGCATTCTTTCTAAATTCAGATTTTTCATATCAAAATCTAACAAATACTCTCAATAGTCAACAATTTTTTTTAAAAGTTAGGTAAAAATACATAAAATATAAAATAAATAAATATAAAATACCCAAATCATATAAATCATAATGTCAATAATAATAAGTAATTTAAAATAAATATATATATATATATATTTCACATCCATGTGTTAGTTTAACAAAAAGTTTTTAAGTTTTTAAAGTTAAAATCTGAAACTATATTTGTGAAACTGATTGTAACGTAAATGTAATTTGAAGTATTTTTATTAGATATTTTTGTCATTACAATAAAAAAATAATAATTACTGATATATAAATTCAAGTACTTTTGTTCTGATTAAAATAATAATTAATTCTGAATAAAGCTAGAAAAATAAAAAAAAAAACATTTATTGGAATAAAATAATATTAAATTATGTATGTAGAAAACTTATTTAAATATATATTTCAATTACACATATTAATTAATTTAACTAATTGTTAAATATTGCTTTATATTTTTATCAAAATACTTAAAACAAGTCCTACCATCTATCGGCAAACATTCACACAAATCCATCCAATCTTCAAACCAACTCAAGTCACGAACCTTTCTCAAAATCCATTGAAATTCCAACAAAAATAGCAAGCAACTACATTCTGAAAAAGAAATAATACATCCAGATATATCGACGTGTTTCATCGCATATTCGACTAAGAAAAAAACAATTTTACATATCGCACACAGCGTCACGGTCAATGCGATGAAACGCATATATTTTTTTTCAGCTTGACGACCGCAAAAAACTGACCATATGTGACCACATGACGCCTAGGCGGCCAGCCCAGTCAGCTGCCAGGGGGGGTTGCACACGGGGTTGCAAGGCCTCCATCAACGATAATCGTTCGACGGGCGCTGAGTGACTCCCGCTCGGGCAAATGATGGTACCATACGTTACCACGGGTAACGGCGGGAGCTCCGGTACAATTTAAGGGTAGGAGAGAGAGAGAGTAAGGGGATGAGTTAACGTTATGGGTTCTGATGTAGCTGTGATATGTAGAGCATAGTCTAATGTATTTTTATTAAATATGTCCGATATGGTGAACTGGACATGGGTTTTTAAATATTAGGAGATAGAAGTAGATTTTCGGTTTTGTATTTATTAGTGCAAGGTAGATTTTTGTGGAGTAATTAATGTTTACTTTAAATAATTCAAATCTGTTTTTTTTTTCTTCCAAAATAATTTTGAAAACAAATTCGGTATGTTATTTTTTATATAATATATTAAAATGTTATTACAGGCTAAACCAGAACATTATTTTTTACTAGTTTAATTAATTTCGTATAAAATTCATACGTTTAAAAATAGTGTTAGTTTATGTAACAGGTCCTACGTTGAAAGTTGATAAAATTTTAGTAAAATAAAAAAATATATATGTAATTTGAGTACGTTGTTATTACTTTATTAATTTTCTTCCTTAAGCTTTCGTCATAAGAAACATCCCCACCCCCCGCAAAATTTGCAAATTACAAATATTTGATTGCATTCTTAAGATACGAACGCTGGAAAATGTTGCCAATTTCAAACAAAAAATCAAAAAATATGGAAAAAACAATTGAATTAAAGTAAAATGTTAATAATGTGACATATATAAAATATACTTTTAAATTTAATGATAAAATAAAAAAATGGAGTATTCTATTTAAAATAAGGAAGTTAGAGTCGACTTTTGGTTAAAGTGGAAATAACATCTTATTGCCAATATCTTACTTCAACTGGGCATATCAGAATACTCTTACATGCCAAATTTTGTAATATAATTTAATAATTATTATATAGATTTTAAAATACAGATATCGTAAGCTCGTCATGGAATACTCCACATATATCACAATAAAAAATATAGATTAGTTGATAACAATTTTATAAATTTCAAATTTTCTTCAAA
This sequence comes from Clivina fossor, assembly GCA_963966155.1. NCBI lineage: Eukaryota > Metazoa > Arthropoda > Insecta > Coleoptera > Carabidae > Clivina > Clivina fossor. The sequence continues at coordinate 7,198,594 of OZ014564.1, read as the reverse complement.
TAACACGTTACTTATAATATTTATAGAATTTATAGATATAATTTGAAATAAAGTAATATAATCTTATTACAAATATTTCCTTATTTAAAATAAAAACAATAATACCTTATATAATTATACTTTATAATAGAAATATACAGTTAAATTTTTTTTCTCAGAAATATCATATTTTTTTGAAATCACAAAAAAATCTTTCATACTACTATAACAATACATGTTGTATACACTACGTAAAAAATATTATTAAAAATCTTAATTATAATTTAAAATTTACGCATAATTATAGTCATAATGCAATTGTTTTACAAAATAAACAATTTTTAATGCAGTTTTAAATGCAACGCTAATAAACAAAATGTGCATTGCAAAAATATGAAATTATTGCACTGTCAAGATACAACAAAGAAATTGTAGTTAGCTGAGATACCGTTAGTCAAATTTTTCATTTGCCGACAGTAAATACAATGTAATATTTTAGAAATGTAACTTAAGGCACGTTTACACAATTGCAAACGTGTTTGAATATGTTTATGCGTATGAGAAAAACAGAATGTTGGAAGACGGAACGCGAATATATATAGGAGATTTGAAATAATGTAAAAGCCCGTCATCATATTCCCTTCAAGTTCTGCTTTCTCGTCTCCCGATATATAACTTTGTATTATTTTACTTTCAAATTATCTTAATAACATCTCGAATGTCTTCGTGAACGACGGACGGACGCGTCAATTCATGACCGTAGAGTACCGATTATTTTTGAGGGCTTTATTTCATTTTTATTCCTACAACCAATAACTAGAAAAATATATAACAAAATTATTACTTTGAGTAAAGATATATAACTTACTTAAAATTCTATTCTAATTACATACATACATACATACATACACAATCACGCCATGTACCCAAAAGGGTGTGGCACAAACTCTTTTCAACATCCCGAAATCAGTCGCCTCCAAACATTCCTATCCAAACAAGCAACTTTCGCTTCATCCACATTCATAATTCCTCTCATACATACTCTTTTATTCCTATTCTAATTGAAATAATAAATTAATATTTTTTACTTTAGGGAAAAACATTAAAATTAGAATTGATTATAAATAAATTCTATAAATTGTAGCAATTACAAATCATTTTAAAAACAGTAATTGATATATAATTGAAAATAAACTTTGCATTTCTAATTTGCAATTAGTTGATATATTGTATATATTTTATTTAAAAATTTACGTTTCGATATAAATACTCTACGTATTTTTTACTATATAAATATGATATTCCATTGCCACACTTTTGATTTTATATAATGGCCATAATTGAATAAAAACTCTTGTTATGACTTAATAATGTACTATTTTTACTATATTTTTACAATAAAAGATAGAAATAAAAATAAACTTTAAATTTATTAAAAATTAAATTGTTATGAATCAGTTACCAACTTTATATTTATTTTCATATATTAAAAAATAGATTTTCTAATATTTTAAAAGTTATAGTTAGATTTTTTTACACTTTTACATCTAATTTTATAAAATACACAATTACTTATATTAAAAATATTGGTTTCTAGTTTATTATAAAACAAAGTTTGGCTTTATAAATGTTATTAATTAATTTAAATATCGTTATTTATATAACATTGTATTTCTGACTAGATATTTAAGTTTATATTTAAATTCAGTATGAGCCGTTATTACTCGGCTGTTGAAAATCTATTCAAAAGATCAAATTTGCTTTATAAAAATTATATGTCAAATAATAAAAAACTGCTAAATAGAACTACTACAAAGACCCCTACTGTTAGATCGGTATCGGTATAAATCATTTTCTCACAATGGTTTTTTTTTTAATTAAGCGAGCACTTTTTTGTATGTAAGAATTAGGCATAATAATTGTAGTAAATTGTAAAAAGCTGTCAAAAACATTTTTCAATAAATTCGTAATATATCACAGTGAAAAAAAACACCAATGGAATTTCTTACTTCTTCTAATATACTATTAATCTGGTTATATATGTAAATATGAATACAAATTTTCTAAATAAATTATTCGGTTATTATTTAGCCATATAAAATCTGAATTATATTATTATTTTTAACCCCAGAAACTTCTTTCTTTACCGAGATCTTCGGATACGCCACTGGTTGCTGAAGCTCACAGTGCAAATATACGTGAAATGTGACAGAGCGAAGGCAGTCGGGTGCGGGCGTCTGCCGATCAGAGTCGTCGCGGCGCTGCCGGTGCTCGGCTGGGCTGCCACACAACAGAGCCCGAGAGCCACCCCATTCTTCGGTCGCGCGGCGACAGCTGTTCCGGTCCCCGCCGCCTGCCTACCCGATTGTCTCCCGCGGATGATTGATGATCTCGGCCAGGCAGCAGCGGCTGCCTGACTCAAGTTGAGTCTGCATTCGGGCTGGAAGCTGAACCCGCCAAGTAACCTGGGGTCGCACGGACTGATTGTGACTGCCGGTTTGAGAAACTATGCACTGGGATCTCAGCTTAGGCTACGTTTCTAAGCAGAGAACTAGTTTTTAGTTTCAGTTGGTGTACGGTGGTTGATGAAATATATAGGAAAAATTATTTAAATATGCTTGGAATTTTGTATTAAAGAATATTGAAACTGGAAAAAAAATGACAAAGTTTTTAACTTCTCAGTTTTTTAACGGACACATTGTGAAAAACATTTCCGGTATTGTAACATATATTTTTTAATATGTTATAGAGTAGATGATTAGATGATTATTATTTTATAGATAATTATAAAAAAATATGTATATTAAAAGAATTGCAAAACGCATTTTAAAAATTATTATATACTAGCATATTTATTTGATAAATAAGATTTTTACTCAAAACAGATAATTTCATTTAATACATACATATATTATTTATTATTTTTTGAATTAAATTAGAAAGAACTGCCTTGTTTATATATGTTTATATTAAAAGAAATATTATTTTATTTTAATATGTAATAAAATTATATTTTTATTCGTTGTTTGTTTATGAATGTTTGGCAGAAACTAATTTCGTCTTGAATGAAAGAAATTTGTACCACACTCTAAAGCGTAGTAGTGCATGATTTACAATTAATGATTTAAAATTTTAAATTTACTGCATTAACAAAATTTGTAATTTAAAATTTAGATTTAGAATATCTTATATTTTAAATTCTATTATAATTATTATAAATCTAACCAACCACATTACATTATTTGGAACATGCAGTAACATAAACGTAATTGTGTACGTTTGTTTGAAAATTGTGTGAAAATTGTGTTGTAAATAAAATTATACTAAATATTTTTTGCTATGTGTTAATTTGCAAAGTAATAAAATTCCAAATATAAAATATTTTGAAGGGATAATCACATTATTTTCAACATCTATTTTGCTTCGGCTGATACCCATAAAAATGCTGTATCATAACTATTAATTTCCCATGGGGAAGCCAAGTTGTGAGGTCCATTTAATCTACCTATATACACCAGGCACAAGTATAGCGTTAAAATATTAAACACACTTCCTCAATTCACTCATATTATCCTAAAATATACTTAAAGAAATCTATTTTATATTACACTTAGAGTAATTAATAATTTGCGATAAGTATGCCAAATACACAATAAGAGTTTTTTTTTTGTTTGTTTTATTAGTGAAGATACGCGAGAATATAATAAAAACAGTTATATACAATTTCTAGGATTTTAATTAGATGCTAAAATTAATTGAAAACAACATATTGATTATATTGGCAATAAAATAAATCTGAGAAATTTTATGTTAAGAAACTGGCAAATGTGGTGTCATTTATTAAAATATTAAAAACATTGTACAATGCATGTATTCACAGTAATTTGGACTACGGATATTTATTATGGGGCAATTCGGTTGAAAGCCACAGAATATTAAAATTACAAAAAGCAGCTATTAAAATTTTGACTGGCAGAAGTAACAGACAATCTTGTAGAAAAAATATTGTTAATTTAAAGATTCTCGCATGTCAACAATCTTACAAAAAATGAACATATTCACTATTAAAATACTAGACCAAAAAAATAACATTAGTTTGGTTTTATATAGATTAAATGTGGCAAAAAATTACCTTCTAATATTTGTTCAACATGGTACGACAAATTGCCTACAGTAATAATACATCTTGAAACAAAGAAATTTAATATTGTAATTAAAAATTTTTGCTACTGAATGCATTTTATAATGTTAAAGAATTTCAAGAAAATATTGGTAATATTGCAATATAATGTTTAAGATTGTAATTAGTTTCTTTGAATAACTTAAGTTACTGTATTTTTTATATAATTTTATAATAATTTTTCTGATGATGATGTGTGTACAGTATATAGAAACATCGAAATTTAATTAAAAAATTATACAGAACTAAAACCAAAATCTTTTTATATTAATCAAGAATATAACATTTATGAGGGTAATGTAACACCGTAAACAATAAACACATCATCGCTACCCTCGATTAACCCTTAATCATTCGCCCAGTCAAAACGGCAAAAGAATTATCATCTTAGTAACCTAGTAACTCGCCTTTGGGTCGCACGGGCAAACAAGGACAAACTGAACCAACGGCCTGGCCAGATGACACGGGTGTATGAAGGGGGGTAGGGGGGTTTAATGTGTCGTTCGCGAAATACACACCGTTGCCGTGCGTCCGACAGAGACGGATATAGGCAATAAATTTTCTACACTTGACACGGATTCAGTGTTGATCCCTTTTATTACTGCTACTGCTTGGGCCCGGAGACTGCAACTGTTTAGTGAATACGTTGGCCAGCTGGGTGCCCCCTTCTGATTTTAGTTTTAGCATTGAAATCCAAACTTGAATCGTTTGGTTTGTGCATTTGGCTGAGATAGTGAGTGCATGTGTACCTATGAATGTGGTGTGTTAGTGCAACTGCACCGGAAATTATTCTAATATAGGTAATAAGAATTTTTTGTCTTTAATAATTGTAATTAAGAATTATCTAACATGATTCTAAATAGTATTTGCTGGAGATAAGCATTAACGAATAAGATTTTCTGTAAGCAAACTGTATTTATTGGTACTATTCTAAACAAATCTGTAGCGTTATATAATATTTTGTTCTTTTCTAATAAATAGAACTTATCGTTTAATGGAAAACAATAAACAAGATATTCTGTAATTTATATATATATATATATATATATATATATATATATATATATATATATATATATATATATATATATATAGAAATGTAATTTTTACTGTTGTAAATATATATATATATATATTCGGATCACATACATAAAACCTGTAGTCTTATAGTATCTTTTGTGTTTTTCGGTTCAATGGATTTTTTTTTAATAAATAAAATAGAATATCTTGTAACGCTACAAGTCTTGCAGATTTAAACAGAATAAGCAAATTATTTTAGACAAATTTTATGAAATAACAAACCTTAATATGTTATAAGTTTTATTAATTTTAAGATAATAATATATTTTGCAATATTCATCACTACTGGGCGACGAGTTTCAAACAGTAATCTAAACTTCTAAACTACTGATGTTTTTAGACAAACAATTGATTAAAACAATTGTGTCCGATGTTGTTCAATTAACGCTTGAGCTTGTGGCATATTTATTTTATTTTACGACGGCCAACAGACCTACTCTATTATTATATTCGTTGACATTCTGCAGTATTGCAAGTTATCAAATTAAACAAAACACAATATTCTAAAAATTACTCACAATTATTTCAGTCACTATAAAATTAACTACAAACTTGAAAAAACTAAAATTTTTAAAAACTATCAAACAGAAATCCCACACAGATATTTCAACCAATTTTTTTTTTGCTTTATCATGCATATTTATCACAATCTTTCAACACTCTGTCTACAAACACACACATACTCACAAATACTCTGTCATCAACATCGTTCTTTTTACCGTCCAATCTAGTTAACGCATTGAACACACACACCCATATATTCAATGACTGGCAGTATCGCACAGCCAATATCTTCTTTCTACGCCACCACGTTCGGCGTTCGAAGGGGATTTTAATGGGATATCACCGTCGGGGTTCGCACCCGTGACCGCTAAACTGACTCAATTTTGACGGGCAATGCATATATGCTGGCGAAGTCATTGCAGATGGATGAACGGAGTTCTATTTAGCTTAAATGCAAGTTGGATTAGGTTTGCAGCTACTGAGTTGATAAAAGTGGTAGCGATGAACTGATTAAATTTTTAATGTTATATAATATGTTAATATTTGTGGGTGATATAGTGATTACAACGTGATAAGTTTCGTGATGAATTTGTGTTTAGTGCATTGAAGAATATAAGGTCTGTTATTTATTATAATTTATCTAAACAATATTTCATAATTTGGTAGTGTGGTTGAATTTGAAAATCAAATTAATAAACCACTCGAAAAATCAAATCATCAATATTTTATAAAACTAAAAATTTATACATAATTTCATGCTGCGTTGCATAGAACTATAATTGGTTTATCAGCAAATAATGTTTTGTTAGATTATTAATTTATGCAACTGTAACAAACCAAAAATAGTTTTATAAAACTCAGCATTACTATAAGATATGACTAATATACGTCTTCATTAAGAAGAAAACGTACGTTGAGGTCGCCGAAACGTGAATTATTAATAAATTATTAATACAGAACTACAACCTGAAGTCGTTTTGTTTTAATATATAATTTTTCAGAAAAAATATTAATTGAAATACTTTTTTATTATCAATATAACAAAAAAATAATTGACAATACTTATTGTTTAATATGAATATTCTTTATTATTTATAAATTATAAAAATATATACAGATTCTACAATAATTAAGTATATTTAATTATTTTAATTGCGTTTTGAAATTGCTATTTTAATGAAAAAAATAATTTTTTTTTAATTTAGGGTAATATTTTTTCAAAAAATATATTGTAATTACAAAATTAAATAATTTGATGTAGTTACTACAGAAAAGACCGTGACCATGAAGCACTTCAACAAAATACTATCCGACAAAGATTTTATCAAATTACTTTGATAATTTTATGATTCTTATTTATAATTTACCGAAGTCAGGAAACATTTCTATATATATATCAAAATATATGTCTATGAAAAATTATGAAAGTTTGTTATGTCGTATCAAAAAATTTAACAAATAAAAGTTGTTAGATATATCTTGTGTAGCAACTTTTGTTAAATATTTTTACAAAATAGTTTTCTGTTACGAAATATTTGTAAAAACATAAAAGTGATTTCAATAAATTATCACTCTACACGTGTCCACAAACTGAAGATTGATATTACGATAAAAACAATTGATTTATGTTATAAAAAGTCGAATTTGTTCTTATCTGTAAAAATCTCAAAAAGTCAAAATTGGTATAATTACATTACTTTTCCCTCTATAGGTGGTAGTTAATAAAAATATTTACTAACATATCTCATAAAAATTCAAACATAAATATTTATTGGTATTAAAGAATTGAATTTCGAAGGATTTAGTTCATTTATTTAGTTTATTACATTTGTATTATTTTTATAAAATTAGTATTAGCTAAAACCGAATTTAAAACCAATCTTGTAATACAAGCCATTATGTTTCATATTTGGTTTTCAAATGAAAATTGTAAAAAGTTCTTCAAATACTGTTAACGTACTAAAAAAATCTTTCAGAACTCATAAAATAAAACCTTCAATCTAAACCTTTTTTATTATATCTATTAATTAAATTATATTTAATTTGATGTTCGTAAGATATTATTTGGTAAAAATTAATAGTAATAATTGCCAACAAATGTAAATAAAAACAATTAAAATTTGAGAGAAATAAATTTTTTTAAAGATATATATATATGTATAAAAGTTTTAATGCACAATTTTAATCAGAATTTGATATGTAATAACAATTTTTCGGTATATACCTTCAATTATATTATTTTAAACTAATTTAGTTCTTTTAATATTTTATTTTGTATAAATTTTTGTATTTATTCTGGTAGTATAAAATATCAAGTAAAAATTATTAGAAAGTTCTCGTTCTTACAACTTCTGCCATCTATCTCTACAACTCCACACTACTAGTTCCAAGCTTTTCCGTTTGGAGTGCTGCGACACAATCAACCCCTAATGGCGCCCGAAGCGCGCTTTTATTTTCCCCCATTGCGCATGTCCACAAAACAAATCACATGACCAAACGCGTGCTTCAATTGTTCCCACCATTTTATCTCGGGTTGCTGTCGAAATCAGGCCAGACTGTTATTATATTCAAGCATACGCACTGCCGTCTCTCCCCGTTCGAACGCCGACCGTCGAGACGCCGCTGCCGCCATCTTTGTTATGCAAAAGTCAAAAAGGGTGCATTTACATCTCTCGTCACGGTGAAATTTTCAATTCATTGTGTATATACCGTACAGGAAATTAAACATTTTAAATAGTAGTTTTTGGCCTCTCTCTACGTCGTAATTATATTACGATTATTTTCTTTCTTTTGTTCGTGATGTTTGTTTGTTATTGCATGGCCGTCTACGCATAATATTGTTTTGTTTTTCTATTTTAATTCAAATTATTTGAATGTGTGGCGCAAGTTGAGGTTCGTTTATTTAGTTTATTTATGCGTTCTGATTCTGTGTGTGGAATTATTTGTAGATTTGAATTTGTTATGCGGCAATGAATTACTGATTAAAACATTTGATAATATACGAATGTTTTTGATATCTTTATATTTTGATTCTGATTATTATCTATATTGAACTGAAATGCTTTTTTCGTAATTATTAATTTATTTTAATTTACTTTTTTTTTGTTTATTAGGTAATATTTTTAAATATTTATTAGCTATATATAAATGTAAACATATACATAAATACTGAGTGATTCAAAATAATTGCCCGTGTTGCATTGTACTGACTTTTTTGCCGTTTTATTTATTAAATAATCAAATGTTGACCAATTTCAGAAAATTTCAAAAATTTACCTGGACCAAAAAAGGTACAAACTACAGGTTTGTTAAATTAACTAACAAGAAAAAAATAATAAACAACTTTTAAAAAAATTAACTAATATTTGACAATTTGAATTAATTAATAGAAATATATAATATTAGACGAGCCAGGTGTAATATTATATTTATATTTATTGAAATTTTAAAAAGTTTGCATTCAGTTTATTTTTTTTTATATTTTAATGTTTTATTAATAGGAGTAATATATTATTTATTTAACCATTATTATTATTATATATAAATAATTCTGTGTAAATAAAGAAAAAAAATTCTTGTATTTTGATTGCATCGAGAAACATTATAATCTGAGATGAATAAATGTTTTGTTTACATACTATGTAGCAAATGTATTTTCTATTAGTTTTACTAAATCTCACCTTCACAATATAAATTCTGAAAATTAGTAAAATGCTTAGTGTAAATAAATCTTTCCTTTCTTAATATGTGTAATTCAGGCAACTTTTATAATTTATTTAAAATACAATAAATTATTGTTACAAAATGAAAAGATATTAATATTTAGTTCAATATACATAACTGGCTTGTTTTAAAAATAATAAGTATTCAAATTTTATCTGGAGCATGCGTATAGTTTATCTAGAGCTCATAAATATATTGTATTGTATTTTGTATCGAATTTGAACGGAATTTGTATGAATACAATTTTGTATACATATAAATAATACTTAAAAATATTTTCGTATAACTCTAAGTTCTATTGATTATTAAAAATTTATTTTGCATTACACATGCTTACAAAGTTCAAAATTTTTCGTGGGTTAAAGCAGTCTGTTAGGGTTTTTGATAAATAAAACTCAATTGAAATCCAAGCTTTCGATATATGTTATATCATCATCAGGGAGCTACAATAGCATACATGGAATTAATATAACACTTCTTTTAACACATATTTAACTTTACAATTCGTAGAAACAGTAAAAACTAACTTTGTTAAATGAACAAAACATTTCAAAAAAATCTATACAGTTCTAGAAATAATAAAATTAGTGTTTGATCAAGATATTTTAATTGAGTTTTACTCATCAAAAGCCTTAACAAACCTAACCCACGAAATTTTTTTATCTTTAATTATTGTTATCCAGTTACAACGAATTTAATTTTATATATATATATATATATATATATATATATATATATATATATATATATTAATTATTTTTACTTTAATTTTAATGGAATTATAAAGACATCACTTGCGATAAATTTATCAAATCAAATCAATAAACCAAAACAAATATTGAAGACAAAATAATCACATCAAAAAACATTAGCATATGTTTTTGCTTCGGCTTCAAATAATTAACAGCCCATTTAATTACGGTGGCGCCCGAGAATGTTAAATTATTCTTAATTGGTGTTCCGTGTGCATGCGGTGGACGACACACACATACACACACACACGCTCAGCATAGTCGTTCAAACACACACGTGCGAGTAAACTCGTACGAGATCGCGCCGTCAAAAAGTTTCTTATCGGTCGCTCGCTCGGTCGCAAATGAAAAAGAAAAATTACGAATATAATTGGCCGCCATTACCCGATGTCACGGAGGTTTTTACTCGAATATTCCATCGGGTTATTCGCGTTTTTACGTTTCTACATTATGTAATTTAATTTGGTCTCGTGCGTTTTATAATGCGTAAGGTATTGTTGGACAAACGATGCATTTAGAATAGAAAAAGTATGAGAATGAATCTTAATATTTAATTAAAAAAATTGAATTTTGGTAGAATTTTAATAATGAATGTCGAATATAAATTATTTATTTGTTGTATATGGCGGATTAATTTTGCAATGTTTTCAAAAATTATTATTTATTATAAAAAAATATTCTACAATGCTAAAAATTAGACAATTTTAGATTTTTTTTAATTATTTTTTAATTTTAATCTTATTCTAGTATTGTACAGCATACAGCATACAAAACAATTACTGATTGTGCATAATTATACCGTTTATTGTAAGATTTAAGATTTGTAAATTACCAAATTAATGTATTAATTTTAATTTAAAAATTGACGTTTCGAGATACACTAATACCCAAGTTTAAGCTCTTAATGAAAAAAAAAGAGCGTTAAGCAAATCAAACGTAAATCGGGGTCAAAAAATATTAAATATAATAATACTATTAATTTAAAAAGAACTTATACAAAAAATTACAATTAATAATAATGAAAAAAACAAAATTCACAACTTTAAATACAGTTAAGAAATACATATACATACATATATATGTACATATTATAAATAGAAATTATTTTTTATAAAGAAATTATCTAACTTTGCTAAAAAAAAACATCGGCGTAGATCCCCGCTATAAAAGAGCGTTATAGCGAATCAACGTAAATCGGGGTATTAGTGTACTCTACGTACGTCATCAACAGGAAAAATGATACAAATGACATATACAACTAAATCCTAAAGCCTTTTTATTTTAATATAATGAGTTCTGAAAGATATTTTAGTTTGTAATAATTAAGTCAAAAAAAATACGTATTTTTTCATATAAAATTCCTGTAATTTTTTTTTCTTGCAGTTTTTATAAATTAAATTAGTTTTAGTAATTTATACTTATATATGAAGTAACATTATTAAATATTTTTGTCTAACATAACCATTCATACCTTACATTTAATTCTTTTTTATCAGTTTCCGTTACACATATCTCGCCATCGCTTTTTACCACGTATGCTACAACTCAAACATCATTTCATTAAAAAAAAAAAACCAAGAAAAGCGAAAAAAAACATCATCATCGTCTCACTTATTCAATCCCGTATTTATTTGTCTCTGTTGCGCAAGTCTTGACAGCTCTAAAAACCCCCTTGGCAATGCTTAGACTCAACGTTGCTCTTTGTCCCACTACACTCATCATTTTCTAACCTATATGCCATCCATAACCCTATCTCGTTTTCGCTCCCCTTCGTCTAAGTTCGTCTTTGTCCACCGACACTGACTCTTCACCTCTCCACCGCGATTCGTCCGTATTTTGGATCAATAACTCGGGCTTTTTCGGCGCAGAGTGGTGCGGGGCGGGTAGGGAAAGCTGAGCTTTCAACCATTCTTTCGTCTTTCACGCTCTCTGCTCCCGCATGATGTCATCCGGAATCTCTGAGAGAGAGAATTTTGCTGCGATATTTTGACTCCGGTACCCGGAAAGATACGAACGAATCTAGATAATTTGTTAGGTTATTTATCAATAAAGTTTTAAAGCTATCGCTTGTATATTGATTTAATTATGTCAACAGTCTTTTATAACCTACTAAATGGCGGTTTATAACTTATAAATTTATTGTTTTTAGGACAAGTCAAATAATAAAATTTGTGGGTTTATTTAGTATATGTATATTTTAAATTATTATTATTTTCTTCTTGAACAATTATTTCAAATTTTTAATTACATATTTTGTTTGTTATAAATAATAATGTAAAAAGAAATAAACAATTTACACAAAAATATTTATCAATATAACAAATTACAAATTTTATTTTGTAAGATATTTCCAAATAATTTTATAAATTATATGCATGATATTTTAAATAAATTTATTATTAGATATGAAAAGTACATGTGAAAATATAGAATTGATTTAAGTTGAAATATTTAACCGATTTAGGAAACAAGCAAATCAATTTCCGAAGAAATCAAAAAATCTGAACACATGCGAAAAGGTTTACATCGTGACATCATTCCTTCTATAAGTACGAGAATTCCGTAGTTGGACGAACATGGACCATCTTTGTACAGTGCCGTATTCGAATTTTGTAATTTTCATTTATAATTTTATTAAATATTGTTTCAAAAAATTTAAATAATATGTTAAACAAAATATATTTAGATTTATTATTTTAGCAATAATATTGTTTTAAAAATAAAAATGAATATTATAGTAAAATTTGTTTATAAAAAAAAATTGTGCAATTGAAAGCATACCTTATATTTTATATAATTTATAAATGTCATTTTATTTTTATTTTTTTTTTATAATAAAAATGTATATTAATAATATTACCAGGTTAAAATTAAATTGCATATATTATAAACTTTATGTTGCAAATTGTCAATACAAAATGGGCAAAATGACTGCTACGATGAAACTTGTTTAACATCAGCAAAAAATCTTGTAAATCTGATTGGATTAGAAAAATATCTTTAAGATTAAGTTTTGTTTATATTTTAATAAAAAAAATCAACGTTTCGACGTACTTGACATACATTATCATTAAGAAAATTTATACAAAGTAATAATTATAATTTTTCCTGATGATGATGTACGACGAATACGTTGATTTTTAACAAAATATAAACAGAACTTAATCCTAAAGCTTTTTTATTTTGTTTAATATCAGATCACTTCTAAATACTCTACTATCAATATAACAAATTAACATTAATTATATTATATTATATTTAATAAAATTATTATAAAAAAAAAACATTTTTTTCATTTAGAAAATAAATATTTTTAATATTAGAAATGAATATTTAGCATTTAGTTTCAAATAGTCATATTTAAATAAAATCATTGTAAACATTTTCAGTAATTTTTTTAAGTTTTAAATTTTCATAAATTTTTATTGCAACGAGAGATTGTTGTAAAAGTAAAAATACTAATAATTAAAAAATATTAATTAAAACATTATTAGTAATTCTGAATATAATTTATTCTGTTAATCTTCTAACAAAGTCTCCCATTTATAATATGTATCATTCATTTAATGAGTTAGAATTAACCGCCATTTAATCAGGCTGTTGCCTGTTTAGTGTAATTAAATTAATAAATAAATAAATATTTTATACAGTCGAATAAGAAAATTTTCAGTTAAAATTTGCTAACTGAAATTCCGTGATTTTCAGATAAGAAAATCCAAGCCAACTTAGAATCCATCCCTGTTTGCAGCGGCCGTTTCCAGCAACCAACAACCAAAATAGTCTAACTGTCCCGTTTGGGTTTGAAGAAGGGGGAAAGGGAGTTGGTTGGGAGGGGGACAAGTGGGGCGCCCCCATTTGAATCGCGAGCGATGCGAGAACGTTACGCACGCGGCGCAGCATCCAGCAGCCCCGGACGGACGCCGGGACGCTGTGTGTGCTGATGCCGCCAGCACGGGCGTCGCTGCCGGCATGTCGTCGGCTCCCGGCTCCTGCCTTCATCCGCACATACACACGGCGGGCAAGCGAGAGTTGCCCGCCGCCGTGTGACGCGTTTGTTTCGATTCGTTTTCGCACTGTGATTGGCAAAATCAAATAGAAGATTTGCGTTGAGTGATTATTGGATCTGATAAGTATTCTATGTAAACAGTTTGCGATGTTGTTGTTGTTCTTGTTGTTGTGTTGTTGAATGTTTAGTTTCGTTGTTTGCTCTGTCTCTCTCACTGTCTCTGTCTCTCTCTAACACTCACTTGATTTTCGGTGGATATTTGTGCAAGGAATTTTTTCATTATGTGTCTGTGTGTGTGTTATGATCATTTATGTTCTGTTTAGGTATGCGCATGTTATATTGTTTAAATATAGATGTTACGGCTTCTTTTATATCATAACAGTAACATAATAAGAAATTGATTTTCATATTTTTTTAGACAATAATAATTTCATTATATGCATTTACAAAATATATGAAACTGGCCGCTAATTGTTAATAATATGTATTTATAGATTTTTCTTTTCTTTAATGGAATGGTTACTATTATTTTAGTTTGTGCCATTTTTTAAATATATTTAGATGTGTAAATAAATTTTATAAATGTTTTAATAATAAGTATTATAAAAATTTAATGTTAATTTTTTTGCTATTATAAAAGTCATAAATTTATAATATTATGATATAAAAGCTGATTGCTATTTTATTTATTTCATTATTTATATTTTAAATTAATTAATAACTGTCAATCTAATTTTAAAAAGCACTTTATTTTAGGTTTTTTTTTAATGCAATTCAGTTTAATTCAATTAGTTTTTATATATTTTATGTAAATAAATTTTAACAAAACTAAATATCGTTTTAGAAAATAATAATAAATAATGCTTTTAATTAAAATTACTTCTATTAATTAAATACAAGTCTATGTTTTTTTAAATAGAAAAATAAAATAATAATCAGCTGATGGCGAATTGTGTACAGAATGTATATATAAATATATCATTTTTTTTGTAATTTTAATTATAGTAACTACGGCCCATATTCTTACTCCTTTTATTTTGCACTTTAAAATAAATTTTTACTGGACGTCTTATTAAATATGAGTAGTATTTTTATTTTTGATATATTTTTTTTTATATCTCATATTATAAAATTTAATTTAACTAATTAAAATTGATTAAAAAGTAATTTTAAGTAAATGTAAAAATAATTTTGAAAAAATCACTTTTAAAAGTGAGGTGAGAATAAGGTAGTTTAATATTTATATTAAATATGTAAATAAATTTTTTGATATTTTTATTAGTTTTCTCATTTATTTTAAAAGAAAGTATACATTTTAATTACTGCAGGTAGAATACGTATTAGTTACAAAATTAATTTTACGTATATACTAACAATATATTATGTGAAATTTTGATAGGTTGCATATTAATATGTTTCGTATTATCTTAATATAAAATTATAAAATACGTACTGTGAACACAGTATACATTATATTTTAATGGTTTGAGTTTTTCACATTGCGTCCATGAAAACAGAGGAAGTACTTACTAATTTCTTTATTTTACTGTATATTATGTTTTTCTAATTACATAAACGTTTTCATTACTTTATGACACAGATTATATAAACTAATAAATTTATTAATGTTTTCAATTTAATAATAATTTCTTTAAATTAAAATATTTCGGCTACCGTTTTAAATTTGCTAGAATTGTTCATTGGAACTGCTACTTTGTTTATTTCTCTCAGATTTGTGTATTATTGTTTTTGGTAAAAGAATCTGTGAGTTTTAGAATATAGAACACAGTTTAAAAATATATAATAAAGCCATTAGTATTATTATTTTCATTTATAAACTATGAACCTTAAACTATAAACATGAATAATTAATTATTGTCAAAATTACTTATCTAACCAATATTATAAAATAAATTGATTTTCTAAAACCAATTTAGTGCAAAATTGTGTAGTCTCTAATTTTAAAATAATGCCGCAGAAAACGATGAAAAATTTCTATATACCTACAATTTTGTAACATTTTTTTGTTGCTTTATCAATTTGTTTCTAAAATACGTCGGTAAAAATCTCAGTTGTTATTTACTTGTGGTTTTTGCACGATTTGTCATAATTTTGTGCATTGTTTCGCTTGTCAAAGAATGAATTGGGGTTTTTGGATATATCTCATATGATTGCTTACAGGTATATAAAGAAAAAAAAAAAACAGTTCTATGCTTAGCAGGACCGGATTATAAATTTAAATTTATCAACAAAAAATATTAACATTGCAATAAATAAATTTAAAAATTAATAATTGTATAAATTTAGTTAATTTTTAATTATATAATATTAAAAATTAATTAATGAAATAGTTTACTATATAGGTATTTTAATTATTTTGACGGTAATTTTTTGCAATTTTTTAAATTAATTATAATAATCTATAAACAAAATTTAATACTTAATATTTAATCATTTATTTACAGAAAGCTAGTTTATGTTATTGTTTGTATGTGAAATTAAATTTATTTAATCTGGTAGCATAATTTGAAAAAAAAGACTGAATAGAGTAAATTTTAATTTTGATATTTCTAATTATTTAAATATGCTTCAAAAATAAAGTCTTTATATATATATATATATATATATATATATATATATAAAATTAATATTTTTTATATTATAAAATTTATATTAGGTATCTAATATTAATACATTTTTTTTTCGACATTATAAAAATTTATAAAATTTTAATAAAATTTTTATTGAAGTTTGTTTTACGTATGATGTAAAATAGATTTAAAATTTTAAAAATCTTTTATTGTATTATTTATGTGCGTTTAGTTACTTATTTTTTTTTGCTTGATTCAATGTTTATTTTTATTTGAAACAGTTTTATAGTAAAATAAAAAAGATTTAGGATTAGTTTTTGTATATATTATTTAAAAATCAACGTTACAATACACTATACATATATTATCATTAGGAAATAATATGCAATTTATAATTTTTTCAATCTAGTTGCTATGTTACCTAACAACTTATGTTTTGTGTGTTTATTATTTATTTGTATATTTTTTTATGATGATGATATACTTTTTATTATTCTTTAAATCAAATATCTACAGAATTTAATCCTAAAACGTATTTATTTTAATATAATAAGATTTTTACTATATTTTTATATTATTTGAAAAATATCACGCTATATTGTACAATGTACATACTATAAATCTGTACTTGGAAACTTGTATAATGCAAATTTAATCTATAAAACGCATAATTCACATTCATAAAGCAACCCAGCTCAAATAAAAAAAAGTCCGTCTCTGCATGAACGACACCTGCCTTTCTCGGTCGCTGTCAAAGCTATTTTGCCTCATTTTTCTTCATGTTTCACTCCGTGGAACAAACAACCCTATATAGATTCCTCTAGCCATTCAACTTATATGTATGTGTATGGCTTGAATCACGCGTTTATGCCAAGAACCGAAAACATATGCTTTTTATTTCTTTCGATATATTTTTTTTTCAATTTTTTTACTATAAATATACTTTATTTAGCTCCTTTATGTATTGTTCCTTTTGAGTTACAACTATAATACTACTCTTGGTAGTTGTATTTTTGAAAATCCTTTTAGATTTCAATTTCTGTATGCCGAGGCTTAAATATAGTTATGCTGCAATATTTAATAAATTATTTAATATTTATTAATGTTTAAATTAATAATTAAAAACGACTAAATTATTCGTAACTAATGCATTTGTCAAATTTTATTTTAAAATAAAAAAGCTTTAAGATTAAGTTCTGTATACGTATTTTTATTAAGTTCTGTATTTTTATCTTTAATTATTGTTATCCAGTCATAACAAATCCGATTTTATATATCATTTTATCATCAACAGGAAAAAATATACAAATGACATAAATAATAGACAAACAAAACATAGAAACATGTTACTAGGTAGTAACTAAATAAAAAAATTGATAAATTAAAAACAAAATTATTAATTAAAGGAAGTCAAATTTTATTCAAATCAGTACCGTAACACTGAGTAATGTTACCTTTTCTTTGAAACTTTCTATTGCTTCTTTTATCAGTCTACTGTTATATTTTATTGAATTCAATTTAATGTTTTTATTCAAATGTAAATATATCTTTAAATAACAACTAGCCGTCTATTTTTTGCCAGTTTGGTGTCAGATGATAGCAGTGGTAGTTGGTAGATAACATGAATGCGCATGTCATCCCAAATATTTAGTGAAAATAAATAAATTACGAATAAATATTCAAATATTTATTCATAAATAATTAACAAATTATTACTACTAAAGTGGCCTTTATAAATATACGTGAAATATATAGGTAATGATTTACCTACACACAGAA
The DNA here is from genome assembly GCA_963966155.1 of Clivina fossor. NCBI lineage: Eukaryota > Metazoa > Arthropoda > Insecta > Coleoptera > Carabidae > Clivina > Clivina fossor. Next base: position 7,180,000 of record OZ014564.1, on the reverse strand, counting down.
TATGTATTCAAAACAAATTATATATATTTAATTTATTAAAGATGAAATAAATATTTATATAATATAAAAATACTTTTTTGTAATACCAATTTCAATTATTTTTTATTATCACATTGTCAATAAAATTATAATGCAACACAGCAGTAAAAGCATATTTAAAAATTACAATCACATAAAATTAATATAAAATATTTCGCTTTCTTATGCACATACTAACTGTTTCTAAAAAAATACTAAAATGATAAAACGATTATAATCTCTAGCATCTAAATTTACGACTCATAAAAAAAAGGCAATGAACAGTAATTTTTAATTAAAGTCATAAAAGCGACTTACGTTGAATAAACATTGAATTCCTGTAGCATTTATGTACTTGAATTCTTTTGTCGTTGGCGGTAATTGTTGATTTTTAGACGTATAAAAATCATCAATTACATTTTCAACCATTAAACGAAGATCTTTTATTGTATCTATGTTTTGTATGTGTAGTTTCACTAGCTTTTAGAATTTCATTTCTATCGCAATTGTGCTACACTTTTAATTACCCAGCGAAAACTCATTATTTAACAATGTGTTGCAAAAAGTTTTATAGCATGTGTTTTTTTTTTTAATAGAAAATGGTAGCTTTGTAGTAAAACTGGTAGTAATTAAAAAGTATCAATTTAGTTTTATAGAATTTAATTTGTTTAATAAGTTGTAAGTATATTAGTTAGTTATTTGCGTTGGGAATTTTTTAAATGAAGAAATAATAACAATGTTATTACTATATATTTGAACTATGTTTCCGAATTTTAATGTCAAAAAATGTTTTCAAATTATAACATCACGCATGAGTTTGTCAGCCCCTATCAAAATAAACCCTGGCCACTTCTCCTGTCCCCCGGAAAGTTCTAAAACATAATACAAAAGTTTTCTTAGAATATGCTAAATTAATAACTAAATTAAAAAATCTACCATGATACTTAGATTTTTCTGTGTAAAAAATCAACTTTTAAAGCAGTTAAATATCAAAAAATTCTATAGGTATTGTTTTAGAGAATTTAATTCTTTATAATTACATCTTAAACCGAATGGGTAGTTTTCATGATCTCGGTGGGACAAGGTTGAAAAACATGGCTTTTACAGACACCGTATTTTTTAAAAAAATTGTTTCCATACTGCCTCACGATCTATACATATATATGACCGGAGTTATGTAAGCATTTTGCATGATGTTCCCTTAATGTATCTCTTATGCATATATACGGTAAATGGTATCATTTTTATGACATATTGAATTTTTACAAACTGCATGAATTATTGCACACATTTTCATTCGACTTTCATGTTGCAGACACCCTCAACTTTACAAGGTTTGGATGCGCTTTTTGAAGTTTTAATGCGCAATATACTGTAATGGTGGGGATAATGGAAGGGCATACTATGCCAGATGAGTCCTTATAATGTGTTTCTTAAACGACTTTTTTCTCAAATTATTAGATTATATAAAAATTATTGAAATTTTAATTTAGGATTTCATATTATTTTTATTAATACGATATTTATTAAAAATTATATTTATATTTTGTACAAATTATTTCAACATAATGTACTGATAATAATTTTAACATTTTATTTTGATAAAAAAAATTATTTGTGGTTCCTAAATTTTATTATATGTTTATATACCTATTTTATAAAATTGTTATTTTTAAATGCATTCTATTTGCAATGTATGTATGTCTTACACAGTTATACCTAGTAGCTATATTTTTTTACTATTGTGTAGTAAATGCATTTAAAGCTCGTAAAAATATATAAAACAAAAGGAACAAATATTTGTAAGTACAATTCTAATTATTTTTTTAATAAAATTTATCAGAACTAAATTCTAATACACATTTTTGTTCAAATTATATGTGCTTTATGTATTATAAAATTGTGTGTGTATATTTCAGTCAGTGTCCTACAAATAGGCACATTCGTGATCTACCCTGTAGATCCGGGCTTTTGTAGACTCTGTAGATATCAGAAGCTCGTCTCTACAGGTATCTTACGGATGGAAGACCGCTCGGCTCTTATACATCAAAGAAGATATTGTTTTAATTATAATTATTATTAAATACTTAATACATTTAAGGTAAAAGATATTTGTGTGTAACCTAATTATTTGTGTGAGTGTTTACAGTTGTCAAATAATCGCTACTACATAATATGTTTACTTATAAAAATGTAATATATCGATACTCAATTTGATTACAATACAATTTTATTAAAATTTAGTTTGAATATTATTAATCTGATACGATAAACTAACTATTGAAAATTTTTAAATATTTTTAATAAAAGAAAATATAGAACAAGTTACTTTTTGACTTTCATCAGCGGTAACTTTTAATAAAAAAATAAACAAGTTATTTTGAAAACAAATTAAGCAGGTATTTATAAAATGTAGTTTTACACATACAGAACTAATTTATTGTATACAAAGTTATGAAACATATATATCCTTAACATGTAAGTTAGTTGACAATTTAATTTTGTAGTTAATCATCGTTTTGTGAAAATGGTAGATAATGTCATAAAAGTCTCTACTAATATTTTTTCCTATCAATTAAAATTTGTGTTTTTATACATTTTCCAAGTTAATGCAAATATAAATCAGATAAAAAAACTTATACGTCATATAACACAAAACTGTTAAAAATATGAATAATAAATATTTAATATAAATTACATAAGTACATTTTATATATTTGTTTTTTGTTTTCATTATATACTAATATAAAAATAAAATAATAAATTACCTTAGATTATTTTAAATATAATTTTATTATAAAATAAATTAAATATTAATTTTATATTTATAAAATACATTACATAAATTTTATATAATTACGTATTTATTATTTTAGAATATTTCTGAAAGAAAAACAACTCACGTTTTGATGGAAAACATATTTCAAGAACATATCTCGCAACCAGCATTTCAAGTAAGCAATTCACATAGCACAATCTTAAGACGCAAGGCGCAAAATCTCACCATCAGATATACAAATGTAAATTCCAATGTCAGTTTCAAGAATATTACATGTAACATCCGGCAGAATACAAAGAGCCACCGAAGAACATCAAACCACTATAATAAGTGACGTCGCCAGTTATGTTCTACACGATGTTACCAGAAGTTACACTAACGGACATATTAGTTGATGAAAATGACATAGAATGACGTATATTATGATTAATTTCATGTTTGAGTATGTAATTATGACATATCTCTGCCCATTGTTACTAGCTTAATTAATTTTTTTAATTAATATAAAATTTTTACTTAATTAGAATTGTAATGTATTTTACTAGTATTTATACATTTAAAATAATACAAAATATATATTTTTCTGGTGCATTTGTAAAAAAAAAGACAAAACATACTGTTGCACCATAACTTTTAGAAAAATAAACACTATATATTTTCTATAAATTGTTAATATACTTTATGTTTTATACGTTATTACTCCTAATTATTATATTTATTGAGTGTTATTGTAATAATTAGGTAAAATTAACTAGTCAAGTGTGAGCCTTGTGAACGTTTTATTTTATTATTATTATTATTATTTTATGGATTAATATTTTGAATTCATAATGTTATAAAAATAAATGATTTATAAAATAACATTTCTAATTTCGGTAGTTGGCACTTGATGAAAGATTTTAAAAATTATTTAGAAATAAAAATAACTATAAAGATTATTATTAAAAAAAACACTTGGTTAGTTACAAAAACCTTATATTACTTGACGATAGTTTCAACCTTTCGGCTATCTTCATGAGTAACTCTTGAAGATAGTCTAAAAGTTGAACGAGTAATATAAATTTTTTGAAACTAACCAAATGTTTCTTTTAATAATAACCTCTATACAGTGAACTCTACCCATTCATTTCACTGCCTCTATAGTTATTTTTATTTCTGATTTATAAAATTGACAAAATTATTACTACTATTACTTAATGTATCTAACTACAGCATTATTATTCTTAAAATAAATAAACAACTTAATAACATATAACAAAAAAAAATCAATCTACACTATACTACGCAAAATAGTGAATTGTTATTAAGAATAATGTAAATTTTTAAAACAAAATAGATTATAGCATATTTCTATTTTTTAATTTATAATCAAATTAAAATCGTTTAACAGTTATAGTTTAACGTTTATAGTTATAATTATTAAATAATAATTATTAAATCCAAATAAATTTTAAATTATTATCTACATAAATATTAATCTTCTTAATAATAATTAAAATGATAGGTATTGTTTTTATATTTTAGAAATTTTATTCGAAAAAAGTATTAAAAATATAAAAAATGTAATTTATCTAATACATTTAAGTGAATTGTAAATATTTAATGATATAAATACATAATTTCATATGCATATTAAAAAATATAGTAAATGAAAAAAACCCATTTTAAAAATGAGCATTTGTCGTCTTAAAATATCAGTTTGTGTGATTGCATGTATTCGTAAAACAATCTAAATATCATAATATCTCTTTTTAATTTTATTTTATAAACAGACTATATTAAAACTAAATCCAGAAACTATAATTCAGTATCTAGTTTCTCTTCACGTAAAATACGTTTTGGTTGAAAATATAGTGCTTGTTTTTTGGTATTGAATGTTTTTACAAGAAGCTATTTATTTAAATAAAAAGTGAGTAAATATATATTTTTAAAATATTACATATTTGTAATTTATATATAAATAATACAATTTTATTCCTATATAAACAATACGTGAGATCCAAATAACCAAAAAAATATTATTTTAATTATTGTTTTGTAACAACAAATTTTCCAACATTTATATTTTATAAAAACAAATATTTTACAATATTGAAAATAAGAAGTAAAATTATTGATAATTGTCCAGGACTGTGTTTCCATCTGGTGGCATATCTCTAAACTCGTTCTGATATTAAAGTTAGTTTTCTTTAGGAACTACAGAGTACGCGAGTATCCAAATTATTCTCTCTTTTGTCTTGTGGCTAAAATCAAAGAGAATATAATACTTTATATATATACTATATTATTATACTATATTCTTTTTGCTAAAATATAAAATACTATCAAAAATATTTTATATACTATTTAAGTATAAGTATTTTTATTTCAGTTTCAAATAACTTGTATTCCATGATCTAAAACACTAAGTTTGAATTTTTTAAAATGTAAAAATTAAAATTGAAAAAGACGTAGTGTACAGATTTATAATACTTTCCAAAATTTTGTTTCTGTACACAGCAAAAAAAAATCTCTTAAATTTGTATTTGTATTTTAAAGTAAAATAAGTAAAACTTAATAAACATATAACTCTAATATCACATCATCGTATAAATTGAAACATCAATTAACTGTAGCAACACTTCACAAATCTTGCGTTTATATCATGAAAATCAGTGCTCGTGCATAAAATTTGCAAAAAAAAAACACTAACATTACAGAATTTAACCCGTTTTTTGCTTCTAACATTTACCACATTCATGTAACATTATTTATTCTTCACATCCAGGTCGGCTACGGTTGCAATGGCCATGGCCAGGTGCGATACATGCACCTCACGATGACTCGGCATCTTCTACTGCTGGTTGCTACTCCCCGGTAAGTTTATTGATAAACATTATAAGCGCGTTCGTCTAATTCTATCATTAATTGATGAATAAGTGTTTGTTGTTGTCAATGTTGAATGCATGTTGTATGCAACGATGATTGCTACGTGGCTATCTAATGACTTGTAATGTCTTTGAAGAAATTTCTGCTGATGCATTTTGCAATTATGTTTATTAACACTTTTGTCTATTATTATATAATAGAATTTTTATGTTTTTCTTGTTTCTGTTTGTATGCAGTGTGCAAATGTGTACATACGTGCATATTAAATGTGAAATATTACAGGCAAATTATCTATATTTGTTAAGTTATTATTTTTATAATAATAACGAAATAACTCGTTATAATAAGTTTTAAAATATTATTATTTAAGTTTTAAGGACATTTCTACAATCTTATTTATTAAATGTATATTTAGTAACTCAAACATAATAATAATAAAATAAATGGAATTTTTAACAGCAATACACAATTTTGTCTACATGTTTTTTTGGCGATGCACATAGCATTTTAATTTTAATTAAAATCAAGCAAAAATAAACAATGCAATTGTCAACTAACTTGACGTACTTCAGTATAAAAAAATGTACATTATTGTGTTAGTTACATAATGACCTTCGACTACATAGGCAATATAGTACGGTAATATCATTATTTTAATACGCTTGAAGAGAAACTATAATATTTTAATTTCTTTGTTATTGTTCTAATAAATTTTACAACAAATAATATTCTTTTCACTTTAACACTTTTAATAATTATAACCATATTTATACATACATATATAACTATAAATATGTTCTAGAACAATTATAGAATGCCTAGTTTATTTTATTTTATTAAGCAGCCAATTATTTCTTACTGTAGTCGATGAAAGAACGAACAGAGAGGAAAAAAAATGGTGTTCATATTTTTCTAAAGTAATATGTTCCACGCTGTGAACATGACACTCTTTCTAATTACACTGTTTAATTTTTCTTAGACCTTGTGTATTAATGAGAGTTACATATACGTTACGTTAACTTATAATATACAGTTAATTCTTAAAGATAAAAATTCGTTACCACAATATTCTATTGAAAAGCTTTTTTTTAAATATTCTGTTACTGTTAACACGCTCGATAATTATGAGCTATTCGACAAATGTATGATTGTATTTTTTTGCAGTATTGTTATAATGATGTTGATAGTAACTTATATGTATATAAATATATGTAGTTTGTTTTTATTAGAAAAAAATTTATAAAAAAGTATATGTTATTATGCATAATATAGTATTTCTTTAATTGTACATTATCATTAATTTGATTAATTAGCAATGCATGCAGGTTAAGTAATTTTAATTTATTGGAACTTATAATTTTTTAATTAATTTGATTTTATAAAGTATAAAGTGACGCATAAGTCATCTCAGCAACTTTTTTTGTTGAATCAAAATCAAACATTGCCACAATTATTCCGCGTTCTTGAAGAATATAGCAATTCATGGTTCATCTACGTGCATCTGTCTACTTCATAAATATCAAAATCGCAATGACATGGACGCCGTCTGCAAAAATTTGAGCATTATTAGATAGGGTGGTGACTTTTGCGTCAGTTTATATAAATATAAATATTTATTAAATTAATAGTTTGCTTGCTTTACAATACCTACTATAAAATAAATATTGTTGCAAACTAAAACAAAAGTTGCTTGTGTGACGTGAATGTATGACGGAAACTAGTTTTTGCATAATGTGCCATATATTTCCAAGAAAATATGTCATATGAACACTATATATATTATATATGTACATAATAAACATATTTTAATATAAAATTAATATTATAAAAATAATATTATAGAAAATCCCAAAACCACACTTAAATTAAAATAAAGCTAAATACGTATTTCGGTGATATTCGACAAGTGCTTAAGTGATTATGTACCTTGTATCACAGGTAAGATTTTTGTAGATTTTATTTGCTACTGAAGATGGAAGCTTAGCTTTCGAAATACGTATTTAGCTTTATTTTAATTTAAGTGTGGTTTTGGGATTTTCTATAATATTATTTTTATAATATTAATTTTATTTAAATTTCGCCACAGTAGATCATTTTCCAATCTTTTATATTTTAATATAATTATATAAACAGTAGCTAATACTCTCACAAGAGTAACAGTTCTCAAAATTTACAAAGAAAAAAGATTTTGATGAAAATTAAATTACAGTTTTACAGGGTAAAATCGGCCTCCTAATGACAAAAGTTACATTAACATAGAATAAAAATATTAAACTAAAAAGGCTTTAAGATTTAGTTCTCTATTAATTTTAATTAAAAAACTACGTTTCGACGTACTATATGTACATTATCAGGATGATGAATTTTTCTGTAAAATAGAAATAACATTTTTATATTTTATTATTTTAATAATAAATAGTGAACCTTGAATTATCCACTAATATCTTACAAATATAATAGCACTAACTATTATTAACTAATATTATCGTTATTGGTGATGTTTTATAGAATACTAAAAATATATTATAGCTTATTTTAAAAACTATTCAAAATAATAAAAAAATATTTAACACCAAATTAAAAATACAAAATGCATATTGTTTTATACTTACATCTGAAATAATATCCGGCATTATGCGCTTAAAAAAATTGTATATTATTTTTCTTTTATACCTATTACATTATCTTCAGTTCAAAAAAGAAAAAAAACATTATTCAAATTAACACACCTTTTTAATTCAATAAAGTATGTTATTCTCTTTCACTGCGTAGAAAAACTCATTCAGCGGCGCCCGCGTACTTATTTAAGTATGATTTATTCACAACATACCGAAATTAACATTTCTGGTTATTTTCACACCATCGTGCTGAAACTTTAATTTTCAGCAAAGCGATGTGAATGGTATGATTGTCGCTGCGAGTTAATCCTTTCCTTGTCTGTCACACCTTCGGGTCCGTTCCGTGTATAGCTGTCAACTGTTTTGGTGTTTTTGTTTTTTTTTTTTTTTTCATACAGTGATAGAAGTGTGTGCGTGTGTATGTATGTATGCATGTATGTGTCTCTGTGAGTTGATTTGATGTTGGATATTTTTTTAGAACAGTTGATTGTGGATGTGTTTCATATTCAGAACCGTATTTAAAAATATAAGTGAATTTATATTGTTTCTAAAACTTTTATTAAGCAAACATTAAATATATAAATTTTAAAAAAATATTTAATCATTAATAAACATAACTTTAGTTATTAAAAACAATATTTTAAATATGATTCACCAGCACTATTTAAATGTTATTACATACAGTTGTGTAGAGGTACACGAAAGGTACATTATTAGAACTGTTAGAAGATATTTTGTTGTAAAATAAATCACTTTAGTTATAAGGAGAAAGAAAAAGTTAGAATTAAGTAGAATTAAAGAAGCTCTAAGGTGTACACATACTAGTATGACACAAACTCTTTTTTATTCAAGTAGAAATTGGTTTCAGTCAAACACTTCCATTTCGTTTCATCCATAGTTGTGATACATCTCATGTATGTAAATTTTAAAAATTCGAAAACATTAATGTTTTTTTTTACGATTTTAGTAGAATAAGTCATATAAATACGAAATCTAATACATCAATTTTTTAACCATGGTATACACGTATTAAATTTTGAAAGATAAAACATAATATTAATAGCCAGCTAATGTAATTTTTTTATAATAGATTCATTATCAGGTATTTAACCCACATGTAATTTAATTCTGTAATATAGACAACTAATTTAATATAAAATTAGATAATTACTCTAAATATTTATAGGTTAATGAATTAATAGTCCAAGTCATTCTGTAAACTTTGACTAATAATAAAAAGTTTAATTATATATTCGGAATATGACCAAAAGGTTTGTCTTTTACTATAACAGGTGATACTATAATAATTGCAAGATCCAACAATATTAACAGTAGATTAATAAAAGAAGCAATAGAAATTTATAAAGAAAAAGATAACATCAATCAGTGTGAAGTGACACTGATTTAAATAGAATTTGATTTCTTTAAATTAATAATTTATACATTTTATTATCTAGTTATACTACTTATTTTGTTACCTGGTAACTTGTTTCTATGTTCTGTTTAATTATTGCATATTTTTTTCTTGATATATACGTTCAGTTAGTCGAAACGTGGACTTTTAATTAAAATTTATACAGAATTTAATCCTAAAGTTTTCTATTTTAATATAACAGATAAATTTTTACAATAAAATTATGGTATACGTTTATATTGTAAATGTTTTAAAGAGTTCTCTAAATAAATTATTATCGCTTAAATTCAGGTAAGTCTTCGTTATGAATCTGACAAATATACCAAAACAAATATGTCTTCCTAATTTAAATACTATATTAAAATATTTGGTGTTGTACAACAGTTAGTTAGTATATACACCAGTGATGGCAGTAGCAAACATACCTTCGCCGTCAATTGTATTTAATCTGACATCTTCAGCGGTCACATTGCAAAATAATTACGTCAAATTAAGTAAAGTTAATTTACAATTGAATTGTTTATTTTCGTTTGAATTTTAATTTAATTATTAAAAATATGTGAAGAAGTGCAAAAAATACAATGTGTACCGTCAGATTTGTAAGAAAATGCATATTTAACCAAAAAAACACGCTCAAGTGCATTTAATTTTACATCTCCGACGGCTATATTAAAAATTATTAAGTCAAGTTAAGTTAATTGACATTGAATTGTTTATTTTCGCTTTAATTTGAATTTGATTATTGAAAATGTGTGAAGAAGTGTAAGAAATGTCCAGGATGGTCAAAAATTGTATATATTCGACCAAAAAAGATTAATTCTTACAAATCAACTGTCAGTACTTAGCATGTATTTTTCTTCATTTTTAGTTTAGTTTCGTTTAAAACGCTTGAAGAAAAAATCGTATATGTTACTCGGAATAGAAAGCTCTTTTTGTGCACAACACAATAATCATCGCTTTCTACTTCTCGTATCATAATATACTATTATTACTGCAATAGCAGACTATAAAAGTTATGAAAATTAAAATAAAGATTATTATTATAAAAATTTTAAACTATTTATAAATTCTCTATTTATGTGTGTGTGTGTGCGAACAAAAACCTGATTTCCTTCTGCCGGCCCTGTGCCTGTGCAAGCGTTCATATCGCCGGTGCGGGGGCCCCATCGTCCAGCGTGCATGTGTCACGGCAGCAGGCGCGCCAGGTGGTCCTGTCCTATCCTCCTGTCGCATCGGAGTGCGCGCGCCATCACACCGGACAGAACGGACAACCCGACAACTCCGGGACACTTTATTTCATTTTCGGGTATCGATAATCTCGCCAGCGATTCGATTCAACTTCCATAGGTGATGAACAATGTTTGTTATTGTTACGCGTCGGATTTCGAGTAGGTAAAGTGCAGCCTCTTGTTCTCCACGAACACAATCTTAATTTATTTGGAGTGGTCGTGTTATCGCCTTCGACGTGCTTTGATAAGAAATTTAATTTAGTTTATATGTGTGGTATTATATGGTACCACAGTTTGACAGTGTAAGAAAAAAATCTATGTATATTATTTACCATCGATTTCATTATAAACATTTAAAGACCCGGTTGCACAAAGTATTGTCAATCGCTTTGTAAATTAACCAATTTGTTAACTTGCCAACTGACTAATCTCTGACCACTGGATACGTTGAGTATTTTGTGTAACCTTGGTAACCTTTTATTTTTTATTTTATTTTATTAACTTTTTGACATAGTAAGATCAAATTTAATTTATTAACTAACAAATTAATGCGGCGGGCTGAAAACAGTTAACAATCTAGTTGTCTAGTTAACTTATTGATTAAGTTAACAATATTTTGTGCAACCAAGTCTAGGTTGAAAAAATTATCGCATAAATGTTATTGCTGTCAATAAAACGATGCTTTATTGTCGATATTTCAAACTTCTAATAGCAAAAAATCTTTTGTTACTCATTATATTAAAAAAAAAGGTTTCAGGATTAAGTTCTGCCTTTATTTTAATTAAAAATCGACGTTTTTTCTTACTCTACATACACCATCATCAGGAAAAAATATACAATAAATATAAAGAATATAGAAACAAGTTATTAGGTAACAAAATAAGTTAGTCAAAGTATTTATTAAAATAGTCATTATATATTAAATTTAATAATAAATATATTTTCTTTTGGCAAGTTTGTCTAAACTCAACATTTTATTTTGTTCAAAATTTATTGTTTGATATGTTTTTAACTTCAATATTATGCATAAATATTGTTTTAGCATTCTTTATTAATTTTCTTGCTATAATAATAAATTTCAAAATATTGTGTTATGGGAAAAAACTTTTTTGAAATAAGTTTTCAATTTAATAAAGCGTTAAAAAGAAATAAATATCTTTTCTTATTCTGTCGCTTAATATCTATACAAAAAGAGGAAATATAAGAAAAGTAGAGAAACATGCACATCGGGGGCAAAAGTTTGAATTTTCCGAACTCAATTATAAACTCGCTTCATATCTAATATTTCATTTAACATGAAATCCGTCAGATACAACATTTCTCTTAATTTTCAATATTTCTTCTTCTTGATATTTCTGCGTTGTCGTTGTTCGTCTGTTTTACTGTAAAAACAAGGAGAAAAGAGCATTGTAAAAATTGTATACTTGGGTTTTTAAAGTTTCATTCACATTAGAAAATCATAAATAAACAAATAGTATTTTCAATATTTTCTAGATATATTTAATACAATTTTATCTACATGAAAATAAATATATGTACATAATATAAGTTAGTCATTTATTATTTTATATTTATACTAGTACTAAAAGCAAAACGTGTTTATAACGACACCTGTGGAGCATGGTGGGAGTACAATTATATATACTGAGGATGCACTGAGGATGCTATCTACGATGTATGGCGAAACGTCTATGATGAGGATGGATTGACCATCAATATAAAATATATTTAGATTTTTTGTGTTTCAGAACTCATTTTGTGTTTAATAGAGTATTTTGTTTTATATTTTATTTTGATGTCATTTATTTGATTTTTTAACCTTTTAACTGTCAGTAGTTTTTAATATTTCAGGAACAAATGTAAGCTAAAATTTGTTTTAAAGTAGACTAAATAATTCTAATTGAACATAATAAATATATGGATTTACAAGCTTCTGCGTCATTAAATAACTCAAAATAACACTCACCGAGGACTCTGGCGTTTCAGAGATTTTCTGTTAAGTCGCTTATTGACGACTCCGATAGTTATAAGGTTAATAAATTTGAATTGAACTACATTAAAATCACGATAATTAATGTTATAATATAAAAATAATATATTCTCAATGTGAATAAACCTTAAAAACTTAGAAGAACGGCGAACCGATCTAAAGCGAATATAGAAAGCACATTTGCGTTCGCAAGTACTTGGTCCGGGAGGGTACATCTCGCTTACGGCCCCGAGCCCGTTTAATATCGAAGTTGAACGTCAAAACTTGACAACACAAAGAACTATAGTCAGTTGGAGAGAGTGGTTGGTGCGGGGGGGTTGTGCGGCTGGCGAAATGAAAAATTACGTTAATATTTTATCGAGAGAATCAGATGGTGGGCCGCATACGCCGCTCGGATAATGAGTCTGTGCGTGCTGATAGGGTTCCCGTATTGGGGGCGGTTGCGCCGGCAATCACACAGGGACGGCGATCAAATTTTTTCTCGCAAAGATTTCGAAAAGAAACAGTGGCGGCGCTAGACTTAAAAATTTCGGGCGGCATTAGCGATCAGAAAGTTTGGAAGGCACATATATTTTATGAAACTTGATAATAATTTTTGTACATACTTATCTAATTCATTACTAAATGATTTACATAAAAAAATTACATACAAAATGCTAATACATAAAAAAAATTACATACAAAATGCTAATTTAATTCTTCTATTTTTAATAAAAATTAAAAATTGACCAAATTTTTATTTTGTGTTATAACTTATATATACTAATACTTTTATATTCTCTTTTTTATTAAATTTTTCTTAAAAATATATGAAAATATTTTTTTTTGTTGTAAGTAATAGAGGTGTGACAAAATAAAAATTTGTTTATTTTTAATTTTTTCGAATTACTCGAAAAAGGTTTATACTTGTCTGACAAGTTATAAAGAAACATTTTACTTAATTAATTTACGTACACTAAATTTTGTTATTTTGTTTCTATAAATAAAACAATATTTATAATATATTTATACCTGCAGACAAAGAGATATTATTCTATCACTTTCTAACTCATTTGTCTTATGAGCATAGTAAGAATTGCAAACAATTGAAATATTAGCCAATCAGAGATGAGTAACATATTGATACAAGTCAGTTTATGTTTCTATAAAATTAATTTAGTAGTTTAGTAAAAATGAGTGTTTTCTGTAGATGTTAGTGACAATTTTGTGGTGTTTTTAATAAAAAAATATTGTTTAAAATTTAGTGTATTAGTATCTTATGACTATATTTAATAATTATAAGTGTAGTTTGTTTATTAGAATTGAAACAAATATTATTATTGTTCTGATTGACACAATTAAAGTTATGGAATTTTATATGATAAAAGTGGACAGACAGTATTAAATTAAATGACTTTGTGTATGTATGTGTTTCATATTCTAACCTAACACATTAAATAGACTGTAATTTTGAGGTAGAAGAATTGAAGTTATAATAATTAAAGGTAAGTAGTAATTTTGTAATATCATTAATTTATTCAAAATACATTATCATTTCCAAACTAAAATTTTGTGATTTATATTTATAAAATGTGCGAAAATAGCAATATGTAGGGTTTCACATAAATACATTTGGTGACTGTAAAATAAAGTTTAGCCCAAACTTTTTTCCTATTCGCTATTTTTTTTGACACAATTATTTTAGTCTTTATCAGGTAATTTGCAAATATTGAAAATAGACCGATATTAATTAATAGAAAAAATATATTAATTATTTAAATATAATTTATAAAATATGACAACGAAGATAAATATTTTTACAATTTACTTTCCAAAATAAATTGTTTTATCTTTATACTTAATTTATTTTTTATAGCATACATTGTCTATTTTTTTAATTTATTTATTTTTTTTTAATATTTATTTCAACAAAATAACAGTTTTTATTTTATTGATAAAATATCATTGGATCTATATAAGTATCTACATATATCGGTGGCTATATTAAAGATTTTTTTAGGTAGAATCAAATTGTTATGTCTCGTCGTAAGTTACAAGATTTACCTCGTTAATTACAACTTTTAAAAATATAAATGTTTCTAGACACATAGAAAAACTTGGAAACTAACTGTGTAATATTTTAAAATTTATGCAATTGTTATCAAACAAAAATAAATTATAAATTATAATCTCTATTTTCGTAAAAAGAACTATTTGGCATATTATATTCAATTTAATATAAAAACAAAATAGGAAAAACAACAAAAATAAAACTATTCAATATACTTAACTAGGTACATAAAATTTGAATTAACTGGAATTAATATTTGTCTATAATTGAAAATATTTGGAAATAATTCCATCAAAATATTTCACATCATTTATCATTTGGAATAATGCACTTGTTTTTAGTTCGTGTCTATTCAAATATACCATTACACAAATGTAAATTAAATTGAGTTACTATCGATGCAGACCCATTTCAAAAATTGTTATTGTGTTGTTTATCAATTTCAAATATTTTTAAAAAATATTATTTAAATTAATATTGAAATAATATTAAATTTTTTATTATATTTACATGTAAACATTAAAGGTGCCAGAACACAATAATTGTTAATATTAACTTAACCAATCAAATATTGAGTCATATTATATGTGTTTTTTTTTTAGTTTTTAGAGGTTTTAAGTGAAAATCAGATAAAAAAAACAAACAAAATAATTATAGAACATTAAATGTAAATAATAGGTACTTAAACTTACCTCTATATAGGTACCTATACATAGATAAATTATTTCATATTTACGTGAAAATAATCAAAACAAGAAAGCAGCGGAAGCAATAAATTCGTTTCGTTCCTAAAAAAAAATACCGGTACGATTTTCGCAACCGCTTCGGCTTTATAATACCACTGATTTACATATATTTTAGAAATATTTTTCGTAAATTTGATAAAATATAATATATAATTATAAACATTACTTAATTGAACATTATGAAGTATATATCATAAAATCACGTTATTTTCAGTATTTTATATTTACTAATAATTACTATTGAACTAATTATTATAAAATAATTTTGTTTACTAAAATCTAGTATTAGTTGAAACAGAACTTATAACCAATCTTGTAGTACAAGCTGATAAATTTATGACCAAACTACTTGCGGTTATATGATCTAATTTATTTTTTTGCAATATCAAATTAAAATAAAAACAACTGCACGACGCTGGCATTCAAGTTCTTTGCACTAACAAAGGGGGGAAGGGAGGTGAAAGCAAGTACACTTCGTCGGTGTCAAGATATGCCCCAGTTGACATGACAGTGACAGCCGAGCGTAAGGATTAACGCCGTTGCCGGCACGCCACGACGCTCTGTTGTACAACCCTCGAAACACGCGCTGGGTGCTGTTTGTGCTTTACGTTAGAGCGACGATCAGCGTCTTCAACACAACATCGCTCTCGCTTGTTTATACGAGTATGTTGGGTATTGTATTCCACCTGTCTGCTACTTACCGTTACTTACAAGATGCGAATACA
The DNA here is from genome assembly GCA_963966155.1 of Clivina fossor. NCBI lineage: Eukaryota > Metazoa > Arthropoda > Insecta > Coleoptera > Carabidae > Clivina > Clivina fossor. Next base: position 7,163,563 of record OZ014564.1, on the reverse strand, counting down.
TTGGCTCTTTATCCAGAGTTTTGTTAGTAAGATGTTGACGGATAAGTATTGTTTGTATTTGGATTTAGATACGTGAATTAATTACTTTAAGAAAAAATATTTGGCTTTATTAGTTTTCAATGTAATTATTCTACTTGAATGTGAGATGTGTAATACAAAAATAATTGGATATTACTATCATCCTTAATCAAAATTAAAAAAAAAATTAATTGTAATATTTAAATATGCTGAACAACAAATTTATAATTTTTATCTTATAAAAATGAATATAACATTATTATTCATGTATATTTAGTCAAAATATACTTGGACTAAATTAAAATATGATCATACTGTAGCGAAAAGTTAACAAAATTAAATAATTTCCCTTAAACCTTTAAAAAAAATTGTTTGTAATTTATGGGAAATTATTTTATTTAATTGAACTAACTTGGTAAAATTTTAATATTCTTTATTATTAAGATATTTAAAAAGGTTAAAAAGGTATTTAACAAGCTTTAAAGGAAAAATTTAAAGAACAAATTGCGTATAACATTTTTATATATAGTTTGTAATTTTCATTTGTATTACATAACCTGTTGATTATATAATCTATAACTAATACATATGTGTATGCATGCTTGTCCGGGTTTAAAATGCAACTTAAAAGTAAGTTACAAAGCTGAAATTTAGTACAGAGTTGCGTAATACTACCACAATCATTGAAAAAATCTAAAACGGGAGATAAGTCTGCGTGAGCCGCAGGCGAACGCTGTAAACGAAAAAAATCTCTGTTCGCTTATAACTTGATGTGTACTGAACAGATTTTGATGGGAGTTTTATTAATAGTTGATTTGTTTTTCGAAAAAGGTTTTTCTATGGGACAATACAGCGTAAGTCGCAAGCGAACGTTGTAAACAATGAAATTTTATTTAAAAAACTGTGTTCGCTTATAACTTAACAAATTTTGATGAGAGTTTTATTAATAGTTGCTGTGTGAGTCGCAGGCGAACGCTATAAACAATAAAAATTGACGACAAGTAAAAATGAGTTTAAAATGAGACATACATATTATAAAACATAAGTAGAAAAAAATTATATAAAATTTTGTTTTGTGAACCAGTTAATTTTTTCAAGTATATATTTTTGCAATTTCCTTTAAATCTCATATTTTTGTTATAACTGTAGTATAATTATAAGATTTTGTCTAGATTTTCCATACATGCATAATCTTCTAAAAACAAAATGATCATCAAATAAAGCATTTGTCAGCATATATGACAAGGTCAGAAAACGTGCACATGTGCATCTTGCAAAGATCAGGTGTTATATGGCTTCAGGCGCCGTCAATATTACTTGACTAATTAAACCGTAATTAATAACGCCTGTGGTGGAAACGTGAGTGATATGGCAACATTGTATGATGAGTCTAGTACTCGGAAAAGTTTTAGAAAAATATTTTTCTGCACAATAATGCAATACGTAACGAAATCTAGTAGACTATTAGTTTTTGTTGAAAAACACAATTATATAATTTAATAATAATACAATTATTTAAATAACATTAAGCTAATAAAAAATATATACATTGCACAATTATATAAAAACTTTCTTAATCTACGTTTCAATTCACTAAGAATTCACTACTAGAACATTAAAATTATTCGGTAACTTATTGGAACTTATTATAAATAGACAAACATGTTTTGTTTGTTTGTTCGTAAAATATACAAAATTAGTCTCCCGACGTGTATTATTATTTTATCTTTAACATATCTTTATTAAATATAATAATATTAGAAATAATTAAGGTTTTCCATTTCAATAAAACACCTTGTATAATTTATATGAATATCTGTTATTTATATAAATGTATATTTTTTCACATCAATAACTGTTTTCCAATGTCAAACGTCATGCGGTCTAAATTTTTATTTAACATTGTACTTATTTATTTGCATTTTTTATTAATATAAAAATGTTATTTTTCTTTTGTTGATTGTATCTACATAGAAAACATAGTTACAATCAATAAAAAATGTAAAACACAATGTAATATAACAAACTAACATAATAAAAATATAATACCATTACAGAAATAGTCAGTAGCATTACAACATAACTATTATTAATACAAGTCAAAAGTCAGTACGAATGAAATAAATAAACAGCAAATACCAAATACCAAAGTCAGTTCAAACAAAAATTATTTCACAAGAAACGATATCGCATACCAATTGCTTTTACTGGTAGGTACCCTTCGTTAACTCTTTTTAAAAGAATTCATTTTTCCTTCCTGAATTCTCGACAAAACTCGGTCACTAACTAACAATAACCCATTTTATCCTGTTACTATAGCAACCACGTTACTGTATTGTTGTCGATCGTCGCTTGTTTGTACAGTGTCCAGCGTCTTGCAACCGTTTGACCCAGATTCTAGACGCTAACTTTGGGTCAGTGTTCTTAATTTATGGAGACGTGCGGTTTGTGAATGCAAAATTGGCAACAGTGACCGACTGCCGGCAGTGACAGGGTTAAGATACGATAGCCATAAACTTGCCAAAAAGGATATGGAAGAATTTTACTGATTTCGTCGACGGCCACACGTCGTAATGGGTTGGGTTTGAACTAAAATAGCTCGGAGAATGCAAATTGAGAAGGTTTGGCCCTGCAGGATACTGTACCTGATTTCCGATTCTTCTTTCAAAAATGACAAATGAATATTTTTCGTACGACATGTGGAGTGATGCCAGTTACTTACTCTCTTGTCTAACCGCTGCTTATATCAATCAACTTTTAACTACAAACTTTATGTACATGTTTTTCGGACTGTATTTATTTTGCTTTTCAACTTGCAAGATAAAAACATTAATATTTTTGATATATCAATTTTTATTTTTTTATATTTTATAGTATTATAATAAATATCTATATTTTAAATTCAAAGAGCATAAAAAATACATAAAAATACTTGTTTTATTGACCGATTTATTTTTGTATTTTAAATATTTATTTTCTATAATGTGGTAAAAAGTAATATATCAAGTGAAGAAGGTATAATTATTATTTTTTAATTAATAAAAAACTAATTAATTTACAATTAATTTACAAACTTACTAATTTTCTACATATATTTATAAAAAAAAATTATGAAATATAATTTCTTAAAAAAATTAAACTTATTTTATTAAAAAAATATACAGACACTTTAACACTGATATCAGTAGATTCTGTTGCGCAAAAAATTAAAAATATACTTATATTAAATTAAATTGATAATTATGTGAAAAACTGAAGTAAGTAAATATCAATAAATATTATATTTTCCAAAAATAATATGCTTTTGTTTGTTAGTATAAATGTTTAGTGAAATTTAATAGACCGTTTCAAAATTAGACGAGACAGATTACTGTGTGACTTCAGATTTCGGAAGCAATTATAAATGACATATGACATTTTCATGACATATGCAAAAAGAATAGAATTAATTAACTGTCATTACTATTTTTTGTTTATTTAAAATGTATAGTAAATTTCAAAATCAATAAAAACAGAACTGATGTAATTGTTATAATTTTGTTGAAAATTAAATAAAAATATATTAAAGAAAATATTTTATATTTTTAAATTATTAATGCTATATGTTCAGATTTAACTTATAGTTAATGGTAATATTTTATAATAATTTTAGAATGTTTTAAATAATCTACAAAATTTTGGATTGTTTGATTATGTTTTTGATAAATTTATATTTAAATGTAATTTAAAATTATTAAAGTACAGACTTTAAACACGGAACAATTTAGTGATTTACAATCAGTTTGATACAAAGAAAAAAAATTTACTAATTTTATTTTTTCCGATCAATATTAAAAAAACACATCCTTGCTTAGTTCCTCATTAAAATTAAAATTATTTAGAATATACTTTTTAATATACAATTCAATTTTTGTTTAAGTTGTTCAATTCTTAGCTGACTATTTAATTTTTTCATTATTATTAATTATCACAGAAAATTAAAACTCAATCTATCTTTTTTTTATTTTCTATTCATTCAAGCAACTGCTTCCAAAAACTTTAGCCCTTCAATAACGCACATTTCATCCCATACACACACACACACACACATACACACATTTTATCCGCTAACAAATATCCGAGTATCTACCAAAAGACTGTCTTCTAGTCTGCGAATCGAAGGGCTGAAATCCACCGAGGTGGTAGTGAGTAACTCTCGGTTTGATACCGTCGAAGCACAAGCAGAGAGCTATACACAACACCACGACAAAGACAAGGCAGGCACCCAGCTCGCCACGGTCAGAAGCGAGCAGTCTGTGTGACTGCCTTGTGTATGTGTGTGTGTGTCTGACTGTGTATGTGTGTGGCTAGTGTGTATGTATAAGTGCGCAATCATTAATCAAAGTCCGCGTACAGCACCAGCCGGCTGCAACAGCCTAAATACAGATCGGGGCTGCTGGCAAACTGATGCTGTGCGGAGGTATCACGGTACGATACTTCGAAACGATATTGCCGCAGAAATTCACGATGGAAATACTGTTTGGCGCAATTGGTGGATTTTTGGATTATTTTGTTGTTTGGATATTGCTTGAAAAAGTTTTTTCATCTCAATAAAAATTAGTCATTTGTTACTAAACAACAGTAATTTATAAAATGTATTCTACAAAGTAATTTTGTTAGTTGTATTTTTATTTTCATGTTCTTGAAACTTTTGGTATAAAGATAATTATTTAAATTAAAGAAAAATAATATACCTCGTTTTTAAAACGGACTAAAAAATATAAAATAATTTCTCCTAGCCCCATGCAAATTTACAATTGTTCTGAAAATTTGTAATTGGGAATTTTTAATAGGTATGACAAAACTTATAAGATTTTAAACGAAAAACATGGGGCGTCCCACGTTTTTCGTTTTAAATCTTACAAATATTGTATTAAATAAATTAATTAGTTAATATTACATTGTCATCCAATTATGAGCTATGTTAAACAGACAGGAAAAAAAGCGAATTAATAAAAAGTGTTAAAAATTAACCGAGTACTTAAATAAAATCAACTAAATTATTTAAATCAAGAATAGTAAAAATACTTTTGTTTTGAGTTTCTAGTTTTTGTAATTTTGAGTTATAATAATGTTCCATTACAGTTGTTTGTACAAGAAAAATTAAATTAGAATGCAATTAATGTAAATTAATTAATTATTTACCTAATTATAGAACTGTAACTTTTTGTACTTTTTACATATGAAACAAAAGAACAAACGAAAAATAGTTGAATATAAAATATATTTAAATATGATCAAGTATGCACTTATAACACATATTGTAGCAATTATTTAAATTTTGGTAATAAACATTTATTTCAGCAATTATAATACACGTAGATATTGTAATTATTTTTGACAATAATTAACAGACAAATGAATAAATTAGCGTTTAATAAAGTATTATGTAGATTTCTATCTTTGGAAGTGAAAAGATTTAAATAGTAGTTCAAGATAAAATTTTCCTTTCTATAATTTCTGTTTGACTAGCATTCTCAATAAGTGTTGAATCATCATCTCATAAAAGAAATTTCTTTTGTAAAATTTTTATGCAAAAACTAATAATCATTTTATATACAAATAATGTAAAGATTATTATTCTAAAAGATATTAGATAAGTTACGGCTTTGTTGTAAGGATTATTAATAAATACTTTCGTTAGCCGTAGTTAGCCCATAGCCAAGAAACCTATAGCTTATAATGGGTTCCGAACCAGTCAAACGCAGCTGATATTAGTTTAATGGTATCAGAAAGTTATTTGTAATATCTAGAATAGTAAATCAGGAATTATCAGCAATTATTTTAATATAACAACACATTATTTATATTTCTTATAATTTGTTTTATGGAACCTTCACATGTAAGTAGTAAGTAACAAATAACAGTATTAAATATCATTGTTGTCAATGAAACAAACAACAGTCTACATTTCGACTATACAACCGTACAACCGCGAACAACCCAAACATCGAAATTTCATAAGGAAATACATGTGAAAGCTTCTTAGGTGAATAATTCCATGTCAGCATTGATTGAGGTTCTCAAACTTTTATTTCGCTGTAAACGTTCCCTCGTGCGTGTTGCATCACATTTCTTCTTGATGTAAGCAATCAATTTCCGAGCGAGATAGCTAAATGCATTTTACTCACCTTCTCACGCGGCCTACCGGGCGTTCGTTGAACAGTTCGCGATGCTCAAGCGATTGTTTCGTGGATAAGATCGAATCTGAAACGGCGCGGCGGCGGCGGTTGAACGCGGGTTATCCAAAACGTGGTTTGTCGGTTTCTTGTTTGTTTCTTGCTTTTAGAATTAAGTGTGCGTGGGATTTAACGTGAAATAGAATCAAAAAAAATCTCCGTGTTTTAAATTCGCATTTGTTTTTATGCTACGTTTGGTTGGGGCTAGCATGGCAACATATTGATTGGAAATCGGATGTTGTTGTACTAATGTACAGTTTTTTTTTGTTTTGTTTTGTTTTTGTTGTGGGTTGTCCTCCATTTTGCGCAAGTATTGACCTTAGTTTTTTAAAATAATAAAGTATATAGTATTATTTATAATACACAAATTAAAAATACATTTTGATAATTTATAATTCTTTAAGATTACTTGTCAAAGTAAGTACTAGTACTTAGGGATGGGAATACATACATACATACATACATACACAATCACGCCATATACCCAAAAGGGTGTGGCACAAACTCTTTTCATTATCCCGAAATCAGTCGTAAAATTATTTTTTTTACGTGTACATGTAACAAAATGCGTAAAATATGTAAATAATATATAATTTTAGTTATTTATTACGCCACTAGAAAGCTTTTTGTTTGCATATGTAAAATTTGATATTTGATAAGTGATATAAATCACGTGTTTTTACGAGTATGAGTACAAACTTAAAATAACGGGATGTCTAAGATCAGCAAAATTTTAAAAACCTCATTATAAATTAGTCAAACAAAGTAAAAAACATTCCGCTTTGGTTAGATTATTAAATTAAATAATACAATAATAATATTTTTATAATAAATGAAGTTTTAATAAATTTTTCCTATATTTTTGTTACGCAGACACTGTATATAAAAATTTGGTTAATATACTGATTTACATTGTATTATATTAATCATTTATTTTATAAATTCCGAAAACTTTCTGTAGAAATTAAAATAACTCAATGTAAATAAATATGATTCAAAGATAAATATCTTTCAGTGCGATCGACCACAACATACCAGCCCAGAAAATTCTATATAATCACAGATGTATTTAAAAAATACCAATTTTGAACAATTTTGTACAAAATATTGTTATTATTATTTTCAAATTATTAATCTTTATTTGTTAATTTTTGAAATTATATAAACTTGTTAGTTTAATCTACACTATAACTTGTTTCAATAAATAATTAATTTAAATTTTAGAAATATGCAATTTATTTCAAAAACGTATAGCTACAAAGAAAATCTCAAATAAAACAATATGTGGATATTGTTTTCTTCTTATATACAGATAACCATGTTGACATAACAATTATGCGTCAGCAAATAAATGGAGTGCCGGAGAACACGGCACAACGGAAAGACGAAAACGCGTAAACGAATTCGAATTTCGCGAAGAGTTTCGTACAGATAACACAGCTTTCGTAGCGTCGAGACGCCGAATATACACGTCATGCGATGATGTACGAAATATATCAACGTAGACGTCATACTATTCTGTTATTTCTCTCTCTCTCTGCGCTATTCTTGTTATTCTCTCTTGTACCTGTATTTTCTGCTTGTTACATAGTAGGTTTTATTAGAATTTCCATTGATTTAAATGTTTAATTTTATATAGTAAAAAACTAAATAAAATATTAATAAAAATTTTAATACATATATATTTTAAAATAAAACAAATTTTTACACTGATTACATTGTTAGTTAATAATAAAATGTAAATAAACAGGCAATCAAATATGCTAAAAAATCAGTTTAAATAAATATGCCAAAACAATTCGATTTGAGTGAGAACAAGGAGAAATCTCATTTATAAATATCTAATAATGATGTAATTATTCTCTCTACATTCAGCATTCTAAAAATTTTACTTTTTATTTAAATTTAAAATTTAAATTTCAAATCCAACCATCGGGTAAGTTGTACGACTTTGGCACCCAACTCGACCCAGTCCTTTTAAACATCAAGTAAGTTTTATTATTTCGGCACCCAACTCGACTCTGCCCGTTACCTACATACCACAGTAAAATATATTTGTCACTATCTAGTGTCCCATTTCTTTGGTGTTACCATTATTTTTTTCGAACTATTGTACAGTGTTTTGTAAAATATATATAAAAAATATGGTCATGTTTTTACACAGAAACGTTTACACAAATAATACTGTTATTTTTTCAACACCAAATTACTTTTTGATTAAAAATAAATATAGTTCAACAATTTTTTTTTTGTCAAATAAACGTACTGTATATATAATCAAATTTGTTTCATTGAAAAAAAGATATTCTGTTATTTAGGAAAGTCAAATATATTAATCAAACAAAAAGTAAGAATTTATTCGACACACTGTATATAACTGACAATGACAGCGTAGAGGTGATGATAATGTTTTGTTTTCCGGGTTTCACGTTCATTCGGGATTCATGACGCGTGGTTGGTTTGTACGTTTGTTTGTTAGGTTAGGTAAATTTCACGGGTGATAAATTGATAATCTGTAAAATTTAATTAAATGCGCTTTCAAATTATATGTATTTGTTGTATGTAATTTTGTGCAGAAGGTGTTGTTTCTTTAAATGGTTAGACAGGTGAAAATGCTTGTAAGTTATTTTTAAATTATAAATATAAATTTCAAAACATATTGTTTAGTATATTTAGCGGAAACCAGTTGTTTTCGTTTTTTTTTTAGGTTTATTAAAAGTTATCAGACAATATTTTCTAATTGGCTGTCATTTTCATTTGTTAAAATTTTATGAGACTAATACTGCAATTCTGTATGTATCTCGTAAGATTAGTAGCGTTACTAAATATTTTATTCTATTCTAGTAAATGGAATACTTCTTTTATGAAGAAAAAATCTCGTAATGCTTTGACTCTTACGATGCGCGTACAGAATTGTTAAAAAAATACTATAATAATCAAATCTTAGTACAGCTTATTTAAATTTCAGAGATAATAGTAGAAGTTTGCTAAGCATATAAGCGATAGAAATTAGCAGCAAATTTCTTTTTAACGCATACTCAGTCGAGTTCCAATATTGCATCGAAGTTTCAAACACTCCTGTATTTAGATGCATCAGGAATGTTTTCAAGTACAAAAACAAATGTTACTAACGCCCATAATAGTCGTGATATGTCGCTGTGAAAATAAAGTTCTAACATTGTTTCTTTCAGAGTCAATTACATAAAATGTTGTTAACTTAATCAATGAAATCAACTACGTAATTTAATTGTAAACTGCCTTTGAAATGATTCATTGATTGGTCAGTTTACAGCTAAATTACGTAGTTAAGCAATTGGTTGACATGTGTTTAACAATGTATTATAGAAATCAGTAATATTCTGTAAACACTATAGTACTACAGAAAATTTTACCTCTTTTTAACAGACAACATTTGTTATTTGTTAATAAAAAACAAAGTTTTATAGTACTAAAGCAAGAGTAGGTTTTATAAATAGGCCAAAAAAAATATTTAGTAAGTTATTTTATGTCAATATTTTTATGTATTTATTACACTAGATCTAGATTATTAAAAAAAAAAAAGTTACATATATTTAATTTCTGTTTTTGCGAGCCAGGGGTTGCCTACCATTGCTATACAACTCATAAACGATAGTACAAATTTTCAGAAAAAATAGGTAATTTGTCTTAATTGAAGTTACAAAATCAATTTATATTTTTATAAGTCTTTCATGTATACCAAGCAGCAAAAACTAATCGATTGTAAATATTCATTTTCACTATTAACTAAATCCAATGAATATTTTACAATTCGCATTTCTCCGAAAGCCAATAAGTTAAAAGACAATCGGCGATAGCATCGCATTGGTTGCACCCGCAGCCCATCACGTGACGTTCGTAGCAAGTGCGTGTGGCCGCGCACCATGCCGTAGTGGTCGAACCGGGGTTTGCAGCTACGTCTACGACCGGAAATCAACTTCTGAATATATTCGTGATCCAATTTCCGTTTCGTGTACTTTCAAACTAAGAGGTACGGCTACCTGCCGCTACTATCAGCACCAAGGCGGGGCGAAACTACATTCCCTGTTTTTCCCTCCCTAGCCCCACTCGCACGCCTATGCTATATATGTATATGTTTCAGTCGTGGTATCGGGTTAACGAGCACTCACGCTGCTATTTTTAAAGTAGGTACACTTTTATTTTAATTGCATGTTCGTGCAAACTATAAGAGTAATTAATTTGCCCAGTGCTGGTTTTAATAGATTTATGCTGGCTTAGATGGGTGTGTGTGTATGTATGGTGGATTATATGTGGATAGAGTCAAATATATGTTGTGGGACGTGTCATTTTTCTATCCAGGAAATTTACATTTTTTTAAATAATTTATATGGAAATTTTCTTGCATGACGATATTTATTCAAATACGTATACTATATACTGTATAACATAGATCATTTTAAGTGGTTGTTCTACAAAAAAACTCTAATGATTCTTTAAAGGTAGACATGTATTTATTGTTTATATATAAATAAATAGCTTTAATATGTATATTATTTTAAAACTATATTATTGTCATAAATTATATACATATTTTAATATAATGTAGCTAATATTAGTTGATTTTAAATATTTCAATAAAATATGCAATAAAATATAGTGAAATTGCTATTAAATATTGATAAATAATTCTTATTATTTTTTTTGTTCCGAGAATATTTCAAAATCTTGCAAAATAAGTTAAAAAAAACAACTTATATAACAAAATACATATTAACAAATTTTAGAAATCGTAGTCGTTAAAAACATTTAATAAATATATTACGTTAACTTTCCTTTTTTTTTTTCAAACGTGGTGGATTTTTTTCTTGAGCTACGATAAACATTAATGAAAAGATCCATTCAATTTCCAAGCACTTGATTGTCGTCCGAGCTTCTGTTTTCATCCAGTAGCACAATCTACCTCGCAGGATTTGCAGGAAATGCCCGCACATAGCAGGACAACGTAGAGAGGGGCTGATAATTGAAAGCAAGGTATCAAACCATTGAAGGACCCTCGCGTTTATCACGTAATCCACCCTCGCGCTTCGCTAGTTTGTTACGGGGATGCTGAGTTGCTGACCAGTGGCCGGTGTGCAATTCGGGAGCGATGAGTGACCACTCTTGGCACTGTTTCACCCTCTAGTACAGAAAGTTTGTTTAATCCGAGCATTTCGTCACTTCTCCAGTAATTTAGTGTTAATTCGAAATTGTACAGTTGCGTAAATTAAAAATGTTTTGAGTTTTGAGCAATATCCTAATAAATATTAATAATTAAAAATCATAAGCATTGTACTTAATAAGTGTCTCGATTACAGACTCTTCTCCTTTGGACAATAAAAGGTGGTAACCCTATTTAAATATATCAATATAAATAAATATTTCACATAGATATTTCAAAATAAATTACCCCATCCATTCTCTTTTGCCGGATCTAATCAATATTAGTATATATCCAAATAAGAAATTATAATCTATAATAAATTCCTAATCATTAGAACTCATACCATCAGTAAATCAATACAGATTTTTTTCTATTTCATTTTAATTCAAGAAAAATGCACATAATTAACTTTTGCATTACAAAGCAAGCACGATTACCTGTTTGAAAAAATATTATGTATCTTATAATTTCATCTAACTCATTAAGTTCTACTCATTTCACTTTAAAGTGAAGTTATGAATATTGTTTAATGCTTAGACAATTTTATGCTCCATTAAACAGTTGTTTGGTACGAATACTAACGAGTTTTACTTACTAGTTTACACATTATAAAAATTACTTAATTATACATTTCTGATAAGTTAGAAAGTTGATATTATGAAGACGGAAATTGTAGATAACTTAATTTGCAGTTTGTACAAAACATATTATTGATAATAAATGATTACGAATAATATATAACAAAGTAGTCATTGCCAGCAAAAATTACATTTCAGTATTTTTTTTTTATATAAAAAACATGTTTTATAAACACTTATTGTAATTTTGCAAATGTATATAAAATAAAATGCTTATAAATATTTAATATATTTCGAAAATGTAATTCTTCATTATAGATAAGATAAAAGCTGAATTTTATTATATAAATATACAAACACAACCATAAGATTATTGTATTTAAAAAAAATAAAATCTTAATTTCTATATAATAATTTAACATAAACTGATTTTCATCAGAATTAAACACGTGTTTCAGTGTTTTCAATTGTCATTTACTTTATCAGTAATAAAACAATAATTAAATTAGATAATTTTTAATTTAAAACTTTATCTTTATAAAATTGTATGAAAATGTAGAAAAACTTTTTCTAACATTGCAAATAAAAAAATTTACGTTTAAATATATGATATTTGATGAACATTTATAAATTTTAATATAAAAATTTCCAATACTGTTTACTCTTTCAAAAAATATACGTCTCACAGGAAATCAGTTTGGTCGTCGCGTCGGTCAACCCTTATTTCTTTTCGGGCGTCCTGCAATGCCACGAAACAAATTAGAATTCAAAGTTCGTTTTGAGTCCCCTCGATGTCTGCCCTTGGAACCCTGATTGCCTGCTAATGACGAATGTGAACGTTGATTCGACATTCCAAACTTCAATCCGATACAACGTATGGCTTATATTTATTTAAAATTTTAGATTTTGACAAAATATCTGAATATAAAATAAACACAAAATTTAAGTTTGAATCCCGTTTAGTTCTAACTTGATTTGTAATGTATTTGTGTTGCCGAAACTATATTTAAAAATTAATCCTTAACTAAAAGGCCTTGTTGCTATTAGCTATGACCAATTGTATATTTAAAAAAAGTTAAAAATTTGTTAAATTTTATTATTATTTTGTTATAAATAATATTTGCATTAAGTAACCATTAGGTATAATAAACCCAATAATAATTAACGTAGTAAAAATATTACGTAAAACATAATAAATTTTATCAAACAGAAAAAAAAAGTACCATCAACACTTTAGCATGAAAAATACATTAATATTAAATTTTATTAACAAATCAATCAGTCATAAATATTTCATGATGTGATTTCCGTGAACTCTTAAACATTTTCAAAGTGCCGTTCTCAGCCAACCAATGCCGATGATGAAATTTCATTGGTTAGTGTTAAAGGAACGGGCAACGTAACTAAACAGTGTGAGCTCATATTTTTCAATTTGTAGCCCTCCTGCTGGTTCGGTTTCAGGCCTTTAAAGATTTCTCATAAACCGTCCAATAACCACACCGATAATCAACTACAAATTACAAATTACACGTTTATATAAACTAGCTAATATTATTCAAGGCTCTATAGTACTCTTAAATACTAAGAATATTGGAATAAATTTAAACATCTAAGAAAATTTTAATTTACTTTGCTAAAAGATAATAATTATAATTTTTTTTGTCATATATGAGCATCTTTAAGTTTCAAAAATATATAATTGTCATGATAATAGAACTAATCAAACAAATTAGTATCTACAGTTTGTCCATGAATAGTTGTTATGAAGTATTTTTTTGTGTAAAATTATATTTATTATAAATATTTCCAAATTATTTTGCAACTTCTTGATTTTTAACATGCAATCATATTTATACAAAAAATTGTACGAAACCTTTGTAAGAAATAAGCATTAGCGTATTTATAAAAACTGCATTTTTCACATTTATATCATAACTTTTCCTGATTACTGCACTTATCTACAAATTTTAGTTTTTTTTATAATGGCAAAATAATAATGCACATATCTATCAGTCCACTTTTTGTATTGATATTTAAATGAGTTTTTCTAATGCATTTCTATTTCTGATAGCAATGCAATGCAATTTAACGTCAGCCAGTATGTATTTAATATTGATTTTTATATAATTATAGCAACCGGCATTTGTAAAACTACGACAACTGTTATACTATATGCAGTAGTAGTAATGGTTGTAAAGAAATATTTATCGAAAGGCGACATTTTAAAGTTTGTATCTGACGTTACTAGGCACTGAAAATGGAGTACGAATGTAAATATTTATGACTGTAATATCTGACCGATTCTATTTATTTATGAGATAAAACTACTGTGTAATTATTTTTATTTTAAACAACAAAGAACATGCATTTTGTAGATTGTAGTATTTTTACCTTATTGATGTTTATTGTTATTTTTATTACCTCAAATTAGTTTAATTTTTACTAAGAATAAATTGTTGGTTTGCACTAGTAGTGTCGATTACGATTTGGATATATAGATTTATATAATATTTATTAACATGCATTGTGATTTTATACATAAATAAATAATTAATATTGAAACATTTCATATCAGAAAAATACAGTCATTTAAAAAATAATATCATGCTCTATAAATTAATAGTATCATAATAAAATATAATAATAAATAATAAAATATAATATGTTTCCAAGAAGTTATTATTTTTAAAATTATACCCCCATTAATATTTATATCTACGAAAATTAAAAAATTTATAATTGTCTGTAGCTAATAATATCATGTTTAAGTTAAGTTTTAAATGATTATTTAATGTGAAATATACTAGTACTAGATTTAATAAATATAGTTAATAAAATTTCAGTTTGATCCCACATATATATATATATATATATATATATATATATATATATATATATATATATATATATATATAAACAAAAGAAATAATTATTTAAATTAAAAACTAATCGATCTTAATAAAAGCTTTTTTAATTTCGGATTTAAATATTTTTCAAAAAAATTATTACTGCATTAGTTATTTTTACTAGATAAAAAGCAAATTTCAGCGCACTATCAGCAGCCTAACTTAAACTGCTTTTTTCTTAAACATGTATATCAATAATTGTGTTGCAATACAAACATTATTAAATAAACATTTTCTTATTACTAATTTCAATATATTTTCTTTAATTATGCAATAGTTTATTTATTAGAATTCTATATACCAATATATATATATATATATATATATATATATATATATATATATATATATATATATATATATATAATTATGTATATAAAATTAATGAAACAAATTTATTACTATTTGATACTTCATTTACGTTTAGCGAACATATTAAATCCACTGTTAGTTCTGCCTGTAGAATACTACACAACAAAATTTCATAATATCACAGTGTTAATTAATTTATATAATAGTTTTATTCGATTAAAACTAGATTATGGAGCTTTAATCTGATATACATTTTATAATAAATATATTTCAGTTGGACAATAAAAAATTATTATTATTATAATCTTTTTTTGTAAATAGCATATGTTTAATTTTTTTAAATTTGTGTAATCACTCGTTTTTAAACAGTTTATATATTAAAATCATATTAAATCGTTTATAATATTAATCAAAAATATAATTTAAAATAAATAAAAATGTTTTATAAAACAAATTATAATAAGAAAAAGAAGAAAATAAAAGTTTAAAATTTTCTAAATTGCAATTTGAAATTAGTTGTAAATGTATTTTACAGTCAATGTGTTTTTCTTGGAATGTAAACAAACAAAAAAGTTGCTATTCCTGAAAATATATTTTTACGTTATAATTATGTATATGTGTTGAACACTTGTTTTAAAGTTTATCTCAAATAATGGAAGAATTAATATATTAAAACTTTTTGAAGTCTCCCAATAGACTTCTTTTCAATTTGACATCTCAACTACACAAGCAAGCCTCGCTTCCGATATTATGAACTCAAGTTCTAAACAGCTGCAGCAAACAGACATCCCCTCTTTTGGCTGGAATCTAACAAAGTTTCTGATTAACTTTTAATGCATTAGGCGGAGCATATCCGTCTCCGATATTTTCCAGAAAATAATTGAATCCTAGTCATTGCCGCAACGCAGCCGTATCGATGCACCAGATGCGTCCGTGTAGCGCCGCGACGCAGATTGAGATGTATATTAGGTTGTAATTACATTAGCATCCAGCGACCACTGAGACAGTTTAAATGATGATTAATAGAAAAAGACAACGGCGGCCCATTCTAACTGTACGCGACACTGCGACAGCAATGAGTATTTGTCGTCGAGACTGTGAGGCGGTGTTGCCGTCGCCGATAAACTGAATTATTCATGATGCAACTGTATGTTTGGATGTATGTAAGTACTGTCTGTCTTTGTTTTGTTTGGTTGCCGCAACAGCCGACTAGGATTCGGATGGTACGCGATGCGTTAATTTTTTTGATTGAATATTTCGGTGATGTTTTTCGTACGTAATTAGGATATTGTTATTTGTATAGGCATAGCGGTCGTTCATATGGTTTTGTTTTTATCTAATTAAATGTGATGTTTGTACAGAAGCAAGCCGCCATTAATATGTAAATTTTTGTACATTTTATTTAACACTAGAATTTTTCCAAATCAGACATCACTATTTTTTTTGCTTTCAAATATTTGTATCATATAATGTGGATGTTTTGCTATCGTGATTGAAATAAAAGACGTGATTTGAAATATTAATATATATTTAACGAAAAAAAAACCTTAACATAAAAGAAATACAATCGCAATTAGTTTGAGCGGCGAATTTACGACAACTTTTAATGAGATAGAAAAAAATGTTTATATATTTTTTATTCACCCAACTTAGTTTATATGATATAAATATTTTAGAACTTTACAATCTAATAAATTATAAATTTACAGAAATAATATTGCTAACAATTTGAATGTAATTTTAGTTAATTATAATAAACATTGCAAAATTTACTGCAAAATTTCCTAGATAATTTTTAGAAACCCAATTATTTTTTCCCATAACCACCAAACTATTCTACCTACCAATCAACTACACATAACCTATCTTAAATAGACAAAAATTCTCTCGCAAGAAACGGAACAAAAAAATGAAAGAACCAACTCAACCCAAAACTACAGAGAAAAGGAAAAAATCGGAAAAAGGTTCGCTCATATACATTTAGGGCGTGTATCAGGGATGTCGCTGTTTTTTTTTTACCAGCGCTTAGTGCCCCGAATACGCGGGTTGTTCCACTTCGTAATTGGTCGGCAAAGTGGTCGAGCTTCAAAGACGCGACTCCGCAGCGACCGAGGTCAAAAAATCGTACATCCATCTGCCCGCCTCGGCGCGGTGCTGCCTTTTCTGACTTCACGTTGGCAATGCATTCGTTCCATTAGAGATGAAGTTACGTGTCAAATGACAAAATTCATTTATCAATTTTAGACTGAAAGGCGATGCGGACGTGGCCAGTTTTATATTTTCTATTAATTATATTAAAAGAGAATTTTTTTCGAACAAGAATTTCCTCTGAGCTTCAATGTTTGTGCGCTGCGCTATTCTTCGTTTTTGACAAATGTTTAGATATTTTTTAAATATATTTTAAATAAAACCAATTTTTCTGTAATTTGTTTATTTATTGAGTTTATGTAATAATTAATACAATTAATATTACCCAAAAATACATATTTAAGCATTTCATCATAATAAATAATAAATGTTTGTCATTTTACCAATTCGATAACATAAAAAATATTATTAAGTTAAACATACTATAGTTTCTAGCTAAATTTAACTAAAAAAAAATACATTGTTTTTTTTAAATTTTTTTTTTTAAATTTTTTAAATGAATTAAATAAAATTACAAAACTTAAAGAGAAATTTTCATATTTTCCTAGTAAATATATTTATTTTAATAATTTAAAATAAATATTCATATTTTATTTCGTCTTAACTGAAGAACTTTTCTTCATAATATTTCCTAAATTAATCCGAGAAATTAATATAAACATTTTCTAAAATAAATCAGTAATTATAATTTTAACTCCAATTATAGATTTAACTGCAAAAGCTAATAGTTGAAATGACAGTTTTATTCACAATAAAAATAGATTTTTAACAAATATTTTATATTAAAATTTATATAAAATAAACAACATATTGTTGTATAATATTTTTTACTTATAGAAAAAAAATATCAATACTTTTTAAGCTTTACCAATCTTCTAAACCCATCCGCCAATACTTGTTTCTCATCCCTTTATCCCACCAACAAATTCGAAAACTCGCCATGGGAGAAAAAATTTATTCAAGACAAAATCGTGGCCGCTCTCTGCTCTGCCTCTGCACGAATTCATTTAGTTGTAAATGAGCTGGCCGGGGCCCCGGGATCGGATCGGCTGTAAGCAGGACAGGCGGGCTCGGCCCCCCCAGTCCCGATATGAGGGATCGTCAACACAGAGACAGCCATGATGCGAACGGACCCCATGTCGTCGACGACGACGAGGGCCAATTTAGGGGGAACCCGGCTCTCCGGCTCGGCTTTGGTTCTCTACACGCTTCACTGAACTATTTTTACATCGTAAGCGCCTTGCCTTGCCTTGCCTTGCACACAACACAACAAGGTCGGGGCACTGCAATCTAAAATGGCGGCGCAAATCCGGAGAACGGAGAACAATGGATTGCGAACAGGGGTTTTCTTCTTTTTTTTGGATAATGGGGTACTGTTTTTTATTTGGGTAGAATTGTAGAAAAATAAAAAAAAACTAGGGAGTTAAAACAGGGTTTAAAAAGAAAACGTTTGTAAAATGAAGTTATGTTTTCGAAATAAATTAAGAAATGACTAACTACCTATTTTGTAAAATTTATATTTATTTGTAATAAACAAAATATTGAAAAAAAAGAATTATAACTAAAATAACGAAAAGTTTCACATCTTTTTTTTTTAAATAATAAAAGTTCTAAACATAAATAAATTTATATATTTCAAAAAATACATAACTTTATTTTCAATTACCAAATATATATTGAACTAACAAGTACACATATTTTTTTAAATATTTTCTTGAAAATTATGTACATACATTACACAAACTCAAAATATGTTGAAAATAATACAAAACATTTATATTAAATATAATAATAAAAAGTCTTAAGTCTTTCAGAACTCATTACCTATATATTAAAATAAAAATACAATTTCAAAGCAATTTTTTATGTATATTATAAAATACATATAAATATAGTTACACCTACCACAAACTCAGTTTTTGGGTGTTTCAGTTAAATTTTTTAGTCCTAAATCTTTTGTCAGTTACATTGTCTTAAAATCAATATTAGTTAAAACCGAAATTATAATTTAAATCGCGCTTGTATTATCAGCCATTGAATTACAGATTAGTAAATTAAATTTACTAAATTATGTATTTATAAGTTTATAATTTTTTGTTTTTATGAAAATAAACAACAATATTTATTGATCCATAACTAATTGATTTTATTTTAACTTATGGTTTTTCATATTGCAAGTGTAGAAGATTTTATAAAAATCATAAATTAATAATTAAATTTACAAGAAAGTATAAAAACAGCAAATTTAATAAACAGTTATTTTAAACGTAAATTAATTGATAATTAATTGTGCAAAACGCAAATCATTAGAGTAGAACTGGAAATAATTTAATCAGACATAGATACAATAAAAAAAAAACAACCGCCATCTACATAAAAGAAGCATAAAGAATAATTTAATAATAAATATTTTTTAAGTAACGCAAGTCATTTAATACGAGCGCAGCCGCAGCCGGAACGGTACGGTAAATGTAATATTTTCTAATTGATTAATTACAGTGTAATTTACAGGTGTTAATTACTGAGAGACTAGATTTCATCAAGAAAATTGTTCTTTTATTTATACTAATTTATCAAAACAATATTGTTTACGATTCACAATAATAAAGAATCGTGTTTATACAAACATAACTAACAAACATTATTATTCATGAACAAATAGATTTAAATGTGTTTCATTACATTTGATAAAATTCTTTGTAGAAGTCTTTTTTTAGTATATTTAAATGTATTAGTAAATAAATTTGTAATATAGTCTAATTTTCAATTAATTTAAAGTTAATGCTGTTTTAAAAGTATGTTTGGTTGAATGGCCAAAAACTAAAAATTTACTCGTCAAATATTTATTTAGAATATTTCAAAAATAATTGCAAATTAATCGGTTACGGAAAAAGATTTAATAAATGTTTTCTAAAAATAACAGTAAGTGTTATTTTCAATATAAACACAAATATCTCAAAACTCACAAAGTCGGAATTAAAATCTTATTTTAATAACTTTCCGCCACAGTAAGATTATATTTTAATATATTATCTGAATTAAATAATAATAGAGACTGAGACTAGTTCTGTAATACCTAGCTTTTAGTGGCGAACTGCGCTGGCAAGACATCAAGACATATCCTGGTGGGCCGACGATAGCAAATGCCCGCCAAACATTTACATCTTGAATTATCAAATAATTTTATATTTATTTTTAGATTTTTATGATATAATATATTTTATGTCAGTGTATGACCAAAATTAAATAAATGAAATGTATTTTCAAAATTACTTTTAAATAGCATGAGTGGCCCATATCAATACAACATAATACAATACGTCCAGAAATTATAAAGTCATCCGAAAAAAAATATATTTTAGTTAATTTAAATACTGATACAATAATAGACAAAATAAAAGAAATATTTAGGAGTTAAAAATATCTCGTTATTTATAGAATGTACTTAAAAAATACATATTTTTATTAATGCCGGTACATTGAATTTTTCCCTGGCTGGTTAAATTTGCCAGTTTGCTACTTTTTTTTATAAATATGTCAATATAACAAAAAAAAATGGAAAAATACTAGTTCTATTCGAAGCTAATGATTTGTTTAGTCAAAATATTAAAACGTTAATTTTTAAAAGTAAATATTATTGGGTTGGTGCAAAATTATCAGACGTTTTTGTAGCCGGGTTATTTGTTAATAAAAATTGCTGTTTACTTTTTTTAATAAAAAAAAAACCGTGACTTCTTTGCCCGTGAAATCGACCGTTTTCCAAGCAAATAGAAAGCAGTTTTTGAAGTAGATGGTGACTACGCTCCGGAATAATTATTTAAAAATGTTATTGTTAAATTTTTATGTTTCTTTTTTCATAATAAATATTGTTTAAAAAACGCCTAATAATTATGAACCAACCCTATAAAAATACACTAAATAAACTATTTGGATGTGCAACTTAAAAAGTCTTACAAAAAATTTAACAAATATATTACCAAAATACTCACTGTCTGACAATTTCCTTTTAGTTGAAAAACAAACGACAAAAATTCTATTGCATATCTGAAAGTCATTTACTTTTTTTTACAGCATGTTAAAAGACAAAAGCCAGGTTGTATATGTGTTTATATGTATAATGTATGTATATAAGTATAAAAGCGGCATTAAATGGTGCTTTCAGCCACTGTCTGTTAATTACATTTTATTATAAATGATTTTATTATTAGTTATTTTTTCGTGTTGCCTAATTTGGTTTTTATATGATTTATACGAGTTATACACGTTACCGGAAACTAAAATAAATAATGTTTAACTGACAGCCTACTGTAATGGAAATAAATTGCAAACAGCAGCCAAGAATTTCTTATTTCGTAAACATTTAAATTGGGTTGTATTCGGTATCGCTATATTTACGATTTATATTGCCATAAAAGTATGGAATACATGTACGACGACGGATCTATAAAAAGTTAGTGAAGAAAAATTAAATACTTATTAAACTATAAATTTAAAGTTAGTATAAATATAGTTCCTTAAATATTAACTAATAATTTATTATATATAAAACATATTTTATAAATACATTAAAAGCTATTTTATATTACACATGTAGGACTGGCATGTTTTTAGATATTGAAATCTGCCAGAAAAAGAGCATTCATATGTTTAAGTCGAACAAAAAACATAGTACCTATATATTTTGTATTTGATAAAATTAAAATTAGATTCATTGGTTTAACTTATAATGTAATAAAATACATTTTGTTATTTTTTAGATTTTATTATGGAAATCGAACTGTTTTGCAATATGGTGGTATAAAAAGTGTGCCGCTTAAAACAGTTTTAACAATACTATGTTAACTGGTACATTCTTCTTTTTTTTTTAGTTCGCCGAGACTTCAAAATTTGGCATTTTTTTATTTAAATTCAAAGTTATTTTGGAAATATATAAAAATTTGTATATTATTATTTTGTTCTTATATAACAAATAGTAAAACATTATTAATTATAATGTTCTATAATAATAAAATTTTAGTCTAATTGAACTATCGTCCGAGATTATTAAAAAAAAAAATTATTTATAGAGTTATCTAATTAAAGTTTATAAATAATTTAATAATACTTATTGTTTTTCTTAGTTTAGTTGAATTTTTTTAAATAAAGTTATATATTGTAATGCATAATTTTATTCATGCATATACAACGTATGTATACTAAAAATCTTTTTTTTATTTAAGCGGATGCAACTTAGATTAATAATATCCATTTAGCAGGAAAATAAATTTATATGTTAATTTGTTTTGTATACAATCATATTATAATAATAGAGTGGATTATTATTATCAACAAATTAACTACGTGAACATAAAAAAAATTGTTTTTATTTAATATAATTGT
This sequence comes from Clivina fossor, assembly GCA_963966155.1. Classification (NCBI taxonomy): domain Eukaryota; kingdom Metazoa; phylum Arthropoda; class Insecta; order Coleoptera; family Carabidae; genus Clivina; species Clivina fossor. The sequence continues at coordinate 7,140,825 of OZ014564.1, read as the reverse complement.
TATGAAAACTGGAATGCAATTTACTTTTATATATACTCATATAATATAACGATTTCACTATTGTCTACGCGGAAAAATAATTATTATATGGATTTATTTATTGTTAACCATTTTCATTCAAAGCTAGTGAAATGTGGAAAATATAATATAATTGAACATTTTCACGCTGACTTGCAAAAAAATACTAATTTTCAAAAACATGATGAGTGCTTTAGTTATTTTATTATAAAACATCAAATTTAAGATTAGATGTTTACATTTGGTGAATCTATCTAATATAATTAGACGTAAGGAAGTTAGTAAGTTTTAGTAACGTTACTAACAACTATAACCAATAGAAACAAACGTAATAGCTGTAATTTTTATTTTATATTTAGTGTCTACTAATATTATTGGTTAATATTGTTAGCAACATTACTAGGAATATCAACTTTTTTACAGAATTGGAGTGATTATTTCTAGTTTGTCGATTCATTTATAGTTTCAGATTATTTATCTAAATTTTATTTTAAGAACTTTATATGTAGATTAAATAACAAATGTTATTGGGAATATCATCTAATTAAATAAATAAATCATCTAAAATTTAGATATGTAATTCAAATTAGATTAAATAGCTATTATTGTTGATTCCTGTTTTAATTAATTATAGATAATCAAAAATTTGAATATAAATTTAGCTGATGACAAAGAAAATTATATATTACATTTAAAAAAACTTTTTTTGTACACATCTAGCAAAAATACTCTCTCACAGACTTCATCAAACTTTGATGTCGGCAAAGAACAAATCTAGTAACTACGTATAACAACACTCTGGGGACGTTACAGTCTCTACAGAGCTATGTATGTACCATTCCGAGTTTCATTTTCACATCAACCCGTTGTCGTCGGTATTTGCGTTGGTCAGTTGCCGACTAAACATCTCTTAATAGCTGTAAATCCCTCAGAGACATGCTCTATGCAAACGAAAATTTGTCAGGCGTGTTTTTGACTTTTCTCTCGAGAATATTTATGACTCTAGTAGCTGGTAGCTGGATTAGCGGTAAAGAGTTAAATACCTGATGGGATGAATGCGAAATGAACTGTGTGAAAAATTAGCTAACAAAAGTACTCGGTATCGTTTAACTGGATTTAGCTAGTAATGTTGTAAATTTTAAGTAAATTATTTCATTTCCACACAGGTAGTTTCTTTCTTATTGTGCTAAAACTTTTGAACAATGTATATAGGTATCTGTTTATTTATATACTTGTAAAATTTACATGAATGTTGTTGCTTTTTAAATAAGACGTATATAAATATAATTTATATAAATTCGTTTATTCTTCATTTGAAATTTATATTTCATTAATAATCTTACGACAAAATAAAAATGTAAGTATTGATTTTTAAATAATAGTAGAAATTATATATTTTTTTTTATAATATATTAGTTAATTATTATAAATGTGTAATATAATATCGTAAAGCAAAAATATAAAGACATTTTTATAAATTTGATTTATTAAAAATATGGTGATTATAATTTTGCAGTTTTCAATTTTCTTTAAAAATTCTTATTTTTATTATATAATAAAACAAAAATTAGTCACTGTTCAAACAATAAATTTGTAAAATAAGTTAATTAAGTAATTAATAAAATAATATTTCGAAACTATTAGATATATTATTATTTATTATTGGTAAAAACCGAGCAATATTTTAGTGGAAAACTGTCATAGATATCTTTATTATTTTTTTGTTGTTTAGTACCAGTTTTAACACTAAATGATGACTTGTATATTATTTGATTAAAATTTTGATGTAAAATTTAAATACATAAAAATTTATAAAATATTTCATTTGAAAAAATCAAATTATAAGCATTTTAAATTTAAATGTTCTTATCTTGTCAGGCCACACTGATGTGTATCTTAAAAAGAAAATAATAATTTTGTAAATTATGCAATTTCAATTTACATTTTTTTAATAATTATTTTCTAAATTCAAATTTTAAGTTTTTATGTCTTGTTAAATATATCCAAAATGCGGCAACAAATTTATTAAATAATTTATTATATGAAGTAAATTTGAAGTTATGTATTCAAGAAATGGTTCTTTGTTAAAAAACTAATTAAAGGGAATGTAAAATAATAACACAAATTAATATAGAAGTATACCATATTATTATTTAAATGCTTTTATGTACAACTAAGTATATAACTAGACGTTATCAACACTCACTTGTATATAATCACACTGGGTTCTTATGCACTAACAATTTTTTTCTGCATATTTGTTTTTCTTTAATTTTTATAGCTAATAATTACAAATTATTTAGAATAAAAAAATTCAAAAAAAAAAAATAATAAAAACAATATATCAAATTTGCGCATGTAAATTTCTTTTTTAACACTTTAAAGAAAACATTATATTAATTGAATTAGAAAAATAAAAACTATATGATGCTAATAAAAATAAAATGTACTTTATTAATAATAAATAATAATTAAAATGGCACAGTAATAAACGTAACAACAAAGAATAATTAATAATCAAACTAATTTTTAACTTTGACATTAATTGACTTAGGCAAGCGGGCCTGTATTTTCTTTCAAAATATTTATTTTTTACTTCTGGGTGATTCGATCAATATGATTAAACAATGCAATCTACATAATTAAGATTCTGAGAATTGTCAGAACAGAATCTCGATAAAACACAGGGCAGTATTGTGTGTGAAAATATAACTAATAAAAATAGAAATTCACGTACCATACAGTTTCACATTTAAATATTTTTTACACACTAAAAATATACAACACATTTTTATTTGTAATAAAGTTTTTCAATATTGTCGACGTTTCAATTTTTTTTTTCCTTGAAAATACCGCGCAAACTATACGAATACACACTTGAGCGTCAATTGTTCATCACTAAAAAAAATCACTCGATCACTTCAAACTAAATTGTCTTTATTCAAAAATAAGCTTTAAAGCGCTGTTAGTCCGTAATCTGACTTAATAGTAGGCTGCGCAGTTGGTTGCGCAGGCGTGCAACTTTGCGTTGGGGTAAGCGGAGTTAACGATGGACCAAGCGATGCTAGATGTATCCCGGGATCTCCATGTAGCATCCCAGTGTGCCCGTGATGCATCGTAGTCGGCGCCATAGGATGAGCATGGGACAATGGTTGCGGATGGCCCATTTGATTTGTCGTACCCATCGGCATGGTATGTTGTTGATGAGGACTCTGCAAATCCAACATTGTATCACCTAGATTTTCTAATTCTCTGCCGTTGTTATTATTCTTTCTTCTATCGTTGTTATTCGCTGGAGAAGTGTTCTGACTTTTACCTCGACCCTTCGTCGATGCTTTCGTGGCGGCGTTAGTCGTAGTCGTGGTAACTCCTGCAGGATTCGTTTTCCGTCGGACGTTTTTGGTATTGGGAAGTTTATTGTCTTTCTTCCATTTCATCCGACGGTTTTGGAACCAAATTTTGATTTGTCGTTCGGAGAGGACTAGGGTATGAGCGATTTCTATTCTTCTTCGGCGGGTCAGGTAACGATTGTAGTGGAATTCTTTCTCCAGTTCTAGAATTTGGTGGCGCGTATATGCGGTACGCTGTCTCTTAGGTTCCATGCCGGTCGGGTAAGAGCCATTTGCTGCAACAGAGGAAAGATGGCGATGATTAATTATTGTGCCAATTAAGTGTATCATTGTTTGATTATTATAGACTATAACTGCGATAGGTAATGTTAATCATTTGCTCTTTTGCAAGATTAGTTCCAAGATTTTAATTTTAAGTGATTGACTGAAACTAATTAAAATTACGTAATATTAACATGTATCCATTTTACAAAATACATATTCCAAGATTTCAATAATGTGTCACGTTTTCAAATAAAAACATGTTAAATAAATGTTATATTTTTTCTATACTCTGTTTAAATTTCAAACAAAAATATCAGAAAGATATAAAATATAATTAATTTTATGTATTTGAATAATATTGGAAAAATTTACTGACATTTTAAATATAGTAGTGAATTAAAAAAATGTACATAAAAAAATTAAGGTTTTTTTTTTGTTAAAGAATAACATTAACATTAAATTATGTTTACGCTTTAATAAAAATATTAATTATTATGCAGGTTTCTTTAATATCATATATAAACTTCGACGCTTCTGTTTTAAATATAAATGAGACAGCTGTCATTAGATAAAATAGTTTTTAGTTTTATCAATGGACGATATTCATATTTATTTAACAGAATTTAATTAAAATTATGATGAAAAGTTAACCCTTGAATATAATTATAAATTTTTAATGATACAAAAATTTTAATTAAGATGAATGCACAATATAACAATATTACATTCAAATAATTACATAAATATTGCATTTTTAAATTCTAATATAGATTGATTGTGATTACTTATTAAGTTTCATTTCTAAATAAAATTAATGTATTTTTTGGAAATTTGTAAGTAAATAAATGCACCAAAATCACTATATGATTACCATCTACTCGTACATATACGTCTGAAAATTTCTTTTATGTACTATATGGAGAACCAAACATTTCAATTATCTGGCATAATAAAATTTACAATTTTTATAATATAAATTTATAAAATTAGTTTTAAACAAAATAATTTTCTATAAGAAAAAATATTTTTTCAAATTTTATTTATATAAGATGCACTTTGTTTAAGATTTAAGTAATAATATTAAATAAATATTTAGTATTTTTGCTTTAAAATAATCAAAATATAACATATGTTTTCGTCAAATTAGTGACCACCCCGAAAACAAAAACATTTCATCTATCCATGGCAAATATTAAAATTATGTAAATTGTATTTTGTAAATTTATATTTATATTTTAGGTTTAGCAATTTTATCCAAACGGACCCTATAGATTTATGATTTAAATTATTTCTGAATAAAAATAAATATATAATAAATACCCAAATATTCTATTTTTTATTAATCGAACTTTTATTGGCCGGAATATTTAACTACAAAAAAATCATTTCATTTTCCAAAAAGAATATATATATATATATATATATATATATATATATATATATATATATTTAAATTTTGGTAAAAGTAAAGATAGATAAATCAATAAAATTGCATTTAATATTTTAGAAATTTGTTTAATAAACTCAAGTTTGCGTAATAGGAATTAAAATATAATTCCCAAGGTTATCCAAGAATGAATTATCAAATAACATGTATGTTACAAAAGCACAAAATATAAATTAATTAATGTTGCTTATTTGATAATTGCCTAATTTCATGTCATCCACGTAAGAGCCTTTCTTTTTAATGAAAAACAAAAATTAGGACATTGTTAGTTCCGCTTCAAATAAGCCACGTTATTTACATTATATTTATTTGTTATTTTTGAATTTCCAAATACACATAAATATACTTTGACATTACATTTTTGTTATAGAGTGTTGTAATGGCTATGTAAATATAAATAATTACATATAATTAATCTACACAATTATTATATTTTGTTTTGTAAAGCTTGACATGTTTGAAAATTGAAATTTTCAATTGTTGTAAAATTAGGTTATAGAATTCGTATTTATTTTGTAATAAACATATAGTAAAAATCAATATTTGTATATATTGGCAAATAAAAATTAGATAATAGCTTTAAAAGTAGTTAAAATATAGTCATAATTATTATTTTTGTAATTTGAGTTTTAATTAAATAAACATGTAATATAAATAAAATAAAATTAAACTGTAAAAAAAATTATATTTTGTAAAAATATGAATTTGTTACTCGTAATGCTATAATTCCAAAATAAATTATAAAAATAAAAATATAACATTCCGTTATTATTGAATAAAATTATATTTGCAAATTAAAATGTGCGAACTATGGACCTATATGAGATATATTGTGTTAAATTTAACACACGTATCATGGCACTAAAGAGATTTGGTTAAGGTGTTTAGGTGTTTTAGAATGGAAATGAGATTTTTTGCGTGAGGTATGTGGTATAATCAGAAAAAATAGATTGTGAAATAAATTGGGGTATATAATTAGTAAAAATATTACAAAGTTGATGTTAGTACTGTTAGATGGTTCGGTCATCTTGAGCGAATGTCTAATGAACGTTTACTTAAAAGAATATATATCAGTGATATTGAAGATATATGACTGTATAGACGTTCGATGAGTAGTTGAGAAGGTATGGTTGACAGTGTTCTGCGTTAGCAAATGTTTAAATGAAAAAAAGAGCTTGGATGTAGAGGCAGCATAAATATGAATAAAAAAAAATTGAGTTGAAACACTTTGGCCCGTATTCTCACCTCATTTATAAAAGTGTTTTTTGCCAAAAGTACTTTTGACGTTTACTTAAAATTATTTATTAAGTAATTTATAATAGTTTCTATAAATTTTATAATACCAAATATAATAAAAATGATCATAAATAGAAAACTATTTACAATTGATGAAAAACAGAAGCAAAAAGTTATTTTGAAGTTAATGATAAAAGCACTTTTTCACGAAAAAATGAGGTGAGAATACGGGCCTTTGAATTTTATATTTTATTTTTAAATTTTAACTTTATTTAAGATTCTAGAATCCTAACTCGACATTCACAAAATTAAAAAGAAAAACTATATTAAAAAATTTATTTAATTTTCTTAAAAAACTTTCACAAATGTGAGACGACAAGACGACCTAAAGTTTTCCATAAGTCTAGACTCATAAAAAATATTCTTTTTTTTGCTAGTTGCTAGATCATACCTTTAATATAGACCCACAAAAACTGTAGTATAAACAAAAAGTTATTATTTTAGTCAAAATTATGACGTTTTACTTGAAAATTTTTTATAAACAAATTATAACTTAGTTCGAACTCCAATAATTCAGAGTTCTTCAAAGCTATTTGAAAGGATTACTAATAAAAACTATAACATACTCTATTCTTAGTATTTCAACATTAATAATATTAATAAAAACTTATGAAATTTGTATGACTTATGAGTAAATGTGTATAATAAATATGTACTTAATATATGGTAGCAGAAATGCGTCTTAATGCATAATTATAATTTTACTATAAATTTTAGTTTTAAATTTAAAAATAATATTTATACATGAAACTCAACTTAGACGCTTCAAACATATAACAGGACAAAACTTTGTCATGATAATATCATGATCAAAATGAGAACTTTGACAAAAACAAATTTGAATAAAAAAACAACAAATAAAACATGAAAAGAAAGGAATCAGGATAAAACTCACAACGCCATCTACTTGGTAGGTATATAAGATACTCAATTATGATGATAAATTAAACTTAATAATTTCATTTTAGCTAGTGCTGCAATTCTGTTCGCGTCTTTTAAAACTCATAGCATTACGAGGTATTCTATTATTTCTATGAAAAGAAGAAATATTTGCTGCATAAATTTCAGAATTAATAAATTTTTTAAAATAGAGTTTCCAATACTTGTTAACTAAATTCAATCGACAGTTCAAGCACAAAGCAAAAAAAATCCAAATATTCATCGCGAAACAAAAGCCAGCTTTGCTTATTGACAAAAAAAAAACAGCAGTAAATACGTGTCATATTATTTAAATTTGTAATGTAGGCGATGATGATCGAGACATATACACCGTAATACAACCGGGGCCGTATATTCGTGTCCGATACTACGTGAATTTCTACAAGTCATCGGCGAAGACGGTTCGCGTCCTTGTGTCCATCGAGCGCACGCCACCACACGCCAACAAAAAACAACGATATTCTCGTCTAGAAAAAGACGAAGATTTTCCTCTGTTCGATACTTATCAATTGGAATCATTCACGCGGATGGAATCGCAAGTAATTCGGTACCAATCAACACTGACTGTGCGCGCCTGTGGTTGAGTTTGGTTCAGGTTTTACTTTCGACGCTCGATGTGGTTAAGGTTTCACCGGCCGACGGAATTTGTTTTTCGTTTTAGCTTAGTTTATTGTTACTATGTTTACAGTTCATGTTGTGTTCATTGAGACTTTTAATATATTTCATAACAGTTTTTGAAAATGGTAAATAAAGTGAATTTTCACATAGAGTTTATAATAAATAACCTGAAATTCAATTCCAGTTTAAAGACTTGATAGTTTCTGACCATATTCTCACTAGCATATCTCCATTTTCAAAAAAAGTTTCATAAACAAATATATTTTCATTACCGAGCTATCCTCGGTTTCGATCACTATTTAATGCCGACTTTATGTCGGTTTATATTATTCATTGAACCACACCATCAACTTTAAACCATTTTTTTATCAAAACTCAAAGTTATAATAAAAGATTTTTAAACAAAATTACATTCTGCATCTCGAAAGTAACCAATAGTAGGTAAGTTAAAAATTATCGTAATTCAGATTTTGAATGTTCTTACAGTAATTTTTTCTGCTCGTTAAATGATATACAGCACTATATGAAAATCATCAATGTCATAAAATTTTGTCACTAAATAAATGACATTATTTTCTGAAATGTTAACATTAGCTTTAGAATTGACTTGACAATGGTATGGCTATCATTCATACTTAATCTAGTATGAAATGTAATATAAATCGCGCCAATGTAAACGAAATATTTATATATAAAATAAATATATTGTATTAAATAAAAAAATAAATAATGCATGATATATCTGTTCATATTTAATTTGAACTTTGTTAAAATAAAATTTGAGAGACGAAAAAAGCGAGCGAGATTTTATTTTTTAGTTAGTTGAGTTAGTGGAGTTGAATTATTTTAAATTTTTACCTGACACCCACCTGCGCGCGCATGCGTATTTATCGTACAACTGTCAGTGTGCCAACCAGTTGCAGTTTATATGTTAAAATAAAATGAATTTTGATGAAAATTTAATAATTTGTGTTCAAAAAAGTGAGAAATATAGTGTGATCTTGACTGAGCGATCTTTTTGATTTCTGAAAATTGGACTTTGTGTGCGGTTTCGCTGTTTAATTATAAATTCTTTTATAATACTTTCGGGAATATTGCAACTATTATTGGAAAAATTTAATGCTGTTTTTTAAAGCTTTGTGATTTTCGGTGATTCGGGATTTAGTGGGACATCAAGTTGGATTGTCATAAATTAAAAATTCGTGCCTTTCATCAAACGAACCGCGGTTAAAACGAGCGGCCAGTGATCTAATCCAAAAGGTAGGTTATGTAATGATTTGTGCCAATTTACCGTTACACATAGTAAAAATAAACAGTAACATTGTAATTATATTACGTTTGAAGAGAATGTGTATCTAAAATATTTTCACATAACAAAGGTTATGCCAGTTTACGTTTTGACACTACAAATATGGATAATTCTACATCTAATTTTTGTATTTTTGGCTTTATACAACTTTCAAAATTTATTACATAAAAGTTTAAAATTAAATAAAAACATTAAAAAATTTATCATATAAACAAAGTAACATCACTGACTCGTATGTTGTCTGATTCAAATAACGAAAAACCCCGCCATCATCACGACACAACCGTTAAGACACCGGTCTGCGGTTTCTATTCTATAATATGTAATAACGTGTTCGGAGCACCGGCCACGGCCAACACGATGATTTGGCATATTATCCAGAACAACAAACAATTGCACCGGCTCCAACCAAACCGCCACGCCGGACAACGGCATGGCATGTTGGAACGATCGCGGCTCTGGGCCACACAACTTCAGGCAAGGTCAGGTTTTTAGTTAGTAAAGATTGGATGCAAGTTTTTCGGTTTCTGGTTGGTCAGGATAGGTTTAGATTTGAAGTGGATATAATTAGTACAATAAAATTTTAAAAAAATGTTAGTAGACAACTATTTAGAAACATTAATAAAAAGCTTTTGAAATTTAAACAAGTGAAAATTGTAGTTTCAGAATAACAAAATATAAATATAATAAAATTCTTGAAACTGTATCTATCACTAACATTTGATTTAAAAAAAAAAAAAATTGGAAATTGATCGAAATTAATACTTTGAGAATTGACAATTGATTTGTGATTGTAACACTCTATCTCAAAAAAATTGCAATAAATTTGGACTAAATGAGATAATAGAAAATGGTTCAGTACAGACTTTCGTAGACCAAGTTGCTGGGATTTTATAAGAGAAACAGGAGTTTTTTCATGAAATAAATCAAAGGGAAAGTATAATAGACCATTGGGCCGCAATCCTATTGGAACCTAAAAACACCACTTTTCTGACCGATAGATAGATCTCTGTCTACTTTCGTACACACAGATATATTTGTTTTAATATTTCATTAATTTGTAAAATATTGATAATTCTGAATTGAAATTATGATATCCGTGTTGTTTTTCACATAAACGAGCTTTAGTAACTAAGAATGTATTAAATTTTTGCAGAAAAATATATTATTTAATATTTAATATAACTTCAGCTTAAAATAGATTTAGCCTATCTACAATTTTTCAGTTTTAAGTTACAGTGATTTAAAACTCTCTTTTTGTTAGTGTTTATATATATATATATATATATATATATATATATATATATATATATATATATATATATATAGAATATTTTCACAAAAACCAGCATAAGTCAGAATTAGATAGTGATAGACGCTGTACCTAGTTCTGTAATGAAAATGTAATGTCTTTATAATACTTTTTCTATAAATATAACAAAAAATTGACTAGTTCTGCCCAAGGCGACAATATGTTACATAAACTTCACATTGTATCTTTTGCACCAAAAACAAATTCACTATGTATTGATAAAATGCTTGTAGATGTAGTCATCAAATTATTAATTTTTTATTTTTTTTTATTAAATTTTTATGCAGTTCTTTGTAGAACCGAGGTACTGTATCTAATGTGTACAATAAATAATTATGCATTATGGTACTCAATAAAGTATTTTTAAATTAACCAAAACAAAATTAAAATGAAAATTTTTATAAGAAAACTATTAAATTTCTTGTGCAATAAAAATATATTTTCCGTCTAATCTATATGTTTTTTTATTATTAATAAATGCTTCATTTACTTTATTGAATTTCTGAATTATAAATACAATAATGTTAAATATTTAGATTTATATCGAGTGTTTTACTTAAGCTAATTAATATTTTGTATTCTAATTGTAGTTATACTATCTTATCATTTACGACAATTTAAAATCAATAAAATCAAATATATATTCAAATTAATGATAAATATTATTATTATTGCTTTAAATAGAATATCAAAAAGAAAAATGAAAATTAAGTATTTTATAATTTCGCTTCTTTTCTCTAGACATTATTACCAGTGTATAACTGACAATTTATTCTATTTTTATTTACATTATATGTAATAATAATAAATAAAAAATTTCCCATTTTATCCTGGTAATATAATTACACAATTATTGACATTTCTAGTAGATAAATATATACGTCTAGAATATAATTTTATTACACTATATAATGATTGGAATACGGAAAAAGCTGTCATTATTTCTTTGAATAGGTTGGTTGTCTATGAATAATAAAAACAAACTGTTTTCTTTATGTGTTGTTTTCCGATATTAAATTTAAGTGTTTTAGAAATAACAAAATTACTTAATAAAAAATATAGAATTTTGTAATTTAATATTTACTTACTTAGATTTCGTTCGTATAGCTGTTTATCTGTAATCAGAAACAAAATATATTTCAGAAAATATATTTGAGAAAATTGCAGAGAATAACGTATATTTAAAAATAATAAAATAAAAAAAAAGATAGAAATACATGCCACATAAAATATGTACTATACCAATTTCAATAATATATACAATTAATAGATATAATAAATGCTTAATAAGCTGTTATTTTTTATGTTAATTCATACATAAAAATACATATTTATTTTTTTATTAACATAGTGAAAAATCTTTCGAAACTCATTATATAAAATAAAACGACTTTATCTTTAAGTTCTGTATAAATATTTATTAATAATCGACGTTTCGACAAAGTCAACGTCTGTCTTCATCAGAAAAATTGATACTGTATCACTTTACCTGATGAAGACGGATCTTGAGTTCATAGAACTTACAGAACTTAAATCTAAAGCCGTTTTATTTTATTTTTTATTGCCTTTAAAATATGAGTCAAATAAATAGATTACTATGCATATTTTTATGTTTAAATTTATAAAAAGAAAAAACATAGAAATGTATTTATAACGTGCAATTTATTTATGGTTTGTATGAAAATTATATGATTTGTCGGTATGTATGTATATATAATGTATTATAAATATATTTGTTTCAAAATATTAACAGTATTAATATAATATCCACAACCTCATATGTTAGTATATGTGCATTTAATTTTTGTTTTGAAAATACACAATGTTCACAAACAATATTAGGGTCTCACATACATATATTACTTATTTTCTTTTACTTGAAATGATAGTAATGGCCGGTTATATAAAATATTGTTAAACGATTTGTAAGTTAACTGTCCAATCAAAGACAGATGACAATCTAGTTGCCTAATTAATATATTCATTAATTAACAAAGTTTTATAAAACTGACCCTAAATGTTTTCGTATTCTGTTCATTCTTCCGTCTATCAAATTGAAACTGACTATTTTTATTAAATTATATTTAGTGTCTAAAGCCCGTGTAACACAATGCATTAAAATGCAAATGATCAATGTGTTAAAATGCGCAGTAGTTCAATTTAGAGAAGAATATTTAACTATTTCAATTTAATCGATTAAAGAAAATACATGTAAATGTAATATGTACGTAGAATAGTAGAATGTCATATCGAAACAAAAACCAGAAACAGATCCGAAATATTTTATTATGACTAAACTGAAACAAAAATCAAATAGAAAAATTGCATTAATTTAATAAGAAATGTATAAATAAATTATTTTAAAAATTTAATTTGAAAAAATATTTATGTATTTATCTTTTATTTATTTATCAATCGTAAATAAATATATAATTTCTTAAAAAGTGAAAAATAATTGGCTAGAAAACAAAATAGAACCGACGAATCCTTCATGAAGTGCACACGATATTCTCAGTGGGGGTAGGGACGTAAAACGGGTTCGCTCTACGATGCGCATTCCCGTGCGCGACGTCGGAATTTGATGTCCGGCGGCCCGCACACACATCTACACTGCCGTCACCGAGACGGGACGCGGGACCAGCTTCGCGCGCACCAACGAACCAAATCACGGCTGCATTCCTGGAAAGCCCGACGGCTCGGACCGTGCGCCGCAAACGGACAGTTGATCGGAAATCAGGGTTGCCACGCGGTTGCAGTGGAAATGAGTTGAAATGTTAGCGCGAGGGATGATATTTCCAAGGTTAGAATGTATAAGGCCTGGTTAACCGGTCGGCCATTTCAGTTTCAGATATTTTGCCTGATGATTATGTTACGTTTGTGCTTGGATTAGTAAAAATATAAAATACATACATACACAAATATATATACATTTCTGTATTAATTAGATAATTGAAAAAGTTATTTAAAAAAGTTTATGTAATAGTGTAATTTGAGACTTTTACTATATACAAAAAAAAAAAATAGAAATGCACTTGAATTTATTGAATTATGTAGATGTCACATTTTTGACAATCTGTATCATATATCTCTATACTCTATTGTATTAAAAAAACAAACAGATATTTTTAACCATTTAAGCCCGGTTTCATAAATACTGATTAAATTTTAGTCCCGTACTAAATAATCTCAAAATTAACTGTCATTTCAGCGATTTACTGCTAGATTGTTATTATTAATAAAAACAATTTTTAAATACCACCAAATTAAATTTATTTCCTATTTATAAAACGGAAACCTATTAAATAAATTCATTTATTTCTTACATTTACTATTAAAGTAAATTTAACCAGCGTCATGAAACATTGTCTAAACATTAAAGTATTTATATACACTGTAAAAAATGTATTTTAAATTTATGTAATTTTACTTAGTTTGTTGCTGTAAAATGCAGCTTTTTGTATTTTTTACTGTGATTATTTATGTAATATTATATTTTTAAGAAAAAATTATCCTTCATAAAATATGTAGATTTACAACCATTTTTTACAGTGTATATATATATATATATATATATATATATATATATATATTACATTAATTACATCATAATAATTTTAACAACAATTTTTTTTAATTAATTTGGTTTTACAAAAAATTGTTTTTTTAATAATTTATAAATTTATATTAAATTTTGAAAAATACTCAAAATTGCAAAATAAGCGTAAAGGATGAATAACAATAATTTTTAGTGTATTTGTCAATAATATAAATCTAATCTATAGAGTAAATTAACTAGTATGACTAATGAAGAATATTATGCGGTATGCAACGTTTATTCCAAGTGATAAGAATAAAATAATATGTACGAAAGATATTACAAATGCGGATAAAACAAAAATTGCATTCTTGAATAGAAATTTTTTGTGTACTTAAATTAATTTTTTTTTTAAATATTAAGATATTACGCCAATAAATTATAAGTATATGGTGTGAATGTGTATATATGAACAAACCCAAATAAAGAATTCAAAGTTTGGAAAATTCATTTAAGTAAATTTTCATATATTTTTTTTCTCATTGATATATATGATACATATAAAAATTGCAATTTTATGCTGCAATTCTATTCACGTCTGATAACACTACGAGTCTCACGAGATGCTAACAGAATTGAAAATATTAAATTATTATATACATAATATTAAGAAATATTGATATTTTGCTATATTTATTATTTTGTTCATTATGTTAACTAGTTTATCTAAACCTATAAATGAAAATGCTAAAATACAACTCCATTTACATTTTTTAAAAATTTGCACGATATTCAACGAATTTAAAATATAATATATTTCAATGTTTTGATGATATTGATAAATTTTAATAGCAATTAAAATTAAATAATTATTTATTAATAGCAGCAGTTTTTATTGGTATAATCAAAAATAAATATTTTTGTTAATATTAAGATATATTTAATCTGGAGTATGCTTTTGATAGGTGTATTGTAGAAAAAGAAATATTAGTAAGTAATACAAGCAATGGATACATGAACTGGTTTGAAAGTGTACTTATTCAGTTAGTTGTATTACTCGTCAAAAGTTTTAAACGACAAATTGATAAAAATTAGAGCACTTAAACCTAAATATAGACCTTGTTAATGGATAATTCTTGTCTTGTTAAAGACAGCACGAAATAAGTTGATAAGAGCAAAAATGTCCGAAAATATTTTTTTCAATAAATAAAAAACACGTAGAAAATCGTTTTCGTTTATACTTATGATATCTTTCATAATTATTTAAATATATTATTATTAAGTTTACTAAATAAAATCAGTCATATCTTCAAAATATTGCAAATAAATTTCCGAATATAAAAAAACAATGATGCTATTTGT
Organism: Clivina fossor; assembly: GCA_963966155.1. Classification (NCBI taxonomy): domain Eukaryota; kingdom Metazoa; phylum Arthropoda; class Insecta; order Coleoptera; family Carabidae; genus Clivina; species Clivina fossor. Next base: position 7,125,375 of record OZ014564.1, on the reverse strand, counting down.
GTTTTATAAATAACATAACAAGTATTACTAACCCTAATCTATATATTGTGAGGTACTTTGACCAAAATTTCTAAAAACTAATAAATAAAAAATAATAATTACAAACTAAATATGCGTTAATATAAACAAGTGTTCCTCATCAGTAGCAAAATAGAATTTAATTTATTAAACTAAACTTCTAAATAGTCATCAGCCATCTAGGATTAATATACGGTTGCACCATCTTTATTTAAATTTTAATAAATAATCGTTGCAATAATATTGAATATTATACGAATTGACTGATATACCATAAAATTTAAGTACATGTAGTTATTGGTACTAGCTATAAGCGTGGATGAAACTTGAGTTGCTTGTCTGGATAAAATGTTTGGAAAAATCTAATTTCGGGATAGTGAAAAGAGTTTGTGCCACACCCTTTTAAGTACATGACGTATTTGAGTATGTATATATGTATATTATTAATTAGTTTAGTTGTTTATTTAAAAATTTTGTGTTCAAGATAAATTTTTTTATAAATTTATTGGCACATATGTATTAGACGCAGTTCTATGACGTATATTTCAAATTCTAATTTATGTTTTCTTTTTTTTAATGTTATCAAGTGTAATAATTTTACATTTTTAGTATATTTAATATTTCTAATTCATACATAGCTAAATGGAGCTCTTAAAAATAACAAATAATTTGAAGTATATGTAATATAATGTTTTTTTTTACTAATATTTTTCAAATTAATACAATACTAGATATTAAATAATTATATGCACAGTTTCATATCAGATTAACAAAATATAACATCAAAATTAGTACCTATTAAAACTTTAGAATAACATCTATATATCTCTTTTTAAACTAATTTCAAATTCAACAAATTTGACTTAATTTGTTTTTTTAATGAGCCTTTAAGATCCGATAAACAAACCAAAAAACTCTACGCGGTATTTCAATGTTAAAAGTTCACTACTAGTGTGCGGTAGGTTCCAAGCGCGTAAATTTGTAAGCCCTGTTGCTCGCGTCTTCATCGTGTGCCTTTTACAAATGGCCCTCGTGTTCTGCGTCTCGTCTAGTGCCCCCAGGTAATTTATGGCAACCCATTTATTTAACACTTTAGTAAGATTCTGTTCGCGCCCGTTTCGTACCCAACCAATCTCAATGTAGTGCGCACAACGCTGTTGACGTACACAGCTTTATTTTGTTGGAAGATTTGTAATGCAATAAAAGTGGTTTTATTAAGTTTAAATGGTTGGCATTCATCTTTTTTGCACTCTATAAATTTGTGTCTTAAAATTGGAATTTTATATTCTATAGTATTAGAGTTGTATATTTGTTTTTATATTGTAAAGTTACTTGACTGGATAGAAAAATTTGGAAGAAACTATTTTCGGGATAGTGGAAAGAGTTTGTGCCATATCCTTTGGGTACATGGCATGGTTGTGTATGTGTGTAAATAAGTAAGTCTACTACTAAATTGTTGTCTACTAATCAGGAAATAATTATTGTTAAGATTAAAATTATTAAATATTTGTATATTTCAAATAAATAGTCAATAAAGCTTAAATTTGTATGATTTCTTAAATAGAATTTTTTTTAATTTATTAAAATCTACTGCTCTTACTAAGTGATTTTTTTAAATACAAATGCAATATTTTCATATATTTATTGCAATTATAATTATTCTATAACTATTTGTTATATATTTTGTATATAATACTATATTACTCCTTAAGATTACAATTATTATATAAAAAAATTCTCCATCTAAATAGTAAAAATATTTCTAGAACAAAGTTTTAAATCACAATCTAAATTAAATAACAAATATGTAAGACATATAATTTTGATATGTCTTTTTTATTCTCGGACCATTAAAATATTAGTGATCAAATTTCCAATGATACGTACAAATTTATTTGTTCTCGGATACCAAATATTTTAAATAGTATAATTTATTAGAAAAAAATAGTACAAAATATGTATAGATAAATATGATCACCTAACAATAAACAAATTAACAAAAATAGAAATAATTTTATAGTAGTTTCAGTTTCATTAAAATATTTATTCGGAAGTAAAGAATTTAAACTTGGATTTTTGTGAACAGTTATTGTATTGTTTTAGAAACCAAATATTTGTATGTAAAAATATATTTTACTAATGTTTACATGTATGATTAAATCATTTTTAAATTCATTTATTATGAAAAATAATCTGAATTAAATATTTTGAGTACGCAAGTTTATTTTCTAATTCTATACATAAATTCCAAAGTCACAAGCTATACAAAATCATATAATATCAATAAAACTACTTGATTTATTGTTCATTTGTGATAGTGAGTAAAAATGTTTTTATCTAAAATAATGTTTTAACAAATATAGTCAAATCAAGATATTTATAAGATGTATGTGAAACATTGTACTAAAATATCTAAATTTGAATATATTAATTAATGCTGCAATTCTTTAACTACTTCAATTCTATAACTCCATAGAGTCTATAAATACTAGCAAAAAAAATATAGTGAGACAGGTTTTTAACAACGCCAGCCAGTGAGATATTGATTTTTTAAAGCTGCAAATATGTAATGCTTTTCACATAGAACGTACAAAATTTGTTATACAAATGAAATACGCACTATTAAAAATGTAATATATAAAAAGATCTAGTATCTACTATTGTAACTATTATATTGTTAAACTATCAATAATAACGTATAAATGTTATTGATATCAAATAAAATTATGATAGTATTATTATAATAAACATAACCTATAATTTATATTCCATAAAATTCAAACCCTCTAATCCATTCATAAATAACAATTCAATAATAATAAATAGTTTTATTTACTGCTCGATTATAATTTGACAGTTGTTATCCAAAATAGCATCGATATATTATTATACATCAATTATATTAAATAGATATTTATTCTGAAATATTAATTAAATTAAATACGCAGTATTTGCTAAATATATAGAAGTATTTAGAATTTTGTACACCAGACTATACAATCTTAGTACTATATAAATGTACGAGTTTTATATATATTTGTGTATAAACATGGTATAAACATATAAAATAATATATACTTTTTTGCTTTATTTTATGTACATGGCTATGATTTTACACTAGATTGTAAAGTGATTTTACCTTTGTCAACAACTACTTTATTTTTGGAATCTTTAAAAAAAAAAATCAAATACTAAAACATATTAAAACAATTTAAAAATGTATAACTTATGTAAAACTGCAAAAGCTCTATTTGAGAATATCAAATTCGCCTCATTATTAAAAACAAAACAAAAAAATGACAAAATATGAAGCCGACATTCACAGACGAAGTTTGGTTGAAAAAATGCTACAAGAATTATTAGTAGTAAGTTGTTGAAAATGACTAAGCAATGACATGACCTGTCAACAAATGTTACTGTATGTTTTGCTTGTCATATTAGACAGCATTTTTGGTTTTTTTGAATGTATCTGCATCCTTAATTAATAATTGGAATAGCGCCAAATATTAAAATGTTACGTAGATTGTAGATGACGTAAATGTTATAAAATTGTCAATATTAAATTTTTATTTTTCAATTCAAGTACTTATTAATTTACTAAAAGCAGAACCAGAAACCAACGAAATACACATTTTAAACTCATATTTAATTAAAAAGAATATTTAATAACAATTAATAGCAAAATGTTGATTTTCCAAATTTATTAACAATATAAATTAAATTAAATTTAATATACCAAGAATTACTAGCAGAGATTTTAACACATTTCAAGTTGATGTTAGTAGAACAAATATGTTACAAAATCACCTGTAATTTTGTAAATAATTTAGATATTTTTTATAATTCATTAAAATCATTAGATTGAGTTATTTATTAATCAACTTAAATAAGTTAGGACGTATAATTTAGTTTTGTACTTAGTTGATAGTTTATATTTTATATCATATTTTAGGGTAGGTATTTTTTATATTATTTTGTTTATAATTAAAATATACAATTGCACTGTAATGATTGGCTTATGCTTTACTTATTTTAATCTTAATGTATATTTGCAATACTAAAAATTAAATTACATATACATGAAAGTTATAAATTATAGATATATTTTTACACACTAATTAATTTTGTTTATTATTAAAATACACTAAAATACGTTTTTAAAGTATTATTTTAAATCTAACATTTTTCATTTAATCTCAAATTTTAACATAAAAAAACATTTTTACGAAAATATGAAAAAGTATCTTACTAAATTTAATCCGTTAATTTACAGTAAAATTAATATTAAAAATATATTTATATATATACATTTTTTAAATGTTACAAATGTTTTAAATAATATTATTCTTCATAATATTATTTTATAAATGATAATAATTATAATATAAATTTCAGAAAAACTCAATTATCAGATTTAAAATTATTATATATACGTTGGACAAAAGTTTCATAAATTTTTCATATCTCAAAAACTATTTATTGTATTAAAATAAAATTTAGATAGCTCTTGCAAATATTAATATTTGTTTCCGTCGTTATTTTCAATTTTTCATTACTGCTAATAAGATATTTTTTTAAAACAACAGACATTTAAATAAAGACTAAAAGATAAGAAAAATATACAAAAATAATCACACAGAAATACTGCATTTTTGAGAAATTTAAATAATAGTTAAAAATAAGATAAATAAAATTGTATATTTTTTACTTTTCTTTATAAAACACCATACAAAAATTGTGCCTTATAAATGTTTCTTAAACATTTGACTCTTGCGTTTGCGTATCTCCGACATTGATAGTTATTAAAAATTGTAAATAATAAAAGATATAATTTTCAATATATATTAATGCAGTAAATAGTTTTCAAGACATCACATTCAAATTTGTACCAAACTTTTATAAAATTTCACCAGCATCAGATAATGATTTCCGTGCTAAAAATATTACAAACTACAGTTATAATATTAACAAAAATAATAATTATTGCCTGATTAATAACAGGAAACACAAAATCCTCACAGGAACTCGCATCAGAATTAATATAAGACTTCCAAATCACAGTCATGTTTCCAGTACATGCGTACACAAAACCCGATTAACTTATTTCTATCTAATAATCGGCCATTTTATTCGGTAAACAAGTTATTTCCGTTCTATTTATATTTTCCGAAACAATATAATGACCAGCGTCCAAATCAAATACGAAAACAATAAATAGAATTCTATGGAAAAAATTTATTATAAACGAGTTTTCTATACAACGCAGAACTATAGTTATTCGTTAGTGATAATTTCATTTAATAAGTACCTTATTTGCAATCCAGATTACACGTATTTCAAGCAAACTATGTAATTAAGAACTACTAAATAGTGTAATTACCATATTTCGTGTTTGGTTTTTGGACCGGCTATCGCAGCATGCTATGATTTTTACATTTTATCATGCTTTGTTGGTACAGCGCCGTTGTATTTTTTACACAAAAATTTAATAATATTGAAAAATAGCTTTGTGAAAAAGCTGGCTATGGCGGAAAAAAATTATCATGTTTTATATCGAACATAAAATATTTGAATAATTTGTAATTTATTTACACCTACGTTTTAGTTAACTGCTAGGGTCGTTAATAGAATCTGGATTTTACGAAATAAATTTTGGCGGCGTGATAATGTTTTATGAATATTAATTAATTAAAATTTATAATATTTACTTGTGATATATTTTTAATATATAAAATAATTCTAATTTAATTTTAAGTTATAATTAAAAATACAACGGATAGATATATGTTTTGAGAATATGTTGGATTTTAACTTTACAAAAATAACATATTTTATTAAAACAATTTTACAAAAGTAAGAATACTGTTTAAACATAATCTTGTAAAATGATTTCTTTCTTATAATAGTTTTCGTAAAATATTTATTACTAATAAATAATATTTTATAATAATCGTATCTATCTATAAAATAAAAATTTAATTGCAATTTTGATAGTATTTTTCTATGCAATATAGTTGTCTAAAAGTATAATAAGAATAATTAGGTACCAAAAATATTTATATTTTCTTTAGTATTAATATGTCCCATAGTAAGATCTGAGATATTTGGTAACTTCAATAAAAAAATTATATAAATTGATAAAAATTATTTATATTTTCTTAAATAAGTTGCTTGATAAATTACCTATATTAGATTTCAAGTTATAAACAAAACACAATCATCAATTAAGATCGTATTCGAAAATGAAACTATGATTGTGGTAATACTAAGAAAATACGAAAAAGGAGTACTTCTTGCATAAGAACTATGTAACTTTTTAAACAAATAACCCTTATTCTATTTACCACAATGGTTTTATTTTGGAATACATCAAGTTAAGTGAAACAGATTGTAAGTATTTTTATTTCATATTTACAACAGTAGATAGTTGTAATTCTACTGTATATTTTTTCAAATATTATTATAAAAATGTCCTACATAAAATACGCTTTGCATTGCTATTAATATTTAAAAATCAGCATTTCCTTTTCTTTTGTTTTATACATTTTGAAAACTAATTTATAAAATATATTTCAATTTCATTTGAAAACCAATATTGCATTCAATAGTATTAACTTAAACGTAGTCAATAATGTAAAACCATTTGTACAATTTATTTATAAAAAAAAAATCTCCAAAGAAGACAATTCTTTCAAGACAAGCCAAATCAAAGACCCCTATTTGTAATCTATCAAAAAGCCATCCACCACATTAGCCGAAAAGGTTACATAACAGCCAAAAGCGCATCAAGGTAAGAAGACACCGTAGAAGAATACATATCGCCCGCCGTCCGATTGCAGACACCGGCAATCTGTTAAAACCACCGCGGCTTTGACATCAGTCGAGTGACCGAGGTACCAAACACATACAAAGTCCATTCGAAAAACAGCGCAATTTATATTCTTTTATTTATAAACGACTGTCGATTTGTTACTGCTTGGCCGAAGGGATGACACCCATTATCACTGCCAGCACTTTGTTTATGCTGGAGCTTTTCGGGACTCTGTTTCGGGTCCTAAACCGTGTGACCTTCGACTCAAGGGTTTCTCGCTTAGCAGAGAACGCGCCAGTTAGATAAATGAGATGCAATTTATTTTTGCGACGTCTAGTAGTGACTTTTCTTAAGTGGATTATAAGTGTCTGTTGTTCGAAGTACTTTGGCCATGTTTAGGGGTACATGGTAGATTTGTTTGCGATTGTTGACACTCGGTTGTAGGGCCTAAATGTACTGTGTAATGTTCTCAGATTAGGTGGTCTCTTCAGTTTCAGTGATTTATTAGGTAGGGGTCTTTGTATGGTTAATGAGATGTTTATATGTTTGTGGCCAAAATTTAAATAGCTGGTTTTTGCAATCAGTTTTTGGCATAGTGTAGTTAAAGTAAATGAAATTTAAATAATATTTTTAAAATGTCTATAACGGTCAGTTTCGCTAATGCTACCCTAATATAAGTTTCATATTTTATGTATACTACCATAAATATTAAACTTAATGCGTCCTTTAAACTGCTATTTGGATTATTTATTTTTGATTGATAATAGAAATAATAGAATTTTAATAATATTTATGCTTAAATAACAGATATTTTCATCAATACATATTTAAACGTCAAATCATATATTTTATTTTAAAAAATTCTTTCAGTAATTATATAATAGAACAATAATTTTTTTAGTATTTGAAAAAATAACATTTTAAATGCTTCTTTAAACGAAGAACATAATGGATCATAGTTAGAGCAAAAAGAATATAGTATATCCTCTATATTCTCTTTATTTATAACCGCTTTAGTAAATCATTTGAATAAAAACAATTTTTGATTTTAAACTGCAGTTTTGTTTTTCTCTTTTATCAATTGTAAATAATTTTGTTACATTTAATTATTTTGTTTCGTTACAACTACTATTTTAAAAATTAAATAAGATAGCTCTCAAAAGTTTACTACAGACATTTTGAAATATACAAGATATACACATTTTTAAACAAAAATACCGCGTTAATGATAAATATTTAAAAAATATTTTATATTTTATAAATATGAAATTTGTGTAATTTAATAAACACATTTTAAGGAAGGTTTTCTACGATAAAACTATGATTTATACAAATCTTTAAATAATTTATAATAATCAACAAATTATATAAATTAGTTCACAGCGATTAAGTAGAAATTTAAATACTTGTAAAAATTGTATAATTTAATTCACGTTTTTTGAAAATTATATGTATTATATTTATTTCTTTAAAATATATAATTAACATTTTACTAAATATGTACATGTAACAATTAAAATAACATAAAATTATGCATAAATGTTATTAACACATAAGTATTTATATATTTAAAATTTATATTTATACAGACCTTCTGTTTTACTTTATAAAATGATTTTATTACATACATTTTGTTGAAAATGGTAACTATTCTAATTATCAATAAACATAATTGTTAATATAATAAATATATTATTTTTTGTTTCTCTTATCTAAAATATGTTCAACTCCACTGAAATTTAGTTTCAATTTTTTTTTAATTTTAAATTACTGTTTTTTTGTTTAATATTTAAACGCAGCAATCATTGGAAATAACCAAAATCGAAAACTGACTAGTAATTAATGTCAAATTTATCAAATACTTATAGGCGTAAATCAATTTTCAAATAATGTATATTAGTCTTAAGTAATTAGGCGTTGAAACAACTTTTAAGTTTAGAAGCTTGTTTACATTTTTGAAGAGATTATTAATGTTAATTAAACTATAATGATTTAGTAAATATTACTGACGATTTATGTTGTTCAAAATGTAAGAAACATTATAAATTCTGCCTGTTCATGCTTTGTTTATGTATTACAAAATGACGGAATTTATTTTTAGTTATGCGTTTTTAATGCTTTATATACAAGTTTGTTACGTTCGCATTTAATGACAAATTATAAATTGAAAATTTTAATTATATATTATTAATGTAATCACATACTGCATAATAATATCTATATTTTAAATTTTAAATGTATTACTTGTATAAAGTAATTAATTTTATTAAATGTACCATTATATAATTAATTAAAAATTTATTATGAGATTTGAAATCCATATTAAATGTTTTTATAGATATAAATGTTATATAACCACAACATTTTATTAGAATCTTATAGTACTACCATGGTAGTAAAATATAATTAAGAATAAGATAATATAAAATTAAATAATCATATTTAGTATAAAATTAACCCTATTATTTTTGTCATAACATTGCAATGTAAACACGACATAGTCATGGTTGCAATTATTATTTTGTTTTTAAATTTGTATGTGTGCACATGATAAAGAAAAACTAATTATTTATATACATAATTTTAGTGCTGTGTAAATTATGAATGTAATTTATAGTGGTAGAAGAATCTTATAGGAATTTAAACAAATATGCAGACAGTTCCAAAGCAAAGAAATGCATCTTTATAGATAAATTAAAACAAAATAAATAAATGAATGAAAATCAACTTACCGACGCCTGCCACATGTATTTTTTTCATCCAAGGATAAATAACCCTGTCGCCCGATTCGGAATCACAATCTTCCTCTTCGTCCATAAGCGGCGATCCGTCCAACATTTGTTCTTCATCAATGTCCTCCTGTTCATCGGAAGCAGCATCTTCTAGCCGCATTCCAAGATCTTGCAGCGAGTGCTGCTGCTGTGGCGGTGAACCTCGCGAATCCTGGCCACCGTGTCCGACGGACGCAGGACTGCAAACACCAGAACTCACATTCACGTCACCGGGAGCTGCTTGAGGTGGCGGTGGTGGCGGCGCTTGTTGAGCCGGTGCGATATCCGCAAGATTCTGTAGAATTGTTCCTGTATTTGTAACCGGAACAGGTGCTTGTGGTAAACCGCCGCAGGATAATTGCTGTTGCTGTGTTTGTTGATCTGTGTGCATGGATAGCGGCGGCCGAAGCTGGTGATGAGGTGTAGGCAATTGGTGGTGATAATAGTTTGTGTATCCGCCATATCCGCCATTGGGAATAGTGTTAGGTGCACCGTATGGAGTCGCTGTGGCTTGGTGATGATTGTGGTGATATCCATATTGAAGATGGTGTTGCGGATGGTTAAGATGCGGATGTCCGAAAAAATCACCGGCGGCGGACGATGGTATATAGTTGCTCTGACTGTATTCTTCACTAGGCGGAAACTTGGGGTCGACAACAAGCGGCGTGGGTCCACCGTGGTGTTGCTGGTGCTGGTACGATGATGGTAGCGAGCCCGATACGGGGTTCATCAAAAACGAGCTCATGATCATTAATTTTTCTCTCAGGGTTAGTAACGGCGAACGGGTAAACGCTACGAGCTTCGTAGATAGCGCGCGCGGCGGATCGGTGGGGGTCGGCGGACCACTAGGCTACCATGTACGAGCGCTTTTTTTCCTGCTGCCCCTACCACACTACCAAGCGCCACCCACTAGAGCGCGATTAGCGTGTCACGTGACCGAGCCGGGACCAATCGCGCCGCACGGCCGTCACCGACCATGATGGATTGGGGTGAGGTCTGTGGCGCCGTCGGCGGCCGCCTGGGAAACCAGACACGATTCCAATGCGCCTTAACACGCTATGCGCATGTGGTGCGCGCGCGCGCGCTCCACGATACTTGTCTACGTATTTGTGTATTGGTGATTGTTTGTATACACTATTCACTGATGCGCTTGTGTTTATCACTCAGTACTGGAAAGTAAACAATAACATGCTTTGGATCTTTTCTTGCTACCAAAAATAACACATATAAAAATTAAAATACACTAAACACTTTTTAATTGTTGTCCACAAGTAATGTTATAGTTTGTTATCACAAAATTCGTAAAAAAGTTATAAAAAATAAAATTTATTACATCAAGAGAAAAATGAAATAGTTCACATTATTATTGCAGTCACAAGCATCGGAAAATATCGATGAACGTAAAATGTTGTGCGACGCACACTAGGGATCACGAACGGAGCGAATGACGACGACAACTTTGCGAAAAGCGCAAATGTACCAAACTGTCGTTGATTCACTAACAGCTCCTGCTGCATACTGCTGCTAGCGGGCGGAGAATTTGCCTCCTCCCATTATTATCCCTCTCTACTCAATATTTGCTATCGCGCTCAGCATGCTCAGCTAACTTAATGTTAGTGAGAGACGGATGATAGTTGTGTCTTGCTTTTACAGTTGTCCTTGTTTAGCGCGCGCCTCTTAGAACTCTCTCGTCAACTGTTCTGACACATTCGCACCCCTTGAGACGTTCGTTGCGTTGCGAAAAGGGAACGGAAAACGCACACATAGATATGCGACAAGACGATTTTTACACTGAAGACAGTTTTTTTCGCTTTCTTCAGTTTGAAATGTGAAAGAAACGAAAGACTACTGGATACACAAAGCACACAATTTACGATATTGGATTGAGATAAATATAAAAGGTCCTTTGTTATTTTCAAATTAATTTTTTTTACAATATTTTTTTAAACAATGCTATATGATTCTATTTCTTATTTACATACAAATATATTAAAATTAAACATTAATAGTTCTATTATCGATAATAAGGTTTTAATATTTATTAATAACGTTAAGAAATTATTTTTTTTTAATTATTATACTCATACTTTTAGAAAATTGACAAAATAATCTACATCTACATAAAATTTATGTTATATTAAATTTAGCACAATACTTACACACTCAGGGTTTTGATAGCTAAAATGTGTAAAACAAGATTAGAAGTATATGGGTAAACCCATATATAGACTACTTTGACATTTCACGGAAAGTTGGCAACACTGTATTTTAATAATATTATAATTTATGTGGGCACTAGGACATACTTTTCTGAAAATTTGATCAAAATCGAATAAATAATGTAGCCACAATGAGTTTTTTAAAAATTTTGTGATTTTTTTTCTCGATAAGTTGGCAACACTGTATTTTGTTAAAATTGCATAATTTATTTAGGCACTAGGAAAAACTTTAATGAAAATTTGATTAAAATCGGTTAAATAAAATGGTCATAATAAATTTTTAAAAATTTTAGGAATTTTTTTCTCGGAAAGTTGGCAACACTGTATTTTGGTAAAATTACATTAATTATATGAATACTAGAAGAATCTTTTGTGAAAATTTGAGTAAAATCGGTTGAATAATATGGCCATAATAAAAATTTTAAAACTTTAGTAATTTTTTTCTCGGAAAGTTGGCAACACTGAATATTAATAAAATTATATAATTAATGGGAGCATTAGGGAAATCTTTTCTGAAAATTTGATCAAAATCGGATAAATAACGTAGCCAATATGAATTTTTAAAAACTTTAGTAATTTTTTTCTCGGAAAGTTGGCATCACTGGAAAAAAACAAAATCACATGACCATCTTGGGCACTAGGCAAATTTATCCTGAAAATTTCATTAAAATCGGTTGAACCGTCTAGGAGGAGTTGCGCCCACAAAATTTTGACTTACGACCGAGCGAGCGAGCGAGCGAGCGAGCGAGCTGACGACGCACATCCATACACCCACATAAACTAAGTTCAGATTCGTCATCTACAGGCTATATGAAGGATTTCTATACAATTTTTTTTTTTTTTGAAAATGTTACAGACACCGTACCAAACGCTATACTACTTTTTCCTTGCAGTCAAAGTAGTAAAAATTATGGAATAAGAAATATTATAAGCCTTTTTGTACTCTGCGGTAATGACACATTACACTTTTTTTTTGAATCATTATTATAAACAGATATTTTACGCACGAACAATATAATGAAATAAAGTAGTTTCTTAACAGTCATAGAAAAAAAATAAGTTCTTGGTTAGAAATATTTTAATATAAGTAAATTTTGTTTTATTTATATATTACGACATTGCAAAATAATTTTACCTTTGTGGTGTAACATATTCTCGTACATCTAACATTTAAAAAAATGTGCAACGTAAATCTTTCAATTCTAAATCATTTATTATAATTTTTTCTCTCGAGTTTACACCTTGCAAAAAGTGACTACATGATACTTCTTGTATTTTACCTACATGCCTCCACATTTCTAAATTTAAATAATGTTCATACATCAACGGTTTCTTTTTCAAATAACTTTAAACCATGTTTTACGTATTGATAAATTTTTGCTTCGCCTGTAACATTTGTGTAAAAAAAAACAAATTCATAGTCATCTTTGACACTATCAGTAGTAGAACCAGCAAGTAACTTATACATCAGCATATTCTTTATAAAATAACTGCAATTTGTATATATACTCACGTTATCTAAAGATGGCTGTTGATTAAAAGATTTATATTAAAATGATTTATTTTAATTATTAGATAAGATTATATATTTCTTGTATACATGTTATATAAAATATTTACATATTGTTTAATATACATAAAAGTATCATCTTTTTATTTTTATATTTTTTAAGTTTTTTATTTAAATGTATTCTCTATTAGTACAAGCTATAATAAATATAGTTATATTATTATTATATTTTGAAATATAAGAGTAAATATTAGTTAGCTACTATCCAAGTAGAATTCAACTAAATAACTTTAAAAACAAATGTTATTTTATATAGATAGTTGGAATACTTACTAGAATAAATTTTTTCGTTTTTAATAACACAAAAATCTATACAATAAATTAACTTATTTTTACAGTAGATTTTATTCTACAAATAGTTTAGTTAACAGCGCTTATAATAATTACTAAATGGTATATTTACTATAACTTAGATATATAATATTTTAGCTACTCATAAGACTTCTTTGAATAATTCTATTATACCTCGACAAATTTTTCCATTTGAACAATTCTAGAATAAAATAAAACCAATTCCCACTTCTGACACCGGTAGTGCACCAAGTAGCGCTCTGTAGCAGCCAGGCAGCTTATTAGTGATAAATGACTAAAGCACACACACGCGGCGCGACATTGCGACTCGGCCCCGAACATGACATCGCGACACCGATGGACCGTATAGACCCCGGGGCAGGTTGGACTTTGGCGAACACGACGGCTGTCCGGCTAGCCGGCGATCCAACGATCCCCTCGACTAGTAACGTCTCGTGTTATCTGAATAATGATAATAAATCACACGCCGCGGAGAAGCAACTAGCAACCAGGCTCTCTAGGACCTAGTGCTGATGTGCGCTAGTGTTAGTGAACAAAGTTATTTGGAGGTTGTTAGTTGTTAATGATTTTTGTTTAATTGTAGTGTTCGTTTTTAGTTTGTTTTTTTTCTAATTTATTTGAAACAGAATTTCGTAGGAAGTGTACAAGCTACAAGATATTACTGCAAAAAATTATATACGTACTATTTTTAAATTTATATTTTACTTAAATTTATAAATATATGAATACTTGAATTGATTGAAAATTAATGGTTATAAATCCAAAGATTAGTAGTTGTTGAAATTTATTACTGGAGGAGCCTGATTTCGGGATGATGAAAAGAATTTGTGCCACATCCTTTTGGGTACATGGCGTGATTGTGTATGTATAGAATAAATGAACAAACACTGTTCTTATTTTTAATTTAAATTACCGTACAAAGACAAAACAGTGATATGCTTAATTAAGTTTATAGCATTTTCTGAAATAGTATTCCATAGTCGATCTATCTATAAATCCAATGGATCCAATGGAAAAAAGTTAAATCCATAGAACTGAAACTTTTTGCAGCAAAAAATTGATGCAAGTAAAATCTCATTCGACTGCCGTTTTAATTTTAGTTTACCGCACAAGCACAAGAATTTCATTAATCCAAACACTTGGTGTTAAAACCAAAAATGTGTCTAGCGTTCGGATTGGTCAAATTCTTGTACTTATGCGTTAAATTAAAACTAAAACGCATTCTGAATGAGATTTAATAGTCTATAAAAAATTATTTTCAAACATTTATGTCAAATGCTTTGCTGCTACAGTTTTACAAAGTATTAGTTTTTATATATAAAGAAAAAACGTTGTATTAATAATTAATGAAAGTGATTATTATTTTAAATATAAAACGATTTAAATAAACAGAGAATTTATAATCTTTTGAAAATAAAAATGTAACTTGTTTTTTAATTAAGCATTAATATGATATTTTAACTACTTTTAGTTACTGTAATATTATATACGTGAAATACATTGAAACATCGATTATTAATAAAAATTAAAGCAGAACTAAGTATATCCTAAAGCCATTTTATTTTAATGTAATGAGTTTTGAAAGATTTTTTACTATATACGATTTAATTTTTAAATATAATTTTTTGTACAACTTAAAAAAATATTTAGTTTGTTAGACAAAGGTGTGTTTATACATTTTATGATATTTTAGATAGATGAAAAACATAAAAAATATGTTGATTCAATTAAATAAGTTTGGAAAATATCCTAACGTCAATAAAAATAGAAATTTCAAAACAAAATATAGCTAGATATTTTGTAATTTTTCTTCATTAAAATAGAAACATTAATGTACAATCTACAAAATTCTAGTTAGCTATTTTAGATTAGGTAAGTAGTATTTGTGCTATGTTATGGATGAAGAAAGCTTAAAGCTTTTAAAATGTGTATATTTAATTTTATTTTAGTTTTTAAATTTCAATTCAGATTTTTTACTACTTCTGAAAATTATCAATGTTATGTAATTTTCATTTTTCTATTCAAACTTTTTTTTATGTTTTAAATAAAATTATCAATCATCTGGGTTTCTTTCAATCGATTTAATTCGAATAAAAACCATAAGACGAATCTATCCCATTCGGCAGAACAATTTCTACCTCATAGCAATTGGTAAATGATGAATTGCAAAGAAAGTGGAGCAATAAAAACAGCGAGCAGCATTCGGAATTGAGACACTCGTCGCCGTCGTTTGCACACAGAGACAAACACACACACACACACACACGTATCTAAGCTCAGCGTCACGATGCGTTTAACCAACCACCCAACCACGGCGTCTCCGGGGTTTGTCATTGAAATCATCATTAGTTAGTACCGCATTCTGCCGCGACACGTCGCCACTAGACAAGACCGGTGGATCAGCCGGGCGGTGCTCTTGATAAATCGCCTGACATATCAAACGTAAATTTATCTAAATTTAGGCTCCGTTTTGAGATTATGAATGCAATTCACTCTTCTTTTAAATAATCTCTCTTCTGCGGGTTGAATTCTTTCTCGGGTTGAAATTTATCATTTTCTTTCACGCTGGATTTGGATGCGTTCTCTATATGGTTGTAACCTGAATGAAACTAGTGAGAATTGAATATTTAGGCTTAGTTTGTCAATGCCTTAAAACGAATGGCAAGTAGTTATAAACTTTTTTTTAGAATTTAAACAATACTTAGATAAAAAAAATTGTAAATGGAATTTTTGTATTGTAAAGATATGAGAACGGATATTAATATAATAGATTTTTAAAAATACTTTGTATTTTGCAAATAATTCGACTTACGATTAGTATTTTGATAAAATTTAATTTAAATTTTTACTTCTCAATTTACTTTTATTTGAATTTTATACCTTTTTTAAATAATAAATATTCATTGTTTTAACAATATTTGAAATATCTCTGTTACTGATCATTTCTTCTTGAAAATCATCTATTTAAATATTTTTTAAGAACCCTTAAACAGTAAAATCTTGTTTGCCTTGATCATAATATTTTTTGTATAAGACGCCATTTTTATCAACTATTAACTAAATATCAAATTGTCAATTGTTTGACATTGATTGCTCAACCGACAACTGGATCACGTTGTTAAAGTAGCATGTGTTAATTACATTTTATTTATTTGTTTTAAAAATAAAAGATTTTTTAGAATTTGTTAATGAAACACTAAATGTAAGCCAAATATCAAAAAATATGAATATACGTAACTTTTTTACATGAAATTTTTTTTGTTTATTTTTTATTAAATTGCAATTAATTTTGGAAATTAAAGCCTCATTCAGATTACAGTTTTAGTTTTACGTGCAAGCACACAAATTTGACTAATCCAAACCTCTAGGCACTAAAACTAAAAGTGTGTCGAATATTTGAATTATTCAAATTCGTATTCTTGTGCGTAAAACCAAAACTAAACCTTCATACTTATTAAAAATTTAGTTTTTAAAATATTTAAATAAATAGAACCGTCTAAAATATTTGAATTAAAATTTCAAATATACATTTGAATTTATATCCCATTTTTAAAATATAAGTTGTAAAAGAAATAAATGTAATTTATGTATTACTTTACCTCAAAATTACAGACAAATTTTTATATCAATTAATTTGTTAAAGCCAGATATTACGCAGTCGCTACAAAACTATTCCGTCTATTGCACAATTATTTTTCTTTGTATCTCTCAGTATATTAAATAAAGGCTGTATTACACATGTTTCATATATCAAACTGGATTAACACATGCATACCTGCATATAAAAAAAAGCATCATTCAGTTATAAAGTGATGTACAAATGACAGCCCGACTCAACGGCTTAATTTTTTGTGACACATGGTATTTAGCTTATGTTCATTTTTTACCAGCGTCTCGTATATCATTTGTACTAGAATATATTATAGTATATGTTTATCTGTCGCTTATACTAATTTAAAACATAAATGAAATTTTATCGATCCAATGATATTAGTTTTTTTTTTGTATGTTGTAGTAGTAGTTTCTATATGTGTAATTAGACATAGATAAAAACTTCTGAATTATTAATTGCTTTAGTGTTGAATTTAGCTCAAGTAAAGTTTTTTTTTTTAATAAAACGGCTTTAGGTTAAAGTTCTGTATTAATATTTATTGGTAATCGACCTTTTTTTGTTGGAAAATAATAATGTTTTTTTTTTTTAATTAATTTTAGATAGATTGAAACAAATAATAATTTAAATTTTTATAAATGTTAAAAAATAAAAAAATGTCTACACACGGAATTGAACCAGGAATACATTGTAATAAATAAATGTTCTTAATTGCAATTTTTCCAAATTCAACTTAAAAAAAAAATTTGTTTATTCTCGATTTTCCATGTTAATCGTCCATGTCAACTTTCAAATGAACACCTGTATATATCAAACATACACAATTTATACAATAAAAAATGCAAAAAATGTAGTAGTCACAATTGTTTCTACGGTTTTTTTTTCGGTTCATTTTTGGTTGATTTATGAGAATTTATGCATATGTGTTGTCCCGAGAAACGGTCAGACTACTTATTGTATATGTGTGTAACATTTATATATATGCAACATTTGGATATAAAACTTACATGAGAGAAGTAACTTTTGTCGAATTAATTTTAATTTTTCAGTAATTTTTGTTATAATCTTTAACTAGTATTTATTTTATTAATAAATTTTGAGGCTTATTGTAGAAAATAAATCAAAATAATACATTTTTTTTTATATAATATGTATTTTCTCGACTGTAAAATTAGTAATAAGAATAAAACAACTACTCGGGCATCAGTCAATAGTTTTATTTTATTTTATTAAAATATGGCCTCAGTGATGTCGAAGTATTGAACCATATTTTAATAAAATAAAATAAAACTATTCTGATGCCCGAGTAGTTGTTTTATTCTTATTATTTTTTATATAAAGCAAAAAAACTTTTAATGTTTTTTCAAAAAATACATTTTAGATAGATTGATAATTTAAATTTTTATAAATGTTAAAAAATATAAAAAATGTCTACACACGGGATTGAACCCGGTATACATTGTAATAAATAAATGTTCCTAAATGCAATTTTTCCAAATTCAACTTTAAAAGAAATTTCGTTTATTGTCGATTTTCCATATTAATCGTTCATGTCAACTTTCAAATGAACACCTGAATATATCAAACATACACAATATACAGTGTGTCCCCGGATTGATTTCACTATAGGTGTAATCGGTAAAAAATTTAAGAATTTCATTTTCATGTTTTGGGATTCCGCCCTGCTTAGTCTGAAAACAATTTCAAGCATATTTTTAGTTTTTTAAAAATCAAGGCGGCCATGAAAAATGTAAAAAACTATTTTATATTCAGGTAAACGGCCTTTTCTGTCAATAATACGGCATAATGTTCTTGACAAAAGTTGTAGAAAATATGAAATTATGGCTCTGTGCAAAATTTCAAAAAAATCAGTTTTAAAAAAAAGTGTCTGGACATAACGCCGACTGGACAAAACGCCGACTGCTAATCGTTGTTATTGTTAGATATTTTGCATGAGATTGATGTAATGACAGATTTTCCTCAACCCTCAACGTTTTGGCTTGTACAAGCGTCAACCTTTTGTTTATTTTGCTTGCGCAAATGCGAATGAACGGTCGGCGCAGTGTCCTCAGTCGGCGTTTTGTCCAGTCGGCGTTATGTCCAGACATTTTTTTTTAAAACTGATTTTTTTGAAATTTTGCACAGAGCCATAATTTCATATTCTCAACAACTTTTGTCAAGAACATTATGCCGTATTATTGACAAAAAAGGCCGTTTACCTGAATATAAAATAGTTTTTTACATTTTTCATAGCCGCCTTGATTTTTAAAAAACCAAAATATGACAAAAATCAGACAAAGCAGGGCGGAATCCCAAAACATAAAAATGAAATTCTTAAATTTTTTGCCGATTACACCTATAGTGAACTCAATCCGGGGACACACTGTATACCAATAAACTTTCAAAAATGAAGTAGTCACAATTGTTTCTACGGTTTTTTTTTTTTTAGTTGTTTTATATGATTTATGTACTTGTTCGAATATGTGATGTCCCGAGAAACGGGCAGACTACTTATTGTATATTTGTGTAACATTTATATATATGCAACATTTGGATATAAAACTTACATGAGAGAAATAACTTTTGTCGAATTAATTTTAATTTTTCAGTAATTATTGTTATAATCTTTAACTAGTATTTATTTTATTAATAAATTTTGAGGCTTATTGTAGAAAATAAATCAAAATAATACATTTTTTTTTATATAATATGTATTTTCTCGACTGTAAAATTAGTAATAAGAATAAAACAACTACTCGGGCATCAGTCAATAGTTTCATTTTATTTTATTAAAATATGGCCTCTGTGAGGTCGAAATATTAAACCATATTTTAATAAAATAAAATAATACTATTGACTGATGCCCGAGTAGTTGTTTTATTCTTATTATTTTTTATATAAAGCAAAAAAACTTTTTCCACTATGATGAAAAAGTAATGTCAATCAAATTATTTATAAAGACATTAATAACAATAATAATTATTGCAGTAAAGACCAAGACAGTCGGACCGCTTTTCTTTAATAAATAGTAATAATAATTTGGTTAGTGAAATATCAAAGAATAATTTTAATTTTAATTAATTGATTTTCCGTTCTTAACATATATGTTAAGGTATATATGATGCAGAAATATTTCAAAATAAATTATAATCATTAGGTTTGTTCGATTGACTCTCTTGCGTTTTACTCCAAAACGCCGCCGTAAATGATGCATCGGTTTTCTATTTATATAATATGTAACTGCAAAGTAAATAAAACAAATATTGACGCAGCAGTAAACAGTAGACGCAGGGGTGGGAATCGAACAGGACTATTGTCATTAAAGAAAAAAGTACATTTCAGTTTTTTCATATATTTCGTATTCTTTAATGTAGTAAGTACCTAAATATTATAATTTTATAATAAATTTATCTCATGCATACATATTTAAATAAAATTTCTCAAAATATGTCTTATGTTCAATATCTAAAATATTATCATAAAACATGATTTTCTTAACATTATAAAAGTCGGTTAAATAACAATTAACATTTAATGTAATATTACTTTGTTTTTATTATTATTTATTAACTTTTACATTTTAACTTTTACATTTTGTATTTTATAGTAATGTATCGATATAATCATCTACTATTGTTTCTGATTATTGTAACTTTGATTGTTGTAACACCACATTTGTACTGTAATGTATTGATATAATCATCAACAATGTATCTGATTATTGTAACTCTGATATGTATATATATATATATATATATATATAAGCTGAATTTGTATTTTATTTTCATTATAACACTGACAATGGTGCGAGCCGAAACTTAAGTCTGTTGACGAAATAAATTGTAGTGAAATTTTACGAAAATGAGTATTATTACAAACCTTTTATCTATGATTTTCTTAATATGATCTAGAAAACATCATATAAAAAATTATACGTGATAAAATTCTGAGCATTTTTGACAATTTTATAAATCTATAAATTAAAATAAAAAACTAACAATTTGTTTATAGTTAATTCCATCAAAAATTGTATATATTTATTTAATTAAAATTCTGTTATTTTCAATGATAAGAATTTTAGATATTTCAAAATACATCTGTTATAATGCAATGGGTAAAATAAAATATTTTCATGTACAATATCTTTATGTAACATAAATCATCTAATATTAGTTTATATTTTGTGACATTGCATTCTACATTAAATCCAAAGAAAAAAATTATTAAATTTTTCTGCTTCAATAATCACCACAACAGTAAACCACCCTTCTATGTAGGAAACCATCACATATTCCTCAATTCTAAAACCCATCCAATTTATCCAGAATCCAACCGAACCCCAAACGCTAATCCAGTTGGCATTCTATTGATGTAAACCTTGGACTAATAAAATGGACGTCCATCTCGTGATTCACAAAACACGCTCTTCTGCTAGTTCCACATCTTTTTCGGGCAAATGCTTGTATTTGCCCCATCACGTCGATCCCACACTATGTGCAATTTCCCATCGCGAAATCGCGACTGTTAGCGCCCGCACACACTCACAGTGTTTCAGGGGGTATCTCCCCGATGTTGGGAGTGCGTCGAGTTTCTCTCTTTCTCTCTCTCTCGCTCTCTCTCTCTGTCTTCCGCCGAAATACAATCAATCACCCTGGCCGGCGACATTGCAATTCCTTTGCCCGAACATGTGAGAGAATCGAACCGGGGGTTTGTTGAGTTCTTTCGCCGGGTATCTTTTCGGTTTTCGACGGTTTCAGTGACGATACGAACCGAATTGGATTCGAACGGGTGGGTTAGATGAGGCGTTGGGTGACGCAAAGGGAGTAAGAAAGAAGGGTTGATTTGTTTGATGGAAAACTTGGTAGTGGATATGTGAACTGAGAATGAGTTTTTTGTTTCTTTTTTTTTGTAAGAATGAGTGAAGTTTTTGTGGCAATTAGACTGTCTTATTTCTTTATCTGATATGAACGGTAGTTGAAACAAATGATTGTGTATTTATATTTATTTATATATTTATATATAAAAATAATTGTATTATGTAAATTGTTAAAAGCTTGGTAACTAAAGTCACTAAACTTTATAAATTCAATGATTACAGGCTGTGAAAGCCTGAAGATTACTAATATTCGATGACTTTAAAAATATAAAATTATTATAGATGTTGAAAAACAAATCACTGCTTAGTAAACAAGATAATTTTTCAAATAAAACCGTTTAACAAATATTTGTTAATTGTAGTAGCATGTCGAAAACTTCGATTGTAATTTAGAGACTCTTATCATTTAGCAGTACAATTAAATTAATTTGATTTTTCAAGTCCATTACCCTTGTCATATCTAACTCTTTATTACTATACCGAAACAACCGACTATACCAATGCACCAATTTCATCACAAGTAACGTGATTGCGTTTAAAACATGGTCGATATGTACGCGAAGTAAAAAAGGGAGTTACCACACAAAATGCATTACACATTCACAAAGAAACTTACATGTGTATGTGTAATTTGTTCTTGTATGTGTGTATGTGTACACACGGGCTAGGTAATGCAATTATCAAACATGCAATCATTTAGTAATTACGCTCCCGTGCATAGTGAGTAAGGTTATGTTACATTTTACGTTTTATGAAACTTTTTTCTCGTTTTGTAAAAACAAAGTGTAAAATATTCAGAATTACATTGCAGTTTTTTTTTGTTTCCTTTAGCTAATTTTATTTTGAAAAAGGAAACTAAAAAAAGCACTTAATCTCAATTTTTGCAATTTTTAATGGTGTAATTTTTCGGTAACGTTAATATCAAAATAATATTTAATTTTTTTTTTGTTTTGTTTTTGAATGGTGTATTTTATAGTCTGTAATTATGCCGGACGTGTTTTTGAAAAATGTTTAAGTTAAAATTAAAAGTCGGTGTAAAAATGTGAAATTTAACTGTTTTTTAAACGTGAGGTCACTATTTTGCACCTTAAAATAAAATCAGGTGTTGCTTAAAATGTTACATATTTTCTGATGCTAACATATAATTTGGAGTGTTAAGTAGATGTATTTATGAATTGCAATTTAAAACAGATTTTTCTGTTTTTTAACTTTGTGAAAGTACGAAGAAAATCAGTATTATCAAACTTTTACTAACCAATATTTTTATTTGTAAATTCATTTTACAATTTTTCAATTTTAAGTTGAGTTCATATTTTAGTTAATATTACATGTTCTTTTTTCTTAATTAAATTATTTGCAATATTACATGGTAAATCCACGAATAATTGCATAATTTTGAAAAAATAAAAAGGATTAATTAATTTCTGTACATACTTTAATAAAAAAAAATGTACGTTTTGACGTACTCTACGTACCTACATCATCATCAGGAAAAATTATGATTAATTCTGAAAGATTTTTTACTATATATAATTTAATATTTTTTTCTTGATTTATTAATTTAAGTACTATAATAATACATATATAAACAGAAATAGAACATTTATTAAATATTATTAGTATAAAATTATTTACATTTAAATTCATAATCATATAAAAACTTTTTATTAAACACATATAGTGGCTATAGCTACAAAGACTTTTAATAAGCAATTCTTTTTTAGTAAATTTCAAATATAATTTAGACGACAAAAAGTCATTACAAACAAACATGCACCTAGCGGGATTCGAACATAGGTCTGAATGGGAAACAAATATTTTAAAAATTGTATTATCTGAGTATTTTGTTTCTACGTTAATAGTTTAGATCTTTCAGTTAATATTAATATTATTAATTTGGTATTTTAGTGAAAAATAAGCACTTAATTATTATTGTATTTGAGCACTAGATTAATTTTTTACTTATTGATATAAAAATATTCGGTAAGAAAATAAAGTTAAAAATATAAAATTATTTAAAAAAAATTTTAATATTGTTTGATTAATTTTGCACATACAATATAAATTAATTAATAATGTGAAATAAATATTTATAAAAAGTAAAACAAAATATTACGATTATAAGAATTAATCTAGGTTTATACATATAACGGATTACATATTATCTGTTAATATAATTTCTATGATAAATTACAATGTTATTAAATTATATTTTATAAGGAAAATACTTGATGAAGTTATTCAGATGTTTATACTTAATGTTCTGATAGGTGTCTGAAGCCTGAAAAGATTTCCAGGCAACCGGAAGTTTCCATATCGTTATACACACGTTTATTATAACCATAGTTGATGGATCATGTGCATTAATTTTCTTTTATCTTTTTTCAACGCAATTATGAAAATTCTAAGTTTAATTTTCTTGTTAGTCGAAGCATTTAATAATTTAATATGCATTACATATATACTTTTATTTTTATGCATTTATTTAAAAGCACATTTCTATTAAGTTGTTGCAATATGCTCAGAACATTATTTAAAAAAACATATTAATATTTGCCATCAGTTAAATACAGTATATATTTATTGATAATCGACGTTTTTTTGTTGGAAATTATTAATGTTTTTCAAAAAATACATTTTAGATAAATTGAGACAAATAATAATTTAAATTTTTATAAATGTTAAAAAATATAAAAAATGTCTACACACGGGATTGAACCTGGAATACATTGTAATAAATAAATGTTCATAATTGCAATTTTTCCAAATTCAACTTAAAAAAAATTTTCGTTTATTGTCGATTTTCCATGTTAATCGTCCATGTCAACTTTCAAATGAACACCTGTATATATCAAACATACACAATTTATACAATAAAAAATGCAAAAATGTAGTAGTCACAATTGTTTCTACGGTTTTTTTCGGTTTATTTTTAGTTGATTAATGAGAATTTATGCATATGTGTTGTCCCGAGAAACGGTCAGACTACTTATTGTATATGTGTGTAACATTTGTATATATGCAACATTTGGATATAAAACTTACATGAGAGAAGTAACTTTTGTCGAATTAATTTTAATTTTTCAGTAATTTTTGTTATAATCTTTAACTAGTATTTATTTTATTAATAGATTTTGAGGCTTATTGTAGAAAATACATCAAAATAATACATTATTTTTTATATAATATGTATTTTCTCGACTGTAGTGTCAACCTATTTTAATATAATATGTTCTGAATTTTTTTTTATTATATTAATATAAAAGTAATAGAACAATATGTCTCACTAAGTTGGAACCATATGGAAAACTTTTTTATTATTAATTTTAGGAAAAAAGTTATTCTTCATAAAAAGTTCTGCATGTTCTAAAGTCTAAAATACAATCATCAGATATTAAATTTTTTCAGTGATATACGCAGTTTGTTAATAAATATGAATTTTACTCAAGAGTAAAGTATTTTTATATTTGACAGTATCGAAAACTATTATTAAAAAAGTTGAACAGAACTAAAAACTACGTTCAAATATGCAATTACATCCATTTATATTAAAATAATAAAATATTTTATTTTATTTATTTTATTTTTATTTTTTTAATTTATTTTATTTTTTCAATGTAAATAGATGTAATCGCATATATTAAAAAAAAAATTATATTTGTCAAAAAAATTTATCTTTTTACTAATAACAATTTAAAAAATATTTTGTATTTACATGCTTTCTTTGTAACAAGTACATTTATTGTCTATTTCGACTTATGTTTTGTTTAGTCTATTATTTATTATTTATATTTTTATTGTCGCATTCGCATTTACAGTTTATATTTCTATTAAAATTATTTCGTACATTATTAAATTGAACAAAACTCGTTCAGTTATACTTTAATAAAAAAAAATTACTGTTTGGTAACGAACTACCTAGAGGGCAATCCTAACCTAACAAAATACAGTAGCATAAAAATGACTAGATATTATTTATCAGATCTATATATGTGTACTCATGCAAGCCGGTGGAAGATTAATGGAAAACACGACTAAATTAACGAACCGAACATAGAAAATATTTAATTGCAATAGAGACTGAAGACTGTAATTACGCTGTTATACATTTCCCGGCTTTTAAAAAATATAAACTCTACAATTTTCCCATTAAATGTTTACTGCTTTGTTGCTTTTAAATGATTCGATTCGTATGTCGTAAAGTCGTTTATGCGATAAATTTATGCTCATGATACGTTCGTTTTAATAACTGTTTTCCATTTTCTATATTACTTATTAGCTATTTGTGACACTGTAATGTATAGTTTTAGATTATATAGAATAGAAAACATATTGTTTTTTGTGGAAGTTGTTGGATTGTAAAATGTTAGAAACAATTTACTATAAATATATATAAGTATTAAATTTTCGATTTAAGTAAATCTATTTATTCATTAAATAAAATTATTTATGTAACGATGATTATTTTTCTTAGTAATGTAAATTTATATTTATTTTATGATATTTACAACATACAAAACATTATGATTCTAAAATATTTGAATTATAAATATACATATTTACTAAAATTACGCTATAAATATTTGATATAAATTATGTTTGTTCATAAACAAATTTATTGCTTGAAATTTTTTTCTGATCATTTAGTAATTTATTTTCTATGAATTATAGATATGGTTCATATTAATTTTTCTTTAATAAATTTTAATATTGTAACTATGGTAAACAAAAATGAAATAAATAAACGCCATATATGTTCAAAATTAGTATAGCGTAACCATGGTGATCATATGCATTTTTACCCCCTAATGTGAAAAAGTAGTATTTTATTTCTGTTACTCAAAGCAGAAAAAATAATGTAAATGTAATATGATAAATTTTTTTGGAATTTCAGGGCAAAAGCACCCTGACACTTTCAAAAATATCGATTTTTTTTGTTTGAACGCTTATAGTTTATATAATAATGTGATAACGGTTTTCCGAAATTCAAACTTTTGGCAGAGTTACCAATACAGACTTGTGTCAGAGCAAGTCGGGCAGTAAAATACTAACTTCAAACTTTAACTGCGTTTTTCTTGGAACCATGTTTTTCAACTTTGTCCCACCGAGATCTCAAAAACTATTTATTCGAGTTACTTCGTTTTAAAACGTAATTATAGAGAATTACATTCTCTAAAACGATACATTATATCTCTTTTATCGATATTTTATACATATTAAAAAAAATTGGACATAAAAATTTGAAAACATAGTTCGAATATATTCGAATATATATAAAATAAACCCGGAACATTTGGATTATTAGTTCGCTGTAAAAAATTACCAAACCTTACCTATTTTTCAGAGCGCTCACGATGGTGCCTTTTTTTCACATAATACTAGCTTATAAGATAAATAATTTTATCTTATATTATAAGTAATAAAAGGAAAACGGATATAATACGAGTTTGTGTTACATTTTTTTAAGAATATATTATGTCGTAATGTATATGAATATAAAAATTTATATTAAATTTTATTACTAAATTAATAAATCTAATAATAAATATAAATGTAATTTTATATAAGACCTAAGCTAATCAATATTTTGAACAGCACATCAAAACATACCCGGTAAAATATGACGGATAAGCCGTGAAATTAACAAAATATTTTGACACGAAAATTCTAACACTTAACTCTTACAATCGATGTGGCAATTTTGATCGATCGCCGTCACACTGTATATGAATGCGTTTATCGTCATCATTTTTACGAATTTTTGTGACGGGCTATTTCAATGCTATTTTCTCCAGAGGCCGATAGCGAAGCGACCTTAGTGTCGAAAAGTTTTCGTCGTTGCCAGCGTCACTGCTGCTCGCACTGCTCCTGTTTCAATGGACAGGTGAAATGTAATCTATAAGACGGACCGTTCGTTCCTGGTACCAAGCGCACAATAGGTTTGATGTTATAGATTGTGGTGAAAAAATATGTGTTGTGGTTGATTTTTATTTTTCGCTAGAAAGATGTTTAATTATTGATTGCATGATTTAAAGTATCGAGAATGATTAATTCGAAGAATGTCTAAAATTAATTTTCTAGTTATGTTATTTTGTACAAGGTAACAAAAAATAGTAATTTTACTTGTTATTTCAATGAATCAAAATGCATAGATACACTGAAAAATATTTGAATTTATTAAATTTAAATGTTGTTTATAAGATCATAATAACATTAAAAAAAATATATGTTTATTCTTTTTAATATAATATAAATTATATAAAAGAATACTAGTTTTGCTTTTTGTAAATTATACATGGTGGTGGATAAATTACTCGTATTTTAAATTATATTAGCTATAATTTTTGGAAAAATAATTATAAACAAAATTTTAATACATTCATTTGCTGACACTGCCGTACAAATAACATTTACCATTTGTATTATTTTTACTGATGAAAATTTATGTTGAGTACGTCGAAACGTCGCGTCTATTATTAATACATATTAATACAGAACTACAACCTAAAGTCGTTTTATTTTAATGTTATATTAAATACATGTATGTTGTTGTAGTATCCTGAAGATGATATAATAAATATTGAAAGCTTGGATTAGTAATTAAATTGAGTTTCATTTTTTAAAAACCTCAACAGACAGCTCTTAACCTACGAAATTTTTTTCTCTCTCTCTCTCTCTATATATATATATATATATATATAACACATTGTCTACATTTGTAATGTCTATATCATTTAAGCTTTTGTATATTTTTCTTATTTGAATATACTATTTTTAATAATATTAAATTTAAAATAAACAGTAAATATTATAATATTTTCAGTTTTTGTAAAATTTTAATATTGTATCCTTGTATACCATTAAAACGTGCTTTTTTCCAAAATATTATTTTTATAATTTCGGGTAACTACAAATTTGTCTTATGCTAAATATATCGGCAAATATCTTTAAAATATGCCTATAGCTATAAATCGGCAAATTATAAAAATACATATTTTTACCAGCCTAAAAAAATATACTCGTATATTCCCAGTAGCGAATCCCCAATTTGCAACTTTAATGACTCCATTGTGCGCTTAGTGCGTACGAAGTCATTGTCGGCTTGACTCCTTACATTCGACTACTTCCCGAGGGACTGCCGTTCGCATTTTCCCATTTTGCCGTGTTTTCAGTGCGTTCCCTGTTCCGCTTCTGTGTGTTTCACTCGTCTCTATGTTTCACCTTTTCGCTTTTTTCGTTCGTATAGTTCGTCGGTCCGTTGACACAGCGTTCCGGTCTCTAGAGGTTCCATCATCGGGACATTTTTCATCTCGCTAACGTACAACAAGACTATGTACTTCGGGCCCGGCCGATGTGATGTGTTTTAGACCAAGTCGGGCAGCTTCAGTATGATTTGATGGTTGATTTTTTTTTTCAAGTTTTTTATTTGGTTTCTGTATATATAGTGTGAAATATAAAAGAAGAAAAATAATAGTAAATAATATAAAAAAAATGATTTTTTTTAAATTAAAAAATTATTTTAAATTAAACGTTGTAGCAAAATCTAAGAAGGATTTCAAATTAAATTGGTCTAAAGAAATAAATAAAATAGTAATAAGTTTTCAAAACTTATTATATTAAAATAAAACGAATAAATCTGCTATTGCACTATATGCGAAGATACTGTAATAATTGCAAGACCCATCAATATTAACAGTAAATTGATAAAAAAGCAATAGAAATTTATAAAGACAAAGATAACATCAATAGTGTGAAGGCACTTATATACATAAAATTTGGCTTCTTTTAATATTATATATATTATAAAATAAATTTTTGAAGATTTTGAATTAACAATATATTATTAATTTGTGTATTTTGTGAGTTGAATATAAAAACTATTTATTTTAAAAACTTAAGTTGCTTACGATAAAACTATTTAAACACTGTTACTTTTTATATATTTTTAACTTACTAAAATAAATCATTAAACGCTTCTGAGAACAACAAACATATACATACATATTCTATAGAAATAGCAATTCTTTCTTTTGAAATATTAAATAAAAAAAATATATATTTCAATGTCATAATATTAAAAGCATTTACAATATTAATTTCATAAATAAGTTTACCTTAACATACTAATTTCACAACATTACATAATGAAATATTTTCACATCCTACCCACCTTCTTTAAACTGTCCAATCTGCAATATATCACCCGAGCAGCTAAATTCCGAATTCACCTACAAAATGCCATTAATCTATCCGCCCAACTAGCCATCTTAACCAGGTGTTTAACCTATTTTAACAATGTTTCGGTAAGTCATCTAAAACCTACGATTAATACTCACCTTACAGTTAACATTCTACAATGTAAACATATGCTAGCGTCTAATAAAGCATCAGAGTGGAACATCTGACCAACTAATTACCAACCATCTTACGACGAGAGAACGGTTATTATCTATGATGATGGTACAATAGAACAACGATCTTTGCTTGCCTCCTTTACTATCTGCACCAAACTGCTTTTGTACAATTTGCTTACTGTGACTAAGTATGTAGTTGGTCACTGGGTGAAGGTCGTGGAATACGAAAGAGGTGGCTGCTTGTTATGGTCATCTTCTGCGAACAGTTAAAGATGATTTGTTTTGTCCATTAGATTGCGATCGTGGTGACTGGTTTTCTTGAAGGATTGGTGAATGATGATAACGAAAGGTCATAAAGGTAAATAGAGCGAGGTTTTGAATTATTTATTATATGGATTTAACCCGCAACTACTACGGACAAACAAATAAAACACAAGTACTACCTATGGGTCAATATGACCCGTTTATTAAATAATTCAAAAACAGAACAAAATATTAATTTTTACAATAAATGGAAATAAATTCTTATCATTTAATGAATTTAAAAGAGTTTCATATGATTTCGTTGCTCAAAACAGTCTGGGAAATTTTTTTTTGAGCAAGTAGAACAAATTGGTCTTTTGCATATGTCACAAAACGTTGCTGTTTTCTTGTCGCTATTGCTTGGACAAAAAAAAAAAACACTTTTTCCTTTTTGATGTAGAAATCCTTTCATTATGTTGTATTTCAACAGGCATTTTAACCTGCATAATATTTGCAATCAGAATTCTAAGATTTAGGGGAATCTTTTGGTTGCTCATTCGATCATGCATATATGGTTCACACAACGCTCTTCCTACTTGTTTAATGAAAGAATATCTAGAATTTTTCTTTCCCAATGGTGAGGATTAATACAAAACTCTACTGTTGATACTAGCAATATTTGATATACAATGAAATATGGCCATTGGTCCAACGTCTGGTTCTGCGAGAAGTTGAATATACAGCATTTTTCATCAAGTGCATCCACACCTGCTTTAGTCTCATTATAGAAGTGTATGATATCATGTTTTGCACCAGTATAAACTTCTGCATTACACATGTAATGTGTCTTAGAATCAGCTAAAACTTGCACTTTAATCCCATACTTTGCAGGTTTATTTGGGATATACATACGGAATCCATATCTTCCTCTAAATGGAACGAGCATTTCATCAACAGTCAAATAATCTCCAGGTACATAGTTTTCTTTGCAATTAGCACCAAACAAATCAAAAATTTCACTTATAGGTGCCAATTTATTAATAGAAACTCTATCTCTTTATCTCTATTAGCTTTATCGTCGACTGAAACTACATTTTCACTTGATCCCGATGGTTCATTTTGATAACCGATTCCGTATGTTCCCAAAACTCTTCACTGTTGAGTATCTCAGCTAGCTGGTCGTCAGATAGATTATCCATTATACTCTAAAAATTATTAAAATAATTGGCGATATATTTTTTTATGTCTCATAATTATTTTAACTAACATAAAATAAGTAAGTACATAATTTGAAAATAACTTACCATGTATAATTGAAAAACGTATTTTCTATAGACGGGTCTCTTTGACCCGAAATACACTGTAAGATAAAACAAGCACATCTCACCACGACTGCTTTGCTCCTACTGAAAAGTGCACTAGAAAATACTAGAATAGCTAGAAGGTCAGCCCCGCACCTTTAAATTACAATGCAACATACATGAAAACAAATATCAGGTGGGTCACTCTGACCCATCCGTAGTACTTACGGGTTAAATAGTTTTCACTATTTGGGGATGCTAGAAGGGTAAATGCCATTCTAGATTTATTGCTAGTATTTAAGTTATTGTTATGTAGATTATTTAGTTACTTATGTATGTACGGAAAGATTAATAGTAATGATTAATTATTTGATAAGAAAGCAATATTTTATACAGAAATATTTTTTTTCTGATTAGAAAAAAAATTCTGCAGATTAATAAAAAGTACGTTAAATAAATTATATTTTAAATCTTCTTATAATACACCCTTAACAGTAGAAGGGGGTTTAACTATAGGTATATATATATATATATATATATATATATATATATATATATGTATATAGAAAAATTTAATACATTTTTATAAAAATAAGTACATAGTTCGACAAAAATTGATGAATAAATTAATTTCTTAATTAACATTAACAATGTACCATTTAGTGTTAAATATCTATTACAATATAATACAAACACTATTATTTAGTATAGTAAAAAAAAATTGATTTGTTATTAATAAATATTAATACAGAACTAAAACCTAAGGCCGTTTTAGTTTACTATTATTTAGTATTACAAAATATAGCAATACCAATTTGTTTATGAATCATAAAATTTGGGGTATTTTTTTTCTGTTATTTTTGTTTATTTTTATTAAATTGATACGTAAAGTGTAATGATGATGATCATATTGATAATTTAAACATTGGTAAAAAATAAATTATATTGAAATTACTTTTTTAATACAATATTTGTTTTAATAACAATTTCATAATTTTTTATTAATTTTTCGACATGTTTTACTTTTTGTTCGATTTTTTTTCGTAAAATAAAATCACATTTTTTAAATTTATATTTCTGTAATATTTTATATGTAAACTCATCTGATTTTTATTTTATTTACAAATAAATGTTTGATTTTAATAAACTATATACTTTTTTTGACCACAAGATACATTTATATTCTATTCGTTACAAAATATCCAAAAGAAAAAAACCAAAATTGAAATATAATATAAAATATCATTTAAGAGAATCTTTTTCTTCTAAACTAAATTTATATTAATTAAATCTCGTTGTTATTTTTAAAATAAAATATTCAAACACATTATTATTTTAATGTAAAAAGAATCCTTTTGCTTATTATACAATAATTATAAATATCTGACAAATACTTTAATTTAAATCAATAAATTATATATTTCAAAACCAATTTTTTAATAAAAATTAAATATTAAAGCAATTATATAATATTAAAAGTCATTTTTCTAGTTAATTTCTTCATTTTATAAATTATAGATGGTAGAAAAACTCATACTACTAGATATTACATTTAAAAATATAAATACTTTGTGTTATGACATTTATCATTACTGTAATTTGCAAAAGTAAATAAAGCTATTAGCATTTCATGTCTAAATTACAAAATACAAACTATAGAACAAGTACTTTAATTAATAGCCAGAGCAGAATCGAAATAATTCTACAGTAAGCTATCACTTATTCCCAAATCCAAACAAAACAGGCATTAAAGTCCATTCTAAAACAAACACAACAGTCAAAGAATAAACGTGTTACTTCAAAGTTCTAATGCCCGTCGTACCATTAAAAGACGGATACTGTTTGAAATATTCACGGACAGTGCGAGCGAAAAAACAGAACTTTTTCCTTGAAAATAGTTCATCATTTATCAAACGGAGTCCGAGTTTGACGCGCGGCTAACACCCACCATATTGAATATTGGTCACCGAAGAGAGTGTGTGACATTTACAAATGAATAATAATCGTTTTCGTTTGGTTCGCTCCTTTTACTTTCGACAAAAGCCGGACAGAAGAACGGAACGGCCAGGGCACACACGGTGGCTGAGTCGCACGCAACAGCCCAGGACAACGAGGATAATCACCCTTTATATTCATTGTCAGTTCTTAGGATCGGTTTTAAAGTCAGCTGTTTGTATTCAAGCTACTGGAAATATGTCGTAGATTGACTGAGGATAACTCTTTGATGGTGGCCTAAATACTTACTAGATGTTGTTAATCATTTTGACGGCATTCTCAATATGGTTATTATGTTTTAGTTTTGCAGATAACAATATTAGCTAGAACTAACTAATCTGAAAATAAAAGCGTATTGAAGCATAGATAATATACAGTGTGTACAAAAAGTAATGTACCGTTTCAATGTCTTATCTTCTGAGAAATTTACCAGAAAAACAATAAAAGTTTTCGGCAGTAACTTGAACTACAAATTTGAAATTCTTTTGAATATAGATACATTTGTAACAAGTGTACCAAAGTTATTTTTTAATAACACTCTGTATATCTTTCTAGTTTTGGATCCTCTATTAAATTATAAATTAAACTGTGAAAAATGCATGTTTCTAAGTTTATTTGTCCGAAAATTACAGACCGAAAAAAAAAATTGAATAACTAAACATACTGTATATTCTTAAAATTTTTACAAAAATACTTCAAAACATTAGTATTAAAGTAATTAATATATTAACAATAAAAAATACCAAGCGTTTTTGATATTTTTGATACACAGCTACTTGATTACAATAAATAATCAAAAACGTTAAAGATATTTCATACTTCTTACTGATAATATTTAAAATGGTAATTACTTTAATACTCGTGTTTCTGAAGTATTTCTGTAAAATTTTTAAGAATATACAATATATGTTTAATATTTTACAATTTTTTTTCTTTATTTTTCATCTTGTAATTTCCGGAAAAATAAACTTAGAAACATGCCCATTAATTTTGTAAACTTTTGTATAGTTTCAATATTAAGATATTTATGATTTTTTTAATAAATATAAAAATAACTAAAATTAGTGTTTTTGACTTACAGATTTCTGTAGCAGTGCCAATATTAACCTAGGATGCAATCAAATGAGAGCGGGTGCAACGGAACAAGGAAAAGGTTAGCATTTTTTTAAATTTCATATAGTTATTAGTTTAATAAATTATAATGTTATATATCAAATGTACCACTTTAAGTAAATAAATTTAGATCACATACTCGTAAATAAACATAAACACGATACACTGATGGTAACATTGTAAATAAAATCTTACAAAAAATTTAAATTTGGGCAAATTAAAGACGAAAACATAATAAAACGATATTTTCTATAGAAGCGATAGCATTTATAAGCAGGCACGCAGAGCACAGAGTGTTCTATATGGAAATGGAGGCAATTTTCTGATATTTCAGATGATGGAATTTTTGGTCGGCTCGTTCGCGTTGAGCGCGAAAGAACTGATGAATTTTCATCTGACAGTTGTGTTCGGTTCGGGGAAGGTTTTGATTTATTATCTTATTCAAATGCTCCCGACTTGAGACAGCTCCTTGCCAACTTTGTAATTATCTGGTTTGCGCGTCACACGAAAACGAGAACGCATCGACTGAATATAGTAAACCTACGATCATAATATCACCTGTCTTTTTGATTCACCTACTCCTCTTTTTACTCCGCTGATAAATATTTGTTTTTTGTTATCGTTTACTATAATACTATACAATTCATTTAGATATATTTTTAGGTACGCTTTTAACATAATATTTAAAAAAAATGGTGCTATTGCATCATATTAGATTTTTTTTCAATAATTTTGATAATATTTCTTAAAAATTGAAGTGATATTTCAGCTAAATTTGTATTTGGACATATCATTTTGATCTAAACTTCATAAAAACATTAAAAAAAAATAATTTAACACAAACAGATTTTTACGAATTGTACATGTTTTTTCTAAAAAAAATTTATGCACTCGTAGAAAAATTGCTTTTTTAATAATTGAATTTATTTTTAGCCAAATATAAAATGATTCAAATTGAACCATTTAGTTTTAAAATATTAATACTTATGAATTTATTATAGGTAAAATTTATAAAGTAGTAAATTTTAAATTAATTCTCATAACTGCTAAATAATAAATATTTTTACCCTGGATGCGTTAAAATTTTCTCTAAATTTCGATTTTTAATTTGTTTTGATATTAATAATAACAGCTTAGATTTTAAAATACGGTTTTAGATCTTTCTTAATTGATTTATTACAAAAATAGGTATTTTTAAAAAATTGTAAATAAAAAATATATTGTTTTCATTTTTTATAAATGAATTCATATCAAAAGTAAACGCATTATTAGTTTTAAGAAGTTTGTGTAAAAAATGTTAAATATTGGAACTTATACTTTAACATTAGTGTTAAAATGAACAAATGTTGAACAAGCATTTTATAATTTTGTGAACTGCTTAAACATAGTTAATATTTTTTTAAATTCTGAAATTTTAGTTTAAAAGTATAATTTACAGAATAGACCTGATATTTTTACTAATGATATTTACTTTACATAATTGTACAAAAAAATATATACTAAACGCATTTGTTTTTGTATCATTCTATTTTGTATGAACGCAAATATTGCAAAAACAATAAAAAATTTAATTAAAGCTTTAAAATGACCATAACAGCATTTCTTTAAAAATAAGATTTATGATTTTTGATTTAATATATTCTAAGGCGGAGAATTTTATGTTGCCCATATTTGACAGAATTTACATCCAGCCTTTAGAAATACTATTTACGTATCTACTCGTAAAAAATATATATATTACTTTTATTAAAGTTAGTTTCTATTTATTTTCTAAATTATTTATTACTTATGTAAAAATAGATGTAGGTTATTATACCTTACAAGTAAAACGCATATTTGTTTTTTATGTATACAAGTTTATCGTTTTTACCTAATATCATTAGCAATTAAGTGTCAAAATAATTTCATGCCAATATTATTATTTTGTAATTAGAGTCGAGCAGACATTAGTCAAGGCTTAAACAAAACAGAAGTACCATAAGTAAAACTAATATACATATATGCAAAACTGTAAATTATAATCACTTAAAATTATTAATCATTTATGCTAATAGTAAAATGCTACTTAATTTTACTAACATCATAATTACAGTAGCATTCAGATTATTTCTTTTAATTTTCTTCACATATCATTTATTATACGCGAACATGAACTGAAATAGTTTGTCTTAACATTTTAATTAAATATAATCAACAATTTTGAATAAAATAATTTAATTATAATAGAGTTAAGTGACCTTCTTGCATACAAACTAAAGAAAATAAGTAAGAATAATTTTTCATCGCAGTGATTCAACTATCAAATTCGGCGTGAAAAAACTAATTAATTTTTTTCGTCCAACCTTTATTTATTTTTGTTAAAAAAAAGGCGTGCATGGCAAACTACGACAGCGATGTATTATAGATTATAGTTTATTAATATTCACACGTTCAGTTATTTTATATATTCGTTCCCCGTGATTTTCTTTCGTTGGTGATGTGACATTGATCAATAGATAAATCATTTATTTATACGAAAGGTTTTCTAACTGTTATTATTTTTAGCAGCGTCGAATAGATTGCACATGAAGACTTTTATCAGCATGTTGCGTTGTTTGTAACTTCGAGGTATGTCTGCCTATAGCAGTTGTAATTGTCAATAACTCTGTATAAGGTATGTTCATATATATGCAAATTTGCTAATAATCATTTGAAAATAAATGCAACTATACAGAGTGTTTTGTTATAAACAAATTGTTTATCAATAGTTTCGGTTAAAGTTCACATTTAATTTTTGAAATATACAGCTGGATTTCCGATATAAATCATACATTAAACTGATTGGTAAATAAAAACAGAACTTTAGGAGCATTATTACATATATCAATATCTTTTAAATGAGTTTTTTAATTAATCTTGTAATTTATAATTGTATTTACCAAAAACAGTATTTTTTTTAAGATAATTTAATTTTAATGTTTATTCTATTTTTTATTATTATTTATTATTCATTACACTAAAAATCTTAATAAAATATTCTGCATTTTATATATTTAAATTTTGTATTTAATTCTTAATTTAATAATATCTTATAACAGTAAAAAAATCTTACATTAAAATAAAAAGTTTCTATATAGAATTTAATCCTGAAGCTTTTTTATTTTAACATCCTATAAGTTAATGTTTCATATATAAATTATTGCCAAATTTATTGAAAGGGGACACCACTTTGGCCAAATAGGCCAAATGGATAATTTTCGAGATTTCGGCGGAACAGGGTTAAAAAACATAGTTTCGAGAAAAACGCGTTTAAAGTTAGTTTTATTTTACTGCTTGAGTTGCACGTTTTACCTGTTCTGACGCAACTCTGTATTGGTCACGGTAACTTCGTCAAAAATTCAAATTTCGAAAAACTGTTTTAACACATTATTCTACACATATTTAAAAATACTACACATATAAAATTATTTAGCCATTTTGACAGTAATCGATAAGATTTTTTTGGAAAATTCAGGTACAATTTAAATATATAAAATATATTAAATTAAAAACTTTAAAAAAAATTTAATTTCTCTGTAACATGTATTTGTATTTTGCTTTGCACTATATAGTAATACACTATATATTTATAATACTTTTCATACATGATTTTTTATTATATGTATCAATTTATGTATGTTTAAGATGTATCATGATTGTGAATGAAAAAACAGTTGCTTGTATAGAGAGAAATGTTTGGCAGAAACTAATTTATGCTTGATTAGAAAAAATTACTGCTACATTTTTATAAATATATGGCGTAATTTTGTAAGAATATTTAAATGAATAATTTTTATAATATTAATTTAAAATAATACTTGTAAAGTTCTAGAAACATAAATATTTTCTACTCATTTAACAAATTCTTAACGTCAAGTAGATATGTATTTGAAAAATATTTTTTAATAATCATGTGATATTCATCTGGGAAGTACGCAAGAAAAACATATACAAAAGAGAAAATACTTATTTATGCATTTTCTCGTTAATTATTTGAGTTTCTTTTGTATGAATTTTCATGGCCAACTGCTTGTCTGTAGCCGGAATCATAACACTGAATGGATATGATGTTTCCAATTTAATTATTATTATTATATATAATTGCATTAATAAATTACAATTTTTATGCTAAAATTTATTTTACGTCAAATTAAAATTATTTATATTTATTCAGATTATTATTAAAAACAAATCGATTGCAATGCAAGGTATCTTTCTGATTATGATTTATGCTAATTTTCTTGTTTACTTAAACTTAGTTTAGAAAATTATATACATTTTTTTCTTATTGTTAAATTAATAGTGAAATAACAAATTATATTAATTAAGATTTAGTTACCATCGGAATTAAAATATATTTTTTATTTACGGCAAAGATTATTAATATGTAAATAGTTATCATATTTCACATTATTATTACATAAACTGGGGACTTAATTGGAAAAAACTGTAAGTTAAAACAAAAATTCCAGAATTCATTAAAATGTCGATATTTAAATATATACAGAATTTAATCCTATAGCTTTTTATTTTAATATAACGTGTTCTGAGAGATATTATGTTATTAATTCATTTTGTTTTTGTTTTATGAAATAACTTTAAAGTACTACTAGAATCTATAATTTTATTAAAATCTTACTATCTACAATAAAATATGTTTGAAAATAATGTTGCCACGAGCACGGTTTTAACTAATACCAGTTTTAAAACAACGTAACTATCTTAAGAGCAGAACTAAACAATACATGTCACGAGGCAATATTTTTTTAAATAATAAATAAAAAACTATATTTAATTTTATTTTAAAAATTAATAGAAAGTATATTTTCCACAAATATATGTCTTGAAAAGCTATTTCTCATGTTAGTTATAATATTTTTATCAAAAATTAGTAAATGATGCGTCATTGCATCTAAAACATTTTGTCGTACACCAAAAATTTGCATAAACTCTTACAATCACATTGTATCTTTCTATCTCAGCAATATCCATACATCTACAATACAATATTACAAACCTTATCAAGATAAAGTAAATATTTTTTTCCATAGTTTAACTGATTCTTATTCTTAACTCATCGCTAAGAAACGTAAACCTTGCGAATCTAACTTTCATTTCACCCACATTTCTAAACTTCAAGCCGAAGCATTTGTAACTAAAATAACTATAAATCATAGTCCAACTCCCCCTCAATACCTGTAAAACATCTTGCCGAACAAAAATAGTCAGGAATCATAAAAGTTTACCGCAGATATAACCACTGAAAGAAAATGCAGAAACGGAAAAACAACGTTAAAGGGTTGCAAATACTTCAATGATTTATAACCTGGTTTCGTTCCGGTTATTTAAAAATTTCTAATTTTTTCTTGCTTAGTAATCGATGATGTGAATGGAATCTTATGGTTTAGATATATTTAAAAATGATTTTGAAATAGTTTTAAGTTGTTGTGTAGGAGAAGAAACTAATATTGCACATCGTAAATTAATGGTTATAAATAATTTTTTTCGTAACTTTGAAGTATTGTTTTTCCAAATTGTTTTGACAAATAGTGATAAATAATAGTGAATAATTAACAATTTATTATTAATTATAGGTATATAAATCTAATTTTGCAATAAATATTATTATTTAGAAACAATATAAAAATGTTTGAATACCATTATTAAAATTAATGAAACAATATTTTATTGTTTTTGGTGTATTGCTTTAAATTTCTACAAAGTTACACATTTTATAATTACTTTGCCAAAATTAATTATTTAAAAATAATAATGTAAGTATATCTTTGCGATAGAGAATATTTTGAGAGATAATTTTGATTAAATATATTATTTTATACATTTAATGTCAAAAACTAAATAATACGAAAATATATTTATCAAATTGCCATTATAATTATCTATAAATATTAATTGAATTTGTTTTTATGCTAAAATTAAGTTGTATCTATAATAGTTTCTAAGATTATAAAGGTAACAAGTAATATGCAAAAATTTCATTATTATTATATAGCATATTCAGTTCAGTGCGCTTTGGTTGAGCTTTAAGCTAAATCAGGGGTATTCAACAGTTTTCGTTTCCGGGCCACATTGTAAATAAAAAAATTTACACGGCGGACGAAATATTAATTATATAAATTATTGTTTTGTAAAATAATCTTATAAACCTTAAAAAAAAATCTAAAAACTAATAAGCAAAAGTAAACTTATAGTAACTATTCTTTATAACAAAAAAAATTTTTCATAAAGTGGCAATTAAAGAAGTAATCTATAAGTATGAAATTCATTCTTTTCAGGTAAATGTAAAGTATAAATTATTAAATAATAATATTAATAAAATATTTGATCACTTCTTCACTAAAAACCTTTATTAGTTGTAAATACGTACTTCATATTACAGTTTATTTGTACCGATGAATACAGAATCGCCGTCGAAATACGTATATACACCAATAAAAAAGTTTTAATGAAGAAGTGAGCAAGTGTTTTATTAATAATACACTGTAAAAATATAATGTAAATTTGTGTAATTTTACATAACTATTAATGGTAAAATAGCAGCATTTTTACAATGATAATTGACGTAATATTATATTTTTTCAGAAAAAATACATTCATAAAAACTGTATACTTTACATAATTTTTTACAGTGTATTTTTAATAAATACATACATTATGTTGTATTACATAATATGTCAGTAGTCACACAAAAAAAAAGATAGTATTTTTACAATTAATGTACTTTCAACGCAGTTTCTCTCCCGTGTTTTATTGTCGTAGCAATTTTCAAAAACTTTTTTCCAATGCAACTGTTTTTCTGCGTGAACAATCATGCGTATTCACATCTCTATGCCCTATGATCATATAAACATATGGTATACGGGTAGCTAGTATGACATGTATTCCATAAGCTGATGCACATGCAGACACACACAAACAAACACACACACACACATACACACCATCACAGACACACACATCATGCCTATGCACGACGTCTATGTGAATGCCGTGGCTATTATCAATGGTTCGAATGCAAAAAGTTGCGAGCGCTATTGTAAAATGTCTAGTCATTCGGATATTCGCTTACGGTGACTTGTAATTTAGCAATTGTATATGGTGGTAGGTAAATTGTACTATAGATACATGTTTATGTCAGGTTATGAGAGAAAATGTCATTTCTATTAAATGCATTCAATAATTTTTGCTTAAATCGCTATTCGAACATTAACTGTATTTTCATGTAACTATGTTTGTAGTTTAAATTTTAATTTATAAAAATAGTACATTAACTTTAAACAAAGAATTTCTTAATAAAACACGGAAATTTGAAATTTGTGTAATTTATAAAAATTAGAATAAAACATATAGTAAAATTACTATAATTATCAATGTAAATTTACATAGAATTTTTTACAATGTGTGTGTAACATTAGTTTGAAATTCAGTACTTATATAAACTAATATACATAAAGGTGGCGTACATTTTTTTATAATTTTTAATATCACAAAATTAGTCGAGTTATTTTCTAAAAGTTTCTATTAAATAATAGTCCTTGTTTAAGACTACAAAATACAAAATATCAAATTACAAAATGCAGAATTAAGTACTTAAAAGTAAAATAAACTCAATATACAGAACAATTCGTCATAAAAAGTTAGATGTTAATGAAATTTAATAATAAATAGCTAGCATTAATAACTTCATTAAAATGAGAATCATTGAAAACTTTTGAAAAACTAGATATTTCATATCTTTCTCCAGTTAATTAGTTCCATGAAAATCTATCCCCCTAAAAACTGCATCCCCATATTTCATCCGCATCTTTGAAACTCGTCGCGCGTCAATCTAACCATCGCATCACCATCAGAGGCACCCTTGCCTTTTCCTCAATCAAGTAACCGAAAAGGGTCCGGCGTTCGCCGGGAAAATAGACGTCCGTCCGACAAACGAGACGAGACGAAGTTGCCGCGGCGGCACCCACGCAGATAAACCGCCCACAAAAGTTTTCCAGCGTCGTCGAGCCAATTTCACTGGAAAACAGTTTGCTCCACTGGCTTAATTAAGATTGATAAAGATTCGAAAACGGGTCAAATCGGACGCGATGCTTGTTGGTGGATGAAAGACTTTAGGGGTTGGGGGCGGTGGAGGGTTGATGATGATACCGACGCCAATACTGGCAACGATGTCAGATTGAGATATTGCCGATCGCGTCACAAATCGACACACCAATGAAAGCGGTTTGGTTTTATTGAGACGAGACGTCTTTCGTAAAAAAGAAATATTATTTTTAATTTCTGAAACTTATAGGTCTATTTGGTAGATATCTGTTAGACCTGTAGTATTACATAATGTTTTGCTTTTTTTTTATTAAATAGAATTCTTTTATTAATAGAAAAATACAAAACATTCTGTAACGCTACAGGTCTTAGAGATGTGAATCTATTATTTGCTGATATCTAAATTTGTGTAAAAATACAAAATTTCTTATTTCTTTTTTATCTACTTCTATAACCTGATGTTATTTAAAATTATAGTTGGTGTTAGTCAGTTATAATAGTTCGACTATCTTGAGCAAAATCTAATGAAAGTATAATTAAAAGAATATGTGTGATATTGAAAGTATACATCTTTGTGGATGTCCGATGTGTAGTAGATAGGAAGATATAGTTGAGAGTGTTTTACGTGAGAGAATGTTTTCAAGTGATAATAATAAAAGAGTATGTATGAGAGATATCTTAAATATGGATGAAGCGAAAGTTGAGTGTCTGGATAGAAATGTTTAACGGAAACTATTTTTTGTGTAAATGAAAGAGTTTGTGCCACACCTATATTGGTACATGGCGTGATTGTGCATGTATAAAATAAAATAAATTTTAATATACAGTGAGCAATTTTACTGATTAGCTTGAGTGTAAAGACAAAAATTGCTTATTGTAATTTATTATTTATTATAATTTTTTATTTACAAAATTTTTAAAAATTGTAGAATTTTTTATACATATTTCTACGTAAATTTAATTGATAATATTAAATTATTTTTAATTGTTGATTTCTAGTGTTTGTTTATATAAAAAAAAGCTTTTTATATAAAACTGAAGTTACTGTACTGTATTTTCAATACGACATTTATTTTTTTATATTTATATTTTGTATTTATTTGTAGATTAATTTTTACTTAATACAACCGTATTTTCAATACATTATTTATTTTTTGAATGTCATATTTTTTACTTAATAAATAATTTTGCAAAAGTATTTTGCTTGAACAAAATAATATAAAATAACTAATATTTGTTATATGTTCGTATTTTTAAATGATTTTTTGTTATTGCATTATAAAAGATTTATTTAAGTAACAAATAATTTGACAGTAAAATTATAGTTATAAATCAAATAAAAAGTGCAGAATTTTCTATTTTACATCACATGAGTAAACATAGAAATTTGACAAATTTACTGTACTCATGACAGCAGTATAAACACAATACAACCTACAAGGCTGTAAATAGGTTGAGTTCCTCTTTTAAAATCCTGCACTGCGCGAGTTGCAGGAACAACTGCATTTATAGAACTTCTAGTCTAGGGCGTGACAATTTGTAGATGTCACACTCGGAAAATAAATTCATCATAAGTTCGTTTCTCGACTAACTCACTCGCTCAC
This sequence comes from Clivina fossor, assembly GCA_963966155.1. Classification (NCBI taxonomy): domain Eukaryota; kingdom Metazoa; phylum Arthropoda; class Insecta; order Coleoptera; family Carabidae; genus Clivina; species Clivina fossor. The sequence continues at coordinate 7,080,499 of OZ014564.1, read as the reverse complement.
TCACAACAACCGGAGTGAGCGATCGTCAAATGTCCGTCTGGCCCGATGACGTCATCCAGGCTCAGGCATAGCCGACTGCGACTTCACTCGCCACTCAATGATATTGTCAATTTACTTTATTTGTGTCTGAGCATGAAATATGGATCGAAATGTCAAAATGTGTATTTTCGACTTAATGTTTCGCGTGCTGCTAAAGACATTTTTTTCGGGAAGGGGGCTGGGCCATGGCTAACGTTGATCGTTTGGAAACGGTAGCTTGTATATATGGTGAGGAGACAATTCCAACTTGTAAGTAAAGTGAGTTTTTTCGTTTACTATTTGTCTTCTTTACTGGCACTTTTGATGTGTGTCAATTAACCAAGTGGGCCCGCTTTTCTGGTTTTGTTTGTATTTGAACGAAGACGTAATGTTTATAAATATGTTTCTTTTTGAAATGTCACATTTCTGTTTAGATATTTAGAATGCTGAAAATGCTTGGCATTTGTTTTTCACATAATTACTGTTACATATTGTGATGTAAAAAATAGTTTACATTTTGTTTGAAAGATTAATTGAAAATTTTTATATATTTATAATTAAAATATTATTTTGTTAGGAAAAATTTCAAGATTTCAGTAAAAGTGAACACTCTAAAAACCATTTGTAAAATCTTATATCAAAATAACATGTTAGCGATTAGCGTCGTTAATCGCCATTTTAGTCGCGGGGACCGAATTGGTACATTCATATTTATTTAAAAAATCTCTTATATTATTTATGTTTTATTCATAGCTAATTAATTTATTAATTTTATTAATTTAATGCACTTCGTTATAATATATTTCAATTTTTGTCAATTAAGTATTTAAAAAATTTATTAATCTAAATTAAAATATAACACAAACTATGTTATGATAACCCCTTAAATCTACATTTATAATCTAGTACATTGGTAACCTACATTTGTATTTATTTTACATATAATTTATTTCAGTTTTTATTTAAATAATATTCCTTTATTCTAATTTTGAAATTTCTTAATTCTAAATTTGTATAATTGTATAATTTGTATTCCTTTAAATAGCAATGTATTCTTTTTTTTTTGCTTAATATAAAATTTATTTTTTTGTCTAGTGTCATGATTATGCAGATTTTTAATTTTTACTGGTTTATTTTCAAAATAATCTGACTGAAGTCCTAATGTTATTTTTTGTATCAATATAATTAATTGCATTTGCATTAAATCTTTTATTGGAACTTATTTTACAAATATTATGAAACATATTTAGCAAATAAATATCAAAGAACTTTCCAAGTTTTACGTGAAAATATACTTATCTTTACCGTGTTATATTTATCCGAAAATTGTGATGGTAGCCGTATTTTTGTTGTTGAGTTCAGTGGTGCAGTCTCAAGGGATGGTTTCGTTTCTATAGCCCCGGCTATAGTATTCGCATTCGTGCCCTCATCCCCATGGGCCAATCGTAGCTGGCATCGCCCAACCACCCCTTAGCCCCCGAAAAAAAAAGCAGCACCCCGAACGAGACCCGATACCCAATAGAATTGCGCGGAGCCCTTTTGAAATTTCGCACGCTTGAAAAAACAACCGGTGAAATCTTTTTCGTCATGCTATATATAGACTATACAGAAGGATAGAAGAAAAAAAAAGAGAAAAAAATTGCAAATTAGAAGAACAGATCATTTGTTATATTCTGATGTTTTTCACGGTTAATAAACATTAAAAATAAATTCTTTTTTCCGGCTGTTCTTGTTCGCATCGCTTTATATATATTTTGAAAATGTATTAAGGATACTTATTCTAATAGTATCCAAAACTTTCTATCCATTTTGATAAATGCTAAAGAATCGGTTTTTGTTATTATGCCGTTTGATTTTTATGTTACCATTGACATCAATAGTTGATGTTTTTTTCTTCTTGAGTATTATAGTATATGCAAAAAATATGTCTATAGTATTTTTTAGTGTATCAAATTTTTATTGATAGATAAATATTTAAATATGAATAAATCAAGTTATGAATTAAGACAAAATTGAAATACATGAAAAGTAAATTATATATATATATATATATATATATATATATATATATATATATATATATATATATATATCACGTAAAATTGTTTTAAAAAGAACGTAATAATAAAATATTCATACATACATAATTAGATGTGCAGGCTATCCTACGAAGAACTTACGCTATCTGTATTCTAAGAACTATATAATATTATGTCACTAAATTTGGTATATAGGGGTATTCCGATATGCTCAGTTAAAATAAAATATATACAATAAGATGCCACTTCCGATTTAACCAGAAATTAACTTTAATTTTCTTATTTTATATGGAACACTTCATTTTTTATTTTATAATTGAATTTAGGAGTAATTTTAGATATGCCAGATTAATAACAAGTGTTTTTGACGTATTACAACTTTCAACATCTTTAGAACTCAGTCAAATATTTGCAATATGTAAACGCGAGTCTTAGTAAGGTAGTTTTAGGCAACTGTATGTTTTTTAAACTTCAATTTTACAGCAATATTCTAGGCACATTTTTAAATAGTTTTAATTTATTTTTTATGAAAAAGTAGCGCAAAAATTCCATAATAAGATACCGTTTACAAATTGCAAATATTTGATTGAGTTCTAGCAATATGGATCCTGAAAAATGTTGCCAATTCCAAACAGGTACTCAGAAAAGTTGAAATAAATCAAAAACATTGAGTGAAATATAATAATACTCAAAATATTGAAATTTTATATTTTTCCCAAAAGGTAAAATATATCATATGTAAAATTTACTCCTAAATTCAATAACAAAATAAAAATACATATTTTGAAATTAATATAATGACACATAATATTAAAAATTAAAATATTACACTAATATTGGTTTTGATACTATATATACATATTACTACATTTACGTAATAATTTCCAATATTAAAATCCAAAATATAAAACTATATTTAATAATAAATAATAGGCGTCACTGTCAATGCAACATTAAAATTTTCCAATAACCGCTAGCAAAAATCCTCCACTAAAATAGAAATATTCCGTTGTGATAGCATCGCAGTAAGTCTTGGAAAGGCACGTTACCGTCAGCATTTTCAATATCGCAACGTTATTAATTTGATAATGGATATTTTATAGTAAAACGCGCTGTTCGCCCGACTAGCGAGAGGGGTGTGAAACAGGGTTTTTCAATTTAGCGGCGCGCCGTTACAATTTAATGGCGACCAAAGAGGGTATTATTAGGAATATATATATATATATATATATATATATATATATATATATATATATATATAAAATGGAAGGCGCATGCGATGGTAGCAGCTGGATGGAACAGCTGAAGCCAAACGTCCAAATTGCGGTTTTCAACTGGAAGGAATATTAGCACTTTGCGATACTAGCTGGCAAGTGTGAATACATTAGAAATAATTTGTAGTTTTTTTTTTCTTAATATGATAAGCATGTATTGTGTGTTGGTTTCACGGATAATTTTCAATTATTGTGTAATTTATTAGGTTGTAAGAAGTATTATTCAACTTGCTAAAATAAAATACCAATATACATATTTATTTAATGGTACATTATTTATAATAATATTTGACTTGTCAGATGACGTATATTAACTTTGCAATTGATTTTTTTATACATACACACAATTACACCATTTACCCATAAAGGTGTGGCACAAACTCTTTCTATTATACAGAAATTAATTTCCGTCAAACATTTCTATCCTAGATTATGTGTAAATATTTTAATAATAACAAAAATAAAATTTGACTGTATATTAATGCAATTACGGTGGTCTGAAACAAAATTGTAAATTAGTAAATTTTATGAATTTTATTTATAATTTGTAAAAGGAATGTTTTGCAAAAACATTTCAGCTTAAATAAAAAAGTTTTTACCACACCCTTATGGGTATTTTTACTCTTTGAAAAGTAATCAATTACCACCGAAAACTATCATATTAATTACAACAATCGTTGATGTTTGCGTGTCCAGCAGTGGGTCACAGGTCGCACAGTGTACACATGCTAGTCATAGCCACCTCGATCATCACATAAACCAATCCATGGCAGAAAAGTGCAGCGTCATTGGCCCGTAGTCAACGATATATACATAGTTCAATATATAGATTTAACTCGCCGCCACCAAGTTGCATGTTCGTCGAGCTAATAACAGACCGTTCATGTCTCGATGTTTTGCTGTTTGGACTGTTTTGACACGTCTGTTGTATGTCGATTCAGTGAATATGTTTTTTTTCTTTTTTTTTTAATTTTATTTAAAATGCCGCTGCCGCTGGTTTGTTGATTGCAGTTATTCAATTCGTATTTTAGATTTTGTTGTGAGGGTGTCGACGATGTTTTTTAATGTCAGTTGATAACTTTTGGGTTTATAATTTTACACTTTTAAAAATTTAACATGAATTTAATAAAAAACTTTTTATATAAATTCACATTTTACAATTACGCATTTATTGAAATTTTTGAAATAACTATAATATGATGTAATTTATTTATATTATAATATGATGTAATTTATTTATATTATTTATATTATTTATAAAGTTACAAACAGCAAAAATATACATTAATGGATTAATGTAAAATTTGCCAACAAGTACAATAATAAGTAATATTTTTTTGGGTTACTTGCAAACGTTTGTTATTTTGAGCTACGCAATTGCATATATAGCATTACCATATAATATTGCCTAGTAACAACGGTCTTATTTTACATATTCATAATTATTAAAGCTCTTACTTTTAAATGTAATTTAAATACAATACATTATTTTGTATATTATCTAAAATCATTAGATTTTAACAAATCTATTTGTTTAATTTTAACTGCAATTGAAAATAATTTATATCTATATCTACATACTATATGCTTATGTATTTTGTTGTAACTACAAATTAAATTACAATAAAATATCTACATACATAACTTGACATTAAACAAATTGATATTAAAAATTATATTATTTTTACATTAATTACTTCATAAAAAAAACTACAATTTTATTAAAATATAAATAACATTCTGCTGTTGAATAAATTGCAAGCCAGCAATAATTCGTTTTCTATTATTATATGTATTTACTTCTTTCTGTAAGTTTAATTGAAAAATAAAATCTAGCAACATCTAAAAAAAAAATTAAAACATAAACCTCTATAAACGACCATTTAAAAACTCCATGAATAAAATATTTTTCAAACGCACTTCGTCAACCTGAAACCTTCAACCCTTCGCCCAGAGTTGTTCAGCAGTCGCGCTGCGATGTGTGATAACAATGCCTCTTCCAGACGGAATATTCCTGGAGGCAAATTATAATGGATGGCGATGGCGGTGGCAGCGTATACGAAATAAAGAAAGTAGAAATGAAAGACTGTCAAGCGAATATAACGGGCGCTGGGTTTGCCGGGCTGCAGGGACCGCGGGAATAAGACGACGAAGAAAGAAACGGGCGAGAGCTTACGCGCGAACAAGGACGATGAAGAACGCCGTTGTACTCTTTTCGAGGAACGCTCAACGCTCGCTGGCTGGCTCTTTTTCTGCAGCGTAAGACTGAAGCAGTGACGGAGGTTAGGTAGATGTATTTCCAAAGTTTTAAGTTGAAAATTATCGCTTATTTTGTTATTAAATTGCTTCAAAGATTGAATGAAGATTTGATTCAGATATATTTCGAATCTGAAATTTTTGTTTTTGATCTGTACTATAATTTAATACATGATGTATTCCTTCTGCCGAAAATGGTCAATAAAGGGTTTTTAATAAAATTGTGAAACTTAAAACCAAGTGTTTTTATTATTTTTTATTTGTTTATACATTATGAAAAAGTATCACCGGTTATCCATAGCATCTTAAATTAAAGTTATAAACACTGTTAGCTTAAAAGTATTAATTTCGATCAATTCCAACACGAAATTATCCAGCTTTAATTGCAGTTTCAAGAGCTCCGTTTTACTATTATTTTACTTTTTCTTACTTAAACTATGGGGCCCAAGAAAAAGTTATACACAATTTTACACAGTAACTACATATATTTACAGTCAATATCAAATTCAAAAATATAGATCCAATAGAAATTCTATGTTTTAATGATAATGTCATATTAAATCTATCAAATACTAAGCTTAAAATTTAGCTAGATTAAAGCCCAATGAATAAATTATTACAAAAGCACGAATTGATTGTAATTTTATAAATGATTAGTAAATTTACAAAAAATATAAAATTGCAACGAAAATATAGTAATATTACTATGATTATCAATGTAAATTTACATTAATTTTTTTATAGTATAAATTTGAAAAATTTAATATAATTAAGTTAGACTACTAGGTTGGTTAAAGCATATTTAAAAAAGTTTAATTTTATTATATTTTACATTCATAACAAGTTTTTTTTTATTTATTGAGAAATTTATTTTTACAAACATTTATTTTAAATTTTTTACAATCTAATTTTTACACAGAACCAATTGATTTGACACTACACAAATACGTAGATTCGAAGATAATTCAATATAAAAAATTAAAAAAGTCCTCGTGCTTTTGATCGAGGGACTTAAGCGCATTTTTGGAGGGCGGATCAGTACTTTTATTACCAAGTCATTTGCATTAAATCCCAAAACTAAATTTAACGGTTTTCCTGAATTCAGAATTACAGAAAAATTATAGAGGTAAATTTTGGACAGATTCAACTGGTGAAATTATAGAGATAGTCGTTTTCAATAGGTTGCACTGTTTTATTTACAAAATTTAAAATATCATTAATTAAGCGCTTTTAAACTATGAGATGCGCCAATAACTCGACAGCACCGAACTAATTCAAAAAACTAGAACTCTCTACGATATCTAGTTTAAAACCGAACAAAGCGTATTATTGAGCTTCCTTTTTGAAAACAAAAATGCGCTAAAAATACGTAATTATATTTTGAGTTTTAATACTTTTGAGGCAAAATATACGGGGTCGCATTAATTTTACCTTATTTCATATAAAGAGTTAGTAGATTCTGTAGCGGGTGGATTTTAACTATTGAAATCCGCTTCACACAGCTTAAAAGATAAAAACGTAGGTATGACAATTCATTTGTTTGTATTCTCCATAAAGTAGCTAAGATATTCGTTAACAAGGAATGAGTGTCTGAGCATATGAATTGTTTAAAACTGTCTTGTAAAATTCCTACCCTCTCAGGCTTGAGCCAATAGTGTAAGACATCTTTAGCTAGTACGCAACTATTTTACTGACTCTGTGCTTGAAATAAGGGTATAAGTAGCGAAATAACCAATTTAGTAAAAATTCGACTTTTTTAAATTATTTTTTGAAATACATATAAATATATAAAATATGATTTATTATTAATATTGATTATAGATACAGAACTACAACCTAAAGACGTTTTAATTTACCATAATAAAATTAGTAATTTAATTTACCAAAAAGTAAAATAGAATACATTTCTTTTCAATCATATTAGCACGGTCAGTTATGTTACATCTGTCATAAATGCATACCAATCTTTCATATCAGATGTAGGTATTAGAGAAGAGAGTACAAATGCTCGTTATACGCGCTGTATACAATTTGTTGTATTTAAGTGTGGCAGTAAGAATATATCATGTTATGAATGTCTAGACTGATGGTGCGTAAATGATTTCCAACTATGAATAGCTAATGCATTTGAAAAGTTAACGGCTTATATGTTGTCGATGTATGTTAGCTGACATGCGATCGATATTCGGTTTCTTGGAATTTTACATATGTGCAATTTTGATAGAATCGATATAACTTGATTGAAGTCTAAGAAATTTTGGGAGGAATTATTTATTATTATCATATAGGTCAACTTACTTGCACTAGTTAATTTTGTAAGATTAAAATTAAAAAATATAATTGAAAAACTGTACAAATTTTTTGGATATTTGTGTTATATTTACATTATATTAAAATAAAACAGCTTTAAGTTAAAGTTCTATATTAATATTTATTTATAATTGAACTGAACTTCCGTTTTATCAGGAAAAATGAAGACTTTGAGTTTGTCGAAACGTTGATTAGAAATGAATATTAATACAGAACTTTAACTTAAAGCAGTTTTAGTTTAATAATTTGTAAAATTTAATTTTAAAAAGATTTATTAGTATAAATTTTAATTACGCAAAAAGAATAACAAAACTGATTATATTATTATGAGATTGTTTCTAACTTATAAGTAAAACTAAAAGCAATTTTATTATACAGCACAATACGTTTTTGTAATTTAGTTTACGTCATTCAGTTTGACAACAACGTCAACCGGGGCTAGCTGGGCGCACGCTTTTGTGCGATATAAATGTCCCAGAAGAAACGGAAAAAAAGTGAGTCGCAAGGCAGCGTACAGCGGCAGTTGAAAAAAACTGTTCGGAAAAGTGGCTGTCCGTCCAGAGCGTATCGAACAATTGCGCTCCCGTCGTCGTTGTCCATCCACAATCGACGCCACTGCTCCCGACAAACCAAACGAACGAACGCAATCTCTTGAAGGGTAGATATATACAGAGAAACAGCACAAGCACACACAGTGAAGAGAAAAGAGTCTTTCGTTTGGGCTGGCAAGCAGAGCGCCCGCTCCGTTCGTTTCTTATATATATATACGTATATATATATACACGAGGAGGATATTTTTTTCTCTCTCTCTGGGAAAAGTTTGTTGTTTGAAGCAGCGCACTGCTAAACGATCATTAATCATGAACAAGTTTCAGAGAGTGAGTGACGTGGGGCCCCGGCCGCTGCCGCCGCCGCTTGCTCTTGCCTTTGCCCCGGGTTGGCAGTGCGAGCGCAAGCAGCAGGCCCCCAGATACTCACTCGCAAGCGCTACGCCACGCTGCCTTCGCTTCGTTTTTGATATTGTAAGTGTATATGTGTGTATGTGTGTGTGTGTGTCTACTGCAGGGTTACATCAACTTTGGCTCTTGCTGCCTTGCACTGGAAATCGGAAATCGGTCTTTCTTTGTGTGCAACAGCATACTGCCAATCTAGCCAGGCGCACCGAGCAAAGATATTTCAAGTTGATAGTCTAGATTTAACGATTATTTAAAAACTCAGTTTTTAAAATAATGTTTATTATTATTGCTCAAGCTAAATTGTTTAGTTTTACTCAGGTGCTATTTTACGAAACATTTTAAAACATAGAAAAACTTGAATGCGTCGTTGTGATATTTACTATTTTCTCACATTATTCGTTTGATTTCTTGTCCCAAATTTAATCTTGTTATATAAATATATATACAACATTGTTTACTTTTCAACTGTCGTGTTAATTACTCAGTTGGCAAGTTAACGAATTGGTTAACTTAGATAGCATTTAACAATGCTTTGTGCAACCGGGCCACAGTCTACAAATTTTACAATATTACTATTTATTTTTTAGGCAGTTAGACTGGACTATTTGCTCGCTGTACTCGCTATTTTGTTTATAACTTGTTTATAATAATTTTTATAGTTAAAACCATATCTATGCATTTTAAATTTCAAGATTTAGTACTTGAGTTTTAAGTAAACAAACTAACAAACAAAAACTTAAAGTTTTTTTATATTTTTTAATATATGTTTTTTTTGTATGTGTTTTCTAAAAATAAAATGTATGTGTTTTGTCAAACTGTAAATGGCTCATAGCCAAAGATAGCATAAAATACAAAATTCAATTATTTTTCTACAATATTTTAATAAATAGTATCTAACATAGATTATTAAAGTTTCAGATTTTCTACACATGAAATTGTAACTCATGTTGAAGAATGTAAAAGATATTAATCCTCCCCAATCTTCGGGTATATATAGAAATCAACTAACTATTAGCCTTCGAAATATAACTTTCGATCAGTTATTTATTTATGTTGTTGCTGGATTTTACAACAAAATATTAAATTTTTCCGCGGATGTTAAAAAACGTAAAATATTAACAGAGCGTTAAATTATTTGTGTCTCTTTTTTACAATCTATTGTAAGTAATAGTTGTAGTTTCAAGATGCCTGTACCTCCATAATTTTTCTCTCTTTCGTTCAGCTTTCCATACAAGTTTAAATATTATTAATAAATAAATACTCAAATGTTTTTCAATAAACACAATTTGAAAATATCACTACTACTTTTTTAAACACATCCACATCGAATATTCAAAGCGAGGGTGCTGCAAACAGCAAAAGAAAAAAAAAGAGGGCGCCAATACCAATGACGCGGCAAATCAGCACGGTTCGCTGACGTTGCCATCTAGCGGCCGAAACAGGGCCCACCGTCATCGGTTCGGCGCCTTTGTTCCATCTTAATTAAAAGTCTCAAATACGCGTCATTCGGTCGCCCCGTTCACGTTGTTTTGCCCGACTCATAATCAACGACTAGACCCCCCCGATCAAAAATAAGATTGTCAGCTGAAGCGAGCTCAAAATCAGTTGACGGCGAGTGTTGTTTAGATTTGTGATTATTGATTCGATAAAATTAATTAAGCATGAGTTTAGTCAAACATTGATTGTAATTGTAGCTTATAATTTTTATCAACCGTCTTAGTTTGTAGAATGTAAGCACATTAAATTTTAATATTGCATTGGAAGCATTTACTACATAAACATATCGAATCGAATTATGAAACAATATTTTATATATTTAAGTAAATAATTAATATATAAAGTAATAAAATGTGTATAAAGTCTCGTTATACAAAGCATTGATAAACGCCTTGTAAGTTCAATTCGTTAACTTGCTAGTTGACAATCTAGTTGCCTAGTTAGTTAACAATGCTTTGTGCAACCGGGCTTATGAGTATATTGTACAAAGAGACTGATACAAATGGACATTCTATGTTATATTATACTTTTTTTTACGACTATGAAATAAAAAATTGTACATGAATAAAAATTTTAAAAAGTTTAATAGGAAAATTGCATATTTTCCATAAACTACGCATTGTCATAAAAAAATTTATTTTCCACTGATAAACAAAACTACAATATACATATTGTAGTTTAGTTGTGGATGCATACAATGTACTTTTACTAATCAATGACAAGTTTGTAAGTGACAAATTTTGTTGTAATCGTAGAAATCGTAAAGATAATGTTCGTTAAAATGAAAATTCTTCGATTCCGTAAGAAATCTTTCTATGTATATTGCAACGAAATTTCTTAAGGGATCCCAGAATTTTTATTTTAACGAACCATTATTTTTAACGAAATACGGGAATTAGTCTCATTCAGAATGTTGTTTTAGTTTTAGTTTTACGCACAAGCAGAAGAATTTGACCAATCCAAATACTTATCACATTTTTAGTTTTTACACCAGGTGTTAAGACTGGTCAAATTCTTGTACTTGTACGTAAAACTAAAACGGCAGTCAGAATGAGATTTTACCAGTAATAGAACAAAAATTTGATTGTAATTAAATTTGACCACATTTACGTTTCAAACATTGAAAAGCACGTAGCTATATTCAGATAACTATCGTGTAAGACAAAATATGACCACGAAACAATACCATTTTGAATATAAATTGAAATTGAAAAGACTTTATCGTATTCCTATCAACAAGTATATTTCCTCTTTTCTTTATTTCATCAGATATCCAACTGAAGAAAGATGAATTGTATTGTTTCTACAATGCGGTAGGTATATCACGTGGATTTTGACGTATTTGCAAAGCGTGGGTGGAAAAAAAAATGGATAAGAAACTCGTTATAGTTCGACAAATAAAATAACCACAACTTTTTAAATCCCAAATAAAAATATATTGTACAGTTTATTTTTATAAAAAAATAAAAATAAAAATAACCCAATTTTATTTGGTTTTATTTTTAGCAAACCACAGCTGTATGTTTATAAGATGGATAAAGTAAATTTTATTATGAAAATGCAGATAGAATAGAATGAATTTACGTTGATTACTTTTGAATGATATCTAACAGCAAATGAGCAGGTGTATTTTAAAAATCTAAACAGCTAGTCAAAATTAAATTTTATATTTTAGTATTTTATTTCCTATCTTAATTTCATCAGATATTAGCTGCCGTTGTTCACACAGAAACATAATTTCTTTATTAAAAGAATATTCTTTGAAAATTACAGTTATTTAATAGAATTATTATTATTTTGCTATTATATATTTATGTATCTAGATGTAGACATTTAAATTGAACAATATTCACAAAGCGACGTTATAAAAATAATGATAGAAATATAGTTTTATATTGGTTTAAAATTTTACTGAATTTAAACGGTTATTAAATCCAATTTAAACATTCTAATATGATACATATTTTACAAAACGTTAATGAAAATGAACTATACGAAATATTTTGTATGATTGAATTACAAAGTGCAAAGCTCCTTTGTCTTTCGTATATATATATATATATATATATATATATATATATATATATATATATATATATATATTACGACCTAATCATGTAATTGCTCCGTTTATGAAATGGTTTCTTTCTCCGTTCGTAAGCTTTTTTTTGTTTGTTTTAGTTGAACTATTTATTTTAACAATTTAAACTAAATTCTTTATGTGTCATAATTTTTTCTAAACAATAATAAATTAACCCTTTAATCTAACCTAACCTGCACGAACTGGGTAAAATTTTGCTCATTTCACAAATTGAGCAGTTAAAAAAATGTATGACCACATTAATATAATATAGTTAATACTAGATAAAATTTATAGTGAATTGTAAAAAGATTACAGAAAACATAAAATATAGAAAACAAAAACTACGTTTAATATTTCTGAATAACACAATACCAATATTTTCGTTTTTTTTTCATATATAAAAACACTTGGTACATAGTATTCTTTACCAATTAAGAGATATTTAATTAATTTACTAATTAAAATATTCTTACAATTTGTCGTTAGAGAATTATACTGTTCTATTCTGTTTATTTTAATATCAAAATAATTTATTCTTCACTTAATTGCTGAAATTTTAATTCGAAAATAATTCCAAGAAAGTCTAGATTTCGGGAAATAAAAACTACATCTTTTTCACAAACAACTATAGTTTCAGTACTCACGTATACTTCCTTCAGATTTATTCTAATTAATTTTAAAATGTAAAGAAAACATACTTAGAAGTACATATACAAAGCTATTGAAAATTTTTAAAAAATAACATAAAGTATAGAATTTAGACAAAAGGCTAAAATTGTGTACTATGGAAAATTTTTCCATAAGCGCGCTTTTTTGTTTGCACGTTGTCCTCCCCATTTGACCATTCTCTGACAGGCTGATCTCGACCGCACTGCATAAACAATGATTCAGCATTATTATGCAAAGAAAACAACGTTTCATCATAAAAAGGATGCACATCAAATTTTAAAAAAATCTTGATTAATTTTTGACAAAAAAAATAAGCTGCTGACAGATCGGTTTTACGAGAATTTAATTGCTTACCAAAATTTGAAGGGATTGCTCTTATTTCTTTGTTTGTTGGCAATCAGATAAATAATTTTATAAAAAAATTGTGATTGGTAAACATATATCAAAACAAGTTTTTGTATTCCCCAAACGAAATTTGTATTGATAGATAATTGCTCAGTACAGATTTTGAATTAGAAATATATTTTATGTAGAACATAAAAATGATAAATAAATATGCAAACGGATAAGTAACAACAAAAAATATAGTGAATTTTAAACTACTGAAATAATATAATAAAGCTCTGATATCATTAATGATTCATGGTTGCAAAAACCGGTAGCATAAAACGTTGTCAAACATATGTTAGCTTAGAAATGTTGTCAATTGATCAATCAATCTGGCAAAGCTGAATATTTGAATGCGTATTTAACTATTGATTAAGTTACTACTATTCTCTGTAACTGGCCATTACAGTTTATTGAACTAGCTAAACATAATAATTTTTAGATTTTCATTGCACTGACATTGGGCTGACAATCCTTTGGTTATTAATTAAACACACTCCCAGTAAACTACGACTGTCAAATTATATTACAAATATTAGTTTTGATTCTACTAACCATAAAAAATTTGCAATTGAATGGTGTATGCGCAAGTTACACCTAATTTTACATTGTGTATGGCTTGTACAATGGTAAACTGATGATAGATTTGGAACAAACTTATTAATTTTCAATTATTAAAATAATTTTTAAAATTTGAATGTTGAATTTTTTAAAGAAATGTTAAATTTTTATCGCTGATATTAAAAAAAGAACAATCTTAAATGGCATTTAAAACCGGTTTTAATAACGTGTTATATTTTAAGGAAGTGTTAAATTCTTTAAAGAATTTGACGTTAGTTACTTGTTTATTTTAATGTAAATCATATTTAATGTTTATAAAAAAAAATTAGTTTGTATTATAATAAATTTTACTAGTAAAAATAATTAAATAAATTAAATAATATACAATTACAAAAATCACTGTGCTTTGAAGTATTTTTTTAAATATTTTTATTTTATGAAGTAACGTTTGAAAGCAGTATCATTGAATACAAATATTCATAAGAACTAATTAGATGAATTTCTATTACTTTTAACTTATTTTAGTAACATTTAATGACTATTCATCATTTTCCAGTTATTGACATTTACATTTTTGGCTGTTTCTTTCCAAAAATTAACAAGTCCTACAATTTTAGTTTCCCCATTCCAAACAGACAGATTTCATTCACCACATTCATTCCATCACTGAGAACAACACGATATATTTAAATGACACCATCCATCCGCCGTGGGATAATGAATCATCTCGCTTTCGTTTCAAGATCAGCACGACAATCTCGTGCTTCAAACTTACCGTCTTAAGCCGGGGACTGCTTTGGTTTGCCTGGGTCCAATGCGACACGAACGCACAATGACGCACAACACAGGCATATCGGCGTTGTGTCGATGGGGGTGACGAATGCCGACCTCCGCGACGCTGTCAGCTCGCTTGTCGCGGCCGCAGAGCCTTTACATACGCGAGCGATAAGAGATGGTGCCACTGGACAACGGTTTGGCAGATCTCGATGTCTGATATGAATACTTGTTATTTTTTTTGAATGTTGAAATGAACTTACTTTGATTACACTGAGTAATTTTTATTTTTATTTTCAAAAGTCGATTTATTTTAATTTGATTGTGATGTGTAAAACCTAAAATGTGATATTTTCAGGAGTTTTAACACTTAAGTCCCACAACAAATTTAGCTGGTGATACTTTGGAATTAATTTAGATTTTTGGTTTTTTATATAACACAAAATAAAAGATTTTGCATTTTTTTTTCTTTGCAAACACTGTAAAAATGTAATATATATTTATGTACTTTTATGTAACTATAAACGGTAAAATAGTAGCATTTTGTAATTTTTACTGCCATAATTAAAGTAATATTACATTTTTTCCTTACCATTTATAGAATGTGTAACTTTACATCAATTTTGTACAGTGCTGTTCAACAACTTTATATAAATGTAACTACACGGTGATAATTTCTAAAAAATACCACTAGAAATATTGTCCAAGATACTTAAAATGTTAATATATTTTGTCAAAAAAATAAATTTCTTTACGTTACATATCACACTAATATTTTATTATAAACACCAAAAATATTTATGTAAAAAGGCAGTGATTTTTGTAAATATTTTATTGCTCAAATTTTTATTTATTTAAATTATTTAGTTATGTTTGTTGAATGACTATATTACTAAATACTTTGCATGTATTACATTTTTAATAATTTAAATTTCGACATACTTTAAAAAAAAAAATACAGTTTGTAATATAACTCAAAAATATAATTAGGTAAGTAAAAATAATTTAGCTTTGCGACTGGATAGAATATAATAATATTTATCATTTTCAATTCGAAATTTTTATACTAAGAAAAGAAAAATTTGATAACATATAATATAGCATTTGTATATTGTGTAAATAAAATATTATTTTGACTGAAGTTTTATTTCTTATAGTTTTTGGTTATTTCAATGGTGGTTGGGTAAAATTAAGATAACCAATATATCAAAATTATTATATAAATGTTAATATTAATAAAAAAATGTTGAGAACCATTGAATTTTAAAACACCTTTTTAAGCTTCTGATATTGTTCACTAAAATGATGTCATGTTCATATATTTTCTACTGAATCAGATAGCATTTGGAAGTGTTGTCTTACAGCATACAAGAAAATCAAATATATTATTTTACTCTTAAAGAACTATTGAAGATATAAGGACACCTATTTATATCTGTTACTCATATTTTTATTCTAGGTGTGTACTAGACTAGCAGACTAGCAGGTTCTGTTTGTGTAACTAAATATCTTGAACTTTTAGATTCAAGAAGTTTTTATCTTTGTGTCATTTTGTTAAATTAGAAATAGATGTAATAAATATCTATATAATATGTTTTAAATTCTGTAAATGAATAGCATATATATAAAAATTTTGAAAAGAAAGTTTGCGAAAACATTAAAAAATATTTAATATTTTCAAATTATGACATCTCATAATTTATAACAGTTAATTTACAATAAAAATAAATATTATAAAAATATTTTTCTATGACTATACCGAAATTTATCACTTATGTTAGTATATGTGAAACATTATGAAATACTACGCAAAAATCTGTACTACAATATGCATATTGTAGTACAGATTTTTACTACACCAATACTCGTGCTGCAAAGTTTCATACTCGTAGAAAATTAGTGCTCATTGTACAATACACTATTTTACTATTAATAAAAATATTAAAATACCACAATTAAACAAAATTTGAAAACATTTCAAATCGTATAAAATCGTTTGGAAAAAACTGATTTCGGGATAATGAAAAGAGTTTATGTCACACCATTTTTGGGTAATTGGTGTGAATGTGTATGTATGTAAGAAATTCTAAATACATTTTATCTATTTTAAACGATATACTGAAATACCCATTTTTTTGTAGTATATCTATATAAATTAACTTACAAAATAAATTAAAATTTATGTATAACAAAATAAATTTGATAATTATAAAATTAATAACAAATAAACTGAAATAAAACTAATATAAAACTATACCAGTTTTTAATATTAGAAACTTTACTGAAACATACCATAAAATGCGAAACAAATAAATCAAACATATATTAAAAGATAAATGACTTTTATTAAAAGTTATGATAAAATATTACAAGCTTCTGGCATTGAAGATGACATAGAAATTTTGTAGACCATTATCTTGATATATTCCAACACCATTTATTCTATAGTGAAACATTTCTCCTGTCACTAGATCGACCAAGTCTAGCGCTAAAAAATCAGTTCAAATCAAATACTACGTACGCATATACACATATATCCGTACAATACCTGCTGCGTGCACGCACATACATAACATTAAAAAACATATTGCGTCCCTACCAATATTTACGTAGTTTTCTTGGTACCCCAAAATCTTTTAGACCAATTTCCGCTGAAAGTATACAGTGTGTCTTAGAGAAGATGTTATCTAAGATACATTTCTATAATATTTTACATTTTAATCTGTTTGATATATTATGATTGAGCAATAGCGAAAGCTTCTTACGTGTAAGAAATATAAACATTTTGATAAAAATTGAATAAATTTTTTTATTGTAGATTTTATTTATATTTTTATAGATTTATATATTTATAGATTTTATTCTTGATTAAATATTGTTCCAAATCATATAAATATTAAAATAAGTAAAATATTTTACTGAAGTATTTTCAAGGTTAAACATTTACTTACGTTTTTTTAAATGTTAGACTGGACACACATCGGTTAGTTACACACTATTAGACATATTTAAGTGACTTATATTTTCTAATGCAACATGCTTAATGATCATTAAATATTTTAATTAACTTATGTGTTTTACTACATTAGAAAATATATATTACTTTGTGACCAAAAATTATTATATGTATTTGTGTTTATTTGTGCTTCAAGCTTTAAATATTTTAGAACAATACACTGAGAAAAATGGATATTTACGGTAAATATATTTATATTTAAAAAAGTGACACAAACACAAGATATTAAAAATAACAAAATAAGTATATTTAAAAATTAACTATAAATATAATAAAAACAAAAATTTAATACCATCAATTTGTATATAGTATTACAGTCTTAATTCTTAATATAGTATTAAAATATATATGTGAGTAGATTTTAAAAATGTATAAATTTGTGAATACAGTAAACATACTCGTATATTTCAAATAAATATCTACTTATTTTTATCCAATTTGTTAAATATCTATTTTTCTCAGTGTATAATTAGAAAAATATACAGTAGAATTAGTTGCTTTTATTAATTATTTTATTATGATTTTAAAACCAAATACTAAACATATATTTTTAAATTGATTTATTTTATTGTTTTTTTTTTAATTATTTGTTGATCTAGGTGGCAATATACTGTAAATTTTTGAAGTTAGTAGTATTTTCAATATCCACACAAATTTGGAGATATTACAAATTTTTTTATTAATAAACTGGCTATTAACTTTATATATAAAAATAAATAATTCAAAATAAGCAATGCGTTTTATTCTTTATCTTTATTGCACACTACGTACAAATCTTTTTGCTTGTTTTTTTTTTGTTTTTAAGTAACTCCAGTATATTGAATGTGGTCAAGTAAATTGGGCCGTTCTGTACAGATAATATTGCCCGGCTGGCTCCAGCTGTGAAAATAAAATCCGAAGTCGTCGAAAATATGTGCGTGTATTTGGTGGATGCTGTTGGTCGCGCTCAGCAGTGGATGAACGGCTGAGATTTTCATGTCTCTTTTGAAATCCGGACCGGCGAATCATTAATCAAAGCCAACGGAGTTCACCTTACCGCTCCCAACCCGCTTCCCAGCCCGTTTTTACTTCGTATCGGCGCTCTTTCATGCCCTGTTGGAGTATTTTTTTTATTTTACTTTTCTTCTTGCTGGGCCCCTGGCTTCGGGATCCGCGCGCTCTTTATTCCAACACTCTAGGTAGGATTCGGTTCTTCGTGTCTCGTCTTCTTTGGCTGGTTGGCATGGATTCGAGAAGCTTTTATCGAGGTAGTAGGCTTGTTACTTTAATGGTTTCTTAGTTTAGATAGGCTAGTTTTGGAAGAAAGGAATATAATAAAATATATTTCAATGATGTGTTTGCGTGATGGTTAGTGGTACGCTATCTGTTGTGCGAACTATGAATTACAAATTATGTTGTTTGTAATTCGTGCATGGCATATATTATTTCTATATTATGTTTTTAAGTTGTAATGATTTATTGTTATTTATTATAACAAATAAAGTATTTCAAATAAACTACAATGCAAAATATAGTAACTTATATCAAAAGCTCGGTTTTAAAAAATACTGGTTTTAAGGTAATGCATCTGTTATAAAAGCAGGATTAAACAAATGAACTAAAACAACTAAAAACCGAGCTTGTATACCAGCCATCATGTTAATTTGTTTAACCTATAAATTAAAAATCTACTTTTAAGCAGTCTCTGTTTCTGCAATATTACAAATCTTTGTGAAATTTAATTTTTTTTTTAATTGAATTAAGCCGCGCAACATCGCTGTCATATTTAACTGTTTTTAAAATTATCGATGTTTCCAAAACAGAAAGTTAATATATATGAATTACATTACATTATTTAAAAATGTAATTGTCTAGACGTAGTTGCAAATCAATTAACAAAATTAACAATCAAATCGTGTGTTATCACTAATTAAGTTAAATATTAAATATCGCTATATAACTATTATTATTATAACTTGCATAATTCGGTATATGTACAAAATGCAGCGGGGAACCCTTCCCCCCGAAATTTACTTGAAATATTACACCGCATAACTTCAAAATCGCAATAAAAAGTTTGCATAAAAAGTGCCTCTATATATATATATATATATATATATATATATATATATATATATATATATATATATATATATATAAATATCAAATTGTATTTTATAAATATTATTATATTATACTATACATTTTTATGTTTTTAATTAAATTATAAAAAAAAAAACGTAAATAAATAAATAAAATAAGAGCTCAAAAATACTAACTATGCCACTGACATTACAAAAAGTGTTTATTGCTAAATATAATATTTAACATATCTTAATATATTGTATTTTCAACCAATTTTTTAGAGACGCTTTGCCATTATCTCAGATTACTAAAAAAATACTTTGATATAAGATAGAATTGATAATTGTATATCATATAACTATATTATTTGTAAAAAATATTTGGAAAAATTATATTTAAAATAAATTTACATGTTTTGAAAATAAATAAATTTAAATATTATAACATTAAAGTAACATAAATAAAAATGAATCGGAAATATTAATCTTTTCAAAACATTCTACATAATCAATTTCGTTATAGTAACCTAAGTATTAATTAATTATATTACTATAAATTTAATCTGTAATTTTATTATATTATGTTGTAAAATTTGAAGATACTGTAATATTTGCTAGACCAATCAATATTAACAGCAGATTGATAAGAGAAGCAACAGAAATTTATAAAGAAAAAGATAACATCAATCACTATAAAGGCATCGAATTAAATAAAATTTGGTTTCCATTAATTAAAAATCTATAAAATCTAGTTACTTATTTGATACCTAGTAACTTGTTTCTATATTCTGTTTTTTACTGTAATGTCATTATTTATTCTGATGAAGACGGACATTGAGTTCGTCGAAACGTCGATTATAAATAAATATTATTACATAACTTTAACCTAAAGCATTTTTATTTTTTTTATTTTACAGTTTTATTAATTTATAAATGTTACAAATATATTTATATATTCTCATACTAACTGGTATATTCAAATCAGTAACAATATTTGCAAATTATTTTTAATCGAAAAAAAAAAATAACACTCCTTGTCAGTTTGACATTACAATTACTTGCTAACATACAACTTACATCAGCAACTAATAAATTGACCTACTAGAAAATAAGTTGAAAATTACACTTCAATTCAAAGTTTATAATTTTAGCATTGACGCCAGAAAAAAAATCGTATACAAGCAATTGGCATGTAAAATTTTTCATACTCAATTACTCAATAGTAATTTAATACCCATATACATTTAGAAGTTGCGAGAATGTTACACTATCTGACACAGAACTGTCAAGAAATATGTAGATTTGTATTCAATATAATATGAAGTAACATATCTTGTTTTCAACTATAGATTATTTACAAGATTGACGTACGTACGTGTGTACGTATAGAATTTGTACTTACCTTTTTTTTTATTCGTAACATAAATTTTATATTATTAAATAACGGCATTTTTGAAGTTTTATTATATAAAATTTTTATATAATATTTACACTTTACTTACATTTTTACTTTGATAATATCAAAGTATCAAATTGATACAAATTTCAAAATTGTTAGTATAATTTTAAAATTGACTAGTAAATGAGACTTTTGAAGATAATTGACAATCTAGTTTCCTAGATAAGTTACTGATGAAGTTAACAATGCTTTGTGAAACCGGGTTTTATTAATATCTATGGTATATCACAAGTTTCTAAATATGAAATTTAAATAAATATTAGAAAAATATTTTGTAAAAAAAAACTACAACAATTTTCTTTTTATTTTAAATGATATTTTATCGTAATCACAAAAAAAAAAAAACAAATGTTGCACTTGTCAACAAAGAAAATGTGTTTTTTCAATAGGTAATATTGTTTTAATGATTTACTAAATAAATTATTTTGTTGAAATATTTATTGCTAAAATTAAGTAAAGTAAATATTAACATAAAACGGCTTTAGGTTCTGTATTAATATTTATTAGTAACTGACCTTTCGACGAAGTCAACGTGCGTCCTCATCAGGAAAAAAGATACAAATGACTTATACGTCGTTTATTAATAAATATTAATATAGAACTAGAACCTAAAGCCGTTTTATTTTAATATAATAAGTTTTGAAGAGTTTTTTACTATGTTAAAATAAATATTAAAAAAATAATGATTCAATTTTTATTTACACTATATATACAAATTAAATGGAGTGGTATGATTGAGAGGGTTTTGTGTAAGCGAAAGTTTCCAAGTCGTACGAATAGAAGAGCATGTATGAGAAGTTTCATGAATGTAGATGAAACTAAAGTTACATGTCTAGATAGGAATACTCGGACACTCACGATAGTGGAACAGTTTGTGCCACACTGTTTTGGGAACATGGCCTGATTGTATACGTAATTAAGCACCTATTTATTAATATATAAACTTGAAAATATTTTTTCAATAGATGTGAAAATAAAACCGATTATTAATATTTTTATATTGAAACATATATTTTTATAAAAATTAAGTTATGTTTCATAAATTTAAAGTTTAAAAAATTAACTTTTGCAGTGTCGTATCTACTATGAAATTTGCAAAATCGTCTGTCTAAATACCAAAATACAAACGCGGAAATGCAATTATCTGAACAATTTTTTAAATGTTTTTTTATATAATATTTGTACAAATTGTATTTTACAAAAATTAACTAAATAAAAAAACAAAATATTTTAATTCATAACTTTGTTTAATTTGTTTACTTATTTTGTTACTTAGTAACTTGTTTCTATATTTTGTTTATTTACTGTATATGTCATTTGTATCATTTTTCCTAATGACGATGTACGTCGATTATTAATAAAAAATAATACAGAACTAAATCCTAAAGCTGTTTCATTTCAATATAATGAGTTCTAAAAGATTTAACATTTAACACAATTTGGTTATAAATAAAACAACATAATTAAAAGAAATATATTAATAATAAATCAAAATTAATTATAAAATATTTCAATCAAATAAGTTTTACTCATATTATTAATTATAAGAAACCGTAGCGAGAAAATATCTACTTCCGTCGCAAATCAGGAGTGAAAACATTCAACATTCAAAATAAACTAAAACAGATTCGAAAACAGCTGATTCCGAAAATCTCATTTAAAAAGAATCCACAGTTGTACAAGAGGTTGATTAGAGCACACCGCAAATTACGTTTAAAGAAGGTAATGATTAATGAATTCGTGTAACACATATAGCTCACAAAACAAAAATGGCTCGTCAGTTTGTCTGGCTGTCGTAAATATGTATGTATTTATGTTTGTCTGACGAAATGTCTGCCGGCTTACGTATATCTTTAACTATATTTAAATATTCCAATTATGACAGGTCTCGTTATAATTTACTGATGTCAGTTAAGACAATATAATTCGAAATAGGAATGTTTTGCTTCTGATATTATTTTAGTAACAGAAATATTAAAGTAGTAGGTATTATCGGGTGGTCATCATCTAATGATGCCAAGACATATACGGGTAGTCATTTTTTTTACTATCAATGAATTAATACAAATATTAATCATTTTATTGATATGTAATATTATTATATTATATGTAATTGTCAACTAAATTGGATATTTAAAAATAACTATGTTAGTATATTCTTTCATGCTTTGTTTATAAAATATATTTCAGCTGACTAATTTAATGTTAATATTTTAATATAAGGAAAGTAATAACATAAATTTTTTATACTGAATTTGTTATTACACTTACCGGCATAAAAAACGGCTCATTTTTTATTTATTAAAAAAAATGCTGATAACATTAATTTGAATATTTACTATAAATTATTATGGTTATATGTGCATAAACAACCATTAGATAAAATAAAAAGCTTTAGGATTAAGTTCTGTATATATTTCATATAAAAATCGACGTTTCGATATACTCAACGTACATGATTTTTGTCAAAATATTTCGAAGTTTATTCAAAAGAATTAATAAAAACTGTAAAAGAGTTAATATAAATTTTATAATATTGGATGTAATTTTTTTTTTATTTAAAATAGAAAAATAATTGATGAAAGCACTTTTTTTGAAAAAAAAGTCAATTATTACAAAATGTTACTAAAATATTATCATCTCAAATAGACATAAAAAAAAATATTCTTAAAAATTGTAAATATTGATTTGTTGATTATATGTATGTATTATTAAAATATTAAACATAATTTAACAGGAATTATTTTAACTTTTAGAATAGGTGAGTAGTATATTTGTCTATAAATAAAAAATGGACGATTTTATCTTAAAATCTAAAAAACATATAAACTTCATTTTTCAAAATGTTGCGGAAGTATTTACTAATGGTAAATTAGCAAAATTCATTATAATTTATTTTGGCAACTTCACAACAAAATACTAACTAAGTTAGGCAAATATTTTTAACTTGTATTAAAAGTAAGAACCTTTTAGAACTAATTTTTTACAGTAAATTATTTTTATCTTTATACAAACTATTTTTATTTAGCATTGAAATGAAATTTTCAATAGAATATAGTTTATTTAAGTTGTATAATTATATGTATGAAACACAAACTTAGTAATTCAAATCTAGCTCATATTTTTATATAAAAATTTCAGACAAATGTAAAAATAGCTATCCGAAATTTTCCTGATTCATAATTTAAAATTATAAGTGTATTTTTTTAAAGTTATTTTGCTTCTACAAATTCTGTTACAATAAAAATAAGCGTAAAAGTTACTATAATATTTTTATTAATTATGAAATTAATTGAAAATGAAGTACAAGTCAAAACAGTTTAGAGCCAAAAATGGGAGAAAACGTTGCAGACGCGTAGCTTTGTATGCACCACACAAACCTCTCTAGAACCGAATTTGTCGCTCGTTGTCAAACAAATTCGGATCTACAGGGTAGATGTAGGACATTAACGTGATGCGCTGATTGATGTCTTCGTTTTTCGTTTTTCTAATTTCATTAAATCTTGTTTTTTCTTTCAGTTTTGAATCTTCATTCATGAACAGCCACGTTGTCTAAAAATATTTAGATATTAGTTATTAACAAAACAAGGTTAATTGTAAACTATTTAAAAATCTTTAAAGTTAGGTTTTAAAATACATTTTAATATTAATACGAAAATAAATTTATTTGAGTGTAAATTTAAGTTTGATAAAATTTTCTTTAATTAGTTATAAGATTAGAAAATGATATACTGTTGCGAAATTTAAATAAAATTATTATTTTTTATAATAATTTTATTTAGTTAGTTCGTTTTTACATATAATTTTAACGAAAAATTTGTTGTTTGCTATTCTAATTTACAAATGTATTAAAAACTATTTTAAATTTTACAATTTACAATAATAATTTTATTATAAATCTGTAATAATGAGTGTGAATTTTTTTTATTCATAATAACAAAAATAAAATGTGACAGAGTTATTTATTTATTTTTTTATCAAATTTACTAAATATTGCTTATATTTCCGTTATATTTTATTTTATGTAGTATTTTATCTCTTAAATATGCAAATTTGTTCTAAATATGTTTTATTGAAAAATAATTTAATAAACAAATAAATAAGTTAATAAACAAATAATACAAAATATATTTTATTTTGAACTGTCAAATTTACGTTTTTGCCTTCTATTAATATTGTGTAACGCTATTACTTATGTATTCTGCATACAGTATTTATATAAGACAGAACCGATAAAAAAAAAAAATTAAAATTATGCCATTCTAGTATTGAATTATATAGTTTGTCTAAAATAAAGTGTTACATTGCTTAAACCAATTTATCATCAAATTTACAAAACAGTTATTTTGCTGATTTTCAAATAAAAATATGTAAAAATAATTTAATAAGATTAATAATTTTTTTCATTTACAAGTTTTTTTTTTAATTATTGGTAATATATAAATATATATATATATATATATATATATATATATATATATATATATATATTTAAATTTATTTCTTTACAATTAAAATTTTTATTTAATACTCACATAATTCCATAAAATTGTTGTACCTATCGCCATAACTAATTTTCCCATTAATTTTGTGAACCTAAAACATAAAATTATGTTTATATTTTTACACAATGTGCGCTTTATTAAATAAATAGTTTAAACAAAATAAATAAATAGTAAAATTTTACAATATTCATCATAGTTATTATTGAGTTAGTCCAATTAAACTTAATAAAAAATATTTTACCGTGCTAAATACTAATTCACAATAGTTAAAAACAAAGATTGTTATCACATATCGTGTGTATTGTTGGAAACAATTTTTATATAGTAACTTTTATCAGTCAAGGTAATCTCTTCGTAATATTACACGTTAAATATAATACGTTATTATTATATCACGGTCATTGTAGCTACCGTGGTTATAAAAATACGGAACGAAACGTTATTTTAAAGAAAGAATTTAGATTTTTATCGTTTTTCTTTTATTTTTCTTTTGCGGTTTGTTTGTTTGTTGGAAATGAAAAGCTTGTTTTTGTAGATTTGTGGTACGCAAAGATAATTGAGAGAAATATTTTTCGGGTTTTAAGATAACAGAAGTTTTTCTCATTATTTTTTTTTAATTTACATTTTATACGATATACTCCTGTTTTAAAATGAATTCTAGAGAAATATTTTAAGTACAAATTAACACGAATTTCTGAATTCATAATTTCAAAGATAAAATAATTTTAAATAAAAAAATGAATATATTATATTTTTTATTTGTATCGCTTGACTAATCGTAATTTTATCTTAATGTCACTTAAAATTTGCTAAGTCTTACTAATCATATTATTTCCTATCTTTAAAAAGCATTTTATATGATAATAAAATAACAAAAATTATATAAAAGTTATATTTATTTGCTGAATAAAATAGATCACTAAAATATCGCAAATAATTAAGTGCCCTCAGTTACTACAGCTACTAAAGCATGAGTATCAATGTTAAAATTAATTTTTTATTGCCTATTAATTATATAGCAAATAAAATAGCAACGCATTTGTTTTATAAATGGATAGGAGATATTTCTTCACAAATCCTTCCTTTAATCCATTATGTATTAAGTTAATTTACTGCTAAGTAAAAAATTACATTATTTAAAGTTACTAAAATGTCAAAATATTTTTTTACTATTATGTCTGAGATGTGTGCGACTTAAATTGACTAACTTTGCGTTGACAAACCGATATACCCATAACGATTAAATTGTATTTGAAATTATTTTCTCTATAAATATTATAATTGTTATAAATAATAAATATAATCATATTATTCTACTATTTAAATGCTTACCCTGATATAATTCTTTGTACATTAATGTATCGTATATTTTCCAATAAAACTTTATTCTTGTTCGAAATTTTTAACTTGAGTTGCTAAATTCCTCTTGAATAGTATTCGTTCTGTCCTAAAAATTCAAAATAAAATATTAATTTTATATACACATAAAACACAAAAATGCAAACAAAAATATAAATGTAACAGTAATTATTTACTTCAGCCATCATACAATGCCAAGAATATAAACTTTAATTTCAATATTCATCAAATTTATGTTTATTTATGTAGACCAATTTACATACATATCCATATTGACTCGATTATACAATTCAAATTACTCATAAAGTCTTACATTAATAAAACATTATCAATTACAAAAACATAACCAAAGCAATTGTATTAAAAGCAGTAAATGACAAATTTCTCCTCAGCAAAAACAAAAGATCTATTTATAACCAAGTACATTAAATATTACACAAAACTCATTAGTCACACATAATGAAAATCATTTATAACTTAAGATAAAAAAAAAGGGTTACAGTTAAATTACAGTGTATTCGTTATTTTTTTGTTTTGTCATAGTTCGACCTTGACAATGTACGAGCGATAAAAGTTGTATGTTTGTATGTCAATGTCAGTTCAAAGTATGTAACTGAAACGAATATTTTCAGCTAAGTCACCGTTCAATGTGCGTTACATGCAGATTTATATGCGTGTTGATTTGATTTCAGCAATTGAAAGTGAGATTTTTTCTTGTTAAGACGGTGACTATTCTATTTTTGTTTTTATACCAACTATGACTTACATTGCATTTTGTTGTATCATGATAATATTATTTAATAGTAAAAAGAAAGTAAAATTATTGTAAACATCAATACATTTAAGAGAGTAATAATTTTTTGAAAGACAGAATTATAATTATTTTAGCATAGTAAAGAATTTTTGAGATCTCATCAGAATTGGACTGGCCCACCGAGGCACCGGACTTTCTCCGGTGAGCCGTCATCATTGTGGGCCGTGACCGATAGTCAAAAAATTAAAACTAATCTCTGAGTTTTGCAAAAATTTAAGAATTGATTATCCTAAAAATATCAATTCATGAAAAGTCATTTATTAAATCATCTTCTAACTTAGATTTAAATAAAGAATTATATATAATTGTATATGCGTAATTTTTACATGTCATCTTTATTTTTCTGTAATTTAATTTCCATATTAATTAAAATCAATATAAAAAAATAATTTATTTGAATATTTTTGGGATGTAAGGTGCCTATCCTGCATCTTTCCCTGGACCTAATTTTTTATCCGGTTCAACCTTAGATCTAATTATAATAAAATAAAAAAGCTTTAGGTTTAAGTTTTGT
The DNA here is from genome assembly GCA_963966155.1 of Clivina fossor. NCBI lineage: Eukaryota > Metazoa > Arthropoda > Insecta > Coleoptera > Carabidae > Clivina > Clivina fossor. The sequence continues at coordinate 7,051,945 of OZ014564.1, read as the reverse complement.
ATAAAATTTAATTACAATTCGACTTCAAGTTTAGTAAAATGCACCAGATTTGTAAATCTGGCAATAGATTCGATCTACCTCTGTTGGGTCTAGTTATTATCTGATCTGTCTTATTCTATGATTGCAAAATAAATAATCTATTGTAGAATATACAATTGTTAAAAATTCATCAAAATTATAGCCAAATATTTAGGATGTAAATGAAATAACGTTATATATATTTTCAAGGGTTGTAGAGCATACAATACGGAATATATTTGTCAATACACTTATGATCGCTGACGCCATTTATCAACATATTAAAAAAAATTTTACAGAACTCATTATATTAAAATAAAAAAGCTTTCGGATCAAGTTCTGTACTTATTTTATTTAAATATCGACATTTCGATATACTCTACGTATATCTTCATCAGGAAACAATAATATAAATAACATAAATAATTAACAAGCAAAACATAGAAATAAGTTACTTAATCTTAAAGTTTTTTTATTTTAGTATTTTTCATCGGCAATTTTCAAAATAAAATTATTAACTTCCTGTAGGATGTAGAATTAAAAAAATCACGTAAAGAGTTTTCTCCCGTAAAAACTGTTGAACCTACCCGTCAGGCGCCAGAGGAATTTACGTTTCTTGTATTGACAAAAAATTGTTCAAATTCCTGAAAATATCTGCACTTATTTCATTAACACCTTTCTTTATTTAATTAATTCGTTTTAGTTACTAGTTAAGAAACAAATACTATAAAAAAGATACAAAAAAATTCAATCCTATCAAATTATAGAACACAGTTATAAGAAATGACTAAACAGTTTTTTGAAAAATAAAATAAAATGTACGATTAATATTTTTGGTTGAGTTGTATAATTTTTTAAGTAAATATTTTATCTAATAAATTATAAATAAAAATAATATAATATTTATTTATAATATTTTAATTAACATTTATTACACAAAAAGTTTGTAAAACTGTATGTTAAAATACAAAGTTATTTTAACCAAAACTTTCATATAAAATATCGCAAGAAATTTAATCTTCACTTAGTATCATCATGTACTTCACGTTATAACATGAATATGTCCTAAGGGATTTAACTGTACTTTCTAATTAAGATAAAGTCGTTAATTTTATGTTAAAAGTTTCGTTATAATTTAAACTTTATATATTCGAAAACAGATTTTCGGTGGAATACTTTTAATTAGATGAAATTATAAATAGGAAACGTTTGCAACTCAAAAAAAAATACTTATCATTTCTGACATTTCAATGTATTTTAATCAATTTAACATTTAAGGCAAAAATAAGTTATTTTTAGATATGAAACATACGATGACAAAATGTTGTTCCCACACATAAACATTTATTCACATAAAATATCCGATATTACGTCACTTTATATGAAACAATTGTAAAAACAGACGTTCGTGTTCAATTGTTTAGGCGTCTATAAAAGTCATTAGATAGATATGTAACATTTAAATTTAAAAAAAAAATTTGCATGATTATTTATTTTTAAATGTATTTTATTTTATGTTAAACTATTGGCAAGGCGTCATATTTTCAATAAATAAAAGCAATAACAAATTTAGAATATTAATTAAATTATGTAATGTATTTATATAGTTACAGAAATGTTTACTAATAATTAAAATAATTATGGAACTTAAGCAAACAAAAAAATAAAAAATTATAATAGTAAAAATCTTTCAGAACTCATTATATTAAAATAAATAGCTTTAGGATTATATTCTTTATATATTTTATTCAAAAATCGACGTTTCGATACACTCTATGTATATCAACAGGATAAAAATATACAAATAACATAAATAATGAAGTATATTGAAACGCCGACATTTAAATAAAACATATACAGAACTTAAACCTAAAGCTTTTTTATTTTAAGAAATTATAATTTTAAAATATCTAAAAAAGTAGTGGTTCCTCTGATTCTATGATCATTATACCGCTCTGTTATAAACTTTAAATAGTAATTTATAACATAATATGATAAAAAAATCTTTTATAACTCATATTAAAATAAAAAGGTTTTAGGATTTAATTCTGTATTAATTTTAATTAAATTCGACGCACTCTACGTACATCTTCATCAGGAAAAATGATACAAATGACATATAATAAATAAATTGAACATAGAACAAATTACTAGGTAACAAAATAAGTAACTAGATTATCTACGTTCTGTTTATTTACTATATCATTTTTTCTGATAATGATGTATGTAGAATACGTCAAAACGTCGATTTTTTAATTAAAATTAATAATCCTAAAGCCTTTATTTTATTTTAGTAATTTATAAAATTAAATTTTTCAAATATTGTAAAAATTTAAGATTTATGATAAAAAATGATATATTTAACATGTAAAATTAAATAAACAAAAAATATGTATAAAATATTAACATTAAAATTGCAAATATGATATAATACATCAGTACCATATTAATTCAATATTTTTAATAGTTAATACAATTAAAATTACATGTATATTGTTACCTTTCATAAAAATGTAGTCCAGTCATATTTCATCAGTGACTTGTTTAATTTTCAATAAATTTATCAAATATTTTTGTTATTTGAAATTCAATTCGTTAAATTTCTTCGCACATTTCTGCAACACTTCTCATTTATTTATTTTCTGGATGTGTCACGCACCGAATTCTAAAACAAAAGATTATATTGTTTAATAATTTATACTTAATGTCTAGAAAAAAACATTTAGAGTTTATAAACATAATTATGTTTATTTTAATATTATCATAAGGCATAATTGTTATTTTTCAATAGAAAATATTTCTATAATAATATTTGGTTTCCCATATTTATAAACAAAGTCGAAGCCAACCAATCTGGGCGAAACAAAAAAACAGCTTTCTATTCCGAGTGACATACACGACTTTTTCTTTAAGGGTTTTAAACGAGAATTAAACTAAAAATATATAAAAATACATGTCAAGTAACCTTAACTTAACTTATAGTTGTAGTATATGTATATATATATATATATATACCGGGTGTCTACTTTTTTTTTGTTACATAGGGAATACAATGCTAAAATTTTCATTTGGTGATAAATTTTCCCCTAATTATTATAGAACAAAAGTACAAATACAAAAGTTGTTTAGAATTCAAAAATGCATCAAATGATGCCAAATTTATCAATATAGGATGTTCCGATCAAGAATTAGAAGCAAATTAAAATTTCCATTTTTGCGCTCTTTACATCAAAGTGCCATGGAAATTAAACAAATAATTTCATTTCTTCTGGAGTTTGAGTTTGACAGATCGTAATCGTATATCGTAATTATTGATCAGAACATCCTATATTGATAAATTTGGCATCATTTGATGCATTTTTGAATTCTAAACAACTTTTGTATTTGTACTTTTGTTCTATAATAATTAGGGGAAAATTTATCAGCAAATGAAAATTTTAGCATTGTATTCCCTATGTAACAAAAAAAAAGTAGACACCCGGTATATATATATATATATATATATATATATATATATATTATTTGTATTTGTTATGTGATTTGTAAAAATTAATCTTTTTTTGGTCAAATATACAATTTCTGACAAATTTGACGGTATACATTGCATTTCTTGCACTTTTTCACACATTTTCAATAATCAACCTCAAATTCAAGCGACAATAAATAATGCAATTGTCAATTAACAAAACTTGACTAAATAATTTTTAATATAGCCCACAGAGACTATAACACTTGACTGTTTTTACAGTTTCTGACAAATCTGACGGTACACATTGCATTTCTTCACACATTTTTAATAAACAAATTAAAATTCAAGTGGCAATAATGCACTTGTCAATTAACTTAACTTGACGTAATAGTTTGTTAATATGACCACCGAAAATGTCAGATTAAATACACATTATTATACTAGTAACATAATGAGCTCTTTCTACATAGACAATATAATAACATAATATTAATATTATGATACGCTTGAAGAAAAAAGTATTAAACTGCTAAAATTTACAAAATATCATTTAAATAATATCTGTACTTGCGATTTCCAATTTAAATTATCTTACAAACGAATACAATAAAGTTAATTATAACCCTGTCGGCAATTCAGTTGAATTATAGATATTAATAAATTTTAAATCCACCTAAGAACTTATACCCTCGCCTATCCCCAGTAATAATTCAAATCAACGCCCTATTTCTTCTTCTTCTTTTCCTGCTACTTCTAAATAGCCGAAACGCGTAAGTTCATTTTCGCGCATTAAATTCACACCAAGAAAACATTAAGGCGCACCGTTACGAACGGTCGAGCTTAACACGGTAATTATTTATTTATAAATTATATTCCATATTTCCCTAATGGCTTGGACCAGAATCTTGTTCCGTTCGGGCGGTATGGATATTGTATCGTCGTGCCATCCCAGGGTTGGTGTCTGTGCGCAATAGTGAGTGTGTGTGTGTTTGCTTGACAGATTACCACGGCGTGTTACCGTAGCGTTACCTTAATTAAATGATAAAGTAATTAAATATTAGCGGACACACGCGAACGGTAAGCCACGCATGTACGAGGTAGATAGAGGTTAGCTTTTATGGTTAGCTTTAAAGCTGGAAAAATAAATGAGATTATGGTGTGAGCTGTACGGTATTAAACGGCCTTGAAAAGATTTTTCATATCTAAATTTTGATCTAAATTATAATTGTAGTGTCTAGTGACAAAAATTATAGTATTAAGTTGTTTTAATGGTAGAGTTATATTCTAATTAATAAACATAAAAATAAAGTATTTATAAGTTTAATATCAGTTTTAACTTCAATTCTTAATTAGACAATATACAAACTTAGAAAACTGTATTTGGAAAAGTTCCAATAATATAATGTTTTAATTAGAATTAAACGACTTTAGATTCTAGTTCTGTGTTAATATTTGTTAATAAATCGACGTTTCGATGAACTCAACTTGCGTCAGGAAAAACGATAGAAATGATAATATAAAATCTGTTTTAGAATAAAATTCCGTTATTTATTTATATAAAAAAGACGTTCGGCTTTCGTCAAAACGTCGTTTTTTTATATAAATAACTAACAGAATTTTATCCTAAAAGTTTTAATATAAATAATAAGTTCTAAAAAATATTTTACTATGTTAAGAAAGAAATGATATTTATAGTAAATAAACAGAACATGGAAACAAGTTACTAGGTAACAAAATATATAACTAGCTCAAGAAAAGCTGTGAAGATTACTATTATTACTTACTAGTTAATAGAAACAGTCGTTCCTTTGTAATAAAATATTTTATAATTCCCGATGTGTCATGTAATCTGTATTGTATCTTACTCAAAGATTCGTCATTGTAAAAAATATGCATGTGTCCAAAATGTGTACAAAATTATAATTAAAATTTTGCAAATGTAAAAATCAAATAATGATTAAATGTTAAAAATAAATTTCAGTTTGTAATCGTAAATTTTACAAAATTTATCGCCACATACTAATTCAACACACATGACACAATGTTAATAACAACTAAATTTATATAGGTATTTGTTTTCTTTCGTTATAGTTTTTTTTAGCAAATAAAAATAATATTGTATAATATTTTGTTTAGTTTCGTATTCAAGATCTAAAATAATTGTAAAACAAGATTAAAAATAGCATCAAAATGACATATTTTAAAAATAAATAAATAAAAATACAAATCAGATTTGCCATAACTAAAAGAAATTAATAAATTTGCAATAAACAATGACAAATGTATTCCAATAAAATTCAATCAAATTGATAAAAAATCAATTCTTATTATTGGTGTGATAAGTATATTGTTATTTATGGAGAGGGTGATATCGAATCACATGAAACTGGTTCAGATTTCGTGATTTGCGTCCATTCATTTCGTCTGAAAATGGCTGAATGTAACATGACACTTAATGAAATTTTCTCGATTTTTTCAACCTTTTTTTTTTTGGTGAGTGCTTTTTTAGGTTAAAAGATACATACAATAAGATAAGATAAAATTTATTACTGCACTTTTTATTGAAATATTATCGGATATTTCGATGCCACGTTTTATAGAAAATTTATGAGTATTAAAAATATTTTTTACCGAATAAGTTTATATACATATATTTTAAAAATATAGTACATAAGTTTTATTATTTACATATAAAAGAAATGTAACGAACATAAATCATTTATATATATATATATATATATATATATATATATATATATATAATAATAATAATAATAATAATTTTATGTAATTGCGTCAGATTTTTGCTAATTTTATAATATAAATTATTTTAATTGTATCCTTGATCATTTTTGTAATCACGTCAAGTACCAATGTATATTTTAATTATATTATCATTTCTAAACAATTTATACATATGTAATAGGTTGCAGCATATACCAGTTTAGTCGTGCGACTAAGAGGCGATTAACGCCGTTAAATGCGGACTAACTTGGTACATGCTACGACCCATTATCTTTAATCTGATTTCTGTAGTTATTTAAATTTTTACAAATGCATGATTTGAACTTTGCAAATAAAAATATATATATATCTACAAATTGTAATGGGTTTTGAAGTACTCAACTTGAATTTTTTAAAAACCATATCAGTGCGACTATTTGCATTATCAATAAAAAAAATTGTCAATATTTTGTTATTACTAAAAATAAAAGTTTTTTTTTTTTTTAATTGGAGTGCAGTGCTTAACGATAAATGTATAAAATAAATGTGTTAGCAAATCTGTAACATGGTCTCAACAAAATGCGAGTGATTTTATCATGACACAAATGTATCACGCAAACCAAATAAAATACTTTTATAATAATCAAATCACTAGTAGTTTTAATCACTTTATTTTATATAAAACTAAGCTGATAGATTATTTCGTTATATTAATAATTATCATTACTTATTTTAAATAAATAAAATTTTGTATTAATGTAAATTTTAAATTTTGTAATATTGTTAATTTAATAATTTAGCATATTTATTAAATATAATTATAATTTAATTTACACAGAAATAATAAATACAATAACAAATGTTGTATTTTTAAAATCTAACACGTTTATTTGAAAAGTGGAATTCAACAAAAAAGATATAATTGATTTGTTACATATGAAATATAATTATAAACTTTTTAAATTTATTGTTTTAGCTAATTTAATAAAGTAGACTAAAATAATAATATTTCTTCAAATTAAGTTCATAAAAAAAAATTGACGATATATTTCATTGTAATTAAGAACAAATACAAAAAATGCATGAGTTTTAACTTTTAAATGAATTTCTCCTAAATTTACTTTTCTGGAACATTAATTCCAAATAAAACCATCAAATTTATATGTTCTTTTTTAAACCATTTCGGTCGTTTTAAAGAGTTATAAAAAATATATATATCCCATTTATTGCCATACAAAGTACTAGTGAAAATAAATGTTCATATATAGATTAGTTTTAGATGTAACGAGAGATTTGCGTTTTACACTTTTATGTTGTAAACAACATTTGCAAAATCAATATTCGACGTTCTAATTTCACCCTCTTAATGTGTAACTTAAATTGAGCACTTGTAATTATTTAATTTTTAAAATTATTTTTCTTGTATTCCTATTCATTTTTATATCTTATACAATTTGAAATTAAATACAAATATAAAATATTTACAGCCAACTATTCATGCATAACTGATCAGTGATTGTAGTTTGTTTACAAAAGATAGTTCATTCATCAAACAGTTAATGATTGAATAGCAGAATGAGATGATAAATTTGACTGTAATTTAGTTAGTTTTATCTTATATTCATAAATTTATTAAAGTTATGTATATCTGTTATCAATCTATTTTTAATATTGTTGAACCTTGCAATTAATTATTATAGTATCTTTGAATTTTACATCAAGAAGATTTTCTAACGCATGTTATGCAATAGCAGATTTATCTGGATGGTTTAGATGTATTATCCTCCTATGTTATGTCAATCTAGTAAAAACAGTTCTACTTGTTCGTCCAACAAAATTATCATCACAATGTTGTGAAATTAAAATATCAGTTCTGAATTTATTATTTCCTATAAAAATGTTAGAAATAATTAGTAACACAGATATTATCGTGTTATGGAAAAAAAGTTTTATAAAACTTTCCTCTTAAAAAGTTTTGCGTTTTTAAATTAGACGATTATTTTAGCAAATTAGCTACATACTATTTTAATTATATCAATTTGTAAACTTAAATCTGCAACATTAAAATTGCAGAATATCTTTGAAATATGCAATATAAAAGTTCAATAACTAATAAAATAAAATGGTGCAAGAAATCTAGATCTATAACTTTTTTTTTCTCTCTTAAATAACGTTCAAATATCGCATAATTTTTTTAGAAAGAAAATCTATACTATTATATTATGGCTGTTATCGAATTTGATAATAAAGAAGTAAAGAGCAGAAAATATGAAACATTTTACTTTATATATCAACTGTGTTTCGTACAATATACCATGACGATACTTAGCAGCAAAGATCGATCGTTTGATAAAGCCACAGTGACATAAAATATTAAAGCAATATATACTTTTCGATAAGGTTTTCCAATACAGCCGTAGTCACATCGAATCGAATCGAAGCAAGCCGTTGAAGACAAAATATCGTCGAAACATTTGCAAACTCTACAAATTTCTCTTCTACTCAAATATAAATTGCTTTGCGTCGCGCGCGAACAGTCAAAACCTATATGTGTGTGTGTGTGTGTGTGTGTGTGTGTGTGTGTGTGTGTGGAAAAGCGTTGAAAACAACAAATAATCGATATACCGTCGTGCGTTTATTTGTCATCTGGACCAATCACGTGGCAGAAAGGTGCTCTCACACGGTTACCAAGGCACCCACTTAACGTCGTCGGCTGGATTGGTAGGCGTGAGGGGAAGCGGTTGGCGTTGTATTGTGTGTGTACTGAAGGGTAAAGTTCGTTTAGGGGTTCTGTCACATCTTTGCCGTTGTGACGACATCGTTTAGCATCATGGCTGAAATGCTCTGATGAAATTACGTCATCATGAAACAATTTCGGCGCGCGCGAGAGAGAATTTTGACGGAAATATTGCCATTCTCCCAACACGAGAATGCTTGAAACTTGAAAGTGTTTATGAAAATGTAATGATTTTTTGGCAACGCCAGAATGTTTATTTACGTTTATCGTGGTTGTAGTTTTGAAATAGGAAATTGGACATAAACAGACGGTGAATATTTTTAGTAAATATTAAATCATTTTATCAATTATCATTTTATAAATTATAAAATAAAAAACAACATGTACATAAATAGAACCGTAAACTATAATCGCTTGAATGATTAGTTTCATCTTAAGAATGATTTACACATCTTATGAATCATTAGCTATTACAATTTCCTTTCATAACATTCAAGGATGCACTACGATGTTAAAAAATATTTTTAGATCCAACTACGTTAATATCAAAATATATTTTGTTCTACCTTAATTTTTCGCAAACATAGTTACCCATGGTTAACTCAGTATTTAATATAAATTACTCAAAATTAAAATGCCATATATAACCACGCCAGCAAAATATTTTCCGTAAGAATATGTTATTTGTTTTATAAAGAAAATATAATTATATAATTTTAAATATCAAAATAAGTTTTTTTCCCTAATACAGTATTTATTTATTTTTTATATTATTAATAACAATATTCACTAGCATCAAAATACAAACTGGTCAAAATCTGGAAACTGGAAAAATTACGGAATTTAATTTGTAGTCAGGAAAAAAATTGAATAACAAAATTAAATACCATTTTAGAAAAAATTATTATAATATCGGTCAAAATTAATGAATTTCAATTTTAGTAAATTAAAATATGTGATTAAAAATGAAAAAATTCTTTAGAAAAACCTGGAAAAGTCAGGGGATTTGAATTTTACAAAGTTTTGGTCAAACTGAAAATAGTATTTGTATTAGAAAAAAATGTAAATGATCAAATTATGTTCTAAAAAATATTATTTTTTATTATTATCAGTGTAGAACGAAAATTAATAGTTCTGTTCGTTTGAATACATGAATAATAACTATTTGATATTCATTCGGATATCTAAAAGATTAAAATGTATCCGAATACATTACGAATTGTTATTAATGGAATATCAGTATTTTGAAACAGAAAACTTTTTATTTTGTGACACAGAAAAAGTCTTTTGCGATATGGAAAATAGATATTTTAAAAAATCAAGATATTTTAAAATTTGTGACGCAATATTTTATAAGAGTATGGTTTCTATTAAATTACAGTCAAATTTTGAATAAAAACAAAAGATACAAATTCATTAATTTTTTTTTTAATTTCTTATTCACAGACAATGTAAACAAAGTAAAGAATCTTTTAGAATTTATTTCGTTTGTATTCTCCTGAAAACCAACAACAATCTTTTAGAACTCATTATATTAAAATAAAACAGCTTTAAGATTAAGTTCTGTATCATTTTAATTTAAATTCAACGTTTCGATATACTCTACATATATCATCATTAAGGAAAATATACAAATGACATTTACAGTAAATAGATAGAAGATTGAAACAAGTTACTAGATAACAAATAAGTACCTGGATTAGATTAATACAGAATTTAAACCTAAACCGGTTTTGTTTTATATAATGAGTTCTGAAATTTTTTACCATGTTGCAAAAATAATAAATCCCTGCACTGCTAAGATGCTGAAATTATAAATTCTTAAACTTTTTCGAATTACTAAATGTAAATTACCCTCTATATATTTTTTACAATTTTTATTTCAAATTAAAAAGTGTAAACTTGTTAGCAACTCGCATTAATTTTTTATCTATGCCGATGAGAAATTACTCCCTCAAATACATATTTAACAAAAATAAAATTTTAACTGTAGTAGCAGCTACTAAAAATTTCACAATTCCAACTTTTCGAAACAATGACTTCCAAAAAAAAAACCATATTAAAAAAGTTACTTAAAATTTAACATTTATTACCGGCAAGTTTTAATGAAACACGGGGTCTTGGGTGAGGGAGGGGGGGGGGGGGGTACGAAGAACGTAGTATAAAACGGCCACCCTCACGGGTGCAGTGAGGTGTGTAAATGAAGCTGAAGTGAGATAGTAAACGACATCATCTTTAGCGTGAAGCTGGGCATCGAACAGAGATAGCACGAACAACGGACCGTTGAACTGTCATCATGAGCACAAGAGCCGGTGCCTTTTCCCCATATTGATCCACCATCCACACGCAGGCAAAGCGTATATATATATATTCTGTCTCGTATATAGTATGCGACAACGCGCGCGGTTTTCGAGCCTTTGAGCGTATCCGGGGTTTTTGGGGTTTGGTCGAGCCTACTGGCTAAGGGCGACACGGTTACGGAAATGTGATTGTTCCTTCCGCGTGTGTCTTTTGTTTTGGCGGAAAATTTGATAGGTGACTTGATTCAGAGCAACAGTTTTATAATATTTGCGGTTGATTGTTACGTCTCATTGGCTTGACAATTACTGTGCTAATGATGAGTAATTATGAATATTAAGATTTTTATGTGTTATTGTTCCGGAACATTTAATTGTTTTATATATATATATATATATATATATATATATATATATATAATTAGATTTCTTGTCATAAATTTCTTTGTAGACTAGAATTACAATTATTATTTATATTATTGATATTAATTTGTGTAATTTATGTAAGATTTATTACAATTTTTTTAGAATTTTCCTAAAATACTTTTTAATATTAATATTATAATTGACTATGTAGTGTGTTTCAATTTTCCTTATATGCCTCAAATAAATTAGTATTATTTGAAATGCTAGCTAATGTTAGAGCTAACTTTGAAATTCTATGTGTAATTTGATAGTTTCCAATGAATACTTGAAAATATAAGTAATTTTATATAATTTGAAAAAAAGTTATATAATAATATTTTAAAACAGTTTTTGGCTTAAAATGTGATATTATAGTAAAGATATAATAACAATATTGTGTTTCAAGAAAAAATTGTAATGACACATATAAAAATTAGTACTGCATACTTTGAGGAAAAATCAAAAATATTTCAATTTTAAACATTAATTTATTATTACATAATTTATAAAGTATTCTATAGTTAAATTCTATAAGAAACATTTGTGTTGTTGCATTATAATTTATTTATTTGTGAAAATTTAAAAAATAGATGTCTTTTGTTTTAATAAATGCTTTTTAAAACCCCTATTTAGTTGATTTTATATTCAATTTCTAATCTTTTGTTTTAACAAATCTGTGCATTATATAAATAAATAATTTTTGACATTGATTTGTACATAACAACATAAATTTGTTAAACCTTTATTAATAAATAAAATCAATAAAATGAATCAAATTATTTTATAAGAAAAACAATTTAATGTGTATATGTTTTATAATATATTTTTAATAATTAAAAACAATTACAAGTTTGGTTCTGTAATCTAGAGTTTGTAATAAATGCGCTGGAAATTATGGAATTTTTTGTGAAAATTGTATAAAAAAAGTTAATTATTTTATATTATAATATTTTGCTTGATGCTACTTCCAAGTTTCTTTTAGAATATTAAACTCATTACAAAAATAAGTTATTGTAAAACTAATTAAATATCTATTGTTCTATAGAATTTCTAATGTAGAAGCACAAATAATTACAGAATATCAATATTACTGTAATTTATGCTGTATATCATTTTAAACAAACTTTAACTCCTTATATTATTCTTCGTATTAAATTTTTGTCTAAAGAACATTCTAAATTTATTTCATACTGGTTCCATAATTTGTAATTATGATTAGGGAAAATATTGTACATATTTTATAGTTTTAAATAAAAAATATAACACATTTCAAAATTATTACAATTGAATTTCATATTTTTTTATATAAAAACTAAAGATAAATTAAAACAACATGAGAGAAAACTGAAATTAATAAGTATACAGCAAACAAACTGTTTACAGACTGTCAACTGTTTAACTGACGAAACAAATGACAATTCAATGTAAATGCAAAACAGTTGCTAGTTTACTTCTCCTAAGAAGAATATTGATGAATAATTTTCCAATAGAATATAGAATTGAAAATATAAAGACATCAACGTTTATATAAATAAACATAATGTTTATTCGTCCAGCATATTCAATTTGCACATGAATAAAAAATTATTTAAATAACGAAACACTCATAATCTAACGGACTTATATTTGTGTTATTATGCTATGTTGTCATGCCTCGTCTAATTTTTTTTACGCATCTCTGACGTCCGGTTTTAAAATTAATACTTCCGGCTTTAAGAGAGTCATATGTTAAATGATAATGATTATCAAATTTATGTGTTTATCACATACCATTGTACATAGAAATAGAATGCATTTTATATAATTTACATATCAACATTCAAGTTTCTAACTATGTTACTTATAGGGCTGGGTCAGCAATATATTGTATGTAAGTGCTTAGATTCTAAATTCAAAGCAATAGATTTGCTAAGAAATTTACTATAAATTTTAACAGAATTCCAGACCATATTTTGAATTATATATACTAATGAAAAATTAATTTATAAATGTGTCAGAGACATTATAAATGAGGACGAAGCAAAAATTATATACTATTATAAAAATGTTAAGCGTATAGTGATTTTCAAAACAATTTATATATTTTAAATATATATTTATATAAAAATAAATTAATAAAAAAAATAAAACGTAGAATTATATGTTTCAAATTTTGTACTAAGTATATAAAGTTTTATTAACAATACGTATATTGCCAATAGTAATCGTTGCTAATTTACAGTAATTACATAACATTTAAATAAAACTATTGAATTAATGACTAATTTTGCAGAATTTTATGCTCGAATGACAAACAAATTTAACAATTAATATCATATAATGTTTTTCTTTAATAATATTTGTATTGTGTAAAAAAAATCTTTTATAAGAAATTTTTATACATAAATTAAAAACATATTTTTACAATTTTGTTGTAGTTTTTAAAAATATGGTTAAAATTAGTAAAAAAATTTAAAATGATAATGAATAAATAAATTATTATTATAAATTAGTGATTTCAAAATACAATATTTAAAAAAATTTCAAAACATTTTAATTGCAAATCTTTCCATCTAATTAAAATTCGAAAATCTTTACTGAAATAAATTATCAAATCACCATTTTAGAATGCAATTACTGTCAAACGAGTAAATGGCACAAATTTTACTACATTTATTATTAAAACTCTTATATTTTTAGCTTTACTATAAGCCTAGTATACTTCTCTCACGTTCATATCATGCGTTCTTTTTTTAAAATTCTGCTCAGTATTTACTACTCAGTAAACAAAGAGAACGTAAATACAATAACTCATTCTAAAAATAAGACACACACTAAGTTACAAGTACTATACAAACGTCTTGATGCTTATGTTAATAAAATTATTTTAAACACTTGACTAGTGAATGTATGAGAAGACACACTAAAAAATTGAAATTAATCTGTTTAATTTTTTTTTGTTTTTGTCACAGCTAACTATTTTTATTTTATTATTGTTTTACGTAATATTGCATATTAAGATGTTTTGTTGCCAAATTCTATAGTAATTTTGCAAAAATTATTATGTATTTAAATTGTCATTTCAATTTTATAAATATTTGCATATTCAAGTGTTATTTACATAAAATATTATAGTAAATAAGTTACATTTAATTATTGTTTATATAAGAAAATATGTATATAAATCTTAATATTCAGCCGCCGTATGTACGTATTTATTTACATATTTAATTAATAAGCAATGTTTTATTTATTTAAATTATGTTAAGTATACTGATTATTCATACAACATTTAAAATAATAAACTGAATCACTACATACTTGTGGAATATATGTAAGAGGACCATGATTAAACAATATAGTATATATATATATATATATATATATATATATATATATATATATATATATTGGGTTTTTTAAATTTCATTATATGATATTATCGAACATGGAAGACAAAAATATTTTTTTTTCTTCATAATATTAATATTACGTTACCATATTTCTTATGTAGAAAAAGGTCATTATATTACTAGTGCAATAATGACATTATTGTATATCAGTTAGTTACTGTATACACCAGTGATGGCAGCACCAAGCCTAACTACAACGTCAAGTGTATTTAATCTGACAGCTTCGGCTGCTATACTGTTACGTCAAGTTAAGTTAATTGACAATTTGCATTGTTTATTATCGCTTGAATTTTAATTTGATTATTGAAAAAGTATGAAGAAGTGTAAGAAATGCATTGTACACCGTCCAGGGTGGTCAGAAACTGTATATTCGACCAAAGAAACGCGGTCAAGTGTATTTAATTTAACATCTCCGAAGACTATGTTAAAAATTATTAAGTCAAATTAAGTTAATTGACAATTGCATTGTTTATTTTCGCTTGAATTTAAATTTTATTATTGAAAATGTGTAAATAAGTGCAAGAAATGCAATATATACACTACTACACTACTTGAAAGCTACATTCTCTTTGCGGGTGGTATTATTGTACAATATAAATCTATTTTTCTTTAAAAAGTAGTACATGTTATGAAAAAAAAATCTTTTGTGTCACTACATGTTGAGGGTATATCTTTTATATACTAAAAGTTTTGTCGTTTAGTAAATATACATGGTACACTTATTATATATATTTGATCTTATAATTTTCCAAATCTCAATAAATGTAAACATTGTTTAAGATACTCTCCCTGATAATAAAAACAGAAATTAAAGAATAAATTCAGCTTGTGTTACTCTATGAATGAATAAAACAGTTATTCCTAGAATAAGTAATCGAAGAATAATAAAATATCTGTTAATACCAGAATCTATTAAATACCTAGTGTTTATTAATTACTCAAAAAAAAATTAAGTTTAAATTTTCATAGCTATTATAGCATTGTTTCTAGTAATTTTTTTTAATTATAAAAATTTATATTATTTTATTAATGTATGTCATTTTACATACAAAAAACTAATTAAAATCAATTAGCAATAATAAATATCACACATGTATGTAAATAAAACAAATAATGTAATAAATTATATTTCTTTCATCTAGTAAAACACGTTTCTAAAAGAAACCTTGAAATAATTTCGCAAAACAAGTTATTTCTATCGGTTGTACAACAAATTACTTCATAAAATAACTATAGTAAAATTATTAAAAAAATCTATCAAATGAGTTGGTATAAAATGATAAAAATATATGTATTTAGTATTTTCCTGTTGTGCATTTGAAATTTTATGTGGAACTCATATAAATACTAATCGTTCAGATTGTTAAATTTTGTTGTTTTAAATTATCATATTTAGAAATTTTATAGACAAAATTATGTCGCCAATTTACATCTGTTTGACTAATTCTGTTGATAATTGTAAGTCAATATTAATTCACTGTAGGTATATGGATACGCCGGGATCTCTAAACGGAACAATCATAATTGGAAAAAAGATACAACTTTATGGTTGTTTTTTGAAATTAACTTATGTACATTTAAAAATTCCTTTTAGATAATTCACCAATAATTTTATGTTTAACAAAAACGAATCGATCAATAAAATAAAAATGTAATTAGTTTAATCTCAGCTTAAAGTACAGATCATAAAAATGACTTTTTCGAATACTTTATTTCATTCGAATTCTGTTGACATTAAAACCAAAGCTCGTAAAATGCTTGACCGTAAAACTTCTAACCTTATATTTATTTCGATGGTAATTTACGTTCGATTTCAATGTTTTATGTGCTGGTTAGCGTGAGTGTGAGTGATTCAGAATCGGTTACGGGATAACCAAACGTCCGATTGGTTCGGACTCTATCTGGAAAATCGGATAAGGCTTTCTCTGAACGAAGCAACAAGGCTGTGATGTATGGATTGGAGAAAGTGTCACGCCGGAACCAACAAAAAACAACTTTTATCTCTGTTTATTTTTTGTTTTGTTTTGTTTTTACGTCGAATTATTCTCTTGAGAATTTTTTTGTTGTTTAGTTAATATACGATCAAATATTTGAAGTAAAAGAAGAATTTTTTAATAGTTATTTTATAGTTTTTTTTTATTTTAATTTGATTAATTTTTAATTAAATTTCTATTTCTAAATACAAATAAAAGATTTGACGATTAATCGATACTAATTTTACTTTTCTATATAAATGTTTAAAATACAATTATATAATATGCAATATATTTGAGAATTCAAAATAAAGTCCATTTTACTACAACGTTCAGTAGTTGCTAATTTTAAAATAATAATAAGTACATTTCTAATTTGATTATTTATTGAGATTATGTACAGTAGTCGTAGTTCAGTGGTAGAGTGTTAAACTTGAATCCCAAAGATTCCTGGTTAGTGCTGTGCTCACAACAGGATTTAAATAAAAATATTATTTCTAGTAAATCCCTTGTTTGATTATGGGATAATAATCCATACCATTGAATCTGTCAATGATGTAGTTCAAAGACAGTTGACAATCTAGTTGTATAGTTAACTCATTGATTAAGTAAGTTTAAAATGTTTTCTGCAACCGGGCAACCAAAATTGGCTATTTTGAAAGAAATCCTATAGCCTATTTTCAACTAATAAATATTATCAATTTCTATTTAAAATGTGTATAAATTAGCATTAATACTAAGTAGATATGTTTTAACTTAAAAGTATTTAAACACAACAGTAAGTACCAACTAAAATATTTAAGAGTAATAATTAATTTTATATTCGGTTTTATTATTGTAAATAGTAAAGCAAAAATAATTTTACGAAATAAAATATAATTATCATATAATAATTGATAAAAACATCAAACATTAATTAGAAAAACGTTACTTAATTATATTTAAGTAATTTTTTTAAATTGGCAAAATTTAACAAGTTTTAGTAGTTTGTAAACGTAAAGAAAATATAATTTCACCTAAATTTAATTTTACTTCAAATTAACAAAAACATTTCACAAAATTAACAAAAATAACTCGATTTTAATTAACTCAAAACAAATTTTGTAAATTTTATTTCTACTTATTTTCGTTTAATGTCTTAAAAATTCTTCGTTAATTTGATGAAATATTTGAAATAATAAGAATGCCTACCAGATATTTTACTCTCCCTACATTTTAATATATTAATTTACTAAAAGCAAACCTCGTACAGGTTTGATTAATTCAAAACGGGAACATAAAACAGCAAAAGAGTGTGCGTGTAACATGTTTTTTAGGGTTATTAATAAACTTTAATGTATGAATTATTCATTTTGAAACAATTGAACGCTGATTATATATGTTTATGTTATAAATAAAAAAATATATATTTCAGATTTTTGTCTAAAATATAATAATAAGTTGGATACCGTTATTTTATTTTTTTTTTCATTAGATTTTTTTAGACTGCTTGAGTGTAACGGGAAACTGTGGCCTTGAAAATAAAATGTCTATATAAGACGGGAAATAATAGAAATGTCAATAAGTGATGTCAGAATCAGAAACGGAGGAAAAAATTGAACATTGAAAAATATTACATCACTACTTGACTCGCTTGATACAATTAGTACTTATTGAGTTATCTTTTTTTTAACATTTTATTTTGAAATTTGTTTCTATCCCTGTTGAAAATACTTTTATATTGTAATAAAACATTTACAAAAATAGGTATTTAAATAAATATTTACATTTAATAATTTAAAAAAGTATTAGTTTTATCTAAGTTTTGTATATGTTAAAATATTTTTAAAAAGTAATATCATTGTTATTACTTAAAAGAACATTAATTTATAAAAAAAAATAGAGCTCAATTAAAAAGAACTCGACTTATAATTTTATATCATGTAGTAAATTTTATAACAACTAGCATTTTTAGTGTGTAATATTTATCCATGAGTCATATATGACTCATAATGTTTTTAAGTCTATATATACAAAATTTTTAAATATGTTTGTTTAATATCTTGCGTTGAAATTAATGTAGAATATTTAAAATATATTTAATTATATATCCTAAATATTACACACAAATTCGATTCTGTGCTGTGTGCAATATTTTTATGTTTAAGACTAAGTAATTTTATTTGATAATATTTTTGCCAAATTATTTTTAAAAATCTAAATATTTTCAGTTGGTTTTAATTCCAAATTTTAAAATTTAGTTGAATTTCAAATATATTTTGATAGAATAAACTTTTCATTTAGAAAGTAAACTATGTCTAACATACAAGCGGTAATATATAGTATTAAATGTTGCTTACCTTGTAGTGAATGTTTTACTTCACACCATCGTACGAACCGTGGGCGTCTAACAAACCCAACATGCGCGTGTATATCTCTCCTTAGTATACCATGTACGTGTCTGTCTGCTGTTTGTGTGTGTATGTATCGGTATATGCGTGATGAAAATTCACCAGGTGTTACTCAGCTCAGTGTGTTCAGTCACTGTGTCGACAAAATACTTCCAGTACGAATCGTACTAGTCAACGTTTCGGCCGAAGGAAGGCAGGATGCCGTGTCTCGGGTACAAGTTGTGCCGCCGGTGGCGCCTCTCATGACGTCTCGACGGGCGCCGACGACACTACACAACGACGTTCACAACGAAACGGACAGCAGCCAGCCGAACAGCAGCAGATACGGCACAGAAGCAGAAAACAGAATGGACGACATTGGAGAGCGTAGCGCGTTTGGGTGGGGACCCGCCGCCGGTTGAGATATTCTCTCCCCGCGCATTGAGATATTCGCTTGCCCCTCCCCCGCTTGCCCTCTCTCCTCGCTTGAAACGCTCACGCTGGCTCAATCGATCGCGGGTGGGTTGCCTACTTGGCATCTGTATGTGTGTGAATGTTGCTCTGTGTGTGTCTGTGTTCCCGGATTTTGCCTCGCAGCCGAAGAGCGGAGAGTTGAGTTTCATCTCGCGGGCGCGGTTTGAGCCCGCTACGGTCTGAAACAGAGGGATTTGAAATTGCTGTGTGCTCTCAGCAATAGTAGTACTGTAAACTGTAAAGTACATCCTGACGTAATACCGATGCGATGTCAAGCGACAGCAGCTTTTGATTCTCTTCTCATAAATGCAGTCAGCGAACGAGAGCGAGTTTTGAGATGGTTTACCCGACACCATTTTTGTTTATGATAAAAGTCTTGTAGTTTATTTTTCGTTTTCGCTCAACGAGAATACGGTGACAGTAAAAGCGAAAGGTGGATTTAAAATATTCGCAAATTTACACGTACACAGCGCGTTTCTCATCTTTTGTTCGTATGATTTAACTAAATTTTGTTATTTGTCAAGATAAACGGAAACTGATTTCTAGTAGTATCATTTACATAAAGCAATTCACAATAATTATTTTAAACTAACAAAGCATTTTAATATTTTATTAATGTTGATAAAGCGAAATTTATTTTGGAATATAATTAAATTAAAAATGTAATCTACTTATTTATCTGTTTTTTAAAATTTATGTTTGCAAATAAATATTAACTATTAATAATAATATTGAATATAACAACAAAATTATATTAAAATATTTATAATGTTTCATAACATGATAACAAAATATTTTTAAAATTTGTGCATATACGAGATAAACTCAACTACTACACCGATTTTTATTAATTATTTTATTATTTATTTCCCGTAATTAAAATTTATAAATATATTTATATATTTTATTAAATATCTAATTTTATTTAAATAAAAATATATATCCATATTCAGTTTTTATAGTGCTTTTCAAAGCGCATTTATTTTATATCGAATAAAATTTAACTTAGTTTTAAAATGTTTCTAATATAAAACATATATTTCAAATTAAAATACAATATTTTTTATCTTAAAATTTCAGAAAAATTATGAACTATAACATTATAAATACTTAATATAATAACATTTATTATTATAAATAGTTTAATCTGTCTAGAAATAACATTAAATTAATAATCATAAAACCATTTATATTAAACCAAGTATTAATTAATGCAATCTTAATCTGCAAACTTACAAATACGGTCATATTATAAAATCTAAAAATTGCGTGCAACTTAAATTTGTTCGTCACGTCATGTTCACAAAACTTTATTTATACAAATACAAATAAATATTTTGTACTTATTCTTATCGTCACACTCCTGTTGCTAAATCGCAGCCTACTTAAATAACAACATACGTTCGGAAAATGTCACGGAATTGTGCTTAAAACGCACACACAAACGTAAAAAACATCAAGACAACGTAAAAATTGACTCACCGTTCAGAGTTCATTCATTACCTCATTTTTAACCACCATCTAGACTGAAGGAACAGAATGTGGTTAGTTTTTCTTTCACAGATCCCTTCAAATATGTTTTCCTTCTTTAAATCGTAACTTATTCATTTATCTTTCCTCAGTTTGTGAATGGTTGAAAATCGGTTTTCGGTTTGTGGTTTGAATTGGTTCTTAGATGCTTTATTTTTCTTGTATTCATGGTTTTTCGAGCGGGCAAAAGTTGTGGTTTTCTGAAACAAAATATGTCGTTTTAGATTTAATATTAAATGAAATATTTTCTTTGTTAACAATTTTAAATATTTTAAATTTGAATAAATAATAATTTTAATAAACAAAATTTGATCAAAACTAATAATGCATATTTGTGACGTGCCACAAAAGGGTAACCTTATCTTAACAAAGCAAATTTTGCAAGAGAACGATTTGGCTCAAAATTTCACATTTTTATATTATTTTATTAACCGCAACATGCATTCTTTCTGTTCGAATAAAACCTATTTTGCTTTGTTTTGTTCAACACTAGATAATTTTTTACACTTTTGGTATGGTTTGTTATGCAAAAATTGAATGTACTCTTAAATTTGCTAATTCAAACAGCACAATAACTTGAACAGCTTTCAGAATATTTTAGAAGTTAGTGCTCTTTCCAATGATAATATAAGGTCATTTTTCCTGTAGCAGATATCACATTTTACTTAAAATAACTAACCAATTATGTTAAAATTTGAAAAAAGTATTAGCATTAGTTTCTAACCGTTAAAATTTTCTTTCAAATTACTAAAAATCACTGTAGATACGAAATTATAAGAAATAGATGTTTTTATAAAAGTTGAATACACATTCATACGAATCTAGACAGCTTGTAAAAGAATATTTGATATTAATACTCTTGATGTAAGTTATGTCTTATAGAAACATTGTCAAGTATTATTTACAGCAATTTTTTACTGCCATATACTTCTAGTAAATCTCTATAAAATTGAATAATTCTTTTCTTTTAAATTACATAAAAAAAAATTATTTTAGTTTCAAATCTATAATTTCTCGGCAACTTCTAACAATAAATTCTTATTTTCTATACAATCAATCTTTAAAATATTATGTTATTTTTATTATTAATTAATTAACTAATTTGTTTTTTAAATAAATATATAATATATAATAATTATGTACAGCTAACTAGTGTATTCCACACATGTATTCCTAACATTTTTATTTTACTGATACAGCTATACTCACATATAACAATAATTAAAATATTTTATTAATAGAAATTCTTACTCATAAAATGTTAACAATATTTTATACTTCTACAACAATATGATAATATATTATTGTACTCAATATTAAAAATAAACTATTTGTATAATTCTATAAATTTTTTTTAAATGTCTAAAAATTAAACAAACACAGCCGAGCCGATTATTAAGAAAAAAAAAATTATTTAATATTCGCCAAGCGTATATAACACGGAGAGAAAGATGTTTTTAATGAATAATACATATATCTAATTTAATTTAAACGTTTTCCCAGTTACCCATACACGCATAAACAAACACTGACAACGAAACGGGACGGATATGGAATGCTGAAACGCTGAAATACTGAAATACTCGCGTAGCTGTGAAAGCTTTCAACAACGTCGACAGACAGGTTTCCGCATCCATTGCGCTTGCGCCGTATAAATACGCTTAACCGGGTGTGAATTACCGCTTTTAATATGGAACAATAAATTCGGGTATAATTTTTATGTTTCGCTTTTAATTTCTCTAAGTTGACGTTGGCGACTAGCTATCACGTCTCCGAAAACAATGATTTCAGCAGTTGTTTTTTTGTGTGTAAATTGTACTAATGAACAAAAAATAAAAGAAAATGTTAATTTAATTAAAGTCATTTCAAGAATTTGTATGTTGTTACATTACAATAACAATTAGATTGTAAATTAGCAGATAAATTTAATAAACACATATACATACTTGAATACTTAACGTAAAATTTTCCATCTCTGAATGATCTTTTAATTCTGATAATTTTCTTTAATGTTATTATTTGGTCAGTTAAACAAAATAAACAAATTAAACCTAATGAATTGATGTTATTTATTTGATGCGAAAATGCAGAAAAATTTTAATATTTTATATAATTTTATTATTTGTAAATTTTCAATATTAATAATATTCTAATGTTGAGATTTTTCCTACAAATTTCAAAAGTTTGCATAGCTTAACAAGCCAATTCAATGACTAAATAAATTTTTGAAAAAATCTTAACATTAAGATATTTTCAATATTTGTTTTACAATCTTCTGAAACAACAATTGTTTTAATTATAAAATGCTAAAATTGTTTTTAGAACAAATACAAATTAACAAAATAGAAAAATATAAAATAACAAGTAAGGTTAATGACAATCTTATTCAGTATAAAAATAGGAATACATAACAATATTTAAACCCCCTTTCCACCCTTAACGTACGATATGATGTGCAGAAGTTGTAAAATTTTCTCTGCCTTTTTATGCAGGCTATTCCTGTATGATACGTTACATTTGTATGCATAGAAACATGTAGCATAAAAATGCAGAAAATTATGTATCGTGTCAAACGGCGCGGCATTTACACAATAAACTCGAGAATTTTAATTTTAATAACAGAAATGTTTAAAAATAATATAATCTAATATAAAATATTTAGATAAATATGTAAGTAAGCATCATTACAACATTGGACCACAACTACATTTATAAAAAAAAATGTTATTGTGAATAGTATGAGTATAAAAAAATCGAGTTTCGACGTACATCATCATGAAAAATTATATTGCATATACAGTAAATAAACAGAACATAGAGACAAGTTACTAGGTAATAAAATAAGTAACTAAATTATAAGCTTCTATATTATTATAAACACTTACTTATTTTGTTACCTAGTAACTTGTTTCTATATTCTATTTATTTACAGTATATATCATTTGTATAATTTTTCCTGATAATATACGTCGAAACGTCGATTTTTAAATATAAACAGAACTTAGTCCTAAAACCTTTTTATTTTAGTAATATTTAAAATTTGACTGTAGACATCGATATATACAAAAATAACTCATAATATGTTAAACAAACACAGCGAAAAAACAAAAAACAATGAAAAATAAAACACATAATTTTAATGACAAAGTTACTGAGTATGCAAATGGTTAGGCCACATTTAGTATAATAAATTGGTCGTAATTAATTATGACTTTAATTTATTACGGTTGTTTGTGCAAAATATGTTTAATATTCTCTATTTTCATTTATATAAATGCAATGTAGACATCCTAGTGCACTGTGTTTAAATATAACAATGAATTAAAATTGTATATTTAAATGCTGTAGATGAAAACTATTTATTTCACTCAAAAACTGTCAAATTGCACTTTAAATAAATAGTTATCACGCGTAATTTACTGGCTAATTATTTAATTCAATATATAATTATAAAATTATTAACGTAATTCAACATATGTATTTAAAAATCTATTTGATTTACTAGAGTATATAATTTGATTTAGTGTTGTAAGCTCTATTACAAAAAAATTATAGAATATTATAATAATTCTAAATATTGAACAAACTGTTTCAATATCAATTTAATTCAGTAATTTAAAATAAAATAGCTATTTCATCAAATTCGAAGTAGATGAGTAAATTTCATATATTTTAACATAATAAATAATCTTTCAGAATTCATTATATTAAATTAAAAAGGCTATAGAATTAAGTTATGTATAAATTTTAATTAAAAATCTACGTTTCGACGCACTTTATGTACATTATCATTAGAAAAAAATGATACAAATGACATATACAATAAATAAACAAATCATAAAAACAAGTTACTAGGTTACAAAATAAGTATATATAAATTATTAATTAAAGGAATTAACGATTGGAAACAGTGGGAAATCCAGGCCAGCCAGAATTGGCCAATGGCGTAACGGCACCTGTAAAGGATGATAGGGATACAAATATTCAATATACCAGATTCGAAGCAGATATTGTTATTAAGTCACCAAGCAATGAGTTTGACATGTATGATGTATGATGAAACGTCTGCGACGAGGATAGATCAATAAGTGCATACCACCCCAGATAATTCTATAAATTCAATGAATGAACAGTATTTGTGATTCTAATAAATGGCTTGTACTGTATTATTTTTCTATTATTATAACTGTACACCTACATTTAAGCATAAAATATTCAACATAAACAACGTTATTTATTTTATAATTTATAATTAATAATTTACTAAATATTTTAATTTTGCAAAGATATTATTTTTAAGTTAGTGTAATACAAAAATTGAAAGAAATTTTCATTTAATTTTTTTTTGGTTGTAAGCAATTTTCTTAAATTGAAAAATATAATGTAAGATGCTACAAAAATCTGAACAAAGAACATAAAATAAGTTATATAGTAAACATCTACAGTAAAGTTATACAATTTACTACTAGAGTTCGATAAAATTTGTAAAAATAAGCAAAGTTATTTTACGATATATTGTGAAAAAGATAACAATAACTTATAAAATATTTATAGTAAATTTGTGAAACGTATTGCAAATATTGTGAATGATAAATAAGTATATGTGTTTCAAATAATTTTAAAGTAAATGAATAAATTTGTTAAAAAAATATTAATTAAAAATTATCAATAATTGTTTATTAAATTTCAAACACGTTTGAAATTAAAATCTACATTGACTTTTTTGTAAACAATACAGAGTGTAAAACTTATAGTTGTTAATTTAGATTTTCAATTATTTTTTAATAAATAAATATTTCAAAGTGACTGTTTTACTGATTTGAATTTCATTTATAAATTAAAAATCGCACTACTTATTTCAAATTCAGTTGTAACTAATGCAATTTGTTACCGATATAAAATTTTTATTATCATTACTTCAAAATTACGATAACAATAAAAACTGATTTGCTTAACGAGTATAAAATAAAACATTTTTATTTTATAATAATAATAGTATCGCAGAAATCAATTTTTTAAGTAAAATTAATTTTCATTTCTATAGTAAATGGTTACGTAACATATGTTATGTACAGATTATTTTATTTTCTAAAGTAAACTTGTATTTTTGCAAAATGTTAGAATATTAAAATAAAACTACTTTAGTTTCAAGTTTTGTATTAATATTTATTTATAATCGACGTTTCGACGAAATCAACGTCCGTCTTCATCAAGAAAAATGATACAAATCATTTTTCCTAATAAAAAACGAATTTGAAACTAAAGTAGTTTTATTTTAATATAATGAATTCTGAAAGATTTTTTACTGTGTTAGAATATTACTTCAACTAAAGGTGGAATTCAAACAGACCTAAATGAAATTTTTCATTGCTGGAAAAAATATTCTCTTGGGCTACACGCTTGTTCAGAATATTACTATAAATTTCTTTTGCTTTATCAATTTGTAACTATTTGCGTTTGATATATTTTCCGATTTTATAAATAACTATAATTTTTATTTAAAAATTGTTTGGCATGTAGATGTGATATAATATCAGAAGGAGATAAAAGTTAATTAGATCATTATTAATTATAAAATAACTTGTTATATTTAACAGTTTTTTTGGTATTTTGCTATTATCGATGTCGCTCCTCAAAAACAAAATACATTTTACATCATAAATTTTTTTTACCGTAAAATTTCAAGATTTTCACTATAAAATATTATCAGAATCCTAACCAATCCAGCTCTGTTCGCCGACAAACATGGCCGCCTCCCTTCTGACTAGATCCAGTTGATCAGTGTATCCTCTTTCCGTGGACGCAATCAACAAGGCAATGCCTGTTACGTCATAAAAGCAGCTGTTGTTTTCATATGTGTGTACACATTTCATGCACATATATGTGTATATTCCATCCATAGTATATATTACGCATCCAGTAAAGTATAGCCATAGCCCCCTATATAAAGTAGCAAGCAATATATAGCCAAAATTGCATGCTATCGTAATATATATCTCGTCTGCTCCACTTTGCGCTGGATAACTGGAAATATGTCCAGTTAGTAGTAGGTTTCAGCACGTGCTGAAATGCTGAAACGGTCGTCTGCATGAAGAGAGCCAATGATGATGACGTCAGTTGTCAATCATCCAGTTTTATATTACGTTTTAAATTGAGAGATTTCGATGAAACAACTAACCAAAATGAGACATATTTTTATAAATAAATATTTACAGCCAGTTTCATAATAAACACTTTAATTAAAGCACTTAAAAAAAGCATTATTTTAAATTTTAACGGCATAATTATTATTGCTGTCAATAAAACGATACTTTTTTGTCAACTTTTCAAACTTCTAATACTAAAATTATTTGTTATTGTTAATAAAAGAATATATTTTGGTTACAGCACTTTTAGCTTTTATACGTATATACATTTGTTCACGGAAAATAGATTTCTTGTTAGATATTGAATATATCTATTTTTTAATTCTTATAATAATTAAAAAAATTTGCATGTTAAAATTCAAATATAACTAAAAACACTGAAAATTGTTTATAAATAATTTGTCTATGAAAATAAAAATAAATAAATAAAGCTTGTGTACTATTTTAGAGTTAAAATAATTTAAATTAAATTAACCGTAATTTGACTATTACACAAGATTTATTTTAAGCATGCTAACAAATGTTAATAATACGCTACATCGGAAGTCTTAAATCTGTCAAAACCTAATTAAATATGTGTTTCATTTTCATTTCAACAGACAAATGTTAGCTTTTAAGTTCAATGATTGTAAAATTTTAAAATGCAATATTTAATTTTACATTATAAAACAGTTTTCTATGATTTCAACTATACATCAAAACTAACATGATTTTAAAATTCCTGTTAATCAAATAATAATATTTGTACTAATATATAATTAGAAAATTTTATAAATTTGGTAAAATGTATTGACATCACTGGGATCCAAACCTGGGTTTCCGTCTGGTTATAACGTCTGCTTTCGCGGCAGATGTTATAACCACTAGACTACGAGCCCACAACGAAACATTTTTCCAAGTATAGTTTGTTTAACCAATATGGTAAATTAATTATTTTACTAAAAATTAACAAAGTTATATTATTTTTACAGAAAATTTATGTAAACCATCGTTTTGCTGAAATAATATGTAATTTTTTACTATGGTTTTCATGTAAAATAGCAACTTTTTTTTACAGTGTATTTCTATTTTGTTTATGACTTTATAAACATTTTTCGATAACTAATAATAGTGTATACAAGTAAATTCTATTTTCCAAACCGAAACAAAAACGTAACGTTATATCTTAAAGCGTTCCCTTCAATATTTTTTTTGCTCGACGTTCGTACGTTCAATTTGCATGTAAACAGGCTACCGATTTTTTTCCCTTTTTTATAAAAAACCTTGGGGGATTTCAGAATGGTGTGTGTGTGTGTGTGTGTGTGGGATGCTTTTCAGCCTGCCTCTCTTCAGGGAAACTTTTCTTTGTGGAATATTTTGAGTTATTGGAAAAATTTTACGTTTTTGGTTTTGATATATATTTAAATTTTATTTGAAAGGTTAAACTGCTGGAAAACGCCACAAATATATTATATCTAAAAGAAGACATGATCTGCTGATAGGCTGTTTTTATTGATCTTGACATTTGATTGAGTCAATAAGTAACATAATTTTTTAGGTTTTTGTAATTCTTTTCATATTTTAAAATTATTATTTTATCTGCCATATATATATATATATATATATATATATATATATATATATATATATATATATATATATATATCATAAATTAACATAGTAAATAAAAATTCAGAACTCATTAAGTACATGAAAATAGTTGTAGTTCTGTATTAATATTTGACGAACTCAATGTACGTCTTCATCAGGAAAAAAAGATACAAATGATATTTACAATAAATAAATAGAACATAAAAACAAGTTACTAGGTAACAAAATAAGTAACTAGATTATAAAATTTATAAATTTTTAATAAAAGGTAGTCAAATTTTCTTTATAAATTTCTTTTGCTTCTCTTATCAATCTACTGTTAATATTAATGGGTCTTGCAATTATTACAGTATCTTTGAATTTTAAATAAAGATTTTCTAATGCATATTGTGCAATAGCAGATTTATCTAAACCACCCAGATTGCACAATATTCGTTAGAAAAATGCCAATAGGCTTCTACAGTTATAGCTCAATGTTTGCTGATTTTTTTTTAAATAAAAAATTTAAAAGAATTCTTTTATGTAACATAGTGTTTTATGAGTTGTAATAAATACAATTAAATAAAAGGAATGGCTGAAGATTGTGATGACAAGCTTCTAACCAACTTTAAGGTTGCAAACAGAAGAAGAAGAAAAAAAATGTTTAAAATAAAAAAGTTTAGGTTCAAGTTTTCTTTAATTCTATATTAAAATTTGATGTTCATTTACTAGTACTTTAAATGTTTCGAGAAATGAAAAAATTATATCTGCATTAAATTTTTAATGAAATATGTTATTTAACAAACATACACACACAATCACGCCATGTACCCAAAATAGTGTGGCACGAAGTCTTTTCATTATCCCGAAATCAGTTTCCTCCAAACATCCCTATCCAAACAAGCAACTTTAGCTTCATCCACATTTATAATTTCCCTCATACATGCTCTCCTATTCCTACTACTTGAAAACTTCTGCTCACGCAAAACACTCTCAGTCACACCATTTCAACTACTCATCGGACGTCCTTACAAACGTATAGCTTCAAAATCATTCATGTAAATAATAATATAATACAATATTTTCAAATATAAATTGATACTATATATAAGTCTGCAATCGGCTGCATATAAAGCCATCTGAGAATATCTTTGTTTCAATTTAGGTCAGCAAATAAAGAAAAATGACAGCTGAAATTTCAACTGAATCCTAGCAACAAAAAAACTGGGAACTTTTTAAAATATTGCAGTTTCAATTCAAAATCAGAACAAGTTTCTCTGTTATAAAACGCATCTGATATTTTGTGCGCTTGGCGTACAATTCTTTGCTCTCTTTACAAAGAATATCTGTGGAAGATCATAAATAAAACCTAAAGCAAAAGCTCGCTGACTTTTCACCGAATCGGAAATTTATTAACTGAATGCATGGAAACAAAACGTTCGCCGCGAACAAACAGATATTTCTGTTCCGGAGTTTTTTTTTTTTTTGTGCGTCTGACAAATACACACGGACACAAAACTGCTGAAATGCTTGTTATTTTGAAGCGCTGTTGAAAAGTATTGACAAAAGAATGATGTTTTCATTTGTTTTAGGTCAGCGTATACATAGCATACGATAATTGATTTATGTTAGCCTGTTTTTTTCTTTGTTTTCTACTTTGGAAATAAACTCATTTTATTTTTAATTGAAAAATTTGTCAAAACTAAAATAGAACATATTTATGATCTTTTTTTTTTCATAATTTAATAAATAAAAATGTAAACGAAATTAGTCTATTTTAATTTTAAATTAACGCACACCTAACACGAATAATTTAGTTAATACAAATTTAATAAAACGTAACGTAATATTATTATTACTATTAGACTCAACCAAGTGCCTATATATAGAAATCATTTAAAAAATAAGTAATATAAAACACAACTCTTTATTCCAATTTACAGTACCCATGTTTAATAGTTGCACAAATTTTATCAAGAAACATGGAAATTACACATAAAAATGCAAATTTTATTTCGTTTTAATATTATTTTTACTTGATCTATTAAAATTTGGCTTCTTTTAATTAATAATTTATAAATTTTATAATGTAGTTACTTTTGTTGTTAGCTAGTATAGCTTGTTTCTTTGTTCTGTTTATTTATTTATGTATGTCATTTGTATAATTTTTCCTGGTGATGATGTACGTAGAGTACGTCAAAACGATAATTTTTAATTAAAATTAATACAGAACTAAATCCTACAGCCTTTTATTTTAATATAATGAGTTCTGAAAGATTTTCTACCATATTAAAAGAAATTACATTATTTTTATAGAAATATTTGCTCCTTTCAAATTTAAACTATCCATATCCAATAACTTACATTGAAAACAAAAAAAGTATATAACAAAAAGACCGAGTAACATATTGTACAAATTTGCGCATGCTGTGCGGTGTTTCTATGTGACCGTAACGCCATTGCTGCTGTATTCCCTTCTTCAGAAATTTGAAAAACTTTTTCGCGCGACACAACCCGACAAAATACACCCGAACAAAAATAAAATAAACGATAATAAAACTGCTTTTAGTTCGATGTCAAATTCTTCCGCGTTTCGAATGGGACACGTCTCCCACGAAATTCTATTGTGTTGTGCAACACGGCTCCGTTCCTCGTAACTCCACCACCCCATCCCAAGCTAGCCTGAATGCTCTACAAAAGGGCCACTGAACAATGGACCCCCTTTGCTGTTGCTGGCGCTTTTGGTTGGGCTACGACGACGCACCCTGAATAAAGAAGTAAACGTAGGTACCAACGCGCTACGCTGTCTATATCTACTGACGCGTATCTATAAAGAGCGTTCGTTTGGTTATAGGATATCGGGGTGGTTGAAAGCTTATAAAAGAGGGCCTTTTTTCTTCAGGGTACAGCAAATGTGCATTTGGCTAGAAGATAAGAAATACTTTTGGCTAATTAAATTTGGATACAGGTGATATATATTATTACTGCACTTATTTCAATAGTAGTTTGTTTTTATTTTCTTAAGCAAAAAAATAATGTTTTTGTGAAAAATTTAGATTTCTATATTTAAACCAAAATACAAAAATCAAAATTTAAAATCATATACATATACAGGCTGATTTCATACAATGTGAGTTAAATAAGACAAAATGCTACAAATTACAAAAATTATTCATAGTTATTTATTATTATTCATAAATATAAATGAAAACTTGAATTTTAATATTTATAATTCATCATTTAATATCAGAATATTTTTTTGTAAGAATAATTCAACTAAAAAAAGACACCTAAGTACATATATCTAACATAATTAATAAATTTTTATTTGAAAAATATAAAAACAAAAGTAAACTTGTATCATAAATCTTGCGATAAAATAATTCCAGCTCTGTATTGTATAGAATTTATATTTGTATATATGCGTAAATTTAAGAGGCCTTACAAACTAGCGTATATGTACACTAGAAATCCGATATGTAATCAATTGTATAGACCTTATAACCGTGGTTATATCCAACAGATTGTTTTAATTGTTAGATTTACTAAAGTTTAAACTTTTACAAATTTTGAAACACACAAATTTATAAACTAAATCATATTTCAACAATACTATATTCAATTGTCAAATTAACATTAGTTTTAAAAAAGAATTTAAAGTTGAATTACAAATTATTCCGGGTTATGGAAATTCTGTAGTAGCATAAACAAATGTAAGATCAAAATATAATACAAATACATAATGTTTATTAGTCCAGTCAATCTAGACCAAAAATTAGCAAATAGAGGAACTAAAAATACTAGTTCCAATTTTTTCAGGAATGTGTAGGGGGGGGTCCCCTGAACAAGAGAAAATAAAGTCCCTCCAAATCCCGGTGCCGCTGGGGGGCGGGGGGAGCTTTAAAGGTTCCATTTTTCAGTTTTTCGCTTATAACTCTAAAACGGTGCGTTGCAGTAAAAAAGTTCTTCAGTATAAAATGAAAGCTTATTAAATTTGCTACAAGTTTGGTTATATACATTTTTACGAAGAACTAGACCGTTTTTGTGCTACCGGCTCCGGAAAAGTGTTAATTTTCAAAAAAATTGTTTTTCACTCATGTTTTTCGTATATTTTTGTCTTCTAATTCCTCACTCGTTCATTTTAAGGCAAAATTGTTACATAAAAAACTTCTACAGCATTAAATTCCCTACAAGAATATATATCATATGTTAATTTATATTAAACATGTTGCAACTTACAGAACTTTTAAGATTTCAACGAAAAAATCTTGAATTCAATTTTATTGTACAATGTTGAGATTGACACAAGTAAAATGTAATTATTATCATATTATATATATAAATATATATATACATATATATATATATATATATATATATATATATATATAGTAAAATATGAGTTGCTACCGTGATAATATGACAATATGACTTTCCTGACATACCGTAATCCCATTAATAAATTTTACAAATATATATATATATATATATATATATATATATATAATATATATATTTATATTTTAAACAGACTAATCTTTTGTGAACATATAATAATTATATAATATAATATTATTTTAGGGAAAAATCGTCACAATAAAACTTGTGCAGCATCAAATTCCGTACAGTCCGAACAGCTTCTAATTATCACGTTCTAAATTACAGTAAAAAGCAATACAAAATAACAGTATGTCAAAAACATAATATGATTTTTTATCATATTTTATCGCAGTTTCACTAAATAATTGTTACCAACCACCAAATTTAACAGTTACAAATGTTAATTTGAGGGCGGTCGGACAGAATACGTATCATATGAAATGTTTAGTCTTTAGCGTGTCTGTCTGTGCTTATAGTGGTGTGTCGATGCTCCTCTATTTATTACCTATATTTAAATATATATACACTATATCTCATATACTATATATCATACTATACTAAAAATCATACTAATTTCTGTAAGTAAATTATTACCAATTTTTTTTCATTGATATTACATTTTGCTATTAAGCCTATAATACACAATAAAGTTTTTCTGTACAGAAAATCTGTAAAGCGTTTCTGTACAGTTTTGCTTTGCAGAATAAAATGGATGAAATTTATATGTATTCCACGATACATATTGACTGTGAAAAAAAATCTAGCTAGGCACATGTGCATTTAATTATTTTAAACTGTCAGCAATCTATCAAAATTAATAATTTGGTTATGTATGTATGAAACATGGAAAATCATTTAGGAAATTAATCTCTCTAATTGTCAAATGTATATATGTTTCTCCAGCATCTCCTCCTAAACCCCTAAACTTTAATTGGTTCATTCCCTATTTGAGAATAGGCAAGTTTCATTTTTCTACGAAGTAGCAGTTATTGGTGAAGACATAGATCTTCTTATCCTGCTAGTGGCTCTGACGCCATCAAACGTGAATATCCGTTTCATTAAACCAGGCAGAGGTCCTTGAGGAAGACATCGACGAGAATATCGATGAGGATATCGACGACGAGATCATTCAAACAAACTAATCTTTTGTATATATATTAATGATATTATATTATATAATTATTATATGTTCACAAAAGATTAGTCTGTTTAAAATATATATATCTGTACCTGAGAGGTAAACAGTCGTAACTCCATTTTTGTCATTTTGATACAGTAGACGCGAAAAACGAAAAATTAGATAGTTTTTTGATGTTTATGTCGGCATAAGTTAACTAACAATACTATAAGAAGTGCTTATAGTATTGTTAGTTAACTTATGTCGACATAAACATCAAAAAACTATCTAATTTTTCGTTTTTCGCGTCTGCTGTATAAAAATGAGAAAAATGGAGTTACGACTGTTTACCTCTCAGGTACAGATATATATATATATATATATATATATATATATATATATATATATATATATATATATGATAGTAATTACATTTTACTTGTGTAAATTACAACATTTTTGTGTACAATAAAATTGAATTCTTTTGAATTAGGTTTTAGCGCTTTCATTTACCAGTACCACACCCCTTTTAAAACAGTATATATATATATATATATATATATATATATATATATATATAATATGATAATAATTACATTTTACTTGTGTCAATCTCAACATTGTACAATAAAATTGAATTCAAGATTTTTTTGTTGAAATTTTAAAAGTTCTGTAACTTGCGACATGTTCAATATAAATTAACATATGATATATATTCTTGTAGGGAATTTAATGTTGTAAAAGTTTTTTTGTAACAATTTTGCCTTAAAATGAACGAGTGAGGAATTAGAAGACAAAAATATACGAAAAACATGAGTGAAAAACAATTTTTTTGAAAATTAACACTTTTCCGGAGCCGGTAGCACAAAAACGGTCTAGTTTTTCGTAAAAATGTATATAATTAAACTTGTAGCAAATTTAATAAGCTTTCATTTTGTACTGAAAAACTTTTTTACTGCAACGCACCGTTTTCGAGTTATAAGCGAAAAACTGAAAAATGGAACCTTTAAAGCCCCCCCCGCCCCCCAGCGGCACCGGGATTTGGAGGGACTTTATTTTCTCTTGTTCAGGGGACCCCCCCCCTACACATTCCTGAAAAAATTGGAACTAGTATTTTTAGTTCCTCTATTTTTCCTATTTTGACTGGACTATATACATATATAAAAAAATGTAAATATTCCATATATTGCCCATGTTAAAAATTAGTAAACAAAACTACTTTCAATATTTAATATTTTAAATTTCATATTACAAATTAAATTTTTTAATTTAAAGTAAAAAAAAGATGAACAATGAAATATTTTATTTATATTTTATGCAGACAAGAAATATTTTTCATATATCTCCCTCTTCCCATTTTTTATATATATAAGGATTACCGTTATGCAAAGTCATCGATAAAGTTCTTTCGGCTTTATGTTGTCTATTCTTATATTCTTTTTGAAGCGTATCACTTATCTTCTTTCGTTCCGCTTCATTCTCAGTCTGCAATATTCCTGGGTCAATGGTCAAACATTCCCTTTTCGTATACGATGTATTTCTTTTCGGGTCTTACTTATTTATGATTTTCTGTTCTTTGCGAAAGTGACAGTTTTATATTCTACGATTTACAATATAACCAATTAAAGTGTATCGTATACTCGTACATAAACCTATTCAAAATATATGCATTTATTATATATACTATTGTTTTTGTAAATAAAAATTGAAAAAATATTAAATGAATAAGAGAAAATTAAACGAAAGAATTTCATTAACTACCTTTTTCATTACTTCTTAAATATCTTTACTCATGATTATTTGTATTTTTTCTGGGTATTTGCAATTAACATGTTAAATATCTCTAAAAATAACAATTTCAAAGATTTTATGTAATGATAAAAAATACTCAAAGTCATGGATAGTCATCGAATATTTTTTATAAGCAACTCAACAATTATACTGCGAGACGTCGCAGTATTTATCTCGTTTAGATTTCAAATTATCGGTATTGGAAGTTTTAAGTGAAACATTTTGAATAATTTGAAAACAACATTGTTTTGTGTAATTTTTTTTCTACATTTTGTTTTTAAACTCATTTATTTTTCATTGAAAATTAAAAATAGTTAATTATCAACTTTACAATCTAATTGAAACAACAATAATGAAACAGGCTGCAAATTTTAAATTTATGCAAATAAATTTCATTCCGTTCTTATCCACTACCAACACAAATTCATCAAGAAAAAAAAAATCAATACATATTCAACACGTTTTTTCAGCCGACGAAAAACTTGTATTCCGATTACGTATCTAAACATCAACCCAATCCGAAAATTTCCATTTTGATTAATTAAATCCCGACGCAAAAAAACCTAGCAAGTTCCGGACCTAATTTCAGTCGGTCGCTACCCAAATCGGCCGAAGCAATCGCGAGCAAAACGGATTCGCTGATAGTTATCTATCGCTGTGAAATCTCCCGTACCCCTCTCTCCTCTAAATCTCCAATGAGGCCGTCGGGACGGCAGGCGCCGTTTTCCGCGCGGAAAGAGTTTTCTTTCAAAAACTACGTATCTGCATCATTTATCAAAGTCAATTTGATAAAACCTTACGTACTGTCAGACAAAAATTTCCTCTCGCTGAAAATTCGTTGCTATTTACAAATGAACAGTTTTCTTGCATACTAATCAACGAAGATTCGAGGATTTTTAGTCTAGACGATGAAATGTACATTCCGGAACAGAAATTCGAGTTATTGTACGATACAGTCAATGATAAAATTAATGAATGTTTTTTTTTTTGTGTTAAGGACGTTGCTGTGTTTTTTACTGTCGTATTAAATAAATAATAGGGTAATTTGTATTCGAGACGAAAACTTTCTTTAAGGACTCGACCTGGAATAGCATCTAAAAGTCGTGGACGGTCTCTCAAAATATTTTCGCTTAATTATTACTTATTAGTAGAACAGTGCGACTATTTTGCAAAATATAATTAAAGGTTTTTATCCTTATATTTTGTATTTAATTATATACATTTTATTATTCATAAAACTTATTAAATTCATCAAATAAACAAATGATTTTAAAGAATTTTTTAGAAAATAAACAAAATTAACAGCAATACATATAGCTTAGCATTTTTCCTAGTTATTATTCTAAACTAATATTTTAAATTATTATAAAAAAAATAACAAATAAATAATTATTTTAATAACTAAAAATTTTAAAAATTACTATTATCATTCTTAATATCATGCTACTATTTATGACTTTCTTAAATAATAATAATAATATATTTTTTTATAATCTATAGTTACTTATTTTGTTACCTAGTAATTTTCTATGTTTCTATGTTCTGTTTATTTACTGTATATAATTCTATATATCATTTGTGTCTTTGTTCCTGCTGAAAATGTACGTAGAGTACGTGAAAACGTCGTTTATTAATAAAAATTAATACAAAACTGAATCCTAAAACCGTTTTGTTTTAAAAATAATATGTCATTCAAAATATATATCAAAACCATGTTTAATTAAAATTCCGTTAAAAAAAGATATAAACTTGATTTATAAAATATAAAAACATATTTAAAATTATATATTTTGAAAAAAAAAAAAACGATAGTTGATGTTTGTGTTTGTATGTTAAAATTTTTAATCGTACTAAAACTAAATATAATTTAATTTAATAAGGCATTTTGTATTCCAACTAAAATTATTTTAAATTTAGAAAAATTAATCTGTTTTGTTTTATCTTCTAATAACATACTTTAAAAGTATTCTTACAATTTTCTTTTTTAAATTTCCACCCATTTTTCACTAGAAATATATAAATGTAATCAGTACTTTTCCATTTTTTCAATTTTTGGATTAAAGCCAACTAAACGACGTCATACTTGAAGCAGATCGTTCACAATTCGTCATTGAATCATATCTTATCTTAAACATCGCTAAAAGATTATTCTTCAGCATTAATAAGGTTTATTAGTTTTCCACAATAAAATAATTTAAAAAAATAAAATTTTTAAATATGAGAAAATTTGCGAATGCTGAGATATTTTAATTTCAATAGTCTGTAATAATTATATTTTAATGTAAATGAACTAGTTTTTATTACAATGCTACTTCCACATAGTTTTTCGCATAATTTAAACGTTGAAATTTATGTAAATTTTATGACA
This sequence comes from Clivina fossor, assembly GCA_963966155.1. Taxonomy (NCBI): domain Eukaryota; kingdom Metazoa; phylum Arthropoda; class Insecta; order Coleoptera; family Carabidae; genus Clivina; species Clivina fossor. Next base: position 7,013,186 of record OZ014564.1, on the reverse strand, counting down.
CAGTTTGAAAATTTCTAACAAAGTTTTTATTACTTCATTGATTTACGATTTCTTACTTATAATTTGCATTATTCTAATCGGCTGTAACACCATTAACTTTAATACATTTACCAACAATAATTCATAAATTTCTTTATTTGTGAAAATACAAACTCAGTTGGATTATTGAACACAGTAATATGTTATTTATTGAGTTTCCTTTTTTAGAATTTTTATATGTTAATGTCATAGTTACTTATAAATTATATCTCAATAGCAAAACATGTATTTCAGTTAAAATACAAGATGATTATTTTTTTTATACACTTTGAAAATCTGCATGTAATGCATTCAAATCCGAGCTAGTAAAAACAAACTGTTGTCTAACAAATCTTTATAGTTTTACAAAACCAAATCAACAATTTTGTCATCTTATATTTAAAATTTTCAGATATATTATTACTTAATTAATAACTGTCTTCAAGCGAATTTATTGATCGGTCAGTTGATAACTTAACAAGAGAATTAATTTACAAAACGTTTAATAATGCTTTATGCGATTGGTCCTAAAGTTTTTAATAAACATGCATATTTATAAATTTAAATAAAAATAATATATGTATTATAAGATATATACATACACAATCACGCTATGTACCCATGAGGGTGTGTCACACTCTATCTACTGTTATGTTTTTGTTTTTATTTTTTTATTTAGGTAAATTTATGTTTATTATTGATGTATTTTCTATTCTCGTTATTCATTTTAATAAAAAAAAAAGAATTTATGTTTCCTGAACTTATTTTACCTTAGATTTCTTCTCACAGTTAGAGTCGAAAAAATGCCGAGCAACTATAGTTCTGTTTGCTTCGTAAACAATCTATAACATTCAGTTGCATTATATGCTATTCCACTACAATCGCTAAGAGAATTGGATCTCTGGAATGCGTATATAGCGTACTTGGTACATCCGTATCCGCATATATACAGGCATTCGCCCATATAGGGGTCGCTTACACACCGACATAAACCTGTATTTTATGACTTAATGTTTAAAACTGGCTTTACAAGGCGCAAGACCACACACTACCACCATCATATCGCCATAGTCATGGCCGTGGCGTTCTCGGTACAGTTTCCCTATCTCCGACGAAAGATACAACTTTCCAGCATTAGCATACACAGTGCTGCCATCAACGGACGCTTCCAGAAATTAATTAGTCAGCGAGAGGCTGGCGAGAGTGCACCCGCACTATAATGAAGTTTAGAATTACTGAAAATTAGCTTTATTTATGTGTTTCATAGCATAACCCCCCCCCCCCCCCATTTACCATCAAACTTGATGTTTTCGTTTGCTGTTTCAATTGTTCAAATGGTATGCTTTTTAATGCAGTTTAATGGCAAAATGGTTTTTATAAACCACATTTTTTTTGAAACGTAAAATGTTTATGTTATGTAAGAAAATTTAAATAATGAAAAAGTTTTAATGAAAGATATAAACGTATATATATATATATATATATATATATATATATATATATATATATAAATCTTTGTAGATGGCGCTGCAAATGCATTTCGCGCAATATCAACAAAATTTGATATCTGCGATTGCAGCATCATCTACAAAGATCCTAAAAAAAATATTTTGATTAAACTTTCAAAGATATTAACTTAAAATCTTAATTTGTAATGAAAATGGTGGTTCTCATTTAAGTTTTTAAAGCTGCCCTCCCACCCGTAGTCGTAAATGAAATTAATATATTTTTTCTGGAGAATCAAAATCTACAATAAAAAATAGGTATTCCAATTTAAGATTTCAAAGTAAACCTCCAGCCCCCTTTTTGAGGGAGGCAGAGGCGTTCTAATTTTAGCACGACTGAATGGTCCTCCCAAAAAATATTATCTTTTTACTGTGAAGTTTTTTCGTACGACGCTTATTTTTCGAGATATTTCGATGTCTTTACTTAAATCAACCACCTAGTATATATAAGAATTTTGTCTATATATATATATATATATATATATATATATATATATATATATATATATATATATATATATACGTATGTGTTCTAATATAAATAATTTCACTGTTTTAGCCTCATTTCCTGTGGAATAACTGCTATATATAATAAAGTAAATAAATTACAATACAATGTCTAAAGCAGAAAATATTCCGTAAATCACTAAAAGCGTAATTGAACTGTTGATAATTTTAATACATCAAGTTTCGAATCTAAAGCACACTTGATAAATTACAAACCAATTTACACGTAATATGCAATCAAATTAAACCATCTGCTAATTTCAACACTTACTTAAATTACTTAATTAGTTTGTGTGTATTTATGTATAATTTTATAGTAAAGCTAAGCTAGTTCGTTTGCAATTAATTTCACACAGATATTAAGAGAGCGAAGACATACACCAACATTAACACAAATCATTTCTTATCTCTTAGCGTGTAAGTAGTGGAAAATACTTAAAGTAAGACTTAATTTTTAATTACATTATTAAACGGAAAAATTATTACTCTGTCAAAACAAGCACTTTTTATTTATTGCTATAGCAAATACGCGTCTACAAGAAAATTTATAAACACCATAATTTAGAATTTAATTTTAACATTTCTTAAACTCCAAGTAATTGCATACGCAATTTTATTTTCATATATCTGTATATTTTTAAATAAAATTAAATGTTTCTAACTATTTTGCATTCTTCAAACTATTGCAATAAAAGTTAAACAATTATTACGTGTAAATCAAATTTTATTTTATTACTTATTCTTTTATTTAACAATTTAAAATTTCTATTCATTTTAATAAGTACTTATTATTGTATTATTTAAAAAAAATATGTTTTAGGTTTATTTTTATATTATATTTTAGTATTTTTGTTTGTCTACTTTTCCAGCATTTTTATTGATCACAAAATACAAGGTAATTCTATTGTAATTTAATGTCTGAATGTTTTTTAAAAGATCACATATAGTATAAACCTGTGTAGCAGCCAATAGACCGAATAGCTAGACTATAAGGTGGTACAAAGTACAATCAGTGTAGCAAGCATACTTTATTTTTATTGTAATCGATCACTGAGAGCTAACAATATACTAAGTAAGGCGGATACATGCTCAGTTTATTGTACAGTATTAACTACACAGGCCGAAATTACACAGTTATTTTGTAACGTATGTGTGAGGTTCAGTCCAAAATTTTGCCCTGAGTATGTAGTGAGTGTAATCTGTTGCCGGTAAATTTCTTTTTAATTGTGCAGTTAATACTGCGCAGTAAAAACTGAGTTAAAACTGAGCGTGTGTGGCCTAAACTTATCCTGACCTTATGTTTATGCCCAGTATACGAGTACCTACACATGCACAGTTCTGTTATATAAGAGAGCTTTATTTATATTTGTATAGTATAGTATATAGTTTTATGTATATTTTGGTAGGCTATTTCACAGTGTACTCAATTGTATTTGATTGTATTTTAAAAAAAATTATATTAATATATAGAATTTGATATTTACCACAAAACAACAAATTATATAAATCCCAATCAATAAAATTTTTAACAAATAACTTACAAATTAATCTATTTGATTTTACTAATCTGAAAATCTAAAAATCTAACATTTATTATTATTTAATAAAATTGGCAATAAAGCTAGAGTTGCTTGTCTGGATTTCGGGATAATGGAAGGAGTTTGTACCACACCTTTGGGTACATGGCGTGATATATGTATAAATTACAATTTTATGTTAAAATTTATTTTACGTCAAATTAAAATTATTTATATTTATTCAGATTCTTATTAAAAATAAATCGATTGTAATTATAATTTATGCTAATTTGTATGTTTACTTATTTGAATTTTATATAACTTTATAGTTAATACAAACTCATACATAATACGTAATTGTGTTTAACTTTAAACTTTAACATATTTCAACATTAAAAAATATATTTTACTGAAAATTTTTATAAGAAATATAACAAACATTATAAGTTAATGTCTACTAAAATATAAAACAGCGTATATATAGGAAGTAGGAGTGAAATTGGTTGTACACATTGAAGCTAATCCTGCAAAGGCCATAGAAGTTAATGGACCATCTCGGTCTACAGCCTACAGAGGATTAATAAGGGTAGATAGGACATAATTACGTCTCTCAATTTCTCCAGGACATGCAAATGACCGTTGCTGCGCGCCCATTTTACATCAAACCCTCTAAATATTCTCAATCTTCTATCCTTCAGATAACTGTCAGAATAATAATTGCGATAAATAAACGGATATATTTCTAAATGTTCATTCAGTGTTTAATAGTTTGCGTATATAAAATATATATATTTCAAATGGTTTAAATTTAAATAATATAACTCTATTTATTTTGCAAAAGATTTATGCTCATTTTTTTTTGCAAAAATTTAAAAATGGTTTTAAAAGTACATATTTTAGATATTTCTCAATAATTTTTATTGAAGTTGTTGTGCATTATCTGATACACCAATTCTAAAAGAACTCCTGAAACATGATTCAATTAATAGTACTGATTATACCTTTGACATTTAAATCTTTTTTTAACAAAATAAAACAATACATTATTTGTTTAGTAATTTATATTTTTGTTAAAAGCAATAGTTTTTAACATACTGATTATTGCATCTATTCAAAATCAGTTTTCCTAATTTTTAATTTGAATATGAGTGTATGATATGTTAAAGATATTGGCTGGTACCAGAAACTCAGTTTTTGGGTGTTTTAATTAATTTGTTTAGTTCTGTTTTTATAAACCGGTATTAGTTAAATCCGGTTTTAAATCTAAGCTTATAGTATCCAGCATTGAGTCTCTAGTCTCATTTTGCCTGCCGTTTTAATTTTAGTTTTAAACACAAGCACAAGAATTTAACCAATCCAAACACATTTTTAGTTTTTTCATCAAGTGTTTGGATTTGTCAAATTCATTTGCTTGTGCGTAAAACTAAAATTAACCCGCAAACTGAATGAGGCTATATAGTTTTATTCGCAATTTTATTTGCATTACTGCAGTGGAATTAAAAATAATTCCAAATACTAATGGGTCATTAGCATGTACCAAATTAGTCGACCGATTAAACTAGTACATGATACGACCCAATATTTTTATTTAAATTGTATTACACTAACTATTAGGTATACAAATAAGTCTCCGCCGTTTTCTATCAAAAATTATTAATTTATTGTGCAGGAACCGTACATTACTTTTTATTCAAAGTATTGTCCATCACTAGCCACTACTTTTTCACATCTTTCTGGCAGCATTCGAATACCACATCGAAAAAATTATTTATCTTTTGAGGCTATCCACGAATCGACCCAATTTTTAGTATCTTCATATGATGTAAAGCGCTGCTTAGACAGGCCATGTGCCATCGACCGAAACAAGTGATAATCTTAAGAAGCAATGTCTGGTGAATACAGCGGGTGGGGTAGGACTTCCAAATTAAGTGTTTCCAATTAGGTTTTGACCGGCGCCGCAAAATGCGGACGAGCATTATCATGTTGAAAAATATTTTTTTTTTATTTTTTTAACAATTTTAAACGATGCAAAATTGCTTGTCTAGTCACTCCTAATGTAAGTGCAAGTTCTTCTTGCGTTTGGCATGAATCTTCCTCCAATTCCGTGTCTTCGGCCTCTTTCGGCCTTCCACTACGTTCTTTGTCTTCCACGTCAAACTCACCGTTTTTAAATTTTTAAAACCAGTCATGACAACTTCTTTCACTTAAAGCAGTCTCACCATAAGCAATCTATGCGACTCAGCTGCAGATTTCTTCAAATTAAAGAAGTAAATCAAAAGTTCCCGCAAATGACGCTTATTCGGAACAAAACTTGATATGTTTGCACACAAAAAATTATGTGATGCTGATACAGAGTCACTAATACTTTAACGTAATATTGTTACCAGATGTCCAAACTTACCATATTACGTTTTACATCTGACAATTTCAACATAATTTACTGGTGGGGCCATATTTTGACAAACGGCGGAGACTTATTTGTACACCTAATATAATTTCACATTAAACACAATCATAAAAGAGTGTTATTAGATAACTTTGCAAATTTACAATAATATATTGAAGAAATAAATTAAATAGCACTAAATCAAAATCAAATTCTTCAAGCATGTTTTCTTAGGTTTACGAAGGTCTTTAGAATATCAAAATGTTGCTCTATAAGTAATTCTTATTTCATTAGATTAAAAAAACATTTTTAAATATAATAAAGAAAAACATTTTTTTTAATATCAGAACCCAATATACCTAAAAAATAGAGAAATACTATCTAATAAAAATTCATACAATTTTTGTTTTCAATCATTTGTCATTCAACGCAAATTTAACACACATTGTCCAAAAACAATTTACTATAACTCTCATTATAATTTATGTGTTCTGTATAATCAAAAAGTTAAAAAAAAGTTAGGTGAAATTGTCCGTCGGGACGGGCATCGGTATATCGTCCGAAAGTATCTCACGTTCAGACGCTGTTCTTGGTTCGGTTGGTTTGGTACTGGTAACGCGTTGTCATTAATCTTTGGCACGAGACTGTTGCGTTAGGTCAGTGTGCTTGTTGTTGCTTTATATACCTTAACGTTTTAACACGCAGACAGTGTATTGCGCTGTGTCATGGCATTGCTACAAAACTGCGATACTGGTCAAACAATGTTATGCAGCCTGACTTTTCTAGGTTACTTGGTGCACTTGCACTTGTAAACGGTTCGAAGAAAGAAAGTTGATCGCAAAGCTTATACATACTTATTGTATTACATATATTGTTTAGTATATGTATTAACATATATTAATATCGCAGTTAAAATGATAAATTTTCGAATATACCGTTATCATTGTCATTACCAATATCATTTAGAATTAAAATGGGATAGCCCAAGTGTAGTTGAATTATGATTAGGAAATTGTAATAGTTTATTAAAATCAATAAAAGCCAAAACTATACTGTTCAGAAAATATCATTTATCGGTTTCAAATATTTAATATTCATTGTCAAATCGAACCAGGAGACTACAAGAAAACAGAATCTATTCTGTTTCCTTCTAGTCTCCCGATTCGATCTAATGATGAATATTAAATATTTGAAACCGGTAAACCAGCTTCGGCTTTTATTGGTATTAATAAACCCTTATACGTTTCTTCATCATTTGTCATTTAGATTTAAGTTTAGAATTATCTTTAAAATCAAAAAATGTAAAGTTATAAAGTTGGTATACCAGGTGTTCTATTTAGGTTGCAATTTTGAAGAATTTTAAAAATCATATGAACAACATGTTTTTTTGTAACTGAAATATTATTTTGGTACATTATTCATTGTAAGAAAAATCCATACATCATTGGATATGAGCAAAAACTAATGAAATTTACTATTTTCATTTGATATATATATATATATATATATGTTTTTATTTGTACATAACTTTAAGTTCAACGTCTTTCGACGTTTTACCACTTTTAAGTTACAATAACCAATTTTATTTTTTATAAACGCTACAATTAATTTTGTCCGTTTAACATTTCTTTTATTTTAATGACAATATAAATATATTTTAGCTAGGTTTCTATAATTGTTTTTCTATCATTGAGCACAATTTAGAGTAAGTATTTATTTCTATATCATATATTTCTGTATAAATTATTTCTATAATTTTTTTTTTATATATTGTTGAAATTTATTAAATTATTATTTATTGTTATTATTTTTGTAAATATAAATAAAATAACGATAATTCGAAGTTTCCAATTTACAGTTTAGTTACAAGTTTACTTTTTCAATTTCTTGTTTTTGAAAGTTTTTTCGATTTCCTTATACAAATATGATATATGACGTTCTTAATTTATTTAATTTTCTTTGTCCTTAAATTAGAATAAAATAGGTAACTATAAATAAATATATTTTTTAAATATTACGACTAAAATAGATAAGTTAAGTAGGAATAATAAATAACATATTAAAAAAAATAATACTATTAAGTTATCAATAACCATAATTGCAACTTACTATATATAACATTTTTTTATTACTATTATCACATAAGTCGCACTATATTATAAATATTTAAAAATTTATTACTGTTCGTATAATATATAGACAATAATTTTGTCTTTGATAAAAGAAATTAACTTGCTAAATAAACAAAATTATTATTTTAAAATATATTTATAAAATAAAAATTTAGTTTACATAGAAATTTGAAACAAATTGTACTATTGTGTAATTTTTGTCATTAAAACTTTAAAAAAAATAATCATAAAAAATCACAATTGCTGAATTCCAAATCAAACTGTAAAAAATTGAAATTCAAAAAGCAGTTTCTGTGTGTGACATATTTGCTATTTTTCCGCGATCAGCGTTTTTTTTTTATATAATAATATAAATCTAACCTCGAACACAGTCGCAGCTAAAAATCAGTCAGACATTTTGGTTAGAAATCGTAGCCAAACAACCAAGAAAAAAAACCAATAAAAATGGTAATGTATTTAAAAGAAATTCACGAAAATTTGCTACTGACCTCGCATATAAATTGACTACTTAAAGGTAAATATTCGAAAGAAAGAACCCGGTTAGAAAAACGTCCAATAATCGATCGCGGAGAATATTAGATATTTCTTCACCTTAATGGCTGCGATATGAATAATTATGAACGTTTTCAGTTTAATATTCATATAGGAACATGTATTTGTTAGGAAATACAGAGTTGTAATAGCGCTGCATACATGCATTATGTTTTATATAATTTTTATTATTCGTATTACACGATAATTATAATAATTATTAGACTTAATTTTAATCGAAACTGAATTAAAAAATCTGATACGAAGTAAATGACTTGTTCTTATTTATAAAACCACTTACGTTTTTATTTATTTTCCTTTTAATTTTAAACTATAATACAATATTTATTTATATTTAATATGAGAAACAATGATTAATTAAAAATAATTAAAATAATATTTAATTTAGCCATTTTTAAAATAAGGGCTAATATTAATTTTTTAAAACTATAAAATAAAAACACTTTTATAATGAAAATTTTAAAATTTAAATAAAACAAAAACTGTTAATTTTTATTATATACAAAATGTCTATTTTTTTTTCGTTGAAAAATTATCATAAATTTGCAATAAAAATGACAAAAATATAATAATAAATTATTTGACAATTTATTTTAACTTTAGCATGTATCAAATATACGTAATCCTACCTAATTTAAATTAAAATCGATATACAAATTTACTAAAAATATAAAAAAATCAAATAACAATAAATTTGCATAAATTAAAGCACTTAACTTCGTAATTTATTTTTACGAGTTTCAATTTATATTCAAACAATATACACACCCAATTTAACTAAAAACGTACAAAAGAAAAATCTTCCAATATCATAAAAATCGGATAAAATTTTAATCTAGTTTGTCCTTTTTTATGTCCCTTTTGGGACACGATTTATTTATTCGGAAAAATGTCCAAAAATATTGACTGAGACCCTATTTTTTCATTAGCAATAAACTAATTTTAAAAATAATAAAATATACAGAAATGTATATTAACAAGAACAAAAATTTTTAAATAAATTTTAATTTCTATAAAATATTGCTTTAAATCGAAAGTGATTGTTTTCAATAAAAATAATTAAAAAAATATTTAGAAGTTTTATTATTTATAATATTCTAAAATTTATTCATAATAATTTTAAAACAAAACAAAAATTTTAGGTACAATAAGTACAGTATACTCTCATTCAGTTACTAGTCAGTTTGAGAAAATTTAATTTACCTATCAATATGAAGTTATTGAGGTTAACTGGTACACATGCTTTTTGTCATAATTGCAATTTTTAGTATCACATATTAAAATTAAAATAATATTTTATATGCAAAAATCAAAATTAATAATTTCATTCAAATGAAAAAACGAACGATATATTCTGAATTTAACGCCATTTATCATTTCCAATTAATTAATTTTAAAATATGTATAGCAAACATAAAACAGAAACAAACAAAAGATAAAAATAATATTTAGGTTAGAATCAAGATTGAAAACTAAAAATAGAACACAATAGTTGGCTTTGTTTATACGCATACTGTAGTTTTGTTAAAAGCCCGTTGAATTTTTGTGATAAAATTTATGATATAGAGTGGAAATTGTTTTTTCTTGCGCAGATCTTTTCGACTTCTCGTCCAAAAAAACAATGAACTCTGTTAGTTTATGTGTATTCTGTAAATTTAACCTCTCACTGATCTCACGGTCGAGTTATTTGGCAAAATCACATATAGGCTATAAATTTTGTCCTACGCCAAACCAAATGTTCTTCGGTTTCACAATAGGCGGCTATGGAAAAAATACAGAACCGTCTCTCGCAATATTTATTAAGATAAACATTATAGTCTTGTAAATATCTGTAGCTTAATTGTTCTGTAAAATATTTTTGAATTTTTTGGTAAAAATTATTTTAAAATATTTAATAAATTACCTATTAAAAACAATTATATTCAATTAAAAGAATTGAAATACCAATTAGACAAACTTACAGCCTACAGTTTACAACTGTTTGTATTTTGCATTTAACAGTTTCGTTATAAATTTATGCGTCCATTCGGTTCACATCTGTAAGACTTGTATTGCTACAGAATATTTTGTCTTTTTCTAGTAAATGGAATTCTTCTATTGAAAGAAAAAGACAAAATATCCTGTAACGCTACAGGTCTTGTAGATGTGAACCGAATAGACCCATTAATTTATTTATGTATTTCTGAGTGGAATTGGAGATATAAGATCAAGAAACTAATCATATAATTTATTAACAATTTTTACTTGCATAGTCAATGGTACGCATCGTTATGTCGTAGCTAAGCAAGGGACCTACAGCTTGTAATGAGTTCCGAACCACTCAAAACGCAGCCGATATTAGTTTAGTTGTAAAAATTCTTATATACCAGAAAAAATATTTTTAGTTAAATTCTGGAGTAAGCGTCGCATGATTCAGAGATTTTTGACGTCCAAATCCAACACGCTACTACTGTACTACAGCTACCTATTTATATTCAATTACTTATATATTTATTTTTTTGATAATAAATAATTTTTATGCAAAGTAAATTGTACATTACTGTTCAATTTTCGCATCTTACATTATTTTAGATTTCAAAAAAAATAGTAAAAAATCATTGTCATAGTCTGTTTTGCATAAAAAACAGTTTTCAAAATTCAAAATACATTTCATATAATAATTAAAATCTCTTTAATCAATTCCAATTCGCCACACTAAAATCCAATCCTGTTTTGAAATCACAGCACAATATCCAATTCTATCGGGCCGAAAACCAAGCCAACATTTCTTCGGCCTTCGAACCATAGAAAACCATGCAACCGTCGACCGCCCCAGTGGACCATATCCCTATAACCACCCCCTCATCCCCGTATACCACCTGCCAATCGTGTTCCTATCAGAGACCCATCGGATCTCGGTCCGTTTCGGAGGTCAAGAATTCCATTTGATTGCGGCTAGTAAAAATCTAGTTGGCCTTGATTGGCAGACGATTTTGCGAACGCTAAGAGTTTTATTATTTTTCGTCATCATCTCCAGTATATATATATATATATATATATATATATATATATATATATAAATATATATATATAAGTAGGTACATGGATGTAGGCGTATTCAGCGTGTGTTGTAGGAGGCACTGTGTCTCAAGGTCATATGTATGATTGTTTTTGTTGATTTTTCAAAAATATTTTTATTTTTTGATACAGTTGACTGTTTTGTTTCTCGAATTCAAATGTATAACTTTTAATTGCATTGATAAATACTTTTGTTTGTTTTTGTAATACCTAGTGTGTAACATAGTAAAAAAATCTTTCAGAACTCATTATATTAAAATAAAACGGCTTTAAGTTGTAGTTCTGTATTAATATTTATTAATAATTGAGGTTTCGATAATCTCAACGTACGTCTTCATTGAAAAAAAGATACAAATGGTATTTATAGTAAATAAACAGAACATAGAAACAACTTACTAAGTAACGAAATAAGTAAGCAGATCATAAAATTTATAAATTTATAATTAAAGGAAGCCTAATTTAAATATGAACTTGTAATATTAATAATATTTAATAGATTCACTACATCGTATTTATCATCATATATATCATATCATATTTTTTGTCACAAATTTTGTTTTTTATACAAACAATATATGCTCTTTTTACAATATAATAAAATATGAATAATATTAAATATTTTTATTAATTATGGGTAGTATTATCGGTTTTAAGACAACTTAACTCTGATAAAAGCTGGACTAAACACCCAAAAACCGAGCTTGAAATATCAGCTTATGTGTATAAAAACAAAATAAATTAATATATTTAAAAATATTAAATAAGTATTGTCGAATTTAATAAAAAGCTTAATATCAAAAAGTAGTCTGTATTAAAACGAAATTTTGCAGTCAATAATAAACGCAGACCTAGTACGGCCAAAACTTTACGACCCGATAATCCCTAGCTGTTAATTAATTGCACATAAATAATTGTGACAAATATTTTCACAGTTAGCAAAGCAGACGCAATTGTCATCATATGGTTAGCGCGTCGAATCCTACACGTTCAAAAATCAACATCTGCCGTATTGACGGTTCGCACCAGAATCATTCTACGCATGCGCGTATCCTCGCTCGCTTGGCTTGTTCGCGACGAAAGCTTGTCCCGTTTGCTCCCAAAATGGCGCCAAAAATATTCACGATATTTTATGCCAATTTTGCGCAAAGAATATTCGAAAAATTTATATGCAAAATTGACGTCCCTCCTAGCGGGAGACTCAGCCTGATTTGAAAGTGAAATCATAGAGTACCTGATTGGGTTTTTGTTATTGTTAGGTTAGACTAAAGTATATGATTTGAATTGATTTAAATATACAATTAGACGTCTTTTCATTCAATGCTAATCAATAAGAACTATTAATGTTTGCTGTTAATGGAAGTATTCCTACATATTATGCATATTATAATCTTATTTTTATAGAAATGGTGTTCGAATTTTTTGGCCTATCAGTAGAGTTTTACAAATCTTAATACTATATCAATTATATTAGTATGAAAACCTCTAATATTTGTTAAAAAAAATATAAATTCAATACTGGTTTTTGATTATTATATGAAATACAATAATATAATAATAAAATTTAAAAATTTATACCAAAATTTCTAAAACATGTATAATCAGAATAATTTTTAATTAGAAACAATAAATTTCAATATTTGTAAATTTTTTAAAATATAAGTAATTTTTTTCCGTAAATTAGTGTATTTATTTATCTTAATTATATAGTAATTCAATGTTTGTTAATATCCTATTGGATGTATTATCTAATTTTCTGCTAAATAATAAATGCAATACTTTTTAAGCTACGTATAATTACATGAATAAATAAACTATATATATTAAAAAAAAACAATTGACTATTAAAACTTTCATTTTATTTCTATTTAATATAAGTAAGTAAATATAAGTTTAAATTAAATAATAATAACATAATGATATACCGACATTCGAAATTGCCATAGTTACAAAAATACTTATTCAAAAATTTAGAAAATAAATTGTTTATAATTTGAAATGTAATAATTGTATTTCAAACTAAAGTTGAACACAACAAAAAATTCTAACAAAATTAATATAATTAAGTTAATATAACTTGAAACACATTGGGAAATATATAATTATCATTGTAAACTAAATTTGGTAACTTTTGTTTTAGTAAATTTAACAAACAAATTCTATTTTGTAAAATAAATAAAATCATCACAAGACCATTAACCAAACAAAAAACAAAACACTATCACTTTTTAATACACATTTAAAGTAAAAAACTTCTCGTCGAGTCATGAGTATACTGTAAAATAACATCCAAACAACATATACCAAAAAATATATATACAGAACACTTTCTATCGTAATTACCTGTATGCGGTGTGCATCGTGCAGCAGACGAATCGCAGACAGTCGCGGATCAACTCGTTCCCCTTATAAATAAGTACGTTTGTAATCACGGAACGGCGACCTGCAATGTGCACTTCTGAATCACTTGGAAGCGGTATTATGACTGCGACAAGCGTCTTCGTCGGTGTCCGCGCGCGGCAGCTATAGTCCCGCCAAGCCGTGCTGCTGTGCCAGGGGGGCCAGGTTCAGGGGGAGGCGAGTAACTAGCACCCCGTGCCATTAACATAAATTATTATTGGAGACAGTTAATATTGGGTCATAAACATTCTCTGGGTTTTCGACCCTCTCGCACTATACGGTTTGGGTATATCTCGTTCGGGTAGATGACGGTATATATTGGAACGGTTGGTCGATTGCTTGGACAGTGGCGTAGATTTGGATTTTTAATAGGTTCTATTTTTCAGTCCGACAAAATTTGGATTATTTACAACAAAATTAGTGTTCTTAACAACAGGAAAATAGAAAGAAAAAATATGTATTCTAACGACAAAATATTGTCTCTAAAGTCAAATGAATTGGCTATTTCTAACCAAATCAAAAATAACTTTTTTATTCGACCTATACTGCAATGAATCGTACCAAAATCTTCAAATGTATACTGACTATTTTGTCGTGATATATAATAATTTTGTCATAAATTTTTTCATTTTTGTCGTGAACTTTTCCATTTCCGTTATGCCATATTTGTTGTTCAATGTACTAAATTTATTGTAACTACATTTTTAATAAGTTGTGTAAATATGTATAATGAAATTAAATTTTTTGTTTCAGAAAAAAAAAAAATTTTTTTTGTAGATTTTTATTTACAATCCGAAACGAAGCCATATTCCCAAATACAGTCTAGATTATTCTAAAAAAAAAAGTAATATTGTTTTGTGGGTTTGCATCGTTTTATTGTTCATTCAGTATTTTGTTGTTTTAATTATGAATTAGAAAATATAAAATTTTATAATTAATTGATATATATATATATAATGATACCTATTAGTTTGATCTAGTTAATTCTAAATGGTTTAAAAATCGTATATTTAATTTTAAAAATAAATAAAAATATGTAAATACAAAATATTTTTTTTTATATTTCAGAATTTTTTTGTTTTCTTGAAAGAAACACCAATTTTTTTTTAGATATGAAACAGTTAATTTGTTATATAAGTTTTTGAGAAACTATTAAAATTTATAATTGATTACAAAATAACTTAATAATAATACTTATAACTTTATAAGTATGAACGAATACTTACTTATTTTTGTTTTCTTTTTTAATTTTTACAAATGCATGTAGAAAACTATATGAGAACATAGTTTGATTTTATTAATAGACATTTTTTTAACAAATTTATTTGTTTATAACAGCGAATTGGTTACAAATGATTTATTTTGTTATAAACAT
Organism: Clivina fossor; assembly: GCA_963966155.1. Taxonomy (NCBI): domain Eukaryota; kingdom Metazoa; phylum Arthropoda; class Insecta; order Coleoptera; family Carabidae; genus Clivina; species Clivina fossor. Next base: position 6,997,740 of record OZ014564.1, on the reverse strand, counting down.
AAAAATTTATTTCTAACGAATTTATTATTTTTAAAATTTGTATATATTGAAGATATTATTTTAAAAATAATAAAAAAAATTACGCCGTCACTGGTCGTTTCGTCACATTACGAATTTTCGCCCGTAACAGGGCGCTGAAAGTTTGTAAACTTGCAACCGTAAAAAGATTTTCTCTTAAAACTCACGCTGTTTCTGACAAAATACCGTTATTGTGGTAAAACGAAAAATTGCTTTTTATATTATTCGTATATTATTATTATATACGTGGATCTGCAGATGCGACATTCTCGTCAACGTTTTCATTTTATTGCTTACAATTCTGTCGTTTCATTTTTCTAACAAGAATTTACGTACTACTCGTATATATCCTATCTGTTACTTTGTAGGTAAGTTTCAAGTTAAATTTGATTTTTAAAAGTATTGTATTTTTAAATTATTCATTTTATTGTCGTTTTATTAGAAATATATTCAAAGTATCATATTTAAATTTGCATAAAATATTTGTTAAAAAAAAAATAAGTTATAATAAAAATATAAAAAAATATACATAACACAAAATGAGTCTAAATGAAATATACACCTATATTTCACTATTTAGATTTTAATTAACCTATCCATGCAAAAACAAGAATTCTGGTAATATAGTTTATACACGAATTGAGAAGTTGCTGACATGGGCGATATTAACTAATGCTATTTTATAAGATGATGTATTTCTACCGCTGAATGTTGTACCATTAGAATAAAGCAATAGAGCGTCTACTTTTAATGTCAGAGGGTGGGTGTTTCTTAATATTTCTGTCATAAAATTGGAATCGTCATCGTGAACGAATTATAATGAATAAATTTAAGTAGTTCAGAACCCACATTCAAGTTTTTAAATCTAGTCTGTGAACTATACTGTAAAAAATATATCTTAAATTTATGTAATTTTACATAGGTTTTGACAGTAAAAATAACAACATTTTGTAATTTTACTGTTATAATTTACGTAATATTACATTTTTTATGAAAAATTACATTCACAAAACATGTAAAATTACATACATTTTTTATAGTATACCAGCGCTTAATACTGGCGATGCAACTATAAGATTCTTATTGAAACTAAATGATTCAGTATTTATATTATATCTCAATATCTTATTTACCTACAAATAACCTGAAATTACATAACTGCTAAATGTTTTGTAGTTGTATTCATTGGAAGTCTTACTTATACATGAGGTTTCATAAACAAAACATTAAAAATAAATATAAAAAAAAAACAAAAATAATAAAAAGTACAATAAATTTAATCGGTTCTTTTACAGAAAAACGATTTTGTTTTTTTTTTCTTTAATTTTTAATTTTCTTAAAAATTTGTTTATAAATCAAAACAGAAATAATACATTTTATAAAAATGCTAAATTTTATTCTATTAATTGCAGTAATTATAATAGTTTATGAGTTATTAAACTAATTCCAAAATTTTGTCCATATCTGTATATTAAATATTAAATTATTTTTTTTAATTAAAATACGTTTTATTTTTTATCAAATTTATACAAAAACTTTACTTCGGGTATCCCAGCAATTCAATTTCCTCAAAAGCATCATCCAGCAGTACAACACTATCAACAGCACAGGAAAAAAAAAACTAAAAATAAAGAACATAAGTCTGGATTAACTCTGGAAGCGTTTTACGCTGATAGCTATGTTTATAAAGCGGATTAAATAAATCTCTGACAGTCGAAATCGGGTGTCGAGTGAGTATCGTACAGTTTTCTGTACACCCCGAGTCACTTCGGGTAAAGTCACACAGTGCTCCTTGTTTGATGACGTCACCCAAAACAACGACAGTCCACAAGCAAAACATTGGCGGGGGGGGGACGACCCCCTTGTTGCAGATGTCAGATTTTGATCCGGGTTCAGACCCAGCTGTCAAGGGACTGAAATCATCACCGCCTTTTTTATAATGGCCGCATACTCGTATTTATATTTCCATCTTTATCTTTGGCATCACTGCGTTTCATTTTATCACGTATGATGTTTTGAATATGCATATGGAAGCGACACGCTCACGTCTTTAATATGTCGTAATTAATTTTAATTGACCAATATATTTTTTTGCTCTTCACATAGCAGACTGGTTATCTTGCATTTTATTTTATTTTAACATAATCTTACAGTAAAATTTTTGACAAAATTTCAAAATATAAACTTTTATAAATATATAATTTATTTATTATATAGGTATTTGCTTAAAATATTTCTTTGTATTGTATTTACTAGCGTAAGATATTTAATAAACTATTATTATTATTAAAAAAATATATATAATTCCAATTCAATATAGTTTTTAGAAAAAGCTATATAATATATTTATAATAATTTTACAATGAGAAAAAAAATACTAAAACTTTAATAAACGAAAGCAATATCTCTGTCGCCATCTACAACACAACAGCTAAACTTACTCACTTATTTACTTATAGAACTCAAAAACTTGGTACATTATAGTTCTGAATTTCTACCGTCGTGAAAAGAGAGTGGCGCTGTAATACCAAAGCAAATATATTTTGTTAAATAGATATATTTTAAATCGATTAATATATTTTACACCATTTAATAAAGTTAGCGATAACATGATTATGAATTGAAAAGATAATTTCAAAATTGTAAAAACATTTAATTTAATTAGTTTTTGATTTACATATTGCGTGCAATGATGGGTATGTGCAACAAACAATTGTATGTTATCTGATGTATTTAAAATGTGATCAGTTTTATAGTTTTTTTTTTTAAATAATTTAATAGCTATTCGTAACTTTAAGTTATTCTGTTAAAATAATAATTTAAATAAACTTTCAATTACATATAACAAATATTTGATATAGATTTTTTTCCAATTTTTAGTCCGTATTACGAGCTTAGTGTTTTTGAAATTGTGCTTTTGATTTTGTAATTTGTATGGACAAAGAATCTATCCTGAAGATTTTATAAACGATAATATTTAAAACAAAATTTTAATATTTTTCTTCTTCAAAAGTTGGCAAAATTGGGCACAAATAAAATTATTTTATTCCTGCCCAAAATTATGATTCAAATCGAATAAAGTAACGTTAAAATTAAATTTTAATAATTTTTTTCCAAAAATTTGCAAGCGTGCAAAAAAAAAACATTTGTCAATCGACTATCTTAATGGGAATCAGCATAACTTACCATGGAAATTTGGAGAAAAGCTCATATATGGTGTTAAAGCTAAGGGAAGATACGGTCTTAAATTTTGAATATCAAAGCGAGTAAGCGAAAGACGCACACACAGTAACTCTCACAAATTAAGATCAGATTTGTCATTCAGAGACTACATAAAAAAATTTCGTGTATTAAAAAAAAAAAAAAATACAATGATGTTACTTGTAGCAACTTGTAGTTACTTTTGTGATTTTTGATGTTACTTTTATAATCAAAGTGGTGTAAAATCTGTTGTTGAGATTTGCGTATATTTATAAACTTAAGGGGGACATGTGTTAAGGTAGTAAGTAACCTTACAATTTTATATACTTATTTTTATATTATTTGGACATTAATTAAATAAGAAGTTAACAACATAAATTAATACAAACACATATTACAGTAATATAAAACTATACACAAAAAGAAACATAAATTACAAATACAAAATTTAAACGATGTAAAAACTAAATTAAACTAAACAATAAACAAGAAAATTTAGTAAAATAAAGCGAACTAGAGGCCTCTGGCATTTCTAAACGTGAAATTTAACGTGATTTTATTTTACTGAAGAATTAATTAATTAAAATTAAGGCGAATGTATTTCCAAAAAAATCTCTTGAAGTTACAAGTGGTTGGTCCGCAAACTCTGAAACATAAATTTGTCACTAGGTCAATTTTAATAGATACAAAAATTACTTAGTTTCAGAAATGAAGCAGAAATATGTGTTAGGTTTCAATAACCATATGCCCCAACACTTCCTAGTTTCAGTGGTAAAAACAAAAAGTCAACAAAATTTATTGATAATTATCAATAAACTAAAAAATTTTAATTATGGGTTGCAAACTCGTTACTAATTAGTCGAGCGATGTGTGTCCAATCAAATCAAAACTAAAACCTACAATATCCATTAAACAAAACTACATTTACAAAAACAAAACAAAATTTTGAAAATGACAAAAGTCTTTACCACATCGAAATTTCACTTAACAATCGCCCAACCAGCGATTATCGAACTGAAAACATTAATTCACAATCAACTTTTCGTGTCGTCTTCATTTATCTTTACCCGTGCCAGCTCAGAGTCATCTAAAGACAAAACAGTGAAAGGACATTTACCCATCACAGAGCGCCATCGGTGGACGAGCAGCTGGACCACAACGAAAACAATGCTGTCCGCCACATAATCATATATGTGTGTGTGTATTGTTAAGATTAATTGTTGTTCTCTACGTGCATTCGACAATTAATCAATGTCGATATAAATGTCCGATTGATATGCGTTCAGTGATCTACCTGAGTTTTTATTACGATAGGTTCGGAATTTGTTTCTGATTGAATGGATAAATTATACTTGGAATGCATGTAGTATAACAATTTTTATAGATTATTTTTTATAAAATACAAAGCAGAGCTACATGCTACATGTTGTATAATATTATTTATTTAACACTTTACTTAACTATGTGCTAAGATAATTTTGTTGTACCATTCTTTCGCAAAAAATGCAAAATTAATACAAATTATATTTACTCGCCAAATAATGATTGCAATTTTATCTTTGAAACCCGAGTATCTAAGACATACGTTGTTGTTTCAGGACTGAAAGAGTGTGTCGCCAGAAATCATACCAGGCAAGTTGTGACTTTTGTAATGTATATAAACAAAAACCATACCTTTATTGAATGTATTTCAATAAAATTCATTAAAAAGTGTTTGAATTATACAATATATTAATTTTTCATTGTCCCTAAAGGATAGATGTAATGTAACGCTTAACGTATTAATTTATATTTTAATTAATGATAAAATAATAACATTAAAACTCATTTTTAGTATAATTAACATATGCATACAAAAATATTTAGCAAAATCTTTTACAATGCCAAAAAATGCTTTTGTGAGCTTCTTAATTTGTAAAATTACTAAAATATACAATTAAAACAAAAATTATAAATTATTTCTAACAAATTTTATCTATCCTCTTCGCAGACGTTTCGCTATACATCGTAGATGGACACCAAGCACTTTACTTACAAATTCTAAAATTTTTGTAAATTTGGATATTATTGTAACTTGCAAGAGTACAAATTTTTATTTTTTTTATGAATTTATAAACTGTGCTAAATTTACTCAACTGATAAAATAGCATTGTTGCAGAAATATCTATAATAATTTAAAGATAAGAAAAGGAAATATATAAAATAAATTTTTAATTATTTTATGTACAAAGCCGTGATCAGTAATTTTGCCGCCTATGACAGATTATAAAGATGGTGGTAATGTTTAAATAGCTGATTTTATATCTAGAATATTTTATTTTTAAAATATAAAAATAAGTAATAAATATTAAATATTTTTTTTGTTTACGAACTCGTATTATTGTTAGGAAACTCTATAATTCAATTAAATAAAAATTCCTATAATAATTAAGTGTTTCGTCAACAAGTACTAATTTGTTCGAACAAATAATTATAAGGTATTTTTAAGAATATACTCGTACTATGTGACTGTTAAGTTATCGGTTCGGTGTTTGTTAGTTGTGGCTAAAGTGTCGTGTGTATCATATCGATTAAATTTAAAACAAATTGTAAGTGCAGTGTTTTTTTTTATTACACACTTTCTGAGAACACGAGAATATCAATCAGAGGCAGCAAGACGAAGTAAGATGCAATTGCAGGTTAAAATATTTTATTTATATCTATTTTTTTGTGCCTGAAATAGATAAAAATGAGGTTTGTAAATGGTAACTAAAATGTAAACTTAAAAAACAAAACAAATAATAAAATATATACATTTTCTGGAGACGTTTTTTGTAAAAAAAACTTACAGTTACCAAATGTATTTACTTCAAACTTTACCACTGTTACTTTAGCACATTTTATGAATATAAATCACAAAATTTTAGTATATTTACAATAACAAAACTGATTCTGAAAATTGTTTTTAACATGTTTTTATTTATTTTTTTGCGTTAAAAACAACTAAAAAAATTTTCAAATGTTTTTAATTTTTCTTAGTATAATCAAACTTGCCTACAAAATGTTACAAAAATATTATTTAATATTTTGTTTCTTTTTAACTATATGTTTTATATTGTTAAATTGTTAAAAATACAAAATTTTTAATATATTTTTAACTTACAAAATTATCTTTTTTGTTTGGTATTTGATATTTACTATTGCACATGTGAAAATTATACGATATTAAATAAAAATAAACGAATGGTGAACAAACTCGCCCCACGTAGAATAACATTTCGTATAACATTAATCAAATCTCCTTTGAACAGTCGCGCTAATAGGTATACAGTCACAGCAAATGTCCCGTGCATGCTGTATCGCCCTGCATACATATTTAGGCATATCGTTTTACATGTCGCACTTGTAAATGTAGGTGTAAGATATGAAGAATAGGTTTTTCTATATGGTTATAACGTTATATGATAAATTTATATTTATGCGCTGTTTATACTTTTAAGATTACTAAACTACGATTTCTTTGACTACGTATTTTATTTTTTTAAATTTTATTTTACATGGTAGTTATATTGGATAGTTAAAGTTGGGCAGGTGATTATTTTAATATTTTATAATGCAAAATAAAATATAAATATTAAAGCATATTCAAGCATATTAAAATATTGATATTACGTTACTAGTACAATAATATACACTATTATACAACAGTTACATAACTGGTGGTAGCACCAAACCAAGTGTATTTAATCTAACATCTTCAGCGGCCTTATTGAAAATTATTGCGTCAGCTAAGTTAATTGACAATTATATTGTTAATTTTTTGCTTAAATTTAAATTTGATTATTAAAAATGTGTGAAGAAATGTAAGAATTGTAATATGCAAAGTCATATTTGTCAGAAACTGCATATTCGACCAGAGAAACACGGTTACGTGTATTTAATCTGACATCTCCGGTGGCTATATTAAAAATTATTTAAGTCAAGTTAATTTAATTGACAGTTTGATTGTTTATTTTTACTTGAATTTGAATTTGAATTGAATATGTGAAGAAGTACACTGCCAGATTTGTCAGAAATTATATATTTGACAAAAGAAACGTTAATTCTCTTAAATTACGTAACAAATATAAATAATATATACCTACATATATTTACTATTTTACAACTGTTAATGAGGTTAAGGGTACTTGGCATATATTTTTATGTATTTTTAGTTTAGTTTCGTCTGGAACTCTTGAATAAAAAAGAGCATATGTTCTAATATTCGCAAACAAAAAACAAAACACAATTTATTCTTATCGTTAGTTAAGTTAGATCAGATTAAAACAAATATATCTGTATACGTTCAGTAATTTTGGCGGATTTGGCTTTAAACGAAATAACACTGCTATACACTATTCTTTGTTTACAAGTTTTTGTGTAAAAAATGACAATAAATTTGTGAATAAATTACACTTTATATTAGTGAAATAAATGTTGGTGTTAATTTAATTTAGTAACATTTTATAGTATAACCAAGAAGTGTATTTTTTGACATTTTCATCTAGTGTAATCTATACTATTTTTTGTTTCTTTTAAATGAAAAACGCGGTAGTGTCAAATAATTTTTACTGTATAAACGATAGATACACTAGTGTCGTTTGCAAAATGAAAGAAAAAAAAATTATGTAAATTTTTATAATACGTTTATTTTTTGCGTGGACAATTACAACAATTATTTATTCAGAATTCATATTTCTAAAAACTATAATACTTCGCATCTCTGACCAAACAGATCAGATTTACAAAAATTCATAAATAATAATTATTTTGAAAACAAAACGTAAACATTAAAACAATAGTTTCTGTACTAACGTTTTACACAACATACTAAGAACATTCTCACACAATATTTACATGTATGGATTTTTATTGCAGACTGTAGTTTAGTGTTGATTTTTAGATTTTTCAATATTTTACATCTATATATTTTGTCTTTTATAATTTATTATATAAATAAATAATTTTTATTATTTTTAGAAATAATGAGCATTTAAGAATTTGTTGCAGAAACATTTTCTATAAAAAATATATATTTAAAAAATAATTACAGTTGTTTTCATTAGTAAATTTAAAATAAATAAATATTATAGTATTATTTAAGTAGTTGTCAATTTCTGAATTTTTAACTTATTTTAAAATTAAATATTATGTTATCATTAATCAATCATTATATTGTATATTATACCGTATTAAATTAATATTTTTTATAAAAGAATTATAATTTTTAAAAGTTGATTGATACACAATATTATTCCGAAATTAAATTAAATCTCATTAAATGGTTATCGAAAAAATAATTTCTAAAACACTGCTTCAAATATTTTTGGTCATTCTAAATGAAATTTTTTTATATTTATCAGCTTTTACTTATAAATATATAAACTGTGATATTTTTCATGTCTATATTTTAAAATTAATTAAATTACATTTATATCTATCTTTTGCATATTAAATTGTTAAATTTTTAATGGTAAATCAAACGTCAACCATTAAGTACAGTAAGATTTTATTTCTAAATGTAAGTACTATAAATAAAGTCTTCATTTTGATTTCTTTACATAAAATAATGTACTAGTAAATCAGAACTCATTATATTAAAATAAAAGGGCTCTAGGTTTTAGTTCTTTATTAGTATTTATTAATAATCGACATTTCGACGAACTCAACGTCGGTCTTCATCAGGAAAAAAGATACAAATGACATTTATAGTAAATAAACAAAACATAGAAACATGTCATTTGTATCTTTTTTCCTGATAAAGAAGGACGTTGAGTTCGTCGGAATGATGATTATTAACAAAAAATAATATATACCTATAACCTAAAATAATGTAGTTTTATTAAATTTTGTATTAAAAATATTTTAAATTATAATGTATATTAATTATAAGTATTATTTTGTAAATTTCAATTTTAACATTCTTTTAACAAATAGTAAAATATAAATAGATAAATAATTAATAAAAAGTAGTAACAAATAATAACAAAAATTAAAAATTTTACGAGGCTAGACTAAAAAATATTAATACTCAGTGAAATATTTTATAAATAAAACAGTGTAGCAATGATCTTCAATTTTAATTTGTAATTTTAATCATGCTAATATATATTTAATTTAATTTATAAAATAATCTCTTTCTTCTAACTTAATAATTAATCAAAAATAATTGTTTTATACTCAAATACAGATAACTAGTAATTTTCCAAATTCAAATCATTGCTTGACTTAATTTTGTTGAGATGACTATATTTTGAAGTGTATTCGTTCGTGAATAGTACAAAAAAATTGGTTTTAGAAAAAAGTTATGATTACAAAGTCACAATATGTAAACATGTATACGATTAATAAAATATTTCAGTGTGTATATTACTTTTTAGCCGATTCAAATGTTACATTAATTCAAAAAAATAATTTACCCGCAATTAATTATTTTCATTTTATAATTATTTAAGTAAATTTTGTGTGTACAATATCAAACGTACAATTCACACACTATGCAATTTTTTTGTCAAAATATACAAGTGACCAAAAGTGATTTAATTTTTTTTTTTTTTTGTTTGAAAAATTGAAGCCTTAATTTTTGTACATAAATATTATTAAGATTAAAGTTTAACCAAATTATTATTACATTCTTTTAGTAATAATCTATAAAATGGTTTCAAATATTTTACATAAATTTTTGAATATTTACATTTTATATTATATATTATTAGAGTTCTCTACTTTTATCATTCATTCAATTTTAAATTACATTTTTATGCACAATTATCCATTTTATCTATTATTATTTACAGATTGTTTGAAAACTTATATACAACACATACAAATAAATATATAATATTTAAGTTCAATATATTATATAATATATAATCACAATTTTTATAGTTTTTTTTTTATATATATATTTAATTAAAAAGTGACTTTATTAAAAATGTAACACGTTGTTTTTGTCATTTAAAATTATTCTCATAAATTTTTAATAACTACTTTTGAAACTGACAAAAATTATTAAATATATGTTTAATTGTTTTATACAAATTTAATTTTATAATATTTTAATGTGTCTTTAGTCACATTTGATGAGATTTAAATTGTACAGGTTTTACTAATTTTATTTATAATCTTATAAGAATTATCGTGATTTCTTCTTAATATTATAATTAAATGTTTAATTGTTATTTACATATTGCACTTAATTGTTATGAATATACAAGCAAATTTAGTTCTGAGCTATATTATTTATAAAAAATTTAAACTATTCTCATACTAGAAAATGATTGAAGCATATGTCAGATTTCATAATAAATTATCAAAATTATTTTCATGTCAAGTGAATATAATCGCATTAAATACTGTCATTTTCTTTTATTTTCAAGTAAAGTATCTTTAAGATTTATTATAAAACTGAAAGATAAAAAATTAAAAAAAATTACTTTTTTTGGAGATTATTAGGTACATAATTAATTATATTTATTTATTGTCCAATTATTTTTTGTTCTTTAAAACTAATATTTTTCTTATTACTATTTAAACTGAAGCTTTTTACAAAAAAATTGTTATATTTAAATTATATTTGCAACAGTTTTAAACACATACAATAGAACGGATATGCCGTTTATATAATAAATATATTGGTATCCGGTTTCATGAACATATTATTTGAAAATTATTATTTTTCAGAATCAGATGTATTACTGATATTATGTAAAAATTACTATATATTTTAAATATTTGCATTAGCAATAAAATGTAATTATGCATAACGGAAAATATTATCTGTAAATATAAAATATACATGTTTCATTATAAAATATTAAATTATTCAATTTTGTACAAAAATTTAACTTGGAGACTAATATTTCATATACATTCAAAATACATATTTTATTCTTTTATTATTAAATTCTATATATCAAAGTGTATTGCAGTTCTAAAAATTTCAGCATAAATTTTGGAAAAATATTGCTTAGGTTTTGTAAGAAATTCATTTAATAAATATCAAGAATTTATAAATAAAAATTTATATTATATTTGTTAGAAAATTACTGATATTGATAAATTTAATTAATACTGATTTCAAGATTTATTTTTTGAAAAAATCAAATTTCAAATTTTAGCAGATAAATTTTTTAAACAATTGGTTAGTTTTAAATTTGATTTAAGTGGGATAGTGCAACTGTCCAGAATTAAATAATAACTGAATTACTATATTTAAAAATCAAATTTGTAATATCAGCTTTTCACAAAACTTTTTAATAAATAAAACAAATTGTTAATTAAAAAATTATGCAATTTTGCAACATGTTTTGTAAAATATAATGTAGCAACTTTTCTACAAAGTTCTATAATATTTTTTTAATGATTTGTTTTATTTAATAAAAATATTTATGAATATGGGAGTACATGTAGTAAATATTTATTTTTGTAAATAATATATAGTAATTTTGGTACATATCCGTTCTAATACAATTCTTCAAAATAATAAAAAATAAACAAAATTGACAATTCTTATAAGTTCACAAACAAAATCCAATAACCACTATCGTTCCATAGAACGTCCATTGTTGTAAAACCATTGGCACTATACAGTCAAATAAATAATAAAAAAAACCCACGGCGCTCCGTTTCTTCTCTTGATGGTCTTGCCGTCTTGGTTCCCATCGCATTCAGCAGATAGCAGCACAAGCGTAAGACGAAAAGAATCGCAGTGTCGTCGGCCCGGAGACTGCTCAACGATCCGATGAGCTAGTTGGCCCTGTTTCCATTTAGGAAGGGCCGCAGTCCCCGTTATAGGAGGCCCATGGCTAGCTGTAGGGGCTGCCGCATGCGTACAGGCCGCGCTGTAACGGACCCATGCCCCCCATACCCATGGCTTGGTGGAATGCGTAGCCCTCGTCTTGCAGCGAGGCCATGTGGAAATCTGCAACACCATTGCAGAAGATTTTCAGCTGATGTTACAGAGATGTACAGAGTTGATGGGATTGACACACACAGAGGGTATGGGGGGCATGGCATGCATTTGTTTTTTTTTTGCTAGCTCTACTACTAGAACAAACATTGCAAGACGTTTTTCTAGATGTTGCATTTATGTTATATAAATTTAAATTTTTATAAAATAAGTATAATAAAATATTATACTAACTGCAAAATATACAAAATATGTGGAATGCTGAATAAATAATGTCCCCGGATCCATATTTTAGTTACTAGTTAACTAATTATGTAAAACCTGTAATAATACATAATATTTAATGTTTTTGTAGCAAATAAAAATTCATTTACAGTTGTGATCAGAATCTACCCATAAATTGAAACATAATATCTTTTCTTTAATGATTTGTTATTTGACAAAATGTCATAACTCTTCATTATCTCTTGTGTACTTTTACATCTGTTTAATTCGCTTGCTTGGTATGATATTATACCAACAAAGGTTAGTTATAATAATGAATTGAGACTATGATTAGATTCTGAGCAAACCTGTTTCAGCTTTATGAAGTATTTTGGTCTTTTCTAGTAAATAATTTCTTTTTATTTAATAAATTATTGTAGAACTTTTTTTACTGAATTACTGAATAATTTTACTAGTTATATAGTAAATAAATACATTTTCATTCATGATTTAAATTTTTTCTAGATGGCTACAATTACCTTATAAATGTATGAAATTGATACTGAATTTTTTTTATTAAATCACTGAAAAAATTAATTATTCTAAAAATATTTATTAACAAACAACATGATAAACATTATATCGAAGTATTCTCATAAATAATTATTTACATCAATTATTTTATTGCTGTACTGTTTCGTTTCATTTGAAATTTACGTAAATAAATATTCAAATTTAAACCAAATATCTAAAAAAAAATTGGTTAATTTTTATTATAAACCAATATGTATTTATTTATTATATGGTTTTAATTCTTATAGTTAACTTTTAACTAAAATATGGTATGTATCGATAAACAACATTTTTTTATCAACATTTTTAAAATATTTTAATTCTGTAATTACAAAACTCATTTAAAGCAGTTTTAATAAAAATAAATCTCCATTAAAAAAAATGTTACCATTACAATTTATAATGGAATATCTATTACTTTGCAATATACTTACTTTTCTTAAAATGAAATAACACAGATGCAACTATCAACAAATTTTACGTTCAATATACTACCTATTTTAATATTAAAGAACTATATTTTTTTTTAATTTTCTGAAACAGAAATAATGCGTATTAATAAAAAATTTGCATACTTAAAAAAATGTTTTTGTATGATTTTTAATATTAAAAAATAAAATTTTGAAATAAACTTACCCGGATAAAATTTTTAGAACATAGAATGAATAAAATTAATTATCCATAAAAAAATTTAAATTATGATTTTTCTCAATAATTAGTGCATGTAAATTAATATGAGGCACAAGGCAATTATCTTAAATAATAGACTGTTACATGTTTAAGTTCCTTTAATATTATTTTTAAAATCCTGATTAACATTACATGGAATAATTGGCCATATACGACACATATATATTAATATTATTTAAACTTTATACATTTCATAATTCTAGCTCTGTGTTTCATCCACTTTTATTATTTATATTTACTTTAAATAGTCATTTTAAAATTATTAATATCTTATAAACTAGATAGATAGACAAACAGAGAGCTAAAACTATTTTTCTATTTTTGTTTTAAGACTATTTCTATTTATGTATCAACTGAACTGACTAAAACAACAAAAATAATAAGAAACCTAAAATTAAATTATATCACGATTCTACAAAAAAAAATCATAATAACTTATTTACAAGAAATATACACATCAACACGCATAACAGAACAAATAAACTCACAGAGGAACATTCAATAATAATTAAAAAATAATAATAATTAATTATACATTCAATGGATTTTTGCATGTTTTTGATCTACGGGAATCCCTGTATTATTCCGAATTTGTTTCTCACGTTTTTTGTTTTGTTTTAATTGTCGCAAACAATACGTTGAATTTTCAATTTGTTTTTCGTCACTTTGCCATCGAAAATTTTGACAAATGTTTAAGTTTTATTGCCAATTTCTTTTTTCTTTCTTTAAGTAGTACGTAGAAGAATTTTGGCAAAATTTTGATAGTTAAAGTGACAAAATTAATAATTATAAATATTGCTTAAAATTTGTCATGGTGCGTGCTTAAAATACTGAATTCAACAAGTGCAATATATCATTTAATAATTCTTAATTAATTTATTAATTAAACACATGTGGAAAAAAATTACACAATGATTAAAAAAATCACACACATCTAAACGTAATTATATTTTGTCAATTTAATAAATGTAATGAATAAAACAAATCAGTTTTATGCATATAATAAAATGAATTATAATATTCATTTCAAAATAAAATGTCTTACTAAATAATAAAGTTCATTACATTTATTAAACTTACAAAAATAATTTTTATATGTATTCAATTTTTTTTATCACTGTATATAATAAAAAATAACACAGAATAACTTAGAGTTATTTATAAACTTGAGTGATTTTTGTCTCTTAACTTTAGGATGAACACGTGATCAAAATCACAATAATAAATTACATATTTTATTTTTTAAATTTATTTTATTGTTTTAGAAACCGATATTAAAGATGTATGATTGCACATTTAGTACTGGTGTTATTTTGTTCTCAAAGATTTCTTTTCATTTTTATTTAAATATAAATTGAAATTTATTTTCGAGTATTTTCGTTTCAATTGTGTGTTCAGAGTTTATTAAACGCACTCTATCAAAAAATCCAAATATTTTGGCAATAAATCTCTAATGGCGCTGTTTTATTTACGAGCTGACGATATATTTACGTTTCGACGAAAATATAACTCAATGAGTAGCCGAAGTTGCGCGCACGACAGCTTATTTCTAAAATAACAGTGAAATAAATAAAATTTAGTCAGGTTTGTACATATCGCATTTGGTGTTTTTACATACGTATAACAACTATCTGTATTTATTTAGAAAAATATGTTTAAATTCAGATTGAATTTTATTCTTATTTTATTGTACGTAAGAACATTAGAAACTTATTAGTTTTTCATATAAAATGTAAAATTAATAATTTACTTGTAATAATATTGATTATTTCTTAAATTATATTAGTATAAAATTTTAAAAACCGTCTTGTTAAATGTACATTTATGGCAGAATTCTGAATAAATTTGTACAATTCATAAGCATTATAAAATATTTTATCTTTTTTTTTATGTAAACCAGACCTTATTTTAAAGTTTTTTCTTACATTTCACAATATTAAACTATTTAGAAACTAAATTATCAATATACCTCTACGAAAGATACTTTTCAAATACTTTCAATACATAAAATTAAAATAAAAAAAAATTACCAGTGTGACTATAAATTTTTTATTAGATAATGTGTTCTACAATTTGAAAAAAAAACAAACAAAGATTGTAAAGTTTGTTCAAAAAGAATAACAAAAAACAGCAAAAAATTCTAAACCAATTTGAAATTTTCACTGTACATTTTGTGACCATATGTACGTTACAATAAGACCTGGTTATATATATATATATATATATATTTCCATTTATTACAAAAAGAAAAAACATTATGATAAGCTAGATGTTTTTAAAGTTTGTTCAGATTTCTACCAGATTTTAATTCCATAAACACATATTTATAAACGAATTTTTTCTAATCAAACATAAAATGTATTGTAAAAATCGCTAACAAATTAAAGTATAGTGAACGTATTTAAAATATTTCTTAGTTTATAAAATTATGCATGAATACCGGAACAATATTTTAATGTTGCTAAAATCATTTGTTTCGAAATTATAAAATATTTTACTAATTATGGGGGGGTATCATATTTTCGTTTTATTTTATTATTTAATATATCGTCATATCGTAAATTAAACAGTAAAAATTTGTTTTCATTGTAAATACTTGCTAAAGTATAAACAATAGCAATAAAATAAAATTCTGCATAACTTTACAAACTTCAAAGATATATAGAATTTTATTTTTATTATTATAATTTTTTTTAAATTTCTGTTGATAAGACTATTAGCAGGTATTTCAACAAGAAACTGAACAAATTTTCACTGTCAACAGCGCCACCGGAGCGAGCGGGTGTGTGTTTAAAACTGTGTTCAGGTGGCCAAATGCGCAAACTGACTTGGATGCAAATCGAACTGATAGGGATGTCCATAGGGTGACATGTGGTATGGAACGATATTCATACTGGCCATCTTATGCTCCTTCTTCCATTTCATGCGCCGATTCTGGAACCAGATCTTGATCTGGCGTTCGGTGAGACAGAGTGCGTGCGCGATTTCGATGCGTCGTCGTCGCGTCAGGTACCGATTGAAATGGAATTCTTTCTCCAGTTCCAGAGTTTGGTAGCGCGTGTACGAGGTGCGTTGTCGTTTCGTTTCTCCATTTGCGTTCACTGTACCTGAAAACATTGATTGGTTTTATTAACTATTTGGTGATAACACTCGAGATAATATTTATGCACACTGCTATTATATACACTGTAAAAAAAAATGTAATTTTACATGTTTTGTGAATGTAATTATTGTAAGAGTATGTATTAATGTTGTTATTTTTGTTGTTAAAACCTATATAAAATTACATAAATTTAAGATATATATTTTACAGTGTATATTAAAAATTAATTATTTTTTAATTTATTATTGAGAAAATTACATTGAAAAAAATATTACTGTAAAATCAACGGTTTCACAATTAATTCAATAGCACTTATATTTTTGATGTGTAAAATTAGAGTTTTATAACAAAATTGAATTTTCTAATAAAAATAAATAAAAGCAAGTTAAAGTATAACTATTTGCAAATCTTTTTATATATTTTCTTTGGGAAAAAATATACTTATATTTGGATTGAAATTTGTTAATAAATTTTACTACAATTTTATCCAGAAAACACTGTGTTTCCAAATCAAATAGGAGTAGTAAATATAGTTATATTATAACTTACTATTTTTTATTTATTTAAAAAATTCTTTCTATTATAAAAATCCAATTTTACAGATCAAAAGAATGTTTACATTTGGATTAATAGTAAAAACGTTGGTTTTAAAGTAACATATTTTTTTTTCATTGTAGTTTTTCAACTAGTTAAAATATAAAAAAAAACTGTTTAGTCATAACTTTTTTAACAAATTACAAACAATTGAGTTTTCAAAGCTCGGTTAAAATTTAAACTTTTAAATTAAAGTAAACCTAATCAAAATTTATTTAATTAGGATTATTTACTTTTTTATCAAACATCAAATTAATTTCAATTTTTTTTTAACATAAAATTAGTTAATAATTTGATTTCAAAGTAATTCTTTTTCAAAAGTCATATCTTTATTATAAGCATTTTCTGCTAATAAATTATGAATAAATATAATTTTTATTAACAGTTTTAAACACGAATACAAATGTGTGACATTATAATTTTGAATATATCATAAACTTAATTACAAATTTCACATATAGAACTGCAGCATTAAAAATATATTAATAAGTTACGTATAACATATAACATTTTCTAATACGAAATATCAATGACCCGTTCATGCGTTGAAAATAAATGTGTGAATGAAAATATAATATTATAATGTAAAACAAGTACTAAAGTTCATTCATTTAAGTTTAGTTGCCTACGCATTTCTTTATTTTTAATTAAAATTTATATTCGCCCACGATGCACACATATATTTTAGACTTAATTATTTTGCCATTAATAAAATCAAAATGAAAATAAATTTCTAAACATTATTTACACACAGTAATTAAAAGTAATCGTTAAAACTTAACACGTTTTTGCTTATTTTATTTTTGTGTTTAGACTTCATAATTACCTTTTATATTTTTATATAATTTTAAAATATTTATTAAAATAAAAAATTGGAACAGTCATTTACTAAATAAATAATATTAAAATTAAATTATGTATTTAAATTATTACCTATTATTTGTAGATATAATGGTACAAAATAAATAATTTAGTTTATACTAAATGAACAACTATATATTTTTTGAACAGATTTTTTTTAATAGATAAAAATACTATTAGTAACGTCTAAACTCGTATTTATGTTATTTTTACTGGTACGTTTCCAAAGTAGAAGTTTTTCTTTATTTATATAACTTATTTTAGAAATACTATAAAATTTCTTGAAACAAACCTGTATATTTAATTTTAAAATTAAAGAATATATATTTTTATTCTTGTATCCCTTCTTAAGACCACAATTAATTATATATTTATTGGTATTTCAAAACAGATCTTTTGCAAATATTTAGTGTTGTATATTCAATTTTCAAAATTAATGTGTTAATTATATTGATTTACGTAAAACATTTGTAGTAACTAACCAACTGACTGACATTTCAGAGACAGTTGACAATTAGTTCCTTAGTTAACTCATGAATTAAGTTAACGTTTTATGCAACTTGCCCTAAGTTAATACATTAAAAAAAAAAGCACGCTGTATGTATATAAAAAAATATCAATAAAATAATATTACACTATTCCATAAAGTTTTACTTTTTATTAAATAGCAAATTCTTTGTTATAATATTTAAAATTTTTGATAATAAATGAGATTTTGCGACAATTTTACAGAAAATTAATTTTAAAATACACTATGTAAAATGTAAAATTTGTATCAAAACATATTCGAGTTGCAAAAGTAAAAAAGATTCAACAAATATTAGTTCCAACAGCTTAAGTAGTTTAGCTATATCGTTTCAGCATATAGGTAGGTGTCTGAAAACGTCCGCCGACTTACCAGCACATAAATCAGGGTAGGCTATGGGCTCGCAGCCAAACGCGGGTTGCAAACGTCAAAACTCTAACGCAACATGTTGCTGGTCCGCATCGTTGCGATCGTGTTGCGAAATTAACGAAACGAAATATAGAAAAAAAAACAGTTAAACGATGTCGCGATACTCAATTACTTTTATATTGAGACATGTAAAATTAACAACAAAAAATGAGTTCTGAAACATTGGTTGTGTTTTGTAACATTTGTATTGAGGTTACAAACTTTAAAAAAATTGTTTAGGAAATGATTTAAAAGATTTTAAATGTTGCTGTCGTAATAATATTGTAATAAAATTTGTTTCTCTGTTCCAAAAATATATTTGTTTTGTTTTTATATTAAACTGTTATTTTTCTCCGATCGTCTCAAATTATTTATAGGTATATAAAATATATTCTTAGTGAACTATTTTAATTTTTGGATGCCAGTTAGATAAGCTACCACTGAACTATACTTTTATTTATCAGCATTACATAAAATTATTAATAAATATATGTAATTTAAAGTAGTAAATAAAAAAATTCATATTTCTTATAAAAAAAAAGCAAAAACTAGTTATATCAAGAGGCGTTATGAAAAAAAAAACAAATTAATCTGTATAAAAATACTTAAACTTAAAATTAAATATTGTTATTATAAATAATTATTATTGTTATTTATTAAAGTTCTTTCTTATTATATAGTTTAGCCACTAATATTTTTTTAATTAAAAACATTAATTCTACTACTTAATTAATATGAAGTTCCAATAATTTATTAACACATTGAATAATTCATAATAAATCCATAATCATCATATTAATGACAAATTATAAATATGCAACATCTAGAACTGCATACAAATTTAAAATTCAAAACATCTTTCCTATATGAATCATATTTGCAACTATAGTTCTTCTAGTTCAGTGTCTTGACGCCTAGATGGCGGCACTGTCATTTCGCCGCGTGATAATTTATAAGGTCCGTTTAGTATTTATCCGTTTGTTAAGACAACGATCATAATTCATATTAGTCAAAAGGGTAAACAGGTGACCCAACGACTGTCTACAGATCGCATCTGAAATGGGTCACATTCAGAATGACGATGAGTGCCCAATGGGGGTATTGTCTATCGGGTAGACCATCTTTCGTATACAGTAAAATATTTTTGATAAAATCGAGATTTATTTTAATTTTTTTATTATCATTAATAATTGGTGAATGCAGAGTATGAAATTAAAAAAAAAATGGTTGTGGAAGTTGGTTTAAGAAATTAAAATGGTTCGGCTATTTTGAACAAATGTCTAATAAATGGTTGGTTAAAAGAATATATGTAAGTAATATTGATGATATACGTCTGCGAGGGCATCTAATGAGTAGATAAGTAAGAATGACTGAAAATGTTTTATGTGAGCGAATGTTTCCATGTGATAAGCATAAAAGATCATGTATGAGAGGTATCGTGAATGCAATTAAAGCAAAAGTTGTTTGAATAAAAATGCTTGGCAGACCAATTTCTTCTTAAATAAAAAGAGTTTGTGCCACACATTTATGGACACATTACGTGATTGTGTATGTATGTTTTATTTAATTAAAAAAATATGAATACGAGTACAAAAGTTTTTTTTAATTTTATTAATAAAAATAAAACATAAAACGTTTTTTAAAAATTTGAAAACGAAAACTATAGGTTTTATAAAAAATAAATAAAATTCATATAAAATCGTATTATTTTTTGAAAAATAAAATATTTTTTAAAATTCTATATTTGAATATCTTTCCTCTTTATTCCTATAATCAATCTATAATCAATGTTGTTGAAGTATATTAAAATTAATAATTCAATGTAGTACTTTTTAATATTTTAGAAATTTAATATAATATTATAATAATATAATATATTATTTGAAAGAGTCAAATATGTTAAAGCAAAATTCTAAAAATAAATATGTAACATTTGCAATTTTGCATGAACAGGTAAATTTATTTTAAGTCATATAAATCATTCCATAACATTGAATGTGTAAATCATACGTAACAGTTGCATGGTTAAATTTTCATTTATTTTAATTAAATTCTGGAGAGGAGAAAAAATCTATGAAGATTATTTGTCTAGTTCAGAAACAAGTAAACATGTTAAAATCCACATAGATCTAACACAGGTGGATGTTAATGGCATCATGTTGGCATCCCTGACACCGTATATTATTTTACGTTACAGCAGCAGCAAATTTTGATAGAAAAATATTGATAGAAACACGCGTGGCTATTGGCCAAATGGTATATATTATTTAGTAAATTGTTTTGACAAGGTGTAGGAGCCTATATAAGTGCGAAATAATGTAACTCAAATTAATAAACAAATAGTTGAAATATCAAAATCGTGTTGAATTTCGTAAAAACTATTTTTCTGCTTAAAATAGCAATAGAACAACAACGAAAATGTTTTATTTTGTTATTTCATAAATTCTTTAAGTTGTTATGGCTGGTATTACGAGCTCGATTTTTGTGTGTTTTAGTTCATTTGTTTAGTTTTGTTCTTATAGCAGTTGCATTGTTTTAAAATCTGTATTAGGTTTTTCAAAAAATAAATAAAATAATTGATGATTATTTAATATTATTTAAAAAAGAGAAAAAAAAAACAAACTATAAATTATTTGGTCTCATTTTGATAACTATTTTTCATATACAAATAAAATTAGTTTTTGAGTTATGGAAAATTAAAATTGTAATATTTTTGATACATTTAAATAGAATCTACAAACTTTATAATTTACAAAATGAAATTTAGATTGTAGTTCTGTATTACACCTACAACCTAAAGCTGTTTTATTTTAATATAATGAGTTCTGTAAAGTTTTTTACTTTGTTTATAATTTTCATTAGACATATATTTTTATATGTAGCTTTTTTAATATATGAAATATGTTAAATATTAACAATTCCTTTCGCACAATTTATTTAAAAACGCACTGTCAAATTAATTAAATTTATAATTAGATATAATTAATTGAACTAATTTGTCTTTTGCGGGTTGTTTGCTGAAAGACGATTTAACAGACAACAGCCTTTTCCTTATTGCAATATTTATGTTATTGTAGCACGCAAAGATAACGGCATAATGGAATAACACTTCGGTGTATCCGGCAAAGAATTTTTCGAAAAAAAACTATCAGAAAATAAAAGTTGTTTACCTTTACAAAACTATTAAATAATTCTAGAAATATTAAATATTAAAATATTAATTTATATTTTACATATTTAAGTGTGTTTTTTAAATATTATAATATAAAATAAAACAGATACAAAAATATGTTGTAGGAAAAACGTAAATATATTTTGTTACAAATAAAAAATTATGTATAAAATTAATACTTAATAAAATTTATATAACATAGTAGAAAATCTTTCAGAATTCATTATAATAAAATAAAACGGCTTTAGGTTGTAGTTCTGCATTAATATTTATTAATAATCGACGTTTCGACGTACTCAGCCTACATCTTCATTAGGAAAAATGATACAAATGACATTTACAGTAAAGAAACAAGTTACTAGGTAACAAAACAAGTAAACTAGATAATAAAAATTTATAAATTTTTAAGTAAAAGAAGCTAAATTTTATTTGCTGTATATGTCATTTGTATCATTTTTTCTGATAAAGATGTACGTTGAGTATGTTAAAACGTCGATTATTAATAAATATTAATACAGAACTGCAACCTAAAGCCGTTTTATTATAATAAAATTTATCTTATTTTTTCATAAAAAAATTATATTTGCAGTACATACATCATATTCGCTCTAATAACTTATTTTAAAAATTTGTATATTTAATTTTTGCAATATTAAGGTGGTATTTAAATAAAATTGCTCATGTAATTATTTTTTATATAAATATTTTTCTCACGATGCGTTTAAAAAATAAAGTACTTAAACATAAGTTACAGTAACAAGTACAATAAATATAATGACGATGCGTCAACCAGTGCAAGAAGACGTTGAGCACGCAGACGCCACCCACGATTCGCAATCTATTTCTGCAATTACGCGATCTGTACGAAGAAGATGTAATACACGGTCTAATTACCTGATAGAGTTTACAGAAGATAAAATAAACAGGCACGATCTTACTGTCAAAGTTTTTAATATTAGTTCACAAACTGTAATTTTTAATTTAGATTTAATGACAACATTTTTTGTAGTTTACTGCGACACATTCTTTTCTTTTTTTATTAGTTAACTATTGTCATATAACATTCTAATGTGCATTAAACTTCATATTAATAATTAAATTTTGAATTAAAATATAAAGATAGTTAGCTGATCATAAACAAATATAAGTTATGTAAAATTTATTAAAAATTCATAATGGTTAAAATTTATTTTAATTTTCAATATTGTTATAGAATATTAAAAATAGCTATAGTAAAATAAAACGGCTTTGTAGTTCCGTATTATTCTTTATTAATAATAGACTTTTCGACGTATTTAATGTACATCTTTATCAGGAAAAATCGTACAAATGACATTAACAGTAAATAAACAGAATATAGGAACAAGTTACTAGGTAACAAAATAAGTAACTTGTTTCTATATTTTGTTTATTTACTCTAAATGTCATGTGTATCATTTTTCCTTATGAAGATGTACGTTGAGTACGTCAACACGTTGATTATTAATAAATTGTAATACAGAACTACAACTTAAAGTCGTTTAATTTTAATATAATGAATTCTGAAAGATATTTTACTATGTTAAATGTATTTTTCTCGAGAGGAAAGAATAATCTTCTTATAAAAACCTGTTTAGCGGAAATCTAAAATCAAAATAATATATAAATATATTATGTTCCACCTAATATAAATGAATAATTTTCAGGACAACTTATTCATATTGACCGTCTTCCATATATGAATGACACCGTTTATTGCGAATTTAACGCAGATATTCATATATAACTAATATGTTACCCAATATATTAAATTCATTAATATTCACATTTACTGTTATAATGTATACCAGATAAACCAAAAGTGGAACAATTTCTTCAAATATATTTTTCTAGAAGATTATTATTTGTAAATTATGACATAATTTACACTCTAAAAAATATATCTTAAATTTATGTAATTTTACGTAGATTTTAACATTTTGTAATTTTACTATTATAATTAATGTAAATTACATTTTTTTAATAAAAAATTACATTTATAAAAATTACAAAAAAAATTGACAGTGTACATTACAATAGTCTATAAATTTAGACTTACACAAGTCGGCAATTATATTTATTGTTAAATAAATTCGTTATTCAAGTTCAGTGTAAGCGTAGTTTTATTTTAAAATTTAAAAGATTTTTTAGTACCTAAACTACAAAATGCGCACACATGCCCGATCAACTGGCGAGCAATGAATTTTCCCAGTGTCAGATTCATTTGCCAACAAGCGGTAATTAAAATTAAACTAACATACTCGGTAAGTAAGTCATTCTGGTCGTATTGCGTTGCGGCGGCATTCCAAAATAAAATTGAAAAAAACCCGACATCCGACATGAACGAATATTTACGATCACCGTATTACGCCTAATTACGGACCACGTCGCATACATATTCCTCAATCAACGCGGTGTGAGGGCCGTTCCGTCTCCGATACGAGAATATGGTGATTTCGTCCGCGATCTGACAGCCGGTTTTGACAAACGCGGTCCAATTCATTAATATTGTTCCAACCGCGGTGCCATGAGACGTTATCGTGATCTAGTTTAGCAGCATGTAGCTGGTAGGTTAAGTCGAATCAACTGATCGGATCACGGTGATCTCTTGTAGAATCGTAGAGAGGTGGACAACTGGACAGACACGACATTGTTGTTTGACAAACAATTGTCCGATGAAATATCGGAATGGAATGATGGAAAGATTCTAAGACAAAAGATGTGGTTGAGTTTTGATTTATTTTTAGTTGTAACATTGCAATAAACATATGTAGAGTTTTGGATATCAGTTAGATTATCAAACAAATAATGTAACAAAAACTGTACACATAAATATCCTTTCTATACTAATAAGTTAGCAGTTTTTAATTATTTAAAAGATTCACTCCCTCTTGAACAAGTAAAGCTGGATCTCCCTAATATTACAATATTAAAATTCGAAAGCTTTTAAGATAAAAGATTTGGTTTATGTTCTTGGTTCTAAAATTTGAATAAACATATGTAAAATTTGATATGTAAGTAAGAAGTTAAAAAATAAGAATAACAAATTAATTTGAATATACGTAGTTGCAAAAATAATTTATTAATATATAAATATAAATTTGCATGAGCGGAAGTTTCCAAGTAGTAGGAATAGAAGAGAGCATGTATGAGAGAAATTATTAATGTGGATGAAGTTAAAGTTACTTGTTTAGATAGGGATGTTTAAAGGAAGCTGATTTCGGGATAATGGAAAGAGTTTGCGCCACATCCTTTTGAGTACATAGCTTGATTGTGTATGTATATATGTCCAAATGTTACAGTTCTTGTATATCTAAACTAGATTATTTTTCGACCAACAACCAGCTTTCTAATAAAAAAAAAATTAAAACAAAAGGTACTAAAGAATAAGAATAAGTTTCTAATATGTGATAGATATAATATTAAGCTATATTACAAGATTACAGTTTGTTATCTGGTTTATTTAATAAACTTTATTGGTTTTATTGCTATTATTGTCGAGTTACTACATATTATCGATAGCATGAAACGTTGTAAAATACATGTTAGCTAATAAAGTGATTAAGTTATCGATTGATCAATGAATCAGGCGTTTTGCAAACAGTTGACAATCCAAATGAATCGTAAATTACTGATTACATTAACTAGATTTTATGTAACTAACTCATACTATAACATGAAATCTAATTAATAAATCTAATTTATATTATTTGTTCATCATAGTCAAAAAAAAGTCACAGTTTATAACAAATTTCAAATTATTCAATAACAGATATGCTAAGTTTAAATTGAAAATGAGTGCAATTTAAAATTTTTGATATTTATTTAAAAGTAATGAATTGTATACTAAATAAAATTTTAATTATCTTTTTTTTTTGCAGGAGTTATTAAAAGCAGATCTTCACAATTTGGTAAGTAATTAAATCAATATTAAAAATTTATTTATAGATATAAAAATATTTGTAAAATTCGGTATCAATGACTTGGTATAATTAATGGTAGAATATTAATAAAAGTTTAATAAATGTTAGGTAAAATATGATCGCAATTTACTTTCCTTATTATACCACACACTTTTTACTTATAATAATTGTAATAATTAATTAGAAATAAATCAAACAGTAGCGCAATTAATAACATATCAATTATTTTAAATATATATATTTCTTACGTCAAGTGATTTTTTTAGTTTTGAATAGATATTATTTACTATCTGATTTGATCAAGTAATAGATATAATTCGTTACATGTTCAAGAATAATGCTTGGTATCCAGGTCAGACTGATTCGTTTTATATGAATATAATTAACCAAAATAATTGTTTATTGACACTTGCAGTTATTTAAATAATATACATATGCTTATTTACATTAATATTTTATAAGTATTATTTCAAATAATTTAAATCACATTACAATATTTTTATCTGATTTTCTATATTTGCTTCAAAGTCAACTTTAACTACATTTCAAAGACAATAATTCGTATATAATCTCTCGTAGATAAACTGATATTATAAATATATAATCTTTTATTGAAATAATATTTTCTTTTTAAATTATCAACAAATTAAAATAATTTAATATTTTTATTATTATTTTCGTAATTTCTAAGCATATATTAGGTATAATTCAATTTTTTGTGCAAAAATTTAGATAAAGTATTAATAAAAAAGAAAATGTCAACTCAAATAAATAGAACTTAAATTACCTTAGTTTTTATTTTCAAAATAGAAGTACAAAAATAAAATAACAATATAATGTTCTGTTGACTGAACTTTTAATAAAAAATGTTATAGACATGAATAATTTGCAAAAACATTATTAATTATATTTTAAATAAAACTTTTTATTTAGTTTCAACTTTTTTTTTTTCGATTAACAGAGGTTAATAAAAAAAAAGTTTTTATTTCAATACTCATATTTTGCATGTACACTAATGTATCACCTAATCACAAGAGTTCAATAAAATGTTTTCGTAATGCACATTAATGAGTGTACTAAATAATAAATATTTGTATTTTTGATAAAGTTCGGACATAAACAACAGTATTGAAAAGAACTCAATTATATTTATGGAAAATTTATACCTAAAACATTTTGTACACATTGTAATATTTAAAAAATATTTTTGCATAACTTTAAGTTCTACTGAATTATAAAGTTTATGTTCTCTGTGCACACTTTACTTACATTATTATATAAATATTTATCTAAAATTTCAACCAAAGTAAATTTTAAAAAAATACATAGTAAAATTTAACCGTTTATAATCATTTTGTCAACTCATTGCATATTTAAAAAAAATATATGTGGAACATGAAACCATTTCAATTTATAAGCTACATTAATCAGAAAATGCAATATTCTAAATAACAATTATTAAATAACTTAATTTTCAAGAAACTTGTTAATGTAAATAGCCAAAAAATATATATTTGAAATTGATTTTAAATAATTACATATGTAAAAATCATATTTTCATGTTTTAAAACTTTATTACTGCAAATACAAGGTTATAACAGTGGTGTTACAGAGCTGGAACGGTCCGGAACGTCGTTCCAGTACTTTTTTAGGAACTTTCTTGTCTTGATTATTATCGCGTACATATGAAATAATGTATCTACATATGTATATATTTATACAACTTTGTGTTTTATAATTATTTTTTTTTTTTATCAATACAATTTTTTACTGAAAACCTCTAAAAACTAAACAAGAAAAACATACATATGATAACATTCAATATTTAATTGGGTAAGTCAATATCAACAATTATTG
This sequence comes from Clivina fossor, assembly GCA_963966155.1. Lineage (NCBI taxonomy): Eukaryota > Metazoa > Arthropoda > Insecta > Coleoptera > Carabidae > Clivina > Clivina fossor. The sequence continues at coordinate 6,969,663 of OZ014564.1, read as the reverse complement.
CGTTCCGAAACCTTTATTTGTTTACATGACACCACTGGGTTTATAATCCAATTTTGGATAAAATCTCAATAAAATAACTTATAGCGAAAACAAGATCAATCCGAAACGTTAAATTTTTTTATAACTTCCTTAAAAAGAATCGAATCCCAACCATCTTTTTTCGGCATTGAATCCATCTCTAAAGTAGGTTCTCTGAAGCGCTTCAGCGAAGAAACAGTCAACTTTTGCCGGGCAGATCCCGCTGTCCAACGCAGTTATACTGCGTTTGAGTGACAGACACACAAGTGACAGCTCGTAGTACGTCCGAGCGAGATAGAAAAGAGAGAAACACCAAACACACAAACACACAGCATCCAAACGTTGAAATGGCTGACTGCGTGTTCAGCTACAGAGCCCAGAACCATACAGATGTCACGATAAAATTTCTCTATATCTGCCATAACTGGTTGGCTAGTCGGGGTTTGGAATTGTTTTACAATATCTTTTGTGATTGTATTGCATATTGTGATATGAATATATGGTTATATTTTTTTATTAGATGAATTGAAGTTATGACTTTTAGTATATACATTCCAGATTTTATCTCTAGTTACATTAGAAAAAATACGTTTAGATACAGTTAAAGTATAAGTTTTAATCATCAATTAGTATTATTAGAACTTGAAGATAGTAAAATATAAAAAAAAATGATTAGATTAATACAAAATTAGTGGTTACAGATCAATTGCTTTTATAAATGGTTTTAGTTAAAATAACATACATTTCAAATTGTTTATTATGCATTTTCAGATATCCCATTCTCTGTTATTTTTAATTACAAATATTAGTTGCTATATTCAGTGTTTCCTGAAATGTATTAACAAGTTCATGAAATTTTTTATATTAACATTAAACTTTAATAAATTATTTTTTACGTGATATTTAAATCAGTTAGTATAATTATAAATATACTCAACCGCATTTTTTAATCAAAAAACATACAAAAAAAAAACTAAAAATCCATATGCTCTCGTTTACTAGAAAATCCTCGCGTTATTCACATCTTGAAATCTACATGTGTGGCGATAGAACCAAAACTGAAAAACCAAAAACCATGTCTCCACTAACACACATACACACTGGTACTCGCAGACGCACACGGACTATGTAACCGTCCCCGGGAGCTGTCATTCTGTCCGCTCATCTCTTTGTAACTAGCTGGGACGTTCGGTTGCGCGCTTGTAATGCTACAAGTCCGCTGTCTCGGGCTCATTCGCGCGCGTTTTTACTGCCGTCCCCCGCCAAACAACGCCGCCGGCAAAAGTGACGGACGAACGGACAGACGTCCGGTCTAACGACGTGTGATGGTTATATGATGGGCCGGTACTTTGCTGAATTAAATTTCAGCTTTGATTTAAATTCGATCATGTCGATTTTATCGGGAAAGATTTCCGACAGATTGTCGAAGAATTTTTGCTAAATTTTTTTTATTAAATTACTTGTACATTAATAACTTTAACAATTATGATATGAATGAAATTTTAAAATTAATAATTTGTGAGACAAAAGTTAATGCGTATTTATAGCATTTTTCGAAGGGGAATACACGTGTACAATCTGTTGCACAAATTAGTTAAAATCTCTTAAAAATCTTGGTAAAATTGTGGTAAAAATCAATAAAAAATTTTCTTAAAATTATGTAAGATTTCAAAAAAAATTCTTACATTTTTAGAAATTTCGTATAAAATTCGTAAAATTAACAAAAATTATACTTCAGATTTGTACAATTTGGTATAATAAATTTGAGAATCTTTTAGTAATTCTTTTAGCTAAAAGTATTTTTGCCTTTTTAGTGCATATTTCAAATTATATATTATTATTTTTAGAAGATTTACAAATAATATTTAACAAAAATATCATATATAAATAACTAATTACATTTGATAATAGATATCAAGAAAAACATAGTTTGAAAGTAATTTCAAAAAGCGCTTTTATCAAAAAGAGCTCTGGTTATTCTAGAAGTCGTTGTAAATACTGGTCGATGAAATAATCAATATTTCAATACAATTTTTATTTTTTGGGAAAAATTTAAAATCTCAATATTTTTGAGTATTATTATATTTTATTTACATCTTTAGGTAACTTTTAAAAATTTAACTTTACAATAATTATCTTATGCAGAAGATTTTGAAACAGATAATCTGATGATAATAACATGATGTAAAAAAAGTTCTGTTATACTAAATTATTAAAATTAAGAAAAATTTTTACTTGTATTATATCAAAAAAATATGTTAATTGAGTATTTAAAAACAACATTAATTCTGTTATTACAATAATTCTTCTCTTCTAACGTTTATATAAACTACACGACTATATATAACAAACCCGTTTTTTTAAACAATCTGTATATATATATATACTTTTTACTTTTACATTTAATTTAAATTTAGAAGAAAAATATACAGACAATATCAATTAAAAAATTGTTAATATTTTTTTAAAAATTATCTAATAATTTGTGATTTATTTCTAATATGTTTACTACTGTTTTTATAGAATACTAATAAAATACTTAATATTTAGCAGAAATATTATAAATAGACCAACTCTAATTCTATATTTAATGCACTAATAAGAAAATGAAAAATAGAAGGATGACTTTAAGTAGAAGTCAACTTGTTATATTTGGCTCATGAAACAAAGAGATTGTCACATTTCTTGTTATGCTATATTATAATTCTTAATGTTTTGTTACACAAATCTATTTTTCGTAACTAACTAACATATAAACTTAAATATGTGTCAAGGTAACTCAATCACTATTGTTCCTTATGCTAAATAATTATTTGGTATAAGTATTCGAAAATAATGAAATGTACTTGCAATAATTTAAATGGATTTTTAATACTATTATTAAAAGATATATCAATCCATTTAAACACAGTTTTGTTATATTAAGTGCATGGTTTTAAAATTTGTAATAATATTGAAACTAACATAAACGAATGAAGTTAATATATTTTTAATATTTTTGGCCATTTTAATGATATAGATAATAATAAGTAATTTTAAGTAAATGTTAAAAGTAATTTTAACAAAAATCAGTTTTAAACGTAAGATAAGAATACGGGTTAAAGTTTTTTTTTTATAAATAACATAACTTTTAAAATATGAAAATTAAGAAAACAAGAAAAATGTCGTAAAACTAATTTTAATTGGCTCTTGGTAAAATAATATCTGAAATTGTACTAAACACTGTGCAAAAATTCTGATATTATTTATATTTATGTATGTAATAAAGTAATACTTATTGAAATACTGTTTTTATTCTGTCAACTATCAGTTAAAAAAATATCTTTAATTACTTTTAATAAATAATACAGCAAAAGTTTTTATTTAATATCAAAATTTTTGTTTAAAAATAAATGTATTAATTAATTCTACATTTACAAAATTTATTTCAAAATAAAATATAGCTCATACTTCGTAAAAATTCAATAAATAATAACGTACATAAAATCCAGCAGCAAAAACAACTCAACACAAACAGCAATTTCAAACTAATTACGTATAAATCAATTAGTACAATCCACATTTCATTTACTTGTATGTTTGTATGTATGTATATTTACAACTTAAACTGTTTTAAGTAACTACATACATATAAGTAAATAGCAAATTACCGTACGCAGATTCTCTGCGAGTGAGCGCGGTATGTAGTTCGCTTCAAAAAGCGACTGATTTCATAATCATAACATTAATTAAAACGGCGGTAATTACACGCCAATATATCTTTCTGACAATAGTAAATCTTTCGGTGCTTGGTTCCTACGACGTATTACAAATAAACGGGCGGGATCTTCCTTTTTATACCGACAGGGACAGGTATTAGGAAAGGCTTTTTAACATAGTGCATTCGGTTTACTATATGTCCATTCAGAGGCGGATTCACTCTTACTCTCTACCGAAATTATCATATTAAACATAATATGATTTGCATTTAATTATAATTTTGTGTTGAAATTATATGCATGTACACAGTAAAAATATTTGACACTATCCGTTGTTTCATTACATTAGGAGAATGTGTTAAAACAGATATACTTACTGGTGTTACCAAAAGGACATTAAACTAATAAATTAACACCAATATTTTTGACACTATTAAAGTATAATTTATACACAAAGTTGGCCTTTTTTTTCTATACAAAGAATAATATTATATTTAAAACCAAATTCAACAAAAAATTTACTGTGTACTATATAAAAAAATTAATATGGCTTTAGGATTTAGTTCTGTATAAATTTTAATTATAAATCAACGTTCAGCCAAATTTAGCTTTCTTTAATTAACAATTTATAAATTTTACGATCTAGTCACTTATTTTGTTATTTAGTAAATTGTTTCTATGTTCTGTTTATTTGTATAATTTTTCCTGATGATGTACGTAGATTACGTCAAAACGTCGATTTTTAATTAAAATTTATACAAAACTAAATCCTAAAGTTTTTTTATACTATGTTATATTATTATATAAATAGAAAAATTGATAATAAATAAATAATAAATATAAATGGATATTCTTTATTTACATTTTGGGTTCTAAAGAGATAAGATCATAGTTTTTTTCAATTTTTAAACAAAAAAGTTATTACCTAATTGAGAATACTTTTAATTAAATATCTATGAGAATATACAGTTCTACAGAATCATTCGTTTATCTAATTACAATATCAAAAATTATTAGTTTGTATTTCATTCATTTCAGAAATGAAATAAAAAATATTGATTGTCAGTTTTATTGACTAACCACATAGCAAGTAAATTTTAACAAAATTTCTTTTTACATTTTCATTTTTAATATTCGTATTTAATTTAAATTTTTTCTAAAATTTTATATTTTATAAATGTTTCTAAAGTTTCTAATATGTATTATTATATTACAATTACAAATATAAATAAAGTAAAATATCTTTCAGAACTCACTATATTAAAAAAATATTTTCGGATTAAGACACTGATATAAATAAAATTTGACTTCCTTTAATTAATAACTTATAAATTATTCTTTTTTCTTAAAATAATTTATAAATTTTTTAATCTAGTTACTTTGTCACCTTGTAACTTATTTCTATGTTTTGCTTGTTTATTATTTATGATATTTGTATTATTTTTTCCTGATGAAGATATACATAAAGTATATCGAAACGTCGATATTTACATAAAATTAATACAGAACTTATTCCTAATTTTTTTTATTTTTACAAATATAAATTTTACAGCTTAATTTTAAACCATAGGCTTGCATATTCGTAAAATTTATAAAATTGAAAACATGTTTATTTTAAAAATACGTAAAATAATATTAAAAATACCGCGATAATAACTTAAAAACTAAACGTAACAACAAATAAATCGTTCAAAATTTAGAATAAAAACACATTATGTTTATCAAGTCGTTGTAAATATGTAATATATATTTAAAGATCAAGCAGAAAAAAAATAATCTACATGTAATAAAATCAGAACACCTAAACAACGAACAACTAGAAGCATTTTCCGAATGATTTATGAAACATCGTCGACAAATATATGTAATACGGGCCTGTATAAAAGTCCACTCGCATAACCTATCCAGTTATTTATAATCTGCTGGATATTTTACTACAACTGTTTGTAATTTACGAGGTCACATTTAGATTTATGATTCTGGATTCTTATGCGTTTCGGATTAAAAACACAAGACACACTCACTATATCTATGTCTGTCTCTCTCCCTCATTCTGTTAGTCCGCGCATTTTTAAATATCTCAGCGTACAGGTATATATACTACATACTAAGGCGCTGCGATGGCATACCTAACCCTCTCGACATATATATAAAAATATTGGACACTATTTCTTACTTCTTATACAGTGTGTCCAATGTAAAAATTAAGAAATAGATAAATCTTAGAGTACACGAGCTATTTTACTGTGATATCTAGTGTATTTATATTGTGTACGAAGCTGCACTAATTTTTTTTTATATTTGTTTAATATTTCATAACATTAATTAGAATAAAAACTTTACAATTACCAATTTATTTAATTTCTGGTAACGTTGTCAGTTTTGCAAATCTAGCTATAAAACATTTTGTCAAATTTTATTGCCCCATATACAAATTGTGTATTCTACACTGATGAAATTGCAGTATTAATTTTATCAATAACTGTCTTTATTTTTGAGCTTATTCTCCGATACATGAATATACCCGTTACATAAAATAAAGCAGTCTTATGATAGTATTCTATATTTATCTATAATTTTTACAGAAATATAGAAAAGAATCACGCTAACCTTGTAGACACGTTATAATCTGGGGGTGAAACTTTGCAATATGAAATTTTCTAATAAAGAAAAATAATTTTTTTAAAATACAATCAAATATATTATTTGAATAAAGTTAAAGTTAAAAATGTAAAGATATATCACATATTATTGAATTATTTTATTGAATACAATAATATTTATTTTACCTCTATTGGCAGCAGTGTTTTTCAAAGTCAAATAATACATTTTGTTTACATTGGCATTACTTCTATTTTGTTTGAGACTAGATTAAGTATAAACGATGACATGATGGCAAAAACATTTAATTCCGATTTGAAAGTTACACTAAAATTAAATAAAACTGATGACGTGCCTACAAGCTTACAGTAATTTTTTCATAAAAATCTTTTGTTATCTATTAAAAAAATTATAGGTTTTATTTATTTAAAAGAAATATCAGTTTTCATAACAATATAGAACTTATGTTATTTATATGTTCTGTTTTTATCTTGTCCCATTGGTTTGTATAAAAAAATATATCTGTATGAGACGCATCCAGAACGTAGCCAAGCAAAGTTTCTAGGTCAAAATGTTAACATAATTAAATGTGTATAAATTAATGCATGTATCAAATGTAAAATTTAGAACAAATTTACATTTTCTAAATGTTTGTTGGATCATTTTTTTAAATAAACATTATTTTATTAGTAATAAATTCTGAAATTAAAGAATTTTGTTATAAAATAAAATTTAATAATTAAATAAATCAAATTTCGCCATTATCTAAAAAATAGAAAAAGATATATTAAATTATAGAATTTTGTATAATTTTTAAAATTTTATTATTGATTAAGGAAATAGGAACACACTGTATATAAATATAGAATGCTATTTCCCCCTGATATATGCATCGGAATCCACGAAAGAAAAATACGATGTGTTCAGCTTCGAATAGAACATATTTAAAACATATTTCGAACAACAAGCTACTATTTATTTAAGTTTCTCGATCGTCACTTTTTTCTGTCACGGCTGGCTTGTGTTTAACAAGATCCGAAAAATTGTTGATATATTACAGAAAACCGATTGCCTTATTGCCAAATGAAAATTTGCATATGGTGTTTTGGGATAGCGAGCCTTGTAAATTCCGTCGAAAACCGAAATGTAAATGATTTGTTGATAGCTCAAATTAATTATGCTTAAATGGTATTTTGTTTAGCGGTTTCGCAAGATTTCTCTCTCTCTCTCTCTCTATCTCTCCGAAAAGAAGTTGATTGTCACCGGAATAAATCAAAACGAATTTCTGTTGGTTTACCGAAAAAAGATACTCGGACGTATGGGAAAAATATTTTATTTAGTCTTTTTGTGAATGAAGATATTTTAAGTTGATGACATTTATTAATTGCTGTCAATTTTTGAATATTAAATTTACTAGCTTATAAAATATATTTAAATTTACATATTCAAATATACATATTATTAAAAAAAAAACTTAATAAATATTTATATCCTAAAATAAAACAGCTTTGGGTTATAGTTCTGTATTAATATTTATTAATAATCACCGTTTCGATGAACTCAACGTTCATCTTCATCAGGAAAAATAATACAATGTTATTTATATCCTACTTCGAAATTAGGTTTAGTATTAAAATAAAAGGGCACGACCCATCAATATTAACAGTAGATTGAAAAAAGAAGCAATTTAATTGAAAATTTATGAATTTTACAATCTAGTAACTTTTGTTATCTAGTAACTTATTTCTATGTTTTATTATGTTTATTATATATTCAATTTATGCATTATGCATATGCATTTTTTCAATAAAACAAGTTTTTGAAAAAAAACTCTGATATTAAATGATTCAAAAAACGATATTCAGTTTCATAATTTCTTCCAATTACAGTACATCAACAGATGTACTTTTTTATATAAATCTTCAAAATTAAAATGTTGTTGCTAAATAATATATTTATAATAAAAATGTATTTATGTAGTAATAATTTTTAAGATAGCAAAATATATTTATTAAATATTTGTTAAAATCTTTAAAAAATATATCTAAATCAAACCCGTTAAATAATTTCTGATTTGTCAACAAATACATTTAAATACATATATAAATATATTAATATATTAAATTAAAAATTTATATCTCACTTATAATTGATTTTATTTGGTTCGTGGCCAACTATAGAAGGAAATATAATTCATAAATATAATAAGTAATATTAATTTATATTTTAATATGTAAATTATGTTATCTGTTTATCTGAACTACTTAATTCATATTATATTGCAATATTAATACGAAATTATTGTTGTTTTTTAAACTTTTAATTACATTAAAGCAAATTAAGTCGTCATATTAATTAACAAATTACATTTGTGTCTATGATTAATGATTTGAAAATATTGTTTCTTGTAATCTATTTTTATATCATATATAAAAACAGTTATTTAATATATAAATTTCTATTTTTATATATTAATTTAATTTTTCACTGTTTCATACTGTTAAATAAAAGTAAATAAAAATTAAAATAAAATAATAATTTCGTTTTAATATGTATTCTCAGATTCTCACTTTTGAAGGTAATTATTATTTGTTATTTATTTCAGTTTCGTTGTATTTCTTCATATAAACTCGGAAGAGATTACAATGATTTCCAATTAAGTTTAAAATTTAGGAAAAAAGTGACAAAAATTAAGCATTATACATTTTAGTTATTCCAAACCGCTCTATAAATTTGTTATTTTTCATCCAAAACACGTAATTTTTAGAACGTTTAAAGAAAATTTAATATACTTTAATAATTTTGACATTTAAAACTATTTTATTTAAGTTCTAAGTATCTTAGAAGTGCTTAAATTCTAGAAAATCAGAAAAAAAAAACATTTTTCGAATTTAAGTTGTCTTGGAACATGGGTTATTCACAAAATTTTGAGATAAAATATCTCAAATTTTGGTTTTTGCACAATTTCCAACAAGTTAGGGGGTGCATTCCTTGAAATTTAAAACTTGTCAAAATAAAGACCACCCTATATAAAAAAATTTGAAAAAAAAATACAACGTTGAATAACATTCTAATAGTATTATAAATAAAAGATAATGTTAAATACTGGAATACAATGAATAAAAATGATATTCGACAGACGAGCAAGTATTTGAATATTTCCCAGCCAGGTATATGGTGGAGTAAACATATATGATTTTGTGTTAATATTTATCAAGGACAATCTATGTCTATCAAATGCTTCTTTTATCTAACTAGCCATCTGCTTTAAATAAAATTAGGTCGTCTTATATATTCTATATTCAAAATTTATATTTTCGTGGCCTTGACATATATAAATTATATACAATACAATTCTATGCGATACAATAAAAACACGTAAAATTTTATGTAAATATGCACGAAGAATTAAAATTTTATATTGTATCTATTTTGGATTCTAGTATTGTTTGTATACGTTGTTTTATTTACCTCATTTTGAAATTACGATTGCCAATAACATTATAGGGATAAAAATGTAAATGGATAGTTCTTAGATAAGTTAAATAATATAATTAAGAATATTTTATGTAAATGAATATTTTTCAGTATGAGACAAGAAAAGATTTTATGGAAGGTATTTTAAAAATAGAAAAAATAAAGTTATTTATTTTAACATTTGGCATATATATATATATATATATAAATTTAATTTGAAAATTATATATTCTAGTGTTATTTAAAAAAATAATTTTGGAGAATTCTTAATTTTTTAAATTCTCAAATACAGAGAGATTTAAAATTAATTTTTTTGTTTCATTTATAGTAGCAAAATAAATGAACAGCTATAGTCAAATGATGATAAAATATAGAATACGTCAAATGTATCTTGATCAATATAGTTTAAATACAAAATTTTAATAATATTACGATATGAAATAAGAGAAAATTAATAAAATTGACAACACCTAAAAATACAATGAGCATCACTAATAAATAAAAATATTTTATACTTATTGACATTTACAATTTTTTTCATGTACTAGGTGGCGCAAATTCATCACCCTATCCGATGATGATATAATTTTTGCAGACAGCGTCTCATGTCATCGCTACTTTCAAATTTGTGAAGTAAACAGATTCAGAATACACGTAGATGAACCATAAATCGCTATACTTCTCGAGAATGCAGAATAATTGTGTCACTGTTTTTGACAAATAATCGGAACAATTCTTTTTATTTATAAAAAAAGTTACCGCCTTAGGAAATCGAGTGGTGACTTTTGCGTCATCTTGCAATAGAGGCCTTACACACTAATATAGCTGTACATTAGTATGTAGGGGCTCATATGCAGCATACAGAAATTTAAAATAATTTGTAAGAATATAAGAAGAAAAAATAATAATCATAGTTATAAGTCGATATCGATAACCGTAGTAAGTAAACGTAGAAAACGCAGCCCTTTTATTTACCAAGAAAATAAATATTCTAATACACTAGAACATGAAGGAACCTTGAAAATTTTAAGACGAAAAATAATGCAAAAATTCTTTGTTTGAGAAATAAACTATTTCTAAAATTACTTTCAGCTAAACAAAACCTGAATTTTAACCCTTTGTCAAAGCCCACTTTCACATTTGCAAAAATCTGCACCTTATCCCCCGCGGTTACATTGTCCAATGATCAAGGCCAACCCGAAGACGACAGCACATCCGAAACTGTGTATATATATTCTTCACCTGAACGTTTTATTTATGAGCGTATTTGCAGCGATAAATAATGCAAAAGTCATTTATTTCTTCGGGCAGTGTCTGGCGCGGAAGCCCAGGGTGCTTGGGTGCCCGTCGCGTCGTACTGTCCACTCCACCGGTATCGTTACATAAAAGGGGTACCTACGATAGTGTTGCGGGAAACAGACAGCCCACGTGCTCGCCGAGGTACTTACTCATTTTCATCTACGCGCCGTTTGCAACTTGGAATTGAAATATTATTGTTGTTGGAACATTTCAGAGCACGGAGCATATGGTGTTTGTCGTTTTAAAGGTTATTTGTAGTCATATAGTTGTCGTTTGCTTGCTCGGTGAAAATTTATTGTAGAGAGTTTAGCAATTCTGTAACGTTCTTCCAAAAGAGATGCTATTTATTACTTATTTTGCAAGTGAAACTATCATATTTTCTTTAATTTTTATTTCTGTAAAGTGTAAATCATAAAGAAAACTCAAGATGATTAATTTTAGAACCAATAAGTAGACATATTTGAACTAATATTAACAGAAACCATTATAATAACATTGAACAAATAAGTTCGTAAGTGTATCTGTGAAATTAATATAATAATATTCTAATTTTGAAATTTTTCCCAAAATTTCAAATAAAATTTCAATATTAGGATATGAAACAATTATGATAAAAAAAAATTGTTTCTTTTAATAATTCTATTTTATTTCTCACATTGATTAATTATAGATTAAATTCTACTATAAACAAAAAGAATAGTTTACGTGTCGAAATATATATATAGTTACATTTCTTTATAAGTATTTTATTTACAGTATATTGTTTAAAATAATTGAAAAATTCCTAGGCAGTCAAAAATACATTTTTATCACTTCAAATTTACTTTCCGAATTATATGCTATATAATAATTATTATTACTAAAAATCCACGCATTTTCTATAACTTTTTTTAGATTTATAATATTATATAAAATTTTTGTTTTATAACAATTACATTACTTTCCTTCTAAAATAAATTTTCAGAGTACAAAACGTATTTTGTCTTTACGAATTTTTCTTTTTATTTTTCCCCGACAATTCAGTATTTTTCTTTTATTTTAATGCTACTAAGTTTTAAATTTTCTAAAATTTATATTTTGATTTTAAAAATGGTTTTTTTCCAACATTGAGAATCAAAAGTAAATTATTGAAAAAAATATTTCTCTTAATTAATTTTCATTAATTGCCTTTTTGTATGTACAAAGCTCATTATAATATTATTCATTGCAAAATTTTACATGTCGGCATTTCAGTCTACATATTCATGTATATTCATATATAGTTAACAAATAAAATAAATTGCTTGGTCAACAAATAAAAATTAATGCCAAAATATGCGTACAAACAAGTCTCTCTTATTAGCCATAACTATCACACAATAAATTAAATCAAAATTATTCGCGCATTTGTTACTAAATAAACATTCCTCGCTTGTTAATACACTAATTAATTATTCAAAATGGCAAACAGTAAAAAAAATAATTCTGCAAGTTTATTTTAATATGCCCGCATGCGTATCTAACGTCATACACATATAAATAAATATATTTGAGTTGCATTTATATAATGCATACTGCACATACCTGTTTAATTAATCTAATTACGAAAAGAGAAAGAGAGGATAATATTTGTCGTTTTTTTTGCTAGCATATAGTGCACGGACAAGACATGAGAGATACATCATCATTAGCAGTAATTATATCTAATTTGTTCCGATTATTATCAACTGAAACACATATGTAAAAGTGCTTAAACGGAATATGGAGTTGTAAATTGTTTGGTGTTGACATTATGATTTTCTCTTATGCGTTACACTTATACTATAGTTAAACTTAAGATAAATGATTTTCTTAATTCTTGTTAGCTTATTAATGACTTGGATTGGTGTAAGATGGCTTAATATCAGCTAAATAGAAAAGAGGTACTTACAAATATGTTTAACGTAATTAAACTGATGAAAGAATTATTAAAATAAATGTATCATATATTACTTAAAAAACAATGACGAGAAAAAAAAAATTATTTATAATTTTATTTTATTATATTAATGTTTTATATGAATTGTGTAAAATTATTAAATTATAAGAGAAAAAAATATCTACTATAAAATTTTATATATTTACTTTAACCCATAGATTGCAGTATAGAATCTGTGTAGGTAGTTCTAGTTCAATGAAATCATTCTACTTCAAGTATTTTTATTTTTGCACTTTTGTCTTGTCTATATTAATGATAACTTAACTACAAGTTCGTCTCTTTTTTTAACAAAAATAATAATCTATGTTATTCTAGTTATTATATTATATTTAAATTTATGTCTATAAAATGAAATTATCATAGGTTAAATTTGCAAAAAAAAATTGCTATCACTTAGTGCTGATTTTGATATATTTTATACCTGAGATCAAGATTATATATTGAACAAATAATAATGTTATTTACAATTATTAAAGGTAACCAGTCTAACTTTATATTAAAAAATTTGAATAAGAATTTTATGTTTATCTTGTGCCTGATTTTATCTTAATTTAATCTCAAATAGTACAAATTTATATAAAAAAAAACATAAAAATTATAAGTAATTAAAATTATTACATCATGTTTTTTCCAATAATTCAAAAATTATAAATTTAAAAAATGATAGCTGTATTTTGTATGACTCTTTCGTCTGCAAAAAAATATAAAAAATTTGTTTTTATGTCAAAAATATTTTCCATATACTAGAAAGTCACTTCAGAACTACAGAATTTATAGAATTTATAGATTTTTTATAAGTCTATTCTGAAATAATTTTTTTTTAAAATAACAACATATTAAAACAAAAACTATATTGTATATTTTTTTAAATATTGTATAATTTTATAAAAGATAAATTATTGTTTCACGATTTTTTTTACAAAATAAAATCATAAAATCATTATAAGTAAAATCTGAAAATATTTTCCATCTTCATGTACCAATGTCCACCATTCTTATGTTCCCACATCCGGAGCCATCCCGTGCACGTTGACACAAGCACCGCCTCCATCCGTCACCCGTTTGCGATGATTGAACTATTTCGGGCGCATCCGACGCTGTCGCCGCCGGCGTCCATCCCGTTTGCATGTGAGACGTCGCACCGCACCGCGTCGTGTATAACGTGCAACAAACGGCGGGGCCCCGTAAATTCAAATTGAGATTAATAATGACGGACGCGTGAGACATAAGCGATTTGGCACGCCGATCTCCGCTTTGCTTGTTTGCTTCAAATGACATAAGTCAGTGCGGTAATGTGTTTAGAGGTGGATAAATGGCAATTTACCGTGGAAAATTGCGAGTTTCTGCTTCTATGTTTTGAGTAATAGAATAGTTATAATAATATACATTAACTTTTATAAGAATATAGAGACAGTACAGTGATCTCAGACGGTTTGGGAATATGAAGGTTGTTTTCGAAGTGGTTTATAATAAAAGATTGCAAATATTATTAAGTAGCAAATATTGATTTGAGTATTTATGAGTCATTTTTAAACATTTTAAAATTTTAAACTTAATGTGTATGATATAAAGCAACTTTTTTTTAGCAGAATTTAGTTTTAGATCAAGCAGAATTTGATTAAAATACTGTACACATTTTGGTTTATTTTCGCCTTATAATAAATACTTCTATTGCAATACATTTTGCAAATATGTAAATTATGGATTTTTTTATTAACTAAAAAATGTTTTAGGTTTAAGTTTTATTTGTTATAAAATTTCGGTTTTGTTTTCGAATCACTATACATGAACCTTTTTCGGAAAAATAAAAAATACACTAATATCTTGTTATAAGTTTTCTATATTAATAAAAATTAATTATATTTACAGTTACATTAATAAATTATTACACATTAACAATAATTTTACTAATTATTAAATAAATTTTATAAAACTAATTAGCGAAATATTTTATTATTATCTTTCTAATCTGAAAATATAATTTAAATTCTTTCCTGCTAATTGCTGTAAAAATTGTAATAATTTTATTGTAAGAAAAATGTTGTTAAAAGCATTTATTTAATGTTTCCGTCATGGTATATTTATTTTCTCGCAAAATAATAAATAGTCTTAGCAACACTAAGTGTAAATGTGATTTTAAAAATTATTTCTTTTGCGATTAACCTAATAAATAATTTCTCAAATAAAAATTTAACATTACATGCATTATAAATAAAACTAAAAATAGTATAATAATAAATATAAACATAATTTATGTTATTTTAAATACGTTGTATTCTTATTATTATCGTAATAATAACAAACGGAAATGCTAAAAAAATATGATTGATTACTCAAAACTGTATATTTAATAATAGAGAAAAAAAAACTTAAATATAGTATTTATTAACGACAATGATATCATATTAAGTGAGATAAAAATGAAAAAATATGTCCATTTTTCCTGCAAAATCAAGTAGCCTAGTGTAGTAATAATTACGCATCGCTATAAATAAATTGTATAGCTAACTAATTATTACCACAGAGGCGTTGATTGAACCTTAAACAGTTTGACGTTTTAGAGAGAAGAGAAGAGAAGAGTGAAGCGTAGCGTCTGTATGGGTATATCAAGAAAACGACGCTTCTTTAGAGGTCTCTCTAGTAAAAGAGCCGTAATCTCTCCTATCCAATGCATGCTATGTTAGTTTATTTCAAGAGCTGCTGTCAGTCTTTTGACATGTGTCGACATATGACCCGATTACGCCTCTTTGCGTCTCCCGTACTAGTGCCATCGCGCAGTAGCTGTTGATAAAATACTTACAGTTAAATTCGGTCTGTGTGTATTTGTGTTATTATTTAAATATATGTCAAAAATAAATTATAGAGTATTTTGATATATGAGAGAAATTATTGAAATATATATTTGCATTGGTTTGAAAAAGAATAGAAAATGCTTGTACAAAAAAAAAAAAAACTTTTTTGTCTTCTAAAAATTAAAAAAAAAACCTATTTATTTATAATCTGACAAAAGTACTAGAAAATTTTCTAATTATGGATAAATTATAATATATTTATATCACTAAATTTGTTGTGTTTTAAAATAAAACGGCTTTAGGTTTAAGTTTTGTATTAATATTTATTAATAATCGACGTTTCGACGAACTCAATGTCCGTCTTCATCAGGAAAACTGATACAGATGACATTTACAAGTTACTAGGTAACAAATAAGTAACTAGATCATACATTTTTAATTAATGGAAACCAAATTTTATTTAAATCAATGGCTTTACAGTGATTGACGTTATCTTTTTCTTTATAAATTTTTATTGCTTCTCTTATCATTCTGCTGTTAATATTGATTAGTCTTGCACTAATGACAATATTTTTGAAGTTCATATCATGAAGACGGACGTTAAGTTCGTCGAAATGTTGATTATTAATAAAAAATGAATACAGAACTTAAATCTAAAGCCGTTTTATTTTATATAATGAGTTCTGAAAGATTTGTTACTTTGTTATTTTTACTAAAATAATATTAAAATATTTTTTTAAAACTGCTTTTTAAAGAAAAACTATTTTATTTACAATTTATATATTAAATTTTATGAAAATCTAGACGTATAGACAATTTAATGGGAAAATAGACAGACAGACTTATATTATTATAAGTAACGTATCTAGTTTACCTAAATTTAAATTTATTTATATAAATGCTAATCCTTCATTAAAAATGTAAAATTTATAAAAATTTTAAATGAAAATAATAAAGAAAATAAATATTTTAAATTAAAATTAAATAACTTTAAATAAAAAATATGTTGAATTTCTAAATAATATTAGATATGTAATTTCCATTTAAAGTTATTTTGAAACGAGAACACATTTTAACACTTTGATTGCCGGGTCGTCAATAAGCGGCTTAATCAGTTTTCAATTAGCGATTTTTTTTGCGTTATTTAAATGCCACAAACTCTTTTAAAGTTTGAATTGAAATTAATATACTCATTACGTGTAATTATAAATTATACTTTTATGTCCGTATGCATAAACATTTTCTTTAAAAATAACGGTGCGTTAGAATGGAAATTCTTGGTTCTCGTAAAAATTTTTGTTGCAATATACATAGAAAGATTTCTTACGGAAGTAAAACAAGTTTTTATATTTCAGATGAGTGAAATATTAAAAAAATATCGGCAGCTATAGGATTAAATGTCAATTGTATTTAATAAACAACAAATTTTTAAAATAAATTAAATTAATAATAAATTTATTATTTTGTGAATTTCTGCACCTACATATTTTGTTTGTGTAAATTTTACTGCTTATAAAACATGCTGATTAAGTTACTTCATTAATCTTATTAATTAAGAGATGTCAAACATTATTTTTATATATCTTTTATTAATAAATACATTTGAATAACTTATCTTTTTGAATGTATACAAACATCTGATAAATAAGCTATTTTTAAACATGAAGAAAGTTTTTGATATTAGCGTTTTTTTATACAAAATATTTATATACGTATTTAACTTAAGAATTATAAGTCTTTATTAAATCCCGACAATAATTAAAAATATATATATTATAAAATTATATAAATAATTATTTATAAATTTGAAATATTTAAAATTGTACTTTAACAAATGTTTGTAGATTTAACTAACAATAATATTGTTTAAAAATGTTAATATCTACAAATATTGTTATAAACGAGTTTAAAATTATTTGTTTGACAATTATTAGTGACTATCAATAGATATTATCAGATTTATATTCAAACAATTCTGTAAAAATCGATGTTAAATTTTTTAATGTGAAATTATATTTATATTATAATGTGAATATATTTTTCTAATATACAAAAATTATTGAGGTCATCTGATTACCAAATTGCAAAGGCCATTTTTAATGCTTTATATACAGATTAACCAATAAGCGAAACGAATTATAATGTAATTTTATATTATATATTTTCATTTTGTTGGTAATTTACATTGAAACGAATATGGCTCCCAAATTTCCAAAAAATTATTGTATTAAGTTTAAAAAAAAATGTATTAGATAAACTCAAAATTTCAAATTTTTTTTGTGTTAGAAATAGAAATTAGATAATTTAACAACACAAAATTCAAATATATATATAATAATGATATTTGTTTATAACAGGGATGGGAAAACTATAGCTCATGGGCATATTCGACCAAAAAAATATTAATTCTCACAAATCACGTAGCATAAATAAATAAATATATGTTTTACAAATGTTAGTAGAAAAATATATCCTTTAACGAGAAATTTGATATTCTATTTGAAATAAAATATATTATAGAGGTTACTAGTAAAACTATAGCATCAATAGTACCAAGTAAAGAAAAAGTTAATAAAATTTAAATGTGTTTAATTATCGCGCTGGTTACCCGGTATTTATTTGTATTTATTTCTAGATGAGTTTCGTTTGGAACGCTTTAAGAAAAAAATAGTATGTTACTTGGAGCAGAATGTTCTTTTGCGTTTTGGTCAAGAAGATCGCTTTCTACTTCTTGTAATGTAATATACTAATAATAATAATACTTTTTCTGAATAAAAAATTTCCACCGCATATTTTATTGTTGACATACAGGATTTTATTGGATTCAAAATTTAACGTACAATGTATAATTTAAAGAAATAAAAATAAAGTACATATTTAATTTATTATAAGGAAGTTTATACCATTTGCGATTAAACAAAGATACAACATTTTTTTTCATTTTATAAAATTAGTAACAAAAATTTAATATATAAAACTATTAAATAATGTTTATAGGTTCTACAATAAGTATTTTCAACCAGCTTGAAAACACTACTACCCTAGAATTTGCCATCGCAATTTCGTGTTTTCCTCACAATCGTAGTCGGGCTGTCAGCGTGTACACCACGTCGCTGACGTTGGTGTAAAATTCAACCCTCAACCCTCGCGGTATGTATATATATAAACACACAGTGGCACACGGACAGAGAGTGTTTGGATAATGTTTGTATAGAATTTGGATCGAATAAGAAATGCTCCGATAATTTTTCTATCCATTTATAACTGTCTGTCTATTTCCTTTCTGATGTGACTCGCGCGCGTACACCACCACTGCCGTGGCCTCCCCCATTCCTCCCACCCCCTTGGTCCGCCCCTGATGTTTCACTAGAGCGTTATGCGGCCCCCCCGGGCACGATGGCAGCGACCGACGGGGCGTTGAGATGTGCACAGAGCCGTAACGTCTCGGTTTTTGTCACTTGCCGCGAACCGGTATTGTTTATTTGCTTTAAATGAAATGAACAAAGTTTGCAAAGTGGTTTTTCTGCTGGCTGGATATTGATTATACCATGTGATATTGTGTACAGTCGTATTTCTTTACAATGTTCGTTGTACTGTAATTATAGAGTTTGTATCGCATTTTATTTAACAGCAAAAAAATAAATAAATACTGTAGTTACTAAAATTTAAAGTGTATTTTAATAAACACCTTAGTAAAGATAAAAGTGTATAATTTGTAAAAATTATTTATGCACTAAAAATATTAAATATTATTGCGTTCTAATCTTTATTATAGAACATTTGACATGACTAAACAGCTGACTATCTGCCAACAAAATGTTTTCTTTAGTTTTTTTTTAATACAACAAACTTCAAACATATATTAAACCATCAAAATTATAACTTTTTTTGCCACAATTACTTGACGAACAACTTCTCACTTTTATTTTAAAAGCATACACACTTTTTTTCATTTATTTTGTTCTTTTTTTCTAACGGCTACGGTCCTGCCGGTCGCGTCACAACCGTATCGTCTCTGCGTCTGTGAATATATCGAAGTGAGGGTCTCACAGATCACAACCGAAGAGAGCGAATATCACGAAGCACTCTAAAACAGATCATAGCCCGCTTCGACAAACGGCTCCGGCTTCTAAGAGAAACTGATCGTTTTTGATTGAAATTCAAGGTTCATTTCATAAATGTACCATGTAATTTAATCCTCTTTCCGCTTGCCACTTCGAACCGGGCCAAGTTGCAGTCGCCGTTCTGTTCGCGAAAAGTTGCCCTCGTAAACACGCGTTAACATTTTACTAATTGTTCTGTTAATTGCGCGCCGCGCTGATTTTCAATGATAAATGTTTTAAAGAACTCGAGAAGAAATGTGGAAATTTGTGAAAAAGAACAAAAAAGTATTTTTAACATCATTTTTCATAATAAAGTATTTGTATATTTTCTGTTTAATATATATTTCTGTACTTTTATGTTTTATGTTAAAAAGATATATAATTTGCATTATAGTATAGTGGCCGGATTCCATAGCATTTTTGCAATGATCTTTGTTCGAAAATGACATCATTTATAGCAATTACGTCTGATGCGATTGGTTGTACAGCCATAAATAAATGAGCACCATTTCGAAGATGCTATAGAATCCGGCCATAAGTTTCCCAATATATATGTAAAATTAAATGTATACTACACAAGCACAAATAAGCTTCTGTAATATGTGTATGCAGTAGCAATTTAAGTGCAAAGCTAGCTAAACTCACTGTTGTCATTATTAATTTCGATTAATTTCTATAGAAAATAAAATACGCTTGATTACTGACTATACCTTACACCGCCCGTTTTGCAGTCTAGGTGTGTGTACGGTCTAATACATAGATTCTCCCCATTGCTATATAGAGATATGTTTGCACGTTACACGTTATTTTTATTTTGCCCCCGAATCTTCGTAGCCCCCCTATTATCAATCAGCCCATCTTTGCCCACCACGAATTTTAAATTATCCACAAGGGGGCGATAATGCCCACTTTGAAAATCACGGGTCTAATGCCAACTTTGTCTCTCTTCTTACAGTGTAGTAGCATCTCAAAAAAACTATTATTTTACAATTTTCTTCCCTAACATTCTCACAACAGACGCTTCTGTATAAATTTTATTCTAGATTTAGAATCAATCAGGTACAGTCAAAATCTATTTATCAAAAATTAAATTTTTATTAAAATTTTGCATAAGCGACCTATAAAACTTTTCATATATTAATTTGTAAATAAAACACATTTGGTTAGTCAAATTTCATTTCAATAAATTGATTTATTTTTCTACAAATTATTAAAAAAATGTAATTTAAAAAATTATTAAATAATATAGACTATTTTTATGTAATAAAATAATCTAAATTCTAATTCATTTCACATTAAGATGTAATTATAAAATAACTAAATTTCAATTATTATTTAATCCGACCTATTACCAAATTACAATAAAACTAATTTTACTAATAACATTTTAAACAGCACAATAATTTTTAAATAAAATATCATATTATATAAAAAATACTTTTAATAAATATATTTAACACATAACCTTTTAATTCTCTAGAAACTTATATGCATATCGCGTGATGCACATTACATCATTAATACTTTATAGATATCATACACATGAAACGTATCACTTTAGAATAAAAAACAAAATAAAACAAAAACAATTGAATATTCTACGAATACAAATATATATTAAATTAAGCATTCGTCCGCGAAAAATACTCAAATAGTATGCAGCACCCCCGTATTTAAATTGGTCTCGGACCGATTATATAGTTTCTACATATGTTGCGCAGGATTTAATATAAGTTCTATGGTTGTGTGTGTGTGTGTGTGGATAAAGCAGGGGTTGAAATTGAGGGTAAGTTATGCACTGTTAAATGATTTGAATGACACGCTTGTGGTAAAGAAATTGTTTAAAATGACGTCGAGGGAGCAGCCTTGGAAAGAATGAATTATGACCAATTGGATTTATGAATTTCAACTTTATATTATTAAATATCTGATTGTTATTTGTATTTAATGAAATAAGTATAAGGTTTTAAATAAAAAATATATAATTTTGTAGTTTAACAAGTATTTTTATATGTTGCTGAAACATTTAAAATGATATCGGTAACCAAAACGGTTACATAAAATCAGTCTTTTTAGTTCTATTTTATGTACCAGATCGAAAACGCATATAAAAAGTAAAACTATTTAGTATTTAGTGATTTGACAAGTAGGATATCATTGTTCTTCAAGTTCTCATAAATATGTTATTCGTTATTTTAACTCATTTATTAAAAAAAATGGTCGTAAAAATGTATCTGACAGATCATCTAAATTTGTTATCAATGAACATTTACAGTTGTTTTCTTGATAGTGAAAAATTAAGAAAATTTTATGTTATATAGCTACGACTAGTTTAAGAACACTTTAACAGAAGTCAATATTTAAACTGGCAAAAAAGTATCGATTTTAAGTTCTATTGTTCTAACGTTTTAAACATCCAATATCAGAATTATTTGTCAACTTAAACTCGAATTTAGTTAAAGTTTTTATTATAAAACTGACAGTTAGATTTATTAAATGTTAAAAATCAAATTTTAAAATTTAAATAAAATAAGTAATTTATTATATTTAACAATATTACTAATAATAAAGTCGTTTTAAGTTGATCAGTTGCATTATTTTTAATTTTAATTAATTACATAGAAAGTAAAATTTGTACTAATTAATTTCCTGTCAATTTAAAATGTAATTTGTTTTATTTAAGTGTAACTGTGAGTAATGCAATGTAAACGGTATTAGCATAATAGTAGTAAAAATCTTTAACATATATATATGCTAGATAATTATAAATAAAATATAAACATGAATATGTTATATATTATTCAGTAACATATGCAATATATATTATTAATATATCTACTAGAATGTATTTAAAATTATCTAAGTATAAGTTTTAAATAAAATGATAAGTAATTTACTAAAATATTAGTTTTAGCTGTTATAATTGGAAAGGGTTTGAAATAAAACATTTTAAAGATATATTCTAATTTTTAACAATCGTAGATACCGACTATATTATTGCGTGGTTGAAATTATTATATTTAAAAAATATTCAAATAAATTATTATTTTAAATTTACAGAGTTCTGTTTGTATTACAAGTTAAAGTAATTAATAATGACAAAAAATCTATAAAACTTCGATAAAACTTGCATGTGCAATACGTATTTGAAAAAGGACAAATCTATATTCACATAATTAATACATAATAAATATTTAGCTCTGTCCGAATATGTATTACGTTTTTGCGAAATAAAAGTATATCAATAATAGTTCAGAGTGTTTTTATACTAATAAAATAACATTATAATAAATATAAACTGATTATATAAACAAACAATCTTTCTCCATTAAAACACATTTACCGTTTGCAATAAATACATCCACAGCACTGTTATTATAGAGTACAAAAACTATCGAACAGTGTTTAGAAGTGAAATGTAAAACGTAACCGCGGTGTATCTATAATTTTACGTCACATATGTTGATATGCTGTCCTATTGCATTTTTATCTAATTGGGTGTCAACGCTGGCTACTGTATCTTTCACCGTTATAATTTCTGCATCTAGTCGACTAAGTTACAGAAGGAAAAAAAAAAGTGAAAAATAGGTCAAATATGAATAATTGCATTTGAATGTACATTGAGTGTCTTGGGAGTTTCCTGTATGAAAAGTATTTTTCATTCGCTCTCATTCGTGTACGGACAAAATGATTTATATTTTGTTTCTTTACGTCAACTTCGGCGCGCAAAACAATTGACTGGCCGCGCGTTACATTCGTTCGTTACTCAGTTGTTTGGTTGCCGTTGGAAAAACCATTCGGAATTATAAATAATATTCTAGTTAGTGTCAGTTTTGTTGCAATTTTAAACTGTATGTTGCATATGTAATTATTTTTAATGTTTAAAGTTTTACTCTGTTTAAATGAATAACTTCCTTCCTTGTTTATTAATTAAGTGCATTCTCTTTGCTTTTTGTTAATTTCTAGAAAAATTATTGAGATTGTTAAACTGGTTAACGAGCGGGAAAACTAAAATATTTTATATCAACGTTAAAGTATGTTTTTCTACAAAACGATATTTTGAATATTATTAATAGAAATTTAAACAGATATTAAATTATATGTCATATATAAATTTTATTCGTTTATTTTCTTTTTTTTTTTTTGAACAACCAGTTTTTATAATTAAACAAAATTTACATATATTTAAACCTTTAAAATATTTCAAATTAAATATTAAATAGTTAGAATTGTTAAAATTAAACTGCTTATCACTATAAAGTTTGCCACTAGTTTATCACTATAAAGGTTGCCGTTTTAGTTTTACGTACAAACATTTAACAAGTCCATAAACACTTGATGTAAAAACTAAAAATTTGTCAAGCGTTTGGATTGGTCAAATTCTTGTGCTTGTGTGTAAATCTAAAATTAAGGCAGCAGTCTGAATAAGACTTTACAATCTGAATTAATATTGATTTAAAGCATTATAATTTAATTCTGTATTAATTTTATTTAAAATTCGATGTTCCGACTCTACGTACATCATCATCATATTCTTTTATGTTGAGTCAAATTTTAAACAAAATGAATACAGAACTAAATCCTAAAGCCTTTTTATTTTAATATTGATTTAATTCTTGTTTTTATATTAAGAATAATATTCTATAATATACAATTAGTATAACGATTAATAAAATATAATAATTAACTTTCAATATACTTGTTATTCATATGAAGCAAATAATTGACTTTTAATATTATTACAAATCCTCTTATTCTATGTCATATTCAAAATACTCTTCATAGTTGATTTGTCATCATATTAGTACATATTTACACTTTGAATTTGCTAATATTTTCTACTATTTTTTCTATTCTCGAGTTAGTAGAATTTCTGTTTATTATTACCAGAGTAGAAGTTCCATATTTATAATATAATTTAAAATAAATGTAGGTAATCGAATGCTCATTACAATTATCAAATTATGAAGGAAAATATTTAACAACAAAAGTTACTTTCATTTATATAATTTAGATAAAACTTTAGTAAAATGATTATTACACATTTATTAATTAAATATTCATAATAAATAATGTTAATAAAAATTAATAATAAAAATTAAAGTTGTCTCTCTTTTCTGATGATGTAATGATTTCCACGTAATAATTGCAGACAAGATGTTTTCAGAATAGATTGAAATATGTCAGAACAACTGGAGAATGTAATCTTTGGGGCCGTTACACTAACTAATAAATTTAATGTACCATATTCGTTCTGGAACAAATCTAATGGCTAATTAATTATAAAATCTTCGCTAAAGTCTCACTACCTATTTCCGTTAATAACAAAAATAATTTCTGCATAGAGAGAGCTATTAAAATTATAAATCATAATGTATGCCAAAAAATATTCAAATTTTATGACACTGAAATTAAAATTTTGTATACGAATATAATTATTTTATTTTAAAATAGTTGACTAACAAAATAAATTAAATATTGTATTTATTATTATTAGTATTTATTGCAGCAGACAGAATTATATTTAAAATTATCAACTACCTAACTTATTGTACTACGAGTATTAAGAAACTTACGAGTATACCAGTTTAAAAATATAGCAAAAAAATATTTTTTTAAAAATAATAAATTATGATAATTTTTATTTAAAAATACAAAATTTATTGACTAATATTAAATGCTCAGTTCTTCAGTGTCTTATTTCATTTGTTTAGTTCTGATCTTATAACAGCTAAAATGGATATTTTTTTAAATCTAGTTACTTGTTTCTACATTTTGCTTGTTTATTATTTATGTCATTTGTATTATTTTTTATTGATGAAGATATGCGTACAGTATATCAAAACGTCGATATTTAAATAAAATATATACAGAACTTAATCCTAAAGCTTTTAAAGTCACAATTGTCATATTAACAAAAATGTTAAAATCAATATGTAATTTAACTTCAAAAATATTATCAGTGCAAAGAAAATCATGTACTGACTGAATCAGATTTTTTATTCATGCAATGTAAATTATCTCTAAACATTATACTACCGATAAACATTCATGAGTTTTCAAATTACTGTAAATTGCAAATAAATATCACTTTATTTACTAGTAATTTTCTGTTATTAGCATAGGTACTGTACTGATGTACAATATTTGATATAACGTGATGATACGACTTATTTATTTTAAAATTATAGAACATACATATGTACATACATGCATATAAGCGCTTGATAGCAAATGTAATTTGTGCTTTACATGAGCATTTGAAACGATAAAAAAAATCTCTGTACAATTTTCACAACATTACAAACGTAACTTTGCCGTCATTAACAATAAAAAATCAAATAAAGTTTTTTAAACTTCTGCAAAAAGTGTGCCATACTATATAATTTAAAATCTATTTGCTGAGTTATACGAGAGTATGTATATGCATGTGTTCTGTAAGAATAACTTGCTGATAGAATATCCAAAGCAAACATATATTAAAATTAGATAATTCTTTACTTCAAAGTTTGTATATACAATATTTAAGTTAGCATATTATATATTAAATTGATTACTGTATTTAAAAAAAATTGAGACAACATATTTCCGATACTGAATTATATAAAGGATATTATATATTATTTAAGATATTACAACCTAAATATATGCTTTTCTAAAAAATTGAGAGTACGATTGAATGAAAGTTTCCAAGTAGTAAGAATAGAAGAGCATGTATGAGAGGAATTATGATTGTGGATAAAACTAAAGTTGTTGTCTGGATAGGGATGTTTGGAAAAAACTGAATGGAAAAAGTTCGTGCCACACCATTTTGGGTATATGGCGTGATTGTATACGTATGTAAAAAATTTCAAATATTAAATTTTTATAAAATAAAATTATCTTATATGCCTTGAATAACTTTTAGATCTATGTAAAGTCCAGAACGCATAAAATTCTCAAGATCCAGTAAAACTTACTAACGCATTCCGTAAAATACCTGCTCGATAACCATATGCATAATTGTTGGTTAAATCATGCCGGTGCTATTTATAAACAAACCCATTTGTTAACGTTGCTACCGTCGCACCTTCGCGTTTACTCTTTTACACATTTGTCAAGGCGTCAAATGCGGCAAAAGACTAGCAAGTTTAAAACCAACAGCACCAAACAAAACTGAAACAGCCAAGCAACAACCTTTAGTCCGTTGCAACATGCAGTTTTGCCCTTTTTCCCGAGCGGCCGCAGTCGCCCGTAAATAAATACGCTGTTAGCGCGGCCATATTCTGCACACGGCACAATTGAAATTAATTGCGGTGTCATATATCTTTGGCCGGTTCGGACGGGACCCCGAACGTCACGTGAGAACGCTCGGATAATTATTGCACGCGTGCAATCAGCTCCGTGATTGAAACAAACAAAAAGCATCCGAATCAGAAGAGAGGGAAATTGTTGATGCTGAAGACGACGATGATGGTATTGAGGAGAATAAGGTATTACTCAGGATCACTGATTGAATGCCACTTTGTTTATTCAGAGTTCAATTTTTTTTTGTCAGCATTCCTCTTAATGGCTTGTTATTGATGATGGTTGAGATTTTTATAGAAACGAAGTTTCGAATTTACCTAGAAGGTGCTAGGAGCAACTGTTGTACCCTGTAGTATACCTGATTTACACTTTATTATTTGTAACTTGTATATCATTTTTGTTTTACAACTTCTTTACAATTTCATGAAAATATTTTATATTAAAACTATCCTTGTGTATTAAAGTTTTTTTAAATATTTTTGACAGATAATTCAAGTCAATAATTTAAATCTTTTTTTTAATACTATTATTTTATTAATGTAAACACAGTTATTTATAAATTTATTGAGACTAGAAAAGCTTTTCTATCTTTGCGTAAAATGTTATACGTGT
The DNA here is from genome assembly GCA_963966155.1 of Clivina fossor. NCBI lineage: Eukaryota > Metazoa > Arthropoda > Insecta > Coleoptera > Carabidae > Clivina > Clivina fossor. Next base: position 6,941,819 of record OZ014564.1, on the reverse strand, counting down.
AAATATGGTAATAAATTTAACATAAACTGAATAATACTACGTTATTTATATACTGTTTTAAAAAACAAATTTTAAGCAAAAAATACTTTATAAATATTCAAATAATATAAAAATATACTAAAATTATTCGGATTTGTAAACTTTTGTACTAAAATGTTAAAACATTAAAAATTATCGTAACTGATTTGTTGATTAATTTTTATTTGATATGTCTATTTAGATATTATTTTCTAGAACTGTATCTACATACAAATTTGTTGAAATAAAATTATTATTTCATAAAAAGTGTAGTTAAACTTTGTATAAATTGAAGAAGAAACCGCTTCTTCAAATTTTGTACACTAAATTGTACAAATTTTAAGTATAATTGTTAAGATTGTAGTAATTTTTCGTCGATTTTACAGATTTTATACGAAATTTTTAAAATTCGTAAGTATTTCTCTGAAATTTTACATGATTATAAAAAATAATTAACTGGTTTTTACCAATGATTTTAAAGGATTTTACTAAGATTTTAAGGGATTTTACAAGTGGTTTCCCCCTCGGTATACATCAACGAATTAATATATACGAGTACAACTGATTAAAAAATATATCTAATTATATTAAATTAGAATATTGTTTATGAATTTTTTTTTATAATCCATTAAAAATTTTGGTTAAATAAATTAGTCGATTATGAGTTAATTACATTTACAAAGACATTCTCAAATTTTCAACCTTTATTGTAGTTAATATTAAAAGCCAAAAATTTAAAAATATTTTATTAAATCGACTATTATTTTATTTAATCAATATTAGAAAAATCATTTAATAAGTATTCAAATTCTCCTTGTATACTCGTATCATACATGGCTCAAAAACTTAATTTATTGATGGTTTAAAATATTTTAATTTATAAAAAAAAAATATTATTTGCAAAACAAACTAAGATAAAATTCAAAGGAATTTTAAAAATGTAAACAATTAAAATCACCTACAATCAACGTAAATACACATAATAACCGAATCTTCAACATCATCATGGTGGTCCAAACCAATTATGCTTCATTTATATCCATAGTTCAGCAACACATTAAAAACATCCCAAATAATAAAAAAAAAACAAACAAACAAACAAGAAGGCTATGCCAACTTCACCAAACAAAAAACTGCTGTCCCGTAACAGTGTAACGTTGATTATGTTCATTCATAAACAGGGGGGTCTAATTAAAATTAGAATCTCATCGATCAAATCAGGCAATCGAAATAATACAAATTGTTCTTTAATCAGCAGTCAACTGAGCCGCCGATAGGTTCCAATGATTCAGACATTGAAGAGGAACCTTGGTTTCGTATAGATATATGCACTGGTAATGTAGTATCAATCAGACAGTCTGAGGCCGTTATACGTTTGATATATAACCATTACTGTTAAGTTACCTGTGCCATTGGAACGGAGGTGGCACTTACATCGTTTGTTTACCGGCTGTGGTTATTTGTAGTAATATTGTATTTATTTGTGGTGATACCTTTCAGTTATGTAAATAACTTTGGCGTATATATGTTATTTTTATAATGGACTTCTAAATATTATAAATTATTACTGAACAAATTTTATATGCATATAATATTACTCTTCGATCATGTTTGACCAACATTTCAAATTATTTTACTGATTTTGTTAGTTATAATATCTAATTAAATATGGAAATATACATAGGAGAATCAGATAATAAAGAAATCTATAAGCAAAATCTGGTGTCATAATTTAGTGATCGAGCAAAATTAGGTTAATAAAAGTGCAACGTTTTTTTTTAAACGAAGTAATTAATTATTATACAAACTTAATAAGCAAACAAATCTTATAACTAAAATAAAATAAATAATATTTTATACTGATTAATCGGCTTTATAATTATTAAAATTAACATTAGAAATATTTTAATTTAATTTCTCAATTGTGGAGAACAAATAGTAAGCAACATTAAGTCGAGTACTTTAATTAGTACATGAATTGTGTATTTTTAATTATCAAACAGTATATCAAGGTGATTTTAGCTCATTATCAAAAAATAAACAAAGATATAAACGCAATATGAAAAACTAAAACTTATATTTTAATGAGCAAAAATTCTTTATAAAAAGAATAATATTTTGAAAAAAAAGATTGAAAGAAACTTTTTAAAACAGATAAAGAGAAACATAATTAAAATACTTTTACGTTATTAATTGTCACAACGGAACAAAGCATTTTATATCAAAGTTTTAGATATGAGTATTTTTTAAGACTAGCAAAAAATTGTTTAAAAAAACTGAAGATATCTTTTAAACATATAAAATTCTGCAGTAAGTATTTGTTCGATAAATCTTTATTACAAATACAATGCTGAATAATTTTTATTTGAATTACCAGTTTCTTTTAGAATTATATCTAATTACCTACTTTTTGATTAGTGAGTGAAATTCTAATTTTAGATGCTAATTTTAAGAATTTCTTTTTATTTATGTTTTGATTATAAATTTGTTGTTTTAATAAATATTATTATTATTATTTTATGTTTAAATCGAGGGGAAAACCACTTCCTCAAATTGTGTACACCAGATTGTATAAATTTCAAGTATGATTGTTGAGCTTGTAGTGATTTTTCGTATATTTTACGAAATTTATAAGAATGTAGAGATTTTGTTAGATATTATATATACATACATACATACATACATACACAATCACGCCATGTACCCAAAAGGGTGTGGCACAAACTCTTTTCAACATCCCGAAATCAGTCGCCTCCAAACATTCCTATCCAAACAAGCAACTTTTGCTTCATTTTAAAATAATATTTATTTGATTCTACCATAATTTTCAAGGATTTTACTAAGCTTTTAATTAATTTGTACACCAGGTTATACAAGTGGTTTTCTCCCACAATTTGCATAGAAAAATGCATCGAGTAAAGCTAGCACAAATTATAAAGAACAAAAGCAGTAGTTTTTAATATTTTGTTATATAAAAATACTTTTTCTAAATCACTAGATTGTCGTATACATATACGGCTTTATCGCTTAAAAAGCTAATAATGTAAAACTAAAAATATATTTTTTATTTCAAAGTAAAATTATTCAAAATAACTCTCGTTTTAAAAATAAAAATACTGCTTATAATTTTATTGCTAAGATATTCAGTATATTATCAATTTTTATTATTAAAATATTTGTAATAAATCTACACAAGCATTAAATTTAAATATTTTATCTTAAATATTCCTAAAAATTTATAAAGCTATGCCAAATAATTTAAAATGAAATTGAAAAATGGAGTATATATTTCTGTTGACGTAAAATTTTTCATTATTTTATACTAGAATAAAAAATGTATCCTTGAAAATTTGGACAAAATTCGATGTTATCAAATATGAAAAAATGCAGCGTAACATTATAAAAAGATGAGAAAAAAAACCAGAAAAATTTTCTAAAATCACAAGCGTAAACCATGAAGGTTGGCAGTGCATACAAATATAATATATGAAAAAAAAATTCTTATAAATCATAGCGGCGCTGGAAATTTGTGCCAAAGATCGTATATTTAACTAACGATGTTTTTGTTTTATACAGTTGGTAAATAGTGTTATAGTTTATTTTCGACTTAACATTTCAAAACACTAATGCGAAGAAATAATTCATATAAAATTTTGAATTCCAGAAGAATAATTGTAACCGTTAAATGTTACAAGTCGCGCATCACATTGCTCACTTATTATTATTATAATAAATTTTCTCATTTCGTATTTATAATAATCGTGTTATTACCGCAAAATGTTGAGTGCATGAAATAAGCGTTTGTTAAGATCCTGAAAGCTAGATCAATTTGCACAGCACAATATAGTAATCAACAGCGAAGAAATAATAATAAATAATTGTTTTTCTTGAGAAATAATTGTTATCGTATGACTTAATAATGGGAAGTTAATTTTATTTTACATTAAATCATAATAAAGATACTGTTATTAGAATGGCGTTTAATACCACATAATAATAACAATATTCAGAAAATTATACTAGCAGTAAAAGTAAAAATTATATTTACTTATTGGCAGATATCTAGAAGTATATATATATATATATATATATATATATATATATATATATATATATTAAAATAAAAAGACTTTAAGATTTAGTTCTGTATTTATTGTATCATTTTTCCTGATGATGATATATACGTAGAGTACGTCTAAACGTCGATTTTTAATTAAAATTTCTACTGAACTTAATCTAAAAGCCTTTTTATTTTAATAAAAAGAGTTTTGAAACATTTTTTACTATGTTATATCATATTGTGTTTGCTGTATTATAAAAATATTTATTTAAGAAAATAACTGCATAATTCTTACTTTAAAAATGCTAAACTAAAAAATTTCATTGATAGATTAAATGAGGCAAAATTACATCAAACTTACAGAACAGCATAAAAATATTTTATAAATTTAGTAGAATCTATAAACCTACAATAAAGAACAGCGTATAAGAACACAAGCCGTACAAGGGGTGTTATTTCATATATGAACCGAATTGTGAGAATCGTAAAAAGAATAGAAGAAATTTCGTCATCCACCGATGAGGGAGCCGGGACCACGCGTTTGTGTTGGCGTGGTCCGCAATGCAAGACGCGTCATCAATCATTTGGTCACAGTGGAATGAAGCACGCGGTACGGATGCACGATTCACGATTTGATGCCCGGCTAGTATATACACACTACACCAAACGTGATCCTAACCTTAGTTTCTTTACTGCGAATGCTTTATTCGGTACCAGAACAAATAAAGAAATACTCTTCTGAAGTTTTCATATAAAAGATGATGTTTATATGTATTTTGTAATTAAGATTTTTACAAAATTATCTTCAGCAATTTTTTGCTAGTAAAGTTTGAAATCATTGGTGTATGAACAGTGTAAAATAGGTAAGAATGTTGTTGCAAAAGTTGGTATTAGTTGAAGTGTTTCGATCATCTTGAACGAATGTTTAATGAAGGTTTGGTTAAAAGAATATATGTGATATTGAAGGTGGATGTCCGTTGAGTAGATGAGCAGGTATGATTGAGAGTGTTTTACGTGAACAAATATTTCCAAGTGGAAAGAATAAAGCAACATATATGAGAGGCATCGCAAATTAAAAATAAAGTTTCTTGCATGGATAGGAATATTTGCCGGAAACTAATTTCTGCATAAATGGAAAAAGTTTGTGCCACACCTTATGATACATGTTGTAATTGTGTATTATAAATGTACGAGATACAAGAATACTAATTTCATTTTATAAAAACCGTTGTTTAATCAAAGAATTAAATTAACTGAAGTTTAAACAAACTCATATAGAACATGTATCGTTCATAAGTATATATTTTAATCCACAATTAACTTAATTCTGTGTATTCAGATATTAGTGAAAACCAATTTTAACATCTACAAATTAGTTCCTATAAATATGAAACTCAGTATTGTAAATGAATATAGATTCATAACTAATTTTTTTTTTAATATTATTACAGATTCATCATAGATACAATGTTAAAATTAATTACTGAAAATTTTACAAAATGTTATTTTCATAGCAAACTACCAATGTCTTACAAAAGTATATAATTATAGCTATATTAAAAAAAAAAAATTTGTCGCATCAATAATTTTGCTGCTCTACTATTTTTGAATCTGCATTTTCAAATTTTATTAAAAATTAACTCTATTTAAATTCATATTAATATTAACTTTCCGTTCAATATAAAACAAAATACTAAAAATTATAAATCAATATCTGTTTCTTTGCTAGATGTATAAAATTTTGAATTAGTTAAATATTAAAATTAAGATAAAAATACATAATTTTTGATTACTCTCGAAAATATTTACAGTTTATAAATTATAATCCTATAAAATGTTGAAGAAAATGATAATAACGTGTGACGTACAAAAAAAAATGTCTTTCAAATATATAATAAGCATTATATATAAACGCTTTTTATACAGTGTAAAACATTATTAAAATTTACTTATGAATTACAGTTCTTGTAATAATAATGATAAGATAAATATAATTGACGTTAATTAATATAAAATAGTTACTAATAAAGTATCTCATTAATAATAAAGATAAAATATATGAATATTCACTACATCAATAATGGAATTATAACCTCACATTATTAACAATTTTTCAAGGTACTTATATATAAAATAACCTAACAAATAACAAAGTTATTTGTATTAAGTATTTTTTATTATTATGAAATAATTTTTAAAAAATTTATATTTACCAACCCTCAAAAAAATGTGAAATACTTCACTTACTCTGAGATTTATCATTTTTCTGGTCTGAAAAAAACAAAAAAATGCTTCGTTAATGCCTGTTTGCGCAATCAAAAATTATAATGTATTTTATATTTATTATCTGATTACAATAATAACATTTGTCTTGTCTTGATGACAATAATATTTCATATTTTATTAGCATTGTTAATGCAAATATAGAGAATGCATAGTTGACAAACAATAATCTAGATAGAATTTCAAAATCGCAATATAATGTTGTACGATTAACATATCTCCTTTCGTTTATCTTGCTTGATTAAGCAGACGGTAAATGTTATGTTTATTTTGTTTAACATTTACAGACATTATGGCAAATTATATTGATTATTTTCATTACTTATAAATGATTTTTGCCTTAAAGCTATTTTCAATGTACAGATTTCAATTTATATGATAAATTTATTTTTGTTCAATAAAATTTTGATGATATTATTAAGAAAATAATGGATAAGTTTATTATAGTCTAGTTAGTTGCTATATTGTTAATTTTTGTAAAAAGAAAGATATTATTTCTATACTTATTTTAAACAAGTTACATTAAAGATATATAAGTGATTAGTTGCTTAACTTTGCATTATTTTTTCTATATTAATTGTTAGATTAATGATCTAATTAATGTAATATTAAAATATATAAAATTTATCAAAATAAATGATCTAATTGCCTAAATATACAAATATTCGATATTAAAAACTTAGATTCTCAAACATTTGACAAATACTAAAATATCCAATATTACAGAATTAGTAATTATATATAAAAATTAGAATTATTGGCGCTATTCTGGTCATTAAATTTAGCTAAAATCTTTAAATTTAAAGAACTATAAATAAATTTTAATTCTGGTCACTACTTTAGCTTAAATTCTTTTAAATTTAAATGGTATGCATGTTCAGAATTGCTCTATTCAAATTTATATAAGTCGCCAAGTTAAAGTCTCATGTAATCTAAAGATTTTAAAATTTAAGTGTGATGCCCAGAATAGCAGCATCTATAGAAGCATTTCTTATTTAACGTCATATAAAAGCAGCTTATTATTAAAAATGCATATAAACTCCAAAATTTTTTAACATAACTATAATGCCAATTAAACAAATATATAGATATACTATATATTTGTTTAATTTTTGAAAATTACAAATAAAAATTAAAATATTAAAATTCCAAATGCCTTTATTCATATTGGAGATATCAAATTGGTTAGAGTTCCACTATAAATTAAAAACCCCTTGCTGGTATATAAATTGACAAGTGTTGCCATTAACAATACATGAAAAATTGCTAATAAAATATACTGAACTAATATAAATATCATAAAATTACCATATGCCTACGAAATAAATTAGAAAATTTATACAATAAAAATATGCATAAAAATAAATCAAATTCGACATTAATTTCTAATAAATCAATTTATAAAACCAATAATAAAAAATATCAATATCACATACACGTGCATTGAGATATTTTGAACCGAAAAACTTTTGTGACAAATTTTAACAATAACAAAGCACGCAATAAAATTGATCGATATTCATTGAACCACAACTTTGCTGAAAATGGCTTCGAAAAAATTGAATGCAATTTAAAATATGTTGTTGTAAAAAAAGGGGTAGTACCTAAATCGATATATACGGAACAATGTTGAATATACGGTAGTTTTAACCACACTGTAACAATATGGGGATGCTCATATATGTATATATAACATATGTCAGTGCCACCTTGATCAACAGCTGTTCGGTTATGTTCGGAATATTATTGGTGTAAGTAGCAATAGGGTTAAAATTAATAAGTAATACATAACTGAATAAAAATAGCATAGGTTTAAAATGGTCATCAAAATATTTTACTATTAAAAGCTATTTTTACTGAATATGCAGGAAATTTTTTTACAATAAATGCTAGAATTAAGTACGTTTAGAAGAATTTAATACAATAACATTAGTTGTTTGATATGGCGAATGATTTCAAGAAAATTTGGATGGATTGATGTAGTTTGGTAAATTTAATTATTAATACAAGATTAGTAGGTGTATTCTAATAGAATCGAGGAACGATTAGAAAAAGCAAGATGAAGTCGAGTCAATTCACCTATAAAAAATATATAAAACAATTTTTTTTTAATTAAAAAGACATTATACTTACGTATTTAAATAATCAACTGATCCGTACATAAAAAAAATATTATATTTTAAGAAAACAACCATAATTTCTGGCAACATTTGTACAAAAATTTAGTCAATTTTTAAATTAATATCTACTCTTTTCCAAAATAATACTTGTTACTAGTAATAATATTTTTTCTTTGATAACTAATAAAAGAAATCGTCAAAATATTAATTAAAACGCTACTAAAACGTAAAAATATACATTATCTACGAATATCAGAATATTTTCATCAACAAAAATATTTCACTCTTCGAATCGTGCAGTCAATATATCGATTTAAAGTCACAGTCAGTCAGTCAGTGATCTGTAAAAAATACATAAATAAGTACTACGTATTTCTTCCATTAAAAATTCATATGTTCACGTCTGATATAGACAGGGATGATTGCACCCTTGGGATAATTTCTAGATGGCAGGGTGGAAGAGGGTAAGCTAGTAGTAGGTGGTTATATAGTTACGATTATAACGCCATACATAATACGCAGATTATTCGTCTAACATACAACACGGGATATCAAGTTGACGGGTAATTTTTGACATGTGTACCTGTAATTTGTTTTGATAGTTTGTATGATAACGGACATAGAAATTCGACAAACATACACTATTTTATGTCGGTGAAATTGTCTACTAAACTTAGACCAGAGATGGGCAAACTTTTATCTAGGTGTCTAGCGAACCGCGAAAGCTAAATTTTTAATGTTATTTTTCAAACAAAAATACATTAATTGTTAATTTTTTTTATTTATTGAAGAAAAGCGGTCCGATTGCTTTGGTCTTTATCGCAAATTAATTGCTCATATAATTATATAAGTTCAAATTTGTATGTGGGCTGCATTAATTTACGTTACGGAGCGCAAGTTGTCTACCCCTGACTTACAGTACAATAGTGATATTTATTTAATATTTAAGTAATAATATTTTATATTCGAGTATATTTTTAAAATAGTTCCTACAAGTTTCATTTATTTTTAAAATATTTTAACATTATACAATATTTACTTCAAGATGCTAAATTACTATAATGTTCATATTAAATATAATATAAATTTTTTTTTAGTATAAAATAAATAATTTCAAATATATTATTTATATTTTTCAAATCTAAATTACTACATTAATTTTAGCTTTAAGATGAATGCTGCTATTGTGGTCATTACATTTAAAATTATAGATCTTTAGCTTAACTTGGCGACTTCAACAAATTTAAATACAGCAATTCTGAACATGCATGCTATTTAAATTTCAAGAAATTTAAGCTAAAGATTTTACACTTAAAATAATGACCAAAATTGAAACCTACTTAAAGTTTTTAAATTTAAAGATTTAAGCTAAATTTAATGTTCGGAATAGCGCCATAAGTTCTATATTAATTTTAATAAAATATGCATTTTTATCTTTTTATTACAAATATTGATTATCTCTAGTTAAATTTAAAATTAAATAAAAGAGCGTCAATTACTTAGCTTTAAATGTAATTTTATACGAGTAAAAAATTAATTTTAGCTAAAAAAATAAACTTTAAAGCCCAACCTTGACTCATATTCCCTTACTGTGTATTAACTTTGCACGCAAATCACTTTTTAATTTTAACACTTTTACTAGGTAACTTCTATATATAACGTATATCCCTATCAACTTTGTGTCCTGCAACCTGCAATATACCTGATAGAAAATCCATTTGTGAAATTGATGAAGAACTGCGTCGTATCCCTATCTATATACGCTTGTAATATGTCCGAGCGCGTGTCTGTCCAGTTGGCGTCCAACACGCTCAAGAGAAACGACGCCTCGCTAATGATATTATAATGGATGGTTACGCTTATGTCGTACGCTATGCCTTACTTACCAAGCTTTACGTGGTTGCATGTGTTATACAATATTTGGTTGTGACGCTGTCAGTTTGCGAGGGTATGACGCGTATGTGTCTCATGACTGTATGTTAAGTTGATTTGGGAATAGTTTGTGATAGTACGGTGTTAAAATATTTTGTTAATATTAGATTATATATGCATGCAGTCACTTGAGAGTAGTTAAATTAAAATAATCATTAGATCGACTAGGTTTTTTTGTTTTTATAAATATAAAGGTTACGTACTAAAAAGTTCATATTTTATTGTGTATGTATATTTGTTGAAATACATGTTCAATAGAAATACTAGTTTTTTGATAAATAATAAATTTTGTTATTTTGAAAGTTTGGTTAAAAGAATATATGTAAATGTGAAGAAATGCATCTACATGGACGTCTGACGAGTAGATGGGTAGTTATGATTAAGAGAATTTTGCGTGAACAAATTTTTACAAGTCATATGAATAAAAGAGCATGTATGAGAGGTACCATCGATAAAGCAAAAGTTGCTTGTTGAAATGTTTGACGAAAACTAATTTTTGCTTAAATAGAAAGAGTTAGTTGTACCACTCACTTACGGGTTCATAACGTGATTGTGTATATGTATATTATTTTGCGATATATTCTATTATTTTTTTTATTAGAAAAATCTAGTATTTAAAAGATTCTAAGTAAAATTAGATAACTGTTTCTTTTCACCTCTTTCTACATCTTCTACAAAGAACAAAAATGTATGAGTAGAGCAAAAAATTCATCAATTTGCATATTTATAAAATTACAAGTTGTAAGTTAAAACAAATGAATGTAAATTATTGATATTTTATAAAAGCCTTTCTAGATTCGTTAATTTTATTTTATTTTGTGTTCAGACGACGAGTTTCGCTATTGCAATCATTATTAAGTATCAATGTAAATTAAATATATTTTAAAATTTTGCAGAACATTTTAACTGTAATAATTCGTGTATTTTAAAATAAATTAAAATAGACACATTTATTACGTATTTTTAAATACAATCATCGCATTACTTCCAGTAAACATAAATCTCAAGTAAAATCCAATTGCAATACAATAAACCACCACCTAAATAATTCTTCTCTATCGCAATCCACTCCCCCTGTTGTAATCGGAATATTATTAGCCACTTAAATCGTACTAAATCCTCGTCTACATCCGCAAAGCATGCAATAAACGTGGTGCGCGCGTGGTATATACGCCCGCCCTGCTGCACACATCGCCCGGTCGTAAAATCCTGGGGAATCAACAAGCAAGTTGGTGGAGCAGTGCGACGCAGAACGCACTCCAACAGGTGTATATATCTCTCTGTCGTGAATGGCCCCCGACGCGAACTGTCTCCGTTACAGCCTCGGCCACGAGGTCGACCCGATAAATAACTTTGCTATTTGTAGTGGTTGGGTTTTTTGGAGTTAAAGTATAGGAGGGTGTAGATAAGACAGTAAAATATTTGTGTGTAATGTGTGATTTGTAGCACCGTTCGATATCTTTTTACTGTAATTTTTCAGTTGAAAACTTTCTTTGCAGTATACATCTAAATTTTAAAACGGCTATTTCGTACTGGAACAAATATATATACGTATTTGAAAAATTACTTGAAATATCAACAAATTGAAAATAATGGCTACAATACAATTATAATTTGCAATAAAAATGTAACAAATTTTGTAATTCTAGTATGTTTGAAGATGAAATTTGCAAATTTTTTAATATGTTTTACATGATGAAATTGATAAAAAAGCGTCTATCCACTTAGTCACCTCAACTAAACGCGATTAAAGCAGTGGTTCGATTAAATGAGTAAATGCTATCACCTAATATTATTTATTGAATAATATTATAATCTATTAATATAAACTATTATATAATTTATAATTATTTGATTAATATAATAAAAAATTTAAGATCATTTTGGCATAATTTTTGACATTTATAGTAAAGAAAAGGTTAAAATTAAAATTATAATCAATAGAAATAAAAAGCAATATTGCAATAAAATATCCTATTTGTCAATAATGCAAAATCTAATCTAATTCTAAACCACAAAAAATAGTTTGCTTGTTAAATTTTGAGAATATGTAAAACGCACTAAAAACTATACACATAATATAATTACCAATTTACATTGCCACAACAATATTTAGTAGAGTTATAAATTAAGTTTATTTAAAAAAAAATATTAACTAAAACTTAAAAAAAATAATTAGTTCTTAGAAACTGAAACTTTATGTTGAAATTATAAATTTCTATAAAATGCCCAGAATTTCAGCATTAAATCATTTTAAAATTCAACTATATATTCTTTAAGTTTTACATTTCCATATCCTCATACAACTTTTAAATTATACAGTACAAAAATATATTCGCTCTTATATTTCTGAACTATTTTTAAACCTCAACCTACACCTAACATTCAATCCTGCAAAACAATACCATAAAAAAAAACTAAAACAAAAACACAACTCCTCCAGGTTAAATGCTAAATTTAATCCTTATCAAACCCATTCCTTTTGCCTCTCAATCCTTTTACCAAACCCAAGTCTCGACTCAATTGAACTCGCAGCGTCGATTGCTCCGCCCACAGGCTTAAGATCAGCGCGCAGACAACTTGCAACTACACGACTACGGTATAAACGCGGCGCAAGAAGTTATAAGAACCGTAAACCGCTAAAACCGGCCCATTGTAATTATCCGCATGCTGTAATTATCCGAGCAGCGAGGCCGGTAATGAAGACATCTGCGCATGTCTGCCCCGACAGCATACAGACTCTGTAAACTCGGCGATGGGTGTTCCAAAGTCATGAGAGCAACGGATTCGCGCATCTTTGATTGCCCGCGCTAAAACTGGTCGTCTGCGATGTCGCAGAGAAATTCTGCACTCTTTTTGGTTCTGATGCAGATCTGATTTGCATGGATTGTTAACCAACCGGTAATTGTTTGGCGTGTTTATTTTTCAGTGGAAATTGGTTGATTGGTTGTGCAGCAACCGACTTGATTAAGAAATTGTTGTTATTATTTTTTTCTTTTGGAAAAAGTTGATTGGCACTTACGTTGTGTTGGGAAGTTATAGCTTCATTAATAAGTGGCTGTACGAGCGATAATGTCATATATTGAAGATTTACCGTTGCAAAGAGATTATTAAATTAATTAATCTGATTTCAGTTTAACAAGAAAGTTGTAACAAATTATAAGTGAACTTTTGCGATATATTCTGCATACGAAAACGTTTTCAAGAGATATCATAAATGTAAACAAATAATGTGTACGTCAATAATTAAACTAAACAAAAGTTTCTGCAATTATTTCTGGATATATATATATATATATATATATATATATATATATATATATATATATATATTTCTTTATATATTTTATATATTTCATTTTAATAATCTCTACCTAAAAAATAAAATTTTGTTTATGTTCATAAAAAATAATGTGTCTTTTAAGAGTTAACGAAAACATAAAATTAATTTCACGAGAACTTCAGAATCAATGCAAATTAAATTATTCTTAAAAAAATATTCTAACATCAAAATAATATTTTTCATAATGGTCTGCAAAACTTATTTATTTTTTAACTAATTAATATTCTATTAATGAATCATTATACAATATAAGCAACAGAAAATTTGCATATTTGTGTAGAAAAAGAATTTTTCCCATAGGAAACACTATTTATTAATTATTCGCCTTTCAAAATGCACTAAATCAAAATGAAATGAGATTTTATATATATGACACAAATTTAAAAAAATAATTATAAAATATTTACAGCGACAATTTTATTGTTTAAATTTATTAAACAATGAGAAAAATATCCATTAGTTTTTGATGATAGACAAAACTATGTTCCATCTCTATTAGTACATAGTTTAGTTGGTGCATAGTTTAAAACGAAACATATTAGTCAAGCAACTAATAGCAATTCGCACGTGTCAAATATCTGTCAACGTGTCTGCACGTAAGTCTAGACGAAATATCCCAACTCCATGCAAGCACTGGTGTTGTCCACCTAATGTCTTTCAAACGTCAAATTTCCAGCTATTGGACAGACAACAGACACATTGTAATTTTTTAATTAACAGTCAGGTCAGCACGTAATTTATAACATTCAAAATTAGCGACCGATTACATCTTCTTGCATTCGTGTCGTCATGAAAAGCGGGGCGCAAAAATTTTCAATCCGGAAACGCGGAGCAGCATGGGTGCTGAAAAACTCATTTTTTACGGCGCTACCGGACTACTGCGTTTGCTGTATGTATGTATGTGTGTGTATAACTGTTCCATAGACACTTGCACTTTGTTAAGCGGACGCTAGGTATAAATAAAATGAATAATGGTTCATATCCGACATGCTGTAGACGAGGAAACGTAAGTCTTCCTTCTCACTTTAAGGTAATACTTTTCATCATTCATGCTACTACAAGTTAGCTTATGTTGTGCTGTAATTACGTCGCTGAGTTTTTTTTTTTTAATTGTTGTTTATCAAATTTGCTAACTAAAAAGTCGCGATTATTATCATTAGTTTTATTGTTATTGCACATTATACTGTCTGTCTTTGAGCGTTAAAAATGAGTTATTAAATTTTAGTGTAACAAATGGTAATGTCGGCGAATGAATTTCAATTTTATTAATTCAAATTTTTGCATATATTTTCATATTTAAGTAAGGATCCTTTAATATATGGATGTAAATATGAATAAAATTGCATTGTATTTATTTTAATTATGGTTATTATATACATACGCCAAATGCACTTTGCATAATTTCAAAAATTAAATTTTATTAAATAAAAATTTAAAAATCATTCATATCTATCATAAATAAACGAATTTTTAAATTATTAAGTTTATATAACTCAAATAATTTATTATTATCGACTACTAATGAAATTGATCTTTGTATTTTTCCCAGTTTTAGTAAAGTAATAACTTTTACAGCAAATTTATAAAAATAAGAAATAAAAAACTTTTTCATTTTGTAGATATTTTGTCTCACATTCACACATTTACAACAAAAATTATGTTTAAAAATAGATTCCTAAATAATTTTAACGATGATACAATTAAAGGTTCTTCAAGATAATATAAAAATTTTGAAAAATACTAGATTAATTAACATAATTTTAAGGTTATTCTAGATTTATAAGATTATGGTATAGTCCTATATATTAAATTAGAATTATTATACTTTGGTGAAATCATAAGTAATTTTTTAAAATACTTATGTTCCATTTCATAAACAACAGCGTAAGTATAGTAACTAATAATTAACTATATTATAAACGTTTAGTAAATTTATTGCACAAATTAATTTAGTAAATTATTTTGTCAGTCATCATGGTAACATCTAGAAGTAACTAAGTTCATAACCCACTTTTTTTTTCAGTATTATGTTCAGCTTACCATCTATTTCTAACCAATTTCTATTGTCAGATCTTGTGTAGTTTTTGCATCTAGTACGATTTTTATCCATTTTCAAGAGCTTTTTTAACAATATAAGGGCCACTGCTTTGAATAACGGTTCAAATTATTCGGTAGTTGGTTAAATTAAATACTTGATTAAAATAACACATTTTCTGTGTTTTGTGTACTGGTTACATTAACAAGTGGTTAAATATATATGTTCTATCTATCAAATTTAACTATAAATTTAAAACCAGCTTAATTTGAAAGCTCGGTTAGTTATTCATGCGGCTAACCAGTACACAAAATACAGGTCCTAAGTGTACTTATTTAGTTATTATATAATAGCAATATTACTACTAAATATAATAAGGGTTTAAATATGTAAAAATAATATGGAATTTAAATTCAGAAAAATGATTCGTATACAATGCATTTTATAACAATTAGCTAATTCTATACAATTTTGTAAAGCTTGTTTCTTTTTGACCCTAGAGCAAATTTCCTCTCCTTTATTTAACGCAAAACTGATAAGCATTGATAATATTGAGAACTAAATACTTCAAATCACAAAACTTATAATTTTCTTTGGTACACTGCCATCTCTTTTATTAAAGCCTTACACAACAACAATTCGCCAGCAGACACATTCGATCTCTTTCCAATCATACAGCCGCATGCAATGCAATACAACCGCAACCATCTTTGTTTATCTTCACGAAACGATCAAAAACAAAAGCATCACGTCTTCGTGTCTTGTATGCAATTTTCATAATTTGAATGCGAAACATCTTTGAGCGTTTGACCAACCAGTTTTGATACGCGCATGCGCAACTTATATAAGATCAGTGTACGGGCAGCTAAAATTACCCGATTGACTAATCATGGCCGGTTGCGATGAAATTGCTACTTGTCGTTCAGAAGATTTTCGATTTTTTTCTGTTCGTATCGGCCGTAATCACTTAATCGACTCGGTTGCGCGCAGAATGCAGTTAAGTGAACGATTAACGCGCAGTATTCTGCGCAGACTGCATTGATCTACGCAGGCTTGCGAGATTGTTGTAAAAATGGCGCACTGATTATCATAATTATCGTAAACGGTTTTTTATTTCGGGGAAAATGACCGAGTGTAATTTAGTAAAATACAAAAAAATTAGATTTGATGTAATTTTCTTATGGTTTATTTTCGTATACTACATGCAAGTTTAAAATTAATTAAAAATTAATACGTGAAATAATTTAGAATGAATGCGTAATTGCTTCAAGTCAATTATAAATGTTTTTTGATGGTTTTAGAAATATGAAGGTTACAAATTGAAGTGCACAAAATATAATGCGAATATAATTATTGGCATTATAAGACTAAAATTACATGGTTGTTAAATATTTGTTTTTACAATCATTTGTACTGTGATAAAAAAACGCTTATTTGGATAAAAATTTAAGTAGAACCTGCTGAATTATTATTATTTTAAAATTTAAATATAATTTATAATAAAACACATATACATTTTTTATTCACAGGATTTTATCTTAATTGCAACTTAATTTATAAATACAAATACAGATGCTCTGTAACAAAAAAGGAGAGAGAGGGGGGTATAAATAACTAAGAAGTAGGTAACAAAAATTTGAAATAATTGTATAGTTTTATAACATCTGTTAGCTTCAGAATCTAATAGGAGATCGGTTCTTAACCTATGGTTCGTAAACCACAAAAGGCTTGAAAAAAATGCAATAATTTTTCATGAAAATATTTGTGCATTAATTTATTTTTCACTTCTCTCTAAATCTGACGCCTTTTCATAAAAAAAACTTTATATAAATATTTGACACACTTTTGAGTTTTAAAATGTTGATAGTCCACGATAACAAAAGGAGGTCCGTGAAAAGGTTAAGAACTGTTGTAATAAGAATCGAGCACGGAATTAATATACAAAATTTTGTATTTGTATACGTGTATGTTTGTACATAAAATATTGAAAAAAATTCAGTACATATAACGTATAAAAACAACATTTTGTATAACGTTCTGTTTTGTTACTAATAAGTCATGTTCACTGTGAAATAAATTAAATTTTAAAAATTCTTTAAAAACAATATAAAGAAAATATTAATTTTATATTAGTAAATAAATAATTGATATCATGTACATTTTGATATCATTTTCTATTTGTTTTTTAACAAATTTTAGATTCAATAAATATAAAAATTATCCATTTTTAGATACGCAAAAATATTAACTTCAATTTTGTGAATATTCGATCCCAGGTCGAGGTAATATGAGTTTTTTCATTTTCAGATTATTAGTTTAATCTATGCTAATATTTAAATACTCACATATTTGTTCATTAATTCAACTAACAATCATCAATTCTTTACTTACATTGACTTTAAACTTGAGGTAATCATATTTAAATAAAAAAATATTAAAAATTATTTCTGATAACCTGTAGATTAGTTTTCAAAAAAAGGACACAATTTTATTTGAAGAGAACTGATTTAACAGGATAACTGTAAAAATTTAATTTAATCATAAAATCATTTTTTTTAACTATTTTTTATGAATTGATAAATAAAAACCTGTATTTATGTGTATAAATTTGCTGTAGATATTGATAAATTTCAGTAATTTTTTTATTATCTAATAATAAAATTAGATTTTTTATTTATTCGAATTAAAAATATTGCTCATTTTAAAAGATCATCTTTTCTGAAATTGCCCAATATGAATAATAAAAAAAAATGTTGTTCATCTAAAAATTATATTTATGTAAGATATGCATGCATTGCCGTTTGTAATATGCAATAATAATACTTAAAACGACTTCTTATTAAATATAATATTGTTGTTAGAGAATAAAATAGAATAATTCTAGTAAATCATAGTAATAGACAGATAATCGATCTAAATGCAGCAGTTGATCCCCAATTTTCGCAGATAATAAACTATATATTTTACACGCTAAACACTCAATAAAAAATAAGGCATGTCGGTAAACCCTCCAGAGAAACCTATCGAATAATTTAGTGTCTTTACATTTGTTCTCCAGTACAATACAACAATAACCACCTCTTACCTTCTGCAACAACAACCGCATAAAAGTACCCAACAGCGGGGTACAAACCTCAAGTACCCATATATCTTATCTCGGACATTTTACGCAATCAAGGGCAATCGCGATCATAATAGAGCTGTAAGTGCACCAGAAATCAAGCATCAAAGAACCAAAATGCGAGCGCTTTGCTTGCTGAAGACGTCAGTGCGCGCGTAGTAACTGTTGCTTCACGAAGGGGACCAAAATTTATGGCCCCGGCTAGAGTATAAAGTTCAATTATGTTGCGGTTTTTTTTTTCGTTCCGTTCGCAGTTTCGTTTTGTTGTGTTTTGCTATTCGGTAAGTGGTGTTCAATTTTTCTGATGCGTGAAATGTAATATCGCGACCCGGGCATTGATTCTCCACTGCCAACGGTCCGTTGCGTGGAAAATGCTGTTGCTTTCTTTGAGCATTTGCTGCTAGAAGGCGTTACTCGAGAAGAATTTTGCTTTCGCCCCTTCATGGTTTTGTTTTGTTTTGAAATCAGGTTCAGAAAAATGGACAAATTTTATTTTTTTTTCTTTGAGAATTATTTATTTTTATGCTAATAGAATTTTAAAACATATTTTAATATTTGCAAAACCATGTTTTTATTATTATTTTCAATTTTTACTTATATTAGTGCACACTGTGAAAATCACAAGATGTGCTTAAATTCATAACTAATTTTACTTAAAAAAACTATTTAAAATCAATTGTAATTCTGGAAGTCGTACTTATTTTTTAATTCTTAAATAATTAGTTTTTTTATGATTTATTTTATATTTCCACGTTGTAAAAAAATTTTCAGAACTCATTATATTAAAATATAAGGTTATAGGATTTAGTCCTGTATTAATTTTAATTAAGAATCCGATATTTCGTTTATATCAGTAGGTCTACGTACGTCATCATCAGGGAAAAATAATATATAATAAATAAACAGAAAATAGAAAGAAGTTACCAGATTACAAAATAAGTAACTAGATTATAAAATTTATAAATTGTTAAATAAAGGAAGCCAAATTTTATTTAAATCAGTACTTCCTCTATTTAATAATTTATAAATTTTATAATGTAGTTATTTATTTTGTTACCTAGTAATTTGTTTCTATGTTTTATTTATTTATTGTATATGTCATTTGTATCTTTTTTCCTGCTGATGACGTATATAATAAAGTACGTCAGAACGATTTTAAATTAAAATTAATATAGGACTAAATTCTAAAGCCTTTTTATTTTATTTTTATAAAGTATTACATAATGTAGATATTATTTGATTAAAATAATAAATAATTTAACCCTTTATTACATACTATTTATATATATATATATATATATATATATATATATATATATATATATATATATATATATATATATATTTGTTGAAGTTTTTAATGTTATTATAAATGAATTTCATTTTATATTAAAATTAGATTTAGAGATTAAAAAATTGTATTTTATTATTATTATTTTTTTTTTATTTGCAATTTATTTAGACAAATATATTTGACAATTTCGATAAATGTGCTTATTTTAAGATCGAAATTTAATTTGATCAAAAATAAAGTATCTAATTTTAAAATAAAATTTCATTATAAGTTACAATTTTTAATAAAGAATAATATTTTTAAAACTACTGTATGTATTATAAAAAATAGATAAATAGTTCCTCATAAAAAAATCATTCAGGTAATAATACCTTTAGGTACTAAATTTTTATTTACTTTCTTTAAATTTATCACCTGCGAATTAGCCCAGTATATATGGCTGAGGCTTCCTGAATAAGAAAGTGAAATGATAGAGAACTATAAAGGAACCATAGGCGGTACCCTTGCAGTCCTTATAGGGCGCGACCGTGATACAAACCCTCTTCCTAACCTAACAAAGTTATGACGTGCCGATACTGTCGTAAAATTTACACCCCATTACAATTTAGAAGCCGGTTTTGAAAGAAAATAAACCCTTCAAGATATCTACAAGAGTTAACTGAAAACACATACTTTTTTTATCTATTCTATAAACGGTCGTTTAGGGTTTTGATAGCTCGTACTTTTATTTTATTGTTTCTGATTTAGAAAGTTAATAAATTTAATTTTTAAATATCTGATGCATCTTAACTCAAAACCAATAAAATGATTAACATATAGACCAATAAAAATTATTATAAAAAAATTGGAATTATAATTCAAAGAGCAAAGAAAATTAGAGCCATTATATTTTTTAAAAAAGTGACGCATATTTTCAATGGTTAATTATTTCAAATTGTGAACAATGCAAAAAAATTATGAAAAATATCATAAATTTATATAAAATATAAATAGTTTTCTATCAGGAAAAACTATATTTAAAGTTTATAATAAGATATAAAAAAATGATTATGTCCGTAGGCATAAACATTTTCGTTAAATATAATGGTTCGTTAGAATGAAAATTCTCAGATTCCGTAAGAATCTTTCTATGTATATAGCCACGAAATTTCTTTCGAGATCCTAGAATTTTCATTTTAACGAACCATTATATTTAACGAAAATGTTTTTGCATACGGGAGGGTTAATATTTTGAAAAATTAAATGAAAAATTCTTTTACTTAACGTAATTTGAACCAGTAAACTCTTTGATGTTCAGATAAACCACGGATAACTCCATCAGATATCAGAGTTAATTTTATTAAATTATAGTTATTCAATTATAATTATATATTGTGATAGAGTAAAAAATCTTTTAGGACTCATTATATTAAAATGAAACGTCTTTAGGTTGTAGTTCTGTATTAATGTTTATTAACAATCAACGGTTAGACATACTCAACGTACATCTTCATCAGGAAAAATGATACAAATAATATTTACAGTAAATAAACAGAACATAGTTATTAGGTAACAAAATAAGTAACTAGATCATAAAATTTATAAATTTTAGACTAAAGGAAGCCAAATTTTATTTAAATCAATGCTTATGTTCTGTTTATTTATACTGTAAATGTCATTTGTATCATTTTTCCTGATGAAGATATACGTTGAGTACGTCAAAACATTGATAATTAATAAATATTAATAACCTAAATATTCTGATATTTAAAGGTAATTGTATAAATTATGATGGTTTTTTTCTACAAATTATTTTTAAATTTTTTGTTTGCTATACATTACGTAGTGAATGTTGATTTTGGCTGCAAAAACATTTAAAGGAAATTGTCTGCTGTGGAAATGAGAATTTACGTGGCGTATTTGGTGTAACTAGAAGAAATCGGGTACGAAATAGATTAGAGTGTGAAATTATAAAAAAAAATTTGATGCAAAAGTTGGTGTTAGACAGTTAAAATGGTTCGGTCAAGCGCATGTCTAATGAACGTTTGGTTAAAAAAATATATGTGAATGATTTTGAAGGTATACGTATGCGTGAATGTCCATTGAGTAGATGGAGTGATATGATTTGGGTGAGCGAATTTCTCCAAGTAGTAAAAATAGAAGATCATGTATGGAGGATATCATAAATATAAATAAAAGTAGAGTTGCTTGTCTGGATAGGAATGTTTGGAGAAAATTAATTTGAGGATAGTGGAAAGAGTTAGTGCCACACCCTTTTGGATACATGGCGTGATTGTGCCGGCATATTTTTCTGGATATATTACAAATTTCATAATTTTGAAATAAATATTTATACAGAGTTTCAAATACAATAATCTCTCGTAGATTAAATTATGTTTCACGTGCGCATAAACTTGTAAGAAAATGAAGTTACAAGAGGGCGATATAATAATTCACTTCTTGTTGATATTTTCTTTAGATACTGGTCCACGCCTACTCGCTAGTAATTATCATAAATTAATTACTTAATTATCGGCCATAGAACTGTATGGTAGTCACGTACGTATACGGAAAATATTATACTATATGAATAAAAATTTTATATTGTATAATAGTTACGATAATTTATGGACAAAAAGATAAAATAAAATTACGTCTATATAATGCTGAGTAAAATAAAATTGCGAAGAAAATTTTTATATTGTAATCAAATTTTACCTTTTAATTAACGTTCATTAATTATTGTATCTCAAAAAAGCTGCGTTTAAAAATTATTATTAAAGATGCTTTATAATATTATCACGTGTACGCAGCTGTAAAGATAATTTTATAAAATTTTAATTTTTTAATTGTTTTGTATTATTATTTTAATAAAATTGGAAAGTGGCTGTCTTATGTTTATCCGTCCATTCATATGTAAATTTTAAAACGTAAGTAAGATGTATTTTTTATAAAAAAAATTTAAATATTAAAGAGAAAAAATCTTATCATTTTTAAACTAATTATAAGTGTAACACAAAAAGAAAATGCACTGTATCAAATTTTTATACTAGGGTTATAATTTCAAGACTATATTATAGTATATTTTATTATCACACAATGAAATAAATATACATTAAATAATACAAAAAAATATTTTTGTTTCGTTTTCTAAAAAATATTTTTTTTTTGAAAATCATTCACAATAGGTGACTTTTTTGACTTTAGTTATTGCAATTTTACTAAAAGTTTGACAAACTTTATTCAATTTGCATTCTAGATTATAAAATGGTTTTTGCTTACTGTAAAAAATGTAAATGTATTAACAGTTATAAACAAAGGTACTTACTATAAGACAACAATTTTTTTTTTAGCATTAATTTTAATAAATATAGTAATTATCAATTTTTTTCAGAAATTCTAATATCTCTTATGTAATCTATATAATTCAGATAATCTGATCTGTTCTTTTCAGAGCCAGTATTTTCAATTTTATTTATTTTTAACATAAGTAAAAAATAATTTGTGATTGGCTAAAAATGTATTCTCAGAATAAATAACAACATTTCATTGGCTATTTTTAAAATTATTCTAAAACTAAATTTATTTCTATATTTTGAAATACTGGGCCTTAAATACGAAACGTTTTGGTTATAGTTGAATACGAAATGCTGGCAGTAATTAATTTGTACACGGTCTTACTTCATTGATAAATTATTTAAAAAATATTTTTATATGGTTTTCTGCTGTTTTATTTGTACTATACTGTATTGTACCTATCGCATAGACAATTATTTATTAATATTATTCTTAAATCTTCTTATTAGTATTAATGAATTTTTACTGTATTTAAAAAATAACTAAAATAACAGCGTAAAATGTATCTCCCTGTTCTTTTACAAATGAAAAAAGAATTCCAGCTTTTTTTCGGCAAACTTTAAATGGAATACATTCGTCACCACGACGAACAAATAGACACAAAGCCAGAACATATAAAACCACCCAGTGCGTTTGTTCCGCCACATTAAAATAATGTTCCGAACTTCCTCATTAAAATGCAATTTCTAACCTATGTAATTACTAATTCGCAAAACCGAAACATCTAAATGCATTACAATGCTACAAAATAATTGATTTGCCCGCCCTCTAAGCGCGACTACAAGTGAGAAAGTGTCTTTATTATTCCGTGAAAACGATTTAATATTATATGGTATTGAAGCTATTAGATTGTGTATATTGTCTATTAATTGTTTTATTTTGATTCATACATAGTGATTGTCAATTGTTTTTTTTTTCTGTCGTTTAAAAGTTAGTTATTCATGAGACAATTGACGGTTTAAAGAATATTGTAAACACACGATAATTTCTAATAATACGTTGATGCTTATTTGCATTTTATAAATGCCTTTTTATTAAAAAAGTTGTTTTATAAATAATAATACAAGATTCCCTTAAATATATATTTAAGAATAATATTAAATTCATGTCCGTTTTCATCATCAAGAAATAGTTTATTTATATTCATGTTTCTTTTTAAATTAATATAACAAAAATTAGTCGATATATACGAATAAAATTTAAGTAGTAATTTTTCTTCAATTAAGTCTCATTATTTTTAGAATAATTAATGAAGTGATAATTACCAAATTGTTATAAATAAATAATTGTAGATTCATTTTACGTTTGTGAATTATATCCAATATAATGTTATATATCAGATTTTCAATTATTAATGTTCAGTTGCACAAACATGGTTTAGTACTTTGAGACACAGAAAAATTTAAAAATTATCATAGTAATAAACTTCGATAATGATTCATATTTAATGAATCGAAATGTCAAATTTTAATACAGAACCAAATAAAATTTGGCATTCTTTAATTAATATTTTATAAATTTTATAATTTAGTTATTTATATTTTAATATCTAGTAACTTGTTTCTTTGTTTTGCTTGTATATTATTTATGTCATTTGTATATTTTTTTCTGATCGAAACGTAGTATTTTAATAACAAATTATAGAGAACTTAATCTTAAAGCTTTTTTATTTTATTATGCTTAATATTACAACTATATACGTGTATATGTTTTTTAAAATTATATTCTAAAAAATTAACACATATATAATTACAGAAATTTTGCTCCTAATATTATATGAATATACAATCTGCATATATTTATAAAAATAAATAAATACATCGTGTTCCAGTCATTTTATCACGACAGCTAGCATTGGCAAATTCCCAGCTACATGTATCCGAGATTTCCACTTCTAAATTTACACTCAAGTCAGACGAAGAAGTCAAGCTCTTTCCACATATATGCCTATCCAATCTCAGCAAACTCAAATTTCTAAATTCCCAATCTTAAAACGAAAATAATCACCATTCAAAAAAACCAATACGAACAAATTAAAATCGCCGTCTTTTTCATCGGATAGATACCGGTAAGCGAGTGCATCGGTTTGCCGGCGGCCGATGTACCAGCCGCGCGCCAAACACAGCATCGTCTCGCGGACCGCTGCTTCGTCCCCGGTTGATTTATGAGCTAGTACTACCGGCAGGCATGTTCCTCGGGTTTGCCCTTACACGACGGCCCTTCCGCAATTATACGACATGTCTTTGGGTGCGTCTTTTTTTTTTCCCTACATTTTCACTGAGAACCACGTATAGGGTTTATCAATTGTAGATGAGACACATGTGCGCCCGGGATGTTTAACGAAAGTTAACTATTTATGATTCAGTTTAAAGATTGTGTATTTTGTATTTATGGTTTGTTTTGGAATGTGTGTGGTTATAATTGGGGGATGTATGGTTTATAATTAGTTATATTAATGATCTATATTCGTACGGCTATTGAAAAATATATATATTTTTATTAATTAATCTACTGTAATTTATATCAGAATTCTAGGCATTTTGTATAAATTTATGAAATTAAAAATATGCCCATTTTGAGTCGTTTTATAAAGCCTAGTAAATTATAATAAATTGAACAAATATTACAAATTTTATACTAAATGCTATTCAATCAACTGCAATACGTCATTACACACAATAAATTATTAATAATATTATATATTATTATTAATTATTTACTTGATATACATAAAATAACATTGTGGTAATTTTAATTTAATAATTATTTAATTAAGAAAATAGCATAGTAAAAAATCTTTCAGAACTCATTATATTAAAATAAAACGGCTTTAGGTTTCGGTTCTGTATTAATATTTATTAATAATCGTCGTTTCGACAAAGTCAACGGAACAAAGATAAAGTTCAGTTCATAGTCAAATAAATATTATTTTTTTTCTAAAATTATTTATATAATAAAAATTAGCTTTTCTCTCGCAAACACGTTTTTGATATATTATGTACTGTACAAGAAGAAAATTAAATAAACAAATTTAAATCATTATAAAATTAAAAAATACGTTATATATATATTAAATACAAGAATTATTTTATCGTTAGATTTACAGAAGATGAATCTTGTTAGATTATTAGCAATTATTGTGTAATTGTATAAATTTACCTTTAAAAAATTTCTGAACAAAATTAGTTTAAAATAAAAAAGCTGAGGATTAAGTTTTGTATAAATTTTAATTAAAAACCGACGTTTCGACATACTTTACGTATGTAATCATCAGAAAAAACTAAAACATGATTTTTAATTAACATTTATGCAGAATTTAATCCTAAAGCCTTTTTATTTTAATATAATGAGTTCTGAAAGATTTTTTACCATTATTACAATTAATATAATTTATTACATTTATTTATTATATTAAAAAAAAGATTTGTTTGTAGTTCTTACTAAAAATGCATTATCACATTAATAATTTCCTTTACAAGTAAAAAAATATATATCTGATTTATTCTAATAAAAATAACTTGTTGCAATTTTATGCAATTTGAAATCATACATTAATTAACACAGTTGTACTGTATTATAAATAAAATATAACTAGTTTTTACTTAAATAACGTGAGAATAAAATAAATGTAATATTAACAAGTTCTTGTTAATTTAATTATCTGCTAATATTATAAAATGTAGAAATGTCATTACACATATCTAACAGTAATATTTTTCTTTCTATATATAAAATATTTCATATTAAAAACTACATTATTAAACACACATAAAAAATCATAATGTAATATCAAAATTCAAATTACACAATTTTCGGGTGAATATAAAAATCTCATTTTGCAAATGGAAATAATTCACTAAACCATATTTTAAACCGGAAAATATCATGTGATTTTTATCTGAATACTTTATGTGTGTGTGCGTTACGAAAAACTCATGGCTAATAACTTCTGTATCTATCATATGTGTGTGTGCGTGGAACGAGTCTGTTAAATGCGAGCTTTATGACAGGATACGCGCTTAAATACGAACATTAGCCAGTTGGATTGTTTTTTTTTGCTATCCGCACTCGCTGTGATATAATTATCTATTCTGATTTTTATGATTTAATGTGTCATTATCAATTTGGCATTTGTAGAAAATTTTTAATTTTTATGATGTTTTAAGTTTTTATTTGATTGGATTTCTTGTTCGAGTGATTATAAAAATGATTAATGATTCACTAATAATGATTGATTTGTAACAAAATTATTAAATTAAGAATTAGAAAAAATCTTTGAACGATTTAATAATGTTTTGAATTTTTGTATTAAAATTTATTTATAATATTCTCGTTTCTACAAATAATATGTATTGCGTGATATAAGTAAATATTTTTCTTTTGATTAGAGAATGATTTACGAGACGCTTATTTATTTATTAATAATAATTGAGTTGTATTTTTAAATGAAATAATTCGATGTAAAAGACAATTATGGCCGCAGATTGATTTATCTATATAATAAGCAGAGCCCATAAATCAAACGGAAAAAATGATTTATATGACTTACTTGTTCCAAGATGAACACGTTTCATCCAGGGATAGATTTGTGGCGGATTACTCGTTCCTGATCCCGATTTCGAGTTATTATTGGAATTTGCTGTTTTCTCCGAGGATGACGTCGAGCTGGTGCTCGATGCCGGCGATGACAAATTCTGTGACGTTGTACACGAAGCGTTTCCTGGTTTACCTTGCGGTGATGTGCTGACAGATAACGGCGACGTCAATCCGGACGTTTTTGACGTAACTGTCGCGTTGGTATTGTTTGCACTAGGTGGTTGATTAGTGTTCAGAGGCGGACTACTGCCGCGAGCTGGTGCACTAGTACTTAAATCTTGTGGCGATGCCACTGATGTCGACGACGTGGAATCTGCATATTTGCAACTGGCGGCTGGATTTGCCTGCGGTCCTAGGATACCGGGACTTTGAGCGCCTGCAGGACTGGCATGGTGAAGGTGACTCGCAGCCGAACCGGATATTCTTTGCGGTTGCAACTGGGTGTAATCGACCATTCCACTAGGTTGCATTCCTCCGGCGGTAGCGGGAGTCGCGTAAGGGTGCTGATAGTGATGGCCAGTCACCTGAGGCGGGGAATAACACGACGGAGGGTACGCAGTAGCTGCGGCATTTGGATTATAGTAGTCTGCACCAGGACTCGCTGCTTGATGCTGCTGATGTCCTGGTTGCTCGACAGGAGATGCTCCCGAACGAGCTTGTTGCTGATTAGCGTAACAACTCGCCAAAGAGTTGACAAATTGATAGGAACTCATTTTTGATTGAATTGTTTTATTGACGCAAATTTAATGACAGTAATTGTTCTTTTATGTGGAGTAAATGTCACAAAATTACATCGTTTATATTATATATCGAATCACATTTCACACATGTCACAATAACAAACACTGAATGAATGAATAAAGAAGCAAGTTAAAAGTCAACAAACACTAGCAATGCGGTGCAGGTCGTAAATCTAGTCAGCACGTGGTCTCGGCCATAAAAGTGTCTCGCGTTTAGTTTACGAGTTCGCCCCGAGCTGTACGAGGTGCTCAAGTGCCACTGAACGACATGATCGGGATCGGACACACGCATGGGCCCACAACAGCAGCAGCACACACACTCCGTCCGTCCGCTCAGTGGTGGTGGTGGTGGGGCACACACAGCGCACTCAACCAATCTCGATTTGATCTCGAATTGAATTCAATCTGTATATGTGTGCACCTTGACGGCGGCTTCTCAATAACTGACGCCACTAGTACGTCACGTGGCGGTTTATATGATAGTGATGGACAACCGCGTCCCGACGTTCGTGAGCGCCGCGCGGCACTGAGACGTTCACCAATCCGCGCGATCCGTCAGCCGGTGATTGGCCGACGGTTGCGGAGCGAGAGCGGCGCACTCAAACAGAGATAGATCAGCTGGTCCGGCTGGTGTCGGAGAGAGATGGGTGCCGTGGTGGGGCGGTGGTTGTGCTGTGTCGGGCCGGGCGAGTTGGAGACGCGCGTGCTAGTGCCGAGCGAGTGCGGCGTGCGCTTGCGTTAGGCCGGGGGTGGAGTTTGCCGCCGCCGAGACGTGAGACGTGCGTGATCGCTGCCAAAGACGACATCAACCGTGCTTGCTTTTGCTTTGCTATAAGCGCTTTTCATAATATGGTACATACATACACATGGACCACTTAGATAGAACTGTCGTTTGGTATGTGAACTCTTTAACTTCGCATTGCTAGTCGCAAAATTACCTAACCATCACATATGACAACATTTTTCTCTTTGTCATCGGACACTTGTTAGATAAAGACTGATTTTTTTTTTTCTTTCTTTTCATTCATTAAAAAATAATTAGTTTTATTTGTGATTGACAGTGTTTTGAAAATGTGTTCTAAAAGTGATTTTAGTTTTAGTATTTTAAAATATTTATGTAGTTATTTGATGTATTATAAAATTTATTTTATTTAAATTTTATATAGTTTAAAATCAATTATTTATTTTAAATAGGAAAATATTTGTTGAAATTATTACTATTTTTCAAAATTACTTTTCTAGTGAATAATTTTACATTAGCTTTATGACAAGACGTATATTATAAAATTCATCTATTTCACAGTAGGTAACGTATGATATTTCAAGTGAAACTAAAGTTTAATTTTAAAAATCGTAGTATGCGAACAATAAATTGTCCTGACATTCTCTTCTTATATTATAGTGAAATTTTTCTAATGTTATTTTTCTCCGCAAATATAATCATGTGAACAAAGAAAGTGATAAAATATTAGATTTCGTCTAGAAAAAATTGCAATTAATTTTTTATTGCAATTTTTCTATATCACAACTTAATTAATCAGTTTTATATTGAAATACTAATTTTATTTCTAGTACCTATATCATTTTTTATTTGCCATCTTTTTATTAACTACTGTAATAAAAAATGAATATTTTCTCAAATTCTCCTACTAAGACTTTTGTTATGTATTTCTAAGTTACGATTCTAGTAATAATTCAATAGCATTAATGAAGTATAAATATATAAAAATTATATAGTTTTCTCCTTTTTTTATATATTTTATATATTTACAATAAAATATTTTTAAAATGACGTACTTTTTCGATAATAGCAGAACAAATTTATTTAGAACTTAAATATGAAATTTAAAAAAATAAAAAGTGACAGTTTTATTTAATAAAATTAATATACCCTCTACTATTTTCAATAAATAGATAACAAAAAAAATTATCCATTTATATTTGGCATATGCTGTTGAATTCAACAGTGTGCAAAATAGAAACTCATAAATTGTCATGGCATATTTATAATGAGATAATTATTATATATCAATTAATTTGTTATTTCTAAGAAAGATTCTTAATAATTTTAGTTTATACATATTTTTCTGTTAATAACGTTAAGTTCGTCCATATTTTGATTTTTAAAAAACATTAATACAGAACTTAAACTTAAAGCCCTTTTATTTTATATAACACGCGTTCTCAAAGATTTTTACTATATTTTATTAGTAAATATATAATATTATTTTAAAAATATATCTGAAAATATAAAAAATAATGTATTAAATGATATTCTAATACTTTTTTTATTACTGACAATTGTTTATAATAGTACAAATTACAATTACAATAAAAAATAATTATATAATATTTTTGATAAAGACAAATATACAAAATTTATTGTCTAATATGCAACCATTTTTACAATTCAAAATTAATTGACACTTTTCTAAAAAATTTATTTAATTTGAAAAAAAAAATATTTACTCAAGTGATCGTATTCAAATCGCACATACTCACATGATGAACACTTAATTAAAACGCAGATTAGCGGTTTTAATCTTGGTCATATGCAGCATGCAACATATATATTGCAAAGGGTTGAAGTATGCAGTAATAGGGATTACATGCAGATTGCAACAGCCCTTTATAGAAATCGGTCCCTAATAATCCAACTAATACTTTGATAGTCCGAGCATGCTTGGCACTAATATAATTAATTTTGATTTTTGAATGTGACATGTCGATTTATGATGGTAATGTCTGTATGTCACGAACAAGTTTTAAAAGATGGAACAACACAATTTATGTTAACATTATTCTCATATTATATTTTGCAGAAAAAAAATTAAAATTAATGTAAATTTGATATTTGAAACAAATAATTAATAATTTGAAATTACACATTTGGAATCTTTACACTCTAAAACAGTGTTTCTCAAATGTATTGAAAAATAGATAACGTTACTATAAATATGTTGTGATTTGAATTGATATTTATTTTAATTTAATATTTAAAAATAATAGCAAAATTTATTGCACTTAAAAGAGATTATATTATTACTAAAATAAAAAATATGTAGGTATATAGTTATGTTATATATACGCAATGTATTATAATACTAAAATATTAATAATTTATTACGAGTTATTGATTCCTATTAGAATATGCATGAAACATAAATGTTTTAAATATTTTTATCTTTATTTGTAATGACTTTACAATATATCAAAACGGTATAAATATTTAATTTATTAACTACATTTGTTCTAGGTGTCTTTCGTTTTTGTAAGATAAAATATTAAATTATAAATAGTTAATTCTTTTACTAAAATTACATATGACATTAGTCAATATATGCATTTTTAGAATAAATAATAAGATACAAATTTATGATAAGGTTTTTAAATATTTTTTTTATATTTATTTTCTTATTAGAAAAAAATTGTAATTAGTTTATAATTTTTAATATTTGACTTTACTATACAAAAAATTATTTTATCCAATGATTACAATTTTATTTTATATAAATGAAGAATGATTATGTCTATAAATTTTTGATTTATTAAACTACATATTTTTATTTCAAATTTTTACATTCGTTGTTACTTTTGTAGCCAAACAAGAAATTTATGACTTATCTGTTAGACAAACACATAAGTATTTTTTTGTAGATAATATGCATCAAGTTTATACCTTTTACGAAAATTCAATGGCCCGTATTCATAGCCCCTTTTAGAGCACTTTTAGTTAAAAGAAGTCAATATTTCAATATTAATTTTTGCTTTTATTATGTACCAAATATAAACTATTTTTATAAATTAAATACTTTTTATTATACTTAACATTTTAAAATATAAATAATGCTAAAAACAGTTCTAATTTTTTTTTAATAAATATTTTGCCATTAATTTTATGGTAGTATGATCGCTTCTCGTCACTCGATATGGCTAAAACTATTTTCAACTTATTGTTAGTCAAGGATATGTTAATTATCAAGAATTTAAACTTAATTACTGATTTGTATTTACAACAAACAATACTTTAAACACAACAAAATTCGCTCAATTTAATTTGCTGTTATCTGAACTAAATATACCTTTATAAAAAAAAGTCAACTATTCAAAAATAAGTTACGGAGTGTTTCATGAAAACTAATATTTTTTTTTATTACTAATTTAACAAAAGTAATTTTTGGTTATTTTAAATATCTTATACACATAATCAAAAAATCTGTTAAAATGCATAAGATATTGAAAAATCTTTTTGTAATTAGTAATCACTAGCAAATAACCATATTTTCAAACTTATATAATTTTAACTTTAACAAAACAAACATGAAATTATTTATATCAATATATTTTCTGCTACTAATAAATCACATAAACATACTTAACACATCATAATAATTAAAATAATAATACACTAACCCCAATTTATTCCGTGAAAAAAAAAGCCATTCAGAAACACCGTCATTCATCAATTGCCACCCAAACAAACCTAATCTAACCTTACAAACCTCAGGAAGCTAAAATCCACTAAATACGCATTCATATAAACATATTTAAACAAGGCAATATATTTTAAAGAGCAGGCAAAGGCGCACCAGCAAATAAAAATGTCGCGTAAATCATTTGAGAAAACCGGACGAGATGTTCTACCCTATATTAGTGAGTAGATGCACCGCTAGGGGGACAGAACGTACAGATGCACCGGTCGGCAGACGATTCTTTTTTGTTATTTTTATGGCGTGTTCGTCACTATATTAATTTCACGTTATGTCTTATTTACAATGAGCGGCTAATAGCCCGTACTGTTGGATGTAATAGGATATCAGAATTTGTGTAAGACTGGAAGTTCACATATGTGCAGTGAGATTATGAAGTGTTTTTGAATGTGTATCTGTTTGTAAGATTAAAATTAATATAAATTGAATTAGAATATTTTATAAAAATGTTTTTCATTTGTCCGTTAGGTATAGAGTAATATTTTTTATTTTGTTATAATTTTTAAATGTTTTAATTAGTGAAAATATTTTGATTAGTATTTCGATGCTAATTTGGCGGCAAAGATTCTGCATTTTCGTATTCTTACGTGTGACGTACAAAATATATTGTAACATGCGGTGTTATGTGATTTGAAAACTATAATTTTTGTAAGCTTTTTACATTGATATCTTAGGATATATGTAATTTTAGATCACAATATTTGGAGTATTTATTACCATAGTAAAATATTTTTCAGAACTCATTGTATTAATATAAAAACTGTTTAGGGATAAAATTCTGTTTAATTATTTTATAAAAACGACGTTTCGACGAAACTGACAGATCGTCGTCATCAGGTTATAATTAATCAATGACATTAAAATCAATATTAATTATTTACTTTAATGTCATTGATAAATTTTGACCTGATGAAGACGAGAGTTCAGTTTCGCCGAAACGTCGTTTTTATAAAATAATTAAACATAATTTTATCCTAAAACAATTTTTATATAGAGTATTTATTATTTTAATTAAAATAATAATACACAAAAAATTAAATAAAAAAATTCAGTTATAATGAATATTCTCATTGTATTTTCTCATAATTTATATTTTAAAAACGCATATTTAAAACCTACTGAACACAAAAATTCTGTCAGAAATCTACCAAAAACAGACAAAATTCCTTAAATAACCATTCTTTGCTCTATTCTATCCTCTCCACAGTTAAAGTCAAACATTTGGTGATAGAAAAAGATAGAACTTGCTCTCATTTCGTAGAACATTTGCGCGACACTCCTCCGATGTCCACACATCATCTTTCGTTAAAAGATCTTTCAAGTTGACGCAACTTAACTGAGAGCCAGTCATGCCTGAAGTCGGAGGCCTAAACTAGGACTATGTAGGAAGGTTCTCTGTTTAGGGAACAGTCTTGTAACCTTGTCCTCAGCTGACGGGACGTCGTCTCCCGTGACGTTACTCAAACATGCAATCCAGCTAGCTATGACATTTGTTAGTATTTTGTCAAACAGTGCTTGTAACTTGGCATATATAGGGCTAAAGTATTGTGTTTATAAATGCAGCTATGACCTATCATTTTACTGGTACAATCTCAGTGGTAGCACATATTAAAATATTTTTTTTTTTTACTAAATTATTAAAAATTTATAATGTGTATTTAAATTATTAAAAGAAAAACTAAAATAATAAAATTGTAAATAAAAAATATGTTGATTATAAAAAGTAATATATAATTATACAATTGACAATTATGTAAAATTGAATGTATCATAAATATAATTTAATAAAAAAAATAAAAAGCTTTAAGATTAAGTTCTGTATATATATTATTTAAATAATCGACGTTTCAATATACTTTACGTATATTTTCAATAAAAAAAAGATATAATCCTAAAGCTTTTTCATTTTAAAATAATGAGTTCTGAAAGATTGTTTATTGTGTTATAATTTAATATTTTCACCATTCATGCAAAATTTCGTATATTAAAACCATTATTCGGATTTATTCTGCAAAAAATACTAAAATTACCATACGTTTGAACAAAAATTCCAGAATTTATTAAAATGTTTTACTATTTTATGTAAAATAATTATTGTTTATACTTTACAATATCCTAGAATATGTTGTTAAATTTAACAGTAATATTACAGAATAGGCCCATTTTTATGTTTAATATTTAGATATAAGAATAACTAATCTAGTGATTGTATCGTATTAAAAGAAATTTTTCAAAATTTTTATTTATTTTCGAAATACATAGAATGTTTAAAATTAATATACCTTTTATAGCATAGAAAAATTCTAATTAAAATAGTAATAGTATTGTTATTACGTATCCCATAACAAAATTATATATTTTTAAAAATTCTAAAAAATGTAAGAATATAAAAATATTTAGAGATACTTAAAAAACTTTTTTGTATTTTTAAGTAATAAGATAATTAAACAATTCAAAAATTGGGGAAGTTGTTGTTTCAACAATTTACTTGAAAATGATTAAAACCTGAAAATTATGTAAAACTTATTTTTGGAAATGTTTACTTTGTGTTACTAAATAAATTAAAGAAAACTAACAACATTTGAACAATTAATATTATTTAATTTTAAATAACATTAATTCTAAATTTTGCACAATTCTCTTATATGTTATGAGAAACAAATCTCAACTTTTCTTATATAAATGTAAATAGAATGTGAGTTCTAAGTTTCCTAATAAAGTTAACAGTTGTTTTTCTCAATGCAGTATTGTCATGTTTTACATAGCTGTTGTTATTTTTAATTTCTAATTAAGTATCTCGTGATATATTGACAACATAACCTTAAAATATAGCCGGTAATAAATATTGACTTATTTTATTATGTTGTTGTTTCTGTTATGTCTTATGCAAATATGGAAGGATTGAATAATTATTTGTATTAGAAATGACCTGAAATCTAAATATGATTTAAAGTCTAGAATGTATGCATAATTATTACGAATTATTTATATATGTATAATGTATATCATAGGTGTGCTGAAAATAATTATGAATAATATTAAATGTTATTCTATTGGAAAATTTTATTCTGATTTTAATGTTTTATTGATCTAGCTATTTATATTTCAAAGAATATGTTTATTAAATTGATATATCAAGATATTATGTTTCTTCAGTTATAAAAACAATTTTTGTAATTTATATTTTAAATACAAAAGCATTATTAAGGGAGGACACCACTCTCAGCGCTCTGAACATAGGCAAAGTTTGAGAATTTTTATGGAGAAATAATGTTTTTTATATGTTATTATGGTAGATTTGAATTACATTTCTGAATCTACATATGGGTTTATCCATATGCATTAAATTAAGTTAAATTCTCCACTTTTACTATAATGATAATCTAGGAAAAGTTTAACATTCCGTTAAAATAAATAATTTAAATTATTTCATTAAAATTATTAAACATTTGTGTATAAATGTTATTGATTTAAATGTACAATTACACAAACGCACGTAAAAAAAACAACAACTACACTAAACAATTAATAACGTGCAGCACTACACTACCGACTTCCTGAACACAGTGAACACTCGGTAGCAAAATTTAATTTCCAAAATACCAAAGGCCTTTCCAGGCAACAGAACAGAAAACAACAGAGGAGCGTGTGCCAAAAGATAATGAATTTTCGTTGCCTTCAACACCCTGTCCTCTGACTCTCCCCCCAACACCAAAAACTTACGTAAGTCTAGAAGTAGTCGAAGTTAAAACACTATGCCGTTACAGCGCGCTCGAAAACAAAAGTAAAATCGACGCGTCGCGGTGCTCGGCGTCTGCTAAACGGGCATAGCTACACTGTTCGTTGGTATGTCGAGCGCAATTTGTTACTCGTCCGATGAGGAGCCGGCGTCTTTGGGTCTTTTTGACAACGGGCAATGCGTCATTGGTCATTGACGAATTTTTGGGTGGGTTTTGCAATTTTTAGTCTATGGTGCTTACTGAATGATATTTGCCAGGCAGGGAAAGTCATCTGTTTTGTCTTAAATTAGTAGCAAATTTTGAAATTTTTGGTAGAATAGTTTGTGTGATTTATCATGTGTTATGTTGACCTAGGTTCTGAGGATCTATCTGAAGTTGTGTATATCTTTAAGTAAAATATAAATATTTTTTATGTAGTTCACAATGAATCAGGAAATATAAATCTGATATTTTTATTTTTAAACTTAAAGGAAGTTAAAATTATAATTATTTATTAAGAAATTTAGGATGTTTCACTTTATTATTATTATTACATTTAACTGTGTCAAAAACATGAATAATTTCAAATTGTATTTTTTAATATTTAACTACAAAAATATAAATTAATTAAATTAAAAATATTAAAAATATTAAAAATTGAAGTAATATTTTAGCTTTACATTTGTTAAATTGTAACATATTAATTTTTATTAGATTTCTTATAATTGTACAGAATACGACACTATTATTTTTATTGAATAAGCAGTTGAAGTTCATAGAGTATACTATTTAATTTTACAACTTCTTGTTTCTTTTGTGGACAAAACTGTAATCTTTAATATTAAACATTAAAAACTAATAAACCGAAAACTTTGACATTTGCTATACAATCAGTTAAACTAATATAATGTTAACTTTGTTATTGTTGCTACGATAATTTTAAAAAAAATTGTGTTAGATTATAAGATATCATAAACCTATGTAAAAGTAGAATATGTCAAGTAATAATAGAAAAATTAGTACTCCTATTATTTATATGAGAATTTTTTTTAAAATTTTTACAAAATAATGAAAAATGTAATAAAATACATTAAAATGCTTTGTAAAAAGTTAAAGTTTATATTATTTAAGAAATGCTAAGTAAGTACTTTGGTTAAATTTTACATATTTTTTAAAATTTAATTAATATAAAAATTAAGTTAAAAAATTATGTTAATGTTGTAATTTACACTTAAAAAAATATGAAAACAAATCATAAGAGAAATTATAAATGTATATACCTACACTTATACACAAACATTGAAACATATACTTCACTGTTTACGTTTTGACGCGTTGTTTATGCGAATTTAAAGACTGTAATTTGCGATTTTTCTCTTACTGTTCTTTTTCCTTTAGAACATATGTGAGAAATAATATATGTTCTGGCGCCTACCTGGTGCGTCTTCAGAGATTCACTTAATTTCCAATGGTTTTTATACCTTGCATTTTCTTTTTTATTAAAAGTTTCATTTCTGTTCTCGTCAGACAGTTTGTTGTTATATTATATAAAATTAAAAGAAAACGGCAAATTTATTGCAGAAAAAGGATAATTTTCTGTTATTATTTTATTTTTTTGTAATAAAAGTAGCGTAAATTTGTGCACCATGACACTAAATATTTTTTCTCCATGTATTTCTTTATTCTATGTATATGTAATTTTATATTTTGCACGGTAACATTATTACTATTTTTAACTTTGTAATTTACACATGTATAGTATGTTAACAAATGCAAAATAAGTACTGCGCGTAAGATTAAAATCAAATTATAGAACATATGAATATGTAAAAAAAATATTGTTTTTTTAATTATTTTTATTTCTGTTTTAATATATTTAAAAACATAAAAATACTCGTATAATTTATCTTTTTTTTTCTAAATTAAAACATACAACAATTTCTTTTTGAATGCTTTAACTTTTTAGTTATTAAATTAGGTTAGTACTAAAAAGAGTGTCACATTTATTTTAAAATAAATATTTTTAAAACCTAAGAAATGATTGATAAAACTAAAAAATTTTATTTATAGTATGTTGTACAATTTATATTTTTTTTTAATTTGCAGAATATATTAATTTTATAACTTATCAGATAGAATGTCAACACAAATTTACATATTGCAAAAAATTTCACAACTAAATGATCAAATTTCAAGATATAAATAAAATGACAAATAAACTATTACTCGTAACATCTTAATACAAACTTTTAAGATCTGCAACATCACAGCGCAATTAGTAAAAACCTATGTAAACGAATTATTAAGCAATCAAAATCCGTTAATTTTTTTTACTGTACATTAATCCGCAATATATCTTCAGTTGACACACGAAGTATACGCAGGGAAAGCAAAGCGAATGCTGAAAGAACCGGGAACGAAACGCGATTGCCGAAAAGTCTATATAGAGTTTCAACTGTCTGCCTGCTACGTCATTAATTATGGCTTATTATTCTTTACGTCACTAA
This sequence comes from Clivina fossor, assembly GCA_963966155.1. Lineage (NCBI taxonomy): Eukaryota > Metazoa > Arthropoda > Insecta > Coleoptera > Carabidae > Clivina > Clivina fossor. The sequence continues at coordinate 6,902,225 of OZ014564.1, read as the reverse complement.
ATTTACTACCTGAGTGTGTTTTTTATTTGTTTTATTTTTGGATTTTATTATGAGCTTCTGAGATGAACGAATAATTTTCTGTTAATTTTAAAACGAAAGGTTATATCTAGATTTACCGAACTTGTCGGTCGATTACAATATGTAGTGTATACTGTTAGTTTTAAAAATTGTATACATTCTGTAGACTTGTTATTGTAATGTATATATTTATTAAGGACATATTATAAAAAAATCATGGTTTACAAGTAGTGACAAACCTAGTATAACTGTAAGATATTTTGTATATTAATTTAATTATAAAACTAACTATAAGTTTATACGAATATTATGCTGAAATAAATGAATATTTTCAAAATTTGTACATAAAACATGTATTTTTTTGCCAAAAAATAAAAAACATGTAAAATAATCTTGTTTTTGTAGTACATAAACATTTTGTAGTAAATTAATTATTAATTTGTAATAAATATAATAATATTTTATTTGAATTACTAAATTATTTTAGATTTATATAAAAAAATAATATATTTCAGAAAATATGAAAAAATAAAAAATTTAAAGAATTCAAATATTAATAAAAAATATATTTTATTTTTAAAATGCATGTCACTTAAAAAAATTATATAAGTTATTATTTGTATATGATATTAAAATTACAAATTACTAATAGGTATTTAAAATATATATTTTCGTAGATAAATGCCTGAACAAAATTAATGATAGTAAACTGTAACTTCATATTTAAGAAATAAAGTTTTCGCACAAAGATATTTAATAGATTAACTGCAAAGTTAATGAAAATTTGTAATTTTTTTTATTTAAAATTTCAAAATATTTAGGTTTAACAAATTAAATTGTACAACAAATTAAATATAAAAAAATAATAAAAAAGTCATTTTTTCTTGTAGATAAGCTTAAAGTTGTTTTTTAATTGTGGACATTTAGTGAATAAATAAAGTTTCTACCACAAAAATGATATACATAATTATACTTTTTAAATCAAAATACGGATCAAAATATTTAGATTTTGCTCATTAATAATATAATATATAATATAAAGAACTTTATTTAGCAAAGCTATTCCAAATTACTTTTACAAATTTTTACATATATTAATACATTACGAGTGATTTCTATTAGTATATAACATAAATTGCCTTAATTCTACTTTAAATTTCTTAAGATCTAACATTTTTATATTATTAGGTAACTTATTATATTCACTAACACCTTTCACTAATACTGATTTTTTTAATTGTTCATGTTTTTTGAAATCAATATGGAAATGACTAGCACTTCTAGTGTTGTAATTGTACATTTCAGCATTTTTTTTATTAAATTTTAATAAGTAAGAAGGTGCAATTTTACTATTAATTTTATGCACAAAAACCAGACAGTTATACATAATATATCTATCCACATTCATCCACTTTAACTCTTTTAACATATCATCAATCCTACTGTATCTATCTTTATTCAAAATGTGCCTCATTGCTTTATTTTGTAGCTTTTGCAGCCTATCAATATCCCCCCTATTACACATAAGGAGAACTGACGCTGCATATGTAATATGGGGGAGTACAATAGAATTATAAATTAATATTTTAGTTCTAGTAGACAACATTTTTCTCATTCTTCCCAGAAAATTAACTTTCTTAGATACTTTTTTACATATGTAATTCATATGTTCACTAAATTTTAACTTCCTATCTATAATAATTCCCAAATATTTAATACTTTCTACTATTTCAATATTCTCATTTCCAATCATAATTTTGTGATTACTATTTTTTAATTCTTTCCACAGATTTTCAGATCCCAACATCAATACTTTACTTTTATTTATGTTTAATTTTAATTTATTAATTTTTAACCATTGATCTAATGTATTTAATTCTGTATTTAATGTATAAATACATTTTTTAAGATCACTTCCTGCTATATACACCATCGTATCATCAGCAAATAAACTGTAATTACAATCTATAAAATTTTTTCCTATGTCATTAATGTATATTATAAATAATATTGCACCTAAAACAGAACCCTGCGGTATTCCCATTTCCACCATACTTTCTTCTGAATACACATTATTACATTTTACCTTTTGCTTTCTACCAACCAAATAATTTTTAAACCACTCTAAACATGTTCCTGTTATTCCATAATTTTCTAATTTTTTGACAAGCTTTCCTCTGTCAATAGTTTCAAAAGCACGTTTTAAATCAAGGAACACTGCCAAAATGCACTGATTATTATTATCTATGCATGTCACCCAATCATTCAACACACATTGAAATGCAGTCTCACAACTATGATTTTCTCGAAATCCTGATTGCTGTTCTATTAAAATATTATTTTTTTGTAAGTGTGTCATTAACTGTTCATAAACGGCTCTTTCCAATATTTTATCTATAACTGGCAACATGTTAACAGGACGGTAGTCTTCAATCTTATTGCTATTTTGTACTTTTTGTACAGGTACAATCGTAGATATCTTAAATTTATCAGGTACTACTCCAGTTTCCAGGGAATTATTTACAATATTTATTAACTTATCACCTATTACATCAAAATTGTCTTTTATCAACCATGTACTTATCTCATCAGGGCTACCTTTATTATTTAAATTTATTACTATCTTAAATAAGTTATCATACTCTAATAATTTAAAATCTTTTAACATGTTATCTTTTACAATTAAATTAGATCCATTGCTACTAACATGATTAGTATCAATTGAATTCACTATTTCTTTTATACTTTCGATATAATAATTATTGAAATTTTCAGCTAATTTTTTATTATCAGTACATATATTACCGTTAATTTCTATGTTATTAAGATTACATTTTCTATTTTTTGATACAAAATTTTTCAATAGTGGCTAAATTATCGTATATTTTTTTTTAATTGTTTAAAATACAAAACAATGTTTTAATTATTATATTTATAATATTCATACTATTATCAATTTAGTTTTCTTCAAGATGTTTTAAAATAAAATTAAAATTTATACAAATTAAACGAATCAGGATAATATTCGTTTTCAATGTTTCGACAATATTTTTAATATTCGTTGTATTATATCTTACAATAAAATCATCACCAACAAAAAAATTACTGTACAAGTTGTGCTACAAGATTCTCTGTGTCAACACCTTTCTTATTACCATCCAAATTTATTCCCCGTTCCGAAGCAACCCTTAAATTTTAAGTCATCTGACCCTATCGCCCCGTAAACCAGCATCTACAGAGTATTACGGACAAGCTACAGACATTGCATAGACAAACACAACAAGAGTTTTTGCGCGTACTGACTGTCTAAATGGTTCCAGTAAACTGAGCCGTCATTTGTCATTCTGTCCGGTTACCTCGGTCCGCACTTCCCGCTACCCAAACTTGCTTTTCTTCGTATTATTGACAGCTAGTCGCTTTTCATTTTTCCCACTGCATATCAATTCGCGTAGTGTGCCATGGAAGCGGCCATGTTTTCTTTTCTTTTGCTCAAAAAATTTTGGGAATATTTTTGATGGTTTGTTTGGTATGTCCTCCCACTGAGAACAGTTTTTTTTTTTAGGTATTTTTGATTTTGTTGACCAGTAGCTGTTGGTTTGAATTGAATTCATACACACAGAATGATCATTAAAAATGGCCATTGAAGTTTTGTATCACTGATGATTTTGTTAAGAGTCAGAATTTAATGTTGTATGGACCAGTGGATGTTATTAATGGTTAGATTTTTTAAAATATTTAAACGGGGAAACGTATAATAGGATGTAGATCTTACAAAGATGAAGTTGTTATATTTCAAGCAAATTTATTTTATAATATAATATAGTTGTTTTCTTAAATTACTGGAAAGCTTTGTTTTCTGATGTTTTATAGCCATTTACCTCTCGAACTAAACTAACAATTTTTTAACAATTTTATGTCATTTATATAAATTTTAACTTATCAACATCTTATGGTAATCTTCAGGCTTTCACGGCCGGTAATTATTGAACTTATAGAATTTTCTGGGCTGGTATGTCGTGGTCGATTTATTCTCGTCGCAGACGTTTTTCAGTGCTTGGCATTCAGTCACCAAGCATTGAGGTTGCCATCTACGATGTATGGCGAAACGTGTGCGACGAGGATAGATCGACCATCGTTTACCAGCTCAGAATATTCTATAAATTAACCACATTTTTTCGAATAAATGTATGCAATACTCATTAGTCAAAAGTCATTAAAAATAATTTCAAATACAACTTTATTAGTAACTAACGATAAGTAAAAAATAATATAAAAATATAACAAATAAACTTTATTATAATAAATGTATACCTTTGCGTGGATGTACGATGAGTAGATACAGAGGTATGATTGAGAATGTTTTGCGTGAGCGAATGTATCCAAGTGGTAAAAATAAAAGAGCATGTATAAGAAGTATCATGAATATAGATGAAATGAAGTTGCTTGTCTGGATAGGAATGTTTAAAGGAAATTAATTTCTGTTTAAATAAAAAGAATTTGTGCTACACTCTTTTGAGTACGTGGAATGATTTCGTATGAATGAATAAACAAAAATTAAATAATAATAATAATTGATAAATTTAATATTGATATATCACAAAACATAAAAAATATTGTCAAAAATTTGTGATATACAGTTATTTATTTATCTAATAATAATAATTAGTTCTAAAATATTTATATTTTCTTTTTTTTTGCTAAATATAATTTTTATTATTTATGTTCTGGAAAAGGAAGTTTATATATATATATATATATATAATAAGTAAAACACAAAATATAGTAAACAATAATTTCATTAATATTAATTTTTATACATTAAAAAGAAATATTTAAATTTACATAAAATGTTACAAATATTTTAATTTTGTACATTTAAAAACAACATTCAAACAACAAGTTGTAAACAACAAATGTCTATTTAATATTACAATAAACAAAATATTTATTTATATTGTTATCTTAAAAATTCTCATTACAATGCAAGGTTACTCAAATAATTTTAAATCCATGGGAATCACAAGAATTAGTGGGTGAAATATATTAAATAAACACAAACTTTTTAATCTTTTCTTGAATTGACGCGAAATGTTTTAATTCATATTATTGTATATACACTTTACCTATAGTACCTATAGTACCTATGTACCTATATATTTATATTTGGCATTTGTTTTGCGTTTTGGAATAAATCTGAAAACAAAATAAAAATATATTAAAAATATAGTTTGGATCTGTTCTGTTGCATATTTTTATAATATGTGGTAGGTACTTATAATATTGAAATTAAGTTTTTAACATTAAAATTATATAAAAGGATTTATAAAGAAAATTTTATTATAGCATGTGTAATAATGTATGTCAAATTTATAAAAAATAAATCATACATTGTGTAGTTATAAATTTTGAATAGTTGGGATTGGTCAAAAATAGTGAGTTATGATTTCATAATTTATAAATCATTTATAAATGATGTACTGTTAACTGTAATTGTTTATAACGTCGTCACCGAGTGAAAAAAAAAATTAACATATTTAGTATAAATAATTATTTTTATTATTTAAGCTGCATCTAAATTATGGACATATTTATCTATTTGAAGCTAAATATTTTTTTGCACGTTTTAATTTTTTTGTACGATTTTTAAAAGTTTTTATAAATTTGAATTTTAAACTTTTTTCCAATTTTTTTGCGAACTAGGCAACCAAAATTTTTTATACATTTGACAGATCAATGACTTCTAAATCAGAGTAATTTATTTAGTAATATGACGATACAATGTTTAATTTTTCTAATATGAAATGAATATTATTTTTATTAATTGAGCTGCATCTTAATTTTAGTAGCACATTTATCTTATTAAAGTTAAAAAATTTTGCATGTTTCAATTTTTGTGCAATTTAAATACATTTAAGTTATTGGCAAATGTCACTACTATCATAACTAAAATTTGAAACTTATTTACAATATTTAATAAATCAAAATTGTTAGAATATTTTAAAGCATTTTTTTATAATTAATGTGTATTAATTGTAATTATAATTATATTAATTGTAATTAATATGTATTAATATGCAATAGAGATAAATTGAGAAAAATTGAAATTAAAACTTTTGGAAACAAGATTAGAAGTATATGGATAAACCCATATATAGACTACTTTGACATTTCTCGGAAAGTTGGCAACACTGTATTTTAATAATATTATAATTTATGTGGGCATTAGGAGATACTTTTCTGAAAATTTGATCAAAATCGAATAAATAATGTAGCCACAATGAATTTTTTAAAAATTTTGTGATTTTTTTCTCGATAAGTTGGCAACACTGTATTTTGTTAAAATTGCATAATTTATTTAAGCACTAAAAAAAACTTTTATGAAAATTTGATTAAAATTGGTTAAATAAAATGGTCATAATAAATTTTTAAAAATTTTACTAATTTTTTTCTCGGAAAGTTGGCAACACTGTATTTTGTTAAAATTACATAAATTATATGAATACTAGGACAATCTTTTGTGAAAATTTGAGTAAAATCGGTTGAATAACATGGCCATAATAAAAATTTTAAAACTTTAGTAATTTTTTTCTCGGAAAGTTGGCAACACTGAATACTAATAAAATTATGTAATTAATAGGAGCATTAGGGAAATCTTTTCTGAAAATTTGATCAAAATCGGATAAATAATGTAGCCACAATGAATTTTTAAAAACTTTAGTAATTTTTTTCTCGGAAAGTTGGCATTACTGGAAAAAACCAAAACCACATGACCATCTTGGGAACTAGGCAAATTTATCCTGAAAATTTCATTATAATCGGTTGAACCGTCTAGGAGGAGTTGCGATCACAAAATTTTGTCTGACGACCGAGCGAGCGAGCTGACGACGCACATCCATACACCCACATAAAATAAGTTCAGATTCGTCATCTAGAGGCTATATGAAGGATTTCTATACAAGTTTTTTTTTTTTTTGAAAATGTTACAGACACCGTACCAAACACTATACTACTTTTTCCTTGCAGTCAAAGTAGTAATAAATGCTAGGAATGTTAAAATATGAAATATGTATTTTGAGAATGATTGTCCAATAAATTTATAAATGTGTTTCTCATAATAATAACGCATTAAAAACATTTTCGTTTAAAAAAAATTATGCATCATTTTTCTGCATTTGGTTTTAATTTCGTAAATTGGCCAATGCATAAACTGTAATAGCCATTAATTTAATTAGAAATAATTTATGCATTTTTAAAATTAATAGAAAATATTAAAATGTTATATATGTATTCAACGTTATTTCACGAGAATACTAATAAATTGTAATCGTTCACTGAGTATTATAAAATTGCAATGGCGGTAACAGTCCAGGCGAATTTAAATATAGTTTATTTTTAATGATTTTATTCTGTGTGTATGTGTGTACGTATATGTACAGCGTGGCCATAATATATTCTCGTTTAAAATAATGACTTCATCCACAGTCCGACCGCAATTACCTGTCTGCATAAAATTCGCTCCATAAATATTTAAAAATTATTGTAATAAAAATAATTGAGCAATTAACAACGAACGCTGCACATATAATCGGACTCAAAATAATATGATTTAGGTTTGTGAGAGTGTGTGTGTGTGCGTGAGTGTGTATATGTGGATGTTGTACATAACGCGAGAACGTAAAATGCAACACGCTAAATTTTCTTTCACGCGACGTGAAAACACTGCAATTTATTTAGGTATATTTTCACAGAAAATCAACAACTTTGGTCAGTAATTTGAAAAAAATAACAATAACGTTTCATTATTGTAAAAATTAAGTTTACATAGTACAAAACATAGTATAAAACCTTTAAAAAAATTTTGTATTTAAATAAAAAGCTTTAAATTCATGTTCTCTTACATTATAAGTAAAAATTCGACATTTCGCACATTAAATCATCAGGAAAATAAATACAAATGACGTATATAATAAACAAACAAAACATTGGAACAAGTAAAGTCCACAGACATAAACTGACACAAACTCATTCAATAGAACTTAAAGTTATGCAAAAATGTTTTTAAATATGAAAATGATTTAGGTACAAATTCCCTTCAAACATAATGCAGTACAAAGAGTTTATAAGAAATGGACAAACTATATTTATTTTCCTGATTGTACTTATATTGTTATTTAATATTCTGTTTTTTTTTTTTATGTTAACTTTTGAATATTTTTATGTAAAGCTATAAATATTAATAATCAAAAAGTTGTGTATAAAAATAGAAATATTGCAATTCAATATTTTGTTGTTAAAAGTATTCATGACTACGTTTATTTCGGCATTTGAAACCGCTTGAAATTAATAAATTCTTGTTCAATCTTTGAGAAAAACAATTACGATTAAAATTTCAAGTGGCTTCAAACATTCATGTTATGCCACTAAAAAATTAGGATAGACTTATAAAACTGCTTCAATTCATTCAAGATAGGATTTAAATTTCAAACGTATTGATATAGTATTAATTATTTATATTTATATTATTTGAGAAGATTTATTGATATCATTTTAAATGTACAACTTTTAAACACAATGTTGAATGAATTAAAGCAATTAAAGAAACTTAATATTTTTGAAAATATTGCTTTTATAAAAATTACAAATAAAAACGTTTCCAAGTAATTTTAATTTTGAATCAACAACAACAATTGCAGTTATTATCTATGCTCATCATATTTTCCGGCATAAGGGTTTTAGCATAGTCAAGACTCGGAACGGATTTCAACACTCTGTAGAAAAGATGAGAACTTCTGATAGCGGCCGTAATGAAATGTTTGTTTGCAAAGTTGAGCAGCTCGCATTGTGTGGTGTTGACGTGGTGGTGTCAACTGTCAGAGCAGCGAATAGCAGCTACCTTCTGCACTTACAATTTTACTTGAAGTATTAGTTATATCATGGTACCATCATATAGGTACAGTTGTATTAACATAAATTTATTTTTTATTAATTGTTAAATAAGAAAAATGCACTGTAGCATTTCCAAAAGAGTTTTGAAAAATATCTTTGTATAAAAACAATACAGTGGCCATTTTGTGCCAATGATACATTATTTTAGATTATTTTAAATACATTATTAGTATGTAACAGTAAAACTAGTTAAGTATTATATTTAATTAATATAAATTTTTTTTAAAATATGTAAAAGTATAGACTGTCAACAGATTTGCGAGTAAAAAATGGTTGTAATTTATTTGAACAACAACAATATATAAATTAAAAGTAAAAAATGCAAATATAATCACAGTAATATGTATGTATATGTGTTACACATTATTTTTTATCTAACATGCTTGATTATGTAAAACAACTTAATTAAAAATTGTAAGATTCTTTCTGATTTTCTCAAGCTATTATAGTTATTATGCAGCTTACTTGCATGTGAAATACTTTATTTAAAGAAAATTACTAACTTTTTCTAGTATGCATTATACAATATATCGTTAAATATAAGCAATAATGTATATGTATTACATAAATATAGGTTTTTATATTGTTTGGTTTAAAACCTAGACAATATTGAAAATAAAAACAAAAATAAAAATTGAGCAAGTTTATTTAGAATTTAGTCATTCTTAAATAAATAATTGTTTTTGCTGCAGACGTCAATAACAATCTCAGTAATATAATTATTTTATTTATTTTTTAAATATTTTTTCAAATTAATAAATCAATTATATTCACATCTGTATCATTTAAAATGATAGTTTATAATATGTATATACATACATATTAATTATATACTAATAAAGGTGTGGCACAAACTCTACTTATTAAATCAGAAATAATTGTATGCCAGGTATTTTTATAATATTGCACCTAATTTTTGTCTCATTCACATTTACAGTTTTAACACTTATAGACATTTGTTTTGTTTTAATCAAGTTTACTCATTTACTGATCAATCAAATTTTTGTCTTTTGATTTTTCTTCTTCTTATTTTTATTTAATTTTTAACACAATAGCAATATTTCTGATATCTCTTGTGAGACTAGTAAAAATAATTCTTTATCAGTACTGGTAATCTGGACTGTTTTATCTCAATTTGAGTAAGGGTAGGTTACCAGCATGTGCCATTGATGGTCAATTTTGTGTCGTATGCACTTGCCCGATGGCCGATGGTTCATGTCCATTGCGTCACATCCGGTCACGCATTAGCTTCGATATAAGAAACAGATGTTTTGCATGGCTGTCAGTTTGTCAGCGAACTACGTTCCATACTACAGACATATTAATATTTATGGTTTTTCACTTGTAAATGATTATACAATAAAAATGTCATTGATATAGATACTTTAAATTTAAATCTTATAGTTTTTTTGTCATTTTTTTTAATAATATTAATTTCTATAAAAATGTATAAAAAGAGTTGCCTGAAATTTTCTAAGATTGTTTGTTTTTCATATTTATATTTCGCACGATAATCAGATCATCTTTACTTGCAATTTAAATTTAAGATGTTTGATTTAGATCAGTTTTTCTATAATGTTTTTGTAAATTAAATACATTTTATTGCTTTAAGTATCTAATCAGTTAATCTTAGATTATATTTTTGTACAAAATATTTTGAAATTCTTATGCTAGTGCTATCAAACATATATAGTTTATAGAAAATAAATAAATAGAGAGAAACTTATGTATCAATATTTTATTTTTCGCAAATTGACAAAAGAATAGGTTAGTGAAATTTCCCGTGGCTGTTTTTTGACGATGTAAAAAGCAAAGTAGAAAGAAAATATTTCTATCGGTATAGAGAAGAGCGTAGAGCAGCAGCAGTAAACGACGGAGATAAAAAAGAAGCAAACCGAAAGATCGCGACGTCTCATCGTTCATCTTTCATCAAACGCACTGACAAGCTTTCATTTTCCTTTAACTGTTTTTTATTCTATTCGGCAAAATCGGGCTGGCTGGCTGGCTGGTGGCTGCCTAGCGCCGAGAGAGTATCAGACATTTTATTTGTTTGGCAGAACGTGGTGGCTGGTATGCTGTACGGGCTGTGTGGTTATGGTTGGCGGGATGGTTTGGTTCGCTTTTCGCGTACCGTAGCAGCGAAAGAGTAAGTTTGAAAATGGCAGATCCATCTTGTGTTTGACAGGGTGGCCCGGGCTAATCCATCAGGCGCGCCAATGTTTGTGCTATTGTCCGACTTGAGCGACCCTCGCTCGCTGTCAGGGTTACTGGAACACGTCACTGAACCTATTATGTACCAATACACACCCTTCGGCAGAACCGAGCCGAGCCTTTCCGTCCGTCCGTTCGTTCGTCCGTTCGCGTGCATATTCACTAGGCAGACGGGCAGACTTTGAGCCGAGCGACGCACATCTGGTCTAATGGAAGTGCGCTGTTTCGTCGTCGAAGTGAACGTCGACGCCTGCCGCCACGCCACGTCAACGTGTGTATGCCGTTGCCGCCACCGCCGCTGCTGTTACACGATCGACCCCTTCCGGATCTCCGGCAAACTTTACGAATTGTTTGCGGATTGTTCATTTATCAGACGCCAATCACTTTCGCCGAGCGACATTTTCGACAAAAATTGCAAACGTTTTTAAACAACCTGCTAATGGATTTTCTCACCCACTTTTATTAAAATTCGATTTCATTAAACTAACTACGTAGAACACTTTTTGTTTGTTTTTGTTTTCACTTCTACTACACAAAACTTAGAATTATATTACTTTTACAATAAATCACCATATTTTTGGAAAAATATTAAAACATAATTTAATTGTGAAATACTTCTTTTTTTTGAAACGTTGCCATAGTCGATCTTCTACATAAAATCTAATCAGTTTTTTAATCTCGTATAGATTTCTTCGATAATCACTTAAGGAGTAATAACCAGAAGGTCTTTCGTCAAGGGCAATGGAAGGGTAGGGGGGTGGTAGTTTTCTAACAGTTTAATCATCGTTATTGGCGGTCAACTAATGGTCTAGTATTGTCTGCCCATTTGATTTATCATGTGCGAGTGTAAGTTAAATACATTTAGAAAAGCATTTATATCAATTTCTGAAAAATGGTTTTTACCACTCACACACAATACTGAATTTTTTGTGACAGTTTTGCAGAAAACGCTATAATGGTTTTTACTTTTTTCTATTAGCTTTACAATATAATACATCTACATATAATGTACAATATATGGTTCGATAATTCAGTACCGCCTGAATTCAATGAATCAATATATTTTCGAAATGAAAGTTTAGCAATATTTTTATTTTTTAACCTAAGAAATTATATACAATTTTTGATGTAAGCACCAAACTAAAAATATTTTAATTAAATTTAAATTATTAAAAGGAAAAGAAAATAATATAGCTAAAAGTATACGATGTATACCTTCAGCTTTTTTTTGAATTAATAACGTATTTACTTTGCTTTTTCAAATTTCGATATATTCAATATGTATGTTAGTGTGTAACCATATGCGTTTATAATTTTTTTAATATAAAAATTGCCTCAAAAATTTTGGTGTGTTTTATCGTCTAAAAAATACGGTATATTCTATTACTTTAGAATGAAATATAAAAGTGTTTAATTGAATCTTTTATTTTATTTACTAACCGATTTTAATTTTGATGTCAAAAGCAATCTTCATATATAACTAGAAATTTTGGTACAGTCAACAATCTGATTTTAAATAGCAAGCATAAAAGAAAAATTATTGTGTGATGCTATTCGTACCTAATGCGTAAATGTCCTTATAGTTGTCAAGAAGTTGTTTCCATAAAGTTATAATAAACAATTTTATATATTGTTTATATAAAGTGACCAATGATTAAATATTGTACATAACAATTTTTCTAAATATAAATTTATTATAAGTACATAAATAATGTAAGCTTTTGTTAATCTGATATCAAAGATGGCGTAAGTAATATAATCTCTCAATTAAACCTCAATTCTCGGAAGATTCGACGAAAGTAGAAGGAAAAATCAATAAGAGTTTTCCGTAAATAAACAACCATTAAAGTCCATCTATAAAATCCATCCATCGAACAACAACATGTACAGCTCTATATCGTCTATATACAAGTCTATTATCCTGCCAGTACCCACACAAACACACTCGCGCTCACACTGACACAATCAAACACAACTGAAGACATGTACCTAACATTCATTCACGCATATATTGTGCGGAGCGGAGAATCTACTATACACACACACACACACACAAACACAACGATGTGGAGAGTTCGATATAGAGTACGGTTCAGTTTTGGTTCGGTATGGTATGGAAGGAAAAGTGCAGAGAACACGGCCTTAGGTATCCAGTGAGCTGTGACTCATCAGCTGATGTGCTCCCTGTTGATAAATGATCGGAGCAAAGGAGACGACCGAGCCCGTGAGCCTTGCTTCTGCCGCACACCACTGCGAATTGACGGGGTTTTCGGCCAACACGATACGAAATCCAGTCACACTATTTGATACTAATGCTAGAGATATTGAAACGTAGATATTATAAAAATTAGCAGCTACAATTTTTATGGTCAATGCAAGATTTTCGAAAATAAAAAACAAGCTAACTTGGATTTAGTATTATAGATATATAAAACTGAAATTGAATTTATATAAATGCAATTTTATGTTTCATATAGAAATAAATCCTGGATTTTGCTTATACAAACTAAAATAAAAAAGGCTTAGTACATTTTATTTAAAATTGACATTTTGATGAACTATATATTTAATTTTAACTTAATTTTAAAGCTTTTTTATTTGAAAGGATTTTTACTATGTTATATAAACTAAATTATTTTTAATTGGTATTTTAATGAAAACTACTTAGAACAACAAAAAATATTAAAAATTTTCGTATTAATTTAATCCAAATAAAGAAAAATTATAAATTCATGTTTCGCGATAAAATCTCGGTGTTTTTTTAAATTTGTCCTATAAAGCATCTCACAGATACGTAGCATATTTTAAAAAATAATTTAGATAAAAACTTTAAATTATGTGAGAAAATAAACATTTGAAGAATTTATAGGTAGAAAAAGTTGGTCAAAACAGATAATGATCAAAAATACACTTAATTAATGCCTTTAAGATTCATTTCAACGCATTTTGAGTTGAAGAGCTATTTGTCACTGCATCTGATTATAGAAGCGTGTTTATGTTTAGTATTCTTTAGCGTTAAGCCGGTTTAAAAAATCTTCAACTTGATATGGCAAAACCAGTAGTAAGGCTCGATTTAAAATGAATCTTACTTGGTTTTATAGTAGCAGCTAGATAATGTTTTTGCAATTCGTTAGTTGCTTGTTCACATAACTATCGTTATAGTATAGTTTATCTCCAATGACTTATTATAGGAGAATATTGAATTGGATCGTTGTAGAAGCAAATAGTTTTAGAGCCAAGCCTTATTCTGACAAAAGTAGTAAATCTTATGTATTAATTTGTATTTGGTAATTTCATAGTCCGGTATTAAACTAATTATATCAAAATCTTAAAAATAAACTGCTGTGGCCACTACAGAACTGACCGTTATCGTATTAAATAAATTTGTAGAATAGAAAATTTGTATAGCAACAACTACTGTAGTCATAGTAACTAAAAACAAAACTGTCTTTGACATGGATATGCCGCCTATTTGCAGATATATATATATATATATATATACAGCCTGATTCAGAGTAAGCGCCTTATTTTTTTTTAGCCACACTATGGGTACTACTTTCAAAATATTTGGCAGTAATATGTTTTAGGACATTCTCTACACGATGGTGATATCAGATTTTTAATTGGACGAATCATTTCAAAATGGCGACGTTCAACTTTTTTTTTTTAAATGGGATGCCATAATTTTTTTTTTATTATTGAGATCCTAAAAACATTCTTTTTACGATAGTATTTCGTTTTTCTTAAAAATTCATTTCTTTCCCTATCAAAAAGCAAACTATCATTTTAATCTAGTAGCGCATGTTATGTTATTTTTGTCCAAATATCAAGTAGCGGTAGACAAAAAAGAAACAATTAAACTTTATTTTGTCATCTACATATACTTTTTGAAACTCAAAATTAAAAATTTACATCAAATAAAAATTAGGTATTTACAAAAATTGCTCGAAATGTTTTCCTTCTTTTTCAATACCTAAATTGAAACGTCGTCCAATGGTGGTGTTTGACGTTTGACAACTAGTTTGTCTACCGCTACTTGATATTTGGACAAAAATAACATCGGGTGTAAAACATTCATGCGCTACTAGATTAAAATATTAGTTTGCTTTTTGATAGGGAAAGAGATGAATTTTTAAGAAAAACAAAATACTATTGTAAAAAGAATGTTTTTAGGATCTAAATAATAATAAAAAAATTATGGCATCACATTTAAAAAAAAAAGTTGAACGTCGCCATTTTGAAATGATTCATCCAATTGAAAATCTGATATCACCATCGTGTAGAGAATGTCCTGAAACATATTACTGCCAAATATTTTGAAAGTAGTACCCATAGTATGGCTAAAAAAAATAAGGCGCTTACTCTGAATCAGGCTGTATATATAGTGTGAAAATTAAGTAAGGAATAAATTCAGTAATTCCGTTGATATTAATTTTTTGGAAAAAACCTCGAAAGGGTATAGCGATTTTAACTACAGCGAATATTTTCAGCCTATTTTCAGTTTCTTATGTCATTTATTTCTCATGTTATGACGTCATCGACTTTTTTTTTAAATGACAATCTGTATTTTTTATTATTGATTTTGGTAGTACTTTTTATTCCGTTTTCAAAAATATAAAATTCTCAATATGTTACATTTGAAAAAAATTGAGAAAAATAATGTTAAATTTCAAATATTAAAAATTAATTAAATTGGCAAAATGAATCTAGTTATCTTGTTATTCGAGTTTCTTTGTTTGGTTAATTTATTACAATCGTTATTACTAACTTTGAATTGAGTAGATAATAAATTTCTAGTAAGGATTTAATCTTTTTTTTTAATTTCAAAATAAAAACGAATGTGCGGTCGATAACTTTCTGTCAAACTTAGGTGACTACATTCATTTTGCCAAATTAATTAATTTTTAATATTTGAACTTTAAGATTATTTTTTTCAAATGTAACATATTGAAAATTTTATATGGTTGGAAACGGAATAAAAAGTACTACCAAAATAAATAATAAAAAATATAGGTTGTCATTTAAAAAAAAAGTTGATGACGTCATAACATGAAAAACAGATGACATAAGAAACTAAAAATAGGCTGAAAATATTAACTGTAGTTAAAATCGCTATACCACTTCAAGATTTTTTCCAAAAAATTAATATCAACGAAATTACTGAATGTATTCCTTACTTAATTTCCACACTGTATATATATCATAAAAATATGAAAATATATAACTAAAGTTGTTAGTTATAACTTATTTACTATTTTTGTGAATTACAACTTTCGGTTGACCCAATGTTGATCAAATTGAAATATTCCGTGCAACTGACAGACAGACAGACTAATAAACAGCCATTCGTTACTAAAAACCTAATTCGTGCTTATCTGTAAAAATCTCGATATGTCAATTTTGGTATGACCATAATACCTCCCCTTATCATATGTGATGTGATGTGGTAAAAATTAAAAAATGTTAAATAAATATAATAATTATGTATACCATTCGGTCATGTCATCAGCATTTTATTTTCCTAACTAACCTAACCCAACAACTAACCTCGTTGAAGAATATAGCGACAAAAGGATCGCCGCGCGATCATCACTCACCGCAAACGCCAACCGCAATTGCGTTTACCGCACGGCAGAAACGCAGAGACCGCAAGCGTGCACTCACCGCGACATTCGCGCTTATAAATTAACCTCAGCAAAGAGATATTCCGGCCGAGCGAGCGAGAGCACCGTCATCGTGACATGTGAAATATGAATGCAAATGCATTTTTAATTACTGTAAATTCGACATTATAAATTCCCCCGTGTACCGCAATGCGCTGAAGCGGCCGAGGGCCCGCCTCGCCTCGTCTGTTTATAGCTAAATACAAATATTTATTCGATAATTAATATCGTACGTCCGTGCGGTTGTCGGGCGGTAATGTATTGCGTTGCTGATACTGGGCTGGTTATGGTACTCACAACCCGTATATGGCAGCGAAGAAGCGGTGTGTTTTGAGAAGAATGTATTTGTTTATTGTAAATCTTTTCATATAATTTTTCAGATGTGGTTTATTTAATTCTGAAACAATAATAATTTTGTTTTTAAATAGTGAAGTATATAGTATATTACGATACTAGGGTTGGTAAATGCATTCACAAGCAACGGTGTGAATTCGATAAAAAAAATCGATTGACTCCGATTCCAAACTTTTTTTTATTTGCCTCTGATTTCGACTCCAACATTAAATTATTATTACATTAAATTAAACTACAGAATATATATTCCGTGATTAAATTAAATTAAAATTTAACATTAGCAAAAATAATATATTAAACCATTTTACATAGATGAATGTTTTTATTTTACTTTTAAATCTTAATAAATAAAAAATATAAATTATGTCATTATATTTTTAAAATAATAACAAAATTTAACTGGATGACAATTGTCACCCGCGCGCCTATTTCGGTAACTAACTTACATGCGCGTAAGGAAGAGATAATAATAATTTGTTGCATTTTTGTTTTAACAAAAAAGTAGGAATCAAAAAAAATCGATTCGACTCCGACAAAATTCTTCGATTTCTCGACTCCGCGACTCCGAATCCACACTCCTGATATCGAAAATATTGATTTCAAAAGGAAGAAAAAAACAATTATCAGATATTTTTGCCTAGTATGTTACCTATTAATTTGATTATAAACATTTAATTTTTAATTATATTTTTGTTTTACATAAATATATTCATGCCATACAATATATAAAATTCTATTTTATAATATAACAATTAAAAAAATTTAAATAAATTTTATATATATATATATATATATATATATATATAAGTATATATACATGAAACCCGATAAAATTTCACCTAAGATTAGTATCAATAATCACATAATCTCTCTTTGATCCCTGATCAATCCTACAGCCTAAGAACCAACAAGCAAACACTCCCTCAGAACCCTTAGTTCAGGCACCCGAGAGAACGAAACCAAAAAACCCTTGTAGGAGGTTGTCCAATATGGAGCGAGCGCTTCGATCCCGGCGAGACGTACGTCGCATTCTCGGCGCGCGGGCAGCCCGACACAACATGACACCGCATTATTTATGATGGCCGAAAGATAAGAGATTAAAATATACAAGAAACGACAACCTTATGCACAGATCGGACATGTGTACCATTCCCGGAGACGGGAGATCGACCATAACTCAAACGGAGTAAATAACGTCAAAATATCGGAGAGATGGAGTTTTTTAAGCGAGGTGTTTACAAATTGCATGATGGCTAAATTATGTCACCAATGTGCAAATTTTACATCGTTTTATATACTTACATATATTTTAATATTAATAAATTTTAAATTTATTAATGTTTGTATATCAGATTTACAATATTCACTATCATTGCACTAAATTAGACTAAAAAAGTTTCAAATTTTTAAAATTATTTTAATCGATATACTTTGCAAATCTTTTAATACTAAATAGACAGTTTACCAATATCTATTTAATATATATTAAAATTTTAATGTTACTAACTATATTATTAAATTTACATAATAAAAATATATATATATATTTGACTGACATATAACACAATTTAAAAATTATTAATGAGAAATTTATATTCAATATTTAAAGTCGTAATATTAAATGAAAAAATCGAATCAAATCCGGAATCTCCGATTGAGCGCCTTTCCCGTTATAGCACAGGTGACTTACGGGTGTATTCTGTTTCATTCCCGTTAAAAATAACGTTCCGTTAAAATAAAAGTTCTGAGATTCGGTAAGAAATCTTGTTACTATATAGCAAGATTTCTTCGGAATCTCGAAATTTTTGTGTTAACGAACTGTTACTTTTAACGGAAATGATTCAGAATACACCCATATTTCAGTTTTCTGCATTAATTTCATTTAATATTTGTTTATTTCAATTTTTTCCAATAATTATAAATATTAAATATAAACTTGTAATTTTAATAATATTCGAATTGATTCACATAATTGTTATTTATCAATATATTACTAGAAAAGTCCATAATAATAATGCATTTACTGAAACTTTTTCATCAAATTATTAAACAAAGACTGAACAAAAGTTTTTAATTACTTTTGAATTACTAAAAAATATAATATAAATATATTTTTTAAACAGAAATTAAATTTGTGAAATACATGTATAATCACACCATGTACCCAAAAGAGTGTGGCACAAACTCTTTCCACTATCTCGAAATTAGTTTTTCCAAACATTCCTATCCAGACAAGTATGTTACTTTAGCTTCATTCACTTTCATGACACAATTTGCAGTTATAGATATTATTTTGTCAAGAAACTATAAAATTACTTGATTTTGTATTCATTCTATATACAAGTTAAATTAAAATTTTAAAAATAAAAGAAACAATATGATTACAATTAAACACCAAAAATGCTAATCAATATCAAAAACTATAAATATAAGTCAATATTTTTTAAATTTTTTACTGCAAATTATTTTTATAATAATTTTAATTTATTAACTGCAACGATATTTAAATATGTAAAATTAGTTATTAAAAATATTTTTTTTTTATATATTAAAAGTTTTGCTTCAGTTAATTTTGAAAGACAAATTCGTAAACAATAAATTCTTTCAATTATGTCAAGTCAACTACAAAAACTTGTGCCAAATATTATAATTGAATTTTATTTTCCATCGCTGATTTCTTGTTTGATTTTTTTTAATATTGAAAAAAAAAAAAACTAAAATAGATTTATTAGAATAGTTACGTCCATATTAATTACATCAACATTCATATATTATTTTAACTACACAATTACAAAGATCGTTCATTCATTCCTCACATATAATTATAGATAAAAGAATTCTAAGCATCTTGGTATTAGATCGGTAGAATATTCCATCTAAACATATCCTAATAAATTAACATTATTTACGATTTCTCAAATTTTAAATAAATTATATATTTTGATACGAATGTCAAATTTGTTTATTATACGTCTATTTTATAATATTATATTCTATTGTATAATATAAATATTGTTACCAAAGTTCAGACAAATTTTTTAAAATTGTTGGTTAAAATAGTTTCAATATGTTTTATAATAAAACTAAGACAAAAACTATATTTAAAATATGCCTTATATTGAAATTTTGAACTATTTAGACAGAATTCGACGTCTCACTATTTCATTTATTTAATATTTTTTATATATCTCATATATTACTTAAATTTCTCTGAGTGTCTTTGAAATACACTTATTTATTTTTGTTAAAAATAAAAACAAAACAATCACGAAGTCACAGCTAGTTATTTAATTTTAAACTAAACCAAATTAAAAGCAGCTCACAAATCACTCGTGTGATGCTATCAGTAATTTATGAGATGTTCTTTAAATAATTTTATTTTTTTATTTTCGAGTAGCGTATTTTCGGCACGTTACAATGAGAAAGGAGTTATAAAAGTTACAATATCGTTAAAAGATTTAGTATAAATCTGACTGGTGGTAGAAATTTTTGGTGCATTTTGGTTTAGTCTGGTGACCTGAATACGGTTTACAACCGTGCAATAAAAGGAAAATGGTTTAAGGTTTACTTTCTCTCCTTGGGTGAAATTTTGTATATTTGTTGGGTTTGGTAGTTCTTCGAAGTAAGTTTATTGCTGTGAAAGTTAATATTTTTTTAAGTTAGTTGTTTGCAAATATTTTGCACGTAAACTTAGAAAAATTTCTGTTTCTATTTAGAAAGGAAAAGTTACAAATAACTAAATAAAATATTGACAATGCATCTTGTACATTATCAGTATTTTATTTAGCTATCTCTACACCAAAAAAAAATGTTTAATAATAAAAAATATTTTAATGGTTTTATCTAACAAAAATATATGATTTTCAGTTTTTTAATCATATTAGATAAAATATCTAACGCAAAAATAGACAATTACGTTTTGTATATGTATTTTTTCCAGTTGCATATTTATAATATTCTTATCCAAATTTATTAGTATTTCTATAACCTTTATTTGAAGTAATAATTTCATATCAACTAATTTGTATGTAGATGACAAAACTATAAAATATTATCTGATTAAATAAAGAAATTATCTAAAATTTAACCATCTAATTCAAACTAAATTAAAAAAGTGTAATTAATTATATTAAATAATTTAAAAGAAAAGTCAATTACAATAATTTTGAGACAAAATAATAATACTAAAGATGTTTATTGTAGTAATATATTATATATTATATTCTATTGTTTTAAAATTATTTTAATAATTTATTTAACTTACAAATATTCAACATTTAAAACTAGAAATAGTTTCATTTATATCTTAACTACTACATTAGTATGATTACTACAAAAAATAAAAATGATACAAGTAAAATATCATTCATTAAATTTTAAATTTAATTACACTATAATTTGAAAGATTTTTAAGTTATTTTTAAAATATAAATATAGAAACTCGTATATTTGTAAATCTTTTAAAATATAAAATTATACGTCTTTAAATTTTTGCCAATGTTATAATTCAGTTTTATTTTTAAAATTATAAATAAATATTGATATATTTTTAATTTAAAATAATTTTTGTGTAAAACAAAATGTACACTATTTTCCGAATATATTCCAAAATACAACAAATTCGTATCATTTTTACCTTGTAAACATAACAAAACTTTTACAAAATTTCTAACCGCCATTCAATTACTATCCACCCCGTACCAAATCTAACAAAATAAATTTAATTTTCGTTTGTTCCATATATAAATACGGCACAATTTCACTTTTGTACCACAATAGATAAACATTATAAAATCACGTATTTAATATAAACAAATAAAATTTGTAACTTACCTCATTATATTCGGATCCATGATCAGAGGCTGTGACAGCGTGTTGCCAGGCGACCACCATACTGTTTTTTCAATGCGCATGAGCTATCCGGGTGAAAGCTGGGGTTGTTTCATCCCTTCGGCGTGCTCTGCCCAAGGTTTACACTGCCGTATAAAGGCGGAGATTCTATCAGAGTTGTATTAGAAAGTTTGGAATTTTTAGTAGTGTAAATTGGGGTTTAAATTTGTTTAGAATTAGTATAGATTGATTTAAAAAATGTTATTTTAAACGTGTGTAAGTTTTTGATATAAAAATATTTATGAATAAGTATTTTATTATTGTTATTAATAAAAACAATAATGATTTTGTTTATCTATTAGTACATCATAAAATATATTATTTACCTTATTGAAAAATGAGCAATAAAAAAATTCATTAGAGAACTTTGGAAATATTTGAAATTAACACAATTTTGAATATAAGAATATGTTCATATCTGCAAAAGTACTATATAAAAATTATTACTAAAATATGTTAGTTGCATTTTAATTCATGTTTCATTAAAAATATAAAGGCAATTTAAAAAAATTAAGATCCTATTTAAAAATCGACATTTCGATATAATCTACGTATATCATCATCAGAAAAAAAAATGTACAAATATATATATAATAAACAAACAAACCATAGAAATTTGCAAAGAAAAAGCTAACATTAATCAGTGTGAAGGCATTAATTTGAATAACATTTAGTTTCCTTTATTTAATAATTTAAATTTTTTTAATTTATATATTTCTAATCTAGTTACTTTATTACCTAGTAACTTGTTTCTATTGTTTAATTGTTTATTATGTATGTCATTTGTAAATTTTTCCTAATGATAATATACGTAGAGTATATCGAAACGTTGTTTTTGAGAAAAATATATACAGAACTTAATTCTAAATTTTTTTTCTTATTTTAATTTTATTTATTATTTTTTTTATATAGTTTTGCTTTATAATATACTATTTCTGTGTTTCGAAAAATAAAACTATTTTGAAATATGTCGGCTTTTAGAGTGTACCGCCGGATAAAACAGCTTTTACTATATTTACAAAAATTAAAAAGAAATATTAGCGAAAATTTTAAAGAAAGTATTAACTAAATAGATGTAATCCTTTTAAAAATTTGTCAAAAATATGCAGTTACTATTCATAAATCACATTTGTCAAAAGAGGATTTTCGCTTGTCAAAATATTATACAAATCTGCATGTCATCACTAGTACTTAGGAAACAGATAACCGATATTGTCCAGAAGGGTTATCCCTGGAAAGGGTTAACTCTGTAAACGATACTCGTATACAGTTACTTTAAAATCCGTTTTACAAATTATGTCTAATAACCGTAAATATTTTGGGTGTACCCAAAAATTTTATTATTTCAAGTAAAAAAGATAAATACTGTTATTCAAAAAAAAATTTAAATATTTTAAATAATGTGTTTAATACTTTACTTGTTATCAACAAATTTTTAATTGAACAATAAATATAATAAAAAAAATAATTTATTGTATTTAATTTGATTTGTAATGCATATTGTTTTTTCGACGATTATTTTAATTTAAATGATTTAAAACCTACGTTTACAATTTAGAAATGACATTTTTAATTAAAATTATATTATTTTTCGTAAAATATTATTTTAATTTTGAATAAATTATATGTATTTTTATAGTTAAATAATAAAATTATATTTTTTAAATCTTGTTTGTATTTAAGGTTGGTTAAATTATTATAAGTAAAGACAAAATACAATAAAGTTTTTATTGTTAAAATTACACACATTTATATAAAAAATATTTTATAGTATTACAACTTTTTACAAATTTAATATATAATACAAATTAATAAATAAAATATTTATAAAATATATATACATTTTGATTACTAGCTCATTAAAACTAAATATTATTTTTATGTAAAATATTACATTATCAAAACTATTATTTATATTGTACTGATATATTAGGAACCATAATTTCGTTGTTTAAAAAATAGGAATAAATTCATTAAGTAATACAGGGTGGACCAGGAATATTTCTAAACTGTGTTAACGGTCTCGCTATGCCATCGTTGGCAAGGTTTCCACTAGTATGCATCGTTGAAATTTCTTCTGTCGCAGCGCCCTCATAATTATTTTTCACCGTTTGAAGCAGCATTTGATTCTGATTCATATTGATATCTTCATTTGGCGAAAAATTATCGATAGTCAATGGAAATTTCGTGTCTTTTTTCGCTTTCATTCTACGATTTTGAAACCAGATTTTAATCTGTCGTTCTGTAAGGCTCAACGCATGCGCAATTTCTACACGTCGCCTTCGTGTTAAATATTTGTTAAAGTGAAATTCTTTTTCTAGTTCTAATGTTTGATATCTTGTATAAGTTTGTCGTGTTCTTTTTGATCCAACTGTTGTTGTGTCTGCAACAAAATGATTAATAATTTCGAAATTTAAATAATAATTTTGCTCAAGAAAATTCGAATTATACAGTAAAAAGTCTTTCAGAACTCATTATATTGAATAAAACGACTTTAGGTATATTCTGTATTAATATTTATTAATAATCGACTTTTCGATAAACTTAACGTTCGTCTTCATCAGGACAAATGATAAAAATGATATTTGCAGTAAATATTAGAACCTAGAAACAATTTACTAGGTAACAAATAAGTAACTAAATCATATATTTTTTTAGTGATCTAGTTACTTATTTTGTCACCCAGTAACTTGTTCTATGTTCTGTTATTTACTGTAAATGTTATTTGTATTATTTTTCCTGATGAAGACGGACGTTGAGTCCGTCGAAACGTTGATTATTAATAATATTAGTACACAACTTAAACCTAAAACCGTTTTATTTTAAATTATATGTTTTATAAATATGTACTAATGATATTATTTTAAAAATTTCTTTGTTTGCATATTATTCAAATGAAATATGATACAATTCAAATTCTTACCATTTGAACTTTTCATCCAAGGAAAAATACTGGCATTTTCCGTGGGAATCGCCATTTTACTGCAATCGGTATTTTGTTGTTGCGTTGGGGAAAAATTTACCATCGTATTGGCAACCATGTTGTCTGTTGGTAATGACGTTGCATTTTCTTCCCTTTCTGTATCACAACTCTCGTTTGTTGCCATTGGCGGAGTTGCCACACTTTTGTTTTCGCTGCAATCGTAATTTTGCGAATCCGGATAACTTGTATTTGCACTAAAATAATCATTGCGCTCAAAATATTGTTGAGTTGCTTGTAAATTCTTTTGCTGAGCGTTGATAAAATACGAAGGAGTAATATTAGATTTTTTGTTTTCTTTTGTTAACAAAGCGCGAAGTGCAGGAGAATCACTATATTCTTCTTTCGATTGTTTATTTGTTTCATCCGATGTATTTGTTGCAGAATATGGTGTTTTTGGTGGAGACTCTAACATGAAATTATTTGCATTAGGTGGACTAGAAGTAACTTGATTATTGTACCGAAACTGGCTGGTGGATTCGTAAAAAAATCTGGGATTAATTTCATTTTTTGTTGTAGAACCTACTAGAGGATTTGTTAGTGGAGGTGTCGTTGAATTTTCCAAGTAATTTTGTTGTACATTGTACATATTTTGATTTAACTGATTCGAACAAAATTTATTTTCTTCTGCACTATCTTCTGTTTTAATATTAGGTATATTGTATTGATATTGAAAATTACTACTAGGTTTAAATATTGGTTCTTGTTGGTGTTCCATTGAATTTGGATATAAATTTGAGTATCCATATTGAGAATCTGGTTGTTGCTGATTAAGTCTTTGTTCTAGGTTTAAGTTCATTCGATTATAATATTGTTGATAAAGTTGATGATGATTAATTTGGCTAGGCCAATAGTCACAAGAAGATGTAAATTGCGCCGAACCACTCATTATTAAAAACACCAAAATACTATTTAAATTGTCACAATTTACTAAAACACTAAACACTAAAAACTAGAGCACTTATTTTGATGAAGCCATCAAGAGAGTCAATCTGCGGGTGCTGACGGGTTACTACTGATTGCTTCTGCGGTAGATGAGTACAATATGGACCGGGTGGTGAGCCACCCTCCGCGGTCTAAAGTGACGAAATGACTGATACGAATTTGCAGGCCGTACTGTGTATATATCCAAATATAAAATGGCAAACGTGTGTCCGGCCCGATCCGGCACGTTCAGCGCATAAATGTTTGACATTGTCACCCAATTGTGCCCCGTCGCGGGACTTAGGGTGCAGGGTGGCCCCCCTGCAGTCGGTTCGCCTTTATTCTCTGCCAGCTGCCGAATACGCCCCCACCCTCTGCAGCGCTTTTCAATCTTATTTATTGGGGGTCTATATGTATCGGTTTGGGTTCGATTTTGTGTTTGCACAAGGATGCCCGGTCTCCGTTTTCGGTGTAAAGCTATAGGGATGAGGTACGGAGTACGGTGAAGTTACAACCCAAAATTGTGGCATATTGCACACACAGAATGTGAAAAAGTTGTTTAAAGAGAGGAAAAATTTCGGGCTCTTTACACAATTTTACGCTGGATCTGCTACGGCTTGGATATTTCAAATATTTTCTTATTTAAAGCATACTTCAAAATTGCGAATTTATCTAGCATGTTCAAGTCACTATTTAATTTAAATTGAAATTAAGCTTTTTAAATACTATAATAAGTACAATAGTAGTTATAGTCTAAGTGAAAGACAAACAATGATTTAAAAATTATTTTTTATATTGTAATAATAATAATATTAATCTTTATTACTCAACAGAAAAATACATTCCAATTACAAAGTAACCTTTAGTACCTACACCAAAAAAAAAATTAATGTATATATTGAAAAAATATACATTTTGAAATTAAAATAATAACTATAATAATTACATGGGTTGCAAGTGACCCTACAAAATGCGTGGCACTTGAACTTAATAAACAGAAACAAAAAAAAACTTATATACCTATATATACTTACAGTTAATGAAAAAGAAAGAAGCAACATACATAATATGTAAATAAAATATTTTGGTAAAATAAATTTTTTTGAATTGAATCTTATATCATTGAACTTATGTTGCTCATATATAAGTAATTTAAAGCGCACTATATACTTTTTTCTTGATTCTAAACAAAAGAACATTGTTAACGATATTATATGATTCTGCATATCAGATAAATAGGAAATTTTATTTTCCATTTATTCTTATAAAAATTAATTGTTAATAATTAATGAATTTGAAATAAAATAATAAATATATTTTATATTTTATTCAATAAATAAATTTGTTGTTATTATTTAAAAGTTTAGCATTAATTTTTATATATTACATTCAAAATATATAAATGTATATTTTACATTAGTTGCGATGTAAAACAAATTATTATACATTAATTTATATAAATTAATTTTTATTGAATATGTATTTATTGTGTCATAATAAATGGGAACTTTTTACGGAACATCTGTTTCAGTAGATTTGACATATGGACGAAAAGGATTATATGATACCGAATTAATATTTTTTTTATATTTATTACTTGCAGTATTTATTATATTTTACAATAATATTAATATAAAATACATAACCTAAAAATATTATTAGTATAATATATTATTAACATAGTAAAAAAATCATTCAGAATTCATCTATATTATTATTTTGTTAAGAAACTATAATATTTTTAAAATAAAAAAGCTTCAAGATTAAGTTTTGTATATATCTTATTTAATTATCAACGTTTCAATATAATCTACGTATATCTTCATTAAAAAAATAATACAACATAAATAATAAACAATCAAAGTAACTAGATTTAAAAATTTATAAATTATTAAAAAAAAATACTAATAATAATTTATTACTTATTTTTTTTACATTTCGGAAAGGTGTCTCAAACTGATATTAAAAATGCGATTTAAATTTGCAAGTAATATTATATTTAGCGGTTTATTTTTCAATTTTGTAATTAAATTACTTCGGTATTATTTAGTTAATTCGTTCGAAAAGTGTGAACGAAAAAAAAATTGATTTCGATAAATCGTGACTTGAAAATTTCGACCGATGGTCGCTAATATTCTCACTTTGGCGAGGTATCGCAGGTACCGAAAAAATGTAGGGCACCTTCCAGTTCTAGGAAAACTTATTTCCGTTCGCTAACTTCACTATACTAAAGAAAAAAATGACCAACTGTATTTTTCGTCTTTTTATGACACCAAAGAATTTCTTACATACTGATTTTTTAACAATGTGTCAGATTAATTAGATTTTGAATATACACGTTTTTTAAACTTGCAAATTTATTAAAAAGTAAATTAGTTTTTTATAATTGTATATTAAATATTAAAGTATATGAAAACGTTAACATCAACGCATTTTATGAAAACTTAACTTAACTAGAAAAATATTGTGCTAATATAATTTTCCTTTCCAGAAAACTACTGTCACTTTTTCCTCAAGAGTCTCAAATTTACAAGGTACCTACAATAAATACATCTTTATAACACAAAATAAAATTTTACAACGGTATCATTGACTTTTACGTTTTACAGAAAGTTTACTTTCCGTAAATATTTTCAAAAGAAATACTTTTATTTTTATTATTTGGTGTTACAAAAATAACTATATTGTCAAGTTGGGAATTGTAGAAGTTTAGAAATTTTATAATATAAAATTTTAAATCATTTTTGAAATTTGTTTTGGATTGTCATAATTTGTAAAAAAAAAATTTTGTCACGTAAAAAAACAATATTTGTTTCTGTTGCCTGCATGTTTTTTGGTAACGATGTTTTCCGTACGTAACGACGTATAGTGAATATAATATTAGCAAATATTGTTCACATATTATAACCATCTAAAATAAATATAAACCAAAAGGTAAATTTTTATAAATTAGAAATATTGGTTATAAATGAATTTAATAAAAAAATTGATATACCTAAAATTCTACTTTATTTTTAAACAGTTGAACATAAAAAATCTTTAATATGTTATTTGGGTTAACTAATGAAATTTTTTTGCATGTTTATAAATATATAAAATAAATGAAATTTTTAAAAAATAATAATATAGAAGGTTTTTCAGAATTTTGTCACAAATTTGATAACAACAAATACAGAAAAAAATTAATTTAGTTGTGAATAAAATGCTTTTTTTTTAAATAAAATATTTATGCACGTTAATAAGGAAAACTTTAATATTTCAATTTAAAAATTTTACTACATTATAATATAATGTAATACAAATGAAACTAAAAATTCAATTTATAACTTTTTAATCTACACTTTTCCTAATCGATTCTCACGGTATCAATACCAGAAAAAAAAAACTTTACAATCAATTCGTTTCTGCGCAAAAGTCACAGTCTAATCGTTCGCTTATCACCTAAATTCTACACAGCCCCCTCCATTTTGCACTTCCGTCCATGACCTACGACCCGAGGCACGCCGCGTCGCCGACAATACAATAGCGCGCGTGGCCCGCTCGCATAAATGCAACGCGTGGTTGGACATGTGTGCGTGATGCTGTATGTATGTTTGCTTGCATTTCGTGCATTGGCTATAATGAAAATCCGAGAGTAAAAGTTGCGATACAATGCAGCCAATAGCTTTGCTAAATCCGGATTTTGATCTTTTCGCTGCGCTGGGGAGACTGATTAGTTTTTGTTTATTTTGAGATAGGAGAGTTCTGCTTTGGGGTAGCATATGTGATTTTTAAGTGAATTGGTTTGGTTTTACATATTTTTTATTTTATTTTAAATATAACTATAGTTAAAATAAAACGGTTTTAGGTTGTACTTCTGTATTAATATTTATTTATAATCGACGTTTCGACGTACACAATGTACATCTTTATCAGGAAAAGTGATACAAATGACATACACAATAAGTAATCAGAACATAGAAACAAGTTACTAAATAACAAAATAAATAACTTGATTAAAATTTTTTTATAAATTATTAATTAAAGAAAACCAATTCTATTTAAATCGGTGCCTTCACAATAATTAATGTTATCTGTTTCTTTAAAAATTTCTATTGCTTTTCTTATTAATTTTTTGTTAATATTGATGGGTCTCGCAATTATTACAGTACTTTCCAATTTTACGTTATAAAAATTTTCTAACGCATATTGTACAATATCAGATTTATCTGAATGGTTTAGATGTTCTGTCAATCTAGTAGAAACAGTTCTACCAGTCTGTCCAACATACATCTTACACCAATCGCAACGAGTTCTATATATAAGCGAAGATTGAAGAAAAATCTTTCATACTCTTCAGCATGCGTTGCAATTTCATGTGTGGAAAATAGAAAACTTTAATATTCTTTATAGATAAAATTCTTTCTATTTTATTGGTAACAGTTTTCATAAAAGGCAAAGAAACGTAAATTGTTTTCATTATCAAGCAAATCTTAAACAAATCTAGATCTACTCGATTGTATTGTTTTTCTAATAAAATTTTTATTATGTCTTTCAAATTAGGTAGTTCTTTAGTTTGCAGTTATATTATCATATTAGTTTTTAAAAATTTTAACTTTAACACAATGAACAAATCAGTTTCATAAAAATAATGAAATGATAAGTAAAATCGAAAATATGATACCATTGAAAACAAAAACAAAAAACTAGTGATGAAACAAGTTCATTTGATGTACGAATAGTAGTTGTGGCAGTATCGTCAAAAATTGATATGAACATGCATCCGTCATAGAGTGCGCAAATGCACCAGGAATAAATGAGTAATGATATCCATGACAGTTTGTGGGTAAAATATGTAATTTTCTTGACCAAAACGTTATTAATGATGTTGGAACGCTAATCACGTGAATGCGCACGCGTGTGCCTACTAGCCATTGCCATAGCCAACTATATATGTACGTATAAACTGCACATGCATATAATATCGTATCGTTCGAATCACACTCACTAGGGATTATACAGATGATAACAGTTTTCATTGCACGATGCGTTTTCAATGCATATACACATGCGTTTGTATTGTGCCGATACGTAAATGAGTGTTTCATCAAATTGTATAAATCAATGTCAAAATTTATAGGTTGCTTTAAACGACATTTTTACTAAATTTATATTTACAATTATAAATAAAATTAAGAATTTTTACAGAGTGTTTATCTTAAAATAAAATTGACATGGTTGAGAATTTTTTCCAATAACTTAATAGAAGATCTTACTGTGGCAAACAGTTAATAAAATCAAATAATTTCTCTTAAACTACAAACAATAATAAGTGAATTCAAAATTTTATCAAAAAATAATATTTACAAAAATTTCATTCCATAAAAAAACATAGAAAAGCATATACAAAGCTTTAAAAATAGTTATATTGTTACTATTATTAGAAAAACATAAGTTTACAGTTTAAAATTACATTTACTTTTGAGTTAGAATTAAAACCCTAAGATCTAAAGCAATTTTTTTCAAATTTTTATAGAAAAAATAATTTAATTTGTACAATATTTAAAAGCTTCAATCAATTCTTAAAAGCTTCTGAAAGTCATTAGACTTTTTTTACATAACTGTCTCATATATTTTCATTTAGAGAATATTATTTTTAATATAAAAATTATAAATAGGTATGTTTTGTTTGATAGTACAAATCTTAGATTTAAATAATTAAACATAAAAAAAATGTTTTTAATTATTGCACTTTAATACAATTTAATGTTATATTTTAATTTTTACATAATAAATATCCATTTAACGAAAACATTCCAAATACTCATAGTAATTTTATGCATAAAACCATATTTTAGCAATTATTTTCCAGAACATAAATTATCTTACCCTACTACAATATTCAACCTGAATAATATTTACAACAATTAACTTATCAAAACCGCAATAATCTCTCAATAGCATTTAGTACACGCCCTGTGAAATACAATAAAAATTCATAAACTCAATCATCTTCGGCACTTGATACAATAGTTCAACAGTAGGGCTGGACCTATACATACCGAAATGAACATGCCATAAATATTTCAAATGAAAATATGATACTTCACATGTAACCTCCATTAACGCACACGGATCATTTACTCTCGGCTGTCCTACGATCTAGTCTTGCACAACTGATATTTTTCAGATATGATATAAGTGTGGACCATGTATCATTATGTTTGATATCGATATTTTAATAATTATTTATTAGCAAATGGTTTGGAAAATGATAATAATTGCTTTGTTCAAATAAGTTTTTTTATTTAATGTTATATTAATTACTATGCGTTATTTGCATTACAATTTTTTTTTTTTATATAGTTGCAATATCATTTATCTGCATTGACCAATTTTAACTTTAAAAGTTTGCAGAATAATAAAAATTAAATAAATAAAATATGAATTTCATAGTTTTTAATGTTAACTAGACAAAATTTTTAGTTTTATGTTTTTATTTTAGTATGAAAATAAATAACGAACTTATAATCAATATTTGTAAATTAAGAAACATATGCAGTTTTTAAGATATTATTTTTGTTATTGAAAAATTAATATCATTTTATTCTAATAATTTATAATATTTTTTCAAAATATATATGGACTATTCTTAGTTAACTAAATTACTATTTTGCTAAGTATCTGTTAAAATTAATAAAAGAAAATTAGATAATATTATAATTATAATATAAAATAGGTTACTCGTCCAAATATATTTCTGTGTCAAATTTAATAACACTGACATATCAATTATCTCCACATATATTTATAATATAATTCATCAAAATTTAATCACCCTATGCTTACAAATATATCACTTTCAAATCAAATGAATAGTTAACTTTAGTTTGAACCCTTACAAGCCAGCTGTTCAACGAACTTCAAAAATCTACATTCACCTAACCATCTAATGTTATATACCTAATATCTTTCGTTCTATCCTATATGACCCCATGGGGCCCATGGCGGAAAATGACGCGCGTTCCGCCCCCACAGTGGTCACTAGACTGACCGTAGGGTGCATCGAAAAACATTGGCAGTGACCCCGACTGCTCACTATTCACGCAAGATGTTAAAACTATCAGAAACTGGGTTGGTTAGGTTTAATTTACGAGTTTTTCGCTATAGTTTTTCTGAGCTGGTATTGTTGGACAATTTGTGTGGTCGTGGTTATTGGTTACTGGTAGATGTGTTTGGGTGTTGAAAATTGACCGGAAGTTATTTTTTATGGTGTCAAGTATGGGCTGTAAATATATGTCAAATTGAATAGGCTATTGTTTTATTAGGTATTTATTTGTTTCTCTCGGATTTTACTAAATAGTTAAATAATTTTTAATACGCTTAAATAACAAGAATGTCAGATTAATATTAATATAGTTAGTTATAGAACGTATATAATTTTATTTCTGATCCCATTTGTTTTGATACTATTTTTTAAAATTATAAAAATATATTAAAAAATTTTTATTATATAGAAAATTTGTATTGTAAAAACAAAATGAAATATTGTCTAACAATATATCTATTATAACATTATAATATATATCTATTATAAGTATTATTATATTATTATTATTATATGTCTATTATAAAATTTAAATTTTTATACATATTAAGTTTAAAAAATCAATTATATAAAGTGAATTATTTGTTTAGTTATATTTACAACTAATTATCTTATATAGATACCTATTTTTTATATATTTTAATATAAAATTTTAATTCTCCACAAATATAAAATAATTATTTTAAATGTACAAAAAATAAAAAATCAAATATTCCAACAACTAATCTGCAAAAAAAATTAAAAACTTAACTAAAACAATCTTGAAAATAAACCGTCTCGCTTACATATTCAAGTCACTGTCCCGCACTATGATCTGATGTTTAGCTGTCGATATGCCAACAGATAATGCCAGAAATGTTATCTGAGTCACTCGTCAGACGAGAAATTCCATTCTCAGAACCATGAACAGCCAACACGATGTCCAGTCTCGCAGTCTTACGATATCTAAACGTTGTTTTTTTTTATATGTACGCCAACTTCATTATTATTTATTTGAAATGTGTTTATTTTATCTGCAATCCGTATTTGCATAGATAGACCCATATGGAAATGTTGCTAGTTTGTGTTTCAACTTATTGTTTGTTCAGGAAATTGAAATAAACTCAGCGGTATGGAATCAATATGGTATTTGCATTTTTGAATCAGTTAAGTCTTATGTACTTATGTAGTATATGTTTTGTGAAGTTTTTATAGTACGATAACTTTTACTAATATATTATAAATTTATAAAATACGTTTATTGTTTTACAACTAGATTATGCAAAATTAAAAAATCAGTAAAGAATTTTATTTGATTATAAATTCAAAAAATTAATAAATTTTGCTACTAATAGTTTCTTTAAAAAATTTTTTTTATTGTAATCATTTTTCGAATAAAAATATTCTTTAGTTAAAATGAATTTGTTTTAATATCTGTTTTTAACATTGTAAATACAAAAAAAAAAACATTTTTATTCACTTAGCACAGGTTTTCAGGTGAATATTTGTATTACGCAAAAAAAGATTTCATAGAGTTTTAGTTTCATAAATAGTTTATGAATATTACAATGCGATCGTCAAATCGTCATAGCGTAAATCGTGGGAAGAATCGTTCGCGACAGACCTTGTCCGCCGTCTGGCATTGCGTTTGCCCAGATCACAATACGGACAGCACACCGGTGGGTCTCGCTAATCAGGCCCGCGTGCGCGAGTTTTTCTTTCAACGGACACGTCACACTGTCATGTTACTCACAATCAGATGCGTGCGTGCTGTTTGCTCGCTCAGATGATTCGAATAGATAAAGACAGTTGGAAAAACGTATCTAGAAAAATTCAATGTTCTGTAGAACAAAATATGTGCAAACAATTCTAAAACATAATGTATAATTGAGTTGAAACAAAAAACAAGCTTTATCAGTAAATTAAAAATTGAAAATCTAGAATTCTTCTGGTCTAGTTACTTATATATTACCTAGTAACTTGTTGCTACGTACTGTTATTTACTTTAATGTCTTTGATACATTTTGACCTGATGAAGATGAATGTTCAGTTTGTCGAAACATCGTTTTTATAAAATAAATAAACGTAATCTAATCCTAAAACTGTTTTTATTTAATACAATGAGTTCTGAATAATATTTTACTATGTATTTATCAGTAAATTCATAGAATTTTATTAATTTTTATTTAAATATTTTCATTGTTTTCAAATTATATAAAATGAAACTCGGTTGCAAAAACATTGTTATAACTTATTTAAACATAACATAACTTACAAAATATTTAACAATGCTTGGTGCAACTTTCCTAAATCTTTTAAATATATATTTTAAATTTTATTATTTTCAAATTTTTGTACAAATACTATAGTTAATAAAAGTAAAATAGCTAATTACCTTATTTAAGTTTTTTTTTAACAAAAATATATTAATTTGTACATTAAGGAATTTTTTTGGTTGAAGACGTACATTGAGTTCGTCGAAACGTCAATTATTAATAAATATTAATACAAAACTATAACCTGAACCCATTTTATTTTAATATAATAAGTTTTTAAAGTTTTTTTACTATGTTATGAATTATAAATTTTAAAATACATATAATATATAAATCATATATATATATATATATATATATATGTATTTAATTCTGATAATAATCCGGTGACTTACATTTAAGATATTTTAAATTCAGTATAAAATTATTTTTTTGTTATTATTATTAGAATAATTAATCCATAAGGTAAAATGTTAATTGTTAAAAATATGTGATTTAAGTTGTCACACAAATTTGGCTATATATAATATTTTTCACTAGTATTAAGCTAATATTGAAAATTCACAATAATTAATAATAATTTTTATTTAAATATTTACATGAGCATAAAATGAAATAAAATGTATACATAAAAAGGTAGAAAACGTCTTTGAGTTTATGTGAGATACGTGATACTTTAACAATGACTACAATTATAATTCAAGTTTGTTTGGATGTCATAACATAAGATCTGTCAGTCTGTCAGATCAAAATGTGACAGATGGTATATGGTGGGTATGATTACTTCAGCCATATCTATGACTTGCAGAAATTTTTCAAAACCAGGGGCACTAAACTCCACCTACTCTATGTCTGCTTCTGGATTAGTTCGAATATATAATGTACTGCCTTATAAATAGGACAATATTTTATACTATATATATATATATATATATATATATATATATATATATATATATATATATATATATATAATAGATTGAATTTAATGGAAAGGTAGTCAAAACGGGTTAGATATTCGAATCAAACTCTCATTTAAGATTCTATTTCAAGCTTTTGGTGTGGTATTTTTCATCTTTCTCAGGATATGCTCTGTTGGAGAATTGAAAAACAAAACATAAAAAAATAGTACAACAATCACAAAATATTTTGTAAAACATAGAATTTATGTAATCGATGATAAAAAAAAAACTATTATAAAGTGTTTAATAAATAATTTTAAGTAGACGTCGAAAGTACTTTTGGTAAAAATCACTTTTATAAATGAGGTGAGAATAAGGGCCTTAGTTTATTAGTTACTTAAATACAATGTAAACTTAATATGTAATGAAAGAATTAAAATCTTTTCTCGCAATCGATGTAATCTTTTAATCTTTATAAAATAACGACATATTTACAAGGCGAATCGTTTTGTTGGTGGTGACTAGTGGTACGGCACACTATGATATTTTCACAAGCGTCGCGTCGGTAACATCGACGTCGACCGGCGTGACGGTGTGGCCCCCAAATGCACAAGCGAGACGCAACGTTTTCGGGAAGCGTCATTTTGAGAAACATCTCGTTAATCATCCGGCACTGGCCCCGCGCTGTCAATCATGAACCGAGCGGGCGGACGACGCCACTGGAAGCGGTAGCGACGCCGGGACAGCGTTCGCGGACCCAGCAAACAGAACTCACACCTACAGGAACGGACTTGTAATAACTTCAATTTAAGAAGAAAAAAAAATGAGAACACTGTTAACCATGATATTCTGTATCATTTTATAAGCTCTACAGTACTATAGAATTTTTGTTTTTATTTAATAAATAGAAAATGACTTATGTTAAAAGAGATAAAATATTTTACAGTACGAGAATAGAGTTTATAGAATAATACAGAATATTAGCATAAATAATTTTCTGTAACTCTATTGTTAACTAGAGTACTAATGATGTCTAGCAATTGTGTTAGTTGCTATAAGCTACTGTTGCCAGGCAACATCGGCAACTCTGGTGAGCAGTAGTTTTACAAAACACTGTGTATTACATACATACATACACAATCACGCCATGTTCCCAAAAGGGTGTACTACCCTGTGTATTAATTAATAAAAATACACCAACATGTATATTTACCATTTGTATGAAATATGATACTAAGATTTTAAAGGCTTTTTTGCTACCAAAATTTTAAATTATTAGATTTTTGTTAATTTATAATTTAAATAGAACTAACAGATTATTGTTATATAATTTTGGGTTACAAAATTTGCTTACTTAAGACCATTTTAGTCGGTAATAATTTGTTAATAATTTATGAATAAATATTTGAAATAAGTCATGAATAATTTGCAGTAAGTTGGTAGCAGTGGTAAATGACATGAATACGAATATTCCAAATATTTACTGACAATAAATGAATCTTAAATGATTTATTTTAAATATTTATTCATAAATTATTAACAAACAATTACCGTCTAAAGTGGCCCTTAGTTTAGTTTTGTAGGTAAATTTATTTTTTATTTATATTTTATTCATAGCTTAAGATATTTTAAAAACACAAAAAAAAACAAAAGTACAAAAAATTAAGGTAGGTTTTTGTAGGACCGGTCCTGTTATTCAGTTAAGCGTGTAGCTGTCTCGACGTACCGTACCGTACCGTGCCGTTGCCGTGCCGGTTGCATAGTTTCTGTACCGTTAACTGACAGACGGACAGACAACAGACGTGTCGACATGCAAAATTGAAATACGCGAACACTACTTGAAGGCAATACACATTCCAACCACCTTGGATCCGAACAACCAACAACATCGCCCCTATACCCAAGCACTTAAAGCCACTTTCAACTGACAATAAGTCCGAGCGCGCGGCAGCATCCTGCAGAACAATATCAAACAATGAAAATAAATATATTTATAAACAACCATATATATATATATATATATATATATATATATATATATATATATATATATATCTACTTTCTGGATAAAGAAAAATACGGATCATAAATAATAAATATTTTAAAATAAAACGGCTTTTGGTTTAAGTTCTATATTAATATTTATTAATAATTGACGTTTCGACGAACTCAACGTCTGTCTTCATAAGGAAAACTGATACAAATGACATTTACTGTAAATAACAGAAATATAAATGTCCTTTTTATCAGTTTTCCTGATGAAGACTAAAGCAGTTTTATTTTATATAATGAGTTCTGAAAGATATTTACGTTAAAATATATTTTATTATTGTTTTTAATTAATACCAATTTTAAAACTATAAAACCATCAATTTCATATTTGATAAAAGCATCTTTTTTTACCAAAAATGAAGTGATAATACAAGCCATTATTATTTAATTTAATACTACAATTATCATAATTAAATAAAAGAGAAAATTAAATTTTTCGCAAATACTTACATACATAAACATAATGGATTGTTGTGTAATAGAATTTAATTTGAATCATATTATGTTTACATATATGAATTTTGAGATTTATAAAAAATATAAGTTTTGAAAAATTTTAAAAATATACCAGCTCAGAAAGTTTTATAAATTCAATGGATACCGGCTGTGAAATCGTAAAGATTACTAATGTCAAAATAATTTTAAAAATAAATATACAAAATTTGAAAAACAGCGATTTATTGCATGCAAAAAATATTACAGTTTTGTTTAAGAGGTAATAGCATATTTAATTTTATCAATATTTTCTTGTATAGATAAAAATAAATAATATTATAAAATAACACTTAATTGACTCTTTGCATTTTAATAAATATTTTATCATAAAAAGTTTCTTGTATAAGTAGTTTCTTTTTAGTTTTTTTTTTATCAGAATTTATGTCAGCCGTGATAGAAAATGCAAATTATATTAAATAAAATTTATGAAAATTAAAACAATTAATCATCGTCGTAATGAAAACGGCGTTAAAATTATGGTAATAAAATCAGATCTAAATCGATAAAACGTATTATTGTAAAATCACACCCTCGCTAGTGGGGAAACTAAAGCTACAGCTCTCCAACGTTAACGTTTCCTCGATAATTTGCAAAGTGTTTTTGGTCGGTGAAAAGCTGAAAGTTCACGAAAGTATTTAATGAGTTTAAGTGAATGTTTACGTCGTTTCGTATTCGCCGTGTCACTTTGACTGTCTTGTCTGCTGAAATGAACATTGAAAAACATGTTCTGGCGAATTTAAACGCTTAAAATATTCAGAATGTTGTTGGAATATTATTGCGTAAAATAAATACGATATTTAAATATTGAATAGTTTATATATATTTTAATATTTGATATTAAAAGAAAAAGAAAGTTAAAAACAAGCAAAAAAACTATATGCCACTGTTTATATAGTATATATTAAATAAAATTATTATACTAATGAAATACATAAAATTAATTCTTTAAATATATTATATTGTCCAGTATTTTCAAATATTGGAATAAATTTATCTTTGGAATAAATTTAAAATTAACCAATGACATATTGCCATTTATTCTGAGAATACATATTTAGCTAATAAGAAATGATTTTGTACTTGTCTTAAGAA
Organism: Clivina fossor; assembly: GCA_963966155.1. Classification (NCBI taxonomy): domain Eukaryota; kingdom Metazoa; phylum Arthropoda; class Insecta; order Coleoptera; family Carabidae; genus Clivina; species Clivina fossor. Next base: position 6,862,356 of record OZ014564.1, on the reverse strand, counting down.
TAATTAAAATTGAAAATACTGATCCTTAGTTAAGGAAAAAAATATTATTCAATCAAAATTTGGTCAGTTTCAAGCAGTCAGCGTGACGCGTCGGTATATACGCTTGTTTTCTCAATAAATGTATAATTTTAAAAAAAAATACTAGTAACAGATATTTTAAAAACTGTCTGCGTTATGTGTGAAGTGATTTGAATCAGAATAGAAGCAAAACAGAAGCAAATCTGCAGGAGTGTAAAATCTAACAGCATTATTTATCCTAAAAATTTTCTAGGAATAAATTAATTGATTATTATTAATAATATTGATTTTAAATTGCTTTATTTTTGTTTTAAATATTGCGTTGCGTGAGCTGGAGTAATTGATGCAATCCGCAATTCCGTACTCCAGGTTTAGTAATTATTAACGCTAACGTAATTACTAGCGTTATCAAACGCTTCAGTACAGAATCCCGGACTGGTCTCAGTTACTCCAGCTTACGCAACGCTGTTGATTCAAATGCATGTATATGTAAATCCTGGATTTTAATATTATTTTAAAGAAATGGTTTATAATTGCAGACATATTTAATTCTGATTTTTTCGGTTAAATGCCAAAACTGATAGAAAAAAGGTGTAAAATAAAAATTAATAAAGGTGTCAAGAAATTAGTTACATCACTGGTAAAAACATATAAAAACAAAACAATAATCAAAATGTGAAACTAAACTATTCTGTGCAAACTACTGTTGATTTAACCTTGTGAAAACCCTCCAACAATCCCTACACGCACACCGTATTTCCGTTTGCAAAAATCTCCAAAAAAAACAAACCCCTAGCTAGTTTGCACACAGTTGCAAGTAGACAAACACAAGTAGAAAACCGGGCACGCGATTCCTTCATTAGTCTAGCTGCTGCGTTGTGATTCTCGGTGCAGTTCGGGAACCGGTGCAAGCCGACGATACCGTTTGGGCTGTTGGTGTCCCTTTAAACTTTAGAAAATTAATGACCTATGGCCACGTGACACTGTCCTCTTTCCAGGCAATGCGTGCGAAAATAAAACAATGCACACGTGGTCTTTGGTTTTGTCTTAGAATTGCATGTGTTATGATTTAAACTTTTTTAAATAAATGTCTTTTAATAACATTTACACTTTCGGTGATTGGCACTTGATGAAACATTTTAAAAAATTAATAAGGAATAAACATAACTATAAAGATTATTATTAAAAGAAATATTTGGTTAGTTTCACAAAATTTATATTACTCGAAGATCGGTTTAATCTTTCAGCTATCTTGAAGATAGCCGAAAGGTGGAAACAATCGTTCAGTAATATAAATTTTATAAAACTATTTATATCAACTTTATGAAAAAATACTATAGAGTATGTACGAATGTTTAAAAATATAAATTAACAAAAATCAACTACTGTTTAATCTCTATAATTTGCATAAAATATTAGAATTACTACTACATATCAATTCTCAAACACAATTCAAACATTTACAAAAATAAAAGATTAAAAAGCGTTACTAATTTCAGAACAAAAGCGAGCTAAGTGTGAAAATCATTCGTCTCCATCTTACATCAGTTAGTTTTCTTACAAAAATTAGCATACGTCCGATGTGCTTAGTGTAGTTGAAGATTAGACAAGTGTATATACAATATAAACACGGCTATCATACTGAGAACATTGCCGGAAAGAATTAGATAAAAAAGAACTGGGTAAAATGTGTTCGCTGACGGTCGGATCTCATGCAATATTTATTATGTGCACAAGCGGACACTTCAAACGCGGCTATCACAATGTCTAATATGTTAACGTCTCAATTAAAAAATTACTGCCCGAAACCTGACATCCGGATTTTCGTATTACAAAACAACGCTATTCAACTGACATTTGTTATTGAGTCAGGTTTTAACATATAAATGCTGATAAAGATCGGATTTTTTAACTTTTTTTCGGATTTTGTAATCGGAATGAAAAGGTTTTGGAAATTGGTGATTTGATAATGAATAGATAGGATAATTTTACTATTTATATTTAAATGTAATTTAAATATAGTTAAAAAGCTGTAAAGTATTTTGGTTTTGTTATGTTTAAACAATAAAATAGAATTAATTAAATTTGGAAATATTTTGTGTATGAATTTGTGTTACAATATCTCGTAAAATTTTATTTGGGAACAAAATGTAAATGTGAAATTACTTTAAATATATTTTTAAAGCAAAATTTACAAATTTGAAATTTAATACTGTTAAATTATGATTCTTATTACAATATTATGAACTATTTTAACAACAACTAATTTATTATAATACTTTTTATAAAAGCAATAGATTATAACAAACAAGAAATTGATGATCCATAGACACAAAAAAGACAAAATATTTTTAGAAAATTTCTTCTCGAATCCTAGTAATGGTTAACGTTCCATGAAAGCACCATATTACACAAAAAATCTGCACCGGCTCACAATTAAATATTGAAAATTATCTTAGTATACAGTTGACTTCACTAACGCTGAAATCCCGCGCAAGAAAAGTCATTTGCAGAACGAAGCGCGTATGTGTATAGACTTTTCAGTATTTCACTCTTTCAGTATTTTCAGTTGTTGCTGATTTTTTTTTCGGCCCCGTCTTTGTGACGTATTCTAACAAGAACATATAATTTACACGATCCATTACCACCGTGTTTGTGGTAAGTTTCTGGACTCGTGGAGGGGAATTGGCGGGGGTCGGAGAGGTGACGCGTGTACGTTCAGTGCCATGCCCGACTGACATCTCTGACCACAGCGCCACTTTTTGTCGGTTGGCGAAACGCTGGAACTGAACTGAAACTAATTAAAAGTCTCGTTCCCGATCGCGTCGTTCTTTGGCGGGACATCAGTCAAACTGTTTTTTTCATTGATTTTATAGCAGTATGGATTGTAAGAAATTTTACACTTAATTGAAGCTAGTTTTTATCGTATTCTTTGATATGAGTAGTTCGGACTGATATAATTCATTAATTATAAACACATTATAATGAAAGTTGAGTTATATTGAATAAGTAATTTTATTTTATAAAAATTATAATAAATTTTACAATAATTATTTAAAGCAATTTTTTTCATTGTAATGATTAATTTAAAATAAATATTAAATGCAATAAAACTTCGTAAATACTATAATTTAAAAAATTAAATATATATAAATAAAGAAACATCTCATATTTGTGTCCTCATATTTGTGTTTACTTTTGTATTGCATAAGTCAATAATTTAATTAGTAAATTACTCTACTTTACTTTACTATTCTTTACTTCTGGTTGGCAAATCTTTATAAAAAATTGATCAAGTTGAGATATTCATCTCCGAAGCTTAAATATGAAATTATAACAATCCGTTCAGCCGAATTTGCTCCATACAGACCGACAAACAGACAGATTGATCCACAGATGGACATCACGCTAAAAACAGTTGATTCGTGTTACTATAAGCCTAATTTGTGCTTATTATTATCTCTCTTATCCTATGTGATATGACGGTCGGTAAAAAATTGTATGCAAAATCATTATATCATTTTCGCGTATGTTATCCTCGAGCAATAACTTACTCTCGTGCGTCTGTGTTTGTTTTCACTCGAAATATATAAATAAAATAACTATTAATAAATAATTTACTATTCTTCTATATTGTACAATAAATAAAATAATCAGAAATTGAAAATTTATTGCACGCATAAAACCATAGATATAACAATTAATTTCTAATAAATAATAAAATATAAATGTCAATATCATTAGTAAAATATATAAAAAAATGTCGTAACGTAATCGATCCTAAGCAACAGACTCATTGTTCACAGTATTCGCAAAGTTTGCAGTCAGTAGTCCCTTTTTTTGTCTTTCTCTTTCCATCCCATTCTTTCCCCGGCTTACAATCTTTTTGGCAATATCCTGTTGTATACTCCTGCTTGCTAGCTTGAAACACTACTACTATCCTTAATATTGAAAGGTTCTCGTTTGCTCAAAGACTTGTCACTTAACTACCACTTATAGACTTAATATCATCAAACGTTCATTTAAAAATATAAAAATGTAGTAATTACTAATCAAATAAAATGTAGATACAACTACTTTGATATTAAGCTACCTTAAATATTACATATATGAATTGTAATGTAAATATAACAAAATTTTAATATAACGTTTTTAAAATTTTTATTAAATTTTCACGATGAAACACATTGTCATTTGATAAATAAGTTTTTATAAGGAACAATAATTAAATTAAGGTTTTTTTTAACTCAGACAAATTTCTTATAAAGCACATGTGTATTTTTCGACCTAAAGCAAAAACTGTAAATGGAATAATAAAATAGAATAGAAGATTGCATCTCAATAAAGTTGAAATAGAGAAAAAAGTTGTTGTACATTGTGTGGTATAGCTTGGGGGTGGTGACGGCAACTACTATTAAACAACCAAAGCAACATTATTCAGTGGCGTAGCATTTAAAATTTTTGGTATTTAACACATTTTAAAAAATATTTTATTTTTGTATAAACATATAAATTTTTCTTACAAAAACATTTTTAATTATATGACTTGTTTAGTATTATTCTTCATAATACTGTAAGTAATATTAAATGACTGAATAACAATTGTTAAAAATAAAAATTTCGTTGGTTAAAAGTAGTTTGTTACGGTTTTTGGAAAATCAAACTCAATTGAAAGACTATGCAAGCTTTCGATATATTTTTATATCATTATCAGGGAGCTACGATAGCAAACATGTAATTAATATAACACTTTTAGATAGGTCAACATAAAAGCACATGCATAACTTACAGTTGACTTGTACACTCTAAAAAATAAATGTAATTTTACATTGGTAATCATAGAAATTTCACTACATATATTTTTAATTGTAATTTTATATTTATTTGGTAAATTTACTATAATTTATAAAAATTACAACATAAAATATGATTATCAATGTAAATTTAAATTTATTTTTTTCAGTATAGACATTTTTTATAATATATTAAATCGTGTCTTGGTTTAATACTAATTTTATTATTTCTATAACTGTAGTTTTCTTGATTGTTATGTCATAATTATTTCATATAATGGTTGCCTTTTTAAAATGTTTTGTTTATTGAACGAGTTCAGTTTTTTACTGTCTCTGTAGTTATACCTACATGCTACATGTGCTTTTATATTAATCTATCTAAAAGAATGCTACATTAATTACATACTTGTATATGACTGCTAATATTACATCTAATAGACTGATTTTCATCCATGAAATTTTTATCTATATATGTATATATAAAAAAATTCTTAAAACGACTAAAAATATTATCATGATAATTAATGCTAATGGGTATGGTAGTCAATTTCATGGAAAAAGGTGTTAACAAATATTAAAAAATCTCATGTTAAACTTTATTCCGAGCTTTCGTGGTACAATATTACCCACTTCTTCAGGGCGAAGATCTACAGTGATTTTTTCTAAACAACAGATCAATATATGAAAGAAAATTATCAACAAACCAGTAACAAACATATCGTATCATAATTATAATTAATAAACACATAAATAATAATTAATTATAATATCATAATTTATTTTTTGTTTTATTTATTATTTTTTTATTATTTATATTATATTTTATAAAAAAAAAGTCAAATTTATAATTATAAAATAAGTAAATATTTATTATTAACTTTAAAATCGGTTGTTGTTGTTTTTTTTTTGCATTCGTAAAGATATAAATGACGAGACGGCACTGTAGTATAGTCGGACGCCCGATGCAGGCGTCTCGGCGCTGTTCTGTGACGAAGATGGATGAGCAACCATAGCTGGACAAGATCAATTGAATTTCTTTCCGCTTACTGTTACGTTACCGTTACCGCTAGTGCGTATAACGTGTGTATCATTCACAAATATTTCTGCTGTGCATTTTTCAAATAACTTTATAATTATACATATAATTATAAAACAATTTATATTAATGTTTAAGTATTTTGTTTTTGATAAACTAATTAATGGCGATTTAAGCATAAACAAAATACTATAATACGCCATGTGTAATTAAGAATATAAAATTTATATTATATTTTTAGTATGTCAATTATTGACAATAAAAAATAAGAATATTCATGAATAATTTAGTTTTTCACAAAAAATTTAATTAGAAAAATAGTGATTTTTGCAATTTAATTTATAATTTATTTTTAAACAATAATTTTATAGTATCTATAAATACATTAATTACCGATTTACAAGAAATTTAAATTTGCTATTATTTCCGAATATTATTGTTTTTTTTTTTTTAGATTAGCAGGACTACACAATGCAATATTTGAGTACTATTTGAGACACAAATTGGTGTAAAAATGTCATAAAATAAATTTTATCATATTTTGACACTACTATAAATTGTAATTTAAATATAAAAACAGTATCATTTTTTTTGATGAAGACGTACGTTAATTTCGTCAAAACGTTAATTATTAATAAATACAAACCTGACTACAACCTGAAGTTTATTTAATTGGACATGTAAAAATGTGTAAATAAGTGCAAGAAATGCAATGTATACCACCAAATTTGTCAGAAATTTTATATTTGACCAAAGAAAGACTAATTTTCAAAAATCACGTAACAAATATAAATAATATATTAAGTTAATTGGTTAATGTTAATTGGCTTGTATTTATATTTATTTTTAGTTTAGTTTCGTTTAGGACGCTTAAAAAAAATGTATGTATATGTCACTCGGAATAAAAATAGTGTTTCTCCCAGATTGTTTCGCTTTGACTTTACCTCAGCCACAAATATCTGGACTCAGCACAATAAACAGCGCGTTCTAATCCTCGTAATATAATATACGATTTAAGTAATGACTGTAGTTTGAATGTAGTTTTATTACAATTAAAAACAAACAAAACAATAAAAAACACATACACACTAGGCGGTATTTAAAAAGTAATCTACCGCTTTTTTTTTCGGCAGGTAAATCTGTCAACAGAGAAATTAACAGTCTTAAAAAACAACCGTTAAGTTTTAAAAGATTTTTCGCCGCATGTACACAGAGAGAGCGGAAGATACAAAATAAATCGAAACGGTAGAATGGAAGATATATATTTATACCAGTGACTACAAACGTTTCAAATTTGTTTATTATACAATGATTAATTTATATAAAACATTTTATGAAAAATATGTAAAAATTTGCTAATTATTTAGTTAATAAATTTAGGAACGATTACATAAAATAATATTTCAAACATTGTCAGCTAACGATATGATTAAGTCGTCAACTGACGCATCAGATAAATGTTTTTGCAATAGATGAAATTAGCGTAATTAACAATTAAAATTAATAATAATAAAACAACCATTTTAGTAATTTAAAAAATTAATTAAGTTAATTAAATAATTAGTTTTTAATTAATGATTGTTTTACAATGATAAAAGTAAAGAAAATAATGTTTAGAGTAAATAAAACATTTAATTTAATATATTTTTTTAATAACACGTATATTAAAATAAAAATGCTTCAAAATTAAGTTGTGTATATATTCCAAGAAGATATCGAAACGTCGATATGTAACTAAAATATATACAGAACTTAATTCTAAGGCATTTTTATTTTAATATAATAACTTCTGTAAGATTTTTTACTATGCTAACACATATATTGGCCATATTTGTGATTAGTTGACATTAATTCAAAATGAAAATAAATATAACAATTTAGAACACTTTTAAGAATATTTATTTATCTTCAAACATATTGAAAACCTGAAATAGATAATAACAACAAACGTTTATAATTTTAACAGCAAATGATTAATATAATATACTATTATAATGTCCAATTAATCAATGAAAACAGTAGATATATAAATTGAGAAACTGTTTGAAAACCAACGATTTAAAAACGAAATTGTTTGAAAGTGACACTTTTATAGAATTTAGCATGTGTTAAACCGGTGTTATGGTCGATAAATGTTCACTTATGTTTCTATTAAAACCATCAGTACTACTTCACAAAGCTGAGCTTCATTTGAGATATCTGCCAACAAAATCATATGAAGACGACTTAACGTCACATTTATTTTTACATTGACTGCAATATATGTATATGTTATGAGAAAATTTATATTTGAACAAATTTATAATGCTGTATATAAGATCTTTAAAATATATATATTAAAAAAATAAAAAATATTTAATTTAATTTTAATTTAAATTTGACTTTTCGATATACTCATGTACATCATTATCAAGAAAAATATCCAAAAATAAAACGGCTTTAGGTTATATTACTATATTAATATTTATTAATAATCGACGTTTCGACGAAATCAACATACATTTTCATCAGGAAAAAAGATGAAAATGTACGTTGAGTTTGTCGAAACGATGATTATTAACAAATATTAATACAGAATTATGTATAACCTAAAGACGTTTTGTATTAATTATTTTTATTATTTAAGCTGCATCTAAATTTTAGACACATTTATCTATTTGAAGCTTAAATAATTTTTTGCACGTTTTAGTTTTTTTTACAAATATTTTAAAGTTTTTATAAATTTAAATTTTAAACTTTTTCGTAATTTTTTTGTGAAGTAGGCAACCAAAATTTCTGCATACACCTGTGTATTGCAAGATTGCAGATTTACTCAGATCAATGATCCCTAAATTTTTTATTTAATTTTTTAAATTTTAGAAGCATATTTATCTTTTTCAAATTTAGATATATTTTATTTGCACTTTTCAATTTTTTAAATAATTTTTTAAAGTTTTTAATTCAATGTTAGAAGACGCTAGAAACATTTGAACCGGTTCGGTTTGTTTGAAAAATAATAAACACATCAAAAACTGGTCGTATTCATAAGTAAAATTGCGTGTGACAGTTATAAATTTCAATTATAAACTACGTTAATTTGTGTATAGTATAATTTAATGCCAGTGCCATTGAAAAATCTACATACAACATGCGAATATACTATTTGTTTCGAATATACTGGTTACCAGTCTAGAGTTTCTAATTAAAATACAAACTGGTAGCTGCTTTAGACAGTATTTAAGTTCTTACTATGTGATCTCAACGTCTGTGAATTCGTGTTATGACATTTCAGGACAAAAATATTATTAATGATATTCATTTAGTTCCAGGTAAAATTCGAACAATTGTATAAAATTAAAATTAAATTTTTAACATATTTACAATAATAATTAGATAATATTTATTTTCAAAATAGAGAATTTAAATTAGTTTAGCAATAATTACGAATTTATCCTGAATATGTTACACTACAATAGCAAAATTGCCTCGTTCAATATTGTTCTGTTCGTTGACCACAATTTAATAAAACAAATTCTTTATATGTACATATTAATTTTTTCTGAATAATAAACAATTAGTTTTTTTAGCTTACCTAGGCTGCAATGAATTTCACCACATTTGTTTATGGTCACCCATTTCACGGATTCGGTAAAAATTTTCTGTTTATGAATGAAAAAATTTATGATTACGGGTGAAACATATATAGAAGAAATATATTAATATTGTTATTCGATAGCAGTTTGTTTGACTGATATTGTAAAAATTACTCAAACAATTAAAACATTACACTAAAGTCAAAATTTATTTCACTATATGTTTTTTTTACTTAGAAGCTAGCAACTTATATTTTCGAAAATGCTATTAAATTTGCTCATAAAAATACATATCTTAATATTCCAAATATATATTTATATATATATATATATATATATATATATATATATATATATATATATATATATATTATATAATATAGGAATAATAAACAATAATTTTTTATTGCAATTTGTTTTACAGAGCCCATATTTGACGGACACAGATTTTATAGGCTCATTGCGATTATTTCTTGAAACTAGAAGTTAATTGTATTATAGAAAAAAATCAGCAAAGTTTTGTTAGATAATAAACAAACAAAAAAATTCAGTTTATGTTTTTAAATTTTGGAGCCTGTTTTCTCAAAACTTAAGAAGTGTTATTTGCTCTAGTTATCCTATAGAGTTATATATTTTTTTTTCCTATTTGATTTTAAGACTTACGCAACATTAGTATATATGCAGAAATAATCAATAGAAAATATATATATATATATATATATATATATATATATATATATATATATATATATATATATATATATATTCTATTGATTATTTTTGCATTAAAGTTTGTAATAATATTAAATATAATTATATTTGTATACATTTGTTTTATTAAATATAGTTAGGTGAAAGTTTTTACTGAAAAATTATAATCTTTAAAATCAATTTATTAAAGCTCAATAAAATTATATTACGCAACTGTAATATTACAAAATAATTTAATGATTATTTATTTTTAGGTGCAATAAAGTATATTCATTTATTACACAACTGTAATTGCAATTTAATTTTCGGTAATTTTTAACCTAAACATCTTATTTTAAAAAATCAAAAATTAATTAAACCAATAGTTTTTCAAAATTAAGGTCATGACATAAAAATCGCAAAAGGTTAAATAAACAAAAAGTTTATAATTGAATTTAAGTAATAAATAATTACGTGTTAAAAAAATTAATAAAACTATCATCAAATGCATATAACCTTTTCAATAATTAATCGTTAATTTAAATTTAATTTATTAAAGTTTTATTTAATACCGTAAACTCTGAAAATTAAAAATTAAAAATTTGCAAATTAATATTTAGCAACTAAATTACTTTGTTCTATTATTTTTGAATCGATAAAATATAAATATTTTAAATTTATTTGTTATCAAATAAATGATAACGGTTAAGTGATTTACTATTAATTCTTAATTTGGTTGATAAATTAACAACAATTTAATTATTAATAATACACATAGTTAATCTACTTATGAAATAAATAAACACATGGAGTACGTTGAAACGTCGATTATTAATAAAAATTAATACAGAACCATATCCTAAAGTCGTTTTATTTTAATATAATGAGTTCTGAAAGATTTTTTACTATATTAAACACAAGCTACACTTAAACTGCGCAGTTAAAAAGTGTCGACTACAAATTGTACACACAATCAGTTCGATATTTTGAACTGAACAGCACTCCGATTTTTACATAATATACACTACGATTTAATTGAGCAATTTTGGTGTGTAAAGTTAAAATTTTGCTAAGCGTGTATATTATATAGGATTATGTTTCAAATAATATAGCCATAGATTATACTATGAGTACAATCCAATAAGTTACAAAGCGTCCTTGATAAATTTGACTTAAAGACTTGATAAACCTATAGTTATTTACATTTACCTTTACGTTACGTTATGTCATGTTATAATACACATACGGTAGCTCGGTAGCGCCCAGGTCAAGTGACCGCGATGTTTGCATCAGCCGTGCGAAGTTACATATCATTTTTCCTTGAATTTTAATTAAATACATGATCTTACAAGACAAAGATTTCTTCTTGAATTTTAAACTCTAATTTTTATTTTTAAATCCAAGAATGTATTTAATAAAAAACATTTTGTTATGCTGAAAATGTTTGCTGTTTTATTATATAAATTTAATTAGATTTTTTGGTGGTATATCTTTTTTTTTGAATATTTTAATAAGAAAATAATTTTACATTAATAAAAAGGCATACATACGCAATCACGCCATATACCCAAAAAAGTGTGGCACAAACTATTTCCACTATGCCGAAATAAAACTCATCAGTGTTTTACATGTAAACTAAAAAGTAATATAGAATATTAAATCAGGTCTATAATAAAAGTTAATTGATTCGATTCTGTTAATATATCTAAAAGTCATCCATTAATTATTTTAAATTAATATTACCCTAATTTAAAAATACGGTTAATTTAACAATATCTTGGTAACATTTTAAAATATTATTTTGAAACTGAATATTTTACTAATTTTGCATACAAATACTTCCAAAAATAAGTGTTTGATAAAAATAATACAGATTTTAAAATAATATTCTTTAAATCAAGTCCCAATGAAATTATGGCAAAATTCTACTAAACTTCTATTAAAATAAATGTGACAAAATGTATTTCGGAATTCAATAAAACTAAAAATAATAATAATAATAATAACAATATAGAAATTTGTAATTTTCTGTCAATACAATAAATCGAAATATCAAGCTTGTTTACAAACTTTTGTTCAATTCTAAATAAAAATACCTCATAAATTTAACCTTTTTAAATAACAATAACCATCCAGTAATTTAATAATCCGCAAGATTAATATCATTTTAATCTTTTTACACGCGCACTATCTAGCGATTGTTTCCAACAAAAATATTTCACGGTATCGACGGCGAATCGAATTATCACAGCCAAACTTACCTTATAGGTAAGATAAAGGTAAGTCCGTCGCGGTCGCACTGTTTCGTATTTTTACCCGTAAACATGATTTAAACAAATCGAACCGCTTATTTTTAATAGCCGGAATTCACAAAGAACTCAAGCTTCGGGTTTTTCGCTTTTTATTTTCGTTCTGTGTAATGTCATTTTTATTTAATGCAAATATAATTTATCAAATTGTCCACGGTGTTTCTTGTCGGTTAAAATGCATTTAGTTTCACTTTTACTGGAAAAGTTTTTATAAGAATTATTTTTTAATTTGTTTTTTATTTTTTATTTTATTTTAATTTTAAATTTACTATAGTTTTAGCAACTTTTAGCGCTAAAATAGAACATAATTTTTTCTATAATATGCAGATTATAATTTTAAGTACAAAACCATTCTAATTGATATATTATTTACAAAATGTTATCTGATGTTTTAATTTAAGATTATTAACTTAGTAAAAAAATCTTTCAATACTCAATATATTAAAATAAAAAGCATTAAATCATCCATATAAATTCGCTATTGCACAATATACGTTAGAAAGTCTTTATGATGTAAAATTTGAAGATACTAAAGATACTGAAATAAATAATATTTGGCTTTCTTCAATTAATAATTTATAAATTTTATAATCTAGTTACTTGTATTTGTTACCTAGTAACATTGAATTAAGACTAACATTGATTAAGATTATACCGGGTGTCTACTTTTTTTTTGTTACATAGGGAATACAATGCTAAAATTTTCATTTGGTGATAAATTTTCCCCTAATTATTATAGAACAAAAGTACAAATACAAAAGTTGTTTAGAATTCAAAAATGCATCAAATGATGCCAAATTTATCAATATAGGATGTTCCGATCAAGAATTAGAAGCAAATTAAAATTTCCATTTTTGCGCTCTTTACATCAAAGTGCCATGGAAATTAAACAAATAATTTCATTTCTTCTGGAGTTTGAGTTTGACAGATCGTATTTATTTTATTGTTACGTTCTGTATTATTATCATTATTATTGAAAATAATGAATAAACTTAAGGTAAATGAAAAAGTTCAGTGCGTAAAATGGTATTTTACTGGAAATTCGATACGACGAGTAAGAGATTTATTCAGCGCTTTCTTTGAAAACCGTCCCATACCTTCCGCTATGACTATTCGTAGGATAATTAAACAATTCGAAGAAACTGGAAGTGTGTTAAAACGTTGTAAAAATTGTAGAAAAATCAACGCAGAAGATCAGGAGGAGAATTTAAATCAAAATGCAATTAAAGAAAATACATTGAATATACTTTTGTGTGTAACGGAAAACCCAAATGTTAGTGTGCGTCAACTTGGTGCTGAATTAAATTTGCATCCTTCAACAATACATAAGGTACTAAAAAATGAAAAATATCATTCTTATAAATATTCCACGCACCAAGAGATATTTGAAGCGGATAAAATGGCTAGAAGCGAATTTAGTAACATTATTATGGAAAAATCCAATTTAGACAGAAACTTCTTGAAATCTATTTGTTTTACTGACGAGTCTACGTTTACTTTACACGGCGAACCTAATACACAAAACTTTAGAATATGGAGCCAAACAAATCCTCATTTAATGGTAGCAACACGTACCCGATATCCAGAAAAAGTTAATGTATGGGCTGGAATTTTTGGCAGGTGTATAATTGGGCCATTTTTTATTGAAAATAATTTAAACAACGAAAAATATTTGGATATGTTGCAAAATCATATTGGTCCGCAGTTAGAAGAGTGTGCAACTCAAGATAATGTTGTCTGGTATCAACAAGACGGATGTCCGGCACATTACAGCTGCAACATTAAATTATATTTGGATCAATGTTTTCCAAATTCATGGATTGGTAGAGGTGGTCCAATTAATTGGCCAGCTAGATCGCCCGATTTAGCACCGTGCGATTTCTTTTTATGGCCATATTTGAAGGAGAAAATTTATAAACGACATATCAAAAATCTTGTTGATTTGAAAAATGCCATTGTTGAAGAGTGTAATAATATAACACAAACACAATTAAGCTCTGTACGTCACGAATTTTATAACAGATTAGGTTATTGTTTGGCAGTTAATGGCGATTTATTTGAACATTTAATTTAAATTGTTAGTTTCGTTTTTGTTCTCCTATATCTTGTATTCATGAATTTTTCTGTTTTATAGGTATATTGAATATTGTAATAAATAAAGAAAGTTTTACGGAGTTCAGCTATTTACTATTTATTAAACTCTTATCCGACGTTTCACTGCACAACTTACAGCATCCTCAGGGATAAGTTTAAATTATTATAATAAATATATTAGGCATAATGCCAGTCATCTAATTCAAATGTATTGTTTTTATAACTTGAAGTTAATAAATAAATTAAACAATTACTTAAAATTATAATGGAGACATTCACAATTTAAAACCACAGCTAGTACGTAGTGTACAGCCGAGTAAAATACCCTTTCATTGTAATAAATAATAAATACTTAATACTTTTTATACTTAATAGCTTTTCATTTACATTAAGTTTATTCATTATTTTCAATAATAATAATAATAATAATAATAATACAGAACGTAACAATAAAATAAATACGATCTGTCGAACTCAAACTCCAGAAGAAATGAAATTATTTGTTTAATTTCCATGGCACTTTGATGTAAAGAGCGCAAAAATGGAAATTTTAATTTGCTTCTAATTCTTGATCGGAACATCCTATATTGATAAATTTGGCATCATTTGATGCATTTTTGAATTCTAAACAACTTTTGTATTTGTACTTTTGTTCTATAATAATTAGGGGAAAATTTATCACCAAATGAAAATTTTAGCATTGTATTCCCTATGTAACAAAAAAAAAGTAGACACCCGGTATATTCAATGCTAGTAACTTGTTTCTATGTTTTGTTTGTTTTTTATTTATGTCATTTGTATATTTTTTCCTGATGCTAATATAAGTAGAGTATATCGGAACGTCGATTTTTAATTAAAAATTATATAAAACTTTATCCTAAGACTTTTTATTTTAATATTATTAATTTAAACTGTGTTTGAGTGGTTTAGAAATTAATATGAAAATTCCTTTTTTGTTTTTAGTGAAAATTAATAATAATATCATATATTTATTAAAACAATATTTAAAAAATATAGTATCTGTAATCTCTGCGACTAAACATAAACACAAAATAAGGAAAATATCTTATTCAAATTAAATATATATAATTTACATACAAAACACCTAATGCACATTTATTACTTAACATGGAGGTCAATAAGTTCACACGACACTTATTATCACTAATTACAGTTTACACAGAAACATAAATACAGTTTGTCGCATTTTCATATAACACATTTCAAAATATTTGCATTTTTGCATTAATAAATACTAAAATTGCAATAAATTATATTATTCCAATAATACACAATATTTTTATGCAAATTTAATCGCAAATATTCAACTGCATACATTTTTTACTTTCAACATTATGTAGCAAAATAAACATAAAAATTTTAGATTACCAGATAATCATGACATATAATAAATTGCAGACACCGTTCCTGAATTTTGCATATTGTGCCATCTTTTGGCAAAACGCTGCACTATCCTGTTAAAGCGCAAACCAGCGGAGGGATGGTGAATTAAGAATTATCGGTTTTCAGCTTTAATTTCATACTATTTATCATTCTGTGTTTACTCAATCAGTTTAAAAATAAATGTTTAAAATTGTTATTACGTTTGAGGAAAAAAATCGTTGTAATTATATGAAACATAATATTTCATCTAAACGATTTGATAATAATTACAACGTATAATTGTCACGTCATTTTAGAAATATGATTGTCATTCTTAGTAAATTGTCACTTTTAAACCGACTCATTAATATTTAAGTATTTTTCAAGTGTTTAAAATCACACTATCTCGTAATAAAACTGTAAAAATTTTGATAGATTATTATTCGAGTATGACATTAATTGTCTAAGCAATTACCTATAACACATCAAATCGCTATTATTTAGAATAAAATTACAAATCGTTAGCGTCATTAGAATTATATTTTAGCTATCAGGAATTGCTTATCTTTCAGTTAAAATCGCTATGAAACATGTGATTTAGTTATTAATTCACAAATATTTATATACAATTGTAAAAAAATGAAAATCGTTTACGAGATAATAATGTTTCGATGTAAGTCTTTCTATAAACTGTCAGGATAATGCACGATAATGATTCACGTTTTTGTCGTTTCCCGTTTCACCGGTACAAGTAAACCGGTAAAATAAAAATGTCTCGAATAACGAGTTGGTAATTTGTAGTTGCGCGGATATTTTCGAAACCAGTACATCAGTTTGAACGTGCTGGTCGTTATTTTTATTAGATGTACTTGAACCGTTCCGAACGAGATTGGGGAACTTTACTTGAATGTGTGCGTTGAAAGTAGAAACGATTGGCGCGCCATCTGTGACATTTGTAAGGAACTAAAATAGGGGTGGATTTCGTACGCGGTCGGTAACGGAGAAATTGATAAACTTCTGGCCCGCCTATTTGCTTTTGGTGGCGTTTTAAATTTGTTATTTTAAGGCAAGAATGATTGATTACTAGACGATTTGTTTTTCAAATTATTCCTATTTTAATTTAATGAAATACATTAATTTTACTGGTTACAGGTTGCATTTGAAATATTGTTTCTGAAATAAATTTTATGTAACTTTTCAATTAGAAGTTGATAACGAAATATTTGATATAAAAATTTGAAATATTTTTAAATTACATAATAAATATTAAAAAAAAAAACAATATTTATCAAAACAAAACTGCTTTAGATTAAGGTTCTGTATTAATATTTGTTTATAAGCGACCTTTCGACGAACTCAACGTCCGTCTTCATCAAGAAAAATGATACAACATAGAAACAAGTTACTAGATAATTGATGAAAACGGACGTTGAGTTCGTCGAAATGTCGATTATAAATAAATAAAATTAATTCAGAACTTGAATATGTATCAAATTAAAATACGAACACTGTATTTAAATAAATATAAAGAATATTTTTTTATAATTGTAATTTATTAAATTTTAATATAAGTAATATTTCTGATTTATATAAAGAGTGTTATTTTTCATTCTAACAAAATTGAGATAATCCACAAAAAAAATAGCATTATTACCGACAAACAAAATATTATGCATAACAAATATTTTAAGTAACGACAAAATATATGGTGTATATGTGAATTGAGTACGAAATAGATTAGTATATAATGAGTGTGAAATTGAAAAATTGTTACAAAAGTTGGTGATAGTCAGTTCAGACGCGGTTCGGTCATCTTAAGCGACTGTCTTTATGAATGTTTGGTTAAAAGAATATATGTGAATGATTTTGAAGGTATACGTTTGCGTGGACGTCCAATGAGTAAATGGAGTAGTATGATTGGGTATATTTTGCGTGAGCAAAAGTTTCCAAGTAGTATAATGAGAATGGAGAAAATTAATTTCGGGATAGTGGAAAAAGTTTGTGTCACACCCGTATGGGTACATAGCGTGATTGTGTATGAATGTAAACAACAAAATAACTGTACTTGTAAAAACTAAAAGTTAGTCAAGTGTTAGAATTGGTCAAATTCTTTTGCTTTGTGCAAAACTAAAACGACAGTCTGAATGAAGCTTATCTCATATATCCACTTATCTGCAATGAGTCGTACCAAAATCTTCAGGGTATAATTTGTTTGATTTGTTTAAAGTAAACAAATGAAAAATTAAACTTTTTAACCGATCTATTCGGCAATGAGTTGTATATACTGCAATACTGCTATATATACTGTATATGTTTTTTCTATTTAAGCAAAAGTTTAACATTAATAACATGTTTAAGATTTAATTGCACTTCTAAATATGAAAAACTCATTCTTTTCATATAAAAATAAATATTAACATTTAAGTGAATCCAAATTTACAGTAATTGTTTCTTTATTTTGCAATTTAAAATATCGCTAGTACATAAACACAAAGTTTGTATTACAAGGAAATTTTGTAAAAATAAGTAACAAAAAAAAAATATGACAAAATAATTACTGTGTTTACATGTGTACAAATTTGTCCTCTAAATTAGTAATTACAAATTATAAATACCAATAAACATAACTTTTCAATTATTTTTTGAGTGCTAAAGGAAGCCATATAATGCGGAACTACTGTCATAGATAAGCCACCAGCAAGAAAACAAAAATTTATAATCACAGCCACCTTTCACATTACATTCATTAAAAACTATAAAAGTAACAAGTTGAATTGGTAATTTATTATAAGAATGGTACCATTAAAATTAATCTCTCGCGTTCGCCCAATTTCGCCAGTTTCTAACACCATAATTAAACTTTAAAATTGTTGAAAACTCAAATTTGCGGAAAACCTGCTTGTTACCTAAACGATATTCGCGAAGATGTGTGGAAATTGTTATCAATTATGATAACGACTTAACGACAAGCAAAAGACGTTAAACATAATCTTAATAACTTTCATAAACGCTTTATCCGCGCAGGCTAACAACTTTTCAACCGCTTAAGAAAATCGCAGCCAATTTAGAAAGAACTGCTGCCGCCGCTACCATCTCGCGGTACGCTCGTCAATTATGCGTTTCTGTAACAAAACCGTGTTTAATCAAAGCCTGGCACTCGGTTTGTATCGTCGTAATTGTAGTGCTAATTAGCGATAATGTGTCGGCGACGGAAAATTGCGACAACTACGATCTGTCTCTGTGATTTTTACTGTCTATGTTGCGGTTTGTATTTTCTTGTTTTAATGATACAAAAATAAATATTTGTACATATTTTCATCTGCTTGTTAACTTAAAAAATATTCTATAATTTGATGTAAATTTCTAGTAATTATTGCCGGTAATTGGTTTGACTTTGTTGTTTAAGTATGTTTTTTAAATTTGTAGTTGAGAAATAAAGTATTTTTATTCTAAAAAGATTGTTCGCTGTGTTTATTTTACAAAGGTATTGTAGATTTTATCAGAGATTATTAACAAGTATTAAATAAAAATTGTGTTTGCTAAGTTAAATTTATGCTTCATGTTATTAAGATTTAAGTATATAGCTAAGAGCAGAATGCTTTAATAAGTATAAGTATGAGTATAAGAACATATAAAGCAAGAAGTAATATTATTAAATTTTAGTTAAATAATACATTTTTTTGAAACACTGTTATACAAAATTAAAATTTTTTAGTGTGTGTAATAAGAAATTTTTTATCACAAATCTTTTTTTTTTCAAATAAGACATTAGAATTTTAAAATAAATTTATTGCCGAAATTTTATGACAACTTGTTGATAATATAAAATTTATTATTTATAAATTAATTCCAAAAATGTTGTCGGTTATTTTAATGTATGCGAATATAATAATATTTTGTTGTTTTTTTTTAACACAGAATATTTTTTTTTAATTTTATAAAAATGTAGAATTGTCATCAATTTTTTTAATCGTATATTTACTGACCACAGTGGAAAGAACATAAAGACTCATTTACAAGTTTGGTTTTAGTTTTATCTTTATATAGAAATACACATGAAAACAAATATAAATTGGCATAAAAATACATAATCTTACATAAGATTTTACAGAATACTCAGGCCCATTTATAGCAAAACATGGCAGTGTACTACTTCCTGTTAAATGTCATATTCAATAATATTTTTAAAAATTTAGTACGTATGAAAATTAATTAAAATTTACAACTATTATTTCTTAACGTCCGTCTTCATCAAGAAAACTGATGCAAATAACATTTACAGTAAATATCACAACATGCAAACAAGTTATTAAGTAATAAATAAGTAAATTTATAAAAATTTTATGATCCAGTTACTTATTTGTTACCTAGTAACTTGTTTCTATATTCTGTTATTTACTGTAAATGTCATTTGTATCAAATTTCCTAATGAAATCGTAAAAACGTCGATTATCAATAAATGTTAATACAGAACTTAAAACTGTTTTATTTTATTTTTTAGTATGTTAGAAATATGTTTATTAAAAATAATTTAAATTATTATTTGAATACACAGTTAGTAATCAATTTTCTAAATATAACCGCAGGAAAATTTCTCACAAATGTCACAATATAAAACTTGAATTTGATAAATGTTTGAGCCAAACTAACAATATCATCTTTCTAACTATATAAATCGGCAAATTCTTCTTAATCTTTCACACATTAAGCAGCTTTAAAAAGCGACAATAAGCGACTCTTCAATCAATAGCAAAAATGATTAACTATTCGCGATGTAACAAGAGTGCCTCTCTCTAAGTACACCGTGCACTTAAATAACTTAGTCAAACGACGTATCAACAGGCCCGCTTTGCACCGTAATTGATTGCAGTCGCTGATCGTTGAACAAAGCTAACGATAAATTTACGCGTTTTGCATCAAGATGGCGCGGTATTTATTATTTTTGTTTGTTTGTTGTTCGGTGTATGTATGTGTATGTGGAAGAGCGTATAGAGGGAATATAAGTAATGCCACGCAATTTGTTCAGCGAAATGATGAGTTTATTTGCTGCTATAAACACCGGCTGAAACGCTTTTACGGCCGCCGTCACCACACCACACCATCTATGTTGTCGGTTATTTGGGGTCACTTACCATCAGAGACAGTTAATAAATTCTATGCAATTTTTTACTTTTGAATTCAGTCAAAGCTGCTCTCTCTGTGGCTTGTTTTTGCGAAAGATAGGTTGAAATTCTCTTGAAATGTAAAATGAAGATTGAAATCATATTTTAATAACAAGAATTCATATAAGTACTATAATTTAAATTAATTTTATAATTTAAACAAAAGTGAGCAAATTGTTTTGTTAAATAATATATTTATTATATAAATACGCATTGCTTGATAATTATAGTCATTCATTACTCACGGCAATAATTTTTTTAAGTATTACTCAACGCCGGCCGGCATAGCCGAGCGGTTTAGGACGTGTGTCTGAAACCGCTCGTACCTGTGCGGGCCCGGGTTCGAATCCCGCTTGGGGCATGGATGTTTGTGTTGTCCTTGTTTCGTCTAAATACACTTTTAAAAGTGATATATATATATCTAGCATCTACTGGATTGATGGTCTTCGCTACCGAATCCATTTGTGTAAAAAAAAAAAAAAAAAGTATTACTCAACACTTTTTGACTAATCATAATTTTATAAATTTATAACAAAAATAATTTTGGAAATATCTGACAAATTAACGCTGTTATTTATCTACATACATATAAAAAACTTTCTTGTTATATTAAAAAAAGATGCAAATTTTTTACTAACTTTTTGAAGCAAATTTAATGGTATTAAATGATTTTTTTTTCAACCATTGTTTGTTACAACTCTATTCTTTATGAAAAGTAGAGAAAAATATTATTTCATATACTTTTAATTTCATAGACTTTTTTTTTGTTATAATCATACATGTAGTTTTTGAGTGAAATGTATATATGAAGTTGTATGTTTGGAAAGATTATTTTTTAAGCCTGTATGAGTAACGGTTATCACTTATTAAGATCTAGATATAATTGAGTCTTAATGGTTGCACATAATTTTTGAAAATTGTGTAAATATCTTTTTAAGAAATTGATAAATATAAACTGATTACTAAAATTTAATAATATTTTGAATTATATTAAAATATTTGAATAAAAACATTACAATCACTTATTAATTTACAAGCAAATTTAAACTAAAGGTATAATTTAAGAACTTTTACATTACCGAATTTGTCTAATTAAGTTATGAAGCAAACTACTGCTTGTTCAAGCAACAAAATATTTTTACTTTTAAGTAAACAAGTCACGAAAAACATAATGTACAATCAAGCCAATAACACTTCTTAAAATAACGAGTCGTTCATTAAAAATAAGAACCCTCCCTAGTCCAATTTGAAAACCTTAACGCGTTAACACACCTCTATGAGCTTTACCACAAGTTCCAAGTTCCACCCAGGCCGTGTTCTGATTCCATCTAAGAGGAACAAAGTTCCAAACACAAACGATCTCGCTAACGAGCCCCCGAACTTGTTCCGCCCCGCGATAATGTATGCTTATTCACCTGTGTGCGTGCCTAGTTACGAGGTACATTTCTTTCGGATTATTTCGGGCCACAGTTTTAATTACACGTAATTAAAAGATCCATTAACAGAGATGTCACATCAGCTCGGTGCGCGCTAAAATTAATTGGTCCCCCGATCGCAAGACAACATGGAGACCATTTTTGGGCACGCATGCGCGTATGTGGCCATTCCCTTGCGTCTTGTGTTAAGAGTCTCTTGGTTAATTAGACGAGTGGAGGACATATACACAGATGTTATCTCTCGGAGTGAAGACGATGCCAGTGCTGGTGACGTTATCACCTGCGAGTTGGTTGACACACCTGTACGTTCATTTGCTCGCTCGCTGAGTTACTTTGGTTGTGTTTGTTTGGCTTTATTGTACGAAATGGTGTCGTAGATTTTGGTTTGTTTTGTTTATTTATTTTACTCTTTGGTCATTTTAGTTGACTAGAAATTTAGTAAAAGTTGGTATATGTTAAGTACAGATTTTATAAATAAAATATTTTTACTTTACAAGCATACCAAAATATTTATATTACGTTAATATTATTGCTTATATAAAAAGAGGACATAATGTTATAATAGTACAATAATGTAACGTAATGTATAATAATGTTGCAATTATTGTACAAGTATTTACTTACTATATATATATATATATATATATATATATATATATATTATATACCACTAGCAGGTCAGCACCAAACATGACCGGCTCAGACAATGTATTTAATTTATGATGATAGAACATCAACAACCATATTAAAAATTAATAAGTTATAGTAAATGGACAATTGCATTTTCTATTAAATTTGAATTTGTCTATTGAAAATGTGTGAAGAAGTGCTAGAAATGCAATACACAGCGCCAGATTTGTCAAATTGCATATTTAATCAAGGAAATATTAATTTTCACAAATCAATTAATAAATATATATATATTTACTCACTGGTTGAATTAGGTTAGGTATGGTATGTATTTTTATTTTAGTTTTGTTTGGAACATTTGAAGAAAATATAGTGTATGTCAGTCGGAGTGGAGTGCTCTTTTTGTATTTCTCCCAGATTGTTTGGTTTCGGCTGCAAGTATTTCAGCTCAACAAAATAAATACTCTTCTTAATATAATATACCATAATTGAACTACTATGTTTTGTTAGTATTTATAGAATTAAAAATAGCAGATGAAGTATTTGAATTATTCTTTTAAAATCAATTTTATTAATTTTTTATTAAAACGTCACAATTTGTATAAAACAATTAATATATAAAACAAAATGTTACTAAATATAGTTTAATTCGCGAACAAAATGATTTGATGTAGGAAGAATTCAAATTAGAAAATGTTGTTACAAAAATTGGTAAAAGTAATTTAAGATGGTTTAGTTCATTTAGTGAACATTACATTAAAATAATATTTATGAGATTTGATGGTGTACGTCTGCATGGTTACCCGATGAGTAGATAGATAAGCATGATTAAGAATGTTATGTGTGAGCAAATGTTTCCAAGTGGTAAGAAAGAATATGTATGAGAGGTATAAAGCAAAAGTTGCTTTTCTGTATAGAAATATTTAGCGGAAGTAATTTCTGCTTGAGTGAAAAAAGTTTGTGCCACACCCTTATATAGATAATGTGATTACGTATGTATGTATGTCATTTTGTGAAATTTTACCTAACATTTTTTACAAAATATCATAGTAATAGAATTACGATAACTCAATAATTAAAGTAGCAAAAATGGCAACAGAAAATTACCGAGTATAAAATATTCACTAAAAATTACCGAAACGATATAATAAAACCAAAATAATTACGCTTCACTAATTCATAATAACTTTATCAAGTCAGGTGCATGAAATATTCATGATTAATAATCACAGGCGCACAAATTTAAATTATAAAATACAAATTTGCTTCCCGAAAATCATTCGTCATTAATCTGAGCCCGGCTATGAAACATTAAGAAATCCGCATCACGAATGAGAGAGGGCACTGCCTCGGCCATCAAAAGAGTGAAATTAAATTGTTACGGTTAAGAGGCAGATGGCGTGTGTACACAAACTTTTAATTGTGACGTCGTTAAGGGCCCGCGCGTTCGAGAAGGAATAAGATAGCGACGTCGTGCCGTAGTTGCATGAATGCCACCGTACAAAGAGCGGCAGCACTGTGCTCTATCAATCTACCTACCCCTTTCTGCAGAAACATTTTATGTTTTCATTGCGGAATATTTCTATTAATCTTTCAATGCGGTTAAAAGACGCTGCAAATAAATGATGATGTGGTTCTTTTATGGCAATTAATACAATCTTTAGATATTTACAAAGAGATAAATTTATGCTTTCGAAGCAAAACATCTATAAAATGAAATAAAAATAAATATTGTAAAAAAGTGGAAAATGATAACGCTATGTTCTATTGTGTATATTGTTTGTAAATCTAAAAAAATAAAAATAGTTTCTTTGTTTTATTTAAATTTAATAAATATTATAGTATTTTAGCAATAATTGCATGTATTTTTTAAATTTATTAATTTTTACAAAATAATGAATTTCGCTTTTGTTAACATTGTACAAAGTTAAAATTATGTGATTATTTGTATTATTATATAATCGGATAAACAGTGAAGCTAAAATAAATACATCCGCACGAACCAAGTACAGATTTATGATAAATCTATAAAGTTTTTAAGAATTTTCACATGTTTTTTTTTTAATGTTAGACACAGTACTGAATGCCATACAAATTCGAAAAGAGAAAGAAGTTGTAAAGTTTCAGATAACAAATATTTAATAAATCACAAAAATTATTTAAAATATATACAATATTTATTGTTTTTATTAAATTTTCAGTCATAAATATTATTTTAACTACACATTTTTATAATTATCTATTTTGATTAATTATTATTGCTATTACAAAAATATTATTTATGTAGTAGAAAACTTACTGTTTTTATTGAAAAATTTGTTTTTGAATATAATAAAATGGTTGTTAAAACTGATTTTAATGTTATAAATTAAAAGTAATAGTAGGTAATACTAAATACTGTATTTAAATATTTAGCAAATTAAAAATTCTACAAGTTATTATTTTAAGTTCATTATACGAGTAAACTAATTTACAAAAATGTAAAATTCTAAAAGCCAATATACTTCGAACTCAGGTTAAAGGTGAATAAGCTCAGTGATTGCTATATAGTTAAGACTAAGTTTAAAGTACATACATTATAATTTGTTTCAAAAAGCTATGTACGTGTACATAGACCAAATTTGGTAGTAGTACGTCTCGGGCAAGTAATTAAGTATAATTATCTTTTATTATATGAGATCTAATTAGATTTTTCCACGTTTGAAATGAGTTTTTAATAAAAAACAAGTGAACGTAACAGAAAGAGCACTAACACCAAAGCAATAATCAACTACTTTAATGAGAAATGTTGTTAAAGCATCGAAACAAAAACATTTTTAACCTCGAAAAATTCTTGTTCGAATGTGTTTCAGCCTAACAATTTACTGGGTGTATGTTAGAATCTAATTTAGAAGATGGAAGATAGACGAATTGGATGTGGTTGTCAGGCATGACATGAAGATGGAATACTGAATGGTTTAGAACTAATAATGTACATTGATTGTTATTTACCACAGATATTCCAGATCTAGAATAAAATTGTTTCAACCATGAAAATATCTTTTATGTTTAATTAAATAATTAATTACAGTATTTCTACTTAATTTAGTTTCAATCTTGTATCTATTAGGGTGTTCGTTAAAAAAAATTTTTTTAGTGACACCCCAAAATATCATAGGAAATAATTACAAAATGGATTTTACTGTGTCTCACGCATGATTTATGAAAAATATATTCGCGATTTTCTATTTTTGATCTTATTTAAGAATAAAACAATTTAATAGTTAAAACGCAGTATTTATAACTTAAATTATGTAGATTTTCTTTAGGGATAACGGCTGATCTCAGTGTAAATCATATCAAGTGAAAAAAAAAAATCTGAAAAAGTGTTAAAAACTCTTTTTGCATATTTTTATTTAAAAAAATTAAAAAGTTATCAATATTATCAAAGTTAATATTAATATAAAAAGTGTTGACCTTTTATATATCAATATAAGTATTTCACTTAAAAAAAAAAAGTTTGCTATTTATTCTATTATATTCTGCCATTTTACATATTTTATCTCAAAAAACGTTTTTTAACGATTTTTCAATTTTTTTTTTTTTTTCACTTATGATTCATCCTGAGAGCACGCGTTGCGTTTTTTAAAATGTTATCCCTAAAGAAAATATACATAATATAAGTAATAAATACTGTGTTTAAACTCTTATTTTGTTTAATTCTTAAATAAAGTCCAAAATAATCAAAAATCGCAAATTTGTTTTTTTACAAACCGTGCTTGACGCCGCGGTAAAACAAATTTTGTAATTATTTTCTATAATATATTATTATATATTACTCAGTATTTTTGAATTCTATCAAATACTTTCAAATTATTTTTACCATCAACCCCATCGATCCAAATCCTGACAAGTAAAATTATAAATAACCTAATGCCGTAACGAGCGATAGCAACGTTAAATAAGACCAATGTACCAAGTTCCCCTCTCCGATCATAAGACGCCATGTACAGCCCTAATGAGCGGGTAACTAAAATCACATTAGGCCATGGGCACTCGTTGCCTATACACACACACACACATACATACACATATACACAGACGGTGGCGCCGCTCTTACGTTAACGGCCGAGTTTCAATCTCCTTCGCGTCGCGCGTACAACATTGATGGATCGGTCGCCATTTTTCTTTCGGGGGGAGCCCAGGAAAACTTGCATCACACGGGATCGAGGAAGTTTTTAGATCGAAAATACGCGCAGCCCAGCGCAACGGGCCAGACGTTTTATAAATGTTAGCGTCGACTAAAAAGATTGTGTGTCTGCCGTTGCTTCAAGATTTTTTTTCTTTCCATTTTTTTTTTTTCGGTTTTGTTTTGGTGGGTTTTGCGCTTCAAGTGTTTTTGGCTTTTTAATTTAGGAAAATTGAAAATTGATGTTTCACGACGTGGACGAATTGGTTTTCGGATTTGTAGTTAATCTAAATTTAAATTAAATCTTAACAGTATTTTAATTATTTTACGCAGATGTAAATATTTCATTTTATTAAAAATTTACATTGAAGTTTACTGTGCCATCGTACTATGAATATTATTTCAAAATATATCGAAATTGCTGACAGCAGCTCAAAGTTCGACGCAATAAAAATGGTTAACAAACGTATACGTTTGTTACAATATTTGCTCACACAAAATACTCTTAATTAAATTAACCTATTTACTCATCGGACGCCTATATAAACGTACACTTTCAATATTATATTTTGTGTTTTTATTCAACATTATTAATAAACAATTTTAAGGCAAAATAATTTAGGAATAAATAAACAAAAACTTGCAAATATTTTATTAATCTAACCCAATCTAATCTACTATTGATCACCATATTCTAGTATAGGAAATTCTATACGTGGAAACTTATATTTTAATTTTTAAAACAATGTACAAGACGTAAATTATGTATAATTATATACTGGAGAGATTTAATATTAATTCGTTACACGAACGCAGAATCAAAATATCTATTAGTGTTTTATACAATTTAATTAATAATAAACAAGGTTGTCCAGACTTATTACATAAAATACTATTCTGTGAACCTCTCATAAAATCAAGATCTATCTTAACTTTTCATACCAATTTTTGTAAATCTAACATATTTCAACGATCACTTTTGCGTACATAATATGTAAAAATTATGATAAATTTGCCAATAAAAATTATTTATTTTACCATTCTACTAGAATTATATTGAATTCTGTTATTAATAAAAAAATTTATAAAAATTATTTATTTTACCATTCTATTAGAATTATATTGAATTCTGTTATAATTTAGATTCTGTTTTTTTATTATAAATATGTTGTATTATGTTTTTTGCATTATGCTTAGTATGTTTTGTTATTTAAAATTTTGTTTATGTTTACTTACTATTTTGCTTATGTATATTTCTATATTTATAATTGCATTTATCCTGTACTTGGTTTCACCGTTAATAAATAAATAAATAATAATTTATTTGTATGTGGTACCAGAATATAAAATTTTATTTGTAGCCGATTATTATTAATAATAAATATTTTTAATATTAATTACAGCAATTTAATACATACTTATGTTAAATATCATTAAATAAATCAAAAAATAAATATTTTTGTAACGAAATTTCATAATAATTAAAATATTTCAAAACTGAAATATTTTTACATATTGTGCTAAATATATTTTAAAACTGTATATACATACATCATTTACATAAATTCTTTTATAAATTGCATTTAAAATATTTATAGAATTATATCATTTATTTCAGTGATAAATTACATTACTAGATTTAAAAATATATTTTTCAAAAGAATTTGAGTAAATATGATTTTGTATTTATAAATAAAATATGTGATCGAATATAATTTATATAACACGACATTTAGTTAATTAAAAATTTAAACTATTTTCCATTATAACATGAATATGTGGCAGCTGCTATTTATTATCGAAAAAAAAGGTGTTCTTTCTCGAAGTCGTTACACATTTGAAGAAACTTTTACATTAGTGTGAACACGAATAGCATTTAGACTATCAAAATAAAAAGTTTGTCTTTTATTTTATTTATGTGTCCATATGACTTAAGTTACTGCAATTAAATTACTTAAACGAATTTTATAATGCATATTTAATTAATCAGAAACTAAATTTTTCATCGATTGTTTTAATGTTTAATATTTTACTTTTTATTCTGTAGAAAAAAAAACTTTAAATATACGTCTTAAATAAATTAAAGTACACAGTAGTATCGCATTAAAATCGACGTTTTGACGTACTTTACGTACATCATCATCAGGAAAAATGATACAAATCACATGTACAATAAATAAATAGAACCAGACGAGTCGAGTTGTCACCCGTGATAGCCAGGTAAAGATTTTTCGTAACCGGGTTGTCTTCCGGGCATGTCCGAGTTGTCTCCCAAGATTTAAAATCGGTGTTTATCATTTGCGCTTTATCTATATATCATTTGCGTCAATAGTGGTATATCATTTGCACCACCAAACTCTATCATCTACGCCACAGTTAGCTTAGGGTAGGTTATGTTAAGATTTAAGGTTTAGTTATGTTATTATTCAATATAGACGCTTACCTCATCGGCGCAAATGACGACTGGCGCAAATGATTGGCTAGGTTAGGTTAGATTACCTGTAAATCTTGGGAGACCATGCGCGGGAGACAACTCGTCTCAGATACAATTTCAAATTTTGGGAGACAAATCGGCCCTGTCCAATAGGACATAGAAACAATTTACTAGGTACCAAAACAAATAGTTAGATTATAAAATTTATAAATTATTAATTAAAAAAAGCCAAATTTTAATTGAATCAGTGTCCTTACACTGTTTGATGATATCTTTTTCTTTAAAAATTTCTATTGCTTCTCTTATCAATTTACTATTCATATAATTATGTAAAATTCGAAAATACTAAAATATTTGCAATAGTTAAATTATTTATGGCAAAGATTTTAATTAATCATTTATAAAATAGATAACATATTGAAAATTAGTAACAATTATTTTTGTCCAAAACTTAAATAATAACAAATTCTTTGATCTCTTTGACATTAATAACAAAAGGGTCATTTAAAAATACATTATTATTTTCAAAGTTTTTTTTTTTTGTATTTGATAATCAAATTTATTTCGTGTATTATAATCGCATAACTTTATTATTAAAATATATTATAAACAAACTCAATTTTACGGTAAATTAATTTTAAAATTTCCATACTAATTTTATTATTGTTTCAAATTTAGATTACGAACGGAAACAATTTATAACTAGAAAAATGCTAAAGATAATATAGAACAAAATTATGATAAATGTATTTTTCCCGGAATATTTTTTTTGTCTAAGATTAATTTGAGATTAACTAAATATATTCTAATGCCATTAATATTAAAATTTAAAAAAATCTTACATCGCAAATTTATAAATATGAATAAATGTGCAGAAAGATAAAAATGTGGTTCTACCACTTTGTATATAAGATAGCATCATATTTTTTTGTTGATACAGTTTAAAAACTTATAAATATTAAATATGCCATTTATAAAAACATAACATATGTGCATATAATTATAAAATATTTTTTTGATGAATAATGTTGGTACTACTTGAACTATTTTATTTTATTGTAAATTTTATGATTTTATTACTTTTTTTTTAACATTTTACAATATACTAACAGATTTTTTTTTGCAGGGTTATGAAGCAAAATTGGTCGTATAAAAATGGTAAGTAAAAAACATATTTAAGATTATATTTTAATATATTTCATTTCATGCAATACATAATTGTTCACAACAATATCGGAACTTTAAAATAATTAATACATTAATTTATATTTAATATTTAAAGTTGAAATATTAAATGATAAAATTTCATCTTTTAACGGGAATTGAACTCGCAATCTCTCGATCTCCGGTTGAGCACTTTGCACGTTAGATCACAGTTGACTACGCCAATTTTTAGAATTAATTTCATTTAAGCTAGTTGTTAATTAGTTGTCAATTAATCAATCAAACTATACAGTTTTATTGGTAATTTGAAGATTCTCATTGATTGATCAGTTAACAATTAAATTACGTTGTTAGGCTGACTTAATATTTATGAAAGAAATTCTTATTTCGTATTGTCAGAAACAATAATAATACTTAAATAATAAGTAATAGACGGAAGTCAGTCAGTTAAATATTTTTATTATCTTCTATGCCAACGTTTCGGCAATCGTTATTGCCTTCTTCAGGGCTCTGCAATAGATACAAAAATGTATACATAATATATTATTACATATGAATGTATTTTTATATACACATATTTGTATCTATTGTAAAGCCCTGTAGAAGGCATTGGTGATTGTCGAAACGTTGGCATAGAAGATAATAAAAATATTGAACTGACTGAATTCCCTCAACTATTTTCCAATTTAATAAACAATAATGTTATTTAAGATTATTTGGTTATCTAAAGTGAGTTACCTAAATAACATAAATAATAAAGCTATTACAAATGTAAATTGAAAATTTTTGCCAACATTTTGAATATCTTGATAATTATTATTATGTAAGTAAGTATTTAATGTAATATATACATATGCTTTAAAATTTTATATTTTATCATGACGAAATATTTGAAGATACAAAGATAATCGCAAAACCCAATAATATTAATAACAGAGTAATGGAAGAGTTTTATGAATAAAAACGTCGAATTTTAATAAAATTCATAGCAATCTAAAGTTTTTAAATTTTATGAAAAAATTACTATTTGTATAAAATTTTAGGAAAAACACATTTATATCTGTCATATTTCTACAAATATATTTGCACAAATACGTCACACATTTGCTTTATTATTTCATCCCGACTATCATTTGTTTATTAGTGTCTGTATGAAATCCCTGTACAGAGTGCCACAGCCGCCTTATCCGAAAGCAATAATTTTCAATGACATTAGAGCTGGAACTGTGTGGAGCCCTGTGTATAAGGCATGCGTGTATCGGGCCTGTGGTATGCGTGTATATTGCGTATGTGTGTGTGAGTATGTGTGTGTGGTGTTTCGAATGTCGCATGCTTTCTGAAGAAAAATAGAAGTGATTTGTTATTGTCAGTGACGGAGCTCGACGTAAACGTTCATGCCAGAAAATGAAAGTCTAACTGATAAACGACCCCGGGTTGGTTCTCTTACTGAACGTTAACGTTAGCGTTGCGCTGTGCTGTGTTGTGGAAGTTTTGCATAAATAAATATTGTACGTATATAGTTATTCGGTTATATTCTATCTCCCTCTGCTGGCTTTTTTTATTTCGCTCCAAAGCTCTAAGTAAACACACACACACACACACGCACATATACATATTAACAGATTATCGTTGCCTTGTACGGTTACGAGATGCATTTAAATAAGTTGTATCGCCGCTACACGAATGAATGCATATTTATAAATGATTAGTGTAGGTTGCAGATTGCGATATGAAATCTATTTAGAAATATGTCATACCTATGGTTTGAACTTTACTTGCAACTATAATCCACTTTTAGTATTTAAAATATTTTATATTAATTACTGTTATAGTTAAATTCTTGTTTGAAATAGTGGAACAAACTTTAAAAATATTGAACTGTGTGTAATAATTTATGATATTTATTGCTTTTAATTTAAGAAAAAGTTAATTATGTAGTGTACATTTTATAACTTGCAACTTTAAAAATATCTCAATATTAACATAGTAAAAAATTATTTTATAATTTATAAAATAAATTACAAATAATATTGAAAACAAATTTTATATACAGTAGTTTTTAAACCGACATTTTTTATTGTCATTAATAAAATACAATATGTTGTATCCACCATAACATTTCAGAGAACTCCAACCCCATTGAAAAAAAAATGCACACCCACAATTGCCATTACGATCTATCTTAAACCAACCACATCCTAAATTCACATCATTAATCATTTTTGTTCATGTTCAGTCAACTCACGTCATACCTGACTTATTCTACTTCTCCCAACTTCATTGTCAGCGTCAATACAAAGAAAAACAAAAAAGTCAAAAATCCATAACAAAACGCCATTCATCTTTTTCAACTTCTACCCGAAAACTCAAAGTCAAACTTATAATATTTCGCTCGGGTTAATAATGGCCATTACACTGTTTTGTTACGATCAGTGCTTTCCAACTTTTTTTCTTTGGCAACGTAACACATTGACAGTGCGTTTAAAATTAATTTGAATTAAAAGTAATTTAAAGGAATGAATACAAAACTAATAATATTTATTTTTGGAAATTTCTGTGTGTTTAATTTTTGAGATTAAATTGTTTTGTTTTAACTTTGCGGATTTGTATGGGCTTAAGCCTTTGTAAACCTTGAGTTTAATTTCGTTAATTGAGGAATTGAGGATTTATTTGTGAAATTTATTAATTTGTATATATATATATATATATATATATATATTAGGGTTGCTGGCTTTTTAAAAACACAAAATAGAACAGTACGGACAGATAAAATTGTCATATAATAATTTGTATTATATTTGTATATATTATATTAGTAGATTATAATATTATTGCCAGTCAGGTATGTCTGCAAATTTCTAAAAATTATTGTTAATAAAAACAATTTATTAAAAAAAATTGGTTCATGTGTAATTGGAAATATTTAACAGCGTAAAATCAAATTTAATAAATCATTTTAATGTACAGGTACACTAAATGTACACTAAATGTAGTAGGTACACTAAAATAATTGCATAGATTTAACATTTTTAATTTTTATGTTTTTAGCATGTGAATATAGGACTTTTTAGCCTAAATATAGATTGTAGATTATGTTCTTGCAATTGTAAGACTGTTCTACCGAAAATGAGGCGCCTAATAACTTTATTATGCATAATATATTATTGACAATTCTCTACTGCAGGGTTAAAGTTACAAAAAATGTAATACCTTTGTAAAAACAATAAATTGAATCAAGAATGGAACATATAACAAGTTTACCTTTAATAAACATACTTATATTTCTTTATAATCTAATTAAAATAATGTTTACTATTATTTAAAACGTATAAATTTGGCGACATATTATTAAACATCGTGATCACATAGTGCTGTGTTCCTGTTACACCGATTGGAAAGCACTGTGTACAACCGTAATGGTCTCCGTATCGCAGCGTGCTTTGTGCGTAGTACGTATCGAGAAGCGATTAGCCGTACGTACGCGTCGCGCTGTTGGACGGTGTAAATGATGCGGTGCCCCGCCCAGTGCTCATTAGCGCAGCGGCTGCTGCGTGCTGGGGCCTAGGTGAAGTGCGGGCAACGGAGGCGCCCGGAGACGTGCAGATTTAAAAACCAATCCGTGTGAGTGGTTGCGCTGCTGCACGGCGCCGGACCGAACCGAACCGAACCGGACCCGGTCAACCGGGTCGGCGTGCTGATACCGGACGTAATTAGGGCCTTTTTTTCGTTTCGTGCTTCTGAAGGATTTTTTAGTCCGTTCGGCTGAAGAGGTATTGATGATTGCTGATAGTGACGTGGAATAGATTGATGAAAGGGGACTTGATTAGTTTTGGGAAATTAAGCACTAGAAACGGAACATTAATAATATACCAAGTGATTCAAAAATCATTGTTCGTTTATTGTTTTGTTCTCATTTTGTTTTTGTTATTTTATAAAAGCAAATTCGATAAATGATAGAAAATATGAAATGGTTTTTGACCAGAATGAACAAAACCACTTAAAACATGTGTATTATTTAAATAAAGAAAGAGAAAAAATAATTATTGTATTTACTATATTTTTGTTAAATTTGTTATATTGAAATAAAAATTATACACATTGTAATAAAATGATGTAAAATATACATAGGTACAATTATTATATGAATATAATTTTTCAGAAAAATTGTAATATTATATCAATTATCATAATAAGAATTACAAAATGCAAAATAGTTATGTAAAATTACATAAATTGATATTACATTAACTTAGTAAGAAATCTTTTAGAACTCATTATATTAAAATAAAATGGCTTTAGGTTGAAGTTCTGTATTAATAAATATTTATACAGAACTATAACCTAAAGCCGTTTTATTTTATATTATATTTTTTTTTTCAGGTATATATAAAATTAGAGAAAATATAAAATACTTAAAAAACAATAAACAAATAATAAGTACACTAACAAAATGAAGCATTTTATATTCATTATTATATAACAATTTTATTATTATTTAATTTTTATACTAAAATGTTATTTAATTGGATACAACGAATTTTTATAAATATTTTTTGGAAAAATACAAAGCTATATAATAGTTTTAATTTTAATAATTTATAATTTTTCTATTTAATCGTTTTTATATCTATAATTTATGAAATAAAAATAAAAATTCATTTACGCTGTATAAATATGAGCTATTCTAAATAAATTTGTACAGAAACTGGTCATATAATATTCAAAATAGTTTTATAATAGTTCACAATTCAAATAATATTAGATATAAAATCTGAAACTTTGTATATATTTGTAGTATGTATTAAAAAAAATCGACATGATAAAATTAATTTGTGTTTTCTTATGAAATTATAATAATAAAATTATTAAAGAAATAAAAAAAGTGTTATATTATTATAATTAAATAAAATACAACTAGCAAAATAAAAAATATGTAAATTTAAAAATTTCTCAATTACAATAATGTATCCACTGCTTGATAATTTATAAATACAATTTCGTAAAATGTAATAACTAAAACTAAAAAAAAAATATATCTCTATATCACTTACTTGATTAACACGCAACGACCATTTCTTTTCTTGAAGCATTAACTTAATAACTCGGTAATTCTCTGCCTTACGACAAAAACATGGCCAGTCATTATTAACTTTTCTCTTAACTATAATCAATATTGAAAATAGATCAATTAGTAATTTAGGTTGATTTTATACTTAAAGTTGTAAACTCAATATAATTTCAATTAAAGATATTTAAAGTTGGCTTTTTATGTTTGTATAGAACAACAAAACAATATTTATAACTTTGACAATTGATTAGATATTGTTTTGAAATACAATTAGTCTCAAAGTGTCTCAGTTATGTTTTAGAACGCTTAGGATTGTAAAGGATTTTCTTTTAAAATAAATTGGCTATATATTGATATTGTGTACTTGGATAGGAGTTGCAGAATGACAAATGAGCAAAATAAGTATCGAATTGTAACCAAATTTAAGAAACTCTCATCTCTTGATCTAAAGTCAAACTGCACCAAAAACTAGTTTATTAAAACATTTTTTAGAACTCATTGTTTCGATAAAACTGAACCTTATCTTCAACAGGTTAAAATAAATTTTTATTAAAATAAGTACACAGTTTGTTCAAAATTTCAAAATAATTGAAAATTATAAGGTATTTTAATTTCATAAAATTTTAGTAAACGTTTTTAACAAGTTTAATCTTATATATATATATTTATTTGCCCACATGAAAAATGTTTTGTACAACCGAGCCTCAACATATCAAAAAAAAATCTCCGTTTTCCAATACATCAATTTTAATCAACTTATAAATATATAAGTTAGTTTTTTTGAATTAAAATTATTTTTATATTTTGTTTTGCAATATAATCTTCGATATAAGTATAGTTTTGAGTAAATGCGTAGTTTTCTCAATATTGATAGAGAACATATCTAGCGTCCCCGGACATATAGACGTCGGTCGGTCATATCATCATATTTCGTGGCAAGCGGGGCGCAGAGTAAAAACTTGGAAACGAACAATGAAACATTGCTGGCCCATCACTAACGACATGTTCGCGTGATGAGCGCAAACCAAACGCGTAGTTTCCGAATTTTGTAGAATAGCTTCGGTTTTAGAAATAATTGCCGGCCCTAAATGCTCTGACCTCTCTTCCCCACTCGCCGCTTCCCAGAGCCGCTAACGTTTCCAAATGATGATATGGCCATATGAATTTTTCGGTTGTTGTTTATAAATGTACTTTTTTTTTCGTGTATTTTTCCGTGTTTCTTTGTTAGTTTTTTTTTTGTATTCAGGTATTACAGTCTAATTGGTGGAAATGTAATCAGTAGCTCAGAGACACAGGGGCATTAATTGTAGCTGCAGGTAAAAGATACGGAAAGAATTTTAGTAACGTGTTGCTATTACTGGAGTATTTAGACGATTTTATGAAAATAAACATTGCCGTAGGGATCTAGTTATATCTAGGTTTATGTTATAAAATATATGTTATAAAGAATAAATGGCATTGAAAATAATGTTTGTTTGTTTTTTGTAATTTAAACATGTGCTTATGTGTATAATTATTTAAAAATTTAATATAACATTTAGATCTCTGAATTATAATGCGAGTCATTAACAATTTACACTTGTTAAGTATTTTTTGTTTTATTAAAATTTTGTATAATATAACTAAATAAAAAACAAAATAAATGTAAATAACATAGCAAAAATTCTTACAGAACTCATTATATTGAAATAAAACGGCTTTAGATTGTAGTTCTGTATTAATATTTATTAAAAATCGACGTTTAGACATACTCAATGTAAAAATGATAAAGATGTATGTTGAGGACGTCAAAACATCGTTTTTCCATAAAAATGTGCTTCTGTAATTAAAAAGAAAGTAAAATATTTATATTTAATTACAGTTTGAATACGTTGTTTACAGTAAAAATATTTTTAAATTATATTTTCAAGTTGATTCAATAAAATGAAATATTATTCATACTGTCATCGCTTAATATTTTAAATGATATAATTTCCATTTAAATAAATTGTTAGTTGAATATAAAATAAATAGCCAAAATAATGTGTATCAAAATGATGATTTGATAATTTTATACTCTCATTTGTATAGCATTCATTCAGAGAAGCATTTAGCAAGTGTTTTGTATTAAATGATTCACAATTTAATAAACTGCCTAACACTTAAACATAATATGGCCAATTTGTTAAATCGTTGCTACTAATGTTTTAAACACAGAATGTAACATTTTCATATACAGGAAAAAAAAAACGTTACTCATTTTTATATATGTTCATCTATTTTGATTGTAACTTTAAAGCGATTTATTTCTATGTATAATTCTAATATGTGTAAAATGAATACAACACAAGTTCAATATAATAAATATTATTTTCTATAGTAAGTTCCATTATTATTTAAATATATTTATTTTATTTAAATCAGAAATATGATACATGTACGATTTTATTTACATATAAATATTTTAGATAAATTGTTCAAATACATACTTCTTTTATAAATTATTTATGATTTTATTGAAAATAAATAAATAATTTTAATTTGCACATCATGAGTTTTTCAAAAATTTAAAGCTGGTTATTTTAATTTATGATAAACTTTAAATGTTTCAATACCCAATAATATTAACAGTAGATTGATAAGAGAAGTAATAGAAATTAATTTTCTATTTATTGTTATTTAATTTTTAATTATTTTACATTCTAAAATATTTTGTTTTATATTGTTACATATTCAAATTAGTAGATAAAATTTTTTATATTTGAGTGTATTTGCGACCTTGGACACGCCCACTCGGAGACTTTGTTCACTTAGAAGCACCATATCTACATCTTATTTTATTTCTGCCACTGTATACTATTAAGTAAAAGAAAAAAATTTAATAAAAGTATTAAAATTTTATTTAAGATATTAACGGGGAAAGAATACTACTACATGACAAATAACCTAAAGAGCTAAAAATTTATCTACGCATTCGCTTGTCGTTGAAGGCGTTCCTAGCGAAGCAGAAAATGTATAAATACGTTAGTAATTTATCACAAATTCACACATTTTCGTTTCTCTTTGTTGTGCGTTGCTGCTGTATGTGTTTCGTTTTTTCATATAAAGTATGAGACAGAACCGAGAAACAGTTCTTCACCGAAAAATATTAATGATCTTGTCCATTTCGGGCATCACGGGTATCATCAAGATAACAAATTAGTGTACATAACAGCAGCCTAATGGCAACATCTTCATTGTACTCCGCTTTTTTTTTTCCTCTTCTTCCATCTTTATCCCTTCTGCTATCCCACCATTTCTATCATTTGTAAAACGTAAACATTACAGCCCAACACAAAAAATATATATCGGGAAAACTCTGTAGCCTGGCGGGTTCGATTCTTTTCAAACTGGGTTAGAACTCATAGCCGTGATTGGCAAGCTGAGATTCTGATGAGAACCAACAGAGATCTTTATTATCTTATATCGTATCGGTGATTTTTTATCTCACGATTTGGTACCGCTGCTTCTGTTGGTTGGAATCTAAGACTCCTATGGTTTTTGTAATGGCTGGAAAAATGATATCATTTCAATTTTGATTTGGTTTTATTGTGACACAATTCCAATGATCTTTGTACAACGCTTCATGTGGTCAATTGAAAAACGACGGGTTAGCTAATTTATTTCGGTGATGAAGATTTGAATTAGATTTTCTAACGCGTGATCTATATATTTATCAATACAATTGTACTATTTGTTATCTATAATTTTGGTTGTTTATTATTTGAAAATTGATTCTGGTATTTCAATATAACAATATTTAATTTAACAAAATGTATACATCACTGTATAGAACAAGATATGATATGACTATTGTTTATTGAAATCTTACAAAAAATTAATTATTTTAGTCTCATGTTTCTATAAATCTACAAATAAATTAATTTATGCAAAAATATATACAGAATACAGTGATTAATTTAATAGAAATTAAAGTGAAACAAATGATATGTAAAAATCAATTATATATTTACATTTCTAAGTAGCAAACAAATTAATTTAAAAATAAACATTAAAACAAGCAAATTGATAATTTCCTTTGCTATCTACATATTCAATAACATTCATTAATTATTTTCTATTCAACATTAGTTTGTAAATGTAAAACTTAACAAGACACGATTTGTAAATAAAATGTATTTATTTATACTTGTCAATCATGTACTTTGAAAGATTTTA
The DNA here is from genome assembly GCA_963966155.1 of Clivina fossor. Taxonomy (NCBI): domain Eukaryota; kingdom Metazoa; phylum Arthropoda; class Insecta; order Coleoptera; family Carabidae; genus Clivina; species Clivina fossor. Next base: position 6,822,202 of record OZ014564.1, on the reverse strand, counting down.
TACATACACTTACCTGCAATATTATGCAATAAAATTTAAAAGAATTATGTTGTAACTCTATGTTTCATTATAATTACGTTATACAAATTATCAAATGTTAGTCAATATCAATTGTTTCATTTTGTTAGTGCGGTTTATTTGAATATATAATTTAATAGTTTATTGTATATTTGAATGTTGTACTAGCTCTAGAATTTATGTGATTGAGGGATTACTGTGTTTATATTTGCAAAATATGTTTTGTTTAAATTTTCACAATATATTTTATTTAATAATTTCTATATATGTAAAAAGATACTGACATTTCACAAGCATTATTCCAAGAGAAAAAATATTTCTTTAAATTCTAATCAATTAACTGTCACCGGACGAAAAGAAACAAATCAACAAAACAAGACAAAGATAAAAAAATATACAAATACCAATCAGTGATAAATGTCGGGTCGTAAACGAACCAATGCAAGAGATATAAACGTAGGAATAAATCAACGACGGGATAAAGTTATATAAATAAAAAACGCAGCACAGTGGATAGTGAAAAAAATAAATGATAACTAGATGCTGTAGCATCGGCCGAATGTGTGTGTATGTGTGTTTTAGTTTATTATGCGAAAATGTGTTTATAATTGCTTTTTGAATGGTACGAGTTCTTAATTTTTATCAATTATATTAATGAGTTGTGGCCGGATGAATTTGAACAACGCTGAAAGATGTTAGACCCGTGCTTAAATGTATTTGTGAAAATATGTTGGTGTTTGTATTTGAATCTAATTTAAAAAAGTATTCATTTATTTTGTCGTATGCGTGACTTAGAAGATTAATTTTTTTTTTATTTCGGTTACTTAATTTAATTTTTTTAGATTATTCTTAAATAATTTATGGTTTGACTTGATTTAACAAGACTGGTTTGTAGAATTTATTTTTATTATAGGAAGTACAATTAACAAAACAAATTTTTATAAAATAAAAGAAAACAATTTAATATAGTAGGTTCTTTAAATAGATTATATTGAATTGAACACTTTTTAATATTATTTTTATTTAGGATTTTAATTTAAGAAGGATGCCATAATTATTAAATAAGTATATACATAATTATTTTTAATCATTTGACGTACCGAAATTTTTACAGATAAGAACGAATTAAGCTTATAATAACACGACTCAATTGTTTTAGTGTGATGTTCGTCTGTGAATTTGTAGACGTGTAGATCAAATTTCGTATTTTAGCATCGGGGTGAATATCTTAATTTGATCAACTTTTGGTAAAGATCTGCCCACCAGAAGTGATAATTTACTAATGTCACTTTTATGTGTTCTACGAATATTTCAAAAAAAAAAAAATTTTAACGGAAGTTGATAAACAAGTTATAACTAATAACTTTTATTTTGAAAATTTTTTAATACAAATAATTTTTTTTATAATTATTCATATTTCTATAATAAATATAATTCTGTCAATATGTGACATATTTATGTCAGAACAGTTTTAATGTAGGTTACCATGATTACAGTTTTTACAAATTTTTCATTTCCATCAATTTATAAATACAATGACTGTCGGTTCTGTGGTGACCACAGCAGATTTTTAAAATTTTAAAATGTTTAAAAACAAACTTTTGATTCAAACAGACGGGATAGTGAAAAGAGTTTGTAAATGTATTATTCAACAAGAGTAGGAAAATAAAATGCTTAAATATAATGAAATAATAAGGAAATTATTTTCTTTTTGTATTATGAATTTGTAATTCGGAATCATAAACATTATATTTTTAAACATATTTTATATTATAAGCTATTTTAATTACTTTTAATTGAATCAGTAAGATTTAAAATAAATAAATAAATAAACAATTCGAGATTAGTTTTTCTATGCGTGATATAAAATGAGAAAAACTCTAACGATGACTGATTTTTTAATTTCCCGTTGTGAGTACTTACGCGTGTGTGTTAATTGCACTTATTCGTGACGAAATTATTGCATTTATATTCGGTAGATTTCGATGAATAATTATAGCAGACTGCTGTAAATATGTTACAAGTTAATCTTAATTTGTACACTAATCTGAGAAGTTTTCTTTCTTCATTTACGCTAACTGAACCGTGTTTTCTTGATTAAGAAAATTTTTTGTTTTACTGTTCTGATATAAATCAACGTATATTTATGTGTAGATTATGTGTGTTTATTTTTAGATTTCTTACAATTTAAGTATTATTATCGTATCGACTGTTTTGGTATATACCAGTAATTTTATTAATGTGTAAACATATATTTATATATGTGTGTGAGATATTTAATTGAATAATTATTTTATAGATTGGTGTATGAATAGTTTGAAATTGATAAAAATGTTGCTGAAAAGTTGGTGTTAGTTAAGATGGTTCGGTATAATCATAAGTGTAGATAAAGGAAAAGTTGTTTGTTTAGAGGAAACTAATTTCTACATAAATGTTTGTGCCACAATGTTTTGGGTACATGGCATGATTGTGTATATATGTATGTATTTCATTAAATTACAAATAAAAAAATTAAATTATTAAAATATTTTAATATAAGGTTATCTTATGTTTAATACAAAACAAATTATTAATTTATAGACAACTCTAGGCAACTTCTGACCAGCATATAATTTTTATCAGATCTGCAAATACTGATTTTTTTTTTACAATTACTACTAACTGTTATTTTTTGCCCGTTAGCTCGATAATTATAAAAAGTTTACTGTATATGAAGGTAATTTTATATAAAAATTTCATGTTACGTAAATTATTACAGTAGAATTACAAAATGTTGTTATTTTACTTTAAAAAAAATGTGTAAAATTACATAAATTTAAGTTACATTGTTACAGTGTTTCTCAACCCTGATCAATATGACAAATATTTTTTAGTACAAATAAAAATAAATTATGAATAAGTATTGCGAATATGAAAGATTAGTTAACTATAAAATTAAAAATTAATATTTTGTTAAAATAACCATATAGTAAATTCCGCAATACTCATTAGTGTATTCTATAGTCTGAAATCTAATCAATCTTTCGTGAAGTCATGTCAAAGTCAGCAACAAACACAAAACTCGTCGAAAAGTTTCCATCAGTGCAAGCCGTCACCATCTTGCTAGCTAGCCGCCGACGTGTCTGCGTCGTTCTGAGGTCGACGTTGGCGGTATAGCCCGGGAGCGGACGTAATCCCACGCGATCAGACGCAAGCAGATTCGACCTTAATGAGCTCGGGTGCAATGATAAATCGACGCGGCGTCGGTACGCGTCTCCATCTCGGCCGCGGCCATTTCTCAGACGCCCGCTGCCTCGAATACGGCTACCGGTGCTCTCTCGGCCCCCAGCTCGACGACGAAGGTATTATAAATCCATTAGCCCGATGCACGGGATCATCGCCGCGGCGCGCTGATGAGCTGGAGGACAGCCCTAGCGGTTGGAGAACATATTGATAAGGGTTGTTGCAATATGTATAGTTTTAAGGGTGTGGTTCTGCATCTATGTGCGTATGCTACAAATTGAGTTATTTTATCAATTTATTATTATTTTATCAAACTAAGAAAATTTTCTAACGCATGTTGTATAATAGCAGATTTATCTTAATGGGTTAGTTAGTTAGAATATTCTATCAATGTAGTAGAAACATAAAACGTCAATACGTAAAAGCCATCCATATAAATCTGCTATTGCAAAACATGCGTTAAAAATTTGTATGATTTATATTTCGAAGATACTATATTAATTGCAAGACCCAAGAATATTAATAGTAGATTGATAAGAAAAGCAATAGAAATTTATAAAGAAAAATATAACATTAGTAAGTGTGAGCTAATGTTACTGATTTAAATTTGGCTTCCATTATTTAATAATTTATAAATTTTATAATCTACTTATTTATTTTGTTACCTAGTAACTTGTTTCTATATTCTGTTTTTTTCTTATTCTATTTGACGTACGTATCGATTTTTAATTAAAGTTAATGCAAAACTAAATCCTAAAGTCTACTTATTTTAATGTAATGAGTTCTGAAAGATTTTTTACTATGTTAATATATTATAGTATATTTTTTTAGAATTATGCCAATTAAAATAAATGCTTTTTAATTATAACGCAACATTATAACAGTTTCTAAATACTCTGACACATACGTACTTGAACCGAATTATTTTTCAATTATAAAAAATCAGTGTACACTTAATTACATTGAATAGCAATTATAATTTCATAGAAGGCAATTTTTTTGCAATTAGTCAATTGCTAATTACTGTTTTAAAAAATTAGCTGTCGCTGGCAGACAAATTTTTGTAACAGCAAGTTAACCTTATATCAACATTTTTTTTCTCACCTGCAAAATGTTTATTCATTCATTGTACAGTGTGAATGTTGTATGTATGTTATTATTTTAACAGGAAACATATAAATAACGTTTGGTGTACGTTTGTTTTAGTAACTTTGAAATATTTGATCTTATTTGTAAGTGTCGAGAATTGTCGCCCACGTTTTGGTATAGGTTTGCACATTAATACAGTTTATTATAGAAAACACACGGAATAAGTTTTTGTTTTTAATTATGAATAAATTTATGAGATTCAGATTTATGATATCTGAATTGAAAGAAACAAGTTCATCATTATTGAGTTCTTTAAAACTGTGTTTTAGTCTGTACTTTGAATCAGAATATATGATGATATCCGTAAAGTATATTGAAACATAGATTTTTAAATAAAATATATACAGAACTTAATCCAGAAGCTTTTTCATTTTTAATAATTATTTTTGCAACAACCAAATAAATTGATACATTTATTTATTTAAATATATAAAACTTTCTACTACTCTAATAATCAAATTTCATGTCTGCAGTTAGTTTAAATTTTAATATGTTTTTTAACAGCAACATATTAAAATAAATTTTACATAATAGAATGTGGGTTGATGTCACATGTGTCAAAATCGATAGCATGCGATAATGCAGGAAACTAATTTGCCATAACTATAACCCACATTTGTAAATCACACCTGTCTCTTAATTTCACACCTGAAACTTTATCGCGTTGATTATTTTTATTCTTTAGGTGTAAAGTGTCGAAATGAGAAATTACAGTAATTTTGTCTTAATGACATATAACAATATATTAAAATATAATTAAAACATTTTTAATATATATATATATATATATATATCCAAAAAAATAGAATATTTTTTGTATAATATCGATACAATCTTTCGTAGAGTTATATGTATGTTGGGAGATGATAAGTTTCTTAATACAAGTTTTACTGTATATTTAGTAATATGTAATTTTAATTTATTTTGAAATTATTAACAATAAATATAATGTTAAATAAAATCATTAAAAAATACAAATAACTTAGCATAAATTAAAAATAATTCTTATCTAAAAATGACCAATGTTACTGGTTGTATTATCACGTTTACATACGTAATAATAATAGATTGTTATTAATCTTTATGATATGAAAAATCTCCAAATAAGTACTGGTATTAAAAGATGAATATATTAATTTGTGTTAATAGAATAAAGTGGCGTTTGAATTTTGACCGCATTAATAGGTATCAGTAGCGAGATAATCAAGTATCAGTTGTTGTGGGTGGCTGGGGGTGATTATTGAAGCAACGCAAACACAATCGACGTCGGATCGTGTCCGGAATTCCGGGTAGGCGACGAGACGCGCGCGAGATGATCGAGGCGCTCGCTCCGCTCCCCGGCAGAACGCGCGGCGCGGCGGGGCCTTGTGCCCCGTGCCAGTGCCTCGGCAGGCCTGGTGCTCGGTCAGATTAGTAATTATTTCGGTAGATCCATCTTCATTTGTCACTGGTGTGCACAGAGTCCGAGAGACGTTGTAATCATCTATTTCATTGGTTACTGAATAGGTAATGAATGGCCCCGGATTCCATCAAGTTATACCCGCTCTCGCTGCGAGTGCCTCGCACAATGGCACCTCTGGTAGCTGAGCGCACTGCGCGCGTACCCATTGCTCTGTACAAAGAGGACATTTATATTTGTCTGTGCCGAGTTTATGTAATTTCCTATAGAGTTCCGTTCGTCGCACCTCTCTGCCACGGTCTCCTCTGGGGCCACCGCTGAGACTGTGCCCATTCGCCATCCCATTCCCATTCGACGCACTCACATTCTAAGGGCGACCGATATTACAAAGCTTTCTGTGAGTCTGCATCGCATCCAATTCCAGAGTACGGGCTGTGCGGGCCCGTGACAGTGACGAATTGACTGACATTTGTCATCCGTCCGCAGCGGCAGCACCAGTACCAACGCTATCTGCCGGTTGGCGCGCCTCCCCCGACCGAAATACGTACACGACGCGACGCGGGGTCCAGTGGCACAGCGCGAGCTGCTGTGCTGCTCTGGCTCTGGCTCTGGCTCTGCTTCTGTGATTGCAAGACCACTGTGTGTGTGTGTATGTGTGTATGTATTCAGCGTTAGCATTTCGTTCTCTCTAGTTTTCTGATGCACTTTATAATCACACGAACGCCTTACTTATATTATCTAGACAACTAACAGCAATTGCTTTTTTTCCTACTGATATTGCTGTTTTTTTCTCTCTTTCGTTGCGATGAATATAAATTACTACATTTAAAAAACACAATTACAATCTATTAGTGCTACTATAAAAATTATTATTTTGTCATTTGTGTAAACATTTTTGAGCAACATAAATCGTTATAAGTTTTATAAATTATATTTTTCTTAATATATAATATTTGTTAATGTGTATGACTTATTTTCGATTTATTGGTCTCAACTTCTTCATTTTTGTACACATTTAATTAGATTTTCTTTGATTTTATCTTACCTTTTTTTCGTATAAATCGTACAAATATTCAATGATTTGGCGAGTTTACGTTTTTCATGCAATTACATTTTATTAGTACTATTTATTCTTTTATTGAAGTATATAAATGCTAAAATATTTAAAATGTTATAGAAATTTTGAGACTTTTACATTTTTAGACAAAATATGTAAATTTCATATTCCAAATAAGAAATTTAAGTTTTATTTTTATTTAAATCGTATACAATTTTTTAAATTTGTAAATAAAATAAATACAATCTAATAATTTACAATGGTTGTTTTTCCATTTTTGATTTTTGTAAAACTATGTATTAGTTATCTTACTGTAAATAAATAAATTTTAATTTCAATTATTGTTTAACAAATAACATCTGTCATAACAACCAACTATATTTACATATTGTAGAAAATATCAATTTAACTAAATAATTAATGATAATTGAATATTATTGTTCTAACAAAACATATGTTTCCTTCTACATAGCTAATTAATTACTTGCAGCTTTATTGAAAAAAAAAAACATCAAAATACTTAAGCATGGATAGATAGATATTTCTTGCAAGAAATAAAATAATAAAATTTGCAATAGCCAGCTAAAAGCAAATATTCGTTAATATTTCTTCTCTTTCAGAAACTATAAACATATGATTATTATTTACGACATTGTAAATAAGCGTTCAAAGTTTATGACAAATGACGACGGTCGTTAAGATATATTATCGATTTTATTACAAGCAAAAAGCTTTTTTGAAAAATCTGACAGCGTTAAAATCAAAATGTGTAAACGTGTCTAACATACTTGTAATATTTCATTTTTATGTGTGAACAATTTTGTTACGTCATTTTTCAATTAGAGCAGAATATATCATGCAAACTTTGTTGGTTGTTGTTCTGTACTCTAACATTTATGATAAATATATTCACACACACTCATCATATGCCTTGTTAACACACCAAGTTGAAATTGTTATTTTTTTATATAACTTGAAAGTGCGATTTTTTTAAACATTTGTTCTGTAAAAATTTATTTATTTTGTAAAAATTAAAGTTGACTTTAGTTAAAGTGTTTATTATATAATCGGTCTTAAATACTTTTTTATACTTATTTAGGTATGAGAAATAATGATGCCTGAGATAGTATAACAGTTATTTTTTTAATAATAATAAACAACATGATATTACAAATAAAATCATACATTATTCTTAAACTACATAGATAACAATTCTTTTAAAAATTAAATTAAACCAACATCCACAACCTAATTCCCATTAAACCAAAGTCATTCATCATCCAAATTAAATACAGCATACATCCTACATCGAACAAATAAATAAGCGCACAAAACAGATTTAAACGTGGGTGCATGTTTGTCTTTTTAATCCGGTGATGCTGCGTTTGAATCCAATCTCACCGGTGGCGCGCGGTGTAACTGTGACACCGACACCGCGACACGTTCAACACTACATCAAAGGCATTCCGTGCGTCTCCGGTCCGCGTCCCGACGCCTTTCTTAAATATTCTGCTTCACTTATGACGGATGTGTTTTGAAATTCTAAGACATGTTATTTATTAAGCGACCAAATGGCTGGCCGCTGCACCGGCATGGACGAAATTAGATTTATATACGTTATGTGTTCATATTAATTACTTCTGGTGCTTGCTTGTGCCTCTATACCAGTTGCTGCTATCTGGTGGGATGGACAATTTTTTAGATTGTTTGAGTGAAAGAGCAATTTTGTGAATTAGTGTATGTCATGTATGTAGTGTTATAACCCGTATTACGAGCTCGGTTTTAAAATTGGTTTTAAAACAACGTAACTGTCATAAGAGCTGGAAAACAGATGAACTAAAACACCCAAAAGTCGAGCTTATAATATCAGCCTATGTGGCTTGATTTGATAGGTTTCCTCATTTTTATTAATAATTTTTCTTTTGTTTTTAAAAGTTGTTATATTTTTGTACGGACAACAAAAAATTTATGTCAAATACAAAAATTTAAGATCATACAAATAATTTTACAACTACTAAAACTTTAGACCATCAAAATTGTTTTTAATATCAAAAACAATTTTGATTTTTGCTTAAGATTAAGGAATTTTTTTTTTTATTTTTAAATTTTTATATGTATAAAATAAATTATAAAAATAATTGTAATTTCTTTTATATTTATAAAATATTTAAAAACTGTAATGAAAAAATTACTTTTTCCAAATTTTTGATAATTTTTAAAATTTTAGAATAATTATTATTTCAAACATATAACTCGATATTCCACTAAGAAATTACAGAAACAGAAATAATATTGTAAAGAGGTTTTTTATATAAATTCTGATTGGAACAAATTATCCTGAGAAATGTATTCGCTATGCTTAATTATTAATAAAACAGACAGATTAAACACAGTAATGCACAAAATAAAAATTCCTAGAAGTCTATAAAATCATCATTAAGTGATCATTATTACAATTCATTAAAAATCATATAACTTTATGAAGCAACCATTACTGTTTCATCAAACAACCATTAAATTTTCCATTTTTCATACTTGCACCCTAAAGCCCGACTAAATTTCGAAAGAATTGACAATTAACTACCCTTTAAATCATATTTCATATCATTAAACTAAAATAAAATTATACGCTTATATTAAAAAAAAAATTCTAGTAGACGCTGAACTATCACGTTTGGCGTCGAATCATTTTAATGATACGCTATCTGTAAGTCTATATAGTGTACACGTGGTTTGTGAACGCTGCACGTTGTTGAGTAAAAATTACATATTGTTTTTGAAAGGAACTACTTTTGCACATGACCAGTTCGTTGGAGCTTGTTAAATATATTGCTCCATCCTTGCATCTGTGGTAAAATATATAGATAACATATAGATTTTTATTTAAAGAATAAAAAAATATGTGAATATTACGAGTATTTGATTTCTAAAAACATTTAATTTTTTAACATAGTAAAAAATGTTACAAAATTTATTTTATAAAATAAAACGGCTTTAGGTTTAAGTTTTGTATAAATATTTATTAATAATTGACGTTTCGACGAACTCAACGTCCATCTTTATTACGAAAACTGATACAAATGACATTTACAGTAAATAACAGAATTTAGAAACAAGTTACTAGATTACTTGTTTCTATTTATCTTAAAAATTTTGAAAGTAAAATGTTTTTATTAATTATATTTTTTTTTAAAGGTTTAAATTTGTTTTCAAAATAAAATTAACAAATATAACAAAGTTGCTCCTTTAACAGTTTAGAATAGCGTAAATTAATCTACCGCAATATATTATATATTTATTTCTATTATGAAAATGAATTTTTATTTAGCAATTTTATTTATATTTTTTTTATCGCTTACATAGTAAGTTTTATTTATTTAGATTGAGTAACTATTATTGTTATATCAAAAATACTATCATTTTATAAGTAGTTTTTTTTTTATATATATGCGAGAGCTCAATTTAGTTGAGTCAGCAAGGCCGGAACGCGACGCGACGCGATGTGGCGTCGTACGACATCGCTAGTGTATCAGTCGCGGCAGACGAAAAGCATCAAGAAGAGTAAGGAAGAGGTATAAAAGAGAGTGGTGCGACAAAGCAAAAGAAGAAGGAATATAAATCGCCGCGAGTCGCGAACTAAATATGTTCCACATTTCACCCCCATCTTGCCTGCCTCCACCATCCTACCGCGCTCCTCTATCTGCTCGAGCAACAAAAAAATCCTTTTATATAAAAACCGAAAGAAAAATCGCATTTGTTTTGAGACACTAGCGCCGCTGGCGGCAACTTGATTAAGTGTCTTGAGCGCGCGTCGGGACTCGAACCCCGGACCGCCGGATCCCAGTGGCGCGCGTCTCCGAGATAGATCTAAGCGGCTCATTCCGTGTGCATCATTTAACATATGGACGGATGGAAAAGGCATTACTCTTGTTGCACGACACCGCAAACATTTACGTATCTTTTCTATGTGTTACATACACACATTTCCTGCCACATAGACGACATACTATGTGCGTATGTGTTGGTGCAGTGTTTAAACACATACACCTACTATACGCCTACTCGATTAATATTGTGTACAAGATTGTGCCATCGATTTCACAGCTATTGAACTACACCTACTGTACTTATAGTTTTGTATTTCAAACTAATTCTGAATTCTGTAATTGGAGTTTGAACTTGTTAAATAAATATTTGTTTACAAGATGGATTTATAAAAATAGTAACGTAGGAATTTGTAAAAAGATTTATTACAGACAGTCTAGTTTAGCAACCAAATTTTTGTCAGTTTGTTTGATGTATTTTACGAAGTAAATAAAAATAATATTGTTATCGCTTTAATTTGAGTATGAATTTAGAACTTATTGGATAGTAGCATGTACCAAGTTAGTTGTACGACTAAAAGACTATTAGTTGGCAAAAATGTTTTTATATCTAATTTAAAAAAAGATTAGTACCTATACTTTTCGGATATTTTTTTTAAGTACAATTTAATATTTTTCAACGTGCAAAAATGCTTGTTAGAAATGTTGAATTTCCGTATAAAGTATTTTTATTAGGTATATATTATGATTAAACTAGAAAAAAAATTGTAATAAAGATTTTAAAAAATATGTAGAATTATTTCTATCTAATATTAGTTTTGTTATATGTATGTTAGATGTATCTATAATACCTAATAATAATTATTATAAAATACAAAAATTATTGATTTTTTAATTTATCAAAAAAATATCAATAAAATAAAATTTTAAAAAATTCTCTAGAAATTTTTCAAATTTTTTGTAGATTTCTAAATAATTTTATTTAAAATTATGGCCCGTAGTCAATTTTAGAAGTTATTCAGTGCTCTACTTGATGTATATTTTAAATGTTTTTGCTCTACTTAACATTATGTAGATTTAGAATTGTCAACTAAAATAACAAAAATATCCAACATATACAAACATAATTACATTTGTTACAGAAAAAAGCAAAGGTACAATTTGAAATTTATATCAGATAATGTTTTCAATTGGGATATTTACTAATTCATTTTTATATATTTATATATTAAAAAGAAAATTAATATGTTGTTTTCGAAATATATCAGTACTAAATTTTAACTTATTAACCAAAAACTTATCAACAACATATATATTGGTTTTGAAATATAAAATACAACAAACATAGAGGAAAAGATACAAACATAATCAAACAAGCAATTCGTATATTTTGAAAGTAACAAAAAGAGAACTCGCAGTATCTACGACTGTGAGTGAGCTTGTAGTGGTAAGAGTTGGGCATCATCATTAAGTGCTTGAAGGTTTTTAAGCACTCGGCAACGCACGAACGAACGCATGTGTACACATACGAAAGGGATGCTGGGACATGCGTTGGCGTCGTGACGAAGAGACGCTATCTGTAAATAAGGTTTACTCTATAATGTATTGGATTCTTTTGATTTAAATTAATTTTTAAATGTTATTGAGTTCTAAATATTAATTAATATTGATAAATAAAATTGCAATTACAGCAGAAAATATTTATAATGTAAATAATAATTTACGAAATATTTTATTTAAATAAATACAATTTTATGTATTTTAAAACATATTTATCTTAATAAATACACTACATATATATGCAAATAATTTTAGTAAATTGTTATTGGGTATAATTCTATAAAATCAAATTTGTTATTACAATGGCAAAAAAATCTAAAATTTATGAATTTTATATACGCGATTCATGTACTCAAAAGAGTGTGGTACAAATTCTTTCCAGTATCCCGAAATTAGTTTTTTCTAAACATTCCTATCTAGACAAGCAACTCTGTAGCATCATCCACATACATTACTTGGAAACTTTCGCTCACGCAAAATACACTCAATCATATCACTCCATCATATGGCCACGCAAACGTATACCTTCAAAACCATTTGCATATATTTGTCTAACCAGACGTTTATTGTCTTCGCTCCAGAAGGCCAAACCATCTTAAATAGTTTGTAAATAACAAAATTTTTGCAATTTACTAAAAACGGTTGATACATTAAAGATCTGCTTTTATTATTTGATTTGTCTCAAAAGTTAGCACATAAATTCTTACATTGTTTTGTTTTATATGACAAATAATAATGAAAGACAGGAATTTTTTTTTTAGTTTAATAACTATTTTTGTAAAACCAATCGAATTTATGTACTTCAAATAATTTCTAATACTTTTATATCAAACCTTCTTTGAGTTTCCAGTTTCCTATAGAAAAGCGGCGCAGCAGCGTCGTCGGCATCGCTCCCAGCGTAATTTTTCCACGTCGCGACGGTACAAAAGAAGCTACTCTATGGGAGACGCTATTTAATCTTCGGGTTTTTCGTCGACGCGCTGTATACACTGGCTTTTAAAACTTTAATGACCGCCGAGACCTCCCGGCGCACCCGGCAAAAAATTTTGAAAAATTCGCACCATTTCGCTGATGGCGTCGGTTGATGTAAAGCGTTTTTTGAATCTGACCCACTATACGGAATATACACACATAGAGCGTAGAGTAACATTGGGATGGGGGGGTGTGCAAGTTAGCTACCCAGTATCGTAGCTTAGTTTTTGATGAAGTATATGGTAGATGGTTGACGATATGTTATTCAGCAAAAGGGTAAAAAGATTTTTCTACTTATATTTATAATACAAGAAAAAAATCTGCGTTAAATACATTTACACATTTATTAGCTACTTTTTATTTAAGTTGGCTATTCATGAAGAAATATGTGTATAGTTTTTTAACATTGCAAAGTTTGATAATTGTAATAGATTATATAAAAATTATAAAAGAAATTAACAATGTTAGTTTCATTGTTAATAATGCGAGATCGTTAGCTTGTACCAAACGAGAAACCTATACAGATTATAATAGATTAGACACTTATTCTACTACTATACTGAAATTCATCACTTATGAATCTGACATTGGTTAATTAGTATATGTGGTATATTATGCAGTACTATCCAAAAATTTGTACTACAATATACATATTGTAGTACAGATTTTTTTATTGTTGCTTTGCTAATTTATGTTACGTGACAAGCTGCTATGACAACGCGTAGTACGCAATTTCGCCACTAAGGCGGCATACTATTTTTTTCTAATTACTAAAAACGTAATGAAACTGCTACATAAAACTAGTCAACATAAAATAGACTTTTGCTGCATACACAAAAATTATTGAAATATGGTAATTTAAATAGTTTTGACACATGCAAATATTTTATTTTATTCGATTTTAATTGTAATAATTTTACATTTAATATTATTAATAAATACAATAAAAATTGCAAATCGTAGAAGAAATATATTGCATTTGAAATATTTAATGATTCAGCGTTGTTACCAGAATTTCGTATTGCATAGTCGTAGAAAAAGTATAGTTTGTATTCTATTATATGTGTTTTATTATAAATAAAACAAATAATTAAACAAACATATTTTACTCATTCAATTTCAACTACAAAATAATTTTTGAAACAATTTTTATAACAAATAATAAATATTTTGCAAATTTTGGACTCAGAAGTTGTTATACACGTTTTATTTTTAGAAAAATTATTAAATTATAAGATACGACACAAAAAAATTAATTAATATAGTTCAATATGAAAACATTTTTTTTAAAAATAAATTCAAATGCTTAACTGTAATTCATAAATTATTTGATTAAAAATTTATTATTGATAAAACCACATAAAAATACAGCATATACTTTAGGTAATTATATTTTTTTATTATGTTATAAAAATTCTAACAATTTGTTTTATTTTACAAACGAATGATTTATATGACATTAAAAAAGGCATATAATTTTTATAAAATTACATTTTTACAACAAAAAACAACGTAATGACTTTATATATTTTATATTTTCTGAAATGCACTGTCTAATCAGATGTAACTATTTAATATTTTTTCTGTACAATATCAGGACTAAAATAAGATTTCTTTTAAATTATATAAAATTTCTTGATACAAATGTGTCTTAATTTTAGTGCAGGTGACAAAAATAATTTGAAACCGGATATATCAAAATTAGTTTCTCACGATTTCTATGTAATTATCAAATTTATTTTATATCATATAATGAACATCATAAAAAAAATCAGATCAGTTGTCTAGCGAGAGATAATAATTTAATTTCACTCAAAACAGAAGCTCTGATACTAAAAAATATCTATAAAAAAATCAGTTGCCAAAATATCATTAAATTTAGAGATTTAATAAAAATAATATTTCTCACATAACCGAATCTGTTTATAATTTTTCTTTGCTGATTTTGGCACCTAACCGCAAATATGCCAACCGCAAAAGGGTACAATATCATTATATTTCCGCAAAAACGCGTTCTAATTCCATCGGCAAAGGGTTAATTTTAGTATTTTTGTGGGAAACGGCTATCGAGGAAACTTAAAATTAAATCAGTGCTGCGACTGAATCGATTATTATTTGACATCTTTATAGCGCGTTTTTAAAAACCGGTATCAAACCACCGGATAATTTCGGGCGACGGGTTAATTGTGAACCTGCCTTTACGGATCGTGACGCCTTTAGTTTAATGTATATAATTAGTATGGCAACTAATATACGCGGCTGCCGTTGAATGAATTATGTATGTATGTAAAAAAAATAAATACAAAAAGTGAATTTTTATTGTGTATAGTGCGTCTTGGGTGCTGGTAATTTGGATGTCATTTAGTGACATTGGTGGCACCGAGTGGGCCCACTGGAATAATTTTACGAATGATAAATACACCCGAATGTCTAAATTGGTCGTTGTTTTCGACTAAATGTCATTAGCTCTAATTTCTGTATAAACAAAGGACATGGACAAAAAAAAATTATAGATATTACTGGTTTTGTTTGCTGTAGGTTTCTTGCTTTTTAGTAATTTTTTCTATTTGTCAGACAAACTAAATTTGTTCTAAATATCAATTGTTTGGTTCGTGAGACTACAGTTTCTGTTGTATGTTTTTTGAGCAGATGTATTAATATATTTACTTTGTATATGCATAAACAATAGAATATATACAAGAACTCTACTATACTAACATTTCAGAAATATATGTACCTATGTTATGAAAACAAATTCTTATCTTTACTATCTTGTTAAATGAAACAAAACTTAACATATACTCAGAGAGAAAAGTTTATCTGTATCTTTATTTTAAATTTATTTTTAACAGAGTAAAAATCTTTCAAAATTTATTATATTAAAATAAAACAGTTTTAGGTTATAGTTCTGTATTAATATTTATTAATACTATTTCAGAACTTATTATATTAAAATAAAACGGTTTTAGATTATAGTTCTTTATTAATATTTATTAATAATTGACGTTTCGACGAACAACAGTTTATAACAAAAATTTTACGTGCAATAAAAATATTAATAATAAAATATCATTTTATTAGTGAAAATCATTAAAAAATTAATATAACAACAAAATTTTTATATATTTTCTTAATATAAAGCATATATATATATATATATATATATATATATATATATATATATATATATATATATATATAGTATAAGTATATAAACAATTTATTAACGTTTACAATATAATTTTACATTTCTTACACATAAACGTAAAAAATACTTAAGAGCCCATCCCTGATTCCAACCAACTGTATGACTATACACTATTTATCGTGATTTTTGACTGACATTTGCAAAAACAAACAAATATAAACAAATATATTCTATTATTACATTTCTAAATCCAGTTTGAAAAACACAATATGCAATACATAGATATTAAATTCTAACAATAAAATCTTGCAAATTAAAAGAGATCGATTTTGATTGATTACCAATCTTGTATTGTATAATATACTATAATAACTTTTTTTAAAGATTTGTGTTTCTATGTTGGTCATTATATTTAAATTTAAAGATCTTTACCTTAAATGAAACTTTAACTTAATCAATTAATTCCAGTTTTAATAAAATAACCATTTAAAGCACGATATAAGTCGATGTCGATATAACAAACACACTAATAAAACATATTTTATTTATATCTTCATCATTTCTTTTTATTGAAAAGAAATGTAAGAAAATTTAGAAAGTATAACCATAGATCCGGGTGAAGTACCCATTTAATTAATAGCAGTCTATTAGCGTGCGGAAGGATAACGCTTCACTCACAAGACAAGATACTCCAATAACATCGCGCCAAGAACCACTCGAAAAAAAAAAAAAATAGAAAACCAAAACATCATTTCTATCCTGGCATTGTTTCAACTACTCATAACTAGCATATACAAGAAAATATATACAACAGACATTGGCCAACCAAAAGCTATATTTAATAATATTCAACTACATTCAACATTGCGTACATGTATTTGTAAATATGGCGTATGTTTTCGGTGAATGTGTGTGCGTATGAGATGTTATACCACGCGCCGAAAGACATGCAACTGAGCCGTTTTCAGTTTTTTGTTTTATTGTATTTTGAATGTAGTATGATATTTTTTATCTAGTGCTTAGTGTATATACAAGTGTAAGGAGAACGAGTCCGTTATTTTAAGATAAATGAAACTTGTGTTTAAGTAACGTGTATATTTGAGGATACGAATCTAGTTAATTTAAAGTAGGAGTATATGTCATAATTTTCTTTGAGAATATTAAAACGTTTAAAAGAATAAATAGTTTTCTTTTTTATGCTCGATTTATATTTTAGATTAAAATATGAATAATGTATGTATTTTTTTGAAAATTAATTTTAATCAACTTAAATATACATATATAATTCAATTACAAAATTAACTTTTAAATATTATTTCTATTTATTATAAATTCTGTAGTTATTGTTTTCCAGTCAAATGATATATTTCAAAATTTGCAGTAAATAAATTTATAGAATAGAAAAATTTGTATAACAATAACTACCTTATACTCATTGTAACTAAAAACAAAACTGTCTTGATATAAATGTGGTCACATTTACAGAATATCATAAAATATGCAAATTTATAAAAAAAATATTTATAGCTATATCGGAAAATGTTACAAGTAAAAGTTGTTAGTTATAACTTATTTAGCAATTTTTGTTAAATAATTTGTTTCGAAATATATCTCTGTTGTGTATTCGTAAAAAAAAATAATGAAAGTGACAGCAAATTACCACTTTTGGTTGGAAGACCTTTTCCAAAGTTGATCAAATTAAAATATTTACCTCCGAAGCTTAAATGTGAAATTTTATAACAATCCGTTCAGTCGAATTTGCTCTACAGACAGACCGTCATACGGACATCGTGCTAATAATAGATGATTTCTTTTACTAGAAGCCTAATTCGTGCTAATCTGTAAAAATCTTTTATATGTCAAATTTAGTATGATTACTATACTTCCATTATCATATGTGATATGACAGTGGGTAGAAATATCTACTAATATTCTAAAAAAGATTACAAATACATTATAAAAATTTAGTAAACGTATTTTTGTGTTCTTTTTGAATTTTACGTTCCAAATTTAATTCGATTTGAATAGATAAATAATTTTATAGTCACAATAACAAACAACTACACTATTAAATTTTACTTTATGTATAGATAAAAGCAACAAAACCTACCTGTAATACCTGCCACATTATGATTGGTTGATAGAAAGACAAAAGCAATTCTCCAAAATCCCTAAACCATGCAAGTCAAAACATTCAACCCAAAAAGCAATTTACTCATTTCAGTCATCAAAACCATACGATGACAAGCGCACAACCATCCCACCAATTGCCAACAATACCTTTACATCAGATAAATTCAAACTAAAACTAAAAAAAAAACTAAAAAAAAGGCGGTCAAAATCCAATAATGGCCGCAGTGTGTGCGAGCAAATTTAAGCACCGATTAAAATACAATCATTGTTAGTCGAAACGAACGGTATTTCTCGTCGCCATTAGACTAAAACCGAAATGAGCTAACTAAATAGCTTAGCAGGCAAAGCACTCTTCGATCCAATGGCGGTACAACACGCACGCATACACGAATTATGCTACGCGCACGTCTTGCGACTAAATGAGAAAATAATTGACGGGCGATTACCGTGCGCAGCGATATATGCTTTTTGGATTTTTCGGTGGTTTTTGGCATAACGGAGATGCGATGTAGTAAATTACATATACAAGTTTTCAGTTTTTAGTTATTACATGTACAAACTACAATTTTTCCTCATTTTTTTTTATTAAAATTATTTTATCTAATATAAAAATAAAATGATGTTTAAAAAATTTAATTAAATAAAACAAAAAGACTTTAGGATTTAGTTTTGTATTAATTTAATTAACAATCGACGTTTCGTACATCATCATCATCATCATCAAGAAAAAAGTACAATTGACAAGCACAATAAATAAACAGAACAAGTTACTAGATAACAAAATAAGTAACTAGATTTAAAATTTTATAAATTATTAATGAAACAAAGCTAAATTTTGTTTAAATCAGTATGCTTTTACAGTAATTGGTGTTATCGTTTTCTATATAAATTTTTATTGTTTCTTTTATCAATCAACTGTTAATTGCTAGGGATTCTAACGAAGATTTTACTTGTCAATGAAAATACTGATTTGTCTGATTCAGCACTTGTAAATATTGTACCCATTACTTGAATAAGATATTTTTAAAATGTAATCGAACAATTTAATATTTGTAAAATTTTGTTTCTCCATTACAATTTGAATACAGCTTATATTGGAATAATTATAAAAACTTTTGTATGTAACTCTTCAAGATAACTGAAAGGTTGAACAATCGTCAATTAATATAAATTTTTTGAAACTAATCAAGTGTTATTTTTAATTATAACCATTATAGTTATTTTTATTCATTATTAAGTTATATTAAATATTAAATAATTAGAAATTGTATTATATGATGTTAAAATTAAATTGACAACTAAAAGTTTAAATCAGAATATTATTTCTATAACAGTTATAATTGTATCTGTATGAATCAAACTTTATTTTCTATTATACAGTTTCACATTTTTAATTTAACTGCAAGAATTGATCATGAGTTTAAAATAGATTGAAATTATGGGGCAAGTTAATAATAATTAAAGTTATATGACTAGAAATATGTCATTTGTTAAAACAAAATAAATAGGTAATATTTCAAATTAATATAAATATTAAACGTTTAAGTTTTTACTACGAAATTTCACTCTAAACATTTACAAATGACGAAATAAGCATAATTCAATTTAATTAATAACAATAAATAACTTCATATTAATTAATACAAATTAGTCATATTTAAAATTAGCAAAAGTAAAAACCATCAACTATTATTTATTTACCATTTTTATGACATTTAAATATAAATAATTACGAATAAATTTAAAAATCTAAATACTTCTCATTAAAAAGGCACGTACAAGTACGACTGTGTCGCCATGACGACCAAACAAAATAAAAATAAACAAAAGAAGAAATGAAACGAAGAAATAAGAATAAAAAAAAGAGGGAATTATATCCGTTTGCATTTTAGATTCATTAAGCGTTTGAGAAATTGTCTTATACGAAGGTGTCGCGTGGTCCAATCAATCTCCACGACATAAGATAATGACTAACAAGCAAAGCAAGTTGTACTTTGGCCGGGACCACGTCATTTCCATTTGCTTCTGTTTCAATTGTTGAAGTGGTTTTAAGTGCACAACCATTGGTTCGGAGGCTGGCTACCGTTTTCTTAAATGTCAAAGGAATCCACTAATGAGTGTCCAACGCTTTCTGGTTCTGATTTATTCATGAATTTTCTGTTCATTTATATCTATCGATATGGTAGCTTTTGTAATTGACATAAAATATTAACACCCAATACGCAGTGCGCGATAAATTTTTTTATTTCGGTTTTTTGTCGCTTTGTTATTTGTTTATAAAATATGCTGTAATGCGTTTTCAGTGCTACTGTTTAATGCATGCATGATATGTTATCGGATAATGGTATTTTTTATTTTATTGTATATGTACGCTGAAAGAAAATTATTTATTTATACAAATGTAGATAGAGTAGATTTATTTATATTATTTATGTTACAGCTTAATTAATAAAAATTTTATAATAATTGCTTATGTTATATCAAAATTTCAATAAACAAATCATATCTGTCATAATTTCATGCATTCTTTATGCGTTTATACTAAATTATTAATTTAATTTATATAATATCTATACATTTTGATAAAAATAAATTTACCTAGAATTTCAAAATTTTAAAAATGTAATATATATTTTTAAAAAGTTATTAATAGTTGTTATATTTTATTTTAAATTGCACTTTCTTTGTTAAATAAATTGAGAAAGAAATATAAAACAATATTTACATTATATTTTTAATTTAATTTTTAAATTAAGTATTATTTTTGAAATTAATTAAAACATAATTTTTAAATATTATAAAAATTACAAATTACATATGTATCCAAAATTTAAATACACACTTGACACACCATAATGTAACACAATTTTTATCAAATATGTTCTAGGTATTTATCTATTATTAAAACTAAATAAATTATTTAAAAAATTAAATGTACAAGTTTTCTTGTAAAAAGTAAAAAGTAAAGTAAAAAGTTAATCAAAGATTTACATTTTATTACAGTTTTCCAGATTTTCTTGCTTGTTCAGTTAAATAAATTACTTGGTAAACATTTTTATTGTTATAAATTAAATTTTACATAAATTAAATCTACACCAATATTAGCAAAACTTCTATGCAAAACAGCTATTACATAAAAGTATTTCAAAGTCATTTGTAACAAAATTGTTTTTCAGAAATTACAAAATAATGAAATATAAGTAAAATAATATATTTATTAACATCAGTTTCAAATCATTTCAAAGTAATTTAAAAAGGCAATAATACTCAAGATTACAAAAAGACGGTTTGTAATTCATTCTTCATTCAATTATAAAACAAAACAAATAAAGGTTTTTCAAAATCGAAAAAGATAAATATTTTCTATCATAAATTACAAAATAATTAAATATACCGATATTTAAATTATTTTAAGCAATAATACTCAAAATTACAGGAAGACCTTTTGGTAAATTATTCTTTATTCAACTGTAAAACAAATGAAGTCACCTGAAAGTCAGTTGTTATTTCGGAGAGATGAATCATTCCAAGTTGTGTCCGTTTGGTAAGCAAAGTCTCTAGCTTAAACATCTTTATCCTGACGGCGGTGGTGGCTACGGAGGCAGCAGGCGACGGGTGGCGGTCGGCCACCGTCATGTGTACGTTTCCTGCACTTTATAACTTACTTGTTCTTGCATGACGTCCGATTAATATTGTGGCATGTTTAACCTTCGGATGCGATACGAGTTGAGCCTAGAGTCGAAATTCCGCTTTGCTAACGGATTTCAAATTCCGGCAGGACCGGATTCTAAACGTAATTAATATTATGGTTTTGTTTAATAGGTATTTAAAACAATTAATTTTTAACTTGAGCAATACAATATTAGAAAATAAAAACAAATAGGTACCGCTTTAATTAATAATTTACATTATATGATGAATTTCAAGAATGGTTTCTAAAATGTGGTTTGGCCAATAGGAAATAAATCTGAAATTATCGTATACGTTGGCATTTATGTATCTATTGATACGACAGCCTTAGGCAAGCCTATAGTACCGGAACATTTGTTTCGTGATCTTTCATTTAGACATTTTTTTGAAACTGCAAGTTGTGTGTTCGAAACTTTTTTAAAATCTAATTACTTTGTTATTTAGTAACTTGTTTCTATCTTTTGTTTATTTAAACATCGATTTTTAAATAAAATATTTACAGAACTTAATCCTAAAGCTTTTTTATTTTAACTAAATTAAAATTTGTTTATAACGCATAATTTTCTTTAATTAAATATCACATTGTTTACTCATGTTAATGTTGGAATTCTAGACAGTTCTGTAGCGTTAAAAAGTATTTCTTTTTTTTTCTTTGTCAAATGAAATAATATTTCATTTACTAGAAAAAGATCAAATATTTTATAACGCTACAAAATTGTTCAGAATTCTACAACATAACTCAGAACATTTTTCGTAATTCTATACATTTATAAACAAAATTGAATCAAATAAATGACAAAAATGTGTATTATTATTATTTGATATTATCTAACTTATAATAAATTTACAAATTTACTACAAACTATTTAATTTAGCAAATATTAAATTTAGAGCTATTTGCTATTTTTAAATTAAATATTTTTAATACAACTCTGTATGTTACAGTAACTGTTTGCATTGCCTATAGCTATTAAACAAAATCTACTTTTTTTATTAAACAAGAAAAAAAAGCGACTATAAAAATTACGTGTCTAAATTCAGACAACAAACACATGCGTGCTTTATCTAACTTATAAAGTTAACATTTAAACTAATATATTTATCTGTCAATGGCTGCTCGATGTGACTTTAAAAATATTTATCGAAGAAAAATTCTAATACCAATAATAATTCAATTTAGAAAAAAAAAACGTTTTCGAATTCATACACACACATATATAATTTATCCGTATAGATGTAAGCTTGTTGAAAAATCAAGAATATAAATGACCAGACATTTATTAGAAATGTTTTCAGTTATTCGGTTACATTTTCATGCAAATAACTCGTTCAGCTAAAGTTCGGTTTTTCAGGTAAGGTAAAAGTAGCATGCATGTAAATGTTTTGTTCCAAGGCCAACGTTGATGTTTAACTATGCACTTTCCTCTACAGCTAATTTATAATATCGCATAGAAAACTTCCCTTTCGTACATCGAGAATTATTTGCAAAATTTGAAACGGTTTAGTAAGGTATGATACTTTGTGGACAAGGACGAATAGGTGATCTTTTTTATTCAAATCCTTTCAGTGCATGACACGTAGACCCTTTTATTGTTTGATGTGTATCTCGAATTTTTCGGTTCACCTGAGTTTTGAAAGGTTTAGCAAATTAGAATTTGCAAAGATTTGAAGGACATTTACAGTGTTAAAATTTTGCAAGTTGAAAGAACTCTTTGAAGTGAAATATGAGTCAAATTTGTCGAAACTGTTCTAAATATTTTAGTTAATTATTTACTACGAAGCTTACATTGATTTATACAATTATATTATTATAATAATAATATTTGTCAGAGTTAATAGAAGTACGTAAGTACATGAACTTAGGTCAGAAAGAAAAATTAATGTATCTGTATTTTACACATTGATATGCATAATATATTATACATTATTATACAGAGTGTCTCATTTAGGCAAAGTTTGAATTTTTTTTATAAAGAAATAAAAATGTCAATTTTCCGTATTTTTTCATATATTATTACAGTATATTTAAACTACGTTTTTGAATTTTTATGTTAAAAAATTGTTTTCAAATTGTGGAAAACGCGTGAATTTTTCAGCCTTTATCAAAAAAAAACTTGGCCAAGTGTCCCATCCCCCGAAGAGTTCTGAAACATAATACAAAAGTTTTCTTAGAATATCGTAAAACTAAAATAAAAATCTATTTTGATACGGCGGATTTTTTTGAATTTTGAAAAATTACATTGTTTGAAAAAATATTCTTATTTTGGTGTAAAAGATTGACATAGGACAATAACATGGGAAATCGACAATAATTTTTTCTCAAATTAGATTTCGAGAAACTAATACTAGGAACATTTAGATATTAAAAAATAAGAATGATTAAATACAATAGAACCATTCAAATATGTATGGTTATTAAAAAATATATTATATAAATTATTTGATATTTTCAGCATTGCTACGACTATATTTAAAAATTCTAGTAAATATTTGTAAAATAATACCATTATTAAATATTGTGCTATTTTGAAATATAGTCATTTGGTAATTAGTAAACATAAAAAAATAAAAATAATTCCGCAGCTGGGAATCAAACCTTGGATAACTAGACTCGTTTGTCAGTAAACTAACAATTGCAAAACAATTGACATCTTGCAATATGTAATAAATAGTGGAGTTTTCAAATAATGTATTTAAAATGTAGTTTTTTAAATAATGGTAAATAATTAAATGGTTTCATTGTATTTAATCATTATTATTTTTTAATATATAAATTATTCAAATAGTAATTTGTCGAAATTCAACTCGAGAGTATT
Organism: Clivina fossor; assembly: GCA_963966155.1. NCBI lineage: Eukaryota > Metazoa > Arthropoda > Insecta > Coleoptera > Carabidae > Clivina > Clivina fossor. The sequence continues at coordinate 6,797,214 of OZ014564.1, read as the reverse complement.
TTGAATATTGTTGATTTCCAACATCTGAACTTTATCCTGTATAAAACATTACAAAAAACCATTTTGAAAGTACTAAAACCTGAACAATCTTTCAAGCGAAACTAGGGCATTCATCATTCTCAGTTCATTTATTAGAAGCCGGTCGTCAGTCATTAGCACCTCATCAGACCCTTAGCAAAGTGCTGGGTGGAAGGAGGCGTACGTACACCTCTGAAAGATCCAGTTACTCCAGTTACCGCTGCGGGCTGAAGGTCCCGGGGATTGACAACGTCGTCGCCATAGTTAAAGACGCGCTTGTAGTTTTGTTCACGTTTCCACCCTCTTCTAAGATTTCCGTGATGTTGTCTTCATCTGTTATGATTGTCTGTGAATGACGTGTATACTTCAAAGATTGATTGTTTTCTCTGGGTGGTAAGATTTTGGATTCAGTATGCAGGCGGTTTCGAATTTTAAATTTTGTTAATAACTTACTGTTTTGCTTTTAAAAGCATCTTAAATCAATCAAAATAAAAGTTAATATAAAATATTAAAAAGCAAATAACAAAAATTTGAATTATACATTTTCGATTATATTTGATTTAGTAATTTATATTTTTTAACAATATATTTCTATAATTTAAAACATTCTTGCTAAATTTACAATAAATTTGATTAAAGAACCGTATTATTAACATAGTAAAATAGTCTTTCAGAATTAACTATATTAAAATTTAGTTCTGCAATTAAATCGTAAAGCTTTTATATTATTTCCAAAAATAAATTTTATTTTATAATGTACCTACTTTTCATGATTAATTTGAAAATCAAGTCAAATTTATCGTGTTATATTATAAATATTATAGATAAATACAGTCTATTTTCTTACAAATAATATTTTATTTAAGTCCAATATTTACAAATTTTAGAATAAATTTATCATTGGAGTAATTTTAAAATTAATCAATAAAATATTGTTATACATAATCAATTACATATTATTTTTTACTTATCTCACGAGTAAGAATGAATAATACTTGGAAATGCAAGCCCTTAATTAAACAATAAAATGCTGACTTATTTTAAATCAATAATTTTTATTATAATATTGCAATACATGTCTAACATTCTGGTGATTAAATTTTTATATATAAATTATATTTTAAATAAATTTTGACTGTTTGAATTTGAAAAATATGAGTTTATTTTAATTGAAAGTTTTATTTATAATAAATTTTATTTATTTGCCTTATTTTATTCTCTATCTTTGTGTCACAAATAAGTAAAGACTTACTAGTTAATTTTAGCGGTATTATTTTAACCCCTTTAGAATAACGTCGGTAAACTTCAAACAAGTTTAACGGAAGTAAGAAAAAATATAAGAAAGCAAAAAGTAAAACAAACATACCAACATAAAGACATAAAGATATGCTGATTAATACGATTCCAAGATTTTCTCTATTAATAAAGTTATAAATTAGCTGACATAAATAAATATAAAACAATACATTCTTTTAAATTTTATATTTTTTTAGAAGTTTGAATATATGTAGGTGAATTAAGGCATATTACATACAGTTTTACTTGTAATACACAGTTATGTAGTGCAGTAGTAAATAAAATATTAGTTTCCCAAAGCTTAAATTTTTATTTTCATATTTGTTTTTAAAAATAATAATGATTCAAACGTATAATCTTTTTTGAAGATCATGATCATTTATACATTTGATCTAGATCAGATCAAAAATCTTACACTTTAATCTAGATCAGTCACAACTTTTCGAAAATAAGTAATATACAAGGTCTACTATAATATTTTTTACATTTTTATTTTTTTGCTTAAGATATGTCTTTGTCTGAAGTCACTTTTACTCATTAAACACTGCAAGATAAACAACTGATCCTCAAAACCTACAAACCGTCACCAAAACCTAGTGAGATATTATTAAACTTGTCTAATACAATAATTCACTATCATTGAGCGGTTGCCCAGCACCCAGCTTCGCACTATCCCCGCGGCCTCGACCGGAGTACTACCGCGCACTGCGTGTTTTTCACACTGACACGCGGCATTAATCAACGCTGGCCTGTGTGATGATTAATTAATGAATGTTGTGTAGATGGCGATTGTTTATACATGGGCTCCGGTTTACGGGTTACGGGCATGGCATGGAGATTATGTTGGCGCAGCCAGAAGAGAAAAGGGTTTTGCTCGGTGTGTGTCGTATAGAACAAATGCCGCTTTGATCGAGTTATAAAGGATTATTAATTTGTTGTCTTTCTTAGAAGATGTTTGTTTAAAGTGGAAATATGCGATTTGAAGTTTGATTGTTTGATAAATATGAAAGATTCCATCGTCTTGGATACACAGTTAATAATCTGATTTAATATAAAATACTGAAAATATATTTATTCAGTAATATTAAAAAGAAACAAATTAAAAATAAATATAAATCTAAAAGTTGGTTTTTAAAATCGTATATAAACTGAAAATTACCTACTACTTTATCAAAGCTTTAATTACGTATAAGAAACAGGATGAGAGAATTCAAAATATATGAGAAATACATAAGTTAGATAAAATTGCATCATCTAATAAATTTTATTAAAAAATTAAGTACTCACATGATTTTCAATAAAAATCAAACTGGATTCTATTTGCAAAATATATTAATATACTTAGGGACGGATGAATAAAACGTTGTTAAACGCTTTATAAGTTAAGTTAAATTTTTTATTAACTTATCAACTGAACAATGAAAGACAGTTGGCAATCTAGTAGCTTAATTAATTTATTGATTAAATTAACAACGTTTTATACAAGTAACATTTAGATTTTATCATCAGTTAAGATAATTTACAAATTTGAGAATCTATTAAAATTAATTCTAATTCGGTAGAAATTTTTGTTTCATATTTCAATTTTTTCTAACAAAGTTTTTATAAGTAATATCAGTTACTATCAGATTACAAAATCTAATCCTTCACCAATTTCTCAATTTTTTTACTCGACATAGATTAATATATTTCAAAAAAATCTGTCTCTTTAAGACCGATAATACAACGTACCATCATTGTTACTTTCAAAATAAAAAAAAATCTACTTATAAAAACAGATCCTTCGTTGCTTCCACCGTGTGCATGTGTGAACTTAGAACCCAAAACAGATACACATATACACAAACATATAAGTAGCATACAGCTGTGGTATCGTCAACAGACATGGCGCATTTGTCTGTACCGTTCTTTGTGCGAAAGCCGATTTTTACTAAATGCCTTCATTATTAATCTTAGTTCACTGGAATGTCAACGAGCTTTATTTTTTTTTATTCCTCGTATCCAAGTCTTTTCGTTTTGTTATCGACAGTGGCATGCTGCAGATATTTCATGCTCTTTAAATTTTTCTTGCTTAGATAAATGGGACAGCCGATGGATGTCTGTTATGTTTTAAAAGAATAAATAGATATTTTGAAGGTATAGGTAATTTATAAATATTGTACAAGCCAATCTTGTTAGATAAAACGTTATAAACTTCTATTTTAATTTACAATAACAAAGTTATTGCGTGAACCGAAACGCCGAATTTTAATGAAATAAAGCAGAATTATAATTTTTATGAGTTCTGAATTATTTTTTTGCTTTTGAAAAATGCTTTACAAATTTTAAATGAAACAAAACAATATTTTTACTGAAATTATCAAGCACATTTTTCGAATGTTTTATTTGAAATTTTTGTTTTATGTTATTTTTTTTATATTAGCAGTTCATGAAATGTATATACCGGGTGTCTACTTTTTTTTTGTTACATAGGGAATACAATGCTAAAATTTTCATTTGGTGATAAATTTTCCCCTAATTATTATAGAACAAAAGTACAAATACAAAAGTTGTTTAGAATTCAAAAATGCATCAAATGATGCCAAATTTATCAATATAGGATGTTCCGATCAAGAATTAGAAGCAAATTAAAATTTCCATTTTTGCGCTCTTTACATCAAAGTGCCATGGAAATTAAACAAATAATTTCATTTCTTCTGGAGTTTGAGTTTGACAGATCGTATTTATTTTATTGTTACGTTCTGTATTATTATCATTATTATTATTATTATTATTATTATTATTATTATTATTGAAAATAATGAATAAACTTAATGTAAATGAAAAGCTATTAAGTATAAAAAGTATTAAGTATTTATTATTTATTACAATGAAAGGGTATTTTACTCGGCTGTACACTACGTACTAGCTGTGGTTTTAAATTGTGAATGTCTCCATTATAATTTTAAGTAATTGTTTAATTTATTTATTAACTTCAAGTTATAAAAACAATACATTTGAATTAGATGACTGGCATTATGCCTAATATATTTATTATAATAATTTAAACTTATCCCTGAGGATGCTGTAAGTTGTGCAGTGAAACGTCGGATAAGAGTTTAATAAATAGTAAATAGCTGAACTCCGTAAAACTTTCTTTATTTATTACAATATTCAATATACCTATAAAACAGAAAAATTCATGAATACAAGATATAGGAGAACAAAAACGAAACTAACAATTTAAATTAAATGTTCAAATAAATCGCCATTAACTGCCAAACAATAACCTAATCTGTTATAAAATTCGTGACGTACAGAGCTTAATTGTGTTTGTGTTATATTATTGCACTCTTCAACAATGGCATTTTTCAAATCAACAAGATTTTTGATATGTCGTTTATAAATTTTCTCCTTCAAATATGGCCATAAAAAGAAATCGCACGGTGCTAAATCGGGCGATCTAGCTGGCCAATTAATTGGACCACCTCTACCAATCCATGAATTTGGAAAACATTGATCCAAATATAATTTAATGTTGCAGCTGTAATGTGCCGGACATCCGTCTTGTTGATACCAGACAACATTATCTTGAGTTGCACACTCTTCTAACTGCGGACCAATATGATTTTTGCAACATATCCAAATATTTTTCGTTGTTTAAATTATTTTCAATAAAAAATGGCCCAATTATACACCTGCCAAAAATTCCAGCCCATACATTAACTTTTTCTGGATATTGGGTACGTGTTGCTACCATTAAATGAGGATTTGTTTGGCTCCATATTCTAAAGTTTTGTGTATTAGGTTCGCCGTGTAAAGTAAACGTAGACTCGTCAGTAAAACAAATAGATTTCAAGAAGTTTCTGTCTAAATTGGATTTTTCCATAATAATGTTACTAAATTCGCTTCTAGCCATTTTATCCGCTTCAAATATCTCTTGGTGCGTGGAATATTTATAAGAATGATATTTTTCATTTTTTAGTACCTTATGTATTGTTGAAGGATGCAAATTTAATTCAGCACCAAGTTGACGCACACTAACATTTGGGTTTTCCGTTACACACAAAAGTATATTCAATGTATTTTCTTTAATTGCATTTTGATTTAAATTCTCCTCCTGATCTTCTGCGTTGATTTTTCTACAATTTTTACAACGTTTTAACACACTTCCAGTTTCTTCGAATTGTTTAATTATCCTACGAATAGTCATAGCGGAAGGTATGGGACGGTTTTCAAAGAAAGCGCTGAATAAATCTCTTACTCGTCGTATCGAATTTCCAGTAAAATACCATTTTACGCACTGAACTTTTTCATTTACCTTAAGTTTATTCATTATTTTCAATAATAATGATAATAATACAGAACGTAACAATAAAATAAATACGATCTGTCAAACTCAAACTCCAGAAGAAATGAAATTATTTGTTTAATTTCCATGGCACTTTGATGTAAAGAGCGCAAAAATGGAAATTTTAATTTGCTTCTAATTCTTGATCGGAACATCCTATATTGATAAATTTGGCATCATTTGATGCATTTTTGAATTCTAAACAACTTTTGTATTTGTACTTTTGTTCTATAATAATTAGGGGAAAATTTATCACCAAATGAAAATTTTAGCATTGTATTCCCTATGTAACAAAAAAAAAGTAGACACCCGGTATAAATAATCATAAATATGGAAAAAATAAAAATTTATATTGGTAAATCTGCGAAACATTTTATTTGACAAATGATATAAAATATATCATTGACAAATTAAAAATAACAAACTTTTATAAAACTGATTTAAAATGACAAAATAAGCGTGGACTATAAATTATGTTGCAAGCGCTTATATTTAAATTGATTACATTATATTTTATAATACTCGCATTACATCAAATAAACAGTATGAAGTTGTATTTTTTATTTAATATAAATAAATATATATATTATATTTGAATGAAAACATGTTTTATTTTGATATATAAATATAAACATAAATATTAAAAATAAAGTAAAAATATTGAAATAAAATTGCTATATTTTTTTGCTTTTGTTGTTGAAAGTCAGTAAATAAGTTATTTAAAAATATTCAGTATAAAATCGGTTTTATGTTTTATAACTACACTGATCATGTAATTAACTTGCAAAATATAACAGGTAGTTTGTTTCTAAGGAAACCTAATATTTGTAAAATATCCCGCAAGATATTTTGTATTATTATAGCTTTATCTACACTTCTTTCTGGAAGACAAAAAAATACCTACTGTTTTATATATATATATATATATATATATATATATATATATATATATATATATATATATATATATATATATATATATATTAATATTGTAAGTAAGAATTTAGCCAACATATTTTTAATTTATCTTAGGTATTTTTTCTAATTTATAAATTATTTAAATTTAATATCTTCATGTAAAATCAATACTTAAATTTTTTACAATAAATTCAATGTAACTTATAGCTAGATTATTTAATTCATTGAGAATTTAATACAAAATAAATAAAACGACAAAAGTTTCCATAATTTAACATATAAAATATACTAAAGTTACATATAAAAAAAACTATCAGAATTAATTCGAAACATTCATTTTTGAAATCAACAATTTATCTATTTGTAATTAATGATATTTAATTAATTTACAATTTAAATTTATGACAAAGTAATCCAGTTTTTATTTCTAACTAATATATGTATGTAAATATTCAATGGAGACATCGTTATTTGCAAAATTGTTAATTATTTATTACTATTTTAGTTTGAGAATCAAACTAAATAAATAAAAATAAGTTGGATAACATGTTTTCTGATGTCATTCGTTATGTGGCTACCTACTTTATCATTACTTCTTATTTACTCATAAATTATGTTTGTACGGCAGAGTAGGTACCCGTATAATAAGATATAAAATTACATAGACTTGAATTGTAAGCTCATATTATTTTCGTTTTATTGTTCTAGTCGAATAATTTGCATATGTAATTTTATTTATAGAACTTTAAAAATATGTTATTAGCATACGCAAATATAACTATATTAGATTATCTAAAAATTCAATTTTACATACATATATAATAATAAACATACCCATGAGGGTATGGCACAAACTCTTCCATTGGTACAGTAATTAGTTTTGGCTAAACAACTTTTGCGTCGTTCATATTTATGATAATTTTTAAACATGATCTTTAGTATGTAATTACTGGATACTTTTACAATTTTTGATTATGTTAGGTCCAGTATATTAAATGTTGGAATGAATTTATCGTTGAAATAATTAGCCAATACAATTTTGGTATTTGTTCCGAGAATACATTTTTAGCCATTCACAAATAATTTTTTACATATTTTAAGAATAATTTAAATTAGAAATTCTAGCTGTTAGTGATACAGACTTTTTTTTTAATTATTATTTGATAACATTCAATATTAATATTCTGTATAATATAATAAACAAATTTTTATAAAATAAATATTAATTTTAAAAATAACTGTATAAACTTTCCTGAATGTATTTTTTTTATATTATTAATGTTAAAACATATATTACAATAAAATAAAAATACTTAGATTTAGGTTTTGTAAATTTTTATTAAAATTTGATGTTTCGATATACTGCACGTATATCACGATCAAAAATTCAGAAAAAATATACAAATGACATAAATAATAAACAAATAAAACATAGAGACAACTAACTAAATAATAAAATACGAATAATTAGATTACAAAATTTATAAATTATAAATTACAGGGAACCAATTTGTATATTTTTTCCGATGATTTTAATTAAAAATTATACAGAACTTAAATCTAAAGTTGTTTTTTTAAATTTTAATATATGAGTTCTGAAAGATTCTTTACTATATATTACAATATTTATTAAATATTTGTATAAAACAATTATCTTATTAATATTTTAGTTTTTTAATAAATTTATTTTATAATATAAAAATAAACTAACGAAAAAAAAAATCAAACACAACCATGAGACCATAGCAAGAGAATTTAATTTAATAGATGATCCAGCAGCCATGTAATTTAAAATGAAGATGTACGCAAAGCAAATAAAAAATGACAAAGGGAAATAAGACGATAAATTAAAGGTAGATTGATGAAGGTAGAAGGCAGAATAGAACAGCAACTCGATGCACTTTTTCTCCGTGGCTCTTTTTTCAGTTCGGACGCACGCCGTGCAACCGAACAGCAGCGCTACTGTGCAGCGTTGCCATATTACTGCATCCACGACATTTGTAAATTGTTGATATCCGTTTGCAAAGACGTTAATTAAATCAAACATATATGTACCACGGAATATGATAAAACGAGATGTGTTTATTTGATTTGTTATTTATTTTGATGCGTAAAAGTTTTTTTCTAGTGGTCATTCGAAAAAGTCAGTCTATGTCAACATAGTTAATTGTCCTGTTTTAGATGATAGTTATGATAAAAATTATGGGAAATGTAATTAGTCTGTATCAAGATATTTTAATTTCTCAGATTTATCAATTCATTTAAATTGGTTTTTATGAATAGTTTATATTTATAATAGATTGAAATATATTTTAATGATGTGAAATTATTAATTGATATTTATTTATATTCATAATAAAATTTAATTAAATTAAGATTATTTATTTATTTGAATTTTTTGTAATATACAAAAAATATGAAATTGATGATATTCAAGTAATTTCAATATTTCAAAGTATTTGTTTTAAAAATAATGCGTAAATAATAAATAAATTATATTGTTAGTAGACAGATTTAGGTTCTTATTTACACTTTTAACGGCATTAACTTATTAACTTTGAAAATTTCAAACATCAACTCATATCCCACGATAACAAATAATAGTTCAGTGTGAAGATGTGTAATTTTTAATTTTACAAGATTGAAATTGCTTATAAATTTAGAGAATGTTTTTAATAAAAGTTTGCTTACATTAATTATATAATACTTTGGAGTTTAAGAGAAATCCGTCTATTTTTAATTGGTGATGATCTGTTTCATATTAATATATTTTTATTTTCTTTACTTATTGCGCTTATAATATTAAATTCCTTAATCATATTACCCGCGTTTATATTGTTTTAAATTTTATGTATTAAATATTTTTTTTTAATTAATTTAAATTAATGAAATAAATTACGTGTAATTTCTTTTAATATCTACTAAAATTGATTATAGTAATTTTTTGTTATCCCTTAGAATATTCGAATGGTTGAAATTTTTAATACTCTTAACTTTAAAACAGTAACGCATTGAAATTAGAATTTATCATTTTTTTACCAATAATTTTAAATATTTAGACAAAACGGCTTTGAAATTTAATTCCGTATTAATTTTTATTTATAATCGACGTTTTGACGTATTTTACGTACATTATCATTAGAAAATGACTGACAAAGTTCGATGCACACAACAGTCGTGGATATGTCAACGAAATATGCAAAATGTCAAATATCCACTGTTACAAAATAAATTAAAATATTCAAAAACCGAGCTTGTAGTACCACTTTATTAGTTCTTCATTATCTTTATATCACATGAATCATCATCTTCAAAATAAAAAGAAGATCCACTTAACGAAAATCAAAACTCATACATCATCTCACGTTAAATACACGAAACCAAGGCCTCAATAGATCATCGCGTCAAGTGTATAACTCCACTTCTCATATATAAATAAAATAAACTTGGCAACAGTGTGATCAATGGTCCAATCTCAATCTCGGTGCGTTTCGTTTCTCCAGTGCGTGGTGTGCGAGTATATGGGTTGTGTTCCTCTAGCTTCGACGCTGCCGCCAGCCGCTGCTGCCGTCGAAGCCAGGCAGCTTCTTGTACGTGTGTAAATTGGTATGTGTAAGCTCAGCGGTGGCGTAGGCCTTATGAAAATTGAAATTGCGTATAGCTTCAGTCAGGATTTCACGTCGTGTAATTTATAACGTATGCTGATTACACGAGACCGCCACCGCATCATATACGCTAGGCTTCGGCGCAAAAGACGGAGGGTGTCTTGTTTTATAAGTTATTTTATCCGTATACTGTTTGTTTTGTATGGGTTAGGATTTTTGTTGTGTACAGATTATATTGTAACTAGAATCTAATTTGAATCATCATTGACTTTATAAGTAAGATTTTTAAATCAAAAAGATTGAAGATGACATTATTTTTATTATTATATAATAAAAAAGTACAAATTTAAATTAAATAAGTCAAAAAATAATTTTCCTGAAAATCATAAGTTATTTTAATCCAAATTACAAATATTTCAAGTATAGAAATATGTTCTTATGTCACTTCTCAAATAAAAAGAGTAAAAATAACAAGCACATTATTTTTATTGCCCTAATTACACTGAAACAATTTCATTTAAATCTAGTTCTAAATTCATATTTAATTATATCATCTACATTTAAAACATTGTTCCTAATCAAAATAATGTGTTTCTATAAAAAGTGCAATCACATAAATTATATAAAATAAAAAAAAACAATAGTCATACACTTAACATTACTGTTGACAATCACTAGTAACATACATAATAATAATAACAAGTCTAATCTATTTAAAATGCAAAAAAAATAATTTTATTTTAGGAAAAAAGTCAATTTAATATCAGTAACATTAAAAATAAAATAATCACATTGTAACTTTGAGTATCGTATATATGATGACACTAAAACATTTTATGATAACCTGAATGACACATTAATTATTAAATTTCAATGTAAATCAACAAGAAAATGGTTGTATTATATCATTTGTGAATAGAAAATGAATGTTGTTTATGAATATTTTATTATAACGTATGGAGAACCGAAACAAAGTTATTTCCATATTCAATCTTGTTCATATTTTTTTATAATCATTTGTAATATAATATATTTAAAATGATTAATTTTCTACTACGTTAATTAATTGTTAACAATTAAATGCTGTAATGTTAATAAATTTAATTATAATCTTTCCACAAATTAAAAAATATTTGTTTCAAATTTAATAGTTAAGTAATATAATAGAATTATAGATAATGATACTAATAATAGTAATCTTCAGGCTTTGACGGCCATTATCCATTGAATTTATAGAATTTTCTGGGTTGGTATATACCGTGGTAGATCTATCCACGTCATAGACGTTTTGCCATACAACGTAGATGACAACTTCAGTATCTGGTATCAATCTTAGCTTATTGATTAACTCACCAATGATTTGTGTAACCTGTTTTAATTTTCAATGTAAAAAGCAATCAATAACTTCGGTAGCACTCTTCCGAAACTTTAAGAACTTGTTATTTATACAAAATTTTATGTGTTTTCTATTAAAAATAAATTACTAAGATAGTAAAAAATACCGTGTAGTTAAACAGTCACACATCTGTAAAATTCCAGAAAATGTAACAAATTTTTAAATTAAGTTGTACTTACAACTTTATAAAGTAAATAAATATTCAATTAGAAAAGAATGAGTCACCAAGAATAAATTTCTCTATATATTGTCGTGGTGTAATGCGTGTTACAATAATGTAAATGAGGTTGAAAAAATGCGTATGACACGCAAGAAACAAAACAGAACGTCGAAAAACTTATCGAAAACGAGACGCATGACTGAAATACCGCATGATTTAAAACTCCCCCAGCTGCAAAGTAAGTTGTATAGATTTCTTCGTCCTCCTAGTAGTTAGAAAACAAAATCTCCCTGTCGGCATTGCTTGTTTAATATTTATAACCTATTTTCGCATTCTGGTTCGTTAGCGGGGCACTGTCCAAGAATATTTTATTTCGCTCGAACACGATCTGCTGTAAAAGGCCTCGACGCGCTGGTAAGTGCAAGTAGAAAAAGCAAAAAGGGTTCGGTTCGAATTTTGAAGTTTCGCTGGTCGTTCGTGGTAAAGCGAGGGAGCGGTCGGCTGCGAGGCGCGTCATTTTTCTTCGTCCGAAAAACAAGCAAGTCCACTTAGTCATGGCGGTGTGGCCGGGTGCCCGCCTCCTGAACGGAACGGAACGTCTCCAGAGATGAGTGAGATGTGTGTATGTGTGCGCACCAACATCCAGTTTCTACAATCGTTAGCTTGACCAAGTTGCAGGGGCCTAACGCGCGCTACAGCACATTGTTCGAAAACAACTAAATTTTCGTTTATATAGTTGTGATGTCAACTGTAGTAGCATTTGAATATAGTTTTACTTAAAATTAATTTATATAATATATATTTTCGATAATTAATATTATTGAGGAAATTTTTTAAACAAAAATAAAACTGCTACTTATAATCGACGTTTCAACGAACTAAACGTCCGTCTTCATCAGGAAAACTGATACAAAAGACATTTACAATAAATGACGGAACATAGAAATAAAATTACTAGGTAATAAATAAGTAACTAGTTCATAAAATTATTAGATTTTTAATTAATGGAAGCCAAATTTTATTTAACTCAGTGCCTTTACAGTGATTGATGTTATCTTTTCTGAAGATTTTTTAACGCATGTTGAGCAATAGCAAATTTTTTGGATGATTTAGACATATTGACTTCTTATATTTTTTTTCTTTATACAATTATATAATGCTTAAATTCTGTTAGCATCTTATATAACTAGTAGGAATACGAAATACTCCGTTTTTTCTATCAAAAGTAGAATTACATTTACTAATAAAAGCCAAAATATCTCGTAATGCTACAAGTCTGACAAGACGTGAACATAATTAAAGAATAAGATTTTAAAAATAATTTTTCATATTTTAATCTTTACGTTGTCTTCTATTTGATCTTTTAATACTATAATAGATTCGTATTTTAAAAACTATAAATATTATATTATATTACAAAATTTGGTATTTCGTTATGCTCATTGTCAGTTGAAGTAAAATATTGCCAATAAGATGCCACTTTTGGTTTAATCAGAAGTCGATCCTAATGCCCTTATTTTACGTGAAATACTCCATTTTTTAATTTATTACTGAATTTACAAGTAAATTTGACATAAGGTATATTAAAAACATTTTACTTTAAATCAAATGTTTTTGACGTATTTCAACTTTTTCGATTTTTTGTTTGAAATCGGCTGCATTTTTTTGGGGGTCTATTTCTCAATAACGAAATCAAATATTTACAATTTTTAAACGGAGTTTTATTAATGAAATTTAGGGGCTTTTATCTCATAAAAAATAAATTAAAACTACTTAAAAATGTGAATAGAATATTGCTGTAAACTTGAAATTAAAAAATCATCGCATTTCGCCCCTTGTAATATAATATACTGTTTTCATTTCAATAAAACAATCTGGCTGCTATTTCAGACCGTGTCATATAGTGAGCGTTATGTATAACTTCTTTATGTATATTTATTACAATGTCCACTCTTCAGTTGATATCTCAGAGAGACGAGCAAGTCGCTAGCGGCAGATTAATTAGTGCTTTTTTCTAATTTTTTGTACTTATAGTCGTTCTTGCATTGGTTTAAATATAATATGTGTTTATATACTGCCTTGTACTTGCATGAATAGCTGTGATGCTTCAACTCTCGCGATACAAAGAAAACTATATAATTTAATTATGATTAGAGAAGATTAAAAACAGATTAAAATTGTTGCCTTAGAATATTACATTGAATTTACATCTCAGTTATTATGTGTATTTTATTTTACATTAAGTAAATTTTTTGCTAGTTTAGTTTTCAGCGTAATGTAAACAAAAATACACTGTATTTTAATAAAACAAAAAATTAAAAATTGTTGCCAGCATATTACATGATATATGATTATTCTGTACAAATTTTTTAATATTCATACACAAACTTTGAAATTATTATCAATTATTTTAATGCTAAGATAATTTACAATTTAAAACATACGTCGTAATAATAATACAGTGAGCAATATATGTGAACATATAGATTTCTTACATTAGAAATAAATTCTTTTATATCAAAATATCAAATAGAACATTTACAACTAGATGTTTTTTTACTTTAGTTTTAAAATGATTAATGTTTAAATTCGTGATTTCTACAGGTAGTGCATTATATAGATTTATTCCAAAGTAATTGGTGCCATCTTTTGTTTTTTCTAAACGATAAAATTGTGTGTGCAGATTTGAAGAACCTCTTGTCTTGTAATCATGTAAATTTTTTACTTTATCGTATAAGCGAAGATTACTTTTGACATAATATAAGACAATATAAGATGTACAGGCCAGGCAAAGTCAATATTTTGTTTTTTTAAAAAGAGGTTTTGTTTCCTCTAGACAAAACTCTTTGTAATTTAAATATTCTTTTTGAACATGAAAAATAACTCCATATCAGTAATCTGTAACTCATAACTGATTCAAACAACTTGTGATATGATTATTTAATGATATCAAAATTGACTGTATCTACGAGATCTTTGAATCAAAATATGTAGGGATCTAGTTTGTTCGCAATATTTTTACAGTGATAAATTTGAAATAGGTTTAAAAGAAAAATTAATGTTGGAATAATTTACAATCAATTTTATTAGTTCGGTACTTTAAAACTGTTTTTGGTTTCTTCAAAAAAGATAAAAATTAACGCTGTAAAAGACAGATAAATAAAATTAATTATTTGCTATTTGCAAGTTGATATTTAGAAAAATTATATGTATTAAATTTCAGTTTTAAAATGTAAAAAATATTTTTAATTTATTATTATTATTCCATTATATCAAGCACTATAGTAAAATGAGAATATATAAATTATTAATCAAAGTTTTAACAAAATCTATATGAATGTTTTTAATATATTTACTTATAGAAATGCGTATTTTTAATTACATATATAATGTGTTTTCTAATTGGTTCATCCGGTGAGTTTACAGTGAAATATTTAAAACAATAGAAGTAATTATATGAAATAATTACTTATAGTTGACTACATTAATATTTAATAATTAATAAGATTTATGTACAGTCTAGTTTATTATTATAACTTTAATACTTTATATGATTGAACTTATAATAACTTTCAGAATAATCATTATTTTAAAAGCTTTTATTTCCTTTCAGAACCAATTTGTTTTTACATTTATATATAATAATTTTTATATCAATTCAATAAAATATTTTTCATTAGTACATTAATACAAAGTTTATTGAAACATTTGAAATGAAATTTATTTTACTAAATATTGTTTTAGGCCATAATCAATTTTATAACATTATTTGGAAATATTTTTGAGATATTTTTCAATATATCAAATAACTGGTACAAATCAATTTTGAGCTTCGGCTATTTACCGACAGATGTCAGTGTATACGCGTACATTGGCCCCAACGATCCGATCCGATTCCAGCGTCGACGATTTTTTCGCCAAAGCGTGCACAGTGCCAATTTAAAACTTATTACCACCGCCTGCAAGGTGTTATTATTCGAGTAAAACATTTTCGCTATACGTGCAAGGGTTAAACTTACATGACCCGTTAGCTATGTCACGTGATACTTCGTTTATTCACGATTATACGGTGGTTTTTGGGTGGCGGTTGTTGAGACGAATTTTTTGGATATATTTTTTTGCGAGAACATATGTCGATGTTGAGATGGTTATATATACATTAGTAGACTATTTATTTGAAATTAACACTGGTTTTTTCTGTTAGTCATTCTGTATTTTTTAAGTGTAAGTTTATATTTTTATATTAATTTAAAAAGCAGTTATTTGGAAATCAAATTTACACAGGTGCTTCTGTCATATACAGAATGTTTGGTAAAAACTTTACTAAATTATTATAAATTTAACAAAATATATAGAATAAAATTCATTATTTTCTTCAAGCGTATTATAATATTATTATTACGTTACCATATTGCTTATGTAGACACAGGTCATTATGTTATACTAGTACAATAATGACATTATTTTACAGCATTTAATTACTACATCACTGGTGGAAGCACCAATTATAACTACAACGAAGCTTAAATATGAAATTTTATAACAATCTATTCAGCCGCATTTGCTGTACACGTATCTACAGACCGACAGACGGACAGACATCACTCAAAAAATAGTTGATTCGTGATATTATAAGCTCAATTCGTGCTTATCTGTAAAAATTTCGATATATCAAATTTGGTTTAATACCCCAATACTTCCCATATCATATGTGATATGACGGTCGGTAACAATACTAATTAGTAGTTAAAAAGTAGTAAAAAAGATACCATGAGCTTGGTTTTAAAACAACGTATCTGTCATAAGAGCAGGACTAAACAAATGAACTAACACACCCAAAAACCTAGATGATGGTACGAGCCATTATATGTATATCATGAGATAAAGCAACTAGCTTTATTTAAAAATTAACTAATTTTAAATATTTACCCAATAAAAACAAATATTCATTAACAAGTACCCATAGTTTGAATATTAATTCCTTCAAAGCAGATCATAAATTGCGGAAAGATTAATCGCTGAAATAAATATTTATGGCAAAATAATTTTCCATTTTAAATTCAGTATAAAGTAATATAAAATCAATTCTCGCTGCAGTCCGATCCGGGGCACCGGATAATGAAGATATCTTCGTTGTCCATGGCGCAGCGGCGGCACTCAAAGACGACGGCCAGGATTATTGAGAAATCGCGTACAAGCGATCACGTGAAACGCGGCAATCTGGCACAATGAATCTTAAAGGGCGTGTAGTAGAAGAGTAGAACAGAAGAGCGCGCTCGAAAAAAAAAGACTAAAATTAAAATTAATAGTCGTTTAGACAAATGGCACTTGTCTGTATGTGTGTGTATGTGTGTGTATGGCCCCCGAAAATATAGTGTGAACATTATTTACAACCGCACCTTTTGTGTTACCAACATGATGAGTACGATATATAACTTTGCTAGTTTTTTTTTTTTTTTTGAAAAAAGTGCCGTTTATTATTGCTTGTGTTAAAATACGCACGTGCCATCTTCATAAACGTCATTGTGGCAAAAGGATGTTTGTTATGCCTGTTACAGTTCTCTCGCTTTTTTCACACAATTTGGTTTTTATTTTTCTCTTTCTTCACATTACAGAAAGTTTAATTTAAATTTTATAATGTTGTATTGGAGACATACTAGTTAAACAATTATTATTTATAAATAATAATTTATCAAAATATTTTAATTACACTTTTTCAAACATGATTTCATTTATGGAGTAAAATAATGTAAACATTAATATGCTTTACATGTAATATTCTAGTTGATAATTGTTAACTGTTTTATGGTAGAATTCCAAGTAATATTTATCAAATTACAGAATATTATTTTTTTTTTGCTGTAAAGTTTCATTTAGATTGCTTTTTTTTTAGCGAAATTAGTATTTCAGTACAGACCTGTTCTAAACCAAACTACATGTTAGCTTATGGAATACACTGCACATGCGCGGTTTTAGTTTCATAAACAAATTTTATTTCATCGCAATTAAAGTTTGGCTTGATCAAGATATTTTAACTAAAATTCACTTATGTTTTAAGAAGGGCCAATCAAATTTCCGTAACATGAGATAGTGATGTATATCTGTTTTTATCAAAGAAACGTCAAATTTAAATCATCTTTAATAAAAAAAAAAACTAGTCAGTAAATAACTATATTTACAGGAATTGAATCGTCTAAAAATTTAGCTATATAGAATAATTATTTAACATAATTTATTTTTTTCAAATATTTTTTTACATACGATTACCACATTTGAGTAAATTAATAAAATTTTAAATATTTAATTTTAAGATAATTTTCAATATTATTTCTATCCTTATATTATTTTATTGACAAAAATTACTGGGAATCCAGTCAGAGTCATCAATATTACAAAAATTCCGACTATGCACTGTGTAACAACCATTATATAAACAACGCAATGGACTCACAATAGAATTCATGGGTATTGAATCTACATTTTGGGGTTCGTAAGAAAGCTTCGGCTAAGAAACTAAGGGCTGAACCTTAACCCACACGATTCGGGTGCTATGGGGGTGCTGAAACCAATCCCCCGATCCCGGCAGCAGGCAGAGGCAACCGTGCGCGACACACAAAAGCGAAATTATAAATGAGCGCGTAAGAAAACACCACGCCAAGATAAATGCTCAGCCGAATGAGAAAATGGAAACGGTAATGAATAGTAATGAATGGGAGACGGTTTAAAGGAGAGAGTGAATGTTTTGTGTGGCCCTACGACCGGCATCGGGCGTCCGGAGTGCGCCACGACGACGGCTT
This sequence comes from Clivina fossor, assembly GCA_963966155.1. NCBI lineage: Eukaryota > Metazoa > Arthropoda > Insecta > Coleoptera > Carabidae > Clivina > Clivina fossor. The sequence continues at coordinate 6,778,694 of OZ014564.1, read as the reverse complement.
ATAGAAACTGCTACGACGGCTAAGATGAATGATTAGTTTATATAGTGTAATTATCTTTTATTGTTTCGGTCGACATGGTGGTGATGCAACTGATAATGACTGATGATTTACTTTGCAGCGTTTAACATTGTTGCGGCATTCGGATTTGTATTTGAGGTTTTTTTGGCTGGTCTTCATTTATAAATTTCTTAATGAAAAATATGAGAAATATATTTAGTTATTTTTTGAAAATTTAACATTTAAATTTACATACTCTGAAATAAACTTTTGTTTACAGAATATTGATTTTATCTAAAATATATGTATAGTTACTACTATACTGTAAAAATCAATTTTGCAATTAAATACAATTGCAAAAACTTTTTCAAATAAAATTTGTATAGAATATCAGATTATTTTATTTAACATTTATTTTATTAAACACTGGTTTTCTATAAATTTTTAAATTTTAAATATTTATATAGGTATCTTATTTTCAAAATCTTATCTAATTAGAATTTCCAGAAAACCTATTCTTATCGGACTCAACTTGTACTTTGCACCTGAAGATTGCACCAGCGCAAAATTCACCTATAACGTCCGCCTAACCCGATGGTCGCCGTCACCGAGATGTATGTACTTTGATTTATGCTTTGTTTGGTCTATGTGCTTCACCGAAGCAAGCATGCTTTCCTATCGCAAGAACGGCATGGCATACCTTAGCTTCTCTCCGGCATATACGTTGTGTATGTATACGCGAAGCAACGCTGCTTGATTTATAGTCTTCGGGCTGCATTCTCGGCATAAGGGTTGTTCGGTTTGTCTATATGGATGTCGTGCTTGAGGACGATGCTGTTTTCTAGGGTTTTTAGTTGGTTTCGTGGTTAGATTGGGCGCTCGTTGGATGAGTTCATTAATGCACCTGTTATGATGGGTTTATAGTGCTGGGAAATTTATGGCATTCTGGGGTTGTATAGGTTACGATATGGCAGATGTACAGTTAGAAAGATTAGATTATATGCTTAGAAATTGATGGATGATTTTGATTTAAGATGTGTAAAAGTATTTAATAATATAATTGAACTATAGTTCCAATTCGCTGACTGGCGTTTCTGTTCGTCGTAAAATTAAAAAAATATCACAAGGTCAGGCATTAATTAAACATTAATTATAAATTATTATAATTTAGATTAAAGTTCTGAAAGATTTATTATTTTTAATATGTGTTATACATGTTTCCAATATAACAATAAAATCAAAATAATTGCTTATTGATTTTGATTTGTATAATAACAAAAAATAAAAACACTCAACTTTATTTAGAATTTATAAAAATGGATCGCTGATGTCATAACATAGTAAAAATTTTTTAGAACTTATTACATATATTAAAATAAAACTGCTTCAAGTTAAAGTTCTGTATTAATATTTATTTAAAATCGACGATTCAAAAACTCAACGTCCGTCTTCATCAGGATAAATGATAAAAATGACATTGCAGTAAATAACAGAACTTAGAAACAAGTTATTAGGTAATAAATAAGTCTAGTTACTTATTTGAGTTTTCTCGAAAGATCAATTTTGAATAAATATTAATACAGAACTTTAACCAAAAGCAGTTTTATTTTAATGAGATGTCATGTTTATATAAAAATAATAATAATAAATCTAAATTCTATATTATACCAACAAAATAATATAAGAAATAATCAAACCAAGAATTTTTATTAATAAAATACATTTCAAATTCTAACACACAGCATGATATGATTAATCCCCGAAAACAATAGGCCGTCTATGCAAGGGACGTTACTATATTGTTTCCAAAGGGGGTAAAGGTAATTTGAATTTCGGTCGGTTATATTCGTATGAGCATTGAATACATAGGCACACACACACACACTAACCCATACACGACACACATAAAGCGAAAACCAAGTGAGGGTTGCCGCTTATGAAGAGGTGGTATCAGGCCGTCACCGCCGCGTGACGTCGTCGTTTCAACCCCCTGCCCCAACCAAAAACCTGCACCCACCCCCCACCACTTTTCAACCCTGGCGCTGGTTCCGACATCGCCGCCACACGAGAAAAGGATAATCCATCACTGTTGCCAGGCGTACCAACCACCCTCCCCTAGTTCGCTCCTTGTCTTGTACCCGCTCTCTTTCTATTCGGCCATCTCGCTCGTTCGCAGCGAGCTCTGACATGATCATTTTTCTCCGAGGCTTGCTCCATCATCGCGTCACATCCGCCTCGCGTCGCGTCGGGCGGGGTGGGTTGTGGAGTGCTAGAGGGGTGGCGAGTAGTGCGCGAAGCAAAGCGACGTTGCCAAATGGAACGTCGAATTTTATTTATGGGCCCCTTGGTTCCGTTCTTGCGCGCGCCCTACACTGTAATTAATGACTGGGCACGGTGGTCGGTTTTCGCTCTCTTCTGGCGCAGCTCGTGAACAGAAGTTATGACGTAATCGAATATTATGAACCCCCTCGTACGACACGATGCGCCACCGCGGCATCAGTGGTTTTGTTTTGATTGTGGAAATGGCTTTGGTTATTGCGTTTTTAAAGTAGACGATCTGTGATTTACCAATTTACATTTCATTTCCATTTTACAATTATAAATACTAAAATATTTGACTAGTTACGGCAAGAAAATACCTAAAAAAGATTACTAATCCAGAAATGTAATTTATAGTAATGAAATTATCGGGGTTTAGTAATGTGTGTCCACAGAATTTATATTATACAAAAATATATTTAAATATTATGTTTGTAGAAAATATTTTAGGTACAAATTGTCTTCAAACATAATACAATACAATAGTTAGTACTACAAGTTCGGTATTTGGAAGAGCTTCATTTGTTTAGTTCTGTTTTTATGTTACGTGGTCTTAAAACCTGAATTAGTTAAAATCGAGCTTTTCATATCAGCCATAGAGTTTATAACCTCTGGACAAACTACAAAAAAATAAAAAATTTAATTTAATATTCAGTACACAATAAACTTGTTACCTATAATAACAGCTTAGATATCAAAATAATATAATAAATTCAATCTATTTGGAGTTTTTAAAAAGTTATACAAATTATATGTAATATGTATTAAGAATAATATAATGCAACTTAAATTTTTTATCAAAATAGTGTATTTTTATTTTTAAAAATTGAAAAAAAATATAATTTTCTAAATAATTCTACTTTTTACAGATTTTACATTTTTTAAGCAAATACACATATATTTTGCAAACAGTATGTAATAAATATAAATAAATAATAATAAATATAAATTTAAATAATATTGAAACTATGTATAATGCTAAAAAAATATTATTTTCTATTACAATATTATCTTGGCATTTTAAATTTATGTAGTTAAATGTGTGAACTCGCCACTAGAACTAATGTTGGCCTTTCGTATTGATTCGCCGTTCAACTTTTTTCATTCTTTCTTTTTCCTTAAGATTTAATTATAGCTCAACTCAGACCTGACGTCGATGAATTTAATTTTCGAATTTTCTTCATTATTTTGTTGAATATTCATGAACGTTCCTACGTCCAATTAAAAAAAAACTATAATAGTAAAATTATAATAAATCTATATAAGATAAAAATAAAACTGAAATTTATTGTCGCATACTAATACTAACATTTTTATTGTGAAATATTTGTACATTGTATAAATTCAAATTGTTAAAAGCTCTTCAAAATTTGATTTATTTGTTGACATTAATTAAGTACAAAATAGGTGTTTATAAAATTTTCATTTTTCTTAATACCGCCATTTATCATGATTTGTAAATTTGATTAATGATTTTTGGAAGTGAGACAAATGGAGATATTCATTTATTATATCTAACTATATACATATACACACACCGATTATAATTAATGAAATATAGAAAGTGATAATTATACAATTGACAAATAATGTCACATAAAAAAAGGTTAGATATTTTTATTATTATCTATTACTAAAATGACACTGGCGTTGATTAGGTGTCTACAACCAGAAGTCATTAATAAATTTGTAACGTATAATTTTAAATAAATTATTAATTTTTTACAATAATTTTTATTATTTCGTGTTTAAGAAACAAAAAATAGTATAACTATATATTTATTAAAAAATTACAACATACGATAGATACATATTAACAATATTGTATTACCTACTGTCTATGACATTTGCATTATTTTCCCTGATGATGATGTACTTAGAGTACATCAAAACATCGATTTTTAATTAATATATAGCTTTCTTATTTTAATACATGTTTATGTTTACAAATGTAAGATAATTTATTTTTTTTACATATTTTTAGAAAAATTACAAAAAAAATCTACACTTTTTAAATAAAATTATTGGAAATTACAATTTTTACACACATACTTTTTGCTAAAATGTAGAAGATATTGTTTTGTTTATATAATATATCTTAATAAAATTTGTTCAAAATACTTTATTTAAAGAAGGCACTTTACCAAAAACAAAGTTATTCAAAAATAAATTTGTTAAAATTTTATTACGTATTTTTCTAAAATAAAACAGATTTAGGTTTTAGTTTTGTATTAATATTTATTAATAATCAACGTTTCGACGAACTCAACGTAAGTTTTCATCAGGAAAAAAAATAAAAGTGACATTTATAGTAAATAAACAAAAGATAGAAATAAGTTAAGGTAACAAAATAAGTAACTAGATCACGAAATTTATTTTTTAATTAAAGGAAGCTAAATTTTATTTAAATAAGTATCTTCATACTGATTGATATTATCTTTTTTCTTTATAAATTTATATTGCTTCTCTTATCAATATCAAAATCGTCAAAACGTCGATTATTAATAAATATTAATGAATATTAATACAGAACCTAAAACCGTTTTATATTGATATAATGAGTTCTAAAAGATTTTTTACTATATTATAATTATTATTCTATTTAATTATATATAGGTACTATTTTAAATAATCGGTTTTGTTTTTCATTAATTTTTAATGAAACATTAGTTAATATAATTAAATTTTATTTAATTACAACAAAAATAAATTTCAAATAAAAAAACAATATATTTATAAACAAATTGGTGGAAATGGACTTACAAAAACATTATTAATAGTAATAATTTCTTGTTTTATTCGCTTATAGCAACTACTACTTACAAAAAATAGAAAAATCTATCTTAGAAAATCTAAAATATATATATAATAGCATATAATGATAAATACTAGCACGTAGCACCAGATAGCATATTTCAATATAAATAATTTTTCACTAAATTGTTCTTATTGTAACTATCATATGAAATATTTACTTTTACCTTACATAAAAATGAAAATAAAATCGAAAAAGAACGAAAGTAACAAATGGCCCATACTATCAGGTTAATTTATCAACATAAGTCTTATATATATGAAATAACGCTACACGCAGAAAATCGATGCCCATGTTCCTAGCTAGTGGATTTTTGGAACGAAGGGAACACACACACAATACAGAGTGGTGCGAAGCAGCCCACCCTAATATTATTTTTGTCAGTTTTGTGTCGATATTTCGTCATTCGGTATTCGGTGTGTCTAGGCTAGATTGATTGGTTTGTGTTCCTAAAATTCTTTGTTCATTATTCATGCGTAGATTACAACATTGGGGGGAATTTTTCTACATCGGAAAACGAATAGAAAGTGTGTTGGGATATTATTAGATTGAAATTGTAACGATTTCTATACTTATATATTAGTGAAAATTTGTTTACGTTTTTTTTATACATAATTTATAACATGAAATAAAATATTTTTTTGTCTTTATTAATGACAATATAATTATTCGTTGTTCTAAACCATATTTTAATAAAAAAAATCAAAAAAATACAATAAACTTGTTAAGTGTCACACAATTTATATTTAAGTAAGTTAATTTCTTAATAATTTTATTTGTAAGATATGCAACAATATAATTTTGCTTTTACAATATACTTGAACACTTTTTTTTTGTATTGTTTCGTGTTATGTAAAAATATTCAATAATTATTGTAGTAAAAAATTGGGGCATGTTGTAACATACTGTCAATATAAACATTGGAGTACTTTAGATAAATGTAAAGAAGTTGAAATTTAACCAAACACGAAATTTTGTAATATATGTAATTAATATGCAGTACGTAACGCAAAAATTTGTTTATAAAAATATGTTTTTTTTTTTAATATTTACAGGTTTATAAAGTTTTACATGTATTTTGTTTATTTTAGTTTTATTGCAATTATTATTAATTTTCTGCAAATAATAAATACAATAAATTTTTTTTGTGTGTGATTGAAGAAAAATTTTATTTCATAATTTAATTTTTGATTAATTAACGTACAAAATATATTTTTGGATATTTGCGATTTGAAAAACATAATATTAATTTTTTTAAATTTATTTTCATTAAAGTGAATTATGCAAATATATTTGATAAAATAAATTACATGTTAAAATATAATAGAGAAAATTAATATTATTAATAAATATTTGAAAAACAACTAAAATTATAATTTATTACTATAAATATATTTTGCTAAAGTTTACGTATGACAAACTCTAGAGTAAGTATATAGAGTCACATATAGTTAAAACTGCCAAAAATTTAAGAAACAAATGTTACACCATACACTGACAATCAAATATTACTTTTCGTGTATGCAATGTTTTTTTTTTTTTTGTGTTGTCATAAATACGTATACGTGTGTTCGCGGTTGTAGAGTCACGCACTTTGAGCCGATGGCTCAACACACACACACACACACACACAGTAACATTGCCAGTTGAAAATGACCAAATAATTTGATACATTTGTTTCGCACAATGTGTAATTTGTAATAGGCGATCTGGCCCACGTGTGTAAACTATATGTATGTGTTTCAGTTAACAAATTACCGCGGCAACCGAATTTTGTGTACATTTCGGCCCTCACGTAACGGACCGCCTTTTGCAGGTTCTAATTCTAGAAAATGTGCAAAAATATTTTTAAAATACTACAAAAATTGTAGTAAACAAATATGTGCATTGATATTTATTGTAATTTTTATATATAACAAAATATTAAACAGATAAATTTCTCTCATAGAAATTAATTAAATAATCTTAAATTATTTTTGCTAAATAAACATCTAAAGCCAAATTTGAGGGTCAAATAATTAGAATATTTTGTAATATTATTAAATAAAAATTATAAATTAGCAAAATAATACGTTTCTTTAACAAATATTGGCCTTAGCTACTAAGGCTATTAGCCGGAATCATTTCGAAGTGTATTTAAGACGATACAGAGATATAATAAATATCCTTGCCCCAAGCGGAATTCGAACCTGGGCCCGCACAGATACGAGACATACTCGGCCATGCGAGCCAGCTAATAATATGTTAAAAAATAAATTTTTAATAAATTATTTGAAAGTAATAATGAAACCTAAAAATTTTTTATCTTTATAAAATTTTATAAAATATTTTTTTCAAATTATAAATTTGCTTTACATTTAAATTAAAAATTTATATAATAGTTATTGATAGATTAATTGTACTTTTTCCTAGATTTACCGCAAATTTTATACTTACGTACCAATATTTTAATTTTAACAAATAAATTCTAGAATTATTGCCCTTAGCAAAAATTGCATCACGGAGTTTTTGAAAATTAGTGCAGAACGAATTTGTTGTTTCAGTCATGCGAACCAAATACTATAACGGCTTTAAGGCAAAAATTTTTCATTTTTGTTTTGTCTATCTGTTTGAGGTTGAAGACCCTTATAACTTAAATAGGTTTTGAGAAATTAGCTACGTCTTCTGGACTATTTGCAGCTTTTGTTTTGCTAAGCATCATTGCATTATTACATTTCCAAAAGTGTAACGCAATGTTAAACCTGAAATGCTTAAGTTGCTATAGCTATATATATATATATATATATATATATATATATATATATATATATATATATATATACAATAAAATATTAAATTTAAAACATGAAGCATTTGCTAAAACTTTGGAACAGCTTATTCTCTTGAAAACTATTTATTGAATTAATATAAAATTTTAGAAGGAAATCGAAAATATTATAATTTACTTTTGTGTAATATGCAAATTTATAGACGACACAAATTTTTCTACATTATATACATACATACATTATATGAATATAAAATACATATATTTCATATAAGTTTACTTACTTTTTCGGCAAGAAAACTTATATAATATGGTAAATTATTTATTTTACTTAAAATTACAAAACTATAATGTTCTTACAGAAAATTTATGTAAACCATCGTTCTGTTGAATTAAATTGTATTTTTTTTTAATTATGTTTTTTTATGTAAAATGGCAACTTTTATACCACCCTTATATTATCTCACACTGTTGTAACTGTTGTCACGGGTTGTCACGGTCAAATCTTGAAACCAATTTTTAGACCACTTCCTATCTTTTGATCTTACTGAAATTTTTCATGTAGTTTTATTCCAGGAGACAACACATTTAAAAAAAAAATTACAAGATATGACAAGACAAGACTAAAAAGCAGAAAATAAAATATATAAAAAAAACTTTTTAAAAACCATGCTTATATTTAAACGCACTAAAAAGAGGAACATAAATTTTTTTCTGGTTATCCAAAATTTTTAGAAAGAAATAAAAGCGTGGAGCGCTTAATCATCATTGCGAAATATATAGTATCCTAGCGCTCCACGCTTTTTTTTCTTTCTAAAATTTTTGGATAACCAGGAAAAAATTTATTTTCCTTTTTTTAGTGATTTAAATATAAGCGTGGTTTTTAGAAAGTTATTTTATATATTTTATTTTTTTGCAATATAGTTTCAATTTTTTAAACTAAATGAATTTCAAACTACAGAAAAAATCACTTTCTTTAAATGGCAATGTTTGGAAAATATATGTGATTATTTGTGTGATTAGATTGTTTTGCTTTTTCATGGGATTTTAGTGATTATTTGTACAAAATTTGATGTAAATCGGCCAAAGAGCTTAAGAGCGTATAACGGACAAACGAACAAACAAATATCGAACTTTCTATATATGTAAGATTATTAACTAATTTAAATTAAGTAATATAAATATTTAGAACATTTTGAAAACTTCTGCAACGCAAACTGAACACGGTGGCGGTGTTCTGCGGGTGGTCGGCGGTATTGTTTGCGCGAAAACGTCGAGCACTTGGTACGGACGGGGATTGAAGAGCTCGCATTATCGCGAACATCCATCAAGAGTTTGTATCAATGGCTGGCCGCCTCAACCGTCTCTGCCGCCGTCGATGCAGAAAGCGTACAGCAAATGTGTACTGCTTCCCACAGGATCCGGCACCAAAAACTTTCAGACTGATCCTCGTTTCCGTCCACAGACAGTAAGGATACATGCCGATGTGTTTTTGTTATACTCTTATAGCGCTTTAACCACCTTGCACGTTTCTGCTGATGGGTGACTGGCTGAGATAGTTGTAGCTTTGAGTTATCCGCGAGTATTACTTATACGTACATACTTATATAGTATACCATGGTAAAAAAATTCTGTTATTACTGATATTTAATTTATTAGTAATAATAAATAATTACATTAAAAATATTTGACACATCAATTAAACAAATAAACATTTAGAATAATTCTTAACAAACATTTAATACCTAAATAAATAAAAAAATGACGAAAGAATATAATATAAAAAAGTTTTTTGTTTTTAACCATGTGGAATACAAAGTTTATGGAATATTTAAAAATATAATGAAATACAACACTTATTAAAAAATAGTTTTTGTTAAATAAAAATATACCTTTTGAATTTTATAATATATTTTAATATTAGTTTAACATAACAGTAAATAGTTAATTTACACTGAAATTCTGTTCATATTTCATAATATTCATAACATTATGAAATATTTAGATTTTTTCTTTATTTTGTCTTTATAACGCTACGAGTTTTACGAGATGCAAACAGAATTACAGCAATAGTTATAAAATTTATTAGTAAATTACTTATCATATTTTAAATATTTATATTTACCAAAATATTTTCGTGTAAAACAGACATACTTTACTAATTACTTCTGAAGTTCTAGGATAAATTTAAAACTATTATATTTTATTCTTACATAATAACACAATTTAATTTTTTTAATAAAAACATGACTTGTATTATAATTTTTAAAATATAAAAGTATTAACATGATAATATCGTTAGAATATTTATTATAATTATACAAAAACACCGTCTTTTTACAAAAACATTATTAATAACATGTCGCAAGGAGAATGGTATCTTTCCATGACAAACCCATCGTTTCCACCCGATTTGATTCGAAAAGGCGAGCGCATTAATTCGCGCTGGCATCGAGCGAAATATTCTTCCTATTCTGCCGTCATGTGTGTGACGCAACGGCCATTGAACACATCTCGCGGGAACGAAGTGCGGTAAGACGCCCGCCGGAGCAACATCACAGCGTCGCGTTCGCATTTTTCATCTTTTCTAGTTTCACGACGTGACGTATGTCATGTCTTTGCGCTGCTCGGCCCCCGTTCTGCTAGCTGAATAATGTCCCCGCGATTTCTCAATGCATTGAAGTTTTTGATATTCTCGTGAGGATTGGCATTGTTGGATTCTGTCGAAGTTGACATTGATGAAAATAAATTTGAAAATAGATTATATTTGGATTAACTATAAGCATAGTTATTTGTTTTCTTATTATTTTACGTTTGTTTTGCCACATATTAGCAGAACCTTTATTTAAATTACATATATTCATTTAAATGGTTTTTGACTTTACATGTTGTTGGTTTAAACTAAAATTGAGCATTACCGATTTTCATCTATGTTTGGCTTTCGTAGCAAAAACGAAATCTTGTTCGTATTCAAAAAATGCAATAGACAAAACAATATAATTTTGATAGGTAGCAATAAACTATCAATGCAAACAAATGGATTTGGTCTATCTTATTTGGAGCAATATGACTAACAAGAACCCAGATTACAGACTAAACGGTTTGGTTGGCAACATGCAAAATTAAACCTAGTATTTAAAAGTCTTTTTTAATAAAACTATAATTCAAAATATTGTACACAGCATGTGCTTTCTACTAAGAATGTATTATGTTTTTAAAAATTTTTTAAAAAAAAGTTAATTATTTAATTACACACATTTACGCCAAATTTAATTATAATTTATTACAATAATTTAGTATATATTTATATTCATGTTCAAAAATATGTTTATCTTATAGATGCGGGTAAAGATATGTTCTTTAATCTCTACTAATTAAGTTGTCAAAGTATTTATAGGTAGATACAAATTAAGTAATATTAGTAACTGTACAAAAGGTTTTATTTTAAATTGTATAAAACATATTTTTAGATTAGTATGATTGTTTTTACAGGTAATATACTTTATAGACAGTAATATATTTTGCAGAAAACACTGACCAGTTTAAATTATAATTTATATTGTTTAGATACTAATGCAAATTATTTACTACAAATTATATGTATAAAAATATATTTAAAATCTATTATAAATTATAAATTTTGTTATGTATATATTTTTTAAAACAAATTTTCAAACGTATAGACACATGATATTATTCGATACTTTTATGACCCACTAACTCAAAAGGTTAAATATCTGCAAAAATTGTATTTTAAAGTTAAAAGATATCATTTCATATCATATAAGGACCTCAGTGGATTAGTGACAAATACGCCACCTTAATTAAAATGTAGTAGAAAGAATTAACTTACTTCGATCGCTTTGAATATTTGTTGAACATTTGAATCATTGGGCACGTAATTGCTTCTAGTTATTTCTAATCTTTAAACGGCATTGTTTCAAACCTCATTAAGTAGCTTATTGGTTAATAATCCAGTTAGGTCATATCTATTAATTAAGTTAGATAGTGGTAATTGTAATAAACTGAGTTGAAATTCACTTAATAAACTCCTATGTGTTTCATTACCTTAAAATTACATTTTTTGCAAATACGACCTTTCGTTTTAGCAGGGCATTATAATACTAAAATTAATAAATTTATCAATATATATATATTACGTACATGTAAAAATACAAAAAAAAATTGATTTTAAAAATAAACTAACAGATAATGAAGAATATTGTCATATCTGAAACAAAATTCGTCTCTTTCTTTTCGAAACATATCAACAATAACAACACGTCCATCGCAATGAAACCAATTCAACGCCAATACCGCATCGGTACAACAAACCGAACAAGGGGTGTCCAATATGAGTGATGGCCACTCGTTATCGGAACACGGTGTGTCAACTGGGTGCAAATCGCCTCGGTCGCCCGGGGCCATTGTCTCCCCTGTCCTCTCTTCAGTCATGTTCTGCCATGGCATTGCCATTAATATTGCAGGCACATCATTAAAACTGAGTGCAGTGTGCATTTCGTATACAGCGCATATCGTGCGGGGGTGGTCGATTCTTGATTGCCGTATGTGGATATTGTTGTTATTAGGGGGATGAGTTTTAGATATGGGGTAGGGTTGGAGATGTCTTTGTAGGATGTAATTCAGTAGGAATTAAGTTGATTGTTTTTGATTGTGTTTGTAATTATGTAGATTAATTTGGAAGATAAATTAAATAATATTAATAATACATGGACCACAAGCTAAACTCACGGATATGAAGACCTACAATTAAATATAAAATAAATAAAATGTTATTAATGTATTTAATATTAACGTATTGTATATACCTACCCTTTTAAAGAGTCGTTATACAATCTATATATCTGATAGAAGCAGAAAAATAAAGAAAAATAATAATCATTATTGCCTAACACAAGAATCATTTATGAAACATAGAATATAATACAATTACAAACATAATTACACCATAAACATAAACATAAGTTCTGTATCAATATTTATTAATAATCGACATTTTAACGTACTCAACGTATATTCATGATGAATATGTACGTTGAGTACGTCGAAACGTCGATTATTAATGATTAATAATACAGAATTTTAACCTAATGCCATTTTATTTTAAGATTTTTACCATGTTAACAATATTTTTTTTAAATGTATTGTTAATCTTTTTATATTTGCCAATTTAAACAATAATATTTCTAGATACGTTATGATGATAAACAAATGACAAGAGATCTTTTCGAATATGCTTGTAGTTCGCATATTTGTTTTTATAAAAGCAACTTAAAAAGGAAAACAATATTAGAATAGTCCAATTTAAATAGTTGATTATATTCAGTGTGTGGTCTTATTTGCAGTTGTAGGTTGATATAAATGACTTCTATGAATACGAAATGAGACTTTTTTAATATTGATATAAACGAACGTAAAGAACCTAACATTTCTTTTCGTAAAATATACGTTAAACACATTAATATTTCGGAGATTGTAATTTTTTCAACGTACAGTATTACACAACATTTTTTCAAAATTAATAATACATTTAGTAGAATTTATTGCTTTGCTATTTAATTTCAATAAATTTATTTGCAATTTGAAATTAATTTATTTCTCAAGAGAAATAAATTAATTAATATATTATATATTATCTTTTATAAGTAAAAGAAAGTATATAATATATTAATTATATTTTCAATAATTTTTGAAATTATGTACATATTTACCCACTATTACAAAAGGTCGTAAATAACTTTAAATTTGCAAGTTACTGTATGATTAAAAAATTTCCATTATTAGTGTGGCATGGGTCATCGTTTAATTGCCCAGTGTTCACATTATTCGTTTTTCTATGTCGAACTATGGAAAACGTAAGATATGAACACAGGATTACATACAATTTTGATAAAATAATAATAATTAAAATTTAAATTACTATACTGTCAAACATGTGATTTTTTTCAAAAATTAAATATATAAACAAAATCACTGTTTTTCAATTTAAATTTGATAAAAACAAAATGAAATATTCAAAAAAAATTATTTACAATATTATACTACCATTTTTCAAATATTTTTATATTACTTTCAAATCAATAATACCTATATATATATATATATATATATATATATATATATATAGCTGCATAAAGTATAAAACAAGCATGTTGTTAATACACTGAAACAAAAAAATTTACTTTAAATCCGAAGTTTATACTTTTAACTCAAAAGTTTTTGAACTGCAAATTTATATTTTTCTAATGAAAATAAAAGTTTTGAATAAAATTATTCATTATTTAATTTAAAAATAAACTAGATAATAAATAATATTAAATAAATATTTTAAAATAGTTATACTATTATGTATTATTTTTTTTTTATTAAAATTTTTATTTCTATCAGAAATATATAAGTTTATAGTTTTACTTTTGAGTTAAAAGTAAAAACGTGGGATCTAAAATAAAAATTCTTAGTGTATTTAATGGCTGATTCTAAAGCAGAATTAATTGGAAGATTCAAATAAGTAAAAAATTAAGTTTGTATAGTATATATACATGTTTTTTGTTTTCACATAAGAGTAACATAAATTTAACAAAAACATAGAAAAAAAACTTTTTATAATATTGTAAGCAAAAAAAAATTATACTTGCAATTTGATAATATACACATATACAGTAAGGCGTCACAAGTATAGGAATTTATGCAGAGAATATGAGTATAACACAATGTAACTTAGCAGTCAAAGTGCATATCAGTTTCGCTACAAATCATCTTGGAAGTTTCATCTATAAAACGTTGGCTGTAGAGAATCTAGCTAAACCAAACCAAAGCGCGAAGCAAAGCAAGGAAGGCAAAAGCGTCCAGATCGGAACGCAACGATGCGAAAAACCGAATATTGAAAATAAAATAGGTTGGTTGGTCGTTACCTCGGCCGGGAGCTAATAGATGACCTCCATGTTCAAAGACACAAAAGCCTTATCGGTGTGAAGTTAACAAATGCGTGCCGAGCGTGAAAAATAACACCGCGAACGCACGGGCCCCTGAACGATGTTGCTATTGATGCCTCCTACTCAATACATGGAACTCGATTTTTTATTTGCTACAAAAGCTGGAAGTAAACGAACGCCATATCTCATTCTCTTCGCTGCGCTCTCTCGCTGGTTCCACAGAAAAGAACGCCAGAACTTTATCGTTCCGCAAAAGAAATCCAATGGCAGGGAATGTTGTTTGCAGTTAATGCATCAACCGGGAACGAGTCCCTCTAATGTAGACCTTAAGATATGTTTTCTAATGCCAAAAAACAAAGAGATTAATGACGTGTCTTTTTTGTGTCTGGACCGAGCGACTGAGTTCGTCGGGTTCGGGCGTATAGCTGTAGGGTAAACGAGAAACGTTGTATTTCCAGGGGGTTATGGCTACTGTTTTGTGCTGAGGCGAAGCTCTTTTTCGATGAAATGGGGCCGGAATGGCGTTTCTCAAAAACTCTGCTACGCCGATCGCCTAATGATCCGTCAAATGGATGTCACCGCCGGATCTTCCACACACATATCTTCTTCAACGTGATTCTAATTTTTTTTTCGTCTGTAGCTAGCAGATTCGCAAATTACTCTTGCCTTTTTTTCTTCTGAAATAGAGCATATATTTTTTGCAACCTAGATGTAGTGTATAATGCATAGTTTTTCGTAACTATTATAACAGTTAGATTTTTATTATTAAAAATATTATTTTTCAGTTTTATTTATCTGTATACATTATATTTTACTCCTGAGAAGTTAGCAATAAATCCTAACAATAAATTTTATACCTCGCCATACTAATGTTTTGCTTAATAAGTAAATAACTAATCAGCGAATTTTAATTCGGTTTAGAACATTCGATAGCTTAAATTTTCCTCTATTTTGTACTAGTTTTGTTTTACGAAATATTTATTAGAAATAAGAAAAAAATAATTTTGAATAAAACGCTCTAAAAAATTTAAAATTTTTACTATTTATTCATATTACCATTCAATATTTTTTAAATTTCTAGTAGTATAAAACTCGTAATCAATAAAAGCTCTCAATTGATATATTATTCATTATAATTACGTTCTTAATTAATTACAATTTTAACGATTTAATTTCTTCGAAAATTACACATTTAATGAAATACTTAAAATTAACCTACTAATTTCTTAAATTTTATCTGTAAAAAATTATGTTAAAATAAAATTTTTTAATTATTTAAGAAGTTATTTAACAAAATTATATTTTTTGATAATTTGTATTAAACTTCATCAAATTAACATATATCTTGTTGAAATTAACAGAAATATTGAATTCTTATGTTTAATATATTTATATATTAAATAAATTTAATAAAAAAATAAAAGTAATAAAAAGATATTTATTTACTCAACTTAAAATCTATGTCTAGTATTTGTCTGAGCTGTTGTATTTTTATTTTATTTTAAAAAACATTTTCTTAGAATTTACTTAATTAATATACGTAATCTTGTTAAATTTTGTCTGTTTTGTTTCTATAAGCAAAACAATATTTATACCTGTAGACAAAGCATTACAAGAATTTCAAATAATTGAAGTATTAGCCAATCAGAGATGAGCAGCGAATTTATACAAGTTAATTTATGTTTTTAATAAAATTTAGTTGTGAAAAATTAGTGTATTCTGTTGTACCAGATCGTGAAGATTTCGTGTTTTTCATAAAAATATTGTGTTAAATTTAGTGTATTAATATTTTGTGACTAAGTTTAATAAATATAAGTGTATTTTGTTTATAAGAAGTGCAACAAATATCGGATTCTAATTGATACAATTAACTTTCTTGAATTTTATATGATAAAAGTGGACAGACAGTATTAATGATTAGACAATTTTATGTATGTATATCATATTATATAGACATAATTTTGAGTGAAGTGTATTACAATTGAAGCTATAATAATTCTGCAATTATAGGTAAGTAATAATTTTGTAATATCATTATTTTATTTAAAATATATTAATATACTGGGACTGTTTACGGGTAGGGGAAGCTACAGTCAGAGACTCTCAACAATTTAGGGCCCCTCAAAATATGCAATTACAAAAAATTTTACAATTAAAATTCAAAATATGTTAAACATTTTTTATTCATAATATTTTAAATTTTTTATTAAGATACTAGTCACATAAACTACAATAAAAGTGGATTACTTCTACCTACGTAGCAATAATATGTATATTTATAAAATTAAATAAGGTTATAATAACATATTAATTTTATTTAAAATTTAAAATGTTACATTTTAAATATAAAAATCACTGCAAGCATTTTTAAGAAAGATTTAATATTTAACTATTTTAGTTTGATTAACTATTGATTATCATAAATTATTTAATAAAAACTAACACATATATTTAAAATTATTTTTATTTTTTAAGCTACAAATACATTGAAATATTTAAGTAATATTTAAAAATATTTAATCAATTTTATCTGAAACAGAGAAAGAATCACATAGAACAACTTCTTCGGGTACACAAAGCATTATAGTCATATATATATATATATATATATATATATATATATATATATATATATATATATATGCATATACATATATATATATATATTGGCATTTAATTTTAATTTGCTTACTTCAATAGTTAAAAATTAAACTGATTTTACTCTATTTTGCATATGCATTTTCGTTAATAATTAATCAAAAATAATACACTTAAATATTCCATGTATATAAATTGTATTTAGTACAAGATTAAAAGTATTAGAAATAGACACATAGTCTAACACCTAGTACACATATATACAAATAACATGTGTGTACATAAGCCGTAACGTTTGGCAGACATCTAGCAACAAGCAAGGGTTGTAAAACTGTCTTCACCCTAGTGTATCTCCGCTTTTGGATATGGCGCGCTTGGTAACCCTTTAGACTAACTGTAATCAGTAGCAAAGCACTATGGGAAGTGTTTTCTCACTGATGTTTTACGGTTTTTTTTATAGACCGCATGTTTTCTACCTCAAAATATACACTCACATCTCGATCCAAATGCTTCAGATTTTCAAATAAAAATATCACACAACTGTTTGATACACTCGTATTTGAACACAAATACTGCGATGCGATTACTAACATAATTTTAATGTTTTTTTTACAGTTTTTCTGTACCTATAGTATATTTATATTTGGTTACGTCTATAGTATATTTTTTATAAATTTTAATATGTTAAAATTAATATTTAACGTATTAATAAAACGTGTGTAAATAATAAATAATTGATGGTTTTAATAGAACATGAAAAATATTTGATATATTTTATATTTTGTAATAAAATAATAATAATTATAATAATAATAATTTATTAAAAGCCAGAGAAATACAAGAAGTATAATAACTTAGTAACGGAATTATTATTTTAGAAATATTATAATTAATTTTATTATATATAAAAAAATTAAAACAAGATTTAGAAAAATTGAGTATATTATGTACAATTTTAATTAAAAATATTTTCAAAATAATACTTGCATTTAGTAAATTTATGAAAGATATTTTAGAATATTTTGAGTAAATTTGTAAAATCACTAAATTATCATGTTACAATTATTATGAACGTGAGCTTAAAATATAAAAACAGTTAATTTAAATCAATCTATTTCAAAGTATCAGATAATAAATAATTGTAAATTTATCGTAATAATTAATTCAATCAATACATTATCAACATTTTAAGGTCAAAATTTATTTATGTACTTTATCAAATTTACTGAGTCCAAAGTAAATATATTAAGTTATAATTAAACCTATTAAAGCACTGTAGCTTATATGTGAATGTTTTTGATAGAACTACCTGTTCTCACAAATGTATAACTATAAAATAAATTAATATATTTACATAAATTATTAATATATTAATTTATTTATAAATAATTTTCTTTTCTGAACAAAATCACTCATTTCACACATATAATTGAAATTGTCATTGAAACTTGCAAGTAAATAATTATGGTGTAATTAAGATTAATTGTAGTGATTTGTTGTTAATTATATATAAATTTACACCCGCAGCTACATTCACATATATAATATCAATAAATGTGTGGATATATCTATCCACTTTATTCTTTTTCTAAATGGTTAATTAAAATAACATTTGTATTCATATGATTATCAAATAAAAACGCAATTTTTCTAATTTTATTCACTTTGGAACTAACTCATTTAAAAGTATTTTTTATTTGATTTACTGTGAATTAAAATTTTATATAAAAAAATATTTTCTTAGGTTGTCTAAATATGAAAAATTACCTAAATTTTTTTAATTTATATATTTGTCCAATTTTGAAATGCAACTTGCAAGTGAGTTATAAAGTTGAAATTTAGCACAGAACTGCGTAATACTGCAAGTACCACAATGATTTACTGATAAATTATACAATCTAGTTACTTATTTTATTATTTAGTAACTTGTTTCTATGCTCTGTTTATTTACTGTTTATCTTATTTGTATCATTTTTTATAATGTACGTAGAGCACGTCAAAACGTAGATTATTAGTACAAATTAATACAGAACTAAATCCTAAAGCCATTTTATTTTATTATTAACTTATTTATTTTTAAACATTGGCTTAACAAATTTGTTTTTAAAAATAATAATGCTTCAGATATTTAATTGTCGTATTTACCTGTTCTATTAAAAAATTTTGTCCATTGACAATTAGTAACACTTTCTTTACAATACTTTCAAAAGATTTATTACCAAAACAAAATTATGCATGCTATACACATAATTTAGGACACCATTAAAAAGGATTAAATCGAAGGTTATCCAAATTTAAACTACTCCTAATTATTTTTCAAATTCTTTCGGAAAATATAACAGGTGTAACCTTGAAAACTCTTTCATTCTTACTTAAACACTAAATAAAATCAAAGAACCAAAACAAGTGTACAGGTATTATTGCTTAGTCTGCCAAAACTAAGCGGAGAGATGTTCAGGTCCCTTCCTGCCCTAGAAACGGGGTTAATTTATGACGCCGTCGGCGTAAACGTGGCAATAAAAGGGACACTGTACTGAAAGTGAGAGGGCTCACCGGGAAAATTTATGTACGTCAATAAAACAATAAGTGTTTTTGGTACACCTTGCACCCATGCAAATGCCGGCTGTCTCGTACGGGGGACTTGCAGCAGTTTTGGGCGCGCGAGCTGGGGAAATTGTCGGTCGGAGTGAACAAGTCGGTGGAGTGGTGTGAACGGTAATTTATGGCAATTTGAGTATGCGATATGAACGCGGTTTTGAAAGAGCGGTTGCGGTCTGGAATTAAGTTGAATTGAATGGTGATAAAAATATGGGAATGATGATGAATTGAAAATAAATTTAGTTTTTTTTTTTGCTGGTTGACTGAAAGTGCTTAAAATTATTGCTAATGATTTAGTTGTGGTTTAATGTTTTGAAAGTTATACTATTTTTAAATAATATATTGGCCGTGGATCAGTGACTCGAACTCTAGAAGTCCTTGGTTCGCGCCGCGCTCACACCAGAAATTAAATTAAATATTATTTCTGGATATTGGTGGATATTGTAAAACTTTCTTGTCTTGCGATAAACAATTAACTAATTTTTTTATTTAATAATTGTAAATAAATAACATTTTTTTTTAAAAGAAATTGTTTTTGTTTAATATTTTATTATGTTAATAAAAACAGCATTTAAATTCGGTTCAATGCAAATCAAATAAACATTCAAAGAGTGTTTCCCGAATGGTGACATGTAGGAATTTCAAATTCATGTTCGTATTTATGTTGACATTCGTAAAATTAATAAATCTGAGAAAATCTGTCAGATATACTAACGAATAAATCATCTTAGTAACATATGTATTCTTTCCTACACACGTATGTAAAACTTGTTTACGATAGAATATACTTGCTGAATTTAGAAAATTTATAATCAGAAAATGGGAGAGACTAATAAATTTTCAATTGAAATGAATATGGAAAGTAAGTAACATTTATTGTAATCGAAACATGAACTAGTTTAAATTATTGGTATTACTCTTCCTACGTTTACAAAGTTTTCGAACAATAATTCAAATATTTTTACAATATTTTAGTCATTTAGATTATGTTTGTTTTATTATATTAGTAAATATAGATACATCTACAATGTATTTCGAAAAATATATTTAATTTTTAAAAAAAAACATCAACTTTTAAAATTATAATAATTGAATATGTTAATTTAGTGAATAAATAAATATGCAGAAGTGATTGATAAATAAACAAATGCTTAATAAATAAACAAACGAAAAACAGAAACAAATTATTAGATAAAAAAGTAAGTAAGTAGATTAAAAAAAATTATAAATTTAAGTACATACATATATCGAAAAGTCGATTTTTAAATAAAATATATATATATATAGAACTTAATATTGAAGCTTTTTTATTTTAATATAATGAGTTCTAAAAGATTTTTTACTAAATTAATTTCTATAAAAGTAATTATTTTTTGTTTAATATTTTGTTTTGTTTTTATACCATTGTTGTCAAAAGTATTTTATTTAAAAATTAACAAAAAATAATCTGATAATTGTTTTTGCTTTTTGTATTTTATATAAGCTTACTATTTACTATTTTATTCGGAGTTATACATTTGGGATTTTATGAATTGTCAGCCATTCTGTATAAGTTAGGCTACGTGAGAAATATTTTTAAATACAGGTTTTGTATGATCAATAATAAAACAGTTTTTCACACAGTTTCAATAAAATCAATCTTTGTTAAAGTAAAAAAAAAAACAGAAATAAAAAAGCTACGTTAACATAGTTACTTAAGTTAGTATAACATATTATTCTATAGATCCTAAACATAAATCAAGACACAAATATAACACATATGAAGTTATTTTAATTTATTAGAACCAGTGTATTATTAATTACGTCTAATAATTAAAGACACATAAGTTTAATGTATTTGTTCTAGGTTCATTTATAAAATTGTTTTGTGTCCTTGCACTTTACTAGCGATAAAATAACATATCAATGTAAGACAAATGAGATATCGTAATTAAAATGTATAGCAATGTGTTTTGCATTTCCATATGACAGCTAATAGAAATTCAATAATTTTTCATAATGTCACAATAAATAACAAAACGAAAAATAAAAACCGATAAAAAAAAAACTAAACAAGCATATAATTCTATTACCACGTTCGGGATCAATTTATATCATTCAAACTTAGAGAGAAAGAAGAAGAAAAACGAAAAAGTAGTTGCGTAAAGAGAAACACAACTTAAATTACATTCTTTGGAAACCCTTTAAGTTTTGAGATTGTACGGTGCCCGTTGGATGTATTAGTTAGTTTAGTCGCCGTCAGTTGGTACAGGGACGCCACGGGTGGGTGACATTACCGGGGACCCCGTACGTCTCGCACCGCCGATGATTAAACGATTTGATCTTCATCCACGTTTCAAGTCGTGCGATGCATTCGGTGTTGGTGTTTGATTCATACCGAGATGGATTAAAAAATGAGCTTCTGGGTTTGTCTGTGCTTTGCTCTGGAAAACAGTGTAGGCTATATTAAACAGATCCGGTATTGTTAAATTTCCATTCAGATACTCTCATAAAAAGTGTAATTTTTCTGTACATCTGAAGTGTTATAGTAGACTGAATATACGATTGCTATTAAATAATATAGCTTTATTAGTAATTTTATACATTTTAGCCAATTATATGTGATTCTTTTTATCTTAAGAATAAATAAAAACTGATGTTTTTTGAAACAGTGTTGTCATATTTGAGCAATTTTTAGATTTTTGAGTTTTATCAGCATTTAATAATTAATAGTTTTGAAAATAAATTAATTTATGGTGCAACCAATTGTATCATTTCATATAAAACCAAGTTTTTGATAGTTCAGAAAAACTCGCAAACTTATAACGCCACAGTTTATTACAATTATATTTACATTTAATTACTATATAACTACATCTGTTACTGACATATCAATTTTATTGAAATCAGTCTTAAATCCGTCTCTGTACTAAGCAAGCAACAAAGATCCAGATTAAAGCCCCGTATACGTACGTCGCGAACGGTGTGACTCGCGTTCCATCCAACGTACAACCGCGGCGCACGCGGTCAAGAAGTATTTGTCGTTCCACCGAACAGATCTTGATTGTTCGCTGCCGGAGCACACTGCCGCCACCATCGCATTGCACAACAATACTCCACGATACATTGTTCTGCGATACAATCGTAGCGTTGCTGTCGCGTATCTGTGACAGCATCTATGTCCGGGCTGACTCGTTGTGGTCACAGCCTTATAGCGTCCACACAAACGATGCTTTTACCTATATATGTATTGGTTTCATGCAAGAAAATTTCATTTGAAACGGTTGAAACAGAGATACAGAAGCGATTGTCTGGTTTGGATTGTGTATTTGTCATGTATTGAATGAAGTTGAAGATTAAAATATTGGATTTTAATAGTTTATTGAACAAATAATACTAGATTGGTTTTTCATTGATTATAGATACAGATTTTAAGAAAATATATTGGTACTTTTTTGTCAGTGGAAACAAAAATTGTTTCAGAAATAATTCTAAATAATTTAGAACCAAATTTGTACAGTTTGTCTACATTTTTGATATGTTACGAATATAATATTTATAAAACAATTTTAATTTAGTAAGAAATTATTTTGAATGTTATATGTGAAATTGATAACTTGTAATTGTCTATTTATATTTATAAGTTATATATATTACTACTATATATTATTATATTATATCATGATAAGGGAGCTACAATGGCATACATGTAATTAATTTAACATTCTTTTTAGCACATGTTTAACTAACAATTCAAATTCGCGAAGATAGTAGAAACTGAATTCATTTTATGAACAAAACATTTTAAAATTGAATAATATTGTAGGTTTCTGATAATGATATAATATATATATCGAAAGCTTGGATAGCATTTCAATTGAATTTCATTTTACAGAAGCCCTAACAGACTGCTTTTATCATAAATATTTAATTAAATATTGTTGAATGTATATATCGATTTTGTAATAATATTTATTATATTATTCTATCCACTGGCTACACAACTTATATATAAAAATATTGAAAAAGTTTAATATGTAGGAGAAGGTATATGAAAAGGTCATCAGCACTCTCGGCATGTCCAAAGCATTGCTTCTTCATGTTTATTTAAAACGATAGGTCCGCGTGCTTTTAAAGCTTCGTATTAGCAACAACACGCAACGACCATCAGTCGTTGGTGTCTGGTATAGTCGTCTTTCATTCCATTCCATACCATTCCGGTTCCACCATATCCTATCGTCCCATGCCGTATAAGAATAAGAAAAAGCACGCAGGGGGGTCGATGTCAAAATTAACATTCCGCGTTGCGCCCGCGTAAGCTTCTCCCGTGCCCCCGCTGCCGCCGCACAGCAACAATCCAAGCCGGCGTGAAATATGAGCGGAACACGTCCCGGGCCGAGATGAACCGAATCCATCATTTTGATGTCTTTGTTCGCTTCCTACGTCCATCTAATGTTCTATCCGGTTCTCGCGGGACCGACAGAGCGAGAGAGAGAGAGAGAGAGAGAGAGGAAAACGACGAGAAAAAGTTAAAAGAAAACGGGGAAAAAAATCTAAAATCCCGTCGCGGAAAAGAAGACGGGCGGCGGTGGACCAAAAGAAATCCATCAAACGTCAACTCGTAATGGTGTGTCTTTCACTGTCTTTGTTTGTTGGGACCGCCGTCTCGCTTTGCCTTACAGGGGTGAATACGGTGGGTGCGACCCCGTCTCTAATGCCCTTCTATTGGTCCCGTACACACTCGGCCATCATGGGCTCAGCTCCTCAAATCAATCAATACGCACGCAAGTGTCCGCGGTTACTGTTTGGGGTTTGGGAAATGTACGTTGTGTTTCTCAAGGTTTTTCGAACACCAGGCATGACTAACATACACACGTATATATCTACATACCCGCTGCATATTTTTGTTTGGATTTTTCTGTTAGGGACCTACCCGTATATAACTGATGCTGCACTCCGGTGTTTAAAGAATTTCTTTTTCATTAATCTTTCTTAACATGTCACATTGTTGTTGCTTGTGTTATCGGTTTAGAATCACAAGTATTATTTGTAATTGTCATTTTTGGTGCAGGATATCCTTGAAGATTTTTCAAGAATTTTTACACTAAATTTAACACACACACACATTTTAGCTTGGGTGACAAAAAAATTTTCAAAAATGTATACCGTCAATGTTCATTTGCAGACACATTTGTTATATATTAATCAATATCAGACTTTTTTAGATATTTTAATTATTAATTAAAGAAAGCTAAATTTTATTTAAATCAGTGCCTTCACAATAATTGATGTTATCTTTTTCTTTATAAATTTCTATTGCTTCTCATATCAATCTACTATTAATAGCGATGGATCTTGTAATTATTATAGTATCTTGGAATTTTACATCATGAAGATTTTCTAACGCCTTTTGTGCAATAGCAGATTTATCTGGACGGTTTAGACGTATTGACCTCTTATGGTTTTTTACTATGTTATTTTTATTGTAATTTATCTTTAGTTTTAAAACAACTATAATGAAATTATCAAAACTTTTCACTATTTATCTTGATAGTTTCTCGCTCTAATACAAATGCATTCACAGCTAATGGAACCACAAAGAAAAAACAAAAACCATGTGGTTGAAAAATAACCTAACATTGTTTATAAAATGAAGACGTTTCTATTCTTCTTAGCATCGTAGTGTTAATGATAATTTATTTTGTACAATTCATGTTCATATAAAACACGCCGACTGGCTATTTTTAATGTTACCTCTAATGGATATTATTCTTTAGTTAGAAGTAACCGACTTTATTTTTTTTTTCTGTCTCCGTATATTAATTTCTTATGTGAGTCTTTTTACTGTAATTAAACGTAGATTTATTTAGGTTGAATCGTGATGCAATGCGTAAAACTCATTTAGATTTTTACAACTATATTAGTTTAGATTTAGCTTATTAAAACAAAGCAGATCTTGAGTTTAATATTGTTTTGCAAAAGCAACAAATAAAGTGTATTTTTAGAATCTTATAGAATATATTTACCATATAAAAAGTTATTATTAAAAAATATTTGTTTTATGAATTTTACGATAAACCAATTTACTAGTTATGACTTACTCGGTCCAGACAAAAATATTTATTTATTTGTGTACAAAAATTTATAAACTAGCAGTAGTAAATTGGTTTACTAGTGTTTAAACAAAATGTTAGAAAATCAATTAGTAATTTTACAATTATTCAGAAGTTTATGACTTGTTTTTTTTTTCCTGATATTATAAATAAGGCTAAGGCGATTGATGTTACATGTAATAAACTTCTAACGGCTACAGTTCCATTAGAAAGCATTTTCGGACATATGTTTATTTGAAGTTTTTATTTAGATTATTCATAGGAATCATCCGGTGTAGTTTTTTCCCCGACGTCATAAATTACCCTGTATACTTTATTAAAACATAAATAATAATAAACAATTTTTTTATATAAACGAAATAAAAAATAAAAATTTTCGATTTAAGTCAGAATCGATATACGACGACAACGTTGGAATGGAGCCTTGTCGTAAGTTGAGAACTACCTGTATATCAAAAATGAAAATAATAAATACGAGACTGAATAAACTTTTAAATAACAAATAATTTAAAAAATATTGAAACTAATTGATTTATTATCATTTTACAGAAATTCCCATCTGATTATGTTTATGCTTTCAAAAATAAATTATACCAAACACGAATCTATATACCAGTTTTAGATTTCTAACAAATTTAATATCGTATTTTCCAAATTACATTTACTTTAAAATAAAAACTAATTTTCAAAATTATTCTCTACAACATGTACACGTTCTTCTGATAGAGTTATTTAAATAATTATTATTCGAAAAAAATTACGTAAAGTAAGTAAACTCGTTTAAAATATTCTGTGTTAACAAGCGGAATTAAATTAAAATTATAATACGAACAGAAAAATAATAAACGTTTTATTGAAGCAGAAATAATCGTTTTTGTAATGACTTCAATATATATTTGCAATACGAAAATAAATACATCAGAAGAGGAAAAAGGTACCATGTTGACTAATATCCTGAATCGAAATTCTATACTATTAACAGTGTTTAACTTGATATTAACTCATCAAATGATAAAAGAACTAAATAACTTTATATACGCATATACTCGGCCAAGCTACATATTAATTATTTATCGAAGCACTACCTACATGTAACACCGAGACTTAATAAACATCTTCAGTCAAGCTTTAGTCACATTACGATACTAATGTTACAATATGCATTACTTTTAAGCTCGGTTTCACACTATAAATAAATTTACTTTACAAGTAGATTTTATTATTCTAGTAAAACATTTTTCAGAACTCATTATATAAAATAAAACGGTTTTAGGTTTAAATTCTGTATTAATATTTATTAATAATCGACATTTCAATGAACTCAACGTCCGTCTTAATCAGGAAAACTGATACAAATGACATTTAAATAACAGAACATAGAAACAAGCTACTAGGTAACAAAATAAGTAACTAGATTATAAAATTTTTATAAATTTTTAATTAATGGAAACCGAATTTTATTTTAATCATTGCTTTTTCTTTATAAATTTCTATTGCTTCTCTTATCAATCTGTTGTTAATATTGATTGGTCTTACAATAATTACAATATATTCGAATTTCACATAACGAAAACACTCTAACGCATGTTGAGCAATAGCAGATTTATCTGGATGGTTTAGACGTATTGATCACTTAAGTTTTGTCAATTTATTTGAAACAGTTTTACATGTCTGTTCAACATAAACATTATATATATATATATATATATATATATATATATATATATATATATATATATGTGTTGCAATTTCATGTTACCTAGTAATTTGTTTCTATGTTTTGTTATATACTGTAAATGTCATTTGTATCAATTTTTAAAAATCGAAACGTCGATTTTTAATAAATATTAATACAAAACTGAAACTTAAAGCCGTTTTATTTTTATTATTTTGTTATATAACTTTAAAAACAAATTAATGATATTTCAACATTTACTGCCAGGTTATTATTATTAATAATAAGTATTTTTTCATACTACTGAATTAAAATTATTCCTTTTTTTAATATGGAAATATATATATGTATGTAGAGTAAACCCATTTATTTTTAAAATGAATAAATGACCACGGCATACCAGCCCAGAAATTTTATAAATTCAACTAAGCTTATTTTTAATTTAAAATATATTTACATTTTATTTGCTTAGTTAATTTAAAAAAAAATTAAAAAAAAACTTGCAGATACATCTTAAGCACAATGTCAGTTAACAATATTATTAAGTTTTATGACTATTTTGGCACGAAAGCTTTACTAAATCATTATGAAGCAGATAATTTGTTACATATTTTATAAAAAATATAATTTCTTTTTAACTTAACAAACGAAAAATTGTTATCGCTACTATCTTCCAAATATACTTAATTGTGAATGAAGCTTAAGATAGCAAACCTTTGTCAGACAGAGATAAACTAAAAACCCCGGCAAAAAATAAAACAAAGATAGAGAGCCAATACAGGCGATAGCTACCCGTTTTATAAAACATTAAATTTATAAACTCGCTGAAACAACTTCTGTTCCTGATTGTTGTTTTTTCTCTCTTCGGTTCGCGGCCGATCGAGAGTAACTGGTTGGCAGTTGTTTTGCTTGTTGCTATAGTTGCAGTTACTTTAAATAACAAGTGAATTGAGGAGCACCAGCATCGGGCAGGCAAGCGAGACACCGAACCTGAAATACGATGCAATTTTTCAGCGGACTGCGGTAGCATGCATCGACCTGGAACCGATCCACTGAAATTAGACCGACCGACCATTTTTATTTTATTTGTTTGTGTAAAAGAAAAATTAATTTTAATTGTGGAAAGTAATTTATTTCACAAAAGAAATTTAATAAATTCAAGACTATTAAATTTTGAGCTTACAGATGAAAGACTTTAAAAATGTAATGAAGATGTTAAGACAGAAATGTTTGAAAAAATTATCACTTGTTAAGAATTTAGACTAAAAATCATATTGACAAAGGCTAATGAAAATAATTATAAACGTTAGTCAATCCCATTTTGACTTTCTTATACATTTTTGAAAAATTGCAGTAAATATTGAGTTAAAATAACTCTTTTGCAATTTTTAACAAATAGGTATTAAGTATTTGCTTACAGAGATAAACATGGTTAATAAAAATTTATATACGCAGTAGCAAAATATTTGAGCAATATTTTATAAAAATATATTTTTATTAAGTACTTTACATTTCGAATTTATTATTTTAATAATAAATATTTATTACATTTTCATTATCTAATAAATTTTTTTTAAAAATACTCAAAAAAATGTTTTATTAATAAATGGTTAAATATTTGAAAACATCTAATTTAAAAAAACTAAATATAAGAAAATTATATTTTTAAAAATCTTATAAAATATGCAAATATACAATACCAATTCAGTGTTTCGTAATAATTTTTTAAATAGGTATTAGATATATTTGCTTATGTCAATTAATCTATTACAATTTGTATAATAAACAAAAAAATAAATATATGGGAACAGTTTTCCACAAACTTCCTAAGCAAAAGAAAATATTGCTGAAATACATAGTTTTGTATTAATTTTGAAAATATTATTCAAATGACATCACAGTAAATAATAATAATAATTTTTCCTGATAATGATGTACGTAGAGTACGTCGAAACGTCGATTATTAATAAAAATTAATACAGAACTATATTCTAAAGACGTTTTATTTTAATATAATGAGTTCTGAAAGATTTAATTTAATTTAATTTATTGCTATTTAATGGTGGGTATTAAAAATTTTAAACTTTAACATTTTTTTTTTAAAGTTGCATATATATTAAATAAAAAGCGTTTGTGCCATCTTTTGGATCAGTTACAGAAAACGTAGTTAACTTAATCAGTGATCAACGCGATTAATTTTCCCACTGTTTTAAAACGCCTGATTGTTTAATCAGTTAACAATCTTCTTGTGAGTTAAAAACACGTTTAACGACATTTAATGCAACAAACTCTTTATAAAAAGTTAAATAGAAACAATTATGATTATTCAGCATTTAGATTATAATATATTTTTTTAAACTATTAATAATTTAATAATGGTAACCGCTATAATGCAACCGCTGTAACCAACAATTTTTTTTCTCTTATCGAAACCTATTATTCAACTCCATTTAATGAAACATTACAGTAATTTCGCGTTGCATAATTTAATTCATCTCACATCTCGCTTACCTAACATAATAAATACCAAATAGATAGTACGAAAAAAATAAAATAAAAGAAACGATAACTGCGACAACAAAAACAAAAAACAATCTATCTGTGCAGAGAACTTAATCGACCACGTGTACATTGGCATGGCATTGAACTCTGATAGCTGAAGAGGTAGTTAAAGTCTCGTTTACTTGCGTCCGTGCGTCGTCAGAATGTATGCGTGTGTGCGTTTGTCACAGCAACGTCGTCGTCAAATAGCGTCGCCGTCGTACTTACAAGGCTTGCTTAGATTATTAACGATTTTAGATTAGGATAATGCCTGTTAAAGTATAAAGTTGTACTGTTATGAGGTAGAATAATTTTGGAAGTATATCTGATATTGAAAAGTTTTGTAGAGTAATGCATCACAAGCTAAGTTTTAAAAATTTACTGACTAAATAAACAATTGAAATAGGGTTTTTTAGTAGTTTGTTCAAAAAGCATTTTATGATGGCTATAACCACAGATCTGTGCTATAACTAACAAAAATGAAATACTTAGTTAAAATTCTTTCAGAACTCATTATATTTATAAAAATAAAACAGTTTTATTATATATTGTAGTTTCGTATTAATAATTTTACTAATAATCGACATTTCGACGAACTCAACGTACATCTTCATCAGGATAAAAGATACAAATAAAATTTATAGTAAATAAACAAAACATAGAAACAAGTTACTAGGTCGTTACCTAGTAACTAAATCATAAAATCTAGGAGTATAAAATTTTAATTATAGGAATTATAGTTACTTATTTTATTACCTAGTAACTTGTTTTATTTTTCCTGATGAAGAAGTCGATTATTAATAAATATTGATACAGAAGTAAAGCCGTTTTATTTTAACAAAAATGAGATTTTCGACACGAACCGTAGTCAAGTGCGGTAACGTTAGTTATAATCATAGTTTAATACTTTTTTTACAACTATATAATAAAAAAAATATCATTTTTACCATTTTGACTGAAAGGAAAAGAGATATAGTGTTCGTGCACGTTGTCTATAACATTGTCCATAATTAAAACAAAATATATAAAAATCATAGTCTTTAGATGATAAATCTGAACTTAGTTTATGAGGGTGTCCTAGACGGTTCAAACGGTTTTGATGAAATTATCTGATCACCTTTTATTTTTTTCTAGTAATGCCAACTTTTCGAAAAAACAACTACTAAAAATTTAAAAAAATTATTATGGCTACATTACTAATACAAATTGTATTTATAGATATAATTATAAATTTATTTTTAAATAATGATAATGATACAATGTAATAGGTAATACAAAGATGATGTTTTTTTTTATTTAACAGAAAAATATTTATTTATGTGTACAAAATAAAGTAGGAAATAATTAAAATTATATATAATTTTGTTATACAAAAATATTCAATTTAAAACATAATCTAAAATATTATAATATCTAGACGCCATTATGTTTATAACGATCGGATATGCTCCAATTACAAACTATATCAACATCACGTTTTCGAACAAACGACAAACGTAAAATTTAACAAGACACAATTTTAACCAATCATCTTAATTTTAGTAGCTCATTCCAGCCATTGCACCACCTAAATCTCATTTTAAACGCATCTCTATTCGCTATGTCAATGACATCCTCTATCAAATTATTTTCTTATTATTAACGCTGAAAAACAAAAAAACAAAAAAACAAAAAAATCATCGTCGAAAATAGACGAAAAAACGTTCACGAACACCGAAAAAATATACACGACAACGACTCAATTTTGTCTAATTTCGTGTGTACGACAATTAGTCTAGAACGGTTGAATTCTGGGAGTCACCGGAGCGTTTCCGGGTGGGAAGAGAGAAGAACATATCAGTCAGTGCTGACGTTTGTTTTTTTTTTCGCATGCGTGAAGATGGAATAAAAGTATGAGCTGCTAATTTCACACTATTATACATTTGCAGGTATAATTTCCACTGTTATTTTGCTATTTGTACAGCAAATGTGTAATTATCTGACAGCAATGATTGTTAAGTATTTCTTTCTCTAAGTGGTAGAAGTCGAATAATGAACGTAAATTTGTACTTAACACATGTAAGGTATAATTAAAAATAATGCAGTTTAAATGTTAAACTTAATAATACATATTTTATTATACTATGAATGTATTTAAAAACCATTTTTTTTAAGTGTTATAATTTTAAATTTTTGATCGAATCCATTATAGTATTTATAAGTTTTATAAAATTTAATTTTCATAAATTTTTTATCTAATATTTTAATATGATATTGCAATATAATACCATATAGGAGTATTATTTAGTGAATGATTATAACATTTTCTAGCATTTTTACTTTTTTCAAATAAAGTCATTTCATAGTATAAAAAATAAATTAATAACAATAATTTATCTCGTTATGCACGTAAACACATAAAAAGTTATAATAACGTTAAATAAAAACACAAATTTGAAACGCTCTAAGCTTTATTGCTAGGTTATGTTTCTCATCGACAAAAATACTCATTTAATAAAAGGAATCTTCGTGAGAACTACATTCACCTCAGTATCTAGAGGGCGACGAATTAAAAAACAAAAGAAAAACATTTAATAACTAGACATCATCATCAGTTGACATTTACACTATAATCCACCAAATATGAAGTATCCTTATAAGTTATCGTTAAACTGAACTAGGTACCAATTCTCTAAACCTGTAATTTTATTCTTAAGCGTTCATTGTGAAGCTATTCTCAAGCTTGCACAGTTCTATTACCTATATACTTAAGTAACAAGAAATGAAAAAAATTGTAAATCTCTAGCCGCCATTTTGTTAACAAGTAATACGTGGTTACCACCATAAAATGGCGGCTGGTGTAGAGATTGATATAATCAGAGATCAAGTTTGCCTGAGACTCGAGTGTTAGTGCAAGTTTTTCTGTATGTATTTATGAAAGCCTGTATCTGAATGGCTTTTTGATTACAATGTTTTATGTAATTTCGTGACGGATTTTCAGGAAAAAAAAGTAAAATAAAATTCAGTTTAAATTAAAGTAAACGTTGCACGCGTCCTTATTATCGTCTTGTTGTTCTTATATATTAGGTTTAATGGCCGAAACAAGCAATTTTATTTTGCAAAGCCGTTCTCGAATATTAGCTATAAACGGAATGCAAAATTCCCGGTTATTTTCGTTTTTTTTTTCAAAGAAAGATTGAGGCTGGTGAAGATGTAAGGATGTTATTGAATGGAAATTAAAGTAATTGTCGCCATTTTTGTTGTGTTTTTTTAGGGAATTATCATAAACGATTCATGTTAATTTTTATAGTATCTGTCAGGATATGGATGTAATATTTTTTTGAAAAAGAGCAGGTGCAAGTTTTGTTACGAATTATATGTTTAGTGATTCAAAAAACGTAAAGTGTTTTTATTTTTTTAAAAAACGTGATGGCCAAAAATGGAATTTGTAATTTCAATTCATTTGCATATTTTTAAATGATATGCTAGTGCTTGCATTTCAATACAGAATAAAAATGTGATTTAATGATTTTATAGTATTCTACATTAAATATAATATAATTTTTTGGATATATCAATTTGCAAGAAAAGTCATTAAATATTACCAATTATTTACGCTTTTCTGATATTGTAATATAGATACTACTTGATATTTTAAAATGTCTACGCAGTGTCAGCGGATTTGATCCATTGATATCAGTATTATATTCGATAGTAGTACTACAGAATCGAACACTGCAATTTGACCAACTATAATGTTATTAGTTTAGATTACTTGCTAAAACTCGTCGTTGTTTTATACGAACGCACAACTTGCAGTTTCGAATGGTATCTAAATGAATGATCATGGAACAAGTACTTCATACTTGCGGTCAAGATTCTCCTGGGGTTACGGTACCAAATATGATGATGATATTAAAATATTGTTGCTACTTAATATCTCAAATATTAAATTTTTCATAGATAAATTTATCTCAAAATTTTTAAATTTTTTTTATTTAAAGTTAAGTTAAATTAGATAATATGGAGTAATAAAAATAGTGACATAAAATATATATATACATACGTAATTTTATATTTGAGTTATAACTTCCTAATAAAATACTTGTTACAATTAGATACTTAGCTATTAAATTCGTTTATAAAAATACTTTTAAAGTGTCCAAGTTGTGCGTCTAATTGGTGTTTTCTTGTTTTATCAATTTATAATTTGTCAATAGATTTTACCTAAATTGACCAATGCCAGATAGATTGGGATAAAAAATTAATTTTTTATTTGTTTAGAAAAAGTCAATACATCTGATGTTTTGGTCGTGCTCATTGCTAGATAGGTTGGATTAAAAGGTTAGAACAAAATCTAAATTAAAATATTGCTTCAAGAGTCGGTAAAAAAGGTTGACGAAATAAGAAATTTTGGTTCAGATAACGAATTACTAATTTACGAAACATGAACAAATCGTCTAGTCTAAACTGATGTTAAACATCGACCAGTTTTGTTCTGTATTCTAACTTCAATTTAAGATACATCTACAAAACATAGATAATG
The DNA here is from genome assembly GCA_963966155.1 of Clivina fossor. Lineage (NCBI taxonomy): Eukaryota > Metazoa > Arthropoda > Insecta > Coleoptera > Carabidae > Clivina > Clivina fossor. The sequence continues at coordinate 6,743,814 of OZ014564.1, read as the reverse complement.
TTTAATTTTCATCAAATAGATAACAATATTAATCGGCGAATTTAATTTCCCAATTCCAGTATATGATGTCACAGTATGATGTCACAGTATATGATGTCACAGTATATGATGTATAAAAAATCTAAATTTTATTATTATAGCAGGTGTAAGAAATAAATATTCAAAGTGTACAAATTTTAAAGAACCTTAAATTTTTTAAATTAATGCTGTTATTGCTGTCGTTTATATATATATATATATATATATATATATATATATATATATATATATATATATATATATATATAAGAAAAATAAAAAAATAAACTAAGTTGCAATCGAATTTGTAATAGCACAAATTATGTTCAGCAAAACTGTAATGGTTGTAATTAGTCGCAAAATTACACTAATGCGCTGTTTCAGAGCGGGTAGAGTTAATACTAGGTAGCTACAGTCTTACGCTGCGCTGTGTACTAAAGTTGAAGTAGTATTTAAAGAATTCTGGTTGTTAGAGCTTATGAAGATAATCACATAATTTGAGAAAAACACACTGGGTACTTATGCACATTTTATACAATTTTATGTAAATTGCTAGTGGGCAAATGTGGGCACATATAGTGGCTGTACTACTTGCATATGCTTAACAAGAGGTACACTAATAGGCGCAGAAAGATATTTTAGTTTTTGTACAGTTCAAGAATATAAAATGTCTATAGTTTATTATAAAAAATTATTTTACTTTGGTTTTATAAAAAAAAAAAAATACGTAATCTATTTGTACTTTCAAAAATAGCTAAATTTGGAACTATTAAAATGTTACTACAATAAAAATATATAAATAAAACCACAAGCAATTTTATTATTTTTAAAAAACTAACTTCTCATAGGAGAAGAAATATAAAAATTGTAAGTTGTTAAATAGATACACACAATTCTTTAAAAAGCCCTGTTTTTAATTTTACAAACGAAACAGCTAATGTTTAATATGTTTTAATTTGTTAATTTTGTTTAAAAAAATTTACTTTCAAAATTTTGATTTCAGGATTTTATATTCACAATTTCAGGGTTACAATTTTTTCTTAAATATACTACTTGGTGTGAAAAATACAATGATTATTATAAAGCATTTAAGTAACTCTTAAATAAGAAATACAAAACATATGTATATTTAAGATTATTTTAACTAAAAAGTTCATTTATTTTCCGCAAAAAATTTAGTTATCGAAATAGTGTATAAGTTAGATTAGATTAGGATAGGTTAGGTTAGATCAGGTTAGCTTAACACAGCACGGTTTTGTTTCAATTTACAAATTTCTTAAATTACATTTTTAACACATAAATTTAAAATATAGTAAAGTATCTTTCAGAACTAGAACTTATCAAATTAATAAATTTGTAGTGTTTATAACGTAAATATCACAGTAAATTTTGTATATATATATATATATATATATATATATATATATATATATATATATATATATATATTTTGAAAAATTTGTTTTTAACTAGAATATTCATCTTATGTGTTATTTTGTAAATTAATGTGAAACAATCATTTATATTTATAATTATACTAAAAAAAACATTTTTGTGCATTTTTTTATTTTCTTCAACAATACATCCGCAAACAAATCCTGCCAACCTCACGAAATTTTTTCCAACAATAATTGCATTTTATCGTACACAACCATCTACCACAATTCTACACTGTTATTTGTAAACCACAATTTCACAATGCATTCATTACGTCTACTCATACATGTATGCATTCATACCTCTCGCTCTGTAGTTGTGTTGTTTTTATTTTTTTGTTTCCCACCCTCTTTTACGGTCATACGTGTTACGTGCGCGCCGCGTTACGCTCGGCGCGGGACCGCGCTAGCGTGGCGCCATCTATCAACACGAAACATGAACCATACATTAACATAATGTGCACACGGGCAACACCTTCCTGTATACGTGTTTCGTGAATGTATCACTGTGAAGTTAGCGCGATTTCGGATTTAACTAGCTGTGAACGAGTCATTAACAGTTTGCGCTACCGCAATTATTTAAAGAACGATGGATATATTTCTACGTGAAGCTGGAACTTCGATCTTGAATAACGCAGTTTGATGTCTGAGGTTTTTTTTCTTGATGTTTTATGACGATTGTTCATCTTAGCCAATGCTGTAAAGGTGATGCATTAATTTTGTTTATGCTACTGGTTCTTGTAATAAATGTTTTTAGAATGTACATTTTTATATATATATATATATATATATATATATATATATATATATATATATATATATATAGTTAAATGATATAAGATGTATTTACAATTTTAAAATAAAAACAGTTTAAAATACTACAATTTAAAATAATTTAAATTTTTTAATTTGTTAATACATTTTCAGAGGATATTTGCGAATTTAAATTTCAGTTCTTTATAAAATTTTCGCTATGTTAAAATACATTCCTCCAATAAATAATTATTTATTACGCTATCTTAAAATGCATCCCTTCAATAATTAATAATTTATTAAAAATTTTGCGAAAATAAATATAGGTATTATTATCTCTATTATTGTATATGTATACAAGATTTTAATATTTGAAATTTATTATTTATAATTTACTTATACCCATTTTATACCTACTCCACGTCGTATATTTACAGCGAGCAGGCTAAAGATACAAATTTACACAATATACAATTAAAATTTTAAACATATGCCTGATAATAAATAATAAATAAATAAATAATCATAAATAAATAACGTAGTACAATTAAATTTTACATCATATTAAAATTTTCTTTATAAACTTTTAAAAATATGTCAATCATTGTTTTAGTATTATAATAAATAACATTACAAAATGAAAATCAGTTTTCGCGACTTTCTTGAAAATGGCAAACATAATTGAAAAACTAATTGTACCATTCGATTTGCCTTAAAAAGTTATATGATTTTTAGGTAACTTTTACAACTTTTAATTACTTATTTTTGAAAATAATTTTTGAGTAGTTGACACCTAAGATTTTATATTTTTTAAATAAAATTATTTAATAAAGTTACTAACAAGCATTTAAAATAAATTATGTTTTATTTAATCTAAAATACAATTTACTGGAATAAATAATTTTTGTTATAGTAATTTAAATGTGATTTAATATAATAATAATATAATAACTTAATTTTGTTACTACTTTAAAAACAATAAAATTTTATTATTTGTAAATATATTTTCTATATTGTTCTCATAATAAAAATTATTTATTAAATAAAAATACAGAAAACTGAACTATTATTATTATAGTTTTCCACGTTATAAATTGTGTTTATTTAATGCAAATTACTTTTAAAATGATTTTTCAATCGAGAAAATAATGTTCAATAAAGTTTTTATGTTATTAAATATTTATAAATAATAAAATGAGTTTTTGATTTTTATTAAATTACCATTTCAATTTCATACAAAACAAATATGAGAACAATTTGCTTATAATATTTTCCTCTATTATATCACTAAATTTATATTACATGACTTAAATTTATATATTAATAAAAAAACTGTTATGTGTTTATTGTTTAATAAATTTATATAATGTTTGACTCATTTTTTTAAATTTCAGTAAAGAAAATAATAGATTATTGAAACTGAGTTAAAAACAGCTAAAATTATAACTAAAATATAATATTTATTTATAAATTTAATTTTTTTATAGTCCACCCTCAATCTGAAGTTTTACAGTTTACAATGATTTTTAAAGTAGTCAGTGATACATAATTATTTATGATAAAATAATAAAAATGTAATACGTGAATATCTCTTAATCAGCATTTTGAAATTAACATAAAATTGAATATATCCATGGAATTTATAGAATTTTTTGGGCTGGTACGCCATGGCCGATGTCATCCTCAGTAATTGGTGACTGAATTCTATAAATTCAATTTTAATTGTATTTATTTATTTGCACATTAAAATATTAAATTTATTTTAAAATATTTAAATATTCTACTAGCTAACAACAGTACAAATTATATACTTGTAGTAGTTTTCTTTCCGTTAAAAATCAGTCCATTGAAAGGGCCCGTATGCAAAGCAGCCCAAAAACCCATCTAATGGTTGTCAGGGTAATAAAACAATTTAGTTTGCGGACGGAACAATATGTTTGGTGGCGATGTGGTGGTGGTGCGTGTGTGTTTTGTTTTTGGGTGCGGTGGGGACCTTGGGAATGTTTGCAAACTTGCCAAATATTGCATGGATTTCATGTAATAGTCGGCACGGAGCACGGACGCACCGAGAGCACGGACCACGAACCGAAAGAGTAATGGGCTTGTTACCCGTCGTAAATCACGTTCGCGGGACGCAAAGCAACCAGCCGGGTCTCGGCCTAGTCTGCACCGACCAGAGAACGCACGTGGGCTGGAAAACGACGAAAATGCTCAGGATTATCATGTCATTGAAATTAATTTTTATCAAAACTAAATGATATTGTTAGTTTTTTTTTGATATTGTTCAATTTTAATGCTTATTAAACATAAAAATAATGTTTTAAATATTAGTAATATTTACAGGCTATTATTAAAATATGGTAATAAATCCGAAATTTCAATTTTTTTTAATTTATTTTATTGACGTTGCTGGATATATTATTCAAGTTGCTTATAAGCTATTTGGATAAATAATTTCATGTATTAGGAGTAAATTCAAATACCAAACTTGTGCTTTGTTCAAAAACACTTTAATATTCATGTGAAATAGGTATACAAGTTATTGAAAAAATCAATAATTTTAAAGATAAAAACAAAAAAATTATACAATGAGAAAATCAGATCTTACATAGTGACCCTCTTATCAAGACGAAAAATAAAAAAATTGTGGACAAATAAGCATTTTGAAACTGCATTTATCCCTACCACCATATTTTAAGAAACTTTATTTATGCTTGTGTAATATTGTTTACGTATATGTTAGTTTGTTTTATTATAAGGGGTTTGTATAAAAATTCTACTATTTTTTATACTTAATTGTTTAAATGGGTCATGTTAATATACAAGCAATGTATTTAATTTAAAACTTATACTATACTAATCTTGAACTAATATTGAAGTAAAAAAATTAAAAATTCAAATATAAACTTTAAAATAATATTTGTAATAACATAGGTATGAAAAATATTTTTGTTACAAATATGTATTTAATAATTTAGAGTGTCAATAACTTTTGAAATATATTACAAACACAAAAGCATTCTTTTACCTATATACTCAATACATACTCATAGTTCACTGTCAAACTCATATACAAATTTAAATAACCAAACAACAGCAAACTTATTCATAGCATTTCATTTTATCCATTGCCCAGAAAACTGAACCCATTTCGCACCGGTCGCTTCAAGGTTGCGAAAGTATTGTCCCCTGAAAATTTGCAGAGTTCCCGCAACCACCATCCCAATCCATACAATATGCAGATTTTACAACCCGTACGCGCGGTCGAGCCATTTCAACAGTCAACAACCAAAATGCCATTTGTGTACACGAAACTAACAAACGTCGTCGTGGGAATCCCATCACGTTGATTATCATCGAAGGCCGGTTGAAGTTGGGGGTGTGGGGGCAACATTTGGCCCACCTTGCCGCCTCCGAGCGCAGCGCCACCGTCCGTGATATATTGGCACAATTCAACTGCCGTGTGCCGTCCCTCGACTGTGCACTCGACGGTCATAAACACATTTCTACTTGGCCGAAAGATAATTAACGCTAAATGTGTAACAGGGAATTTCGTTTCGACGGATATGCCAGTGGATGGATCTTTTAGTTGTTCGAGAACAGTTTTCGGTATTAGTTTTACTATGGTGATAGTTTCTATACGTTGATTCGATTAATGGATAAGGGAATCGTTTTGGTAGCTAGATATTTGATAGAAAAATCACTTTATTAAATGTCAAAAATATTTTTGTGTTGGTAATATTTGCACTTTTCATAAGATTATACGAGTTGGTTTAATTCAGGGATGCACATTTACGCGTAAAAAGTAATTTTTACGCTTGTCTGTAGACAATGTTTAAAAATTGTGAAATATGTAAAATATGTAAATAATATATATATATATATATATATATATATATATATATATATATATATATATATATATCCCGCTTTTATTTTACAAGAGTATGAGCGCAAATTTAAAATTTTATTATAAATTAGTCAGAAAGAGTAAAAAAAATTTGCTTTGCGTCTGAAATACGAACGCGAAATAAGTAGATGTTATAAATGATATTTTTATATCTCCTTCCTTACAATAATTGTACCTGATTTTATGATATTTTTTTTATAATTTGAGCAGAAATAAATGTGTGCGAAATTTTCCAAGTAGAAGAAAAAAATAAGAGCAGGCATGATAGGTATCGTGAATATGAATGAAGCTAAAGTTGCTTGTCCGATAGGAATGTTTGGAGAAAATTAATTTCGGTATAGTGGAATAAGTTCATGCCACACTCTTTTGGATACATGGCAAGATTGTGTATATATGTAAGTAAATATTTGACACTATGCATACTATTCAATTTACCATTTGGAGCAAACCAATAAAGTAGTATAAAAATTACATTAGGAAAATATGTCAAAAAATACTTATCAGTGCCACTAAAGTGTAATATATAATTAATATTATTTTTTGCGAACAAACTTTTACACAAAGCATAGTGTTATTTTTTAACACCAAATCCAATAGATATTTTACTGTATATGAATGATGAATAAACTACATAAAATTTAAAATAAACAATTACGTAGCTTTCCAGTGAGTAAAAATCATAAATAAAAAGCCTCATTCAGACTGCCGTTTTAGTTTAATTCACAAGCACAAGAATTTAAAAGAATTTAAAACTGAAAGTGTTTGAGTTGGTCGAATTCTTGTGCTTGTGCGTAAAACTAAAACTAAACCAGCATTCTGAATGAGATCTACTTAAAAAAGTTTTGATTAAGTAAATGTATTCAAGTACTGCAAATTGAAAAAATGCATCAAAAATATTATAAATTATGAGAAACATTGATATTTTATCAATCGATAAAATATCACTGTTTCTTAGAATAGATATGTTTGTTATTAATTAACATTTTAATTACGTAATTAATTTATCAATATCTTATATTTGATGAACAAAAAAAATAAAAGCGTGTGCATAGGTTTATAGAGCGGTTTATTTATTATAATAAAAAAATTTCATATATATGAAAAGTATTATAAATGTAGATAAACCAAAAAGAAAGTCAAATAAGACAAGAATTTTTATTGTGATGTAACAAAATGTAATATATTAAAATATGAGTGATAAATTATTAAAATTATAACTGATTTATATTAAAATTATATAATAATTTTATTTGATGTATCAGCAACACAATAAAACAATCAAATATTAAAGCTTCAAATTATTTTTTAATTACATTATTTAATAGTGTAGTCAGCAACTAACTAATAGTTTTATAAACTACAGTTTCAGTAACAACATTACTTTGCTAAAATTTGTCCTAGACGACCTATAATTGCGACCAACCTATTATACTTTGTTCCGAAAATTTTGGAAAGTGTATTTTGCAAGTTACTCAACCCAGGCTACGGTTAGCGCAATTCAGTTAGTATTTGCGTTTCTCGGTCGGTTGTGTGTTATCTTTTTACGTCATCGGTTTGCAGATTTATCGTTTGTTAAAGTGGTGGTGTTAAAAGGTTATGTTGCCGGCAGTGATGTCATGATGACGTCAGTCTCATTAGTTTGATGCTAAGAGTAAATGGATTTTATCTTCAGTTGCATTCAATGTCATCATACCAAGTGAGAAATTGATTTTAATGTAAAAATGTTTAGGATGTTGGTAAGATTTTGGCGATATTTTTTATGTCCGACAAATTACTGTTAAAATATAATCACTTAAGTAGTATTTTTAATATTGCTACTAATATCCTAAACATTAATATTTATTACTTTTATAATAAACGGAAAATTGAAATGTATAAATAACAAGGTTAAACATGATGATAAGTTTGTAATATAAAAGTAATTTTGTCTAGATTTATTATTATTTATTGGTTTATTATTAGATGCAAATATACTTTTTATGATCTGCTATAGAAAATTGCTTTATTTAAAATGATAAATTTTATACAAAAGAAAACGTCTTTAGGTTGTAGTTCTGTGTTAATATTTATTAATAATCGACGTTTCGACAAACTCAACGTACAACTTATTAATACAGAACTACGAGCAACCTAAAACCGTTTTATTTTAATATAATGAGTTCTGAAAATTTTTTTTTCTATGTTATAAGTAAAATATAATTAAATAAAAAATATGAATTAAATTTTAAGTAATACCTATCTCGTTGTTAGCTTTTTTTGGAAAAATAAATATATGCTAAATTTTAATTTATTTATTTTTAATAAATACATGATGTTTCAAAACATTTCTGATTTCATATTTTTTTTTTTTAAGTTTAAATGAAAATATAATTATTGCATAATTACCAAAAAAAAATATTATTCCTGTTTTTGTAATAATTAGATGTTAATTTTAATAATTGCAGCACCAAAATTTTAATCTAAATTTTATTTACACAATAAATTGAGTAGGGTAATTACTTGTGTTATTAAGTTTCTTTTCAAAATGTATAATAAATCTGATTTATCATTTTTTGTTACGCATAAGAACACATATGATTCTAGTTAACAAATTAAAACCTAATTTAAGTGTGTTCAATATTATTAACTTCAAGGCTTTATTGTATATATAAATACATTTATTATATCAAGTAACAAGTAAAATTTGAATTTTTATTATACCAGGTAAAACATGGTGTTTGTAATTTTTATAATCTTATAATCTTGATACATAAAAATATTTATTTTGTTTAATCTTGTTTAAATTATTAATTATTAATTCAAAATTCTTTTATTTTAATGAAACTAGAATGAAGAAAATGCTTTTAAATTTTGACAAAAATGATTAATGCTAATAAAAATACAGATTATGAACAGAAATATATTATTTTCATAGAAACACATATAGATAAAACGATTACGTATGTCAATGTGTATACTGTCATACTTTTTTTACAATTATTTAACAATAAATAAAAGCTTAAAAATTACTATTATTTAACATTAGTTTAAAATTCTTATTTTAATTGAAGGATTACTATTGTATATATAGCTAAAAATACTTGTTTTTAAATTTGAAACATAATAAATGCAAAATAAAACGGTTTTAAGTTGTAGTTCTGTATTAATATTTATTAATAATTGACGTTTCGATGTATTCAATGTACATTTTGATAAGGAAAAATGAAGATGTACGTTGAGAACGTCGAAACGGCGATTATTAATAAATATTAATACAGAACTGCAACCTAAAGCTGTTTTATTTTAATATAATGGGTTCTGAAAGATTTTTAACTATTATCATAAAATATAAATAATTTATTAAAAATTATTTTTATATATAAACATAAGTATACTCGTAAATCATGAAATATTGTATAACATAACTTTAGAAGTATTACTTTTTGATCAACAAAACTTTATAGAATTTCACAGAATTGTGAAATTATAAAAAGCGCTCTTTTAATTCTTTTCGTTTTCAATTTTGATGAGTCTAGTCTAAAACTGTTACATATCCTAAAACATTAAAGTTGCAGTTTTACAAAAACTCGAAAAGGATAATAACGTCTCTAATTAAGTCATTTTCCAAAAGTTTTTTTAACATTGCAATTACCGTCCTATGATTTTAATGACTGGATAGGACAAAATAATAATACAGTTTTGAAATATTATTCCAGTGGATCCTTGTAAGTGTTGAAAAAACTATTATCTAAATGATGTTGTTATTATAGCTGGGAAACTAATGCCGATACGGCGATATGCTTTTGTTTTACTTTTTGATTAATTATTGTTTGATCTTTGTATATAGTTTTTTTAACTACTTTCTGTATTTCGAAGTTAAAATATAATGAAATACAGCCACTGACTGAATTTCCATTTAGACATTTGTCAATAAAGAAATAATAATAAATAAAATAAATAAATTTGCCAGCATTAATTAAAAATAATTTTTGCATTTGTAGATTGTTCATTATATATTGTGCATTTACTGATGCCATATATGGTAGCTAATTTGTATTAGAAAAAATAAATATGTTAGCAATTAAATTCTATAATATAGTAATTAAAAATAAGTCTATTACAACAATCTGTGTATCTTATAATGATTAAATGTTATTTTTACATTACATCAAATTAGAAGATATAAATTCAATATTTGTAGTAAAATATTTGAACAAACTTCTTAAGACCATTGGCCACATAATTTTTTTTTTATTTAAGAAAGTTGCCATAAAAAAAATTTATTTTGTATTTATAGTCGCTGGATGATTTCTAATTAGGTATGAGATAAAATCGTGTAATTTGTTAAAAAGCACATGGTGAGGGGGACCGCAAGCATATTAACGGAGATCCACTTGTGGGCCCGTGAACCGCAATTTGTGCATCTTCAGTTTACATTTTCAAGATGTTAAAATACAAAGTATAAATTCTAAATATTAAAATTATATGTATATGTAAATTATGCTAACCAGATAAATCATATATCTTCATCTGCAAATTTTTTTCATATTCTTAGATAATGAAGAGGTGTATGATTTTATATTTAACATAATGTGAATTCTATATGCAAGTTTACAATTATTTCAATTCTCAAATTTCTAAGAGTATATATATATTAATTAATTAATTATTAATAAATTAATTTAACTTTAGAAATTAGTTCACTACAATCGTAAAAGCATTTAATATTAATATTATTAAATATATTAACTTTTTTTAATAGTTTATTACATTACATACCTAATATAAAAATTTTGAAATACAAAAATATGATTTCGTATATATTATTATTACTTATATAAAACAAAAAAAAGTGAAATAATTAATGTAAAATTTAAGTACTGCACAAAAACTTTTAACACAATTTAATATATTTTTTCTTATATAGTTAAAATTACGCAACTACTAAAAATAATTTAAAATATATTATTACAAATAATATTACATAATTTATGTCACCATATTCAATGTAATTATTCAAAAAAAATATCATTGAAATATTTTACACACAATATAGTGAAAAAAAGTTTAAATTCAAATACATTTTGACCATATTAGTTATAGCTGCCGCACCCAACTGGATCCGACGGTAAAAATTTGATCCGAGGCGTGCGTGGCCCACCATTTTGTCGCGGTTACTCGCTGAGGTAGTTGCGGCCCAAATACCTGAATCTCAGCCATGGATCACGGCCATTCTGTAGTTTTTTGTGTTAGTTTGAAGGCTAGATTACATTTTATATATCAAATTCAATTTCTTAACTAGATGAAATGATTTTTACTATTTGTAATGAAATTGTTTTTTTATAAAGAAAATGTGAAAAATATTTAATATTTTAATTGTTAACAATAACTAATAAGTAATAATAACATAATTAATACAAATATTTTGTATTTATAGAAAATAATTCTAAAATAATTCAAATGAAAAAAAATATATCAATTATTCTCTACTATTAATATACATATATACACTGTAAAAAATTAGTGCAAGTTTACATTGATAATCATAGTAATTTTACTATATTTTGTGTTGTAATTTTATAAATTTTTTGTAAATTTTCTAATAATTTATAAAATTACAGTGAAAAATATAGTAAAATTTCTATGATTATCTAAAATTACTAAAAAAAATTACATTTTTTTATGTTGTTTATATTATTATTTTTTTAATTTTTAAAAGAAAATACTTCAAAGTATTAATATTATAAATAGTATAAATATTAATTAACATAGTAAAATGAAACGGCTTTAGGTTGTAGTTCTGTATTAATAATCGACATTTCGACAGGAAAAATGATACAAATGATATTTACAGTAAAAAAATCGGTGTAAATCATACCTAACGCTGTATTACAATTTTATAATTTTATTTTCAGGTAAAATTTACACTGTGTAGTATTTATTTTTTATATAAATTGTTTGATATTAATTAATATTAAATCAAAACTACATTATTTTTTTTAACGAAAAGAAAATTACATCTAATATAAAATTAAGTTCTACATTTTTCAACCATGAATATTCTTTAATACAAATTTAATTACAATTTCTTTTAATTACATACATACTACAATATAAAGTACAAAGTTCTTTTAATATGTAGTTCTACATTCTTCCATAAATAAAATATTCATAAAGCGATTAGTGAAGGGAGTCATTAGGGTCATATAATGACCCGACTTCTATTCGTTTATAATGTGTCACTTTTGTTTTCAGTATCCAAATGTAACCCAACTACGCATAGGTAGGATAGAAACATATTTTTCGTTTGTTCGAAATAATGTAATACGATTTATGAAAATAAAATATCATCTAAAAGCATTAGATAGAAATGTTGAACACAATAACTGTAATGGATACACTATCTGTTCTAATGTTATTGCTGTAATGTTTCTATATAGCAAATAGATTATTATTATTACAGTAGAGTAATTTTTGATAAAAATCTGATAGATATTGTTAAAAATATATATTTTTTGAATGTTGTGCGTAAGTATGTAGATTTACATGATTGTAAATATAATATTGTACGTTTATTCAAATTACATGTAATATGGAAATCAAAAATGAAACATAATATTTAACATGGGCAACTTTTGTTTTGTAAAGTTTATTTAATTATTATTTAAAATTATACTATTAATATTATTGTTAAAATTGTGTGCCATTTATACAAAACTTACAAAAATATAGTCATTTTGTTGGAGTTTGCGAGTTTGGTTATATATGTTTGCTACAATGGTTACAAAAATGCTTTAGGATTTTATTTTAAAATCGACGTTTCGCCATACTCTACATACATCAACATCAGGAAAAATTATATAATATACAATAAATAAACAGAACATAGAAACAAGTTACTAAGTAACAAATTAAGTAACTAGATTATAAAATTTATAAATTATTTAATTAATGAAAGTCGAATTTTATTTAAATCAGTGAGTTTTTGCACTGATTGATGTTATCATTTTCTTATATAAATTACTATTGCTACTTCTATCAATCTACTGTTAATATTGATAGGTTTAGCAATTATTATAGTACCTTATTTTGTCTCTTTTTACTATTTTACAATGGTTATGTTACTAATAAATTTATTATACATAGTGTGATATAAAAGTTTCTTATGTATGAGAAATTTTGAAATCATATGTTCTTTTAAGGAAAGTCCACATCCCTAATATATCTTTTATTAAATTTAATGTAAAATTATATTGTTAAATTGCTAAAATGTGAAGTTATTTACAATTTTAATCATTCAGAAATTTAAGTATTTTAAATTTAAGATCCTGAGGGCGTGATTTTAAGATTTTAAGCTCTTTGGATTTTGAAAGAACTACAGATTTTGCTAATTCAAAGTTTGGATTTTCAATATAGTGGCGGTATTCAAAATATAAAATATATATTATCTTAAAATTTCACTTAACAACGTTAAAATTTTTCTGTTAATTTAAATATTGACAAATAAATAAATATTGAATAAATGTTTGTTAGAATTTATCCCAAATATTTTGTTTATTTTAACAGAAAATTTATATGGAACTTTAAAAGTATTGTCTATTTTTAATAAATATGAAATACATATTACTTCCGATTTATTATTTGTTTTGTTATGGTTCGAATATCGATAACAAATTAATCAAAATATTATTTTACTATTTTATATTAAATAAGCGGTTCCTTCAAATACAGTTCTTCAAAATAATAGTAAAGTTTTTCTTATTTATTGTCTAAAATAAATCAAGTTATAGAAAAAATTATGACTCGTATGTAAATTTTTCTGGTATTGAGTATATCAATTGTCTATTGAATCTAACTAAAACAAATGACTAACATTAAAGCTATCCACTTTTACATAACAAAATATATTTTGTACTTTGTAATAAATAATTTTGAATCGATATTCTCAAGTCTTTTGTTTCATATTTTTTTTGTGCCATGTAAATAATAGTACCGAAATTATGAATAATATGAAAATATAAATAACACCAACCAGAAAAATATGACAAACGCATGAAAAAGTTGAGTAAAAAATATTCCATTTTTCTGAAACTATATGAAAATGCGCGTACGTTTGTAGATGTGTGTTATTTTTCTAAAAAGCAAACAAAAAAAAATATACAATCCGTTAAAATGTCAAGAAAGTTATTTGATCTATTTCCGTGTCAGTTTTAAAGTTAGAAGATTATTTTTAAAAATAGTTTTACAACAAACACTCTTCTTAAAGTAGCTGATTCTATCTAGTTACCTGTGTGCTGACTAACTCAACAAATAGGAATTTTTGTTTTTCTCTTACTTGGCTATCGATTTACTAAATTGAAAAGTCTTCGTTAAGTTATTTATTTATTTATTTGTCGAATAGCACTACTTTAAGAATCTTATTTCTGTGATATGTTAGAAATTGATAAAAATCACTTTTTAGCAAATACCTACATATAGTTGTTTTATTTAAATTATTTATATTAATTATCATATTTAAATATAAAATTAAATAAACTGGATTTAAAAAGAAAACTTTAGACTACAATATTTAAATTAACAATAGACGTACTAAATCAAATATTAGCCTACACTCATGTTCATTTTATCTATGGTTTGTAATGCACAACTAATTTTTTATTCAGTTTTACATTATTAAGGTCTGGTTGCACAAAGCATTGTTAAATACTTTGTAAGTTAACAAATTCGTTAATTTGCCAACTGACTAATCAATGTAACGGTTGGAAAACATTTGACAATCTAGTTGCCTAGTTAACTTATTAATTAAGTTAACAATGCTTTGTGCAACTGGGCCTAAATAAAATAAATAAATGTGCAGATAGATTAAATGATTAATTTTACATTAAGATTTGATTAGTAAATGTTTTTAAGCGTTTGTTTGAGAGGTATTATAAGTGTAGATAAGATAAAACTTATGTATCAAAATGAAACTGCTTGAAACAAAATTATCTTCGATTAAAAACAAAATAACTTTCTCACATACGCTCTGACAAATAATTGAGTATATATGCATATTAGTTTAAAATAATAATTAAACTTCAATATAATAGAATTTACATAAAAATTCATTTTCGTAGTGTGAGAAAATAAATTATGAGCAGTTCAGGTCCTGAGACTGCACCTAGCAAGTTGTAAGTAAAGAGAAAAAAATCGATGTTATTACGTACATTATATATTTTATTAAAATTGGTCAAAGTTTCGAAAACTAACAGTAAATTGAACTTACCACACTTTTATGTTATATTGCTTAATGCGACAACTTTTACACGCTCAGTTATGTCTCTTAAGAGACGCTTATTTGTATTTGTATTTGTATATTATTGGTACAGTCTTACATATATATATTGGTTGGAGTGTTTATAACGGACGTCCATATAAAAGTAAAAAAAGTAAATAATAAATTCTAATATAAAACCAAAGCTAATCAATTAACTTAAGATTCCATAACAACACATCGTACTCATCCACACACACCAGCAGGAATATTAGCGTCGCGACGCACCTCCATCGTCATCCGCAATCCGCACACACCGCAGCGCCGCACATGCAAACGACAGGGCGCGCGTCTTGATGGATCGTCCCGGTGCAGCGTACAATAGAACCAGGAGGCGGTGGTGGTGGCGGCGGTCGGGGGCGCCTGGCCGCCGTGATAAGTGACTGGCAATTTGTCTGGGCGAGCGCGACGCGTCAGGACGCGGGCCGCCGCCACGCCGACCGCTTCGAATCCCGACGCAACGCCCGTCCGCGCGCCTCTATGATGGATCTCGTTGCTGGGGACAGCAGGCTGGCAGCCATTGTACTGAAGGAATGTGGCCGAATTGTTGTGCTGGGATATGTGCTACCTATGATGGAATGCAGGTCGTGATGGGTTTTGCTAAACTGTTGTTTCATTCGGTATTGTTGCGTTTAGGTAGAATTTTAGAATTCATATTACAACTCTATGATAGTAAAAATTATCTATATCTACTATCTAGTAAAAAGTCTCTCAGAACTCATTGTTTAAAATTAAAAGGCTTTAGGTTTAAGTTCTGTATTAATATTTATTAATAATCGATATTTTGACAAACTCAACGTTCGTCTTCATCAAGTAAACTGAATATGCTCAATTTGCGTTAGAGTATCTTCATGATGTGAAATACTAAGATACTGTAATTATTGCAAGACCAATCAATATTAACAGCAGATTGATAAGAGAAGCAATATAAATTTACAAAAAAAAAATAATTTAATTTTTTTCCAGTAATGCCAACTTATAAGAAATAATTACTAAAAATTTTTAAAATTCATTATAGCCACATTGTTTATCCGATTTTAATTAAATTTTCACAAAAGATTCTCGTAGTGCTCGCATACATTATATAATTTTAGTAAAATACATTGTTGCTAATTTTCTGAGGAAAAATTACTAAAATTTAAAAAAAATTATAATGGCTACATTATTTATTCGTGATTAACCAAATTTTCGCAAAAGATTTTCTTAGTGCCCACCTAAATTACATATCTTTACTAAAATACAATATTGCCTACTTTCTAAGAAGAAAATTACTAAATTTTTTAAAAAAATCAATTATGGCTCCATTATTTAACCAAAAATTATACTACTATAATTTTATTATTGAACACCGTTGCCAACTGATGATGTGAAAGTGGATTTATCCATATGCTACTAATCTTCTTAACTTATATTTTTTCAAGGAAACCAAATGACAGTTTTTTTAAGTAGATGATAACTTCGTATATAAAACAACTTTTCAATATTTATGCACTGCACTCGTATAGACTTCTTTGTAGCTCTGTATTTTATTAAAAATCTACATTAACGTAACCAAAAAACAAACAAATAAAACATATACTTACAGTTAATAAACAAATAAAAATAACTTAATATTTTATGATAGACGTGTATCCATAGAGATATTTTAAGCTCTACGCATTGCGTATCATCTGGTGCGTAGAGTACCAGCTCCATACGTTTGAGTACCGTTGTCAAGACATCAGTTCATTATAGCTGTCAGCCAAAGTATGCGTAATTAATCTTATAGTTATACAAGAGTGCGAGCGAGACGGAACGATGTCACTGTGCAACAACATTATGTTTATTATTGTAAAGAAGAAAGATTCACCATATTTCACCTTGAAGATGAGTGTAACGTAAGTTGAAGTGAACTGTCTGATTGTGAGTTGAGACTCAAAAGTGTTGGGTTAGGAGTATGAAAAAGTACTTTACGCGGCGACCTTGCCATCTATGCATATTTGTATAAACATAAACTACACTACGAGAAAAATAAATATAGCTGATTTAAACCGTAACACGCTTGTTAAGATTATTTTGAGTTGTTATTGCAGTGTTCTGTTTATACTTATTATGTGATAATCGTATGTAGAATTATTTTTTTATGATAAGAAAATAAATATTATTGTTTATTAAATATTTTATATTTATTTTTCTATATTTTAATGATATTAATTTAAAAATAAACAAATTCTGATATTATTTACATTTTATTAAAGTTGCAGCTTTTAAGTACTACAAAATTTTAAAGCATTTTAAAAGTATTTTGACTGTAAAAAATCTTTCAGAACTCATATATTAAAATAAAAAAGCTTTAGGAAAAAATATACAAATAACATTCTATAAAATTTATATTTGTAAATTGTTTTTCTAACAATTTTTTTAATTGTTCTTAAATCAAACTGCTTTAGATTAAAGTTCTGTATTACTATTTATTTATAATCAACGTTGAGTTTGTCAAAACGACAATTATAAATAAATATTAATACAGAACTTTATCATAAAGCAGTTTTATTTAATATAATGAGATTTGAAAGATTATTTTACAATGTTAATTATTTTTGTTTGGGTTCAATAATAACGTAAATTATTTTTATACATATTTACACTAGTTTAAAAATTATTTATTTTAGATCTAGTATTTCTAAATTTTGGAATAAATTTATCTTTGACATAATTTTAAAATTAGCTAATGAATCATAGTCATCTATTTTGAAGATACATTTTAAGCCAATTACAAATTATTTTTTTACTTATCTTCAGAATAAATGAAACTAGTAATACTGGTCCGTATTTATTTACATTATTTGATTATATTTTTAAATAATAAAAAAAATTCAGAAATCTCTAGAATAAAATATAAAATAATTTTATTATAATAATAAATATGTATTAATTGCATTTAATATGAATTAGTGACCGTATAAAAATAATTTCGGAAAATAATTTTTCTTCGGGCAGAATTTCGGAAAATATAGGTTAAGAAAAAGTCGGTGTTTAGCATTAATAAAAAATTATTGTAGCCTAAAACAAAAGTCAAGCAAGCAACAAACTGGCCGTTTTCGTCAGCATTTTCGTGGTCTTTAATATTATTTTTCCGGCGAACAAATATAAAAATATTATTCACCGCCCGCCGACATAGACCAGTTATAATTGTTACGTCAAAATTGCGCATTATTAATACCAGTTTTCCGCGCGCGTGAGAAAAAAATTCACACAGAACGACTGGAAAATATACAAAAAAAAATAAAATAAAAAAAAAATGAAAGAGAAAAATTTTGTGAAAATGGCCGCCACAGCAGCGTTCAACATAATACGTACATCCCCGACTCCCGACATAGAGAGCAGCATAGCATAGAGGCGGCCATATTTATCTTGCTTGCCGGTGACAGTTCGTCATTTGTCAGTGTCTTGCGCACCGTGTTCGTCCCCCCTGCCGCCACGGTGTCACACGGGATAACACCGCGAACCCGATAGAATGTGAGTCGTACTCAAATACACCCCGATAGATTCGCTCACAGTCTGAACGCCTCGAGCCAAAACATCATTACGATTCTGTCATGTCAATATGATGTTTTCGAAGGGGTGGTCGAGACGCGCCTGAACACAAAAGGGATTTTTTTAACGCAACGCAGTTCTGAATGCTGCGTATGTTTCGTTTTTCGTTATTCAGCTGTTTGCATATTGGATCTCAGTTGTTTTCTCTTTGCTTTGCAGTATATACTCGATACAGTGTGTGTGTATTGATGTGAAATAGGGTGCTCTATTCCATATGTTAATTTTTCTACAACAAACTAATTATTATTCCTAATTTTTTTTCAAAAAAGGTTTCACTCCGTGGTCATGTCACAATTTCGAAAAAATTTCTATTCATATTTAAGTTGCTGTATTCTTTAAATGAAAGATCAAATTAATTTTAATCACTACAGCTTTTACATTTTTTATTGTGGTTGGCATTCGATATGGTCTTCAAGCAGAATAATAATGTAAAAAAATCAAAAAGTTTTAACTGTTTTAAATTAAATTGTGTGTTATAAAATTATAATAATGCAACCGTTGGTTCAGAAAAACATTATATTTAAAGCAAAAATATATTGCAAAACATTTGAAAAAATTGCACATTAATCTTTGAACTCATAGGTACTTACCTATTGTTTCATCATTATCAGTTTCATTCATCATTATAATTCCTAAGAGAAGCTAAACAAAATGAAAATTTGAAGTTCTAAATAAAAGCACCTTGTTATCTAATACTATTTTTCTTAATTAACAAATGAAACAAAATCTAACTTTGGCAAAATATATATATATGTATATGATCGCTTGTGTAAAATATTGCTAAATATGTCAGTTTAATAATGTAATTTATGTAATTGTAAGTAAACAGTTGACAATCTGATTACATAGTTGACTGTTGATTAAGTTAACGATATTTTATGCAATCCGACTATATTGCAATAAAATTCCACTCAAATTAATCACTAAATGTATGCATAAAACATTGTTAAAAACCACTAATTATCTAGGTAATTATATGTATTATATGTATCCATCCCTGGTAAATGCTCCAAGTCCATTAGCAAAAGTAATAACTTAACCGAAATTTAAAATAATTAGTTTTAATATACTAAAAAATATTTTGTTTTAGTGACCTTTTATAGTTAATAAAGAAATGTAATATACATAAAAAGAAAAATATTTTTATATTTTTTTAGTTACTGACATATTTATTGTAAGTATAAAAAATATTAACTCTATATAAGATAAATGTAAAAAGTTTTAAGTAACGGTATACAAAATAAAACAAAGATACAAAAAATTAAAATTACACTTATTAGTTAATAAAAAAAACAAAAACTTGCAGACACAACCCACAACTTCAAATGTAACTGTAATCATTATTAAGACATTTTAATCTAGCTAATACGTACATTAATTTTATTAAAATATGAATAATATCCATGTATATGTTACACGTTTTTCTAAATTAAGTTATAATTTTAATAAATCTTTGACTGTTTATTTTATTTTGTAAATAAAATTGTTTACAATTAATTTTATATTAACTTTTTATGGTAGAATCATTTTGTTAACTACATTAAAATACTGTATTCAATAATAAATAAATCAAGTCTGAAAGAAATAAAATAAAAATAATTTGTGCACTAAAGCTTGTTGAGAGTTTTCGTTGATTTGATAAAACGAATTTTGATATTAGTAGTTATATAATTAAATAAGAATTAAAATACTAAACAAATTTGATATAGAAATAAATTTTAAATTTATATGTTGTTAAATATTCCTAAATTATTTACACTAAACTTTTCCAATAAATTTTCAATAATTTCTGTTCCAATTATATTAAATAACAAAATTTAAAAAAATAATTAATCAAAAATTCATGAAATAATTAACAAAAATATCGGAGAACAAAATCAAATCATTTTCTCATCAAATGCGTTTCATTAGCTTCTGTTTTACACAATTCCAGTTTCGATGAGAAAGCCACCCCTCGAATTGTATATTTGTTAAGAGAGAACGAGAAACAGGAATTGCCCTCATTGCATTTCGAACCCCTCATTCTCATTCCCATTCCGCACCACTTTAACTAAGGGTTTGCAATTCACGACCGACTGATGACACATGATATTGGTGTTCGATACGATTTTCGAAATTGTTGACGCAAAAATCTATATATTACTACATGGATTGTATTAAGAAGCTTTGATTTATTGTTGTGTATTACAATCATTGCATATGTTACATTTGTTTTATTTATTAAATAGTCTATCCTAAAAATTGCATTACATATATTATATACTATAATAATTTTAAAATAATTATGTGTATATATTATGTTTAATATTTGAAAAATATTTGTATTTATTATTATGTCTGGATATTTAAAAAATGTTCTTGACATGAAAACTTATATGTAAAATAAAAATTGCATTTTCAAATAATTTATTGATTTAAGAAACAAATATTTGCAAAAATAATTTTATTTTTTTTTATTGTTTATTTTATTTAAAATAAACAATTTTTAACATAGTAAAAATTCTGTCAGAACTCATTGTATTAAAATAAAAAGGCTATAGGATTTAGTTCTGTATCAATTTTAATTATAAATCGACGTTTAATAATTGCAAAACCCACCAATATTAACAGTAGATTGATAAGAGAAGCAATAGAAATTTATAAAGAAAAAACAACATCAATCATTGTGAAGACACTGATTTAAATAAAATTTGGCTATCTTTATTTAATAATTTATAAATTTTTATAATCTAGTTACTTATTTTGTTACTTAGTAACTTGACTCTATTTATTTATTGTTATGTCATTTGTATCATTTTTTCTGATGTTGATGTACGTAGAATATGTAAAAACGTCGATTATTAATAAATAATAATATAGAACCAAATTCTAAAACTTTTTTATTTTCAGTTTGTTTTTTTTATAGTTATTGTTGAATACCATGTAGTAGCAATTTTTTTAATAAGATAATTTTATCTAGTTACTTCTGTCTAAGTTATGTTTATTATTTGTTATTTGTATTGATTTTCTTGATGAATATTCATGTGTAATAAACCTAAAAGTCAAAGTTCAATAATAACATAGTCTTTTAATTTAAACAAGTTATATTTAATAAATTATTAAACAATTAATTGAAGTCGTATATCTTTTGCAATATTTCACAAGATTTCTTTTCAAAAATGTATCTAAAAATAATTTGTAATTTTAATGTAGAAGTTTCCAAATCAATCCATTATAGAAATAATATATTAATAATTCAAATTTATCGTTAAATTTTTTTCTGGTCACGTATTGATCATAAAGTATGGTATAGATTAAATTAAATAGAAAGGTATATAATGTATATTAGTACAAGTATACATCAAATATTTATGAATAATAAAACTAATTATTAAAGTAGCATAGTTATTTTTCTATATATATATATATATATATATATATATATATATATATATATATATATATATATATATATATCAAAACCGTATTTTCTGAATGACCGATCACTTGTTATAGTTGGTTAGTAAACAAAGACAGTAACAATTATATACATAGTCAAAATATTAAATAGGTGACATGATATTTACAACCAACTAATCAATGATCTGTCATTTAAGAAATACAACTCATAAATACAAATTAAAACTAGTAATACTTTCATTACTTTTTTTGTTAACTGAAATAATCAAGAAAATTGTATATTTTAAATTAAATTATGAATGTGGATAAAACAAATGTTACTTGTCTGGATAGAAATGTTTGGCGGAAAATAATTTGTTCAAAATAATAATCTTCCTTTAATCAAAAATTTATAAATTTCATGATCTAGTTATTTGTTTGTTCTCTAGTAACTTGTTTCCATGTTCTGCTTATTTACTATAAATGTCATTTTTATCTTTTTTTCTAATGAAAAACGCCCGTTCAGTTCGTCAAAACGTTGATTTATTAATAAATTATTACAGGACTAGAATTTGAAGCTGTTTTATTCTATCGTAATTGACTTGAAATACTCTCTAAAATAAACAATAATAAATTTTATCTTTTTTTTTTTAATTTTTAATAATGGAAAAAACTTTATTTTGCTGCTCTTTAAACAATTAGTCCAAGAATATAATTTATATAATCTATGAAAAACTATGTATTCTTTTGAAATAATTAATATTTATTTTTCGAATTTTAATTTTAAATATCTCTTGAACAAAAAGAGTAACTCACATTACTTATATTTATATATATTTTTTTTAACTTAAAGTACCATCAACATTTTCCTAACTTTCAGCATAATGTATCCTCATAAAAATTCGTTCAATCCGTCTAGAAATTGCGCATCGTACTTACCAACTTCAAATCCAACCGATTTCATCTCGTGATGCGTTGTCGTGCATCCTGTATCTTCATCCTCCGCATCTCAGCAGACCGAGCAACCAAGGCGAACGACTGAAGTCCAAATCCGATGGCATTACGGCCAAAAATGCCCCGAAATCTACACACTTCACGTATAACCGACGAGGGATTGCTAAAGCTCGACTACCCACCCGCTTCGGAAAACTTTTCCACTGCGGTAAGTGGCGAAATTTCGCCCCCAAAAAAGAAATGCAAGAAACGCAACTGAAATTGCGGGGTGTATTCTATACTTTTATGGAGGTATTTAAATGGTTGGTCTACCCCAAAGTCAAGTGGCTGTGATTAGCACTATGGATTTTTGAATATGAGCAGGCAATAACATTTTGCAAAAGATGTAAAACTGGTGTAATTTTTGGGCTAGGAAGTAGACCATAAAAACTGCGGGGTATCGCCAAATTTAGGTCACCAAATGTTGCAAACGTTTGATTTTTTCTGTTACGCAATTGTCAGTTTCTAACAATAACTTGAAATTTTCAATATATGTACGTGACTTTCTAATATTCTCGTGACAATTTTTGTGTAAATTTTTCAGCATTTTTATTACCAATGTAAATAACAAATATTTAGTTTATGAGTAGTAAATCAAATTTTATAGATATGGCAAATTTATTGTAAAAAATAAAATCAAACAGCTTTAGGTTGTAATTCTGTATTAATATTTATTAATAATCGACGTTTAACGTACTCAAAATACATTTTTATCAGAAAAAATAATTCAAATGACATATACTGTAAATGCCATATGTATAATTTTTTCTGAGGAAGTACGGTAACTATGTCGAAACTTTGATTATTAATAAATATTAATACAGAACTACAATATAAAGCCGCTTATTTTAATATTCTGAGTTCTCAGAGATTTATTACTTTGTAAAAAAAGTTTTATTAACATGACTTCTATAAATTATATAAAATTTTTTAATGCCCATTTCATAATTAATAATGAAAATGTGAGAAAAAAATAAAATTCATATAATTATTATTTTCAATTTATTTAACTATTAAAATATGTACAAACATATATAAATTAATGTAATATTACAAGTTTAAAAACAAATATAACAGATTAATATTTATAGATACATACATATTGAATTATTATTATTATTACATATTTGAATTATTTTGATTAAATTAGCTGTAATTGTTCGGTTTTGCTTGTCTTCAACAATCTGTAACAGTAAAAATATATTAGTATTAAATAAATATTTTTTTAGGTTTTAATAATATTTTCATTTAATATATATATTTAATCAATAATAAATAATTTATTATTATAATGAAAAAAAAGCGTGTAATTATTATTTTATTAAAATATAATAAAATAAAATTTGATCGAACAAAATTTTGTTACAAATCATTCAACAAATTAATGAAACGCTAATCATATTACCATTGAAAATTAAATAATATTTACATCAAAATGATTTATAAAATAGATTTAAATTTTGGCACTTAAAAATCAATTTATAATCAAACGCATTTGTCTTATGCATATATTAAATCAAATGTTATAGCGTTGAAATCATAACATAGTTAAAATAATCTAGAAAATTTGATTAATTGAGTACTTAAAAATTATCGCCCGTAGTAAATTCAGCACTTGTTTAAATATCATCAATTATATTCACACTCAAATTTCATATAATTTATTTAAGTGAAACTTTATTTTTTTTTAATTGTTTAATCACACTAATAAATGATAAGTATATTTACAAAACATATTTATTTAAATTTCAAATATAAAACAAATTCAAAATATTTTTTTTGTTAATAAATTTATATTGATAATTATTATTTTATATATTATTATTAACATAATTTATGCCAGAATTTAACTTTAAAATCAATAAACGTCAAAAGTATGTAATTTTGACAAAAATCACTTTTAAATGTCAGGTAAGAATATAGGTCAAATTTATTTAATTTGTTTAAAATTTTACATTTGCTGTCAACTTTTATTTGAAAAATTTAAATACCTATTTTAATATCTGTTTAAGATAATGAAACTGGCATAAGAGCGGAACTAAACAAATGAACTAAAACACTCAAAAACCAAGTTTGTAGTACCAACCAATAATTTAAAAATAATTTATTTGTTTTCGTATCAGAATATATAAGTAGATATAATATATTATACAAATATACTTCTCAACAAAATAAAAAATACTATTATAATCAACAATTTTATTCAAATTTTTCGATTTGAAAATTAAAAATCTAACAATGCAAAAAAGTTATTGCTAACTACATCAATTTTTTTTGCATTACACAAACAAAATTGAGTCATTCAATTTTTGATAAGTGATATTAATCTTGCAAATTGATACTGAATTTGTATATCTGTAGAGAATTATGTATTACTCTCAATAAATTTAATACCTTTCTATAGATTTTATTTACAAGACTATTATTTATTACTTATCAAAAATATCAATAAAATCACATCTTACCATGCAAGGTTAACAAAATTTGAGCAAAAATTATTCTACTTGATATAATTTCGAATAACACCAAAATTTTACAAAAATTTGTAGACATTTAAAAGTGTAACGAAATTGTCTCTACCTGCAAGCATTCTGCATACTAAACCAAATAATACGAACAGGTACTCAACTACTAAACACCAACTATAGCAAAAATTATGCAACTTGGCCAAAACTTATCAATAGCCCACATAGATAACCTGACATTAGTGCAAAGAAAGAATTTAGCCACTTCTACCTAGACATTCAATACCTCAAAAGAAGAAAGTCTACTGTAGACCAATTCCAATAATACTTTTCTAACCAGGCTTTTACAATTTCGTTTCTCTCGCATTATGACGCAAAACCGTCCGGCTAAACAGTTGAACCGAATTCCGTTTCTTAGTGATTTTGCACGTCAGAAAATTTGAAACGGGTCTAGCCCGAATCATGGTGGATGAATTCGAAAAGGTGGGACGTCTCTCAGACGAGTCGCAATCGCCTCCCGGGCACGAGAGATTTTGCATCGTTGAAAAAGGTTTTGCGTTTTAGCAAAAACGCGTCAGACAACCGCTCAGATAACGTTACCAGATAAACTATTTTATAAATAAAGTCATTAATTATCTATATAGATACGTACATGTACGCAGGTATACGCAGTAACACCTGTGTGTTAATAAACACATCTGTAATTGCTTTTCTATGTTGCTGAATTGATTTGCAATTTAATTTATTATTGGTAGATTTCTTTTTTTTTTTTGAATGAATTGGTTATGTTTTAATCAACTCTTATTATTAACAAACAATTTCATGTATTTTTAATATCAACCATATAATTTGTTCCCATTTTTAATCTCTTTTTGTGCCATCTTGTACATATATTAGATGACGAACAAAGAAAATACATGAATGTAATATAATTTTTATTATTTGTACATGTTAAAACCAATTTCTTTTTGTCCGACTCCAATTTTTAATTCGATAATGATTTTTATGTTTTATTATAAGTTATGTTTTATTAAGTACAGAAAATACATTCTGGGCTTATAATATTACATAGCTAATATAAAATATTCACAAAAATAGTGTTACTAATTATTTTAAATGTTGCAAATGCAATGTGATGAATTTATTTATCAAAAAGATATAATGTAGTTCATCATATTTTCACATAGTGTTCAGTAATATTGTATTAAAAATGTTTAATATTTTGTCTTTTGTTTTGTTCGTTTGACTTTAAGTTTATTTAAATTTATCTGCGAATAAATGACTATCTTTTCCAGCAGTGAAACAATAATGTAATGTAAAGTTTATCGAAAATTAGATAATGAAAATTGTTAGTAGTAACATCATGGCGTTATCTTTAGTATTAAAAAAAGGGGGAAATATCTTTTTGATCAAAAAATTGATAATTTTTTGCTTTAACGAAATAAGTTGGAGTCGCAACAAAAATCGATTCTGACTCCGGCAAAATTTTTTGACTCCTCGATTCCACGACTCCGACTTCACACTCCTGGTTAAAACTGTAGATTTTTTGAAAATGCAAAATGAAAGTGCTAGTATTAAATTAATAAATAAAATTATGACATTTTTAATTTTTTAGTGATGTTAGTTTTTATTAAAATGTAACATTTTTTTATTAAATCGAGCATTAATAGTGTAAAATATTTTTTCCTGTGTAATAAATTAGTCATTTTTTTTGTTATTTGCTTATATTTAACAATTAATATTAGAAATTTTCTACTAATTTCTAGTTTCTCAAGCCCAACCCTGCAAACCATCACCGGGATTGCTGCCGCCTCCGTCGCCACCATCATCGACACGGTCTGGAGGTAATATTAAAAGCAGCAG
This sequence comes from Clivina fossor, assembly GCA_963966155.1. Classification (NCBI taxonomy): domain Eukaryota; kingdom Metazoa; phylum Arthropoda; class Insecta; order Coleoptera; family Carabidae; genus Clivina; species Clivina fossor. Next base: position 6,716,130 of record OZ014564.1, on the reverse strand, counting down.
CTGTTCCACACTCACACACGGTACAGTCTCTCTGTATGCATCCCGCAAGATGACGAAGAGGCAAACAGAGAAACATCAGGCTTCGGTCCGGATCCAACTTACTTACATTCTTGGGAAAGCCATTGAATGAAGGAGCCAAATACGTAGCGTCGTCAAACTTCAAACTTAAGCTTTATAAGGTTGGTACTTTTCTCCATAGTCATTCCTTTCAAACAACAACCACCATCTACATGTCAGGTACTTTTGGTACTACCCTCATACATGTGCTGTCCACGTCCGGTACATGTGTCATTCCTGTCTATGTTAGATCCGATAAAAATTTTGCAAAGATGGATTTGAAATTTTAATGCAGTTGTATGGATTTAGAATGTGGTTGAGAATATAAAATAGAGATTGAAAATTTTTTAAAATTTGAAATATTAGTTTAGTATCTTTTTTTTAATTTACTGAAATAATATCAATATCTAATTAATTAATAGTGTAATGTAACATTTTATTTGTTATTTTTGTTTTTTAAAAAAATATGTAGTTCAAATATTAGATAAATAAATAAATAGCAACTTTCTTTTATCGATTATCTCTTACGTGATTCATTACCTTCAAAAACAATGAACAATAGATTTACTATAATATAAAATATATGAATTGCACAGATACTTTTAATCTCTATAAATACTTTATGTTAATCAAATTTAAATATAAAGAATTTCATCCCCACTGCTAAAACCATTTTAGGTCCCTAGTACAATTATGTTTTAGTTTAAGTATTAGTATATATAGTTAGAAATGTATAATTTTTTGTATTACATTTTCGTCACCTGATGATGGCCTAATAAGCCGAAATGTACATCGTATTAATAAAATAATAATTTTGAAACAAAAAACCAAGAGTTGTGTGTTTATTTTTATTTTAATTTTAATTATGTTTCAACAAGTGCCTACAGCCGTGTCCATCCAAATTAATAAAGAATTTGATATTTAAATTTATTTCTTGTCCTGTAAACATAGCAAGATAATACAATGTTTAAAACTAATAAAAACATATATATAGAATACAATTTTTTAAATAAAATCTACATATTACAAAAAGCACATATTTTTTGTAAATTTTACAATAAATTTTATTTGTTTCAACAATAAAATGTTTTAGAGTAAGTTGCGTAAAACGTTGTTAATTTAATCAATAATTTAATTAGATAACTAGATTGTCAAATGTTTTAGAAGTGCTTTATTTATAATATCTAATTAAAATCATAAACTTAAATAACATTTCGTGAAATAATATTATTCACTCTATAATCTTGTAATAAAATAAATTTCAATCTTTTATAGCTATTTTTTTTTAATTAATTAAATTACAAATTTAACTATAATCAAAACATTTTTATTATTCTATTCAATGTTTTCTTTTGCAAAAATTTTTAATAGAGTAATTTCCTTTATACAAGTTAATCTTTTCTTATCTACTTAAAGCAGTAATAGATACATCTTATTTATGCAACAACATTTCTCTTACCTATGAATATTAATTAATACATTATCCACTAAAAACTTAATTTTCAACAGGTGTCTCTGTACAGCTTTTAAAATTTTTCAAAGATAAAATCAAACTTAATTTTTTTATTATTTATTCAATTTATATCATAAGTAAGTCGTTATCTTCTTAATTGCATTTTGAAATCATCTGACAAAAATTTAACAATAAAAACGAATCCAAAATTATTTTATTTTTATTAACACACTTTTTTAATTATTTTTTTTTGTATTTATACCTTTCAAGTATGTAAATTTTATCATAAATTTACAACAACTTTATAATTACAATAAAAAAAATACCTATTTTTAGTTAATTTGATATGCAATTTATTTGGTATAAAATTAAGTTGTATTAAATCACAATAATGCATACGCGTATGCGTATCAAAGACTAAATTTTTAGTGAACCAGATTTTCGCAAATAATCTATTATAAACGGGTTTTTGGTTTTATGAAGTTATTTAAAAAAGGACGATTACTTACAATTTTTAAGAAAATTAATACAAATTGCTTGATGTAATTTTCGGTATAATTATACCAAGATATACAATCTCTAATTATAAGAACAATTTATTTAACTGGAAGTTAATCATTAACCATATCAAAACAGTTTTGCAGATAAGATTTTTAACTGAGATAAGTGTATTTTCGTCAATGTTTTTTAAATACTAAAAATGCAGTTACTTTATTAATTAGAAATAAAAAGTAAATATTATCAAAGCTAATATATTAAATAATGATTGTTTATATATTACTGTAAATATATTTTACAGGAGTATATATACTTCAGTGCAAAATTACATAAACGTATTTTTTTTCAAATAATGGTTATGAGCAAAGTAGCTTATCGCTTTCTTAGACTCTTAAAAATTTGCTAAAACTGTTACACGTTATGTAGTTTAAAATAAACCTTAAATTTCTATGTAATATAAAATATACTACTATTATATAAATACCAGTATCTTTGTCACGAAATTATTTATACATATTGAAACTTTTTATGTACTCTGTAATTTTTGATGAGTTCTGAAACATTTTGTGGTATCTACGTGGCTGTTAAATTTAATATACAGGATGTTGAGTAGGTCAATATAAACTTTTATAAGATGACAGAAAAGATCGTTTAGAACCTATTTAATTACTGTTACAATTTTTAAAATATTCTAGTTGTAACTAGACATGAGACTAACAATTTTTACCAAATTAATTTTAAATATTTGTTACTGTATCATAACGAAATAAATACATATTAAAGTAAAAGACGTAAATGATTAAACAATAGGAGCAGTTTTCATTCTTAAAAACTACCGAATCCTGCAATAAAAAAGTAAAAACTTTAATCTTTTCCAAATACTTACTTTCAATAATTTCTTTTTTATTTATGTTAGAAATACTATCAAAATATTTTTCAAAATATATATATATATATATATATTAATAAAACCAATAAATATATAAATATTAAATTTAAATTTTTATTGTTACAGTTACTGTAAAAAAATTGTATGAAACATTTATTATTATTATCTCGACACCAAATTTTTTTGACAAAAATAATATTCTTTTTAATGTTTCGTATAAAAAATAATAAACACTTTATTATAATAAAATTAATCTTATATTTTAATGTGATTTCACCAACTAAATATAAAAATGATTGAAAAAACATTATATATACCAGCTATCAAAATCTTCAATTAATTTTACCAATATCAGTTTCATTACTAAAATATCAAAAACGTCAAATTCAATAACCCCGCATAAACCATATCATCATTGAAGGAAGCATTTGTCGAAATTGACAAATAACCAAATCAACTTGCATAGTCGGGGGGTGCTGCGTGTAAGAAAAGTGATTACGCATTTCGTTAATAATAACATTCAGGTGAAATTAATCGGCGAGACCCTGTTTGTGGAAACGGTGCTAGGCGCATGCCGGTAGCCCTCCTCGCATTGCCGATAAATGCAGGAACGGTGGCGCACATAATGAACGGACGAAGGACGAAAGGGACAGCCTTTAACATCATTCATCGAAACGAACGTAGGCACCAGCACAGAGGCCTATACGGCTACACACTATACACAAGCCATACGGTTGCTTGTTGCCAAGACAAACGATTGTTATTATGCTTTTCATTAATTTTCATTTGTCTATTTTCAACCATCGATGAGTCATTGGGTATACGGATATAGTCAGTTGTTTTCTGTATATTATAGTGTTACCTTAATGCAACTGATGATATAGTCACATTAAAAATATCGCTTTAGATTTTAGGTAGCTTAAGATAATTTATCAATATAATATGTAACTAAAAAATTTATTTAGTTTTTGCATAATTATTGTATTCTTTTACATCGTGGAAGTTGAATTTAGCACACTTTGACAAGTTTACATGGCTGTACGTGTAGGTTTATAAAATCAGCCATAATATAAATTATTACTTCATTTTTGTCGTAACACCACGTTTTGTCATGTTAATTGAGAATGTGTTGCGTGAGGGAATGATTCCAAGTGTGAAAGGTATCATAATATGGTTATTCTGAATGGGAAATTAATTTGTAGAGTTTGAAGAGTTTGTACCACACTCCTATGGCTATATAACTTGATTGTGTATGTATACTTACAATAAATGATATATTTATTCATATATAAATATTTTTTAAGATTATGAATTTTTTATAAACTGTATATTTAGCAATTGCCAGTTATATGATAATTTTATAATATTAAGGTAGGTTAAATTCGTACTTTAATGTATCACTACTCAGCAATAAATATGTTGAAAAATTTATAAGATTCGATAGTAAATATTTGTTAAAATTAAATTAAATGTATTAAAATTGTCACTGTGTTCATAAGCTTATATAACCTAATCAAAAAGGATAGAAAGCATTAAGTTGGATGTAGACAAAATTAAATCTGTGTCTCGATGTATTTGATTGTATGCTACGCTAAAAATTAAATTATGTAAAAATATTAATTTTTAGAAATCGATAGGACTAATCAAAGATATCAGAAACTTAAAGGCGCGATTGCACAAAGCATTGAAAAATCTTTCAGAACTCATTATATTAAAATAAAACGACTTTAGGTTATAGTTCTGTATTAATATTTATTAATAGTCGACGTTTCAACGAACTCAATGTACGTCTTTGTGATGAAGACATATGTTAAGTTCGTCGAAACATCGATTATTAATAAATATTAATACAGAACTATAACCTAAAATCGTTTTATTTTAATTGTTAAATACTTTGTCAGTAAAACAATACGTTTATTTGCAAGATATTTAACAATCTAATAACCTAATTAACTTACTTATTAAGTTAGCAATGTTTAGTGCAACCAGGCCATAGTATTCGCTATTAATAAATTTTAGTGCTAAATATTTATGTTACCTATGTAATAAAAATACTAACCACTAAACTTCAATAAATCAAAACTATAAACTGATTTGAAAACTGCATCCGTCAGACATATGAAATCATACGCAATCATTTCATTCCAAAATAAGTTAGGAAAGAACGGAGGAAAAACAGTCTGGCAAACTCAAAACAACAGCAATAACATCGCGCGCGATGGAATACAGAGCAAAAATCCACACAAATTTATATTTCAAGAGTTTCGTAAATCGATTTCAGATCTCCTTCGCGGCCGGGCGCCTGTTTTTATGTATTCGGTCCAAGCGTGGAGGCATCTGCTCGCTTGTGATCTGGCGTTATCAATCTAATACCAACGTCTAGAGATATCTTACTTCTTTCTCACCCCGTACAACCCCCCCCCCCCTTCCCCGTCTAGCTACCCTTCTGACCTCGTACTTTACACCTACGACCAATAGAGAAAGACAAAAACAATACATTATTCATCAGCGATTCTTGATTCAGTTCTATTGTTGGCTCTCATGGCTTGCTGTGATCTTGCTTCTATGAGGTTTTGATTATTCGGGGATTCTTTTGCTCTCTAACATGTTCGTGATGGATTTTTTGCTGGCATTTTTTTTTTTTTTTCGTTGTCTGGTTTTGATTTTAGTTTTGGTTTCGAGTATAATAAGATAAGTTATCGAACAATAACGGAATATTTCTGAACAAAGTTTTGGTAGATAATTAATGATGCAGTATTATGGTGTAGATTAGGAAAAGATGTTTTTGATAAAAAAATTTAAATTGTTAATCGTGAACTGAAATTCTTCTAATATATAACAAACTAAACTAAGCGATCAAATAATTATCTTATATTATTTGTTGTATTTTGTCAAAATTATAATAAACATGACTCAAATTTTTAACTGTCATTTATTGTCAAATATTTTTTTCATTCATATGTTATGATTTTTTCCATTTTGTTATTTATTGTATTTTTAGATATTGCATATTTATAATTTTATTTTGTATTATTGCTTTTGTTATATTCGCATTATTTTATTATAAAAACCAAAGTATAAAAAAGTGTATTTTATCTATTCTAATTAAAATACACTTAAAAGTTTATATCATTTGTCATTTTTAAGTATTTTTCTAATTTTATCGTCGCTATATCGGAATAAACTAAGCCAGAAAAGCATTTTCGAAAATTTCATAAAAATTATAAAAATAGTAATATAAAATTTACAAAACAATAATCATTAGATCAGAACTAAAAAATTATTTTAGTATTTCATTCTGAAACTTGAAATACATTTATTGCATAAAATTAAGTCAAACTTAACAAAAACGTTAATTCGTATATTATTTTAGAATATATTTTTTGTAGTATTACAGTATTAATGACATTTACATGAAATTACTGATTATTTATTAATAATTTGTTTCAATTTTAATTATATTAGATGTAATTAAAAAGTTAACAAGAAAAATAATTTTAAAAATATTGCTATCGAAATGATAAAAGCGACTTTTAATAAATTAGGTGACAACACAAACTTTTTATGTGGAAATAAAATGTAGTTTTACTTAAAATAATGTTTAATTTTTTTGTGATTCTGATTTATATGATTTTTATATACAAAATTACTATATTTATATGTAAAAATTAAACATATTTTTTGCATAATACAAAAATTATATACTTAAACATAAGTATATGTACAGTAAGCATACAATAACGTTTGCGGTTTTCATATTAGTATGAAATGTATTTATGCACCTGCTATATATCAAAACGTAATGCGCACTTTACAGTCAATTTGTTATATGTTTGTAAAAGGTGTGAAAAATTCTAAATAAATAAATTAAAATGTTTCTATTTTTAAACAACTTAATGCTTTTTATATTATTATAATTTATTTTACTTATACGCTGTGTGACAATCATTTATTATTCTTTCAACTATTTTGCAAAAATTCCTTGACAAAACTAATATTAGTAAATGGTAGAATTAAAATTTATGTATATTTCTATTTTTAACCTCTATAAATTTAAGATAATTAACTATGGGATACTACTGACCTTAATTTGATACTAATATTCGATTATTAAATCTATAAATTTTTTACATATCATTAAAAAATGAGAAAAAAAAACATTTTGAATATTTGTTTCATAATGATTCGTTGTACAATTGTATTTTCAAAAACGTATTTCTGTCTTAAAATGAAATTGTACTGTGGTCCGCGGGTTGCATACGGCCCTTTATTAATTTGTTTGCGTCTCGCCTCGCTATGTATTATTTTAACATTACACAATTTTATGAACTAATCAGATAGATCATAGAAAAAAAATTTTCAAAACTCATTATATTAAAACAAAAACGGTTTTAGGTTATAGTTCTTTATTAATATTTACTAATAATCGAGGTCTAATAATGTAGGTCTTCATATTAATACAGAACTATAACGTAACGCCATTTTATTTTACCTAGATAGAAGTTACCTATAAAATCGCAGGTACATGGATGATACATAATTTTTATATGATTTTTTGTCGGCCCTCACGTAATTCGCAAAGAATCTATGTGCATTCCTGCTTTATATAATAAAACCTGCCCTGATTATCTTAAAAACCGAGTAAAAAGTCAAAAATATTTACAACATCAAAAAATCTTCAGAACACATATTTTTATATAACAAAAATAATAATTTGCTTCAGCTATTTTTAATAGTTATATGGCATTACAATTTTTAAATAAAAAAATTTTTTTTAAAATAATTTCATTTTCAAATACATTATTCTTGAAAAAATTTTAAAAATGCATTAGAAAAATTCAATTAAATATCTTACAAATATTTAAAAAATATCTCTTATTTAAAAAAAAAATCCTAAAATCATCTTCATATAAGCAAAACCTTGACTTTTCCAATATTATTCATTAATCTTTCAGTAAAAAAAAAATAAGAAACAAAAAAATAAAAATACTTTATCCGTTGTACAAGTTACAAAATACAACTTTCATTTCTTTTTCGTCTCGTAACATCTTCATCATAAACCTAAAATTACTTTATCACAGAGCCGAAAAGAAAAGAGATAGAAAACGAAAAAAATATATATATATTGCGTACTAAAGAATTTCAATGTATATCAATAAATAATTCTCTCTCAACCTATCTCCTCTCTCTCTTTCATGCAGATGTATTAACAACTTTCAAACGTTCGCCCATGACAAAATAAATGACTAACACCATTTGACAATCATCGGTGTGTTTTATCATCATGACTAGCCAACATTAAAATGATTTTATCCCTATAATATGAATTTACATCAAAATCAAAAGCGTAGAGATCGGAGTAATAATATTTAGTTTTATATACTGGATGTACGCGAAATGACAACAACGCACTCGCTTAATAATTAATAAGCAAAACGGGAAAATTAGAATTTATTATAGAGCGGAAAATGTTGGTATAGGTTTTGATAAATTTCGCACAATTTTTCCATTATAATTTTGTTTTAAGTGAGCGTGCGCAATTTTTATTTCAAATTGAAAAATAATTTCATGTTGTGACAATGTTGTTAGTACCTACGCCTGATTTCACTTGAGTTATGCGTATATAATTTTTATATCATTAGCTCGTATTTGTTTTGATTATTGCGAGCTGTTAGAACTAATTTATTGATGTTATTTATTTTCCAAGTTACAAGAATTAATTTTCTTTAATTTTATTAGGAATTTATATTTAAAATATAACCTTTTTTTTGTAGTCTAAAGAAAATTTATCGTAAAATTTTCACATAAAAATTAAAATATGTTTCTATAATAAATTTTTATTTTTAAATTACCTATTACAATCGTAATGAAAAATTAAGAATATATATTTAAATATCAATATTAAAATTACTATACAAAAAATACATTAGACTTAATAATGTAAATTCAAATTTATAAATGTCAATAAAAAAGGAATTAGAAAACCGTCAATGTTGTTATAAATATGTACATTGTATTTTATAAGGTGTTGTAATAAAATTAAAATATGAATAAACAAATAGGTAAAAGAACTATATTTTTATATACACTGTAAAACAAATGCCATTTTAGATAAAAAATATGGTAAAAAAAATTACATATTATTTCAGCAAAACGATGGTTTACATAAATTTTCTGTTTTCTTTTAGTAAAATAATTAATTTACCACATTATATATGTTTCTTTTACCGAAAAAGCAAATAAACTTACATAAAATATACGTACCTATTTTATACTTATATAATGTAAAAAATTTTCTGTGAGTTTGTAAACTCATTTACTTAAATATTTTAACTTGAAAATAAATTTTTTACAAATATTATTTTTATAATTACTTTTCCAATTATTACTGATGCTTTTTTAAGTAAATTTTAAATAAACTTTAATATTTTAGAATACACTTTAAAAATAAATTGAAATGAGTAAAAATGTGACGCAATTTTAATTTGACTTTAGTAAGGAAACTAATCTTATGTATTATATTTTATATTAAATTCAGAATTCGTATACACTTTTAAAACAAAAATTCAAAATATCCCAGATAGATTAGTTTTTAACATATTTTGTATTGAATTTTATTTTATACATTATAAAATATTTGTTCACATTGCTAAAAAAGTTATAAAATTTAATAAATTTATAGAAATAATGCAGGGAATATAATTTTATTTAGAAATTAATAAAATATTTTATAATAGTTACTTTATTCTTTTCACAAATATATATTAATAAATATACAACAAATAATAAAATTATCACTAAATATATTTTGTAAATATATATAAAATTAATATTATTTTCTAATGTTTAATTATCTAAAAATCATTTCTATAAATTACTTAAGTATTTGATTTAAATTTTGTCTAATTTTATACTGTAATTCTGTAAATTTTAAAATAAATGTACATAGATTTAGACAAATATTGTAATGTTTTATGAAAAGAAATGAATCTACAGTATGAATGTCAACTATTATAGCGATTTTATAGATCTACATAAATTTATAAAACAAAACATATACAGAATCTTACCTATATTTAATTTTTTTTTAATGTACAATATTCAAGAAAAATAGTTTTTATTCCGTTTAAATATATAGTATTTATTAATCAATGTTTAAAAATTGTTACTTATAATAACATTACTATTAATTTTTTTAAATAAAACTGTTCTTATTATCATAATATGTAAAAATAAAATAAAAAGAAAATTCATAATAGAACTATTAATTAATTTAAATATTAATTCAAAAAATTATTGTCTCATTATCACTTTTTAAAACTTTTTGCTATACAAATAATTTTAGTTATAGAATTTTGTTTCACCTTATAACGTGTGTTGCTAAACCTTTATTTAGAATGACAACTGTTAATTTTTTATTAATATAACTCTAATATTTAAATTTGCAATGAATTAAAACAACTAATACTTAAAAAATAAGAAAATGTATCGTCAAACCTGCATTTTAAGCAAACAAATCACCTGGAATCACAGTAAAAGAACAAAATAAAATGATACATAACACGTTTCGAAACTTTAACACTTTTTTGCCACTAAATCTTCTTAGAAACACTGCAAACTATGGAAATCTAAAATTCGAACAGTGTCAAGTGTCCGCTAAGCAATCTTCAATAGCTGATAGTGAAATGAGTATTTCTCGAAACCGCCGCCAGGTAGCAGCAACGTACCGGGACCCGCTAACCTGTCCCGCTATTTTTACAAATTATCTAAGGCTAACATATGCATCACTAATCATACCCTAGCCAATGGCAGCGCGGTACAGAGGCGGCGCTAGGCCCACGGACAAATCTGTGGGCCGTGCAACTTTGACAGGTCGGTGACGGCGACTAAGTGCTCTAGGTGTGGCGAACGGTTTTGTCGGAGGCCGGCGATATCCTGGACACACCCCATACCAGCATGGCAGACGAATTTGGCGGGTTATTTAAACACGGAAAACACGTGGAGAATTAAAAAATTTAATAAATTTTATTGTTTATTAAATAAAAATGCACAAAAGTTCGCTGTTATGTTCGAAACACATAACTATGAAGATGACTTCAAATATCTCTAACATATTATAAAATATTTTTTATTAAAAATTATGTATTTTTAATTTAATATTATTTTCAAACAAATACTAATTATGTTTCAATTAAAATAAAATTATAACTTAAGTTTTATTATTTTTTATAAAACAAATTATTAAACTTTCATTTAATGATGTTTATAATTAATAAAATAATAAAACTATTAAAAAAATTATTTTATTTATTTTATAAATAAAATTGTTATATAAGAATGAAAAAATTTATTTTTAAATTTAATGTAAATTAATGTCATCCAGTATAAAAAATAGGTATACTATCTCTTTATATTAACTGAAAATAATTTTAGATTTTAAATTAGATTCGTTTTTTTAATAAGGAATTTATAAACTAGTTTAATTTACACTAAAGTATAAAATATTATATATACAAGTAAGGTAATGTATTAATTAATACTTTTTAATATATAACATATAAATTAAATTTCTCTATTACCAATATTAATAATTAATTGTAGGTTAATAACAGTAATAGTTCTAATAATAAATAAAAATTTGACATATATATTGCTACTGGATATAAGTAAATATAGTCATTTAAAATTATTTATTACTTGTAATTAATTGATGTCACATATTTTCTAACTGCAATTCTGAAATAAATTTATGTTATTATTATTGTAATTATTGTACTATATGTTAAGATTTTTTTTATTTTACTAATTAGATATTTCTTACAATAAGAATTACAAGGTAATAAGCAAAAATGTTCTGAAAAGTAAGATTCCTAAGAATTGAAAATAGTACGTGTAGTTTATACTATTGAATAAATTATATAATTTGTTGTTATATTGTTGTATTGTTAATTATTAAAATTCTTTTTTATTATTTAACTTCATTAATTAAAAATATGTTTAATATAAAAATTTAAAAAAACTTTAGGATTTATCGTAGATGATATCCTCAGTGCTTGGTGACTGAAGATACCATCTACGGTGTATGGCAAAACGTCTGAGACCAGGGTAGCTCGATCACGGCATACGAGCCCAGAAAATTATATAAATTCAATGAATATTATTAAGATTGATTACTATTTTATTTGAATGTTTTCCTGAATATTTAATATTTAATTTTTAATAAATAATTCAATTACAATTTAAAGAAACAATCAAGACAGTTTCTAATAAATATCTATAGTAAAATAAATAAAAAATTATTGTTTTTAAAATGTTTGCATATGAAAGTATAGTTGCCACAGAAAATTCTTATATTCAAAAACTTTTTGTCTAACTATCAAAGTATCTTGCGTCTTATTTTTCTTTTTCTACTGTTTCTTACCCATTTCTTAATAATACAGTCTGTAAACTTTCTAAAACATTGTATATGTACTTGATAAAAATCTGTTAGCAAATCTAAGGGCCAGTTGAATAAATTGTCGTTAACATTAACAATACTTAACTACCTATTTAATTTAATTGCAACTCTCTCCGAAGTTAATTGCTTTATTGATTGGTCATTTGACAAGTTAACTAAATAATTAATTTACATTTACACTTTTTCATGCAATCGGCTCTAAGTGTCATTGTAAAATATTTCTAAACGTAATATTGGACTTTTTGTTATTTTTATTCTAGATTTTATGTAATCTTTTTAAAATATAAGAATATATAAAAAAAAGTTACTTTTAAGAAAATATTTTATTCCTTATATGAAAAACGAAACAAAAATCTATTTTCTTTCAATTGTATTCTTCCATTATATTCGAATTGTTTAGTTAGAATATTATCTGTTACAGTTAATGGTTCTAACATTCGATCTGATCAGATTTCGATACCACCCTGTACCCCCTGTATACAATATTATTTCATCCGTGATGAAAATAATACAGAACATATACTGATTATATTTTAATATTTATGTAGTCAACATATATGTAACAATAAATACATAATATAATATTATTTCTGCTTTTGTAAATTCTGATAGATGGCAGATAAAAATTATATTTTTAATACTATAATGGTTCCATTATTGTAAAAGCAAAGAAATAATATTATAATTATTTTAGCATTGATATTGTTCGGACAATAGAAAAAAAATGCTTTTATCAGTTTTTTTTTATTCAATTTTTTTTACTAAATATTGTGTAGTATTTAAATGGGGAGTTAATAATGTATGGAAATTTCAAAATTATTTGACATATTTTTGAAATTTTTTTGATAAATGTTTATCTCATTTAAATTAAAAAAAATATAAATGTAAATTTTTTGTTGTTATAAATTTATGATTTTTTAAAATCCGTTATTACATAATGAAAATAATTTTCATGCACGATTTTAAAATTAATGAAATAAAAATAAAAAACTTGTTAAAATAAAAGTACCTACAAATTTATATATCATTTTTGTATTTTTTTAATAATAATAATTGCATTTTAAAGAAGCTTTAGGATTTAAGTAAAATATATACATAATTTAATTCTAAAGCTTTTTTATTTTATATAATGAGTTCTGAATATTTTTTAAATTTTTTACAGAATTATTTACAATAAAATCTGTAGGAAAAATACTGGAGTATATATCTTTATCATTTTTTTATTACACGAAAAATTCTTGTAGGAAAAATATATGTCAAACTGCCTGAATTTTTATATAAAAATATATATATTAACTATAAATGTATACAATATATTAATAAATATTTTACAATACTTTTAGACTTTTAGTATAAAATTTGTTAATTTTTTTTTATTGTCTCAATTTGTGTTTTATTTAAATTTAAAAATTACTTCTTTATTAAATATATTCTAAACATGATTAAATTGCATTGTAATTTAAAGTTGTTAGTGAAATTCTAATGCAATCATTCAGTGATAGTTACCATACGTGAATAATTTCATACTCATTATAAGTTATAAATTATATTTCTGATCATAGAATAACGTGCCATAATATAGAAAGTGCAAGTAAAAATATTAATAAAACTACAGATTTAAAATTATGATATAATTGTCCCATATTATTTTTCATAATACGTATATATCTAAATAAATATATAAAAATACAATTAAAATAAAAAGTTTTAGTTCTGTATATATTTGAATTATGTAAATATCAACATTTCAATATATAATTGGTCTAACCAACTTTTGAAATTTTATAGTATAATAGTATATTTTAATAAATTATATTACTAAAAAAATCAGATATTTAAAAAACTAAATACATTATTTTTTTAAGGCATAAAGCTATTTTCTGATATTTATTGCAATAAGCAAAATGTCTATTAATACATATAATACCACTAATAAGCAACATATCCAAAAATCAACCCCCTATATGACACCCCCTTATTAATTAAGCCCGAAACTCTAATAAAAACATAAAAGTTATCAAATTTTTTCGTAGAAATTAGAATAACTAAAATTAAATATTTGCCAGTATACTCTTTCAGTTTGTATTTTTCAATATTTTTTAAATATATAATTTTAAGTGAGAACTGCACTAATATTTTGCTAGAAGTAATACAGTTAGTTTTTCCACTTTTGTTTTTGTTTTTAATTTTCTTGTATGTATTATTTACATTTTCTATTCTTAAAAAACAATCCGTTAAAAAAATATATAACCCCAAATACTACTAGTTCATAAAAACAGAGTTAGTTTTCAAGCAAGTCCATCAAATATACCCATAAAAAAATATTTCTCTCAATATCTAAAATTTGACAAAGTATCAGTTAACACACTCAGTGCCCGCTCAAAAGAAAATACTCAAACAACGAAAGAATATGAACCAATCAATACACATAGAGAGAAAACTAACATAATGAAAGATTACCGAACACAAAAGTCAACGGTTAAATTATTTATAGTCTGATAATACACCTATAAATAATTGAAACAGAGGGCAACGAAATGGAAAGAAGAAAACCCAGCGCGCGACACGGCGCGGCCGCGCACACCGGTCCCCGAGAGTTCCCGTTCCCGTTTGGCGACAGAGACAACGCGACAGCGACAATCCGACGCTGCCTGTCCTCACGACAAAGATGAAAGATTTGTGTGATATTATTGATTTATGTGGCAAAGACCACCCCAGCATTTTCCATAAAGCACTACTGTGTTTTCGCTACGTCACCGAACCGGGTCGGGTGCCGTCTCGCTTGCTCCTATTGCCGAGATATGGCGATACTGTCTCTCGTTCTACCGGTAACGGTATATACGATAGACGCAGCGTAAGAGATGGTTTACTGAATGCTGCTGAAATATAGATGGGTAAATAAATGTTTTCAAACATATGAAAATTGCATTTTTTTTTCCAAACGGAAAAGATACTGTTTCTGTGTGTGTTTTTTTTGTTTGTTTATCAGTTCTATTTCATATATATCCAAAGATAACTCTAAAAGAAACAAAATTTTATAAATTAAAAGACATGTTTGTATAAAAATTTCCAATTGCTTTTAAATTTAATAAAATTTAAAAAAAGAAGATTTATGAGATTTTTACATGTAATAATTTTTTATTAAAATTACAAATATTATTTCTTGTGTAACAAAATGAAAAAAAAAAAAGTTTTATATTATTTTCTGGTATTTATTTTTTATTTTACTTTTTGTGCAATGCGCACCTGCCTTCTTGATTATGGACACTAACTTATGAGACAAGCAGCTGGTTTAGAAATAAACATTGAAAATTTAAATATATTTATAGATACAATTGTTATTTGACAACTTCAAAATGATTGTTTTTTTGAATAATATTGTTTTTAAATTCAAATTCAAATCAATGAAATAATTGAACACTTTTATGATATTAATTCTGTATTCACTGATAATTTGCCAAAATTTTAATTTGCATTTTTTAAGTGCATATGTTCAAATATTTCGCAATTTTTACTTGTATTTGTAAAATAATACATAAGAAAAGTTTTTTGTAACTAAATTTAATTTTTTGATAAAAAAAAATTACTTTAGTTTAATAGTACATTAAAGTAATTTAATTATTAAAAAAAAATATAATAAACGTTTTAACTAAAATCGACTAAAACACCGAAAAAGCTTCGTTTTATTCATAGCAATAATAGTATTGCAATTAGAAGTTTAAAAAATCGACAAAAATATTTTATAACAAAATTAATATTTTTATAATATTAATTTTATAACTATAAAAATATTGTGTAGAAAATAGAAAATAAATAAATATAATAATTTGAGCACACTGGATAACGCGATCAAAACAGTTGTCCGTACAAATCAGTGTCGTTCAACATGATTGTAAATCTGTTCCTGCTTCCCGCATCCCACTCTCTCCCACGTCGAGATTCTAGACATTTATGTGCCGCAGCAATTGCACTACGAACCGAGCACATAAACAAATCACCAATTACTTTATTATTCATCCGTTTACGACCAGTAACATCTTCATTAAAGCACAAGCTAAGAGGAGTCCATATTTTTCGATAAAGAAATATTGTAATATTTTATAATTGCAATATTTCATTTAAAATAAAAATTTCATTTAAATTTTCCTATAATATAATTTTATATTGTTAGATATAATAAAATTATACATACAAACATACCCAAAAGGGTGTGGCAAAAACTCTTTCCACTATCCAAAAATCAGCCTCCTCCAAACATCCCTATCCAGACATGGAACTTTAGCTTCATCCATATTCATAATTCCTCTCATTATATGCTCTTCTGTTCCTACTACTGGGAAACTTTCGCTCATGCAAAACATTTTACTACTCATATCATTCCAACTACTCATCGGACGTCCACGCATTCATATAAATTTTTTTAACTAATTGTTCATTAGATATTCGCTCACGATGGCCGAAATATCTTACTAACACCAACTTTTGCTACAACTTTTTTTTCAAATTCACACTCATCATACACACTAATCTATTTCGTACCTAATTCCTCCTAGTTACATCACATATCCCACATAAAAATTTCATTTCCACAGGAGTCATTTTTCTTTTATACTTTTGCAGCAAAATTCAACATTCACTACCATACATCAACATATTGCACCAAAACAGGATTGTATGTATTCAAACGAACTTTTTTTGGAAACATTTACATTCCTAGCAAAAGTACATAAAGAACCCAAAACCTTACAACCAGCATTTACTCTTTTTTTCAATTTCACGATCAAAACGACTATCTTTTGATAATAAACTACCCAAATATACAAATTCATCTACCTGCTCTAATAAAATTATGTAATCATCAATTTTTTTTTATTACAGAAATGGATTCGATAGCGAAAACCATCAACCAATAAATGCTGATATATCAATTTTCAAAGTGTTCTTGTATTTCACCAACATCCATGCTCCAAGCGGGATGCGAACTCGGACTCGTACAGGTACGAACGGTGTCAGACACACGTTTTAAACCGCTCGACCATGCTGGGCCGAATCATCAATATTTAAGGGCAGTTCAAGGCAAACAAAAGGCTATATTCAGACAAGTAGTGAGAATACAAAAAAGAAAAATTTTACATTCGATTTATTCGTTTAATATAACGAATTATTAGAAAAATTTGCTAATTTATGTACAATTAATAATTTAATAACAATTTTTATATATTTACAGAATTAACATATAATAAAAATTAATCAAATATTTAATTGTTAATATTTTCTTTGTTTATTATTATTTTGATTTCCAAAAAATATATATGTTGTTTATTGTGAACTTGTGTGAAATAAGAGAAAAATCGCATTTTTCGAAGATAATAAAAATTTTTTTTTTACTATATTTAATTAAATTAATTAAATTAAAATTAAATTAAATTAATACATACGTACTATATGTGTAATAACAAGAAACGTCTCCTTTTTTTTTCTTTGTTTAATAATAAGTGAAACTTGACAAATATAATAAAAATTATTTTCAATTCAAAAAGAGAAAAAAAAAATGTCTATGCACTACTGCCCTCTTGAAGAAATTTGCAAACTAACGTATTGTCGATATGTGAAATTTGTAAAACCTGTATCACACCAAACATTAATTTTATTATTTTATATGTTAAATTATAAAGTGAATTATTAATTTTAATAATTATAATTAGTAGAAGAGAAGCGAAATAGTAGTTATATAACTTATTTGCATAGTTAACCATGTGATTAAGTTACTAAATTTTGTATTTTTATATTTTTATTTTTATGAAATTTTAATTATTTAAATTATTCAACTGTGTTTTGGCAATCTAATTACATAGTTAATCACATGGTTAAGTTAACAAGATAATTAACTGTGTTTTGCAAACTTAATCACATTGTTAACAATGTGATTAACCAAATAATAAAGTTATATAGGTATACTTATTTTTTTTTGTAATAAATGTTTTTTTTTTCTATTTTTCACAAGATAATTAAGTGTGTTTTGCGAACTTAATCGCACATAGTTAACAATGTGATTAACCAAATAATAAAGTTGTAAACGTATTATACTTATTTTTTTTGTAATAAATGTATTTTTTTTTCTATTTTTCAATAAAGTCCTTAAACAAATAACTGCGTATTTTTTTATTTTTTTCCCATTCCTCAAATATATTAAAAAAATAACAGCGCGTCCATATTAAATTTAAGCAAATCTTTCAAAATTGTCAAAATTTGTTTAATATTATTCTTTAAAGAATTGTTAGAAAACCAAATTTGTTATTAATTAAATCTTCCTAAATGCAAACACAAAAAAAATGCAGTAACCCCTTGCTGGCAGGGCAACCAATTTAACATCAATGCATTGCGGAAATGTATATGCAACCCGTTTTACATCCATACATTTTTTAACGAAATTTGTATCAGGAAAGCGTTAAATGCGAGATTTGTATCAGGAAAGCGATAAATGAAACATTTTAACGAAATTTTATCAGGAAAACAAGAATGTGAAATTTTTTTATCACAGTTTTGGATGTTGACTTAATTAATAAAGGGGTGTCGTAGGGGGTTGATTTTTGGATATGTTGTAGTACGTACCTGGTTTATCTGGGGTTTCGTAAGGGGGACGGCAAATTTTGTTATTTTTGCGAAATTCCCAGCCGTTTTCGAGATATTCGCGATTGAAGATTTTAAAGTTTTGGGGGTTGGCTTAATTAATAAGGGTGTGTCCTAGAGGGTTGAATTTTGAATATGTTGTAGTACGTACCTGGTTCATCCAAGTGTTCGTAAGGGGACGGCAAATTTTGTTATTTTTGCGAAATTCCCAGCCGTTTTCGAGATATTCGCGATTAAAGATTTTTATTTGCAAAAATTAATAATTAAAAGCCGAGGGCTCGTAAAAATGTATCAAAATGTATCAATGTATCAAAATGTATTAATGTATCAAAACGTATCAATGTATTAAAATAAGAAAAAATACATTTCACCAAAATTTCAATTTCAATATTTTCATCAATTTTGTTGGGGGCTTGACTTAATTAATAAGGGGATGTGCTAGGGGGTTGATTTTTGGATATGTTGTAGTACGTACCTGGTTTATCTGGGTATTCGTAAGGGGGACGGCAAATTTTGTTATTTTTGCGAAATTCCCAGCCGTTTTCGAGATATTCGCGATTGAAGATTTTAAAGTTTTGGGGTTGGCTTAATTAATAAGGGTGTGTCCTAGAGGGTTGATTTTTGAATATGTTGTAGTACATACCTGGTTTATCGGAGGTTCGTAAGGGGACGGCAAATTTTGTTATTTTTGCGAAATTCCCAGCTGTTTTCGAGATATTCGCGATTGAAGATTTTAAAGTTTTGGGGGTTGGCTTAATTAATAAGGGTGTGTCCTAGAGGGTTGATTTTTGAATATGTTGTAGTACGTACCTGGTTTATCAGGGGTTCGTAAAAGGATGGCAAATTTTGTTATTTTTGCGACATTCCCAGCCGTTTTCGAGATATTCGCGAATAAAAATTTTTTGCAAACATTAATAAAAATGTATCAAAATGTATCAAGCATCTGTTTTTAACAAACTTTATTCAACAATAAGAAAAAATACATTTCACCAAAATTTCAATTTACCAATATTTTCATCAATTTTGTTGGGGGCTTGACTTAATTAATAAGGGGATGTCCTAGGGGGTTGATTTTTGAATATGTTGTAGTACGTACCTGGTTTATCTGGTCGTTCGTAAGGGGGACGGCAAATTTTGTTATTTTTGCGAAATTCCCAGCCGTTTTCGAGATATTCGCGATTGAAGATTTTAAAGTTTTGGGGGTTGGCTTAATTAATAAGGGTGTGTCCTAGAGGGTTGATTTTCGAATATGTTGTAGTACGTACCTGGTTCATCCAGAGGTTCGTAGGGTGACGGCAAATTTTGTTATTTTTGCGAAATTCCCAGCCGTTTTCGAGATATTCGCGATTGAAGATTTTAAAGTTTTGGGGGTTGGCTTAATTAATAAGGGTGTGTCCTAGAGGGTTGATTTTTGAATATGTTGTAGTACGTACCTGGTTCATCCAGAAGTTCGTAAGGTGACGGCAAATTTTGTTATTTTTGCGAAATTCCCAGCCGTTTTCGAGATATTCGCGATTAAAGATTTTTATTTGCAAACATTAATAATTAATAGCCGAGGTCTCGTAAGGAGTTGGGGGTTGAAAATGTTATAGCAAAACGAGAGTTGCGGAGCAGATTTCGATATTTTTGCGAAATTTGCAGCCGTTTGCAAAATACTCGCATTTTAATTTTTGAATTTTTATACACAAATTTGTTAACTTTTTATCACAGTTTTGAGGGTTGACTTAATTAATAAGGGGGTGTCGTAGAGGGTTGATTTTTGGATATGTTGTAGTACGTACCTGGTTTATAGGCGTGTTGGTCTGTTAGTGGAGGTGTAAATTTTGTTATTTTTGAAAAATTCCCAGCCGTTTTCGAGATATTCGCGATTAAAGATTTTTTTTGCAAACATTAATAATTAATAGCGAGGAGCTTATACGGGGTTGGGGATGAAATATGTTATAGCAACACTAAGTGTTTCGGGATGGTTTCGTTATTTTTGCGATTTTTGAGATTTTTTCTATTTTTATCACAGTTTTGGGGGTTATAGCAACACTAAGTGTTGCGGGACAGGTTTCGTTATTTTTAATTATTTTAGACCAATTTATTCAGTTCATTTATTTAGATATAAAAAAAAATTATTTTATAATTTTATTTATCTGTCACTTTTAATTTTTTATACCAATTCATTAATAATAATAAGTTATTAACTATAATAAAATACTTAAAATAATATTAATAAAGTAATTCAATTAGATTATCGAACAACATTTAACCTTAAAATAATAATTTTCAATATTTTGAAAATCAAATACAAATAAAATAAAACTAATTTAGATTCAAGTTCTGTATTAAAATTTACGAAACTCAACGCTCGTCTTTATCAGAAAAACTGATACAAAATAAAAAAAGTTTTATTTTATATAATGAGTTCTGAAAGATTGTTTACCATGTCAAATACAAATATTTTAAAAACCACTATTTTAATTATAATTATTAACTATTTTATAAAAGCTATTTTTCAGATTTATACGCCATGTATGTAAATGTACAAATTCGTTTTATAAAAATAAATCAAAATTAATAATAAACAAGAAATTTGTAACCTCATAAAATGCCAATAAACCTATCATCACATACCCAACAATAAAATAAATCTAAACCAAACAGCAGATAATGATTTAAGATCCATAACAGTCCCATAACTTTTCCGCACAGCCTCGGCAAAATTGACTGCGTGTAGCCCCCTGCATTTTATGTTTACAAGGTGCTTAGACGAAGACACCCAGCACGCTCTCGTGCATAGTTTACGACCACGAAGGAGAAAAGAATGGGGCAACCCAAATGGTAATAGTGCAACACGATGGTGGATGCAAGGCAAGACAGAGTCCGCAAATGCACTGCAACAACGATTGTATTTAAATAGCCGCTTAAACGACCGGGTTTAATATTTATGAAGCACCTTGTACACACAGATAGGAGATTTGTAGAGTGCAGAGTGAGTTTTATTGCTGTGCGGTTAAGTTGACGGCTACTAAATTGTGGCAAGGTCATTGATTTGTTTAGCCATAATGTACTGATGTAACTCAATTATGGTTGGGATTTGATTTGACATATTTTCAGAACAATTTTTACAAATAAAATTTTACATACAAAATGTTAGAAAAATTTATATTTTATTATACAAGCAGATTATTTCAAAATATCACTCATGCAACTACAATTAAAAATATTTAAAAAAAAGAACATGCAAAATTCAAACATGCATATTACCATATCATCTTTAAATTAAATAATTAAAAACAACTTTCATATACATTTCATATACTTGAGTGCAACATTCCATATAGGTATCAAAATATTGACTCACAATATTTTGAATAATTGAGCCAGTCTTCTTTCTTCTATTCCATCTTGCAGCATGATAAAATCTAATTAATGTGTTTTAAAGAAAATATTAAATACTGAGATCCGGTTGCACAAAGCATTGTTAACATGAATTAACTAGACAATTAGATTGTCAACTTAGCAAGTTAACGAATTGGTTAACTTACAAAGCGTTTAAAAATGCTTTGTGCAATCGAGCCTCAGTATTAATTTACGAATATTTTGTAGTTTTAATGTAACTGCTAAAAGGATATAAATATTCCTAAAAGTAACACTATAATTTTTCACTACACTGTACTGTTTTTTTAAATAATTTCACTGAATATTATTAATTATATAAAAGAAAATAAATTAAGCACTTTTCACTGACAAAATTAATTGAACAAATTTTATAAATAATTACAAAAATAAATACAAAACTTATTTATATTCGAATATAATAATTTATTTTAAGTTATAAAGAAATCTGTTACATTTATTTTTTACCATTATAATATAATAGCAATTACTATAATACATCAATTATAATGTTTTCCATTTCACAAATTGAACAAGACAGCGTTATATGGTATACAATTGTAAAAAAGGAACTCTTTGTTTCAAAAAATAAAAATTTTCAAATCAAAATTTTATTCCAATATAAAAATCTTCGTTGTACAATTTTTAAAACTTCAACAAAAAAAAACATTTATAGTACGTTAAAATATTAGTACGAATACTAAAAGCTGTCTTGTTCAATTTGTTCTTAAAAATTACATAGGTACCAATTATAACCTATTTTGTGTACTAATATACAACACATCACAATATTTACCTAAACTCTATTTTTTTTATCCATATAGGTACAAATATACAGTTTGCGAACTGCAAAAAGAAAAATTGAACTTATCGTACGTTGTGTATTTATAAATATTTTATTTCAATTTTTTTTTTTCATTTTATATAATTCATAATTTGTATATACGCAACTTGAAATTTAATTATATATAATATATAATAATATATATAGTTTTGTCGTTTAAATAGTGCGTCTTTTATTTAAATTTGTCATTTGTTTTACGTATACTTTTGTTTACGTTGACGAGAGCACATTATTACGTATCTTTGTTACTTATTTTTTAAATATTTTTTACTTTACAATTTACTTAAAATGTTTCTTTTATTTATTTTATCACTGGTAACCGCGAGCGTGCTGCATATATTATTATAAGATAAAATATTTTTTAATCTAAAAAAGTCATTCCTTAAATACATTCTTGGTATACAAAATATGTTTTTTTTTTTCATCTGTTTGGAATTACTAGGAAACATTAACAATTTTTTTTTGTCATTAAAACATACACAACAGTTTTAACAGATAATTTAGAAAATAACAACCAGATATTGACAAAATTTTCGAAAAATATCAATAAAATTATTCAAGTGTCTCAAAAGTTACTATTTTATTGAAATAGAGTAAATTTTATAATTTATCATATAAAAAATGTGTTATTTTGTAAATCTTTGTAAATTTAATTTTGCATTGAAATATCTATATAACAACTGTAAAACTTAGAAGAAAATATGCAGTGTGATTGAATATGGTGGAACTACATAATAGAAAGTAGACTTTCTTATTGTTGGTTGCATTTTGTTTTAGATTATTTTTTCTCATACGAGCACATATAAAATTTGAAAAATATTATCATAAAAAAATTATTGACTTTTTTGTACAGTGATGTATCATATAGCTAGCAGCAATTTTTACTAATATAATTTTATAATTTATATACATTTTTTTATGATACTTTTAACTTTTCACAATATTATTTGTATTTTAAGTATGTACTCCATTTGAAATTTATAAGTATAAAAAATAATGTCGTCTAAAAAATAAACAATATTTATCAATTAATATTAAAATTTTATATTTTGTTAGATTCATAATAAGAAAAACCATTTTTATATTGTTCCGTTAAAAGTAATAACACTGTATATTAAACAAAAAGTATATAAAATATCACTTAAAATTCAATCTAGTTCATTTAAATAAATAATTACTTTTGAGACAGTTGCATATCAGTAATACAATAAATATTTTAAATATATGATTTGCATATAAAAATTGGACTCGCTACAATTACGTATATCGGTTTTCATAATACTACAATTTGAAAGAAATAAGTAGTATGTATCAATTTATTTATTTTTATTTTTTATTTACCCTACATGGATTACTGTAGACTACCTTTGGCATGAACTTTTGCTTCGTCGTATATTTCATATCCTGTTTCCGATGCAACGGAAATATTTATTTTTAATTAATTATTATCAATTAATAATTATTTTTATATATATTTACAGATTGTATTTAAATTCAAATATACATAATATATACGAAATATCTACATCTTACAATAACTCTTTCTCACGGACTGATGCAAGTGACATCGTTTTTTGTTTTTTTTTTTTTAATTTATTTTTATACTCCCTGTATACACACGCACATCCCTGGAAACCAATTTTTAAATTTCAAATTACAATTTTGACGTTACAATTTTTTTTGCAAAATAACGCCAAAATGCATTGGTAAAATCATCAAACGCAAACATTTTGAAACGTATCATACAAACATTTTTATGAGAAAATTTCTGAATTCCTTCCAAGGAAAATGCAGTAATTCTAGGTTAGAATTACATTCGAGAATTTAAGTTCCCTTCCTTTACCATTCATCTGTCTTCAGCATCAACTGAAGAACTAACTTTCAAATTAAAAACAAAATAATAATAATAAAGGCGGGAACACAAACACGCACTTTCACTTCCGAAAATTCGCCAAATTTAAGCGTCCAAAATCCAAAATTGCGTGGCATAAAATTGTTCTTGTACTTGACGAAAACTTTGATGAAATTTAATTGCACGTTGACACTACGGCCTTCTTGCACACGTGTTAAACAAATGAAACACAATATGTCACAGTTTATACAGTTTTTCTGGTTGTGTCACACTTCACTGGGGGAAAAGTCTATATTGTTTTGGTAAGGTGACACAAAGAAATAATAAAATTTTAAATGTCTCTGGATAATAATCTATTTTATCTACAAGTATAAATAAATAAAATCTATAAATTCGACCTAATAATTAATATCGCGTTTCACCGTTTTTTATATTAAAACCTGTGTATTAATTAAAACTAAATAATAATGTAATAATATAATTAGGGCTCTTTATTTAATTCATCTTCGCATTCTTTTTTTTAAAGAGGTCATTTTGGTTATGTTTTGTGTGTGGTACGAGGAGTGTTTACAAAGTTAAAGAAATTTAAACTTAGCAAAAATGTTATTAATATTTTCGTAATTAATTGTTAAAAAATTACCAGTTAATTATTGTATCTGGTTATAAATTTTTATTTTTTCTGAAAATTAAATATAAAATACATTTATATTTAAAACAATTCTAATATGACACATATTTATGATAATTTTATATTTTTAGTGATAGAAAACATTCACTCATGCAGTTAGAAACAAACAAATATGAAAATTTTTTAAATTTGTGATTTTAAGTTCCAAAATTTTTAATGTAATTTGTTTATTAATTACAATTGTTTGTCAATAAGCAAGGAAAACAATTTCAAAACAAAATTTAGTAATTTATTTTGCAGTGTGTTCTACTTTTCTTGTTTACTTAAAAAATAAAACACTCTGTACAAAGTTTTAAAATTTCTACAAATTTTTAAAAACCTTTATAAGTAAATATATCTATAACCTATAAAAATAAGATAAACCTGTTTTGTTACTTATATGTCTTCTAAATTTTTGCAAAATATTTTTGATATTTTTTTATGTATGTATAAAATTTAAAAATAATAATAAAAAAACGTACTTTTAGCGAAATTTCCTTGCTAGTAATATACGTAAGAATATTGATAAATGTTTTGTAAAAAAATAATAATTTATAAAAAATTAAACAATTAATAGAATTAAACAATTTATAGAAATGATCGAAATGGAAAATTTAATAAAACTTTGTAAACACCCTTCGTTCGTGGTGTGTGTATAAACGTGTTAAATGTCTAATAATAATGTTGCACTCTCCTTTGGTACGGACAGGATAACAGAAGGATAAATGCATATTTGTTTTGAGTGTTTCAAACAAATGAGAACAACACAAACCAAACTGAATTATATAAAAATGACTACAAACATTACTTGGACATAATTAATTAGGTACTTATGAGGACTTGAATACTGCACATACTGCACACTGAGGAGGATGATGCTGCTGCGGTTTCGTTTTGGTGATGGTGGTGGGGTTGTGTGTGTTTATTGGGGCGAGCCCTGCGGACTGATATCGTCGCCGCCACCCTCTGAACCGCCTTCGCCTTTGGTTTTATTCTCCTTCTTCCATTTCATGCGTCGATTCTGGAACCAGATCTTGATTTGACGTTCGGTCAAGCACAACGCGTGCGCGATTTCGATGCGTCGTCGTCGCGTTAGATACCGATTGAAATGGAATTCTTTCTCCAGCTCCAGCGTTTGGTACCTCGTGTACGTTTGTCGGCCACGTTTACGCTCTGCAACAAACAAAATAACATTTAGAAATTCAACCCATAAAAATTCTATATAAAATTGAAGATAAACGAGTGGTATTTTAACCAAATATTATTAAAATTTTAATAGTTTTAGCGAGATAGATATCTTATATTACACAAAACTGACTGTGTAACTTTTAAAAATACCTTTCTCTAAACAAAAAGTTTATTCTAAAAATTTTAATGTATATTTTAGAAAATTGTAAAACGCCAGACCAAATATTTAAACTATTTATGTTATAGAAGTAGACAACTTAATAAAATCATTTACAACATACCACCCACTCATTTGCATGTATTCATTATATCTTGACACATTCCGTTTTCTGTCATTAGACAGCAAGTCAACATATGATAGATATATTTTACACTTGATGTCATTGTGTAATTTTACCAAAATCTTCAGAGAGAGAGAAAAAAAAACGACTACTTTGTTTTACACTAAAAATACAATACAGGTAATGGCTCGTCTAAGAACCACATTAATTTCAAACTCCTTTAGATGAAGTCTTCAAGATGAAATGAATAATTTTAGAACCCACCAAGTAGACAGTCTATTTTAAGTTCAGCAACTATTGCAAAATGGTGACAAAAACTAGCGCATTTGTTTTTCGTAAAACGATCTACGTGTTTACATCTTTTGTTTTACAAGACAAACAAAAAATTGTTTTAGTGTTTCTTGTAGTAGGAGTTGCACATTTCTATTTATATTATTTTAAAAAAAATCAATCATTTTTCATTCATGGTTAAGTTTACAAATAATTAAAAACTTTATTTAATACAAAATTGTTTTTATAATAAGACACGCATAATATTTAATCAGTTAAATAATTTAAGATCTTCAAGATTCAATTAATTTTTTTAATAATAACTTTATTTCACTCAATAGGCATCTATTTAATAATAAGAAATACGTAATTATTAGTCAATTATACTGTTCATGTTACATTTTCGTGTGCCAAATAAAAGTAAAATATTTCTTCAATCAATTCTTTATATATCATCTTAAAAACCATCAATTAAATGATATTCTTATAGACTTCAAATTAGCATTGTTTGGAATTTTGCAAAGCAAACTTCATCCAATCAGTACGTAAGAAAGCAAAGAAGCAAAATCCGAAGGAAAACAAGGCATTCGCTCTATCGAAGTGGCCGAAAGCGCTATGATTTATGCATCGTTTATAAACTCATTATCTTGTGTGTTGCCCAGCGAAAAGAACCAATGCACGAGGGTATGTAATATCGAACAGACTCTGGTATACACAACACAGAGGTTTGAAACTCAGCTGACTGCGAGTTGAAGATGGAGCTTATGCAGGAGTATTGCCCGAGGTCCAAAAGACCTCTGCAAGACACCGGGATGAAGACTGCAGGTATTATGATTGCTATCGTAACGGGCGAAATATTATGCCAGTAGTCGCCAATAAATATTGGATGTTAGCGTTCTAAGTTATGATTTGTGTTGCCTAAATTTTTTATTTCTCGAACATTCACAAAATGACACATTGACACATCAATGTAACAAATATGTCTTCCTTGGAATAATTTTAAAATTAGCCAATGAAATATTATTATGTATTCCCATGATATATTTTTTAGTCAGTTACATATGATTTTTCATTTATCTTAAGAATTAATAAAAATTTAAAATAATTAGTTATTGATTAAACAAAATCTAATACAACATATAAACATTCATTTTATATTTTTTTCCAAATTGTTAATTAAATAAATTACCAATTTTTGGTAAAGAGTTTAATAAGAAAATAATTTAATAATTAAAAAATATTTAAAAAAGTAATTCTCCCAAGATTAATAAACAATTATAAATCATTTAGAATCTTTGTAAATGTGTTTTCATCTAAATTCAGAAACAACTCCATGTTCCAGTTTCGTATCTAAGATGAATTTTCAGTAACCTGAAAGAAAATTCTAACGCTTGTATTAAGTACAATATAAATACTCAATCTACTAAGAAAAAATTGTATTTCAGTATTTAATAAAATTATGAAAACAAATTCACGTTCACTTCCAATGAAAAATTTCAAGACATTAATCTTTAAAATATCCCCAACCATTTTGACAACTTCTGTTCTATCAACACTGCAGTAAAACAAGTTAAAATCTCTTTGCCCCTCTACAGTATAATGCCCAACAACAACAGCAACACATGATTCTCTATAATTATTTTCATCGCAAGCCTAATTTCATTTTGAATTTGTGTTCCTTGTAATCTCGCTCGAGGACAGAAATTATCAACCTATTGCCTTCATATTACAATGACCAAACGATAGATTATACAGAGTGTTTATGTAAACGTAGCCCATGCTCTATGTACAGCATTGTTCTCGCACTATAAATTTAATTTATGGACACCCTCTGCATTTCATTACGTATTTATTACGCGGATTCGTTTAAAATAAAATATATTAGAAATTTTCATCATTTATTTACAGACTAAAAAAAATTATTATTTAAATAATGTAAAAGCGTAATTATTAGATAAATTTATTAATTTTCTTAAAATTTAAAGGAACCATTTTTTTATTTTGATTTTTTTTCTCAATTAACATAATGTGGACAAAGCAAAAATTGCTTGTCAGAATAAGTATGCATGTATGCTTTTTCAATTAATATATCACGTGATTGTGTATGTTATATTTACATTGCTTAAGATATAATAGAATTAGCACAGAGCATTTCAAATAATAAATTATTCTTTTTTCAAGAAAACAGAAAATTAAAATTATAACTACGGAAAACAACACTGTAAAAAATTTATGTGACTACATTATATATGAATGTAATTTTTCATAAAAAAAATGTAATATTACGTAAATTTTCACAGTAAATTAATCATATCAGTTATTTTTACTGTTAAAAACCTATGTAAAATTACATAAATTAAATAGGTCAAATAAATATTGTCAAAAACGTCATTTTAAACAAAAATGTCTTGTATTACACAAAAATATTTTACTTAAAAAATCCAAATTTCTGAAAAAAATGAAAAATAATCCAAATAATTAAACTTCTAAATATTTAATGTTCGGATAATTTATATTATATTTTATATCACATTTATTATATTTTATATAATGTGAAAAAATCTGTTATACGCTATTCCATCATTATTTATTAGATTACAGAAAAATAATTATGTATCAATTTTTTTTCAAATACAATCAATAAATTTTTAATGTTCTAAATAAAACTAAAATCAATATCTTTGTTACAATAATGAAAAATATATTCAACGTTAATTAATTGGCAAATTTAATATAAAATCTACATAAACATAACATTAATTTTGGAATAAAAGTCATGTTAAAATAAATTAGCGTAATTTTTCCCGAACGAATGTCAGCCATGTCTTGCTTAAAACACCCATCAACGACTTATAAGTATGTACAAAAACCAAAAAAACCTGTTCCGTACACTCCAATTAACGAAACAGTGTATTTCCTTTATAAATAATTCATTCTGCCGCGGTAAGAAAAATTAAAATAAACGAAAAATGTCAGGCGTACAGTGTCAAGATCGAGAAAAACAAAACTGGCGAATTATAAATTAATGTTTATATAAAAGAAATATTTATTATGTTATGAAAAAAACAGCGAACGGAACTTGACAATTATCCAATGAAAAGAATGCAATTATTACTACAAATGACATCTTGAAACAATAAGACATGCGACGAATTATAATTAACAATTTAAATTCCAGATAGGTTTTTGTTTCACTGCCAACTAGGGTTTTAGAATTCTTTAGTGTTGTGGTGCCATAATTATTTAAGTGCAAAAAATATATGTATTACTTTAAAAATAAGAACTTATATTTTTATTTTCAATGAGTTTTAGTAATTTTTGTTTTATATTTTTATCATTTCCTGTAATTCCTAAAGTGAAATATATCGCTATATGCTCGAGAAGCTGATCATATAGTGTGGGTCGTTAGTCCACAGTCAAACAAGGGACTACAGATCGGAGTAAGTTCCAAACCACTCAGACGATATCAGTTCAGTGTTTTAATATTATAAATAATATTTTTATTTCATTTCTGATGTCTGCAAACTAAGGATCAGTATATATTTTTTTAGATTTATTTTATTTTATATTATTTTTGTTGTTGTTTTTATTGACATATCAGTACTTCTTAACATTTCCAAATGCTTAATTATAATATTTTAAAGAATATATCATATTAAAATATAATTTAACAGATTAATTCTACTGTAAAACATATTTTCCCACAATAAAAACTGAAAAAAAAAACTTTTGACAGTACAAGTAAACATACAACTAAAACAAACAACATCGAAAGTTGACTAAGATCCATAATTAAACTCTTGAATACCAGCATTACTGCATATCATTTCAAGGCCACCTTGTCATCTCGCTTACGTTACATTTCCCAACTATAAGAACTTCGTTCGAAGACGTGCATCTTCAGATTAATAATTACAAGCAACAAAATGAAGCCCCAGTTCTAAGTTCAATCCGCAGCTTAGATCGACAAAGTCTCCAACGGGTACAGTCTGCGGGCCAATATTAAGACTGTAGTAACACAGACGCCGAAACGCAAGCGAAATGGGTTGCCGAAGATTGGACCACGGAGTGTACCGGGTGTATCGTATATCGCGCGCGAGCGCAGGGTACGTCACATGTGACGAAGACGAATCGCTTCTTCGAAGAGCCGGGCACCGTGCAGAGCATTTCACCCAGCCCACAGACTGGAAAACCGACATGTGTGCTGGGCTCTGATGCCTTTTGGTGCCGGTGTCGGTTTGGCCACACTGTATACATGTATATGAATGCAGTGTTTGTTCCAGACATAGACGGAGAATGCACCAATAATTTTTGATATTATTTATTGCAGTTGTTTTAATTTAATTTGAAACTGGTCTTAGTTTGGAAATAACTTCGTTGAAAAATTAAAAAAAAACTTTAGCATGTAGTTCTGTTTTAATTTATATTAAAATTCGACGTTTCGATATACTACACGTATAGTATATGGACGTTTTGATAGTATAATAAGTTCTGAAAAAATACTATGTTTATTTGAAAAAAATGTGTAATTTATCCTTTTGCAATAACAAGTAAAATAGATACATATTTCAGACACAAAGTATTTTTTAATTATAGTTATAGTTGTACTCAAAATATATCTTCTAATGTTTGATTTCCCAGAGAATAAAATAGATTATTTTTAATTATGATCAAAATGGAACAAAACATAACAGTAATGCATGTGACACAAATTTTATACAACTCTTTGTTGCCCATCGATTATGTCACTTTCAGATTACCACTCAAACTGATAAAAAACTGTTGAAATTTAGTAAGTTAGAGTAAATTAGACTAATATAAACTTGGAGCCAGTTCTACTAGATTGTCAATTGA
Organism: Clivina fossor; assembly: GCA_963966155.1. Lineage (NCBI taxonomy): Eukaryota > Metazoa > Arthropoda > Insecta > Coleoptera > Carabidae > Clivina > Clivina fossor. Next base: position 6,683,806 of record OZ014564.1, on the reverse strand, counting down.
CCAATGAAGGAAGCATTTCAAAAACAGTTGATAATCTAATTGCCTAGTTAATTTATTGATTAAATTGCGCAACTGACCCTTATTAGTTAAGTACCTGATAATTGATAAACAATTGTAACAAAAATGCTAGTAATACGTATTCTTCATTAACTTTAACTTTACTTTACTTAACTTTACAAAATAAAGTAAACATTACCAAACTAGATAAAATTTGACATAATATTAAATTCAATAACATCTATATGTTAAAAAGACATATGCAGAATTAATAATAATTACTTATACTAATTTACTTATTTTACTAAAACATTTCGATTTATCAACTAAACGAACAAATAAGTATAATCTTACTTCTAAAAATTTTCATGTTAATTATTAAGTATAATAATTATATTCAAATTAAACATATATTTACAGAAATATCTATTAATACAATTGAATGATATTTTTATAAATGAGAATAAATAAATGAAATAATAATTTAATCAAATATTTGTACAAATTCAAAAGCGTTCTTTTACTAACGACAGAAAAACAAATATAAAAATTTAAACAAATCAATAAAATTCCCATTAAGAACGAAAACAAAACGACAACGAAAATTGTAGTGTTAATATTGTTTGACTTCCTATATATTTCCATTCCGCAGTGTTTCAGATATTTTTATCATAAATATACCAAAGAACAAATGGTGTACTAGCACATACGAGATAAAAATATTTACCGTCAGAAATGAAAATCATAAACTATAAGCATCATTTAAAGTAATAATTTATTCGTATAAATAGATTGCTGGCCACGTTCCAAAATATATTAATTTTATGCAAATGTATTCACATTTAAATATTATATTTTATTTCGCTCTTACTTGTATGTTTTATTTATTAGAGCATATTAAACTATTTAAATAACTAATAAATTTGTTAATAAATAAGTCTTTAAAGTTGTTTAAGTAATATATTGGTTTTAAACTAATTTATATACTATATATCTTCATAAAATAAATATGTATATCAACAAAATTTTTATAAAAAATGTTTCATAAAAATAAAATGACACGTACTCACAATTTCTTTTAGAGTAATTCTAGATTAAAGACTGTATATTTTAAAGTATTTACTTAAGAAATATTAGAGCTGTTTTAGCATAATTATTTATCTTTGAAAATGTTAAATATATAAAAAGTAAGTAATTTATAAAATAAAAAGATTTAAGATTTTCAGATTTAGAATTAAGTTCTGTATATATTTTAATTAAAAATTGACGATTCGACATCCTAAAGCCTTTTCAATTTTGTTAAATAATATTTGTACATTAGATTTTTTTTAAAAACAAATATATCGGTCATAGATACTAAGTCTTTTAGATAATAATATTTTTAAACAATACATCACAAATATCTATGAATCAAGCAGAATGCGAACTCGGGTCCGTACAGATATAAGATAGATTTAGTTTTTTCATTAAAATTTTATTTTAAAAGAAATTGAGTTACTTATTTTATTTATTCACCTAATTATTATTTTATATATGTAAATAATTACTATACATTTACTTAGTGCAGAATATTATATTTCGATTATTAACCCTTCGTACCCACACTTATATTTTTGTTACTCGCAACACACACAGGGGTGTACTACACCCCACACAAATATCAGGCCACACAATATTAGAAATTAGATAAAATTTCAGAATAACCATGTGTTTTTATTCAGTAGACTTTTTTTTAACAAGTGTAATTTATATTTAATAAAATAAATAAATATACATGATGTTCAAAAGGTTTTATTTATATCATCTTAAAACAAAACAAATAAAAACAGGTTCTCAAAGTATTACATGTAATAGCAATTAAAAACAAACATAAAACCAAACTAATGGGTACAATAATATAAAAAATAATTGTAAATTCTAATTATATAAAATTTTTATTAATATAAACATTTAGTGACGTTAGCTAAACAACGAAACTTATTGAATTTTCAGTCAGCGCAATCGGTACAAATCATTGCTCTGTGTTCGTCACATATAGACAAATGGCAAATTTTACACACATTTTTGGTCTTTCTGTCTTTGGTCTGCTGTATGCACAAACATGAAAATAAATATCTTATAAATACTTGTCCCTGCAAATTATATTATTGTAAAATTTAATACTTTATTCTTTATCTGTACAAAATATTTTGGAAATGCAATGAGTCTGTTAACTGTGCGCGCAAATAACTATAATAAGTAAAATTAGAATTTTAAAATTTAGTAATATATATTAATACAACTAACCTGTGTGAAAAATAATTGTCAGAAAAAAACACTAGAATAAAATATACAACGTAAAGCACACACTGGGGTGTAATATACCCCAGTGTATTTTGTCAAGCTCGTAAGTTGGGTACCATGTATGCACTGAGCTCGAAAAAACGGCTGTAAGTAGTAAGGACTATTAACTTTATTTACACCTTTGTGCCATACATTTTTATCGAAAGATAAAAAAGAAACAGTAGAAAACATTTTTGTTGGGGTATGTCACACCCCAGTGTGGGTACGAAGGGTTAATTTAATTATTTGAATTTTTTTCTTAGATAATTATGTATTATGTTATTAGTTTGAGTTTTGGTTAAATGCAAAAATTTAAAACAAATTCTTAAAGCTTATCAGCATTGTCAGTAATAAATTAAAGGAGAAAAAATGTAGATTATATAGAGAATCGATTTAAGAGGTTTAATAATTTAGTAAAAATATCCGAGTGTGGTGTGTGTGCGGGGATAATAAATCATTGTCGGCCCCATTTCGGCGCTCATGTCAACGTGGAGAACATGTCGGGCGGTCGGTGCAGTGCAGCGCAGCCCGGCTTGGCTTGGCTTGGCTTGGCGGCGGCATGTTCTCGTTCCGAAACCGAAAACCGAGGGGGTAATTTTTAACTTTCAACTTCCACCACGTCGGGGCTATCAAGATGGCCCCCGCCGATGCCCCGTCCCTTTCCACCGCCGCCCTGCCCTTGCGAGTTTCCGTTGATTTTTTTCGGCGCGCTATTCTCCCATCCTGCTATCTTTGTCGCACCACCTATTTTCATGCAATCGTTCTATTTCTCTCTGTTTCATCGTCGTTATTATAAAGCGAGATAAAGACATTAATAATACAGCGATCTTTGTTGGCCCGTTCTTGTGTTCCTCACGTTGTTGTTACGTTGTCGTTCGTGTGTGCGTCATGCAGGGATGTATTAACATAAAATTTATTAACGGCCGCATTCGTCATTTCTTTGATACACAGAAAAAGAATTATCACCGAGTAATGGATTCGTGTTAAAAATATAATGATTTTTACTGAATAAATTATTCCGTTAGCTACCCCCTAATATGTTGTACTTAAATAAAAATGTTTTGCATTCTTGATAATAGAAATACCTGCAATCTTAATTATTTTGTGACATTTATTTCTACTGTAAGAGTGTTGCTTTAAAATAAATTATCAAACGTAAACCAAAATTTTCGGTACGGCAGTTCAACAATTTCAATATGTGTCCTACGTCCTACAATTGCGAACACGTGATTTCCGTCCTACATTTTTAGTTTACTCTAGCTAAAATATCAGTATGAAAACAAATCTCACGGTATTAAACATTTTCAATTAAAATGCTTTTGCTAATGATAATTTACGAGCACTCTAATTGTTTAAAGAGTCGATTTTATATAAAAATATAATTTTAAAATTTGACATATTTTCAACTCCAAAAGAAAAAATTATATGTACTTATACAAAATATGTATACAAAAAAATTCCAAAAAAAGTTCTATCAAATGTTATGAAAGGTCAAATTTTTTTTAAATTTCCTGTAATAGCATTAAAATATATTATTCTAAGTAAGATTATTATAAAAAATTATTACGAAGTAAACTGAAAGAAATAAGGATAAGTATAAGTATTATTTCAAAGACGAAAAAACAGAAAAAGTACAGAGGGTATTTTCGCACGAAATGACCGGGAAAAAAAGAAATCATTTGAGCCGGTGTAAATTCAAGCAATCAATCAGCAGGAAAAAGCAAGTGCGTGCACTTGAGAGTATCAACATTTCACTGTTGGTCCCAGCGATCGAAAAGAATTAAAAGCCATGGCCCTCGTTCTGCACGTCCCAGTCCACAGTCACCCGATCTACATCGGTTCCAAGATTCGCTTTGTTTTGGTTTTTGCCTCGGACGCTTTGCGGTTCGATTTTGTGGTTCTTTTCGCCCCTTTTCCTATTTTTTTCTTTTCTTTCTTTTCCGTTCTCTTCTTTCTTTTTCTTTTTTTTTTTTTATCTAATTAACGATATTAGATTTGGGATGCAGCAAGAGCGAACGAAGCGAGCCGAAGTCAGTTGATGGACGCCAAAGTATTCTGCTCGAGACGTGTAATTATTTTGGCCCCGACTTCTTGAACGTTTGATTTATTCCGTAGCGCGCAGCACCAGGGCTTCGCCCTGATTACCTCGATGCTTCTTTAATTAACCTCTTCGTCCCTCGAGTTTTGATTTCTTTTCGTTCGCTTAGTCAGTATTCAGTTATTCCGTTTTTGTTGGAATGTAGTATCCCGTACACGGCCATAGAAAAATATCTGAGCAACAGCTGTGTGGGCGGATTAACATTTTTGATAAATCTCCATGTCATGGAGCTTTAAAATTTTTGAGTATTTGAGCTATATCCGGGAAAAAAAATATTTATAAAATAAATATTTTTCTGTTTATGTATTACACATATTCTTATCTCGACATCGTAATATATAAATAGCTATATTTTAATATTAATAATAATAGTAATTTTCTGTCTGGCGTATTGTTTCTGTTTATGACAAATGCCGGAAACAAAATTATGTGATACATACATATTTTATCGTATTATATTGCAGTAAACGAGTTTTTAATAAGGGTTTACCACAAATCATATTATACAAATACGTAAATATATCGTTTTATACAGTACTGTATATATTTGGACCGTATTGAAGTTTAATAATTTTTCCATATTTGATATTACATTAAGCTATAATTTTACGGAATTATACTGCTTCTAGTTTATTTTTCTTTTACAAGAATTTCAATATCATACAATATATTCCAACTTATTATTTACTAAACTAAAACTGTATTTTGTAATAAAACAAGAAATAAATTTTTATAAAAAAAGCATTTCTAATATTGTCTAATATAATAAAATATTTGTATTTTCATATTAAATATTTTAATATTCAGAATTTAGTAGTAATAAAAAATCTAGTTAAAGAAAATTATTATTTTTACAATTTGGCACAAAATTTAAAGTTAGTTTATTATATGAAATAATTTAATAATAACTTTTATGAAATTACTGATTATACACGTAATAAAAATCAGAAATAGATTGTCATTACTTTTTTATTAAACGTAAAATAATGAAAATATTTTACAATTTATTATTTTATATTTTTAATACACTTTACGAACAAAAATTTATTTAAAAATTACATTATTCTGCATAACAATCAACATCTCATACATTTTTTCGAAATAATAATAATCGTAAAATAAAATCAATAATTTTTTTTTCTAATACATATTAGAAATAATAACTATACTAAATATGCTATTGAAAAAGAACGTTATAATATTTGTTTTTTGAATTAATTCTTCGAATTTTGATCTAAATTTGACGTGCTGTCAAAGCATTCTATCTTAAAGAACAACATTAAAATATTGATTGAAAATATTATTATATAATAAGAAATAAATTATAAACAAAACCATATTGGTTAAATTCCTGATGCTTGCGATAATTAAGTATGAATTACAGTTTTTAAATGAGACATATTCATATATAGTCTGAATTTGATTTATGTTCGATTAAGCCCAAGTGAGCAACAGTAAAGCCGCGAACAATACCGAATCGGAGCCTCAAAATTTAAATAAATTTAAAATGATAATCTTGACAGCTCAATACCGTACACACAAAACAATCCTCTCTCACTGTTTTGTACCCCACGACGCTCGAAACGGCCTAAAGCAACGGTCGGTCTGCAGAAACAAAAACAAAAACGAGAAAAAAAAAACCCGAAAAGATACACAATTGGCATTACATATAATCAGAGAACAATCAAAAACGAATTCTTTTTTCGAAAATGGATTCAAGTATATCGGCCATATTATAAGCGAAGATCCAGAGAAAATCGGTTCTACTAATTAGAAATGCTGTCAGGATCGGATGACTGATGATGCTCACCCTGCCGGCACTTAGACGGTGACCGTACCACACGCAAACCAATTCCGGTACACGAGAAGATCATCACATTCTAAAACGCATCCATGTTGCGTCAGACCCATGTCAACTGTTCACCCATGGGTTGACCGTCAAAAAATCAGTTCGATGCCGTTTAGAATCTGACCGATTACAATGCAAATCATATTTAATACGGTCACATTCTAAGTGGGTACGAAGGGAATAAATGAATCTCGTCGGTCCAAAATGGAAGAGCGTTTCTATTATTCGCCGCTCTGGGATTATATGTCCATCTCGCTCTTTAGTACGGTACAATAAAACGTTATATTTTCACGTCTCCGGATTGTGTTTGTAATGCACCCTTCGCATGGTCGCAGGGGAGGTGAAAAAGGAATGGGAATAGAATGTGACAAGTCCAAAAGGCTGTCGTGTGATGTCTTTGTTACGAGACAATTCCGTGTTTTTCTGTCTGTGCTGCACGCATACAATACTGAACAGAATTATTTCATATTCTATTGTACAGTAATTTCGTTTCGAAGATACAGAGAAAAAAATGTAAATTTACAGAGTACCTGCTGTACTATTTAATAACTTACATTCCAATGTAGTTTAATAAGAGCAAAAAACAAAATATGTGAAGATGTAATTATTTCTTCATCTTCGAGATGAGATGTTAATAAAAAAAGATATAACTACGTGTAATAAAAAATATCTTTATTTTAAAATTAGATTTTTTGTTGATCAACTTAATATATATAAAAGTATATTTAAATATTTGATCTTATTTACTTTAAATATTAATTTAGTTAAAATAAAACTGCTTTAAGTCCAAATTGTGTATTAAAATTTATTTATAATCGACGTTTCGACGAAACTGAACGTCCGTCTTCATCAGGAAAACTGATACAAATAAAGGCAGTTTTTCTGATGAAGTCGGACGTTGAGTTTCGTCGAAACGTCGATTATAAATAAATTTTAATACAGAACTTGATCCTAAAGCAGTTTTATTTTATATATGAGTTCAGAAAGATTTTTTTACTATATTAATTTAATTATTACTGTTCATAATTATAAATTATCTAATAATCTAATAATGTTATACATAAATAAACTAACAGAAAATAAATGAGATAATTTTAAAAATCTTTACAAATTAAAAAAAACAACAAATAAACTACATTACATAACACGGTATCTACTGGAAAAAATATTAAACACATTTGTACAATATAATCAAAATTAATATAAAGTATTATTAACTTAATAATCCTTGTAATAAAAAATATTTTGTTATTTCTTTTTTATTTGCAACAATTCGCTGCTAATTTTTACAATACGATATATAACACTGCTTTGATATAATAATTGAATATGATTATATAAATTTTATTTTCTAAAATTTTTAATTTAATAATTAACTTATTATAAGTTAAAAACGTAATAAATTATCAACTGATTCATTAATTAGCCGTTTGGAAAATCGTTATTGCAAAACAACATCAAAAATTGAATTTATACCACTTTCAAAATAATTGACTCATATTTGCTGTTAATGAATTTAATCGAAATTTAATATAACAAATAAAAAATTATTGATTTACAATCTTCAAATGTTTTTTCTTTAATTTGCTATAGAATCATCAAAGATACAAACACTAAGCGACAAGCTGAATTCTTGACAAATGATACATCCGTACAAATTCATACACTTATGTCTTATAAAATTTCATAAATCATCAGAAATATTGTAAGAGTGTATCCCATTTTTTTTTCCAGATCTATAGCAATTTTCAAGTAAATATGAACTAGTATGTAGTCATTTGTTATATCAATGTTAGACAAACAAACTATAGAACTTAAGTATAAATGTTTCGTGTCAATAAATGTTAAAAAAAATCGATATTTTAGAAAAATTATGATATATATTATCACCGCTTATCACATATTTACCATCACATTATTTATAGTTAAAGCGACTGCCCACAAACAATATTTACTATAAAACACAATTCAAGGTATTTCGATCTATCTTTGTGTAATTATCATAAAAATAATAGCAAAATAATATTTGTTATCAAAGCGGATACATGTATAAAATAATAATAAAGATTTTTAGATGGATTCCAATTACGTATGTGCATAGTTCCAAATTGAAATGAAAACAATGTGTGTATTTGTACAGAGAACAATTAACATTTAGAGGAAACTGGAACTTTCGATAAACACCAAATGGGCGGGGATTATCTGTCACAGAATTTGCCCTTGGATGGGCTTTAATCTGCCCATGAAAATTATCTATGTACATTATACAATTATATTGTGTATATATATATATATATATATATATATATATATATATATATATACATGTGTGTGTGTGTTTGTGTGTGTGTGTGTTTGGCAACACTGGAAGTTTGCTTATAGGTTTATAAATGTTTTGTACAAATATGTAATGTTATTGTGGAGAATGTAAAATATTTTTCTTAAACATTACAAAATAAAGTTTAAAACAATGAGAACAATAACATTAAAAAAATTAATAATTTAATTTAAAATTTCTGATATTTATTTTATATTAATTTAATAAATAAATTCATGTTGTCTATCATCTTTCAAAGAAGCTTTTGAATTTTTTTATATAAGATGATTGAACTGAATATAAACTTTGTATATGTATGTTTGTGATGACTTCGTATCGTCCAAGTACACTTTGAAAAGTGATATCAAAACGTTATTTCTGGCTGATAATTTAGCAAAAAAAAACAAAAAAATACTAGTATTTTTAAAAATTAAATTTTATTATTAAAAAGAGATATAAATGAAGATTATTTAAGATTTAATATTCATTTAACAAATTTCATGTAGTACGAAAAATAATGTTTTATTTTACGTCGATTACAGATTACAAAAGTATTGAATTTTTCTTTTTTATTTAAGAAATTTTCTTGTAAGAAAACACAGATAATCTTATTCAATATATATATTTTTTAATAATACTGTTTATTTTATTAAAAAAAAAAGCATATTAACTAAAAATCGAAATTAATAAAATGTCATCATATATGTAATTTAAAACTTATATTTTTTCTAGCATTGGTGTAACCAAGGAGAAAACCACTTCTTCAAATTTTGTACATCAGATTATACAAATTTTAATTATTATTGTTAAGACTGTTGTGATTTTGCGTTGATTTTATGGATTTTATAGAGAATTTCTAAGATTGTAAAGATTTTAAATAATTTTAAGAAAATCTTTTATTGATTTTAACATGATTTTAAAAGATTTTAATGAATAACACAAGATTGTACAAATGATTTTCCGCTGGGTAGAACTTACTATTATCAGTTAAAAGTTTAGGTTTAGCTAAAAATTAATTATTTAAAAATTATCTAGAAAGCATTTATATTAAAAGAAATAGTAAATTGTAATCAAAATGATTTTAACAAACAGCGATCCGATAAATTACAATAAATGTAGTAAATGTATATCCTCTCCCCCTCCCCCCCCCCCCAAAACGAAAAGCGTAATTTTACCCTTTCCGATCCAAAAAATCAGTCGAGTTGAAAGGTACAAGGATACGAACGGTCTGAAATATGCGTTTTAGATTCAAACGAGCGATACGGGCATACCGCTAACACGCACAAACCCCAAAAATAATAATGTCCACATCAGGGCAACCATTTTATTTCTTTTCAAAGATCAATATTCGCCTCGGACCGTTATCGCAATATATAGCTAACTCATTTAGTTTAACATCTAATAATATGACATCGAAAAGATTGATTTATTATACCTTACACGGTGCATAATTTATAACAACTACGTTTTTTTATTTTCGTTCTCCGATGTTAATTTCGAAGAAAGTTTTTATTTTACCTTCGCCCGAGCGTTCAGTTTTTTACTTGTTTTTCCATAGTGGTTTTCTTTTGTTTTTAATGATAGTTCTCTTTTTGTTTTACGTGAGTTTGTTTTGTTCTTGGTTAACATGTAATTATTTTCGGTTTAGTTTCCGGAACAGAAACAGAAAAGTTGAAAATCGAATTTTGATTGTTTTGTTTTTAGTTTTCGAGTGATGTAACCTTGGTGAAGAGATGAGTACAAAAAATTTTGTTTTAGAAGAATTTGACATCTGGGGCATGAAAATAAGAACAGATAATCATTCTGTCTTTGTTTCTTATATGAAACAAGAAAAAAAAATTGTAAATTAGCTGTCATTTTTGTTAGAAATATTGCTTTTAGTAATAAAAGAAGTATTTGGAAAAGGTCACACTAAATTATTTTTTAATTATTCGATTATTTTAAATAGAAAAAGAACTTTTAGTTAAAATAATTATTATATTAGCTATCTATAAATTTCATATTTTTGTTAATTAATGCATTTATAAATTTAAATAATTTTAAATAAAGCTTTTGTAAAAATAATAACATAAAATTCATAAAAATAAAACGGCTTTAGTTTATAGTTCTGTACTAATTTTTATTAATAATCGACGTTTCTACTACTCTACGTACATCATCATTGGGAAAATTATACAACTGATATTAGAAAATAAACAGAACATATAAAAAAAAAAGACTAAAGCCTTTTTTTAATATAATGAGTTCTGAATTTTTTACTATGTTAAAATAAAAAATATTTAAATCATGTATATTAATAAAATTCATTACTAAATTTAATGCATTTGATACCAACAATTTTTGATAGTATTAAAAATGCAACGACAGTTTGACAGCCATAAATAATTATTAAAAAACATTTTTTCACATTTTGCCATTTTTGAACTAAAATACTTTACTCATTGTTTTAAAAGCGAAGAATACCGTTAAATTAATTCAATCGAAACTTATTTTTATATTTGTTATAAAATATTAAAAACAAAGATTTTACTTTTAACTTTATATTGTTTATGTATTCTATAAAAGTATATCAAGTAATAAATACAATTTTAATTACAAATTATACATATAAAATATACGATATATACATATTAAAAAACTTTTAAATAAGTATAATTATATTTAAGTACGTATCAATTAATTAACTAAACACATAAAAAAACTTTTTATTTGCAATACATAATTAATTAAACAAACAGTATCTAGTGTACATAAATCATTCACAACTTCAACTAGTTTTTAATATAGAAATTCAAACATTAATTCAAAAACTTTTAGTTCATAAAGTTATCCACTAGTTGTCGTTAGCGTCCAGCAAAGTTTTTTTTTTTAATCAACAATTTCAGTAATTATTTTTTCGATATAGAATTTTTTCCTTTCCCCATACGACAAACAAGTATTCTAACTCATAATATGATTGGTTCAAAACGTTGCCTCTCCCCCGAGACAAACTTTAATGGTGGTGGGGGAGACAAAACGGAATTAGAGTTTGTGCGAAAGTACACTCCGTTTGAAAAGTACATAAATCATCGCTGAAAAAAAGTCGTGCACGTACTTTGTGGTCAGATTTGATTATGATAAAGTTTTGTATTTTTATTTTCGAAAGTATTTTTGAATATTTGGAGAATGTGTCGTGTTAAATAGGCTCTTATAAACGATGTTTTGAGTTTTTTCTTGTTTTTAGATAAATTTAAAAGTGGCTTCTTAGATAAATCACTTTGGCCTTTAACACAGTGAAATATGACTTGAAAATATGTCTAACAACACTGTGATGATAAAATGCCTTCTTGATAAAAACTGATTTTTAAAACAAAAATAAACACATGTTTTTTTCAATAATATATATCAAAATTACACTAATTTATATTCTTTCAATAAATATGTATAAGTTTTACTCAAATAAAATTAAACTCAAATCGACTCAATGTATATACTTCAAATATTTATTATTCATTTATTATTCCAAAGAAATTCCCAACTAGAATAAATTGAAAAACAAAATGTTATAAACAAGAACTAAACAAAATTTGTAAAATATGAAGAATGCTTGTTGTAAAATTAATTTTATTTGTATAGTAATGTAGTAATGTAATGTACTCACAATCAAAGAAAGATCCTATACATCATAACGAATCTTAAATCTTAAATAGTCAATATTAGTTAATAACATTTTTATTTTTTTTTATTGTGGCTTGAACTAATAATATTTGAGGTGCCAATCACATTATCACTGAATTATATAATTTTTTTGTTAAATTTATAACAATTAATTAATTATATGTTCTTAATAAAATAGCTAATATCAAAAAAATTTAAAAATCAATAAATTACAAATAATTTAAAACTGTCAAAATTATCTGCAGTGTCTCTAACCTCAAAATGTCTGTTAAATTTCCTCACAATAAACCACCAGATAATTTTAATCATCATAACTGTTTAGATAAGAATCATTACAAAATAATGAAGCCATTAAAATCTCGGTGCTAAAGATACGGGTTCCTACTGGTCGTAAATTGTAAACCACTTACTAAAAGAGTTTAAAAAATTATTAAATTTCTAAATAAAGTTAGAATTAAGTATTCATTATAGTCTTACAATTTTAAATAATAGCTTTTAAATTTGATTGATCGTCGAACAATTTCCATTGCACGTAAAAATCAAGTAATAAGTACTTGTAAATAATAAATATTACAATTTTTTTATAAACTACAAGTGCTTATTCAGATAATAGTTACATAATTACACATTAAAATAACGATTTAGTTATATTTAAATCCCTCTTAAAACGTGCAAATATCTATGTTTTGTCTTCTAAAACACACTATTATTTAGATTCAACAAAATAAATTATGTATAATTTAAAATTTCATGTTAGCGATTTTTCTGTACTCTCTGCAACAGATATATAATGTGTAATTTCTCTTTTTAAAATGATAATTAAATTCAAGCATGTTTAGATAAATGCTTATTTACATTTAATAGTGTAAGTTGTTGTAAACATTGTAATTTCAGATAACAACAGTTATATAAATATTAATGCAAAAGACTAAAGAAAATATTAACATATATCTATTTTTTGTTTGTTTTATTTATGAGGATAAATATAGTACATTATTTTGCTAATATCATCAATAAATAATTATTTAATAAAATATTACAAGAAATATTTTTGATAAATATTCTTTTCTGTTTGATAAGTACTACACCAAAAAATAAAGTAATTTTACTTTGCAACTGCATTAAATTCTCATTAAAATTTATTGCATAATGTGATTTATAAAAGTAACATATAAAAAATTAGAAACAAAATACGCTTTTAAAAATAGCTATAGCGATATTGATTTAATTTAAATTAAAATAATAAAGCTTTAGAATTAAATTCTGCGTATATTATATTTTATATAAAAATTTCCGTTTCGATATACTCTACGTATATCATCATCAAGAAAAAATATACAAATGACATAAATAATAACCAAACAAAACATATAGGGTACTAAAGTAACTAGATTATTTTTTTATAAATTATTTAAGAAAATATTAATTAAACATTTTCAAAATTTCTGCTTAACTTTATTTACAATTTAAAATATGAGATGTAATAAAAATATCAAAATATAAAAAATAATTATTATTTTAAATACAAGTAAAAAAAAACACAATATTGATTAACTGTTATAAATTATATTTAACCAGATCTACTTTAAAAATGAACAGTTCAATAAATTATACATGTCTAACAAGTATAATCGTTATAGAGAAATAAAGTGCACAAGAATTTAATAGATTAATGTATTCTTTAATTTTTTACCTAATTACATTAACAATATATTAATTTGTAACATAATAATAATAAATAAATAATAAATTTTAAAACCAAAATTTTAGACAAAAACATTTTTGTATTTCTACATTTATTTTTCCATTGGCATTAACTATACAAGAGTTTAAAAATTTCGGTTGTTTTATAGCTTATTTTATATCTTATATAATTGTAAAATTTGATTAGATAAATGAAAAAATAAAACTTATTTATTTAATAATAAATTAAATACATCAAAAAAGTTATTTTTTAATAAAATAAAATGCCAGAACTATTGTTGATCTATCATATTTTGATTTCTTTTATATATAAAAAACTGGATTACTAAATAAGTTCACTAAATGAATAAGTGTGAATGAAGATTTGAAGAATCAGAACTAAATTTGCTACAACAAAATGCCAAATGTCTGTTATAAATTAATTCACAAACTTGTTCTAGCTATTTTACAACAAGAAAAAAATCAGCACACATCCTCTAATAAAAATAGGAAGACACTCTAACCGAAAGTCCCGCGAATGAAGGCAGTAGAACGTTTTCTCCAGCTGGCGAGCAATATAGTGGCACGATCTTCGTCGGGCACGGGCAACAACCATAAGCGCCTAGGTAATAACAATATAAAGCCCCGGTGGTGTACGGTACGCGACCACGACTATATAGGCTACTTGTTGATTCACAATTTATGAACCACTTTATTGGGGCGCTCCTCCGGCACTAGCGTACGACGGCGGCGGGCGTCAGCAACGGTGGTGGTGTATGTGTGTGTGTGCCCGGCGCAAAAGATTTGCGAGGTGCTACGACCGCTCCCGGAACGAGGAGAACGTGAAAGTTTCGTAAGTTACCGCGGTAAGAGGTTGGCGTTATTGTTTTAAATGATGTACACGGTTTTTCTTACTATTTTTATTTGGTTTAGAAGTGCCCGGGTTTATTTATATGAATCGGAAAATTTATATTAATCATTTAAAACTGTATTTCTATGATATAGTTAGTGTTCAAATATTAAGCTTACACTTCTTCTGTATATATTAATACAAATCTTCCAAAAACTATGTTAAGTAGCAATATACATTATATTGCATATTATATTAAGCGACAATTGCATAAAACATTGTTAACTTAATCAATAAGAGGCACCTCGATTAAAACGATTTCGTAATTGAACAGTTGGCAAATTAACGATATGATTAATTTACAAAGTGATTAGTAATGTTTCATGTAATCAACCCTAAGAACTTTTTTAACTAGAATACGCTAAATTTTTTGCCGTGGTAAATTTTTAATTTTTGTAATTTCTATGTACAATTTATTTCTACTCTAGATTGTTATACTTTTAATACAAAAGCAACTCAATAAATTTGTTAAACATTTCACTTTTTTAAAAGTGTAGGCTCACATTCAATTTATTTTTTGTTCCCTATATTTTAAAACCTATATTTTTCTTGTTTTGTTGCAACAATAAAAATAAAATAAAAAATTAATTCTAATTTTTATTACATTATGCATTTATATGTAACTACTATAATGTAGTGTAAATAAATGATTATTTTTTTAATATTAAATTACCACATGTTTTATATTTATACTGTTAGTTTATATTATTCCACAAGCTCTACAATATTATACAATCTTTTGTTCGAAACATTGAACAGAATATACAAATATTTCTAATTATTCGTCTTAAATCATAAAATTTTACTATTATTATGTTGTACCTATTATATAAAATATATTATAACTATAAATGTATAATATTGCATTATGCTTCAAAAATATTAAAAATTCCTTGATTTTTAAAGACAATTACATCTATAATTATACATTAACCAATTAAAAAAATTAAAATAAAATATATTCATAAAATTAAATACCTGACACGATATTAGAAAACGACCATCTTCTTCAAGCAAAAACTCACAACTAAAAATCCACTAAACCTACAGAAGATTTCTTACCAAACTACCAGTATATTGCAAACCGGCCAAACAATTACAAATGCAAATACTGTCAGTAACCTCATAAACTGACGCAAAAATATAGCAAAAGGTGCGCAATAAAACAGCGGGAGAGTGCACTGTTAAACTTCGCATTTCCCAAGCAACTTAAGTTATTAGTCTATGGGTCAACGCTTTCTTTTCTCTTGCTGTCTGTGTTCTCGGTTGCAACAAAATTGTAGCGATGTTGTTGTTTCCGCAAAGTACACTAATATGTATCGTATACTTGTTGTAATATAGTTTGTTGTACTCGGTACGGTTATTGTTTATGAGGATATGTTTATGCTATTTAAGACCGCACTCAGTGGAACATGTGTGAGATTCCGTGGTTTACTTGCAATGTTTAACAGCGTGTTTACAAAACGAAAATGTCGACTTTATGTTATAACGCGATCTTAGATTTACATTTTTTTATAGCAAATAAAATATAAAAATTAAATCAGTCACTTTTTTCATAAGTATGCAGAACAATAAAATCGGAAGTTACATATTGTATTTTTTGCAAAACTAGTTTTCAACGTACCATTACTTATGTTGTTTTCAATCTAATTTTAAGAAATTATTTTTTCACCTACTTCAATAATAACTTTACGAAATAGTGAAAATAGTTTGTGCCACATGTATGTTAGATCTTTAAATGTGAGGACGCTGCGCTTTTTTTTCAAATTGATTAAATAAATATTATTTTTATTTTAGTAAATAATCTTTCAGGACTCATT
Source organism: Clivina fossor (assembly GCA_963966155.1). Lineage (NCBI taxonomy): Eukaryota > Metazoa > Arthropoda > Insecta > Coleoptera > Carabidae > Clivina > Clivina fossor. The sequence goes on along the minus strand of OZ014564.1, from coordinate 6,667,153 downwards.
ACATTAAAATAAAACGGCTTTAGTTATAGGTATAAATATTTATTAATAATCGACGTTTCGACGAACTCAAGAAAAAAATGAAAACGTACATTGAGTTCGTCGAAACTATAATAATTAATAAATATTAATACAGATCTATAACCTAAAGCCGTTTTATTTTGATTATTTTGATTATTTAAGCTGCATCTAAATTTTAGACACATTTATCTATTTGAAGCTTAAATATTTTTTTGCACGTTTCAGTTTTTTTTTACAATTTTTTAAAGTTTTTATATATTTAAATTTTAAACAATTTTTTTTTGTGAACTAGGCAACAAAAATTTATCTATACACCTGTTTATTGCGGAATTGCATATTTTTACTCAGACCAATGACCTCTAAATCAGAGTAATTTATTTAGTAATTTATTTATAATATTATAAAATGTCTTTTCAATCTTGGTATATCTAATAACCTTAGTTCATATATATCCAATAAATGCAAGTTTGTAATTATTATTAATTAGAAATAAAATATAAAAAATGTAAGAAAGACAATTTTAAACTGTTTAACGTCAGCTGCATCATCAAACTTAAAAAAAAAATGACTCAAAAATCTCAAAATCCTGATTCATTTTAAATTCGTTCACAGAACTAATATCATTCTGTCACCAAATCACCCAAAATCATATTAACCATTTCCTACCGTGCAGCAATTACATAACGCGAGAAAACCATTTCCAATTCTTTGAAAACCCCATCGTTACAGCTCTGTCTGTTCACCTGGCCAATGCAATCAGCATTCAAGGTCGCCGAGACCGGAGACCAACTATCATTATTCTTGCACGCGGCTGGAAAATTTATGGCCGATAGCCGGCATGCTGGGCACCGATCAACCCGATTTGATCTAAAGACAGACAACTGCAGCAGTTTGCAGCAAGACGGGCACCGAAAACAACTCAATTGAGCCGAAGAAGGTAAACTGTCGCACGGTGGGAGGTGAGACATTTCTTGTACCAGTTGTTGCGTCTATAGCGAGCAATTGTCGATGGACAATAGCATTTGAAAAACTGGAATATTTTACGGGTTTAGATTTGAGGATCACTTCCTTACTTACTGGCCACATTAACGGAGACTGGAATTTTTGCTAGATTTTTATTTACCAGTAACAATTATTTAGAATTATGAACACATTCATACTTTCAAAATATTGAAATTTTTACCACATTTGTTATCTTTTATAAAAGATTACAATGTGGAATATAACTAATTTATATATAAGAAATTTTTTATTATTAAAATTATTTGTACTTGTAAGAAGTGCTCAAAGGCGAATAATCTTATTTATCGAAGTTCACAGCATTTGTAAAATATATTAACCCTTTAAAGATGAACATCATCAATAAACAACACTATAGTTTTTTCTGGGACATGTGTGTCGTTTATTAAAGCACCATATTATAATAATTGAATATCACTTTCCTGGCATTGTAAATAAGCGATATCTGCATTTCAGATTCACAATAGTGATAAGTTTTATATGATGAAATATTAAGTTTTGAACCAATTTTAATTTTAGGTAATGTATGCTAATTAGATACCAGACCTTAAAGAGTTGAACTATAATAGAATAATTTGTATTTTTATTGCAAAATATAAATAAGATTTTGTTTGATAATATGATAATGCTATTTGAGAATACTTTGTATGAATAAATATTTCCAAGACTATAAATGAGAGATATTACAAATATTGACGAAGCAAAATTATATACCAGAACATGATGAGATATGCTTGGTATAAAAATACTGAAGCATGAAACCAAATTATTTTTAATAATTTAAAAAAGTTACTAAATAAAGTAAAACATTAAAACATAATATATTAAAATTTACAAAATAATTATTTGTTGATAATCTCTCATATATAGGTCATTTCGTTAATTTTTTGTAGATTTCGATACTAAATTCTGTATATTTAAATAAATATGTAAATCTTTCAAAATTAGTACTCAAAATTGCTAAATTTTTGCAAAATATATTAATATTAAAATACGGAAAAAATATCTCCGCCACTGCTATTTGCAATCCCCAAATCTAGGTTAAGAACCTTTTTAGTCAGCCGAGTCTTCTATTGCGAAATTTCGCTACACGTAAATTTGTGTCACGCTGCAGCCCAACCAGTGATCTTCAACGGAAAAAAGCAGAGACAGATCTGACATTTATTGTGACCAAACAAACGCCACGCCGCGCGCTATCTCACCAGTTTTTAAGCACAAACTCTCTATAAATAGTATTTTCTTGTTACGCTGTCCAAAATGACAATAATGATTGTAAAGGAGGCCGTGGCAAACGAGACAAGAACGCAATGCAACGCAACGTGCGCTGAAGAATTTGCCTTCACGGAAACTGCTACGGCGAGAGTTGAGAGACAGCTCAGATAACTATGTGGACTCGGAGTCGTATTTGTTCTTTGTAGTTACGACAGTAACATTATTTTAAAGACACTAGTATAAGTATGTGTCTATCGTTAAGACAAGCACTTGTCAACAACTCGCTTGTATTTTGTTTATAAAATAAGTTTTATCCATACATCAAAGATTTCTATTTTGTTGCTAGTTACAGTCTTAATTTTTTATGTTAAACCTTTATATTAGGTAATTTTTTATTGCTAGTAAACAATTTCATATTTTATATTAGTAATGAAAATAATAAATAATTGAATAAACTATATTGTCATTTGTTTCATTTATCTATAGCTTTGATTACTTATACAATAAAACTTGCTGTTAATATTATTACAGAAGAATAACCTTTGAAATGATCGTTATTATACAAAAAAATCTTACAGTTTTACATGAAAAAAACTAACGAATACGTAAAGATTAAAAATTGAAATAAAATATTTCATTATTTTTGTGGAAATGTTTATTTATTACTAGTAATTCGAATCTTAATTGCTTCATAATTAAATAAAATAAGATCAGCTTAATAACCAATTTTATTATTAAATTGTATAAATGTTCAATCATTTTAAAAGCATTTTAAAAATAATTACCTTAGTTTACGATTGAATTTTAGACAAAACTTAATATCTCAATAAATTTTATTCTTGTTTGCAAATACAATTTTTGCCAAATAATTATAAAGTAACTAAAAAAATAGAATTATTATGATTATTAACTGAAAATTGCTTTATTTTTTACGTTGTTATTGTTATTATTATTGATCAGATTCATAATTTAATAGAACATAGAAACTATATATGCTTGAGATACTGAATCATATAGTTTCACCTTCAATATGATTGAGTATGATAATTGTAAGAATGTGATAAAAAAAATGAAACATACGTGACTTACCGAACTGACTCCGCATCCAGGGGTAGAGCGGACTAGGCAGTTGTGAGGCAGTATTGTTGGGCGTGTTTTGCTGCTGCGGTTGTCCAGGTGGTCCTTGCGGTCCAGGCGGTTGCTGGTGCGCGACCTGCTGGTGAATGGGCGGCTGTTGCGCGGGTACGCCGCCATACATCATATGCTGCTGGCCGGGCGGTTGCTGCGCGTGTTGATGCGGAAGCTGCTGGTGCGGGTTGTGCTGTTGCTGCGCCTGCATATGATGGTGCTGGGCAGCGGCGTCATGGTGTCCCATGTGGTGGTTATTTTGCATTTGCGTTTGGTCCAGCGGCGGACTGCCCGACGTACCCAGTACACCGCCCTGTCCAACGGCAGCCGCCTGCAGCTTACACGAAGCGTACACCACCGGCGTTTGGTGGCCATTCGGCTGCCCATTGCCACTCATGTGCATCGCACTCGGGCTATCTGGTCGGTAACCGCCGTTGCCGGCGTCCATCTGCTGCTGCTGCGCACCGTAGTAAGCCGCGTTCCTAATATCCATGCGATCGTACGGAGGAAATCGCGGGTATGGCATGCCCTGAGGCGGTTGTCCAGCAGCTGGTGGACCACCGTAGTGGTGCGGCGGAATGCCTTGCCGCAAACCGACGACATTCGGATCTCCGCCACTGCATGAGTTAGGATCGCCTTGTACGGCACCGGCAGCGGCCTGGGGTACCTGGACGGCGGCGCCGTAGTGCTGGTGTTGATGAGGATGCTCCGCTGACACCACGCCGCCATTGCGTAGGTCCGGAATATACGAGTTGGCAAAGTACGAACTCATGCTATTTTATCACACTTTACTACCCTCAATTTACACACCTAATTCTCTTCACTATATAAACACTCGCACTATACACTGCTCTTAACTCGCAAGGAAACACTTTTCTTTTGCACTATATCAACCAGATTGTCGACGATTTTTTTTTTATTCACAAAACTACATCACTTATACTAAAACACATTGCAAACGCACTAACTAATGTTTTCCACTGGAGGATGTGTTGTTCCACGGTGAGCTGTCGCATTCACCAGGAGGCGACAACTACCGTTCGGTGATGAGCCTCAGTATTGGCCACTTGGTGATCACGGAGATGTTCCCTAACCTGCAACAAAAAATTTTCTCTTAATTATCATGTAAATTTTAATATTTTCTTATAGAATAATTTAATATAAATTATGTATATTAATGATAATCAAATATCTATGTAGCCAATGAATAGAAAAATACTATTTCTCTTTTAACAAAACTTAAAAATAAGCTATTATATATAAATGAGATAGCATACATGATAGAAATCAAAATAGGCAATAATCGTGGTCCAGTAGTTCTTTCTAAGTTCGTCTTCGTTGAAGAAATGAGTGACATTTGTGTGACAGACGTGTATGTACATATGAAAAACCGGTGGAGACATAGCTGTCATTTCTGGTATAGACCAAAAACATAGACGGAAAAACACGTGGTGCGCAATGCACGCGCCATTAGACGCCGGCCCGTTCATAATCAGACCGCCAACTTAGCGTTTCCTAGTTCCCCCAGCCCCTTAAACTCAACCAGCAATCAGCATTCTCGCCGAATCCAAGAATAAGGAATTCATAAATGAAGTAGAAACTCGGAAACCTGATCCACGCCTAACATGCCCAAGACCTAGACATTCCCACCAGAAGAAAAAAAAACGCCGACATGGACATATTTCAAATTATTCTTATTTGAATTTTTCACGACATAATTTGCACGGAAAAAATAGCATTACAAGCCACATGTTTCAAATACTGGCACGATAAACAAGTTATGTCATTGGATTGTGGTTTGTTTTTATTTCGCAGAATTGTTTATTTATTTTAGCAACATGTTTGTTGCTTTTGCTCATGAACATAAGCAGTCTAAATTAGAAAAAAAAAACAATTACATTTTATAAAAATATCTAGTTTATAGAGCAAGACTGTATCAATTGCTATTGTCTTAGAAACTGATCATACAATAATAAAACAGGTATGCCAGATTATAATAAAAGATCAAAGTAATTCTCTCATTATCTTTAGTTAATACTATTCGATTACAGATTAACACTAGTTACAATTCAAATTTTAATCAAATATTAATAAATTCTCACAAAGATAAATGACTTAATCACAAAGTGATGTTTGTGAGGTTTGCTTCTATAACAAATACATGAACTAGTTATATATTTGTTCGTATGTCAAAATTGAAATTATTTCTAAATTTATAAAAATCAAAAATCATTTTTTTTTTTGCATTTTCTGAAAGCTTACAGTGAGCAGAATAATATATTACAGCGGTTTTCCGAAATTAGAACTTTTAGCCGAGTTACAGCGACCAATACAAAGTTGTGTCAGAGCAGATAAAACGTACAGATCAGGCAGTAAAAAACTAACTTCAAACATTCGATTTATTTCGCGAAATTATAGAGAATTAAATTCTTTAAAATGATGCAACTGATATATCTTTTTTTCGATTTTTTTATACAATTTAAAAGTTGAGTTTTACACTTGAGAATGAACACGTTTCCAAACAGCTGCTATTTTCGTAATTTTGCTAAATTCAAAAAATTCAATGGATTATAGTACATTTTTTATTTTTGTTTTAGAATATTCTAAGGAAACTTTTGTATTATGTTTCAGAACTTCTCGGTGGACGGTACAAGTGATCAAGATTTTTTTTGGCAGAGGCTGAGAAATCCACGCGTGGTATCACAATTTGAAAACAATTTTTTGATATAAAAATTAGAAAACATAATTTAAATATACCGTAATAACTTATAAAAAACCCAGAACATTTGCATATTCTTTCATATTTTCAGAGCACTCAAGGTGGTGTCTATACTTAAAAACTACATTTATTTTAACTAGCTTTTTTAATCTCTTGACAAATTGACTAATTTAGATTGTCACTTTTATGTGTGATGTGTAATAAGTTATAAATAAAGTTAATTCTTTATGACTGTATTTATGCTAATATTTAAATAAAAAATTTAAAATATTTCTGTGTATAATTTATGTATGATTATATAACTACGTATACTTCATTATGAATGAAAATGACAACAAAATTTTTAGACACAGATGGCATACCACAATTTCTGCCTCATATTTTCATAAACATAAAATTATTCCATAGATGGTAACCCGTATATATAAAAGTCTTGTATGAATATAACTATAGTACATGTTAATATCAGTAATTATACTAACAACCGTACCATTACAATAATTAGACAAACACGTTCTTTTTTTTTAAATATTTTTAATAATAATATTAATAGCAGCCAGGACTCTCAGAATTGTACAAAAAATATTCATATAATTATCCAACGTATTTGTGACAACTCTGTATGTTAACGATGAAAAATTTCAACATTTTTTTAACTACTTAAAAATAGAATCTAGCTAACTTAACATGTATTTATCATTTTTAGATCTTCATTTGTTTCCTAGAAATTAGATTGTGTTTTATTCTAAGGTATAAAAATATTTGTGTTATTGCAAGTGCTACTAGTAAAACAAAAACTTGACAATCAGGAAGTATATTATTTTGGAATTTTATGAAATAAGCTAAAACGTGATGTGACCTTTGAACTAGACCCCTACGTTTGAACTTGGCCCGTGTGCCCGTGCGTAACAGTTACTACTTTCTATATACGCTTAACTGCCCGTGTAACATTAAGATTTTTTACCTAGATTACAATTACTGTATCATGGTTTCATTTTTATGTTTTTTATTTTTTTAGTAGTTTTTGGAATGATTTCGATACCGGTTCCTTGTATATATTTATTTATTTTTAGCAAGCTGCTGTTCCGTAATTTTTCTTCAACATTTTTATTTTAAACTTTATTTTGTTTGTAAATCATTTAAAAATTATTTAAAATATTAATACTAATATAAAATATTATTTGCTACAAAATTCTATATAAAATAGGAAGCGAAATAATAATGTTTACATTAATTTCAAATTTATTTATATGTGATATTATAAAATATTATTTAAAATCAAAATTCTGATTTTGGAGTTAATTTGAAACAAGTTTTGTTAATAAAAGCATATACTGATTCAAAAGGTAATTTTTATTTTATTTTACAAATAACCTAACAAATAACATTTTTTTAAAATTATACCTAGTAGGATTCTACGTAAATCTATTAAATAATATAAAGAATAATTTGTGCTTGATTTAAAAGTGAAAAATTACATATACTTAAAAAAGCAAAATATTAGACTATAAATATCTTCCTGATTTTCTAAAAATATATTAAAAAATTTCATCAATGTAAAATATTTGTCAAATTTCATTATCTATATTAAAATTAAAAGCCTTTAGATTAAAATTCTTTATGATTTTTATTGAAATTCGACGTTCCAGTTTACTACTCATTCTTAATTTATTTGTCATTTTATTTTCCTTTAAAAGTTTACGCGAAAAAACCGAAACGTAAAACCATTTAATTTTAAAAATTTTCAAGTTTGTTTTATATTTTTTAAATTTTGGCAAACATTAAATTTATTCCAATAAGTAAAATCAAATTACTTTTAAATAAAAAAAAAAAAAAAAAATTGAATTCAATTCATTTATGTAATTCGTAAATTCATATCATTAAAAAACATATACAACACATCAGTTTTTTTAAGAAACAAAATAACAATTACAAAACAATCAAGCGCTTAGCAAAACACAGAAAAGATTTCTTCGTGTAGGTTTTACTGTCATTCATTGTCACGAAAACGTCAGTGCAAAAACAACTAACAAACGGTAATTTAACTGTCTCATTATACCGTACGGAGCGTGGTATTTCGCCTCTCCAACTGCAGCGCACCATTGCAGAAACCAGAAAAACAAAAGAGTAAAAACAAAAACAGTTGACTGACGTTTATCTCGAGCGTAATCGAAATGCAATTTCAAAACGGTTTCGATCGCCTTACGTCGAACAAAAAAAAACCGCACTTGTCAGATTTTTATTTAAATGATTAATAATTGCTTGGATATTTTGCGAGTTCTGGTTACATATAGGAAGAACCTGTATAAGATTTTTTTTATGAGATACATTTTATTTTCGTGTGTTGAGCGCAGCAATTTTCGACTGGTATAAAAAGATATAATGCTTTTTGTTTTTATAATATTCGTTTTTATAAAGTGTTATAGTTTTATTCAAAAATTAATATCGAATTTGTTTTCTTCAGTATTTTTCATGAAAAAAAAAGTGTTAATATTTGAAGTTGTTTACATTATTTACTCTGAACTAATTTTGATAATACAATTCATATAAATATATGTCGTTTTATTTTATATAAAATAATTTTACATATTTGATAATAAACCTTTAGAATTCTAATTTCAACAGATACGTAATATAAAGATGTAATTCGCTTGTTCTCAGGAACAGAAACAATTGCAGTTTGACTATATATGTTACAGACGACTTAAGATAAGTAATATGCATTAAGCGGTTTTAATTTATACTAATATTTTGTCACAAAAGAAGAAACCTGAATGATATTTATATAAACCATAAAATATTTTATTGGTTTAAATTGTTTTCTTTATGTAATAAAACGAATTTTAAATCTTGTTTTATGGTATGTGTATTAATATAATATTTGAAATATGTTGAAAATTTAAGTATCTTATTTTTAGTAGTATAAATATAATAAATACACAAAAATAAGTATATTAGATCTATATATTACAAAACTATATTAATGTTAATCACAATTTTAATTTATTTTAACTATATTTTACTATGTGTAACTCTTATTACGTAAAAGAATTGCTGAAATTGTAAATAAGTGAAGTGACTTTTGTAAATAAAATCATAATTAATAAAATGACTTTTGCAAAAAAGTTAAATATTTCAATTTATGCCTGTTACTTTTGTTAATATTGTTATAGATATCTTATATTTTATTGTACTTACAGATGTAACGTTAATTTTGTTTTGAAATAAGGAACTTCACCAAATAGTACTTCATTAATATTGAATTTCTAAGATATTTTATATAAATTATAATTTAAATAAAACGACAATTATTTAACAACAATCCACACTTATTTACAAAAATACGAAGATCAACTGATTCTGCACTATTAGACTATCTTAGAATTCGGCACGCAAACAAAAAAATAGAAAAAGAAATTTCATATAGTCGCTAATAATATTAAAATTCTTTTATTTTACATCTTTTACATACAGAAGGAAAAAAACAAACACGAAGCCATCCTATAAATAAATCAGCTAATTAGGACCCATTCCCAATTCCAAATCCCAGCAATCTAGCAGGCATCCGTTCACGGTCATAGTATCAACAACACGTGGGCTTCGTTAGCCATGGCCAGCCATCGTGACGCCTCTGTGAAGACGACGTCCAACGTCAGCTAATTGGACGACCGGTAGACGTACAGTGACACTCTTTGTGCGATACGGCGATAATTGCGCCAATATCTGACGGCGTAATTTGAAATTGGCCCAAAGATTGATTATTCTGACACTTATTATACGTCTTGGAACGTGTTCACATCGAAAATCAAGCGTTAATTATTTCTGATTTTTAGGAAATTAATTGGTTTTGTTATGTGAAAATACAGTAATACGTAAATTAAAGTTACAGAAGTATGTTTTTCAAGTTAAAAGAAAAATTAAATTGCTATATATACACAGTTAAAAAATTATTGGATTTGATGTTTAAAAAATTACACTATTCTTTGTGTAAATGTTTTTGTGTGAGAATTGACAGAATTATAATATGTAATAAACATTATAATTGTGTCAAAAATTTAGAGTCCTTTTGGTAATAATTAATAATACTTTTACGTAATACTATTTTTAGTGTGTTCCAAATGGGATAGTGTCAAATATTTTTTATTGTGCAACACCAAAAATATAAATCATTTTTGAAAACTTTTATTTCATATTGTCGATAAAAAAGTAAAAAGTAAATATTGTATGTTTATTTAATTGATTTGATCATATATTTTTAAATTGTAATAGTCATATTTGTTGTTCATATCAGTTTCTTTTGTTGAACGATATTATTTTTTGATACAAGCAATTTTATATTTACATTAAACGACGGATACCCAAAAAGTATATTGTTTTTTGCGTAGAATATTTTATAAATATAAGTATGAAAAACAGCTATGTTTGTATATAAATAATTATAAATAGATATTAAATTTCAGTTTAAAATCGATCTATCGATAAATGTAGTGATGGATACGGGCATAATCAGATTATTCCATACAGGAGATCTTAAAAATTATAAAAACATATTTGTTCTCACTTGATAGAATCAGCTTATAGATGTTCATTAAATATTTCCTGTAAATTAAGTTATTAGCAAGTAATGTTGATACAGTATTTCAGTTTTCAAATTATGTTTTACATGAAATTAAAATTACTAAAAATATATAAAATAAAACAAGTCTGTATATTAGTAATTTTATGATTATAAACATTATAATTTCAATTATTTAACTACGGGAATATTTTTATGAATATTGATGTAAAATTGTTTAAAAATTGCCATACAATTTTTTGTCAATCTAATAAATAAATTACTTAGTTCCAGTTGTATAATATGTTGAATTAGTAATTTGTTATGTATGCAAATAGATTATCAATTATTTACAAAACTTGGTTATTTGATAACTTTATCAAGTTGTTAAATAACATTTGTTAAATAATATTTTATATAACAAGTCCGTAGTTCTTAAATTCATGTAATGAAATAGTTAACTCTCATTAATTTTGCAAATTAAAAGTTAATTTAAAAAAATATAGGTTTCCCTATAATTAATGTCAAGAAAATGATAATTTTTCATACATTTATCTACAAATTCATAAATCTTTTTATTAAATAAAACGGATCATTGAACATGTTTGTGATTCTGTGCTATGTTTGTCATATTATATGAAACATACTTTAAAAATTATTTTACCAAGATCAATAATATTTGATTAACGATTCGTTTAATTTAATAAAATTTAGTAAAATCTAATTACTATGAAGATATATTACTACTTATTGTGTCAAAAAATCAAATATGTAATCCTTTATTTATATTGAAATAAACAGTGTACAAAAACAGTTACCAGTTAGCAAAAACAAGTGAACTACCTAACCTAACCTAAAAATGCCGAGTAGAAAATCTCATTGCAGAAAACGAAATAGCATTGAGTCCATGAATGAATCCCTGCGGGCCGTATCAATTTTTCAAAATCTCGTAAGCCATGAGCCACCGACTGTAACTATGTGTGTGCTGTGATCATTCCGGCTTTCTCGTTGCGAATTGGCCAACAGCTCTCAGATCTCCGCGGTTGATAATTCAGCAGCCGCTATACAGTCAAGAGCTGGGGCTTGCTGGGCTGCCTTTCTGATACTCCGGCAGGCCTAATTAAAATTGCACACTCCACTCAGAGGGAGACAGAGAATGTTACGCCACTCGGTGATATTATCAACCCCAGTAAACGAAAACACAGTCTTAAATTAATTAGCGCGTTAAAAACGTACCAAGCTGCTCTTGTTACTTATTTTCAATCAAGCAGACTGGGTGACAATTGACAGTCGACTTTTACGCATTAATTTGCAATGCATCACGGTATTTAAATGCTTCAATTATAACGGAGGAGAAATTGTAAATGCAGAACGCCATTTTGATTAAAAAAAAAAATCATTAATCATTCCAACTGACGTAGTGACCATTATAAGAAACGTGAAAACCATAATGGTTTTGTGGAAGATGGCCGCAACTAATGACGCAAATATGAATTGAAACTGTCAAAATATTTACGGTTTTCGAGAAAATTAGTTACGCTTTCTTTTCGAATTTAAAGTATGTAAAAATCATCCCTCGTTTTGCGTAACTTTCTCTTTGAAATTTTGCAAACAAAATATACACCTTCAGTTTGCAAAGTTAAGTTTAACGAAATAGATATATTTTTATGTCACAGCTGTTAAGTGTTAGTGTATTTATTTGTTTCAAATTTGTTATTTAAAATACGTAATTGTTGTTATTTATTTGAAAATTTTATAATGTTATGAAGGTGAGTGCCTGAATTAAAATATTTATAATGTTATAAACTATAGTAGCTTTACAATTGCTTCTTTAATTTTTATACAAGAAATAAGTACATAAATAACTGTTTATTTATTTATAGAGCTAAGTTCAAATATATAATTAAATGTTTGCCATATGTATGAATTTTAAAACAATCGCTATTTTACTATTTTATTACATGCATTAACTGTTAAGTTATGTCTAAATATAAAAATCAAAAATTAAACAATGTTTTAATTAAAATACAAGTTACATTATCTCGTATTATTTTCTTAACATTTATATAAATTGTTGAATAGAGGAAGAGCAGAAATTGTTAATCAATCAATCAGGTATATAGGTGAAAAATATGGCGCTCAATTGACATCAAATATGCTAAAAAGTTGTAAGTTGTAAAGATTAAAAGTGATCTTAAAAAAAAGTTAAAAAAATTGTAATAAAATAAAAAATAAAGTCATTAATATGTATAGCTTTGATTTAAATATTTTAAAATATAAATTAACTTTTATTTTAAAAACTAAAAATGCTATGAAAATAAATTTTAAAACAAAACTTTGCTTAAAAAAACAAATTTCACAACGGTTACTTTCATTGTTTTTTTTTATTTTTTAAATTAATTATAAATACATACGAACATCTTTTGCGAAAAACTTTATCACTGTCTAAAATATTAATATCAAGTTATTATTATTTAAAATCAAATTGATTACTAGTATACTACTACTACTAGTATAAAATTTACATTATTCTGGAACTTCAGCTTTGAATGAAAGAAAAATCAAAAATAAAAATCTGTAGAAAATAAGTCGAATTACATTTGAGCAACAATCAAATAAACTTGTTTGTTAGACTGTACCTGCGCGAATATTAATTGACCTAGAGGGCACAGGGGACCAAAGCCAAGTCCTGGTCGTGAGGGCCCTAGTAACCGCACAGGGGCCCCGGGACGTTCACACTTCGTGTTAGTCATGTAGCCACCTTTTGCTTTACGATGTGCTGTGTGCTATTGCCAGTTACCATCTTTCTCTTTATTTATACCCCTCTTACTCTTTACTCAATGCATGTCTCGCATAACTAACTTTGAAACACATTATTCATTACTCGTATGACATGTTTGTATCAATAACTAAGGTTATTTTACAGTATGATTTCAAGATATTGAATATTTTTCTTAAAAATTTGATAATTTGAAAGATGTAGTAAAATTATATATTTTAATTATTTAAAAATTCAATTACATAATAGTCTGTTGTTTATTTTCTGTAAGCTGTAACATTAATATAAAAATAAGATATAAATACAATTTTAAAATGTATATGAATTATTGAAACTGAACTTTTAAAAATTAGTCAAAAAAATTTAACAAATAAAATTTTTTTTGGAACTTTGTAACTCTACTGTACTACTAACACATTTTAATTTCTAAATACATAATTAAAACTATAATTATAAAAAATTATTATAAATTGCTATCTTACAGAACAATATCATACAAATTAGACTTGTTTTATAATTTTATTGTAATTTAAGTTAACTTGAGAAACTATTTAACATTGAACAACGCAGGGTCAACTGTAAATAAAACTTACACAAAATTTAAATGTATTAAACAGTTCAACTATTTAGCTAATTAATAAACTTACATTATTATCAGAAAATTCAAGCTATGAGTAATACAAAAATACATTTTCGAAGTTAAATTGAATTACTGAAAACTGGTTAACAAAATCAAACGTAAAATAAACATAGCCAGTCAACATTGAAACAAAACAAAACGAAAAAACAAAAAACCACCCCAGTTGTGTGTGCATCCATGTATACAGCACAACATCACCAGCGAGAAACAACAAAACCGTAAGTGGTAAAATGAGATTCGCATGTAAATTTAACCAATGCTACTAGGAGCGAAAGACCGCGTGAGCCTAAGAGTCGTTTTCATTTTGCCCGTTGCCCGCGTTCGCTCAGAGGGTTCAACTTTTAATTTAATCACGGGAGTTGACGACACGGGAGGGACATTTTCGTATATGGCCTCTCGCTCGTTCGACCCCCGTCTCTGTCTAGCGCCCCGAGGCCGCTTCCGTATCCGGTATACCCGTTTCCGAGCGGTAACGGTAGGGTTATTTCTACGTTTATATTTTGCACGTCGACTGAAATTTTCTACGTACTGTATAAATGTTGCGCATAAAGTTTATTCGAAAACAGTTACCTTCAGAAGTTAGTCTATGAAAATAATTTGCAAAATGAAATAACTAGTACCGTTATTTTTTTTTTATAAAAAGCACTTCTGGTATTCATTTCAAAATGTTTCCTATCGAATACGCAGTTTCTTATATACGAAAAAAATTATTTTTTTTTGTTTTAAAATAATTATTATATCAAATAAAGTTACTTTAAGATTACAGATTACAAATTACATTTTCTAATGTCGAACATTTAAAATAATTTTGGCATAAAGTAGATTTATCTAACTAAATTCTTTCTTTCATAGTCAAAAATCTTTCAGAATTCATTATATTAAAATAAAACGGTTTTAGGATATAGTTCTGTCTTAATTTTCATTAATAATCGACATTTCGACGTATTCTACCTACATCATCAGAAAAAAATTATACAAATGATATTATTCAAGTTCTGTATTAAAATTGTTATTTATAACCGACGTTTCGACGAACATTATTTTTTACATATTTGTTAAAATATATATTGGTACAAATTCTATAGCAAAACTAAGCTTAAATAAATCTATTTAAATTGTTACTTAATTCATTAAACTTTGTAATTGTAATTTATTTCTATCAATTTAATTTATTTGATTAAAATTTTCAAAAATATAATACATGTTAAATTTATGTTTTTTAGCAAATAATATATAACTAACTGCATTAAATAAACTTAACTTTTCCAGTTACTTTTTTTTTTTAAATTTTCATAATATTTTACAATCAAAAATTACAATATTTTACTCAACAAACAATAAAAAATTTTCTACGCCATTTTATTCTTATCTACCCCGTCCATGGCATAGACACTAACACGAGGTCAAAACCAACCCTCGTAGTGAATTCTGTATCCCTGGGCCGCATCTCACGTCACCATCATAAAAGGGTTATTGTGTTAAAGGACTAAAGAATGACCGAAAGTTGTCAGGTCAGCGTGAATGTTGGTCGTTGTTTGGCGTTGCGTTTGTTGCGTTTCCCGCTACATTCTAAAACGGCGTGTTTGGCATATTCGCCCATTAAATCATGCACACCAGCGACACGCACGTCTCTAGCGGCTTACCGCTGAACTTTTTTCGAACGGTTTGTTTGTGTGTGTGAGGTGTAGGTACGCGCCAAATATGAATTGAAAATTATTGAAAGAAATTGATTTGGTTATATATTTATTAAAGAAACTAAAAGCGCAGTAATCTAATTTAAATATTTATTATTAATTAAACCATATGATATATAAAAAAATTACTATAAATAAAAAGTCCACAGAAAGTGGAAAGTTCAACATAAATATTATTGATTAAACAGTAATCATACATTTCAAAATAAAATGTTAAATAGTAATAAAATAACAATGCAATTAACTACCTTTTCTGTACAGACACAAAAAATAGAATAGAAAAATAGATGCAGTAATTAAATTAGTATGTAAATGAGCAAATGTAGTGTACATAAATATAAAATAAATTTTAAATCTTTCTTGTAGTTCATAAAATATCCATAGAAATGTTATTTTTTGTTTGTTAAAGAAATTTCATGTATAATACGAATATGTATTATTAAAAAAAAATGCTTTCTTTAATAAAAATATTACACCTCCACATTGCTTTCTTCATAAATTTATGATATTAAACGCAATTTTTATTACAAATTATTAAACAATTATTAATTTTAAAAAATAGAGAAAGTAAAAATAAATTTATTTTAATATTTAATCATTTATTTCAATTTATTTCAGTTACAAGCAACTTTTATAAAACAAAATTTAAAATATTGAAAACATAAAAAGAAAAAAAGGTATTCATATAAAGTTTGATTGTAAAAATATTTTAGCTCATTATACGTACAACAAAAAAAATTAAAAATTATTTACTGCTAGATAAATCAATATGCATGCTATATGAAATTTTGAAACATTTGGAAAATTATATATTTTACGACATTTTCATCATAATGATAATAACAATTTTAACTAACCACCGTGGATGTCAACACATGAAATGAAAATGAAATAGACGACACAATGCGTATACGTATGTACAGATATATATGAAAATAAAATGATATATACATCCAACAATATAGTGTTTCGAAAGTGTAATATTCAAATGACAAGATATAAATTTCACCGGTGTACGCATATATAGGGTGTTCATATATTTTCAAACTGATTTCGATTAATTTCGTATACGGCCGGGCGGTGCAGAAGTTGCTATCATGTTTCCGGGATATTCCGGTATATATTCCGGACTCGGTGTGCAGATTGTTTTACCTCGATTAAAATTCCGGCCGCACGATATCTCACCCCACCTACCCCCCTTCCCCATCCCTCTTACTTTGCAAAATAGGTAGAAGTGGAGTGGGTGTTAGAGGATGGTGGGGAGGTGTATTGGGGCGCCATCCGTTCGTATTTTCATGAACTAGTGTCGATGGTCGCGCCATCTCACTTATCGATTTGTGTGGTGTATACATTGATGAATTGTTTTCATCATGTGCGATTACATTGGCTGTGCGTGCTATTTCAATTGCCTTTTCAATGATGCCTCCGATATGTAAAGCTATAAATCAGCGTGTCGCTGCATTGGCCCCGACGACAGAGACGGAACGATTGCAGTCCGGGCCGGGTGCAAATGCAATCGACATAACCACAACTTCGTATATCATTTTTGGTTCATCAAAATGCGCTTTGATATTTTATCGCAGCGCGGTTGGAAGCGTTGGACGGATGTATACGCGGCGCCACGCCGCCGCGCGCAACACCAATGTTTTTGACTCGGAAAACTCGTGGAAAATATGATGAATGCATGATGGATATTGCATACGCTTTGTTTCCCGTCAGCTTGTTATCAATTCGGTGATATTTTTTTAATTAAAAATTTTCCAAACCCGCTCCGCTCGGCTTTCACATCTGCATACATACGCGAACAACATATCTCTATTTCATAACGTACATAGAAATGTTACATGTTTATTACGCTTTTAAATCAAAAAAAAGTTTTCACGCTAATAATTAACGGATACAACTATCACATATTATATTATAGTTATACATCTATTTTTTCACTAAAAATGATTTATTTTAAAGTAAATTCCTAAGTGAAACATGTATCTATATCAAGATTATCGTATATCTTTAAGAAAGCCTACAGGCTTGCCCACTTCTTAAAAATTTACCAAAGCTTTAAAATGTTTTATTAAATAAATAATTTTTTTTTCTGTAAATGTTTATTAAATTGCTAAAATATCTTCTGCACTATTATTTTTTAGAATATTATTTATATTACTAATGATTTCAATTACAAGAGACAAACAAAAGTTATAATAACTCAAACTTAGAGTAAATTTTAAATTGTTTAGATATACAACTGCTACTACTTGAACCATAAATTATTTTTTTTAATTTTTTTAACAAACCAGAAAATTAAGGGGCTCGGAGGAAAAGTAAGCTAAGTGATACATTGGACAATTTCTTGAAAGTAGAAGTTAAAATTCTATTTTGGTTATAGTATTCTATTTTGGTTATATATTTTCGTCAAAATATTCTTTTAATCAGAATCCTCAAATTCACAATCCTGCAAATTTACAATCCTGCAAATTCACAATCCTGCAAATTTACAATCCTGTAAATTTATATAAATTTCTTTAGTCTAAAATTTATTCCAAGTAACAAGCTCTTAAAACAAGTAAACTATTTATAATAATACAAAATTATATAATTTTAAACTATCGACTAGAAAAATATCTGAATATCATAAATTGTTTAGCTATACACTCCATCCGCAATACCACATAACAACTTAAGCAAACAGACATCTATACTCATTCCGCGATCGCAATCATTCGTCGCAATTTCAATCCATTATCCCGGCTGACCACAGCGTTAAATCCCCGCATGCCATTAACACAACCACCATCACGAAACGAACCGTTTCTCTAGCCCCAAAATACTCGTATTTAATTTCGGTTACTCCGGTTGCTGCATCGCACGCATTTAACACGCGCGCGCGATCACGCTCACGCTGAAGCACGCGTGATTTCCCCGGTAGGCATAACGCGTGCGCATTGTGTCACATCGCGACACACGGTATGTCACGTGCGAACAAAGTTCGGTATTTGACCAGTGTGCTGATGGGCTAGATAGACGTTTAATTTTCCCTCGGCAGATAGCGAGTAAACTATTTTGGTTATTTAACGGTACAATGCATTAATTGTTTGTCGACAAGTTGAATTAGCGATCGCGGTTGATGGTAAAAGATTGATAAAATTTTCATAAAAATCCTTTAAAATAATAAAAACATACATTTGCTTATAAATAAATAATTAATATCTATTACTTTACTTCAGAAGAAAATATTTGTTATTTGAGGTAAAAAAAATTAGAATTTGATCATTTGCATTTTTACATTTTAAAAATCGAACAATCAAAATAATTATCGACGATTTGATTCAATAAATTTAATATTCTTATAAAAAAATTTACGAAAAAGTTATACATAATAATAAATTTCAATCAATATAAAATATTTTGTTACATTAGCGACACGCTTAGTTTTTTTTATTATATGATGCATAATTTTTCACCGAAAATTGTAGGATTTTTTAAAATTTCTAAGATACGTTTTAAAGACGCGAGATTTACAATTTTAAATTTCGTTGAAAAAAGATTATAGACTGTGCAAATAATTATTGTAATGAATAAAAATATTATTAAACGTTATGCACTTGTTTGAAACACGAACTTTTTTGGTTATTTGTTACATAATGTAACTAAATTAAAAAGATTTTAAATTACCAGTGTACATATTGTTTACCATATATTCCAATTTTAACAAATAACAATATTATAATCAAATTATATAAAAAATCAAAATATTCTTTCA
This sequence comes from Clivina fossor, assembly GCA_963966155.1. Lineage (NCBI taxonomy): Eukaryota > Metazoa > Arthropoda > Insecta > Coleoptera > Carabidae > Clivina > Clivina fossor. Next base: position 6,647,628 of record OZ014564.1, on the reverse strand, counting down.
TAAAATCATATTCAATTCTTTTATCGTGTATTTATATTAACTTTTTATTATAAAACAGTTATTATTTTATACTATTATGTTATATTATAGTAAATAATATATATACATAAAAATAAAGAACAAAAACGCAAAATTTTGCATTAATTTATAGCACAAAACAAATATCCAGCATGTTAACATCAAAATCTTCACAATTTAACCATGATTAATGGGTTAGATTTAGTCACACACTTAAAACAAAAAACAAAAAACAGTCTACTTAGATCAAAGTTTACATTTCAACACAAACTACATATTAACGCACTTCTATTACCGTGTATTTTAACGCAAAAACAAGGCTCGCTACGCGTCATAAATCAATCGTAAAAGGCGCCTTTTCTCCTACAATCGTTCCCTCTAGGTGCAAGACGATCAACTATTTAACACGAGCGATCCAAACACCAAACGTAAAACTCAACAGGCTGCCTACATCGGGTCAAGAATTCACGCAAATAAAATATAGATGGCAGTAAAACCTCAATATTGAAATCGGTCTCCGTGGAAAAAAAAGGGAGGGGCAAATTTACGATGCCAAAGACTTTTCGTGCCATGATGATTGAGTAGAGGGTGGAGCATCCCCTTGCGCGCAGGGGCGGGAAGGTAAATACAAAGCAATGATGGCTGCTATCCATCAAAATGGCTGCCACTAAACATATTTTCTAATCTTAATTTTGTCCTGATTGCCTGATTCATTATACAGTTAATCATATTTCATTTAGATTCAAATATTTACACTGTATTAATCAATAATTTTGTTTAATAAGTGGAGCTGTGCCAATTTTGCAAATATATATATATATATATATATATATATATATATATATATATATTTAATAAATTATATAAATTAAATACGTGACTCAACATTTGACAATTAAAATTAATTACTAATTATTTTATAATAGTTAACCATAATTTTAACATCAATTATTTGAAATAAAAAAAATATTGTATTGTTTAATTATTATATTGTTATTGTAGCTGAATTAATTATCACATAATAAAATTAAATTAATATCTATATTTTATTGTAATTAATAACAATTGCTACGTTCTGATCACAAAAATCTTGTATGTAATTAACTTTCAATATCTATGATTTATTATACTTATATTCAAATCAATTTTTATCTTGTAAACTATTTACATTTTAGCCCCTAAATTTACTTACTTTTTTAAATTTTCAATAAATTTATTTAAATATTTTTTATTAACAAATTAAAATTAAGAGTGTTTTAAATTATTAATAACCAGTTGCACCTATATGGCATTCAAATTTTAAATATAATACAAATAAAATAACTAGTATATTAGTAGATAATATTCAAACTTGAAGGCCGTTATCCGTTAAACTTACAAAATTTTCAGATCTGTTATGCCGTGGTCGATTTTATTTTCGTCAGACGTTTCGCTATATATCGTGAACTACATCTTCAGTTCTCGATAACTAAATTCAGTATGTATGGCAAAATATCTGCGACGAAGATAATAAGAATAATAATAATAACTTTTTACCAACAGTTATACCTACAATTCACAGAGTAAAATTAAAATTTTTTGCATACAATTTGCATACATTTAAGTTTTCGATAAAATAAAAACAAACAAAAAAAGATTATATATATATAACTGTTTATATAAACATATCTTTATAATATGTCTAAGCATTTTGAACCACAAAAGTGATGAGTGACCGTCGCATAATTATAATAGATAAGATAAATCGGCTACGACATACCGGCTCAGAAAATTCTATAAGTTGAATGACTAGTAAATTTTTAATTTGCTAAAATTATATAATCTATTATATCTGCTGAAATTTTCTAGAATTTCAAACAAAAATAAAAAGCATTTTATCGAATACTGTATTTAAAAAAACCTATGTACAAAAAGCAATATTTATATTTATAAATATTTTTTATTTTATCACTGTTCCGATATAATATTATTGAAATTATTATTTCAGCTACAAATAAAACAAAAACCGATAATGTTTTATATAACATTAATTTCATTCAATTTAACAAAAACTATTAAAATAAAATTCCACACATGCATCATCAAAAAAACAAAAAAGCAAACGCGTCATAAAAAAAACAGTGAATCAGCGAAAATACTACAAGACCACAGCACACTTTGCTCTCTCCAGCGCACACACACAAAAAAATCACAATAAAACAAAAAAAAAAGAATAAATAACCAGACAAAAACAAAATCACGTCGCGGTCCGATGAATAAACGCAGAGGCTACACAAACGCAAATACCATTCCATCATACAAACATTCACACACGGGAGATATATTCACATGCACATACAGTTCCACCCGGCTACGAGTTTACGTTGAAGCCGCCACCAAAGGCAGAGAGAGAGTGTATAAGTTGGAGAATCCCATGCATGATTCAGCACGTGGTGGGTATACACTTTGCACTCGATAACAGCGAGCTATAATTCTCTCGCCGAGTGCGAGACGCAAGAACCAACAACCTGGCAACGCTGCGCCGTTTGGTTTTCGGTGTGTTTCGGTGGAACGTGGAGATTGAACTGGAACTCGGAGCGAGAGGACACTGGAACGAGCAGGCTGTAAAGTGGGCTGTGGAACGATTGACCATTGTTTTAATTTGCGCCATTGAGTTGATTTAGATTTCGAGCTGTTTTACGAGCTTTTAAATGGTGGTTAGAGGTTGGGATTTTTCAGTAATTAGGTGTGAAAATGTAGTGGAAGTGATGTGGTTACGAGATAAGTAATTTTATGGCAGCGATTATTCTGCAAATTGTGCTGTGATATAATTGAACATTTTGCGTTAATTTGCATCATTAAGTTTATTTATTTTTTTATTGTTTTCGTGACGTTCTAAACAGTTTTGTATATTTGGAATTTTTGTTCACATTTTTTACGTTAGCATAGTTGTTTGCTTTTGTTTTTATCGTAATCATAAAGTATAAAGACATATTTTAATATGCGAGCGTTTACACTGCACTGTTTTTGTTTTAATCATAGTCACAGTTTTTGTTGTCGCAAATTACGCGAACTTCACAAGTGTAAATAAATAACTAATATAAATGTAAAAATACTGAAAACTACTTTTTTTTTGCTCTTTAAACAAGCATTCTAGTTCCACTAGGTATAACAAATATTTTTGTTTTGTATACAATGCTAAAATGGAACGGCAATAAAAATAAAAATTAATTCCAAAATTGTCCTGTTCTTATTATAAAAGATACTGTTTGTATAAAAACAAAAACGTGTGATGAAGGAGAGTTATAAGTTATTTTGTTTTATAATAATAATAATTTTGAAATACCTTTTTATATTAATATGTATGTATGTATTTATATGTATGATAATATAATAATAAATATAGTAAAAAATCTTTCAGAACTCCATATATTAAGAAAATAAATAAATACGAAAAAACAGAACATTAATCGAAAGCTTCTTGTTAATTATTTAATGATACATTAAAACAAAATATAAAACATTTTTATCTCAAAGATTTTTTCTTTTTCTGAAATATTAATATTGTTTGTATATATTGTAAAATTTTGAAAATACCCATATACAGAAAAAATATAATGAACAAATTTGATTCTTACTTATAACAATTTTAAAATAATTAATTTAATTGTGTATTTCAAAAACTAGTAGTGATAAAATTTTATAAATAATAAAATAAAAATATTTGCAACATTTATCTATATAAAATTCTGTGTCAATTTTGTCTAAACTTATTGTATATTTTGTATATAGATAAAATATAATAACAGGTATTTTAAAATAAATATTTAATTAATTTTTATAATTTTATTTTATCGAGTTAATCTTACTTATTGGATTATTAAATTTATCTTAATATTCTCAAATATCTTTCAACAATTTTTTATTATCAAAGTATATTTTAAAATATATGTAAACTCACAAAATCCATAACGAAACGTACATTTCACTATTGCTATATCAACGTATATCTTTTCTGTAACCTAGCCTGCTCCGAGACCAGAGCGCGTTAAACACATAGAACGAACAAACGCGCATCGTACACGGGAACGGGGACGCCATCCCGCCATTCGAGATAAAAACCGGAATTGTCACCGAGAACGACGACGACGACGACGACAACGACGCCGACGAAACCAGCAAAACAGAAATTGATAAATGGCGTCGTCGCTCGGCAACGCCATCGCTATGAATGCACGTCATCGGGCGTCGAGGCGCTTGCAAAAGCGGAGAAAGGTAGACGCAGATACAGCGAACCTAACGCTCTTTCTATATGTATATAACGAACAAACAAAAGTACGCGGATATTTCCCCCGAACAGAACCGGCATTCAAAAATCATAGTTGAAAATATATTTTTGAGAAACTTACTGTTACTTGTCAATATATTTTAAGATTGATATTCATTCTTCTACTTTGTTTATGCATCACGGACCACTCACCTGAAACAAAACAAAAAATAATTTAAAACCATATTTTTGTCAGTGAATAAATAATTACTATGTAATAAATACAAAAAAAAAATTTTAACCAAAATAAATATCACAGTCAAGATAGTTAAGTAATTTGCAAACAAGTTTGAAAAATGTAGCAAAAGAATTCATCCAGTAACCGTTTTCAGTACTTTTTCACGATTAAATATAGGTATGTGTTAAAACCAAAAGAATTGCTTGCATAAAAGTTTTAAATTAAAACTCAAATTGTGTATATTCTCCAAATCAATAATTTTTTATTAAAAATTTGATAAATAGAATATATAATTTTAACCACTTGTTAATGTAACTAGTATACAAAATATAGAAAAATATGTCAAATCAAAATCAAGTATTTAATGTAATCAACTACCCAATAATTTTAACCAAAATTTAAAATACTAGCCCTAAGTTTTATAAACGACTGATTAAATAAACATTCTGTGACTAAAAATGTGTTGTATAAAAATTATTATATAAAAAATCTATTATAGTAATCTTCAGGTTTTCACGGCTGGTATCCATTAAATTTATAGAATTTTCTGATCTGGTATGCCGCGGTCGCTCCGTATCCTCGTCGCAGACGTTTCGCAATATATTGTAGATGGCATCCTCAGTGCTTGGTGAGATCTCTATTGGTGAGTTACCAAGCACTGAAAATGCCATATATGATGTATGGCGAAACATCTACGATGAGGATAGATCGACCACGACATACCAGCCCAGAAAATTTTATAAAATCAAATCATCTCATTAAAATTTTATTCAACTATCAAGAGAAACTATTAAAAACAGTAAAAATTAGCTAAACTTTATTTTTATTACGTCCCTGTCCAAGCGTCCAAAAGCAAGAGAATCGTAATTCAAACCGACGCTGATGCATTAACAATGAACGGAAATCGCAAGTACGTCACGACGCGTACAACACGCGAGAGAGAGAGAGAAAGAGAGAGAAAGGGACGCTAACATACAGCGTCTTCCCTATGAACTAATATTAATTTGTTTAATAGAAGAAAATTTATATTCTGTCAATTTTATATTGCAAATAATTGAAAAAGTAATAATGTACATGAATATTCGTTAAAAATTAAAAACTAGATATCTTCTCACTTAATAAGTAGTTTAGTTTCGCAAAATAACATAGCATGCAATGAGATTCCATATTTGCAATTCAACAAGCTCATTTTTTTGCTTTTCTACCGTTTTGATGAAAGATATTCGAATAAATTTTTTTCTTCTGTCGCTTACAAATTGTTTTATTATCATAAAGTGCATTTTAACAAACTGTTACAATTGCATGTTTATTTCCATCAAAATAAAATAAAATAAAGCGTAAAAAAAATGTAACAAAAGTAAGGTTATATTATAATCTAGACATTTCAATCTAACCAAGTACAACAGCGTTACAAGTTTTTTTTTGTCTGATTGTATTTTTAGATGCTGATGAAAATATAAGGAAAAAAATATTTCGGCGTCTATTGTTCAATATTTCCGTAGTATTCTTTGTCGGCATTAAATAAAAAATGTAAGAAAGATGCCATATAGTCATTTAGTTTGTTATTTATTTATGAACGGAGTGATGAGAAAAGTATGCACTGTCTGTATAATATACACTGTGTTTTGAAATTAACGCAACAAGGGTAATTTTAAACCTTGAAAGGTTCTACCATATAATCTGGATCATAGAAGAAGTATATAATTTTATATTTTTAATAATTTGACATTGAAAAATCATATACACGTATTTATTTAAAACATTGTAATTCTATTATATTAATTTTCATGTCACCACACATTTTCCTTCAAATTAAATATGCAATTTTGAGAAACTAATATTAATAACTTGTACTCACAGAATATGACAAAAATTTTAAGCATATATAATGTTTTCAAAAAGTTAGCAAACTAGAATTTTATTTTAGAAAAAAAAAAAAGACAATAAATAGTACATCAGTTGTTGTCAGCCGAAAAATAGACTAAATCTCCCAAACTTTCAGAGCTAGTATACACAGTATTGGCACATTAAGTTGTTGCTTATCTCTCTTTATGATACTTCTCTAAAACATTTCGATTTCTTGTACCTGAAAATATTTCTTTGTGCACGCTAATTTTGTATGTTTCAATCAAATTTTTAAAATTAAAGTATCAGTAAATATTAAAAATAATTAATTAATAGTTATATAACGATCCTTTAATTCATATTGGGCCGTAGCACAATTCAAATGTTATTAATATTATCAAGAAATGTAAGTTAAAACGGTTCTTATATTTATTTTTAACGTATACAAGAACTAAACACAATATTGATCTACACTCTACAGGGTAACTAGCCAGCAGTAATTATTTTTTTTCTGTAAAAAAAAAATCGATTAACTCATTGTATACATTATAAAGTTGTTAAATAATAGTATGCACGACAGTTTAATAACATAATTATTAATTATAATTATTTAGAAATACACTTCATGTATTTTGAATGTATTAAATGCTTTTGTTTATATTTTGTTTATATAGCACTTTTTTTGCTAAATAAAGTTTTCTATTATTATTATTATTATTATAATTTGGTTATCAACTAACTAATCACAAAGGTACTTCAAATCTAATTGTACAGTTAACAACTTTTATGCAAGTGATTCTTAGTTTCTGTTATATTTTTCAGAAATTAATCGAACATGTCTGATTGGAAAAACTTATTAATAAATTATTTATTATTACATATAAGTATTAAAAAAAAATTAATTCTAAACATACGTATTTAAAAAATTTCTATTACTATCCTCATTCCATCAGGTTTAAAGCACACTTTACACTATACAGTGTGTTCGCACATCCGTCACGGTCAATGCGAAAAGATTCCCGTGCATTTGATGTGCGATGTTTCATATTTCGTACGAGTATTTATTGTTTCCGCGCGTGCGTGATTTCGTGAATGCCATATCCTATCGTATCGTATATGTATAAAATGATTTTCGTGTTCGCACGGTTGCCACGCTGACAGCGCCCCCGCAGTCCTGCTGCGCGTATATATGCGTCCCGTGTTGTTATAGTGCGATTTCCATCGCACCGCCGCCGTCGTGCTACGTTCACTGGTTTAGAACGGAAAGATAAGCTCTAATGTTGATTGTTGATTGTATGGTTTGTGTGTATGTTTGTCGGTTGGTTGTTGGCGAATCGTATACGCTATTACAGTTTGGTGTGAATGAATACATTTGCAACGAATTTGTAGATGAATATGGATTAGTATCAAGTTTTACATTTTTTTGCATTTTTTTATTATACTATTTACTTTTAAAAACGTTAAAAAAACAAATATTAATTGAAAATATACACTCTAAAAAAATTATGTAACTTTACCTACAAACCATGAAACACTATGATGCCCAATATTTCTAAGTATAATTACTCAACTACTGTAATTTTACAAAATTATTTAAAAATACATAATATCAGAACTATTACGAACATTATGTAATATTACCAAACGGGATGGAAAAGTACATATATATATGTAATATTAAAGTTTTTTTTAATAAAGTCTCTTTTAGTAAATTTACAGAAATTTATGTATAAAAATGTGCGTATCAAACCTACAGAAACATTTTAAAACATACTCACATTTTATATAAATATGTAAAAATTAGTAACGTTTTTTATTTCATTTTTCTACTACCATAAAATTGGCAAATTTGTAGGTCTACTCTATTTGCTTTTCTAGGACCTGTAGAGTTACAAAATATTTTATCTTTTTGTAGTAAAAAAATACATTTATTAAAGTTAAAAAAACGAATAAATAATTAGTAATACATGGAATTCAGTTAGTTATATATTTTTTATTATCATTTAATCACTACTGATTGCCGAGACTTTAGCTTAAAAGATAAAAAAACATATATAACTGACTGAATTCCGTTTATTACTATTTATTTATTAAATATTATCAGTCAATAATTGTACCAATCACATCAGAAATAAAAACCTATATTACCATATTTTCAACACTTGATGCTACTAGAAATAAATCTGTAATCTGAAGAAAACATTATGTATTGGTGCATCAATTAATTTTACTGCATATAGATCAGCAAATGTCCAACCATTTGACAAATATCGCTTAATATTGAAACCATGTCACGGTGCGACGTTGTTATTTTTAGACAGCACTCCGAGTCGGAGTATACGCTCGCTTCGTTCGCGAACAATTTTGCCCAGTTCGAGGCGCAGTCGTTGCGCCGTAATAAATCAGCAACGGCAACTAAAACACCAGCACAGCACGGCACGGCACGGCACGGTCAAGTTTGTTGGAATGATGTATGTATCGTCCCGCCACACATATGTGTGTCAATTATTATTTAATCAATTGTAAAGTGGTGTTAATAGTTTGCTTAGTCACGTGATATTTACGAGATGAATTACTAGTTAACGGACTTAGAACAAATGCTACGATTTTAAAGTTTTCTTTTAAGCGTAACCTCGGAATGCTAGAAAATAAATTTCATTCAAACGAGTGAATATAATGATTTTATTGTGTAGTTTCATATGTAAACAGTGATTAAATGGTTATCTTATATTTTTTGTTGTTGTTGATCTCAATTAAATATATAATTATTTATATTTTTAATTCGCACTACTTTGACTTATACCATTTTATATAGTACTATTAGTGTTTACATTTTTATTCATTTTATATCAATTTTAAATTTTATCAATAACAGACTAACTCATTATTTTTATTGTTTTTGCATCAATAAAATTTTTAAAACTGTAATTTTATATATCTGCAGAATTTTAAATATATACACTTCTAGAAAAACTGTAAAATTATATAATAAAAAATAATAAGTAAGTTATTGTTGCTTTTGATTTTATTTAAACTTTAAAACTTGCATATTTTTTTAAATTTTTCTTTAAATTATTATTTATCAGTAACGTTAGATTCAGTGATTAAATTAGGTAATTCAATTCAAAACTTAAATTCATTACAGCAAATCGTGATTTTTTTAACACAGGTAATTTAAAAGTTGTTAATTTAAATTACGTTTATGAGATAATTTAAATAATATGTAGTTCTATCACTATATGTTTTACCTTTTCTATAAAAAGTACATACTAATTCATATTTATTAAGAAATTTCAAATAAATATTCAAACACTTTTAAAATCCAAGTAAAATTACAGAATATTTGATTTCAATTAAATGGTTTGCTACTCTACAAACTGTAGATCATTTGCTTGATTATATATTATTGAAGTGAACTATAAAATAGTATACATATAAAATTTGAAACAAATTAACATCAAATACAAAATTTATTAAATTTTTTATAGTAATTACATGATTTTAAATAAACCATCTAGAAAATTTTACTTCTAATTTTATAGTTACACAAAATATTATACATTAAAAATATATGTACCGTATTTTTCGAACTATAAAACGTACTCCAAATTTATGAGATAATTTTTAGAAAATCAAGTGAGCTGTACTAATTTTATTAACAATTGCGTCAGTAATTGAACTTCTGTAATTGCGTATAAGACGCATACTAATATTAATTCAATTTTTTATAGTCTGAAAAATACAAAAATTTAAATATATATAATTACAAAATATTTAAGTTCTTAAAAATTTTGACAAAATATTCCAAATTCTTTTTACTAAATCTAATGATTTAAAATTTATTAACCTAATCATAAATATCACGTTTAAAATATTTTCTATTCAAACATAATTTATATAGGTAGTAAGAAATATTTCAGATATTTCTATAATTTTTCGAAAGTGTTAACACATATTTTTTTTTAAATCATAAGCCAAAAAAGATATAAAAAATTTGCAAACAGACCAGAAATAAAGCAAAATAGGAACACACAAGACGTAAATGTCTTTTATCGTGACGAAATCTTTCTAGAAAAAAAAGCAAAAAAAGTAAGCGAGACCAAACATTCCTGAATTTCAAAAACCAGCATGCAGTCAGGTTCAGCGTATATAACATAAACATCTGCTACCCGACTTAAAAGCATTGTATCAAAACATTTTCAAATGTGAATGTGCTTTGCACAACTTTCACGCAATTCTGAAAGAAAACTGAAACATTTTATCAGCGGGGTTTCTATTTCTACTTTAAGGTATACGAAAAAAAGAAAAAAAACTTTCTCTTTTTCGGACACAGAAATATTTAAATTCTGCAAACTTTATCTGCCAAAATATCTAAAAGAAACTTAAATGTACTTAAATGTTCCAAAAAAAACATATTTTATAAAATGGGCCTAATATAGTACCTTGCGAAATACCTAGTACAATTGAAATTATTAATCTCAAGGTAATGTCATGAGATCTTAAATTAAAACGAAATATAGTAAGTATTAATTGATTAATAAACTTAAATTATTTTAGTAAAAAACCTTTCAGAATTCATTATATTAAAATAAAAGACTTTAGAATTTAGTTCTGTGTAAATTTTAACTAAAAATCGACGTTTTGAAGTACTCTACGTACATCATCATCAGGAAAAATTATACAAATGTATAATTTTACATTAAATCTTAAAATTATTTATTTAAAATTAAATAGATAAAATATAAATCTGTCATTATTCTTATAAAAAATTACCAACATCTTATAAAAAAGTACAGAAACAAAAAATTAGTGCTTATATCTGGTTTTGCTAACATATTTATAAAAATTTAAAGCCTAATAAATAAATAAGACGGTTGGGCGATTCTCTTTAATTATCTTAAAATATGTCTAAAATTATATGTTATGTTTATAGTGCAATAATTATATTATAATGCTAAAATTGCTAAATTATTTATTGTTGTAGACGTATAAATAATATTTATCAAAAATTCATAAACGAATTTAATTCTTTAAAAATCCAGGAAAAAAAAAACAGAAATATTGTCAATAAAACAAAAGGAACTAAGGCAGATTCTAGCGGAATACCTATAAATAGTATTATGTACAAATATGTAATTTTACTATAACAATTTCAACATTATTACTACAAATTAATTTTGTTATTATTCTACTTAATATATACTTTAAAATAACTGAATAAAATTTAGATATTAATCCTTGTAACTCCACAGAATGCATTAGACTGCAATATGGTGATGAAAACAATAATAATTATTTAACAGCAGGTTGCTTTCTTTCCGAGACAACATTGAAAAATTAGCTTAGTGCTTATGATAATAAGTCGACGAAATCTGAATTAATAATGTTATAAGAACTTAGCAGAGAAATATGGCTTTTCACATGCTCCGACGTCCGACAATTTTTTATGCTAATACTATAATAATTCTACTCTAGCAAGGAAAATTACTGCTATTTAACGTACACACTCTATATACATATTTGTATTACGTATGTATGCATTTATTTATAATTATATGTGTTATATTTGCCTAGAAAGTTGTAGAAAAATTATTATTTGCAAATAATTTAAATTTTCTTTTAAACTGCCTAGAAAAATATTAAATTACGAGTATAATAGTAATTACATAAAGTTCCCTATAAAATCTCATTCAGAAGCACAAGCACAAAAATTTGACACATTTTTAGTTTTTACACCAAATGCGTGGATTGATCAAATTCTTGTGCTTTTGCGCAATAATACTAAAACTGAAACGGCATCATGAATGAGATCTAATAGGCTCATTTTTTATTTACTAAAACTAAATTACGGTTTCTATTTCAAGAAAAAAAATACGTATAGCAGTAAAAATAAAAATAGAATATCTTATTTTATATAACATTTGTTTTATTAAATTTAGAATAAGATATATTATTTGATTCCTAAATATATACAGGATGATACGTTTAATTTAAAATAGTAAATACCATAACACTATTTTCCAATGGTTCATTAACTAAGGTAAAGTAAATATATACACAAACAAGTTTATATTTTTCTTACAAATTTACCTTGTTGTATATTTTAGGACAGCCAAAAATATTTCTTTCACAAGTTTACGAAATTTTGACATTATATAAATTGCGTTTTCGTTTAAAATGTTGCATATTTATAATTTATTTTAATGTTTTTATTTGACTTCTGCAATCAAAAATACGATTTATTTTAACAAGTAAAATTTTAAGATTTGAGTAAAAAAACTGTTATTATTAATGAGTAGTTTGTATTTAACTGGCAGAATATAAATTTTTCTTATTTATATTTTTTTTTCTTAAACATTATTTAGTACATAAGCATAATTTAATTTCACATAAATATTTTAAACCTTCGAAAGTTATGTAAGTAAAAAAATAGAACAAGTTAAAAAATAACAATACTTCGATAACTATTTGAAAATAAATTACAGTATCAGTTTACTTAATTTAAGAATAGAACAAAACACAACGCAACGATATCGTAAATAAATATAAATCATTAAAATTAGGTGGCAAGCAATTTAAAAACAAAAACTCAACACAAATTTTTATCATACTTAAAGAACTAAATAAATAAAAAAAAGTACAGGACATGTCAAATGTTGCACAAAAATAACGTATAATTTATAGCTACATGTCCAACCTAAATATATATCAAAAATCTTAAGGTATAAAAATAAAATTCGGCAACCACATATTTCTCAAACAACTCGGGAAAAATTTATTACCCCTGCACACTTGATTTACACAGAGAAAACTACAGATTTTGGACCAATTAAATGTGTTGATAATAAAAATATTTAACGCTTAAAAATCGAACATAGTTTCATAGAATCGTTAACTGACAAAAGTGTAACAGTGACAAATGATGGGGCGGCCTGCAGTGCACTAACTTGAACCTATCCGAGTAGGCGCAGGGAGTCCGTGCAGCGGCCACCAGCTGACCCGGCAGTTGGCGCGTCGCTTGCCGTCAGCCATAATGCGCTGTGGGCCGGGCTTTGTAACTGACAAGCGACGTTGGAACCATCATTTTCTTGCCTTCTGGCACCAAAAAAATTGATGATAATGACTTAATTTTTATTTAGTTTTGATCCTGCTAACGCACCCTTGTTAACGATAATGAAGACCTCAAAATATGACGTTAGATAATTTATATTAGTTTTGTTTAGATTAAGTAATTTACTGTGGTTATGTGTTCTAACAGATACTAACGACATTATTCTTCATTTAAGAAGATAAAACTATCTTTAGATTAATCGTATATTTCTTTTAGATCAGTATTTATGTTTCAATAACTAATTAATTTTAATAAGTTATTTAAATATTATTATTTATTTATAATATTATAATGTTAGATTCGTAAAATGTAAATAATATATACATATAGTTATGATATATTATTCGCTATGATATTCACTACGTTAAGCCCATTTTAACTTCAGTTTTAAAAAAAACAAAATATTAAAGAACACCAATTTATTAAATTTATCCGCCGTGCTCCGCTCGAGAGATATAAATAATTACTGTATTATTTAAAAATTTGTGAACATAGCAAATATAGACTGTTCAAAATAATATTGTAAAAGAGTAAAATTTTTCGAGGGAAATTGAATTTGTAACCTTATTAATGCAAATAATTGCACTGCTTTTGCGTATTTAAAAATATTTGACTTTTTACCTTAATGGAAGGGTAAAAAATACGAAAAATAAGAGTAAATAACTGCCCCACTTACCCTTTTCTGGGATAATAAAGTGCTCTTTTTGAATTTACCTATTTATGGTAATCATATTTACCCTTTTTAGGGAACGGACTTATTTAAGCACTAATAAGGGTATTTTTTTTAAACAGTGTACTATTCTGAAATCTGTGTTATCATAATTGCAGTTATTGATCAATTTTCATCATTCACAAAAATTGAAAATTAAAATTATACCTACATCATTATTTTTCAAAAAATTCAACTTTATTAATAGCGAAATATAATTTAGCGTATATATAAAATAAATACGCATAATATTTTATTAAAGTCCGACAACTTTCAAGTTACTTAAAACCAGCAATAAAATATACGTAAAATACATAGCTCTTAACTTTTCAGTAGCAGGTAAGAAGAGTGATATTTTGGCATAAATATATTTCAGTGCAATCCCCGTAATAAATGTGCAATATCTCATAGGTAATGCAAAAGTTGAGTAGTGCATCAAATAACTGTTCCTATATACAAATCTACATAAATACAGTCATGCATGCATGTGTTAGTGCAATCATAAATTATATCGTATGATTTAAATTAATTATAACGACCATAAAGCTTACAGCAACCTCACATAATAACACATTATCAACGACAATAAATGCATACACTCACTAACACATGTGAAATTTATGTGTACGTGAAACTTACTAAAGCTTATTTACATGCGTTTTCGCCGTATGCTTAAGCTGTTGTATACAGTTAAATCTTGAATTAATTCAAAATTGCCCACGCGAAAATGCACTTGTTTTGAGCAAGCTGCAATTTGAACTTGAAATGTACAGTGTTGTTAGGAGTTATTGTTTTATTTTTGTTGTGTTGGTAGCAATAGAACTAATGATTGATTACTGATAAATATTTATTATTAATAATTAATTCGTTTGCTTATGTAAATGATATAATTACAAGAATATGCAAAATAATTTATTAATAAATATTGCAATATAAATAAATATATACAATAAAAGATGTTTTATTTTATAAACCAACACATTTCAAATTTCCGATTTCATAAAATACAAAGATACATAATAAAATTACATATATTTCATTCTATCTTCTTGCAAGAACGTCAAACAACTCATGAAACAAATCGATATTCGTCAATTTTAAATACAAATTATTGTGTTTAGGAAACTGAAGTATGTGAAAAATATATAAGGCAAATTGCATGCCGTACCGGGTAAAACAGCTTTTACTGTAAACAATTAATTACAAATTTTAAGAATGAGTTGAAGCAATAATTATAAACTTACGTATTTGTTGTTTCAGAAATTATTAACATATATGCAGTTTGTAGAAGAGATTAAATTCGTCTTAAATCTTTTAAAATTTTAAATGTATTGTCATATTAAATTCTATTTCTTTTATTATTTATTCTTCTGTAAATTTCATTACAAAAAAATATTTTTATGAACATTAAGATAGAACACAAATTGTTTAAAAATTGTAAAAAAATTAAATTAATATTTTTTTCATATACACATGTGTTGAGTTAAAAATTTTAAATTTAAAGTTAAATTTTATTTAAAACTTTTGCTCAAACAACTTTTGTTAAAGAATTAAAATTAATCAGGAATTAAAAGTTATTTTGAAATTTAATAACTACAAAATTCAACAGCTTAAATTATAAACTAAATATGCAATTTTCTGGCTAAGTTTTTTTCTTCTATAATAAGTTGACATTAATTTACAAAACTGAAAAAATGTTAATGTTGTTCAAATTTCAGTCATATTACATTAATATAATTTTTCATCAAAATTTAATAATCTCACCTCAAAATATTTAATTAATTTTTCGAACCGTATTCGAGCAACATTCTTCAACCACCATTACATCAATAAATTCAGCCTCAAGGGGTTGTTAATGCGCAAATGTTGGCATGCACTGATTCCCCAGCGCTCCCACGTGGTACCATACACACGTTGGTCGCCGTCTCCGTCGCTGCCACCACCGCCACCGGATTTGGCCGCTAATGCGCGCCGCCGCGCCGCCCCCAAGCGTGCGGCATACCATGTAACTACCGTACGACATGCAGCACACACTAGCAAAACTTTTACATTCAGTTTACCCTCTTCGGGAAAACTTTCTCTCTTCGTTAACGTGTTACAAGGAATAGTCTGTTTCGCTGTTTTCGTACACCTTGTATATGGTATTTCTTAAACTTTATTTATGACAATGGAAATTTGTTATAAACTTGTTAGTGGTTTTTTTAATGTATTAATATATGATTTTTTATCGGTAATGGAATAATGCAATTTTATGTAGGAGTGTATTTTTTTCATTATCAGTGGCCTTGATAAAAGTATATTTCCTTTAATGATAGCGTATCATTTTGTTGTATTTTTAATCTTCGCAACTGTTTTTAGATAATTTTTGTTTCATATATTGTTATATTATGTGCAAAATTTTCAACGAACTTTTAAATATATAAGATATTGTTAACATATTTTAACAAAGTAATATATACAAAGTTAGGTATACTCGTATGTATATTTAAACCAAAAATTAATTTTTTTTTATCGTGTTATTACAGAATTTTGCATAGTTCGATTATGAAACCTATTTTTAAAAATATACTTTAAAACTACTTTATTTCAAAAAACACAAAATTTCATTTTCTTTAAATAGAAATGATAGACCAAATTGTACGTAATAGGGATCATATTTTTTTAAATATTATAATGCGTCAATTGTATGTATTTTATCAAAAAATTAAAAAAACTGAAATGGTTAAATATTCGATTAAACTAAGAGTAAATATTAAGTAAAAATTACAAGAATGTCAACATTTTTATGTATATAACAAAAAAGAGACTAATTTCTGAAGCCGTGAAGCCTAATATTGCGAAGGGGCCCAGATTCAAACTAACACAATTTGTTTTGTCTCCAAATGCTGTTACTACATATTTTTCTATTTTACTAAATTCTACCAACTTTCAAAATAGGACATGTTACATAAACTTAATACTATTTTTAATGTAAAGTAATAAAAAATGCAGATTTCTATTTGGAAAAAAAAATTGGTTTTAATGTTTTTTTGAACTTCAAATTTACAGCAATATTCTAGGCACATTTCTAAATAGTTTTAATTTATTATTTATAAAAACGTAGTCCAAAGATTCCCTAATAAGACGCCGTTTACAAATTGCAAATATTTGACAAAATATCAAAAAAGTTGAAATATGTCAAAAACCAATATCACGAAATTTGGTAAGTATATAAATGTATTCCGATATATATATATTTATATATTTAATATTTTATGTATAAACCTTATTAGAAAACGTGAATTATAATTTCCATTTAACTTTCTTTATAATTGACGAATAAATTAATTCTATAAATAAATTTCATTATTTTTATTTGATACTAATGTAAACTAAAACACAAAATTATCATTTTTAATACATAATTCATTTCAGAAAATTTTTATATTTTTATATTTTCTCATAAGTGTCCAGATGTCTTTATTTAATTTATTGCATTGATATAAAAACTTGTCAGTTACATACATAAATATATAATTAAATGTATGTAATTCATAATTATATATTTTCTATCTGATTAGCTACTTTATTACGCAATGCAATTTTATAAATTTTATTCATAAATACATGAATACGTTGCAATTTGTATTTTGATCTAAATCTTCAAAAAAAAATACAGTTACGAATTTAGTAAATAAAGAAAATAGTAAAACATTTTCATAATATTATAATATCTCATAAATAACCCAAGTTATGTTTCAAAATCGGCCCTCATGCATTATAAATTGTAACCACACAACCAACTAAGCAAGGTCAGAAAGAAAAAACGCACAATTTTTACTACATACGTAAAAGTAAACGTAGAATTTAAATAGCAGCTGTGTGACAAATACATAAATTTACTTTTAGGAAAGACACTCAATTTACTCAGAAAATGATTGTAGTTACAAAAGAGTTTAGAAGGTAATACTGATAACGGCATTCCAATTTGTTGTTAACATGTTTATGCTAATTTTGACACTACATTACGCCGATTTACGTTGTAACATTAACTTCACGAACATTTTATTGTAATTCTCATATAAAAATTATTTTAAATGTTATTACGCACTCGATTTAGATTTTAAATTTTTAATGTGATAGTTAAAAATTTACAGTAACAGAAAATCCAGTTTGTATTATGCAGAACTATGAATTATATAAATTCTACGAGTATTTCATTGTATTTTTTAATAGATTTTTAAAATTGATTGCAATTATTTTAATTATCTAACTTTGTATCGCCATAATATTTCATTTCTTCACTATGATTAATGAAACGTACTATGTTAATTCACTCACTTAATTCAGTCATTTTTTATAAATATATTTGACATAATTCTTAGTTTTAAATTTATATTGATATATTTCTTTTCTTGTTTTAGCCTCATTTTCCCTAAAAATTAGATCTTAAACTTTTATTTGTTAAATATTATTCACGCTTTAATTTTAATTTTAAAATTGTAAAAATGTCTACTTAGAAACATAACAGTTTAAATTATTCAAAAGTCAGAATCATCGGAGTTCTGTTCATTCAATGCCTATCATACTAAATGGTTTATAAAAATATATAAAACAAATGTTCAAATAAACTTGTGTTATTTATCAAAATAAATGAAATATTACAACTTGTATAGAGTCCCACTTACAAGAAAAAGAAAAATTGTGACAAGTCTTCATCTACCACTAACACCAGATTGTAGAAGAAAAAACAGTATTTGATATTGTCTTATTTCATAAACAAATAAAATGACTAATACTGATATTTGCAAAAATTGCTAATAAAAAATATTTAGCAACATTTATTTGATTTTATTCTAATTTTATATTATTCTAGCAACGTATAAAATAATGATGTCATTTGTTGTGCATATAAAAACAAATAAAAAATTTTTAAAAATCGTATTTACATGCTTATGTAAACGTAATAACAAATATTATGATAGTCTATAGCAAGAATATATTTCCAATAAATACAAAAACATATTTTAATATAACTTCAAAATAAAGTCTTTTTACTTTGATTTACTTTCAAATGTAACTAGTGTAGTTAGTAGTTACATAACTATATTTTGCATAATTACGTAACGTATAAAATACGAAAAATATATTCCATGTTTTTTGGTGTAATATTTAAATTTAGATTCAACAAGTTGTGTGATACGTGTAACGCATTATGAGACATAAAAACAACAAACATAATTTTAAAATATGTACTACTAACTGATTCACATTATTTATATCGTATATAAACATAAAACTATAAAAACTTAATGATTTTGTTTACATTAAAATTATTAATATAGCAAATTAATATTCCATGTTCAAGCTAAACGGATATCTCTTTTACACGCTTTAATTTTATTATTATCAATCTATTAAATGGGAAATATAATGAGAAAAATATTTATAACCCATTTTGCAGGATGGCATCTATTAGCTATATAACGAATTAGAAAAAAAGAAGTTTCGTATTATACAAGGAGTTTCGTACCATGACGTGTATAAGACACATTAGGTAACGCAATCACGTGTATCTTGATTACAAAAGTTGTTGATAGAAACGTATGTCGTAGATCGTATAAAACGGCTTGTTTTACTATTTACTACAAAATGGGAATAGATCTTCGTTCGTGTTTGTAAGGTGTAATGTGTGTCTTTACATGTGTAAGATAAATATCGCCTACTTTATCTTGAGCTTTGTATTTGCTTTAATAGTTATTTGTATTTTGTACAATATTTTCAAAAATTTTCCAGTTAATACTTTTACTTATTTTCTGCATAAAACTTATTCAATTATTTAAAAAAAAGATTTAAATATTAAAATTATAAATGTTTAGTTATATGGTCAAAGTTGCACAAAGTTACTTATATGTAAGTTCGATTACTTGATTAAAAATTTAAATATGTTATTATGTATCTAGAAAACATAAACTCATAAAATTAAAATTCTATTAAATTTAGAATTCAATATTATAGTGTATACAAAATATTTTGGGTTCAAACGTAATAGTTTTTTTAATACTGTTTATTTATGTTCTGTAGACACACCTTTGCCACGGTTAATTTTTGTGTGTTCCATAAAATACTAATAGTTAGTTGAATCTACATGGTTAGTACTGGTTAGTGAACAGATAGAAGTTAAATAGGGTACATAGCAAACTTATTATTTACCAACAAAATAAAACAATAGTTACACTAATAAATTACTAATAAAAATAAATGCAATTAAATAAATTTTTTTGCAAAAAGAAATGCGACAACAGTGTATAATTTTGTTGTTTTTTAATAGTGAATGAGTTATAAAAATAACACTATTATAAGACAATTTGACAACTGATTTTTTTTACCACACATAAATTATTTTGACATGTAAAGAATGCGATATAGTAATTGTTACTTTGTTAGAGATATTAAATCAAATTAGTTGTTAGAACGAAAGTCAACAACACAAACGCTATTACATGAAGGAATTTATCGAAAATAGCCTTAACCCATAAATAGGCCCAAAATAACAAAACCGAATTCTCTAAATTTCACCATCAGCCCGATCCACACAGCAAGCATATTATTAAAGAACCAATAGCATGTAACCCAAATTCGAAAAAGCCGTCATTTTCTATTCGGCAAAATTGCCGCACGGCACGCATAGAGAAACCCGTGATCTACGCATCACGAGAACGGGGCAAAACACACGCATTCGCGTTGTAACGGTAATCGGAATAAATTTCGTCGTGTTTTAGATTAGCATCGATTTAAATTATTGCTTCGGCTCTTGGAACCGGTTCGTTCGGTTTCTGGCTAGTTTTCTATCAGTAAGGCAGAGGGCGCAGCGCCGTATTTCCCCATATATACCGCTATATAGTTGGCGCTCACTCGGTCGCTCAGCTGTTCAACTACAAGGACGAAGCCCGGCTAGGCTCGGCCAGACACGGACATAATACCCATTGCTTTACCACTCTCGGCTTGATTGGAAATCTCTTTCTCTCTTTAGGTTAGGTTAATTCGAGTTTAACTATTACCAATCGAGGTTACATTTCGTTCTATGTTATCTTCTCAAACGACTGTTTTTACAATATATATTAAAACTGACAATCATATTTTTTCCTCGATGTTTTCATGTTTAATTATGCAATTTATGTTTGTATTTTTTTAAGGAAGTTTGTAAAGACTCTTGATTATAATTTTAGATTCTCATTGTTTTTGCTGAGTTTTTAGAATGTTGAATTATGTATTTTTCAGTTTTATTCTCAATTTTACATCATTCTTTTATACATTATACATTAGTTATACGTTTACGTACACAAGAAAATATTTTAGATATTTCATTTACTGATTCACAATGAATCAGTCTTCGGAAATTTTGTAAATTATAAATAAATTCCATAGTCTACAGTTTATTGGAATTCGTCACCTTAGATATCCAGCAATTATGATTTTAAAATTTCAATTTTTATCGAAATAGTTTAATGTAAAACATTTTTATACTTTACATATTTGAAAATACTGATTTCTTTTTTCTCTATAACGTTAAAAACAATTGAAAACTTCACATACGAGATAAACCACATATAAAATTTTATTTTTTAATTTAATTTATAATAATTTTTAAAATTATATTTATATATTTCAATTTCCATGGAAAATGGGAGCTACATGCTCAAGAAACTGATCATATAGTTTCATTACTAATTTTTACTTGCATTGCAAATGGTGCGGGTCGTTAACCCACAGCCAAGCAAGAAACATACAGCTTACACAGTGAGTTCCAAACCATATTTATCATTATATTAAAATTTTAAAACTAATTTTCAAAATATTAATTTTGTGGTTTATCATTACATTATCCGCAACACTTCATTTAATAAAACGTATATAGCTATTTAAATATTTATAAAATTTGTTTTTCAGAATTATTAGTATATAGATATAAAGTTTACAAAAAAGATCACTTGTAAAATATTTGTTGCTTATCAAAATACTATTTTTAGAAAATTTATAAAACCAGAAAAAATAATAAACTAATATTTGTCAACTTAGAAATCTTTAAAAAATTTAGTAGAAAAGAATTAATTATCCCAATTGTAAATACCCTTCCCAGTACTAAATGACTTAATCTAATATAACAACCATAATTGATGTTTCCTAATTAATAAATTTCGTTCAAACAGTCAGACATAAATACAAATCAAAAATGGCTGCTTCGTTGTCAGAATAAAGAAGCGTAACGTCATCCATCACCAAAATAAGGGACGCACCCATATCCAATATCCATATGGGAAGGGTCTGGCCTACATGGACCCTTCTATATTCCCTAACAAGGTCTGCGTAACGAAATAAGTATACATAATCGTTACAACATAAAAAAAAAAAACTATGTCTAAGATTATTGCAAATCTAAAAGGTCTGAGAATGTATTCGATACATGTAAAGGATCAATGCATTACAAATGCGCGAGAGAGCGTTGTTGCATTTGTTGCCAACAACGGAATCTAATTGGCCGGTGATTTACGGCGATCGCGACGCCATCTGATTGCCGAGCATTCAAATCGGAATTATGCCGATTCACTTTGGGTTTGTCACAGGCGGTTGTGTTGTAGAATGATTAGTACGGCATTGTTGCCAGTTTGCCACTTCGAATAGGAATAAATTATGCTAATTAAAGATACAACACTTCGTCGCGCTGTTATTATTTATTAACTCTTTCATTGAACTTACTTCAAATGGGTGTTTTTTTATTCAGTTGCAGAAATAGAAATACATAATGTTTAGCTGTTGAATAGATGATTACTGCTTGTCCTAGATTAGAAAAATATGTTTACGAAGATGTTATTGCTAATTGGTTGATAAGTTAATGATTAGTTTTCAGAAAAAGAATCTAAAATGATTAATATTAAAAAAGTAGTAATAACTAAACTTTCGAACACTGATTTTATTCATCTATTTGTATTTTATTTTAAATTATAAAATATTTTTTATGTGAAAAAACCTAATTTTTTTCTCTGTACGTTTTCTATAAATTTATAAAATAAATTACCTATTTATTACACAGTTGTGCTGGCATTTACTAGATGCGATTTTATCTATCAGAAATGTATAATTTAGTTACTTATTTTGTTACCTAGTAACTTGTTTCTATGTTCTGTTATTTACTGTAATGTCATTTATATCATTTATCCCGATGAAGACGAATGTTAAGTTGAGTGATATGATATCCGTTGAATGCATCGAAACGTCGATTATTAATAAATATTAATACAGAACAACATCTTAAAGCCGTTGTATTTTAACAAGAAATGTTTAAAATCTAAACATTTTAATTCATCACAAACTAAATTTTACAATAGCATATTTCTTTTACAACAATTCTAAATACGAATTTAGAAATACGAAAATTGTAAAAAAATAAAAACTTACGAAAAATTTTTTAAGCTATAAAAAGATAAATGTGCTTCTAAAATTTAGATACAGCTAAAATAATAAAAATAATATTCATTTAATCAATTAGAAAAATAAAACATTGCGTCTTCTCAGGTCATTGATCTGAGAATCCATATGCAATCCCGCAATATACAGATGTATAAAAAAAATTTGGTTGCCTAATTCACAACAAAAAAATTGGGAAATTTAAATTTATAAAATCTTTAAAAATTTGTAAAAAAAAAACTAAAACGTGCAAAAAAAAATATGTAAGCTTCAAATAGATAAATGTGTCTAAAATTGAGATGCAGCTTACGAGTAAATAATAAAAATAATTAAAATAAAACGGTTTTATGTTATAGTATTTATATTTATTAATAATAGTCGTTTCAATGAACTCAACGTACGTCTTCATTTTTTTTCTGATGAGTTTCATTTTAGTAAGAATTGTTTAAAATCTAAACATTTTGATTCAACAACTAAATTTTACAATATCATGTTTCTTATATAACAATTTACGAATTTTTATAACGTAATTTCGCATTTTTAAACCCATACGAGACAGAGTCTAATCAGTAATCATAGACTTATAAAACCTATAACATTGTATAATATTTGGTCTTTTTCTAGAAAATTAAATAAATAAACAAAAACTAACTTTTAGCTTGGATATAATATCAAGTTATTAATCTATCATTTTTAATTAATAGAATAAGTTATTACTAGAATAATTAATTAGAGAATAATAAAAAAATATCTATTATTATTAGAATCTTATTTGCTCCTAATTTTATAATCATTAATCTCGTATTTTAAGGAATACAAATTGAAACAAATTTAAATTAGATTGTATTATAATAATTACAAAAAATCAAAAAGTAACTTTTCTTGTTTTAAATCAATATTCATAAGATCGCACATAATTAATTACAATTAATTAATAATAAAACAGATTACCTTGCAACAAATTGCTTACGATTACAGTAAACAGAAAATTATTTAAATGTAAACGCATGCTTTTTTATAAATAAGAAAAAAATTAATTAAGAATTACACAAATAATAGCGAAATAAAAAAATAATTATCTAAAATCCTTGTTATAAAATATAATAAAAACAAAAATCACCGCTTATTAACCGAATAAAATTATACACGTGTATATTTATGTCTAATTTGCATATTACAATTAAAATCAACTGAAAAAAAGAAAGTGTTGTATACAAGTTCAGAAAAAAATCTCACGACTTTTTTGTTTGTTGTTAACATTTTTCCCGGCCATGTTGTTACCCAATTTTCTGCCCAATGACGTCAGTATCATTGCCACAGCTGGCTTTAGCGGTTACAATAAAACAGATGAACCGTAGTACGAAAACATGGTACTAATCTAACCTATTATTAATTTTTATCAGGCAAAAACCTCCCGACAATCATTATCGAATATAATTGCTTCCTGAAGCGAAAATACTAGAGAATGGCTACGATTGGTTGAAAGTTACGGACGTAATATTGACACGCATACACACGCACGATATTGTCGGCGATATGGACTGAAGTGTCCAGCGCGAGTTTAGGTTGAAAAATTAAAGTGAACTCAGACCGACATAGTTACTATGAGTATGAGTTTAGGTTATGTTGAAATACTTAATTATTACCCTCGGCTGTTTCTTATTTGCTGTGGTATGAAAATAACAGTTTTCGAAATGGTCTATGACAGCAAATGAGAGGATATTTCTAATGTCTTATTTTTTTTCTTTTTGCTGTGCCTAAAGAAGACATCAGCTACATTATACTTTATTTTTGGTTAGAAGAAAAAAGACAGTAATATAATAGTCTAATTGTAAATGAAAAAATTAACCAAACAGTAAAAATAATTTACCAATAATCTCAAAGATTATACCAAATTAATTATCATATACATATCTGAAAATTTTTATTACAATTTCTTTTAACTTAGAAATCTATACTTTATGTACATTATAGACTCAATTTTTTTTTTAAGATCATCACAGATTTATTATATGTTCCAAAAAAAAAAAAATTTTAAATGTAATAAAAAATCTCTCAGAACTCATTATAACTAAATAATACAAAATGATGATGAAACATCAATTTTTATTTAAAATCAATCCTAAAGCTTTTTATTTTAATATTTGAATATGTCAAAAAAAAAATATATTAGAAACATGCAAGTATGACTTGTGAAATCTACTCGTAAAACGTATTATAAATACTGATATTGTAGAGATCAAATGAAAATCAAGAGTTTCCTGATATGTACCAAAAACAAACACTGAATTACTAATATGTAACATGAAAATAGTGAAATTTATCAGAAAAAAAGACACGATTTCGGTCAAACTCAATAAAAAAAAAAAGAAAATAAAATAATTTTGCAAAATACAAATTATTCATTATTTCTGCGATATATACACAAGAATATTTCCGCGTCAAATAAAGTCTATTTTACAGTTAATCTGTGTGAAATATGTACATATATGCAAATCAGTATTTTAAATATTTTTCTTATGCCATATTACGTGTGACATTAGATTACACAAATATTATTAAAATCATGTAAATTTATTTAAGAAATAAAACTTTACGAATACATTTTTGAAAAATATTTTATTCACAACCAAGTAAATTTTATCTAAATAACGACTCTTACGTCAAAGAACGTATTTTTGTACAATATTGTAATTAAAATTTTTAAAAAATTTCAATTTAAATTTTACGCTACGACTTGTGAAAATTAATTATAGATATAATATCCATATCGTTGTTTAAAAGCGAAAATAAGAATGTAATAAATACAGTTATCACTTAATTATGATAAAAAAATAAATTAAAAATAGCCGAAGCGTAAAATTTGGTTGAACACTCCATGAATATGAAAACAAAAATGTGAAGTGTGAATAGCACATATGTTACAAACTTAAAACACCATATACCAACTTAATATAAGTGCCGCGAAATTTTACGAAATTAACGTAAACAAAGTTTAAAATGACTAGGTATTTTATCTTGTCACAAATGCGGAAAAATTAATGGAATTTTCCGACGTGTACTAGTTTTAAATACCTGTTCTGTTAGTTGGTATATATATAAAGCGAAAACTAGGAAAACATGTTTCCCCGGACATACGTAAAAATAAAAAAGACATTTGTTTTATTCTGTTGCTTTTTGTTTAATTTTTTTTACATATACACACATTGTAGAACGATAGCGACAAGTGACATTTGAAAACAATAATTATTAATTAAGTGCAAGTAAAAATGTTCCGGCATTTTCTTATGTTCTACGAATCATTGATCTCTATATGAACTACCTGTGTAATTGAAATTTACTGTTTTATTGGTTCATAAAGTATTTACAAATATTTCATTGAATAAAAACTAAGCTTTGTTATTAAAGTGCACAAAGATTAACATTAAATGTATTAATTAACATAGTAAAAAATCTTTCAGAACACATTATAATAAAATAAAACGGCGAACTCAACGTCCGACTTTATCAGAAAAACTGATACAAATGACATTTCCAGTAAATAACAAAACATAGAAACAAGTTACTAGCTAACAAAATATGTAACTAGATCATCTATTTTTTTTATAAATTTTATTTAAAACAGTGCCTTCACAGTGATTGATGTTATTTTTTTCTTTATAAATTTTAATAATTTATCAATCACTGTCAAGGTTCTGATTTAAATAAAATTTGGCTTCCGTTAATTAAAAATTCATAAAAATTTTATATTCTAGTTACTTACTTATTTGTTAGTAATTCAACAAAAATATCTTAAAATTATAAATATTAACTTTTATAAACATGTATTCACCTAATTTTAAATTAAATCTATTATATCAAATAAACAAATAAAAATATAAACTGAACATTAGTTCTCAAATTGTATTTATTAAAATAACTAAATTTTACAAATTGATATTTCGTAAAACAGAAATTGAGATAATAAATCATTCAATAAATAAATATGAAATTTAAGCGAATACGTGTTCTAATCTTCGCAAAAATTTGCAATCTATTAACCGGTAAAATATAGTATAAAAGTCAATAAATCTATTTTAGTCCTAAAAATATGTTTTTCATAAACCTTTCCTCAATATAGAATAATTTAGGATTCGGCTCCCCATAAATAAACCTAAAATGCCAACGCCTGAAAACGTGTAAAGATCTTGATCAAACCTTCTTGTATAACAAACCGTAGTACCTTTAAAGCTTCAACCAAGTCGTACGAGCATTTTAAATCGTCCTTATTAACCGACTAAATACAGTCGATAACGGCAAGAAATACGATCAGTTCCGAAAACATTCAGCGTTGTACAAATGGTATCGAACGCGCCGAATGCTGTTAGCAAAGGTAATAAACAAAAAAAAAAAAACAGCTTCTCGTCGTTCATGGAGCAATTGATTGTTCAAGTAAAAATATATGGGAGTTGCTTGTATAGCTCATGTTATAATGTAGAATGCGGTATGGGCGTAAATGTAAATAAAGTATTACCGTGTTATGTTACAACACTATAATAGCGTGTGATTTTCAATTGCAAATTACTGATATTATTGATTTATGGAGTTATTACCTTTTAACAGGTACCTATATCTACCTAATAACAATCATTATTTATAATTCTGTGCGTTTTGTTTAAATATGCGTTCAATTAATTGTTCTGATATTGTTTTTATTTTAGTTTTCTCTTAATACTGGTTAAAATAGAAGCATATTTTGTAATAATCGTAGAAAATTGATTTTGTAATTTTAGTTCAAATACACGTTTGAATAATTTTTTCTGAAATTAACTAGTAATATAAATAACATAAAATATTAGAAAAATACAAAATTTAATAAAATAAAAAAGCTGTAGGATTAAATTTTGTATAAATTTTACTCTACGTGTTTCATATCAGGAATAACTATAGATAGTGTATATCGAAACTTTGATTTTTAATTAAAATTTATACAAACTTCAATCCTAAAGCCTTTTTATTTTCATATAATGAGTTCAGAAAAAGTTTTTTATTATGCCAAAATTTAATATTAAAACGTTCAATATTTTTGAATAAATGTTATAAGATTATAATAGATATATTTAATTTAATTGTAATAAAATATTGCGTAATAGAACGTAATTATAATATAAACTGATAGCTTTTATTGAGTGTTTTGCACTACTAGAAATTTAAAAAATATTGAATAGTAATATAAATAATTACCATTAATTAATTAATTAAACATGAATAATTTATTCAAAATAATTTTTTTTTTTCATATTTCTAATAAATATCTAGTGAAACAAAAGTAGAGGAAGATGTAAGCTATCGAATGCTGCAATCCGAATTAAAATTCGCTAATTAGGTTTTTAGTTATTAAGCTAAATATTAGTATGGCAAATTATACAATTTATTGCTAGAACTTTATTGCTAACTTGTCATAGGTACTAATTCTGACATATTTATAGTAAATTCAAACAGTTTTTTAACTAAATCTATTTTCAAAATAAAAATCATAAATATATGTAAATTATTTCATCTATTTTTTATTTAAATGCAAAGACAAATGATAAAAAATATTCGCTAAAAATTATAACCAAAATTCTTACTCTCAAGAGTGTAATATATTATCGGTGACCAAATAATATTACGGAATAAACAAAACGCAATTATTCAATATATCTCACTGTCCATATTCGTCACATGGCATCAGTTGGGATATATTATTATTATCGAAACTGGTTTGGAACATGTTATATAATCAAGTAAAGGGGCCGTGTTCCCTGTACGAGTACATATGCAAAGTATCTATGCTAAATAGTAAAATATCCGTGGCCGAATTAGAACCGACTTTTCTATAATGCAATTCGTTTCGAGTCGTTATCGTTTATAATTGTAGATGCAACATATCAATTAGCTGTATTTTACAACGTGCATTTGTTTTTTAAATCGCCCGCACTTTGTCATAGCTAACAAACACGTGTTTCGAAGCACATAACCTTACAATAACTTTTGTAATTCAAGTTAGTTGGGTTAGGTTATTTTATTTTATATTTTGTTAAAATAAATGTCATTTGTTTTTGATAAGTTTTAGAGAAAAATATAGGTTATACCTTAGTTTAATGATTTAAATAAAATTAAAATATATTACGTTAATTTTATATATCATTTATAATTTTTTTGTTAATTTAAAATTATAAAAATATTATAAATTTAAAATATTATTACAATTGTATAAATTTAAAATTTCTAGTCTATTATTTACAACAATTTCAAAATTTATATATTTTGCTAAGACAATTCGGTCAGTTTTTTTTTTTAATGATTCCAAAATGTTTTAAATTTTTTATTAAAGAAAATGCACTTTTATTTATAAGTATGTACTAATATTAAACATTTTATAAATTAATATAGAAGTCATTATAAGTATTAAAATAAAAAGATTTTTTAGTTTTAGTTCTGTATAAATTATATCTATATTGTAAATTATAATATAAAATTTAATTGTAACAAATATTTTATCATCATTTTAATTAATTACTTATATTTTGTTATTATATAACACTAATATTCAAATTTTTCTTGGAATTAATTTCTGTAAAGTATATGTGTTGTTACATACCACTACAAACTTGCTCAAGGTAAAAATAAAAATATGTAATAATAAAAATGATTTTACCTTGTCATATTTCTCACAAGAATAACAATCATAGTTTCTGCTTTAATCCGTAATAAATGTCACATTATCACATTAGAATCTCACAGTACTATAACTACGACAATTGTCACCTAATTGCAAAACAATCCACAAGATAACACACAGCAGCACTGAGCATAAGCACTTCCGAAAAAATGTTCCCAAAACATAACGTCAAATGTCAATGTTATAGCGTATTTTAGTGGCGAAACATAGTATGGGTTTAGATTATGTCACAGGAACTGTTTAGTCGCGCGCCACGATTTGCACTGCGCGTCGTACATACACGACGAACATACGAATTGGAGTCGTCGTTTCGGTTTTTCGACGGGGGCAGGGGGACGGGGGACGGGGGACGGGATGGCGACCGCGTGTAATAGTACTGGCGAGCTGTCAGCGTTTCAAACATCACTATACGGTGCTGGGTGTGCATGCACGCACGCCCGTTCACATCAGCGCACGGCTTTGCTGTCTCACTTTCAGTCGAGGGGCCCAGCTGTCTCGCTCCCATAATGCAATATATGCCCCGACTGTCTGACTGATTCTATAAATGCCTCAACCTCCTACCCTTATTTTGTTCACCGCCCGTATCATAATTCCCTGTCCCTTGCTCTCGATGTTACAGTTTACAGGCTACCATTTTGATTGTCTCTGAATATGAGAAGGGCGATTTCTGAAGAGATTGGTGATGTTTAAAGAGTAAATAAGCAAGAGTGCTATGACTGGGATTTCATTAATGGAATATGTTACGGTTAGAAGATTTGATTAGCATTAGATATGAATATTAATGGGATCGTTCAGTTGTAAACGTTTTCATAACATGATGATTATTTTTTTAAATCATTGCCAGATTTGAAGACATGATACCATTTCTTAAAGACATAATAGTATTTTTATTATTTTTTTTGTATTTGTATATACCACAGTTATGACGAAGATTAAATTTTTTAAAGAATTTTTAAAATATAGTAAGTACAATTAAAATGTAATTTAAAACAAAAATCTAAACACTCATAAAAATAAAGCAGAAGTTATTTGTTTAAAAATTATCAAATTAATAAACTCGAAAGTATATATTAATAATATTATTAATAGTTCATTATTTATGAAAATTAAGTTTACAGCACGAGTCTTAGGTAAACATACTTTATTATGACTATCAAATTGGAAGAAGTTGTACTTTTTGATCTGGATGATATTTCAAAATAATTATGACATTTAAATATTACGCAAAGCTATTAGGTAATAATTTATAACCTCACTGGCATGAAAAATAAATAATATTAATTTTGAAAAAAAAAATAGTACTTATATAACGAATGTACTTAACAAGAGTAGAATCAAATACGTGTGATAATACGTAAATATTAAGAAAAATATCATAATAATAGATTAATATTATTTAAAGATTTGTGATAAAAAATGTTACTATCATATGTGATTGACTGTTCTACCAAACATATGAATGTCTTGCAAAATTTAAAAGATACTTATTTTATTATACAAATATAGAATCATATATATTATTAATTACAGTGTTGATTTATATAAATTCAGTTTCTTCAATTTAATTATATATTATTTACATAATCTGGACACTGAGAAAAATTTGTGTACGTGCGTAGAAAATACGATTTAATAATAATAAAAAATACGCACATTCTAACTGATTTTCCGGTAAAAGAAAAAACAAAACAAAAACAATATATTAATTTATGTTAATTACGACCAAAGCTAATCTCACGCTCTCTCGAAGATCTATTTTTTTTTTGGTGCGTCAGTCATCACTATTAGGAACCAAAGATAGACTAAGTCGGCCATTTTTGTACATTTTAATTATTAATAATTATGTTATCTTCTTCAAAAACAATAAATTGTTCATCCGTGAACCCGTGTCTATAAATCAACTACACACACAGCCTGCCACGATTTCAAAAACTCTATTAATAACGGACGTATCCGTTCGAGTTCGTTTTTTTTTTGTGTGTGTGTGTGTGTATGTTGTATTTTATTTTTCGTTTTGAGCTATTCGGTGGGCGGACGGAACCAATCAGGCGTTTGGCCTTTTGTATTCCGTGCGTTACGCTTTTAGGGCTATCCAAAAAACGAGCCCCGCTACACGTCTCCGTTCGCCAAGGTTCCCATTCGAGCGAAAAATGTCGTGTCCCTTCGGCCATAGTAACCCATAGCAACACACGGAGGAATGACTAATAACAGTGTCGGGATTTCTACAAGCGGACATTTGGAACTGTAATGAATCTATTATATTATGGAGATTGGATATGCCAGGGCCGCTCGCTCTAGTCCTGAGACGGGAGTTGTAAATGATGCTCATTTCACATGTCCCGAACTTATTAAGGTAATATTTTTGAGAGTTTCGCATGCAGACAAGATTCAGCCGCTAGTAATGCAGCGCGTATAATTTGTTATTTGTTATTGTGTTAAATCAATGTTGCTATCCACCATCAAGATATATGATTCTATCCCAAAGCTATTCAGATGAATTTCCGTTTTAATAAACTAACGTATTTTTTGACTTTATTTTTGAAAGCCATCATCAAATAATATTTTGTTCTAGGCTGATAATTTATGCAAATATATTCGCATTATTTAAAATTGCTAATGTAAAATTATGGTTTAATTTTGTGTAAAATAATTCGGCAATTCTCTATGTAAAATGTGTCAACACAAACATAATTTGTAAAATATACCAAAACATTCCTCCTCATAATTTTTAGGTAAAAATATTTTTTTTTTGTAAGAAACTTGAAATCTTCCCCATTCATTAAAAATTTTGCCAATTAAATATTTATATTTAAAAATTACAAATTACTAGTACAATTAATGAATCCAATATAAAATAAATATTTAAAATGCTAGTGTATAGATTTGCGAATAAAAGTTACATATTTTATTTTCTCATATTATAATTAGAGAATTAACGATAAGATCGCTGAACAAATGAAAGGATAATCTACAAAAAATGTAGCATGTTTTTGCTGTTAAAATATAGTAATAGCTGTCCACCAAATATAATTGTCTATCATTGATATCCCGGCAGCTATGAACGATACGAGATTTGTTAAATAAATCTTTTCGTATACGTTTACATGACCATCTTAAATATTACTTATAAAAACTCATTTATATCAAAACATATTTGCAATATAAATATAATTGTATCTTTTATAGTTTCCAAGATTACAAGGATAGCAGTTGAAATTAAAACCTATATTATGTCCACTGGATACTTGTCCGGGGGCCCCACGAGCATAGTGGCCCCAATTGACTTGCCATTATTAAAAATGTGTTTGACATTTAAATTAATTCCGTATAATATAAAGTCATTTATCTCGTGTTTTATTTCTGTGATTGGTTATCGTAAGGTCCCCAGTACATTGGTTTGTCCAGGGGTCCATAATGCTGTCAAGACAACTCTGTATTATGTTAATAATAATAATAATAATTAATTAACATGCATGTGAAACGATGTATATTAACAAAATGTATATTTAACAAAATGTATATTTAAAAAAATCTATATTTAAAACGTATCCATAACGTATCTATAAGTTCTAATAAAAATATATCAAAATTTAAAAAACTAACAATATTTAAAAAAATATATTTATTCCAAGAAAAAATTTAAAAATATAAACAAGACAGAATCCATTAGTATAATCAACCAATCGTATTAATAAGTAAAAAACAAAACAAAATTTGGATAGCACAAATACATAGATGATAACGCCGTATGATAAATCATTCTACATGTTCTCGAAACGCGAATGAGAAACGGATGCTGCTGCCAACATTACAGCTAACAAATTCCCCAAAGTCACCCGTAAAGATGACCCACGCTGACAATCCACTGTCTCGTATCTTGACCTTGGCATAAATCAATGTATGGCCGCGTTCCCAAACAAGCCCGGGCCAATATGCATTTTTCAGTGACAAAACCATTTAACGCAATATGATTTCTTTCGAGCGACGATTTTTCGTTAGGTACACGAACCGAAGACGTTCCCACTGATTGGATCACCTTCGTGACAGCGATCAACCGAGTGGCAGGCATTTTTAACGCGGTCGGGGGGCCCGAGAATATATGTTTTTAACTTTGCGAGCCAGCTTAACTATAATGTGTTAGCTGTGGTCTTTGGTTACAGTTTGAGCTGGTATAGATATTTTCGAAAAACGAAAACTATTTGTCAGGTGTCAAACGGAGGCGACCAAAAATGTTTTTGGGTTTTTTGTGTCTCTTTAGGGTTTTCATTTATGTGTTATTTTTTTTTTGGAAATCTATATAAGTTGGCTTAGCATTGACAGTGTAAAAATGACAAGCCTGATTTTACAAAAAATATGAAAGATTTTTTCTAGATGTCATTTTCTACTTTTATAATGTTAATTTTTTTTAAAATAATTATTTTAAAAATTAATATATAAAAGAGTTACATATTTTGTTCTTTTGTTTTCTTCTAAATAGAGAACCAAATTTTTACAAATTTTATATGATTATTCTAGAAGTACTTTTAATACTAAGTAGATATATATATTTAAAAACAACATATTTGACAACATTTTTGAAAAAAACGATTCACTAATTTTATAGCTAAAATAATTCTTATAACAAATGCTATCTGTATACAGACTTACGCTATCTGTATTCTAAAAACTATATAATAATTATTATACGAAATTTAGTATATAGGGTTATTTCAATATGCTCAGTAAAAGTAAAATATTGACAATAAGATACCACTTGCGGTTTAACCGAAAGTCGACTCAAACTTCCGTATTTTAAGTGAAATACCTCCTTTTTTATTTTATCATTGAATTTGGGAGTAAATTTTACAAACATATAATACAACAATAATATTTTACTTTAGTTCAACGGTTTTTGACGTATTTTAACTCTCAGAGTACGTATCTCAAGAATGCAATCAAATATTTGCAATTTGTAAACGGAGTCGTATTAAGGAAAGTTGTGCTACATTTTTATAAATAAATAAAT
Organism: Clivina fossor; assembly: GCA_963966155.1. Classification (NCBI taxonomy): domain Eukaryota; kingdom Metazoa; phylum Arthropoda; class Insecta; order Coleoptera; family Carabidae; genus Clivina; species Clivina fossor. The sequence goes on along the minus strand of OZ014564.1, from coordinate 6,612,309 downwards.
TAAAACTATTTAAAAATATGTCATTTAAAAATAGTTCAAAAAAACAATATATTTTTTTAATAGAAACTCCCATTTTTACTACTTTAATAAATTTTTCGTTAAAAAATAGTGTTAGTTTATGTGAAATGTCCTATGTTGAAAGTTAATAGATATTTAGTAATTTGGATAATAAAATATGGATAGCGTAAGCTCGTCGTGAGACGAGAAAATAAGTACTATATTTAAAAAAATCTTTTAATTAAAGAAGAATTTAATTTCCCCTAGCTTTTTTTTGTCCCTACAAAAATCAAGAACAAAACACCAATATTCCTTACAACGCAAAAGCGTTGCGCCATCATGAATATATATTACACAACGACGGACGCATCGCTCAACTCATAGCAAACAGCAGCAGTGCGAGAGCTTAGGACGCGGGCGCGGCGCGGTTGTCTTTACGAAGGATTCCTAATATCCGGAATGTTCCGGGTGGCCGGCGCGGCGCGGCGCGGCACGGTATCGTCGTCGCATTGTGCATGCTCCGGAGCGGTGGGGATTAGACCATTAATCAAGCCGGTCATTGTATCAAACTATCAAAGGCTCGAGACTCGACAAACGCTAAAGGTCCTCGCCAACAATGGTGTCCGCATGCTCCGCTGAGCACGTGAGCTGTACTCTGCTTTTGCCTCCTCCCCAATAACATCCCCCTACTGCTAATTCCAGTGGCGTACTCCAATTCATTTCTTTTCAATATCCTTTTTCCATTGATTTTTTCAGTAGCTATTTTGTTATTCATATAATACTGAATTTTCTATAAAACATTAAAGATATTTACAGAACCGTATTTTTATGTTATGCCTACATTCTGAATTAAGACAAAAATTAAAAGTGTACTATTTAAAGTAAATTAACTGAAATTTAAATTAAATTAAATAGGTTTTTAAAAATGTACATTAAACCAAATTACATTATTTTATTTTGTAGAATTTTATACATTTTTTAATTTCTAATTTCATTATTTTTACAATTCAAAAAATTGAAAACAAAATGTCAAGATATTTTATAATGACTTTATTGTTATAAATTATGATTGAAGTAATTTAGTAATTTATTGTAAAAAATTGCAAATTACTTGAAGCATTATGTTAGATTTGAATGTAAATAAAGTCTTTATGCTAATTAATTAATTTTGAAATTATGATGCAAATAGATTGGACATAAATTAAAAAATAATTTGCATTTATAAAGAGAAATATTTTTGCATATTATTATTTAAATAGCCATTAAGAAATCTCTCATAGAATTAAAAAAATATTAAACCGCCTGTTTTTTTCTATTTTGCATGTAACTGTATTAGAAATTTAAAACTGTTTATCAAAAATATTTGTAACCAAATTGAAATTCAATATTTACATCAAAACACAAAATTCATTATTTATAAATTCGTGGACGATTATTTAAAGTAAGCTTAAAATATGAAACTCAAACATTCGAAACTGAAAAGTTCTGGCAAGTGCGCGCGGCAAAGACGCAATATCATCCCAAGAAAAACATATTTATTCAGGCTAGCCGTCATCAATCATATTCGGAGCTGAGTCCCCCTTAAAGTAAACATGCTTTCTCATATTTCCACCGCGTGGCGTCGCCACCATCGCGCATCATCCAACCGAGAAAGATCGCACCGGAAGTGAAGGGCGCAAACTGAAACTTTTTCGCGCTCAGCAGGACGGCCCACGTTAAGGGCAGGACGTGGAACGTGAGATATTCACCCTCTGTCGTGGAGGGGGAGGGGGTGGGTGCATTTCATTCAATTCAATTCAATTCGGAGCGATTCGCGCTTGACGGAGCGCAATCAATGTAAAAAGAAAAGATTCTTTGCTAATTACAAGTCGGGTTGCATGTCAAATAAATTACAACGCGCTCAGATAAGAAATTGTAAATTGCGTCCGGGCAGGGGGATTTCTTTTTTGCTGCAATGTCTTTTAGCGCCTGATGGAAGACGCTTTGTTCTTTTGATGGCATATTGTGTGTAATTATAATAGCTTTTATTAATCTAGTAAGATTGTGCCGCTAAATATGCTAGATAACAATGATAAGAGTAACAACTTTGTCGCATACCAAAAATAATTGAAATATTCTCGGATAAATTAACTACGCAGATAAATGTGTTTATTTTTAAAGTTATGTAGACAACTTTAATTTATAATTTAAAATAGTGACAATTCGTTTTATAGTTATTAATATTTTATGTAATACGTAAGTATAAATAGTATTTATTGATGTTAAACAATTGAAATTTTATATTTAACTTACAATTTTGTAAATTTTCTTTTAAAACAGTTCATGTAGCAGAAATAACTCACCTGAAACAAAAAAAAAAAGATTTTAATTAATATTTATTTCCTGTTAAAATTTATTTAAATAAGTTTAAACTTTAATATTTTTCCGTAATTTAAGATACGAAATCATCTCAATTTAAAACTAACAAATTTAAAACGATAAAAACTTTTAAAAGATTGGAATCAATAATGTTAATCATAAAACAAAATCTTCGTTCATTTTCATTATTTGATTTGCATTTTAACGTCAAATTAAAAATTCATTTATCACATATCTTATGATCGCTAATTCCCTAAGTGTTTTACATTTATAGAAACTAGTAATTGAAAAATTTAATCTGCTAAATGCAGTAAAAAAATCAATTTATCAACTTTAAACACCCACAACCAGCTGGCGAAACAAAGCGAAAAAAATCATTCCTTTTATTCAGACACGCTAACACTATGATAGGGGACCGCTACGCCACACTGCGCCGTATCATTGGCAAAAGACGAAAGACGCAAATTGAATTAAACGTTAGAAATAAATAAATCTCTGTCGCTCATCGTCGTGCACCGAAAACAAGAAATGGCGCACACCACCACCACGATGATCATGGCGTATACCAGAGAGGGGATGGTGGTCCTGGAACAAAAGCCGAACAACGTTCCGAAGGGCTGCATTAATTCCGCATACATGAGTTTTAATTGAAATCTCTCAGTCAGCACGGCCGTCGCATCTCCCGCCCCCGCGCCAATTCTGACGTATTTCATTGGATGTGTCATCCGCAGAGCACATATATCAAATGCTCGGGTAAAAATTGCCCAGTCTACGGGAAGGTGGCTCAAACCAAGCACAAATATCGCTGCGTTTGATGTTTCCGTTTCCGTGTGCGATGAAAAAAAAAAACGGCCGCCCGCCGGGTGGCGTAAATCGATAACCGCCCATTGGTTGATGGGAGAGAGCCCGGTGACCCTCTGGATGAAAGTGTCATTTGGGAAAAGTTGGTGCGACTGAAGCTTGATGCGCAATTAAAAACGCGTTTTTTTATATATTTTTTTTTTGATTTTTTTTAATGCTGATTGGCAAAATTTCTATTTCCACTACGTTTCGGTTTAATTAAAATCAGCACGTATGCGATAAATTGATTTTACTTCAGTGCTTTGGGATGATCTCGCATCTCTTTTGGAAAGATATTAAAACGTTGATATCTGACTGGAAAATTTTGCATGAATTATATCTTCGTACATTTTAAATGTTTCAGATGAAAATTGTTATTGAATGTTTAATAAACTTACATTAAAACTTATGTTTGTTTTATTAATAATATACCAACAGTTTCCTAACTATATTTAATTTTTTTTTACATATCTTTATTTTAAATTAAAACAAATAAATAACTACATAATTTCCATAATTTCAGCAAATTTTCTTTGGCAATTACGAGTAAATTCTAATTAGCCTTTAAATTTTTTAAATGTTTTTATATATAATTTTTGCTTTGTAACACAAAATGTAATATAAGAAAATGTACGAATTCCAAGCATAAATTACGTAAAATGAAAAAAAATTAAATATTTGATGACAATACATAAATTATATATGACACAGACATGTTTCAAAAATCATATTTATTCTAAACATATTAATTTCTAAATTAAATTTTAGTTCGATAAATCTTAAAAATAAATAGTTACATCTAGAAAATATGTAAAACTAGAATTAATTAATAAACAGACTAACTGAGTTATTATCAATATAATAAAAACTGTCACATAAAATTTATCAAACAACAAATTAACAGCAATAAAATCGAGATGACTATCCCTCGAGGCTCGAAATCTATTAAGCAATACAAAACGGCATCTGTGACTGATTTCACTGCTATTACCGTTGACAAGTAGAAAACTAGTGTAACGTTAATTGTGTCGTATCAATCAAACCACAAATCGCGATACACTTCTTTAAATAACAAACCGCCTGGCCAACATTTGCAACATTTGCATCCGAGTTACTAGCACGCAATTCCAGATCTAGGCTCGAGTGTTCTTATTCGCAAAACTAACATCTGGCGCGGATTGCAACAACGTACCTAGTTGGCTACCAAGAAGAGGACGCTCTTTAATGAGCGACAAAAAAGACAACCAGATTTCAATTAGAGATTACAACACCCGATAAGGATGGAAACCTGTTCTTAAAAACATAGCCGGCGCAACTGCTACGTTACATATGTATAGTGTTGCCTGTGTTTGTATGCGTAAAAACGGAAATTATACTCACATTGTATAAATACAATGACAGATGCAAAAGGAATTTAACATTTCAGCACATTCTTTGTTCTGTTTTGACTAATAGTAAAAGAATTAAAATATTTTAATTATTTTTCATTAAAAAAAAGATATTTCTCAACTGAGAATTTCTCTATAAATATATACAAAAGTAGGTATATGAAACTATTAAAAATAATGCCAAATTTTTAACACAACAATATATTATTTATTTTAAATATTTCTAAATTATTTAACTACAAAAATATAAAATGGACAATCTGGAAACCGTTTTTTATGACAAATATTAGTTCTTATAGTATTATTAAAATGAAACAAAATTAGAAGCATATGGGTAAACCCACATATATAGACCCAGAGGCGTAGCAACCGGGGGTGCAAGGAGTGCGGTGCACACGGGCCCATGAGCGAGAGGGGCCCACGAGCCAAAGTGCCCAATAGGGCCTTATTTTCATTAATACTTACCATTGTTTTTGTTTATTTTAATTTTTTTGTAATAAATAAAAAACAAAGAAGAGGAATAAAATACCATTCATAGGATTAAATATATTTATTATATAAATTAGTTTATTAAAGTAAGTTAAATACATTTTCATAGATTCTTTTAAGTTTACAAACACAAAAACATACAGTACAAATCAAATTTAAAGTTTATGTTTACAAACATAGTTCATTAACTTTAACTAAACTTAACTTTTCTCGCTTTCATTGAAGCAAAGATGCGAATTATTTCATTTAAATTTAATTTACGTGCTCTTTCATTTTCAATGCTCAAAATCGCCAAATTTGATAAACGATTCTACCCCATAAAGTTTTTTAAATATGTTTTAATAAGTTTTAATTTTGAAAATGATCTTTCAGCGCTAGAAGTTGATACGGGGAATGTTAAAAACAAAATAAGAGCGGTACAAAGTTCCGGAAATGCCGAACTAAGAATAGAATAATCTGTAAATATTAATTCTCTTAATTCAAATACCGAATTAATATTTTCTAACTGTTTTTTAAAGGCTTTTCTAAAAGATAATATCTGTGCCTTAAAATCAGCGGTTAAATCGTCAGTATATTTGTCTAGTAAAGGTTGGCATAAATCAATTATTTCATCATCAGATAATTGTTTTAAATTTTCTGGGAAAATTATTCCAAATAATTTATTTATTTCCTTAAAACTTGAAAATCTATCTTTTAATTGTGCAATTATAATATTTAACGTAGCGTTAAAAACGTTTACCCTAAAATTATCTTCTGAACTGTTAAATCAAAAATCTTCACATCTTTCTTGTTTATGGTTAAGCCAACTTTATTAGGTACATACATATATATTTCTTGGCAAGTTGTTTTTTTAGGAATTTTACTTTAATTTATTAATTTTAAAAATATAAATTGCATTTAAAAAAAAGTAATTTTAATTAATTTTGATTATCATAAAAATAAATCAACTTTTATTTGAAAATTTTTTTCGAATAAGGCACAAACTGACAAAATAAAAATGACATTTAGTATTTAAAATGAGCCAAAAGAACATTAAAATTTTAAACAATACAAGGAGTAAAGAGGGGCCCCTTAATCCCAGTGGCACACCGGCCCACAAAGGTCTTGCTACGCCCCTGTATAGACCACTTTGACGTCATCAGTTGGTAATTATGTAACTTTTGTGAGAACTAGAAGAATATTTTGTATAAATATGATTTTGGATAAATAAAATTTCATTGAAATCAGATAAATAATGTAGCCATAATAAATGTTTAAAAACTTTTGCAATTTTTTATCGAAAAATTGGCAACACTGTTTTTTATTAACATTACATAATTTATGTAGGTACTGGGACAATCATTTGTAAAAATTTCGTTAAAATCGGATAAATAATGTAACCATAATAAATTTGGAAAAACTTTAGTAATTTTTCTCGGAAACACTGTATTTAACTAGAATAATATAATTTATATGGGCACTAGAAGAATTTTTTGGCGGACACTGCATGTGTTACGGTCAATGTGATTAATAGGTAATTATTAATGATTCCCGAGAAATATATTAAATCAGAAAAATCTTGTACAGTGAGATACATTTTTGTTTAACAATTTACTTTGAAAATCTTAATGTTAAGTAACATGTTACATTATATTACATTACTAATTATAAACTAATTCTGTTTTTCATTTCACTTTTTTTTGTAAATTGTATTAAACTATTGAATTATTTCAAAAACAAATAAAAAATCTACATAAATTGAGTAATAAAAAAATTTTTTTTTTAAATATAGTAATTATTAAAACACTATCAAAATTGAAGAAGTATAAAGTTTTCGAAAAATGTCAATTTGCCTCTACTATATCTATTTAACTATAATTTATTTTTTTAAAAATCCATAAATAATTTTTACATAAACTTAATGCTATTTATAGATATAAATTATTTATTCTGAGTACTTATACAAAATACGCGGAAACATACAAATAGCAATAATTTTTAAATAAATTTAAAAAAATAATCCGTATGATGTGGTAATACCTCATTAACACAAAAATATTTTTAATAATTTAAATAATATATGCGTAATGTTATTAATTACTCTAAGAAATATAAATCTTTTAATACGATATGTGATATACAAGAGAATGCAATTTTATATTTTAAACGGTTTATTTTTATTTTTAATCGTCAGTATAGAGAAAATAATTGCACGCAATGTAAATTATAAATGTAACATGTTTTTCTTGCATTCTTCGCATTTTGAAAGTCTTAGATTGTATAAAAGTCAAATTTTTCAAATCGCTTTGCAGAAGCATGTTTCCTTAATGGTCGTATTATATATTAGTAGTGTTTTTTGCAAGTTTCTCACAATTAAAACCATGTTTTATCATTAAGTTTTTTTAATTGTAAATAATAATTTTAAATTAATGTGACTTTTTCATTAACCATTCTAATAAATATAAAAAATATTATTAATAATTTTAGTAACAGTAATCTTCAAGCTTTTACGCCCGGTATCCATTGAATTTATAGAATTTTTTGTTAAAATAAAACGGCTTTAGGTTTAAGTTCCGTATTAATATTTATTAAAAAATCGACGTTTTTAAGAACTCAACGTCCGTCTTCATCAGGAAAACTGTAAATGTTATTTATATCAGTTATTTACTATATACATAATCTGTGTGTCTTAGTAAATAAAAATTTAATTAATTTACTTATCATTATTCTATAAGTACGAAATATATTACAATAGTGTATCAGTAAAACATAACATCCAAACAATAAACTGACAGTTGACGTACTGTTGCAAACTAAGAGGAATCCACAAGTATTCATTGTGGAATTTCCATTTCATCCATTTGACTGGCGTATAGTACGCATGCGCCTTGCACGTACATGCATACATAGTACAGCGCACGTGTGTGTATTTGTATGTAACAGTGTATGATCCGTATGTTAGTATGTAATTACACAACGCGTGCATTGCATTGCATTCTCAACGTGTTACCCATAGGTTGTACGTATACCAACTCCTGACTATATATGCATATATAGACTACCCAGTTCTCCGGGTAGTTATGCATAAACGACGCGACGCAGTCATCTACTTTACGTATTAACTAGACAAAGATAACGAGAGATATTCAAATTAAACTAGGATAGAACAGTAGAGGACCTTGTTGAATGTTACAACATATATGTGAAGGGTAAATACATTTCGTATTAAGTCAACGATAAAAATTTAGTACATTTCTGTATTTAGAGTCAAGTTCTTTATGTTTAAAGTTTTCTATAAAATAGTTTATATACGTTCAAGTATAATTAATACTAGTATTTTACATTGTTCTAAAAGCTTTATAGTACTATTGAATCTTTTATATTTTTTAAGGAATAGAAAATTTTATATATCTACCAAAAGATTATTTTTACTTTAAATCCGAAATTTTTACTTTTAAATCAAAAGTAAACGTATTTTTGAACTGAAACATTAAAATAAAACGAGTTTAGATTGTAGTTTTGTATTAATATTTATTAATAATCGATGTTTCGACGTACTAAACGTACATCTTCATCAGAAAAAATAATACTATAAATGTCTTTTTGTAATAATGATAAAATTAAAGATGCAATGTACACAGTTCACTAATTACACGAAAACATTTCGAACCATAAATAAATAAATATTAGCAAAAAATCAATGTATTTATTATAAATTAATAAAACATTAACATATTTTATTTTAATGTTATTATTAATTATTAACATTTCCAACATGTAACCACTTTTTGTTTAATATAAATAATTTTTATAAGTATAGGAATACCTATATTTTTACTGAAATCTACTGATAAATTTCAAAATTAGTTATAATTTTGGCCAAAAGAATCTGAAACCGTTGTTTTTAAAACGTACACATATTTAAGAAAATATAGTATAATAAAAATAAATGTTTAGGGCTGATTGCATAAAAACGTGGCTAACCATATAATTAAGTTTTCAACTAACCAAACGATCAGGTGTTAATAATTTATTATGCAAATGGTAGAAAGTATCAAATGTGTTAAAATATATTATCATTGTTATTATATTTAAGTATTAACACAAAAAAATCTAAATTATTTTAATGAGTCAATTTATAAGTCTCTAGTGTATTTGTTCCCAAAATTACCTAAAACATTCCCAAAACCAAAATAATTTGTTCGCAATTCAAAAACCTCGTAAATCGCAAATATGGGGTCCAATACGCATCATAAATATTTGAAACATCATTTTACCTTGAATAATCAACCTATCCCTGCACCACCTGTTTGTAAATCAAGCCGCAAGAGGCGCTGTGCGTTTGATAACAAGTCTCCAACGACTATTATGAATGACCTAGCTCATTAATAAATATAGCCTGATTAAGACTTCACCCGTTCTGAGCCCCGAGACGGGGAGGGAATTGGATCTCGTTCCCAGAGGCAGGCGTGAAAAATTTCGACAGAACAACCACTACTGCAAACGGCCGTTGTGGTTTCAGAAACAAGAGAGTGTGTTCTGCCTCCGAAATGATTTCGGGTGACATCGGATGAAGCAATCTCGAAAGCGATTTAGAATTGTTGTGTTGAATCGTATTTCCATACTTGTTTGTATTCAAATTATATTCAAATCGCTCGTACATATATACATACAAACGAGGACTGAATGTACTTGGATTTGATACCGCAGTCTGTTAGATATAGCAGCACTGAGCTACTGAATCGAAATTCAGACAGTTGATGTTGAATTTTATTATAAAGTAGCGTTGCTACAAATACTATTTCTTCTTTGTGCACTGATTTAAAAATAATTCTTTCAGTTATTAAAATAGTAAAAAAATATACAATTATATTTTATAAATGTTAGTGCAATAAAACTTGTAATTTAAAGATTTGATGATTAATTTTTAAATAAATCTTGCTAAAGTAAATACACATTTATTAGCTTATAAAATACAGAATAAATTTTAGATTGTACAATCGTAATAAATAAAAAGTTAAACCAGAAAATGCAGGCATATACGTCTTTTTGGAGATAAATCATTGTTGGATAAAAAAATATGGTTGCAAGGCAATTAACGTAAGTAATATTTAAAACAACGCTAATATACAACAGTTGTTTCAATACTATAATTTTTTTAACTCATCTAACTTTATCTACAGAACAGTTTTTTTTTTGATATAGTTTTATATTTTTTTCAACAATTTAGTAGAAAATATAAGTATAGTGTGTAGAGACATAAACTCACAGAAATAAACAGTAATAAAAAGTCTCTATTATGGTTTAAAGAGAATTTGTAGCTAAAATATTTTGTAGACACTATAATAATTATTTAAAAACATTTTCACATAATTCTAAGTTTTATTGAATTCTAAATTTATGAATTTATATTTTCTGGACACACTTTATAAAAATTTATCAAATGACCGTTTAATATGTTAAATATTTTGCAGTATAATTAAATATAGATTATAACTTCTTACGATTCGAATTGACCAAGTCTAATTAAAAACAAATAATAATTTTGTTGAAAAATACATTATATGATAAAACACAAGCATTTACTTTGTTGTATTTGATTTATTTGTAAGTTAATTTATCATCTAAAGATTTTTTTATAGAAGTAAAATATGAAATAAGTATCTGTATAAATTTCAAAATATACCAAAACAATTTATAAAAAAAAAAATAAGGAAAAGTATTTTGTATACTTTCACATTCTGTTAACAATAATTACTTATTTAATTTTTGGCAGACCTTCAAGATTCGAAAACTTTAATTAGCAAGTTGTAAAAGAATATTCCATTTGCATTTAATTATATAGAATGTACTTAATTACTTAACTTAATATTATAGTAATAAATATTGGTAGAACATAATTTTACCAATTAATTTATTAAATATATATTTTTTTAAATTATAGCCTTTACATTTTATAATTTAATTACCATACAATTTTTATTTCTCACCTTACTGTAGAATTAGTCTAATTATGCCAAAATATATGTACATTCAAGTTTATTTACAAATAAACATTACTAATCAAATAATTGACTAATATAGTAATAGACCTTGAACAAATAAATGTTCGTATTGTCATTGTGAAATTTAATATAATAATACTCAAGAATATTGAGATTTTATATTTTTCCCAAAATTCAATGACTGAGTATCTTGTGAAATTTTGGGAAAAATATAAAATCTCAATATTCTTGAGTATTATTAATTGACTAATATAATTTGTTCCAGATATTCTGATAAATTTTTATTTTAGAATAAATTTCAAAAGGCCTAATTAAAGTTTAATAAAATATGACTTCACACACTATTTTATAATATAATTTTAAAGCTATTAGAGCTAACTCTATATGAAAAAAAAATTATTATTGAATTTATAAAAATTTGTTGACCACTAATAATAATATTCATTAACTTAATTTATACCACAATTCAAATTAGATATATGAATTAGAAAAATCATTATTTCAAATAAAAGAAAAAAAAAACAAAATCAATAAATCAATTGCGTTCAAAGAATTTTAAATCTGGCACATGTTTACAAATAATCCATGAACAAGCGTAATAAAATAATTCATTCTCGAATGTAAACACACGTTTCTAAAAGCTACCAAAGCTCATGGCTACAAGCTCGGCAATGAAACTTGCTGGCTGTACGGTAGGTCGTGCATCTTTTACGACGCCATCAATTTCTAGACGGTCGTAAAATCCTTGTTGCTGAAAGTGCCGCCTCGTTATGACCCGTTAAAATATCGTTCGTCGAGCTGATTCGAATTGACTTACAAAACTGTTATGCGGCTATTTCAAACCCGCCCCCGTAACACATCGTATAAAATAGCGATATCGCTAAAGATGCGATCCTTTATCCGTTAGTGAAGCAAATGACGCTTGCTATTGGCTATCAATGAAACGGGTAAAATGGCCGGTTTATGACTTTTAAGGAAAGGATAAGTAATTTGGTGTAAGCTATTATATACCTGTGTTAAGTTTTGAAGTATACTCGTAAATAAATTTTTGTGCAAAATAAAAGCTTATTCAATCGGTTACTACTATATAATATTTACCGTTAAATAATCGATCAAAATAAAAAATTAGGTAATACAAATTAGGAAACCCCAAAAACTAGATTTCATTAATAATCTTTAAAAACTAAACTTTAAACAATAAAATCCGCCCTCATCAGCGTCTTGTTCCTGTACAGTAACATTGACGTAGTGTGACACAAATCTGAATAGCTAATAATAATAATAAATAGATATATCCAAATTCATTTAGTAAATAATTTAAAAAATTGGGACAAAGCTTACATGTTAATCAGTGTTGTGACTGATCTAGATCAATTCATTAATATCACAGATCTATATAAAAATCTTTGATCTGCTTTGATTTTAGAGCATATACAAATAATCTAATGATCTTAACCCTTCGTACACACACTTATATTTTTATAACTTGTAACACACACAGGGGTGTGTAATACCCCACAAAAAATCGTGCCTCATAATATCAGAAATAAGATAAAATTTCAGAATAACCATATCATTTTGTTTAGTAGACTCGTTTTCATCTATATCTAATAAAATAAATAAATATTCATGAAGTTCAAAAGGTTTTATTTATATTATTTTAACTTTCCGTTCCAACACTTATTTTTTTATAACTCGTAACACACACAGGGGTATGAGATACCCCACACAAACATTTGCTCCACACAATATCAGAAATAAGATAAAATTTCAGAATAACCATATGTTTTTGTTTAGTAGACTCGTTTTCAACAAGTGCAATCAATATTTAATAAAATAAATAAATATAGATGAAGTTATTCTTAAAAAACACTAGAATAAAATATACAACGCAAAGGACACACTGGGGTGTAATATACCCCAGTGTGTTTTGTCAGGCTCGTAAGTTGGATACCATGTATGCACTGAGCTCGAAAAAACGGCTGTAAGTAGTAAGGACTATTAACTTTATTTACACCTCTGTGCCATACATTTTTGTCGAAAGATAAAGAAGAAACAGTAGAAAACATTTTTGTTGGGGTATGCCACACCCCAGTGTGTGTACGAAGGGTTAAAAAAAATTATATTAAGCTACTAAGTCCTAGACATTGTATTTCAAGTGATAATAAATTTGAAAATTGTTTATAAAAAAAATAATAAAATTTTTTTAGACTAAAACGAATAAAATCTGAAAGTAATTTCAAATTTTATTGGAAGAAATTTTTCATTGACAAACACTATTACAAGTTTAATGATTATCTTAGTGATAAGTTCTAATTTTCAATTGTAATATAAATTCTACATTTTTTACAATAATTTATGTATTCTTTTTAATTGATTGAATAATTTTTTAATGGAAATAATAATATTATTATTATAAAATAAAATATATTATTAAATACTCCTAATACTTTATTATTTTTTTTTTACAAATTCTGTAAGATTATAAATAATAATAGCAAAATAAAATATATTGCAGTAATGGTTGCTAATTTAGTAGTTTACATAAAATAATTTTGTACAATTTATAAATCTAAGAACTTACATATAAAATTACGAAATAAATGTAATGGAATTCAGTTGTAGCCAGTTACACGAATGCCATTTAAATATATGTATGTATTTAAAATTTAAATACTTTAACATGGTTATCAAACTTTTGTGGGGTTCGTTACACTGCGAAACTGTACTGGTGCAATCAATCATTAGCTACGAAATTTATTCATATATATATTATCATCAAAAATATACCTATTTGTACTTTCGTTCGAATTCAATACTTTGAATACCTTTCTTGTTAGTTTATAACAAAAGTATCGCAAAATTGTGGTTTAAAAAAATAAAGAAGTATCAGTACAATAGTACAAATTTGTTTCCTATTATAACAAAAATCAATACAAGTAGGTATATTTTATTGTGTAAAAAATTTATATCCATAAACGTACACAGGTATCCTAGTGGTATCTATAATATTTTTCTTAGTATAGTTAAAGGTAGATCTTTTTATGTACATTATTTATTGACGTACTAGTGACCCAGCTTTGTGGTTTAGTATATAAATCAAAAAGAAAATTGCTGACGTTCAATCCCGTATTATATAAAATATGGCTGCAGTTTTTTTTATTATTTCTTTTCAAACTGCAATGCAACTCACTTTCTTATCTACGAAGTATTTCCAATTTAAAGTTGGATTAAAGTCTATTTTGAAAGTATTTTTATGCCAAAGCAATTTTGGTAAACAATCTAAGATTTAAAGTAATATTCTTTTTAAGTTGATGTAAATTTTTTATATTTGATTCTCATTTATTTTGATATTTGTGAAAAAGACATAAAAATAACTGGTTGCGTAAACGTCCAATAAGAAAAAAGATTAATATATGATTTGAATTAGAAATTATGTACAGTGGAATATATTATCTCTTCCGATTAATATTACAGAGTAGCTACAAAACTTCTCCAACGGATTCGATTCAAAGGCATAGATATTTACATCTCAAAATAGTAAAGTGGTAGATTAAGCTAGAAGTCGAATCAGATATCAATTTTTACTAAAAAAATACAGTATTATATATGCAACTACACTGTAAAAACATATTCTATGAATATATTTATTCAGATAATTTTTAATATTACGTCAATTATCATAGTATAAATTACAAAACGCTGCTATATTACTGTTAATAATTATGTAAAATTACATAAATTTATATTACATTAACATAGTAAAAAATCTTTCAGAATTCATTATATTAAAATAAAACTGCTTTAGGTTAATATTTATTTATAATCGACTTTTCGACAAAACTCAACGTCCATCTTCATCAGGATAAATGATATAAATGATATTACAGTAAATAACAGAACATAGAAACAAGTTACTAGGTAACAAATAAGTAACTAGATCATACAATTTATAAAATTTTAATTAATATAAGCTAAAGTTTATGTAACTTAGTGCCTTCACAGTGATTGACGTTATCTTTTTCTTTTTCTGATTAAATTTGAATGTCAAATATATAAACTATCATTTAAAATAAAACAAATTACCATTCCATTACTCGTATAAATAAATTTTGTCAGTTTATGCCAAAGAAATCAAAAACTTACAATCAAGTATACAAATTTTGAAGTTGTATAAAAGTATTCTTTAGAAAGGTTTGAAAAATATGAAATTAATTATTAAATTTAAATTTCAAAATGGAGAAATTTTTCATGATATTAAATTCTACTTATTAAAGTCTATATGTTGATAAATATCTATTGCATTTAAATTTAATTTAACTTTAATACGAAACGCATAAATAATGGTAGGCAAATTTTTTAAATATTTCCCGTTTTAGGTAATTATTTTCGTTTCAGAAAAAAAAAAACCAACCTCTCTGTAAAAATGCACGCCTACTCGTGAATATTTTTAAATATCATTCAACCCTTTTAAAGACATATATCACCGCTAATGTAACCCAAAATATTTTACTGCCAAACCTACAGATCTACGAATCTACGCACATGTGCGTAGCCACCACCAATTCAGTTCAACAGAACTCCGAACAATCTGTATACATATAAAAATACATTCAGTTGCCCAACACGGCGTGTAGAGGCACAGTAATATGCAAATATTCCTACCAAATAACAAAACACAAACACGCGATTCGTTTATAATTACAGGTGATCGTAAATTTACGTATCGTACGGTAGCGTGGCATAACGCGGCACTGCGCAAGCGCAATGCTTTGTCAGCTGTTCGGCGAGCCGTTAGGAACTTGGAACTTGAATACTGAACTTGGTTGGATGGCGTTGCTTGTGTGACCTACTGTAAATGTAGTTTTCTTTTGCCATGCTGTGTTTCTCTAGTGGGAATTTATTTTTTTTATTTTTTTAGTTTCTTTAACTAATTTGTTAATTAATGTATTACATTATTGTTTATTTCTTCTCTATATGTTTAGTTAGTGTCATGTAGTTTTTATTAATTTCGTGTTTGCAGCAATGTAGCCATTAATATAGTATTGACAAAAAGATAAATTGACTAGTTTTTTTAAAAGAATTCTAATTAAGTAAGTTGAATTCCTTGTCCTCATTTTCAAGTTTGATTTTTTTTTTTAGATTTGTTTATATTTTTTATATCTAGGTATTTTTTTAAAATATATAATTCACGTAAAATATTTTTCGTTCATAAAATTAATTATTAAAAAAAATATATGTTTTTATTGGATGGTTTGAAATAAAAAATGAAAAAGAGCAAAATTTTAAACGACAAAATTCAGAATACTAAAACAAATACCTAAATAATTTTTTATGAAATTTGTCAATAGTCAATAGTACACATTTTTTAAAATTTTGTAGATAGTAATTCTGCTATTCTGGTCATTACATTTAAATTTAAAGATCCTCAGCTTAAATATGGCTTTAACACTTGGCGATATAAATAAATTTAAATAAAGCAATTTTAAACATGCATTCCGTTTAAATTTAAAGATTTAAGCTAAATTTAATGACCAAAATAGCGTCATATTTTTTTTTGTTTTTAATAATATTATTATTATTTTTTTAATAAAAACCTGAATCCTGAAGAATTAAAATAGTTTTAGTGGTTTCTAAAATACAAAATTATATTGATTGATGGTAGAAATAGTGACTCATCTATATTTTTATTTATATCAAATTAAAATTTAAAAAATCACATTTAATTTAAAAAATATTTAGAAAATGGTAATTTACATTAAAATATAATAATGCATTGTCAGTATTTTCGTAAAGTGCATTTATTTTATCTACGCTTTCTTTTGCATTTTCTCGTTACATCGCTGGCATTGGAACGACACTTTCCGAGCGAACATCTTTGGCACGTAATTTATGTCTTCTGGTATTGTATTTCCGTTTGTCACCGCTATGCAATTGCAACCAATATAAAATGCATTATAGCCTCGATTCTGCATTACGTTTTAGCGTTAACAGCGAGTCAGTGGCATCAGCCAAATAGATCGGCTGCCGTACACCGCGTCGCCGCTACCGTTTGCCGCTGTCGACGTAGACCCGGTGTCGCATCACAGACGCTCATAAATTAAGCGTAATTTACGACTCCGAACCGGATAAAAACACTCGGAAACTTAAGAATCTGACAATTGGGGGAGTGATTGAGATGGCGAGAACCACCGCGCGCCGCGCTCTGCCGTTGCCGCAGCGCCAGAAATAAATCTTGCCGCGCGTCGAAAACGGGCCGTCGAGCGGCAAACACGAAACGGAATTACTGGACCGCGCCGTCGTCCAAAGGAAATGGATATTTTTGTTTATCCAATCACCGAGCGCAGTTCACACCCCTTACCATTCTTTTAACTAGCTGTGTGTCTTCTTTCTTTCTTAAAATATCACTGACTGTGAATCTGTTCAACAACAGAATTCGAATACTTATGAAATTTACTGTTTATAATATTTCTAAGTAAATATTATTAATCTGGTATTATTTACATAAGTAAAACATTAATATACATATAAAAAAATAAATTATTTACGATTCAATTTTATTTCCGTTCAAAATTTAACAATAAAATAATTATTTATTTATAGCAAAGCATATTTATACTAAAAGAGAATATTTTTAACTCTTACATGAATTTGTTAATTAAACATTTTCTCTTAATTTATTTATATTTTAAAATGATATATAATATAGTATTTTTATAGTTTAAATATTTAATTACAAAAAAATTGTTATGACAAAAATTACGTTACCTAAATTTTTTATTTATGAAATGCATGAATAATTTTAATTAAAATTCAAACAATTTGTTCGTAAAATCACTGAATCATTGCCACAATCCTATTTTTGGTGGTCTATTTTGTAACAAATTCTCGTAAACAATTTGAAGGTTATATTCATTGAAATAACGCAACGTTCACACAAAAAAAAAATTATCGAAGCTTATTTCTGCGTGTACATTTATTTTATGTTCTACTTTTCGAAACCTATAATTTAATAATAATCCAATCGGCCATATTTAGTCGTGCTCTAGGCGCAAATATGCCACACTTTTATTAGAAATAGAATGTACATACTTAATATTGAAATTATGTTTATAGTAAGAGAGATTTAATAAGCTCAAAATTATTGTAATTACATATGAAATTATACTAATTTATTAAAATTCAGCTCAGCTTTCATTAATAAGTGATTATACAACATATAAATCGTTTAATTTTCTTTAATGTGTAATAAACTACTTGTATGTGCATATCTTAAAAGAAAAATTATACTGAATATTTAGAGCAAATTAGATGTTGTACATACATAAATACTTTGTTTTGCTTTAATATATTTTTATATAATTTATCAGTTAAAATATTTTGTTAAAAATTTGAATTGTAATTGAAAGATCATGAAGTTTTGCATGTTTTGTCATTGTAAAAGTCATAGAATTTAAACTTATTTGTTTTAAAAAAATTATGCTGTATCGTATATAATCGTATTTCTATTGTACAAAAATTCGCAGGCACTGATTAAATAAAATTTGGCTTCGTTTATTAAAAATTTACAAATTTTACAATCTATTTACTAACTTTGTTACCTACTAACATGTTTCTATGTTCTGTTTATTTACTGTTATAGCATTTGTGTAGTTTTTCCTGATGATGATGTATATTTTAAAACCGTTTTATTTTAATATAATGAGTTCTGAAAGATTTTTTACTGTAATAATTTGACAACTAATTAGTAAAACAAAATTTAACTTAAAATATCGAGTAAAATAATAATAAAAAAAATTTAAACGTCACTTTTAGTTCAGCAATGCAATAAAACTCCAACAAAACTAATGTTAGTTTATACTGCTTTACTTACTACTTATTTTAATACTTTAATAGCAAATGTAAATAGCAAACATGTCAAGTATAAAATCCCATCACAACGTGAGCGAGATCGCGACACATAAATAAAATAAATTACAACTAAGAAATGCATACGGTAAGCCAAAAACTTAAGTCAGTCACTCAAATTAATATATATATATATATATATATATATATATATATATATATATATATATATATATATATATATATATATATATCCCGCAAATATTACACGATATGTATGTAGACATTTCCATAGTCCGAAGAGTTGGAACGTGACCGTGTTGGCCAGTGTTGCCAAATGCATCATAATGCCGCATGCTCTGTGAAGCATTCTGACCAATGAGCTTTCCGTATACGCACTCAACCGATTCGAATCTGACACTCTGTACAGCTGTCAGACTTTCGTCAAATGTGCGCTACGCACCGCGCTTACCCCCCTCTTGGGAGTTTAGTTGGTGCTGTATGATGTACCAGAATTAGAGATGTCAGCCGACTAGACTAAAAGGGGGACTGGCTTGCCTTAGGAACCATGTTGGTTTTTGGTTTAAAAAAGATATTATTTGTATTTGAAAATTAGTCGAATGTTAATAATAATTAATAAATATTAACAGTGATGTTTTGTATTTTAAAATTACTGATCAAATAATGTATTTTTACGTTATATATGTAATATCAACTAGAGTATTCTGCTGTAAGTATTTTTTTGTTTTGTTGTTATATTTATTATTATATGTATACATTTTTGTATATATTATAGAGCCATGAAGAAGGCAATAATGATTGTTGAAACGTTAAAAGACTGAAATGAAACCTATAAAAGACTGATCTCCATCAATTATTAATTAATTATTATTAATTTTATTGTGTAAAATATATAGATAAATAATTGATACATTTTAACGCCGTTTAGTAATATTTTAAATATAAATATTAATTTTAGTTTCGAAATGTTTAATAATATTACAACTAGCAATCAAAAAATTCGAGTTCAAATTCCAGTGGAGATGATACAATTATTTTATTTATTATTTATTACGTATTTCTTTTGTTAAAAACTTCCAGAAAAAAATAATTTTGATAACCGATGTTTTTTTTACTTACATTTATAGTTTGTTACAATAGTAATAATAATATAATACGAGTAAAAAGTTTCATTTTTTTTTTATTTTATCATATATGTACATAGTTTTATATTTGCGCTGTCGGTAAAAAAAAAACACATAAGTGCTTTGACTAAATGATAAAACACTGTGAGTGTATTTTATATGCGATATGTAGTCTTAAGACTACTGGTTTATATCCAAGACATGTCTCACTGGTAAAAAGCAAAGATACACAGACACTTTTTAATCTAACTTATACAAAACAGACGCTATGAAGAAAATGGAATCTTCATAAAATACAAGACGCAATGTGACAGCCACAATATTTTTTATCGGTTTTATGATTTAATTTGAGTGCTCTATATTAGGGTAATTAAATCAACTGTCAATGAGATAGTTAAAAGAAATTCGTCTTTCCCAAACTTTTTGGCAAAATAGAAATATAAAATTTAAGTAGACTTTTTTTTATTGTTTTAAAATTGTAGATTTATTAAGCACAACATTCAGTAAATACGAAATTAATCTGGAAACATTTAATAAAATAAAGCATTCCAAAAATTACTGTATAAATGATTCGCATTCGTATTGACGTACACTCGGACAAACAGATATGTCAAAATTTTAATATTTATATATGAAACTAATAAATTTTACAACATTTTATTAAAATAAAAAGGCTTTAGGATTTAGTTCTGTATTAATTTAATTAAAAATCGACGTTTCGACGTACTCTACGTACATTAGCAGGTAAAATGATACTTGTTTCTAAATTCTGTTTTTTTATTGTATATTTCATTTGTATCATTTTTCGTAATGATGATGTACGTAGAGTACGTCAAAAAGTCGATTTTTAATTAAATTAATACAGAATTTAATACTAAAGTCTTTTTATTTTAAATTTTACCATAATTCCTATTTATTAAAAATATTTATACGTATTTTTATCTCATATTTAAAAAAACTTTTTGTGTTTATTTAAAATTAAAGTAGTTTAATTATTTAAAAATTAGATAAAACAAAAAGTATAAAAAATACATTTGATAAAATAAATAATATAATATTTTCAATACTGTAAAACAATATTTATATTAATTTTATTATATTATTGTTTAAAATGTAAAATAAATAATACAATTTTAATTTTATTTTCAAATGTAAAAATTTCAACTTCTCAATAATTCGTGAGTAAAAGGAAAGCGAAGTTAAAACAAAATAATTTTGCTTTTTCCGTTTGTTGTTTATTCAGCAATAACTCATAAACAAAAAACGGGAGAGAAAGCATTTCTGCTATGACGATTATCGCAATGAGTTACGATGTGTAAACAGATCTAATTAAAATTTCGCTGACATTTGAAATTATTGGGGTTGAGTGTTGGTAGTACGCTGTATATACGTACATAGGGCTGTATATGTATGTGTGTGAGTTTGTCCATGTGAACGTAACACAACTGAACGTATAACATATAACGAAACGAACAGAACAAGCACGTTGCTGCGCTAGAACAGCGCGAATAAAACGCGTCAGACACTCACCAGATGTGGTCTGACTTCAGACCGATCTCGGCGCATCAGAACTAGTAAAAAAAAAGATACCGGATCGCAGACTTACGTGATACTATTGCATTGATGGATGGAACACTTACCTGAAACAAAAGAAAATTATATTAGTTCATGTGTAGTGAAGAAAAATCGATAAAAAAATATTAATAACATGAGATTATCTATGTTTGAGATTATATTATTAATCATATAGTTTCATCAATAAATTTTATTTGTATTCACAATAATAGGAGTTTATTTCTATAAGCAAATAATAAGATTGAAACTTATGATGCGTTTCAAAATATTGAGATGCAATTCATATTATTTAAAGCGTTAAACTGACAATCTTTGAGTTTACCAACATAACTGCAATAACTATAACTGGTTATATGTTATAACAAAATATTTGAATATTATCGAATCTTTTGTTTTTTTAATAAATGGAAAATTTTACATGTTAAAAAAAACAAAAGAATCTATAGAGCAGCTATAGAAAAATACAAAAAAATTACATAGACAATAAACTGTGAAATATAAAAAAAGGCAAACTACTAAGATATATTTTTATTTCATTTTTGAAACAAATAAATTATTATCTCTAAATTGATTACTAACTACATTTTAATATACAAGTATTATTATATACAGTTCTAAGGATAAATTAAACATTTATATAGGTACAGTTCACTGAAGTTAGTTCCCTTCATATCCTTTATTTTCCCACACATATAAACAAATATTGACGTCCTCCCCGTGAAATCCTATCACCCACCGCATCGTTAATCCCTCGGCAAACAGAGGCAAACGTGCCCGCAAAGACATTTTTAATCCCTTAGTCGTAGGCGCTGCCAAACTGACTGCAAACTGAATCCGATTCGAAACAACCAACTCTAGACAAAACAGTATAACGCTAGCTGGGCTGTTAGAGAGCCGTGCAGCGCCGGCCTTCAGATGAAACAAACAACCGTCTCGTTTGTCCGACGAACACGATCTACGCGCGGCGCACATCCACCCGGAGGGATTAAAATCCACCGCGCTCGACTTTGGAGTTTGGCGGACGGAGGAACACGGGCATGCCCGCGTTCTTGTCTGACATCCATGTCGTGACACAACTGTGCTGTGACAGCTAAGAGGATGATGGCTACGTACCATTGCTCCTAAGGTTCAGTGCTACAGTATTTTTGCGTAAATATGAAATTAAAAAAAATAATATGTAATAGTATAAAAATCGTTTGAATATGCATATCTAGGTATAAAGAAAATAATGAAAAAAGTATTTATATGTAGTTATTTTCTAATATGTATCATATTAGATTCACAACTTCTTAAAGACCATTTATTGACAATTGACAAGTGAGCTCAGTCCATAACTTACAACACAATTTATCTAGGATTTTAAAAAGATTTATTTGTATTTTTGTTAATATAAAACTGTGATTTTGTACTCAAATATTGTTTTTGCGATTTATTATTTAAATAAAAATTGGCTTTAATTTAATAAATATTTTAATAAATTTCAATATTAATAAATATTTTGCATAGCACACGCATTTCAATAATTAGACAATAATCAAAATATTTATGAAATTCGTTCAAATGATTTATAAATTTCAGTCATCAGTCGCAAGTTACATAGGTACGTACTTATACTCAATGTAAGAAGTAAATATTGTATTTATTTTTGAAGCAACCAAAATTTAAACGACTAAACATCTCCTATATGAATCGGCAGCTAACATAGATGCATCTAAGCAAATGTATTTATAAACAAAACTTCTCTCTTATAACAAATATTGTGGTCTCCAGCTATGCTATATTATACCTATTATGGTTGATCTAATGACTATATTTATGATTAATCATAAAAATGTAAGACATTTGTATGATTATTCTAGCATAATTACTCTATTGGATATTCGATCACATGTAACGTCTGAAACTTTTACAACCATATCCGTCTCAAAAAAAAAACTCTCCCAACCCAACTCATATCGAAGCTAAACTCAAGCCAAGGCAAAGCAAGTTCGAACCGAACCCGAACTAGCAAAGCAACATAAGCTGAGAAGAGAGCCACAGCAAAGCATCGCATCAACGAGACACAGAGAACCAAACTCACACACAACTCTCTGCCATCAGAAGCAGCTGGACGGGCGAGAGGGGAGCCGAGCAGGGGATAACGCAGGCTACGTCCCGGTTGACGTGCTGTCGGGGATGCCCCGCGCTGCTGCCATAGCAACGCAGAGCAGAGCAAGCGGCGAGAGCAGAGTGTGCTCTCTCTGCCTGTCTCCTGTCGCCTGATTTATGGCCGATGGAAAATGTTAGAAATGAAGAGCGGGACAAGCGGACAGCCAGTAGCGGCTTTTTCACCCAAAACCATCCCTGCGTCTCCCGGATTGAGAGGGATGCGACGGCGACCGGAGGGAGCGCAGGGGACGAGTTGCGATTCGCCTGTCGACTTCACTTCACTTCAGTTTGCTTTTACCATTTTGCTTGTTACGCGTTTATGTGTAATGTAGATCGTTTTTTTTTTGTTTTTGCTGCTAGCGCAAAAAGAATGTGGAAAATTTTCATTTAGACTCGTCGGATGTTTACAGTTGTATACTTAAATTGCAATATAAGTCTGTAGGGTATTCAGAAATGAATGTACTAATACTACTATAACTATTTAATATTAAGTACAGTTATAATAATTTGATAAATTGATGATAGTAGCTATTAAAATGTAATGAACATATGTAAAGATTTTCCGAAGCAATTATTAAAATACTGACGTATATAAGTAATGATACGAGTACCTAATTTGTTATTAAAATACTTTCATATATACTCAATATATTATGCACATAACTTGCAGAATAAAATATTATTTATTGCGAGTATTTAAATAGTATTTGTTCATATTATAAAAGTAGCAGTACATTTTTAATCTATCATTTTGATGTAGTAGCTAAAGTTGAATGAAATACAAAAAGAAAAAAAAAATTAAAAAAATTCAGGTTAACTACAATTTAATTAAACATTCAAATTGATTTCCTGATCTTAAATATTAGTATAAATACTGAACAAGACTTGAAATGACCAATGAACAACCAAATCAACTTAGATCTGTAACAAATGTTCTGTTTGCTATATGGATATATAAAATTCTACTTAAATTAAATAAAATTATATTTCTTTCACATTTTTATGTAATTTACTTAACAAATATGTTATAATTTTCTATAAAAGATTTTTTAAAATAAACTATTTTGGAAAAAATTGTCTACAAGATGTGGTAGAAATTTGATTTTTGACAGGTTGTAAAAATTATATAATTTACTATAACTTTTATTAAAATATCTATATAAATTTAAAACATTTTAAAATTATTTATTTTAAAAATTTTATATTTTATATTTTCTAAAAATAAAATGATTTTAATATCATTATTATAAATTATAAACATTTATTTAACAATTAAAAACAATTATTTAAGTGTTGTATTTTAATAGCCAATTCAGAAAAAAAAATTAAAGCAAAAAATCATTTCAGTTTCAACAACATTTTACGCAAGCCTAACACGTTAGTCCAAAACACAGAAAAGTACATCCACAAATCATGAGATTGTTCAGCGGTTGAACGATATATTACCGCAAAACTCAAACCTGCTGCTTTTGTTAAACTTCCAAACGCAACGTACGTTCAAACAATTTTAAATGTTCCACCCGTTACATTTACAAGGTGCGTTCAAAACCATGCTTTCCCTTCCCCAAGTTCATCCCCGAAATCATCTTGCGAAATGACGAATGCCTTTTAAAGTATCTAACACTGTACTGAAACTATATTATGCCATTATGCAAAATCGTCTGCGTTTTACATAGACTATAACCTATATTTACTACCCGTAATGATATTCTTCTTGCTGGCTAAGCGAATATTTTGAGCCATTTTGTTCGGGCTGCGATCATCAATAGTCTCTCCCCCGGTTTGGTTATGAAACGAAGGACGGTAAATCAAAAATCGATGACTTATCAATAGACGGTGATTTGCAGGGGTGTCGATTTTTAATCGATGGGTTTTTGTAAGGGAGGGGTATAAGGGTTCAATGGGTGGATTGAATGTTAATGTTAACGTAAAGGGTTGTAGGATGTGCACGTGGCTTGTGTTCTTTGAAAATTTTAGAACCATTTTGTGTTTTGGTATTGTTTATTTTCATTTGTTACATGATATATTACTGGCTATTGTTGTACGTTTTGTATATACTGTTTGCAGTGTTATTGCAAAAGTTTAAAAAATATATACTTGGTTCATAGTTCGTGCGATACTGGATGTTTAAAAAATAAAATAAACACATAAAATATAAAACAATCCAAAAATTAACTAAATTTGCTAACTAAAAAAAATAATATAATAATATCACGTTACTTATTTTTGTATAAATTAGAAGTCAAGAGCAACTATTATGAAAAAATAATATATTAACTCCAGAACTAGATAAAATAAATAAAATTAGCAAAAGAAAAATTAATAACAAAGTATTGAATTTTTATCTATAAATTACATTATATAGGTATATATACTTACATTAGCAATTTTTTTAATTAATTATAAATTACACAAATTAACTTAAATATCAATTTTCACATTCATTAGTTTTTCATATATACAAAAGAATTATAGGAACTGATTATTATTATTATTTTATTCATCACTATGTTCTTGAATTATCAATGGTGCAAGTTTTGTATACAGTCAATTATGAAACCTACTTATATGTTAATTTTTAGTATCAAATACTGCTATACAATTACAATAGTAAAATAATCTTAATTTCCATTTGAAACGAAAATAATTATGCGCAAACTAAAACTCAAAGCTGCGGAAATCAGAAACTTCAGCCCCCCACACATAGTTAGCATTAAACTCATACCAATACCCATTTATATACAACTTAACTTTGAAGCAAGTGTCGCATTTGGTGGGCCTAACAAAGTGGACCGTCGTCCACCCACGTTAACTAAACCGGAACCCGGACTAGATGTCTCGGAATTCTGGATCTAGTTAGTTGCGGAGATGGCGCTACTGTTACTTCGCGCTGTGTATAGGATAAGGGCAGCTAGTTGTAGAGGTGTTTACTTTAGTTGACTTTACTTCGTGTTAAACTGGTTTGTTGATAAGGACCGTAGTTGGCGTGTTTTGCGAGGGGGGGCAGAAAGAAGATGTGTGCATCAGTGATTGAATTTAATGCTTGAGGTAGTATGGTGTGAAGATGATTTACTAAGAAGCGTAAATATTAGTGTGCCAGTTCTAGTAAGTTTACAAATATGTATGTAATGTTGTTAAAACTTTAAATAACTTTAAATATAGAACCTAAAATCTGATAATATAATTATTTTTATTATCAAACTTTAAATGCAAAGGTCAATTTAAATAAAGTAATATAAGTAACGCAAACTAATATTCAAAATACAACACTGAGTAAATTTTCCTGCTATCTGTAATAATTTAAAAACAATATTTTCTTGAAATTTAATATAAATATAAAGCGAAATAAATTTCGAATGTATCAGATGAGATTCGTGACAAAACATCGTAGATTACATTGAATTGATCAGTGTGCAGACGTGTGGATGGATTGATAAACGACACACGTACCACGAAACCAGTTCGCTTCAGCTCACACATCTTTCTTTGCACTTGGCAGAGCGTATTGATAATGTATTGCTATGCTACGGTTTCAAACGATTTATTCAACTCTTCTTTCTGCATTACAAATTATAAATTTTCTTATCTTCATCGAAATAGAATTTATCAGTTTTGTAAAATTCAAATTATTTTTGTAATTCATTTTAACTGAACATCTTAATATTTTCGTCCAATTGTTACACAAAGATTGTAAATTTAAACATTCTCTTTTAACATTTTTACTTAGAAAAATATTAATTTTTATTATTTATTTAAACAGAATCGTATAAATAATGGTTGAAAATGATATATAAATAAAACAAAAAGTGTAAATGTTTTGTAGTTATATTCTCTCAAATTTCTATTTAATTTAAAAGTAGGTAAAGTTCATTTTATTGTTTATTACAAATAGATATTAATTTTTAATTATTTAAAACATACAATAACTTGTAAATTATGAGTTTATATATAAAAATTATTATTATATTAGTCAGTTAAGATTGTTCGTTCATCTTGAGCGAATGTCTAATGAACGTTTGGTTAAAAGAATATATGCAAATGATTTTGAAGGTATACATTTGCGTGCACGTCCGATGTGTAGATGGAGTGATATGATTGAAAGTGTTTTGCGTGAGGGATTGTTTTCAAATAGTAGAAATAAAAGAGCATATGTGATTATAAATGTGGATGAAGTTAGAGTTGCTTGTTTGGATAAAAATGTTCAGAGAAAATTAATTTTGGGATAGTGGAAAAAGTTTGTGTCACATCTTTTTGGGTACATAACGTAATTGTGTATTATCAATTTATCATATTATCAATTAATAGAATAATTTCGGATAATTCTATTTATCGCTTTTTATAATGAAGAAATATACAATAAAAATTAGAAAACGCTAATCTAATATGAAACATAATATATTAATGTAAAAGTTTAAGAAAAAAATCACTAAAAAAACAATGTAAATAATCACAAAACATTTATTTATCTTGTGAAACAAACAATTTAAAAACAATATAGTGTTAAAAGTTCTCACAATGCAGTTTTTCTGTGTATCAGCAAAACTATATAATGTAAAACTTAAGTGAACAATTTATCGCGTTTTAACCTAGGAAATTTAAAATGCAAAACGGTCGGTCGTTTGAAAGTGTATATTTTAAACCAAGTAAGTGTTAGGCAGTACCATTTGCAAAGCGCTAACTATTCACACACCACTATTTTTATGTTTTTCACTCGAAGATCTATCTTAGCAACACAGTACCAACAACAAAAACATAAAATGCCCATTCAATTACAGTTTAGTGAACCGTGAATAAAAAAAAGGAACATCGCCCCGTGTTTGGCGTTCGTTCTTGTTCCTGGCTCGCTCGTAAATCAAATTTCATAAAGTTGACTTTTCGAAAAACTTTCACTTCTGGTTTTTTTTTCTCTCTTCTCTTCTTGGTGGTGCATTGTATGCGTTTTTGCCCTGAAATTGTAACAAAGTAGGGATGGTTCTTTTATCACGGCGTTGTGTAACTTTCACAATTCAGGTTGAATTTTACGTGAGTGCTTCGTCGATGGAGATTTTTAAAACGAGGTTGTAAAAAGCTTAGTACAGATTATTTACGCTTCTTTATACCTTTGGATGCGTTTTCGCTATTATGTGGAGCAGTTGTTTGCGAGCCTCGACTTTTTACGACTTTTAAACGATTTAGTTTATTGCTTCAGTTTTTAGGTGAACATTTTTGGCTTGTTATTCACGCAATATTTACGTTATAACAACAGTTAAATTAATTTTTTGATACGCCTGTAAGTTGTAAAATATTTTTGTTAAATTATTATAAAAATGTAAAAATAATTGTTTGCATATTAATAATGATTAAATTTTATCATATTTCAACATAATATATTATAAAAATATTATAAAGTTTTTAAATCTAAATAATTAAATTTCTTATTTATGTGTTGCTAATATTTCCTGTAATTTAATACTATAGTAAAATTACGTGCTTTAAAACTAGTTCATATATATTATAAAGTAATAACATGCTATGAAAAAAAAATATACTGCATCATTTTCATAATATTTTCGTATTAATAACTATTAAAATTAATTAAACTATTTAGCATGTCATAAAATTAAATTTAATCAACGTAGGTAGCAAGTAGATGTAATTAAATATTATAAGATGCTATCAAACATTTATTAAATGTATTATATTAAAGTTTAATCCTGTAATTTATTTAGTAATAATTTTACTTACATTTTTTTGTCGTAAGAAAAATTGTGTGTTGTGCATATTTTCCTATCGTAAATTATATCAATTTGGAATTTATAGAATTTTCTGGGATGGTATACCATGTACAATCTATCTTCGTCGCAGACGCTTCGCCATACATCGTAGATGACATCCTGTACCTACACCATCCTCTACAGGTATCGATGGTGAAGGTACATGTATATACATATATACCAGATTGTGGATTAGAAACTATCATTCAGTCACTGATAATACCATCTACGATGTATGGCAAAACGTCTGCAACGAGAACAGATTGACCACGGTATACCAGTTCAAAAAATTCTATAAATTCAACGGATATCAACCGTGAAAGCCTGAAGATTACTATACCAATTTTGTCATGCAAAAAATATGATCCGATATTTATTTTTATAACGTTGTCACAATTAAGCTACAATTTATTATGAATATTATGCATGCAATTTGCAAAAAAAAAACTTTATTGACAGATTTTGCAATATGCTTACAATCAATATAAATACGTAAAATTATATTTGAAAATTTGCAAGCAATAATAAACAATATTTCATTATTTTAATTTCAACTACAATACTAATACGCAATACTTTCAATATTTCGTTAAATTAATCTGCCATAGCAGAGAATATAAACAATTATCCAAACAATTTTATTATTTAATTTTCATCGGTGAAAAGCAATAGTAAAAAATTATTTCCAATTTTTTTATTGACAAAAAAATTAAATTAACATCGTCGGCAACATGTAAAAGTCACATCGGCTATTTTTAATTTCCATCATCAAAATCTCTCTAGCACCCCCTCCTCCAACGCCGCATATGATGCATTCTGAAAAATGTCGGGGCTACCCTTTTATCGCAACACCACTGAAAATAATCAATACGCACACAAACACACATACTTACACACATATTGCGTCCAATTTATTGTACAGTGTACACACATACACACACACACACACATATGGATGCCGTAAAAAAAACCTAGTTAATATCTGGCTAGCGCTCGCGCGCTGGAAAAATGATTAATGGGTCCCTGCCAAAGTTCCATCATGGCTGCGGCGATGGTTGGAGAATGGTTGCGGTTGTATAAGGGATGTGTGGTTGTATAGCTTGCCGGGTGGAGGTTTTCAAAGAACTATTGACGCATTGAAATCACAAGAACGTAAATAAAATAATAAAATACGAAATATCTGTAAATTAATTTTTTTGTTTTGATTGAAATATTTTTTAGTTTAATTGTATTTGTAATAAAAAAGAAACCTATAGATATGTATTTACTAACATTTGAAAATAATATAGTAAAAAATCTTTCAGAACTCATTATATAAAATAAAACGGCTTTAAGTTTAAGTTCTGTATTAATATTTATTAATAATCGACGTTTCGACATAGTTAACGTCCGTTTTCATCAGGAAAACTGATGCAAATGACATTTCCAGTAAATAATAAAACATGGAAATAAGTTACTAGGTAATAAATAAGTAATTAGATCATAAATATTTTTTTATAAATTTTTTAAATCAATGCCTTCACAGTGATTGATGAAAAGTTCGTCGAAACGTCGATTATTAATGAATATTAAAATAGAACTTAATCCTAAAGCCATTTTATTTTATTTTAAAATATATATATATATATATATATATATATATATATTAATAATTAATACGTTTATGGAAATAATTTTACTGTAGAAATATTATTTTTAATTTTCAATATATTTTTAACAAATAATTTTTTTATTTCTTATAAAAGTATGTGACACTAGAACTATGTGATTGAATTTATGATTACACATCACACGATTCATTTCCCCTTTCATCCCTTTGTCTAACTCTCCAAAACTTATATACACCCATCTTGCGATCAAACCTAACCCTCTTGGCTCCATTCATACCAATTTCTTCGACCATCTAAGGTCGGATTAAGGCGTTTTGCGTGCTCTCTCTCTCTCTCACTCTGTCCCGTGGAGTGTTTATATCGATGTGCGCTTCAATGCCATTTTCGATCGTATTTCACCAACAATGCGTGAAAGACCGCGGTGCGTGCTGCACCCCACTACGCCCGCGCCGCCCATCCGAGAAAAGCTTCATTCGTCCGGAATCCGAATCACTGACCGGAATACAGATCATGCGGCTAAAGCGCGGATAAGTTTTCGGAGCGAATGCCACGGTTCCTGAGTTTGAGATGGGTTTAATTTGTGATTGAGAGTTTGAGGTTTGCTTTGTTGTAAAGTAATTTTGTTTGGAACAATTAAGTATGTGAAATTTAAATATGTTTTTAAATTTTAAAAATACCGTATAACAAGATTAGAAGTATATGGGTAAACCCATATATAGACTACTTTGACATTTCTCGGAAAGTTGGCAACACTGTATTTTAATAATATTATAATTTATGTGGGCAATAGGAGATTCTTTTCTGAAAATTTGATCAAAATCGAATAAATAATGTAGCCACAATGAATTTTTTAAAAATTTTGTGATTTTTTTTTCTCGATAAGTTGGCAACACTGTATTTTGTTAAAATTGCATAATATATTTAGGCTCTAGGAAAAACTTTTATAAATATTTGATTAAAATCGGTTAAATAAAATGGTCAAAATAAATTTTTTTAAATTTTACTAATTTTTTTCTCGAAAAGTTGGCAACACTGTATTTTGTTAAAATTACATAAATTATATGAATACTAGGAGAATCTTTTGTAAAAATTTTAGTAAAATCGGTTGAATAACATGGCCATAATAAAATTTTTAAAACTTTAGTAATTTTTTTCTCGGAAAGTTGGCAACACTGAAAATTAATAAAATTATGTAATTAATGGGAGCATTAGGGAAATCTTTTCTGAAAAATTGATCAAAATCGGATAAATAACGTAGCCAATATGAATTTTTAAAAACTTTAGTAATTTTTTTCTCGGAAAGTTGGCATCACTGGAAAAAAACAAAACCACATGACCATCTTGGGTACTAGACAAATTTATCCTGAAAATTTCATTAAAATCGGTTGAACCGTCTAGGAGGAGTTGCGGCCACAAAATTTTGACTTACGACCGAGCGAGCGAGCGAGCGAGCTGACGACGCACACACATACACCCTCATAAACTAAGTTCAGATTCGTCATCTACAGGCTATATGAAGGATTTCTATACAATTTTTTTTTTTTTTTTGAAAATGTTACAGACACCGTACCAAACGCTTTACTACTTTTCCTTGCAGTCAAAGTAGTAAAAAACAATAAATACGGTTATAATATTTCGTGTTACTAAGAATGATAGACATAACCTTCCATTAGACTATGCAAATTAAATAACTACAGATTATGATATAACGATAATACTGTATTAAACTTATCAGTTTTATTAGTAATAGAAGAAATAAATATTTAATTGTGTTTGTTCTTAGATTACAACCTAAGAAAATTTCTTACTTATTTGTGTGTCCTCTAGATTCTCATTTCAAAGCCAAGCTTATTCAAAGTGTTTTAAAAAATAGTTTATTTGTTGGAAAGCATAAATTAAACAGAATATTTCACTAGTTTTAAAATAATATTAATATAATAAATTTAATTAATATGATTTTTCAAACATATCACATAAAACACATAAGATATTTTCCCGTACAGTCATGAATAAATCATTACGTGATCAAATAAAAATATTCTGTCAAAACTTAAAATTCATAATTCATTTTCTATTATATTAGGCACTTTGTATAAAAGCCGCTAATTCTCACAAACCATTAAAATAAATTTTTTAACTTTTCAATAAAATGTATTATTGTGAAACAAAACGTATTATTAATAATCATCATCATCAGAAAAAAATATAAACATAACATAGAAACAAGTTACTAGATAACAAAATAAGTAACTAGATTATAAAATTTATAAATTTTTAATTATACTTCATACTGATTGATCTTATCTTTTTCTTTATAAATTCCATTGCGTCGCTTATCAATTTACTGCTACTATTGATGGGTCTTACAATATCTTCGAATTTTACATCATAAAGATTTTCTAACGCATGTTGTGCAATAGCAGATTTATCTGGATGATTTAAAAGTATTGACCATCTTATGCTCTGTGAATCTGGTAGAAGAAGTTCTATCTATCTGTCCAACATAAACCTTACCGCATTCGCACGGAGTTCTATATATACCCGAAGATTGAAGAAGAATAATATCTCTTACACTCTTCAACATGCGTTGCAATTTCTTGTGTGAAAATAAGATACTTTAATATTATTTCTTGATAAAATTGTTCCTATTATTTTATTTGTTCTTGTAGTTCTTCAAAACGATATCTATATTAAGAATTCTGAGTGAACTAGTCATATTATCCATTTTTCTTACAGTGATAAATTGTGTTAGATCATCAAAAAAAAAATTAGAAATTATGATAAGTAATAAACTATTATACCAGTCATCAAAAAACTATATGAATTAAAAATATGTTTGTCTAATAATTACAGATATTAGAAATAATGTCGCAAAGCTAATATGTAACGATCAAAAACAAACAAAAAAATATGTTAATAACCAAACATATATCTTCTACAACAAAAGCCTAGCATCTTGAATTTCTACTTCCTTCTAGCTCAGCAAACCCGAAAAAAATCTCTATATAACCCTTAAAAAGGCCCTCAAGCAGCATCTTTCCTCAAGCACCGTTAAAAATGTCCGCACACAACCGAACAACGGCCACCTAAAAGGCGCTATACCGATATTTATGAACGTCGTAAGTTGCGGATTACGGTCGTTGCACGTTTACACTGCTTACGCCCGACGCACCACCACGCACGCTCTCCCCCCGAGGGAAATCCAGGAATGCTCTCTTCAGCAACACACCGACCACCTGGGATAAACGTAGGTATCGTTACCAGACGCACCTGCGATGATTTTTTATCCCTTCGGTTAGTTGCTTTTCTTTATTCTACGACGAGGGGGTTATTGGTACCGATCTGTTTTCTTTATTTCGGCAATAAACGAAATGGCTAGATTTTTGTTTCAATTTTGTCCGCGCTAAAGTTCTAATAGTCTATTAATTTTGTAAAGTTATAAAACTATATAACAAAAATTTAATTCAGTAAAATGCATAATTTTTTTGAATTAATAATATAGTATATATTGAATTTATAGAATTTTCTGGGCTGGTAATAATATAAATTCAGCGAAATGACCAATTCTGTCATCAGTATAACATAACTAAAATAATAATTTTATTTGTTGTTAGTACATTTACATAAGCGTATAAAAACGAATTGAATCATGTTTCAATTTATTTTTATATGCTCATGTAAACGTTACAACAACAAAATCATTATTTTACAGACATTATACTGTATGGTGGAATTAGTTCATTCGTTGGATAACCTATATTACAATTTGCAAAAAACCAATATTTTACAAAGTTAGAAGATATAAGTAGGTACAATTTTCATATAATATACAATACAATAAAAATATAATTAAGAATTATAGTATAAATAGTTAATTATTTAAAGGTTGTTTTTTGTTATAAATAAATTAATAAAATGTACGTTCCAATATATGATAAAATTATAGTTTCTTGAAAATTTCATTAAATAAAATCTATAATAATTATACAAGTACATCTTTATAATCAAAAATAAAACAAAAGAAATTACGAAAAAATCTGCGGATAGTAAAAATCTACATTTGATTAAAATTCAAATTCATTCCTTCAGTGCTGTTCACTGCCGCACAACGTCCAAAAATCCAATATTTCTTCATTCAACTGTCACTCACTCAAAACAAAAAAACGAAATAAAAATAAAAACAAATCAACAGGTCACGTCTTGACGTTGTACTGTCCATATCAATAAGTAGTCGGCAAATACCAAACAATTTTAAATCCAAAACAAAATATTGAAAATTTTAAATCTTAATAGAAAGCAAATAAGCGAAGCGGAACAAAAAAATTCTTCTAGTAACAGTAATTCAAAAAAAATTGAAATTATGTATAAATATTAATTGTAAATAAACAAAATTAAAAATATATTTTTTAAATGTACAAAATCAATTGATATAGCTTGATTTCATTAACTACTTTCTTGAAATCAAAATTAAAATCATATTTTGATATTAGATTTTACGTATAATCGTACACAATAATAAAATTCTAGTACGTACTTATTTCAATATATAATTTAAAATAAATTTACTTGAGAATTGAAAAATAAACATATAATTGCAATAAACTAAACAATAAACTAAAGATTTACTGTAAACAAATAAAAATATTTTAAAAAAACACTAAAATGAAAATAAATTATAAAATTAAAAATTACAAAATTTAATAGCAAACAAAATTTTTAACTGAATATATGGAAAGACATTAAATTCAATATAAAATCTAAAATTACAAACTTTGGAAATGGTTGTATAAAATATTTTTGAAAACAAACCCACCTCATTAACAACGTGATTAAGTTGTAAACTCACCAGTCAATTAAAAGTTAATCATTAATTAGATTAACACTATTTTATTCAACTGGTTCTTAGAATTTAGTAGTAAGCAAAAGATATATTGCTTTTAATTTCAGTATTGACAAAAAAAAATTACCGTGAAAAAAATTAAAAACATTAAAGTTTAAACTAATCAGAAAACTCTGTAGCAGGCATTGAATTCAACATGAAAAATCTAAAATGAAAAACTCTAGAATTTGATGGTAAGCAAATAATCGCAACGGACCGAAAGAGGCGCCCAGCGAACGGCCGAGTTCCAATTAATCTTTTACGTTTTGTCAGAGTGCACAATACGCAATATATCAATCCCGTGTGCGAATATTTAATTAAAACATGCGGACAATGGTTTCATATAGATTTATGGTTTTCGGTAGGTGATGATGTATACTCTCTCTCGATGGTACAGCGCGACGCAGCCACTCTCGCTGTGCTCTGCCCGCTACCGGCTGCCGCCGTTGCGTTTCGGGGAACGCAAATCGATTTAATTTAATTTTGTCACCCGATGGCGATGCTTGATGGCGCTGGCAATTTTAATAGCTTTGCGCTCCTTTTTCATCTAGCGTTTTTCGCGAGCAGAAATCGTTGTTGTCTTATATTATTTCTATACGATGTTCAATACTACGTTAGTAATTTTATTATTGAATTTAAATTTGTCGTTTTTATTTATGTACAAAAAATAATTAATTAATAGTATGTCAATGAAAGCAAATTAAAGAAGTATAAAAAAATAACTAATATTATATTTCGGTATCATTAAAACTATCAATTGTTTCATCAGTTAATAAGATACGTAATATTTATAACAAAAATAAATATAACATTGTAAAAAATGTTTTAGAACTTAAAACAGCTTTAGGTTATAGTTCTGTATTAATATTTATTAATAATCGACGTTGCAACGAACTTAACGTTCATCTTTATCAGGAAAAAAATACAAATGATATTTACAGTAAATAAACAGAATATAGAAGCAAGTTAGTAAGTAACAAAATAAATATCTAGATCAAATTTTTAATTAAAAGAAGCCAAATTTTATTTACATTAGTACCTGTAGCTTGTGTTCTGATTTAACTAATCAAGCTTTCAAATTTTAAATTAAAATTTTGATAGGTGAAACATATAATTGTAACCATTAGTTAATGTAATCAGTATAAAGAATGTGTCTTTTTAATCAGATATTGAATTTAACCAACTAGTAAATTATTTTAATCGAAATTCAAACTAACGACCCTTTCTATATTAATTTCATATATTATAATACATATTATTTAAGTCTGTTCAGTATTAGCTGATTAAAACATTAAGATACCTCAAGAAAAAAGAAACCATAAAACCCTAATACTTTTGGGTATTTAAGTTCAATTTTCAAATTTTAAAGGATTTATTTTAAAGTCAAAGTGGTTTTTATTTAGATTTAAAATTTTCAGAATTCAAAGACTTAAATTATGTAAAATAAAACGGCTTTAAATTGTAGTTTTTTTTTTATTAAAAAATATCAATTTTATTTTAATATAATGAGTTCTAAAAGATTTTTTGACTAAGTTAAAATATGTACCTCACATGAATATAGAGTGACACATAATTTTGTATTATTATTACTTTATTTTTAAGATAATTTTAAGCATTTTAATTAACTAATGGAATTTAATTTATAATATATAAATTAATAAAATATATAAAATTCAGTTTTGTATTTTATAAAATTTAAATATGAGATTACGTAAAAGATGATAGCGCTAAAATTTTAGATGCTTGTGCATAGTAATTTCGAATAAATAACAAACAGTAGTTTTATAATTTTATGATTTTGACAATATTTCTAAAATAATAACACGTAAAATAAGTGCAGTTAAATATATTAACTTATTATATCTTGTATAACAAATTTCTTTTACATGAAACTTATATCTATAAATGTGTACTTGTAATATATTTATAATTTACATCATTATAATAAATAAATTTATATTTTCAAACTAATAATTAATATAAATACAAATTACAAAATAAGTAATAACGTGCAAATATAAATAAATTTTATTATACTGCTATCCTTGTTACTATATAATATATACGTCAATTTTTTACATTGCAATACATTAATATGAGTTCATGTTCAGATATTAATTATTTTGCGATTATAAAAATATTAATGTTAATACGTTTTGCACTTGTACAACACATATAATTTAATTTTTTTCAATATGTTGAAATATGAAATTAAATAGCGCAAAATAATAAATAATATCCGATTACTAATTGCAAACAATAATAATAAATTGAAATGTTGCAAGTAAAATTTATTATACGTTTTTGTAGCATATTTTTCTAATAAATAATTTAAAAACTATCAAATCTTTTAAAAAAATATTATATTGCAGAAATACAATAATTTACAAGTAATATATTATGTTTTATTTTGCATGCATAAAACAAAATGTAACATAATTTATTTTTTAATCGTTTTGCTTTATTATCAATTTTAATAATAAAAAATTTGTTGAATCTACTTAAAATTTATTTTCAAGTAGCGTCGGAAAATAATTTATGTTTAATTATGATTTTATATCGAATATGAATATTATAAAATAATAAAAATAAGTTTCAGTGCTTTTTGGTAATGATAGAGAGTATTTCTAGTAACTGTCATGTTATTATTATGTCAATAAAGAAAACTCACCCTGAATAAAAACAATCGAACATCACATGCACGTAAAACCGGAAATAGTTTATATTTCACCTCGTCTTCTTTCGTCTTGTCATGTCTGCGTTTTTAATCAGCAACTCATTGAAATAAAGTACTTGAAAATTTTCAATAATGGGAATAATGTTTAAGGACAGCGCAGAACGTAAAAATTTAGCACAAACACATAAATAGACGAGGAACAAAACCAAACAGTTCAGAAGCATAAGACACTCATCGGTAACAATGTCTTTTACAATTTCGAAAATTTAGTCCACGCGGAGGCCACTTGTAACCAAAAACAAATAGAGTATCCACATTTGGGACATCGTCCGATAAGTTCATTTGGATATCACTGATAATATCACCGGCCACTGCTGAAACAATTACAGATAGAACAACGGATATTTTCCCCAGCAAAAACCGTACAAATTTGCAATAGAATTGGTGCTTCATAGGTCGTCATATCTGCCTCAAAATCTTGTCACTTTTACTCTCAAATTTTGTGTATCATTCTTGTCGTTCCATCTTCATTATTCTGTGTGTACAATTCTTGTTTTTTCGACATAAATTTCAGTAGAATCGCGTGACCTCAAACCGCCACAATATTTATATTTCTGCCCTTCTTTTATGTATATTATTGTATTATCAAACCAGTTTGAACAAAACACATGTAACTCCTGATGTCTCTATTTATTTATACAAGTTTATTTAAGACACCGAACTGGTTTTTATTCTTCGAGATCAATCACAGATTCTGTACACACACACACACACACACACTGACAAATAACGTGCTGGTTTTATTAGCGCTTGAAACGCATAAATCCGTCACGGACTGTGACACTATTGCACTATTTCAGGCACAATGGTTTAGCAGATATTTTGTCTTGTAAATTTTTTTAACACACGGTTAGATTTAAATATAAATAATGAGTTTATAGAAATAAAGACTTGAGTAGTTGTTCCATGTTTTGATGGGAAAGTATTGCACGACTTG
The DNA here is from genome assembly GCA_963966155.1 of Clivina fossor. Taxonomy (NCBI): domain Eukaryota; kingdom Metazoa; phylum Arthropoda; class Insecta; order Coleoptera; family Carabidae; genus Clivina; species Clivina fossor. Next base: position 6,572,621 of record OZ014564.1, on the reverse strand, counting down.
GAATAAAGTGATTGAAAGACGCGAAAATATGCGAAGAAATTGTTGATAGTAATTCGCGTGTTATCGCGTGGAAACTGACGGCGTAATGATGCTGGCCGAGTGTTTTCTACGCTGGACCACACGATAGTGCCGTCTCCTGGCGTCCCGACGTCCTCCCACCCATAATCCTTCGCACTTGTGTTCAAGCGCCGATGTGCTCATGCGTCATGGTTCGTTCTAGTCCCCGCGCTTACTCGACGCCATGCTACACAGTTGGCTCTCCTCTTGCGTCCCGACGCGGTACGTCGCTGGAATCGTTCGGTATTACGGCGAATATCGAAGGCGTTTGTGTTTATTCCCCGAACGCATCAAACACCCTAACGTCGAAAGCAATATATACCTATATATACGATCGTATTATATGGTTTTGTCTTGCTTTACTCTCGTCGAGATCGTAATGTTTCTTCTTCCAGCTTACTTGCTGCAATTGTGTTGCATTTGAGTTTCAATTTTGTTTACACTTCGTACTTTTATTTTTGCCACAAATAAATTTACGAGTACTGCAATGATTACATGTAACAGACAATTGTTAGCATATAGTACGCACATTAACCACTATTGTCTATTACTTTCTTTGCATAATAGATTTCATTCTAATAACTACGTTCTTATGAAAAAAAAAAAATTAGATATAATTACAACTTTTTAAAATTATATAATACTAAAGAATTAAAAAAAATATATTTCTATTAAAATTTAGAAAATAGATTCTCAAAAAATTGTATTTATTTTCTCTACAAATAAAAAAAGACATATATATATATATATATATATATATATATATCACACTTTTTACGTAACGTCTTTTACGAAAAATTGAATATGAATATTGATAAATGTTGTCCTTAAATGTAATAAGTTATATTTATATAATAATTAGCATAAATATATCTATCTACATGTACAGATTAAGTACTAAAAATTTAAAAGCAATAACATAAACAATTTTTAAACAATAAAATTGCGTACTAATTTAAACTCGCACATATATGAAACTAATATATTATTATTATTAATAATATTTATAATAAGATCTTGAATGTAAATTACTTACCATGTAAGGTTATATTAACTAGTGATATATGTTTTAAAAAATTATAATACAAATAAATTTATTATTACAATGAACTAATTCTATGATTTGCAATTTCTGTAATAAATATGTAGAAATTTATAGAGAAATAATATTCGATAGCGATTGTGTGATAATATGGAGACAGTTGACGGGCGCGCGATATAATTGCAAATGGCGCTAAATACACTAAATAGTAATCAGCATAATATGAACACCAGATGTTATCTCTGTCATCTCTACAACATCATTTTGCATAAAATATCTTCAGTCAGTACCGTATTCAAATTATTCTACATGTTATATTATAGCTAAATAATGTATTTTCATAAATTAAAACAATTGTTGGTATATTATTAATTAAATACGCTTGCAAGAGTAATATAATTATTTTTATAAAAAATGCAAAATATTTTCATAAGTAATAATCTATAAAATTTATTACACATAATGACATTGCAAAATATCGAACATTGCTTGAAATTGAAAGTGAAATATATATCTCTCTAATTGTATTAGATCAATAAATCTAACCTTGAGTAATCAATTTGTTAAAAAGTAATTAGTTATTATTAACACACAAACGTGACGAGTACATATTTATTCTTACTCATGTATTGTTAATAACTAGTATATATATCTTAAAATAAAATAAACTTTCATTTATTTACTACTATTTATATACTAATAGCTTCATGTACTAATAGCTTCAAAATTCAAACTACAAAAAATTATTTATAAAAATGTAAACACCTAAAAGTAATATAATAATTTTACAAATATTTATTATCTTAACATTATTTAAAAAATATAAAAAAAAACTTTGTTTAAAAAATGTTAGTTGTAAAATATTTTTTATACGGTAAACAATTTAAAAAACAAGATAACATCAATCAGTGTGAAAGCATTGAAATTTTTATAATCTAGTTACTTATTTTGTTATCTAGTAACTTGGCTCTATGTTCTGTTTATTTACTGTAAATGTTATTTGTATCATTTTTCCTGATGTTTAGTATGTCGAAACATTGATTATTAATAAAAATTGTTACAGAACTACTACCTAAAGCCGTTTTACTTTCATCGTTTTTGTGTTTATTGCAAATTGAATAATTATTTTCTTGACAAGTTATACATTTTGTTAAGTTATATTGTTTTCTCAGTGTTTTAACATTAATATTCAAACGAATATGAATATATGTTCTAAAGCTTTTTATTTTATTATAATGAATTCGGAAATATTTTTTACTATATTACCACAATATAATATAAGTTTACTGTACGGGTAATACATATGTACCCTAGTAATATAACTCCAGTAAAAACTTATAAAATATTATCTTAAAAAAACACTTATATTTTTAGACTCACAGCTCAAATATCTTCAAAAAGATATTCATATTGTTTTACCACGCACAAATCATAAAACATTCTTAAGGTACGATATTTTTGGTAGCGGAGCATTCAGGAAAAATACGTATGTGTTCCAAGAAAAACACAATATTTCATTGTTAGCTTCAACGTGGCCCAGCATCTTACGGTGTAATTTTTGACAGTTCGCCGTCAATTTCCGTAGATTTAGGCGTCCGCCAACGAATGTTGTCACCGTTGTCAGAAACGGACGCCGACGTCGTCACCAACGACGCTAAGATTTTTTTTCTAGTTTTGATAGCTTTACGAACTGTACTGATAGGTTTATGTCTTTATTTTTGTTGTATCACACCATGTGGTTATTTTTCTTTAAGAGACAAAAAAAACAGGATTTTAAATTTTTATATATTTGTCACAAACACCTTTGCATTTGTTTGAGTTTGGCTGCAGAAGCAGAAAAGAAAAATGACATAAAAATAAGATTTTTTTCGTTAAGTATGTGTTGTTAATAGAAGGGCTCGGGTGTGTAAAATTAAAACGAAAATGTTGCAAAAGTTTATGTATATCAATTAAAATGGCTCTGTCATCGTGAATAAATATTCAATGAACGTTTCCTCAAAAAAATATATTTGAGTAACGTCCGACGAGTAGATGAATTAGCTTGATTGGAAAGCATGTATGAGAAGTATCATAAAATACTAAAATATTTTCAGAAATCAACGTTTAGATATACTCTACGTATTATCTATGTATATATTTTTTGTATATAGAAACGTCGATTTTTAAATAAAATATATATAAAATTTAATCAGGAAAAAAAATTATCTTTTTTCTTAATGAAAACGAACGTTGAATTCGCCGAAACGTCGATTATTAATAAATATTAGTACAAAATTAGAACCTATAACAGTTTTATTTTATTTATTTATATTTTTGCAAAATAGAAAAATTCCAATTACAGAACAAAAATATTACAGAATAATGAGAAGATTGTATAATACACATTATACCAAAAAAGTTATCATAATTTTTGAAATAGTTTCTGGTAAAAAAATTCATGTGTATGAATCGAAACGTCAAATTTTAATATAAATAATCCAGAACTTTAATTTAAAACCTAAATTTAATTTCACATAAAAGTTATTTTGCTCCTAATTTTCTAAAATATTTGAAACTATTTTAATACACAAACTCCTGTACATGTATTATAGTAACACAATCGACAAAGTTACAATCACGCATACACGTACGCATTCCCAAAATCGACATCGAAAAGAAAGACGTATAATACCATTTTCAGCCTCGATGATTAAGGATTCAGTTCACGAATCTAGGCGACTTCACCAGAGATTGAAGTCCGACCGTCCAAGGGCAGGAGGCTAGGCTAGGAAAAGGGTTCCCGTATCCCGTAGCAGTAGCAGATCATGAATTAAACATGGCGCGCGCTGCGTCCGGATTCGTACGCGACGCTAGGCCGCCGCGCCGCTGAACGGGGCGCCCCCGAATTAAATGAAGACCGAACTGTGTGACGAAAGGATATTGAAAGCGATACGCGGAATCACGGACCCGTACGAGATTTGCTGTTAGATCGTTTTGATATTGAATGCGCAGCGAAACATGGCTGTTTGGAGAAATAAAAAATTTATCCGGTGCCTCTTTTTTCCCAATTTTTTACTGAAGTAAAATGGATTTTTAATATCGTTGAATGCTTGTTGCTGATCGATTTGAGTAAATATGTTTATTTTGTTAGATTGTAGCTTATGCACTTTTTCTGCGATATTTTCAAAATAAAAAGTGCGATATGAAAAAATTTATGTAAATTTGCATATTTTATAAATATATTTGTACAGAAAAATTACAAAATGCTTCTATTTTAGCGTTAATAGTTATGTAAAAATTACATAAATGTATATTATATTTTTTAGAGTGTATTACATCAGTTTGGTATACACATAAATTTATTTATTAATATCCAATTTTAAACTTTGTAATTTAGATGTTTGAAATAATATAATAATAATAATTGTTAGGAATATGGGTTTTAATTTAATTAAATAAAACACAACACAAGTATAGTAGAGATATTTTATTCTTATTAAGCAGTGATTACTTTAACAGCTATCTGAAGAGTGAATATACTTAACATTCTGAAATGTTTTCGTCTCATCAAAAATATTTACATTGTCAAAATGTGACTATCAATAATATTTACGTCTTGGTGTGTTTTTGTTATTTAGTTATGTTTTATTGGTTTCTTTTATATTTGGTTTTGTAAACACTCTTTTGTACATTAGAATGAAAACTTAACAATAATAATATGCATATTTTTTATAAAATTTTCTATTTTCAAAATATACGTTTTTAAAAACTAATACAACGGTACATAACAACAATAAATTTAAAAATCAAAAAAACAATAAATAATTGTTCAAACATATTACATATTAATTAAAAAATTTTTTATATGTTTATCATAATGTGACATATTTTTATTGTGTTTTATTAACAACAAATTTAAAAAGGAAACACAAACAAAAAATTTTGGAAATTTAAAATAGAGTATTACTTCTGCGACTCCAGACTCCAGACAAACTTATGTTTGTTTTTTAAATAAAATAAAAACAAATTTTTTTTTATAAATTTTTTCAATTTTTGACTTGCAATGTCCAGATAATATTTTGTAAACTAATTCCTAAACTAAAACAATAGAAAAAATAATATAAAAATAAATTATAATTTTCAAAGGTAAGTTAGTTCAATTGTTGGTTAAATTACGAAAATTTGTTTTGTATCTTATAATAAAATATTTTTATTTAAATAAATTCCATTGCAAAATATAAAAAATATACATAGTTAAATTTAAAAAATATGGCCCGTATTCCCACCTCATAGGAAAAAGCACTTTTACTGTCAATTTTTATAAAAGTAATTTTTTACTAAAAAGTACTTTTTCATTGCTTCTAATTCTCACCTCACTTTTTTATTAATTTTTTAAAAAGTAATTTTTTGTATTTAATGCATGTGGCAACGTTGCAAATTGATAATTTTAGCTGTCAGTTACATTTCTGCGCCATTTTATTGTTAGTGACGTGCATAATTTTAATTTTTGACAATAACACTGATTCAATTGTTTCATTTTGTAGTAGCAAAATAAAAAGTGGTATACCCACTTTTTAAATTCACTTTTATCTGAATAGGAAAAAGTGAATTTTTCAGTAAAAAATGGAGGTGAGAATTAGATCGCTTCTAAAATTGCTACTATATTTCACTTTTTTGAAAAAGCACTTTTTCATATGAGGTGAGAATACGGGCCTAGTCTTTTTAAAATTGTAAAAATTACTATTAAAAAAAATAATTGTGCACCAAAAGTGCCTTACCAAAAATATATTTTGTAAGCTGTAATATAACATACATAATAATGAATATTTTTATTTGATTTTTTTTATTCTAATATGATTAGTTTTTATTATCTGAACGTTGCAAGCCAAACTACTCTGTATGTAATAATTATTGTATGCATTCAAATATTTTCAAGTACATCATTTCTTTAGATTTTAAATATTGATATTTTCTTCTTGAAGAAGAAAAAATCCTAATAATAAACATTGTATTTACAGATATTATTTAATTTTCAATAAAAGTAAAACTAAAAACCAATTGCATTGCATCTAAAGAATCATTGAAATAATATATAAAGTGCTAACCGGTCTTAATATATCATATGTAAAGTAGTTTCTACGTATATCATGAAAAGTAATATGACAGATTATTTAAAAATACACACCATGTTCCGCGTACACATAGTATACATCGTATGACTACGTGAGAAAGATTCTATCTGGGATTAAACAGTCTTAATTAGGTAAGCAATTACATTCTGTACATCTATATGTGATTGGAAATCGAAATCTGAATTGATTCCATATGTAATTATTTCTTACCGGTTTAATTGCAAAACTAAACGTAAATTTGTAATAGTAACTGTTAACAATGATTTTTCTCTGTAGTTTGAATCAATAATTTATATAAGACTTAACTCATAAGATTTTTTATTTCAAATATTAATTACGTAAGGTTGGATTTGTTAGGTTAAGTAAAATTAACAATAATACATAGTAGAATTTTCGTTATCCGGAGCTACAGTAACCGAGTTACAGATTAACTAAGAGTAGTAAAAATATTTTTTTTAAACATAATTTCTCAAAATATTAAATATATTGAAACGGGACCAACCCTAGCGGAGAATTTTTTAGTTTTTTTCTTCTTTTCAACAAGTAGTATTTACTTATGTTATAATTATTAAATCGTAGCTTACAATATTAGTCCTGTATTATATCTGCATGTGCTTATGAGTAAATATTGTAGAATTTCTTCTGTATTAGAAAAATGCAATTAATCCGGCGCTGAGAATAGTTAACGCACTTGCAGCTGTCATCCAAATTCCTCGCTGTGTGGAGTCTAATTGTTTTTGTATTTGTCTTATCTTTTAGCTTTGATGTATATGTGCGCATTTGCGCTTTGTAATTATGACAATAGATAAATGTTTTGTCTATTCATTTTATTATTGAATATTTCTTTATGTTATAATATTATTCTTTTGTGAACAATTTAGAATTATGAATACAATGTAGAAATTATGTTAACTCTGTTAGTGCATTAAATAAATATATGTTGTTTAGTATTAAATTAATCAGGAAATTATGAGGAATACAACTATGATAATTAAATTGAGATGTAATGTTTTTTTTAGTTAACGAGTGTTTAATAAGTTATTTTGTCACTATTTAGAGATACGCAGTGTTTCGTCCGGGGCATACTTCCCCCTCTAGCAGTTCCCGGGCCGAACGTTTCAGCCAATAGGAAGGGAGCATTCTGTTTCGTGACCATATTTGGTAATGTTCCTTCGCATATGGAAGTAGTGGGGAGCTTGCTGCCTTTATAAGAGCTAACAGCGGGCTGGATCGAGGACTAGGATTCTGATTCTAGGATTGGAATCTCTAGTCCCATGGTACCTTACACATACGCACCTACACGTTTACACACTGACTGACCATCACACTCTCGGCTAGTGACGTTATATACGAGCATTGGCGTTTGTGTGTTTGTGAAGTTATTTACACACTGACTGACCATCACACTCTCGGCTAGTGACGTTATATACGAGCATTGGCGTTTGTATGTTTGTGAAGTTATTTACACACTGACTGACCATCACACTCTCGGCTAGTGACGTTATATACGAGCATTGGCGTTTGTGTGTTTGTGAAGTTATTTACACACTGACCGACCATCACACTCTCGGCTAGTGACGTTAAATACGAGCATTGGCGTTTGTGTGTTTGTAAAGTTATTTACACACTGACCGACCATCACACTCTCGGCTAGTGACGTTAAATACGAGCATTGGCGTTTGTGTGTTTGTGAAGTTATTTACACACTGACTGACCATCACACTCTCGGCTAGTGACGTTAAATACGAGCATTGGCGTTTGTGTGTTTGTGAAGTTATTTACACACTGACTGACCATCACACTCTCGGCTAGTGACGTTATATACGAGCATTGGCGTTTGTGTGTTTGTGAAGTTATTTACACACTGACTGACCATCACACTCTCGGCTAGTGACGTTATATACGAGCATTGGCGTTTGTATGTTTGTGAAGTTATTTACACTCTGACTGACCATCACATTCTCGGCTAGTGACGTTATATACGAGCATTGGCGTTTGTGTGTTTGTGAAGTTATTTACACACTGACTGACCATCACACTCTCGGCTAGTGACGTTATATACGAGCATTGGCGTTTGTGTGTTTGTGAAGTTATTTACACACTGACCGACCATCACACTCTCGGCTAGTGACGTTAAATACGAGCATTGGCGTTTGTGTGTTTGTGAAGTTATTTACACACTGACTGACCATCACACTCTCGGCTAGTGACGTTAAATACGAGCATTGGCGTTTGTGTGTTTGTGAAGTTATTTACACACTGACTGACCATCACACTCTCGGCTAGTGACGTTAAATACGAGCATTGGCGTTTGTGTGTTTGTGAAGTTATTTACACACTGACCGACCATCACACTCTCGGCTAGTGACGTTAAATACGAGCATTGGCGTTTGTGTGTTTGTGAAGTTATTTACACACTGACTGACCATCACACTCTCGGCTAGTGACGTTAAATACGAGCATTGGCGTTTGTGTGTTTGTGAAGTTATTTACACACTGATTGACCATCACACTCTCGGCTAGTGACGTTAAATACGAGCATTGGCGTTTGTGTGTTTGTGAAGTTATTTACACACTGACCGACCATCACACTCTCGGCTAGTGACGTTAAATACGAGCATTGGCGTTTGTGTGTTTGTGAAGTTATTTACACACTGACTGACCATCACATTCTCGGCTAGTGACGTTAAATACGAGCATTGGCGTTTGTGTGTTTGTGAAGTTAGTTACACACGGACACAACACCCCATACTTATAACATGATAGTGTTATTTATATCGTTGTTTTCTGTTACATGTTTCGCTCACCAGACCAACCGTCGACACTGCCCCCCCCCCTTAAAATTACATATTTTATATCATACAATAATAAAATGTTTACATCTCATAAATAAAATACACATGTGTTTGTTATAACTAATACCTAAAGTATTTAATGTACAACGTTGACAAATAAATGGACTTCAAAGTTCAGGTTTATTTTTGACTTTTATTTTAGATAACTTTAAGTTCCGATACTTCACCATTTCACGACTCCTTAGAATTTGAGTTACTAGTATTTTAACATAACGTCGGGTCCTTATTTAGACGATCATAGCCAAAAGTAAAATAGTAATTATAAATTCTTCGTTGAGAAATTTGTAAAAATCAAATAATGTTAAACTGCCGCGTTACAATATTAAACTCAACAATATTTTCATCAAAGTTTAAATAAAATAACAATTTTTTTGAACGCCTACCGTCTCGTATAATAAATTTTTATTTTAACTGTTTACAAGTCTTACTGTTGTAAATTAAATATTTGTCGATTTATTTTACTATATTATTTAAGAAAATTATTAAAATTAAAATTATATATTTATTATAGTTATTACATACATACACAATTACGCCATGTACCCAAAAGAGTGTGGCACACTCTTTCCGTTATCCAATATTATATAATAAATTAAATATTGTGAGAATAAGAATTTTGAAAATATTCCACATAGTTATTAAACTCATTTAATTTATAAATAAATTTTTTACAAATTTATTTTACAGACTCGTATAGCTGAGCGATTTAATGTGCGTATTTGACACCGCTTATAACTGTGCGAGCCAAGATTCGAATACCGCTTAGTGCATAAATATTTCTACAAACTATTTTAATACTAAACATTGGTGCTGGCTAAAAGCCTTAGTTGCAATAGTCAATATATGTATATAAAAAAGTGATATATTTACTGCAATTATCTGATTATTTTAAATTATATTAACTTACGTAATTCGATAATTTCTTATTATGTGTGGATTACTCACCTGTAACAAAAATAAAAAAAAATTAATTTCATACAATATTTAAATAAAATTAATTATATTATTGTAGCAAAGTAAGCTAGCCAGGACCCGTCTGTTTACCACAAATGAATAACCTTGACCGCGCGACGCCTACCAGAAAGTTCTATATGTTTACGAATCGGGCCAGCTATGGAATATTCTACAGGCAACCAGAGTTGCTTTCTCGAAAACACGATGGCCATATAAAAACACAGCGAATGCTAAAGTCAACACAGTTCTTACGCAAACCTTAAGCTTGAAACAAGTTCACTTCGAGTGCAACAGTTATATAAATAGTGAAATAAATATTTAGTGTTAGTTTGATTACTAGTGTTTAAGCTTATAACCATTTAGTTTATAGTTATATTCATACTTTTATATTTTTATATTTACATTCTATATTTAATCGTTTTAATAATAAATATCTAGTTAATAAGTGCATATTTTGTTTTATTTAATTATCTCGTAAAAAGACGAACGAAACGCATTACATTATAATAAAAAACTAAATAGTTTTATAATTTTTATTCCGATATAAATATAGCATTTTAATAATTTTGTTTTTTTTTTGTAATTATTATCATGTTTCAATTATACAATAAATGAGTTGTTTATTCAGACAAATTTAAGTAACGTATCTACATGATAAAACTGAAAAAACCTTCATTATCTCAAAGTTACATTTTTGCAGATACGACACGGTAGAATATATCAATTAGCAGTACAAATTCATCCTAGTTCCGGACCTGTTCAATCAAACACACGGCCAAGTTCGCCTAGCACAGCCTACACGTGTTCGTCGCCCGAGCAATAGCAACCCGGCAGGCGAGAGGCGCGGTTCGAAAGCATTTTGCTGATTTTCAAACAATATAAATAACCTAGTGAACAATATCACGGGTGGCTTATCTTCGTGTAGTTATCTGGCTGCGCCTGCCTTTAGGTTGACTTCTTGTTGCAGATCAATTACATGCCCGGTAGTTTCTTTATTTCAGCCACGGCCGTGATAGACGAGCTTGTTGCAGTTAACAACTACTACTAGAATACGCTATACCAGAGGTTCCCAAACTTTTTTTCCCCGTAGACCACTTTCAAAAATTTACTGGTTTCGGTGGACCCCCTGCTGCTACATTTCTACCATATTCCCAAAACTCGTCAAAAAATGTGAAGATTAGATCTAACGATGGATATATGCGTCGCGGCTGAGTTCCAACTCTAAATTCGGAGTGGTAAAAATAAAAAGAAGAATAGTATATTTTCATTATTCATTAAAATTTTTTATTAAAATAATATGATTAGACTTAATAGACTTAAAATTAAACATTAATAACGTAACTTCAACAATTAAAAAAAATAGTCATTTTTAATGGGAGGGATGCACTTGATGAATTGATAGCAAGTTATCAATATTTGGCTTCAGTTTTGTCAGGAATAACCGCAAATCTCCCCGTTCTGTGATATTCAATCTGCTCCTTTTTTTTGTTAATAGGTTTGTCACCACACTAAAACTTTTTTCGACAAGGTATGACGAGGGAAACGCTATCAAAAGTTTTCTCGCAATTTCCCACAGTCCAGGATATTTTTCGGCAATTTCTGCTTGCAGCCAAAATGTTTGATAGCCTTTTTTAAATTTCACCTTCAGCTCCTCATTGGTGGTAAGCTCGAGTAGCTCCTCTTGCAATACCACATTCGCCACTTCCGTTTCATCAAATGGATTTATGATCCATGGTGGTATTTCCATCGTCAGAATATCTTCAAATCTATTTTTGAAGTCATCATGCAAGGCATTTAAATGTTGAACGTATGTCTGAATATCCTCATCAAGACATTCTGCCTGTGACAAGTTTGGAAACTGTGCGAATTCGCGCCGACTAATATTTTGCTTCATAAATTTCAATTTTCCAAGAAAAGCCGAAATTACACCCTTTGTTTTTATTAAATTTAGGCTGTCCCCTTGCAACTGCAAGTTAATGTCATTAAATTTTTTGTACAAATCTGTCAAATACGCGATGTCTGCTTTCAATTTGATCAGATTTTCTTTTAAATCTGGATCTTTACTTTCCAAAAACTCTAAAACTGATTCAAAAAGTGAGTAAAATCTTGTTAAACATGCACCTTTCGACAACCAGCGTACTTCAGTATGTAAGAGTAATCGTTGGAAGTCTTCATCATTTTCGTCGCACAATTGTGCAAATAAACGGGTATTTAACGCGTTGCTTCTTATTTTGTTAACTGCTTTAATCACAAATTGAAGCGATTGGTGCAATCTATCACTCAAATTTTTCGCTACCAGGTGTTGTCGGTGTATGACACAGTGAATTGCAGTTACTCCTGGTATAATTCTTTGAAGATGGCTTATAAACCCACGATATCGCCCGAACATGGCAGGAGCTCCATCTGCTGCCACCGAAGTAATGTTTGTAAATGGAATCGATTTTTCCTTAAGAAAATCGCTCAGGACATTAAATATTGATTCTCCTTTTGTGTCCGTCTTCAAAGTTTTCGCGAATAGTAGCTCTTCATGGATTTCTTCGTCCATAACAAATCGAACATATGCCAATAATAAGGCTTCATTGCCAGGTAATGTTGATTCATCCAATTGAATAGAAAAATGAGTTGTTTGCAGATAATTGCACAAGAAGCTTTCAACATCAGAGCTCATTTCATCAATACGCCTTTGTACAGTGTTGTTACTCAAAGAAATTTTTTTAAGTACGTCAAATGGAGGTTTGTGCAGAACAGTTTTTAAAACCTCTTCAACAGCGGGTAAAATTAACTGTTCACCGATGGTGTGCGGTTTTCCAGATTTCGCGATAAGCAATGAGATATTGTAGGATGCCCGCAAGCCATCATCGTTACTTTGAGACGTTGAAGCGAACATACTTTGCACGGTGGGTCTTCTTTCATATTTTTCCTTCAATGTTTGAAAATATTTTAAATCTTTGCCTATTTTATCAGGATGACACCTTCTTAGATGATCTTCGAGCTTCGATGGTTTCATCGAGTCATTGCTCAAAACTTTGTTGCACAAAAGGCATATGGGCAATCGTTTGTCGGCCGTTGATGGAACAAAACCAAATTTCAAATATTGAACACTGTATTGTCGACATTTCTTCTTAGATTCAGCCATGTTTCGTATCAGTTACCTACGTGTAAAGAAAAAAAAAAGTTTGTTTTAGTAATCATAAGGTGATTTTAACAGGATATGGCTATTTGAACAGAATTGAATGGGAATAATTAGTTAATTATTGCAATGAAAAAACCAAAATGCCGGCGGCAAAACTGATTTTAATTATTAAAAGCAATAAGCCGCTAAGATTGAATCTATTTTAATGTAATGCAAAACATTTTTTGATTAATTATATTTTGATACATTTCTGTAAATTCGAGAGAAAATACTTTTAAAGAATATTTTGACGTCAAAACACCGCGATTTTAATGTTTTATTTATTACGTTGATACATTACTATACGAGTGGTACATTTTATGAAAATATTTTTAGTCATTTAGCATTAGCAACTACGAGGGCACTGAAATATGTACAAACATGCAGGTCAATTATAATAACTCTCTTTTAGTGAATCACCACAGTCGGGTAAATAAATAATTTTATAATAAAAAGTACTAAAAGTTCAATCTTTCTCGGCTTTCTGTTCTTTTATAGAAGTATCGAATAATGGCCCTGTTCAGTATTTAATTTTTATTACGTACCTACTACACGCAAACATAACAAATAATATAATATTACTACAATATAAAATAAAAGTATGTATAACAAATAGGCAGGTATACTTACTTTTTCCGGCACTGGCAAACACTGACATCGATTCACTCACACGTTTCTTTTCAAAATTCCCGAAACAAATGAGCACAGCAAATGAGTAAAGCAAATGAGTAACGTTTGTTCTTGGCATTCGTATTTATATTGGTGAAGAATCAAACAAGTTCATGCAAGATTGCAAGCACAGTACAAGTCGTATTTCGTCCCTATGCACGTCTTAACTAGCGTTGCTGGCTGGCTAGCGGGCGGCGCTTTGCAAGTCTCGATACGCGTTGTACTCAAAATATCGAATATGCAAGTTTTTACAAGTTAACAGTCGCTGACTTTCTTAAAATACACTACTCAAAAAAATTAACGGAGGTTTAAAAAAAAGGAAATTAATACTAAATAAACAGGCTATCAGATCCATATGCCGGCCTAACTGAAAAAAAATTTTCACACCCGTGGACAAAAAAAAAACAAGCAAAAAATTTGCAATATTATTTTTTTGCGCTATCTGTTAGTATTGCATGAGAACCGTAACTCCTAAAATATTTTAGCAAAAATCTGAAAATTTGAATCATAAAGCTTCAAAATGCTTTTTTTAAAGTCTCAATACGACCATTTTGCACCGAAATAAAGCCTGTCAAAAATCACCGAAAAATTTGGAATTTTTTTTAGTACCTAGTGTATTATCTGCCTACAATGTAGGCCCTACATTGATAGGTACAGCCAAGCCAACATTTTAGTTCTTTACGATCGAAACCAGATAAATTTTCGTGGACCCCCACTTACAACCAGTGAACCCCCATTTTTTTTTCTCGCCATCGTAGACCCCCGTCGAGTCTTCCGTGGACCCCTGGGGGTCCACCTGGACCACTTTGGGAATCACTGCGCTATACCGTAGAGTTAAAGAAGTCACCAGTTCAATTGGATTTACAAGATGCAACTGCAGTGTTACTACTTTCTTGATTATAAGTTTGAATTAGATTTAATCTGTTTTCTCTTATTGCAGCTTTAGATTAAGTCAATTCTGTGTTGCAATAGTAAAGAATTTTTGTTATATGTAATTAAGAAAACTAACGAACTTTAAAATCTCTTGTTAATAGTATAGCTATAAATAATATTTTATATTATTAATTAAAATTTCTTTTATATATACAATTTTAAAACCAATAATATTAACAAAACTTAATATTATTTTTAGGAGCCGCCGACAGCAAATGTATTAGAAAGGCGTATTAAAAAAAAATAAGTAGAGGCATTGTAGTTTAATATATTATAAAAAAAAGTTTGCCAATTTAACATAAATTTATATATTAAGTATTGTTTACAAGCTCTCTAATAAATTTTCAAAAAAAAAATAAATCCGTTTGAATTGGTTTTGCAACTTTATTTTCGTGTTTTTAATTACTTATTTGCAGAATTATTTTTAAAAATTGTGAAGAAAAATAGTTAATACTATGCAATAAACTGATCGTGAACGTACACAAAAGTACAACATCGATCGTACTTTATTTCCTATTAAAATTTATATCACTTCGAGAACCTAACAGTAAGCTAAGATCGCTCTGATTTTATATTATTTCTGTTGGGAATCACATATTTGTTCCACCGTATACTTTATATACTTAAAATAAATCTTATTTCATTAAAAAGTAGATATTATTTTACAAAAATATTGTAGTTGTATTTTAATAATATTTATATATTCATTAATTAGAAAAATATCAACAAAATTATTATTTAAGTTTAGCTAAAAGTTTCTCATAGACAGTCAAGCAATAAAGTGTGAAATTTATTAAGAGGATGCCGAGTTAGTTATGATATTACAAAAACAGAAATCTTGTCCACTGTCCAGTTTTAGTTAAAATTTAAAATGTAACTGCTATGCATATATTAAATTAAATATCGTGAGAATGAGAATTTTGAAGATATTCCACATTTTAGTCGACATGTTTCTCGCCAAGTAAGTTGATTTCGCAACGAAATTGTTGGAATTCAAATTGGCCAATATGGTATGTTGTTAGATGATCACAAATAATTTATTATATGCTAACAAACTCGCCGAGTTATTTGTCAAAATATCTCAGATATTAGGTTTGTTTACATTCAAATTATAACGGGAACTACTTTCTGGAATCAGCGGAATCTCTAGCTATTTACTTTACGACATTTTGTAAAACAAAATTTATAAATTACTAATATTATCCATTATTAATAAAACTAAGTAATATTTACTTTGATTAACTATTTTTAATAACATAACATATTTTTAATAAACTGACACCAAAAAAGATATTTTATATACATATAAAATTAATATAGTACTTGAATTAAACTATTTAAATATCTGTTGCATAAAACAAATCATTTTAACATCTTGACCGAAAATTGCAAAGAAGGATAAAATTACTATCTAAAATAAATAATACTGTATATAATTTTTACATTAAGTAATTAAAATAAATATTTTCCACAAATTGTATATTTTTATCGCTATAAATAACCGAAATTTAATTTCGAGTGACAAGAGAAAAATAAAACGACAATTTTGTATCAAAATTTTTTAATTCGCATGAGCACGATACCCCAGCGTTTCGTTGATAAATGCGAACGGATAAAGAAAAAATGTAAGCAGATATCAGGTAGCTTGTGTAATATTAATGACACTGAATAAAATTAAGCACGTGTGATTAGTGTTAATGATTTCGGAAACGCTATGTCGAATTTGCTAGACTAACTGTTCACCGGCCAGAGACTACCATGTTCGTGTTTTGCTCTGTAAGCTAGGCGGAGGTCTGCCCCGTATATTTTTTTTACAAATTTATTGCGTCCGGTTTCATGACAAATTTAATTGCTTGAGCATGCGCACACTTTTTCTCTTATTGCACTTCTTAAATATGGCTGATGATGACGTTTAAAAAATTATCGAAGATTTTACTTGCTACGTATATTCATTTTTCAATGAGTTTTTTTTTTACAAACGTATAGTTTGTAAATTTTTATCAGTTTATGAGCGTGCGTGCTTGTGACAAAATTCTAGTCATGTGAACAATATTAGTTAACAAGTTAACAAATGCTAGTTAACTGAACTATTTATAGAATAAAATTTACTTTAGAAATAAATAAATTTATTGTATAGGTTTCTGCCAAGCTTTTTTTACAAGAACAAAGTGAATCTCCAATCACTTATCTCTTACTAATTTATAAAATTGTAAAACTTCATACAGGGTGAACACAATATCCAGATAATATTCCGTAGATCAATAATATTAGAATACAAATCTTCAAACAAAATGTATTTTTAATATAACATAATTATTTTTACAATTTCAAAATAACAAAAAATTTCTGAATACAACAACGTATAATTTTCATATTTATTTAATATACTATGTATTTAAATAAAAAACATTTTTATGTGAATTAAATTAAATTTTTGATTTGTATTATATCTTGTAATAAAATATATGTTTTTAAATAAATCTACTGTTATTATACGTATAAATATTATACATAACTAAATTTTAAAAAAATATCACTATTTAAAAAAAATGTATACACCAAAATTTTTTAATAAAAAATATTTTTTTGTTACAATAAAATAATAGGTATAATACTAAACAATATTTTTGAACATTTTTATTTTGTTATTAGTTTTATTTTGTATAAATTAATAGAAAAATCTTTAACAAAAATTGTAGGTATATGTTACAGCGTATATCCACTATTTCCGTATTCCTGTATTATAAAAAAATGAATAAGTATATTTACTTTAATTGTAAATATGTGAAATAGTAATTGTTTTTGAAGTTATTTAGTTGTGAAGTAAATTTACGTGGAAAGTACCTAACTGATGTTTACTTTTATGTTTATAATATCGTGCATTAAAAAATACGTACAATTGTATAATAATCAATATCTTATTATCTATGTTGTCGATACGGTCCGCGAATCTCCAAGATCACAAACCGAATCGTTGTACAAACAACGTAACGCTTTTGCTAACTGTTCCACGTCGTGCGTGTAATTAAATTCAAGGGTTCGGTTTTGATAGATAATGTTCCGTGTTGCATCGACTTCCGTTAATTGGTTATTGACAGGATATTAGCTCTACATACGCAATGGGCTTGGCGCTGGTCGAGCGTAGCGCCCAAGTTCGACTTACCCAGACTCCAGTCCAGTTCACTGTCTAAGAACGGTGACGTGTTTGTTTTAATCAAAACAGAAAACAACAGTTACTATTAACAAACTTACGATGTATCTACTAATTAATCATATTTACTTATTGAGAGAAAAATTTACTTCGTAATTGGAATATTTCTGTACATGTTTGTGATTTAATTAATTTTGTCTTTATTAATTATAGAACGGAATGAAATGAAGCGTAGAATCAAAAACAAAATTCAATATTGATGTATATCTTGTTTTTATTTTCTTATCATAACAAATAAAGTAAAAAAAAATCAGATTAGTTTAAAATTTAATTCAAAAAGCATCAAAGTAAGACAGGACGGGCGAGCAACACGGATAGCGAATATACGATAACGAAACAGTTTTAAGTAGTTTGTCGGTGGGAGCGGCTTAAAGGCGGCGGTCCTGAGGACGGCAGCATCGCGACGGAAGACCGGTCACCAGAACGACACTGATTTACGAGCGTATGTCACCTCTGCATGCCGCATGAACACACTACAGCCACCAAGAAGATGGAATTTTCTTTCTATCGGAGAAGCAATGACACTTTTAAATGTTTACCTATTTTCTTGTCGTTTTATAAGATTTTTGTAATTTAATATTGAATTTATAGTAATGTCTTTCTTTATTTTTCTTATTCAAAAACTAATACGACAAAATTAGTTTTAAGATCGATTTTTAATTAATACTGCTTTCATATTACACTTTAAAAGAAATTAAAATTGTACCTGTTAAATGTGTAAATGTTATATAGTTATTTCGATAAAACAAAGAGATTATTATTATTATTAAAACAATTTAAGTAAAGTAACATAAAATTAAATATTTGAGTTTGCGTTTGTGTCCACAAAATTTTTTTAGTGTAATTATTGGACAACTGAAAAATTTAATCACTTTAAAAAATGCTTAATATTATTGTTATTTAACGAGAATTGATAATTATTTAAGTTTTCTGTTAGGAAATTCATGTAAATATAATTAATGTTTAAAATTAATTGTTAAATATTCCAAAATTTTAGTGAAAACATGTTAAAAGCAAATTCTAAAAAAAAGAATAATTAACAATTAATTAGAAAATTAAATTACTTATATTCTTAAAAATGCAATACATAATAAAAATATTAAATTTTTATGTATTAACGCAGTAATTGTAAAATTTGTAAAAACTAAATTTTTTTTATTAATTATTTCTTAAATATGCAGTGAGGCACTGCCTCTAATTTCGATAGATAACATAGTAAAAAAATTCAGAATTAATTATATTAAAATAAAAAAAGCTTTATAATTAAGTCCTGTATATATTTAAATAAAATATATACAGAATTTAATTCCAAAGCTATTTATTTCAAAAGATAAATAAAAAAATCTTATTTCTATTTTATTTTTGCAAATAAAATAGTTACATATTTTAAAATAAGCATAAATGTATGAAATGTTAAATTTTATAAATAATAAAATTTGTTAAGAATATTTATTATTTAAATAAATATACATATAGATATTAGTTTCATATAATATTAATCGTAGCATTAGATATGTACCTATAATTTGTTATCAAACCTTGAAAATAAAATATTCTAGAACATTTAAACTAGAGCACATATAGCAAACTTTAATTTGACGAGTTCCAAATCTTGTACAAAATAAACTATCATACTTAAAACTCAACATCCACCAACTAAAAGTGCATCCCCTACAAACTTTTTCATTACAACAACACTTTGAACGAAAGCAAAACGGCAGCAATCCAACTAATTACGCTTTCGGATGTTTTTAGCTCGGCGTGCGCGCGGCAGAGATTTCAAATTTAGATAAAACGCTGCCAAAATTTCGTTCGCTTCTCCCAGCGACGACGTCGCGATATAAATTATAGCCGAAGCAGCGAGAGAGAGCCGAGCCGTGCGCCGCGCCGCATCGTGCCTGACACGGAGCTCTCGGATTAATTCATCTCTTTCAGATTAACTATAGTGAAGTGACGTGGCGGCGCTCAAACTCTGGATGCACGCGGGGTTGACGGGAGGGAGGGAGGGAAGGTTAGTATAACGTTTCGCAGAATGAGAGGAAAACCGATATGTACGAACGAACCGCACGTCAGATGGTATTCGTTCGCTCGATCCCCGAAAGCTTTTCGAAATCGAGGGTTATATGGACTGCGAGATGGAATAGATCCATTAAGTTGCTTTTGGGTCGCTCGTATTAGGTAAGAAATAACAACCTTGATGCTGCCTAAGGTAGCTGGTTTTACCTTAAATGGACAGAGTGAAATGTGCTAACACATTTATTTTCTTAGAAAAGCAAATTTGGTTTTGTTAGAGATAAATTAAGGTATTTTTGTTTCAAATGTACAAACTAATGGCTTACACTTTTGTTCTATATTATGAATTATGCATCTATTAACTATTTAAGAATTGAAGAAATAATCAAAATTTTATTATCAAAAACTTAATTTCTATATAATAATAAAAAGTAACTAAATTTTGCCAGTACTGACAAAAAGTAATTATTCAACTAAACAAATTTTTAACAATTATTTTAATTGGCCTATTCCAGATATTTAAATAATATATATATATATATATATATATATATATATATATATATAGTGAGTTGTTAGTCTGTTACACTGATAGTTTATAATAGTAATCAGTTCCCGTAATTCCTAAGTAGAACATAGGGACCTATATTCTCGAGAAGCTACCCAACAAACATTTTCTCTCTCGGTCGCTCGCACTGTTTGTAAATGAGAGCGAAAAAGATAAGAAACAAAAATTGCTAGTTGCGTAATCATATAGTTTCTTAACAACATTTACTGGCGTTGTTAATGGTGCGGATTGTTAACCAACAGCCAAATAAGGAACCAAAAACTTATAATGAGTTCCGAATCATTCATACGCAGCCGATATCAGTTCAGGCATTAATAGTTTGAAAGTTGTAATTTCACCTTAATTCTGTAACAAAATTGTTAGTCTTAATAACGTTGCTAACAAATATTAACCAATGTTATAAGTAGACATTAAATAAAAAATAAAAATTACAGCTGTTACATTTCTTTCTGTTGGTTACAGTTGTTAGCAACGTTTTTAAAACTTAGCAACTTAGTATTACTTACAAACTATCACTAACGTATGCTTCAAATTTTATTAATATTTTTTTTTATTAATTTTTTTGTTAATTACATAAAATTAATCAATTCTCTTTATATCATTATGTTCATATACATTTTCCGTTTCAATGTTTGGAAACAATTCCGTCTAGTGGGAACCACGTGCATTCAGCCACAGTGCGGCAAACATGAGCATGAACACACGGCAGGATAATGGAAAGTGTATATATCGCTAATGTTCACGCTTGGTGCAACGCAGAGCACCAAGCGAACTGCGATGCGAGGGCGTAACACTGCCTGCGAAATAATTTACTGCATTTCTGACAGGACTATATTGTCACGGCAACAATTTCATGATGCGATGCGCTCTTTCCTACGATGTATGTACTGTGTGCCCTGTACTCTACAAATGATAGTATTAGTTTTAATAGCGTGGCTACTTGTTCATATTTTACTTAAGAATAAAAATAAAAGTTACGCATAAGGTTGCTTATGTGATTAATTATTGTGGTAGTGAACAAATATAGATTTAAGAAAAATACATTTGAAATGTTTAAGTTATAAGTTGGATATGTAAAAATCGAAATTTTTATATTTTATTAAGTACATTCTAAAATTTTCAGAAACTTTTAAAGAGGAAAAAAATTAAATATAAAGATATAAATAATATATATTCCTATAAAATGACTCTTACATTTACGTTTTATATTCTGAAGTAAAATTAATTATTTATATGTATCCTCAATTTCCTTACATGTAATGTTTTTTTAAATCTAACGCCCGGTTGAACAAAGCATTGTTAACTTAATCAATAAGTAAATTAGGCAAATAGATTGTCAACTGTCTTCAAATTGCATCATTACTTACACATACAAAGTTTTTAAGAATGCTTTGTGTAACCAGGCCCACGTCTTTTTGCATTTAATTATTTTTGATTAAAAATATACAATTTATATTTATAATTGCACAAAAATTAGTTTATGAAAATCTAGAAATACATTATTATCAAAATTGTCTTAATAATTTCAGTTAACCTAGATTTGGTTATAAATTAAAATTAAAATATGATCCTATTGTGGCGAAATGTTAATTAATTATTTTATTTTATTAGATTTGATTGCTAATCTTTGCTAAAAAACGAGTTGCTTTTGAAAAAAAAAAAAATATATTGCATCTGTTATTAAATATATACATAGCCCGGTATTGTATATTTATAATCTGTTTTTTTTTTGAATATTCTTTTTTCATATATCCAAAGTAGTCCAAAATAGAAAAAGTTTGGTATAAAGAAATAAGCTCCTCCATAGTTAAACATCATGTAAAAATAAATTTAGAATATAAAATAACTTATAATATTTATTTTACTATCATTATAAATACCTAATTAAAATGTAAAACAATTCAAATATTCAAAACTAGCATCAAAAATTTAAAAAAATGCAAAAAATTAATACTTTCAGAACTCATTATGTTAAAATAAAAAGCTTTAAATTTAATTATAATATAATAAAACTTAAAACAAAAATAAAAAACACAAAAAAATGAATAAAATTTTATAATTATTAGTAATAGAATGTTTGTATAATTCCATTTTTATTCAGTTACATCAAGTAAAGAAATAACCAAACCAATCTAAGTAGTCGTTAAATTAGACCATTCCACTCTTTCCCCAACAAAGCTCTCTTGCAAAGAGTAAGAGAAAATTTCCAACAAAACACAAGCAAATACCGAACACAAGACAGAAAGAAATACAGAGAAAAAAAAAGCGAGCGAATTGCAAAAAGAAAAAGAAACAGTGCGGCGTTTTCGTATTCGTATCTCCGCAATTCCAGGCCAGCTGTCTTTTTCACATCACATCCCGGATGGGCTACCACCCTCCCGGTACCAGTTCCTCACCCTGCCGCTCCCTTATCGCCATCCTCGTCGCGCGGGGCTGGAGTGTGGGAGTTCGTCTCCGACGCCATATATAACGCAGAACGCTCGGCTACCGCGCGTCATGTCTATCTGCCGGCCTTACTGTTAACCGGCCTGCTACTAAATCAATACTCAGCCATCGCCGCCCCCTCCGGCCGTACCCTTGTTCGCGCACACCCACCCCTCGCGCAGAACTCGGCTGTTGCCGTGAAGCATCGCCGATGGAAAGTTGTGTCTTGGTGCGAGCTACGTAAGGACTCATCTTTCTCAGAGCTGAGCTGAATTGAAGTGAGAGTTGAGTTTGAGTTCGGATGAAGAAAGATTGAAAATTTACGCAAACTCGCAAGTTCATCTAAAATAGTTTACTATTGTTATTGTTTTGTTGACAACACTAATGGAATTTATTTGTTTTAAATTATTTTAAAATAATTTTTATTTAACGGAAAAAGTACATCTGTTACATCTTAATTTATATTATAATCTTACTAAGTTTTCTGGGAGACTTAGATTTAAGAAAATAATAATAAATAATTTATTTTAAGTAATATTTTTAAATATATATAAATATATTTTTTATAATATATAAAAAAAATATAAATTAAACATATTATATAACAATATGCATTAAATATTATTTAGAAATTTCTGTAACTTAAAATTTCATATAACCAAAATTTAAATACAATTTTTAATAATTAAATTTGATACTATGTTAAAAGCTTAATCAACTTGTATTTTTATTTAGCATTAATAATTATTGGTTCGTAACTTATGACTGTCTAAAACTCAGTATTTTTAAATGTTGGAATAAATTTATCCTTGAAATAATTTTAAAATTAACCAAAAAAAATTGTCATTTTTTCTGAAGATACATTTTTAACCAATTACTTGACCATACTAGCCCTAAGATGGGTTTCGGGCTTTGTAATAAGTCAAATTCTTTGCTTAGCAAGTTACAAAATTTTCTCTAATTGAGGGTTTGGATGCAATAATGGGACATACGCGTGAAACTGGGAAATCTCAAATCCAGATCGAGGTAAGAAAGGAAATTTTCAAAAGTGCTCAAAACTGTTTGAGAAAAATATGTCGCTATAGAGAATTTAATAACGCATCTTTTCTGACCTTATAATTTTTTTCGTATACTGGCCCAATTTTCTGTTAAATAATAAAAACTGTTTTTTTTTTCTCCCAATATTTGGACTAAAAATCAATGTTTTTAAAAACATAAATTGCGATAACTCGGGTGTTTATTGACGAAATGAGTTGCTTCTTTCTGTTCCGTGTTCAGAAAAGTCTATTGCAACTGGAAAACATACATAAAATATTCCAAAATAATGATTTGTTATTAAAAATTTAATGTAAATAAAAACACCAAAAAAAACGTGGTTTAGAAAGTTCTTTTTAAAAAAGTGAGTGACGAAAGTTTTCGTAGAACCGACTTTCAGTGGAAAAGTTGTTCCTTAATATGTAAAGATAATTTTCCGAAAGTTTTACATCAAAATATTGAAAATTGTCACAGTTACAAGCATTTGTTTCTACTCGCGTAGCACGCTCGGACAGCGTCTCGCGGCGCGACACACAGAAATTTTTCCCGGCCAGCGACGGCGACGCGTCGCTGATGATGTCTGCCTTTTTATATTGCCATATTTAAGACAAAATTAGTAGATTATTAGGTTTAAATAATTAATTGTATTTCAATAATTATATATTTTATTACAAATAATTACAAATTTATTTTACATTTTTAGATTTTTTTTTTCTTCAGAATATTAAAAATGCCGTCAAAAAAAAGCTGCCCCTTCTTGGTTAAGAAACGGTACAATGCCTTAATATCATTTAACTTTTCTTACGTAATGCCGACTGAAGGAGGCGCTTTGGCATTTTCAATATCTTCAAAAGATAAATCTCTTTTAATTTTAAATGTTTCATATTTCTCTGAATAATCTGTGTGCACGTCAATAGTGCCATTCGGATAATACACAATTTTCACGGCTTTACTTACTTGTAGTTTCTTTGGCGGCTTAATTTTATTTTTAATAATTAATTCGAAATCTCGCAAAGTGTATTCGCTTCTATCTACTATTATAAAAGGTGTATTTCTTGAATTTCGAATTAAATCAATGTATTCATCATCAGTTTCAATGCGCTCACTTTTTTTTTTCTTCTGACCATACATACCGAAATTACGGTCGCACTGACAATAAGAATGGCCACGAACCGGATAAATGTGATGAATCTCAGTTTCGAATTTACTCGATAATAAAGATAAAAATTGCAGTACAATGTAATTGCGATTTTGTCCACCACATGCGTCGGAAAACAAATAAATTTTTGAATTATAATTCAATTTCAGTTCTTCGTTAACAACATATAGAAGACAGTTGCAAACTGTATTACCACCTTTTTTACCAAAACCTTCCAAAAAAGGGAACATATAACTGCGTTCTGTATTATGCACGTGAATATTAAATAAGTACATACATAATAACCTGCGATAAAATTGGTCAGAAACAGGGATTTTCGGCAGCGGTAAATTTTGAGCGAAATCAAATTCAAGTTGTAAAACATTTTTTTCTGCCATCATTTTACTCTTCATTTCACTATAATCATTAACTTTATTTTTATGTATAACAAAATCCTCGGTTTTATCACAATTTTCATTTTCATAGCAAATGTTGCACACGTCGATTCGCGGCAAAGTAAATGAAAAATTCACGAAGTGATTAAAATACTTAGTGTACGTCGATTCGCCGATGGGAACATCGTAATTGCCAGTAATTGCGGTGTAATAATCACAAAATAAACTAAACAATGTCCTGATATTTAATTCTGGATTGTCAAAATAATTCAATTGCGAGCGTTCTTGACCATAATGCGATTTATGATGCGGTATTCTTTCGCAATGTTCATGAATTAAAGCTTTCAAATCATCAGATAATTTTACGGCTGTATGTTTGTGGTTTCCTCTTTCATCTGACAAAGACGCATCATTTTTAACTTTATTTTGCACTACCTCTATTCGTTTCTTGTCAACACCGAGCACATTGCAAAAGAATACTTTACAGACGCTGACATTTTTATGAGAGAGAGGGCACACATAATTCCATTTAACATTTGACGATTTTCGATTGGTACTTCTGAATCTTTCTGTTTCATGCAGCTGCTGATTAAAACGTTTTGGGACTGATAATCTCCAAGATTCCAAAATTGATTATGAGACTTCGTTTGGTCAGCAACAGAAACGCGTTGAAAACATGACTTCGAACAGCAAGCAGTCATTACTTGAAATTCTTTTTTTGTAACAGTTTTGCCTGAGACGCCGACGTATTCTTTTCCCTTTATTAATAAAATACTAATACATATGCAAATAAAAATTTAAACGTATTAAAGAATGAAATAAAAACATTAAATCTGACATTCTAAAATTATCCAACAAATAAATTAATTAATAATTGTAATGCCAACAAAAGTTACTAATAAAAATAATGCATATTTTAATCACCATTATACTAATCAGTAATCATTTCAAAAATTACTACTTTTGTAAACAAACCTACCTCGTTTCTAGATTGTTTATTTAAATTCCTTTTCCAGGATTCCTCATTTCTATTTCTTTTCCTACCACGCTTAGGAGTTTTGTCCTTCATATTTAAACAATTAAAACAATGTATCGGGCTAAATTACATAAAACTAGTCGCAATGGTTCTTCTAATGAAACACGTTTAACAACCGAATAACAACAAGCGACGCGTCACTGGCCGGGACAAATAAATTTCTGTGTGTCGCGCCGCGAGACGCTGTCCGAGCGTGCTACGCGAGTAGAAACAAATGCTTGTAACTGTGACAATTTTCAATATTTTGATGTAAAACTTTCGGAAAATTATCTTTACATATTAAGGAACAACTTTTCCACTGAAAGTCGGTTCTACGAAAACTTTCGTCACTCACTTTTTTAAAAAGAACTTTCTAAACCACGTTTTTTTTGGTGTTTTTATTTACATTAAATTTTTAATAACAAATCATTATTTTGGAATATTTTATGTATGTTTTCCAGTTGCAATAGACTTTTCTGAACACGGAACAGAAAGAAGCAACTCATTTCGTCAATAAACACCCGAGTTATCGCAATTTATGTTTTTAAAAACATTGATTTTTAGTCCAAATATTGGGAGAAAAAAAAACAGTTTTTATTATTTAACAGAAAATTGGGCCAGTATACGAAAAAAATTATAAGGTCAGAAAAGATGCGTTATTAAATTCTCTATAGCGACATATTTTTCTCAAACAGTTTTGAGCACTTTTGAAAATTTCCTTTCTTACCTCGATCTGGATTTGAGATTTCCCAGTTTCACGCGTATGTCCCATTATTGCATCCAAACCCTCAATTGTACCAGCTAAATAATATTACAAAATAAAATATGTTGTGTTTACACATACATTAATTTAAATTTAATAAGTAAACCATGTATATACATACCGTTATAATTTCCACAAAAAAAATACAAGAACAATTTTTTTTACATTAATAAATTTAATATAATGAAACAAATTGTATTTTATGCAGTACATACTACTTGTCTACTTTGTACAATATTTTATTCCATAAAAATGTTACTCGTAATATTTCGTTATGTTTTTGCATGACAGTAACACAGCTTTCTTTTTTGAATAAAATAAATTATTACACGTATAAACACAAAACATAAAACTACTGTTGTATTCATTAAAAAAGATAAAAGAAAAATATTGTCATGTAAAATATAACAATAAAAAATATTATTTTCACGTCTTCATCAAAACTTTTAACCTAAAAATTCATTACATCTTACTTAATTTTCAACTTTTTCTTTGCGACATTAGGCTCATTAAAACTCGAAAAAAAGTAACAAAGAACGACAGAAAAAATTATGATAACCAAATTAACTTTTAAGTTCTGACCCTGTTTAACTTTTGTCAACGAATTTCACTCGGATGATGACACAACCGAAAAGGTCATTATGTATAGCGAGCCAAGACTTTCTGAGAGAACAAAGGCGTATAGCGGGAAAAAATATTTTCACGCACTGCTTGGAGGTTACAGGTTATATACGCGGTTTGTGTGTATATATGTGTATGTGTGTGTGTGCGTTATAATGTAACTAGAACTCGTAAATAAACTGAGAAGTCGTGGGACAACCCTCCTTGGACGATATAGAACGAAAAAAAGACGTAGAGATTATTATGAAAGTATTCATAAGCGTACGGTTCTTTTAGCCACGAAGACCGAGAATTATTTAATAAAATGGAGATGGCATTATTTTGCTGTTTTTTCTTTGCCTTATTGGAATATTTTTGTTTATATATAAGTATTTTATCATCGTCCTTATACAAAATTGGAATTTATATTTAATTAAATTTGGTACCAACATCAACAACACAATTTATCAAATTTATAACAATTAGAATGCAAAAAATATTATTAGTAAATAATAAATTTATAAATTTAATCAAATCAAAGAAAAAATTTGCATAAGTATATCAAATTTAAATATCAATAAACACATACACAATCACGCCATGTACCCCAAAAAAATGTGGCACAAACTCTTTCCATTTGGAAATATTCGCTCACGAAAAACTCTCAGTCATATCATTTCATCTACTCATCGGTCGTCTACGCAAACGTATACCTTTAAAATCATTCACGTACGTTTTTTTAACCAAACGTTCGTTAAACATTCGTACAAGATGATCGAATCATCTTAGCTGACTAACATTAATTTACTGCTTTAATTTAAGTATGTTTATTCATAAAATATTTAATGAATAATACAACATACATAAAATAAATAACATATAACATAAATAGCTTAACTACTTCTTATTTTAATAGAATCATATAAAATGTTTACACGTCAAACATTATGTGAAGTCTTTTATACCAAATTTCTTGATCAGACATTAATTTTATTATTTCTGGAACTGTATAGATTTCTTTTCATCTAACGAATTCAATTTTTATAACGAAAACTTGAATAGTATTTCAATGTTGTTTTATTTATCAAAAACACTAACAGACTACTTTTAACCTATAAAATTTTTTATCTTTAATTTATATATAAAGATGTATTCAAAAAATTTAAAAATCCTGTAATATTCTAGTAATTTGAAAATTAATATTCGAAAAATAATTTATCGCCGCCGTCCATGGAAAGAAAACTAAAAGCTCAACGGAGTGTTGTAAACATATTTCTGGTGTGCAGAGCTTTTTTTTTGTTCCCTCTCTTTAATCTACTAACGAGTCCCGGGATGGGCCTTTTAATTTAATGATATTTTTATAGAAGTTCTGATGTATATCTCGCGCCAGCCGAATACACTTTTATTTTAGCAGCCCGTGGCCGTAGAACTAACTCTCTGTTCTACGTATATAGGGTTGGAGTCCCGTACAGAGCATGCTACGGAAATTATTACATCATCTTCATGTGAATGCTGATGGTAGATAATTTTTTTTCCTCTTTTAGAAGAATTCAGATAGGAATTTGGTTGATGTACTTGTTTGAAAAGGCGCGGAAGGATAATAAAGTTATTATTTTATTAGGCTGTAAATTGAGACAGAAAGAATATATTATTTGAGAACGTAAACTATAATAATAATAATTTATAATTTAAAAGCATTCGAGATTTGTATAAAAGATAAGCTTAATAGATAATGAGATATCTAAGTTGTTTACTTACAATATTTTTAGTCTATGTTGGTAGCATATGTTTATTTTGTAGTCTATTAAAACATTATTAACTTAATCAATAAGTTAATTAGGCAACTAGATTGTCAACTGTTTTCGATCTACCTCATTCATAGTTCAGGTGGCAAGTTAACGAATTTGTTAAGTTACAATACTTCAAATGTTTATAACTATAATAATTAATTAGTAATTTCTACCACTTTATGTTGGAATATCATATTATTAACAGTAACATTCATTTGATGTGTCTTGTAACTGTTCAGTCTTAAATTTCAATCAAGAAACTTTTATTCTATTTTTATTTAACAAGAGAAAACTATCAATATATTCACTAAATTTTCTGAATTGTTCAATAAATTAGTTTTAAATGCAAATACTGTTTTCATATATACTGAATTTATATATTTAATTGACAAAATAATAAATCGTTTGCTTAAATTAAATAAAATATTTCAAATATTTTTCTTAACTCTTTTTATTTAGAATTAATTTTGGTTAAAAGCAGTATTTAAGGTGTAATTAAAATTATTTAGAATTCTAGTTTAGAGCTTTATTTTTCTTTAAAATTAAAAATATCAGTTATAATATTACAGGCCTTATTATAATGTTCAATTGGACACAAAATGTGCTGTGGAAATTCTAAATTATGCAGTGAAAACTTTATATTTGTGCACTGAAAACTTTACTTTTTAACTGACAATCTTTATTTTTCCAAATTGTAGAACGCATTATCTGGAACTGGAAATGATAACATGTTAAAAAGTGTTTTTTGTATTGGTGTATTAATAAATTAGTTACCAAATAGTTTAATATATATTTAGCGGAAAAGCCTTACAATAAAGCCTGTAATATTAATATCTAATATTAAAAAAAAATGAATTACATTTGAAAAAATAAGAAAAAGTAAAGAGATAATATATTAAAAACTGTTACGGACTATTACATTTTTAAATAAACAATTCGTTTATTATTATTCAAAAATTTAATTTATATTTTCAACAAAAATATTAACATCAACAAAATAAAACATAAAAAAAATTACACCAACACTGCAAAAATCATCAAATCGTATCATACAACATTACACATTTCGCCACTAACATTCATCCATAGAATAAATAAAAAAATAAATATACGCCTGCGAACCATGAAAGAAAAAAGTACCTCAAATGAAAAAAAAAACAACAAACATCTATCACAAAATCCGGCGTCGCGCTATAGTAACAACGTCGCATCGTCGCGCGTATTTCGTATTTTGGTTCGCGCATTCAACGGTTAGGCATTACCGCGACACACAAACGCACAAATCTACGACTACCCGCTGTGCAAACCCGAAAGCGTTCCTACGATTGTATGCGTGTGTGTGACTCGGGATAAGGGATGCGTGGGGAGGGTGAGACGCGCAGAAGCGGAAACTTTCACCGGTGGGTAAAGAGAGGGATGGAGCAAATGTATGAGAATGAAGCAAAGAGAGAAAATGACATTAGGCCGAACTAAGGGATGTGTGACACACCGCTGAGGGTTGCCCTTGCTAGGAGCTTGATGCAGAAGTGAATTTAGGTACTGAATGTACTCGTAGTGTGTTTACATGAGCCTGGTGAAATTTTTGCTCGAAATTAGTGAAAGTGATATAAATTTACTGTTGATTTAATTTTAGATTTCGTAAAAATTGTAACTATATTACAGAATGTTAAAGGCTTATTTGTACATGAGCAGTTCTGTATTCGGGCAATTCGTGATGCTATATTCAAACGAAGGTGGCATTTAATGGAAAATGCAACTATAACTCTATTTAACGTACGACGAGTCAACATGTGAACACAGATCACGGATTGCCCGAACAGGGGAACTGCTCTTGTATAAATAGACCTTAATTTTTCATAAAATATTATCTTTATTAGTGATTTTTACTATAAAATATTTTTGCAATACTTAATTAATTATTTAATCATTTTTATAATTTAACTATATTGTTAGTTGGCAAGTTTATAAACCTAATAACCTAATAACTGGAAACTTTAAAAATTATTGTCTATTATCTTTAGTATTAAATAAACGAAATAAATATTTTAAAATTTCTTATGAAATAAAAATACACATAAAATTATAACAAAAATAACACATTTTATCGATCTGAATAAGAGAAATTTAGAAATTTCAATATATATTACGATATTATATAATTTATCGTGAGGTTAGGATAAAACTCTATAAGATCTATCTAGTGATACATAAAAATTTCACAAATTAAAAACAAATAAAAATAATCATTGGTTCTTAGGTATGTTCAGAATTTTTCCATTATTTATTATTTTGTAGTTTTATAAAAATTTTGAATTTATTAATTTTGTTACAGAATATGTATATCCGGTATCAGTTAAAATTATATTTTAATTTCAACATCGTTTAGTGTACCTAATTTATATTAGTTACATAATTACAAATCCATAACTTCAACTTAATTTATTTTAAGTAATAGGATAACAACATTAAAAAATTCTATAATTTAATATTTTTTATAAACAGTTTTCTGAATTCGCAAACAGATTAAAAAAATATTCTTTCTATTTAATATCTATTAACATAGTAAAAAATCTTTCAGAACTCATTATATTAAAATAAATCCACTTTAAGATAAAGTTCAGTATTAATTTTTAATAATAATCGACATTTCGACGTACTCCACATACATCATCGTCAGGTAAAATTACTATTATATGCAGGCTCAAATTCGAATCCCGCTTGGTGAATGGTTCTTTGTAATGTCTTTCTATTGTTTAAACTACATTTGATAATTACAAAAAACTGTTGCTGGTTAGTGGCTAAAAGTCTCTGTAGTTAAATAATAAAGCAAAACACAAAAATACATGTGACACATTTTTATGTGTTTTTAAAAATAAATATTAATTTACATTTTTCATATTTTCAAATAAAATACAGTAAATCAAGTATAGAAAAATAATTCTTAAATTCAAATTCATAACCGACCCAGTAACAGAATTCGAAAACATATACAGCCTCTGAAGCTAGTAGGGATGAGGGATGAAAGCGAGAATGAACCGCGACCGATAGGGGGGATTAGACGCAAGGGGCGGCGGCTCGCCAAACCAAACCTAACCAAACACATTCGGTAATACGTTGGCTGTGTGACATACACACGTTACGTTACGTTAAAGTTTTCAGGGAAGCCATTTCTCATACGATCCAAGCTGGCCTGACGGTTGGACTCATACAGGCGACAACGCTCGTTCGACTTAACTTTCGGCTGAGTTGCGAGTTAGGGGTTGTATATATATATCTGTATGTTGTATAAACAGAAACGGGGGTTATATATGTGTGGTTAAAATGGTGGTGAGTATGAAATCCAATTGAAGTACATTTATCATTATTTGTAAGTAGTAAATATTTTATATATTTATTTATTTCGTAACAATTTAGAATTTGTTAAAATATCAGGAAAAAAAATATCAAACACCATTATACATCTTTTTGTTCTAATAATTATAATTTTTCATACTTTAATGTATATAATGTTTAAATAAGATGAATATTAAAAACGTTAATTAACAAATCCCAAATTATTCAATAATTTATAAATTAATTGTGCTTAAATTATTACCTGTTAAATATTTTTGTTTTAGTATAATTGTTTTGAAAATGTTAAATATTTTATAGAATAATAATTTTTAAACAAATGTTTTACATCAATTAAAATATTTAAAATCTAATATTTCAATAATTGTTTAATTATTAATTACTATATAACCTATTGAAATTATGTTAATATTCTGTATTGAGATATGACTACTGCAACACTCTTTTTTGGTTAAATAGAAAATATTATATGTATGAAGAAGACAAAGAATTCTATAGCAGCATTAATTTTACAATATCAAAAAAATATTTCGCCTGACGCAATTGCTTTGAATAAAAAAATTAAATAACTGTTAAATATACATGTTATACTTTTAAAGTTTGGTTGTTCCAAGTTTCTGATTAGTAATAGATAGCAATTTGATAGATAACAGTAATAAGAATATGAGAGGGAAACCAATTGTACAATTAGGTGTATAATTTGATTAAAATACCTTAAAATCTTAGTAAAATGCTTTAAAATCATGCTGAAATCAATTAAAGATTTTCTTAAAATTATGTAAAATCTCAAGTAAAATACTTATAATCTTAAAATTTTTGAATAAAATTTGTAAAATTAACGAAAATCGTTACAATTTTAACAATCTTACTTAAAATTTATACAATCTTGTGTACAAAATTTGAAAAAATAAATATTATGTTGTTTTAATTCTTATATATTCCTATTTCAATTTAGATATTTTATTGTTTTTTTGAAGATAAATATTATTTCCAACTCTAGTTTTAATGTAATTCCTTCCAAATATAATTCTAGCAAAAATCTTGTAAGCACACATCAGCAATTACCAAACATGTTCTTTAGATTGAACCCCCCCCCCCCCCCCTGAAGGCCGACGCGGCGGATCGAGCAAGGGTAGTACACCGCACGGCAGTCCGCTAATAGCTAATGGTTTCGTGTTCAAACCCCATAAATCCGTCGTCGGGCGGCCGGGAGCCGAGGCAGCCGCCACGCAAGCCATGCGCTGGGGCCGCTCCCGTGCTAGGGCCGGCGGCGGCGACACCTCGTGGTACTAAAATTGCTTGCTAGATTGTCCAATCAAACTAACGTTAACTTTCATCTGATATTCAAATATACTTTTCTCGACGAGGCTACTGCGCTTGCAATATGCGTGCGTGAACAACCGGCATGGATTTTTGCTTATATTGGAAGACTTCGTGAGTGAATTTGACTAAAGATTTTGTTTATTGTGTGTTTGTATATGTGAAGATGCTATGTGTATGAGTGCGACAAAGAAATGAAGTTGGGTTTTAGTTGTGAAAATGGAAATGCTATTATCGTAACTTTGTATCGGTGTTCGGAGTTTATAAATTATAATTGTGTTTTTACTTGGGGAAAAGTAAATTATTTATCCCGATGTATTGTTCTTGAAATAGACAGAATATAACATAATAAAAAATCTTTCAGAACTCATTATATTAAAATAAAACTGCTTCGGGTTAAAGTTATGTATTAATATTTATTTATAATCGACGTTTCGACAAACTCAACGTCCGTCTTTATCAGGAGAAAATGATACAAATGACATTTACAGTAAATAACAGAACATAGAGACAAGTAGGTAACAAATAACTAACTAGATCACACAAATTTTTATAAATTTCTAATTAATAGAAACATTGTTTAAATAAAATTTGACTTTCATTAATTAAAAATTTATAAAAAAAACTATGATCTAGTTACTTATTTGTTAGCTAGTAACTTGTTTCTATGTTCTGTTTATTTGCTGTAAATGTCATTCGTATCTTTTTTTCCTGATGAAAACGGACGTTTATTCGTTAAACTGAAAATCGGCCCGGTAATTCAAATTATAGAAACTAAAATATTTTTTTAAAAAATTTGCATAGCATACATATATCGAAAAAAATAAAAAAACAGATATTACTTTTTTTTACAATTTTGCGTTTGTTTAATTTCATAAAAAATTTCTAATATTGTTAAATTGATATACTTAGATCAACATAACCGTTTATAGTTTATTCAGGGTATCGATTCTCGAATTATAATATAGTAAAAATAAAATAACTAAATAATTTTTTTTTTGTAATTTTTAAAGTCACCACAATTTAAATTGGTGACATGTATATGCAAATTAGGCATAAAAAATCTAATGCATAACTGTAGGAAAAAAAATTCCTAGAAACTAAAACTATATTCTCGTTCATATTTACGTAAACTACTTGTACAATAAAAATTTCTGAGCAAAATATAAAAATATTTTACTCTATAATATAACGTTTCTTTTCAACAAGACATTTCAAAAATTCCCGGAACAAATATCTACATTTAAACTACTGAAGGTAAAGATACACTGACTTTTATTGTCGTCTATCTAGATATATATCACGCTGGCCTGTTCAAAATTCAACCTCTATCCAAGTTATCTACATTCTATGTAAAGATAAACCGTTGTTTTCACTAATTTACTAATTGTTTATTATGCAAATTCGGTCCTCTATGTTTTAGTTGCTGCCGACAAAACCTTCATTTGTTTCACAGTCATGTCACACGCCATCTAGGATTTTAACCTGACATTTTCGGGTACAAATCATAAAAATGGTGTCGTATCTTCGTTTGTTTATGAAGACATTTATTAGTCAACTTCTAATTCTATTTTATTTTTATTTTTTTTGTAGATACAGTAGAATTTTCTTGTTTTGTTAATTAAAAATATTTTATGATATTTTTCAAAATTAATTATGTCGTATATCAAAAATAAAATTGTTGTTTTGCAATAATAATAATATACTAACAATTTTATAGCTGTTAATTAAAACTTAAGAACAATCATAATTTTTGATAAATATCAATATAGCCGTACTTTATAACAACTTAATTAAATATATAATTGAAATGTTAGAAATAAAAAGATATTTATAGCCGACTAAAAATAATTATGTACTAATAATAAATTTTGTTTTATACTTATTTATCTTATAGTAAAACCAACATATTATATTTTATATAAGTTGTGATATATATCAGCATGCTATTTGTTTTATAACGAGTTTATTTATTGATATTTTCAAATAATTAACTTTAAATTTAATATTATATTAAGTTGTACGTACTTTCATTGATATATTTCTAAGTAAAATAAATACGTATTTATTATATAAGTTTTGCTATTTAATTTAATAAAATCATTAGAAATGTTTGATAATTTTCAATGATAAAAAGGATTCAATCACTTTATTATTATATAGCTCCTTTCAAAGTTTCATTTTACAAAGAAAATAAATAAAAAATCACCGTTGAGAGTCAGCAATAAATCCTATACCTTGTCATACTAATGTTTTGCTTAATAACTAAAAAACTAATTAGCGAATTTTGCAGCGGTTTGCAGCATTCGATAGCTTACATCTTCCTTTTTTTGTTTCACTAAATATTTATTAGAAATATGAAAAAAAAAAATGATTTCAAATAAAGCGCTCTAAAAATTGTACAATTTCTACTAATTATTCATATTACCATTCAATATTTTTCAAATCTCTAGTAGTACAAATTCTATTAATTTTTAAAGATATAAATAAACAAATAAAACTTTTCCGTTATAGTAAATGGTATTCTACAGCCGTTCTAAAAGTCTAAGAAAAACTAATTTTCAGTGTCCCTAAATATTTTGACGCGCAGCTGTCTATTTAAGCGTAATTAACAGCCGAGAATGATACATTCACGCATGCACACTCACGGAAAGCAATATATTGTTGTTGCGTTCCGTGTAGCCATGGATACGTGAAGGGAAACAGGAATTTCGGCGTCAGCTGATTGAAGTCTGTGCTTGTGCTATATTAGGTCCTGAGGTTCGGAGCTTCACAAGCTTAAAATGGAACTAATATCGTCCGACCCTCGGTTCTAAATCAGATTTGCCTTTGGTATACGCGTTCCGGATAATATATGAATATTGTTCTACAAATATTTTGGAATAGCATACCGAAAGCAAACAATATTGGTAAATATATTTTTGAAGTGTTTTTCATTAAATTTTATAGAATCAATTGAATTTTAATATGAAAATTTTCATATAATTATATAAATATGAAATTTTTTTATGTTAAAATTATAGAAAAAAATTAGATATTTTATATATGTACTTACTATTAAATTAAAAAAGTATATGTACATGCGTTAAAATATGATACGATTAATTTATTTTATTTAAAACTATCCGATAATTAAAACTAAATAACTAAATAATAATTATAACTAAAATCACAAAAATATTCGTTTAGATTATGTACTTACAATATAAAACTTTTCAGAGTATTAGATTACATTACACAGTTTTAACAATCTTTATGACACACCGTTTGTAAGGTATTATTTGAATTTTGTGATGTGTTTAACTCTTAGCAAAAATTAATTCACTCATTAATTAATTAAGTAATTAATTCATTTTTAAGGTTTATTAGTAAAAAAATATTAAAAAAATAAAATAACAAATTATGAAAATTAAAATTGACTAATTTGAATAATTTATATTGTGAATAATTATTATAAAAATTAATTAAAATTCATATATCTTTTACAATTTTTTATGTAAAATTAATTAATATTTAATTATGTAGTAATAATAATGTGAAACAAAATATCAAGAAGTAAAATTTATAAAATGGATGTTAATTTTCTCCAAGTAAAAGCGAAAGTCAAGAAAGATATTAATAAATATATTGTATTCAATTAAAAATAAATAGTTCGTTAATAAAAATACATAAAAAATCTTACAAAAATAGCACAAACGTAGTTTCAACATGTAATCTGTAGATATAAGTAGCTGTTTAATAAATTAATGAGCGATTAAAGATATTTTATAAACGAAACATTATAAATTTAAAAACTATGTTTAAGTTCAAAATTAGTTTAATAATTTCTTGTCTTACTCTTGTGACATTTACCATCTTAAAAATAATCCAACCTTCATCGAATCTTATAGCAAAAAAAAAACTCTAATCGTAAAAAGAAAAGGAAAAAAAAAGCGGGCAAACACTGACCCGTGGCCAATCAGCATCAGCACCCGAGAGGGCTAAAATGCCACGGTGATCTTTCGTCCCCTTCGTCAACAGTATGCGCCCCTCAGCTCTAACCCTGACCAGGGCCGAGAGAGAAAGAGCCCGGGAGCGAAGCAACAGCGAATGCGTCACTTGATTTAGGTTCATCGGATGATCCGAGGCGGCTGTTCATGGGCCACTGGACGCAGACAAAAGCGAATCGCACCAGCACTGCCGCGCTATGTTGCTACACTTTTGCTCTTGCTGTTCGTATGATGTTTGTTGTTAAATGGAATTAGAAGTGGGGAGGAAAGTTTGTTGTAACAAGGGTTTGTTTTTATCGTTTTAGTGACAAACTTGTTTTACACAAAGAATTATAACTACATATATGTCGTCAATATGTTGTAGTTCTTCAAATATTTATAAAATAATACTACCTGTGTCACATAAGAAATTTTATTTGTTATATTATTTATTTATTTTCTAGAAAATATTATCATTATGCAATATTTTTTTAATTTAGTAATTTTAATGTTTAATAATTGCATAATTACATTTTTGACACCAACTTGATAAATAGCATACTAATAATTAGTTAAAAATCTTGAAAGTATAATAATTAGTAGATTGATAATATGAAAATAAAGTATATAAATGAAAATAATTAATAAAATAGCATAGTTTAAAAATTACAAATTTGTGTAACACTCAAAAATCTTAACAGCTAAAAAAAAAATATTAGCAGTAGTTCTCAACTTACAATTTTTCGACTTCCGACAACTTACACATACGACGGTCAAAAAATATAAATAAAATTTCTCTAATTGATGAATTTTCTCACTTTGTTAAAAAATATTAAAAGAATTTTAGATTTAGTTATATTTTTGATATGTGTACATAATATGTTCATTTTGGATTTATTTATTTGTATATTTATTAATAAATAATTTATATTACATTATACATTTTTAACTTTTTTTTAGTTAAATAGAAGTCTACTTTATTAAAAACCAAAATAATAATAAATAATTTATTAAATATAAGAGAAATAAAAAATAAGAATTAAAAAAATTCTCAACTAACATCAGCATAGACTTACGATGGAGCACTCGTCGTAAGTCGAGAACTACCTATATTAAAAAAAATAAAATATGTAATATTTCTCTATATTTTTTCGAAATTTTTACAAATTTAATAGAAATAATGAATGGCAAAACAATGGACAATAAAATAATTTTACATTACTGGAAGTAAACAAACAAATTAAAATATTTACCAATTAATAATATAAATGCAGTTTAAAATTTTTTTATATTAAAACTATATTTACTTCTCATAATATCTGACGCTTATATTCGTCATCAAGAATAAAAATAAAATACATGTATAAAGTTAATTTGTTTTCATTCATTCCTAATATATACAAATATAAACCCTCTTTATATAAAATATGACTCCCTAAACATATTATATGCACATAATATCGACATTTGGAAAGAATTGGCGACATTATTACTGTACTAGGGTGGATAACTTGCATCCACATTATATTACATACATAGCAATAATATTCAGTTTTCTCCAAATTTATATCTACGTACACGAGATCGGACAAAAACAATTCCGCACATCACAATCGAATAATAAAACAAGAGAAAAACGAAAACAAACGAACATCAGTACGAGGGAGTAAATTTCCCCAAACCATCATCCCACAAGCACAAACAAGTGTTCAGTATCCCATGGCCGGCTGAGAGAAAACCGAGTAATTTATTACCCGAACGCGCTATGTTCCTTCCATTTTCTTACAAAACAATAATGGTATTCCACCGTCTTTATCATTAATCCGGTATACCACCCTCCCCCCCCATACACCTCCCGGAGGCGGCGAGAGCAACACTGAAATTTCCAATGAAAATGGTAATTGTACAGACTACTTGTTCGGTTCTTAAAGGAAAAGTGCGATATTTTAGCTTGATTTCCGGTATGTTTCGATCAATCGTGCGTCATGGTTGATATTTCGGGGCCTAGGGGGCGGTGACACAACCCCCATGGTGCTGAATCATCGTTGGGAACGGGGGGTGGTAAACTCCCAGCGTACTCCCCGGGTTACGCAGAACGCATGCTGTGTTTCGCTGACGGAAAATCGCATACTGTGCGTTATGTTTCCTCCTGGTTCTTATATTTTCCTGGGGTTCTTGCTCTGGTTTCAATGTATGTGATTTTTTTTGATATAGTCGTATAGAGACAATGGTCCGTATACTCACCTCATTTATAAAAGTGATTTTTGACAAAAGCGCTTTTGACGTTTACTTAAAATAATTTATTGAGGACTTTATAATAGTTTATATAAATTTTATAATACTAAATATAATAAAAATGATCAAAAATAGAAAAACTATTCATATTTGATTAAAAACAGAAGCAAAAAATTATTTTGAAATTAATGATAAAAGCACTTTTTCACGAAAAAGTGAGATGAGAATACGGGCCAATGTATTTTGCAAAAATCGAAATTTATATTTATTTTGATATTTTAACGTATAAGTACAGTAAAATTGGTATTGAATTGTTCATGAAAAAAGTCGGGGCAAAATCCAATGTGAGTTTTATGAAGTTAGATTTTAGACAATTTAGAATGAGAAAATAGACTAGCTTGTTAGACACACGTCGACCTCTTATTGCGTGCAATACATTATAAGTAGGAGTGAAAGGAAAATATTTGAATAAGTGTTAATTTTAGTGTCAGTCATTCTTTCCTGAACAATTAATTCTATACTTGAATTTTTTAATTTTATTTGATTGAAATTATTTTTTACCAATAAATGTAATTCAGTGGGTTTCTTATTCGTTATCTACAATGAGATTTCTTATTTAAATATCCACACACTTTGACTACAATTCCCATAATCTTCATCTACAAATCTTTACTACTAGTCGTAGTCATTATATTAAATTTATATATATATATATATATATATATATATATATAAATATATATATATATATATATATATATATATATATATAAATATATATATATATATATATATATATAGCATCAAAAAAAAATTAAAAATGTGTAAGTACATAACTGAATTTTAAAAATTACAATTCATGAAACGCAACCTAGTTTTGTTTTTGTAATAACCCAGTTAAAACAAAATATCTCAATTTTTAAGCAAGGTAAATATAAGTATCCAATCTCGATTAAATTTAACGTGGCTTAAAATTTATAAACAGATATAACCATATATAAATTTTTATAATCTCAATTACAGCACTTTAACACTACTAAAATAATTTCATTTAACTGAAAATAAACGCTCTATAAAAACGTGTCGTTTATTAAAACTAACCGCATCTAGTTATAAAACAAGCGCGTACACCGTCGCGTTGGGAAAGCATGCATTTTCATGAAATTTTACATCGCGGTAATAAAATGATAAGCAATCTACCCCGCACGCGTATTGCACTATGGGTAAACTACATTATTGTAGCTACAATAAAATAATTAGCTGGGCGATCTAACTAGACGATGTGAGAACGACCGTGCAAAATTATATTCCGAGTTTTTATCGCAATTATGTGCCGGTACGGACCTGGTTGCGAGATTTTATCTTGAAGAGAATATGCGGTTTAGTTTACGATGTGTTGCAAATTATAGATGATTTGTTTTTGATATCTTTTTATTAATTATTTTATATGTAGTTCCGTAAAATTGTTCACATATTAAAAAAATAAAACTGCTTTATGTTTAATCTCTGTATTAATGTTTATTAATAATCGAATTTACGATAAACTCAACGTTTGATACAAATGACATTTACAGTAAATAACAGAACATAGAAACAAGTTATAAATTTTTAATTAATGAAAGCCAAATTTTATTTAAATCTTTGGTCTTGCAATTATTACATTATTAAATTATACATTAAAAAACAGAACAAAAACGCTGTTGCCAACCATAATAAGCGGTGTTTACTGTATTTAATATGTACACATAGTAAAAAATTTCAGAACTCATTATATTAAAATAAAAAAAGCTTTCAGATTAAGTTCTGTTAATGTTTTATTTAAAAAATTCGACGTTTTGATATACTCTAATTAATCATCATGAAAAAAATATATAATATGCATATTTTTTCCTGATAATGATATACCTAAAAAGTATAGAGAATTGAAATTTTTTTTTTTGTAAAAATCGCTTTCTACTTCTAGTAAAGTATTATACTATTTTTCAAATTACATTTTTCACAAATGTAATATTTATTATTTTTTTAGTTCATTATATATTTCTAGTCAATAATTTTTATTTCTATATATAATATTTGAACCATTCGATTAACTTTTTACTTGTTAGTTAACAATAAAAAATAATTTTATAGCATAAAATTAAATTAATGTTAATAAATTATTTTATTTTAGACTCATTTTAAATAAACGCTATTTAATTTTTACATATAATTATACGTATTAAATATATATTATAAATAGAACAAATTATATCATACCAGAAGTAATAAATATTTCATTTTTTTACGAAAATAGTTTCTTACTTATAGACTTCACCAGAACCCTGTAGCTAAAATAATATACCTACATTTACATTATAAAATATCAAATAACTATAAATTGTAATATTATAAAATAATAATACGTATCCAATTACAAGTTTGCACAAAATGCGGGTACTTAGCAAATTTTTGAGTTAACGTTTAACGCATACCGCCTCAAAGAAAATTTTAGCAATAAATATAAAATCATAAATATAATTTTTGCTCAAAACTGTACCTGCATACAATTACATAACTTATTTATTACATAACGACGTAAAATTTCTACCAAAACTGAAAAGGTACACAATGAATTTTCGAACAAAAATCGTAAAATCTACGTTTACCCAAACCAAAAAATAAACTTTCCCTTGCAGAAGATGATTTTACATTTGACACAATTTTTCTTCGAACCAAAACCTGGTTTATAGGTGCCATAAAATTGTCCCTTATTGCATAAGGTTACGGAATTTTTAGGGGCAACTTTCTCTTCGATTGTGTAAGTTACGGTTGCAATAACTACCCCTATTTGTGCATCTATAAAGTAAAGTTTGCCGCTTTGCAGTGACAGCGGTCTTAAGATGACGACTTTATTAGTAGTTTGACAGATTTTGTAGGTAGCACTTCGTTTTCCGTTTAAATGTTACTCATAATAAGTGTAGAAAACAAACAGTGATGAAATTTTTATTCTTTGTTTTTGACAGTGATTATAAATTGTGAGAATTTCACAGAAGGTATTTTGATAAGGTAGGTGATAGAAATTAATTTAAGTTTTATTTATGGTGTTTAAAATTGAACATACGAATACACGTAAGTTCTAAATTGTAATTGGTATTTCATTTAAAGAAAAGAATAGTGTTTATTAATAAATTTATTTTATTATTTATATTAAAATAAAAATGCTTCAGGATTAAGTTCTGTATATATTTTATTTAAATTTCGACGTTTCGATATTTAATGAGTTCTGAAAGATTTTTGACTATATTAATTATATAATTATAATGATATAAAGTATATATTGATTTAAATTAATTTTTTATTAAACTATTAGCTAAACAATTTATTTAATACTAAATAAAAAATTATTAGGCAAACAAACATACGCGTATATTTGAAAGATTTTTATATAAATTGTTATAATTATAATATAGTAAGAAAACTTTCAAAACTCATTATATTAAAATAAAACGGCTTTAGGTTATAGTTCTGTATTTTATAATCTAGTTACTTATTTTGTTACTTGTTTCTATGTTATGTTTTTTATTTTAAATATCATTATATCATTTTTAATGCTGAGTTCGTCGAAATGTCGATTATTAATAAATATTAATACAGAACTATAACCTACAGAAATTTAACTTTGTTGTAATAATGTTATAATAATACATTTCCTTAAATGTAAATATAAACCTAAAATAATTTTTTTTTGTAATTATTTAATATTGAAATAAAATTTTAAGAGAATATTATTATCAATTTTTAGCGCGCTTCAATAATATTACATTTTAAAAGTAAAAATTGAATTAAATATTTATCAGAATATGTATTTGTAGATATGATATGTTTGTCATTAATTTGATATTAAAATCTATAAAATTAAACCTGATTATTTTAAAA
This sequence comes from Clivina fossor, assembly GCA_963966155.1. Taxonomy (NCBI): domain Eukaryota; kingdom Metazoa; phylum Arthropoda; class Insecta; order Coleoptera; family Carabidae; genus Clivina; species Clivina fossor. The sequence continues at coordinate 6,528,087 of OZ014564.1, read as the reverse complement.
ATTAAACTTTGAAATATATATGAATATGTTATTATATTTCACAGAGAATAAAAATATTTAAATTATAAATAATAAACATCAAGTAAATATATAATGCTTAAAGGCAAATTTTTGGGACGGTTATATAAAACACTGTTAAACGTTTTGTAAGTTAACTCTTTTGTTAACTTGCCAACTGATTAATAAATAAAATTTCTCAAAGACAGTTGACAATCTAGTTGTCTAGTTAATTTATTAAATGCCAGTATTTCCAATTTGATTTATTCTTGTGATAAGTAAAAAAATCATATGTAATTGGCTAAAAAATGTCTCCTTAGAGTAAATGAAAATATTTCATTGGCTAATTTTAAAATTATTCCAAGGAAAAATTTATTTTAAAATATGAAAATACTGGGGCTAAGTTAACAACGTTTTATACAGTTGGTCAATTACAGTTGTACAAATATATTTAAGAAATCGGTTATCAAAATACATTTTTTTTGCTTTAACTACCATAAATTTGACATACATTATTTGATAAATAATTTATATAAATGAAATACAACCAAAGGACAAACATCTATAATACATTTAAGTAATAGAAATATCACAAAACAACAAGTAACTTCATGAGATATCTATCTCTCACCACAGTTCAAAGAATCTAATGAATACCATATCAGAACGAAATCAAACCGAAAAGAAACAACCATCATCCCTCGCTTAACAACCAATGTCCACTTCAGCGTCCATTTCCATCCCCCCAGCTCTTACCGTTCACCCCCGTAACAACAACCGTTAAGATTCCATCGCGCCGGAAGTGACCGCAGGGACTCTTGTCCAGATTGCAATCAATTCCTACCCTCAACTCTGTACGCTCCACACTCTAGTCCCGTCGCAAAACCGGATGAAAAAGTAATAAGAGCGGGCAAAAGGCGCGCACAGCATAATGCTGCCGACTTCGGGGGCGAGCGCGCTATGACTCCCCGGAGAATGCGACGTCGCGCGAAAAGGATTTGGCACCGCGTGTAACACGTCGCTTATCGCCGCTATTAAATGACCAGTTTCACCGACGTGCCGCGGATCTGGCTTGGTCCGGGGTTGACTATAAAGAGTTTAATGAATAAATTAATTGAGCTGGGGGGCGGTTTATGCACCGAAGGGAGAAGGTTATTAATTTGGTTTGCTATTTGATTCTGACAGGGGAGCTTGTAAAATTCCAGCTCTATGAAAAAAAAAATGTGTTTGTGTTGCCTAATTGAAAATCAATCCTATATTTTACTGTTTTAAGTTTTTGTTTTTATTTATTTTTATAGTATTCAAAGTTTTTTATATCAATGAATCAATGTTATCAAATATGGTAAAGTTAATATAAATATCGAAATATGTATTTAGTACTCAGTTTACGATACATAAATATAATTTGTACATAAGTCTGTTAAAAAAAAAAATTATAAATTTTTTTTTAATGTTAGCCATAGAAATATATTAAAATTATAATTACAATTTTAATTATTAGTAAAACTAATTATTACTTTCTTAATTTTTATGATCTACTATTTCATTTTTGTTGTTCTTTAAAATTCACTTTTATGAATAATAAATAATATGAATAATAAATTCAATAAATGACAAATACTTATTAGAGTTATTGCAGCATATATTGAATACGTTATTTATATACCTTATTAAAATTTACGATATATGTAAATAGTGTATTTTTATTGTCTTTTCAATAAGAGTTCTCATTAAAATGTAGGTTTAATGTCACGGTAAAACATTAACGGTGAAGTGCAATAACTCTAGTTACTTATTACTTTCTGAAAAATTTGTAGATTAAAATTATGAACCTAATTAGAATTTGCGTTATTTTAAATTTAACACCTTTCAGATATTTAATAACAAAAAAAGTGTTAATATATTTGCAGAATAAATATTAAATACATATAATTTTAAATTTTCATTCATAATTTATTTGTACTCCAAATTATACCTATATTTTGCATCAACTCAATAAATATGTTAAAACTTTTCAAAATATAAACTTGTATCATATATTTTATATTAAATTTACACAAAATTCTTTAACGTCTAGATTATAAAACAATTTTATTTAAAATAAATATTATATTTTTTTTATATAAAATGCTAAAAATCGAAGCATTAGTTTATAAAAATAAAATAAAAAATTTCCAAAGCTCACTACAATTCACCAAATGCACTTTTCTCTGACCGGTACAACCCCTAATCAGCAGGCTTGTATCCGTGTCGAACAACAACAAAATCAACCCTCTGCCGCCATTAACCTTCACCATACATCACCATCATTTTCCCATCACACCCCTCCTGTCGTCTCACACAATCGCAAAACACCGAGCGACGCAATATAAACGTAGTACGTAAACAATTACATCCACACGGCAGTTAACGGGCCAATTCCATTCCTTTGCCACTGAACCACCCCGTAAGAGTACGTTCGAATACTGTGCCCACCGTGCAGAACGTGTCTAATTGCGACGGGCTATTTAGAACCGACGCTTACAGCGGCCGGCGTCTGTAATTACGACGCCGTAAACATTGCTCTCGGTTTTGATGGAGTCCACTTTGTAGTACCGTTAGGTTTGAAGTAGTTTTTGTAGAAGACTGGTTAATGCAAAAGTATTTTCTTTGTTTAAAAAGAACTGCATTGAAAAATTTAATGTTTTACACTATCGGAATAATGTTTACCTTCTGTAAAAGTGTTTTTTTTTAATTAACATTTTTAAATATTCTAAAGATTAAAATAATTGATCAAAATTTTTTCAAAAATTACTGACATTACGTAAGTTATCTAATAATATTATAATAAAAAAAAAACTTGTTTTAAATTCTACATACTTTATTCATATTTATAATTGTTTTCTAGTCTTTTTACATACACAAGACTGTCAGAAGACTTCTTTATTTTTCAAATTACAAAACAATCTACTGCAAAGCAAGTGACCAGTTTACTACGTTATGTATAAGTTTTTAAGGGTAATATCCACAAATAAATATTCTTATTTCGTTTTATTTCTTGCTAACACAACAAACAAGCCAATAATTATTTAACATTAGCATGAAATATAAAAATATGAAATAATATAAATTAAAAAAAAAGTAGCATTTAATTTTATTAAAAAAAAAATAAATAAACAGAATAATATATGTTCAAATTTTTTTAATTATTTTAATAATCATTCAAATACTTACACTTCAATTTAAATTTTTACCAAATCCTTAATTAAAACTTCTATCTTATAATAATTACAACTTACTTATAATTATACTTAATTAAAATATCTAAAAAAATACTTTCAAGTTGAAAATAAACTAACATATAATTTTAGTAGATAATAATGAATATTCCAATCTAATCAACATTCTTAATAAAACGCATGTATTTTTAATTCCAAATTTTAATCTTAATAATATATTGAACAAAAATTTATAGAAAAAAGGTTTCAATTAAAAATTTCACGGGTAAAAAAATTTAATCATGATGAAAAAATTTACTGGCATAGTTCACACGCTGACCTAACCTAGAAAATATATAGAAAACAGTGTAGTCGATAAAGAGTAGCGGTTTTTAATATTTTAATAATATGTTAGTAAGTTTTTCAAACTTATCAACGGAATATCGAATTTGTAATTATACAGTACATATACACCAATAACATGTCCAAGTTGCATACTTACATAAAAAAAATAACTATCGTCAACTAGAAAAATATAAAGTAAAATTTTAAAAAAATTTTTCATTAGAGAAATTTTTCACAAATGTTTTTAAAACCGAATATATTATTCTTATATTGAATGATTATAAATGAGTTATCTAATTAACCAGAAATAGTATTCAATATTATCAAATATGACTCGAAATATGCGCCATATCATAAAGTTTTATTTCTAGGCCGTCATAGATCGGTCATTTTGTTCAAAGTTATAGATATACAAGATTCAATTTAGTTGATTCAACCACATTAAACTGTGTATTTTTATCAAATGTTCAATTTAGTTAAACAATTTCATTGAATGATAAAAATACACGGTTCAGTATGGTTGTATCAACCAGATTGAATTGTGTATTTCCGTCTTAATTCTCACCTATAACTTTAAACAGAATGACTGATCTCTGGTAGCCTAGAAATGAAATTTCATGGTATGACGCGAATTTAGAATAGCATTTCAAATACTACTTTCGTAGTTGTTGTTCAGTTTTGGGTAACTATTTTACAATTAGCTTGTGTTATTATCCTGTTTCCTTATACTTTACATAGCATTTACGAAATATAAAAGCAACTATTTATTGCTTTTATCATACTTGTAAAACATTTTTAAAAATAATGCCACAAAAGCTTACAAGTTATCTAAAAGTTTGAACATCGTGAACACATAGCCAACTTTCTCTATACACACTTGCAATACAATTTTTTAGCTAGCACGTTTAATATCCGTAACTATCACACAACTGATTGATTTACGATCGTAGCGTGCCATGTCTTGGGGGACCCCAAGACGGGATTAGATCCTAGGCTGAACCCGAGTCGACGCCGCGCTGCACTACACCACACACTTTTCCAAATACATACGCGGCGTCGGCGATAGTTCCGTTCGGCAACCCGTAATGAAGCATCGCCTTGCTAAATCATGATGACGGAACGTCGCCCACACCATCCCCTCACGGCCGACTTACCCTAATTCTCGAACGAGCACGAAACAGGAAAGAGGCGGGACTCATTACATAGCTTACATCGTTCGCCACGACGAAACGGGCCAGGCATACGCGATCAATTTCGTTTTTTTTTATTTCTTGAAATTTAATCGTGTGGTTGGAAGTCAATTTTTGTCTTTGAACCGAAGGAATTTTTATTATATCGTGATGTTTTTCTCGAAGACGGAGATGGTATGGTAGGAATTTTACATTATGAGATTCTTGAGCGTTTAATGATAAGACGAAAACTAATATTTAGATATTTGTGTTAATGATACGCTAATTATATCTGACATATTTTAGATTCGGGTTTAAAGTAATGAGGATGTTTTTGACAATGAATGAGTACCTAATTTTAAAAAATATGTATATTTAATTCCTATGCTTTGAGAGATATGAATAATTTTTCATCAATTTACAAAATTACGAAAAAAAATTTTCAATTATTTATATAAAATAATAAATTACACTTTCACAACTTATTATATTAAGATAATATGGCTTTAAGTTGTATTTTTGTATTAATATTTATTAATAATCGATGTTTCAACATACTTAACATACATCTTCATCATTTTTCCTCATATATATATATAAAATATCTGATGCTTTTAAAAATTTATTGTAGATTTTATAATAAACATAAAAACTCACCAAAAAGTTATTGTTTTGCATATCGTCCTGAATTAATCCAAAAGTAATAATCCATAATCCAAAAAGAGTTGGTAAGATTAATCATCACATACCTGAAACAAAACAAAAACATTAGAATCAATATATATATATTTAGGTCACACAATATCTTAAGGACTAGTTTAGTTAATAGACTAAATTCGTTAATAGTAAGGTATTTATTAATATTTAAATAAACAATTATCGACAAACCGATTTATTTTCTATATCTAATTATTACAATAATTGGATGATATTGATAAAACTTTCTAAAAATTGAACTTTCAATTTAATAACAAAAAAATATTATATGCCTTGTAGCATTCGCGATGACATAAAGTAATAAGTTACAGAGAAAAATAAAAAATATGTCAAATATCAGTTTAAAAATATCGTTATAATTCAGCAGCACAGCTAATATATCTATTAATTTTTAATAAATCCAAAATAAATTTAATTGAAAAAAAAAGTTTATATATATCCTTAACGATTAAGTCAATTATCTATTCAAAAAATATCGCCAAATAACAAAGACGCGCTTTGATTATAATAAGGGCGGTTGTGTCAGCGAAACGTAACGGCAAAAGGGCCTTCATCCATATGCATAATACAGATTTGGGTTTAGACAGGCATATTGCTTTCGGCAAAAGCGCTCGGTATCGAAGTCATGTTTGTTGGGCCCTATGAATCTCCTCTCTGGTTGCTTGTACTTGTAGTCTGGTTGCAAGGCTCAGCCATACATATTCATAAAGGCGCCCAGTGTGAATTTCAAATTTTCTTAACGAGATTCAACGGTAAAATCATTCGTACATACCACATAATCTATATATGCGTATTTACTCTTACATATACAAAGCTGAAGATTTTGTATTCTTTTATAAATTCATTACAAAAGCATTACATTTTTTTTTGTTAAAGTAGTTAAAGTTTGTTATATAATTAATGTTTAATAATTATATTAAATTTACTTTTTTTTTTCATTAAATTATAAATTAAATATTGATTAAAGCAATTATTTTTACGGACCCTTATAGGGAAGTAATGTAATCATATAAATTTGAATTTTCGATATTTCTACAAATAAGCACAAATTGAATATTTTGCAATAATAATAAACTGTTTACGCGTGATGACAATCTGTCTATCAGACACAAATAAAGCAAGCTCGATTAAACGGATTTTCAAGAAACTTTATATTTAAGATTCGTACGTGAATATCTTCAATTTGATCAAGGTTTGATAGATATCTATCCATCAGAAGTAGTACTGATGATACTTTTATGTATTTTACGAATATTTCATAACAGAATAATATTTTTAAAAAAATATCAAAATTTGCTATACAAGTTATAACTAACAATTTTTATTTGAAATATTTTTTGATACGGCTTAATTAAGTTTTATAATTTTTCAAATTTTGCGATACTTTATTGTATTTATGTACAATATGTATTTATGTACAATAATAGTTAATGAAGCTGTCAATGTAATAAGATATTCCTATGTTATTATATTTTTAATAATAATTTCTCTGTTAGAATCTATTTTGTTTAAATACATAGTTGTGGGTTGATTCTGTAATGGTTACAATAAATTTTTTTAAATAAAAAACCTTTAAATTTGCATTAAATTGTAAATATATATATATTAACAAATACTGTAAAAAATCATTAAACACATACAAATTTTAAAGAAGTAAAAAAAGTACATACATAAAAATAATAATAGCTAGTAAAATAAATCAATTTTGTAATGTGATTTTAAAATAACATAATTAAAAAGTAATAAATAAGATGATTATTAATATTAGAACGTCATAAAATAAAATTATCGGCCATAAACAATTTATTCTCAACTACATTAAAAAAAAAACGTTTCAATACCAAAATCAAAATCTCATAAACAACCACGCATAAACATCAGGTAAAGCTCTCGCTACTGGCGCCACAGCTTCCACAAGCGGCAAACACCCGAAACTACCGGCTTAACATCTCACCCCACGGTACGGACATCTCTCGGGGCGCTCGTAAACTACCGACGCCAGTCTAGTACCGCCGAAATCTGTCCAGAGGTCGTATAGTATCAGCAGCGTTTCCCGCGTCGCGGCCAAACGCACGCTTCGGCGGGCGGAAAGAGAGGAGAGAGAGAGAGAGAGAGTATGAACCAATTCCGGCAAGATTTACGAAGTGCGTCGGCGCGAAAAATACCCGCCACCACAGCGACAATTTCAGAAACAGGGTTTGGATTGTATTCATGGGGGTTGCAAAAGAGGAAATGAAAACGGGAGTGCATAAATTTTGGAAGTTTCACCAGGAGGAGATGAGTGCACGGATCAGTGAATTTACAAATGATTTAATTTGAAAATTGAAATCTTACACTAAAAAGTAACTATTGTGTTGCTATTATATGCCTTGCTTGATCTTCAGATTAAATATGTTTTACTATTAACCAATGATTTTTAAGACACATTAAACATTATTGTCTTTTGTATTGTATTTTTAATACACGTAATATTTAAAAAATTATTTTTAATATTTTTACAAATAATACGTTAATGTAATACACCAATTTCAAAATAATTTGTCATTATTATAAATAAGAAGCTAAATTATTATATAAAAATTAAAATAATTGTCAATTATTTAGTATTAGCTTTTAGAAACAAAAAACATTTGTCAATCGTATTGATCGTATAAATATTAAGTTTACATAAATTTTTGGATAGTGAATATAATAAATAAAGTTTTGAAGTCAAACAGGTACTCAAATATGTGTGAATTTTGTATATAATACCAATTTTGTTACCTTAAATTAAATAGCAAACATATTTGTAATATTTAAAAATGTTCTAATTTTCCGATGTTTCAATAAATCTGTATATTATAAATAAATATACATTTATGTCAGATACATTTTGATTATAAAATAAATGTGTTATCATATTTTTAACGTAAATTTGAATAATTTATAATAAATTTAAAATTTTTGCTAATAATTACTTTTATTCTAATTTTAATTCAAACTACAACTAGCTTCATAATTTCATGCATTTTGAATAAAGAAAAACTAATTTCTCATGTAAAATATATATACGCACTATATGTAAAAATCAGATTTAACTAGTTGTAAAAAAAATTAATAACAATTATTGTTGAAATACATATTATTAATTCTTAAATTAATTAATAATTACATTTATAATTGCAGTTTCATGTTTCTCATGTATTATATAGAATACATAATAAATAATTATTAAAATATACAAGCATAAAATTTTTAAATAATTACGTATTTATTATCAGATTAGTACTAGATATTGATATAATACATTTAATAATTTAATTACTCATTATTTTATATTCGCAGATGAGAATATGCATATATAATTTCATTTTAATTACTGTAATACCTCTTTGTTTAATTAAATAGAATTAATTAATATTATTACGGACCACTGCATTATTGCACGTATATGAGTATAGAAATAAAAATGTTATGTGGTTAAAGTAAAAATTTATTAATAATTTGACATAAATTTATATGATATGAATTGATTCGAACCAAAATAAAATAGTTATAAGAAAATTTCAGCGCCGGAAAAAACTAACATAATTTAAGTATATAAGACATAACATCAACAACACAGACAACAACCAAACAACGAACAACAGACGTAGCAAAAAACAAAGTTTCAAGCAAATATACAAAAACCTCAACCATTTATTCGCCGTTTCTCTCTGGTGCTGCGTATAAAATAAATCATATTACGAAAGTCAGAACATCACACAGTTCTACTTTTCTATATCTATATAGTATATTTAGTTTTGAGGCTGAGTCGGTAAAGAAGGGCGGTGAGAGGTGCCGGTAGGACAATGCCGACAGAGTATAAAAATTATTTTTTTCGCGGAAAAATAAATGTATTTCCGACGGACGAACCCCGGCCACGGGCTCGACTCCCGGCTTGGCGGCAATTGCGTGAATTATAACGTCATAATTCAGATGGAAAGAAAAGAACGGGTGACAACGGGTGGCCTACAGACATTGAGGGTGAGATCTGGTACATAGGCGTTCGTGAAATTGGAGCATGAACTTGTATTAAAACATATACAAAAAAAAAAAACAAAATGTAAAAAAGTATATACATAACATATATAGTAATATATATAAACATATCAATATTTGTTATATTTTATAGAAAGCCATGCCTGTTCTGTAAAAAATTTATGTAATTTTACAAAAAAATTATACTCCATCTACTCATCGGACAGTTACGCAAACATGTACCTTCAAAATAATTCACATATATTTTGCATTAATTATTTACTTATATATTATTTTCAATTAAAAAAAGCCAAATTTTATTTAAATCAGTACTTCCTTTATTTAATAATTTATAAATTTTATAATCTATGTACCTATGTTCTATTTATTTATTGTATCATTTTTTCTGATAATGATATGCGTAGAATACGTCGTAACATAGATTTTTAATTAAAATTAATACATACATACATAATCACGCCACATACCCAAAGGGTGTGGCACAAACTCTTTCCACTATCCCGAAATCAGTTTCCTCCAAACAACCTTATCTAAACAAGCAACTTTAGTTTCATCCACATTCATAATTCCTCTCATACATGTTCTTTTATTCCTACTATTTGGAAACTTTCGCTCATGCACACTCTCAATCATACCACTCTAACTACTCATCGAACGTCCACGCAAATATATAGCTTCAAAATAATTCATATAAATTAATACAGAACTAAATTCTATAAACCTTTTATTTTAATATAATGAGTTCTGAAAGATTTGTTATTATTACAATAATTAAAGATTATTATACAAATCTACAGTTTGGGGAAAAATATTTTAAAAAAATTTGGACTGATGACCTAGTACTCAAATGAATGACTACTTAACAGAGTAATACGCACAAATTAAATTTTAATGTCATTACATTATTTATAATCATTACAACATTATTTTTATAAATACCTGGACAATTTACATGAAATATATAATTTAAATTTCGTTACGTGTTTATAAAATTGCTAAAGCAAAAAATATACTCAAATAAGAAAAAAAAAAAACTCAGTACGATAATTTGCAAGAAAAAAATCGCTAAACGTCTTGTAATTATCTCTTAAATTAGAGTCTCTTCTGTTAAGCAGCGTCTGGAGACCGACTGGAGTAAGTGAGCTCATGCCTTGCGAAAAATAATTGACGCAGTATTTTCTGACATGGTCATTTTCGTCAGAGGGGCCAATGTCGGCATTGTACAGTTTCGCAAGAGAAATTTCAATCTGTTTGAAATCGTTCGTGATGGCTGCTGCCGCTTGTAATTCTGGTAGCTACTTGCTACGGTTCTGTGTAGCATTCACGGTTCGTTAGTTAAGGACGATGATTCTAGGTTCCACCCCCTGTTTCCACTAGTGTACACTCACCAGTGGAATATTTTAGATAATCTAGAGTTCTACTGATTATTTTATCTAATAGAATAATGATAAGTAATATTATTGAAAACTTCGTCATCTTAGAACAGAATTAGCCTAAATCCATTTTTGTCATATTAAGACATTTTTCGAAAATATGAAAACGTATGTTTTTATACATATATATATATATATATATATATATATATATATATATATATATATACTAGTCACAGCCTCTATCAATATCAAATCCGACTTATACTGCTTGTTAATGTGAAAATATTCTCTATATAAACATTATCAAAAAAAAACTTTGGTTAAACCAATATATATCTCAAAAAGCAAAAAAAAAATGTACATAGGCCAGTTCTGCACTAAAGTAGCTATAGTATAACAATAGTATAAAAATAATTAATTTTATAATAATTGATTTTATTATTACTGTTATTAGAAAATTAGAAAATCATTGATATTATAGATTGAATCTGAAATAAATATTGTTGCGAAAGTTGGTGTTAGTCAGTTGAGCGAATGCTTAATGAACGTTTGGTTAAAAAATTGATATAAATAATTTTGAAGCTATACGTTTGCGTGGACGTCCGATGAGTAGTTATAGAGTGGTATGATTGAGGGTGTTTTGCGTAAGCGAAAGTTTCCAAGTAGTAGGAATAAAAGCATGTATAAGAGGAATTATGAATGTAGATGAAGCTAAAGTTGCTTGTCTGGATAGGAATGTTTTGAGAAAACTAATTTTGGGATAGAATTAGATTATACTTAAATTAATTTTATCATAACAAAATTAAAAAAAAAGTTAGTTTAAAAAATTTAACAATAATTTTATAAAAACTGAGCGTTTGCAATAATAATTATCTAAAATTTCTACTGGTAAATGTACACCAAGCCCGATTATACTTGTTCACATCCCCTAGGTTCAGCCATATTGTCTGACAACTCCAAACCCCCTATTCTTTGAAATATATATCAACTATAGCCCTGGAATACTAGATTTCGGCAATTCACTTTGAGAACTCACTTAGCGCAACGACCAAAAATTCTGTCAGCCATTGAACGTTCCCTGTCTGAACATATTTCGTACTAATAATCGCGTAGGCTTTTCCCAACAAAAGAAAATTACGCTTGGTAGATTCTTTTGTTTTTCTATCACGCTGTATTTTTTCTGGTATTTTTTTTTGTGAAGAGATTATATTTATATTTATAAATGAGTCCGTGTTATGATGTAGAGTCGCTTAATGAGCAAACGCTAAACTTGGTGGCATTTTTAAAAATGATGTCGGCGGATAGGATGGAATAGAATAAGATAGGTCTTGATGTTTTCTTCGCTTTTGTTAGACTGTCGCCATGGTTTAGATAAGATGTGGGATGTAATTTATGACATTCCTCAACGTATATTAACCATTTTAGATGATCAGGGCTGGATTTACTTCCATTTTAAGAACATTACTTTACTTATTAATACAAACTATAGCCATTATTTTGTATTTTTATCACGGATAAACAGTCTGCTAATCCTTTAAATTTAACATTGAATGTTATTAATACACTACACAGAAATAATGAAAATTTTGATATATTTTTAAGGAATAGGAAAAATATAGAAATGTATATACATTTATTATATGTTTAAGATATTACTATAAGATTTATTGTTAAATACTCTAATTCTTTAATTAACTGTACAATATGTAAATGGATGTTACTTAAATCTGTATATTGGCTGTATAAATAAATATATTATTATTATTATTATTATTATTTCATTTTGTTTAATTTTCAAATAGATATTTTGTATGTTTTATATTTTACAAAATTGTTCTAATTTTTAAATATTTTTTATATTCTTTTCTTTTAGAATTTGAAATTAAACAACTCTAGAAAAAAATACAAATGTTCAGTAATCCTACGTAAACCGTTAATCTTCAAGTATTTGAAAAACAAATGAAAAACTTCAAAAAAAAAAACTAAAAATGCATGAAACCGTTTTACACGTTAACGTAAGGAATTTGCAGAAACTCACGCACGCACAATTCAGGGGATTCCCCAGAACGTTTTAATTCCCGAACGAAATATATTTATATGTATGTAGATATGTTGAAAAACATCACGTTAATCCGCACAAATTTCTCTACCTTTATTGAATACAAAAACTTATTATAATTATATTTAGGTAGTATATACTATAACACATAATTTTTAGATATACTGCTTAAAAGTATATTAAATTAAATTATTTTCGTTTATTAAGTTATATAAAATTTAGAAAAAAATATTAGTAATTAGTATTTTAATATACGATTTAAATTTATTTGTTTAATTTTGTTAGCTTTTTAGAATAATAATGTAACTTTTTCACAAATTTTATAAGCAAAATAATTTCAATAAGTTATTAATTAAAATAAAAAGGCTTTAGGATTTTGTTCTACATTAATTTTATTTAAAATTTGACATTTCGAAGAGTATATCATCATCACAAAAAAATGATATAAGTGACATATACAATAAATAGAAACAAGTTACTAGGTAACAAAATAAGTAACTAGGTTATAAAATTTATAAAAGATGATGTACGTAGAGTACATCAAAACGTCAAATAAATAAATTTAATAATTTATAAATTTTATAATCTAGATACTAATTTTCTTACTTTATTATTTATTATATATATATATATATATATATATATATATATATATATATATATATATGTCATTTGTATCATTTTTCCTGATGATGATGTACGTGGAGTACGTCAAAACATCGAATTTTAAATAAAATTAATGCAAAACTAAATCCTAAAGTCTTCTTATTTTAATATAATGAGTTATGAAATTTTTTTACTATGTTAAATTATTAATTATTTTGAATATAAATTATAATTATTTTGATGCTCTAGAATTACATATTTTTTTACATTTTTGATATCAAATTTATTTTAGTGTTTATATTTATCAAGTTCAGTGATTTTTGAACAGTGATTTTACTAGAAACCAAGCAAAATTAAATAATATCATTTTATCGCACATCTTTAACTAACAAAAAAATAATATGTACATATAATTTCAATGCACTATTTCTATTCTCAGATTAGTGGTTAGTAAAATATGTTATTGCTTTAGTAATCAAACATTACAAATCCAATAACTGTCCATATAGCAAATATGTGCACTGAAACTTGTTCAGCGTGCAAAAGTAGGCCATGATTCTATTGACGTACAAACGCATATTATTGGCGGTCGGGCCGAAAGTGAGCTTTAATTAATTATTTCGCTAGATCGTACGGCGCGCGTTTAATTAACGAATTGACTAAGTAGGACACACGAGCGCGCGTGTACCAACAAACGTGCTATCTCTTCCAACTTATGTTTTGTGATTGTAAAAGTTTTAGTTTTTTTTTCTTATTTTTTTTGTTTTCGTTTCTTTTATTTTCCTTTCAATGAAGCTAATACGAGTATTAGAAGGTCAATATAACAAAGATACACCGCTAAGATGCCTACGAACAATAAACATATGTATAAATGTGTTACTGCTTATGTTTTCTGTTTTAAGTATTTTCAAATGTATGTGTACTTGTATGTGTGTGTATGTTACCGGTAAATTATGTGAGGAATCCACGCATAACAATTGTTTCCTTTTTATTTTTTACTCGTATAAAATTACAAATTCATCCAAGAAACTGTCTAGTGTCTGTTATTCTAGTAGGTTTCCAAAACTAGCTCATTTTCCTACTGGAAAAACAGATAACCAGAAAAAGATAACATCAATCACTTTGAAGGCATTGATTTAAATAAAATTTGGCTTCCTTTATATAATAATTTATAAATTTAATGATCAACTTACTTAATTTGTAACTTGTTTCTATGTTCTGTTTATTTACAGATTTTGTATTATTTTTTTCTGATGATAATGTACGTTGAGTACGTCGAAACGTCCATTATTAATAAATATTAATACAGAACTACAACCTAAAGCCGTTTTATTTATAAACCACATATAATTATATAGATTAAATAAGTATACAAATTCAGGTATTGTATTTAATCATATTGATAGTCCGCAACATACATCATAAATTATTAACTAAGTTTGGAAAAAACTACGCAAAACAAATAATAATAAAGTATGTAAAATAAATTATATGGTTAACATTATTTAAACAAATAGTTACATATTTCGAAGTAAAAAAAACTGTCCAATTACAGAAAAACCAAAATAGATACTCATTATGGAAAATTATTGCATAAAAAAAAAACTTAAATCAATATTTAGAGATATATACGACAGAAATAAACATCAAAAATAATATATTATTACTGTTATTTGTAGCAAAAAATTCAAGGAAAACTATCGTAATTTTTACCAAAATTGCTGAACTAATAATTCTCCTAACTTCTAAACTATTTTTTACAAAAAAAAAAAAAAAAACAATCGATAAAGAAAAAGTGGGACTCAATAACAAACTAACGTTAGCTGTGCCCCGAGGCGGTAAAAATCTGAAATTTTCGAAAGTAATTATAAGAAGCCAAGCCATTGTGTTTCGCCACAAAATTACAAAGACGAAAAAAGCGGCCAATAATGTAAGCTGCATTTGAATTGAAACGTATTATTATAGCTGGAACCTAGCACGATTTTCAGCCACGCACGAAATAAACTATTCGGAATCTAAGTTGGCGCTGAATTACAAGTTTCAAATGTTCGAAACGCACCAGATGTATCGAATATTCTATTTTATATGATTGTTAAAAAAAATCTAAAAAGTAATTATTCTTATTTTCATTACTGTGGTTATAATATTAACTAAATTTATACTGGTTAATCTATTTTTATATTTTCTAATATATTCTTGACATTTTAAACAAAAATCTCAAATATGTTTTAAAACTAAAGGTGAGCCAAAATATGTAGTTACACCATTGTATACAAAGTCAAATTATTATAAAATACTTATAGTAATACTTTTACAGCATTAATTTTACAGCTATCGCTATTTTTATCTTAAATTAATGATTGCTAAAAGTTTTTTTCTCTTTCTTGATTTGATCATGTTCATATTTGAAATATTCATACTCAATTATTTTTAATCGTATTTAAAATAAAAACAAGAAAGCATCAATTACTGGACAGCGATGTGTATTTACCCATAAGATGCAAGTACAATTTTGATATGTTTTTTGTTAATTTGAATTCAAAATCAGTTAATCTTTCTGTTTAGAAAACGAATATCACTGTAAAATAGAGGAAGCTATAAGAACAAAAATACTGTCATTATAAAAATTATAAAACTGGAAACGTACAACTACAATTGAAACCGCAATTAAAATTACGCAGATGTGAGCACTAAGGTATTAATTACAATTTACAAATGCATTAATTTAGTTCTAGAAAGCATCGAGATATGAACCAGATTGCTAGTTTTGAAGCACTGTTGACTTGTAAAATAAATAAGTCTTGTTGGAAATATATACATATATACGCGGTATTTTTTTATTTATAATGAGGCCTTAATTACAATATTATTTCTCACTTTTTTTTTTCAACAATTTTACTGTATGTATGATGCCCAGTGTCGCATAATATACATATAAAATCTTCGGTAATTAAATTATAACATAATAAGTATGAGCTTAATTTAAATACAACTATATAGAACGATAATTATGTGTGAATGTATAAGCTAAATACTCCTATAAAATAACTTGTTTTGCATTTATAAACTTATGAACAAATAAAATATATACATATATATGTATATCTTTGACCACTGGGTATGCTCCATTAGAGTATTTATGTAGCCTTTAGCTTTTGCTACTGATAATAAAGGCTTAGCTTTCAAAATACGTATAGAATTTTCAAATTTATTGTTTATGAGAAATTATTTTATTTTATCAACTTCTCGCCACAGTAAGATCTTATTTTAATTTATTATAATATTGCATATAATTTAAAATTCATCATAATTATACCACGCATACATATACACTCACATATTGTGGTGATATTCTGAACAGCTATGTAGCATCATGTTACATTACATCGCTGATCAGAATACCACCATTATTGTGTAATGTTGTTATAGAAATAATTCTAAAAGTTATTTATTTCATTCTAATATTTTCTAAATAATTTTTTTTCTACAAAATAATTTATTATTTTATTAATTAATATTTTAAATTACGGTTATTAGAAATGTTTAGTAAAGCAATAAATCACTGCTAAAAATTATTGACCGTCAATAAATAATATTGAAAAATTTGCATAAAACAACCGACGAAAATTATAGCATTTAAAAATACTGTTAAAAATTAGTTTTTAAATACCTATAATTAATTATTGAAATTTGTGTCTCATAACAAAACGACTAGCGTAGAAAATTCTCGAAATACTTTCCATCCGAAATCGAAATTACAAAACAACTAATTAACAAATGTTAATTTCGAAAAATATTCAAACCATCCTACACCATTTTCGAACATTCTCCATATTCATAACCCAACAAACTAAGCCGAAAATGATTTTACAAATTAACGCCCGCCTAAAAACTGACACCACGCATTTTATCTACCAGCGATTCTACCACCATTGTAGCCAAGAAAATAACTAACTTCTTTTCATGCGCTTCACCTAATACGCGTGTATATTCCGTTGGAGTCTTGTCTAGAAGTACTGACAGCTACAGCTGGTTACATGTCATTAATTATGAAATTTGTTTATTTCTGTTTTTCAGCGCCAGCAACCGGTTTAAAGGCCGATCGGAGAAGAGTAAGAAGACCACCCACAATGCGACGCATGGCCGCGGCACACCACGTGACTTTTACATAATCACACCGTCAGGGAAAGAATGAGAAATATGCATGTGATTAAAAAACACATATCTCGAATACAAAATAACAAATTCAAAACGAAAATTTTAATTTGAATACGTTTATATTTGCAAATTTTGTTCGGATTTAAAGAAGATTCAGTAAGATCCAGTATTTCCAAATTTTGGAATAAAATATTGTCACTTATTCTGTGTATAAATTTTTAAGGTAACATATTACTGAGTAACTAGATTATACAATTTATATATTATTAATTAAAGAAAACCAAATTTTATTTATCTTTTATAATTTGCATAATGTGCCGTAAAAATTATTTTAATAATATTCTTATACATTTATTCATAAACGATACATACAAACGAAAATTTTAATTTGAGTATCATTATATTTGCAAATTTAGCTCGGATTCAAAGAAGATATTGTCACTTATTCTATGTATAAATTTTAAGTCAATTACATATGATTTTAAATGGAAACATGTTACTGGGTAACAAGATTATAAAATTTATAAATTATTAATTAAAGAAAGCCAAATTTTATTTATCTTTTATCTTTTATAATTTGCATAATGTGCAGCAAAAACTATTCTCAAAAAGTGAATTAAAATTTTAGTTCCAGTTTAATAGCTACCATGTAAACAAACCAATAATATTTCTATACATTTATTCATAAACGATACATTCTCGTACACACTAACTAAAAAAAAAAGTGGAAAATAAAATACATGTATTCGAGAGCGGTTAATTCTCTACAAAAAGAAAAAGATAACGATCAACAACATGGCTCAATCTAGTGAATTTTAATTATGTATGTTTGTATGCGTGAGTGTATTGCTATATGACGGACATATTCCGTCAGTGATACCACCTGGCCAACAAGGAAATTCACTAAACCAAAAAAAAAGTAAGTAACCAAACTAAGAAATTGGTTTCTTTCGGCAAGATTTATTGGATAGCGGGAGTTAGATATTTGCATATTAATTAAATATTTAAATTATTTTAATGTTAAAACACTCTGTACGAGTGATTTACGTATTGAAGAACACGCCCAAAATTTTTGTAATATTCAGTTATATAGAACGGAATTATAGGATCAGTTATTATTTGCAAACTTTTTATTTCACAAAATTTGTTTGTTGGTAACAGTAAAAAAATGTTCAAAACTCATAATATTAAAATAAAACGGCTTTAGGTTGTAGTTCTGTATTAATAGATGAAAGAACCAGTTTAATAAAAATATGGTCTAATTAAATTGCTAAATTAAGTATCTAAAATTTAGAAATTAATTAAATAACCATATAATTATTTTCTGTATATAGCCCTTTACTTAAGAAAAATTACACAAACATTTACCCGTCTTTCTTGAAAACTAATTTTCATATAACTGTATTAATTATCACAAATCAATATAATTTGCAATTATTTCATTACCAATAATTTTACTGAAACAGTAAACTTGTATTTGTAATCATTTACACTTATCTGATTCGAATTCAGTAATTTTGTATTCCGTATAACTGTTCTGTTATTAATATTACAATAAAATCAAATTATTATTTTCTAATTTACAATTAATAATAACTAATAATAAACAGAAGTAAATATCTAATTATTTATACATTATTCTACAGTTAATTCATAATGTATTTTTAAACGGATCTCATAAATTACATGTTATTTATATTGTAAATAATATTTAAATATGCCTAAGAAGTTAATAACAATATAGATTTTTTGCAATATAAATTAATAGATTATATATTATTTATGTGTTCTATATATAGGTCAAAATAGATAATATATTACAATATTATAAATTTTATAAGTAAAAAATATAATTTTATATTTTTATTATTTTATCTGAAAAAAATATTTTTTAATCAAATTAGATGAAATATGTAATATTTGGTATATAAAGGTAAAATAATTAAATATCATTTGTGGTACATTTTTATATATTCTTGCTTGATTATTCATAGTTCTAGAGTTTTTTTTTTCTACAAACTTATATGATATACAGAATAACAATTTGATTTCAACTATTTTGCATGAAGGTGAGAGAAATACTAATATACAAAATATGTAATCAAATATAGAAATCATATAAAATTTAGCCATCCAATTCAAAATATCTACCTATAACATTGCTATTTTATTTCCTTCTATATAATAAGAAAATTAGTCAACTTTAAATATTGCTCAAATCATTTTAAAAATCAAAACATAAATGATTATTTTAAAATAAATATTGTCTAGTATTATTATTTTTAATATTTATAAAAAGACTATAAGACAAATTTTATTAATTGCTAAATATTTAAAAATTTCATAAAAATTTGTTTGAATATTCTATTTCAGATCTGTATTCCATAAATGAACATTTATGTATATTTTTGTAAAAAATCATTTGTTTTAAAAGTTTAATATCAAGGAAAATAATAATATATAGTAACAGTTGAGATAATTAAGAAAATCTTTTTGATTGTAAATTTCACAATCAATTAGATAATAAAATCTTTACTTTATCAGAAAAATATAGTTAAATGTATTTAGTGTAATGTGAAACTAGAATTTAAAATCTTTCTTATCTTTAAATAGTACATTAATAATAACACATTTTTTACGATATCATTAGTTAAATACATTTCGATAAATATCAATAAAATGTGGTAAATTTTAAATTAATATATAAATCTAATAATCTGTAAAAGTAATTAAAAATCACATCAATATTCGAAATTTAGCGAACTCAAACATTTTGTCATTTATTTTATTTAAAAATAAATAGATTTACAAAAAGTGCGCAGATTTCAGTAATAGAAATATAAAGATATTCAAATAAATTTTTACAACTACTATATAAAATTGATTTATGAAAATTCATACTTAAAATTTTGAATATATTTTCAGCAACTAAAATTTAGATTCACAAAACATCGAAAAACAACTCTAGTCATTATTTTAAAACACAGTTACTGAAATCACGTCACTTTCAATACTGAAACACAATAAACTAAATTTTTAACAATCCCTAGACAATATTCAAATGAATCATTATCTTCTGGTCAACCAATACAATAACATCGAATTGGCAACACCGCCAGCTGTTCGAAACGAGAGAAGGGGATACTCGGCACCCATCGGACAACCAGAAAACTATCACGCTGAGATGACGACAGAGGAAAAAAAACGCGCCATTTTCGTACCATGACTAATGCCCTGTATGCCATAGGTTCTCGGTGCGTATCGAATTTTCGTTTTCCGCTTGCATAGTCGACGGGATTCGATCCCCCTTACAGCCCCTATGCGATGGGGTTGCTCCGCCTTTTGCTAAGGGTGGGTCACCTCACGAACATGACAGGTAAAAATGTTTCGTTGTTGTACCTATACGGTTTTCCGAGTAAATATGAAATGAAATTTTCGGTTTGAACACGAAATTGTGATATGTTATAGTAATGTTGCTACTGCATGTTTAATGTGACAATATGGGTTTTGAAGAAACAATGTCACGAAATTAACTTGTGAGGGAGGATTTTAATGTAGTTAGAAGTTAAATTATATGTTATTGTAGGTTTTATTACCTATGTTTGCTTCCGAAAAGTTTCGAATTAATTTCGAAGTTATTATTAACTTTTATTTTGTTTCAGTTTCTTATAATTATTTAATCAATTTTATACATTCTATTTTGTTGTTCTTTAATAATTAATTTATGAAATATACATTTATTAATAATATTGAGTAATTTACATACAAAAATTGATTTGTTTTACTGCAACATTCATTTCATAACTACTTTCACACTTTAAATGTACTTACTCATATGTTCCCATTTGAAAATTTACTTTTTTAAAAATAAATTGAATGGTGTAAATAGATTTTCAATCGTATTTAAATGAAAATAATTAAAAACTGGTAGATTATAATAATTCTATAGTTTATAAAAATAGAGCTAAATAATTTAGATGAAAATATTCTAATCAATATTTCAATATATTATAAATTTATATTTTCATAAATACATACTTATTTATTTATACTTATATATTTTTTCTATTTGTGTCTATAAATATAATTTGGAAAGTCAATTATAACATTTATTTAAAAAAAAAATATTTAATCACATATTTTCAAAAAATCTTTCCAAAACAACTTGTCATAAATATTGATAATTTACATTTATTGCCATTCCATAAATGTATTCAAAATTTTCAATTTGAAATTCATAAAACAAATAAAAAAAAAAAAAAATAAGTACTATAATTACAAAATACTATTAAATATTTATCTTTGTAGAAAAAAAAGTAGAACATAACAATTTAAAACTGTTTTAAAATAAACAACCTAACCTGTCCGATATTTTTTCTGCGGAATCAGACAAAAAGTCACCGAATATCTATTACAGAAAATTCCTTTCAAACGCAATAATTAAAGCGTAAAGAAAATTAGTTTCTTCGGGCATTCAAGGACAGTAAACTAAACAAGCAACATTGGAAACAGATTTTTGGGTCAACCTTAAAAAAAGATGAACAGAAATTTATGACATTTTTGCTACGAAAAATTCTTTGTGAACCCAAAAAGAGTCATAAATAACATAATGCTAACTGTATGTTCACTACAACTTTTTTTTTGCTGTTTTTGTAAAATTCTGTCGAATTACCGTTACTTCAGTAAACTTGTATAATATTGCTTAGCTATTTAAACTATTTCTATATTGTGATGGTATTATTATCTTCTATATTGTTAATTATGAGGTTTTTACACTATTTAACGACGATATTTCTGATATAATTTATCAGAATTACAATATATATATATGGTATAGAGCATGTAAAGTTATTATATTTGATAACCATAAGTTGTAATATATGTGTACACAACTAACACCAAAATAAAAAAAATATTTACAACGTATAATTTTGTATGTAAATAAATTAATATATAGGTACACTACTCACAGCTAATTGATTTAATGCATACACTATTTTCAAGTTATAAATTTTTATTTTTGCGCTGTCATTACATAAAGCTAGTCATTCTAACTACGCTGATATAGAAATTTTTATAAACCTTTAATAGTATTTTTTTATTTAATTTATTGCAAAATTTGCGAAAATTCTTACAATTTTTGAATAATTTAAATTAGTATTTTCTAATATATATGGTTTAAATAAAATAATTTAAAAACATATAATTTTATTTTTTGTTATATTTAAAAATAAATTTACTGTATACTGCTTTTAATGTTCAATAACGACCTTTAATTCTAATATAGTAAAAAATCTTTCAGAACTCATTTTATTAAAATAAAACTGCTCCCATTAAATAAAGATCTATAGATTTAATCATCTAGTTACTTATTTTTTACTTAGTAACTTGTTTTTATGTTTTATTATTTACTGTAAATCTCATTTGTATCATTTTTCCTGATGAAGACGGACGTTGAGTTCGTTTAAACGTCGATTATAAATAAATATTAATACAGAACTTTAACCTAAAACAGTTTTATCTTTCTTTTAATCTCTTTTAAGTAAATAAAGTAATTTCCTTGACATCAGTAAATTATCAATTTAGATGAGCAGATCTTTATCAAAAGTTGATCAAATTGAGATATTCATCTCCGAAGCTTAAATATGAAATTTTATAACAATTCGTTCTATCAAATTTGTTCTAGACGTGTCCACAGACCGACAGTTGAATCGTGTTACTATAAACTTAATTCGTACTTATTTGTAAAAATCTCGATATATCAAATTTGGTATTATTGCAATATCTTCCTTATTATAAAGTGATATAACGGTCGGTAAAAATATTCAAAAATAACAAACTAAATGGATAAATTGGCTAACAAAAATTCAACAAAAACTATCTAGTGTAGAAAGTATAGTTTTTTTTTTACTAAAAATAAGTCACAGTGTCTTAATTTCAGAGTAAATGTCAAAGAAAGAAAAATTTTGGCAATATGTCAAGAAAACTAGTAGCAATAATTCACAAGAAACAAGGCAAAACTTACTCGAAGATGAGAAAAACAATGACTTTGCTCCCCAAATCTTTAGTTAGCAGAAAAAAAAGAACTCGCTCTGTAAGACACCAAAACTAACGAAAGTCCGTAAATAAAATTTATTAAAAACAGACAATCGAAAAAAAAAAAAACTAGAAAATGATAAATTACATTTACGCTATACTACCGATTCGCTTTTGTTTCTATTCTAACAAGTTAAATGTTTTTTTTTTCGTTTCGTCAACAAATTTCTTTTATCCTGAACTTTTATCTTCTACATTATTAATGATTACGTGTGTGCGTGTGGGTGGCATGTACCTCCCCCCTCACTATTTTGTGTTTTCAACCCTTGCATGTCATTTTCATATCCCCTGTAATTATTTTCACGAAAACGCCCGCCATTTTGTGGTTGTTAAACATATTGTGACGCGCGATATAAATCTGATTGTATTTACAGTTGTAATTTGTATTGTTTCCTGTTTTTCTACGCTATACGTCATGCGTTTCCATTTATAATCTTTAAAGTCAAACTATTTTCCGAATTTCCTTATAATTTATGTTAATATTAATTAATTAAATATTAATAAAATTATTATATATTTACCAGTTTTTTTTTTTATTATAGTATTACCAACGGTATAATAATAACTACTTGTATTTAATATTAAATTAACAATTTCAATTACTTTTTTCAGTTTCACAGAAACGATACATATTTACACGTGTGTGGTGTGAGTTCCAAACATAAAGAATGCGTATCAGTTAATGTATATATATATATATATATATATATATATATATATATATATATATATATATATATGTATATATATATATATATATATACCTATATATATAATGAAATGTATCTATGTGTTCCTAATTTCACACCATGTAACTATAAGAGACTTTATATTACCCAGACTTTATTTAAATTAGTCTTTTGCGAGCTAATGAATATTTAATTCTGTTTGTTTTGAAGATCCCTGTTTTTTTTTTGTCTTTCTTCGATTAGAGTGTAGATTGGAATAATTAATCTAAAGATGTGATAGTTGTTTGTTAAAGATTAGATATTTCGATAATACAAATGATATAAAGTTTCTTTAAATTTTATTTAAAAGTAATATTGTTTTAATGTGTATTTTAATACAAAACTTCTTGTATTTGCTAAGCTTTATAAAGTTTTTTTTTTATTAATATTTACAGTTTAGAAATTAAAATTATTTGTTTACAAATTAATACTACGATTCTGAGCGCATTTCATAAGAGTCATAGCGTTATGAGATTAGTAAATTTTAGTAAATGAAATTTTTCTTTTGATATAAAGACAGAAAGATAAAAAGCGCATAAAATTAGTTTTATAATAATAATATTTATTATTATTATTATCATAACTATCGATTAATTTAATCTATAAAATCTATAATTTTAAATAAAAAAAATTAAATTAATGGAATACTAAAATTAACTAAAAACTGCGCTAATTAATATGTAGTTTTATTTACATGACATAAAAGTATTTTTACAGTATTTAATATCAATGTCCCGGTTTTTTTTTATGATAAATTAATAAAAAAAAAACATAACAAATAATAAAAAAAATGTGTGTCATGTAATCCAATATATAGTAAGGCAAGAAATTATTTTAAAAGTAAGTATGTGTTTCAATTTTTTTGAAGAAATATTCCTTTCAAGCATGAAATATTTGTAAAAATTGCTTTTATCTCTTAAATTAATGCCTATTTTTAGTACACAATTATTGTGGTCACATTATTATATAAATTTTATAATTGGAATTCTCCTGTAGGAAACTTCAACTAAATGCAAAATTTAAAACATCTATATAACCAATAAGCATTTATATTAACAAACAATGTATCATATGATGAGTAACGGCACTTTATACTATTCATTTCAAAAGTAAAAATTTCATTATGCAATTACTTAATCATATATTTATTAGTAATCATGTATAAGTAAGGAGTGCCATTTCCATTTAAATACAGTATATATTTAATCACATAATTAATTATATTATTTATGCCAGTTTAATATAAAATATTCCAATACAACATAATGTTTGTTTCAAAAATAATATAAGTAAATGATCGTAAATTAAAAAATATGTAAATATGGAAATTTAAATTTACTTTTCACAAAAATTTTATTTATATCATAAATATTTCCAAGACAATGCGAAAACAATATTAAAAACTTAATCAATTTGAAATCAAACTAGAATCGAATTTCGAGATATCAAATCAAACATTATGACAGAAAAATATTTAATATACATTTTAAAACAATCTCGAGTCTGATTATCGTAATTTAATATAATGACGTACAACACAACTTACTATAATCGGGTTATATGTTACATAGTCAATGAATTTTGAAACTGGTTATTTAATTTTAAAATATTAATTGCATCTTTTTTTTTTTAATTTACACCTGATATTTAATTTTGAATCATTTTTATATACTATATTGATATAATTTACGAAGATATTTTATAATATTTATAACCCTATAATTACAAAAAATTAACATCCTCTAAGTCCACCAAAACCAACATTTGTTCCAATTTTTCTCTTTGATGAAAACTAAAGATGCAGCTGATCCCAAAAATTGGTTGTACGCCTAGTTCGGCCATTAGCTCAGGTAGTTAATAACGCAACCAGGCCAATAAATAACAAAATTGATCGATTTCGTTGAACATAGAACCAATCGGTAAAAGATCCTATATGTGTTAGCACAAAAACTAATTATCTCTAGCCGGAAATCTAACACATTTCATCAAAAAATTTTGTGCAACGCTATAACGAGTTTGCCGCACAACTTTACTGTTGCTAACGGAAAGTTGAAGAAATTAGGAAATTTTCTAAGATACTTATTAAATAATTTTTTTATATATTAATTTAATGTTATCGAAATCTTCGATTAATTATTTGAATTAGTAATAGTTGATAACTAGAAATAATCTATTAATTTTAATTTTGTGATATAGAAAAATTGTGGATAATATCACAACAAAAATTAGTTTGTAAATAATTTATTGATTTAGTTTTATAAATAAATATTCAATTTTTATTTATGTATTATACTAATTTTTTAAATTACTTAAAAAAAATTCTAAAATACTAAAATAATTGTAAAACCAAACAATATTAACAGTAGATTGATAAGAGAAGCAATAGAAATTTACAAAGATAAAAGTAACATCAATCAGTGTGAAGTTACTAATTTAAATAAAATTTGACTTCTTTTAATTAATAATTCATAAATTTTTCAATCTAGTTATTTTGTTACTTAGTAACGTGTTTCCATGTTTTGCTTGTTTATTATTTGTGTCATTTGTATTATTTTTCCTGATAAAGATATACGTAGACTATATTGAAACGTCGATATTTAAAGAAAATATATGCAAAACTTAAACCTACATTTTCTTATTTTAATACAAGTTCTGAAATTTTTTTACTATGTTAGCTCAATTAAATCTTTTCTTCTTTTAATACGTGCTATGTATTTTATAACAAAACATTACAAATTTCCACAATCTTCTCCCAGACAGATTTTAGTAAAAAAAACACCAAATAGATGGTTGAAGTTTTTAACTTAATCTACTTATTTAAAATTTTCAAAATAATTTGAAAATATCTAATACATTTCAGTCATTTCACAATACATCCGTTTTTGTTAAAAAATGAATTTTGTAATATGCTTGCAAGATATTAAGATCTATTAATATAAGTAATGAGTTCCGAAAGATTTTTTTCTATGTTAATTTTTATTATTATCAGAACACAAAAGACAACGCATTTTTTTCCAAGATGTGTAATTTAAAATCATAAATAATTAAGTAATGATAGAACTACTTTTTTTATATTTTTTGACATTCCACTTATTTAATATATGTACACCTCTTCATTTTTTATTCTAAAATTTCTAACTTTAATTTTGTAGAACATAAAAGTTGCATTAGATTGTTTAATATTAAAAACTGTATATAAACATTTTTTATATAATCCTACCGTATAATTTTACTGTTTCTATTTTTATAACTAATTATACAGTATATCAATTTCAGATTTTTTTTCCTTGTCTATATCACAAACACAGAAAAAACATAGGCAGATAATATTTTCTTGAATAATCTAAGGAAACAATATTATAATAATTAGTAATTTTCGTATACCCGGAAACGGTTGGAAATTAAAATTACATCCTGTGTAAAGAAACCCATAGAAAGAATTAAAAATAACTTATTATCATCCTTGCGCAAGCTATGGAGACGGTTTCCCGGCGATGTGTGACATCATTTTCATACATGATTGCATTCGCATACGTTTTCCTCTAACCTAGACTTTACATCTTAGAAACTAGAAAATTTTTAACGAATATATATATATTCATAAGTTTATCTCTAAGAATATCTCGCATCAACAAAGATCTTAGCAATTTATATTTGACACTATCACCAAACCGGTAATTTACTCGTTCCGCTAGAAACACGTTTAGGCATCTATTAGACTAATCGTACAATTACCTGAATCTGTATGTAACTGTTTACAGCGTGACTTTCTTTACCGGAAATCGAATCAATATTGGTTATCAAATTTAGAAAAATATGGACGTTTGGATATTTTCAATAGATTGCATTTTCGCATAAAAAAGATCTTGTAGTGAAATAATTTCATTTTAATACTTATTTGTAATGCGCAAATCTAATTTTATGTCAGTTATATCGTTTTAAATCCAGCGCTAATTTAAATCAAATTTACTTCATACTCATACTATCAGCTTATATTAATAAATATCATAGAATATATATAGAATCAAACTTGTCGTGACTGTAAAACAATAATTAAAGATAAAAAAATTTCTATTGTAGCTTGCTGATGATGATATAATAATACAAATAATATATATTATATAAATAATATAATAATATCGAAAGCTTGAATAGTATTTCAAAAAACCCTAACAGACTGCTTTTAACCCACAAAAATTTTTAAATTTTTAATTATTGTTATCTAGTAACGACAAAACGATTTTGTGTGTGTATTTCCGTGTATGTATGTACAGAAAGTAAATTTACAGAAAAAGGCAGCCAATACGGGTGATGTAATTAAAAAAAATGATAAACATTAAAAAACAGTAGTTGTAGACAAAAATACAAACTACTTAATTTTTAATCAGTAACATGTTTTACTAAACTTTCTAAAAGCATCGCAGTTTATTTGAAAATCTAAAAAACTCAATTAAAATAAAAAAAGCTTTAGAATTAAGTTTTATATATATTTTATTTAAATATATACAGAACTTAATCCTGAAGCTTTTTTATTTTGATATAATGAGTTCTGAAAGACTTTTTACTATATTAACTCAATTAAATCTTTTTTTTTTAATATAAGTGCCATGTAATTTACAACAAAACATTATAATATTCCATAATCTTCTCCTAGACGGATGTTGGTAAAAAAAAGTATTAAGTGGATAGTTGAATCTAATCTACACTAATTTTAAATTTTCAAAATATTTTGAAAATGCCTACTTAATACTTTTCAATGATTTTGCAATAGGTATAGGAATTTTGTAATGTACTTGCAAGACATTAATAGCCAGTTTTTCCAACTCCAGATAAAATGTAGAATAGTTAACTATAGAAAAAATGTGTATATTTTTACACTATGATTAAACTACATTGCATCTAATCTGGAGTCGGAAATACAGTCCCTTAAATGTGTAAATCACACAAAATATTATTCCCAGATTAAATATTTCTCATATTAATTACAATTTCAAATAGCTGCGTTCTTAATAAATCATACACCTTAATAAACAAATTAATTAGGTAGTTCATTCATTAAATTCTTTACTCGGCAAGTGTTTGTAGCTTTGAAACTATCTCTACTCCAGCTAACGGATCAAAGATTTAAAGCGAACAGAGCCGCATTAAGAATCAAGCTTCGCAGCAATCAAGGTCATCTCGACGAGATTCTGGGATTCGCCAACTGCACGGGTGAGATCATCGAAACGGTGTTTCCTGTGTGTATGTATGTATGTGTGTGCATATGTTCACAGTGAGATGAGATTTGTCACCGAGTGAGATCGCTAGTGTGGTCGCGCGCGTGAGGCTGTGAGAGCTGGCTGGCTGGGACTGGCTGCTGGCTGCATTCCGATGCAACAACTTGGTTGGCTCTAGTCGAGGGATTGAGGATCAATTTTGCACGGTGATTTTGTTTATTTGTAGGTCTCACACAGACTCCAGGAACACATGTGGTAAGCAATTGAAATTGTGTGATTAAGTAACTGTGAGAATTATTTGTCACAAATCTTGTTGCTTAGTATACGTAAATGTATAGAAGATTAAAAATATGCAATATTCATTCATTAGTAATAAGATGAAATAAAAGCTGTAAAGAATGTAATACGTTTATGTAAATTACACTTTTTTAAGACTTAAAATAAATTATCTTATATATTATTCATTAAATTCGCAAAATTTGTCTATTTTATTTAAAACAATCATATAATAATACCATATGCTTTGTATTTAAAAATGACATACAAAAAATGTACAAATAAAAGTTTTTCTTTAATTTAGAGCTACAAATTATAATTACTTTAAATTGCACAAGAAATATAAGTATGATATGCGGGATCGCATTCTGTTTTATAGTTTTAAATGAAACGTATAAATTTTTATGTATATAAAAAGTAATAATAATAGTTACCTTATAAATTTTTCGTTCATTTAAAAGGTTACTATTATTATTATCTTTTAAAAAATATAAAACGAATTCAGTTTTTACCGTCTCTGCAAATTATATGTGTTAAAAAAAATGTTATATGCTAATATAGCTCCCTGATGATAATATATATATATTATAAAATTATAAGTTAAATATGTGTTAAAAAAAAATGTTATATGCTAATATAGCTCCCTGATGATAATATATATATATATATATATATATATATATATATATATATATATATATATATATATCGCAAGCATAGATAGTATTTCAATTAAATTTTATTTATCAAAAGGCTTAACAAACTGCTTTTAACCCACAATTTTTTTTATTTTATATATATATATATATATAAATTAATCATAATTAATTAATTTGATAATATCTCTTTGATAATATACAAATACAAATCACGATACAAATTGAAGTGTACAGATTTCTCCAACATAATATATTTATAGCTATATTCGTCATAAAACAGCTCCTGGTTTACTTCATAGAATTTAAAATACATAATAATAAATAATTTATAACTTTATTATATAAGATAAACACGTTTCATAGGCCACTACAACCCACACAACTACCTGTATATGATAATTTTATTACAATAATATGACAATTTGCAGAATTGATTGTTTACATTACAATCCTTATCAGATCGTCTAAATCAGAACAAAATCTAACCTAACTTATACACTAGATCTATCAAGAGAATAATAATATAAGCCTTTATTTCTTCGGAATAATAAACGCAGTTTTCTTCATTTCACACGTGCTCTAATTATGTGGGTTAATTTAAAATAATAATAATAATGATGTATTATTTCCGTTTCATAGTTTTGTTCTGTATTTCGTTTCGTGCACTTAGACATACAGGTTGGTTTTAATTTCCGCGTCTTGACATTGCTAAGATACAAAGCACCTGATTGTCGAGTTGTTAAATGCTGCTGTTTCTTATAGTATATAGTGATTGTGAGTGTATCATTTTTCGTAATTATAATTAATATTGCTCGGTTAATTAATCTCCCCGGTTGAAACCGATTTCTCATTGGTCAGTTCATTTTGTTTATGTTTTATTACACCGTTGACATGTTGTAATTATATATGAAAATTAAAATGCAAGTAATTAATTTAGAAATAAAATACGAAAAATGTTAATATTTAATTTGAAATTTGCAAAAACGACTAAATAAATTAATATGACTAACAAATGTCTTTCTATGTCATTTAATTAACAAAATTATGTAATTTATCAATCAAACGTTAAAAGCAACAAATGTTATATATTTTTAAATAAAAATTAGGTAAACATAACTCTTATATCTTGTTCTAAAATAATATAATATTAACATAGTAATAATTCTACTAATGCACAGCATGTGTTAGAAAATCTTCAATTTGTAAAATTTAAAGATACTGTAATAATTGCAAGACCAATCAATATTAAGAATAGCAGATTGATAAGAAAAGCAATAGAAATTTACAAAAAAAAGAAAACGTCAATCACTGTGAGGGAATAAAATTATGAAATATTATTAAAAAAGTATTTCAACACACTTATGTTAAAATAATTTTAAAAAGTCCAAAACAATTTTTTCGTTTGAAATATATTAAAAATTATTACACTTTAAATTTCTAAATATACAGAATTAGTCTAAAAATTAGAAATATTTAAAAATTAATTTTTACATATTTTTCAATATTTTTTAATTGAAAAAATTTGTTAAATATATGTGTTATTATCATAATAATACTTTCTATAAAAAATAATCGAAATAGAAAAATTAATTATATTTCTTACAAATGATACAGGTTGTCCATATATATCTAACTCATTTGAGAAATGTTTGCGACACGCAGATTAACGATAATGATATTTTACGTAATTAATAATTCCAAGAATTAGTATAAAAGCGGATTTTAATTACCGCCATATGTCACACAGCAAATTATTCTTCTGACAAGCGATTATTATTCAAAATATCTTTAACGGAACTTATTTCTTATTATTAGATTTTATTACTACAAAATTTATTCCAAAGGAAACATATTTATAATAATTATGTTATCAGATTATATTTTTTCAAAAACTTTACTATTTCTACTTCCTACTATTAAAATTATATTTTTTTGTTTAGTAATTTAGTTTCTGTTATAAAAAACTTAGTATCAATTTTGGAAAAAATCTTACAAAAAATCATAAATCATATAGTAAGCCTTGACGCGATGCTTATCATTTCTTCTTAATAACAAGGTAACATTTCTCATATCTCTTATCTAAAATGTAAATTTTAATAATTATACATTATGTTGCCATAAGTTCTAATTAACATAGTCAAAAAATATCTTGCGTTTTCAAACTACAGCATGCGATCTTTTTTGTAAGATATAACTTTTCACAAGGATCTAATACAACTGTGACAAAATCAGAAAAATTTACTTTAATCATAAAATATATTTCAAGCATAAAATTGTTAAATTGACATCAGTGTCGTAGAAAAATATTTTTGAAATATAATTAAACTCTAAAATATCACTCAATCGTAGTTACAAAAATATTGTTTATATACATTTTTAATTAAAACATGTATTTTAAGAGGAAAAACTTTAATAAAAATATTTATTAGTGAATTATATTCTATAATTTAAATAAATTGTACTTAAAGCAATAATTTATGAATAACTATTTGAAATAAATATTTGGAACTGATTTATTTCCACTAAATATTTGGGACAAATTTGCGAGGACATGTGCATTCAGGTCATCTACAACTGCTACCAACTGACAGCAAATAACCACCATTACTTACATTGCAAGCTAGTTGTTGCAGCTATTTGATTTCAGTTGGTAGCAGTGGTAAATTTGCCCCAAATATTTAATGAAAATAAATTAATTCCAAATATTCATAAGTTATTAACAAATTATTATCATCAAAGTGGCCTTAAAAAAGTTAATCCTTAATTTTCAATAAAATAAATATTGCCTTTCTAATTTTTCAATATTGTATTTTTCAAATCTAGTTACACGCCACTGAGTATAATATAATAAATATTTTTGTATTTTTGTAGGTATTTTTTTACACAATACAACATGTCCTTGACAATATTCCTTGTAAAAATAAAGCGTAGGCAATGACAATAAAATAGATACAGAATTTAAAAAGTAACAAAACTGTTCAAGGTTGCTTCAAACTATATTGAACAAAAAGATAGCCACCATTTTACTAATAAAACTAGAATTTTATTACATGCACTTTAAACTTATTTTCCTTTTGAAACCACAAATGTTTCAGTTTTTACCGTTCCATCGCAGAACTAACATCGGAAAACATTTTCTTTTTGAATAGTGTCTAAAGTGAAACGTGTGAACGATATATCATTAAAGATGATCGCGAATAAATTGATTGGATTTGTAACGTGGACAGAGTGAAGTAAGAGAACAACTGATATACGAGGTCACTGAAGAAATCGTAGAAAGAATTTAGAATCACCTGGTGCATAAATAACATATGGACTGATGCAGTTTCATTGCAAATTGTTTATGGTAAATGAGCTGACATTATTTCGAAATTGCGTTCTTCAAGATTTCGTACAGTCCGCGCAGTAAGTTTTACTTAGATTTATTATTTAGTATTTCGTATTTCAAATGTTAGTTGACTTTTTCATTTCTAAAACGATTGTTAAATTTATTATTTATGTTATTTATATGTGAAAATATTAATAAATACATTTTTTAATACTACTAAAATAATATTGCTTTAATTTTTCTAAATATACTTTAAATTTTTAATATTTTTTCTAAATAATGTTATTTATTTTATCTTCAACAATTTATTTATTATAAATTTAATATATATGTATATACTTTTACTAAATATTTTTTGTTAAAAGTACTTTTAATATTTATTTTAAATTGTAATTAGTAATTAATTTATCATTACATCTAACATTTCTAATTTTATGTAAAATTAAATGTACATACATATGCAATCACGCCATATATCTATAAGGGTATATTCGTAGACAAATGTTTAACGTTTAAATAAATTTAATCAACAAACAGAACCAATTCTTTTATTTACAAACAAAGTAACTGCCCTAAGAAATCGAGTGTTGGTTTTTGCGCCACTTTGCATTTATTTTTAAAATCTTTATCATTTGTCCTTTGCAATTTTGTCAATCAAGAGTACATAGAAAATGTGAAAAATTTCAGTGTGAATATATTAGCGAGCAATTTATTTTGTTAAATTCTTATACATAATAATAATAAAAAATATGCCATATTTACTGATTCTTATTTGACTTTTTACATAAAATAAAAAAAATATCACTTTTTCTGAAATTGGAGATATAAAATATATTATTCATGGTACAGTTTATATACTTGTATCTATGCGTGCAGAGAATTCAATTCAAAAACAACTGCATATTATATGATAATTTTCTATTACGTGTGTGGGCAAAAATAATCTTACCACTTCAGTTTTACTATATACGAACAAAATAATAGTTTACACATACGAGTACACTTACACACAAAAAAAACTAGACATATTTTATCATTATATGTAGTACAATATTACGTAAAATAATTTTAAGATAATAATTTAACATAAAAATAGGTCAGATAATTATTTTTCTATTTGTATTTTGACTTACTTTTTTTTATTATTATGATAACATATACAGAGCGCGGTAAAATAAATGTTATAACAAACTAATGGGTGTATTCTGTACAATTCTGTTAAAATTAACGGCCTGTTAAAATAATATGGGAAAATATGTAAAAATTTACCAATAATAAACAGTTATGTCTGACAAATTATAAACAGGCATATAAGTACTAAACGTGAGAGTTATGTATAAGATTTGTATCAAAATACCGGTAAACATATTTTGGCTTGTTTTCGAACCTTTGAACTTTCAATGACTACGCAATAAATCTTTTGGGCCCCGGTAATAAATTTATAGGTTAACTGAACAAGAAAATAAATATAGATTGTATTAGAAAATTGAACGCACTCATACGTTCCGATATAATAATGTTTCATTCAATTTAATCATGAAATTGTTATGAATCAGATCTTAATACTGCTTATTTCTTTACTTTTTTTTTATTTCTACTGCAATTTATTAACTTTCACCGTATGTTTCCATACACTAATAATTTATCATATTTATTGCTAGTAAGTGCATTATTATGCTTAACTATTTTGTCATCATTTTCATAAATATTAAATTTACTTATATTTAAAAATACTTTAATGCAAATCATTTATGTTAATTTTAATTATTTACTTAACAAGGCTATAAATAAGACTCATTATTACCAATTTGAATATATTTCATTTCTGAAAAACAGTTCAGTTTATTAAAATATACACCTGCTGTGATAATGTACAATTATTGCGATAAAAGTATATTACATAAATTTTTAAAATGTAGATAAGTCAAATTATGTATAAAATTTCTTAAGTATTAAGAACCTAACGTGTTTCAGTTCAGCTACAAAATATTTTTATAAAACAAAAAAAAAATTCCATACTAATCTATACCTAAAATTTATTGGAATAGTACTTCAATGTCTTAAATATTTATAAATAATGAGGTCATACAGTAAGATTATGCATAAGAGTCTTCTATTGCAAATAATAATTATACCGTTTATATAAAATATTAAAAAATAACGTAAATTTATTTTTGTCTCATAAAAATTAATTAGCCCTTTTCTCTGTAAAGATAAAAAATAAAATAAAACGGCTTTATGATACAGTTCTCGATTACTTTTTATTAATAATCGACGTTTCAATGTACTCAACATCACAATGAGTTCCGAAAAAGTTTTTACTAGAATAAAAATAAAAATTACTGCACGAAGTTCAATAAAAAACTTCAAAATAACTGGAGATTAAAAAAAAACAAATTATTCAATATTATTAATTATTTAATTCAAAATATATAATTTTTTTGATACGTACTTGCGAAAGTAATTATATTACTAAGACTGTTCTCCCGTATTCTGAAACATTTTTGTTAAAAATACTGGTTTGTTAAAATTTCGTTGCAATATACACAAAAAGATTTCTTACGAAATCCAAGAATTTTTATTTTAACGAACCATTATTTTTTAACGATAATGTTTCAGAATACGGAGATTAATGTCTAATATTCAATAATTTTAAATATTAACTTTCTATTTAAATTATAAATAAATATATTTTGTTTTTCCTGCTAATATACATATATTACATTTTTTGAAAGTATATATTTTTTCTTTTGTATCATGAGTGTGAATTTTAGACCTCTGCAAAAGTAACGCGAGATTGATAATATATCTTAATAAAATATTGGTTATAAAAACTCATAACGTAAAAAATAATTGATATAATTAACAAAAAATAATCAGACTTCAAAAAATGTATTTATGAATGATAACTTATAAAATATGAATTACCTTACTATAAATGTTTGTTAATACCAACTATTATCTATTTTAATTATTAAATATAACTGCAAATATTTTATTTTTGTTTGAAAAATTAAACGAGAAAAATTCATATGACTGAATTTAAATCCTCAAAGATTTAATATAAAAAATATAATAAAAAAATTGTTTAAAAATATAAAAACCTAAAAATCTCGATAAAACATAAATAAAAATATGTTTTATTGGAAAACAAACATAAAATCTCAAATTTTATTAGTTGTAACTACAAGGTATTTAAGCCGCGGGATCTATTTCATATAAAAATAAATTTTATAGGCACTTTAAAACACAAGAACATACAAATAACCGAAATAACATACATTTAAATTCTTTGTACGAAAAACGAATCGAAAATAAAAAAAAAAAAAACTGGCCATTACAAAAACCATATGCTTCCAGCATCCTACCGATTAGAGCGGCACCTATATTATCGACTGGGAATCGTGCACCTTTTACATTTTATTAACGGACGCGCACCTGCCCACCATGCTGGCCACGTTCGTAACCATTTTTAACCACACACACACACACTCACAAAAAATTACAAAAAGAATGGTTCGGAATACGCACATTTAAATGTGGAACTAAGTCTCTGTAGATATAAAAATGTCTTACGTACACGATATGGACTGCAGTTTTAATTATTTATCGACGCAATTAACGGACGCTAAATGGCCAGGTTATAGTTGTAAATATTATAACGGGGTGATATGCAGGTAGGCAAATTATTTGACTATATTTTAGTTGGACTGGTATACTAATGGGTGGATTAGATTTGTAATGTAGATCTGAATATAAATCATTTATTGTTAGGCTATAATAAAATAAATTTGTTACAATAACCTTTTTTTTTATAAAAGTGTATTCTGTGTTTGAAGTGAAATATATTAACTGTCACATAATTTATATTTAGTATGTAAAAGTCGATATTAATTAATAATTTTAAATTAAAAAAAGCTATAAATATTGTTTTTGTAAAAACAAGACATTATCATTAAATTAATATATGTAATACAATTTTTAATTATTTGAAATTGATTTCAACCTTGTTTAATATATATATTTTTTTTGATAAGCATCTTCCAGTAGAAATAACTGTTATCTAGGCCCAATAATTGTAAAAAGCATTGCTAATTTAATCAATGAATTAACTAGGAATCTAGATTGTCAACTGTCTTTGAAGCACTTTATTGATTGGTCAGTTATAGAATTGTTCAAGAAAGAAGTTATATGAAACATAATATGACTGACGCTAAAATTAACACTTAGTCAAATATTTTTCTCTCACTTCCACTTATAATTATTGCACACAATAAGAGGTCGACGTGTGTCTAACAGGGTAGTCTATTTTCTTTTTCTAAATCGTCTAAAATTCATTATCAGGAAAACAACAACTCAAGCCACAGTCAGTAATTTTTATTATATTTATAAATCAATTTTTTTATGATCAAATTCTGGAAAATTGTATATACCTATATTTTTCTAAATTATATTTAATATTCTGTTTGATTTATTATGTTTTAATATAAGTGTAAGTAATAGAATATTAAGAAAATAATATGTTTATGACAACAACATTTAATTTATTATTTATTTTTTCTGTTATTCAATTTCATTTGAAATAGAATGTAATAATTTTTGCAACTAAATACTTAAAACAAAATAAATATTCAAATATTAATAATTTTCCGTTATGCATAAATTATAATAGATTCATACTAATTAAATATTAATAACTTATAGAAGATAAATTATATTACATTCAATATATATTTATCTACAACAAATATAAATTAATTTTTTCACTTTTATTACAATCTTAAAACCAGTTTTTATATATATGCAAAATACGTATACACCTGACTTAAACAAAAATATACTCATTTTTTTTTCTCTGTTCAACATGATTTATGTATTTTTCGAACATCATCCATATGCCGCACACATTACATAGAGCTTGGAAGAGCTTTTCGAAGCTTCGAATCCTTGACAGGGCAAATAAAACTAAAGAAAAAAATCTCATTCTCTATATAACCAATTTTATTTTACATATCAGAACGTTCATGTAAAGCAGACTAAAATAAATAAAAAAAACAATCGACAGTCGAAAAAAAAATGAAAATCACTTCTATACTTCTATTGTTCTTCAACTGACATTTCTACGATATGTAACGCGCAATCGAACGGTTCTCGGTTCGAATCCTGATCGGGACGGCGGCATCGCGGACAGCACAAAACATATAGAAAAGTACAGTCTATAGTATAAATACGTGTACCACGTATATGGATATAAAAGTAAAAACAAACATGGCGCTTTTGACAGAACAATGCTACAAAAGTGTCGCTCGCTAACACTTCGCATTTCAATTGTTATCAAGATTGTACGTAGTTAGAGTTTGTGTGGAGGCCGCGTGAACTCATATCAAGATTCGAATTAAAATACAGACGTTGGTCAATGCATAGTTATGCGATTAATGCCCGAAATAGTAGCTACGTTTCAAACCAGAAGAATTTATAGATTATTTTACTGCTTGTGAAAAAAAAAAACTTTTATTCACTATTTAGAAATATATATTTT
The DNA here is from genome assembly GCA_963966155.1 of Clivina fossor. NCBI lineage: Eukaryota > Metazoa > Arthropoda > Insecta > Coleoptera > Carabidae > Clivina > Clivina fossor. The sequence goes on along the minus strand of OZ014564.1, from coordinate 6,488,601 downwards.
CTTAGTCTTACTTGTTAACATTTAATAAAACATTTTAGGACTTTATACAAAATTTTAGTTTTCATAGCAAATTTAAATATATATTTGAAAAAAATACATAAATGTTTCAAATTTCAAAAACTTGTATCCAAAAAAATATCAATTAATTTGGATAAATACGCACTATTTCTGTTTAAATAAGTGTTTTAATCTTATCTGACATAAATTTTGTATTGAATATAATAAATTTGAAGAAATATAACTACTTCGCATCAAAGTGATACCCATTTATAAAAAATTTATAAAAATTTCAATGATATTTATAAATGGATTACTTTTGAAAATTACTTATTATTCTGTTTTTATCACACATACTGTTTAATTGAATTATGTATACTGTTTACCTATACGTTAGATTTTATTAAATATGCTTTTTTGTTTACGTATTAAAAACTGAAAATATGTATTTTAAAATATTAAAATAATTTAAAAATATCAAAATGAGCCAAAGTTACAATTTACAAAATTCAGAAATTATTGCTTTTTTATTATGTTAGATATATTTTCATTTTATTTAAGTAAATAAAATCTTATAAACTCAAATAAATTAGGTAAGTGAGCATACTTGATTGTGAGTCATAATTTTGTAACATAACGCAAAAAAATTAATTTATTACCTTATTTAAATAATAAGAAAAAAACTATACCGTAATTTATATAATGGAACAAATAGAAAAACTAAAGTAACTGATACAGCATAAAAGCATTGTTAGATGATGGAAATATGAAAATGAGTACATATATATACGTATTCCATAGAGAAATATTCACACATACAAACAGAAGTACGAGCAATGGAAAACAAATGTCCACGCATAATAATTTATTTCATCAAAAAATTAATTAACCAGAGCACACAACAAAAACTCGGTATGCAAATTAGAAAATTTTCAATTCCGAAACTTCATTTCAAGCATTAAACAAAAAAAAAAGACCAACAACCTTTCAGTGAGCATGCGCACAGGAAAAAATAAAAGAAAAAGAGAAACGTCAAAAACCCTACGCCTACAAATTGCACGACCGGCCATCACCAATTTTTCAAGGCTGTCAAAAAGTTACACGTGAATTAACAAACTCCATCATAGATGGTATTATGGTGTGTTTCTCTTGACCGCAGCCGACGGACAGACAAATGAACAGAACTTGCGGACGAACAGAAAAACGAAAGCGAAAATTATAATGAAGCCAATGGAGTAACCATGGCGTCAGGATATTTTTAAAACGATATTTCTCAAGTTAGTTTGATGTGATACGGGTATGTAGAAAATAGTATTTATACTTTGTTTAAAGAAGTTGATTATATATATATATATATATATATATATATATATATATATATATATATATATATGTTTTACACACACAGAAAAAAAATTACGATGTAAAAGTTTACTACTTATGTGGTTCGTATTTGATGTTAAATTTGAACATCAAAAAAGATAAAATTAAATATTTTTTGAAGTGATTTTATTTCAACTTTAAAATTTGTTTATTTAAATTCATATAGTGGTTTATCTTTGCACCAGGCCTGTGTTATATGCATTGTTCAAAATTTTAAGGTAAAAAAGTAAAAATTTCTTAAAGCATTTGAATTTATACCATCAGTGTAATATATTCCTTTTGTCTTATGTATTTTAAAATATGTAACTTTTTACACTAATAAAAGACCAAAAAAATACGAAAAGCAAGAGTAAATAGTTGACCACACATAAATGGACAATTATTTAGCTTTTTTTTCATATTTTTTTTTACTCTTTAAAAATACAAAAGTTGTTGTTATGCGATGTTATAAGCAGTTTTTAATTGCTCCAAAAAGTGTTTATATTTATTACACTTTCACTGGAGTAAAAAGTGCTGTTTTAAAATTTTTCTGTTATGATAACACTATTTTTTTAACACTTTTTAAGGAACGGACTTATATAAGCACATTTTAAAGTAATTTTTTTTCGAACAGTGTAGTATACATATGTGTAGGTACATTCGGATTTTAAATTTATTAACACGAAACATGGTTTAAAAATTAACCAATAAAATAATGGTCGCGTATAGTACCCTCAGTGGCGTAGCTAGGGTGGGTGTCACCCGGAGCGGAGGTAATGGTGTCAACCCTACACTTAGATGTAAAAAAATTTAGAAATCCTATAAATTAAAGAAAATTTGGAAAATTATACAATAACGCAAAAAAACAAAAACAATAATACAAAGTAAATCAAGTTATACAATTATAAAACAATAAAATTATTGAAAAATGTACTATTTTATTTATTGAACGAAAGATTAGAATATTGAATAAGAACAAAAATGTGTTTAAATCACAAATTCACTAAAATAATTCAGTTGGTGAAATGTGAAATCCGAGAATGGTGTCACCCCTAAGATGGTGTCACCTGGGGCGGACCCCCCCCCCCTAGCTACACCACTGAGTACCCTGATGATGTTAATGTGGATAAAATATTTTTTACTGTATAATCCTCATTACGTACGCAAATTTAAGCCAACATTCACAAGCAAGAGTCATATCACTGGGAACGCAAAGAGAGCAGAGCACCATCACCATGCAAGAATACGAAGACAAAACGCGCACCCAGCAAAACGGACCAACACAACTTGAAAAGGTCGACGTGTTGGTCGATAAATCAGTCACTCGGCTGACCGGTCGAGGCAAGCGGATCGGACACGTTGATGATTTATTACCGCGCGGTTACGGCTGCGACCGCGAGCCGCTCCAGCAAACCACGTTCTTACGTTTCTTCGGTCAGTCCAGCCAGCGGTACTCCCAACTTATACCCCATAATGATTATTACAATATAATACGAACGGTTCAAACACAGAAATCACTCGCGGCTACACCAGCGGCTCCGCTTTAATTCCAGGTCCGGATTGATTTTAACTTTGAGATTAGGTTTGAGAACGCGCGCGACCCGGGAGATTTATTGCGATCCGAAGCGTCAAGATATTGTATGAGCGGTTAGACAACGAACCGTTTTAACAGTTGTGCTCGATTGTGTGTGGTTGCTGGTTGAAATAATATCTATGATGGTTATTCGTTTGGATTTGATTTCAGGGCAGTATATTATGCGCCTTGTTGTTCGATCTTGTTTCAAGTTCTTGTGTTAGGTTGTTGTTGAACGATTTGTTAAAGCGTGATAGAGTAGCGTAAATAAATTTGCAACGCAATTTTGCAACTCTACGTACGATACGAAATGTTATTTATTTCTTTTTAATGTGACGGAAAATCTGATTTTCAAACTCAAAGTGCGTGGTTTGATTTATATTTAGTTTAGCAAAAATGTGGAAACAAATATTTTTTCTAGTGTTATTACAGATACTAAAATAAAATTTTACGCTAAATATATTTAACCCTTTCGGTCCTGCTGGTGGTATTTGCCACCTTAACATTTACTATTACTTAAATAAGTACGTTTCTATTATTAAACTTCCTAAGTTTTATATCTATGGTGCAAACCAATTTTAATTCTATTTTGGAGATTGTTGTAGAGTTTCCAAATACTAATTAGTAACAAAAAAAAATATTTTCAATATTAAAACCTCAGGGCAGAATGGGTTAATAAATTAAGCACGCACATCATCTGTTGGTATTGATATTAATAACCAATTGGTTGGAGGTTTCTGTATGTAAACAATTAAAAAGATTTTAACCATATAAATATTATATTAAAATTAACTTTTAAACCTTGCAATAATTTGTTTCAGATATATCAAACTGTGCATGCTTCAAATATAAAGATTTTCAAAAACACATATTTAAACTGAATCAATTCCTTTTAATTTTAAAGTCACAATATGAAATATATACTAATAATTATCTATGACGATCTGCATTCTATATAATCACTCTATGTACCCAAAATAGTATATGGTACAAACTCTTTTATCTATCCCGAAATTAGTTTTCTACAAATTTTCCTATTTAGACAAGCAACTATAGCTTCATCTACTGTCTAAATTTCATTAAATATAATTTAGGTAAATCTATTACATTAGTATATTATTAATATATAATAAAATTGAAAATACCTACATTTCATTCCAAGCATTTCAATTCAAATTTGAATTAAGAAGATGATATATAGGTAATCCAAGATCATATACTCACCTGTAACAAAAAATATGTATATTAGTATAATATTATAAATAAACATGTCACACATATAAAACAAATATTTTAATAGTACCATTATATTATAGATCTTACACTAATACGGGTTCCAATCGTCATATTTTAAATTATTAATAATGCAGACTATAAAAAGCTAATTAGTGTAATATATCAAAATTAGTAGATATATTTGCAGTGTCATATTTTGAGAAAGAAATATAAAGTAATATAGAAAAAATATCAGTAAAATCCAATTTCGAAATCAAGATTAAACACCGCTTATAATGTAAGTCAAAAATTTTAAATGCTAAATCAAAACACATTTTTATTTTTATTTATTTTGAATATTTCTATGACTCTTCATCAAAAGAACTAAAAAAACTAAACTAAAAACTAAAAATTCTGAAATATTTATTTTACTTAACAGGTAGGTAACTTAGTAATTATTCCTTAAAATTATGAAATATATGTATCGCTTACTTAACTAAATATTTTTTGTATCACTGTAAAAAATTTATGTAATTTTACATGTTTTGTAAATGTAATTTCTCATAAAAAATGTAATATTACGTTAATTAATACAGTAAAATTACAAAATGTTGTTATTTTTACTGTTAAAACCTACATAAATTTAAGATATATATTTTTTACAGTACAACTATTATAATTTAGTAAAAATATATGATATAGATATTTGATTGCTGAGACATGTCCTATGTTTTAAAAATAAAAACAAACTTGAAATTATATGAAAATTGACATTATTTTACATAACAGTCAACGCTCTATTAAACATTAAGAAAATATTATCAATTAAGTAAAATCGGCAATTCAGTAATTATTAGATAAAGATTAAAAACTGAAATAAATCAATATTGGTAACGCTATTAAAATATAGCATTTCTAATAAAAATAGAATTATACACCTAAATTTACTTAAACAGTCATTATTATCTCCATATTATAAATCATAAAAGATAAAAACAAAAACAGTTTCAAGCAAGTTTAACATTATACAAAGTAGTCGCATTAAAATCTTAAGAAAATCAATTAATAATCTGTTCCGTTACTGAATACAGTAGGTATGTTACTTATTAATTACAGCAAGTAAACACAAGAAGAATCTGCGTGTCGGTTCTATATGTTAGGTTATGTTTTATTATACAGCTTCCCTCTGTCGTTAGTTTTCTCAACTACAACTTCAACCACAACCTATACACTCAATACAATAATGCAACAGTTAAAACACATGAAGTTAGGGATAATAAATCAACAATAAATAAAAGCCAGTAACGGCTAACAATTATCTCTTATATATATACTATATATTCATTTTCATAACGCTAGATTCCACAGCACACGTTGATGGTATAGCGGAGGAAAAAAAATTATAAATTTAAATTAACGTACCGAAGGAGCAATTTCAAATCGAAATTGGACTACCATTTTAAAAGCGTTTCGGACCTATTACCTAACGTAATTATATTTAACTATTTTGTAATATAATAATTTTTAATTGAAATAGATGATTTATAGCGTTAGAATAAGTTTATATATATATATATATATATATATATATATATATATATATATATATTATTAATTCCAGAACAATTTCAATCCCACGCAGAAACAATAAGTCGTTCACTTTTTCAGTATGATCTAACTAAAGAAAAAACAAAGATATATGACTGCCAAAAAATAAATTACATATATTTTAGGTTCAACATTTGAAGTATAAAAAACAAAAATCTAAAAATTTTATGAAATTTTTAATAACTAACAATAATATTAGTATCGAAATTCCTTAAAACATATAATTATATTAAAATTTTACTACAGTGCAACATCAGTAAGTATCAAAGTAAAAAATTCTTTCAGAATTCATACTTTAATTAAATATACTTTAAGCTCTGTCGCTTACATATTTATGTCATTTGTATAATTTTTTTCCGTATGAAGATATACGTAGAGTAAGTATATTGATACCTCGATATTTAAATAAAATATATACAGAAATTAATTTTAAAACTTTTTTATTTTAAAACTACAGTTCTATTCAACTTGAATCTAATTATTAATTTTCAAATTACATTTATCAACTGATCAAAATAATAAAATTTGTAAAAAAAAAAAACTACAATCTCAACAATTATACTTAAATTTTTTTTCAATTGGGAGCACAAAATTTGAGCAAGTAGTTTTCATCTAGAAATAAATAATTGAAATCATAAATTATTGTACTAAAATTATTTAAAAATTAATAATTTTTAATCTTAAGCCCGTGTGACACAATGCATTAAAATGCAGAAAATGAACGCGTTAAAGTGCGTAGTAATTCAATTTTCTATAATTTTTACGAAAATTGAACTACTGCGCATTTTAACGCGTTGATTTTCTGCATTTTAATGCACGAGCTTTACACTAGTTGCATGTTAGTTTTACATTCTTACAAATTACAACTTCTAATAAAAAATAAAAATAAATAAAAGTTTGTAATAAATTTAAAATCAGCAAAGAACAAAATTATGAATGACTTTGTCTGTTTATATAATAAATTCAGTTTGTGTAAAACATGGCATTTAAAGAGCCATTAAAGTCTACTAATGAATTCCACATAACAAATAATCTACATAAGTTTTATTAGCTTGTTTATCGATTCGTAAACGTAGTTCAAACATTAATTTTATTATAAATTATATATCAACTGCACAAAATATTCGCGTGAACACGAAATTTCTTGTTAACGAATGCCTAACATACTCGCGATACAAAAAGGTAGTTTTGCATATGAATAAATTTCCAATAAATATTATCAAATGAGACATCGCCGGCAATCAATTGTTTTTTTTTTTTATTATTTCATTTTGTGGCCAATTTCGAATAACAAATAATGGAATACAATCTCGCACACTATTTTTCCAGAGTTATTGTAGCACTGCATATGGGCTGTCAGCAACAATGCGTTTAATATATTGTTGGGTATTTATTAACAAGCGTTTTATAAGACACGGACATATTGCCACCGTTGTTGTTCCGATAAATCAAATACAGGTTCGATTGTAATTGTTCAATGATAATTTATAATGTCTGCTGGGCAGAATGACAGCACTTCATATGAATTGCGTTTATTATTTTTTAGACGAATTTTTTTGTAAAACAAATGTCGTGAAAAGAAATCGTTTGATGTTATCTTTCTAATAAGCAATTTGCTGTTGTTAATATTTTGCTTGCTTGTAATTACACGTACAAATAAATAAATAAAATTTCTTATATAGAGTATGCAATGAAAATATTAACAAATATATTTCTTTTAAATTATTATTGTGACAAAACAATTTACAGAAAAGCACTATTTTTATATATTTAAAATGATTTTTTCAGGTGAGTCAAATTAAAATTTTATATACATATGTAATTACTAAATTTTTACAATATTTTTAGTCTTTTTCTGCTTGTTTTACTTATCAGTAGAAAGAAATCACTTCAGTAATATTCAATATTCACCATTTTTTATTTTCACAATAATAAAATACCATATAATAAAATACACCATACTAATAAAATATATCATTGGATAAATATGGTACGTTATTTTATACAAATTACCATAATTTTTAACTAATTTTATATATATATTATTTAAATTTCTTTTGTATACCTATATTAGTATATAACTAAATTTATTATTTATTAATTCTAGTAGAAATAATAAATATTAGCTGAAAAGTAGCGAATTTTTTAATCAATACAAGACAAATGCCGCTATTTTGGTCTTTAAATTTAAAACTGTAAGTAACTTTCAATTCTGGTCACTACTTCAATACTTTAAAAAACTGTAAAACTTTAGCTTAAATTTCTTTAAATTTAAATTTTGAGATTAAATTTGAGATTAAACTCGTTAATTTAACAGAATTAATGTGAAAATATTTGCATGAAAAATGGATAATATAAAAATGTTTGTAATTTTTAACATTTGGATGATTTTGGAAGGTAAAAAATTAAATATAGGTATACATTTCCAATATAGAAGTAAAATCTTTTAAATAGTTGACACTTAAAAATGTATGTTCAGAATTGCTTTATATAAATTTAAGTTAAAGTCTCATTTCAGCTAAAGATCTTTAAATTTAAATGGAATGACCAAAATAGCACCAAAAGTATTGTTTTTCAAATTTATCATATCTTCGTTTGTGTACTGAAACAAATATTAAATATTATTAATATTTTCAACGCCGTAGAAGAAAATATACAATTAACTTTAGTTAAATCTAACTAAAATAAAAACATAAACATTATTTTTGGTAGACATTACTATTATTTTTGTTAATTAAAAAAAGATATAACAAAACTAAAATTAAAATTTACATACTTTTTAACAAATACCCATTTGAACAAATTAAAACAAATAGTAGGTATTTTATTTTCTTCTAATTTATAAATTATAAATAAATTATAAATAAATTATCTTTTTATTAAATTTGATAGTAAAATTTTAATTCTGTTAAAAATAATTGTAACTTGAATTTTTTTTCTGTGTATCGTTTTACTGTTTATTCAAAATACTATAATAACATTGTTATTATTTATTTTATTTTCTATCTTCCTTAATTAATAATTTTAATTTCCACATTGGATTTCAATATTAAATTTTTTAAATATCTCACAAATATCAACTCTATACATATATAACAACAAAAAAACACATACTTCTTTCTGATTTATATTCATTATTTACAAAACAACTATCAAATAGATGAAGTCATAAACATAACTATAGAAATTTATAAGCCAATAAAATAAAAATCAAAGACGAACTTCATCCAACAGAAACTCTTCGACTTTTTATATTTACATAGTACCCGATTCAAAAGATCATAGCAAGCACGTTGTTGGTTATTCAAAGTGCGCAAGCGCACAATAAGCTCGCGCGTGCCGTTCGGGCCCGAACGAGAAAGACGGCATATAAGGGGTAGTGCAAGCGTGCGACGGAGACGTGACGAGAACATCTTGTTTTACAAGGTCGTAAAACTAAACGGTTGACTGTTATGTGCGATTAGGAGATCGTAAAAGTCAGCTTCAATAAACCATCACTAACTTATTAAGTGAATCGTAGTAAGCACTATGCATATGTTGTTGGCGTAAGTGATATAAGATGCGTTTTTGTTTGTGGTTTTTTTTTTTTGGTTATTAAATAAATTTATCTGATTTTAAGTATTTACACTTTCAATAAAGATTGCAGGGTTTTTATGTAAAATTTATTAAAAAAAAGTACTTACTAAAATTAATAATTTTATTTATGAATTTACTAACTTGGTAAAATAGTATCAAATAATTGATGTAATTCATAAACTTGGAATTTTAAATCCAGATTTCAAAAACCATGAAATTCTGGAGTAAATCCAGGGAAGTAGAATATATATATATATATATATATATATATATATATATATATATATATATATATATATATTATATTTTATTATGTATATAATAATTATAACAATTCATTTTAATTTTAAAATCAAATAATTATTTCAATTAACATATACTAATTAAAAAAATAGTAAAAAAATCTTTCAGAACTAATTATATAAAACTAAAATGTCTTTAAGATTTGGTTCTGTATTAATTTTAATTAAAAATTGACGTTTAGATGTATTCTAAGTACATTATCATCAGATGATGTACGTAGAGTACGTTAAAACGTCGATTTTTAATTAAAATGAATACGGAAATAAATCCTAAATCCTTTTTAATTTTATATAAGTACTAATTATTATTTTTCATTTTTCACAAATAAATTTTTACTTCTAGCTCTTATCAAATATGAATAGTACTTCTATTTTTGATATATTTTTATACCTAATATTATAAAATTCAAATAAGTTAATAAATAATTATAATAAATTTTGTAGAAAGTTAAAAAACTTACATTTTATATTATTTAATATTGGTTTATACATACATAAGAATATCAACTTTTCATTATTTATTTTTTTAAGTTTTGTATTTTTATAATTAATTGTATTTAAATGTATTCTCTATTAGTGCGAGCTATAATAAATATTATTATTATTCCTAATTAAAATTGTTTTAAGTAAATTTAAGAAAACGTCAAAATTTTTAACAAAAATCACTTTTAAAAGTGATGTGAGAATATGGACCAAAGTTTTTAATGTACAAATTCTGTCAAAATATTACATATTTACCCATATTTGAAACAATATAATTATATCAAGAATACTAAGACCCTCACAAAATTATGTAATTATAATTTCCTATATTTGACCTCATAGAAAATACTACAATTTTAAAAAAACACAGTTAGAATAAAACTAGAAAGAATTCTAACAAATTACACAGTCCAACTTCAAATTTTTCTGACCTCTGCGGTAGGTATACCCAATCCAACCCGTGAATCGAGCATATTTGATCGGCCAGCAATCATATCCGACACGGTGTTGTTCTCGTTACTTACCACGCTCCCTGTAATCATTTACTTTATTATCTGCCACGGAATAAATAATAATCGTAGCCCGCTTACCTACCCCCGCGCTCCGGAGCCAGTAATCGGAGAACTGGAATTTGCAATGTGAAAATTGCACAGTCTCTGCGCGCCGTGTAATCGTAGCGTAAACGGTGCGTTATTGAAATGGTAATTGGCGATAATTTGATTATTATATTGATTAGCGGTCATTTATACGCTCTATTGGATGGTTTTTAAATTAATTAATGAGATTTTTAGTACCTACATATTTCACATAAATTTTTGTTTTTTATAACTACATACTTATGATAATAATATTTAAAAACAATATTTGTTTACATATCATAAGTTTTTGAGTTACATCAAATAATGCAAACCGAATAAAAATAATAATAATAAAAATTGATTGATTTCTATTTTGTAGTATAATTTTAATATTCACTAAATTAGAGAAAGAAAATTACTTAAATTGTTATTAATCATTTTATTGGAAATTGTAATGTCATAAAAGAATTTTGTTACATCTTTTATAAGTTTTAACTTATAAAAAAAATATTAATTAAAAAAAAAATGTATAATCAAACAGACTGCTTTCAACCCACGACCCACGACTCACGACAATTTCGATTCTATATATATGTATATATATATATATATATATATATATATATATATATATATATATATATATACTTATTTATTTGTTTGTTTTTCGACTAATTTATTGTAACATTAATAATAAAATAAATAAATAACTACAATATCTATCTAATGCTTCATTTATCATTTTTATCATCGGTTTTTCTACATTGAACAAAATTTAAAAAAAAAACGTACACAAATAAAATAAAATACAATGTTTAGTGCATGTACGAGATGAATTTCAAAATCTATGTACAAAGTTCGGATATACTAACGGTTTCTAATTGGATTGAAAGTGGATCAAGATATAAGGTTTGGCTGGCAAGACTAACGCAAGAATTACCGTAATTTGTTTGCGGTACTATAACTATGATTACCTTAGCTAGTGTATGCGTTTGTGTGTGCGTATAGTATTGCGTATATACTAATAATATTGTATATTATTTTTATTCAATTTTATTAAAAATTGTGGCTGACATTTGACAAAATGATTATAAGAGCACATACATTTTATTATATATGAATATGATTATACAAAATGATTATAAGAGCACAAACATTTTATTTTATATTTTATTTTTTTAATATTTATTTTGTTCTGATTTTTTTCTTATAGCTTTCTATATTGTGGCAGCGAAAAAGTAAATTACAGCTACTGTCAAATAGTGCTGAATGACAAAAAAGTATTGAAAATATTATAAAAAATAATTAAAAAATAATGAAAAAAAATAGAAAACAAATTCAATCATTTGTATTTTTTTTTTGTTATTTTTCTTAAATTAATTTTATTTTATACATATTTCAAACCTATAGTATTTTATATTTTGTACGTACAAACTTTTACTATTAATATACATTTATTTTTGAAATTTCAAAAATATATTTATTATTAATTTGTAAAGAAAAAATTATAATAAACAAATATTATGTAAGTAAATAATTTTACCTTTAAAGTTGAATTAAAACAATCACGTGATATTTTTTCTCATTTCCATAAATATGCATCGCAGCAAAATAACACAATCCAATCAATGAAATAAAAAACAAAACAAAATAACACAAAATAAACTTGTTCAAAAACCAGTTTCTCGGTCAATTCATCGATAAAATCGACACCAAAACAAACGTAAAAAAAGGCAGGTTCCAGCCTCCGCAAAAAAAAAATCATAAATTGACTCACTGTTTACTAATTTACCACTTTTAATCATCCACAATCCAAACTTAGATTAAAAAATAGAAAATCATCACATTCACACACACAGGACTTATATCACCGTCAACCGATTGTCAAATCTCGAACTTGGTTTTGCGCGCGCTCTGTCAAATGCCCGAGCTCCGCGCGCAGTTTAGTGTTTACCGCGCGGCAACTTGATCTATCCTATGCGTTTTGCGCTGAACGAAATAGAGAAGGCCGGCGCGACGTCGTCGAGTTGGTGGGTAAACGTGGCGCGCGCCGTCGCAGTGCGCGCGCCGTTCACCGATTGGCCGGGGCGCGCAACAGCCGCGCACATGTGGCCCGCCGGCTCGCACGCGGAAATGCCCACAACCAGGGGCATGACAAGTAATATCCCAATTTGAATATGACTTTCGAATCGAGCTAATGTGGTGCCATCTCTTGGCTGCGGAAATAAATTTTATAATAGGTGCTGGTCACGTGGTTATTACAAGCCTCATGTGAGACGCCATTACTGTTTTTGCTTTCAAGTTGTAAACAGTGTGTTCTCGTTCCATATTTTTGTGTTTTTGTTAGTATTTTAAAGTCAGTTTTTCAGTTCATTTTACTTTTTCCTTGTTTTCCTTTATTGTATTTATCTCTTCTAGTACAGTTTCTTGGTATTCTGTTACGCAAACAGTCTTTTTAAAGACTATTTCCTTTGTTATTCCTATACTTTTATTCCTTTGTTTTGTTATTCCTTGTTAAGTTTTTCTGTTACTGCTTTGCATTGAACATTTTTGAAAATGGTAAGTTATTTATTTATTATTATTAAACAGTATTAAATAATTTATATTTTTTTAGCCTTCTTGTATTCATCCGGGATGCGATGGTTCTGGAAGCAGATGTTTTCATAGACTGCCCAAGAATGACACACTTCGTGAAAAGTGGCTTCGTGCTGTCAACAGGTGCGATCTACTTGAAAAAACCTACGAAGAAATTGCATATTACTATGTTTGCAGCGCACATTTTAGTATATGGCAATATAAAAACGAGACCAGTAAATCGTTGAACCCAAATGCAATCCCAAATGCCAAAAAAGGTCAGTATTGCTTTAGCAGTAAAGCAAATTTTGTTTCTACGTTGTATAGTAAATGTATATAATTATAATTTTGTATTACAGACTCTCCTATTGCATTCTCTGGAGTTACAGCATCACCCACTACTGCATATTTGATCCAACCATGTAATGGTACGTAATACTTTTGATCTGTTTAATATTAAACTTTGACTTTTTTACTATTGTATTTTTCAGTAATTAATTTACAAATACTGAATATATTTTACAATATTTTTTATTTTTTCAGATTGTTCTCCACTAAAATGCGATGATATTAATTTAAAGAGGAAAATTAAAACTTATCAACGAACGACTCAAGCAGAATCTTCAAAGTCAGGTTAGTGAATTATTTATTAATTTTTTTTTATTTGTATCTAAATTTAATTAATTTTTATGAATTTAAATGGATTATTTATGTTTGCAGATTCTTCAATACCCAGTTCTTCGCAATCAACCTCAACCATGGAATGGATAACACCAATTTCAGAGGCTTCAAAACGAGGAAAATTAGGTACGTAAAACTTATTAATTTAATATTGAAATATCATTCAGAACTCAAAACAAATAATTTAAACAACTTTTGTTTTAAGTTTTGTCTAGTTTATTTTTGGTTTACGTAAATATATAAAGCATGTCTTTCTTTATTGCATAATTTATAATTTTTTTCTTAATTACCTTATAGTTACTTGTTTTCCTTATTTATTTATGTCAGTTAAATTAAAAATTTAATAATTAATTTAATATTATTAATTGATTTATATAAAATAAAAAATAGTATATTATTTAACTGGCTCTATTTTCTACCAAAACGATAATTAATGTACCAAAAAAATACCTGAGATAAAATATCCTATGTAGAATATTATATATTTTTTCATTTTTTCTTATTTACAAATTAGGCCAAAAAAGGCAAAAAAATGTGTTTTTTTATGGAAATTTTTTTTTTTTTTTATTTTCCAAAATACAAAACCGTGTGAACTAACGTTAAACCAAATGTTGTTCAAATTTTTCATAAATTTAACATTCTTTCAATTTTATTTTATACATTAGTTATCGTATGGTCAGTTTTATTTAGAAATTATTGTTTGAAATTGCAACTTAATTTTATAATGGTTTTATAATTTGTTGTTTATTCATTATGTATATTTTGTTTTATTATTATTATATGTGATCATATTTTAAACTAATAATTATTAACTGAAATAGAAATATTTATTCATAAAATGACTATATAATAAGATTAATATAACTACTTCATTATCAATTTTAATTAATTAGTTCTTTTTACTAAATTTTATTTTAACAATTCATTAATTATATTTTTAACTATAGTTTAACTTTTAAATATCGCGTTTAATAAAGTAATACTAATTAGTATTTTGTGTTTATAGATACATTAACTCTGCACGAACTGGGATTATCAAGAATGAAAAAGTTATCTCCGCGGGAACAGAAATTGTATTCGTCAACAAAACGACTGGAACATTTACTAAGAGTAATGAAAAACAATTGTAAGAATCGCCACAAGCGAACTCCAAGTGTTCCTAACACAAAAGGAAGTTTGGAAAGTTTTGATGACTTGCCGCAGGCTTTAAAAATTTTTTTATATTGTCAATTGCGGAATCAAAAATTAAAAAAAGCAAACAAATATACAGACGAAGAGAAAGCACTTTTTCTGGCAATATATCGCCACAGTCCAAAGTGTTATAGATATTTGGAAACTATTTTTCCGTTCTTGGCATCGCCCCGGACATTGCAACGCACACAACAAACAATAAAATATTTTCCGGGAATAAATAAAAATTTATTTAACTATTTAAATAATATATCCACAAAAAAACAAAAATTAGATAAGTTTTGCATATTGATGTGGGATGAAATGGCTTTGCGTCCTAGCTTATTTTGGAATAAACATTTAGATGTTATTGAGGGTTTTGAAAATTTCGGTACTGAACGGAAATTTACTATTGCCGATCATGTTTTAGTTTTTATGATTCGTGGCCTCTGTAAAAAGTGGAAGCAACCAGTTGCTTATTACTTTGCACAGTCGGCCACGAAAACATTTACACTAAAACAGTGTATCGTTGAAGTCGTAAAGGCCATTCACGAAATGACCGAATTTAAAATTTTGGCTTCGGTTTGTGATATGGGGCCCAGCAATCGTCCTGCCATTGATAGTTTGTCAACAGAAAATAATCGTAAGGGAGAATTTATTTATAATATAAACGGTGCAGAAATTATCCATTTATTTGATATTCCGCATTTGTTAAAATGTTTAAGGAATAATTTTATGACAAAAAATATTATATTTAATGGTAAAGTCGCTAAATGGCAGGACATCAAAATTTTAGGGGAGTTATCTAATTTTGAAACCGAGGGCAAAATAGGTAAATTAACTAAAAATCATATTAATCCGGATGGAAAGAAAAAAATGAAGGTGAAATTAGCCGCCCAAGTTTTTAGTAGGACAATATATTCACTATTAACATTGTTAGATAACCACGCTGCCCATCATGACAAACCAAAACAATATAATGGCACAGCTGAATTTGTTTATTTCGTGAATGATCTTTTCGATAGTTTAAATTCTGTTCACGTATCTTCAAAACCCTTGCAAAGTCGTTTAACCAATAAATCATCGCATCATAGTTTTTGGGCTGAAGCCAAAATTAAAATTCAAAATTTAAAATTCATTAAAGATGATCGAATTGTACCTCAACCACCTTGCATTTTAGGTTTTTTAATAACTATTAGAAACGTACAAACACTATGGAGTCGTCTGAGGGATCTTGATTTCAAATATATTTCTACAAGATGTTTGAATCAAGATCCCTTAGAAAACTTTTTTAGTATTGTACGTGGTCTAGGAGGATTAAATCCTAATCCATCTTGTTCTCAATTTGTGTCTGCATATTCCACTGCAATTGTAAATAATTCAGTGCGAAATATGGGAGGTTCGAATTGTGAACAAGATGGAACCGATTTATTATTAAACTTGAAATTCATTTTATCATTGTCCCCAGAGATTCCTGCTTCTACTCCTGCAGTACCTATTCCTACTACTGTAATAGCTATTCCTACTTCCACTACTGTAATAGCTATTCCTACTTCTACTACTGTAACATCTATTCCTTCTACTTCTGCAACACCCGTTTCTGATTCTGCTCCTGGAACATCTACTTCTTCTACTTTTGCAACATCCGTTCCTGATTCTACTCCTGAAACATCTATTCCTTCTCCTACTCTTGCAACACCCGTTCCTTCTCCTACTCTTGTAACACCCGTTCCTTCTCCTATTTCTACAATTTCTATTTCTTCCTCTTCTAGATGTACTAGTGAGCCATATGATCCAACATCTTTTGAATTAACAGAATATAATGTAAAAAAATTAATTCAAGAAAACAACACTGCATATTTGGCAGGTGTTGTTTTAAATAAATTATTTAAAAATTTTCAATGTTCAGTTTGTGAGAAATATTTGCTAACGAAAAAGTGCACCGATAAACATTCATTTATTAAGCTAAAAGATTACGGAATTCATAAATCCCTCCTTTTATATCCTTCTACAGATTTTATATCCCATATCCATAATATCCGCCTAAAAACATTCCCTCTTATTTTAAAATACATAAATGTAGAAAATATTTCTAAAATTGTCCTTCAAAACCTTCAACTTTCCATTCCAATTCCTTGTAGTATCCATTCCGAAAATGTCAATAATAGAATAAAATATATTATTACGTCAATTTTGCTATATGCAATTTTAACTTTAATAAACAAAAAAATTAATTTGGAAATTATAAATATACCAGAAATAATCGATAAATATTTAAATGTTGCATATCCACCTATACGAAATAAAGTAAAAAATTATTTAGAAAAAAGACATAAAAAATAGCCTATGTATTTGTTTCTTTTTCTTTTATTTTTATTTTATATTATGTATTTGTATTATTTTGTAATATTTTTGTTATTTGTATAAATATACATTTAATCAATTTATTTTTGTTTTTAATTATATATTAATATAATTTTTAATATTCATTTTATGTATATTGATGTATGAATGTGTTAAATATACATAATATATTTGACGACATTAATACATCAATATACTTAAAATGAATATTGAAAATTATTTTTTAAATATAAAAAATCCTATACTAATAATAATAAATCATATAACGCGCTAAAAATTTTGTTTAAAACGCTCGCCAACAGATGGCTGTG
The DNA here is from genome assembly GCA_963966155.1 of Clivina fossor. NCBI lineage: Eukaryota > Metazoa > Arthropoda > Insecta > Coleoptera > Carabidae > Clivina > Clivina fossor. Next base: position 6,470,807 of record OZ014564.1, on the reverse strand, counting down.
TTAAATTTTAGTAAACCCCAAATTACACGGTGTTGTCGTTTCTTCCTTATATATATTACTTATTCTATGCCCACAACGCTACGTCCGACGTACGACGTACGTTGCATGACCTAGAGCGCGAGAATATAGGCGGCGCGGGCGGCACCCACTACAGCCGTAACTGATAATTATTATTATGACTGTGCCTTTTTTTTTCGGTTTAGTGCTGCAGATGATAAGAATGTGTAGTTTTTCACATATAGGAAAATAGTATATTAGGGTTACGAAGAGTAGAAAACGATGATATTTGTGGCCGAGGCCAAGCAATTGAAATCAAAAAAAAAAATTTCTAAACGAAACTAAACTATAAATAAATAAAAATATATAAGAATATATTTAAATAATCGATGCTTTGACTTACTATACGTAAGTTTTCGACAAGAATAAAAAATATACAGTATTTATAGTTTTTTTTTGTAAAAGAACATGTGATTGTGGAAACTAAATAATTATTATTTTGTAAAAAAAAAAAATATTTAAAAATGTATATATGTATAAATTAAATTTTTGCAATTAAAAATACAAATAATTTGAATTGTATTAAAAGTGGACTACATTTGTTTCAGCTGTAAATTTAAATAAGTATAGAATGTTAATTTTTTGCTAAATTACATATTTTTTTCTAATTTATTTCAAAAAGGTTTTTGTCCTGTAAAAGTTAAAAAAATAATTTGATTTTTTAAATTTCATAAAGAAAAATTGTATATTATTTTAAATTTTCAATAAAATTAATGAGTTATTATAATCTTATTTAATTTTATAAATATAAATATTATTGCTATGCAAGTAGAAGTAATCTACTTTTATTGTAGTTTATAAAAAATAAACGTGTTTAATAAAAGTTTAATAAAAAATAAAAAATATTATAAATGAAAAATGTGCACAGTTTAACAAATATTTTGCATTTTAATTGTAATATTTTTTTGTAATTACATATTTTGAGGTTCCCTAAAATGTTGAGAGTCCCTGGTGGTAGCCTCCACTTCCCGTAAACAGCCACAGAATATTCAATATGTTTTAAATAAAATGATGATACTACAAAATCATTACTTGCCTTTAATTGCAGAATTATTATAGCTTCAGTTCTCAATTGTGATATTCTTCACTTAAAATATGTCTATAAATGTAATATGATATACATACATAAAATTGTCCAACTCAAACTGTCTGTCCACTTTCATCATATAAAATTCCACAAAGTTAATTGTATCAACTAGAATCCGATATTTGTTGCACTTCTTACAAAAATAAAATATTATTATATTTATTAAACTTAGTCACAAAACACTACTACACTAAATTTGATGCAATATTTTTATGAGAAACACGAAATTTTCACGATCTGATGCAACAGACTGCACTAATTTTTCACAACTAAATTTTATTAAAAACATAAATTAACTTGTATCAATTCGCTGCTCAATTCTGATTGGCTAATATTTCAATTATTTGAAATTCTTGTAATGCTTTGTTTACAGGTATAAATATTGTTTTGCTTATAGAAACAAAACAGACAAAATTTAACAAGATTACGTATATTAATTAAGTAACTTCTAAGAAAAATGTTTCTTTTTTTTAATAAAATAAAAATACAACAGGTCAGACAAGTATAGACATAGAATTTTATTTATTTAGTTGAATAAATAAATATCTCTTTATTACTTTTATTTTTTATTAAATGTATTTAATATATAAATATATTAGACCAGTGTATCTCAAACTTTTCTACCACAAAATATGAAACAAAATTAGATGTACTACCAATTCGACTTAATAAATCAATGCACTCTAACTGGAGTGTTTATAATTAAAGGATATTGAAATTTAGATAATTTATGAGTGGTCAAAATTGGTATAATTCACGACACACATAAATAATGCACGACAAATAATTTTTTATCCTACAATTTTTATGTTATAAACATGCTTTTCAACAAATCTAATATTTATTTATGATAGATAAAATGTTCATAAAATCAAACTAAGCTATATATAAACAATATTTTCACTATTTTATTTAATTTTAAGATATTATTTGATTAAGTTTAATATACCAAATATTATTTAAATATTTCATTTTAAAATGCATCTCATAAAATATCAATCAAAGTGTTAATATTTAAACCCAACAATTATTCCGGTATTTAATGACAGCGGATTCATATGCAAAATATTAACTCACATATAGTTACATACTTATATAAACATACATATGCTAAACCAACTTTAATAAGAAATAGTAGTCTTCCAATTTAAAATTCAATTCGGTTCTTTGAACTACAAATGAATTCAAAACGCACTTATACTAATACACACGCAATATACACCAACTCACTTTTATAATAACAAGCATTACGGAACACACTATATATTATACAATAAAACCGTATTGAGAACAATAAGAGAAAAACAGATGACGAACGCAGAAGTTAAAGATTCTCCTCCCACCCATTCACTCATCGTCAAAGTGAAACAAATGAAAAACGAAAAACAAAAGAATGCACGGCCAACCTTCAACTGTCAGATTTTAATATTCGCCAAACAGGTTCGTATGGAGATTAATCTGGCCATTTATAACATTAATAATCATTTGTTACACATCACTTTCGATAAATTAATTTTTTTTCTTCTAAACTTTATAAGATGATATAAAATATTAGATACACTGTTGCCCACATGTGAGGTCTAGCAAGCGATATATTAGACCTGTTATTAATAATATAATTATTTCAAATTCCCAAGTTGATGTTACGAATTTATATGTTAAATTTTATATTAATAAGAAAATTTTTGTTTATGACATCAAACACTGCGTACACTATTATTTTTTTATATAGAATTATATTACAAAATAATAATAATAAAAATATTGTTATATATTTAATATTTAGAAAATCAAACAGCAAAAAAGTTTGTTTATTTATTTTTATTTTTATACCAAAATGAGAAGTGAGAATTTTAAATTCTATAACAGTGGTAACTTGATAGTTATGCTATTAAATTTTTATTTTTTAATAAAATTTGACTTGGCCAGAGATCTTTGAATATGAAATATGTAAAATAGTTAAATAATAGGCCAAATAAAAAGTACATGAGTATCTAATTATCGATATATATAAACCCGTACGTATAAGTACATATAGAGTGTTCATTTCAAAAGTCACCACCGTAAATATTTCGAATACTAAACAATATTTTATGAAATGCCAAAACACGTAAATTTTTGATTGAAGGGAAAAATCTTAAATCATGGTCACAACTTTAAAATCTTAAAAGGCACTACCTCTTTTGTAATATATCATTTAAAAAGTAATTTTATTTAAAATTAATGCCAGTATGCATAAACATTTTTGTAAAAAGTAATTATTCGTTAAAATGAAAATTCTTGGATTCCGTAACATATTTTTCTATATATATTGCAACGAAATTTCTTACGTGATCAAAGAATTTTCATTTTAACGATTCGTTATTTTTAACGAAAATATTTATGCATACGAACATAAGTGTTTCAAAAAATTTAAAATCCAGTAAGTTTTATAAAAGTTATGATCGAAAATTAATACTCTTAGTAAAACAAATCCGAAGGAGAAAACAACTTCTATAATATACAAATTAATTAAAATCACTTAAAATATTAATAAAATTATGGAAAAATCAATTGAAGATTTTCTTTAAAATCGTGTAAAATCTCTGTAATATTAGAAATTTCATGTAAAATCCGGTAAAATTAATGAAAAATCACTACAATCTTAACAATCATACTATAAATTGTACAATCTGGTGTATAAAACTTAAGGAAGTGATTTCCTGCTTAGAAAAATCCATATACAACTTTTCATTTTTGTGTAACATTTAAAATATAAAGTTTGCAAGCAATGAACGCAAAGTTGCACAGTAAAAAATAATTGTGTTCAATTTTAAAACAATTTTAACAAATATATATATATATATATATATATATATATATATATATATATATATATATATATAACCTATAAGAACAGTAAATTTACAGATATTATTTGTTCTGACGTTATATTATGTGTATGTTATAAATTTATTTAAATAAATAACAAATAAATTATTTAAACTACTTTATAATTAACTGAAAAATAAATGTTTGTAAAAAATAATTTTAAAAAAAGTGATACTAAAATATTTTCATAAATACACGTATATATTATATTTACAAAATTTCTAAAAAATGCAGATAACTGTTAAAAATTTTCAGTTTTACTTCTAGACAAAACAAATAAATTATTTACGCTATAACAAAACAGTATCAGTTACTCATTTGTTTTAAAAAAACAAAACAATATTTCATTATAGTTCCCGGTGAGTATGTCAAAAAATGTGATAAAACACATAAACTTATATATAAATTCTAAGAAATACCGGTATTTGTTATTACCTATATACATTTTCGTTCTTTTTTTATTTTTTCGCCTTATGAATTATTGTCATAATTTATGACATGATACACTGTCATCAGCCACTTAATTATCCAGTAATTAAATTAATAAGGTTACCTGCGTATAGATGAAAAACCGGTATAAAGAAAATCAATATTTATTAAAAATGATAATGTTTCAATTGAGAATTAATATTTTATTGATTTATACAGATAAATAAGAAAATCTATCTATTACTATTAGAAAAGAATCCTAGTTAAATCTGAAAATCTTGTAAATCATTTTATGAAAACATTTACCACAATTAACTAAATGTTTATATAATGATAATTGCTGTCGTAAACACAATTGTATTACATCCATAAAACGTACGACAAAGACCACCATATAATATCGATCGTGTTAAACAAGGATGGAACGAACAAGTTGTAAAAGTTTAAGCTTCTGGCCGCAGATAGCAGCACTGAACGTAGCGCTCTTCGGTAGCGGTAAAACGCTGAACTACGACTGTACACTCAACGTGAAAAGACTCGCTGACAAAAAAAATATTAAACATGATCCACTTTTTATGTTTGTATTTACATTATGACTAGTTCAAATTTACCAAGAACAATTTTAATTGAAAATTAATTAAAATTGTTATGTAAATGAGGTATTTTTTAAATTATTTTCCCCAATTCGAAAAAAGTTGTCGGTAGAATAAGTTTACTTTCAAGATATTTCAATTAATGAATTGCAATACAGTCTCATTAAAAATATATTGTAAAAACTGCAATGTAAAGATTATATTTATTTTTTCTTAACTTATATTGAATGTAGAAAATTAAGTTATACGTCAAGAGAAAATAATTTTAGCTATATACTGATTTTAATGAGATAATCGTGTAATGTGTTGTGAATAATAAGTATATATAAAATTAAATTAAGATGTCAATTTTTATATTTTGTGATGTGGTTTGTTTAAAGATTGAGTTCGATTTTAATTAACCTACAACTTAAATACATGTTATCTTTTTTCTTTATAAATTTTTTATAAAGAAAGAATATTAAAGTTTCCTATTTTCCACACATGAAATTGCAACGCATTGAACAGTGTAAAATATATTATTTCTCTTCAATTTTCGGGTATATATAAAACACCGTGTGAATGCGGTAAAGTTTATTAGAACTAGATTTTACTAGATTGACAAAACAAAAAAGGTCAATACGTATAAATCATCCAGATAAATCTGCTATTGCTCAAAATGCGATAGAAAATCATCATGATGTAAAATTCGAAGATACTGTAATAATTGCAAGACAGTAAGATCATCAATCACTGTGAAAGCAGTGAGTTAAATAAAATTTGGCTTCCATTAATTAAAAATCTATAAAAAAAACTATGATCTAGTAACTTGTTTCTACGTTCTGTTTATTTATTATACCGGGTGTCTACTTTTTTTTTGTTACATAGGGAATACAATGCTAAAATTTTCATTTGGTGATAAATTTTCCCCTAATTATTATAGAACAAAAGTACAAATACAAAAGTTGTTTAGAATTCAAAAATGCATCAAATGATGCCAAATTTATCAATATAGGATGTTCCGATCAAGAATTAGAAGCAAATTAAAATTTCCATTTTTGCGCTCTTTACATCAAAGTGCCATGGAAATTAAACAAATAATTTCATTTCTTCTGGAGTTTGAGTTTGACAGATCGTATTTATTTTATTGTTACGTTCTGTATTATTATCATTATTATTGAAAATAATGAATAAACTTAAGGTAAATGAAAAAGTTCAGTGCGTAAAATGGTATTTTACTGGAAATTCGATACGACGAGTAAGAGATTTATTCAGCGCTTTCTTTGAAAACCGTCCCATACCTTCCGCTATGACTATTCGTAGGATAATTAAACAATTCGAAGAAACTGGAAGTGTGTTAAAACGTTGTAAAAATTGTAGAAAAATCAACGCAGAAGATCAGGAGGAGAATTTAAATCAAAATGCAATTAAAGAAAATACATTGAATATACTTTTGTGTGTAACGGAAAACCCAAATGTTAGTGTGCGTCAACTTGGTGCTGAATTAAATTTGCATCCTTCAACAATACATAAGGTACTAAAAAATGAAAAATATCATTCTTATAAATATTCCACGCACCAAGAGATATTTCAAGCGGATAAAATGGCTAGAAGCGAATTTAGTAACATTATTATGGAAAAATCCAATTTAGACAGAAACTTCTTGAAATCTATTTGTTTTACTGACGAGTCTACGTTTACTTTACACGGCGAACCTAATACACAAAACTTTAGAATATGGAGCCAAACAAATCCTCATTTAATGGTAGCAACACGTACCCAATATCCAGAAAAAGTTAATGTATGGGCTGGAATTTTTGGCAGGTGTATAATTGGGCCATTTTTTATTGAAAATAATTTAAACAACGAAAAATATTTGGATATGTTGCAAAATCATATTGGTCCGCAGTTAGAAGAGTGTGCAACTCAAGATAATGTTGTCTGGTATCAACAAGACGGATGTCCGGCACATTACAGCTGCAACATTAAATTATATTTGGATCAATGTTTTCCAAATTCATGGATTGGTAGAGGTGGTCCAATTAATTGGCCAGCTAGATCGCCCGATTTAGCACCGTGCGATTTCTTTTTATGGCCATATTTGAAGGAGAAAATTTATAAACGACATATCAAAAATCTTGTTGATTTGAAAAATGCCATTGTTGAAGAGTGCAATAATATAACACAAACACAATTAAGCTCTGTACGTCACGAATTTTATAACAGATTAGGTTATTGTTTGGCAGTTAATGGCGATTTATTTGAACATTTAATTTAAATTGTTAGTTTCGTTTTTGTTCTCCTATATCTTGTATTCATGAATTTTTCTGTTTTATAGGTATATTGAATATTGTAATAAATAAAGAAAGTTTTACGGAGTTCAGCTATTTACTATTTATTAAACTCTTATCCGACGTTTCACTGCACAACTTACAGCATCCTCAGGGATAAGTTTAAATTATTATAATAAATATATTAGGCATAATGCCAGTCATCTAATTCAAATGTATTGTTTTTATAACTTGAAGTTAATAAATAAATTAAACAATTACTTAAAATTATAATGGAGACATTCACAATTTAAAACCACAGCTAGTACGTAGTGTACAGCCGAGTAAAATACCCTTTCATTGTAATAAATAATAAATACTTAATACTTTTTATACTTAATAGCTTTTCATTTACATTAAGTTTATTCATTATTTTCAATAATAATAATAATAATAATAATAATAATAATAATAATAATAATAATAATAATAATACAGAACGTAACAATAAAATAAATACGATCTGTCAAACTCAAACTCCAGAAGAAATGAAATTATTTGTTTAATTTCCGTGGCACTTTGATGTAAAGAGCGCAAAAATGGAAATTTTAATTTGCTTCTAATTCTTGATCAGAACATCCTATATTGATAAATTTGCCATCATTTGATGCATTTTTGAATTCTAAACAACTTTTGTATTTGTACTTTTGTTCTATAATAATTAGGGGAAAATTTATCACCAAATGAAAATTTTAACATTTTATTCCCTATGTAACAAAAAAAAAGTAGACACCCGGTATATGTCATTTGTATAATTTTTCCTGATGCAAATGGACGTTGAGTTCGTCTAAATGGCGATTATAAATAAGTATTAATACAGAACTTTAACTTAAAGCAGTTTTATTTTAATATCACGAGTACTAAAAGATTTTTTTACCAAGTTAAGTATATCGTTAATTAAAATTAATTAAATTTTGAATAAAGAAATATCTGTTTTTAAATTTATTATTAACTTCAAAAATATTATTACACTAGTTTTTAATTTCGTAGCTTTGAAGTGATTTAAGATCAAAAACTTGCATTCAGCAATATATTTTTTATGTAAATTATCAAGTTAAAAAAAATCACTGACACATAATAAACACCTAGTACTCATTCATCAACTCTTGCAAGTTGAATGATTTGAAATTTTGGCCACCCACAATGTTAGTGCGTTTTTTTTTTTTTTTAATTTATTACATAACCACACTCTGCAGCATTCCGTAAACAAGTCACATATGAGCGAGGCGCCACATGCCTTCGCCTGCAAAAGAAATTGTCGCTGATTTTTCAATATCGATGCGATATAGTAACGGATAGATCATTATAATTCAGTGACTCAGTCATTCAACTTGTCTGCAGAATAAATCAAAATTGTTTCAAATAGATATTCTCTATGAGTAGTAGATAGATGTCAAGTTAAGATTCAAACATGTGTGCTTGGAAGTATGTTGCTAAATTATTAATGAGTTGAAATGAATTTTGGCAATTCTATATTGTTATTTGTTTTTTAATTAAGAAAGCAAAAATGTTATGAATTTTTATTATACAAAAATTGATCGAAAAGTAAGACATCCAACATTATTTAAATTTGTTATAGTAAAATAGAAAAGTTTTAGGATTAAGTTCTGTATATATTTTATTTAAATATTGATGTTTCGATATTTAATTAAAAAATTCATGTCTCTTTAAATAACTCTAGTTTATTTAACTCTTAAAAACGATATTTCACAATTTATGTACGGCATATTTAAAAAATAAATTACTATTTTAATTAAAAAGCTCGAAATAAAATAGAATATAAATTAAATTTGTAATGTATCTGTGTAAATAAGATGAAATATATTTAAATGTTTTTATATTTTTTGCAGACACTGTGTATAAACGTGTAAAATACGTAATTGAATTAAAATATTTGTAATAACATATAAACAGCAAAAATGATATAAGAAATATTGTCACGGAACTATAGTAACTTATATAACCATTATATACACAGAACACTCCAAGCTGAAAACGATACATATCTAAAGTCAAGCATTTTTCCGCATAAATAAAAAAAATATGCACATGTTTACATAATTAAATTTTATTATCACGCCTTCCTAAACACTAAACAATCGTTCTTCAAACATCAGTGTATAAACAATTGAATTCTAATTAAAACAAATTAACGACACTAATGAATTAAATGCATTCGTATTTTCTCTCACAGACAATTATCATTTTCTATTAATCACGATCATCTCGGCCGCTAATTATTTTGAAATAAATTAGAAAAGAAAACGCACTAAAGACGCTATTGCTTATCGGACACGATCGCATCGTTCGAATTGTGGACAGGATATACCATGCAGTGCTCACTCGTTAAGAACCGCTCACCTTAAGCTGATGTGATAAAAAAAAGTTGCCTAGATTAGCATTTGAACTCTCTGATGTAATCATAGTAAAGTTTTTCTAAAAACTATGTGAATTTATAGTTTTGTTTCTGTATGTGAATGAATCATCAAGAAATAACTTTAATTATTGTTAGATAAAATATGTGTACATATATGTCAAACGGTTAGTTTAAAAATAATGCTCGTTTATCTTCATCGATTTTTATTAATGGGCTGTTTATTAAAATTAATTGAATATTTATGATTTATTATATTTATATTGTGTTTAACAATACAATGTATTATAACTCATTTTCCACAGTAATGTATGTATATTTCATTCATTAAAAAATTTGGGCAATTTTGTTACAGAACTTACCAAGTAATTTTATTCTAGTATTTTTTTAAATTACTTACTGATAGAAATAAATTAATTTCATTGTATCAAATGTATTATAATATACTACAAAATTTTACATTTTTATTTTGGGTATAAAGAGTAAAAATTTAAAGATCAGTGACAACTTAGACAGATGTTGACATATGTTGTCAAAATTTAATTAAAATTCGAAGATACTAAAACAATTACAAGACCCAAAAATATTAGCAGTAAATTGATTAGAAAAGTAATAAAAATTTATAAAGAAAAAGATAATATCAATCAGTGTGAACGGGCACTGATTTAAATAAAATTTGGCTTCCTTTAACTAATAATTTATAAATTTCATAATCTAGTTACTTATTTTGTTACCTAGTAACTTGTTTTTATATTATGTTTATTTGTTTGTTGTATTTGTTGTTGTATATGTTTTATTAAAAGTAACAGAAAACTTAATTCGAAAAGTGTATAGATACATGTAATTCTGATATATCTTTTGCAATATACCAACATTAGGTACTTGTAATGTACAAGTAATATTTTAAATAATGCTTAACATAATTTCAATTTTAAATAAATTAAAAACAAATAGATAGAATTAAAATATTATTCCACATTTGGAATAATATGAAATGTTACAAATATTTTAAGAGTAGAGACACAAAGAATTAAAAGGTTGACCGTTAACATTTACAGTCAGTTGAAAATCTGATATTCTGACTCTGATTCCTATTTGTAGTTTGTTGATCTAAACTTATAAAATACATCTCCTGTCGTGAGTTTAGTAATTCACGGTTTATTAATTTTTATGATTGCACCCAAACGCTTGTGGTCGAAAATATTTTATATATATGAATATAGTAGTACACGTAAAACCACATATATTTATACAAATAACTTGTTAATACATACTAACTTCATTCAAATATGATCCAGTTTTAACGATGGATATAAATCAATGAGAAGACAAGACTGCGGTTTTTAAATCTGTGTTGGATTTGATGTGTAAAAAAAGTAAATTTTTATTAGTTTCAAAAAACATATTTTTAATTTTAATGTACTTACATTTATAGCAAGATTGTTTCAAATTGTTAATATAAATTTTATCAAATAGTAGTATAATTTTAAACAGTATTGCCCGAAGACAAACGAACAAAACAATCTAAAGAAAAAAAGAATTCTTATGGCATGCTGAGTTGAGTCAAACACTGAGAGAAAGGTCTCTTTCTCTGTAAGCTGTCTTACGCGTCTGCATGCCCATGCCACACAGCTCCATGGCCACTCTCCAAAATATTTTCGATGCAAAATAGAACAAGGTTGCCCGTTGGTTGCGTTTTCGTTGTTTGTTCCGCGCGAACGCGCTAACGTTCAGACACTGTCGCCATCTAGACGAGGAAAATAGGAAAAAACAAGCCGTGTAACGCATTTTTGTCGCCTTAGAATGCTGCAGCTACGTTCTTCTAAATCTTGTTAGTATTAAAATGTAAAATATTCCACAATTAAAATTGCATTGATACGAGGCAAAAATTTGTAAATTATATAATAAAATTTTCTGTTCTGATAGTGTAAATACGAAAAAAAAAACACACAAGAATTAACACTTTTTTAAGATTTGTGTCAAAAAATTTATAATAAAGTATATAAATATGTAAATGAAATATGTTTATTTTACAAAATAAGTAACAAGATTATAAAATTTATAAATTTTTAATTGCAATTTCATGTGTGGAAAATACGAAACTTGAATAATTTTTTTTGCCAAAATTCTTCCTAATTTATTGGTAAAAATTTTCACAAAAGGCAAGAAATATTGAATAACTAAATCCTAAAGCCGTTTTATAATGAGTTCTAAAATATTTTTTACTATGTCAAAAGATTAAATTACAAGTTTTTATCATTATAACGATGTCTAAAATTTAATGAAAAAACTTGTCAAATTTTTAACATTAAATGTCAAAAAATTTAATATCTCATTAAAATGACGCACTTTACACGACATAAAATTCTATTTAAATCGAAAAACCGAACAAAAAAAATACTATAAACTATGTATATGGGTTGTGCCAAAATTTATGCAAACATATTGCGATTAAGCAACACGGTATAATAACCAGGTGTTGAGTATCAACAACAAACAGGAACGAATTTTACATTTAACATAACATGTACATATATTCGACCGCGATGCGGGTGCTAATAAAAGCGAGCCACAAGCTAAAGAAAACGGTCGTTTGTGATAGTTCTTGCCGTGTAAATTCTATTCCTCATAAGGGTATATAAGTTTCTGTTACGTTAAAAGCGTAGAGTTTTTCGAAATATTCTTTAAGAAATTGTAAATTTTTAAACATATTGCAGCTGGTTAGTTAACGTCAGGTTCCGAAACTTGACGTATCTTAATTAAATTTTTAATTTGTACATGAAGTTAACAATATTTATTAAGTAAACCTATAATTAAGAAATGCTTATGATAAAGAATTGATCTAGAAAAACAATTGTTTTTATTAAATTATTAAAAAACAGTATTATCAAACCAGCAGTTGTCAAGATAAATTATTTATTATATATTCATTTGTATGCGATAAAAAGTGATTTTTTAAACATAAAGTATAATTATTATTGACCAAAAGCGAAGTATATAAAATTATCTTATAATTATTTTATAATTACATTTTCTAGGTTAATTATAAGAATGAATTGTTTTAATCATTGCAAATACTAGAATTTTTAATCTTTTAGAACCCATTATGTTAAAATAAAACTGCTTTAGGTTAAAGTTCTGTATTAATATTTATTTAAAATCGACGTTCCGATTAATCCCAACGTCCGTCTTCATCTGTATCATTTATCCTGATGAAGACGGACGTTGAGTTTTGGTCGAAACATCGATTTTAAATGAATATTAATACAGAACTTTAACCTAAAGCAGTATTATTTTAGAATGTTTGACTTTATTTAAAAATAAAAACGAAATAAGAGTTAAAGCGCAGTATTTATAACTTAAATTAAGTATGTAATTTTTTTTTAGAAAAGACCTTAAGTTAAAAAAAAACGCAACGGGTGCCAAGTAACCGTAGTATGCAGTAACTGCAGTAACTGTATAGTATGCATATATTATATATATTTGTTATGTGATTTGTGAGAATTAATCCTTCTTTGGTCGAATATACAATTTCTGACCACCCTGGACGGTATACATTGCATTTCTTGTACTTCTTCACACGTTTTTAAAAATCAAATTAAAATTTAAGCGAAAATAAACAATCCAATTGTCAATTGACTTTATCTTGACGTAATAGTTTGTCAATATGCCCGCTGTAGATGTTAGATTAAATACACTTAACGCTGTAGTTATGTTTGGTGCTGCCATCAGTGATGTATATAGTAACTAACTGTTGCATAATAATATCATTATTGTACTAGCAATATAATGACCTCTTTCTACATAGGTAATATTAACATTATGATACGCTTGAAGAAAACTATATTTAATATTGTAATGATTTACTATTATTTGTTTAAATAATTATTTAAAAAAAATAACTGTATACCCAACTGAAAAGTAATACGAATTATCTAACAAATATGGGTTACTGCATTCAAGCAAGCTTTCTACACCCGATTAGAACCTAATTGTTAGTCATCTACAAGCCGCAGTCATAAAATGCAACCATAAAACTGCATCGTATCTATTGCCACCTTCACGCGGACCAAATACAGTTGCAAGGCTACGTTTCGGCGCAGATAAATTGCACGTATTTAACCGCATTTAGAACAATAGGGAAACGCGCGCGGGTGCGTTACGAATGAAGTAAGCGTACGCAGTGTACGAGCGATCGCTTATGAGGAATTACTAAGCGGGTCTGGTCGCGGTGGTTTATATACGCGACGGCCGACGAACGCTAAACCAGGCAGGAATTGGATGTGTGCAGTTTGCATCAGTTGGTAATGGCAGTGGTAAATTAAGTGATTTGAATGCGCAGTAGAAGAACGGAATTGTGTGCGGTAGGTATATGATCAGGGATGGGCTTTGCATGATGTATTTTTTCAAAGCTAACTTGATTAAATTTAATATTACAATATATATTAATTTCTGTAAGTTCTGAGTGGCATATATGTCTGAAGCCTACACTGTAAACAAATCGGTAATTTTACATAAAAACCCTGGAAAACTTTACACCAGTTTAATGTACCCTGTAAATAAATGTTGCCATGTTACATAAAAACGATAGTAAAAAATTCTATATTAATTAAGCAAAATATAAATTTTCTACAAAAATAATTCTCCTATAATTTTGTAATTTTAAGTAAAATAATTAATTTAACATATTATATATGTTTTTTTTTTATATCGAAAAAGTGAGTAAACTTAGATAAAATATACGTATTTTATATTTATATAATGTAAAAATTTTCGTGTGATGTCTGTATATTTATATATTAAATCAGTTGCCCCAGGTTTTTATGTAAAATTATCGATTTTTTATACAGTGTATGTAATATTATTTACAGATATTTTAAAGAAAATTTTTTTCATTAAGTATATAAATACAAAATACGTATATTTAATGTAAGTAATTACTTACTTTTTAAGTAAAAAACCATATACAATATGGTAAATTAATTATTTTACTTAAAATTATAAAATTATATTATTTTTACAGAAAATTTATATTTTTAAATGTAAAGTGGCAACTTTTTTACATTATAGTTTAAATTGATAAAGTATAAGCAATAGTGTACTAACAAAAGTAGTTTGATAATATCTTTGACACAAGACAAAATTTAATGAACATTAAGGTGCATAGAAAAATATCATTTTATTATTAAAATGATATTTTGACATGCATTTAATATAACAATGACATATTTTTTTCAATTTTCTGACCAAATAATGTATATTTGCGTTACATGTAACATCAGCTATAGCTAGCCGTGAAAAAGGCAATAGTGATTGCCGAAACGTTCGCTTAGAAGATAATAAAAAATATATAGTTGATTGAATTCCGTCTATTACTAATTATTTATTAAATATTACCAGTCGACTATTTTCCAATTTAATTATTATTAATATTTTTATTTAATAACTATTATTAGATTCTATAATTTTCATATTAAATTAACAACAAAATATTATTTATACTGGCAAAAATATCACACATGTCAATTTATTAAATATTTTTAATTTAATTCGCCTTTATAAGTTTAAACAATAATGAATTATGGCTAAATCCGTTTCTGTACTCTTAGCACCCACTGTGACAATTACGTACGCATCTCACATTTACAATTGTGATTAGACGAGTGTTGCCTGCCAACTACATATCAACAATATCCCAACACTGATCAACTTGTATATGTACATGTATGTAGAGAGATATACTTGTTCAGTGTGTCCGTATGACTTGCGTGGAAAATTTATGTATGATGGAACGTCATTCATTATAGAAAACGCTTTAGGAAAAAGGAAAAAATTAGAGAATTTGTATTCATCTCAGAATCGCATCGTTTCTTATAGATATAAGATTTATTTTTGTACGATATGATGTCATGAAAATTACGACACAAAATTAGTTTGATTTGATATATCGAAAGTAAGTTACTATAACTATAAATAAAACTGACTTATTTGTATATTTACGAACTCTTTACTTTACTTGTTTAATTAAAAATTGGAACAAATATAAATATTAATAATTATTTTCTTTATACTACACTTGTAATGATATATGTTATTCAACTGACGTACCTCTTTAGGGGGACACCACCCTGAACGCTTTGAAAATATGTTTTATATGTCATTACGGTATATTTGAACTACGTTTTCGAATTTTTATGTCAATAAATGTTTACAAATTGTCGTAGATTTGTCAGCCCTTGTTAAAAAAACCCTTGCCAGTAATTCCGTCTTCAGCGAAATTCTGAAACATAATTCTTATAGTATTCTAAAACTAAAATAAAAAATCTGCCATAATATGACTGATTTGTTTTGAACTTCAAAAAATTGCGAAAATGGTGGCTACATAAAAACTTTTTTCTTTTTTTTAGTGTAAAAAATCTATGTAATTTTAAAGCTTATAAAAAGGCGTTTAATAAATTTATTATTGTAATCATTTATTTAATATTTAAGTTATTCTCTAAGGAATGATTTATCTGTTATATTTTACTAACTAAAAGAAAATTTCAAACAAAATAATTTATAAATCTGTCTAGCTTAAAGTTACAGTCACATAATCAAGAAAATATTAAGTCATAAGCTAAATAAAAACAAGTGAAAATAATGTCATAATAATTGCGTTTATGGTTAAAATTTGATTAATATAGTTGTATGTATATAGTAGATATTCGCGTCGCTTTTTAAAATGTCATAAAAGCGAAATGGAAAGTTAATTTGTGCCAAGTGTAATAAAATTTTATTAGCTTAATGAAATACGAGCGCGCGGCGATAATACATACAAAAAAAAATGTTTTTACTGCCGTTAAACACATACACATTCATATGAGCGTAAATATGCAAATTAATATGTGTTGTCGTAGGTTTCTTATTTTTCAAAATAAAGGCGTTAATGAAATTATTTACGATTAAAATATTTTATGACCTAATTACAATAAACCCGTATCATATACATAATATGATTGTTTTAAATCATTGCTTGTAAAATTACAGATATATTTTATACGTGCATGTAGGTAAATAGGTATATATAGTGTGAGTTATAACATGTATTAAATGTAATCATTTTATAATAATTATATTTTCTTTAAATATTTATTATAAGGCAATATATGTATATGTAAACAATGTTTTTCGAAAATATATTTTGTAGAAAAATACGAGAATATCCAAAATAAATACTTGTACTGGGTTCTGAAAAAGATTGCAGATGTAGTTATTATTTGATTAATTATCGACATGAAACGATATTAGAGCAAAATAAATATTCCATTATTGTTATTTAAACTGTACAGACTTTAACCAGGAAATTTTTTGAAGTCACTATACATAATTTATTATATACGGAATGAAAACCGGAGCCGAACCGATATATATGTTTTTAATTAAACCAGAACGAAAAATATAATGGTTTGGGCAAATAATGTTAATATTGAAACACCTGACATTATTATTTTAACAATTAATTTGACGACAAGTTCCATTTGCCAAGAAAAAATGCGCAAATTTACGATCTAATAATGCATAATAATTTAGGCGATCTTTGATGTGAGCACCGCAGCATCCATCTAGCGGCGAGCGCTGGCACTAATTCAAAATAGGAGCGAGCGTCTCTCGCTAGCGCTCTCTCCCGGTGCGTTGTTCGATAACTCGGCCGGTATGTGCCGTGACGGACGCGCTTGAATCTCATTGGTCCAGCGCCAAAGACACATTATAAATCATCTAGCCTAGCACCCAAAAGCTATACAAATCGTAATCGAGATGAAGCGATATGGCTGACATGCAAACGCATAAAATGGAGTGCGAAAATGCTACGTATTTTGATTACCTGCTTTTAGGAATAACTCTTTGTTCGTAATGTAAATTTTGTCAAAATACGTTGCTGACTGTTTGGTTATGCGGAAGCAAATTTTCTTAAAATTGGATTATTATTTATTTACTTAGTGGTACATATATTATTTAATGTTACGCTAGAGTTGTAGTAAAATATAGTACGTTTACATAGGTAATCCAAATTTTATTTTATCAAATACTTTGGAAACATGTTTTATTTTTGACAATTTAATTCACTTGCTTTTTCATTAATTTGTAATTTTAAATAAATTTATTTTCGTATTGAACAAAAAATACAGGAATAATTATGGGAACTATACCTTAGTTCAACTAAAAGTAGGTTTGCGCCGATTGGAGTTTAAATATTGCAATTCGCTTCACACAGCTTAAAAGAATAAAAATGTAGATATGACAATTCATATGTTTATGTTCTCCATAATGTAGATAAGATATTCGTTAACAAGTGATAAGTGTTTGAGTTTTGGAGTTGTTCAAAAACATCTTGTAAAATTCCTACCCTCTTAGGCTTGGACTAATAGTGTAAAACATTTTTAGCTAGTACGCAGCTATCTTACTGACTTTGCTTGAAATAGAGTATAGAGGTTTTTGATAACAATAACCTATTGATAATAATATCCATAAAACATAACATAAATCTTTATTGACTAAACACAAAGAATAAATAAATTAAATGAATTAAACTAAACAATCTAAAAATAAATAACATTCTTTCAATTAAATTTTAAAATAAATATGTAAATATATATATATATATATATATATATATATATATATGTATGTATTATATTACATATACATAAATGTATTTATAAATAAAACAAAAAAACCGCTGTCAACCAGCTTGTATGTTGTTAACTTACAAAAGAGAGAGACCGAAAAATTCAGTACCTCTTGAACTTAAAAATACAAATATAAAAATTTATGCAAAAAAGGTTATTGTTTATGGACGAAAATAATCTCAAGAAATTGATAACTTAAACCGTAGTCATAATTACTATAAACGACGTTTTTCTATGTAGTCATATTTGTCCGGCCCGGTTCTTTACAAACTGAATAATAACATAATTCGTGATTCCATTAGGCGGTGTACACACAATAACCAGTATGATTTATATAGTTTTCCCTTACATAAAATATTTGTTATATTAATCGGTGAAAATAAATTAATGAAATAAATATAAAGCAAAACTTTCAAACAATCAAATTATCAAAATATTTCACAACTAAATATCTACATATGTAAATCTACTCCATAAAATGCAATATAAGTTGAATCGCTTACATATATACAGTTATTTAGCTACAGCTACCGGTGTTCGCCGTGACAGATCAGAAGTGGGATATGCAGTGGCATATTGACGTATTGGGAACGCCACGTGGTTTCTCTTGCACATGTTGTTTAAACGTAGTATGTTAGTGTTGTATTGAAATTGGAAAAGAATGATGTTTATTTTTAGTTTTAATACGAATTTAAAAATATTTTTTTTTATATATCGTGATCATTTTTTGTGTTGTTTTTATTTTTTATGCATTAAAAAGAGAAGATTATTGTTATACTGAAACCACCTACATGTATTTATTTTAATGTTTATAATTATTAATTATTTTTTTTTTAATAAAAAATATCTTATTTTTATTATTGCTTCAGTATCTAACAGGAAAAATCATAAAAAGTAAAGAAAAATGAAGTACATTTTGAATTTAATGAAATCTGGTTGTAGGTTGTATTCTGTATCAATATTTATTAATAATTAATATTTCGACATTTCAATGTACATCTTCATTAAGAAAATTGACATAAATGACATTTATAGTAAATAAACAGAACATATAAACAAGTTACTAGTTAATAAAATAAGTAACTAGATCATAAAATTTATAAATTTTTAATTAAAAGATGTTAAATTTTATTTAAATCAGTGTCTTCACACTGATTGATGGTATTTTTTTCTTTATAAATACTATTGCTTCTCTTATTAATTTATTACAATTCGAATTTTACATAATGAAAATGAACACATGTTTTGAACTAGTAAATTTATTTTTTGTGTTCTGTCAATCTAGTACAAACAGTTTTATGTGACTGTTAAACATAAACCTTATATTGTAATAATAACAAAATTTATAATATATATTTTTAAAAAATATGTAGAAAAGTACTAGAAATTTGATATCAAATTTTTTTTGTTATAACCAATTTTCTTAAAAAAATAAAGTTTGATATTTAAACATATTAATAAATAATGTTGTTTAGTATAAATATGGAAACACTGAAATTTATGTTAGTTGAAAATTTTATCACGTTAATAAATTAAATAACATATATATTTATCTGAGTAATAAATAACAAAATATTGTAAATTATTAAAAAAAAAATGTAGTCTTAATATATTTGTTTTAGTTATAATATAACACTTATTTAAATTAATTTAGTTAAGTGTTTGTATAGTAAGTAAATCACGCCCTATATTCGCTCAATAAAAGCCAACAAAACTACGATATTGAGCACTTTATTACCGAAATAAAAATCTGCGAAAATCTCGAAAAACTTTGAATCCGCAAATTCATAAATTGGTGCTCTATAAAGAGGAAACCAGTTCGCTTCGAATACGTCATATATTGACAAAACGATATCGTAAAGAATGCCGAAGAAGAGCCATCTCCGAATCGTACGATGAACTACCCGATCGTTAGAAAGAGATGGAATGATATATATATATATATATATATATATATATATATATATATATATATATATATTTGTTTAGGGTGGGGGATGAAAATAATACGCATGCGTATACAAAGATTCATTGTTAAATTTTTCACATTACTACTACATAAACACAAATAACTGTTTGACATTTAAAATTATCTATATTTCTGGTATATTAAAACCGTAGTTATATACATTAACAAATTTTAAAAGAAAATATAAATTCATTAATATATAACAAAAATTATTTATATAGTTTTTTTTTTCTACGTCTACTGATAAATTTTATCAGGTCATGTTCAGTTTATCGTTTGTATGTGCAATTATTGTATTATAATTTACTTATTTGTTAAATGGAGTGTAAATTTTAAAGGTGATGATTTACATTTAATTATGAATATATTTTTTCACGATATCCGGGAAATGCATGTTTATAAAAAACAAAATAATTGTTGAGTAATATGTTTTACAAATGAGCCAAGTTCCGCTTATGTATATTAGTAACCTAAATATTTCTGTGTACTTATAATTATTAGTTAGAAAAACAGGAAAATTTAGTCTTGGAATAATTAGTGCTTTGATAAATATTGATAAAAATTAACTAGTTTTATAAAACAAATAAAATAACAAAAGTTTTTCTTGTCAAATAGTTATAAAAATTATAAAGATAAAAATACATAGAAATCAAAAACAAAATATTGAATTTTTTTAAAGTGTGTAATATAAAACTATATAAATAATTAGTAATTCAGTCTTTTATATGTTTTTATTAACTACTAAACCAGCGTAAAAATACATTATTCGATCAGATTTGACTGAATTATTTATTAAATATTAACAATCGACAATTTTTCCAATATAAAACAATATATTTGATATAGTTAGTATAAGTTTCTTGGCTCTTGGCATTATCGCTTCTATATTGTCCTAGAAATAACCTAACCATGCTTACTTACTATCATTGTGCCATAAATATAGTGCCGCTGACATTTCGCTTGTGTAAAAAAAAATAAAAATAATAAGAACCCCGAGCGATAATTTAATCATATTACTGAAAAGTTGTGTATATGGTTTTATGTAAGTTTTCGCGGTATCTTCGCAAATACGATAATTTCTTTACTCACACACATAGAGACACCATTATACAGCGCGTAAACATGTTACCTATAAACCAGTGCGTCTCAAACGGTTTATGATTAATGTAAGTACTATTATTGACGCTCAAATTAAAGTCGCCTGGTAGATTAATTGTGTATTCCCGATAGAAATAGAAATAAAATAGAAATAACAATAGAAATTTATAAAGAAAAGGATAACATCAATTACTGTGAAGGCAATGAGTTATATAAATTTGCCTTCCATTAATTAAAAATCTATAAAATTGTATGATCTAGTTACTTATTCGTTATTTAGTAACTTGTTTTTATTTACTGTTATTTACTATAATGTCATTTGTATTATTTATCCTGATGAAGATGTACGTTGAGTTTTGCCGAAACGTCGATTTTAAATAAATATTAATACAGAACTTTATCCAAAAGTAATTTTAATTCAAAATTAGTTCAGATTTTATAAAAAAAATATTTATAAATATTTCTAGAAGAACAGAAAGTCATATATTAAGTTAGATAGTTTTGTATGTTTTTATATAAATTATAGATTTATAAATAAGTAAATTTATATTTCTAATTTAACAAGGTTAACCTGTTTCAAAAACAAATATACTTCAGATTTACCAATAAAAAGCAGAGCAAACCAACTAGTACATTTGGTTTAATTTCAGAATATACTATGATATATATAAAATATCAATATTATGTTACTCAATTTATCAATTTTCAATTTACAAATTTTAATAAACTATGTTTTTGCTATTGAATAATTAAATAATTAATAGAATTTATATAATTTTCTAGACTGATATGCCGTAGTCGATCTATCCTCATCGCCATATATCGTAGATAGCATCCTCAGTGCTTGATCATTGAATGACAGTTTCTGCTCAGTAATCTATATATATATATATATACCTGAATTTCCACCATTCTCTACAGGTGCCAATACGCTATTGACCTGGAAGGCCAGTCAGAATTATTATTATTATTCTTATATTAAAAATTATAGTTGACATTACTTCTTGATTTTTTTAAATTTAAAATAAATTAATATATTTTATTTCACAATTTGAAAAATAATAATCAGATATTGTTTTGTATTATACATTTGAAAATGCGTAAAAATTACGGCAATAAAAATGTTTAAAAGCACTGTTACAAACAAATGATAGTGAAAACATGCAAAATACTTATTAATCATATTTTGTCTTTCTGTAATAGACCAAAACAAAGAAAAAATATAGAAACAAATATGGGTAACTACGCATTAGTTATTTATAATAACTGTCAAAAAACAAAAACGAAAATGTTGTAGGTAAAGATGACGCGATTTTTGCGGTTTTTTCCGTTACCTTCAATTGTTTTTTAAATGAACTAAATACTTATTTACTCTATTTTATTTTATCACTAGACATACGTAAATACAAGAGTTTTTTTAGACAATAATAATTGCTTTTAAAATAAATTTATTTTTAAAATTATTTTTACTATAATTGCAAAACTACAAGTATTTAATAATATTTATTAGGTGTTAATATTTGCACTAACAATAAATAATTTGATAAGTTTTAAAATCATATTAAAATGATTTATAAAATTTTATTATCTGTTTTAATAAACATTTCAATAAATTATAGTAGTATTAGTATATATTTTTCTATACTACGATATTGTTATCTATAATTTAAAATATTTTCCAAAAAATATATTTTTATTAATTCTATGAAAAAAAAATTATGTATTTTTCATAAAAAGTGTATATTTGTTTTTTATTTATCAGAATTATTAAGTTTTTTTAAAATTTTAATATTACATTTTTTCATACAATATTTAACAAAATTTGCTGAACAAGTTATAACGAACAACTTTTATTTGGAATATTTTTATGATCTGTAAACAGGTGGCATATTTATGTAAAGACAGTTTTGTTTTTAGTTACTATGACTATAGTAATTGTTGTTATACAAATTTTGCTATTTCATAAATTTATTTAATACGATGACGGTCAGTTCTGTGGTGACCACAGCAGATTTTTTTTTCATTTTGTTTTTATTTCTTTAACAAAAATTACATCAAACATGCAGAAAAAAATTTACAGAATTCTAAATAGTAACAAAAAAGTATAATAAAAACTATATTATTTTTCTAGTTTCAAATCCGAATGCTGAATCGATGAAGTGCACCGTCGGCCATAATCCACACACAGATACAAACACACATATGCACGCAGAGGCATAGGCACAGCTTCAGTGCTTCGTTAGCATCACATGGAGATCAGCCATCACAAAAAGGGGGCAGTGGCCTTTCCCGAACAAGAATAACTCAAAGCCGAAAACTGAACCAACTGCCGAATACATACGAGCACAAACCTAATTCTCAACACAGTAAGCCATGATGTATTATGGCAGACACTGAATACAATGTATCTTTAATTTATATATGTATATGTTAGAATTTTGGAAAAATATTTTTTGAAAAACTAAGATAATATTTGTATTATTATTTACATGATTCTTAAAGTACGTTAAATATTTTACCTTATATATTATAGGTATATCAATAAATTTATAGATTTGTCCAATTAACATATTGCAAATATTCATAAATTTAAATAATATAATATATGCAATAAGTTGAATGTTGCGTACGAAGCAAAGTAAAGATTTATATTATTAATTGTAAATTTATATACTTAATCAACTTACAAATTTAATCCTTATTGGTTATGAATTATCATACATAGAGAATTTAAAAAAATAAAAAAATTAAAATTTAAAAATTTTAACTAGTTAAAAAATTAAAATCGAACTTTTTGACATACATTTACATGCTAATTTGTAATTTTGAATGAAACTCAAAATGATTTTTGTTGATTTGCCTTATTTCAAATCCAATTTAATTTTTTTTTAATATAATATAGTAAAAAATATTTCAAAACTCATTTAATTAAAATTACAAAAAGGTTTAGTATTATTTTGTATTATTTTAGTTTATTTTTGTATGTTTTAGTTTTGTATTATTTAAATTCGATGTTTCTCTGTTTTGCTTGTTTATTATTTATGTCATTTGTATATTTTTTCCTGATGATGAAATAAGTTCAATATATCGAAACATTAAATTTTAATTAACAATAATAATAGCAAACATAGTGAAAAAATTCAGAACTCATTATATTAAAAAAAAAAGAATTTTTATTTTAATAATAGAGAAGTTAAACCTAAAGCTTTTTAAATTTTTTGTAATAAATTCAAAGTGTTTCTCTTAAAAATACTATTTATTAAATTTAACATTATTTAGTTATTGGAATAAACAATACTTGAAGCTATATAAAAACTTAAAATCATTATTAATTTACATTCCTAAATTACAAAAAAATATTCATGAAAACACAAAAACTTTTAATAAATAGATTCCATGATAAAACTGATAGACATATTTAACATATATAAAATTAACTGTATTTTAATCAAAGAAATATTACAGTTACTCGGTTAATATACGAAAAGGATATAAATAAAAAATTGTACTTATATGTCTCGTAAATCATTTACGTTGTGTCAAATTTAGTAAAATATTATAAGAAGTAAATTATGAGACTAGACAGCATGGAACAAGATGACACATACGTGCATGTAATTTCGTGTATGTATGTGTGTATATGTGCGCCTTGGCCAACACAACAAAGTCATGCTGAATTCACGTGCAAGCATATGGCTTATGGCCCACGATTTTCATTTTGTAATACTCTTAATTTTGTTATTTTATTTATTATTTTAAGTATGCGAAATTGTTGCTCAGATATTTGTCACTATGTGAAAATTTATATTTGCTATTTCTGTGATACTCTCCGAAAATTGTTAAAAATAAATCCTGTACATATGATTTTTGATTTATTTTTTGAATATTTATCATAAGTAAAGTTTCTACAGCAATCGTTGATAAGTAATATATTTTATAATTGCAAATAAAATAAAATATCAGGAAGACCAAGCTTCGCTCGTTCAAAAAGGTTCGATTTTTGAAATAGTTACAATTTGTTCAATATTATAATTCGTTTGATTTAGTTTCCAATTTAAACCTCTATTTAAATAAATCAGTTATAGTTATTCAAAAAAGTAGAAAAAATTAACGCTTACAATAAAAATTATTACTTGCCTTGTTTTACAAATCATATTCGTAATAAAAATTATTTATATCATATTTTCATGAAAATTAATTTGATACTGTTTCTATTTTGTTCCAAATAGATTTTTTATAAATTTTCCCAAGCTAAATTGGTTTTTTGCACCAAATTTTAACAAAATCGTTAGAACTGTTTTCAACATAAAGTTTACACACAAATAATTAGGTAAATATATAATTTTAGCTCATTTAATATTATAGAATATCAATTGTTAATACAATTTTAAATAAATATTTTTCTATCACAAAAGAGATACATTTACCATATTTCTATTGACTTTTACAGAACTTATCACAATTATTTTTTCAGTTTAAAACCAAACTAAAACACAGACAAAAAAAAATCGAAAATGCAGTATCTTCCTCCACACGTTTTAGATAGTTGGCAATGAAACTAAAGTGAAATAAGCTGCTAAGTAAGGTAGCAGCTGTTTCTAACCCTCGAGATGTGTCAGACGCGCAAAGATTAGGGTTTCGGAATGAAAAGGGCTCGGGGAGAATATAGAACCGAGTCGGATGAGAGATCCAAGCAGGCTTGAACGAGGATCAACCCCAATCCATTATGGCCGGCTCACGGTTAATTATATGCCCTTGGAAATGTGGATGTATATCTGTCTGGCCTTTTAGAGATATCGGTTTCCAAAATACGAGCAAATGAATGGCTATTCATTTTGTTTTAATACTATTGATCAGTTTGTTTCAATTTGATTCTTAATAAAAAAATTTGAAAAATTTAATAAATAAACTTTAATATAAATAATACAGAAATATTGCCTGTTAATAAAGAAAGTAGATATTTACAAAATATATTATCAGATAAATATTGAATATGTATTAATGATTATTATGTTTACATTAAATTATATTTAAAAAATATACCGAAATATAAATATTCAGTTGAACATATGTTTGATGTTAAAGTTTATTAATGTAAAATTAATTAATAAATAATTTATTTATCTTCAAACATTTTCTAAGTAATTATTATCGCTTATAGTTTATAAATAAAACTTTTTAAACAAACAATTATGTTGCAATAACATATTTTACGTGTCTGTAGCTGATAATGATTATATACTAAACATTTCATTTAAAACTGAACAAGTGAAATTTTTTCTAAAATTGTTGGTCTAATTTTTTTTATAGTTTAGTAATTTTTTTAAATATAACAAATACAATTAAACTAATAAAATATATTTTTTATTAAATAACTAATTCTGTAACATGTTTATTTACTATAAGTATTATTTATTATAATATAAAGTAACAAAAATAAAATAAAATCTAATTTTTCCTTGGCGTAATAATTTAAAACATTCAGCAAGTGTGCCTGGCTACTTATCAACATCGAAAACAAGATCGCTTAAACTTTTATAACATAAATTCGAAGGCAATAAATAACGTAATAATTAAGTAGAAAATTTAAAATGGACCAACGTCCAAAAAATCTAATTTACAATTTTCTAATGCCTGCGGTAACTTAACCGCATATAAATCAGTTTCAACTTTAGAAAGACGAAAACAGAAATAGTAAAACTAAAAAAAAAAAACAACTAACTATTCGACCAATTAGTGTCACCTATATATAATTTCATTAATTTTCTTCAATGTGAATGGCTTGTTTGCGATACAGGAATTATTTTCTCTATTATATTAAATTTACGTATCGAATAAGAAATTTTGTTTACTATTAGGTAAAATAAATTTGAATAATATGTAGTCAAAATAATAACAAAAGTATATAGTGTTTTACAATGTAAACAATATAAAGAAATGATTCATAGCCTTTTTAGAAGTACTATTAGATAAAAATGCGCATAATTTCAATAATTTTTTTTAAAATTTTGCAACTATATATAGCTTCATTAATATTGACATTGTTTTTAACTAAAAATAATTCTGAAAGCTTCTAATGCTGGCTTTAAATGAAGCATTTTTCTGTACAAACAAAATTTTCTGTATTACACGATTCAATATTCGATTCTATATAAAAATATCTCTAAGAAATTTTATACACACACATACTCAGTTTGTCCGTGATAGTTTATATAGAAAAATGTATGAATAACACGATCTATGTTTAATGCATTTTCAACGCGAAACTGAATGTGCATCGGTATAAAAAAAAATTGGATTTATATTCTCAAAAAAAAAGATGTTTTCAATAACATTTTTTTAAAAATAAATTTTTAAAAATTATAATACATAGCTGTGTTTTAGATGAAGTGAAGTTAGTTTTCTAAATTTAGCAAAAATTTGATGATATTTTTTGGTTCATTTATCTTCTTGTAAGGTTTACCCGGTAACATATCAATGCTTTTATATTAAAAAGAAACAATGAATAATATTTAAAATTTGTTTTGTAAATCCTAACCAAATTATTCAAGCAAATCATCATGCAAGCGCATTAGGAAAAATTATTAAAATTTACTGCTGCGCTCGACAAATAATGAAACATTACTCTCAAATTCAGCGAGTTTATTAAAACGCCTGCAAACCGCACATGCGTTCCTAAACCAAACAAAACAAATGAGGGTCAAACGCGGAACCTAAATTCAAATCCGAATTAAAATCCAAATCGTTCGCAAAATGCAAACGAACAAAATATAAAACACATATCATTCCGTCCATATGCACACATTGGTCATTTCAACCCTCATCGGGGATGAATGGGAGGGTGTATCTGTGTGAGTACCACTGTCCACTACCCTTGCTGATAAACCCCGAACCCATGGCCTGTTTATTTAAGATAAAATTAAAGCCCTCGGTGATTAATTACAGTGCGGCTTCGGAATGGTTCCAGTTCGGGTCATGCCTGATAAAAGTGCGGAAAGTGATGGTCACTTCTGTCTCCGGAACTAATTACACGCGATATTAATGGAGGCTGAGTTAAGATACATTTACAATTAGAACACTATGCCGATGACAACATCAATATTACTATCTAACAAGTTAAAAAAATATAATTAAATTTTAAGTAAAAAAGTTGTCAAATTTCAAAACATAAATAAATAAAAATAGTGTGGACGTATTGATAAACCTTTTTTATTTTCAAGTCATAGTTATATTTAATTTGTTTTATGGTAGTATTTCCAATTTTTATTTATTCTTAAAAATAAGTAAAAAATCGTATGTAATTAGCTGAAATGTATATATAGGTATGTAATAAATGATAATATTTCACTGACTAATTATAAAATTATTCCAAAGATAAATGTGAAAATACTGGGCCTTAATAAAATATACGTTTTAAAATAAATGTTACTTTACATTTTACATATTTGCATCAATAATAAAACGAAAAAATATATGTGATAAAATCAAAATATCTTGTAAAAAAAGGGTTTATTTCTTTACTTTTAAAATATATTAATTTAAATTTAAAAATATGTTATTTTAAAGCAAATAAAATCATGGACAAATTTATTTTACATAAATAAGTACACTAAACTTAGCCAAAAAATATTGGTTTTGTATTTAAGAATGAAATACTTTCAAAATTAATATAATTTCATTCATTTTGTTTGCTAAATATTAAAACTTATTTTTACATTAAAATTGTAAGCAAATGATAATATTTCTCGCAATCTCGCAACAATTTTTCTTCATCAAGTATATTAAAGTGATTATTTAAAAAAAATTGTTTTAAAACAAAACAAACCAAAAACATTTACAAATTGTTTGCATTTCCTGTATTATCTTTACATTCTATCTTTATATATATTTAATTCTAAAGATAAATAATTAATTTAAAATTAAAAATTTAAGTTATCTACAACGTTTGAAACAATATAAAAATATCTATTTTAATATAATTAATAATAAAACAGTTCTCTATATTGTTATTAACATAAATTTTACTGTATGCAGTTATAATAAAATTAATATTATTAAAACAATTACAGCTACTAAGCAAAATCAGCAAACAGAATCTTTTCGCATACCTACTGTTTTCATGGCCAAGTAAATAAGACGTTACATCGACAATAAAATACAAAGACTACGTCTTCTTCAGCGCACTAGACATAATACAATTACTACATGCAAATAAGAACGTGATTGTTTAGGAATAATTCTACATAAATATTACCGTAGAAGTCCGTAGGACAGAACCAATGTGCAGTGCCCGCAATTTATGATATATTCCAGTGTATAGTTAGCAATCACGATATGCGACCGAACCAATAGTTATATGCGCGATACGATAAATTTGTTTCGCGCTTTAGTTTGCACAAAGAGCCGGGGTTGTTGACAAAATAAGATGTTTGGGAATATGTATTTGTTATTAGATGTGATTCAGTGGTAGTATATTTGTTTAGTGTTTAAATGGCAATAGTCTTATAACTTTAAATAAAATAGTGTTATAGTTCAAGTTTGTACAATCGAAATGAAATCGACAGTTTCTGAGTAATTTAGAACCAATTAAAAGTTATACGTAGATTCTTTGCTTGATTACAAACACAACATTCAATATAGTAATAATAGTTATTAGTAAAACAATATTATTTACAAATCTTGAATAGGTATTTTCAAGTTTCAGTTAAGAA
This sequence comes from Clivina fossor, assembly GCA_963966155.1. Taxonomy (NCBI): domain Eukaryota; kingdom Metazoa; phylum Arthropoda; class Insecta; order Coleoptera; family Carabidae; genus Clivina; species Clivina fossor. The sequence continues at coordinate 6,440,643 of OZ014564.1, read as the reverse complement.
ATATATGTTATTGAAATTTATTTATTAATATCAAAAAAACGTTTTTCGCTAAACTACTGTTTTTCAATATGTTTGCCTTAAATTTTATTAAAATATTAAATAAAAGAATTTAGGATTAAAATTTATATAGAACTTAATTCTAAAGCCACTTTATTTAATTTTAAATTTGTTAAAACCAAAAAATAATTATTTTATTCTAAAATATATAAAATTTAATAATTTTGGTTTTTAATATAAAAATTTAGTATTTAAACAATTTTGAATTATTTTTTTACTAAATTATAAAATCTAATTTTCTAATTAAAGAATTTATTTTTTATTGTTCTTCAAATAGAACCATAATTTAGTACTTTTTATGTCTTTATATAAAATATTTTAAAATAAAATAAGAAAAAGCTGAAAATTGCGATTGAAATAAAACGAAGTCGCGGGTAAAAGCGTGAGAATTTAATTTTAACGACTTGTAGGTCACATTAAATGCATAATAAGATTATGATGATATATGGTGCATGAATCATAAGATAAAATTACAAAACTTACTGCTAGAAACAAGTTTTTCGTAGATATTACTTATTTTCTTTTTCACTTTTTAGCTCTACAACTTTCTGTGAAAATTTCGCAAGTTTCGCACACTAATTAAATTTATTAATTTATCATAAACGTATAGAATGCATGTTTAATAATTTAATAAATTTATTATTCTATACAATATTTTATTATAATATAATAATTAACGACAAAATAATGAATAAATGAAATTATTTTGTTTTGTTTTTTATAAATTGAATAACCATTTTCAACTACTTTTCAAATAATATTCTAACTTAACAATTTTAATACAAATTATTTCACAATTCCAAAAAATAATTGGTAAATTATTATAAAATCTTTAAAGAAATAACTAGATAATTAAAGTAGGAATATTTTCAATATATGTTTTCTTTTTATAACACATTCATATCTGTGCAACTTTGGAATTCGGTCTGATAAACTCGACCAAAAATAACATTCCAAACTTGTCGAAAATTCAGTATCGTCCCGTCTCTTCCGATGTTAAGACCCAAAAACGAACAGAAAAAAATATACACGCAGGCTATTGTATTATTCGGTCGCAGTAGGCACACACACAAAAAAACACCAAAAAAATAGATTCCTTTGGTTCAAAGAATGAAATACTTTCAGAACTAACTCCGATATTTTCGACAAGGACGAGTTTTCAAAAGCAATAACGGTAGATTTTTTGCTTTATTTTTTTCAAGGTAATACTTTATTGCACTTTTGTAAAGAAGATTCACACCTCCTGATGGTTTTGGTCAGAAATTTCCTACATATTTTCCGCACAAAATAGCAGTTTTTTTAAAGTTTACTAAAGCTATAACATTATGTATATCTCTTAGATATATTACAATTCAAAATATAAACAAAAATTTCTTAATTTTAGTAAAAAATATAATATAATATTAATTATTACCGATATGAATAGTTCAGCCGAATAACCGAACAAATTTCAATTCGACGAAGAGGCCGAATACCGAATAATTATTCGGCTTCAATACCATTTCTATCAATTAAATTTAAATCTAGTAAATATATATATAAATATATATATATATATATATATATATATATATATATAATAGTTTGAATAATTACACATCGAATTTAATTAGAAAATTAAATTAAAAATTGTCAACTGCCTCGTCTGGGACTCGAACCCAGGACATATAGGTCGCTAGCCTAATGCTTCACGCGATAAATATTCTAACTCAAATATATATATATATATATATAGGTTGGTATATAAAGTAAGTAAAATATAAACTTTTTTTGTAAATCAATAACAGTAATTGCCTTTCCAAAGTTAATTTAAAAAATTGTTCTACAGAAGAAAAAAAAAAGCAATTTAAATTATGGCCTACACTTTGTTATCTCAAACTTTTCCATTTGCCGCCAGTGCTCTCCGTACATCCCTTATTTTAAGGGGTGGAAACGTGTCACTTACAGTATTACATCCCCCATACATTATAAGTCGATAAAAAATAGTCTTTTTTGCCTCATATAATTAAGTAGATATTAAAATACATTATTTATAATCCTTATTTTTATATATTATTTTTTATTAAATACATGTAAATTAAATTAAATTTAAATAAAAGTAATTAATTTTTTTACAGAAATGGATTCGGTATTGAAGACCATCAATCTAGGATATATCAATTTTCAAAGTGCATTTGGACGATACAAACGTTCATGCCCCAAGCGGGAATCAAACCCGGTCCCGTACAAGTACAAGAAAATTAAATTTAAATAGCTTTAAGTATCACAATACTAATATAATTAATAAACTTTTATAAACTATTTTTAAATATTTGTATACATAATTTTATAAAATAAACAATGCTATTTTTAATGAAAATAAATAAAGTTTTATCGAATATGTTAATTTTAAATATATTCATTTCTTCTTAAAATTATTAAATTATAATTGGTATATATTTAACTATTTATTTATTTAGAATAAAATATAACAAAACAGTTTGAGTACCGCAGTTATAGAGAAATGTAATATACAGACTTAGGGCGCGCAATTCATTTTCCACGTCCGTTGGGCCCTACCAATATTATTCACAAAGTTTATAATGTAATTTACTGAAAAACTTTTCAAAAAATTTACTTGAATTATTGTTGTAAAAGATGTATGTACCTATTCATGACTTATTACCAGTTTAACTTACTTAAAACTTGTAAGAATTCAAATAAGAAAATTACTTTTACGTAGAATATATAAATATCATTTTCTAGACATATTTGCGGTGTTTTAATTTATTTTTACAATTTTTTTTATTATTTAATAAATTTTTTTTATCTATTGCTAATGTTAAAAAACTAATAAATTCTGTCATTAAATTTTTACAACTATTATATCTGAGTGTAATTAACTAGAGATAAATATTTCAACAAAATTTTATCTTATTGGAAAATAATAAACAGTAAACTAAAATTTTGTTTTCATAAAAATTATTTCTGAAATAACTAAATATTTTTGTAGAAATTTTTCGAAAGTTTGTAGTAAAACATATTTTGTTAGTAAGCAATAAATTCAATTAAAAATTGTATAATATGTCGAACGTTCTCGGATTAAACAGTCAAAATTTAAATATGATTTAAGTTTGTAAAACAATAAAAAACTACTATTATCAAACGTTTTAGGGATATTGACTTTTACAGAATCCTTTGATTAATTTTGAAAGATTTTTTTTTGTCTGCATCAAATATCATTGATGGATAAAGTGCTTGTTTCGGTAAGTTGTTGTTTAAATAAATCTATTAAATTTTAAAATTTTTTATGTATTACCTATAATCACTTAGATCATATTGAATTTATTCATTTTGATGTGTAACTTAAAAAGTCAATATACTATTTTAAAAAATCAATAATTTTTTATATTCAGAACATAAATTCATATGACAAGACGGGTTGTTTAACCTAAAAGAATCTTGCATGTATATTATTTAAATAACTGACATATATAATATATTTTATAAAATAATATTAGAGTATTTTTTTCTATTTTATAATTATATATTATATAATAATTTATAAAACGAACAATATCGTATAAAATTATAGAAATGTTTTTAAATTAAAAATTATTAATTTTTTGTAGCTAATGTACAGAATTTTAATTACATTAATCTTAAACAATTTATTAATAATTCTGATATAAATTATGATTAACGAATCATAATAATTAATTTAATAAAAATTATAAAAAAGTACTCACATTATTTGAAAAAAGCACCATAAGAAGACTAGAAATAGTAATTAAATCACCACTAAACTTAAACAATAGAAAACCAATTCGAAAATAAAAAAATCACACAAATTCACTTCACAAATCCAAAATACCCGCCAGCGGCATTAGCATCCAATGAGAATCGTAATGAACCAAAACAAAAATAATAATAATAACAACTTAATCTCGGTCACCCATGGAAAAACAATTTCAGGCGAAGCGTTGTGTGTGCATTCTATCCTACAACTAAGTTGTAAATATCGCATTGAAAGGCTTGAAGTTTTACCGCGTTCGAAGCCTACCGACCCACAGGCGTCTATATCAGTTCGAACTGTTGGTGGGGAGGGACGAGACGAAAGAGACGCCACACGAATCACCAGCGAAATACCCACATGGGTGCCAGGGTGATACGGCTGTGGCGGGGGCAAGAGCAACCGAAAACCTTGTGATGAAGGCTCCAGCAGAGATTGAACTATCGAGGGACGGGCACTAGAAAAGTTTTTTGGAGGGAGGGTTTCGAACCAATCGTTGACCGGGGCGCAAGTTCACCCCATAGGAGGTTTATCTAGTCCTTAAACTACCCGGCTGTCTCCAGGGTATTTTTGTTGATTGTGGACTCATAGATTTACCGAAAAGTACACTGATTTTTTTTTTAGGTTTTGCTGGAATTTGGATAGTATTAAATGGGTCATTGTACAGGACCGAAAGTCAACTTGAGCTATTGTTAAATTTACCCTAAAAAAATGCTGTTTGACAATTGTTATAGCAATATGCGGGTTTTCAGCTTACTATGAATTTGATGTTTCTGTGCATGACTATTTTCAGTTTGTAGTTGATGGGCGACGTATGTGGTTCGAGTTATGACGGTAGCTAAATTAATTTTAATTTTAAATTAACGTACAAAAAAGTGATTGTGGTAGTGTTGTAGGTTTGAAAGTTTTGAGTGATTTACGTTTACATATTATGTAGGTACATAATTTTTGCTATATTTTTAAATATAAACAATATTTAGAACCGTTTTTAATTATTTAAAGAAATAAATTTAAAAAACATTAATTACTTAAACATTTGTTTAATTATTATATGATAATTTTTTTTAAAAAGTATGTTTTACATATTTAAATATCCATAAAAATATAAAATATTACGACTATTATTAATTGTTTTACTTAATTTTGATGTTTGATACCTAGATAAATTTTAATTAATTATTAAATATAAAAATTAAATATAATTTTCTAAATTTATTTAAATATCATATTTAATTTAATGAGTTAATTTAGAATATTTTAAATAAACGAATATGCGTTGAAATTACATGTAAATATATGTTTTATGAAATACCATTAATAAACTAGCAGATAAATGACTTTTAAATATCTTTTACTATTATGTCTTTTGTAATATACCTATATTATTATTTATAAGCTTAGTTTTAAGTTTATTTTTCTATTATGAAAGAGAGAGAAAAGTTTCTCACTTCATATTTATCATTTTTGTTATATTTTAAAATTACATTGTTTAAATGCAATTTTACATAATTATTTTGATTTAAAAAGATTAGAAGACGTTTACGTTTAGTTATATAGTTTGCTATTAAGATCTATAACCTTATATTTTAAGGCAATAAGCAACTTAATAAAACCTCAGTAAACCATCATGTTTTCTATCCAAAAACCATATTTCTAAAACAATAAAATTTGTTACGTAGCATTTACACATCGGCAATGTTCAACAACCGCACGAACCCGAAATTTACAATTCAAAATGATCCGAATACGATGACGCTAAATTCTCGAGTGTTGTGTCGGACATTCATCGCATACAACCGCATCAAAACAGCTAAACAACTGAATAACCGAAAACAACAAAACATAACATACGAACATCGGCTAAACGTACGAACTGAATAACAACGGGCAGTTCGAGAGTCCGGCAAAACCCGGCATCCTTTCCCGGCCGACGACGTGTAGACTGCGGGCGAATAGAACTCGCCACAAGCCCCGCTCGCTATGAATACGTTATTTTACCGTCCGGACGTAATATTACGTACACGCCGAATGAAATGAAATAATGTTTTAGGCAGAGAGCCTGGACTGTTCGTTGTTGATCAAGTAAGTTTGCATGCTATAAATACATATTGGCTAATTAATTAGGCATCCATATGGCGGGGGTGGGGGGGGGAGAGGAAAAAGGGAGTTGGATTGTGGAAGGTTTGTGCATGTGCGTGTCAGGTTTGTTAAAGGGCTGACAAATCAATGCTGGGGCTTTGCCACGGGTCGTTTTGTATTTATTGAATTTTTGATAAAATTGTCCTGGATGATTTTGTTATTAAAATTGTTAATTACATTGGTTTCTAATTATGATACATATGAATATTTAATATTATTGCTTAATAAGTTATAGTGCTTGAAATTAATGATTTAATTAATTTTTTTCATTATAGAAATTTATATTCTTTTCGTTGAAATTTTAATTATTCAATCTACATGTGCTAATACTGGAATATACAGTTTATAAAAACGACTCCTTCCACAGACTAATAAAGATCAGTATATCTATGAAAACATAAAATTTACTAATTCTTTTATCTATAAATTGGAATTTTATTATGGAAGTTTTTATAAAGAATTATCAATATTTTCCCCATTTTTAAAATAATGCTAATTAATTAAGTATTAGAAATTAAAATAAAATTAACTAAAAAATGTTTGAATTATTATTATGTATTAATATTTTTTCAAGAAAAAAATTGTTGAATATTGAAAATGGTTATTTCATATAATTTTTACAATAAAATGTTTAGAATTACACAATTTAATTACTTTATTACGCATGTATATTATATGTATCATTATGCGAAAATAATTTTAAGAATATTCAGGGTATATATCTTAATTAAAATCTTAAAATTATTTACAATTAGCTAACGCATAAAAAATGTTTTAGACAAAATTCTAGACGCAAATTTTTTATCGTTTGTTGAAATCAATTATAAATTATTCATTATTTTAACTAGCATTTTTAATACTCATTTAACATAATATATTGTGTTTTAGATTTATCAGTCTACTTTTACATATTTTGTTATATAAATTTGACTTTTAAATAAATTTTGCAAAATTAAATTAGTACATTAGTAACGTATAAACTTTTATGTAAAATAAATGTAGATGAGAAAGTAGTATATAGTACATAAAATTTTCTTATGATTACTGTATTAATGTAATTAAGGCTGGTATTTTGAAACTCGGTTAAAATTATTTAGTAGTTGGTTAAATTTTCTGTATTTTTTGTACTGGTTGCATTAACAAGTGGTTAAATTTATATGTTTTATCATCAAATTTAACTATAAATTTAAAACTTGCTTAATTCGAAAGCTTGGTTAGTTATTCATACGCTTAACCTGAACACAAAATGCCGGTCCTTAGAGTTTTTTATATTCTTTTCGTTATATTTATACGTACAAAATATATGATACCCTCTGTACAATCTATACATAAAACATATACGAGTATATTAGCAAACTACAAATATAATATGTCTTTGTTTAAAATATTACTAGTAACTTTGTAATTTGAATAAAAAAAAATTGTTTGAAACAGAAACCTATTTTAGTAGTAATGACGTCATTTGTATATAAAATAAAATAAACTACATTTGACAATTTTACTTTCAAATATATTCTTCAATAAAATTTAATGTAAAACTTATTTTTAGAAACTTGATAAATAAAAACTTATAAACAAAGTAAGTTTACAAATATAAATTTTTATTTGTTTTTCTGTTTATTTTAACTTTTCAAAAATTATATAGTAAAAATTTAAGTGAGATGAAATAATTGCAAAAATAGTAAAAATGTCAAATATTTGTAAGTTAATTATATATTTGTAAGCCAAACTAACGTGTCAAATAAATTTTAACTACCTAACAATTTAACTTTAATAATAAAAAGTGCGAAACAAAAATAATAAATAATAAAATTTAATAGTTAATTTATATGTAACGTGTTTCACGTCTAATTAATTTATAATTTTATAGCAAATTTATGCAGTTAATTGGAAAATCACACGTTCTATTTTTACCTGTAAATAATTATTTAAATTTTTGTATTGCTACCTAAATAAAATGATTATATCATTAAACATCTAAATATAATAATCATTTAAAAATTATAGAAATTTATTCAAAATTTAAGTCTAGGTTTTCACATTTTATAGTAACATTACATTATATATATATATATATATATATATATATATATATATATATATATATATATATAAATATTAGAGATAATCACTCACCACTATTTACTAGCGTTTCTTATTTTACAAAACAATTGAACGGTCCAACACAAAATCATACCTGGAACAAACCAAAACATAATTAGCAACCATTGTAAAATAGATAAGGCGTTTAAAAAAGCCGCCAGTGTAACATAAAGAATAAAACAAAATAAAAATTAAAGAAAAATGCGAACGCGTCTGTCTGATTTGTTCCCCGCCACTGAGCCATCGCTGCCGGCCAACGTATGCTAGAATTGCCGGACTTCATATAATATCTCGCCCAGTCGAGTTTTGCAATGCAGATTTTCGAAGTAATAATACGTTCGGTGTGATGAAGTAATTACATTTTAATAAGTTAATTTTCTATCTTAATTCGTTGTTTATGCGTGTAGGACAGGTTGTGTTAAAATTTATAACGACTACTTGGTGTAATTTTCTTTCAAACCAAGCTAGCTACAATGTTACACCAATTATTTTTAATGGAAAATATGAGAACGTTGCATTTTTTTTGGAATATATAATCTTTATGTTAGTTTTTCTTAGTGTTTGTTATTATTGATCTTAAATGAAACTTTATACGATATAAAATCAATTTGTTTGATATATGTAGCTATAAATATCAAATAGAAAAAATTGTATAAAGTTATAACTTTCTTTATTAATAATCTTGACATTATCAATTAATACGTTGTGGAAAAATTATTTTAGTTGCAAAAATATTATTGATACTTGATAATTATTGACTCGAGATTTATATTATAGAAAATAATTAAAATTTAAAAAATATGAAACACATGTTTGCAAGTAATTTAGTTTTAATTAAACTAAAAAAATTAATTCTACTTTTTTTATATTTAATTTAGATATGTTATAAAACATTTTCATATATAGTAAAATGTAAAATCTCATTACATCATTTCAGTGTATACCGTTTTCTTAAATCATTTGTTTGATTTGTGTCTCAAATTTAGACTCATATATAAATCTTTTTCAGCTGCTACCGTTTCCCAAAATTGTTGTTTATTCTCTGTATCAATCGTCCCAAAGTTACAATCTCAATGTGGCGTTTCTGTTCGTCGTAAAATAAAAATTCCACAAGATTAGGCATTAATTAAACATAATTGGACACAGTAGTTTGATAAAATGCAGTAGTTTAGATTACTATGCGAACGCACGACTTGCAGTTTCGAAAGGTGTCTAAATGAATAATCACGGTACAAATATCTCGTACTTGATGTCAAGGCTCTCCTAGAGCTGATATTAATTTTTATAAGAATCTAATCAAACAGCATACAATAAATTACGTGTAAGTCAAATTTGTTATGCTTCTGTCTTAAAACCTTAAACAATACCATGAACCAAGTCTGCTGGCATTCCGTAGAAGGTCGAATATAGCGTTTACGTATGATCTTATTTGTAATGAAATTGTATGGTGTATATATATATATATATATATATATATATATATATATATATATATATATATGTGTGTGTGTGAGTGAGTGTGCAATGTCTCGTAAATTTCAATGATTTAATTTCTGCTGACGGTTCAATTGATATACCAGTAATTGTGTCCGTTTAAAGTCAGATTTTTCATCAAACGTTATGTATTACGCGACCACGCTCCACAATGATAAAAACAGCTACTGCTCTAAGGAATTTACACCAGTCGCTTAAGATACCTCTTCTCTTCAACTGCTACCATATATATAAATGTTGTTGCTTAATTAGTTTTTGTTGCAGTGGAATTTTTAATCGACAACTTGCTCTATAACTTAATTTTGTTACTTTACTTAATAACGTGTTATTGACTTAAGTATTTATTGGTTTTTTTATTACTGATATATCCAATTCTGAATTTTATGGTTTTTTTGACTTGAATAAAATTTGTCATATTAAATTGAATAAAAATTTGTTATTTGAAAAGACCAAACACATATTTTGTAAAAATTTTATATTTAAATAAATATAGCTTATTTTAATTGTTTTTAAAATATTTTTATGTTGGAATATTGAAATAAAAGCATTCTTTTCCTGTTTTTAAATATACTTAAACAATTTACACATACGCAAGTAGTCAAATTACGTAAAAACATATAATATGAAAAAAAAAAGAATATTTATGATTGAATCACATTTAGTTCTGCTCAAATTATAAAAAAATATTATAAAATCATGTACAATTATTGTACAAAATGAAAATAAGAATATCCTATATAATATAATATTAATAATACCAATTTACTTCGCATCAACATTTCAGACACGAAACGGAATATTTTTTACTATTTTTGATTAATTTATGATGAAATATTAAATTTGCGCTAATATTTTTGTAAAAATAATATATTAATTTTGACGAATGCAAACAAAAAGCTACCTAGTGGCGTAACAAAGAACTAAAATTTTACATTGTTTACATTTTTTAGACGTAAATGTCCATCCCTGCGTACACCTTATATGTTCATTAGATGTCCGTTTAATATATGCTAAACAAATTTAACGAATTCATACCTATTATTGTAACTAAATTCTTTATAACTTCGCATTCGCTAAACATTTTGTTACGCACTTGATCTTTATGGGTACACAAAAATTTTATCTCCATAGCAATTACATGCTTTTGATGTCTCTTTAAGGTTAATTTATAATTTAAACAAACTGTTTGGTTTATATTTAACACAAATATTATATAAATTATATTAACATATTTATTATCAGACTGTTTTATATATATATATATATATATATATATATATATATATATATATATATAAAACAGTCTCGTCAAACTACCAATCCTAACCTAACCAATTCCTCCTCAAGTTGTTCCAGAATCTTGATAGTATCACCAATCGTTTTACCCGCTGATTTACTGATTTCGTATCCATCCGGTTTTGTCAGCTTGACTATCTCATTATAATATTCTTGTAACCGCAAATCGTACGCGGTCAATCGCTGTTTTGCGGCAGCTATCGCGAAATAATCACAGCGCACCTCGAGACGGTAAATAAAGACATTACGTTATTACACACGACGTAAGGCGTTGCACGTATAAGATGTAGATACATGCGAGCTAGTCTTCAATCATTAACCGTTTGATTATATATTATTGAGCGAAGCTCGCGCGATGCTAAGTTAAACTCTCGCTGGTGAGTTAATGACGTTATTACGGTATTATTATTGGCTGGTTTTGATTTTTATGTAGTGATTTTTGTTTTTTTTTGGTAAAAAAAGTTGGAAGTAAAAATGTAATAAAATTGGAAAATAATATGTGAGAATCAAAATAAATTTTTATGGCTATTTAATAACTGTAAATAAAAATGTAAGCTTTTAATTAAGATTTAGTCCGCGGTAATGACAAATAAATAATAATTGTTTTAAAATTATAGTCTTTGTTTTATTTAAGGGAGAAAATTAAAAACAAATTTAGCGAGTTTGCAGATTGGCGTGTAATTTTTCGAATAATAATCAACTCTCTGTCTTAAAAATGGAAAAAAATATGTGCAAGTCTTATTTTCAGTAAGAGAAGCAAAAATTAATGCTTTGAAATCTATATTTTAATCAACTGATTAAATTAAAACTTTTTAGAATAAATACATTGATTTCTAACCTTATTTTTTACCTAATGGTTTATCGTAGCCATCTGTATTTATGTATGGTTGTACATTTCAATTTAGTTTAAAAAATAATCTATTTTAACTTTGTATATAATGAAAATTCTTCTAAAATTCACAAGAAACTTCTAAACCAATATGTGTGTCTTTGTTATTTTTATACTTCAAAACTAAGATAGGTGTGACACTAATATATTGAGTAACTTCTGTTTTGCATAAATTAATATATAAATTTTCTAATTTATTTGACAAATTTAAAGATAAACAAGCCAATTTCATAAGACCTTTGTTAGAAGACAATATTTTTTAAAAATTATTAGACAAATTTTTATTTTACTAAATATAAAACATGAATCAATAAAAATTTTGAAATAAAAATTTAATAATTTTTTTTTAGAACAGAAAGTTAAATTAATTTAAATAAAACTGATGTTATTAGGAAATCTTTTTTGATATTATTACATTATAGTTAATTTTGATACTATCATCCATTAATTGTTTATTTACATGTATTTACAATGTATGTACAAAATAAATAAACTCGTTTGCTTTTACAATATAACTTATGTACATGAAATTCGCTCATAATTTATATCACCTTTAGTTTTAAATAAGCTACATAACACAAAAAATAATTTTATAAAACAATTCTATTTTATTTATAATATATGCATCGATCAAATTTCCATTCGTCAGTCAAAGTAAACCATGAAACAAATGAAGAAAAAATATCGAAGTAAAGAATTAACTTCCTTGCGCAAAACAACGAATTTGCATAAACACAATACGAAGTACGAAGTCCACGTAGAAGGGGACACAAAATCTGTCACGAATCTAAGCAAAAAAAACCAAAAACATAATTATGTATTTTTGCGCAAAAACACGACAAACTCACGCACGCAATGTCACGTCAACGTCTTCATGATGTTGACGTAAATTTTTATCTCGCACGCGAATTTAAATGTGCAAAGATGGCGAGGTTGAGATGGCTGTTGAATTTTTGGGTCGATTTTAGAGCATCAAAATGCATAAGAATGATTTATGTGTTTGTGCACAAGCATGGAGTTGAGCTATGTGAATGCAAGAGGTAAAAATATCTTCAGATTGTTCGCTTTTCAAATGATAATTTTTGGCTATAAATTCAAGAGGGCTTTGTCATGAAAGTTATTGTGGATTAACCACAAAAGATAACTTTAAAATTAAATATATATTTTCTAAGAATATATATTAATATAATATTCATAAAATCAAACTGAAAAATATTAATAATAATAATAAAATATTTTTATAATATCAAAGTATGACCATCACCATTTAAATAATAAGTTTAATTATATGTTAAAATGTTACTGCGATTACTAAACTTTTTTGAGTTCTTTACACTATTAAATCATAATGGAATCACTGACTAATATCTAATAAAATTAAATTTAGAAGTTACTTCTACGGTTAGATATAAGTTATATTTAATCTGGTGTAATAATTATTTAGAAATATATTTTGTTTTTACTTGAAAAGTTTTTTAAATTTCTATCAAATATTTCGTATATTTGTAATAAGTATGTTTTAATAACAAAACTACTGAAAAGAGATAAAAGTATTAGTAGTATTTTCGTTAAACGGTAATATTTTTTCCATGAAAAACAATTATAATACATTAAAAAAAAAATACATAAGTATATCAAAAATTTTAAATTTTTATCACAAATTTTAATTTTTCATAGAATTTTAATCTATTGTTTTAGAGCTATTATGTTTTAAATAAGAAGAAATGAGAAAAGAAGAATAAGAGATAAAATAATCATTAAATTTGAATTTGAATCCACGTTAGTGTGTAGCGCCTCAAGTTCACAAAATTGAATGTTTTAACAAAACGTTTTTTCTGCACACACAAAATTTTAACCATATTGTAAAACAATAAAATTGTAGTAATTTCTGCTCCAATTTTGTTGATATTTCGTAAGATTTGTTGTTATGAGATATTATGTTTGTTTCTATCTAAATAGCCCTACACACTGGTGTATATGTACGCATTTAAATGCATTTAATAGTATAGATCTTATAACCATGATTATTAGATCTATATAGAGGTATATAGGGCCTGAAAAGGATAATTCTATTTACTAAAATATTTTAAAACGCTTTGACTCTTCCGAAATAATTGTAGTAAAATAATATAATAAATTGTCAAACAAGATAATGAATTGTATAAAAGCGCAATATGTCACTGGCGTATAATAAATGTTAAATTATACAAATCTCAAAAACAGAAATATTAATAATTTTCAAAAGAATCTGCAATCAGTATACATTCTTCATTTTTATTTATTATGCTTATGTGTACAAAATACTCCATTGGCACAAACAATTTCCCAAAAACCATTTTTATTCAACCGCACAATCGCACAGGTAATAGCAAAAAGGTACAAGCCTCAAAGATTGCGCGAAAACCTAAAAGGGATTTTCTTTTATCGGTTTTTTAAGGGCTGTGCCGTCGCGCACCAACCAATACGGGTGTATCTGAAAGTAATCTCCGAGGGGAAACCAAGCCAGAAGCGGAGAAAAAACTATCTCGTGTATGCGGCGCGAATGAAATAAACAGGATATAAAAAGCAATATCGCGCGCCAATATTTGATTACGAACGATAGCTTATATGAACCCAAGGGGCCTTTTAAGTCTGTCGATTTCAATTCAGCATAAATCATTTGTGTGCTGTGAGTGCAAGATGCATTCGTGATTATTTATGTATAATCATGATTGTTTGTTGGTTTAAAGAAAACCGATTTTGAATTATTCTTCGGCTAGCAGTTGTTTGGTATTTGCATTTAGAATTACAAACATTTTCTCAATGTATGATTGTATAAAATATTTTCTTTTGTATTTCTGTTAAAAATAGAGTTAATAAAAATAATTAAATTTGTTTTTATGTATTAAATAATGTGGCATTATGTAGCATTTTAGAATGAAATATTATAATAATATTAAATAAAAAAATCATTAAAAATTAGACGAATATAATAACATAATAATTTTTTTTAAAATAAACAATACAGTCCAACTATCTTAGCGAACTCATATTCTCATCTTAATATAAATATTATAAAATTGGTAAAAAATAATCGACCTAAAATTTTTCTGAATCTAGAAGAAGCCAATCTATAGCGTACACATGACAACAATTTTATCTTAAGTAACCGGAACCCAACTTTCTATAAGATAATAATTGAACAGCTAAGAAACTTAAACGGCGAAGTTAATGTTATCTTTAGTCAAAAGGCTGCTAGGCTCAACAGGCATTAATTGAGTATGAGAATAATTTTTCGTCTTCGTTCTCGGATATATAGAATGGTGTTGTTGGTTGCTCGAAGCTCCGTTGCATTGCGTGTTAAAAGAAATTAACGTACAGTTACAATTAAAGAAATAAATAAAAAAAAATATGTATTTTACTTCGTTATTTTTCTTTCCTATCTTGGTCAACGTAAGGTGAGGATAATTATGTTGTGTGTTTAGTTTTCATAAGAAAATAATTTTCACTGTGCATTACAATACATAATTTAATTATAACGTTTGTTTAGAAATGAGTATAATATATTTTTATATGTTTTTATTTATTCTATTTGTTTAGATTGTTTTCATGTATTATTTTAAAATTTATTTTGTGTATATATATGTAGACTGTTCTATTTTCCTTGTGAATTTTAAATGCAATAATAATTTTTTAATAATATGAAAAAATAAACTTGTATTGTGTTATTTTTTCATTACAAGTTTGGGTAAATTAATAATTGACTACCGTTTTTTGTTGTCATTACTATTACTAATATTTAAACATTACGAGTACAATGAATCATCCGTATATCACTAACCAAACAAGAAATTTAGTTTTTGTTTCTGTATTTTTTATTTCTTTTTGTAGATAATGTTATTTTTTAATTTATATTTGAAAAAATGTTTGTCTAATTTAAATAAAGGTCAGACTTTAATTTAATATTAAGTATATAAGTACAAAAATTAGTATTTTAAAAATAGCTAAATATTTGTTGAATTTATAAAAAAATTTGAGCAGATGTTTCGCCATACATCATAGATAGCATCCTCAGTCACCAAGCATTGAAGAGACTATCTACGATATATGGCGAAACATCTGCAAAGAGGATAAACTAACTACGTCATACCAGCTCAGAAAATTCTATAAATTCAATGGATACCGGTCGTGAAAGCTGGAATATTACTAATAGCTAAATATTCATTTGATATTTGTCACAATTTAAAAAGAATAATATTTTTTATACATACTTCCTTGTACCTAGATGTAATTAATTTGTATTATCAAATAATTTCTAGTTTTCAGAGAGTTAAAAAATATTATGAGGGTGGATAAAACAAAATTATTGTAATAGTATAAATAAAAATATGTAAATTTTAATATTTAACTGAACAAACTTGTTTTTTAAACATTGTATTTTAAGAACTTTTAACTATTTCAAATATATTTTTTTTGTTGTAAATAAGAATTATTAATTTTTAGAGCTGAACAAATAATATAAATGATATTTAAAACTTGAGATACATTTAGAAAAACATAATTTCTCAAAGTTTCTATATTTGCTGAACATCCGCCAAATGTATGCTCATTTCAGCGTATATCTCAGTTTTCTTCAATTCGAGTTTGAAAACAAGAAGTGCGTTTGAAAGTTGTGGCAGTGAGTGATGCAGCTTGGTAATGTGCGCCGACATCACCGCTGGGACATAATTTGTTTATATTAACCCCGAAGAGACCAAACATGGCAACCGCGTGCGCTCAAAACTTCGCCGTGACCGCACTCATCTTGGTCCGGTGCGCTGCGCATAGTTTCCGACTCTAGTGCGGTCTTACCAGCGTTCAACTTTACGACCAACAATAATTAAGACAGAGCAAAATAATTTCTACACGCTTTATGTTCCTCCACCCCCACGACCGACATTGTTTTGTTTTGTTGGTTGCTTGCTTGCTCTGGCGTTTGTTTGCCCCGTTGCGATGTTCTATTTTTTCTTCTTTTTTTTCCATTCTGCTGCTATGCTGCCGGTGTTTTTTGTTCTCCGTAATAGATGGTATAGCGCCGCGGTAAAGAGAGAAAAAGATATATGACTGGCTTGTCTATTTTGTAAGGTTACATCTAATGTTATAATTCTTTAAGAGTAATGTTTCTCTATTACGAAATTATTATTTTCTATATGTACAAATTATGTTTTTACAGGTGAGAGTAGATGAATTTTCTCGGTGATAGATATTTGTCTGTCGAGAAAATTGTAACATTTTATCATTTTAGATTTATGTATAGGTCAAATTTTGTAATTTCTATTTTTGTACTTGGCTCACGCAATGCTTATAACTTTGTTATTAATTTGTCATAATATATGAGAATGTATTATTCGTTTAACATTCATTTAAAAAAATATTTTTAAAGTCACATGAATTATAGTTTCAGAATATTTTCAAATTGTAAGAATTGCGAATTTTTTAATTTTTTTATTCCTATAATAGTAATCTTCAGACTTTTAAGACCGGTATCCATTAAATTTGTAGAATTTTCGATATAATTTAAATAAAATAATTTTACTGAAATATAAATAAATAAATAAGATATCATGGTTTTTAAAACAGATTTCAAACTGGATAAAAATTAAATTAAGTTAGTAACAATTATTTGTTATTCTAAGTTAGATAAGTAAAAATTGCAAAAAAAATATTTTTTAAAGTAAGATATATTACAAATGTAGCTCTACTAAAGCATTTACAAAAAAGAGCTTCATATACATACGAATAGAGAATATACTCTATACAGAAACGATACGGAATACAGAGACGACATACAGAAAAGTGGAAAGTAGCAAGTCGTTCACACTAGCGCCCTCTTACGAAGCAGCGAATATAAATCTACTTTTTTTTCTCGTCTTAAATATTCGAGACCCGAAGTGACGTTGGCTAAAACGAATGGGCGCCGGTTTTTCTTGGTGCGCCTTTCTTTGCACACGGAAAATGAAGCTTAGCAAAAAAAAAACTACCCCAACTTATCTTAGAAACGGCGTACGTTTCTGCACCACTACCTTTTCTATTTGATATAATCCGCTCTGAAGAAGTCACGTCGTGACTAGATCTAAAAGTTGGAATTTCTTTATATAAATAGGCTTTTTTGGAAATACTCGTCTCTTTTTGCTGAGCTTTTTTCCCTTGACAGGTCTAAATGTCAACAAATCATAAACAGATAAGAAGCTTACGCGACCTTGAAGTGCTTTCAAAAATAGAGAGAAAAACGCATAGAAAAGATAGTGCTTTACCAAGGTTTTTTTCTTATTCAGACTGCGCCAACAGTCTGTATGTTTGTATGCGGCGTGATAAAATTATTACACAAAAGAAAACATATAACTCCTTCAAAACTTGTCAGAAATTTATCTATTCATATATGGTAAAAATTTTGTTTTACTTTGAAAGTTTGTTTTGAAACTTATATAAGTTATTTATCAATAAACAAAGTTGACAGTATATACACATATGAAAAATTGGTTAATTTTATCAATAAAATTTATTATAACATTCAATTTTTTATAATTTATGTTTTTTGATAAAAAAATTGTCAAAAATAAATTTTAAATTATATTCTAAAGGTATATGAACTCTATGTGTAATAAGTAAAAGGTCAAAAAAGTTATAAATTTATATTTTTGTCGATAAAATATTAAAATTGTAACATATTTCTGACAAAAACGCATGTCATTATTTTTAATAAAAAATGCCTAAAATTATATTTTGAAACAGATTACTGAATATCCTGTATCTTTGTTTTTCAGCCACAAATTTAACATTTTTTTGCACATTTAATAGCATAATCTAAATGTATAATTTATTAGAGTTTCAAATAAATTGCTGACAATAATTTTTTATATTTAATTTTTTTAAAAAAATAGCGCAGCACAGCTTAATCTTAAAAACTGTATTTTTAGCAAACTTAAAAGAAAAATTAAAAAACAGTAATTTCAAAAATTGTCAGCGCAATAAACGAGTGTTTAAGCGTTAGATACTACCGAATATAATATTGATTTATAATTTCAAACATATAATATTATATTTCTATCAAGAACTAATCAAAATAAATAATTTACGAAATGCTAATCAATACACCCAGAGCAAACTTTTAAATCAATCAATACCATTTGCAATTATTTAAATATCATGGTATTAAATTATAATACAAGTACTTTTATACACCCAGTTTGACATAACATCGTTCAATGGTACATTCACAACTAAAAGTCCTTCTTGTAGTTAGAAAATAAGTCGCATGTGGGCGCAATTGTCGAATACACTCACGCTTACCCTTCGGCCATCATTTCGATAGACGGGGCCGGTAGCTCTTCGGTAATTTATTATCCGTATATATTAAGAATAGAACAGGGGTGGATTTTCGATTGCAATTGTAGTACCGGAGTGACGGAGACAGCAATAAGAACGACAAAATATGGGTGTATTTTGTATAAACTATTGTTCGAATATTTTATCGAGAAAAAATCCGTATTTGAAATGTGTTTATTAATGTTGCTTTTGTTTCTCGGAAAACGTGATGAACTTGGGAGTGTTGTATTATTGTTTGCAATAGCTGCTTAGATTTTATTTAAAATAAAAGTTGTTTTGTTATAGATTTTTATGTTAGTACGAGAGAAATATTATTCGAGTGTCAATATATCTAAAAATATTTTCTGAATATAGTAATTAAAGTATTTTTCGGACTATAAGACGCACCTTTTTACATAGAAAAATCGACTTAAAATTGGAGTGCGTCTTATGGTCGAATATGGCGTAGAATCAATAATTAACATGAATGTAAAATTGCAAAAATATTGATAAATATATTTTATTAAAATATTTTTGTTTGTCTATTTCTTAATAATAAATGAATTTAACATTCAATTTGCTATTTTCAAATTTTAAAATAAAATTGTTAAATTTAATGATATAGATTATTTCTTAAAATTTTATAAACTTTCTTAGAATATTTATTTGTATTCCAAATTTTGCTATAATATCAGAAAAAAGCATGGCAATTTCTGTACATCTTCCATTTATCACACGTTGCAGAAAAAAACATCCAATATTTGTATTTTTACACCCTCTAATATTTCACCGTGATAAAAATGCAGCATCATCTTTCATCTGCATGACAGACTATTCTCTCGTAATATCCTCGCAGCACGGAGGCACCTACTAGATAATTCATAACGCATACCTTGGCCATCTTACATTCTTTCATTTTAATGCATCGTCGACATTGCACGCCCTATTTCAGCATTTGAACACGAAGGTCCCCATGTCCCGGAGTAATCAACGCTGGTACATGTCATATGACTCACCCTCCTTCTATTTGTAAGTAAGATTTGGAATTCCGGAGTCATGGTGTGGATCTAGTTAGACAGTTAGTAGTTAGAATGAAGTAAGAAGATGCAAACTCCTAATAGGTTATGATGTTTAGCTTTTATTATTAGACTCTTGTGACAAATACAGTACAATGGTTATGAAGATGCAGTTTTCATTTCTATTTTTTACTTTTGTAGTTTTTCATACTACTATAACATAATTGAAAAATAGGGTAATCTAATTGTATTATTATGATTAAATATAGTAAAATATATAAGTAAATGTATTTAATTGTAAGCCAGTGGTAGTGGTTCAGACTAAGATAAAACATTATTTGATAAATAAGACATTATATTGAATTTATAGAATTTTCTGGGTTGGTATGTTGTGATCGATCTATCCTTGTCATAGACGTTTCGCCATACATCGTAGATAGTATCATCAGTGCTTGATGACTGAATGATAGTTTCTGCTTTACAATCTGATATATATATATATATATATATATATATATATATATATATATATAAATGTATCCCCACCATCCATCAGGATAATGTTAAAGTAGATATTTTACAATAAATTATTTTTTTAAAAAAATAATGTTAATTTCGAGTGATTATTTGTAAATTAAAAAAAAAAACTCTATAAAGTTACAAATCTAAATGTGAATAAAATTGATTTATAAATGTATGAGTAGCATCTATGTAAGTTTTTTTATCTTTTTATATTAAAAAATGTATTGGAAAGGATTATTATTATTTTTATTGTGCTGAATAATTCTATTAAATTTAAAACATATTATTTGTTTTCAGTATTAAACAACCAAAAAAGATAAATAAGCATTATTTTGAATTTCTATTAGATATAGAAATCCAATAAAGTATTCTATCTTTCAATGGTATGATTCAAAGTACCACCTAACAACTCACTTAATAAAATATCACAAAACCATCGTGTTACCGGTCGCCATATATAAATACACAAGGGCCCATGTATAAACTGTACATAAATAACCGTTTTTTTATTTTCCATCCCGGCATCCCGCCTTTCCCCGACCGCGAACCACATCGGCTGCAGGTTGTCTTCAGCCAAAGCGAGAGTGCGCCGCGCCGCGCAGAGCGCACAGTTCGCCGGCACGGCACAACCAGTAAATTCTAGAAGCAATAACGATGTAAATTTAGCTGTTGAAATCGCCCAGCGCAAAACGTATTATATTTCTAACGTACGATTTATGACCGGACTCATTCAAATTAAAATTTGAGTGCGATGGAAGCAACGACATAGCGAAATGGCAATATGCTCGCATTTTTTTATACAAATTACGAATTCTGCTGAACCTACCATTTTATATGAATTATTGAGATGATGTACTTCGTAACTATATTTACATTTATTTGTTATATACTATATTTATTTATTTTCGATAACAATTAATAATTCTCACAATTTCGAAGCTGAAAACAAGTAAGTAAGCCAAATTTTAATTAAGTCAATGAGATCACACTGATTCTTTATAAAATTCAATTGCTTCTCTTATCAATCTACTGTTAATATTAAATTTTATGATCTAGTACTTATTTTATTACCTAGTAAGTTGTTTCTATGTTCTCATTATTTACTGTAAATGTCATTTGTATTTGTAATTCTGTTTGGAACCTAAAAAATGTATAATTTTTACATTTATTTTCAATAAGGCGACCATTTGAAAAAAAGTGACAAAAATTGACCTGTTTTTTTTTTTACTTGTTTCGGGCGTAAAAATTCGAAATAATAACAAAATGTTACTTGAGGTTCCGACCATAGCCCGATAAATTTTCTTCACGGAAATAAAAAAATCAAAGAGATCAGTTCGACAGTTTTATATAAAACGTTTCCTCCAACTAAATAAAATTCATTTTGAGAAAAACGCGTATTAATACAGAACTAGAGTCTAAAGCCATTTTTTTAAATAATAATTCATACAAGTGATATTATTGTTAAGTAACGATTAAATTATTAAAAACATGCATTTTTCTTGAATAAGTTAAAAAAAAACAAGAGTCTTTTATAAACAATTTTTTTGCCGACTTATTGCCAGACACTTTATGTATATATTTTTTATAATAAAATTAAGTTGTTTCTATTGTCCTTTTTTGAAATATAATCTATACTTTTACACATACTTGATAACAGCAAACAATGTGATAACAACAAAAAAACATGTTAAATTTTTATTTAATTACATGCTGCATTGTTATTTTTATGTTTATTTATTTGAATATATGTTAGAAAGTCTTTTTATAAAAAATGTATAATTTGTTATTCATTCAAAATCACGCAATACTGTAAACAATTTTTTTCTCTGCCCAATGATTCATTGAAATTCATTTTACTAACCCAACATTACAATTAGTTCAGTAGTTACATTCATCAAAATGAAAATAAAAACCTCAAAACCTTCAACAGCTAATCTAACTTCTTTTGTTTCTTTCAATCCCCAATAATATTCTACTGAAAAACCAATGTTCTGATTGGCTCAATTGTTGACAAGTACTGTATCATTCGAATCATAAAGCAATTAAGGTTATGTCTCCGCAGGGAATCCACTTATAACATATACAACCGTATTGCGTTTCCAATTAGAAAGGGCCATACTGAATAGTGCAGTAGAGAAGCGTAAAAGAGAACAAACGTAAATGCAGAAACAAAACACTATCTGGTTTCTAGTTCAAATGTTATTTTTATAGACCAGGGTTTAAATAGACTGATCTATTGAAACAGCTATTTGTAGTTGGCGGGTGAAGTATGCCGACTATGGCATTGCTGTTTGTATTGCATTTAAAAGAGATTTATTTATTAAGAACTAAAACTATTTTAAATTTATCATGTTTAACTCAAAAAAATACATTATATAATTTATTGTTTAAATAATTACTACTATTTGATAATTAACAGTAGTTTCATAAAATTGTGTTGTCTAGTTTTCTCAAAAATTATATCAAATACTTGAATATAGATTTCTATATATTAATTTTATTTTTCATTTAACGATATTTTCAAATGTGTTTATAATTTTATAATAATATTTGTAAGATCAAGAATTAAATTTGGCATTAAAATTTGATTAATAAGTTTAATACTAAAAGCTGTAGCTTCTTTTATTTGATATTTTATTACGTTATTCTATTAATTTCACATTATTTTTGAGAAATATGTAAACAGAAAAATATAAATATGACAAGAAAATCTAGTGTGATAAATTTAAATTTAAAAAAAAAAAAATAGATATACGATAAGAAAAAGTAATAGAAACATTAAAAACTAAAACATTTAAAATTGAAAGAAGAATCAGTTAAAATTTTAATATATATTTTTAAATAAATAAAATTCTATTTTAACCTTTTTGATAAAATTCAATTGTTTGTCCACAAATTTGTTTAAATAATTTGGTTCCAAATTTAGTCAAATTAAAGATGGTTTCAATTTAAAAATTGTATCACTATTTCCAAATTTTGATTTTTGATTATAAAACATAAAATATTAGTGTAATCGGTTTTAACATTCAACAAAAGAAAAATATAGTTAGCCAAGGTTATACAAATCTGCAATTGCATTGAAAGCAATATCTGCATCTGCATATCGATATGTTATGAAGCATATTAAAAATCTGAATTAAACAACTTGCATTTTAAATTTATCTTGATGCAAGTTTCATGAAGCCACACCACGCGGCTTACTCGCATAGATATTAGCAAATTAACACTTGATTTCCTGTCGTTATTATTGTCAAGAAATTATCGTCATTATCCTGTTTGTTGAAGCGCAACTCTTTCTAAGAATCAACTTTAACCTTCATGCGAAACACGCCTGCTTTCCCGAACACGTATCTATCCTCTACCGCATAACTATTTTATATGGCAATAATATAGATTGAGCAATAATAGCACCAATCAGAACTGTGATTTGAAATACTTCAGTTTTCTATTGGTCCAAAGTTAACTGTTCTTGCTTAAGCTGTTGTTATTTGAAATTTAAAAAAAACTGCTAATTGGAAATGCTGATTTTGAAAGTATACGTTTGCGCGGACGTCTGATAAGTAGATGGAGTGGTATGATTGAGAGTGTTTTGCGTGAACGAATATGTTAATTCATATTGATGATTTTATGACAGTTGCATTAACTTAAAGCCAGTTCTAGTAATTATTATTTAATAATTAAAAATTGTTCTTCAGGTATTGAAAATTAAATTTGAAAAATAAAATTATATTGAAAAAATTACTTATTTGATATTTTGTTAAAATAAATAACAAATTAAGTGACTCGAGGAAAAGTAACAGATATACAAACATTCTACACAAGATAAGAAAATAATAATTGTAAAAAAATTTACGTACATTGGATAAATTTAAATTAATTTAAATACCATATCAATTCTATTACATTATTATTAATTTTATTAGCGAGATAAAGAATGTTATTATATGGTAATATAATGTAATTAATGCTTAAGTTATGATCTATTAAGATCAAAGATATAGATATTATTATTTAATAAGTTATAATTTATAATTTAAATATGCTCCAATTGTATTTAAACGATAATTAAATTTGCATTTTGCGATATAATATAGAGAGTAATGAGAATTTATAGTAAAATGTAAATTCTAAAATATGTTTTTTTGTTTTCGAAATATTACATGAATAATTTTTTGGCAAGTTTCAAGTAGAGAAATACAATACATTATTCTTTTAATAATAAAACTAAAAGTGAACAGAACTGAGTTCAGAATCAATTTAATTATTATATAATTAATTACAATGATTTTATTAGCTAAACATAAAAGATTTATTTTGAAAAAAGAATTGTTTACCTGCTATGAAATGTGAGTTAAAATCAAGTTATATTAATTGTTAAAAACAATAAATTTGGTGAAAAAGAAAAGAAAAATGTGGTTAGAGATAATTGTAAAAGCGGATGGCAGATAGCACCGAAAGTTAAAAGTTCCATTAGAAGTCCGAATAGTGGCCTGTAAAATTATCCAATTACCTTAACAGCCTAGCGCGCGATTTAAGCCCAACCAAACCAAAAGGAAGCACGTAATTGCCTTCAAAGGGTCTCCGCTTTGCGTCCCTTTAAAACGTCATTAGCGAATTTAAAAGTAATTACAGTTGCCACATCCCGATCTTTCGAAAAAAACCCGAAACAAAAATATTGAACAATAGGTTATTTTCTGGAGCCGCAAACGAAGACAAATTCTCGGTAAAAGTAGCGAGGAGCTTTATCTTATTTTTCTTTCCCTATGTCCGCGTCTAGCCCACCCTCCTGCCCGGCGCAGCACCCCCTTTTCCCGGGCCCAACAAAGATAGATTACTCCGCCATTCTTGCAATTTCCCTGTCGTATCTGAGCTCGTAAATTCACAGTGAAATATCGCCAGTTGCCAGAGGTTCGAAACGGCGCGTACCCCTCGTCTTCTTCAGGGGGTAACTCGCGGGACAAGGACCGCATTATGGGCCGCGATGGGTAAGTGGGACTGGAATGGAGCTAGGACAGAGTAAATTACGGATCATTGTAGAGTCTCTTGTTGTTTGGTTGGTGTTATGCTTTTCCGGTCAGTTTATAAATATGAGGCACTGGTCTGCTGTTGTTTATTAGCGGACCCCGTGTTTGGCTGCGGTATTTTGTATTTCGAATGAATGAATGTATGCTGGAGTTTAGCTATGTATATGTGTTTTGTGTTGTATGTACCCGAAGTCGGGAACAAATTAAGATCAATGTTGATGGCTTTTAATGATACCTACTTGTATTTCTACTGCAATATTACACGATGCTTGTTGTAGTAGTACGTGCAAATAGACTAATATACATCCTTTACTCGAAATAATTTATGTCGGTTTACCTGGACTGTATATTTTATTAAAGAATCTTTCAATAAAAGTGCAGCCATATAAGTTGATAAATACATGTTTCAATTAGAAAAAAATAATTAAAAAATTACATAGATTAAAAATAATTTTTGATTTATTATAGTTTAAAAAAAATCAATTTAACACAATGTTTTTAAAAGTACAATATGTAAATTTAAATAGTTCTAATGCCAGCAATTTATCATTTCAAGTAAAAATGTCGATTTAGTAATCTGTCAATAAATTTAATCGTATTAAATATTATTTAATTTACAATTAATTAATAGTCCCGCTAATAATTATACTAGAAATAAGTTTTCAGTTATATATAAATAATTATTTCTAACTTACTTTATTTGATGCCGCTCTATCTGGTAAAACCCACCTGAAACAAAACCATAAAAATTTGTTAAAATTATACATTAATTTTTAATATTATTAGTTAATTTAGTTCTTTAAAACTAAAATAAACATATAAAGTAGCAATTATATATACGATTAATTTGTCCAGCTACCGTTTTTTCTCGTTATTCATTTGAATTGTTTTCAAATTTAGATTCAGATTATATTTATCTTAAATTTCTTGTTTTTTCATATTATTTTCCTTAAAAATAACACATGCAGGTGTTACAGTAATAGTTAAAATAAATTTACAAAATAGATGTCACATAATTTCTTATTTCTTTATACTTAATACAAAAAATCACTTTTATAATAAATTATATAGGAAATAGTAAAAAAAAACTATTAATAAATTTTAAAAAGTTAATCAATAAATTTCCTGGAAAATATAATAGATTACAAATGAACATCTGGCGAGTTTTTGTTCAAATTTATAAATCAGTAAAATTTATGAATATGCATAGAATTGACCTATAAATTTCTTTCATTCAACTTATACTATCATTTCAACATAAAACTGTAGCAATATGTTTGTTATTGTTGTTGACAAACAGAACATAAGTGAGAATCAAATTTCATTAGTTTTTAATAAACGACACGCACAAAAAAAAAGAAGAAACAGTATCGATTTTGACATGGGTAATACGATTTACGACCAATAAAAAACCAATTTGTCTTCAATCACGAAAAATTTATCAATAGGACACAGTCGCACCCGGTAACAGAGCATGCTAGCCTACAACACTTATATATTATTATGAAACACGTATATATATATAGTATACAGGGTGGCTCGTATATAACGCGCATGCCGCAACCGCCCTCCACAAGCACAATATATTACAGAACCAGAAGGTTGGAAAATTTAATATCACCAACGGTCTCTATGTTCGCAGCAATTCTCCCAGTTTTGGTATTTTTCCATTATATAACATTCTGTCCTGTGTCTCTGTCCTACGTCCTCTCCCCCTCCCCCCGCGCCCTTTGCACGCTTGCTCGACGGCGTCCCGGTGCCGTCCCACGCGATGAAGTGACGTCGCGGCGTGTGCGCGCGCCACATTTTATTAACATATGTTGTACGAAAATTATGTTCCTGGGGTTAAATCTACCACGTAATTTGAACGCGAAATTAAGGTTAGTCGTTCAAAAGGATCGCGGGAAATTATGTCTGTCTGCCCCCGGTGCGTTACCGTTTGTGTGCCGGTTTGTACGAAAAAAAATTTGGTGAAAAATGAGGATTAGGTGGAATTAGGAATAAATTTACGGTGAGTAATTTACGGCACACCGACTAATTTCTGTATTAACAAAGAACGTTAAACATTGCAATAAATATGGCTAACTATGTGTAATGGTACAGATAACTTTTTTTTTCAAAGTTCAAATAAAGCTTATATTTATATAACAAGTACAAATTGTACGGTTTATTTTAAAGGATAACACTGCTTATGGTGCATTTTTGAAAACTTTATATATATTACTTAAAAGTACATATTAAGTTCCGTTAATTTCTAAATACTAATATTTTGTCTTATGTTAAATGTTTATTATTGTATATTACTGTATTTGTCCTGTTAATGGATTTATCTGTTGGGCAATAAATCATTTATTTATTTAAAATATTACTAAAATACTTTTAATTATATTATAAAATTTAGTTTTAATAAATTTTTTTTTCAAAAAGACTCCGCCATAATTAAAAAACTTACAGCCAGTTGCACCCTTGCCACTTAAAAAATAAGACAATGTTTATTAAACTTTTGTATATAAATACACAATGTACTAGTTACGTACAATATACAAGATGTGTATATTTATTAAATTAAGAAACAAATGAATAAGGTCTTATAGTTGATTCACTTTCTAAATTACATAAAACTTATTTAGTATAACATTTTCAGGACAATCTGTATAGGGTTATAAATCTGTATGAGGCTAAAAGAAATTTTTAATCTGTTTTAAAAACGTGGTATATTAATTTTTTTTATTTAAATAATTATATGTATTGTTAGTAAACGTATAACGTAAATAATAAAATTACTATAAAATATTAAAAGAAAACCTATCAAGTTGTAAATAATTTATATAAGCTAAAACCGAAGTTTTTAATATAATTATCTAGGTATCTTCAAAAATGAAAACTATCTTCAAACAAAGTGCAAAATTTCGAATGCCTTTAAGCGTCCAGGACGCGTAGAGCGTTTTACTTTAGACCTCGAGCGATACTTTAACGGCTTTTGTTCAATTACCGGTTTGCAAGATAGGTGCAGCTGCGTCCACGTTGCTTCTTATAAATAAACTCTCTCTCTCCAGCTTGTTCTTATTGGATCTCGGGATAATTTTTCTTCAGATTCAGCTACTGAAACTGAATGTAGATGCGCCAGCAAAGCTTCTCGCTAAGTTGTTGTCGACGCCATCAAAGGCACGACGATTTATGTGCGTCGAATTGCAATAAAACTCGCTATTTTGAAGATGTTTTCGTCAACATGCAACCAGAATATGCCACTTTTAGTAGATGGTACAAATATTTTATGAAGAAGTTGGAAACAGTATTTGAAATCTTCTGATTTATTTGTTAGTATTATTTTGATCTGTTATTTACGTTGCAATATGTAATTTATATTTCGATAAAAAAATGTTTGAAATATCTATAATATTAATAACAATCTCATTATATTAAAATTAAAAAAAATGACAAAAATAATAAACAAACAAAACATGGGAATAAGGTACTATGTGCCACAGTAACTAGATTAAGAAACTTATAAATTATAATTAAAAAAATAAATATTTATAAATTATTAATTAATAAGAAAAGCAATAAAAATTTACAAAGAAAAAAATAACATTGATCGTGCAATGATTTAAATAAAATTTTGCTTCTTTTAATTAATAATTTATAAATTATATATATTTTCTTAATTGATAATTTATAAATTGTTTAATCCAGTTACTTTATCACCTAGTAACTTGTTCCTATGTCTTGTTTGTTTATTATTTATGTCATTTATATATTTTTTCTATTATGAAATAAAATATATATATATATATATATATATATATATATATATATATATATATATATATATATATATATAAATAACTTAATCCTAAAGCTTTGTTATTTTAATCATATATTTTATGCAAAAAATTAATTTTTTTTTAACATTAAATAATTATCCGTAATAAACGTTTCGTTATTGTAAAATATTATAGAGTATAATAAAGTTGACATTTTGATATCTCAATATAATTTTAATCGACACATTTCATTAAACTAATTATTCTTGTATTTTATTATTCAAGCTAATTGGAATTTATAATCAATTGTTTAAATTAAAATTGAAGTGAACGCAGTTTATTTAATGTAATTCAGTTTGCTTTTTTTAATTCTGGTTTTTATAAAGATTATATATGTACATGATACGAATATAGAGTGCCAGTAATTATTTGTTGATTAAGTCATTATAAACAAAACAAAATTGCTAAAAATAAAAATTTAGAAAATAAGTAGATATCGTACTCGCAACCGTTCTACCGTTTCATAATTAATTTCTAATTATAGTTGCTCTGTTCTATTTTAATAATTTAAATGAGTAAAGGTAATAACGCTTTGTGACTATAGTTTTAAATATTTTTTTAAATATAGAATAAAATTTAATGCACGTTCATTTATTTTATAGCTAGTTTGCAGTTCATTATAAAATGCTTTATTACTTTCTATGCTTTGGTAGTAAATTCGTTATTATGTTCAGTTTAAATGCAACTGTTGCCAAACTTGTATTAGCAGATTAATGTCAATTAATTTCTATTTAAAAAAAAATATAATAGTTCTATATATTTTTACTGACCGTAATATTACATATGATAAGCGAGGTATTGTAATCATACCAAATTTGACATATCGAGATTTTTACAGATAAGCACGAATCAGGCTTGTTAGTAACAAGAATTAACTGTTTTTGTGCTGGTGTGTCTGTCTGTCTGGGGATATGAATATTACAAATAAATATAAACTATAAAAATTTAAATTCTGTAAATACCAAATATTAATATACCAAAGTTAAAAATTCGGTATATATATATATTTATTTCTCCTTGCACATACTTTTTTTTTAAAACTATTCATAAAAATATGCCAAATTTTTACAAGGTCTTCAAGTAATTACGGTAGGTAAATCTTTACAGAAAAAATATACCTCCTGATGTTTTTTGTTAAAAATTAGTCTTGGTTTCTTTTGTTAAGTACCATTTTATTTGCATTTATATGCATTCGGTGTATATTGGCCATTTTCATTGTTAAAAGTTTGAAATATTTGGAAATTTGACAATAATGACAAAAATAGTAAATTATCCCAGAACTTTAAAAAAAATACAAAAAGTTGTCAAAATATATTTAATCAAAAAAAATATAAACACAATAAAACGTGATAGTGCAACCAACCAACATTGTAAATTCACTTTTTATGTTTATTTGTTTAACTAAAACAATTATTTCCAAAAATATCAGTTGAATTTGTACATTTAAGAACAAAATAATAGCTTTTGTTTAACGAAGTATTGCAAGCATTATTTATTTCTTAACTAAAATTTCTCAGCGCCAACACTGAAATATATTCGCCAATAAATTCAAATCAAATCAAATATATGTAGTGAATTCATGTAGGATATATTCACACATACACACATTACTTGTGCCACAACGGCCTTACACTTTACGCGTCTTGTCCGACAGCTGCGGCTCATCTATTACACGGGGGAGCAGTGACGGCGTGTGACGGACCGCCTCGATGCCGACGCCGCGCTCCGGACGCGTTTAATTAATGAGAGTACGTGGCAAGACGACAACGATGCTCGAACAAGACGGCCGTGCCGCGAGCAGGGCGTCGGCCGGATGCCATGCTGCAGTGCACCGGCACGGGGGGGTGGGGGTGGGGGCTGTGTCGTCATTGGGTGGACGGCGACGGCCGTGATGGATTAGCCGAAGTTGGATGGAAGTTTTAGTTGGCTATGGCTTGTGGAGATGAGGTGCAGTCACGTATAGGTTAAGTTTTAGACTAGGAGTGCAGTTGAGTAGATTATACTAGACTTTGGCGATGAGAGATATCACTCTCAAACTTTAGAGGAGATTAAATTTATTAATATCTTATATGGGAGAATCACAAATTTAAAATAAATTTCAATAAAAAAAATAATAATAATTCTATTAGTTTTAATATTTTAATTAAAAATTTTATATAACTATTAACAGTAAAATAGCAGAATTTTGTAATTTTTACTGTAATAATTGTGTTTTGTTTTACATATTAAATACACTAATACTATCTAATTCATTATAAATTTTCAAACAAACAAAACTTAAAATAAAATAAGATAATAAAATTTCGTGTAAAATAATCATAATAACATTGAGCAAACCGTTCATAAGTGTAGAGTGAAATTAATATAAAATAATTTCGCAAGTTACTCAATCATTGAATCGGCAATTAGGCTATGCATCCATAACTGGCCAGTTAACCATAGACACGTATTTCGCTTTTTAGGAGGTCATATGTCATAATAATTACCATCACAACTTAAAACTCATTCAAACATTTACAATAAAAACTTATACAAACTGAAAAAAACAACAACACTGATTTACCCTAAACCAATAATTAAGTAAAGACAATAAGTCAAAGTAGCTAGCACCTGCGCGTAATAAACCGTCCCATCGTAATCTAATAAAAGTGGACCGAAACCCTCGCGCCCAATATTAATTCCCGTATTAATTTCGAAAAAATATACACGCGCACCCATTTCACAGAACGATTATTCTCCAGTAAATTTCCTGGCGATGGTGGTCGAAAAAATAACCAC
Source organism: Clivina fossor (assembly GCA_963966155.1). NCBI lineage: Eukaryota > Metazoa > Arthropoda > Insecta > Coleoptera > Carabidae > Clivina > Clivina fossor. Next base: position 6,408,406 of record OZ014564.1, on the reverse strand, counting down.
CCCTATCTCTGCCTACCTAAACATCGCTTACAAATGTCGGGGTGCGTGCCAACCCCGTCCAGCTACAGCCTGCAGCTGTTGTCTACCCCCTTACTACCCGTAAACCGACATGGTTGCCAGAGAGACTGTGTGTGTTGTTCAAGCTACCCTTTGAACATCCCACCATTCCCCTCTAGATTGCTTACGCATTACACATGCACCAGTTCGGTAGCAGAATATTCGCGATTTGATTTTAACGAAATGAAATTCATTTCATACTTGGTTGGGTTTTAGTTATTGTTGTTCGGCGTTGCCATGGGTTACTGACAACGCTGTTGAGTTATTGCTTTGTTACATTTTTGTCGATGTCATTTTTTATTTTATTGTAGTTTCGCTTTGCTTTAGTTTTGTTTTTTTTTTCAGCGAAAACCGTGTTGAATTGTGTTTTGTTCGCAATTATTTTTGGTGGGGAGTAATTTTTTACTCTGTGTTTGCTGTCCGATGAAAATTATTTACACCAAACATATCACTGCATTCGGTGAATTATGGCGTTTTCTTTCTATATGTATTCAGCAAAAAATCGCTCATAAATTTTATTCATTAACTACTAGTTTATTTGAAAACAGAAATAAATAGATTAATTTATTGTGTATTTTATGCTAGTTTATTTATTTTCTGTCATATATTTATACTAAATTTTTTGGTGTACTATAATAGAGTATAAAATTAATTACATATATATTGAAAATAATTTCTATTATAAAACGAAATTGAGAGAATATATTTATAAAATAATATTATAAAATCATTTTCAAATATTTTTATCTATTATATTTTAATCATAAAATTTCGTACTTGCTTGCCTCAAAATTGTCAATTTTGCTTTATAACATAATATGTTTTAAATAAAAATATATATTAATAAATAGGTAATATTATTTTAAAAAAAGAATTGTTATTATTAACACATTTTAATTTTTTGTACTCAAATATTTATTATTGTTATCATTAAACAATTTCATTTCGTTCACAATACAATTGTAATTAAATATTGAATACTGAATGCATTTTATAATGTTTATTTACTCTAAATGTCATTTCTATATTTTTTTCCTGATGAAGACGAACGTTGAGTTCGTCGAAACGTCGATTATTAATAAATATTATACAAAACTATAACCTAAAGCTGTTTTATTTTAATGTTAAATAATTTCAAGAAAATATTGGTAATATTCCTATATAATGTTTAATATTATAATTAGTTATATTTGTTAATATGTGTATGTTTTTTCTTTGAATGACTCAAGTTAAAAATACTTTTTGTATTTTTTTGATTTTAAATAAATTATTATTATTATTATTTAAAAATTAACTGGTGTAACTACGCTGTGTTTTTAAATTATTATTCTTGAAATAAATATTTTCTATGAAATTAGTAACCGTTGGAGATAAATATGTACGTAAAATTATCAAATTAAATTAAATCACAATAAGTATTTTTTTAGGAAACAATTTTTAAGATTCTTGTAATTTGAAACATCTCTGGAAATTTCAGGTCTTAAATCAAAGCAAAGTACTATGGTATACATAATTTTTTTACAAGTAAATTCTTCAGTGTTTAGTTTTTATTTGAAGAGTTTGAAACATATTAAGTATAGACTTCTCATTTAGTTAGAAACTAATAATTGAGGTGTTTACAAAACTCATTGTAAAATATATGGAAACATGTGCTGAGATTACAGTTTTTTGTTTAACTTCTAGTTTTAAGAAATGGTCTCAGCTCAACAATTTACAAATTTGTCACTTAACCTAGATTTTTTTTCTGAGTCTCTCAATTCATAATATTAATAAACTTTAAATAACCATTTTCAAATTTATAAACAAAATGAAGATTATTTCTTACTTTGTTTTTAATCTGCATTTGTTTTTAAAGATCAGACAATTTTGATTATCTGATCAAATTGATATTTATCTTATCAAATTATATATACAAATCACAAAATAAAAAACTAAATAAATTGTAAATTATTCTTTATACTATTTACATTATTTGGTAACTGAAATGTTGAAAAGTTAAAAACAGTCATATTTCTAGTTGCGAGATATATAATATCGTATCGTTTCATTGCATACAAATTTACGTCGTCATAACTATATATTTGACGGTAGTATGTATGCACAAACCGGTACGATACGTAAATTTTTTGTGTTGTAAGTTTACCATTAAAAAGTGCTCCATCAAGCAAAAGCGTTTCCTCAATTTTACGATCGGAACATTAATCAAACAACTATCCACTCGACGGAATTTTCCTGCAATCCGAAAACGTATCGAAGCTACAGCAAAAAATACACGTACATACCAAACCAAACGACTTTTGCAAATTTATTTCGCATTATCAATTTTTTTTTGGCCGCTTCTCCTCTTCCGTTCTTCAAAGTTCCAGCGCGGTTGTTGGTGAGTTTTTTGCCCGTAAGGTGGCAGCACCTACCCCTCGTACCAGACTTCCAACAGACTTTAGATTGTATAATGTACAAAGAAAACCCCTAATGTAAAATCGATGGCCGCGATGTTCGTGCAAGCGAGAGAGAGACGGTCCGATGAGCGTCGAATTCAGTTGGAAAGAGATGCAAGATGAATTGCAAACTGCAAAGTTGGTAATAAATCATCGTGCAAAACGAAATGCGCGCGAAGCCAGTAACTTATCTCTTCGGTTTCAGCTACGAACACATACTATGAAAACGAACCAAGTATAATACTTTGTAGTTTGAATCGTTTCTCTACGACCAGGCAAAAGTGTATAATTAAGTTTTTAAGGTTGCCTCGCACGCTGGGTAAGTTCTCTTTAAATAATTATTGTACGCATCGTATGAGAACTAATCAGAGATGGAGCCTAACTCTTTTACATGAACCTGGTAATAAAAAATTCGCAAAGTTTGTTTTATACTTTAGTTGCAAAAATAAGATATTTACTTATATGATAATGTCTATACTATATGTAATTGAAATTGTTATGTATATCATTAGAATTATCTGCGAAAATTATTTTTATTGTAAATGTTATATCTGAATATTATAAGACACTTAAAATTTATACAGTAATAAAAAAAAACTTTTTTTAATAGTAAAAATATTGCTAATTAATATTTCTCAGTTTTAAAAATAAGTTGTAGTTAATAAAAATTAATTTTGCAATAAATCTAATTTATGTCGAAAAAAATGTAAGACGGATTGGTTTAAGGGTAATGTAACTTTATAAGACCAGAACTACACAAATAAATTAAAACACCCAAAAACCGAGTTTGTAGTATCAGACTTTTTTTTTTTATTTCAAGTGTATCATAAATTAGAATCACAATTTTTAATTTGTTTACTATTAAAATTTACTGTTTTATCTATAAATAATCTATTTATTTTTCTTTTGAGTCATCTAAATTTACGTTTTTCATTTTTCATTATTAAATTGTTGAAAAAATATCCGTTTAGTTATTATTCTGTATTATAAAATAATTTGTTTGGCACACAAATTTAATTTCTATTAACTTAAAATTGTGTAGTACTTACAACATTAATAAAATAAATCATAAACGAATATATATTTATAATAAAATAGTTTTTCTAATCTTTGCGTTCCTTGTTCCGACACATATTTTAATTTTATGATTTTAGAATTCTCTTTTTTGTTGAGAATGTGTATCAAAATAATTTATAACAATTAATTACAATAAATTCGTTGTAAAAGTAAATAAAAAACCAGTAGCCAAAACTGCATTTAAGAATAATTACAGTTAAAATTTAATTTCCTTTAAGATAGGTGCGAAGCTAGTAACTTTTTCACTGTGTTATCTATCTTACCTAATACAACAAAGAATCCCAGTAAATTTCTAAGTAAATAAAATACGTTTTCAAATGCGAAAAAACAGCCATTAAAAACATCCATTAACCATTTAGACATTTAGAGGGTTGTGTCCCATTCCGCATCACCGTGGACGCACGACCCACCACACACACCCTCTGTCGTCGACAGAAGCCCCCCAAAAAAAGATACGAACCTTCTCAAGTGGTTTCGATATCAACGCGTCCGGAAAAAGGCACCCTGTATAGAGAAATCTGAAATCTCTCCTTCGTCTTGAAGAGGCGGAGCAGTCGCCACTCTCTGAAGAAGACGACTACAATGTTGATGAGGTTTTCTTTCTGCGTGGTACGGTCTCGATAAGACCGCTTCCAGCAGATAAACAAATGAAAAATGGCAGCACTCTTATTCTTCGCGGAAGAAAAAAAATATATATATATAACACGACATTAAAATGGGATCGCAATGATTTAGTGAAGGGCCCCGTGCGGAATGGGCACCGCGCTGGAGATTACATGGAGAAATAGTAATTTATGGGATTTTAAGAAGGAAATAGTGCACGCCCGATAAAAATTGTTGTGATAAAAATTTGAGAGGACAAATACAGAGTTATGAGCCGACTGTATATCATGCTGTTCGGACATGTGTAATCATCGAAATGAAAGAAGAAACTTTTCTTTTGGAAATTTATTGGAAGGGCAGTATGTGGAAAATGATCCCTATTATATTGTAATATAAAAGTCATTTTGTTTTATGTCTTACTCTTATTTTTCTTACCATTTAAGCTAAATACTTTATTCAAATTTCATATTAAGAAAATAATTTTCTAAAATATTATTTATATATTTGTTTTGAAAATGTAATATTTCATATAATTTTTCTAAATTAACACATTAATTATAAATGTGTTTTATTTAAAATTAAGTTATTTTACTATATATTTACCAATGATTGTTTGAAGAGTACTAAGTACAAAGAGTTTAAACAAACTTTGTTATAAACAAAATCGTTTACCAAAATCGTTGGAGATAAAAAAAAAATTGAGTTGTATTAAAATTTAAATATTTTTTTAAATAACTTACTATTTGAAAAATCATAAATAATAGCTGATAAACATAAATATTATATTAAAATCAAAATATTATGTAGATAAATATTGCAACATTATAAATATTTTGTACGTTTTCTAATATCTTTAGCGTTTGTTTTAAAACTTTTTGTTAAATTAAAATAACATGTTCATTTTCTTTTTTTTTTTTTAAATATATTTTTAAGTACTTTTTAACATTCAGGTATAAAATATATTAAGTAAATAAATATAACAAAAATGATGTTTTAATGTATTTATTTAAATTTAAATATGAATTTAATTTAAATTTAAAAATGCTATGTTTGATGATGCGCTAATTAATACAGAACTACACACATATCAACCATATGCATCTAATTCTCTCAGTAATAACGATGAAATTCGAATACCGATACAAAGACAAGATTTATTAACATTGCCATGTAAAAGTTATATTTATATTGAAGGAAAATTAATGAAAAAAGAAGCTGGTAAAGACGATAGTCCAGCTGTTCATGCTAAATTTATAAATAATGGGATACTGTACTTATTCGATGAAATACGATTTGAATTGGGCGGAATTGTCGTAGATAGAGTACGAAATCCTGGTATAACCACAACAATAAAAAATTATTGTGCATATTCTACAAATGAAAGTTTAAAATTACGAAACGCGGGCTGGTCGCCTGGATCAGATTATATTAAAGATTTAATTGATAATAAAGGTAATTTTAGTGTTTGTATTCCGCTTGGCATGGTTCTAGGATTATTTGAAGATTATAAAAAAGTTATTGTGAATATGCAACAACAGCTGGTACTTTTACGCAGCAGTACCGATACAAACGCTATTCTGTCTAAAGATGCAACTGAAAAAGATGTATATGTTAAACTTTCAAAAGTTCAATGGCGTGTACCGCATATAGGTGTGTCTGATGAAGCAAAATTAACCTTTGCTCGATATCTGGATAATAATGCACAATTAACATTACCATTCCGTTCTTGGGAACTTCATGAGTACCCCGTATTACAACAAACTCAACGACATACTTGGGTTGTAAAAACTACATCACAGCTCGAAAAACCTCGTGTTATCATTTTCGGATTACAAACTAATCGTAAAAATCAATTAAATAAAAATATGAGTGAATTTGATCATTGCCATATTATTAACGTTAAAGCAGAACTAAATTCTGAAGTATTTCCATACGATAACTTAAATCTAAACTTTGATAATAATCAATATGCAATTGCATATGAAAATTTTGCAAACTTTATGTCTATTGTCTATCAAAAAGATAATGCACCCATTTTTTCTCCAACAGATTACAAAAAATATTGTCCACTTATTATTATTGATACAAATCATCAAAATGAAACTATTAAATCTGGCCCTGTTGATTTAAAACTAAATATTGAAACAAATTTAAATATTCCTGATCAAACAAGTGGCTACTGCCTAATAATTTACGATAGATTAATAAAATATAGTCCATTGACAAATGATGTAAGATTAATGTAAAATAAATATATGTAAATAGAATTTAATTTGTAATAAAAAATATTATAAATAAATAAATAATTATAAAATATATATGTAAATAGAGTTTAATCTGTAATCAAAAATATTATAAATAAATAATTATAAAATATATGTTTACTTGTTTCATTTATCAACCAGGTCAGCAAAGTTCAATTTTAATCTTTTATCGCAGTATTACTTGGAAATAAATATATAATATTTAGTACATATTTGCTCGTTGCAAATTATAAAATAGCAATGGATATTCAAATAGAAAACTATTGTTATTGTATTTTTTTTGATGCATATAAAGTTAAAATTGTTTTACACAATTTGTTAGAGATAGATATACATTTTTTGTGTCGTGATTGTAAAACGCTATTACAAGACATAGTAAATATCAATAGCGAATTACATTGTTATGTTTTGCATGAAGCTATAATGGGTCCTGCAAATTGTGATAAGTTTTTGTGCTCATTTTGTGGAACAGAACTATTCGTGATACTAACATGTGAGACTCATGATATATGAAAAAAATGTAAGTAGCCATTTTGTTTCGAATACGTCACTAAAAATCTATCATAAAAGAGTTGAAAAAAATTTAATAAAGGCACAGTTAGGGGTTGAAACAAAGACGAGGCGAAAAATCGCGAAATTTGGGCTCCGGATGGTGTAAAAACCGATCATAAAAGAGTTAAACTTTACCACGCTCAACAGCCGCCGAAAAATCCATCGTAAAGGGGTTGAACAAAATTTAACAAAGACACATTAAGGGATGAAAAAGACGAGGCGAAAAAGTTAAAAAAAAATTTTTTTTCGCGAAAATGGTGCTTCGGATGGCATGCGCCATCGATGTCTTCAGATGTGGATGAACAGTGTTCATCGTGAGGGAGTCCCTGTACAACTATACTACTTAAATCCACTTGTATAAAATCCACAGTAATAAAAATACACTTTTTCAAATATTGTGATTTATATTAGCAAAATCTTTTTTTACCATAATGAGTTCTGCAATATTTTATATATTTAGTATTTACACAAAATTGACAATAAATTGTAAAATTATTATTATAAATTATTACAGATATTAAAAAACAATTACGAATAAAGTATTTTTTATTACATACATAAATAATACTAAAATATTTTTATTTATGTGAATATAAATACATAACTTTAGATAAGAATCAAATTAAGACAATTTATTCAATTAAAATGTAAATTCAAAGTTATAATTTCAGTTTTTGCTCGCAAAGTAACATAGATTACTTTAATAATAACATATAAAGTCTATAAATAAAGTAATTATATCTATATGTGAAAATATTTAATAAAATAAATTACAAAATCTTCGTGCAAAAAAAGAAAAACATAGTGTAGCGTAGAAATTAATTAAGCACATTTTATACAGCTGTCTTAATTAAAGAAACACGTCAATTAACACCAAAAGTTGTTTATGATTGCAGAAAGTTGCAATCTCCCATATCTATATGGGTATGATGAGTTATCTTACATGATATGATACTTTATTTAATTTAATTAGTTCATTAGATGATAGTATCACACACACATACAGTGGTTCTGACACTGTCATGTGACACTGTCATAAAAGTTACCTACAGCGCTGTTGTGTCAAATGCGTGAGTTACTAAAGTAACTCATATGTACATTCACACTTTCATAAATTACTCTGTAGCACGAATTTCCAGTTGAATCTTTAATGTAAATATAGATATGCCGAAATTGGTTTTTAGATAAAACATAATTAGGGGATAAATTCTGTTAATTGCCAATTTTTTTTGTTTCATTTAACAATATGTACAAACATTAGATTAATACTGAAAAGTTGCTTTTAAGTTTTAATTTCATATTTATAGTGTTCTTCAAAAATGGGCACATATAATACATCATGTATTATACATTATTTTTTACGCCTAAAAAACTATTTCTTACATTAAACAAATTTACGATTTTTTACGTAAAAAATTTATGTCAAAAAGAATATTTATATTTGAATCACATTTATTTCTGCTCAAATTATTAAAAAAATATCGTAAAATCAGGTAGATATATTGTACAAGAAGAAAACAAGACAAGCAAAAACAAACAAACAAAAAATTATTATAAAATACCTTTTATTGCCATAAATATTAATTATTAAAATCAACACCGTTGAAAAAAGCCGGACAAACTGAATATTTATACTTAAATAAATATATGAAATACACATATAATAAATTTTTAATAATGAATGATAAAGTTACTTGTCCGGATAGAAAACTAATTTCTACATAAATGGAAAGAGTTTATGGCAAATCCTTAGGGATATATAGCGTGTATGTATGAATTATGAATGTATATAATAATAAGTAAAACTACTATAAAAATTAAATTTTTTTTTTATTATAAAATTTTAGTATTTTGATCTATACTCGTATATATATATATATATATATATATATATATATATATATATATATAAATTCTAGATCGGTATTAGTAATTATAAATTATAATCAAATAGTGTGGCGCCAAAAAGAACTGGTATTAATTTTTTTATTATTTAATAACTATAAACACTAATAAAATAAATTATCAGTTGAAAACTAATTTATATGATAAAATATAAAATAATATATAAAGCTTGAAATTAAAGTGTATTATAGATTTTAAAAGATAATATATTATTTTATATTTTAATATAAATTTAAATTAAGTAAGAATATATATTAAGATATTATCTACATATATGACTTACTTTGTGCTAACTTAATAAAATTATTATACGAGTATTACTTGTATTATTTATATTATACTTCATTTAAAATATCGTACACTATATTTTAGTGTTATACAGAAAATACTATATATATATATATATATATATATATATATATATATATATATATATATATAAATATGTACAGAATAATAATTTTAATAATTGTAACTATTTGGAACAAATTTTATTTTTGAAAAATGCATAAATTTATATGAGAAATAATAATTTATTTATAAGACATTAATAATTGTGATACGTCTTCATCAATTTTAATATTGGCTAAGTAGTATTGTTTTAAGTATTAATAAATGTACTAATAAGATATTTAAATATTCGAATTCCTCTATATCAGAAACAGAACAGAATATTCGCAATGCGTGCATGCATACAGGGTGTGTCTGGTCCATGGCGTAATGAAACATGTATGCGGCAGTGAATGCGTGTACGTTTTCATATAATTCGACACCTGACGAGGAGCAACGTTGCCGTAGCCGTATGATAGTCTCGTCAACGCCTGCTTGATTGCTTCATTAGCCGGGCGGTCGGCTGGCCAGACCGCGTACCCCGGTACGCCGTACACCATCCAACACCCAGTGCCAATTAATGCGACGCTTGAAATGTTATCAAAATTAATGTTGTGCCGCGTTGCTGGCGCTGCCATTTGCTAACGCCACAGCGCTTGGCTCTCCAGTTCGTATACTGTGTTAGTTTCTCTGTCTCTGGTTATTAGTCCGTGTTTTGTATGTATTGATGCCTATATATTTGTGTGAAAGTTACGATAAAATTGATACATTCGAAAATAGTGATGTCTGATGTTATTGAGTTGAAGAGTTCTAGAATAATAATAGAAAAACAGTTAACTAACAATAAAGATAAAATTCTGAACAGAACTGTATAGTATAACAGAATATCTTCTTTCTTTTTCTATCGAATGAAAAGTTCTATTTGTTATAAAAAAACTAAATATTATGAAGTGCTATTATTATATTCATTAATGTGACAAAATTGCAATCTATATTTCTTTCGAAAAAAAGGGCAATACTGTTATAAAAGTGATTTTAAATTTATAACTATAAAGCAGTAATACAACTAATAAATATCATTTTATTTAAAATTATTTTATGCGCTTTCCGTATTATATGAGATATATCATTGAAATTTAAAAATAAAATATAATAAATTTCGTTATTATAATTTTTATAATATTATAATTATGCATTTTATATTAATTTACAGATCTATATATTGAATTAATTTTTTTTTATGAAATTTTGTATAATTGCAAAATGGAGATTAATAAATGCTCAGAATCTAGCATAAATATGTTTTTAAATTTTATCTTGAAATTTGCAGTAAACTTAAAATATAAGTATATAAATTAGCACATAATTTCAAGTATTTATCTTATTATATTTTAAATAAAAGTTTTTTTTTCTGCAAATTTAGTCTAGACAAACATTTATTGTAATTTTTTGTTACTTCAGTATTTCAAAAAATTAAATAACAATATGCAATTATCTTAACAAAAAATATATCAATTTTTTTCGCATATTAATTCCGAAACACTGTTTGGCAATTGTACCAAATTCCATTGGAAATACAACACAGCACACGTTTGTCTGGTGTTGTGTATGTTACATACTTGACTAACATACATCGGGGTAACAACCGGATTACATTACCGACAAAATATAATATTGTTTATGCAGGTATTTCTCTCTTTACGTTCACATATTTGCGTTGCGCGCTGCGCTGCGCTGTTTGGATAACAGAACGTGTCTGGTTACACATGTAACCTATGTACCTTTTATACTAATACTCCATATGATACATTTATGAACAAGTCATGTTTTGTGGTTTGACTGTATGGAGGCATGTCTGCATAATAACTAGATTTTTCTGAATATCCATTGGAAAATATATGTAAAATAAGTAGCATGTGCTTGACAATATTTTCTACAAAAATGTCTATGCGTAATTTTCTACGTGTATCTTAAAATTAATTAATTTCAATCCTTTGCTTACTTACGTCTATTGTTTGAAACAACTGATATGTTTTACACGAAGCTAGGTAGTAGGTAATACTTCAAATGCATTAATTCATTCTGAGTTATCCCAAACAACTCAACAATATTAATAACATTATAATTAATCATAACGCAGGTTCTGGACCCAAGAACAAAAGTTTATCTTTTGACATTATTTTTTACTCAACAATAATTCTAACCAATCAGAAAATAGTAGAAATGGCTGCATTTATAATCTATATTAAATTTAAAACGATATTACAACTTCTTTAAATTAAAAACAAAAACATTTTATTTTGTTTTCAAACTGTTTTAGAAAATAATTTTAATATTCATTAATTTTAAGCTTAAAAATGTTGGGTGTTACAAAAATCGTAAATATATAATAAATATTTACATTTAATAATAGACAAAAACGAAAACATAATATACTAACAGTATTTTAAAAATTTCTGTGTTTATTTAACAGAATATAAATTTTATTCTAAAATTATTAAATTATTATTACTTGTATAACTAATGAAAATGGTACTTTATAGAGTACAAATAACTTTTGTATAAAGAATTACAAAAATAGGTCAGTTTGATGCAGAACTGGCCTATCTCTACTTTTTGAATTTTGAGTTACAGTAGTTTAATTTGTTTTTATAATAATATTAATATTATAATAAATCTAATTGACTCATACTAAACTATTAATTTATTCAACCAAAATTCCTACAGGATCATAAAAAATAATTCGTAAATAATTTTTGTTATGATTTATATGAATAATATTTTCAAATAAACTAAGTGAGTATTACTCAGTACATTAATATTATACAATTTCTTAGCAACTCACATTAGCAGTTTAATTCGCAATTATTTTTATTTATATTTCAATTGTTTTTTATTCTAAAATACAATATAATTATTACAACTCATATAAAAGTTTCTAAGACAAAAATTTTCGATTGTTGGCTTTTGATAAAACATTTTCAAAAAATTAATAAGGAATAAAAATAACTATAAAAGTTATTGTTAAAAGAAACATTTGGTTAATTTCACAAAATTCATATTAGTCGAAGACAAGATAGTCGAAAAGTTGAAACGATTGTCGAGTAATATATTTTTTTTAAACTAACCCAAGTATTTCTATGAACAATAATCTTTATTATTATTTCTTATTAATAAAAGTTTTTGCCAGAATAAAAAAATAAATAAAGACGGTTATAAGAGCTGCAATATATTATAAATGCTGTCTGCAATCACATCATATTATGACCACACTATACCGTATAGTATAGTATCATCTTGCAATATCTCGTCATCGTGCACATATTAAATATACGCAGTATATATACCATATTTAATTAACATGTCTTGCCGCTGTATATATTCCTCATTACCGACCAGTAAAGTATCCAGTTTAAAGCGAGCAAAGGAGCAGTGCAGCGCGTCTCCATGTATAATACGACTTCTTTTTATTTATGGTTGGTTAGTTGTTGTTATTTTTCTTTGCAATTTTCACATAAATTTTCAGTAAAAATAAATCTTGATCTACTGCATCCCAGTAAAGTTACTTTTCAGAGAGTTAAAAAGTAGCAAATTTTACGCTCGGTTTATTCAAGTCTCCATGCGTAACTAAATGGCTGCAGTCGGGCAGGACATGCACTTATTAATGCCATCATGGGATATGTACTTTGTTGTCTTTAAATACAGGAAAAAATTGCCAAGTTTGTTAAAAAACTGAAACATGGACGCGTGTCTAGTTCTTCCTCTCAGAATAAGGTCATTGTAATTTTCTATGTAGAAAAACTATTCTCTGCTTTATAACTTTCTTAATATATAATTATATATTATGTTTATTTAACATTTTTATAAATAGTCTGATTATATATATATATATATATATATATATATATATATATAAAAATGTTGATTAATGTATCTATTTTAAAAACTGTTACAAGTTAGTATATTTTTTACTATTAAAAATAAAAATAAGTGCTCTAATCATTAATAAAAGTTACTATACCTATATTAAAAAAATAAAATAATATTATATTTTCCTAAAAACTAAAATAAAAATAATAATAGTCGAATTAAGTAAGTACAGCAAAAACTGTGTCTGTAAGAATGTAAAAATTTAAAAACACAAAAAATTTAAATACTAAAATAATTTATTTATTATTTTAATTATTTATTTATTTAATTAGTCTATTGTAAAATGTAAAACGTTCAGGAACCATTAAAATTATATGAGGCATCACCAAACATTTCTGAAGCTACTGAAATCCATGACAACTTTGATCAAATGACATTAAAAATTAATAAATTTTTAATGTCATTTGATAAATTTCTTTACAGAAATATAAATGTATTTTTTGTAGTTAACATAAAATATTCATTTATAAAATTATTTTAATTATTTAAGTTCATGTTAAAATAAGTTAATAACATACAAGTTTTTACAAAAAATTATAATTTATTGCAAACTTCAAAGCGTTAATAATCTAATAAACAATACATTCAAATGAAGTATATGAAAATTTTACTGATTATGTAAATCAGCTAGAACTGACTGCAATAAATAGACTGGAACCTATTAATATTCCAGGTAAAAACTTCATTAAGTTTAATTGTGTCATGTCAAGAATATGACAAGTAATATATTACAGATATTTTATATGAATTTACTTGAAAGTGATGAAATAATATTAATACGACAGTTTAATTAATAAAACAAACACTAGTAGTGAACTGCCATTAATTAGTTTCACCGTAGAAATTCAAGTGACCATTGAAAAGATATATTTATTGAACAACTGAATAATGTATTGATAAAAGATAAATTTATCGAATAAACAACGACAAATTTATTTATAGTTTCTAATCAACAAACAATTTTAATGCAATAAAATCTCAAGTTGGTATGCCGTGTTCCAATTATCATTATCGGTAGTAAACATAGACGTAAATATGCGTGTTTAACTTGAATTAAACGCGGCGTAATGTAAGAACAAGTTCTTTTATTTGTTTTAATGCCAAAATAGATTTATGAACTTGGTGATTTTTGTACAAATAGGTTGTACGCGCGTAGTTAAGCACCACAGCGCACTCAAATCAACGATGTAGTTTTACGTGATCATACATATGGATTATTTAATAAAATATTTTCATTAAATTGCACGTTATGATGTATTGCCTTCATAAATAATTTAAAATTTATAAGTTTTACTTGGCGCCCATAATACTACTGCTAGCTATGTAGAATTATGAATTTCAAAAACTCTTGTCTCGCTAAAGTTACTCTAAAAACAACTTTACGTAATAAAACAAAGTATATTTATACTTTTATCTTATAAAATATTATCTAAAAATAGAGAATTCGAAGCAATACATATATATATATATATATATATATATATATATATATATATATATATATATATATATATATATATATATATAGATATTTATGAAGACAAAACTTAGACATTTGCTTGGATATACTGTTTAATAATCTCATTGCATACTTACTTATACAGTTCATTATTTTCAAATTAAAGAAAATTAAGATAGCTTAAGCGAATATCTAATGAACATTTGATTAACAGAATATACGTGAATATTTTTGAAGATATACGTTTGCATGGACGTCCGATGAATAAATAGAGTGGTATGATTGAGAGTATATTGCGTCAGCGAAAGCAGTACGAACAGAAGAGCATGTATGAAAGGTATCATGACTGTAGATGAAGCTAAAGTTGTTTGTTTGGATAGAAATGTTTGGAGAAAACTAGTTTCGGGATAGTGGAAAAAGTTTGTGCCACATTCTTTTGGATACTTAAATGATGGCGTAAAAAAAATTGGTACCTTAGATAACCAATTTTTTGAGAAAATAACACACTTAAAATTTAAAAAAAAAATATATGTATATATAAAACATAGATTGCTTTGGAAAAAATAAATAATTGTTTTCTTCGTTGAAATATTGAAAAAAATGTCAAAAATGTCAAAAATGTCAAAAATCATGTATGAAAATGATGTATATATATATATATATAGATACCAAAAATTTTATATTATACTTGTATTTTAACGGAAATTCTAAATTCTGCAATAAAAACCTATCAAAAACAATAACAAAAAATATATATAAAAACATCTCATATTTTAAAAAAAAAAACTCGAAAATATTTAATTCTAAAAACAAGTACAAAAATAGCAGGATATCAATAAAAATAAAGCAAAAACCATAAAATATTTTTGGAGGAAATAAGAAAAAAATATTTTTGAAACAGACGTGTAAAATAGTAGCATAAATGTGCGCACAGTAGCTAGAAATAAGAATACTACATCAAGAATATAAACCTATCAGCAATTGGCATAGTTTACAGTATACAGAGTGTCTAACCAATGAATTTAGAAGAATGTTTTTAGATACAAAGATAAATTTGTTGATTCACACTTAATATATTTGTTAAAAATGTTCCGACTATATATATAATTTCGTAATAATGCTATGTATTTTAGTTTTGTATTGTATTTTAATTTATTAATTTAATAAAATCTTTTGAAACATTAGATACGAAACTAATAATTGCATATAATTTAAACTATCTATTCTAATATATCAATGAAAAATATTAATTGAATAAAACTTAAGATTTAAGTTCTATTTTATTTTTTAAAAAAATTCGAGGGTTCACTCTATATGAACCTTCTTCAGGAACAAAATACAAACGCCAAATAAACAAATGGTTAAATAAACATGGGTTAAATATCAGATTATAGTAGGCCCAGTATTTCCAAATTACGGTAAAATTTAACTTTTAATATTAGGTAATGAAATATTGTTGTGTTTTGAAGATATAATTTTAGCCAATTATACATATGATTTTATTTTCTTATCTTACGAATAAATAATAATTAGAATAGTACCCATAAGTAAATTACCCTTCTTTCAATTAGAATAATAAAATGGAACTAGCTTTATTCTGTTCTATATTTTCGTATTTTATACAAACTGTGCGTTATAAAATAATATAATAAAAAAAAAAATTTGTTCTATTTTTTCTCTCTTGTGTTCTTCTAGTATTATAGAATACATAGCTTGTAAAAAAAAGTAAAAACATTTAGCAGTGCAGCGTTAGACAAATATGTTTCTATATTTTTTTAATAAATTCCTTTAATTTTTTTTAAATAAAAATATCTTTGCAATAATTAGTAGGTCTATTGAGTTTCTTTATAATACAACTTAAAAAATACTTCTATATTAATTTAATTGTAGTAACTGCTATATTCCACATGTGAAATATTAAACAAAATTTCAACATTTTTTATTTAACGACCCGTTTTTTTTAAATATATTTTAGCAAGCATAAAACAATTTATAAAAAAACAATTTTTTTAAAATAAATTTTGGTAATTTTTTTAACATTACCAATGATAAACGTACAAGGTGACAATTTATTATTTCCAAAAACCTATTTTTTATCCATGTCAATATTATCTATTACAAACAAAAATTATTTCATATTTACAGCTAAAACAAAAGTTTTTTAATTTCCAGATTATATATCTAATAAGTTCTAAATTATCTACACAAAATAGGTTATGTTAGAAGGCATTAACCCGAAATAATAGATAAAATTAACAAAATAAATTAGAAAATATTTTTGCTGACAATTTTCAACAATATAAATTATAATTAACATGTATAGACTTAGATAATGCAACATAATTAAAATTAGAAAATTTTTGGTACCTAACAAATATTTTGACTATTTGACGACCTTGAATTACTGTCTTCAAACATAAATTTCAATTTTTTTGACATATTTTGATTAACAAAAAAAGAATTATATTCTTGCAAAAAAGTCAGCCATAGTACTTTTAAGATAAGTACAAGAACTAAAAATAAATTTGGAGTTCTGCCATGCAATCACGCACTCATACGCAAAACAGAAGAGCATCGCGTGGCGTCGGCGCGTGGTCGCCATCTTGACGTTTGACACGCTTGACACGCTTGACACGCTTGACACCGTGAGTATCCAAGTAAGCGTCGGAATATTTACGACGCTAGCAGTTATTAAATCGTAAGTAGACATTATTATGAGTGTATAGTGCTTATTTTAAGCTTAAGTTATATTGAGACAAACTCTTATAGCTTCAACTAAATTGTCTGTTTTGCATTAAGTAAAACGGGCAATAAGAAAATACTTTGTAACAATTGAATATGTATATACCAATAATAAATGTAATATGTACAATTTGATAACATAAAAACAAAGTAAAATATTATTCGAATATTTTAAAAGTTTTTCAGAAATGTTTTACAAACATAGACATTTTATTTTTTTATAATATACATACATACACAATCTCGCCATGTACCTATATGGATATGACACAATCTCTCAATTTATAAAGAAATTAGTTCTCGCCAATTCAGACAAGCAGTTTTCGCTCTTTCCACATTCAAAATACCTCTCATTTACGCTCTTTTATATTTTTCGACTTGGTAACATTTAACCTACCTACCTACCTATTTATTTTTTAATCAAACGTTCATCAAACATTCACTCAGGATGACCGAACTATCTTAACTAACTTAACATCAACTTTCGCAGAAACATTTTTACTAATTTTACACTCTTCATACACCAATTTATTCGGCACCCAATCACATTTAGTTTCATCGCATACCCCATACAAAAATCTTATTTCCACGGTCATTTTTCTTTTGTCCTTGTGCAGCCAAACCCAATATATTGACAACCATATTTTTGTTCAAATATTTGAAGTACAATAATCTCATAAAATATTATACCAAAATAACATTTTGAGTATCTTAAAACTGTGCATCAATTTCTTTAAGAAAAAAAAATATATGCAAATATTATATTTTAATTAACTACACTGTCAAAAATATTTATGTAATTTTACATAACATTAACAGTAATTTTATTACGATAATTACGTAATATTACATTTTTTCTGTAAAAATATATTTATAGAATAGGAAATTTACATCAATTTTCTATGGTGTAGTTATAAGTAACACTACTTTGAAATAAATCACTAACTTGACTACTAAAAAAATATAATAAGATTATAAATAATGCAATATTAAATATTACAAAAGTAGACTATACATTTTTAAAATGATTTAAAAAATTATTAATTAATTTTTTACCACAATATAAACGTTGTATAATAATTCAATAAATTACAAAATCATGTTTAATATCGCACAGTTATTATTAATATTTAAATTAATGTTATAAAACAAAATTTACCAGGGTTATTATACCGAAACAGCCATTCAAATATTTACCAATTTTTAGTATATTTATCCCTATTAATTATTATCAAAATTTTTTTTTTATGTCAAAAAAACTTTTAGCACATGTTGCAAAATTACAAATATACATCTATATTTATTACTTCCTGTCATTTAGATTTGGCATTTACTAAAAATAACATTAATGCTTTTTATCATATTATAATGGTGTCATTCCAATAATAGTAATATTATTCTTGATAAATTATCTAATTCTGTTACAGGACAGTAAAATAATATCAAAAACGTTAAAATACGCTGATATATTGGGCAAATATTTTAAAAATAAATGTACATATAGGTATAATCAGATGCTTTTCTATTTTTAGGTGTAAGGATAAATATATATTTAATCTTCATTCGGACTGCCGTTTTAGTTTAAGTTGTATGCACAAGTACAAGAATATGACCAATCCAAACACTTGGTGTTAAAACTAAAAGTGTGGCAAGTGTTTGGATTGGTCAAATTATTGTGTTTGTGCCTAAAACTAAAACTGTCAATTTACTAAACATTATATATATTATACATCAATATATTATACATTATATACGCAGATCTTACAAATTAATAAACTTGTAAATTAATTTGAAATATTTATATTATACAAATATTTCAAATAAATATTTATTTTTTAATATACAGTTTGGTAAGTATCTATTTTTCTCAGTGTAAAAATTGTAAATTCGATCATAGAAACATTAATTCTTTAAATTAATTGAAATAATACACAATGTTCTTTTATTATTTTTCTTAACTTGAAGATTTAATCAAAATAACTAATTATAAATAGAATTAATTGAATATAAAATCAAAACAAAATTAGAATCTACATATTCTAAATACAGATACAAATATGTATGTGCGTGTATTAGATTTGATTACGAAATTTAAGTTCAATGGATTCAATATCTAAAACCAGTAGCCGAAAACGAGTATCAAGCCTACTCAAAATAGTTCAGCTATTAGAAGCCGTACATTGGATAAGATTTCGACTAAAATATATGACTCTACCTTGCCACAATATTTCATTGATAAACTCTTTGATACAATCAAAAAAAAAAAGGAAACATAGAGGAAAAAACTACTTGATATAAATATGGTATGCGAATGAATTAAATTAAGTTTTGAGTTGAGAGAATTTTTCTGTTAACTTAAACATGATCTAAGTATCTGACGTGTATTTAGATAAAAGTGAGTTTTTTACTTGTGTTTCGAATGATTAAAATTAAAAAATGGTGTGGGTAACATAAATTTCGTATGACATGTAATAAATTTTTAGTTTTGAATTAAGTATTTTGTTATATTTTTTTTTGTAGTAGTTGTTTTTGACAAAGATACTGGTATTATATATTATATATTTTTATTGTAATTTTGATTATAGTTGCATAGTTATGAATGACCTTTCCTTTGTTGTTAATCTATAAATAAAAATTTGAAATTAGTATATGTATATTTTTTTAATAATGTTAAATAATTTAAATTTTTACGTCATCAATATGTTCTTATTTTTCTACATTGAACTGAAAAAAAAAGTTGTATGTCGTTTAATAAGGTGTCTGTAATATTGTCAAAAATTAAAAAAAAAAAAAAAACACATAAATCCTTTATATAACCTGTAGATGACGAATTTGAACTTATTTTATAAGTGTGTATGGTGAAGCTTTGTAAGCTTTCTAGGCGGTTCAACCGATTTTAAACAAATTTTCAGTATAATTTTATTTTGTGCACAAAATTGTCAAGTTTTTATTTTTTTACATTGTTACCAGGATTTCGAAGAAAAATACTGTTAAATTTTGTAAAATTTTATTTTGGCCATATTGTGTATTAGAATTTAAACAAATTTTTCCAAATAACATTCTTGTAGTAGTCAAAAAAATAACGTAACTTTACTATTGCACAGTGTTACAACTTTCGAAGATAAAAATTAATGAAATTTTTAATATTTTATTTTGACTAGAAAATATTTTTCTAATGACTATAAAAATTATATAATTTTATTTTAATACAGTGTTGCCAACTAAGAAAAGAAACAAATATATGCTAATGTCAAAGTGGTCTATATATATATATATGTTTACCCATATGCTATTACCCTTGTTTGACTTATAATTTTTAATATTTAATGACAAATTTATTGCCTTGATTGTTATGCCAATTTATCATTCAATATTTCAATTTGTTTTTATCTAATGATGGAGTAAAATACAAATATTATTAATTTTATCAATAACAGAATATAAGTAATTGTTATGACATCATTAACTTGATATAGAATCACGTTACCAAAACAACGCAATCATGTCATAAACAAAAATCATGTGTATTATTATCTCGTATCTGTTTGGATAAAATCTGGCTTTAATAAAGACACTATACACTATTTTATAAATTTAAAAATAAACAGGTCTAGCCAACTTCCCTAGAAAATAAACGAATAATAAAAAAAAAGAGTAACGTAACAATGATCACCATCACCGACGCTTCACGTCGCATCAACCCCCGGGTTAGAACAAGCGCATGCAACAAGTTCTCGTTGCTATACTCGTGAGTTTGGTTGAGTGAAGCACTCTGGCAATTGCCTTCTACATTATGACGTGTTGTGTGCCAGCGCTCTACCAACACCGTCACAGTTCTACTAGCAGCGTCCATATCGGGCACCGCCGTCCTACTGTAGAATCGCACAGCACGGCGCGCCGCGACGCAAACTTTACGAGATAGCTCGGCCATTACCTTCACGAGTAATGGACAGTAACCGACGCCACTTTTGCTTATATTCGCACCCTCGTGCAACACGGCACGCCACTCTGATTTTATGCGAAGATAAAATTACGCTCTTTCGCGCTGCGCTCCACTGTGAATGTGTATATGTGTGGTTTGGTGTGCGATGCGCCAAGTGAAACAATGTGTCGTATTTATTTTTATTAAGTGCTGAAGTTTTTTGCTGTCGTTGGAAAAGTTTTAAAAATGTATGTTTTGTTGTTTGAAGACTATTAAATAAAATATTTATTTATTATTAAGTATGCTGTTTTAAATATGTATGTGCTAATTGCAATGATATGAATATAAACCATTAACACTACCTTGTTATTGTTATACGAATTGCTAAAATGGTTCCTAAATTACAACTTATTATTTTATATAACTATATAACAATAAAATATTTAATATAAGCAGCAATGTATACGTTTATGTTAGAATTTAGTAACAGTTTTTTGTAGTATAGCTTCAAATCTATAATGTTTTTATGCAATTTAAAGAACTGTAAATTTTTATTACAAGTTTTAATTTGATTCCGATGTAGATCAGAAATGTACAGACTTTTTAATACTAAGAACCACATGGATTTTCTTATGGGAAGGATCGGTAAAAAAATATCCTAAAATTTATGTAACTTACAGTTGCCAGATATTTTCTACAAAAAATCGGATGACTTGTTAAAATAATACATGCTGAAACAATTCAACAAAGGATTGGAATTTATGCATCCTTAATATAGATTTACAAGCATTACTTTTTGAATAAATTTCGAACAATAAAACAATAAAAGCAGTAATCATAAAAATTATTAGCACTTGTTAATAACTATTATATTTCCAACTTACAACAACTATTAGAAAAAAAAAAGACATTGGACTGTAAATAAATTATTTAATGAATTTAAAATTGGTAAATAATTGGAAAATTTAAATAAACTTTAATTTTTTTTATATGTATTACCTTGTCAGTTAAAGAAAAGTATTATGTAAAGCTACTGCTAGCTAGTGTTACTGATGTCTAGCAACTGTGTTAGTTGCTATACAATTACCGTTTAAGTTTACACTGTTGCTAGGTAGCATCAGTTACGCTAGCAAGCAGGAGTCTTATAGAATACCTGCTACTCAATAACTACCCAATAACTATTTTAATTGCTATATCAAATATAACTATTAATTATAGATAAACAGTATATACTTTAAACATACACAATTCATTTTTGAACACATAATTTGAAATTAAATCACCGTTTTTCTATCTCGTATAAAATAAAAAAATTTAAACATTGCAAATATGATTCTAAGATCAATAATTAAACTTAATTAAAATGTATATTTATCTTCTTATAACATGAGAAAACATATACAGCATCTATAAACTGAAAGTCCAGCCAAGTCAAGAGTCTATAAACTGTCGTTGCTTTATTATTGAGAAATCACGTTAGAAATCCGAGCTGAAAACAGTTTTTTCCAGTTGCCCGTGTTCATGAATTACGTATATCGTCAAGAAGTGATTTAAAATCGTCTCAATACAGACAGACAACAAGTACACGTATACACACATAGGTAGCTACATGTTCAGTACACGTTTTAGTTGATTGCACCGTAGGTATAAATAAAATCGCATGTGTTTTTTCTTTGTGTGCTTTGCTCAGAGCGCGTTTGATGTTTCCATTAAAAACTGAAGCTCTGAAGTACTTGCACGACGACGTATTCACAACGGTGTGGGAAAAAAAATGAACAGCGCCGATCGCGAAGCTGACTGGGATTTTTATATGATCTTTACTCTCTGTCAAAAAACCGAGAAGACTTGTTGTACGAGTTATGATAATCGAAATATCGAGTTTATAAACTTTAGTAAGGTTTGTGTTGTGTGATTCTTTTTCGATATTATGTTGCTTATTGCTTAAAGATTGTAGTTGATTGTGTTTTGTTATTGATGGGTCAGGTTTCCGGTCAACGGTTTGGATCATATTTTAGATAAAATTGTTTGTTGGTTTCAGATTTTTGGAAAACATTTATTAAATGTTTTGCATTTTTCGTAACGGCATTTTGATGTTCATGTTATTTATTATAAAAGTTTAATATTTTAAATTTAATATTAAGTTTCCATTTTAAATTATTTATATCTCTGTCAAACTTTGTAATTTTTATTTTGTATATACGGCATTTAGAATTTAGGGTAATATTGAAGTAAACAAACATTGTTTAACAATAATAAAAATACTAAATAAAAAAAAAATACTTTTAAGAGTAATAAACAACTGGAACCATATAAATATGTAATACGTATTTATTTATAAAGAATATTTTTAAATAAGATAATTTATATTAAAAAAAAACAATAAAATAACATTTAGAATAATATATTCCAGATTGCATCAAAATTTTAAAATATAATGACACTGGCGCAACCGAACAAAATATTTTTTGTTTTTAATTATTTTATATAAAATTATGTATCTAATAAAAAAATCATATAATTAAAGTTAAAGTTTGTTGAAGAATATAAATAAATATAAATATAACTTAGTTATTTAATTTGTTGTTTCTGTAATTATGAAATATATTTAAGTCTGACCAAATTAAAATTAATCAAAAAAAAATAATAATATTTATAATATTAAAATTCATTCAAAACTCAATATATTAAAATAAAACGGTTTTCGGATATAGTTCTGTATCAATTTTTATTAATAATCGACGTTTCAAAGTATCCCTCGTACATCATCATCACGGAAAATAACATTACAGTAAATAAACAGAAATTAATTTAATTAAAAATTTATAAATTTCGTAATTCAGTTGCTTATTTTGTTACCTAGTAACTTATTTCTATGTTCTGTTTATTTATTGTTTTTATTATTAATAAAAATTAATACAACACTATATCCTAAAGCCGTTTTCTTTTAATAATATTTATATTTGATATTTTAAATTAAATATAAACTAGATTTTGAAGATCTTTAATATTTCATATTAAATATAAACTTCCATATTTTATATATTTATAATATTAATTTTTAGATTATATAAATGGAAATTAAAAACTACATGAATTACAAGATCTTGATTTAGATCATGTTGTATATAATTAAAAAAATAAATTAATATAATATCTTACTAAATAAATGATTTTATCTATAATTAATTTGTTCTTTTTTTTACTATCTACATAAATTACAGGTAATAGAACTATAAGATACTTTGATAATTAAATCTAATAAAAATTCTTTGTTCTTACACAATTTTATTATAATATCAATAATACTACTCACATATTTCTACACTATTAAATTAAAAATAAATTAATAATTATTATAGTTGTAATTTAACAAAAATATAGAAACCTGCTCAATAAAGTAACTTTCAAATCAACAATTAATGATTAACTTGTTCTAAATTCTGTCTAAATAATAAATACAATAATAATTTTAGAAGTAAGATATAAATGTAATTTTAACTCGCAAAAATACAAAAAAAAAGATTAAACGCATATTGGTATCTGTATCTTACAATTAGATAAGTAATATTTTAAAACTTTGCAATACACTATCGATCAAAGTAACCTGCTGTCAGTTCTCTAAAACAATGGCTTGTTATTGTATAATTGAGCACAATATATCATCATACGCTTCATGGATAACTTGATGTTTTAACTAGACATTTTGTCAAACGATTTCTGTACATCGCATGATTTGCTGTAACACGTACTACGCTAATATTTTATATACAGAATAAAAATTATTATTTTGCAATTATAATAAACCAATTTTTTTTAAAATTCAAATTTTCGTAAAACGTGTGTTTTGGCATTGTTTTCAAAAAAATTCAGTTGTGTAGAGGAACCTATTACTTCCTTAAAAAAAAAGGCTAAAAACATTATTTTTGATGTAAAATTATCGATTTTAGCCATACTGGAATTTTTTATGTATGTATATATATATATATATATATATATATATATATATATATATATATATATATATATATATATACAGTATTTAATCCTAAAGATTTTATATTATTTAATAATATATTTACTGATATAAAAATAATGCTGTCGTATCATACTTTATAATAAAGATTTTTATTATGAATCAAATAAAAAAAAAACTTTAGAGAAGCAAGGCTAGTGCAAACTATGTTATATTATCTAATAAGAGTAAACATTAATTTAAAATTTCAAATATACTTTAGCTTTAGAAAAAGCACATAATTTATTATTTGCATAATAAGCGTAAATCAGTATTTATGAGAAAAATTTTAAATTTTATAGTACGTGGCTGTTAATTTCAATAGAAAATTATTGTTCAACACTAATTTATTCACTAGAAGCATGAATTTATATTATCATATAATTAATAATTTATTGCTATTATATGCACGTACATAATTATTATTAATTTTAATAACTAGTGCAAAAAAATATATGAAATAAAATCACATTATAATTTATTTATAAAAACAGTCAAAACAATATCTGAAAATATTATTTTTTATTTATAAAACATATTTGATCAGAATAAAACCATTTTTTAATGAAATATTTGTTTTGATTTAAAGTAAGTAATATATTCAAGCATACTTTCTTTATTAAGAAACTAATTACATTGCACTCAACTACAGAGAAAAAAACAAAAATTCTGTTTGGAGTTTGATATAGATTAAATCTTCATCTACAGAAATAAAAAAAAAAATTGTAAAAATTATCTTTATGTTGACCAGCAAAATAAATATATTATAATGTTATACGCTTTTACAAAACAATGTCTATGTATTTTTTTCTAAAAAAAAATCAATAAATATATCACGCTATGTACCCATATAGTGTGGCACAAACTCTTTTCATTATACAGAAATTAGTTTCCTCCAAACATTCCCATCCAGATATCCAACATTAAGTATTGTTCTTGTTTTTTGTTTTTTTTTAGTAATATAATTTAAAAAAAAATTGAACATTGAATTTTTCAATGAAAATAATACTCCTATATAACTTAAACCTTAAGATCCTAATTTTATGTAATGAGTTCTAAAAGTTCTTTACTTTAATAAAAATTTTATTTATTTATTTTAAAATAAATTATTAAATCATTATATTTTAATAAACTGCTCTAAAAACTTTTTTTATTATACTAAAGTTTATCACTATAAAAATTGTGTTACTACGAAATAAATTCTTCTTTAATCTTTTGAAATGTATATCAAACCATAATTTTTTCCCTTAAAACAAACCATAAAACGTAGCAAAAACTCACCAACGAGACCTGAACCAACTAACCGTAAAACCTTAGGGAGTTGAAAAAAAAACCCAATCGTATTTACCTGTAACCAATAAAATAAAAATTAATCATATAAAAATCCCTAACATGGACAGTTGGCAATATCGAAAGGGAGATAATGGCTTAATATCGATGTACGCGGCACAAGTATACAATCGCTAGAGAGTCATTATCCTCACAGGACAATGGTGTAAAGCGTTTCTCTCTCTTAGCTTTGAGTAGCGCGACAATTATCGTTTTTGTTCCGAGTTAAAGATGGGAAAAAATTCACAGATATGTGACAATATAAACTAAATAATCGTCGATAAATTCTTCTGGGATTGCGCAGTTTATATATCTTTCTTCTCTATTCGTGTGCTTGTTGAAAATTTTTATAAATCAATTATTGTGATCTGATATCAGACGTTTACGTGACAAATTTAGTTTAATTGTAGTATTTAAAAATTATATATATATATATATATATATATATTATATATATATTATATATATATTATATATATATATATATATATATATATATATATATATATATATAATATGTTACATTTAATAAAAATATACATATTTTTATCATTTATCATCCATTTAATGAGTATTCTATATAGATTTGCAAAATTATTAGTTAATGTTTTAAGTAAGTTATTATTGATATTTATAGTTTTACAATAAAAACTTGAATAAAATTATATCAGAAATATTTTCTTATGAGAAAATTTTTCACTGTTGGTAATAGGAAGGCATAGATCACAAAAACTTGTTTTAAATGGTTAAATAAATACCTATGTTAATATATGAATATTTTTATTTTTATTAAATTCAAATAATATATGGAACGGATATAACACATATTTTATATTTTAAGAATAATTTTATCTTCAAATGATATACGACAAATTTGAAAAAAAGTTACTTGCATAAAATAGCATAAAAATATTATTATAAAAAGTAATCGTAAATGGTATAGTCAGGATTCTCTGTTTTTATGAAGAAAATTTAGATAATTCTATAATGATTGTTTAGATAGATATGTTTTGAGAAAACTATTTTTGACATAGTGGAATGAGTTTATGCCACACTTTTTTGGATACATGGAGTAATTGTGTATGTATGTATAATTCTTTGATGGTAATATAATATTGTAAAATTACACCAACAATTTATTAACATCTCAGTCGTTTCATTGTCCAATTCGTGAAATGTGCGCACGTGAAAAATGTGGAGAAATCTACTGTAGGTTACGTTAAATTAAAAGAGTAGCTCGTTATGGTTTAGAAAAGATTAAGACACGTAAAGTATATGATATTTTAAATTATTGAAACAAATAGGACAAATAAAAAAAATTGTTCACAAACGAAGCAAAAAACCATTCCACAAACGGGGCAATTACACGACGAAAGCGTAACATATATAAGAAACAAATCCTAAAATATAATGTAATAAACATTCTTTGATGTAATATTGTGAAAATGTGATACATGCCGTTGCATATATTGTTCCTTCTTATACGTGACGAATAAAGTTACGTATAGGATTCAAATATAATTAAAAATATTAATTATTATTTAAAATAATTGTAAAGGTCATGGATATTTGATATTTAGCATTTTGTGGATGTTAATATGTTGGCATGTCGGGTGTCAGTTTGTCAGCATTTTTAATCGTTCAAAATTCGATTGCATTCGACTTTTATTTAAGCTGCATTTTTATGAATCCAGTTTAGTCGAAAACTAAATTATTTTAAGTTAGTTCCTGACAATAAATTTTGTTAATTAATTTTATTTCATTATTTAAATAAAATTATTTTCTTATATAGTTTTCGTTCTTTTTCTTTAAGCAATCAAGCACGTTTGTTGCAATTTATTTTTCCGCTCGTTTTTCTTTTCCGAAATCGTTTTTAATAAAACTTATAAATTATTACATAGTAAAATAACCTATTATTTACATATGTAATGTAAATATTGTTATATTAAACACGTATTATGTTCATTTGTATGGTAATTCGTGTTAGATAGGTATATCTACATCATATTGTAAAAGTTACATAATTAAAAAGAAAATAATCTTTTTCTTTTAAAAAGTTTTCTCTATTTGCCATATTAATTTTTTATTATAATCGATATATAATAGATTTAAAATACATTTAGAATCTTAGTCAATCTAATATTATAAAACCAAATTTAACAAACTAAAAACTTCATCCAAACATTATTCACAAACCAACAAATCATCTGAATTTAGATCCAAAATACTGATATTTTTAAAAGAACCAATGATCAAAAACCAAATTGGCCGTTCCCAGAACCACCCGCACACCTATCTCCCACAATCCCCTACTTTATTTCTTACGCATCAACTAAAATAATAATAATAAAAAAAAAAACACCGAACCTAAACTCCAACGAACCTAAAAATCTCGCCAAACCCAATTTCATTGTCAGCCCGAGCTCGGCCCGACCGACATTCCCCCAGTCGAATTTCGTAAGAAACTGTCACTCGGTGAGAGCAGGGCAGACTCACGCGGAGTCTTTGGTATAACCGGATACGAGGCTACGAACCCGTGTCAACGCCGAAGACCGTATGGAGACCATGGTTGTGTCGTCATTGGTCCCCTCTTTGTGTCTCTTGGCGCGCTTAGTGACGGTGACATGCAGTCAAGAAATGCAGATGGTTTCGTTGCGGTGCTTATCTGATCGTTGATTTGCATTTAGTTATATAATTAAATTGTGAATATTTTGTTTGATTCTTCTTGTTTGAATACGGGAGGTTATTTGCTTGAATTTTGTAAATAATTAGATAGCATATAAGAGAACTAGGTAACTAGTAACTATAGGTAACAAAACGGGTAACTATTTTGATTACAAAAAAGTTATTAAGATTAATACTTTTAATTTTTACATTAAAAAATTTAATGGTCATTGTCTTACTCTAAAATTTTGTTTAATCATTTCTATTTTTATTACAATTGGAAATAAATATGTTATATACTTAATATTATTACTATTTTTTTGTTTGACATTGTACTGTACTGTACTTATTTACAAGTATAATAGTAGAATAAGTCCATTTTGACTTGCGTAGTCAATAAATTTCTTTTCAATATACTATTTTTCTTTAATAAAGAGTCATAGATTACTTTTTTAATATACTTAAAAGATTATGCTATTTAACAAATAAATCATTAATATCACAACGCTAGTAGAATGATCCATTGGAGAAAAGTGCAAATAAACAAATATGTCACAAAGTTTATTACATTAAAAATTCTTTAAATTTATTAAATGTAATGAATAATTTTAGTATTGTATGATATAAGATAATGAAATATATAATTTTATTAAATTCAATGAATGTTTAAAATCTCAGTTCGTATAAAAATTTACGATTAGTATAAAAATTAAGCTTTATATTTTTATTATAATAAACTTTTGTAACTTGTTAAATAATATAATTGTACAAACATTTTACTTATTTCAAACATGAAAACATATCTTTTAAGTGCAACACCTAAAGTAATAATTACATAATTATGAACCGTATTTTAATCAACTTCAGCATTCTCTAACAAGGTGTTGGTTGGCATTTTCCGCCTGTGTACCACCACGTAAACCATCAGCAAACCCAACCATCAACCATCCAGGCCGTACAGTAGCACTATCCGAGTTACAAGCATGCGACACGCCTTAGTGCCAGCCCGCGAGGCGTCGCACTAATTACTCATATCAGATAAGTATTTATAGTGGCGCAATTATGCTCAAGTTTCTGGCGGAATAACCATGGCCGGGGTAGTAGTAGCAGCAGCAGCTAGCTGGTGTGCATCCATCGTTCATTGTGCTCGCCGGTGCTGCAGCACGCAACTAGCTGCATCGCGCGCGGCGCTACGACCCCGGGAACGGGTTACAAACTATCCCCGGACCCAGGCTGGAAGAGCGGAACGGGCGCTTGGCTGCACACTATAGGTATTTCATTACGGAGCAACGCGTGATTTATAGGTGAAGATGGCGCGACGTGCCCGTGATTTATTTGGCAGCGAAGAAATGTGCAGAAATCTAGATTGTTAATCCCGGGTGCTTTATGAGCTACCCACACTTTTAGATACTTTTCTGATAGTAACAACAATATATTGAAATAAATACGGATTCGTTATATTAATTTACAATTTTAAAAAAAATTAATTTAACCGTTAGCTAAATAATAGTATAATAAACGGCTGTATTAATTTTTATTAATAATCAACGTTTCAACGTACTTCACGTACATCATCATTAGAAAAAATTACATAAATGACATTGCAGTAAATAAATAGAACTTAGAAACAAGTTACTAGGTAACAAAATAAGCAACTAGATTACAAAATTTATAAATTTTTTATTAAAGGTAGCCAAACTTTATTTAGATCTACTTTTATTTGTCAATCTACTGTTAATATTAATGGGTTTTGCAATTATTATTATTATCTAGTTATTTATGCATTTTATTACCTAGTAACTGGTTTATATGTTCTGCTTATTTCCTGTAATGTCATTTGAATAATTTTTTCGCGATGATAACGTATAGTACGTCGAAACATTGATTATTAATAAAAATTAATACAGAACTATATCCTTACGCCGTTTTATTTTAATCAAAAAGAAATCTATTTTATTGCAAATTAAAAATATCCACGGTATAGTCATTATGTTTTTATTTATTTATTTATATTCCTGTTACAAAAATGTTTTGTTAAACTAAAAAGATAAATAAAAACTTGTTAAAGGTCTGTTGATTTTACAAAATGACTATTTACATGTTTACAAATTTCTGTTTTGTAAATTCACTAATTACTAATTTCCTTGCACCGGCTAATTTTTGTTAATTGTTTACAAAATTTGCATTTCCTTTTTTGTAAATAATTTACAGTTAGATGTAGTTGTTAAAAATATAACATATTATAAACAAACACATACATATAGTTAAAGAAATAAATAATAAAAATATTCCACAATACTTTATAATTTCTATTTGTTTAAAAAAATTTGATTCAACATTCTAAATCAACTTTATACCATTGGTAAATATGGTAAAAAAATAAACTGGCAGATAATTTAAGATTGTCTCACCGGGCAAGTCCATTAGAAGTCTTGTCACGCCACCTACAACTTTTGTATTCATCTCCGATTTGATAAATGCATTTGGGCCCGTGTCATCTTACAATGTTGTATTAGTCTTTAGGTGTGATATCTCTGGTGAATAATGTACTAGAGGTACATTTGTAATGCATACTGCAAGCTGTCGATAAGTCGTAAGTTTTCGAGTGAGTTCATAGTTAGATTTCTAACCAATTTCATAGAAAATAGAAACCTTAAGTATTACGTAAGAATTATATAATATAATTTTGACTGCAATTTTCAACTGTACTAGAAGTACGAGTATTGTCAGTGTATATAAGCAATACAATATTAACTATTATTATTATAAATTAATGTTTAAAAATACAAATTTTTCATATTTTAAACAAATTTTAGCAGAGCTATTTTTGTACCAGATAATTATTAAAAAAACACAATAAAAAAAATAAAGTAATACATAAATATGTAAAGTAAACTAAAGTTTTATAAATAAAAATGAAATTGTCGAAAAATACAACGAAATTACTAAGGTAAACGATAATATTCAGCAACTAATATTTTTATATTTATATTTGTTTTTTGTTGCAAATGAAAGCTTTTCTGCCTTTAAAATACAATCAACTAATATATTTAAAAAATTTGAAAATATTATAAAATAAATAAATAATAAAAAAATAGATAATCTAAATAGGACCAATAGGAGTATATAATAGATATTTAAAAATGTGATTTTCTCTTTATAATTAAGTTATAAAAGCTTGCATTAAAAAAAAATGTTAAAATGACAATTTAATATTCCATATTTCATATTTGCAATTACCATATTTTAAGTCAAACATTTTAATCTGCAATAAACATTATAATTTTACAATACCGCATAATAAATAGAAATTTCCATATATCTAAATATTATATTAGACACATGTTAAACAAAGCAAAAATATTTTAATATTATTCTAAATCAGTAGTGGTAAACTAGACTGAGAAATTAATTTATGCACAATTTGAAACGAGCTATTACAAAACAACGAAAAAACTCCATATCTAATAAATTAACAATTTGAATATAAATAAGTTTGCAGTTACTAGAATCGGTAGGTTCATACAGTTCGCGCGATATCAACTTAATTAAATATTAAAAACAATCTCGCGTGTATAATTAAAACACCTTTCCTATGTTATATAATAAATACGTGCATTTGATTTTTTTTTACTAGATATAAATAACATAGTAAAAAATCTTTTAGAACTCATTACAGTAAAATAAAACGGCTTTAAGATATAAAGTTCTGTATTAATTTTTATTAATAATCAACGTTTCGACGTACATCATCGTCAAGGAAAAATACACAAATGACATTTGGTACATAATTTCAATTTATTTGAGAACAACCATTTTTTGCAAAAAACAAAATTCTAGTAAATTTATATATTGGACTTACTAGCTTTGACTTTTTAAAACTGTAATGACAAAAGTTATAAAATTTATACACTGTTTATTACATATTGATTTCACAAAATTGAATAATATATAAAAATTATTTAACCCTACAAATCCTCAACATGCGAGTGGTAAACACATGAAAATCCAACATCGATGCACATATATGTAATAATAATTTAGTGAGAATTCTGGTTGTCTCAGCCGACGGACAAGCGAATATAATATTTCACCTTCATACAACTGACGTCGCATTCTGGGTACCACTATAACTACACAATACATTCATGCTAACGCGTTCAGCACGTGTGTGTGTGTATGTATATGCGTGTGATTTCAGAAGGTGTAATAAATTAACGCCGATAAACACACGCCACCCCGTCGTGTTTGGCGGGGCGGCGTCTCGACCCCGAAGTTGACCGGTTGTGCACACTGAACGCCGAGCTGCACGCATTCAGAACTTCGAACTCTGCGGCTAAAACGGGATTTCTTCCGTTTATTTCTGGTCATGTACATGGGCTGGTTCAAGTGGAATATGCTGTGAAATATGTGGTCGAACTTTAAATATATAAATCGTCGAGCAGTCGTTTGGAAGATTATAAATATTAATTCTACTAATTTAATTAAATGTCAGAATAATTTTGTTTTGAAAAGATAATAATGTAATGCTCAAAAAATAAAGAATATTTGTTTTAAATCTTTCGGTGAAACAAAATATATTTTTGGAATTAGTATTTAAAAATTGTAATAATATTAGGTACATAGGTAACTTTTTTAACTTTTGAATTCAATGGGCTTGTTGCACTCAGTAAAATTCACTATTTTAAGGCAAAATATTTAAAGATTACATAAAAAAAATGTTATAACATAATATATTGCACTATTTTTATTTTAAAAATATCGGAAAAATAAGGATTTTTGTACGCAACATGTTTTACTTTCTGTCATAGTGTTTTTTGAACAGTACAATATGTGTGTACTATCTTCTGCTTCAGATTATCAAGTTTATATTTAAATTAAGATAATTATGGTTGTGAAATATTAATAATTAATAATATAATTAAGCGTTGTGAAAACGAGCAAAAAAATTCAAACGAAACACGTGGTTTTGATTTTGACAACAGATCTAGGCAAGACGGTTTTGTTTTTATCAGAAAAGGCGCTGAATGCTTGCTGATACACTTATTTGTCAATGTATAATTTTTCCTGATGATGATGTACGTAAAATACGTCAAAACGTCTATTTTTAATTAAAATTAATACAAAAGTAAATATTCTAAAGTCTTTTCATTTGAATATAATCAATAGAAAATATAATTTTACAAATAATAAAAAAAAAAAAACAATAAAAGATAAATGCTAATATTTCTACAAGTACGATTTACATTTTACCAGAATTTATAAACGTTTTAAAATTGTTTGGAATAATTTGCTAGTTCAAAAATAATTGAAAAAATAAACATATCTCAGTATGTGATGATATAAGTTTATAATTTAAAACAAAATTTTAAAAAAATGTAAACATCACAACGTTATCAAGTACACTAAAATATTTTAGTATAATTTTACATTTCTTAAAATAATTATTAAATGCACTACAAATAGATAAGCAATCATTTTTCTTCAAAAAAATAAATAAAAAATATATTTAAATGCAAATGAGAATTATGCACCGTTTAAATTTTAAAACAATTTCTCTTGACTGACAGTTCCATAAAACAAACTGTCATTTATAAATTTATCTTCGTATAAAATCTCTTTGAAATGAAAAACAAAAAATTAAATAAATAAAACCGGAAACAAGTAATCTCCACAAACAACTTATCTCATTTAAAACTAAAAGCGCCATCCACCATATCAAACCGACAGCATAGAATGACAGCATCCATTCGGATAAAGTAGCAGATAGAAAATTATTTGTTCCGTTTCTACTGACAGTTACCAATAATAAATCTTTTCGAATGTTAATAAACGCCATTAATTAATAGAAAAAAAGACTTTAGTAGCACGTTGATCTTTGATTCTAAGTTATTTCACTCTACTGAAACAGACGCGGATTTTTGTGCTAATAAGCATTGTTGCAAATTAGCGCATTCAAATATCAACGTTAATTAAGTATATTAAATTTATATATTACAATATAAATTTTCAAATAAACAGATTGGGAGACCGAATTCATCTGACGACAAATGTGTACAAAAAAAATACTATTTTTATTTTTGTTTTACATCTTAGTAAGAGAACATTTGTTTAAATTGCAAAATTATTTCAGATACTACTAAGATTAAACATCAACAAATTTGAATTATCTAACTATAATTTAAGATAAATTGCATTACCTTAACTTGTTAGGTTGGACTTTTAAAATTGTATGTTTTTAAATTTTATTGAATAATAAACTAACTTATTGTAAAATAAAAATGCTTTTAGGATTAAGTTTTGTATATATTTTAATAAAAAGTCGAGAGAAATTATTCAAATAAATATATGCAGTAAATAAACAGAACATAGAAACATGTTACTAGGTAACAAAATAAGTAATTAGATTATAAAATTTATAAATTAAAATTATAAATTTAAAGCCAAATTGTATTTAATTTACTGGCTTCACAGTGATTGCTGTTATCTTTTTATTTATAAATTTCTATTGCTTTTCTTATCAATCTACTGCTAATATTGTTATAAAGAAAAAGATAACATCAATCAGTGTAAAGACACTGATTTAAATATAATTTAAATAAAATCCTTTAATTAATAATTTATAAATTTTGCAATCTATATTTTGTTATCTAATAACTTGTTTCTATGTTCTGTGTTCTATGATGTATGCAAAATACGTCAAAATCACGATTTTTATTAAAATATATAAAAAATTTAATCCTAAAGCCTTATTATTTTAATATAATGAGTTCTGAAAGATTTTTTACTATGTTCTCACTCATTTTGTTCATACTAGCAATTTAATTGTCGTAGCTAAAGATGTAGCTTGAAATATAAAAAATGTTTGAATAAAGAAATCAAATCTTTTTAAGTATGTTAAAAACAAACCTTGTTTAACGAAAGTCATAAAAAATATATACATATACAATAAATTATAGGCATTGATCAATTATGATATTAAACTATCAAAATTGCCTAATTACCCTTCAAAAATTTATATTTCTCAAATATTTTTATTTTCAGTATCTGCAGTTATCATTTTCCAAAATATTTGTGAAATGAATATTTTCCATTTGTTAGTAACAAAATCTTGATAGTTTTTAAAACATTGTATACATCTGTTGCTCGTCTTTTAAAACGCATTACATTTCTAATTAATAATTAAAAAATTCGCTAATTAGCACGTTGATCTCTGATTGAAAAAGCTTCCACCTTTTCTAATAGTGCATTACCGGTACATTAATTGTATTTAATTAGCAGCGAAGTAAATAATAGCAAATAAATAAAGGTGCACTAATGCACATATTCAATAAATAAATACCGGTAATAATTACGTTTCGCTTCCAATAAATTACGGCAAGTCGACAAGCGTGCGTCCGTATACACCAACCGGTAAACGTAAAACCAATCCGTACCGGTTTGTTGGCTAGCGAGTATTATTAGTATTATTATGATGTTAGTAATGCGAAGTTGTACGCTGCGTATTTCATTGCTTTTACACGGTGAGTTATGATGGCTGATTTATTATAATATTCGTGCCAGTGCGCTCGTCCTGCTGTCGGCCAGCACTTTATTAGATGCGACGCAGGTTTCGCCTGCTACTGCTGGACACACACACCCCGTTTTAGAACGGTATGGCTCCAGCAACGCTGCGTTAAATTATTAATTAATTATTAATGGAAACCCAGACACACAAAATGTTGTACGTATTCATAATAGTTATAGTTCAGGACAGGCATGCAGTAACTGAATATGATAATTTTTCGATTTCTTCATTATTTTTTTTTGTGAATAATATTCTAATTAAAAATATTAATATTTTTTTAAAACGTAATGGTAAATTATTTAAAATATATATATATATATATATATATATATATATATATATATATATATATATAAATATCTGTAAATATATCAACATAATATACAAAAATATATCTCTAATATTTTTAATAAAAAATAATAGTAAGAAATACATAATTTAGTTTGTAATCAACTGTTTATGCATGCTGGAATTTAAGAATTTACTCCACACTCCTAATTTATTTAGTTTATTGCTAAAAATACTGTAGATATGATTACGTAAAGCTAAAATAAGAACAAAACATAGCATTTTTTTCATTGACAAAAACTGAATGCATACCTATTAGAATATAATTGGTTATGTAATAAATATAAGTAATTTTTGATAAAAATATATTTTTAAATTAATAATATGCTGATATATTCTTTTACAAAACTTTTTATTAATATTCTCTTCAAGCTTCTTGCCAATCTAAGAAAATTTGAAAATTACAAATCATATATTTATATCGAAAAAAAAATTTGCGTTGATATTGATTACAGTTAAATTTGTCATTGATATTATTATTATATTTGTATTGCTATTAATTTCTAACTTTCAAGATAGACAAAACAATATTTTGAAATTGTAGTATAAGTTAAATTGCGTTAGTCAGTTAAGAATGTCTAATGAACGTTTGGTTAAAAGAATATATATATGAATGATTTTGAAGGTATACATTTGCATGGATGTCTGTTAGTGGATGGAGTGGTATGGTTGAAAATGTCTTGCGTGAGTGAAAATTGCCAAGTAGTAGGACTAGAAGAGTACCTATTAGAAGTATTATGAATATGAATAAAGCTAGAGTTACTTGTCTGAATAGAAATGTTTGGAGAAAACTAATTTCGGGATAGTGGAAAGAATTTGTGCCGCACTCTTTTGGTTACGTGGCGTAATTGTGTATATGTATATGTTATTCTGTTATTTATGTAAAAATTTAATATCTATTTAATTCTAACCAAAATAAACATACAATAAAAGTAATGTTAAAAATGTTTAAAATAAACTTGCACTAAAAGAATTGTCGTGCCGTATTTATGTTTTACGCGTGCGCACACAATTTAAATATTCCCGCCACGTATAGAGACGGGTGTCATCTTGTACATGCGTGCATAGCATTCTTGATTATTTTTCATCATTTCAATAGATTTGTCGGGAAAAGAAAATTAATTCTTCTAGTTGAATACGTATACGTATATATTTGTACAAAACTAAAGATACAAAATCAATGCTTGAATAAGTTATTACGCCATAGCCATTACAGCACAGCCTTGTTCAACTGTTTGATGTATTTTCGTTGTTTACGGCGTACTTGTATTTCTAATGCAAGACACGTTGTTAGAGAGATAAGTGATTGAAGTACTCGGCGGTAGTTAAGTTAATAAAATTTATCGATAGATCG
Organism: Clivina fossor; assembly: GCA_963966155.1. Classification (NCBI taxonomy): domain Eukaryota; kingdom Metazoa; phylum Arthropoda; class Insecta; order Coleoptera; family Carabidae; genus Clivina; species Clivina fossor. The sequence goes on along the minus strand of OZ014564.1, from coordinate 6,369,856 downwards.
ATCTTTTGCGATTGGAAATTGTAATTTGTCGCATGTTCTACAGGAATTATACGTATACGTTTTAATTTTTGCTAGATTTTATTACGTTATAATTATAGTTATAAATATATATTAAATCATAAATAATATTTGTTAGATATTGACTTTAGTAACTTACTCAATCATTTCCGGAAACTAATACAAAATAGAATAATGTATACTGAAATAAAACGGCTTTAGGTTGTAGTTCTGTATTAATATTTATTAATAATCGATGTTTCGACGAACTCGACGTACGTTTTCATCAGGAAAAAAATACATAATATGACAATTAATATAAATGTCATTTGAAATTTTTTTCCTGATGAATACGCACATTGAGTTTGTTGAAACATCTATTATTAATGCAGAAATATATTCTATAGCCATTTTATTAAAATATATATGTAATATTTAATATTGTTTTAATATTTATTTTAACTTTAACACTTATTATAAAACAAATGTAGAACATTCAAGATTTGTTATATTATAGAATTTATAATTGCAATATTTATGTAAATTTTATTAAAAAATTTATTATAAAAATTATTTATACATCTTATATAAGTGCGCAATAATTATAAAAATTTCCTCCTAAACATTTACTTTGTTCACAGTTATAAGTTGGCAAAAATAAATTGTATTATCCAAAGAATCTTGTAAACGTACAATATAATTATGTTTACATTCGGTATGGTAATAAATATAGGTATATACGACCGACCTTTTAAGGACAAATTGTAATGTTAGGTACTCACATGATCGTTTACTTGTGTGTCTATGTATACGTACATATGTAGTGTGACATACAACATAAGAATTCGATTTACGTGTGAACCTGAATAATGTTACTCATTATACGTTATAGTATGAAATAATTATATAGTATTTGTTTCTAATTTTTATATTTATTAAATTATTATTTTACAGATTGATATTAAATTCCTTACAAAAAAAAGTACATACACAATCATGCAATATAGCCATAAACTCTTTTCATTCAAACAAAATTAAATTTCGACTAATCATCCCTATCAAAACAAATCTACATTTATAATTCCATGCGTATATTCTCTTTTATATTAATTATTTGGAAATACTCGCTCACGCAAAACACTCTCAATCATAGCTACTCATCCACGCAGACGTAAACATTTAATATCATTCATAAGTAGGAATAGAAGAGCATGTATGAGAAGTATCATGAATGTAAATAAAGTTGGAGTTGCTTGGCTGGATAGCAATGTTTGGAGAAAACTAATTTCGGGATAGTAAAAAAAGTTTGTGTCACACCCTTTTGGAGACATGGCATAATTGTGTATGTGTGTACATATAATCTTTAACCAAACTTTCATTAGACATTTGCTGAAAATGACCGAACCATCTTAATTGATTAACACCAATTTCCGCAATAATATTTTTACTAATTTTACACCCTTTATATACTAATGCATTTCATATCTAATTGTTTCTAATAACACCATATACTTAAATAATGCGTTCTTAAATTTATAATAAACTATGTTAGAACGCAATGAATGTGGTGAAACTTGACGTAATTTTATAATTTATTGCTAATATGTAACATTAGGAGTTAATAGTTGTAATTAGAAATTTTGCAAGATATAGATAAATAACAAATTAATTTCATTAATTTTTTAAATACCGTATTGCTAAGTACAAATTATTGTAACCATATATGTACCACATTTACTAATTAAGATATTTCATACAAAGTTTTACACTTCTGACATTTATTTATCTTATAATTATTTTATTTTAAAATATTAGTTTTAATTTATTTAATTATTTATAAGAAAAATTGCTTTATGTTTCTTAATCACTCTGCAATATTTTCTGTAATTGCAGTAAGCTGAACATGACACTGTGTGTCCGAAATAATTTTTGCTTGTATACGATGTAGTGAGTCGTTAGTTTACAGTCAAACAAAAGACTCAAGTTTATTATAATGCTAACTTTACACTATGCATTTTTCTATACAAAAATCTATACAATTTTCGATACAAAATATAGAAAATTGACACGTTTTACATGGTATATTTACTGCTTCAACTAAATAAGAAATTTTAAAAAAAATTGTACACATTATTATGAATTGTTGATATTACATAATCTAAATTAAGGTTTGACGATTTTAATGGACGAACTATAACACATGTTCTAATTCATACATTTTTAAAATAAAACTACTTTTTGTTTAAGTTCTGTATTAAATTTTTTATTTATAATCATAAATGTTTCTATATAGACTTAGCATACGTATGTATGAAATATTCTATACAGATTTCTATGTAGAATTAAATATCAGATCGTGTAATGTAGAAAATTTTATTTGTACAGAAAACTATACATTTTATATATAGAAAAAATTGCATTATGTAAAGCTAGCATAAGATAGAAATACCAAATTTTTAGGTAATAATTGACAGTCATTATTTACTTAGTCGAACAAACTGCTACTGGACTACATTGTACAATATACTGGACTAAAACTGTACAATAATATTGAAATATATTTATATTTATATTTTATAACAAAAAAAATAATTGCAATTACAAAACTATCGAATTTTAAGAACATACGTTAAAATAAATTATTCATTTTAAAAATAATTACAATATTGTATAATAATTTTTCACTAATAAAATATAGATAATTTTATATTTAACATTATTACACATGTAAATTTAGCAAGCATTCTGTTTCAAAGCTAACAAAATCCAAACAAAAAAAATATATAAGTATCGAGAAATCCCAGTATAAAAGTTATGTAGTCTACTACCACCATGCACCTGGGTATATATCCTAACAAGTGCGTAAAGCTGGTAGAGTAATACCACGGCCATACCGCTTAGGTCTGGCGGCTTCCGTGCCGTCACTCGCCGGCATTAAATCAACCAACGACCGGACAAACATATGGGTCCTAACACAACTGCCCGACTAAAAATGTATACACAGAAATGGCGCTTACGCTTAGAAATAGTTTACAATAGTAAATTTTTTAGAAGTAAATTATAGTTTGCTCGTTTTTTTAAAGACTTTGATTAAATAAATATTGCGCTGTTTGTTTGTTTAAAGATGTAGAATGTGATTTTTTTTTTTTTTGAGTAAATTTATTCACAATATGAAGAGAATCTATTGTGATCGCCATATGATTTTCTTGTAAGTTACTGACAGATTTCAAACAAATAATTAATTTTATAATGTTTTGACGCATACTAAATAATTTGGGAATAAAATACAAATTTCAACACTTTTATCTAGAAATAATAAACATAGAACATTAATTTTGTATACATATATATCTCAAACTAGTGTTCACAATTTTTAATATATTTTAATACAAATCCCAGTAGAGAATTTTCCAAATCTTTATTGGCGCAAATCCACTCTAAAAATGCAATATTTTGTGAACCACTAACAACTAATTGATTGGTGAAAAATTATCAAAGATAATAGTATAAATAATTTCAAACATTTGGCAATACATTTTTTTATTTAGTATTTTATTTATTATATTTTTCTCTACCTGCCCTATAAAATAACAAAAATGTTCCGTTAAAATTTCAAGATTTGTAAAGCATTCCGTCGTAAAAAATGTTTGGTGAACGTTGGTCGTACAGACTATGGACTTAAAATATTTAAAATAATATTTAATGAAATTCAAAAATATATGCCAATTTCCAGAAAATATAATTTCATATTCTACTCAAAATCCGAAATAAAAAGTATGAAAAATGTGCACAGTTTTACATATTATTTTGTTTTTAATTGTAGTATATTTTTAATTGCATAATTCAAAGGCCTCTAAAAAATTGAGGGTTATTCTTCTCTCCCGTAATATGTTACTGTATATTAATATAGTTTGAATAAATTAATAATATTTCAAAATTATGATTTACCTTTAATTGCAGAATTATTATAACTTCAGTTTTAATTCTTTTGACGTCTAAATTATAGCCCAGTTAATTTCCCAATTCAGTATTGCAGGCCCTTTTATCACATAAAATTTCATATTATTAATTGTCCTAATTAGAATAGAATAACAGTTAGCAGTTTCACTTCTAATTAACAAACTACACTTATTAAACATAGTCATACGATACTAATACACTAAATTTTACATAATATTTTTATTAAATACCAACAAAATTGTCACTAACTGCTACAGAAAACACTCATTTTTCACAACAAAATTTTGTTAGAAACATAAACTGACTTGTATAAATTCGCTGCTCCTCTCTGATTGGCTAATATTTCAATTGTTTCAAATACTTGTATGCTCATAATATAAACGAGTTAAAAAGTGTCTACAGGTATAAATTCTTTATAAATATAAATTAATCATATGAGATTGGCTAGTAATATATCCTGTGAATAAATAAAATTTCGAGAATAAATACTGGGCCTTAATCATTTAAAATTTCAAAGCTTTAAAATTTCGGTAAATAATTCGTAAATAACACAATACTTTCTTTTTTATTTGTTTGTTTAATAATCATCATTTCTATAAATATATTTACATGTATATAACATAAAAACATTTTAAATAAAAATGTAAATAGTCATAACAGATAAAACTGAAGTTAAACATATCTACATATAGATAAACAAAAATAAATATTTTCTGATTTTACATGGGTTTATGTTTTTATACATATACTTTTTAAAATATTTATATTACAAATGTTAATTACTAATGCGCGTATATTAAAAAAATTTGCTAACATTTCATATAATATTTATTTTAACCATATCTTTCCGAAATAATAAAATTATAATTTGTGTTTGATTAATAATATATAAAGTATAAGTTTATAAAATAATTAAAAATTAAATTTAGTCATTTTTTTTTTAAATATGTTTTCTTAACAGTTTTGTTTCTACATTTAAACAATCTTGTTTATTATAAAACAAAGTTTATTTTTAGCAAATAGCGTGTATATCATTTCTATTTTCAACGTATAACTATTCATGTTTTATGTATTAAACTGGTTGACTAATTTAAATATTGCTTTCAGCCCTTTATCAATACTTCATGTAAGTACTCACAAATAATAAATTTTAACTATGTACATGCATGTGATTTAAATACGAATAGTGTTATTTATAATTTTCTAAATCCTAAGATTCGCAAACACTGTCCTAGGAACTGAATGTCACAAATTATAAAAAGTTAATATTTTTTTATTAAATTTAGAATAAAGATAGTTACAATTAAACGAAACACTATTATCATAGTAAACAATCTTTCAGAACTCATTATACTAAAATAAAACTGATTTAGGTTATAGATTTGTATGAATTTTTATTTAAAATCCACATTTTGACGAAACTCAACAATCGCCTTTATCAGGATATAAGATACAAATGACATTACAATAAATAACAGAACATAGAAACAAGTTACTAAGTAACAAATAAGTAACTAGATCATAAAATGTATGATTTTTTTAATTAATGGAAACCAAATTTTATTTAATTCAGTGCTTTCTTTATAAAGAAAAAGATAACATCAATTACTGTGAAGGCACTGAGTTAAATAAAATTTGGCTTCCATTAATTAAAAATTAATAAATTTTATGATCTAGCTACTTATTTGTTACCTAGTAATTTGTTTCTATGTTCTGTCATTTACAATAATATCATTTGTTTCTTTTATCCTGATGAAAACAGACGTTGAGTTTTACAGAACTTTAATCTAAGGCAGTTTTATTTTAAACCATTATTAGATAAATTTAGTCACAAAGTTGCACATGTTTTCTACTAATTGTTATGACATTGAATACTATATAATATTATAAGAATTAATGTGTTGTATATTATATACTACTTTCTGTATATTATATTGTATTGGTTGGATGGAAAAACAGCTACTGGCTGAATTCTGCCATTGACATTTGTCAATAAAGAATTATTAATAATAATAATAATCTCTACGTGATATAATAATCTTGTTCCTATTGAAGCAGTAGTTCTTGAATTTATGGTAAAAATTCAAAGAAATTAACACAATGCGCTTTATTATTGGATTAAATATAATTTGAAATAAAGATAGTTTATAAAAAAAAAATATGTAATGCATTTTACCATTCATGATTGTATATTGAAAATAAATTCACAGTAATATAATATTGCATAATATTTAAAACGTCATAATATGCGGACATCCTTGACAAAACTCCTTATATCAACAAAAGTAATTTTTATAAAAAATAAAAATACATAAATAAAAATTATTTTTTGTTATTCTTTGATAAGTTATCAAGCAGAAACAAACAAAAATTGATTATTACAATTTATCAACTAAAATATTACTTATTGAAATTATATAATACACCTGAAATTTAATATATAATGTTAAACAAATAAAATTTATTTTTGTTAAAATGTGAATCTAAACAACAAACATGTGCGTTTTTTCTTTCTAGTGAATATATATTTAAAAAAATATTAAATGCTATTGAAAAAAATTTTCATTTGTTACTTAATTTAAAATACCTACAGTAAAACTTTGATTCCTCATTTTCAAAAATCTAAAGTTTGAATAAAAATTGCAATTAAAAAAATACTAGTACTTGTACTTTAATTAATTTTTTAAAAGTATTTAGTATTTAAATAGTTTTTGTTTTATATAATTCCCAGCTCCGATTAGAGATTATATACTTGGCTGGTATAAAAAAAATTCTTAATAAAAATAAAAGAAAAATCACATATTTGAAAATATGGAAGATTGGAGAAATATTTTTAAAGTTTGTTTAAAAATAATTCCATACAGCCAATTTCATAATAAACACTTAACTAAAGTCGACTTTAAACAGATAAAAATGTTTTGTTTTATTGACAACAATAAATAATTTTACGATTAGAAGTGTGAAATGTTGACAAAAAAGCATCGTTTTATTGACAACAATAATTATTATACTAGTAGAATTAAAAAAACGATGTTTTTTTGGTCAGTTTAAAGTTGACTTTAGTTAAAGTATTTATTATGAAACCAACCGAAAATTTTGAAAGATGACTATGATTATAAACATTTTTATAAATAAATGTAATACATTTCCATAATAAAATTAAAATGATTTTCCTGCATTTTATGATTTACACTTATGTCACTTTCCCACAGAAGGAGCAATATGTTCTACTTAAAACATTTTCCAACTTACATTTGCAAAATATTATTTAATAAAACGATTTTATATCGTTATCTAACAATATAAATTTACAAAATAATTAATGGTAGTAATTTTTATTTTACCTTAATTTTACTTCCAAACTTTTCCAACATTCTCAAAATTTTCAATAAAATAACCTCATTTCTTAATTATTCACTCAAAACAACAACTGCGTGTCAGGGTTCAATTTCAAACAATAAACGCAACTCGAACGAACGCGTAGGCTACTTATTAACAAACTAATCAACAGTCATAACACTTTTACCACATTATTTTCAAACTAAATCGGTTAAAATCACCTTTTAATAGCAAATATAATCTCACTTTTAATATTATCCACGCTTATCGTCAGCTGACTCACGCATCACTAAAGCAGGGTAACGAAATTCATTTGTTTTCGATAGCAAAACTACGTTTGCATCAAAAGTAAGAGTAAATTATGGATTTTACAGTGCATGAAAACCAACCGAATCAAGTTGCGAGTATAGTACGTGTGTGTCGTAATATAAGTGTATAAACGAGTTTTTACTTGAGAACTGATGATGTGTTTCTGTTAGTGTAAATGTTCGTGTTTGTAAATATGTGTAGGTTAATATAAAAACGATTTGATAAACACAGGAATTAAAAATGATAATTGTTTTATAATAATACGCGCTATAAAGGAAATAATAAAATTTGTTTTAATTTGTTGAATAAATAAATGTATTCAGTTTTTAATATTTATATTTATAGTTATTGTTTATTTTTTCCTAACAAAAAATGTTTTATAACAATATAAAAAAATATTTCATGTACCTATAACTATCTTGGGGGACCCGGGTTCGAATTCTTCTTGGTGATGGATTTATAATATCATTGTGTAATTTAAATAACACTTAAAATTTACAAAATATTGTGCAATATATGTGTATAAGTTACCTATAATATATATCAGTTTGAAATTTAATAAAAATATACCAACATAATTTTTAATATTATATTTTCAAACTGTTTTCTGTGATATCAAGAGTGTGAATGAAGCTAGAATTGCATATTTGGATAAGAATATTTGGGGAAAATTAATTTCGGGATAGTAGTAAGAGTTTGTGCCTTAACTTTTGGGTACATGGCTTGATTATTTATATATTTATGTATGTATGTATTCTGTAAAGGTTTATCTTTCATTATTAGCGTTTATTTTTTATTACTTTTTATTAGATTAATTTTCAAATATATAAATTTTGTAATTAAGAAAAACTATATTTGTTTACACAAATAAATTTTATGATAGTTACTTATTGGTATAATATCTTTTGCTGTTGTTTTAGTAATACGTAGCAAACAAATTTTTATTCACGAAAGTTTCCAAAATTAAAACACCAAATAAATTTTAAGATAGAGTTTAAGTTATCTGTATCGCCTTCCAAATACCGAAGTCGGCAAAATTTTTTTTTTGTTAGAACAAAACGTATATTCTCGTCTAACTGGTCCAACTAGTTGCAAAATCAGCTATTTTTTCTAAACCAAAACGAAATTTATACCTCTTGCAAACAGTTACAGTTAGAACTTTCAGCTAACACATCAGATAAAACTAAATTTTCTATTTTATTGTATAATTATATTTTACTAAATTTTATAAATTTATACTAATAAAATTATTTATATATTTATTTAAATTATAGTAATAATTAATAATTACGCATGAAATTTATATTATGTATTAGTAACTTGGTTAAAATGTGATAAATTCATAATATTTTATCAAAAATTATCTGATGATATATTAATGTATTTATTATTTATATGTGCTTGCACAGCAAAATATATGTTGGATTCTATTATGATTGGTACACTAATAAATTACTTATAATAATGAAATAGAACTATGATAAATGAGTTACGGGCCCTTCTACAGTTGATTTTTGAAACTAATTTTATTTACAAAATTATTCATTATTATATATTAGCGGTGTTTTCAATACTTTTCAAATGTGTGTTGTTTTTATCTTACTATGTTTAAAATACGTAATATTAAAATAATACTTTTAAATATTTTTATAAATACATTTTTATATAATTCTACTACATATTTTCAAAATTTAGTTTACATAATTAAAATATACATATTTTATTAAAGTTAAAATATAATTTGCTACTAAAAATATTAATGTACACATTTATATTTGATATAACATTTGATAATGGATTTCTACAATATAACACTTTTTTTGTTTAAAATGAACAATAATGACTAATGAGTCAATCTAAAGTACGAATTAAAATAAAGTAAATAACTAATTTAGTATTCAATCTCTCAGTTTGTTTGATAAAAGGAATTACATGAATTTGAATACAGTTTTAACTAACTGATTATGAAAATCAATTTTACATAAAGCATGTATTTAACAATATATATATATATATATATATATATATATATATATATATATATATAAGTATAATTTAAAAAGTATTAATTATTATATGGCAATAATGGTTAGTTTCAACAAAAAAAAGATACTAAAAAGTTTGATAAATATTTAAATATTCACTTAATCGCAGTGAATTAATATATAATTGGTAAATTTAATACATTTTTCAAAAATGTGTTGGCTTCGCTGGGATTCGAACCCGAATTACGAAAAATATAATTGGAAAAATGTGTTTACTTCGACGATGTCTCGTGGTCTACTAGTTTTCCGAAAGAATTTACTAATTATAAATATATTAGTACACTGCGATTAAGTAGATATTTCAAAGTACACAAAAAATATAATTGTTAAACTATATCTTCAAATTTATAAATAAATTTTATTATTGTTCAAATCTTCGTTATTTTTACGTATCTTCGTTAATTTTATAATATTTTAAAATACCGTAATAGATTCTATGTGCAAACCAAAACATGCTCTACAAAAAACATTAAATTTTAGGTAAATATTTTCTAGGTCACTAAACAGATTTTTTAAGTTCCATGAAGGACATGTACCGATATTTGAATAACAAGCATAACTAAACTTAGTAGGCGGTCGCAAAATATTATACATGTAGGTATCTAACTTTATAACCTAACGGTTCTGGCGGCAAAATGTAAAAAAGTCGCTAAAATACATAAAAAGTAGGCCTTGAACAGTACAACAAAACAGCGTCGCTCTAGTCTAGGATATTCCAGTAACAGAAATAAAATAAAATCATAGTAAAACCTATGTTAGAACCAAGGTTACTTGTCAAACTTGTAAATCATATATTTCTAAAGACAAAATGGTCAGTGGTTACTGTGTGATTTAGAAATATATAAATGGAAAAAAAGAACATGATAGTTTTCGTGATGTTTGCTGGTAGTATCTATGAATAAAAGTGTGGGAAGATCAAGGTATCATTGGATTTAAATGTGTATATTGCATATGAAATGAAATATAAATTATTTCCCTTGTCATAAAATCAATTTCTCTTTCTATTGCTTACAAAAAAGTCGGATAAATAAATTTCATATAATATTTTTGACATATTTATTGTTCAAATTATTTGCATAAATGACTTTATTATTTATCAGTTATTTATGAATTTTTTGAATGTATATAAACAGGAATTTATATTTGAAATTTTTATACAAAGTTTTATCAAAAAGTAATAACTCTAAATTCTCGTTTTATAATTTATTTGTTAATAAATTAATTATAACTTAATTAGAGACTTCAAATTTTATTAATTTTTTTACAACGTATTATACCACAAACAAACAAATTAAAAATATTGTGAGAATTTTTATTTTATTTTTAAATCCAATCGTGTGACACTTATTTATCATACACTTATACAAAAAATAAAACAAAAAACTTTTAATTATATGCAATTAAATTTTCAAGATTACATGTAATACAGAACCAGTTTAAAAGTCCTCGGTGTTGGAAAATATAATTACTATATATTGAACATCATCACACAGCTAATATTTTGTTACACTCTACAATAAAAAGAAAAGGAATCATATTATTCATTCATTTTATTGCTCAGGTTTACAAAATCAACCTAATTATTCTACAAGCCAATGCATAATAACATGTTGAATGTTTGGTCTAATTATCGCCGTAAAATCAACGCGTATAAACTGAAAGAAAAACAAAAAACAAAAGAATCCAGACAAGGCAAACTAAGCGAAAACTGAAAAAGAATAAAATAAACAATATCGCCGCCGCTTCGGGCCAAATTATTAACAAAATTTAACAGAGACACAAATCAAAAATGGCGACTGAATCGGTGTATATTCCAGAGGAGAAAGTCATAAATCCTCCAGACCGTACTTAACGTGTCCAGATTAAAATCAGGACTTGACAAAAATAAAATACGATTATAATTATAAACGCATACTTCATGCGATTCGATAGAAGCGGGCGGCAGAGCTGGCAGCGACGCGGCGAATTTGATTTGGCCGTTTAGAAGCGGCAAAATGAGCGCGGTTGAATTCGTTCGGTACGGGGTTTGGGTACGAAAAACGAAAAGAAATTAACATAAAAAACTAGTTTGAGCTTTACTGGCTGATGGTAACAAACATCTTAAAATATTACTTAAATTAAAGAGGATATTTTTTTATATAATAGGTTTATTTAATAGTTAATAAAATTATTTCAATTTACTGTTCAGTGTTAAAAATGTAAAAGTAAATGTTGTGGGTTTAATAGTTTATTGCATAAAAATTTATTAATATTTTACTTTCTTAATTTGGCTATGAAAATTTTATTAAGTTTAAAAAATCGTTAAAAAATTTATATGGGACTTTGAAAAATAATTGTTACCTTACTTTTTATAAAACCCGTCAAATATCCCACGAAATCTCAGTATTTATTAGTCAATGAACCGCTATATTTATATAATGAAATGAAATATGTATTTCGTTTAAGCATCTTGCAAAGTTGTTGTTTTTTTTTAAGTAATCATTTTTAACTAAAATTTAATTTCGGTTACAAAAGATTAGTCAATAATATATTAACTTTCAAATTCTTTGATAAAATCATGTAACAACTATGCCATCATTATTCAACTATTCAACATTTTAATATAAACTTTTAAAAAATATTAATTTTGTTTTCTATGTTTTATTAGATTATAATTCTCGTTAAATTTTAACAATTTTTTTTTAATTATTTGATCAAAATTAAACATTTTTAATAAAAAATAAATCATTGATCTATCAGAGTAAACCTAACCTAATTTAACTAAAAGAAAAATTGAGAACTTTGAGGTTAACTAAAATGTCACACTAATTTTACTGCTGTATATATTTATATTTTAATTAATCAAATGTTTCGGAAACACAAATATATATAAATAACATCTTTTTAATTAAATATCATTCACTATAAATTTAGTTACACAATTGTAAATTATATAAACGGTTATAACTCTCATCAAACATTTAAAAAAGAACTGTGCAAATTTTATTTTTAATCACAACTTGCTAGTTAATGCAATTTTTTATTTCTGTTTACTCCTTGTATTACAATTTACCAGATAAACAAAGCAATAATCAAACATAGTATAATGATACATCTGTCTACAAATAAAAAAAAAACATGATTAGCACGAATATCTAAAGTAAATAAAAGCAAACAATAGTTAACGGAAACTTTTTGTATTTTTTGCTGTAAACTTAATAATCTACAAGTGTCCAATGCCGTACGATGCCGATGCAAAAGTAAATTAAGTTGTTAGTCTAGTTTGAAATATGCGAGGAAATACTTAGAATTCAAACTTAATACAGGAAGGAAAATACTATGATTAAGAGGGCGTAGTCATGTAACAGACATATATGGACTGAGACTTGCACTTTTATTACTTTGCATCTAAAACAAAAAAAAAAAGATAGCTACTCAAAAAAGCTACAACTGTATTTGGTTAACATAGATTGTTTTTCTTTTATTGTTAATGCTTTATATCTAATTAAAATGTCTATAATTTCAGTACAAAAACTAGAAAGCACGTAAGGTATAGGTACGTAGCAAAATACTAAAAATACTATACTTAATTTAAAGCCCCTGTCCAAATTTTGTCTGATTCGGTTTGCATGTCTAGTAACCTTGACAATATACAAACTGTTATTACTTTTAAGATTCTGTTTTAGAATACATAATTTTATGTTACAAAAAATTTTATATGACTCTTTTTGCAAAGAAGTATAAGATCTCTAATTATAAACATAAAAATTTGTTTAAAAATATTAAAAGTTTTTTAGTTAAAAATAATTTTAAAATATATATAGCTACTAGTCAATGAATATATTCTTTATTATTTTTAAAAAGTTACAATCCACTTTAATAATTGTAACCGGTTTAGATTGTAATTTTCAAAATTTTGTTAGAATTAATTATTTTTTTAAATTCAATACAAAGAAAAATAATTTATACATCAATTTATGAATTCAAATTGGTTTAACTATTTTGTTATACAAAACAAATTTGATTTGTTTTTATAAAAATTCTGACTTACAAATATTTAAAGAAGCAATACAAAATTTAGATTTAAGAAAAAAGAAGGTTGTGTTTTACATAGTATAATTTTATATTATATTATTAAAAACCAAATTAAAATTAATTATAATCCAAATTAAAACAGGTTTAAAAATAACTTGAAATTTTTTGATAACGGATTAAAGATAGATTGCTTTATTGGCAGGTTTAGTTCAAAAAAAAGTTTTGGTTTGGTGTGTAATCTAAAACTGTTTGTCAAGTAAAATTAAATCAGAATAATAATTATTAAATTTATTAGAATGATTATAAAATTTGCAAACATGTTGCGCAGATGTTTATAATTTTTTATCAAATATGTTTTTAAAATAAAACTAAAGGTTAGGTAAGGTACAACAATATAAATATTTTTTGTATAACGTCCCAGTGTTTATATCTTCTAATACGACGTATAAATTAACTTAAGAATACATTAAAATACTAAAAAATTGAAGTTCTATAATATATGTGCATAATTAACAAAATTTTAAATGCATTTAATTTCTTTTAAACGTATTCAACTTTTTTCTCTTTAATTTAAATTTCCGAAAAAACGTACTTCTGAAACTCCATTATTCTTTCCGAGTATATTTAAATTTCAGAGGAAAAACATTACTTTGTACTTTTTTAATTAATATGTAAAACATACACACACCTCATACTAAAAATACATTCAACTTCAACTAAAATGTGAATTTAAAATTCCACGCCATATTTTTCTCGTTCATATTTTTCTTATATAAGTATTTCGTTGTTACCATAAACTCCCACGATCAGATTTCGAGATTCGGATCAGTGGCAAATAAATATATTTGAAACACGGCGTTAAGCGGCTACTTAACACATTCATCCATCATAGCATCACGTGGTCGGCGCGGTTGGGCTGGAAGGAAATCTCAGCCGAAGATCTAAATGCAACGTAATAGCACGACTAACCGTCATAAAGTCCCGTTGAAGTGTGTAACACGGGGCGCTTGTCACATAAACTTTACCGGCCGTACGGCGCAACGGCTACCCAGTTACCTCGCTAAGCAGAACCCGGACTCTTACGTTAAAACAGAAAGAGATGAATGAACGCAAAAGTAGTTGAATTTAAAGACGAAAACGGATTATTCAAATAGACATAATATTTATGTTTGAGAAATCTACGTAAAAATATTTTATTTAAAATAAAAAAATTCTATGTAATTGAAAAAAGTATCAAATAAATTCAACTTAACATTTTTATTGAAATCCGATGTACAATAATTTTGTTTTGTAAGATCATTGACCACTTATAAAAATCGAAAACTATTAGTAAGAATATAAGAGCATGTATGAAAGTTGTGGCAATTTTAATAATTCTTATTGGATTTATAAATACATATTACTACTTACAATATAGACAACTTGCGTTTTGATGGTTGCATATATTGACAAAGGTCATTAATCTTTAAAAATTTAAAATTAATTTTAAGAATTCTTTAGTTTTTATGTGTTTATTTATTTCTTATAATTCGAATAGCAAATATAATATAGTAAATTAATTATTTTACTTAAAATTACAAAAATATATTATTTTTTACAGAAAATTTATCGTTTTGCTGAAATTATATGTAATGTTTTTTTACAATGGTTTTTATGTAAAATGACAAATTTTTTTACAGTGTATTATAACAATTATCGATTTATTTTATTCCTGGTTATGTACATTACATTACAACTTCCATTATTTGCAATAAAAATGATTTTATCTTAATAAAATATTAAGTATAACATAAATAAAGTCTTATATGAAACTAAAACTTTTGCAGTAGAAAAATTGCTTCATTTAAAGTTTGTTTGAGAGCTACTGGAGAACAAAGGGTACGGAATGATGAAACCCCTGGTGTGAAGGAAGTTGAGGATAATTACTCCCGCGCCTAGGGTGGTCAATGACAAAGAGGGTGGATACAGGCGACACTTGTAATTGTGTCAATTGGTCGTTCGTAAATTGAGTTTTTTATTTATTTTCTTAGGCCTTGTGACAATAGGATACAAAAGTTTCCGTTCGAAAAGAAGTACTAGTTGACATCTTAATTATTTAGTATTTATTGTATTAAAACACCGAGTTATTTTTATGATTTTCGTAAACTTGTTTCAAATGATTAATTTCAAATTAACAAGATTAAAAAAATTGTAGTAATCAACATGAAAATACAAATTTTAAAATAAAACAGCTTTAGAATTTAGTTCTGTATTAATTTTTATTAATAATTGACGTTTTTGACGTTCTATACGTATATCATCATCAGGAAAAATTATTCAAATGACATCTACAGAAAATAAACAGAACATAGAAACAAGTTACTAAGTAACAAAGTAAGTAATAAGTAATTTTTAAATAACCATCAATATTAACAGTAGACTGATAAGAGAAACAATAGAAATTTATAAAGAAAAAGATAATATCAATCAGTGTGAAGGGGCACTGATTTAAATAAATTTTGGCTTCCTATAATTAAAAATTTATATATTTTATAATCTAGTTATTTATTTTGTTACCTAGTAACTTGTTTCTATGTTCTATTTATTTACTCTAAATGTCATTTGCATCATTTTTCCTGATGAAAACGTACGTTGAGTTTGTGGCAAAAATTAATACAAAACTAAATTCTAAAGCCGTTTTATTTTGATATAATTGTTCTGAAAGATGTTATACTATACAAATTTTATTCATACGTGAATATTTTAAATATTAAAAAAAAAGTCTAAATTTAAATACATAAAAATAAAATGATAATTATCTAAGTAAAAATGATTTAAAATAAATGAAAAATATTTAATTTTTATATTTAAAAATTAAAATATAACAAATTTTATAGTAAGAAAATCATTCGACATTTATTATCGTTTAATAGACAAGTCAATAAATTGCAGTCAATTATGAATAAAACATGTAATTTAATTATTAACAAAGAGAAGTAGTATGTAATCTAAAATTAATCATTATTAA
Organism: Clivina fossor; assembly: GCA_963966155.1. Taxonomy (NCBI): domain Eukaryota; kingdom Metazoa; phylum Arthropoda; class Insecta; order Coleoptera; family Carabidae; genus Clivina; species Clivina fossor. Next base: position 6,353,185 of record OZ014564.1, on the reverse strand, counting down.
TTTTATAGCCTTTTGACCGATAGCATATAAAATATCCGTTTACACGTATTGATATTTATGTTTCGCTATTTATATTTTAAGTCGAACTACTACAAAATATCGAATATAAAACTCAGTCTATAATTTTAAATGATCATTAAATCTGTTAATATATTTATTCATTAATTTCTTAGTGTAATTTGTCAGAAGGATATTGCCATTATTATTAATCATTTTAAATAAATATATCGTTGTTGGAATATCGTCAAAATTTAATGTGACGAAATTATATTTTATAAAATCTATAGGGCATGCAAATTCTTGTTACATGCAAGTTTTTTTGTTAATTTAATTAGATTTAATAAATATTAAATTTAAATATCCGTAACGCGTTTCGTAATTTTTGATGAAAAGCAAAATGAAATGTGCAGAAAATTGAAAATCTGCAGTTAATATTTTATAAACAGTTTGAAATATGTTTTTCTTGGTATTATTTAATGTAGTATGTTAAATTTTACATATATTACTCAAATATAACTCTTAATTTTAGAATATTTATAACTGAAATCCGAAAATGTAAATATTAGGTATATATTTTGTTGTGTGTATATTTCTTTCGATATGTTAAACAAATAATATTCTATACGTTATTAACTAATGCCTAAATTATATATTTTAAAATATTTACAAATAGTTATTCAGGTATCAGTCTTATAGATATATTTATTCTTATATTTAAAAAAGCTTTAGAATTGAGTTCTGTATAAATTTTAATTAAAAATCGATCTTTCAAAGTGCTCTACGTACATCAACAGCAGCAAAAATATATACAAATATATAATTTTGTATAATTTTTTCCTGATGATAATGTATATAGTGTACGTCGATTTTTAATTAAAATTAATACAAATCTTAATCCTACAGCTTTTTTAGTTTATTACAATGAGTTCTGAAATTTTTTTTACTATATTTATTCTTGTAATCCTCAATATTACTAGAGTATCTGAAAACTACCATTTAGTCCAGATATTTAGCATATTAATTATATATTTTATGTTTGCAATGAAACCTATGTAAAATAAAGAAATAAAAGTTTTATTAATTTTTAAATTTGTATGACAAAAATAGAATACAACACAATAATTCGAGATTCATTCTAACTATTGTTTATTAAGTTAGAAAAAAGCCTATTTATGTTTATAAAACTAATATTATAATTAGTTATATATATATATATATATATATATATATGGAAAAAATTTGATGGGAGAAGCAGCCAAGGTTGTTTATTTAAATTGGCTGCTTCTCCCATCAAATTTTTTCCATATAATATTTCCAGCCACGAAACAAAATTGATATACTTTATATATATATATATATATATATATATATATATATATATATATATATATATATATATAACACTAAAGTATATAAATAAATATATTGTACAACAAAGACAACAGAAAATTATTAACGGTTTTAAATGTCTCTGAGTTGGCTGAATAATATTAAAATTTTTATTCATTTGGTACAAGATTAAGTAAAAGATTATAAGTGCAAAATATTAGATTAATTAAAGTAATACTACATTGTAAAAAATATAATATAATTTTATGTAATTTTACATAACTATTAACAGTAAAATTAGCAGCATTTCGTAATTTTGACTATGATAATTTGTACATCATTTTTTACAGTGTATGTGTTAAGTAGAAAAGTAATATTATTAATATTTTATAGACAAGTTTTATAATATTAACATAAAATGTAAATAAAAATTACGGTACATTTTGTAAAAAGACTGGTCATTCATCATAAATACCTTTTATATATTGAATTGTATGTATCTAAATATTATAAATTATTTTAAATCACATTTTTACAATAACTGAATACAAATTAAGAAAGCAAAACTAGAATAAAAGTTGTTTTTGAAAAATTCCAACCTTATTTTTTCATCGCTCACAGCTCAAATATAAAATAGATACAACGCGTATATTTGCCACGGCATCTAACACTCGCTCGCAAAACCAAGCAGATCGTAATTTCACTCATTTGTGTAGAAACTGCCTCGACATTATTATTACAGTTATGGTTATTGGCCACCTGTTTATGAACGCCAGCGACAGAGGGAGACAACCCTATTGCGCGATTCCCTTTAGCGGAAGAGAAATAGCGGGTATGCTACCACCAGAGCGTCGCACCCAGCGTTCGGTATGAGTATCCATTGTATATATATATATATATATATATATATATATATATATATATATATATATATATATATATATATATATATGGAAAGAACGTCACACACACACACACATACTGACACGCTGATATAAAACTATTCAATGAATTGTTCACGGTGAGTTCGATTAAATACGATATTTTATTATTTTTTTATTGCAGCCACGATTCGGGGCGCCGACGACAGAGAGAGCGAAATAAAAAGAATCGAGTTGGTCGTGGAGGCTGATGTGGTATGATGTTCAGTTGGAAACAGTTGAAGATCGCCTCGCACGATGAGGTAGATTTATAATATGGATGTTTGATCGAAATGATCATTTAGTTAATGATAGTTTTAGCGAATTACATTGTGATAAAATTTAATGGCTACATTCACTGTTATTTATGGATTGACTGACTGATTCAATTTTTGCCATGAATTGTTAAGTTCCAATTTTTTCCATGTTTGCTTTCACGAAAATTTACCAATAATTTATATATAAATAAATACATCTTTATTGGCAACAAAAGTTCACAGCGAGGTTCAGACATTATAAAAAAATATTCGAAATAAATAAGAAAAATAATTTTTGTATTACTTTTTTATAATACTTATAAGAAATAAATAAATAAATAAATAAATAATTTATTAATAAGTTTACTAAAATAATTTTGCTTAAATTTGTATATCAATAGAAATCTGTTAAGTGTACAAACAATAAATAAAACCAATGTAATAGATATTTTGTATTATTTTTCCGGATGAAACTGTAGGTTGAGTACATCAATGATTAATAAATATTAATACAGAACTACATCCTAAAACCGTTTAATTTTAATATAATAAGTTTTGAAAAATTTTTTTACTGTTAAAATTTTTAATTTACTAGTGTTAAATATCTGCTATTAAAATTTTTTCAGAAAACAAATATATATATGATATAAGATAGCAATAGAATCTTACTACATAATTTTAAATATTTTAACTACACTTCACATTATCACATTAATGTTTATTAATTTTTTTAAAATATGGAACATGAATTAAAATTTTAATTATATTCTATTAGATAAAATAGCAACTTAGCAATTAAAATATATTACATTTTTACAACTTAATTAGCAAATATATCATTAAAATTATAAAGTAAAATAATTGTATATGATATAGTAAAAAGTGCAATAAATAAAATAAACCGATGTGAAATTAAAAGACCCGTATTCATTCGTTCTTTTTTAGTTAAAAATGTCTTTGACGTTTATTTTAAATTAAGTTTCTACGTTTACATTTTATTACTTATTTTTCCAGTAAATATCCTGCAACATTATTATTATTTTTGATTAAAAATTTAAACGAAAAAAAAAATATAAAAGTTCAGCAAATGATTAACATCCAATTAATATAAAAATTACGAACACTTTTTCCGATAATTACAAGCCAATTTGAACGGTTTCCTTACAACCTAACCAACACCATCAATTTCGTGGGACACAATAATTTGAATATTTACCGGCCACACTATATATATAAGCGATCATATTAGCATATCATTGTATAACGTCACCCGTTATATCTATATGCATTAATACATCAATTCGCCGTCATTACATACACGGTTTTTTAGCGAGCGCTAAATTCGAATTTTAAATACATGCTAACAGCGTCAATTTTGCAAAACGCGTTTTTATATTCATATTAGTTGCGGGAAAATTAAGCCATTTTTGCCGGCGGACGGACGAACGTATATAACAAGCAACGCGGCTGGCACTTTACTACGGCCACGCTTAGAAATTATGGCCTATATAATTATTATTGAGTGAAGAGGATTTTAGCCAAATTTTCATGCAGATTTTTTTTTAGAGTTTCAGTTTTTTTTTGTCGAGTTGATGTGGTTTTTATGAGATTATCTTGTTAATTTTATAAGTCATTTTTTCATTCATATTTTAGCGATATACATAGAAATTTAAAGAATTTTATAAAAATTAATTCACTACCATAGGTCTATTATATAACTAATTTGTTAATAATAATTGTTAAAATATAAATTTAAAAATTACATAAGACTACATAATATAATATCATATATTACCCAAGAATTTTTGTTTTACAATGCTTTAAACTTTAGTATGGTAATAATTAAGTAAATAATAATTAATTGTTCTGAAAATAAAAAGTATTTGATTTGATTAAGATTTTCCAATTTTATTTTTAAAATAATAATATAATTATTGATCTGGAAACTTATTTTAAAAATATCTAAACAATAAATACCTTTTAGATGATTTGTGTAATAATAAAATCATAGTCCGTATTTATAACCTTTTTTAATTAAAAGTTGTTTTAATTAATAACATTTTTTGACGTTTATTTAAAACTTTTTATTTTTGGTATGTCTAATATGCTAAATTATTTTATATTTGATACATTTCTAATTTGAAACACTGATACGTAAGATACTTATAATACTTAATAAACAATTTAAAATATATGTCAATCTTGCTGTTAATTATATATTAATTTTAAAAGCGACTGTGAATACAGATCAGTTTCTGTATATGTCTATAAACTTTAAACAAATGATAATTAACAAAAATTTTATTTGAAAATATATAGAACAGTAATGCAGTCATTTTTATGAATTCATTTTTTTATTATTTTATTTAGGACCTGTATTTTGTGTTCTGGTTAAGCGCAGTTATAACTAACCGTGCAAAGTCAATAAATATAGATTTTATCTCTTATTAATGTAACCAGTGTCGTTTTAATCAAGAATTTAATTTAACTAGATATCGAATAATTTTAACCGAGATTCAAAATACTGGCCCTTAATATAGGAAATATTATTAAATATAAATTTTATATAATACTAATAATCTTAAAAAGTCACTTACAAAAATTGATACCAACAAAAAAAAACTAAGAACAATTGACTAATTAAAAATCCGTTATTCAAAATGAAAATAAAGTTCTATAGCCATTATAAATTTCAGTGAAGACATTTAACGCTTTCATAAAATTTCTGGCGCGGTATACAAATATATTATACTTCTTCATTATAATAGATATTTACGGAACATATGTCATCTGCACCCAGAACACAAATTTTACGAGCCAAAATACTCGAAAACTTTCGAGAGAGACCCCATCATAAATAATCATTTACAAAACCAAAATTGTGGGTTCATTCCGTTTCTGACACTTTATTCATTATGATTAACATTACATTTTCCGAAAATAAAGCATCGCGAACAAAACTCGGAGAATTAAACACAATATGAAAATTAATGTCACGCCCCCCTTCACACAATATGGACTAGTTACCAACACGTGGTGGTAAAGTGCAGATATATACGATTCGATTTGACTGATTTGCAACTAACCTGTATGAAAGAAGAAGTCCTTGGAATCCAGAGGCGAGGAATGAACTGTCACACGAAACGTCAAATTAGAATCCTGTTGGGAGCCGGAAATGATGTGATCATTCACCAAGATGAAGACATTGCAGCAGCGGAAGGAACTCCATGGCACGCGCCAGTAACATAACCAAAACCGCCGGACACACGTTTTGTAAAATAGTAGCGAAATTACGATGTGTTTGAAAATGTAGGTAACATGTGATACAGTAATAAAGTGATATGTACCGCGGCGCGATGCAAACCTGTCGTTTGGCAATTCGTGAGTTAAGTGTGTATAGTTCGCTGGGAAGGTTTACGAGTCCGGCAACTCCGCCCGATTTACGACAAGCGGTGCGCGGGAACAGGGACAACGTCAGGCCGGCAGTTTATGGGCGGTACGACAACCTACTTGCATCCTTTTCTTTCGCTGCCCGCGTACAGTTGGCGGGAGCAGGATAGTCGTATAGCGGGGTTCCGAAGATAATGGTTGACGGTGCTCCCCCGCTAAACCATGCTTTATGTGCGTCTCTCTCGTTCGCACGCTCGATTTATGAGCACGCCGTCTCGCTTGGTGACGTAGGCGCACGCCAAAGCTGCGACCACGTGATCGCGCCGAGACTTCCAATTGGAATTTTAGCGCCAAGCGCACGGCTGTTTGAATGCGAGTTTTTACAACTGAAACTGCTGAATATTCCGTATAGAGAAATGAATATCTGCGCAACCCGTCAGCACTGTAATCAAACCGCGATCTAATTAAAAATAGTGCCCTCCGACAGTAATTATTATTTCATCAAGATACCGGAATAATAAACAGCACAGCTCCCGCTTACAATAATACAGTTGCTTCGCTCTGTACTGTTCTGCTGTGCGAACTTCCACCCGAAGATATTAAATTTAATTAATATTACTTTTATATGTATACAAGTATATCTCACTTGAACAATTCAATTAATCGGTGCTGACAGCTTACTTTATTCGCACGAATTACATTTAAAATTTCTTTAAATGTTTTCCATTAAATAGCGTTAATAAAAGCTGCTACATAATTATTATTTATTTCTTCAATATGGGTATTTAAAAAAAAAAAAATATAAAACATTTAAATAGAATTTTCTTGAGATTAGAATTCTGTCATAATTTTACAATTTTATTTTATTGTAAAATAGTGTAAAAAGATTTTTTAATTTAAAGTATTATTTTAAGTAAACTGTTAAAAATAGTAAGCAAATAGATAATGCAAATAGTAATATTCTGGCCATACATGCAATGTTTTTTTTGTTGTTGTTTACTTACGTCTCGTCTGTACTACCAATAACAAATTAAATTAAAATCAATAAATAATCGAAAACTATTAAAGTTACAAAAAAAGATGTGTTATTTGTAAAAACTAAAAATTTGTCAAATGTTTGGGTTAGTCAAATTTCTGTGCTTGTGCGTAAAACCAAACTAAAACGACAGTCAGAATGAAACTTTAGATAAGTAGTTCATTTTTATTTAAAATATGTACATTTAAATTAAGCAAATTTTTATTGTAATGAAATAAAATTTGTTAAACATTTTTGAGAAATTTTTCAATATCCACATAAATATTTGTATATATAATAAGAAAAAAATGAGAAAATTTGTGCATCCCCATTACTTATTAAATCCAAATAAATAATCAATAAAAACAAACAAGTTTTATAGATAAACATATGTAAAACGCATGTAAACACCATACTTAAAATCACCATAAACAACATTTTCCAGCATCCTCCAATTGAGGCAGCGGGCTCATTGAAAGTAAGCCAATAAACTATCGAGTTGTATGTGTATGTGTGTGTGTGCAGTGTGCACGGCAGTGTGCAAATTGAATTGGCAGCGCGCGAAACCGGCTCGGCGCGCTAATCTTTACGACCAAATAATAACGGAGAAGACATGCGATCGCTTTGGCCCCGTGCATGCGTATTGGATCGCAGCATACGCGGTGCCCGGTAAATGCAAAGCCGCTTCGCGGACTTGTTTTATTTTTTTTTTCTTGCGTACGGTGATCGTTCACGTTGACAAGCTGATATCTTAATACCGTGCGCTGTACGTAGGTGGGATGAAGAGCAAAGAAGTTTCTTCAATCAGTATAAGATTTTGATGTGATTCAAATTTTTTCTTAATTATGGTTGAATATGAAGTATTGGAGCTTTATTTTCATAATTTAATGAATTGTTTATTTGTTTGATTTGTAAATAAACATGATCATATATGAAACTATATATTTCTGAAATATTTTTCTTCATACGCCACTAATAAAAGTATATAATGAATGTGGTTGAAGCAAAAGTTATATTTTTCTAATAAGTTACTAAAAATTTTGAAATAATTACTAATATTGTATCTATTTGATGATTTGGTAATTCTTTTTAATAAATGATAATTTACAAAAAATATTTTTCTGGTAAAGACAAATGCTAGAAATAAATCAATAAAATAATGTAATAATTTGATTGTATCGGTCAAATAATGGAAGGGTGTTTCGTTGTATGCAATACATCTCGGTAAATAGAGGTAGTCCGAGTGTGATCTAATGCAGTTCATTATAAACAGGGAGCGGAATAGCCTGGAACTACCTTGTTAACAAGCTTAGGCTGTAATTACGACCGGCGATTGTTTTGACGTCGCCCTTTATACACGTGTTTTATACGGAAGCAATACAGTTAACCTCATAGTTACTTAAATGTACTACTTTTATAATTTGAAAATTTTGTTTTTTATATAAACAAATTATAATAATAATAATTTATTTGTTCCACAGTGTACACCAATTACAAAACAAAATATAAGACTAAACAAAACAATTAGCGAAATATATATATATATATATATATATATATATATATATATATATATATATAAATAAAATAAAATCAAGTAAGTATTATTAATTTAATTAATAAAAGTGAGATATATAACTTCCTGCAAAATAATTGACAATAAAAAATAATAACTGCTAAATATATCAATTTTATCAAAAGCATGTAATATTTATATAAATTAATATAGGTACACACAAAACTTGACCCAATTGCATAATATCATAATTTGTTTTAATTTTCAAATTTTTAATTTATAATTTAAATAATAATAAAATTAGGTACAATTAGATATACTTTTTTTGCAAAGTTTAATTTACTTTTTAGCCCCGTATGCTGAATAACTTCCGCTAAAAATAACGGTTCGTTAAAATGAAAATATCTTACAAAATCTCAGAATATTTATTTTTAAAGGACCGTTATATTTAATAAAAGTAATTACAGGTTAAACAAATATAAATATAAAATAATGTGTATTAAATAATATGAATGAATATTAAATATTAAATAAAAATTGCAATTCTAATGCAATATTTTTTTTGTGGAGGCATTGATTTAAATAAAATTTGGCTGCCTTTGATTAAAAATTTATAAATTTTATCATCAAATTACTTATTTTGTTACCTAGTAACTTGTTCCTAAGTTCTGTTTATTTACTGTAAAGTCATTTGTGTATTTTTTCTGATGATGACATACGTGGAATACGTCGAAACGTCAATTAGTAATAAAAATTAATACAGAACTAAATCCTAAAGCCTTTTTATTTTAATATATGTATGAATAAACAACCAAATTTATAACCAAAAAAATTATTCAAATTCTAAATTTTCAAAATATTTTTTCCGATGAGAATTACGAATTCACCAAATTTACAGCACAACACACTAAGATAGACAATTTACCTACAACCTCACTATTGTAGCACCATGTACTTGCTTACCATATAAACACTTCATTTAAATGTACATACATAGTACCGGACTGTGGTACTGACCACCAACGTGACCACTGCAAACGACCATTTAAAAGCGGGGCGGGTCTATTTAACTCGTTCCTAATAGCTGTGTGGCGCGTGAAGATGATTGTCTTTTGTTTCCACGCTGCTGCTCACCTGGGTGCGAACGTGACGCGTGACATATAAACAAATGATTGTTTTTTGATTGTTATTGGTGCTAATGGTGATTGGTCGTGTGAAAGAAGCGACACCGGTGAGGTAATATTTGAGAATTTATGACCGATGAGTTGATTGCTGAATTAAGCTTGAAGTATAAATCAATTTTTGTTTTGTTGGTTGAGTGTGTGTTTTGATTGTGAAAATTAAAGTTGAGAAAAATATTGTATTCTAACTATTCCTATTTGATAAAAATTGTGTTTTAGTTACTGGGGGATATCACTCTAACAATTTTAAAATTTTATTTTTTTTACATTTTCTGAAAGCCTACATTGTGCAGAATAATGTGTTAAAACCGTTTTCCGAAATTCGAAGTATTGGTGGAGTTATAGCGACCAATACAAAGTTGTGTCAAAGTAGATAAAACGTACAGATCAAACTCATTTTTCTCGAAACCATGTTTTTCAATATTATCCATCCGATTTTCTTGTACAAAAAATATCAAAATTTATTAGGACTGATTATTAAATTAAATGGAATGAAAACATGCTGTATATAATTTTTCCTGATGATGATGTACGTCGAGTATGTAGTAAAGTCGATTTGTTATTAAAATATAAACAGAACTTAATACTAAAGCCTTTTTATTTTAAATAAAATTTATTTTAAATATTAAATTAAAAATGTATTAAATTATAGTATTTTGTTCTTCCTTAAATCGCCATTAATTTATTTAGATTAACTAATTAAATCATTAGTTAATTTTTAAATGAAAAAGTTAATTTTTCTTCATTTAAAAATTAACTAAAACTTTAATTAGTTCATCAAAATAATTTAATGGCGATACAAACAAAAACAAAATATGATAACTTAATATAATACGCAATGTGTAATTAAGAATATAAAATAAAAATGTATTGTTTATTCAAAAATATCAAATCAACACTTTTATAAAAAAATTATAAATTTGCTAAATTAATTTTAAATAATTACAGATAATATAAAATTAACTTGTACAGACAATTTTTGCTTATACTTCGACAAAATCTTATATATTTTGATCGCAATTAATTTAAATAAAGTTGCTTATGGTGAGTTGCTTTTTATTATTATGAATCGTGAGATATTGCTTTTAAAAATAATTTAACTACTTACATAATCTGAAATTGAAATAATTATAATCTTATCATAATATATTTAAATTGTAATAAAATACTTCATTGTCACATGTTTTTGCAATTTTATATATTAATTTATTTTAATTTAAATAAAAATATGTTACAAAATTACTACATTTGATAATACAATAAGTATATAATTTACAGCTGTAAGTATAGCAAAAACATCCAAGGCCTTACATTTCCTTAAGGTGCATCTACATTATTATTTATAAAAAAATATGATCAGATCAAAACCAAATTTAGTTTCTTCCAACAGCAACTTACAGCCAAATTTGAAACATAAATCACTCGCATCATAACAAAGAACAAAACAATAAATAACCTCAAAAGAAACTAAAAAGAAATTCAAAAAAATAACCCCCATTCGATACATCACTTTTCAATCCCAGTATACCAAACCCAAAAAATAAAAAAAAATCAACCCCATACTGGCTACCAAATTATAGTCTTGCGATAAAAAATTAGTTTCGCACATATTGGTAAACGTACGAACAGAGAAAATAACCATACACAAATACTCACAAACAGCACGAGATATATTTTTCACATTTGGCGCCGCGCGACGTAAATTTCGAATTATCGCAATCATCCGTGTGATGATAAAATTTGCGTAGCGCTTTGCATGAACGAACCAACGACACTCCATCGAACGTGCGATATTTTTTTTTTGGTTTGTTGTTGCATATGTGATCGGTTTCGGTTCGGTTCGGTTTGGTTTGTTTTGGATGTCGTATATTTTGGGCAGCGGGCATATGCGCCAAACTGCGCGCGTAACACATCCGTGCCGAATGTTAAGAGATGGATGTGAAATCAGTGGCGGGGTTTCATTATTTTTGACTATGTATTCGATTTTTTTGTAATAATATTTGTTATTTGATTATGTGCTGTAATTTATTCTAGATGAAAATGATGGTAAATTAGGATTTTTATATTTTCAATATTTTTAACAATTTTCGTATACACTATTAGAAAAAAATACACAAATGTCGTTTGTAATTTATACCTAGTAGTAATTAAGTTATTGATTGAAAAGTAAAAATTTCAACTTAAAATTGCATGGTATGAATGTGAACTAAAGTTGCTTGTCTCGATAGGAATGTTTGAAGAAAACTAATTTCGGAATAGTGGAAACAGTTTTGTACCACACTTTTTTGGGTACATGGTAATTTTTTTATTATTATTAAAACTAACATGAAATAAAAAATTTACAATGTATTTGAAAATATTCTTATGCTGAACATACCTGTAGCATTACAAAATTTTGTTTTTTTTTCTAGTTAATGGAATTTTTCATTAGACAGAAAAAAAATTGTTACGTTACAGTCTGTTCAGAATATTACCATATAGCCTATGAAATTTTTACAAAAATTGAATATCTTGTGTATTTCCAATTAAGTATTTTCTTACAATTAATTTAAAAATTTTGCAAATTTATAAAATGTAAGTAATTTATAAGTGTTTCATTAATAAGATATTTCAAGATATGAACAATGATACAAGTTAATATACATTGCAAAAAGATTTAATAAAATTTATGCAACTATAGGCAAATGTCTAATAATTATTCCTCCTTTATTGTTATCATTACACTTCATATATAAAACTTTACCCTCGTTTCGCGCTCATATCAGTCACACACGCACGCATACCCGTCACGTCACCACCAGTACATCATTCAACCACCGTCCACGTTCCATCACCACACCCCACCCCCCGTTACCACCCCCTCGCCACGCACACCAGCCTGTCGTGATTTAGAGCCATTTCCGAGTGCCACACTTTACACACAAATTGAAATAAACTGCCCAATCACTGATGCGAGCTGTGTGCATTCGCGTTGCACATACAAACGCTTGCTTTGCGGAATTGCAAGCGCGTACATACGTAGAGAAATGTGTGTGTGTGCGTGTGTGTTGTGTTGTTGCTGGTGCAGCAGCCAAACTGCATTTCGTATTGTTGTTACTGGACTGGATGTTGTTGTTGTAGGGAAATGTACTGTTGATGCTCTGATGTTGCTTCCGTGGGCTCAGTTGTTTATTTATTGATGCGGTAATTGCTGATTGAATCATGTTTCGGTTCGATCAGCGTGTTCTACTAGTGCTCAATCTATATTTAATTATAATTGAAAAGAAATTTGGTTTCAATATGCTGCCGCATATTATATATATATTTTTAGTACCTACCTATAATATTTTATCAAAATTATATTAATTTACACAATACTATTTATCAATTTTTGAAATTCGGAAAATAAACATTAATAAAATTAGTGTTAATATTATAAAAATAATAATGAATATATTATACTATTACAGTTAACAATCTAACGTTTCTAAACAATTTAGTCATCACAAATAAACTAATTTAAATTAGTTACAAATTGAAAAAATGTATTGACTTCGCTGGGATTCAAACTTGGGTTCTTTGTCTATCGCCGACGATGCTTTAACCAACTGAGCTACGAAGGACCTAAGTTCGAATCTCGGCAAAGTTAATAAATTTTTTACAAATTGTAACTAATTTAAATTAGTTTATTTGTGATGACAAAATCGTTTAGAAACGTTAGATTATTAACTGTAATTGTTTATAACGTCGGTCGTCACAAAGTAAACAAACTTAACATATTTAGAATATATTATAAGTTAATCAAATCAGTATATAATTTTATTAACCGAAAAAGATAATAAAAATACTTAAATATCATTTAAGTTAAATCCTCTATCTCCATGCACACATACATCCCGAATCCACATTCAGCCAAACAAAACATAAATTCAAACACAAAACCACTCGACTCAACCGAAAACAAAATAACAAAACATTATTTGTAAATGAAATTCTATTGTAACTTTGCAGACAATTACTAAATCCTACTGCTCTACACAGAGCGCATGCCATAGTCATATACACCACAGCAATGGCATCGGGAGCTTATACGGCGACATCGCCTTTAAACAACAAGAAAATCGCGACCACAGTGGGCTTTGCTGCTCCCGTAGTCTAGCTGCAGCTAGGTTAGGTTAGGATCGCCTCTACCACCTCAAGTATAGGGAGTAAGCGAGATGCTATACGAAGCTAAAAGCCGTTCGCCAATTCGATTCGATTCACAGTCGCTGAATCGCGGGTTAATCTCACCGGAGCGATCTGTACGCTAACCCGGAGTGCCCGGAGATTTTCAGAGAGTCGCGTAAGGAGACTGGTAAAGCTCTAGAAGTGGCAGAGGTTGATTCTAGTGACACACTATTGAAGAAGAAGTTCAAGTGATTGTTACGGTAGATATTTCAATATTGAACAGAATTTATATTTAAATAATTACTTTAACCCTTTCGGCCCTCCCGGTGGCATTTGCCACCATAACTTTTACAGCGCTCTAGATACTAGTAGAAACTATAGTTTCAATTTTAGTTGGTAGATGCCAGCTCTATAAAGTATTATAAACAAAATTAATGTGTAGTTTTCACAACCAGTGCATTTTTTTGTGGCTGAATCACTATTTCCTAGAGTTGCGCAAGATGGATCTTAATAACCTAAAAACGATTTTTGGTAAGTATCAAACAATATTATTATTCAAAACATAATGTCGATGTTATTTTGATTGATTTATAAACTATAAGTTCACACGTTACAGTTATGAAAATGCTATTTGGTGTTTTTGTTCAAATAGTCCTCTTCATAGCATCATTGAAATGATGTACGCAATTGCCACCACTGGGTCTTGCAGCAAAATTTTACATATATATTTTTTTTTCTCACAGATAAAGATGGCATACCCCCAATGAATTTTTATGGAAAATTAAAAACATTTGCGAAGAAAGTGACGTTACAAGATGCACAGGCTGCTATATCAGCACTACCAGATTCAGATGTAGAGGATGATATAGAAGAAGGAAATGACAATGTTGACGAAGACGACACTGTTGAAGATGTGGAGGAGGACTCAGGAGATATACAAGAAGAAGACGACGATAATATTCCATTAGCACAATTATTGCCCCAAAAATCACATGAAAGAAGAAAAATTACTTGGACAAATAATCAGTTTCTACCGCCAAACACCGTTTTCACTCCATCTCAAAATAACGACGAAAATACTGATGTGGATCAGACTCCGATGGTGTATTTTAAAAAGTATTTTCCAAATCAAATATTTGTTGACATTTTGTTGTTGTTGTTTGTTGTTGACATTTTCATTGTAAATAAATGAATTATTATTATTATTATTGTATAAAATATCGTCTATATGAATAAAATATTCGTTTATATTTTTTTGTAATTTTTTATCTTTAAGACCTGATAGTGGCATTTGCCACGACTTCCTAATTCCTATACCTGTTGGCGAAACACGTTCAAATTTGGTTGGGGAGTTCATGAAGAGGCCCCAATCAATAATTATTAACAAAATTTTTTTTATTTTCAATATCAAAAATTCAGGGCCGAAAGGGTTAAATGTACACAGAAATCGATTAGAAAAAAATTTATATGAATAATTTTTCAGGTAACGTTTGGATGGACGTCCGATGAGAATTTGAAGTGGTATGATTAAAAGTGTATGTATGAGAGGAATTATGAATGTGAATGAAGCTAAAGTTGCTTGGTCTGGATACGGACGTTTGGAGGAAACTAATTTCGAGATAATGGAAAGAGTGTGTGCCACATACTATGTATGTACACAGAAATAAAATTTTTAGTTGGTTTTTTAAATGTTACAGTTGTTTTTCTTTTATATTTAAGAATATACGAGTTTTAGTTCTCAAATCATATTAGATAAAACATAGGAGTATAATTTAAAGTCGACAATGTAAAATATTTATGCAAATTTCCATATTAAGTATATGAATATATTTTTTTCAGAAATAATATAACATTAATGTTTATAATGTTATAGTATAATGTTTTTCAGATTTCATAATTTTAATTCAACCTATATGTAAATTATTGTAAGAAAGAAATTAAAAATACTTTAAAATTAATTAATGTAATTTCGATAAAATTGTTTCTCATATTTTTCAAAATTTTTAAACATTTACAAAAACGATATAAAGAAATAAAGTATAACTTCTGACTATCTATATGTTTTAATTTAACTCAAAATTATCAATCTGTTTAACTTTTACAGTAGTATTCTATAACAGATTAATTATTAAAAGTATACTCAAAATTTTAGATGAAAATCAAACGAATCCAATCCTGACACAGAAATCAGCTGAAATCCTCTAGCCGGAGAAAGTAGAAATCGCGTGCGACACTCCAGCTAACTTTATGAAGCACTAAAGTCAAACTCCCGTGTAAACGGTGAAGACTCCACCGAAACCATGATAGCCTCTAACAGAGTTTAAAATACACTTGGCGAAACAACAAGTGTGTTAGCCGTACCAAGCTACGTTGTGCTGCTGCTGCTGTCATAAAAGTTACTATAAACATAATTCCACTGGGGTTTTCCCGCGCGAGTCCTCTGTTCCTGTTCTGCCTTTGCTTATACAGTGTAAGAATAAGTAAGAGAAGTTAAAGGCAAGCAAGCGGTTTGTGATTTTATTCGATCGTAAATGGGCCATGAAAAATGGAACAAGTGCTCATAAAGATTCGATATCTGTGTGAGTTTATTGATTGTTCGTTCAATATGGAACCCGATTTTGACTACGGCTTCAGTATTTTCCGGGTTGGTTCTTCTGCTTGACCTTGATAAGATTGAGAACTTTTGTAAATGATTACTTCACGACTTATAAAATAATATATTACAAATCACTGACTGATAACCTAATTAGTTCATCAAAATAAATTATGGCGATTTAAGCAAAAAAAAAAAAACTATAATAAATAATAATAATAATAAATAAGAAATTTAAAGTACATAGTTCTATTGTATTAAATGTGTATTAAAAAACAGAAAATATTTTTTTTTTCAAAAATATATTTTTCTTTTAAATTTTTGTTAATTAAAAACGAAACTATGTATATACTTCAATTTTTTATAAAACATAAAAATTATTGTATAATTTACTTATAGATTTTTTTATATCTATTTGTGACAAAAATAGAATTTGTAGAATAATTTTTAAAAAATCACAAATAATCGCGGTTAGTTGAAAACCGCGGTTTTTAAAAAACCGGTTAACCAAATAATCGGTAAACTGGATAACCTGTTAATCGGTTAACCAGTTTTTTAATATTAAATTGTACATTTAATTGCGAAAAATCGAACATATTTGACTTTACGATAATTATTCTATGCTTTACTAAACTCAATAATTATTTCAAAAAAATGTAATTGTAAATTTTTGAATAGTGTTAAGTTATTATTGCAAATTAATCACTATAGCATAATAAAATATTTATTTTCAAAACACAGATAAAACAAACACGTACTTTAAAATTACTAACACGTGCTTCAGACATAACTTGATAGAATACATGAATATATGTATTTTGCTATTAATTAAAAAAAAAAGAGCACCTTAGAATAAGCGCTGGGAGTAAGCGGAATCCAAGATAAATATGCTCGTCTAGTACGAATCCTGTTGACAAATGTAAACTGTCAAACTTAATGAGTTCCCTAAGTCGAAGTGACACTTACTAATTACGAACATTCTTATGCTTCGTATATCGTCGAAGGGGGGAATCCCTGGGTCGCTTGGCATTAACTGCGGCCATTTTTAAAATATAAATAACAAACGAGCAAGTGTTAAGGTTCATTCACAATACGAACACATTTCATGTGTATTGTCATTAATTTATACTAATTAGCCGTTGCAGAATTTTTTAATATTTTATGTGAGAATTATCGCAATTCAATAAATTACTGGAGTTTTTTATGTTACTTATATTATACTTTTTGTAATTTAAAGAAAAAATAAAGCTATATATTTAAGTTGAATGTGGTATAGCAGCCTAAAATGTTATTCTAAAAGTTTTTTTAAATAACTTTTTTCAAAATTTTTACAAATAAAATAAGTTAACCTGATTTTAGTAATTCCGGCTAGTGCATTTATAGTTCTTAGACAAGCAACAAAGTGATCTATAATAATAATTTTCAAAGAACAAATAATGACTTTTATTTCCATATATGATATCGACTTTTTGGCAGACACTCCATATATATTTCATGACTAAAAACGTAGAAATTTATGTAATACTAACTTGTCGTGTCAAAGTTAATAAATTTGGAAATATAATAGATAAACAAAATTTACAAGAAAACAAAAGTATAAATTGAGATTATACTATAAAAAAAATAATTCTATACGTATTATTCTAAAATTATTTTTCACTAAATATTGAAATAGGTATAAATAAAAAATATTTTAATCAGTGACTTATTGATCAATATCAATAATCAATCAAGTATCTTTTACCAATACAATTTGATCACATGTCAGTAGTAATAATATCAAATCATGTCTTAAACAAAAAATAATAAATTCGACTGTTGGTGATTCCAGTGAACTTAAGATTTATTTAAATGCAGAAAATGGAAAAAAGAAAAAGATTATGATTTTTTCCATTGTATTCTAATATCTTTCTGAATATGAAAAGTAATTTATCAGTTTAAGTATTATAACTTACTTTTATTTTTTAAAACTTTTAAAAAATATCTTTTTCATAATTTTTTGATGTGTAATTAGCAACACACATACACACAGTGTTCTAAATAGGATGATCATCTAGTGAGTGAGCTCTGAGACCTTTGCAGAGTGCAGCTTGGAGCACGTCTTGCGTTTGGTTGTCGGGCGTCCGAGCATCGAGTCCAGGCGCGGGGATTAATGTTAAAGCGGCGGCCGAGACGACAGCCCGAGGCAGCCATGTTTCACCCGTTGAACGATGCGCAGACTTACATACAGCGCGAGCCAGCGAGCCCCCAACTTTGTTCAAGAGTTTCTCTGTGCACCAGCGAACGAAAACACGATTTATGAGCGCGCGAGACTTCTTCGTCTTTTTTTTCCTACCTCTTCTCTTCTCTTCGTACTTGTTCCTCTCTGACGCCCGCCGCGCCACGCCACGCCGCCATTCTCTCTCTGTGTTGAGTTTCGATTTGTCTTCTTTTTGTCATTTAGTATTTAATAATGATTTATGAAAGCCGGTCACCTGCGTAGCTTAACGCTGCTTCGCCTTCGTACCACTATGCAATGGTGACACCTTTTGGATATTTGCTCGAAGAATTGAATTGTGCGAGAATTTTAAGCTGCTCGCGCACTATTTCTCCGTCTTCTTAAAAATTAATAGATTTGTCAACTTAATCTTTTTTCTCAGCTAGACAAAGTGATATATAGTACAGATAGTTGTGTGATTCATATAAAAACATTAGAATTTATTCTAGTTCCTGATTTTGAATATGAATCACATTATTTGAACAATTAAAATATATTAGCTTTTGCATAATGTAATCATGATTAATGTGGTGAATTGTTAATCAGTTATGATTTAAATTTATCCGTCAGTTACAAAATTTATCACATATATTCTGAAAAATAGTATTTGATTTACATAGTCCCCTAAATTATAATAGCTGCTCGTATGAATTAAATGTGATAGAATAGTAGAACAATAATATGAATTTTAATTTTAATCAAATGTTTTTTAATAAAATTGCATTTTTAAAAAATAATTATTTTAATAATAATAATAATTTAATATATAATTTTTATGTGCGAATATAATAATAAGTATAACTTAGATAATATTTTGTAAATTTTGAATCATACAACTTAATTGTTTATATTTGAAGTGATTTGTACTAAAAACAATGGACTATATTCATAACATTTTTTAAAAGCATTTTAGTTAAAAGCACTATTAAACGTATATTTCAATTTTTTTACTTTATTTGTTATCAAATGTACAATATATAAAAGATAATAAATACTACATTCATTAACAAAATTTATATAATAAATTTAATTAATATTTTATAAATTATATAAGTGCATTAAATTTATAATTAAAAATATTGGTTATTAATTTCTATATGATAAATAATTATATTTAAAACATATAAGTACTGCAATAATGACATAAATATCTGCCTAAATACCCGACGAAAACAAAATAAATCACAAGCTGAATAGTCATCTGGCAAATGTAAAAAGGTAGAGGTTAAGTAAAAAATTCAAACCACGGCATCTAATTTAGTTCCAAAAGAGAGTGTTGCATATACCTCCATCTACACGAAGTACCTATAACCTGCAGCTAAAACACTAAATCATTTGATTCCTTAAAAAGCTTTTAAAACGCAACTTTGGTCATTCACGTACCGGCCATTCACTAAACATACAAAAGAACAATAAATTAAGTATCAGAATTAATTCTCGAGGCGCATTGGAAACGCCTTTACATGCATCATCTCTACGAAGAAGATTTTTTGATGTATGGTGAGAAGCTATAGAACAACGCCAATGAATTATGGGAAGAGCTATTCCGAAACACAATCGGAATATTTAGCCAACAAGGCGTTCCCAAACGGTGGCTTATTTTTGGACCGAGTTCGGGCAAAGAGAAGTAAAGTGTGAGAGGGGATTGTGGACGTGACACGGACGCACATAACTCAAAACTTAAAATGAAAGTGTTAGGTGCACTGCACGGGAAGTCTTACATTCAGATAGATTGCTGGTAGTTTTTGAAGTATAGCCTGGCTACATTTTGTGTTCGTGTAGTGGTAATGTTGTAGTCTAGATCTAAAACTTCAGATTGTTTTTGAACTATTTTTTTTCTGTTAGTCAAGCGTGTATGATTTAATGAGGTAGTTAGTGACAACAGGAGCTTTGAATGTTGTGAAATATTTTAGTTATGCCGATAACAATGTAATAAACTTTTGTGTTGAATTAAAATATGTACATGGTACAAATTTTGCAATAGCAAATTGATCTGATATTTAGTATTAAACTTGATATGATATGTAAAGTATATTTTTAAAAAGTAATATAATATAATTTTTGTATTAAGAAATAAATAAAAATTCAATATTTTATGTATATTTTATGAAAATAAACAAATATATTACTTAATTTGGAAAATATTCTCAGATTCTCAAAAATATTATACTCGAGAAAATATTTGAGAAATTTGTAGTAATTGCATCCGTATAGTGGTGTTTTTCTCAATACTTATCTAAATTAAATTTTAGTCAAATATCTTCTATCCAAAACGCCATTTAACTGAGAAATCACTCAGTAAATTGGCGTTATCCCTCGCGGCCGTCAATTTCCTCCGAGGCGTCTTGTACATAGTCCGGTTCGTAAACCGACATGCAAATGCTAAAATTGCTACATTGACCGCGAATATGCGAATGAGAAATGAATTATTAACCGGTCACTGGCTGTTTATATGTGTGTGTGTGTGTGTGTGTGTATTTGTCTCTCTCCTGAGGGATGCATGGTATCTCTGTTTAAGCACGCTGCGTTGCGTCTCACATATGGGCTACGGTCTGCATTACGCCTGTAGTTGTACACTGTGGCCGGAATGCGCGCGTCTGTGTTGCTGTGTATAGAGGCACCGATCGTAAATCACCAATACAACAGGATTATCGAACTTAGCAATAACAAGATTACGGAACATACTATAAATAGATAGTCACACGGAATATTTCAAAGTCTCTATGGTTTCTACGTACCTATATACTTGGATTGATTTAAGTGAGAAGAAAATGAAGATATCATGAAAGTGAATGAGGCGATTTTTATGCTTTAATGCTAATGTGGATTGTAAATAACATCAGAAACAGCTTGTTCCTCAGAAACAGCTTGTTCTTGTTCAATAATTTAGTTCATAAATATTTAATGCAAATCTAATATAAACTATTTTGAGAAATTATATTTTGCTTCTTTAATTTTTAACTTATATTATTTTATGTTGGTTTGCTAGCATATTACAACTTTAAACTAATTTCTAAATGTGAGTGCAAAAACTGTGTATTTTAAGATATTCTGAATGTTTGACGTACTTAAATAAATAAATAAAGAGTTGCAATTAACTGCACTTTAATTTAGAATATATTCACTTTAATTTAGATCATATTCACTTTGATAAAAACAATTTGCAGTCATAACAAATATATTGCACGAAAAAAAAAAATTCCACTATAATTAAATTTATTCAACTTTAAAAAAAATATTATCACTTGTATTAATTACTTTTTACTATAAAACGGATACTTTCCACTTTAGAGGCTGTCAATCATTTACGCCAGTCCGATACCTATCATTTGCGCCGATGAGATAAGCGCCTATATTGAATAATAACATAACTAAACAACCTAAAACTAACCTAACCTACCCTTAAGCCAACAGTGGCGCAGATGATAGGGGTTTCGTGGCGTTTATAGTGCAAATTATTCAAATTAAAGTTTAGGTTGTACAAAGTGCAAAGTATGTAATTTATAGTGGGAAGTATCCAAACTATAGTTCCATGTACCAAGTGCATTCTATTTTAATTCAAGTGCATTAATATATTTCCCATAAATAAACTATTAGTACAATTTAGCAAAAATATATTTTATGTGATTTATGACTTTAAAAATAATGATAAAATTGTTATTACTAGCGTTACAAGATAAAATAATTTGATAACATGTTCTTGTTGTAATTAATTAACTTTCATTGTAGAAATTGTAATTTTTATCAAATTTCTTAACTATAAAACAATATATCATTTTATTTTTTGATTACATAGTTCATCATATCATCTTCTTAACAACACGAATAACAGCAACAAACGAACAAGCATCAAGGACGACAAAATCGTGTTGTATGTATAAATCATTCTTTAATAAATACCAATTACAAGGTAAGTGAAAAGTGTGCATATTCCAACCTCTAGCTGCAAAACAATCTTTAAACAATCTTCTCTAAAACCAACTACAACTCCTTTTAAACATCTTCCCAGTAATTACGCGCATGAATCACCATCAGAACGTGACACTCAATACCCATAATGCAAGTTGATAAACAGGTCAAGTATTAATTTTTAACCAACGCTGAACGATTTATCAATCACCTGCACTGCGTTTGAAGATATAATACCTGTGATTTTCACGACAGCAATGCTGGAGAACTTACAGTCGCGGGCGATAACTCATGCGCAAATATCAAAGTTTGCTGTGTGATGCACTTAACAACCCACTATTTATTCGATATGATAACCGGAATAGGAAGACAAATGAATGGGAATGCTGCCGCAGTAGAATGGAATGAATAAGTGAATTGTTTGCGAAAAAATTTATACGGCCGGATAAAAAAATGCTAAAGCGTTTTAAGTAAAATAAATAAAAAATTAAACTAATTCAGTTTAATAATGTGTGTAAATATTGTAATATATGAGTTTGTTTTTTTTTTTACAACAATTTACTATAATAACTTGTATCATATTTTTAAACAATTTTGCAATAACATGCTAATTATTGTACAAAAAAATTTAATTATGAATTAAAATAAAATAACTTTAAGATTTAGTTTTGTATTAATATTAATTATAAATAGACGTTGCAACGTATTCTGCGTACATCAACATCAAAAAATAAAATACAAATGATACTAAATAATATATAAATAAATAAACAAAACATAGAAACAAGTTACTAGGTAACAAAATAAGTATAAATTATAAAATTTATAAATTATTAATTAAAGAAAGCCAAATTATATTTAAATCAGTGCCTCCACACTGATTGTAGCTTCTCTTATCAATCTTCTGCAAGACTCAACAATATTAATGGTAAATTGATAAGAGAATCAATTGAAATTTATAAAGGAAAAAAAACATCAATTTTTGTGAAGGGGCACTGAGTTAATTAAAATTTGGCTTCGAGTAATTAATAATTTATAAATTTTATAATCTAATTACTAATTTTATTAAATAGTAACTTGTTTTTATGTTCTGTTTATTTATCGTATATGTCATTTGCATTATTTTTCCTGATGATAATGTACGTAAAGTACGTCCAAACGTCAATTTTTAATTAAAATTAATACAGAACTAAATTCTAAAACCTTTTAATTTTAATATAATAAGTTCTAAAAAAATTTTACTATTGTTGAATATTCAACTTTTGCCACAAAATCAATTTCTTATTTTATGTAACTTTGTATTTATGAGAACTACCAAGAATTTATTTTAATGTATTAGATCGATAGTTCACTTCTGTTTTTAATGCAAAAAAATTTGCTACGGAAAATATTCCCACAAAAAATATTGATAAGAAAAAAAAACATACAAAGTAAATAACTTTACTGCTGCTGCCGGAATTAATTATTAAATTTATAAATTTCTAGATTTTTATTTCTATAAACACATCGAAGATATATTATAACCTATATATTAATTTAGTAATTACAGTGGCTGATGTAGAAATAAATACATATCTACACAGTAATGTTTGTAATAAAAATTTATTACACTGAGACAGTACGTTATTAATTTCTTCGCTATTTTTTCTGTTATTTTTAATGAGATATGATTAATAGTAGTACAGTTGATAATGATTGATGACAATTCCTTCAATACAACTTAATTATTCATGATTTATACTAGCTGTTTTATTTTTTCTTTTAATTCTTTATATGCATATTTCAATGCTAAATTAAATCTTTTTATATGTATGCTCAAGAACAAGTTAATTGTATTTCTTGTTCTCATATGTTTAAATTTAGAATTTATTACTTAAAATCATAAAATATGAACAATATATTTGATTAAAATTAATACTATCATTATCATAAGTTCTCGTAATTCTTAGGAGAAACATAGGGTATGATATGTATTTTATTTTATATTACAATAATTTATATTATTATATTTATAATATATATTATTATATATTATTATATCAACTTGTATTGCAAAAATATTTTCAAATTTACAGGTTTACAATAAAATCGATAATAACATAGCAAAAAATCTTTCAGAACTCGTTATATTAAAATACAATTGCTTTAGGATACAGTTCTGTATTAATTTTTATTGATAATCGACGTTTCGACATACTTCATGTACATCATTATTAGGAAAATTACAGTAAATAAACAAAACACAAAACTAGTAATTTGTTTATATGTTCTATTCACGCGGAAACATCGATTATTAATAAAAATTAATACAGAACTACGAGTATATCCCAAATCCGTTTTATTTGAAAGTGAATAATAGATTCCTGTCAGCAATTTTTTTTTACATATTTTTAAATTTCATAGCTATTAATATAAAAATGGAAAAATCCATGTCAGCCGATCGGGATTCAAACCCGAAAGTCATCAAAAAATAGATGACAATATTACCTATTATTTTCATTTATTTGTATTGTTCATAATTTCTTAAACTTATTTTTCACTTTATATATGAAAAGTCAAGAAATGCTTAACATTTAATTTAGTAGCTATTAATGTTAATAAACTGTATTAAATTAAATACAGCACGGACTTTTATACAGATCAACAATTTCAATCTGAAAATAATTATAGCGTGTATTGAAATATTTTGTTTCTGTGCAAAAACTAAACGGAAAATATATTAGACTTAGTTTTGTAACTATTATTCGCAAACAAATTTACGTAGACACTTAGTCCAGTGGCGGCGATAGTAACGAAGGCCAACTTTTCCCATAGCAGCACCGCTCGCTTCACCCATCATTCCCCAAACCACCCACCCCCATGCACCCACCGAAAACTAAGCGCGATGGCAGCAGATACCTCGTTCGCGCGCGCGGCGGCCGCGTGGCTCCCTCTCTCTGTAACGCGGCAACCATTCGCCGACCATAAATCATGGCTTACCACATTGTAGCACGGTAAATCATCGGTGTGTGTGTGTGCGCGCGCGGGACGTAGCGACGGACGGGCGGGCGGTTGTACGCGGAGCGGCGCAAGAGCGGCGGGCCCAGCGTGAAATGAAACTCATTCGTCTATGTCAGGCGGCGGCGGGCCGGTGCGCCGCGCCGCGCTGCCTCTGGTGGAAGAGCGGCAGCGGTGGGATGTGTTCGCGGGGCTGGTGTTGTATTCGGTGTATTCGGTGAAAAACATGCGAGCACTTGGATCCCAATGGGAAATCGCCTTATTGGTAGTAGTTTTGCGTATTGGATATATATGTATAGTAAAGATTAGTTAGGTTAGGTAGCCAAGAGGTAAGTAAAATAATGTAATGGTATATAGGATTGTATTTGATAAATAAATCAGAAAATATGTTTCATAATTAAAGCAGAACTTAATAAAGGTTTACTAACACAAATAAGTGTCCTCTGACAGAAACAGCTATGCGTTTCCAGATCAATTACGAAATAGCAATATGGAAAAAGTAGAGCAACTTCAGGTCACTGTTATCTTTCAAAGTGTTTCAATGAGAAATAAAATAAGCTTGCTGCACTAACAATGAGAGTACATGAACATAACAGGTTGCATCAACATAATTTAGTAGTTTAAAGGCTTATTACATAAAAATAATCACACAATTAGATTATTAAAACGTTTCCTTAATTAATTAATACATTAATCATGTTGTTAATTGATAAGTGTTTAACAATGTTTAAAACATCCAGCCCTAAAAGATAGAAAAATAATAATCATAATAACATTGCTAAGTTCATTATTAATTGAGCATTTATTTTGAAGTGTATGTACGGAAATAGGAGTGACTTTCAGTTCCAAATTTCGGCCTGAGTATCTACTGATTGTGAGTGAAATCTGTAACCGATACATTTTTTAACTGCGCAGTAAAAGCTGAGTTAAAACTGAGCGATAGAATATTTTGAATTCGCATTTTATGATAAAAAAAAAACACGACTCTAGCAATGTAATAATTACATTGCTAGAGTCGTGTTTTATTGTTAAATGAGTACAGACAACATTTATATCTAAAATTAAATTAAAAAAAGATACATTAAAAAATAGATATAAAAGCTATAGAGAAAATATTAGCGTTCTTTAATATGATAATAATAAGCCAAAAGAAATCGCATTACTGCAAGTGGTCATAAATTGTATGGTATATGGTAGGTTTCTGAGAAAAATAATTAAAAAGTAAGATTTTAAATATAATTAAATTACAAAGTTCTTAAATCACTGGTTAATTTTAAAAATATAGAAATAATATATTACCAACATAAAGGAATCAAACGTTTTTTTTGTTTTGTTTGAATGAATGAAACTTCTTTCAAGCGTTTGCATAAAATTCCCGAAATTAAATAAACTAATAAATCACACGGAGAAAAACAGCAGTGTTAACATTTATTGTACAAACGTTCTGTGAAAAAACCTCAAAAAATAAAAACCCAAAAAAAAAAAATGTATGCGAGGAGTCCACACGTCAGCACTGTCCACAGACTCGCTCGCACCAAATGCTAGAGAGCTAGCGAAGAGATATCCACACAATTTATCATGCAGGGCAGAGCAAGCGAACTAGGAAAAATGTATAACAAGCACAGCTTTTTTTGCACACCACCTCGCCCCATTTCGCTATCCTACAGGGTGTCCGGAATATATGAAAAGAACAACCCAGTTCAGTCAGCAAAACGCTGACGCGTGCACTATTCGATGCCGATATAAGATACGCGTTGCGCCGCGCGTCGAAGATATCGTCCAAAAGACGGCATCAAGATTGCAATAGTTTGGTAGCGAGGCGTCGAGGCGCCGCCCGTTCAAGATGTCTGGTCCGGCGCGACGAGGTCGTCTTTTTACATATGGCGAATGGTTTGATGTAACTCGTTCGCTCAAGTCAGCAACGCACAAGTGTTTTATTGTTTTGGATACGGGCTGTTGAATGATTTTACCAAGAAAGAATGGCAAATTTCAGATTGAATTTTGATTTTTATTTATACATTATTTTTATATTAAAATATACTTTTTTTTAAAAATGTGATCAACAACAAATAAATATTAAGATACATAAGTATCATAATTGTAATTTATCATATAGATGTTTAGCTATGTTAAAACATAAAATTCTACTCAAAATAATAATTAAAATTTACCATATAATTCACAGAAAATCTAGCAAAAATTATTTTTTTATTAAAAAAAACGACTTTAAATTATAGTTCTGTATTAATATTTATTAATAATCGACGTTTCGACGAACTCAACATCCTTCTTCATCAGGAAAAAAGATATAAATGATATTTACAGTAAATAATCAGAACATATAAACAAGTTACTAGGTAACAAAATAAGTAATTAGATTGTAAAATTTACAAATGTCTAATTAAAGGAAGCCAAATTTTATTTAAATCAGTGTATATTTTATAGTTTTTACATAAAATTTTCAATAATATGACTTTTTCATTTTAGTAAACTTTAATAAACACTAGATATTTTCTGATCATATTTTTAAAGTGTGTTATTATTAAATAACAAATACTCCTACTATTTTTAACAATATTATTTTATTTTCATAATTTATATTTGATTTATCTATTAAGTACTATTTTTCTTAAGAAAGTTGAACGACCTCTCGAATTGATTTTAGTATATAAGATGACAGGAAAAAGGTCAAATAAAAATGCTCTAGTTTGTTAGCATGCGACTAGTTTCGGTATATTCAGCATACCTTCCTCAAGCAAATCTACAATATTATGACAAAGTAACTTATTAGTAATTAACCACCAACAGAATAAGTACAAAAATATTTTTTACAATAAAAAGTTACTTACGCTAATATGTTTGAACAAAAATTAAACATTTATATGGTTTCAATCGCAGCTCGGTACAATATATAAAATTATTAAATTAAAATTATTCAATTTGTCACAGTGTAAAATAATAATACAATCACAAGTCAGGAATAAAATATAAATAAATTAAAAGTAAAATAAATATAAATACAAAAATGTCAAGAATTTAAAAACAAAATTGATGTGTACACAACCGTTGTATATAACAGACTGAAACATAATTGAAAACAAACTGGATGTTTCAGGTTTTTTGATTTTTTATAAATTCTAAGATGTTACCATATGACGCGCTTAAATTCTCCACGTCCTGTTGTATGTTAATATTATTTTTATTAATTTTTATATAAACCATCTCTTTTGTTAACCTTTTGTTTAGTACGTTTTCTTTATCAAGAATTTTGATATTATCAAAATCGAATTGATGAATGAAATCGATGCAATGTCTCACTATTGGTTTGTCTGCGTTCTTTTTAACATCATTCTTATGTTGCTGGATGCGTTTTTTAATATATTGCATAGTCTGGCCGGTATATGTAGCTTGGCAATTTTTGCACTGCAGTTCATATATTAAATGGCTTTGTGAAGGTATAGGTGTCGGATGTTTGGTTGTTGATAATATACCCTCAACTGTCTTGTTGTATTTAAAACAGATTTGTGTGTTGTCACGGGTTAATATTTTCCGTAATGGTTCTGATAACCCTTTTACATATGTTAAAGCACAGTAATTAACATTTTCATTTTTGTTAATCTTGTTACTGTTACTTAATCTGTTGTTGTTCATAATAAAATTTACAAGCAGTTTCGGGTAATTATTTTTCATTAATATATCACAAATTTTTTCTTTCACTTCACTGTGGTAAACCGGACTGCTTAATTTTAGTGCACGATCTTTTAAATTATACGCAGTATTCATTTTCTGTTGTTTTAAATGTTGTGACCTAAAATTGAGACATCTGTCAGAGGTTGCAGGTTTTTTGTACCATTTACTCAAAATTCCATTCTCCGATCTTTCTAAGGTTACATCTAAATAAGAGAGACCTTTATTCTGTTCAACTTCCATTGTAAATTGGATAGATTGATTGTAGTTATTGAAAATGTTAAGCGTGTCATTGGTGAACATCTTAGGGACAATCAATATGAGGTCGTCAACGTATTTTCTAATAAATTTAACGTTGTACGGTAAATTAGGAATGCATCCGTCTAATATATGGTTTAAAACTAAATTGGCCAGCGATGAACTTACAGGATTGCCCATGCTTACGCCAAAGATTTGTTTGTAAAAAACTCCATTATATGTAAAATAACTATTGTTGAAAATAAAGTTCAGAATTAATAAAAATTTATCCTGGGTCATATTTGTATAATTCTTAAAAGTGTTCCATTTAGCAATAACAATGTCAGTAACAAATTCACGAGGAATGTTTGTGAACAAGGACACTACGTCTAATGATATTAAAATGTCATGTTCCTCTAAAGGAGGTATATTCTGTATTTGTTCAACTAATTCCATGGAGTTTTTTACGTCATATGTACTTAGATTATTTACATTATTAATCACATTAATAAACCACTTAGATATATTATATGTGGGAGCATTGATACATGAAACAACTGGTCTTAAAGGATTATCATTTTTATGATCTTTAACTAGTCCGTATATTTTAGGACAAGTGCTATTGTAAGTTTTTAATCTTTTTGCAGTTCCATTGTCAATAATCCCATCATCATGCAACATTTTGACTAAGGCATTTGATTTGGTTTGAATGCATTCTGTCGGATCTTTATTGATTTTTACATAATAATTTTCATTACTTAATAGTTCTAACATTTTGTTATTATAATCATGTTTTTCAATTATAACAATCTTTTTGCTTTTATCAGATTTTATAGCAAGTATATTATCATTGCTTTTTAAGAATTTTTTTGTGTCATTATATTTGTTAAGCAATTGTTTATCATTAGAATTAAGTTGTCTGTTATTATTGTTATTTTTATATAAATAATTAGTGACTAAGTTAATGGACCTACATCTAACTTGATCACAACATATTAGCGTAAGTAACTTTTTATTGTAAAAAATATTTTTGTACTTATTCTGTTGTTGGTTAATTACTAATAAGTTACTTTGTCATAATATTGTAGATTTGCTTGAGGAAGGTATGCTGAATATACCGAAACTAGTCGCATGCTAACAAACTAGAGCATTTTTATTTGACCTTTTTCCTGTCATCTTATATACTAAAATATTTTTCTTAAGTTGTAATTTGTAAAATAATAAAGTATTTGATTTAGAAAAAATATATATAATTAAATATTTGTGTATGTATTAATAACAAAATAATAAATTTGTTGCTAAAAGTACCAATATGAAATTAGTAAAATATAGTTTTGTATGAACAGCAATAAATAGCCACTATAAATGTAATTTAAATTCGTTTTAAATGAATTATATAGTATTTCGCACGTTCTAATACATATAAAATTAAAATCAATATTTAATGTTATATTAAAATTAATGTCTAATGACTAATTATTAATGAATAGTAAAATGCACGAAAATGATACATGATTCTAAAACACTAGTTATGTTTCTACATACATATAATATTCATATTGATATGATTTTCAATTAATAATTACACAAAACAGTGCTTTGTAATTATAATTAATAAATATATATTTATTTCTGATATACATTTATAGATATGTTAAATAATTATATAATATTACTTACATGTAATAGTGATTTCAAAGTCATTTATGCATGATTTGTAAGGTACCTGAAACAAAATAAAATATTAGTTTTTAATTTTACAGAAACTAGTACATGGGATGAATATATTTATTTATTAAATAGGAAAATAGTCAACTGGTATAATTTTTATAAATAATAAGTAATAGATGGAATTCAGTTAGTTTATATTAAATATTAAATATCTGTAGTCTGCTAGTTTAGTTAATATATTCATTTTTAAATATTTTAAATAAACAATAAATACAATAATTTTACATAAAATAATTCTACTAAATTTATTAAATTCAAATTAAAATTATAATACATTGCTATCATAAAATATATTTCTGTAATCTTTTTTTATATTTCTTAGTAGACACCACACATTTAACCATTTTTCTCACACGTCATAAAACATTGTTTGTTCCCATTCTTCTTGTGGGGAGGGGTGGGCCAGGCTAGGTATACCATCAGAGATAAAATAAGAGGTCATTTTTCTGTGTCATCTTAAAGCTAGCACCAGGTTCAAGGAGGGTTTAGACCCGAGCATCCGATCCAAGAGCGTGGAACGCATGTAGTGACCGTACCATACTAAGCGACGATGCGCGCACTTGTTTTTTAATTTATGTGGGCGACAATGTTTTTGGCACATTTTGTATAAAGATATATGGGCCTGGGTGGTTTTCCAGCGACGTGCAAGATAAAGATATGGTCGCACCACGTTTTGTGAACCGACCAGAAGAGTGCGTATAGTGACGTGTTGTCCTGCGAAGGACAATGACGCCGGTTCATTGTATATGCTGCACATGAAAGTTGTTTGGATTTTTTTTGCTGG
Source organism: Clivina fossor (assembly GCA_963966155.1). NCBI lineage: Eukaryota > Metazoa > Arthropoda > Insecta > Coleoptera > Carabidae > Clivina > Clivina fossor. The sequence continues at coordinate 6,321,236 of OZ014564.1, read as the reverse complement.
TTAACTATATTAACATTGTTATTTATTTTCTGTTAAGTTGATTTTATTTCAAAAATTAAAAATTATATAAAATGGTAGAACTAATTTTATTTTTGTTCACCCGGTAACTCAGTTTTTATTTATAAAATATACATAATTATATATGGTGTGGTCGATCTATCTTTGTCGCAGACGTTTCGCCATACATCTGCGACGAGTATACACTGACCAAGGCGTACCAGCTCAGAAAATTCTATAAATTTAATGGATTCCGGCAGTGAAAGATTACTAATTTAATATTGTTCACAATTCTATTTTTCTTGTTAGTATTTTACCAACAATATAATAAAACTAGCAAAATCAACTAAAAGTAATTTAAAATTTCGATATTAAAAAGAAAATTTATAAAAGCAAAATTCAACAAACACATAATAAATTTAGAGCTAGCTCATTTCAATTTCTTTGAGTTTCGAGTTGCAGTTGTTATTTTCTTATTTTCAGTGTTTTTATGTATTTTCTTGTTACATATTAGTAATTTAGTATGAGCATTATTTGTTTTTGGTACATATCAGTGCGTGGATTTTCATTTGGTTCATATTTTACATGTCATACTTATTATGTAACATCTATATTTTTTTGCTACGTTCAAATATATTTCTTTATTCACTTAGTTTCCTTTAAAAATATACTCTTTTATTTTCAATCATTATCATTGTTTATAATTGAAAAAAATGTCAAATATAATATAATACATTCATTTATCTACTAAAAATAGTGCGAAAAATTTATTTATTAACTAGTCATATATATACCATGAGTTTATCGAAAAACCATGGATATTTATTTCATTATTTTATCACATGAACAACAAAAACATTGTATTTAAAATTAATATTCACAAAATGCAAATTCACGATTTTGTAAAAAATCCCTATACTTATCAAAAAAAAAAAAAAAACATATGAATCATACAAATAAATTATATGTATTACATCAAAAGTAAAACACATTTTCTAAGGTGAGGAATATATTTAATCCTACCAAATGTAGTTAGAGAAATGCCCGTAGTATGGCGCGGCGCTGTGCCATTCGAACATGGTGCGATTCGCTTTTGGATGACATGCGTTATGCAAATCTCTAGATGCGTCTGTGATTTATGGCGTTGTAAGTGAACACGGGAACTTAGGTAAGAGATATAAGGAGGATGAGTTCTGTGAATTCTGCTGGGAATGTTTGCTGAATACAAAGTTATATGCTAACTTAGATGTAAGACAATTATTTGGAAGAAGTATGCTAATATATAAATTTAAAATTAATTTCGAAATAAGTATATTTTGCTATAATGATACTTATTACTTCGGTTTCATAAACGATAAATAAATTCACTTCATAAGTAAATTTAATTTTCTTATTAAATAACCTTGAAAACAAATGTTATTCCAACAATTTATGTGCAGAATATTAATAATAATAATAGCTATTTTTTTAATACTATTAGATTAAATTTTGTTTCCTCTTTTTAATACGGAAATCTGCAAAGTAAATATATTTACTTTTAAAGTAAATTTAATCAGCGTTTATAAAAATAAAATAAAAAGATATTTTGAAAAAATACATATTTGAATATTGTTATTTTCTTTACAATATTAAAAGTCATTAGTAATATTCAAGTGTCCCCAACTGTAAATTTTTCAGGAAAAATACTCCGAGTAAAATTCAGCACTCGTCTGAAATTCGTTCGCACTTCTATCATAACGGCTTACGCTGGCAACAATAGATTCCCGTCGCGAATTGACCCAAGAGCTTAGCGTCTCAAGCGGTAATCCTGCCGTTGCAGTGCAGTCTCTTTCCTGCACACACACACCCCCTTGCACACAGTCGCATTATTATACTCTCGCATGCATTATGCAACTTGAGTAATCCGTCTTAACCGCGTCGCGTTCGCAGGCTCGCGTTACCAACACGAGCGGCCCGAAGAGAGCGCCTTACGGCACACACACTGAAATTTCAAGAGCCCGTTCTCATTACACATTGCCTGTGCTGTTGATGCTTTGTTACGAGATAAGTTCGTTGGTTGTTTCACTGTAGTTGTTCGCTGTTGTTGAAGTGCAGTCTAAGAATGGTGTACGTTTTAATTATACGCCTACATACAGCTTTAGGATAGAAAAGGAGCAAAGATGTCTGCCGAGCTTTGTCTAGCTGGTTATGCAGAGTTGTATATGTTGCTTCTTGCGCTTTAGTTGAAATTATGTTCTATTTGTTGGCAACAATTAATTTGGTTTTGCTACGAATGAGTTATAACTATAAGTTTTGTAGATATTTTAGGAATTTATCTGTGCTGTTAATTTTAGTCAAAATATTAACGTATGTAAATGATACAAAAAAATAAGAAAATCAAAGAAATATTTCGCTTATTAAGAAATTTCTTATAGAAAATAGCTTTAACGTTTAAAAATAATATAAAAAAACTCTCATTGAGAAATTCATGTAACAAAAATAAACTGCCTGCAAAATTCTTAAGATTTGGTAAAAATTTAAATGCGTTTTTGTCAAAACTGTTTTTTGAACTGGCAAGCATACTACCAGCTAGAAAGCCATGTAATTTAATTTAAAAAATTTATTTATACAATTTTTATCAAAATTTTTACAAATAAAGTATGTTAACCTGAATTTTTTTTATTGTTTAATTTTATTTTATTAGTACTTTTTTAGTTTTTTGGCAAACACCAAAACGTCCCGTAATAATAATTTTGAATAAACAAATGATAAATAAATCGTAATTTCTTAAAATATTTAATTTTACCTACCACATTTACCTACCATTTAACAAAAACTTACATCTTTATTTTGTACAATTTGATTTATTTTAATTACAAAATATTAGTTTTATAATTTAACATTTTTTTTTTGTTTAATTTTATTTTATTAGTACTTTTTTAGTTTTTTGGCAAACACCAAAACGTCCCGTAATAATAATTTTGAATAAACAAATGATAAATAAATCGTAATTTCTTGAAATATTTAATTTTACCTACCATGTTTACCTACCATTTAACAAAAACTTACATCTTTATTTTGTACAATTTGATTTATTTTATTTACAAAATATTAGTTTTATAATTTAACATTTAAATTTACCCACAGTTGTAACATAGATACTCTAATGACATTAATTAATAATTTTCAAATAAAATGTTATCGCAATATGTAAAAAAATACAATTTCTAGATCACCTAGAATCTTCGTTACGCAACTCACATCAGTTAGTAACCTTGTCCACATTTCTTACAACAGTACTAGACCAGTTACAAGCTGGGAATTGCACAAACGTAAGATTAAAAAAAAAAAAAAACTACTCGTATCAAACGAGGCCGAGCTTAGATCAGAACAGCGTAAGGTCACGCAGGTATCACATGTCAGAAACGCCGCGACATGCTGCCCTTTGACCGGACGTGCGTTCCACAGCACCGGATTATTACACGAACCAAAAGATAAATTGTTTTTTTGTAAATGCTACATTGTTTTTTGTAAATTAATTTTTTCCGAGAAATTTTTTTGTTATTATTATTGAGAACAATAAATTAGGTTTATGAAACATGAATGTATAAAGTAAATATTGTTTTAGTATTGTTAAATATATAAATATTAAAACTCTGTTTATTAAATCATAAGTTAGCAATTAATCTTTTGCAAATTAAAACACAAACATTGAATTTTAACCATTAATTTAGTCGTATCAACTAAATAATTAAAATTGAAAATATTTATATATAATTTTTGAAACTAGTAAAACTAAAAACTAGTTTGATTAAATTTCTCTTCTAAAATAATATATAAATATAATAATAAATATAATATAATATAATAATATATAAATAATATATAAATATATATATACATATATATATATACCTTGCTTAAAAATTTTAAAAATAGTTATCCTTGTAAGTTAAAAATAAATTGACAATTTTCAAATTAATACGCAAAAATATTATTAGTTATGTTTAAAAATATATTTTTTTATTAATCAAATACAATATCATGTTTACTGATTAAAAAATAAATTAAGAATAGAAGACAAAATAGTTAAAAAATTCAAATAATTTTTATTTAAAAATCATATTGGTTTGATCTCGACTTTTATAACAGCAAGTATGTTTGAATGATTTAAAATTTGTTAATGCAATAAAGTAAAAACCTTTTGCTTGCCAACTATCCGATTAAATTATATAATTACAATTTAAAAATTATATCTTATTTAACTACATTGATTATTAATCTACAAATGTTATGTTTAAATTATTTGCTAGATTCGTGTTTAACTAAAGCAATTGAATCTTAGCCAACAAAATATAAATGTTTAAATGTAAAAGAGTATCAGCAAGCACAAAGAACATTGAATGCAAGTACGTGTACGTATATACACACGTATAAGTGACGATTGTTGATAAGGGTTATGTTGAACAAAATGAAGTAAGTAAAGAATCTTCTCCATGAGTGTGTGCAGTACAGTTCAGAGTAGTGCGCGCATAATAAATCGTTTGCTCTAAAACCAAGCGCTTTTCTCAACTTATTTCGTGTAAAAGAAAAACGTCACCGCGCGCACCGCGAATAGTTGAACGTCTCTCTTTACGCCAAAACCTAGCAGTAGCGGCACAAACGCAGCACAGAAGCATTTAACCAAAAAGACGAAATAAATTTAAATTAAAGATATAAATTCCGGATCGCGCAAATTCCAACCAGAAAAGGGAACAGAACACTTTTCATTGTACAACGTATTCGCTTCAGCAATAATTCATTACAGGCCAAGATTACAATTCCTTCTATATATTCTTCTATTTCATTCCTCTGTGTGTGAGTGTGTATGTATGTGTAGAAGAAAATTCTCTCTTTCCTTCTTGAGTCTAGGAGGAGAAGACAATAAGAACAAGAAAAAAATACAAAAAGATCGGACGTTTCCGTGAGTTATTGCCTTCAAGATAAACGTTCGCAACGAAATGAAGTCTGAGCTCGGTGGCGCTTGCCCAGAATTTATCCTCGACATTCCCGGTGCAATATCTCGGCGAAAACGCCCGAGAATTGGACTGCTTCGGTTTCGGGGGAATGGGGAATTGTAAAAGGGTTCGGCACGCTCCCGTTCGCGACCCGTGCCTTACTCTTGCCCCAGACACGCTGGGATTCGACTTTGGGACCCGCGGCCCACCTCCAAGCGCTGATTAGCTTTTTATTGTTCGAATTGCCGGTGGAGCTGTTGGGGTACGACACCCCTTTCTAACACCTACACGTGGATGCACGATTTACGACTTAAGACAAAATATTGTGATACTTGCAAGCTTGTCCTATACTGATATTATTCGTTATTACTTATGACAGATTTATTATAATTTGTGTCTCTACAGAAATATATTTTACTTATTTAACAAAAAAGTACGAGTAACAACGAAAAAAAAAGTATTATTGGTTATATTTCAGAAAATAAATTAAATGATATCTCAAGAACATAGTTAAAATTAAAATATTAATTTTATAATAATTTATCTTTTAAATTTGAAATTTTTATATATCTACCAAATATTTACCTTTATTGCTAAAAAAAACATAAAAATAATTAGCTAATAACCCTTAGAAAAATTTGAAAAGGTAATAGTTTGTCTAAGATATACATAAATCGTTTTGTTTAATCAAACAATTTTTATAATTTCGGAAATTGTAATAAAAGCATATATTTTTTATTGCAAATTTTAAATATAATTTATATAATAACAACCAATTTACTAATCTAAATATAAATATCAACTTCTTCAGAAAATAATTAAATTTATACTAAAAAAATATAGAAACTATTAACCATCATTGATATATTCGATTTAATCTTTAATTTTAATAAAAATAAAAATTTCTTTCTTACATTTTAACACAAACCTGAACACACTACTAAAATCATAAAATAACTTCCGGTATTTTCCCAGCCAACGTGACTTCTTGATTAAATCATCTATTTATTCTTGATAGTTCCGGAATTGATCCAACTTTAGTTGTGCTTGCTAAGATTTATACTTAAAAAAAATCGTATAATATTTCTCAAGATCTAAAATATTTATTCTGAAAAACATTCTATCACAAATATAATCCAGATAAGATCAGGATAACTTATCAGAAGCTATTGAAAAGCTTTTCAACTTAAGATTCCGTTATAGAGTTATTGGCACCATGACAATGAGTGAACAGAGTTGAATGTTATTTATGAGGAATCAAGTATACTGCCATATCTGTCGTGTTCGATGCGTTTTTGTTTCCGTATCGTAAAAAAACAAGTGAAAAATAAGTGGTAATAAAACGGTGTTTTATTGAGTGAAAGTTTGGATTCAATCCAGTCGCGTTTTTATGTGATGAGAATGATACTTTATTGGAAATTAGATTTTTATCGTTTTTGTATATGTTTGCTGATGTCGTGTAAGAATTCTTTTGTAGTTCTTTGAAATCCTATATAATTTTATTAGCGATATATCAACATATGATGAATTATTTACATATGATTGTATGTATATTAACATAATAAAAAATCTTTCAAAACTAATTGTATTAAAATGTAACGGCTTTATGATATAGTTCGTTATTAATTTTTATTAATAATCGACATAAACTATGAAAGATATGAAAATACAATTTAAATTTCAAAAATCAGTGACCTATATTTTAAAATTACTATGTTATAGGATGTTTTTGAAATATAAATTTTAATAATTAACCATAGTGCATAAATTAAAACTAATTTATTGGAAATTTGTTCGTAAAAGTGTCGTCTATAAAATATTTTCATGTATGTATTTATTTTGTAATGGAAAAAAGAAAAAAACAGTTTGTCATACAATCTAATTATAAATAAACATCAATTAATATAAGATTTTCAATAATTGACATCAATTTAACATCTACATTAATATTTTTTCCTAAAAACGGGCATAAATTGACACAAAATATCGAAATTAAATAAAATAATGTTAATATAATTATGGCTAATTAATTATCGTCTCTATCACTTTGCACATCCTTAAGAAAATAAATACTGACCTAATATATATATATTACAAAAAATACAAATAAAAACATCAAATTATATATAAAACGAAAGCTTACCACAAATACATCCGCTAATAAACCAATAAAAATTCTCAATTCGTAATTTGGGCGTAGATTAAATCAATCAAATATCAGTTTATTATTACACTGAGTGACATGCTGAAGGTCACTGGCAATGCGGGTGGGCCAATCAAACACACCATGTAAAACACATCACAATTACATCAACAAGGTATGATACGGTGACAATCTGATTAGATAATAAAACTCGCGGACCGCCTGCGAAGATTTTTTGCAAACGTTTACTCAACTGGCTGTAACCGAAACAATAATAGGAACGTAGTAGGACAATTTCGTTTCAGGTGTTAGAATAACGTTAGATGGATTTAGCTAAGGTGAAGAGAAAGGAGGCAATGCGGTTTGTACCTACTATAAAATTCATTGGCGGCGGGAAAATTAATTCCTGTAAAGAACAATTTATTTTTCATAACTTTGTATCAGTTATCCTGATGAAGACGGACGTTGAGTTTAGTGAAACGTCGATTAATAATAAATATTAATACAGAACTTAAGCCTAAAGTCATTTTATTTTACATAATGAGTTCTGAAATTTTTTTTGCTATATTAAAAGTAATATTATTTTCTAATTAAAGCAAAAAAATGGCAGTAGAATACAAAATAAAACTCCGACTGTGACTCCAAGCAAAAACTACATGTTGAACTCACAAGTGACTGTTTCTACTAAATAAATTATTATTTTTGAAGAACAAATTTTAAAAGTTTTATTAATAGATTAGCCTCATTCAATTGTTTACATTATTCTTTATTTTTGAATTTATGAAGTATTAAACTTAGACTAAAAAAACAAGAACAATCCTAATGTCTACGCCTATGTTAATTGCAATAAACACGTCACTATAGAATGACGTGCAAATGTGTATGCAGTTGGCTCAATGCCAGAATGCAAATCAATGGCGTACTATTGAATAGTGCGCATCACGGGCATACAAGCAAAAAAAAAATGGCAAAAAGCAATAAAATTAACACTTGAACTTTTATGGTAGTGCATGAAGGAATGGTCGTAAAATGTGCGTTTCTAACGATGACGCTATCATACATGACAATGTTGCTAGTTTTGTGCTTAATAAACTTTTAACTAGCGGGTAAACGTCGATAATATATATAGAGGCGGTCAAATATAAAAGAAATATTATTTTTATTAAGAATCAACTTGGCATTTCAATGTTAAGGTTATTGGTTTTTCATACTAATGAGAAAAATTAAAGTAGTAAGATACTAAGATGTTTTCAAACTGAAATTAGTATTATTGGGTAGTAGTATAAATCACCAAAACCAACAAAAATTATCATTTTAACATGCGTTGTAATTTCATTTTTTTCTATCAATAGAAGAATTTCATTTGTTAGAAAAAATAAAACATTCTGTAACGTTACAGGTCTTACAAATGTGAACTGAATAGATTCATTAATTAATTTTATAAATTTATTATTATATTATAAGTAAAATATAACTACAATTATTTTTATGAAGATTTTTTAAATATATGATTTATCAAACACAGCATAAATATTCAAACAATAATCAAAAGATAAAATCTATTTATTTCTGTTTGAAATCCTCATAAGTTATTTTCTCTGTAAATAGAAAATAAACATAGCCTTACCCAATTGAAACAAACAACCAAGAGCAATGAAAAAGCAAAAAGCAAATTATTCTGACATAAATGTGGAACCATATCCATAATATTTTGCATTAAATCGCTATTGCTCATGCAAACCTTTTTCTTTCCGCGCAGCCAGCGCACACGCGCACACATGAACAATTGAGCGATCACATATACTTATTCATAATAATAAAACAAAAGCAACCTCCGACCGGATTCAGACGGGCACCAATCGAAAACGATAATTTATGAATCGACAGAAATACGTGATTTATTTTTCTACGTGACATTTCGCCGGGGGGCCAGCACACTAGCGCGGCGGTAACCGGCAAGGCAGGCGTAGCGACGTCGACCGACGCCCAAGGGGGTGAGGAATTGTTAGCTGCTTAGACGAAAGATTTATTTCCGACGCTCCCAAGACAAATGGAAAGATTGTGTTCGAAATTTTTAACGGCACATTTTCTTCGTAGAATTTTATATTGCAAGCTTGCGAGTGTACGGCCGGGTGTGTGAGTCTGAGTGTGTGTGTGTGTAAGGATGGTTTCGGTCTCTTTCTCATTTTCGCTCCATGTGATACACCCAGTATGTTCCGCCGCATGAATGTTTAAGGGATGCTTTATTGCGACCGCGAGACGCTTCCGGTATATACGTATTTATTAAGTTGAGCTTGTGTTTGCATAGTCGAGAACTGAAATTGCAAACGGGATTTTGTATTTTTGACTTTTGTATTGTTGCCTATATTTTTCGTTGAGCATGTAAATACAGGCTGCTCATTTTAGTTCAGTACATTCATATTTTAAAATATTTAGATAGTTATTTTTAGAAACCAAATTTATAAATTTTTTTTTTTTTCAACAGTGTTATAGTTAATTCAAAGTGTAAGAAACTATAATACAAAATACAACTAGTCAGCGCTATTTATTAATATTATATAATCCCCAATCATATATAATCAATAAACAAAAATATATTTTATACATTGAACATACAATACAAAAATAAAACTGCTTTAGGTTAAAGTTCTGTATAAAAATTTATTTAGAATCGACGTTTTGATGAAAACTCAAATAAATCGACAACACTTTAACCTGAAGCAGTTTTACTTTAATAAAATGAGTTCTGAAAATTTTTTTACTATATAATAAGAAGTAATAAGGATAAAGTTGTAATTTATTTGAATGAGTAATAATAATTACATGCGAGTAGAATATTACACCTTTTCCACAACTACACAATAGAAAATTACGCAGTGTGACATGAAAAATATTTCATTATAATCCTAATATGAAAATTACACTATATTATAAAAGCAACTTTTTCAAATATAATTTTGTAGTTACTGGTTAATTACAAAGTATTGATTAATAAACTTTAATTAGTTAAAAATGTTGAGTAATAATTAAAAACGCACTGATATTAGTAATGAATAATATTAATTATCAATATTTTACTATTGGTTTTTATTTAAAGTATAATATTTCTTTTATCGTAAATTCTATATTTAAAATTAAATATATCATGTCAAACATTCGAGTAAATTCTGAACATGAATATATTCTTACCCATTCACAACGCAAATTAATATCTTAGGCCAGAAACCGGATATACCGGATATCTCTTGAGACGTCCGCGGTTACGCACGCAAGTGTATATTTGATGGAATGTTTTCCCGCAGGACGTCGGCATTCCGGACTAGTCCAAGCTGTGATGATGCGCTCCGATGCCTCCGGGCCCAAATGAAACAAGACATCGTTATTATGAGCCAGACCGCACACCCATGTTACTATTTTGCTGCCTGGACTAGCAGGAAAATTAATGCTCTTTGCCAAAGAATAGCATAGTAGCAGAAATTGAGAAAGTATAAATATAAATATTTTTTATGCTTATGCATAAATTTGTACTATAATTTATAATTATTTTGTAATTTAAAGCTTATAAAAATAAAACAATATGTAAGAATTAAAAATTAATAATTACTTTTCCTTTTATAAAATCTTTGATAATAAATAATGATACCACATATTACACAACTTTAAACTGCACTACCCAAAGCGAACATATATTTTAAATCATTTATATTAATTATGAAAAAACTAGCACAATAATTGGAAAATAAGATTAATTTTTATTATTGAGTAGTAAATTAATTTGACTTTTGTAAAATTTTTTTACTTGTTTTACTTATAATTTTGATTTAAAAATTTGTAAAAATTTGTAAAAAAATAAATTTTATAAATTTTTTAAAATCAAATTAACTTTAAATGTATCTATATCTAAATACATCATCATTAGATTTTATCGTTTATAATTGGCATTTCTTTGGCCGAGTTGTAAATTGTTCTAGCCATACCTGAGCAGCGATCAGAATAACTATTATGTCAAAATTTTCATTAAATAAATATGTACATAAATATAAGTTTTTAATAAATACTAATATTTGTTTATTTAATTTATAAATTAAAAATTATGACATTTTTGAACAATATAGTAAAACTATATAAAAAAATATATACTGCTCAAATTAAATTTTATAAAAAAATTTTTTTAATGTTTGCAGTAAATGTAAATATTATTTTCAAATACTATGTTTAAATATAATGGCTGGTACTAAGCTCGATTACAAAATCGATTTTAACTAATATTGATTTTAAGACAATATTCAAAACCGAATTTGCAGCATGTAGAACATACATGAGAGATAGGGATAGGGAGGAAACTGATTTCAGGATAATGGAAAAAAGTTTGTGTCACACTCTTTTAGGTACATGGCGTGATTGTGTACACTGTAAAAAATGTATCTTAAATTTATGTAATTTTATATAGCTTTTAACAATAAAATAACAATATTTTGTAATTTTACTGTGATAATTTATGTAATATTACTTTTTTATGAAAAAAATACATTCATAGAACATGTAAACTTACATAAACTTTTTATAGTGTACGTATGTATAAATTTGAATAACATTACGTTGTCATAAGTAAGTAAACCAAAAACCGAGACAAATATCATCTTTTAGTCAAATAAAATTCATAAAACAAAAAGTTGCAATATCTAACCGTCGTCGTATGTTCTTCAGCAACAAGAAAAACATCTCGAAGCAATATGTCCTCGGTCGGCGGTAGCGTTACCTCGTTCGCTTCGCTTAAAATATAAAAACATGTATATACCTCTACATGTCGCAAACATAAATCCACACTTAAAACGAATCATCATAAAATTTTCACGACCGTTTTTCGCTCGGTCCAAACAAGCAGTCGCGCCGCGCCGGGCACAAATCCCATGCCCGCGAACAGTAACGCGACTTTAGTGTCTCATATCGGAACGGTGCGGAAAATTTAGATGCGCGCCGCTCTAGGAGGACGCCGAGAGAAGACAACGAAAAACGACACGAAGAAACGGAATGCGATGTGGCAAAGATGCTTGGCAGCTTGATGGTTTCTTGTTTTACCGTTTGCAGTTGTCGCGATGACATCATATGGTTGAGTTGATGGAAACGAGATTGTCAGGTGGATTTTTTTTGTGATACGAATCACTTGCCAAAAAAATGTACTTATATTTTTTTTAAGCACAATAAAAATATTGACCCGTATTCCTACCTCTTTTTGTTTATGAATAAGTGCTTTTATTTTTTGCTTACAATAAATTTCTATTTTTACCTCTTACAGTATTTCTATTTTTGTTATATTTTTTTATAACTAATGTTATGAAATTCAAATAAACTATTTAATATTGCTTATTCAGTAAGTAAACGTCAAAAGTACTTTTGACAAAAATCACTTTTAAAAGTGAGGGAAGAATACGAGCCTATGAATTTAATAATGATTATTAACAATTGATTAATTTTAGCAAAACTTATATTGATTATATTATATTATTTTTGTTAGTCAGATAAGATGGTTCAGACATCTTAAGCAAATACCTAATGAATGTTCGGTTAAAAAAATATATATAAATGATTTTTAAGCTATACGTTTGCGTGGACGTCCGATTAGTAGGTTGTAGTGATATGATTGAGAGTGTTTTGCGTGATCGGAAGTTTCCAAGTAGTAGGAATAGAAGAGCATCAATGAGAGTAATTATGAATGTGGATGAAGCTAAAGTTGCTTGTTTGGATAGGAATGTTTGGTGGAAACTGATTTCGGAATAATGGAAAGAATTTATGCTACACTAGTAACATAATTATCTCCTTCTACATAGGCAATACAGTAACGTAATACCAAAATTTTAATACGTTTGAAGAGAAAATAATATTTTACGTCTACAAAAAAAATTCCATAAAATCAATAAATCATATTCTAATATTATCAATTTAATTAAAAACCTAATACGATTTTATATCTCCATTTAATTTTTATCATTCACCAATCAAGATCTAAATGAAGATATCGCTAGTCTACCTAAACAATCAACGAGACATTATACCATACTTCTTCACTCGAAACTAATTACAAACATCTCCAAGCAACCCGCCTTCTACCAACCGAAAAACAACAACAAAAAAATATCTCTTTCCTGCTGCAATACAGCAGCTAACATCTTCCAATGACCACCATATAATTCGATCCCCTTACCTCTCGATGCGGCTATAATAAATAATAACCGCCTACCGACGGAAAAACATGCTCACGCCATTTAATTAACTAACTCTATGCTTATTTGATATTTCGATATGCGATAGAGTCGGCTGATTTATTGAAATCGAATAACGTTTTTGTGATTAATGTGTGCGAATGTAGCTATTTGCAAACGGGATTTTTTTTCACAATTTGCGGAATTGTGAATTGAGAATTGATATTAGATTGCACGGTTTAGTGGTTTTAAGTAAAGCCGGAGGCAAGTACATAACTTAAATAGAGATGAATGTAGGTATCGTTTATTTTATAAGCATGTTTGCAATACAGTAAAAAATCTTTCAGAACTAATTATATTAAAATAAAACCACTTCAGGATATAATTCTGTATTAATTTCAAGTAAACATTGACATTTCGACGTGCTCTACGTACATCATCATAAGGAAAAATGATACAAATGACAAATAGTAAATAAATAGAACATAGAAACAAGTTATTAGGTAAAAAAATAAATTGTAACTAGATTATAAAATTTATAAGTTATAGTAATCTTCAGGCTTTCACGGCCGGTATTATTGAATTTATAGAATTTTCTGGTCTGGTATGCCGTGATTGATCTATGCTCGTTGCAGACGTTTATACTCAGTGCTTGGTGACTCAATGACAGTTTCTGCTCCCCAATTTGGTATATATATATATATATATATATATATATATATATATATATATATATTTGTACCACCACCAGCTTGAGACAACTGGTTTGATACAGAACTAAATCTTAAAGTCTTTTTATTTTAAAATCTTCTTAATTTGATTTACGAAATGTTATTTAAAAATTTGCTAATATAATTTTTACATATATAGAAAGAAATTGTCAATTTTAATTAACAATAAAAATAATGTTTAATATATATATATATATATATATATATATATATATATATATATATAAATTTCATTTTCAAATTAACTGCGCAGAAACATAAACTCCAATCATCGATAAATAACCCCAATTCATGCGTACATAATACGACAAATAAAATCAGCTGGAATACCAGCCAAAATTTTGTAATGAATCTTGGCAGATGGTCTGCGAAGCATGGTACGAACCGAACGAGTCCGCCAGCGCCAGCAATATAACAAAGGGCGTTTTGTCTTCTCGCTGTGTGTGTCTGTACGAGATTGAGGTTGACATAGGCCAGGGTCGTTGCAGGCAAGCATTTTAGCACCTCCTACACTCTAAGCACAGTGTCCGTTTCGCGTCTTTCAGACGGCACGGCGGCGGCGCACGACGACCGCTTAATGACGACAAGGTACATGACGCACGGGAATTGCGCCAATTTACACTGCCCTTTACTAACCATTCTTTCGATGGAATTGGGGTTTTTTGTTTAGTCTGGGCGATTTTTTCTAGTGGACATTAGGAATGGTTAGCAGTGAGTGAATTTTAGTTAAAAATGTTTTATTTTATTTAAAAATAACGTCAAAAAATGATTTGAAGTTAATTCATACTTATGTGTGCAAGATATACGAATTATTAACTAAATTTTTTTAAGACATTTAATTTTTAACGTGTAATAAACACTTAACCCGGCAAAAAATCACCAGTTTTCTACTGATATAATTATTATTGCTATTAATACGAGTAAAACTATGCTTTTTTGTTAACTTTTAAAACTTCTAATACCAAAATTATTTGTTGTTGTCAATAAAACAAAAGTTTTTTATCTGTCTAAAGTCAACTATATTGTTTATTATGAGACAGGTCGTAATTTAGACAGTTAACAAATTAAAGATATTGTTTATATTTATTTATGTTTAGTTCATAATTCAACTAATAAATTGAATCGATTATAAATAAATATCATTTATAATCATCATTTTCCGTAATTCCTAGATGGAACATAGGGGTTGTATGCTCGAGAAGCTGAACAAGAACAACAATAATTTTTACTTGCATTGTTAATGCTGCGGCTCGTTAGCTCACAGAAAAGCAAGGGACACACAGCTTATAGTTGGTTCCGAACCATTTAGACCCAGCCGCTATCAGTTCAGTGGCGTAAAGTTTCAATACCAAAAATAATATTTAATTTTATTTCTGCTGTGAGCACAGAGCGAACTAGGGACCTTTGGGGTCCGAGTCCAACCGCTACCACTGGCTTGCGGCTATTATACAGGGTGTAACAGAATAACTATTCCTAATTTTAACTGGAGTATCCTGGGCTCAGAATATGAAGATTTAATGCAAATCACTGAGATAAAATGTGGCTCCTTACTGAGCTATAGGGTGTTTTATATAAAAATTTAAAAACGATTTTTGCCCAGTACTTTAAAACTATTTGACGTTTTCTTATCATACTTGGCAGGAAATGTAGGTACCGTACACCATACTAAATTATGTTAAATAAAAGTTTCTGACTACTGCCAGTGGCGTACAACAGGGGCAAGTGAGAGGTTGATCCTTTCTAAATTCTACGCCACTGGGGGAATTGTCATTTTAGCACAATTTTTCGATTCTCCAATACTTGCTGTGTAAAAAACATACTTTTCCTTTGTAACGATAAAGTCACTGTTTTTCGAGATATTTAAAGTTAAACATAAGCTGCACCCTTGGGATTTTTTCAAAATTTACTCAAAAAAATCTGAAAAAATTCAGTAAAATAGAGAAAAAAATTAGCTACATAATATTTAAGTAACTTTTTCTCTAACTCATTCTGGTTTGGCTGGAAAAATTATTGAAAATTAATATTTTTTGCATTTTATTTTTTTTATTTTCAGTAATTTTTACAGCCAAATCAGAATGAGTTAGAAAAAAAAGTTACTTAATTATTATGTAGCTAATTTTTTTCTCTATTTTACTGAATTTTTTCAGATTTTTTTGAGCAAATTTTGAAAAAATCCCAAGGGTGCAGCTTATGTTTAACTTTAAATATCTCGAAAAACAGTGACTTTATCGTTACAAAGGAAGAGTATGTTTTTTACACAGCAAGTATTGGAGAATCGAAAAATTGTGCTAAAATGACAATTACGCCAGTGGCGTAGAATTTAGGAAGGATCAACCTCTCACTTGCCCCTGTTGTACGCCACTGGCAGTAGCCAAAAACTTTTATTTAACATAATTTAGTATGGTGTACGGTACCTACATTTCCTGCCAAGTATGATAAGAAAACGTCAAATAGTTTTAAAGTACTGGGCAAAAATCGTTTTTAAATTTTTATATAAAACACCCTGTAGCTCAGTAAGGAGCCACATTTTATCTCAGTGATTTGCATTAAATCTTCATATTCTGAGCCCAGGATACTCCAGTTAAAATTAGGAATAGTTATTCTGTTACACCCTGTATATTACACCACTGATATAAAGAATGCATCACAATGTATTCTTTTTTCTTTAATAAATAAATTACCTAGTTTGTCATAAGTATCTAAACTAATATTTTTTTTAATTAAGCGACCACATTAAACTGTTTTAATTTCATTTTGTTCATATAAAAATTATTTTTTTAAATACTGTTCGATATTTAAGCACTGAATAACTTTATTTAAGAATAAATACGAGTTCGTTTATTATTTATATTCCAGTTATCTAATAAAACATTTTAATTAATTTTTTGAAATAAAAATCTGTATTTATATCACTTAAATTGAAGATAAATCAATAAGTTATCAAATAACTAAATGCAAAGTTATTGAAAACGCTACTAATAAATCTTAATAAACTATTGAATACATTTTCTATAATAGTGCAGTAGTCTTGCAATAAGACTATTTCAACTCAACAGCAAATAAACATCACGCGGGCATTACCTATATATCGCAAAAAAAAATTCGCTAACTCTAAATCTTCATTCTTATCGTATTTCAACGCACACTGCGACAAACTACGCTTTATTTATAACCGAAGCTACTAAAACCAAATACGAGTGAGCGGCTCGCGATATCTTTTCGGCCGGCCAGCAGATTTGTCCGGCCCGAAAGAGGGGGCGGATTTTTTACACCGTTATATCCCGGTACTAATTTGCCATTAATTTAGGCAAGGGTCCCTCGTCTACCTTCCCATAACCGTGCATCATACTGTATTACAGTTTAAATTTAGAGGATTTTTTATTCGTGTACAGTGGTAGTACGGTGTGGTGCGCGAAAAAATCGCAAGTATTTTGCCGTAAGGGTATTTATGTTTGTCGTAAATTATTACCCCAACCTCCTCCTATACTCAGTTTTTGTTGTTGCGTATTGGTTGTGTGTTTAGTGGTTTTTTTTATTCTAATGTTTTATATCTATAAAGTTTTTTGTACAGATCTTTCAATATAGTCTACTGCAGATATATTTTTGTTTACTTTGCAAATATATAGGTGATATTTTCATGGTGCCAGCATTAAGCAGCTTGGCAGCAATGTATCAAAATATTTATTGTGTCAAAAACAAATTTCAAAATAATATTGTAAATATGTTTTCTTAAAGTCAAGATCTAACTAAATCGCTTTTTTGCGCCCGAAAACATTGATTTACCACTTTTCATCAAAATCATTAGAGTCGTTTACAAGAAAAATATTACACACAAATATATGATTATTGCTAGTTTCAGTAGCGTACCCAGAAATTTTTAAAAAAAATGCACAAGAAAATTAAATTTAAAAAAATATACTGAAACTTATAAAAAAATTGAAATATAATTTTTGTTACTATTGTTGTTTTTGAACAATTTTTGATTCGTGTACGTGCTAACAATTATTCTCCCTCCACGCTACACCACTGGCTTATTTAATAGTGTAAGATATTTAAAATGTAATAATGAGAAAACAAAATTTGACATTTAATTATATTGTAGTAAAATTAAAATAAAACTGAATCAATTTCGTCATTTAGAAAATTTTAATTATTACAATGCATCTCACAAATAAGTATTCTTCAAACATAAAAATATATCCTAAGCCCATATTCACCCAATTTGCATAAATCTCGCGACATTTCTAGCACCGTTTCCAACGTATTCGATGCTGTCTGGGGGGGGGGGGTTAGTCCCCTTGTGGCCGCAAGGCAGAGGGCACAGCCGGGTTGACGAATGGCTTATATCAGACTCGGGGTGTCCCTACACCTACTTGATATTCTGCCAACGATTTCGCTCGCCATCATTTTCTCTCTTCTGCACTCATGAAGTTTTCCCGCTGTGAAATTTGGCCAGCCTGTACGAGTAGGCTACAACTAGGGTTGATGTATGTACGCGCGCCCGTTCTGTTTCTTGGCCAATGTTAGACTAATTGCGGTTTACGCTCGGCGAATTTATGTATTTGTGATTAGAATATTTTTACTCTCATCTACATTCTTTATTACATATTTAAAAGAATAAAGAGAAAATACAGCAAATAACTATTTTTTGTTCCATTACTTTAAAATATAATGTTAATATAATAAGTATAAGTATAATCTTATTTAGATTATAATTTTAATGCTTAAACGTATTAAAAAAATTGATTATAATAAATTTAAATTAGAAATTAAACAAATTTTTTTCACATAGCTTTTACAAAATGAAAGAATTTTTAAATTTTTATGACATTGACAATAAATTTTCGTTTTATTTATTTTATTTTATATATTATTATTATTTAATATTATTATTATAAGCCTTTATTGAAACGCTTAAATATTACTTTGTTAAATGATAAGTGTAAACTAGATTTATTAATATATTAAATAATCCAAAAATCTCTTTTGTTTATTTGTTAAAAAAACTTGATTGAAAGTGTTAATTTTATAAAATCTTGTAAAATTTTAAAGCTAACGTATAAAATTACAAAAAAAAAAACAATTTACTATGTTAATATAAAATAAACATTACCGAAAATATAATTACTCATTTAACTCTCCAACTAGGCTCTATCCACCATCTTACATGTTTTACTCATCATTTGCATCCCTCCGCAAAAGGGACAAAGGGTGACGTAGCGTATCTTTCTCGGTCCCGGTGGAAGCAAGTCGAGCGTGCTGCCGCATACGGAACAGGCACGTTTCGTCGTCGAGCGCAAAAATGTTCATTTGTTCTTCATTAATTTGAATTATTAGAATTTCAGCGCGAACCAGCGTCTCCTCTACATTACGGTGTCATCCTTTTCGCAGCGCAGCGTTCTTTTTCACACTCTTTCGTTTCTGCTCATCCCCCCAACCCCTAAGGGCTGGTGTTGCTTGCCCTCTGAGTTTTTAATTTGTGAACAACGACGTGCCCGTTGTTTTGGCGTTACAAGTGAGGTAGGTGTGCACTACCAAATTTATGTTTCAATTATGCTATATTAAAAACAGTTGTTTAATGTTTTTTACTTTGTTTCATTATATTGTGAACGTAATTTTTATTAAGTTAACACATAAAAGTAACAATAGTAAATTACCACTTCCGGTTGGTAGATCTTTACCAAAAGTTAATCAAATTGAGCTAGTCACCTCCGAATCTTAGATATGATATTTTATATCAATCCGTTCAGCCAAATTTGCTCTACAGGTATCCACAGACAGACGTTACTCTATAAGCCTAATTCGTGCTTATTTGTAAAAATCGCGATATGTCAAATTTGGTATGATTACAATACCTCTCTTATCACATGTGATATGACAGACAATAATAAAACACACACACACACATATATATATATATATATATATATATATATATATATATATATATATATATATATATATATTATAATGATAAATATTTCGTAATTATAAATTAAAGGATTTAAATTGAAAGTTCCATATTATTTTAATTGAAATTTAACGTTTTATCTCATCCTGATAATGATTCTTGTGAAATAAGTCAAAACGTCAAATTTTAATTAAAATAATGCAGAATTTTCATCTAAAGCCTCTAAAATTAATATTATGAATTCTGAAAAGTTTTTTTACTACATAAAAATAATATGTGCCACAAAATAAAATGGCGTCAGGATTAAGTTTTGTATAAATTTTAATTAAAAATCAACGCTTTGACGTACTCTACGTACATCATCAACAAAAATTTTGTCATTTGTAGAAATTTTTCCTGATAATGATGTACGTAGAGTTCGTCAAAACGTCGATTTTTTAATTAAAATTTATAGACAACTTAATCCTAAAACCTTTTTATTTTAATATAATAAATTCTAAAAAATTTTATACTATATTTGCTACAAACTTCACACTAATAATATCCACAATTTAAAAATTAATTACATTAAACCGAAAGAAGAAAAAACAGGAACCACAATATCATTCCTCTACCAAAATCTAAAACGCACTCTTCATCATTCATAACGAAAACTTGCCGACCTCTCGCGTCGAAATTATCAGCTGCTCTGTATACACGTAGAACGTGAATATGCATGAAGTGCGTTGCATAATTTAAACCGCAATATTGCTTCGGCGTCCCTCCGTTTCGCCGCGTTGTCACCCGCGCGTCGCTAACGCCGTGAAAAATGGCGGATGCCGTCGCGCGACCAAACTTTGTAATTGTTATCGGAATTATAACCAGGTTTGCGGGACAAGCCATTAAATATTGATGGGAAGCGGAGTCCCTTGTCGTCAAAGCTGGTGTTAGAATTTTTTTTTTAGTTGAAAATATTAAAATTGTTAAATGGGAGTTTAATATATGGTTACGGGATATGTTAGAAGTTTTAGGGTGTAAATTATGTTGTGTATATGATATACATAACATTTTTAATAATAAAAAAAGTAAATAATAAATATGGTTCCAAAATTAAAATTAATTTACCTGTCATTGAAAAATGTTCTTGGTTCAAATATCAAACTATAAAATAAAATAAAAATTTGTTCAACTCAGTGTTATGTAATATAAATATTGAGAATAAATATCTAAAACTATATCTTTTCATAAATATTACGCTTATTTATTTATGAATAATAAATGCAAATAAAATAACAAACGTGAAGGACTTGTATTAAAAAAAAATTACAACTGATATTTTATTAAGTTATAATGTTCTGCATGAGCGACTTTTTGAAATTCCATTGCAGTAAAATTGATATTATCTAAAAGTAGGTTATAATTTTCAGTACCTGTATAGAAATAACTGCATTTTTTGTTAATACTTTTTTTAGGTTTTTGAAACGTGCTTATAATTACTACATTACATTTTTATTTTGTTTTTACAAAATGTATATATCTCAATTACTGTGTATACAAAACTTTACTCAATTAATAAAAACTGCTTTAAACATAATCAAACTATGTAATCAATCTTGGCTGTAATAATTTGTAAATTATAATTTGTTACTACAAAGAACTATGAAAATATGCAGAAAGCAATTTTAAATATTAATTCATTTCTGTTCCAGAACTAAAATTATAAAAAAGATTTCTCATGAATAAATAATTTTGTAAAAATGTTACATTAAAAATTTATAAATTAATAAATATGTATA
This sequence comes from Clivina fossor, assembly GCA_963966155.1. NCBI lineage: Eukaryota > Metazoa > Arthropoda > Insecta > Coleoptera > Carabidae > Clivina > Clivina fossor. Next base: position 6,299,503 of record OZ014564.1, on the reverse strand, counting down.
TTTTCGACAGCGTTAAAAAAATATGGAACATTAAAAAGCAATGTTTGGAATTTTCTATTAATAAAACTTCGAAATGTATACATACATATAAGTCGGTAGTCAAAAGAATATTAATTTATTTCTGTAAAATAATGATTATTCATTAATCTATTGTCAAAAACAATCTAATATTTCCAACAATATTTTTTTAAAGTTAAACCTAACCTAACACAAATCAAGTTTTACTAAGGCACGAAGATCAGCGCCAAGATATCAACGTTTCGCGAATAATAATGCCATCGTATGGCATATAACAATCTTGTCCCATATATACCCCGTTCTACACGATCCACTATCGTTCTATTAATCAGCTCCAATAGGCCATCTATAAATCTTTTCCATTGTAAATCGTACTTTTCTATGCCTTAGCTAGATTACCGTCGAATCGGTCGGAGCGAGATTAGCGAGCGAACACAGGAAACGATGTCTCACATATGTGCCGGGGCGGTCTTCTTGCGTCACTTCCTCTACGTCCCGGTGTCTGCCGTGGCAAGATTACAAGCGCGCCCGGGAACGGTGTTCGTCCTAATCCTGTTGGATTAGAGCGCAATCAGGATACTGGATTCTGGAATAGTGGAGCGAGCTGGAGGTACAAAGAGGTATTTACGTGGACGCGCGCAAAAACAATGTGGAGTTCGAGTGGAATAGAGTAAGTACGGAGATGTCTCGTTTGGCTAAGTGCTTGGCGTTCGAAGCAAGCGAACAAACTTGTTACTTAAATAACATAAAATAAATTTAATTCCTGTTGTGCCATGAAAGTTTCCGAATATAAGTGATTGTGTTATGTGTTTTGTACGTATTTAATTAAAGTGCATTATTTTGTCATCATGTGATAAAATTTAATGTACATTGAATATTATTTTATATATTTGTATTACTTACGTTTTGGGACGGGAATTATTCTTTTTTTAAATTACAATATAATGATACAAATTTATACAATCAACTTAAAGTAAAAGAAAAGAAAGTATAATTTGGTAATCCAATTTTCAAAGTGAAAACTAAATATTAGAAACCAATTTTATAAATTATAAAAAAAAAACTTGCCGTTCAATTTTGTTACTTTACTAATAACAATATTTTTTGAATTACATTTTGAATTTTTGCTTGAATAATAAAGAAATCAAATTTATATATCTATATATGCCTGTTGTATATGTATTTTTTTATTAATAATATGACATACGTACATAAGTTTTATTAATTTAATTTCTTCTTAAACAGGGGTGTAGGTTTATTTAAAAAAACAACGTGACCTACACCCCTGTTTAAGAAGAAATTAAATTAATATATTCAAAGGTCGTTCAACTCAATTATTATAAGTTTTATTATTCTAACTTTTTGAAGCAAATTAAATGGTATAAATAGATTACCAATAGCTTTAATCGTGTTTTAGTAATTCGTATAAATTAAAAATTGACTATTATTATTATGAAGCTGTTATTTACAAAAATAAAGAACGAATTATTTTTAAAATTTTTAATGTCAGTAAAATATAGACATCTTTTATTTATATGATTCAAAATCTTGAATATATACAAAACAGTAAATTATTTTTTTACCAATGTAATTATAAAATAAAAATATTTACACTACTAAAATAACTTGTTTAAATACAATAAAATATATTTTTTAAGTAGATACATAAAAAATCATTATTTTGAAAATTAGATGCAAAATTTTCATTGCACATATAAGCAACATAGTTTCACTCATATGACTCCTAGCAGCGTTCAACTTATTCAAACAAATATAATTTTTATCGTCGTTGATTTTTAAACAAACATCAGGAAAATTCGCGGAACAGAGAAACGACGACTGCGGCACAAAAACTCTCTCGGCAAGGTTTCGTTGCAGAGAGAGCAATGCTGCTGCTGCTGCCGTAGGTCCGTCGCGTCGCTCGCCCCCCGCGCCCGCACATATATTAGAAGTGCAATATATCAGAGTTTCTGTTAAATCCACCTTGATGAATGTTTTTGGCTGGATGCCGGAATAAATCCTCAATGCATACCAATGAAGTACAGTCGGTGGCACAATTGCGCGCCACACCGCCGCGCGCTTGCGATTTTCAGCCCGTTTCAGACACAGCGACGCCCCTGTCGGTTCTGTCGCGAACTGCGCTGCGCGTCGTTCGCCTGAAACTCCGGTTCAAATGCTTTTGAAACGGTGAAGCTCAGCTTCAAGGCAGGACCGGTTCAAGTAAAATAGCAATAATAGTATTGGTAAATGAGGTTTAAATTTCTTTAAATTTAATCTATCGCATAGATTCTCAAGCTTATTTAAGCTATTGTCCAATTATAAATAAAATAAATCTCTAATGCCTCCCACTACTATATAGAGATGTTTGCACGTTGCTCGTTATTTTTATTTTGCCCCCGGAATCTTCATAGCCCCCTTATTACCCATCAGCCCATTATTGCCCACAACGGATCTTAAATTGCCCACAAGAAAGCGATATTGCCCACTTTGATAATAACGGATCTAGTGCAATTGATGTTTGATTGATATAAAATCAAAAAACAAGAATAAGTATTGAGCACAGTTCTCATTAATATTAAAATAAAAATTCTAATATATTTAGTAGTATATATTTAGAAGTATATAAAATTAATTTAGTTAGAAAATTGTTATGATGTTAAATTTTAATTTAAAACATTTGGAATAAAGAAATATTTTACTCAAAGTGATTGTAACAAAATATAGTGTAAAAGAAAGATTTGTTATTGTTTCGTTATTTATAATTCATCACTTGAACCAAAATCGCTTGTTTCGTGACTTTGTCTAAACCAGTGATTCCCAAAGTGGTCCAGGTGGACCCCCAGGGGTCCACGGAAGACTCGACGGGGGTCTACGATGGCGAGAAAAAAAAATGGGGGTTCACTGGTTGTAAGTGGGGGTCCACGAAAATTTATCTGGTTTCGATCGTAAAGAACTAAAATGTTGGCTTGGCTGTACCTATCAATGTAGGGCCTACATTGTAGGCAGATAATACACTAGGTACTAAAAAAAATTCCAAATTTTTCGGTGATTTTTGACAGGCTTTATTTCGGTGCAAAATGGTCGTATTGAGACTTTAAAAAAAGCATTTTGAAGCTTTATGATTCAAATTTTCAGATTTTTGCTAAAATATTTTAGGAGTTACGGTTCTCATGCAATACTAACAGATAGCGCAAAAAAATAATATTGCAAATTTTTTGCTTGTTTTTTTTTTGTCCACGGGTGTGAAAATTTTTTTTCAGTTAGGCCGGCATATGGATCTGATAGCCTGTTTATTTAGTATTAATTTCCTTTTTTTTAAACCTCCGTTAATTTTTTTGAGTAGTGTATTTTAAGAAAGTCAGCGACTGTTAACTTGTAAAAACTTGCATATTCGATATTTTGAGTACAACGCGTATCGAGACTTGCAAAGCGCCGCCCGCTAGCCAGCCAGCAACGCTAGTTAAGACGTGCATAGGGACGAAATACGACTTGTACTGTGCTTGCAATCTTGCATGAACTTGTTTGATTCTTCACCAATATAAATACGAATGCCAAGAACAAACGTTACTCATTTGCTTTACTCATTTGCTGTGCTCATTTGTTTCGGGAATTTTGAAAAGAAACGTGTGAGTGAATCGATGTCAGTGTTTGCCAGTGCCGGAAAAAGTAAGTATACCTGCCTATTTGTTATACATACTTTTATTTTATATTGTAGTAATATTATATTATTTGTTATGTTTGCGTGTAGTAGGTACGTAATAAAAATTAAATACTGAACAGGGCCATTATTCGATACTTCTATAAAAGAACAGAAAGCCGAGAAAGATTGAACTTTTAGTACTTTTTATTATAAAATTATTTATTTACCCGACTGTGGTGATTCACTAAAAGAGAGTTATTATAATTGACCTGCATGTTTGTACATATTTCAGTGCCCTCGTAGTTGCTAATGCTAAATGACTAAAAATATTTTCATAAAATGTACCACTCGTATAGTAATGTATCAACGTAATAAATAAAACATTAAAATCGCGGTGTTTTGACGTCAAAATATTCTTTAAAAGTATTTTCTCTCGAATTTACAGAAATGTATCAAAATATAATTAATCAAAAAATGTTTTGCATTACATTAAAATAGATTCAATCTTAGCGGCTTATTGCTTTTAATAATTAAAATCAGTTTTGCCGCCGGCATTTTGGTTTTTTCATTGCAATAATTAACTAATTATTCCCATTCAATTCTGTTCAAATAGCCATATCCTGTTAAAATCACCTTATGATTACTAAAACAAACTTTTTTTTTTCTTTACACGTAGGTAACTGATACGAAACATGGCTGAATCTAAGAAGAAATGTCGACAATACAGTGTTCAATATTTGAAATTTGGTTTTGTTCCATCAACGGCCGACAAACGATTGCCCATATGCCTTTTGTGCAACAAAGTTTTGAGCAATGACTCGATGAAACCATCGAAGCTCGAAGATCATCTAAGAAGGTGTCATCCTGATAAAATAGGCAAAGATTTAAAATATTTTCAAACATTGAAGGAAAAATATGAAAGAAGACCCACCGTGCAAAGTATGTTCGCTTCAACGTCTCAAAGTAACGATGATGGCTTGCGGGCATCCTACAATATCTCATTGCTTATCGCGAAATCTGGAAAACCGCACACCATCGGTGAACAGTTAATTTTACCCGCTGTTGAAGAGGTTTTAAAAACTGTTCTGCACAAACCTCCATTTGACGTACTTAAAAAAATTTCTTTGAGTAACAACACTGTACAAAGGCGTATTGATGAAATGAGCTCTGATGTTGAAAGCTTCTTGTGCAATTATCTGCAAACAACTCATTTTTCTATTCAATTGGATGAATCAACATTACCTGGCAATGAAGCCTTATTATTGGCATATGTTCGATTTGTTATGGACGAAGAAATCCATGAAGAGCTACTATTCGCGAAAACTTTGAAGACGGACACAAAAGGAGAATCAATATTTAATGTCCTGAGCGATTTTCTTAAGGAAAAATCGATTCCATTTACAAACATTACTTCGGTGGCAGCAGATGGAGCTCCTGCCATGTTCGGGCGATATCGTGGGTTTATAAGCCATCTTCAAAGAATTATACCAGGAGTAACTGCAATTCACTGTGTCATACACCGACAACACCTGGTAGCGAAAAATTTGAGTGATAGATTGCACCAATCGCTTCAATTTGTGATTAAAGCAGTTAACAAAATAAGAAGCAACGCGTTAAATACCCGTTTATTTGCACAATTGTGCGACGAAAATGATGAAGACTTCCAACGATTACTCTTACATACTGAAGTACGCTGGTTGTCGAAAGGTGCATGTTTAACAAGATTTTACTCACTTTTTGAATCAGTTTTAGAGTTTTTGGAAAGTAAAGATCCAGATTTAAAAGAAAATCTGATCAAATTGAAAGCAGACATCGCGTATTTGACAGATTTGTACAAAAAATTTAATGACATTAACTTGCAGTTGCAAGGGGACAGCCTAAATTTAATAAAAACAAAGGGTGTAATTTCGGCTTTTCTTGGAAAATTGAAATTTATGAAGCAAAATATTAGTCGGCGCGAATTCGCACAGTTTCCAAACTTGTCACAGGCAGAATGTCTTGATGAGGATATTCAGACATACGTTCAACATTTAAATGCCTTGCATGATGACTTCAAAAATAGATTTGAAGATATTCTGACGATGGAAATACCACCATGGATCATAAATCCATTTGATGAAACGGAAGTGGCGAATGTGGTATTGCAAGAGGAGCTACTCGAGCTTACCACCAATGAGGAGCTGAAGGTGAAATTTAAAAAAGGCTATCAAACATTTTGGCTGCAAGCAGAAATTGCCGAAAAATATCCTGGACTGTGGGAAATTGCGAGAAAACTTTTGATAGCGTTTCCCTCGTCATACCTTGTCGAAAAAAGTTTTAGTGTGGTGACAAACCTATTAACAAAAAAAAGGAGCAGATTGAATATCACAGAACGGGGAGATTTGCGGTTATTCCTGACAAAACTGAAGCCAAATATTGATAACTTGCTATCAATTCATCAAGTGCATCCCTCCCATTAAAAATGACTATTTTTTTTAATTGTTGAAGTTACGTTATTAATGTTTAATTTTAAGTCTATTAAGTCTAATCATATTATTTTAATAAAAAATTTTAATGAATAATGAAAATATACTATTCTTCTTTTTATTTTTACCACTCCGAATTTAGAGTTGGAACTCAGCCGCGACGCATATATCCATCGTTAGATCTAATCTTCACATTTTTTGACGAGTTTTGGGAATATGGTAGAAATGTAGCAGCAGGGGGTCCACCGAAACCAGTAAATTTTTGAAAGTGGTCTACGGGGAAAAAAAGTTTGGGAACCTCTGGTCTAAACGAATAAAAAAATCTTTTAACAAAACCTACCTAGCATAGAGGTTGACTAAAATATTTCATGGTTAACCAATCAGAAATAAAAACGTCGATTCAGGTAAAAACAAATTACGAAGTGACAAAACAAAAATACACCATAAGAAACATATGTAAACAAAAAATAATTTGAATGTTAATATATCAATATCTATAATTTAATATGAAAACAAAATTGTCCCAATATATGAGGTTATGAGGCGACCGCTTCAGGTCGCCGAGTTAGAAAAGCATCAAAAATTATTGAGTATAAATAAGTTATTATAAATAAATTATTTTAAAAAAATCTTAAAATTAAATGTATGAATAAGAATATGTGTCATAAATGCACAATCTACAAATTCACTTTCAATATTCTGTAACTTTTTCTTTTTATAAAAGTATTTCTAGAAAATATTTTTATGTTTCTATTTGCTTTTCATTACAGTTTTCTAAATTTGCGTACACCATTTTTATGATCAGCTTCAACTGCAAGGAAATAAACATAAATATAATAATCTAACCTGCAAATGAATCTTGGTTTCTCTGCTGCCTGTGATTAGTATTCTCGTGCTTTCAGAAAATGTATAATAATAAAAAAACACTGCACAACACTAATTGTAATATTCTTATTTTGTGTTCTATATCACTTCAGTCATATTGTCACTTAGAAAATATAAATAATAACACATACACATCTGCACTGTAAGCCCGTTTATTCATGACTAACTCCCGTATACAAGTATCAACATAAATATTAAATACAAATAAAATAAAATCTATTAAATCTTCGTACACCACAATAACAATAAGTCCATTGTATTTATAAAATTAACAAATTATTAAAATTCTTTTTCTTCTTCTTTTTTTTTTTTTAATTAAATTACGATAATTTATCCACAACGAACGTACAACTATATACATAGACAGCAAAATAATTAATTGAATATAATTAAGTTACGTAAAACGATCATATTGATTTCGTTTTACTTTATTATTATTTATTTAAACGAATAAACATACTTGTTAACGATAAAATTAATTGTTTTATGAATTTTTACCTAAATGAAGTAAACAAAAAGACGAGTTTGTAAACTATAAAATTTTATGAAAAAATTACCGAATTTTATTTTAATATATTTTTAAAATAAAATAAAACATTTGAATTAAATATTTTATAAATCTAAAATTAACAATATAATGTGTCGTATAACAATTTTTGTTAATAAAAACTTAACTAATAGCGTCAATTTTAAAATCTGTCTCTGGTGCCAAAATTTCTAGATACGGTTTTGTATGAAAATACTAAAATTGAAATTCTGTAGATTCATTTATAAAATTTATTTACATTATTTAACAACAAATTAAAAAATTAAAGTGGTTCCGTGTATCATAGTCACAGTTCAAACAAGTTTCAGTCTTATAATATATAATAATGTTATTAATAAAAAATATTTTGTTTTGTTTATTTTTAATAGAAAGTTAATCATTTCAGTTCCAAAATTTACTAGGTCCGGTGCTGTGCAAAACCAAATCCATAGCTGATATTGTCCGCGTGTACTGTATATGATAAGTCTTATGTAAATTTAACCCGTTCCCAGTTGATTTACAGGTTAACAGTTAAACAGAGCGACGGCAATGCGAATCTCAACATAGGTATTTTTTTTGTTGTTGTTGTTATACATACGTACGTACACACGTTATATCGCTGAAAATGACGCGTAAAACAACCAACAGCTTGCGTTTCATTTACAGTAAATAGGGACGAATTGTTAATTTCACTCTTATTGGGAACAACAAATTTTTGTTTTATGAAGTTATAGTTTTCACATTTTGCGCCAATAAAATAATTACCGAATTAATATTTTATTTAAAATGACTTAATTTGCTAAAAATTATATTTCAAAATAAAATTATATTTATATATACATACATTAATACTTAAAATAATAAATTTTTTTTTTTAAATATTAAATATATATATATATATATATATATATATATATATATATATACAACGAAAACAACCACTTTTTCTTACAAGCATAAGTAAACAATTTAGTAACTTTCCTATTATTTAATAACCCTAACAAAATGCAGAAAAATATATTTTTAATAATGTGTTAAAAAATATTTTTATATTTATCAAGTTTTTAAAATATTGTATTCCGTTTATTAAAGTAAAGAAAGAAAAAAATATATACATACCTTATTTTCACCATTTCACCATTTTAAAAATATTTTTGTGTAATTTAATTCAACATATTTCAAATTTTTGTATTATATTTAAAACAAAATTAATTTTGAATTTGTATAAAGTATAATTAAGTAATAATTATTTAAAAAATTAAGTAGGATTTTAGAAAGTAAATATATAAATGAGAACTATTTAATTTTTAAAACATATGACTTTTTATTAAAATAAATTACAGTCACACATATAGACGACAGGCAATATTATATTATATAAGTAGATAAAGATTATATTACACACTGAAAATTTCGAATTTTCTTATATTTTTTTTTCAAATATCTTCAATCAATATCTTTGAGCAACACAGAAGCAACAAAATTATATATAAATTCATTTATTTTTTAAATAAAAAAGTAACTCAAAAAAAAAGAAAACAACAATCTATTTAAGTAATAATAAAACACTATGTCCTAAGTTTTATGGAAATTTTACACAAAAATTCATTTCAATAGTATACATTGATGTCGGGGAAAAGTGATTTTTCTTTTTGCGAAAAACGCAGCAATGATTTTACTACGAGCCCTGACACACTGCACACACGCAGGTCCGACAATATGCAAACGCAAAAATTACTAGATCTTTTTCACTATATTATTACTAGTATCAGGTATTTACTTTTAGGCATTTTATTACATAGTTTAGTACGTATATTTTTTCACATGAAGTATATATAACGTATTAGAATATATGTATGCGATCTATTGTTTGTAACATTACATATTATTATGGCCGGTATTCATAATCACTTTTGGAATTACATTTATTTTAAAAAGCTTTTATAAAGTTTCGAAATATGTACTTATCAAACACCTTTAAAAGTTTCATTTAATTTTATCAGATTTTAAAATATTAGATGAGACAAATATATCATATATAATAAATATTTACATTTGTGAAATCAAACTTATGTTTTACTGATTTTTTAATTATAATTTTGAAACTAATGAACTTGTATGAGAAGCATGATTTTTTCATGTTACAAAATGTATCATTAATACAACAATTTACCACAAAAACTCAATCAGTCTTTAATTATCATGCTTCTTATACACCAAGGTATGTCCGTGTTAAGTTTCACGTTTATTAGTTTTAAAATTAGAAAATCAATGTTAAAAACAAGTAACACACTCTAAATTTGGTAAAATGTTGAAATAATTAAAGAAAATGTAAAACATTAAGTTATAGTTCTGTATTAATATTTATTAATAATCGACGTTTCGACGAACTCAACGTACGTCTTTTTTCCTGTTGAGTTCGTCAAAATGTCGATTATTAATAAATATTAATACAGAACTATAATCTAAAATCGTTTTATTTTACTATAATGAGTTCTGAATGATTTTTTACTATATTATATATTTATTTCATAATAGGCTTACTTGAAAATAAAATAATATATTAAATATTTTAAAATCTTAATATATATTCAATTTTGTGATAATGATAATAATAATAATAGAATTTCATTGTTATATGATACTTCATGAGTAATTAAAATTTTGTATATATATATATATATATATATATACAATATATATATATACAACAATAATTGTAATATCGCATATAATACCTAACAGAGAAATGCATATAGTGGTAATATTGTCTTTAATTAATTTATTCGTTTAGTTCATTAGCAAATCATTGCGATTGCATATTGTACGATGACCATATCGTAATTAAATGCTATATATACATATATAATTTATCAATTATAATTATAATAATTAATTACAGTTAACATTAAGTACATTATTTTACGTATACATTGTTGTACTTTCGATTCCATTATTAGAGAGAAAATTAAAAGCTACTAGGATTTACGTATTTCAGATATTTTCCATTTATTACAGTCAAATTCAAATTTCGTTAGACACATATCATAATATTTTGTAAATTGTATAATATTAATTTGAAATAATTATTAATCGATAATCTTTTAGAATTGGTAAATATAACTTGCTTTTGTATAATGCCTAAAAAAATTTGAACTTTACTGTAAACAAATAGTAGGCTTTGGAATTGGAATTTGGTAGGTGAGGAAACAGGAACTTGTTCTGAACTTGTTGGTTGATTTGTAAAAGAAATGATGTAAAAATATATATAGACAGAACTTATATAGGTTGGCTTAGGAGTAAAATGTTTTATAAAAGTTGTCAAAATGATGATGAAAATATGGAGGTTAAATTAAGGAAAAGGGTTTGTAGTTCAAGGTCAGTGTGCAAGGGCCTTTAAAAGCTTTAAGAGTTTATTATACTACACCTAAAAGTACGCCAGTCTATACATTATTAAGGACCGCTTCAGAATGCTCCTAAAATGTCATTTTTACTTTTTATATTTTTACATTTTGATTTTGTAAACTTATTGAAACTGTAAAATAATATACTTTTTAAGATAACTTATTAGTTTTTTATTTATGTGGAAGAATGCAATATTACCAATTCTGGTCAAATCTGTAAGACATGTAACGTTATAGATAGCTTTGAATTTTTAATATTAAATGAAAATTTCCTTTTAAAAGAAATATCAAATATCATCATAACCTATCAATAAATATAAAAAATATATTTTATGAAATGTTTATTTTTATTTAAAATAAATATAGAGATCAGTTATATTTTATTTTACTATTAATGTAAATAATATATTCTGAAATATTATAAAATTATCATATATATATATATATATATATATATATATATATATATATATATATATATATATATATATATATATATATATATTGACTGATACCAAAAGATCATTCATTTATTTTTTCGATTTTGATATTATGACAAATATATTTACTTATCTCTGAGTGAATATTACGTAAAATCAATCTTATTATTGGATCAGCCATTGCTATTAAGTTTTCTAATTTATTATCCACATTTTTTGATCTCATTTGCATTCTAAATTCAGTAAAAATTATATAAACGTATGAATACAATTTTCATTTAAAATTTATATTAATAAAATAAAAAAAAATATTACAACAAGCCATTAAATATTCAGATATTTCACATGTAAACAAAGGTAGAATTTATTAGACTAGATTTCAGTTGCAGATAAAAAATATCTCTTCGTATACTTGGTACTTTTTATAATCATATTTTCCGAGAATTTTATTTAAACATAAAATTATATTATGCGAAAATGTATTATTGCAAAATTAAATAAATAAAATTTAGGGCATTCTGCGCAGGCCCTAGTAACCTACGATTTTTTTTACATACAAGAAAAAGGGCGGCAAGATATTGGGGGCAAGGATTCCGTTTTTTTTTTGTCAAAAACTTTTTTAAATTTTCAATACAATTCAGAGATCATACAGTCGCACTTTTAAATATACACTTAACCTTGTCAAACTCAAATATTACCACAAATAATTTAAAATTATTTAGTCTCTAAATAAATGTGGTAGCTATAAAAGTTTGACTGCGTTTTAACATATTATATTTAATTTTAATTTATTTATGTACATTCTTGTGTACTTGTATCTGGTTTCTCACTTCCAACAATCTTCTGAATACATACGAAATTTTTCACACTTTTTAAGATTGCACTATTTTTTTCCTCCGAAGAGAAACAAACACACACGCTACTTAGAATAGAATTAAATTCATTTACACAAATTATTTTACAAATATGTTCATTATTCAAATATATACAGCTGCACAAAAAATGCTTCAAATTTTTTAATTTACGTATTTGCGGATTTAAAATCACCAACTGGAAATATTTCACAATGTGGATACAGAAATACGTTCCAGGAAAAAAATTACGTATATATTTATGGCACAATAGTTAATAAAGTTCTCACAATATTTTACGTATATAAATTACAAATTATAACTTTATTTATCTCATCAGTCACTCACTCTTCATATATTTAATAATTATACTTAAATATTTTTATGTATGTAAAAACACTGGAAACGTAATTCAAAAAATAAATCTTGAATTTCTTGACCTGCGTGTAAATTACGTATATTAGGATTCTATTCATTTATTTATATACTTATAAATAATTCTTCTTATATTTTATATAACTTTATACACTTATATATTAAGAACGGTATACACAATTTCTCACAATTTTAAACCTCACGAATAAACGGCTCTTCGTTGAGGTAATTGCTGGAGTAATACGTAGAAGGATTGGGAAGTTACTTCAGTCGACGGTGGTCCAGTTATTATGGAGATTTCCAGGTATCCGAGCGGGGGCGGATATTTAGTGTTGATGTGACAGCGGATGCTCTAAGACCAGGCGTCCGGGTTTCTGGAATGATGGAGATCATTTTGCGTCAGTTATACATGTTACATAACATTATGATGATAATTATATAATTTGTTATATTTGCCAATTTTCTATTCATGCTTATATATTAATACAGCAAATTTTTGATGCATCGCTTTTAAATAAGATATAAAGTATAACAATTGAATACGAAAAAATTCAGATAAATTATAAGATAAAATAATAAAATGCATCAAGGTCTCTGTATTTAAAGCTTTAAAAAATAATTAAAATATATATTTAAAAAAAGTATAAGTATACAGAGTGTCCAAGATAACTCCGTATGCATGGGGATCTCCGGAACTGTTAGAGATACGACCTCGGTTAAATTAGATGAAAGTTGCCTCATTAGTAGGCGAGTTTAGTCATCTTTTGTTTTTTCCAAAAAATTCCTTAGGTTACTAGATATAGGCAAAAATGCAAATTTTGCTTTTTTATATTTTCGCTTATAACTCTCGAATGCAAAACGATAAATTATTTTGGTTTGCACTTTCTTAAGACACTTTTTTACACAGAATTTCCAGGAGTAACCAAAATTTTTTTATCATGTACCGTTTTCGAGATTTATGATGCAACTTTCATTTTTCTTATGTAACTAGTATTTCAATGTAGTGTCATTAAAAAGATTTTTTTTTTCTCTTTCCAGTGATATAACATTGTCCTATTTTATTTTAAATAATAACATGGAAAATTGAAAAAAATCTATTTTGCAAAGTTATAATTTATTTTTTTAGTTGAAAACCGAGTATGCCATATCAAAACAAATGAAACATGAAAAATAGGCTTTGTTTTCGTTATTATTAGATTTTTGGTTTTGCTTTTCTTCTGATTATTGTCTTAGTTAGTTAGTTAGTTTTATTGGAGTGCTTATTGAAAGAATTTTAATTCATGGAGCAGTTTGAAAATTTAGAGAAGTTTGAAATGCTTTATTGTTACATTCGTTGTCAAAGTAACGCAGTATTAGCCGCGGAAATGTATTTAAATTTATATCCTTAAAGAAGGCAACCCAGTGTAGGGATGTATAAGATATTAAACATGAATTTGATTGAGTACGGTATTAAATACCTAAAACTAACCTAACACAAGCTATGCTTAAGAGAACACGTATGTTCATTCTAGAAAACGATAGTTTGTTTCAACACTTAATGTAATTTTACTGTTATTGTTATTAGTTATTACGAATGTAAAATATAGCATTAGTATTTTATAAATTGTTTTTTTTTTTTTGTATTATAATTCTATATTATTGTTTAAACTAAAGTAGGGCTCATGTTTCATTTGTTTTAACATGGCCTACTTAGTTTTTAACTAAAAAAATGAATTATTACTTTGCAAAATAGATTTTTTTCAATTTTCCATGTTATTATTTAAAATAAAGTAGGACTATGTTATATCACTGGAAAGCAAAAAAAAAGATATTTTTAATGACACTACATTGGAATACTAGTTACATAAGAAAAATGAAAGTTGCATCATAAATCTCGAAAACGGTACATGATAAAAAAATTTTGGTTAGTCCTGGAAATTTTGTGTAAAATAGTGTCTTAAGAAAGTGCAAACCAAAATAATGTATCATTTTGCATACGAGAGTTATAAGCGAAAATATAAAACAGCAAAATTTGCATTTTTGTCTATATCTAGTAACCTAAGGAATTTTTTGGAAAAAACTAAAGATGACTAAACTCACCTACTAATGAGGCAACTTTCATCTAATTTAACCGATGTCGTATCTCTAACAGTTTTGGAGATCCCCATGCATAAGAAGTTATCTTGGACACTCTGTATATTAAAATTATTTTTGTTTATAAATATTAAAATTTAAAGATTTTATGATTTGTTTATTACATTTTCTTAGTTTAAATTTTTGTCATGCCAATTCAAGCTATGTAACATGCAAGCAATTACAAACAATTATAGAAAATAGTTTATAATATTGTTAGTATTAGTGCAAAAGTAGCTTCACAGTTCCCAGTACACGTATTTATTTATAATCTTTAGTACAATGTGCGATGGTATTTTAATAGAAACAATGATATATAAAAAAGAAACATTATAATTAATATAAACGATAAAAATTTAAAAAAAATTAAATTAGAAATTATAGGTATATAATTTCTAAATTTTAAAAAAATTTTAAAGTATACAAATAAAAATATTAAAAATCAGTTAATAATTAATAAATTTTAAAATTAAAAAAAAAAAAGATGTACTTAAATAAAATATTTACTAAAAGAGAAATTACTATAAGTTAATAATATAGGAGTCTCATATTACATTGACAGTTTCGTGGTAGGTATTTATAATTTACTACCGTAACCATGGAAACGTACCTATACATATATCAAAATAGATTCTTAAAAAAATATCGCAAAAATATATAAAATTATAATAAATTTAATAAGTCGTATAAAAAAAATGTTAGTTATAAAGAGTATAATAACTTTTGTCAAATAATTTTTTCTAAATATTTCTCTATTAAATATTCATAAAACATATAAAAATTACATCAATAAAGTGCCACTTTTGGTAAATAAATCTGTACCAAAAGTTAATCAAATAGAAATATATTTTTTTTTAATTCCCTTCAATCGAATTTGCTCTACACGTGTCCACAGACGGACAGACATCACGCTAAAACAATTAAATTCAGCTAAATTCATGCTTATTTGTAAAATATTGAAAAGTCAAAATTTGTATAATTTCTATAGCTGTCTCATAAAATGTAACGGTTGATAAAAAAATGTATTCAATATAATTGTATTGTCTTCAAAAATTCAACAACACAACACAATACAAATTTCAGTTGTTTTAAATTCCAATAATGTTATATTTGACTCAACTAAAATTTAAAAATTAATAAAATAGTAAAAAAATCTTTCAGAATTCATTATATTAAAATAAAAAAACTTTAGGATTTAGTTCTGAGCTAAATCGTAAAGTGTTTTTAATTTAAATATAAATATTTAAATATCTATAAGACTATTGAAAATTAAAATTTGAAGTTATAGGAAATATATGTCGTTATTTTGCAAAAAAATTCTACTAACATTATCATTATAGATATATCAACACATAATTCTAGTTTAAAACCTATGGACCGTGTTAACATCTATATTTCCTGTTTCATATTCTCGCACATTAAATATATAGATATAGTTTCATCATTTAATTTCAATCCAATTATCTTAGTTGTTCTGCATCGCCACCCATCGTAAATAACAAATCTACACATTACTCCAACAAGCAAACAACTTACAATTAGTTTAAAAATAGTACCAAAACCAATTTTAAATATTCCTGTGTTAAAACAAATGAATCCAACATTTCAAACTAATAAGAACAGGAAAAATAATTCAACGACCAGCAAATTAAGGCCAATAACTCATTTACACCTTTCGGACTCCGAACAATAATTAAAGTTCGCGCCGAAAACAAATGACACTCGGCGTCGCGCTACTAGCGCCACACTGCGTCACAGATCATACGTCATCGGGTTAAGTTTGCTCGGCTGCACCCAATAACAGTATTGGAACACCCCGTATATTTCAGGTGATTTACTGTTTGTTTTGCTGGGGCGGTTGAGTGAAAAGTTTTAATTATTTATAGTATAAATGCTATTAGTTATTTGGTGTTGTACCGTGAAAATGTTGCTATAATTATTTAGCCTGAATAGCTGACGTATCTGGAACTCGCGGTTTATTAATGTACAGTGTAATAAAGTCAGCGAGAATGCGCTTTATACGGGCGAAATGGTTTATAATGGTTTACAGGTAAATGGTTGTGGTAGGATCTAGTATGCTATAATGAATTTTATAATAAAGAATCTATTTTAGATCTAACCAAATGTAGCAGAAAACTTTATGTAATTTTAAAATCTTTAAAAACAAAAAATCGTGCTTATCAAATAGTTAATATTTCAGTTAATTATCAGTTTACATTAAAAATTAAATGAAAAAATAAATTATAATACATATTTACGTTTACAAAGGCTAAAACAATTCAACTAATTTATATTTGAAAAACTGTATTTGACGTAGCTAGAGTAAAATTCAGATATTCTTTCAATTGAACATAATTGAATTTTTCAATAAAAATTATAAATATTTAATATCAAACATATATGTAAAAAAAAATAAATATTAAAATCGTGTAGCACATTAGATACTAATGTTTCGTAATTTCTATTTATATAGCGTCGTGAAATATATACGAAAACAAAAAAGTATATTTACTCTCAAAATTTGTTTATTAAAATAGAATGTACAATTTATCTACTAACGATAAGTACTCAATATCTACACTGAAATAGAGTTACATTTTTATAAATTTCTGTCTTCACACCATAAATGTTTAAAATGTTTTACAATTTTAAGTAAAAACTATTATGTCACTGTTTTTTCCATATTATTAATTTTAAAATCTCAAAACCATTTAACTAGGCAAAGTAATTTGAACTTTTAAGATAAATTTCTCATTTTAATTTATTAAATTTCATGAATTTTATGGTATCTACAAAAGAAATATTCAACTATTTTATTGCACAATAGTATAAAGAAACTATATTTTTTATATCTGAATAAACATATTTATATTATAAGATACAATAATTTACACATATATAATTTTTATTTTGACCTGGTTTCATAAACTCCTGTTAAATTTACTTTAGAAGTAAATGTATTAATTCTATGTATTTTCGTATTAAAAATATGGAATAAATTTAATCTAAGAATATTTAAAAAAGTTATTATTAATATTAATAATAATTTGGTAGTAAGTTGATAAAATAACATTTGTTTTCAATATTATTTTGAAAGGAAATAAAATTTACTTAATGAAATACATATAATTTAATTTAATTTAATTTAATTTAATTTAATTTAATATATTTATAAAATACAATAAATATATATTACAAAATCAAAGAAAAAATGCACTCTTTTGGCAAGAGAAAAATATACAATGTATTTTGTTGTTCGATTCTATTTGGTAAATTTAGTTCTGTGAAACTTTTTAGCACGGAAGCAAAGGCAAAGCAAAGCAAAAGCTAGTAACTTTAATCTAGTGATATTTCTCTTCGTTATAGTGCAATATTCAGGTCACTTCTGTATATAATACACTCGATAAACGTATCCGCTCCATTTATATTTCAAACTTTATTTAGAAAATATATATCTATATATACGACGCGCCGAGTAACTTGTCACAAAAGTCTGCCCTTTCGGCCTTTTGACTTGTTTATACAAATAAAACAAAAACAAAAAAGTCCCTGCTACATTATAGATGTCCAAATACGGATCAGACTATCCGCCCAATTGCCAAAACAAAAGATATAAGGAACAGAGACATCTAACGAGACGAGGACTAAACATTGTGAAACATTTGAGGCATCGTATGTATGGAAAGGAAAACAAAAGAAATATACGCTATATATTTTGATTTAGTATATAAATATTTGCGCCCGATGAAGTGGGTATTCGGAACTTTTTCGGGAAATTGTGTTTTTGTTTGACATGACTTCCATGGACGCACCGGATATATTCGGTTGCGTCTCCAAATAAAACCGAATATATAACCGAATTTGTCACTCATTTTTCATTGTCCAGTCGTTGAAATCGGAGACGGTATATAATAGATAAAAATAAATTATATAAGTCTTTATTATGTTTCTTTTTCTTCTTTTAGATCGTATCGGTTCTTTTGAAAAAAAAAATATGTTTCTTCTTTTAATTATCTAGGTTTTAAGCTACTATTTAATAAAATTTGTTATTTAAATAAATGTTATTTCAAACAATAGTTTGAATAGATAAATATACACTTTTAAATTATTTTGTTAAAATGATAATTATATGCTATAAAACGTATACAGTAATTTAAATATTAATTATTAAATTGTAACGTGATATATAAATTTATAATATAATAAATATTATTTTTAATTAAAATTATAATTACATTTATATAATTATTACATTAAAATCAAAATTAATTATATTCTGATCAAATAAAAATAATATAATTATGTACGAGTATATTTTGATATTTATGGGGTGATTCCAGTTGAAATTGAAGATTTTGTAACTAAGAAGTTTCAGTGAACACATGACAAAATATTTACACATTGTAAAAAAAATGTAATTCAAATTTATGTAATTTTACTTGGTTTTTAACAGTAAACATTTTGTAATTTTTACAATAATATAATTTATGTAATATATCATTTTTATGAAAAAAATTATAGTCATAAAATATGTAAATTTACATTAATTTTTTACAGTGCAGTAGAAGTCTATTATAAGACTATACCGATACTGTAATTTTATGCAAATATTAATAAAGTTCCTCTCCCAGAAATTAATGTGCTTGTGAATATAGATTGTACATAGTAGTCACATAATATAAAAGCAGAGCAAACTCAGTTTACTGTTAGCTATATTTTAAAATAATAAATACAACTTGAAAATAATGTATCAAAACATGGAATACACTGGCCGTCTTAATTATAAAGCATATTTAATACTTTTAGAGTATCAATTAATATATTATAATACTTTTTTAATATCAATACGTACCAATAAAATTAAATATCGTAAAATAAAATATACAAGATATTCTGAGTATCGATGTAAAAAGTAACATTTCGAAAACTTTTACCGAAAAACTTTTCACATAAAATCTAAATAAAATAGGTATATAAAATTCACCACATAACAATCGAAAATTAATATTTAATGTTTCGACAGTAAAAACTTTTTCGTATGTGCAGAAACAGATGCTTTGTCGATACTACAGTAAAGAAGAAAAAAACTGATGAATTTTAACGGAAAATCACATAAACTCACCACGTGGTGGTGGCGCTACAGTCGCCGACAAAACGACAAAAGACGATTGAAACAACAACCGATCGAAGTTTATTGTGAACGCATCGCATCGCACCGCGGGCTAGAGTCTTGTATAATATAAAAAAACTGTTCGGATTTATGTATGTGACATCTTTGCGAGCAAGTTAGTCGAGCAAGCGTCATTGAAGATATCCCGATGAGCACTCAGTCAGAATCTTTGGACATGTCTCAATACGAGCACTACAAATCAAGATTTGCGATGTTGCCAGTTATACAGAGATGGACTCTGTATTATAGAAAATAAATTAGAATAGATTGTTCTTCTGTTTTAAATCAATTTTGTAAATATTTTCATATAATAAAACTTTATTACATAATCGTAATGAATATGAAAAGTATTTATTTTTCATCAAAAGTTTACTAAATACAATTCTGTTCTTAATATAATGAACAAGAGCTTGTAATACCATTAAACATACACAAGATATACGATTTTAAAATCGGAAATATTTCGCACAGCATTTAAAATAAAACTTACGCCCGTATTCTCATCTCAAAATGAGTTTCGTCAAAACTACTTTTGACGTTTACTTAAAATTACTTATTAAGCAATTTTAATCAGTTCATTTGAATTTTATAATATTAGATATAAAAAATATATCAAAAATAGAAATAATATTTTTTATAAAAAATAAAGGTGGAAACACGTGTTTTAGTATTTTTAATTTTCATTTATTTTTAAAATAAGTAAAAAGTCATATATAATTGACTAAAAATCTATTCTCAATGACAATATTTTATCGGTTAATCTCAAAATTAGGAAATACTGGGCCTTATACAATTTAATATAAGTAGTTGTTTTATTTCACAGAGATTTTACAAACTTAAGTATATTTTATGCAAATAAACAAAAAATTGGAAGTATATTTTCTGTAATTATGACATGTAATTATTTTTCATCCTAAATGTATTCATTAACAAAAACACCAATCCAACGGTCGTGTTGATTAAATAGCAATAATTCATAATTGCCTTTGCCACCTTCATTAATCTTAATTGTTTTGACATAATTGATTTACGAATAGCGGTCGTTTAGCTGGTATCCCTGATTTGCATTAAAGCCAACAACATATGCGCGTAATACGTATATGTGCGTATATTGATTATTGAATTATAACAAACAACGCAACTACAAGAATCAACTTATGAAATGAATGTCTATCTCTACCTCTATGCTATGCACATTCATGCATATTAAATTCATTTCATTAATATTCATTTCGATCTTATGCAAATTACTTCCACTGTAATTATAACTGATTTTTCAATTAAAATACTTTAGTCTCTAAGCAAAATCAAATTTAATATTGTTCGAACATTACAGAAAAGTTTTGAAAAGTTAGCATAATCAAAATATAAAATTTAGTAAACATCTATCATAAACATCTACAATAAACTTTTCTTCTATAAAAAAGTGTTGATTCAATATTATATAATAATAAAGCGGCAAATCTATTAATAATTAAATCTAATAATCTAGTCTAATATGTTGAAATTTAGAAAAATTATAAAAAAAGTTTAAATTAGATAGTACTTGTAGAAGATTTTTTTTTTCGAAATAAAGCAGTTGAAACTGCATTACTTCACTTGCCACTAACACCAGATTTTTAAGAAAAGATATTGATTTAGTATTAGGCGGAACAGAGTAGTATACGTATTTTATTTTCTACCTAAAATTGATCAAAATTAACACTAGTTTTGGGAATTACTTCAATTTAATACCAGCAATTCCAACACTAACATGATTTGAGAGTTGGAGAAAATCCCCTTATATAACGATTCCGCAATCAAAAATAAGAGATTTTTTGTAAAAAGTAAAGCACAGAATTCAAAATGAAAATATTTCGTCAAAAAGTAAACGCCTTTGTTTAATGACGATTGGTAGTAATGGCAAAAAAACCTAATGCAATACTAATATGTAATAATATTAATGAATTATTGTTCTAATAAACATATTTCTCCTACTTGTAAAATGAAAATAGTATATTTTTTTAATTTTTGGAATATAGCCCTATTTTTTTTTGTACTATTTTATTTCATATATAACAAAAATTTACATAACACGACGTTTTCTAGGAAACTAATTGAATTTAATTCAATATTTGAATAGTGAAATCGCCAGTATGTTATCATTAGTTAATTTATAAATTAGTTCACTAATGGCGATTTTACCATTCAAATATTAAATTAATCTACGTTTACACGCCACTGAAATAAATATATTGAATTTAGTAATAAAATTCCGTATTTTTGCAAACTTAAAACAAGCTAAGTTATAATTGCTTAGGATATTTACTTAAAACTATAAATGTAAATTCGTAACAAAAACAAAATATAAATTGTAAATATTAATAAATACATTTTTAAATGTCATTTTGTTTCGAAAACAAGTCATAATTATTTAAAGACTTTAAAAGTGGATTTGATATTTTTTACAAATATAGTTCCACTTCAATTGAATGTAAATACACTTATATAAATTATAACTTAATTAACTAGCAACATAATCAAGTTCTTAAAGTGCGCATAATAAAAAATTAAATTAGAAACAATAAATAGTACAGAGCGAACGTACAATCTAAAGAACTACTTTATCTATCCCATATATTACAAGCGCATTTATTTCTTCTTTGAGCTTTAACTTTATCCACTTAATGCAGTCTTATCTCCGTTTTTTTTTTATAAAAGACTAGCTCCGAATTAAAAAGTATTTGTTAATTCAACTGTAACAGATAAAAAAAACTTGACGCTCTGCATCATGAAACAAAATAAAACACAGCGTAACAACACGAGAAAAAAAAAGAATAACGTTTTGGCGCACACACATATATATAGCTAACCATTTAAAATTCAAATAACAAGTGTAAATGACACAGGCGTTAATTGTGGTTTATCTTTTACACGAGATCCCCCGGTATATATCTTCATAAAGTGACGAGTGCGCAATCTCTCCTCTCCTTTCACAGAGAGAAGGACGACACGGCGCGGCGCTCTATAGCTGGCGCAGCTATAAAACAAACAAGCCTTGCATATACGTCACACGGCTTCCAACATTCCTAAAATATGGGCCGCATTTAAAATGGATTAAAATAAACCAGGAGCCCCCGTTCCTGAAAAATACATGCTTACGACAAAAACCGGACAAAACGACTCGGAGTACGGTGGCAGGCAACTATCGCGAAACGCGTATGACACAGATAGATATATATGTGTCTGTCTTTTTTATACCCAGGCTACTACACGATTTATAACATGATGGCCATTGCACCAATGCACTGTTTAGCCGTGCTTGTCTTTTGTTATATTTTTTAGTGACTTTTCAGTTTATGAATTCTTATTTTACCTGTATGCATGGATATTTATTCAGTTCTGTTCGTAAGGTACTATATCAAATCGAGTAAAAAATTTTGACAAATTTTTGTTCAGCAACTTTTTTATCACTCATATATTTCTTTCAACAAATATATAAACATATGATAAATATATACTATATAAAAAAGTAATATCATAATTTCGATATCTAGTTCGTATTATATAATACAATACATTATACAAGAATAACATATAATACTAATCGTGTAATTTTTTGTATATCTCCTAATACTTGTAGCGTTATGAGATATTTTCTGGCAAATAGAATTCTTATTTTGAGAGAAAAGATACTATTCCATTTATTCCCAATGAATAAGGCATCACTACGTTACTACTCCTAAATAAAAAATATAATATTAATGTACTTAATTTGAAATGTAACTTTTTACGGTGTAATATTTTTCAATCAAGTATTCTAAATCGGTTACTGTGTTATCAGTATTTTATCCATGATGAACAGTATTATTCAACAAAGCATTCCTTATAACAATATTAAAACCATATATACATATTTATTTCAAACATTGCTAAAAATAGACGAACGATAGTTATTTTTTATTACCCGGTGCATCTTGCGAATAAATAGCGAAACAATACAGCAGAATAGAACTGCATAAAAGTCCCAAGTTAGGCTAGGTCGAGTCTACGATTTGAATATCAAAACATTAATTTGTAAGTGTGTCACTGCATACAACCAATCGTGCAATTGCATGCGAATTATCGCAATATTATTTCTCAGCTCCGTCTTGCTTCAACATACTGTACGAATAGTAATGCGCTCTTCGTTCGGATGGTTCGTCAGCCACCTCCAGCGAGTAATAAAAATAAATCCACGTATGATTATATTGCCGGAACGTGTTCGTATGAAACATAAATGTGTAGAAGTTTTAACATGCGTTTCCACTTGACGAGGGTGATATGGGTGAGATGTGAATGCGTGTTTTTGCGTATATCATTGTTACGTTTTGTTAACACGAATTGTGTACGGCTGGTAATGGAGGATGGAATTGGGGAATATGCCAGAGTGGTGAAGAAAGTTTTAACATGTGACAAAGTTTTTGCTTGATGAGTTTTATGCGTGATCTTGTAACCGGAAAAGTTATTTTACTAAAGTTAAATTAAGTTAAATTGAATTAAAATATATTGACGATTTAATTAAAAATTGTTTTCTATGTTATTCTATTATAGTAAAAGTTTTATAAAGTGTATTGTGAAACCATTATTATTTTTACTTGCGTATTTATACAGTTTTTATAAAGTAAAATGGACAGATTTTAATAAGTATTAATACAGAAACTTTAACCTAATGCAGTTTTACTTTAATTTCACTACGTAACTATATCATTACATTTTTTTCACTATTCCATAATAAATATTGTAAAACTCAATTAAATAAACTTAGTATATCTTACTCTTTAATTACACATGCACATTCAATTTAATGTCGTATTATTATGATGTAAAATACGTTTAATGACGTAATAAATATTTTTATAATGTAATCCTAAGGTGTACTTATCTGGGTACAATTATAACCTAATACGTTTGACATAATTATACTCTTTTAATTTAAATACAGACTCTAAATAAGATTTATTGTAATCATACATTATACTGACAGATACACATGTAAATTAATAAGCAATACAAAATTAATTAAGTAATTAGCATTTTATACACAAAAAAGTAAATTTCAGAAATTTACTTTTATTTGACTAAAAATATTTAAATGTAATCATTTAATAGCTTTTTTTTTTAATTATTATGCAATTGGAATTTTATAAATTTGATAGATATATAAATATTCACAAAATTGCGTCGTTCGGAAAAGTCTAATAGTTCATGTTCATATCATTTTACCTAATTTTATAACAGAAAATATCAAACAGAAAATATTAAACACAAACTTTAAATATTACATAAATAATACAAAAATTATTACATGCCTATACAAAAATGTATAGGTAATCAAAAAAATACAGCACAACGAATTTTATATATAAAATTCTGAATAATAAATAATAATTCAGCCAAAAAAATCTTGATTTATGTCAGGACAAAACACAATGACATCTATATATATAACAATAATTCAAAATTCTAGTCGGACAATAATAAACACAAAGCATCCTGAACGTGGTAAAATATAATTTTAATTTACATGTATAAATCTAGTAAATAAAATTAATACTTGGCATTTTGGTTTGGGTACCAATGAAATTTCTCCTCATATTTCTGCGCGAATATAAAACAGTGAATTACACATCCAAATAATATTGCAATATACACATAGTGTTAAACAAAGACAGATAGCGCGCACACTAACTAATCCTTTCTCTGTTCGTAAATAATCCTCAGAGCGAATGAAATGTTTGTTGTTAGAATACACCTCTTTGTTACGCTCTGTGCTTGCTGTTTTACCGACAGAGAAATGTGCATTTATTTATGCATAGAAATACGTTTTGCTAACTAAATTTATCTAGTTTTGCAGTGCAGCAACCGACTTACGTTACAGAAATTACATATATTTAAAAGTATCATCATAAATTATAAGTTATAATGTTTGGTCAAAAAATACTCAGTATTTTAAATTCTCTATTATTTCAATAAAATTCAAAAAATCTGCATATTCCAAACTATTTCTCAGCTAACAACCAATGTTTTTTAATGTCTCCGTTCTCTTCATGTAACACTTTTTTTTTAGTAAAATAAAAAATAATTAATAAAATATCACGGCACTTTGTAAAAAGACCGGTGCCTTACAATATATAAAACCTACCAAAAATTAAACAAAATTCCAAAATTTTTAATCTAACGTTTATTAATTATAAGCAGAATAAATAACTGAAAAAAAGTAAACATTTTACTGAAAAAAGTAATGAAATATATTTAAAAATAATCTTTTATAAAAAAAAATTGAATATTTATGTATTTCATGTAAGTAATAAGATTATACATTTGCATAGAAAATTCTAAAAATTGTAAGCATTTCATAATTTGGTACTTGCAACATGTATATTAAATATTTGATATTTGTAAAACACCAATTATACCAATTTAGTAATAAGAAAGAATAAATGTCTGAAGAAGTTTTACAAAGTTTGTTCTAGTGAACCTGTAAAATATGTATAAAAGCATTGGCCTGTTTTATTTACACATATTTATAATAATATTCAAATATTTTATACCAACGTCAAAGTTACGCTGAAATCGTCACACACATATGCACCATAGAATATCACAAACAGGATGTGGTGTGACGAGGAAGTCGAGTTTTGATTCGCACTGTTGCCGCTTGCCGGCGCCACTGAATCACAAGCGGACGACGGTGGCGACATCGCTGGAGCGATGTGACGATTCGCATAACTAGAAACATCGCGAATTTTTTTTTTGCGCACGAGTTGATGTGGAGAGAACTTTTGGCAGATGATATGCGAATTTCGAAAGCATTCATGTGTATTTGTATGGATGCAAAGTTTCTGTATGTGTGTGTATGTTTGTATATTTTTTCGCATACTAAAGTTGCATTTTTTTATTTGCCAGTGACGGAATAAATTAACCGTTTTATCTTCAATAAACTGACAAAGAAAATAATAATTTGATTGTTTTAAATTTAAATAGCTATGTCAAATTTTCCTTATGTTTGAAAACAAATGTTTGTTTATTTCTCATATTTTCTACAGCATATATAAAAATGAAATAATTAATTTTTATGAGTAAGATACATTTTTATTGTCAGATAAACTGAAAATAAATAAAAATACAAACCTTACTAACAATTGTAGAATAGTATGCATATGTATGTATATATATTATTTATATTTGTTACGTGATTTGAGAGAATTCATCATTCTTTGGTCAAATATACAATTTCTGACCACCCTGGGCGTTATACATTAAATTTCTTGCACTTCTTTAGACATTTTCAATAATCAAATTAAAATTCAAGAGAAAATAAACAATGCAATTGTCATTTAACTTAGCTTGGCGTAATAGTTTCCTATATGGCCGCCGAATATGTCAGATTAAATACACTAGACGTTGTAGTTAAGTTTGGTGCTGATACCAATGGTGCACAGTAACTAACTGTTGTATAATAATGCCATTATTGTACTAGTAATATAATGACTTCTTTCTACATAGGCAATATAGTAACGTAATATTAATATTATGATACGTTTGAAATTCAAAATTCTCCAAAAATACATTAATATCCTTAAAGGAATGATGTTTTTGTCGACGCCACTGGCAACTGATTATATTTTTAGCATGAAAACATGAACTGTCGGATTGTATTCAACATCTAGCCCAGCAAAAGCAAAACCAACATCCAGCAACAACAACGAATTCGGAGTCTAGTCTTCTCTTTGCTTGGCGCGCGCTCCGCAGACTTACTTCCGTTCCGACGACATACAACCGCGAGCACCACATCATCCTGTTACTATTCCGAGCGTAAACACCTCTACATTCCGCACGGCATCCTCCCAAATAGTCACAGTCTAGCTAACTGAAAAATACACACACACACACACAATATACGCTGGCTCCATTTCTGTATCACGATGAAGCAAAAAATATACGAAAGCGAAAAAAAAATGGAAAAAAAATCAAAAAAAGTTAGTGAAAAACTGCAGTAAATCATTCGTCTTTTCGTATTATTTTATTTGGCCACCTCTGTGTACACACAATACGTCATCAATAAATATTTCTGTTTGGTGAAATTCAAACTATCATATATTAGAGATATATTTGGTGAGTAGATTGAATTTTTATTATAATTCATTTCGGGACTGGAGGAAGTATAAACGTAAACTTGTCGCTTGCTTTCAACTATCGTAAATTTTAATCTTTCAAAAATGTTGGGAAATTATTGCCGTTTTTATTAGGAAACCTATCCAATATCCACGCCCACAAACAATAAAAATGATACTTTCTATGTTTATTAAAAGATTATATTTTCAGTAAAGAACGTTTTGAGAAACATGATATTTTGTAAATAACTTTAGATAAATTAACAACTATAATTTCCTTATAAACTCATTGTATTGTATTATTTGTAACTAAATTGTTTTATAAGCACATAATATTTAAAGACATTTTCGCATCACTTTATAAGTTCTATTTTATTTGCTTACATTTTTTTTTTATTTCTTTTATAAAAACTTTACTAGAATTCTTTTAATTCTTCTATTCTATCCTATTCTGGTATTATCGAACGAACTATTATAGCTAAACCCTTTATTAATAAATAAATAAAAAATATTAAAATTTGTATCAGATTTAAATAGCTACAATATTTATAATAATATGAAATACGTACAATTGAATTATTATTACTAGAAAATATAAAATATTCATTAAATTTGTACTACAATCATTTCTCTGTCTGCAATTTGTCATAATTTAAAAATAAATTGGCAATCTCGACAAACAAAATTTCATTTCACATTGTCTGTCAATCATTGTCTAAATTCCATGTACAAAACGACAAAATGAGGTTGCCCAATTACTGTAAAATGAAACCGACTACTTCTCCTGATCTTATGTAACCAAGTACTACCCGTAACACACGACAGGTAAACATAAAGACCACCTTCAACCAGACAGACAACGAGCAGTCAGTTCATCCCGCATCTACAGCATGTCCTCAAATACATACAACAACCAGTTCCAATGCACGAGAAGAATTGCCTCTCAAATTACATCCGGAACCGTGACGTGTGACGTATATCGAACTGGACGTCCCGTCCGTCGACCAGAAGACACATTACCCGGGCCCCGTAATTCCGTGGGACAGTGCGAGAGGGGGTGTGTGCGCGGAGGGCATGCAAGAAGGGAGCCAATTAGATGTGGCAAGTGAGATTTATCTCCATAGCAACGCGCCGAGCAACTGTCGGCCCGGTGAGGGATTGCCGTGTGTGCCAAGACGAAGTCTGGAGGGTGCTTTAGGACGACAACCCCTCGCCCGACACCCGAATCGGGTTCGAATACAGAAGTGGGCTGGGGGTGGCGACTCGCACATGCACGCGGAGCTCGACGAAGAGATAGATCGAGATTCGATAAGGGCGAAGCGGTTCGACCGACCGAAATTCGGGGAAATGTAGATTGATGACACTATTTTTCTTTGGCCGATATAATCCCCCCCTCCCTCAATCTATTGCGCCGATGAAATTCTACTATTAATTCATGAAATTTATTTGTGCTGAAATATTAGCAAAATAAAATTTTCAATATTAATAAATTATTAATTTATTATTATTTATTTACTAATTTGTAATTTGTAATATGGCTGCTGGTATTGTGATCATATATGCTGCTTGTGTCAGGTATGTTTAGTGCCAGTAGTATTTATAGTAATATAATTACTTCCTTCTAACGGAAATAAAGTATCGTAATAGAAATATTTTAATACGTTTGAAGAATAAAGCCTTTTTATAGTAAATAAAATGTACTTACAACCATTAATAATATTTTAACATTATTTAAAGTTTTGAACATAAATTTCATTGACAATGTTGAGCATTAAATATAATATACAAACACGAAGAATTTTTATTCGCAATTCAGCAACACCATAACTTAATTTACACCAGTCATTATTTCATCTTTTTAATCTACACCCATAAAATGTATGTATATATCTAGTAAACATATAGTAAAAATTACGATGTCTAAACTTGACCATATAAGCTATATGAAGCGTAATAATAAATGCTCCAATTTCGCTTAAATTTGGCATGTGACCCAGTCTAATTAGCACCCTATTGTACTACCCCGTGGAATGAAGAAGAAGAGAGAGAGAGAGAGAGAAAGAGAGATTGCAATGTTCGTAGAGGGCGTTAAAGTCTGCGTCGTTTTTGTCTCTAGTCCGCCTCTCATTATTATTTCAATTTGGGGTGTTTTTATTGTGTCGCAACATGACTCTTTGCCGCGAATAAATTATATCGCGCCCGAGGTCATAGGTCAAATGACTGCTGACCGCGCCGATGTTCATATTTTATTTCGCCAGCTAATTTCATCGAAGTGCTGAACGGAGTTTTTTGATATAGTTATGTTTTTTTTTTTTTTTTGGTTAAATAATTTATGAGCTATAAATTGAAGAGAGTGGCAAATGACATGATTCATTTAATTTTCTGCAATATAAATTGTGGTTAGTAAATGGTTCGACGCTAGATCAGTCAGTGTTACAGCAATGTCAGGCAAATAGCAAATTCAAACAAACATTTTATGTTTTATAAGGGGTGCTCCTCTCACCAAAATAAGAAGAAAAGTTCCTATAAACAGGGGTCCTTAATATACTTTTTATTTGTTACTTACTACAATACCACATTCTAAAATAAAATATTTAGGAAAATTCAATTTTTCAACATCCTGTAGCTTGATAACGCTGCATTTAAGGACCCCTGTTTATAGGAAATTTTCTTCTTATTTTGGTGAGAGGAGCACGCCATACACAGGATGCCGTTTGTTTCTGAATCACCCTGTATATAGAGATGTGGCGAACCCAAAACATTCAATACGAACTACCAATCTGTTTATTGATTACTTTCAGGAAAGATATACTCATTTGCTAATCTTTTAAAGTTGAAGGACTCATTTATTTACGTACAGATAAATCTAATGTAAAAATAAATATCAAATACTTTTATAAAAAAAAAGTAGGTCTATAAATTACCTACATTTTGAAATATTTAAAAAAAAACTGAAAAACTATATTTGACGATGCACTTAAAAAATATATATTTACTTTAATATTAAATAGAAATTATACAATGATTAGTAATGTTAATATTTTAAAATAGAAGAGAATCATAATAATAAATATAGTGTGAAAAATCACATGGACGTCATAGTGATCCCTATTACAAGCTCGATTTTAAAACTGATTTTAACTAATATCGATTTTAAAAGCACGAAACTACAATAAGAGCAGAATTAAACAAACAAACTAAAGCACCCAAAAAATCGAACTCGTAATAAATAAATATTAATACAGAACTTTAACATAAAGCAGTTTTATTTTAATCAGTTAGTGTATTTATTTTGTTTATACTTAAGTGACATAATTCATTAATGTTTTGCGTTATTAATGTCTGATTCATTTATTACAAATATAAGTTATTGTACGACATACCCCTATTATATAGATATATAAAAATAGACAATATATATATTTTTTTTTTAATGTTCGATAAAACAGACACTAACTTTGTTAGATCAAATGTTTTTGTCTTATCTAATCTTCTGTAATCTAAAATTAACATGTATGAGTTAAATTTATAACAGACTTCAAAAACAACAAAATATCATAAACTATTTTTAACTTTACAAAAGTGTATAACTTAAATTAAAAGTATATTTACGTCAATATTTTAAAAATATAAATAATGTATATTAATTAACAATTTTTTTGGTAAAATTGAGATAAAATATGAACACTACGCAATATCAAATAAAAAATATAAAAAAATTATCATTAGAAAAATCATAGCCACCAACTTACAACATAATTTTCCTTTATAACCAGGTGACATCGGTGTATAAATCCACGTGTATAATAATGTATAAAAATGGCGTCAACGCGTGCGCACAAAAATATCTTGCGTGCGACAGTTATACGCAGTCACGCGCTCGTCCCTACACACGCACATACACACACACACACACACAAACACAGAACAGCACAATATTACCGGAAAACACGCGATTGCGTTTTCAAACGATATCCGTTTATTTATAATTGGATATTGGAATAGAGGTTGACGAATAATTGAATAAAATTGCATTTACAATGAAACTAACACAACTATATAACTAACGTACCATCTATACATAAATAAATGTATAGCGAGTGAGACAGGAATGACGGCTTCATTTATTAACTTGCCTGATAATTTTATAGCGACCAATCACGGAAATGTGACAAGATGAACAGGAAATCTGGTTTAAGTTTTTTTTTTTATCCAGTTTGTTTTTAAATTTCTATGTAGTTTGTTACAAATGTTTTCAATTTAATACTAATGATTAAATAATTTGTATTCATATTATGCATTTTATTTTAAAATCACGTTTTAAATTAAAAAATCTGTTGTTTATAGTCAAATATTGATTTAAAAAAATCTTATTTTTGAAATTATTTTTCATTTAGGTAAAGTTTATTAAATATCAATTTTAATTAATTTGTTTGCGTAAAATACGATTGGATAATTTATGTTTAACTATTTACAAAATTATAAATTTGGAAATTAATATAAATTAATATAAATATTAAAAATTATTCAAATTATATGTTATCTATAAACAACATATAAAAAATAGGTATATATTTGTAAAGAAAAAATATCTTATATTTTTTTACTCAAACAAATTGTTTCCTTCACGTATATTAATTATATACAAATTAAATAAATGTGAAATAATATTATAAAAAATATAGATTAATTTATATTCCTAATATTTAGTTAAGTTTGCGCAAAAAATATGCTAGTACAGAAAAATAAAAATACAAATATCATATTGCATCACACTATCACCGTTCTTCACGTGTTTGAACAGATAGTAAAACAGATCGAATTGTGCTGTAATTGAGACATGATGTTTGTTGTGTCGCATCAATCTTACGACTACCACGAATGGTGTACACTTTATTGTATTCGTATATGGTAAAGCCTATTTACTATACCGATAGTCGTATAAGGACTATTGGAGAAGAGCAATCGGTAAACAATTTATCTTTAGTCCCCTCCTGGAAATGAAAAAACCTTGTGCGGTTTACTATGGATACCTTTTTCAAACCGATTCGTTTAAAATGGTGAATAAATTTTTCAGGTTTTGGGTCTGTTTGGGATGCGGTTTTAGTTTAATTTAGTAAAAACTGTTACTCGATAAGAATCGAAATTATATAAAAACATTTGCCAGATTGCTTAAACATAAAATAATTATTATATTTCAAAATTCACGTACTGCTGCCTAAAATGTGAGAAATGCAATTATAGTTGACAAAACGTTTTTCCTCATTTACATAATTAACTAAAATTTATCTATTCTTTTTAAAAAATATATAACATATTAGCCAGCAAATAAAATTAATATAACACAGTTATTTACAAGTTTAAGCGTACAAAGATATAAGGTCGTATCCATGCACCTTAGTCGCGCAACAAAGAGGCGATTAGCGTCTCTACGACCCAATATTTTTAGCATTGGTTTTTGATATTTAAAAAAATTATATCATATATATCATATATTATTTATTTAACCAGCAATCATTTTATCATTCAGAATTTTGTCTCGTTCACAGTTATAAATTCACATAAACAATTAAATGAAAGCATTATTATTAGTTATATTCTTTTTAAGAGACTGTATATTAGTAGTTTACAATTCACTATAAGTAGTAGATTACCTATTAGTTAACAATTTGTACTATTAAAATTTAAATATTTGTTAATGAATACCTAACCTAACTATAACCTAACTAATTAACTATAACCTAAGCTAACTATAAAAACCCCTCATATTAATTAAAATACCTCGAAATATGTATTTATTTAACAACTAAATGTTTCAATCGATCTACACATTACATTGCGCAATAGTTTATCCACGTGAATACAAACATATAATTATTATATAAAATTACTAATTTCAACTATAAATAATCAGCCAAATCTAATACAGATCTTATCTACATAAATTACGTTTTTGTATCCAATAACAACTTACTTAATATTCAACAAAATATAAAATAACTAATAATAAACAGTTACAGGCACACTTCAGAAACCTAATGATCCAAAACATTTCATTAATTTTCTCAAAATTTTAATATAATAAGATTTGAAAACAAAAAAAAAACTGTTTCTAATAAACCAACATCCAATTAATTGACAAATACACATAAATCTGTAAACGAAAGCGATAAATTAAACTATATCGACACACATCTTTGAAGAAAAAAAAAACTCAATTTCCGTTTTCTTAGAGACATTTCACGGTAGTGTCAGTGAACCTGTGTGACGTAACACGCAATTAGCTAAAAAGACCTGGAGTACATTGATTTTATTCAAGGTAACAAACTGTCACGCATAAACAGATATAGGTATTCTAAGTAAAACTTGAAAAATATCCATATTTATTTAAATACAAATAAAAATATAAACAATAACTAAAAAATATAAATAATAAATTAAAAATATTATGAGAGTAATATGTACCAAGTTAGTCGCGCAATTAACTTTTATATGTTTTATTATTTTATTATGAAAAAATATTAATATATCTGATGAAATA
Organism: Clivina fossor; assembly: GCA_963966155.1. Classification (NCBI taxonomy): domain Eukaryota; kingdom Metazoa; phylum Arthropoda; class Insecta; order Coleoptera; family Carabidae; genus Clivina; species Clivina fossor. Next base: position 6,264,941 of record OZ014564.1, on the reverse strand, counting down.
ATTTTCAAATTAATGTCCCGAAATATGAGTTTAAATTAAAACTTTGTAAATTTTCAAAAATATCAATAAGTTGTTAAGAGAGTAACTGATAAGTAAAAATAACTAAATATATATCATTACAACATATTTAACTATTAGTTATACTTGTAACCGTAAAGCGTAAAGTAACCGCGCCGTTGTTGAAAACCCTCAATACGACGCTATACTGTTCAAAAAGTAACCGATTGATATCTAATTGTATAAAATATATATCCAAGTCTTATAAGTCTTAAAAATCAAAATTATAACTAGCCTTGTAATATTAGCCACAATGATTAATATTAATTATAATCTGATTTATGGTAATATTGTAAACAGCGATGTAGCGTAACAGCATGATTTGTCCTTTTCTTAGTAAATTTGATTTTTCATTCGAGAGAAAGAAAAAAAATTAGTAAAATCAGATGTTAATAAAAAAAAATTAAAATCATTTTATTATAAATTTCAAATGATAACAGTTTCTTTCTATTGTTCCAAGCTAGTATATTACCATTAACTAAAAAAAAACTGGTTTAGATTATCATACATTCTAAAATTCAAATCTTTTTTATGCTTACGTTGGAGATCTTTTATTTTAACCTCGTATTTTAATGAAAAACGTGACATTTCCACCTGAATCAGATAATAATATTCCAAAGCTTATACCTACCTGTCTGGCACATAAGTCATTCGGTTAAAAATAATTTTCAAAAAACGTTGCGTAGAGCGCATTGTCACGGTTATGAAATAATGAAACATGCAGTTCTTTTTTATCTGACCGAGAGATGACCTTGCGTTCGTCTCTTGTTTCGATCTTACACTTGGCTGTTGCAGGAAATGTCACCCGAAAAGAAAGGTACCGTGTCATAAATTTCAAATAAATGTCGGTATTGTATATTTTGAGCAAAATTGTAACGGGACTTTTTTTAACAATTGCCTAACTAAACGTACAAGAATTTTTCGTTGCACCTTTGCGTCACGATTTGTCAGTTGTTACCTTGAAAATTTTCAGTTCTTTTTTAGCTAATTGGTACAGGCAATATATTTCAGAAACAGTTCGTTAACTTTAAAGTAAAATGTCAAAGAACGGAAATTGGTTAAAGATGTATCTAGATAATTTTTTTGCAATAACTAAATTAATGAAGGACTCAATATATTTGAACTAAAAACTTTCTGTTAAGTTTTAATTTTTAAAATAACTAAAAATAAACATAATTTTGTCATTTTTAATAATATTATTGTACAATTCATTAATTTAAAATTTACATGATTAATTATTAAAGTTAAATTGCAAAACATTTCTTTTAAAAAATATGTATATAAAAAATGTCAAAATACCTGTTCGTTTTAAAGAACGTGCTATATTTTTTAAAAAATAGATACATTTTAGTACAGAAACCCAAAATTTTTAAAATAAATGGTTCTCGGAAAATGTTTAATTTTATTGTTATTAGTTATATATTCATTAACAACTAATTATTCTCATTGTTCTTTGTTTTTGAGTAAATTTTATTTTGCTATTTGATCAATTAGAAACACAAGACTAATTTTATTGTTATTTACTATAAATTAAATAAATAGTTACTTATTTTGTTACCTAGTAACTTGTTTCTATGTTTTGTTTATTTACTGTAAATGTCATTTGTATCCTTTTTCTTGATGAAGACGTACGTCGAATTCATCGAAAAGTCGATTATTAATAAATATTAATACAAAACTACAACCTAAAGCAATTTTATTTTAATATAATGAGTTATAAAAGATTTTTTACTATGTTAAATAATTTGGTATTCAAACATTTTGTGAAATGTTAATATAGCAAAGCAATAAAAGGTGATTAGAAATAGTATATTTAGTATATTATTATTTTACTCATGTTTTTTTTTTATATATGTTTTATTATATCAATTTAAATTTTAATTAATCTTTTCTTTATATTTTTAATGCGATGTGATAATATCTTTTGTGTTACATAGCACAGAATCTCTCAATAAAACATTGATACAGAAAGACTAAAAATTTAACCTAATTCGAAATAAAGAAATCCATATCGAAGTGCAGATATTTTCGTAGGTCGGAGAGTGTATATGTGTTCTGGCAAACATGTCACGAAATCGACTTCGATATATTTCCGTAACAATATCCTTGCTAACGCATCGCCACCTTCTGGCATCACGTTGTCAACATTAATCACGAAAAGGCCCAACATATTACATTGTATCGCAAAAACCAAACGTTCTGCCATCCGCGACGCGTTGCCTCTCCACGCGGAATAACACACTGGAATATTGTATTTACCTAGATATTGAAGCCAACCCAACATTTATATTATTTCAAAACAAAAATAATGTACGATAAGCAAAGAAATATATATAGAAAAACTCTAAGTAATTTTCGAAAATATAATTTGATTTATCTTTTGAAGTACAATTAAATAAGGATGAGGCTATTTATACATACGGTATGTATACGCAATTGGCTATTTATACATACTGAAAAAAAAAAAACCTAAACCAACCTACTAACCTAACCTACTCTAAATAGCCATTTTTTTTTCAGTATGTATAAATAGCTACTTTCTTAAATAAATATTAAATATTTAGGACCTATAAATGTATTAAAAATATTATGTTTTATAAAATATTGAAGTTTGAAGTTAAGACGTTTGAAAATTTTAAAAAATAATCTTATGAAGAATCTTACAATTTATTATTTAAGTTTCCGTTTTATTAATATATAATACAGAGTTAAAGTTGTAATGATTTTTGAAGGATTAATTTAAACATTTCCAAATTTGTTTATATTTTGTAGTATGTTTACATATATATTGTTTCTTATAGTTGTGAGATAATTCTGAGTTAGATGTCGGTAACACTATTTATTATATTTATTAAAATCTGTTAATATATATATAAAACAAAATAATCAATAATTTATTATAAATTTAAAACTACAAATACAGCTAATATATAAATCTATTGGAAATAATATTTTATTTTAATTCTAGTGTATGTGTTGGCGTAAATTTGAAACTTTTTGATTGTTCCGAGTTCGAATCCCAATTGCTGCATGGCTGTTTGTAATGTTTTGTATCATCTAAATCAAATTTAATATTTACCAAACAGTCTTGCTGGTTAAATGACTTTATAGCTATAGCCAATATATGTCTATTAAAAAAAAAACTAACATTTCACGTAAAAATGCAACATTTATATTTAATATTAAAATTAATATCTTAAAAATATCATTGATTGCTATCTTTAAAGTAAGTATTACAAATAAAAACAAATGTAGGTATATATTTTTAATAAATGTTAATGTACATTTATTAATATTAGAATTTTTCATTACAGAACGTATATAACATCCCCCTTAAGAAAAATCACAATTCCTTATATAAGCATCATAACTACGCTGAAAGACACCAAAATTTTGTACGCTACGCGGGGTAGAGAGCAAAAGACAATAATAACCATCTGGCGCATCTCATCTTCCATCTGAGCCGCTGCAGCAGGAGCGGTAGTGGCAGCGATCAGAGCAAAAACGCGAAATTATACCATCGGACTAATTGCACGGACGGGCCGGATAGAGACATCGACTTTTCCTTCTTACCGCCTTTAAGAACTCGTTTCTACAGAAAAGCCATAAAGCAAACTGGCGCGTACATAAATTTAGAGCGCGCGGCGGCAATCGGCGTGCCGCGCACCAAATACAAATTCTCAATTAGCCCTCGACGCAAGAGAGCTTATTGTGGCTGGTCGTAACGTAACAGAACGCCTGTAATGTAAAGGCAGATGGAATACGGTTACAGTTACATTTATACACGGTTTAGTGAAGGAGAGGTGTAGTAATATGTCGGCCGTTTCCATCGCCGCCACTGTTTCAGCCGCGCGCGTTGATTGCAATGTTATTTACTAACGTGTATGGGGTACAGGGAGAGAGAGAATATTTGTGTGTTTGAATGAGAATGTACCTGAAATAATTTAAATTAGAACGTTTATCTCTGTCTACGTTTCGCTTAGATGCTGAATTAGATTTGGCTATGGCTATTATTATTAATATTATTCATTTATTTACTAATAAATACAATAAAAATAATTACTCATCATTTGTTCTTTATAATATTGATATAGATATTTTGTCAAATTTGTCATATCTATCCTTAGAGTTTAATTGAAATAATGGTTTAATTTTAACTAATTTATATGTAGATGAAGTAACTTACATTATTAGAAATATCATCTAATTACAAACGAATTATTTAAAATTTAGCCATCTACTTTAAACTAGATAAAATTTTAATATTTTTGGGCATTTAATCTTGAAATATTTAATTCATAATTATATTAAATAACAATTTAATTTATAAGTATATATATAAATCGATTGATTATATAAATTCAAATATAAGTTCCAAAACATTACTTTTTGATAAATTTTTGTAGTATTTTCCTACTTTTAAAAAATTGTAAGATAATTTAAGAAACCAAAACAAACTTAGAAAGAAAACTTCTTGTGAAAATTTCTAAGTTTAGTTCACACAATAAGTCGTCAGAAAATAGCATAGCGTACCGCGAAATGGAACCACCGTGGGCGTTAGTAATTAACGAGTTCGTGCCATCGGTAATGAGCCTACATAGCACAACATCGCGTACCTAAATCCCCTCGAGTCCTGTGTTTGCACGTTCACGCACTGACTGCAACAAGAATCCTTCTCAGAGCGACCTCACGACGTCTTAATAACGCGACGTCGCAGATCCAGATACAGCAGCTAGATAAACTGGCCATTTCACCCGGTGGCCGCTTTTAAAACACCCTGTATATGTACATATCGTCTTTCTTAAACGCTAAATGTAATTAATGTCGCTGTAATACATATACTATCTCAACAAATTAAGATAAGAACGGTGATGTGTTTACTTTGGCTTTACGTTGCGTTTACCTTGTGCTTGCCTTGCATGGAACGCTCTACACTACGATGTTCGCGGAGTTGGAGTCTTCTCGAAGAAACAGCATGGCGAATCACGAAGATTTAATTCGTTACGTGATCGAAGCGATATGGCTGTAACAGCAATGCTTGTGCTTTATGCACTACTGTAAATTTTATGTTTTTGCTTTAACTTTATTTGCAACACTGTTAAAAACTATTTTATTAGACAGGTCTCTGTTTTCAGTAATTTCAGTAATTTACTTTTCAAACTATATTTGATAACAAATTAAATAAAATTTAAAAAGGTATGTAATTATATTTAAAAATAATAAAACATTTATCACTCAATTAAAGTTTCAAAATCTAATTAATTTTATTTAAAATTTTAGAAAGTAAACACAGAATTTAAAATAAAATAATAAAATTTATATTAAAGTTTAATATTACATAAACCACGTTTTAAAATGCATAAATGATTGATACATTTATTTCACAAAAAAAATTATGTATATAAATAAATAAAACTAGATATTTCATAGCTAAAGAAAAAATAAACGAAATTGTAATTGTACAAGTAATATTTTTTCTTTGTCTTTAATTAATAATATTATTCAGTATTACACTTATTTTTATATTTTAAGGACATTTAAAAATTATTAGTCAAACACGAAACATGAAGATAATTTTTAATCCTCATTGTCACACAAAATGCATCAAAACAATGTAATTTTATTTTATTTTGTAGTGTTCACTTTATTTATACACTATATTTTAACGATTTACCAAAATTTTTCATAACTTAACATATTAAAAAAAAAAGGAGAAAAGTATAAAAAATTAAAAACAAAATATTTAGTAAAACTTTAAGATAAAAATAAATTTGAAAAATGTCTGTTTTACTTCTTTGTTCAAAGACACAAAGTTTACAGCCGCAAGCGACAGTTTAAAGAAGTCTTTATTCCGAGCAAAGCGTGGAGCACGCATCTCGTGTGCATCGTCATTTACATGTATCTCTAACGAGACACTCATTACATGATTGCATTAGCATTGATATTGATCGAAATAAAGTCATGTCTTTAACTAAAACCACTCGTAGTGGATGCAATATCAATTGAATTTCAAGAATTAAATATTTTTTTTTTAATACAATGAATCATAAGTTTAGTTTGAACTAATTATAGTTAAAAATTATATATTACACAATAAATAAAATTAGTAAGTATGTAATATGTGGCGCAGTTAGTTAGTGCGTTTACCGTGAAATTAAAAGGTCCCTGGTTCAAACCCAGGCAAGGTCAAAGGTCAATAACTTAATGGCAATTTAAGCAAAAACTATAATATGAAAAAATTAAAACTTTATCAATTCCCTTGACTACATATATTTATAGTTTAAAAATACAAAATAATTGATTACACAACTAAATTTTTGTTTGTTATTTCGAATAACACTATACATATAAATAAAATTTAATTGGATTTAATGTCATTTTCAATAGCATTATTTATTTCATCTATATATAAATTAGTTAATATCAAATGATTATTTCAAATAAAATTTAGATAAATATAATATAAAACTTGAGATAAATTAAAGAACTAGAATAACTAAATATATGATAAATTAAAACATCAAATATAATCATCTACTCTTGAATTGTAGATATTCTAAGGTAGGTTGCATAATATGTTGTCGCACACATATTACAACCTATAGTAAATTAAATTAGTTGTTAAGTCATTTATCAATAAAATTCTTTAAAAACAATTAAAAATTTATTGCGTTGTTAAGTATTAATTAAGTTTAGAACATTTTATGCAACTGGTCTTTAATATCAAAAAATAAAGACTCTTTTTTTAAGTATTTCCAATAAAGTAGCACTTTAAAACGCAATGCGTATTCATAATTTCCAAAAGCAATAAAATAAATTTTGCACGACTAAAAAAACTCGTTCGAAAAATATAAATTTTGTGCTCGCCGGTAGAAAAAATTCGAACTGAGATGAACAAGAGCATTTTCCTTTTTTCATATGTATATTTATCGAAATCCTTCCATCCACAGATATATCTAAAAATCTCAAATAAAAAACTAAAGTAGAGAGGAAAAAAAAAATGCAGCAAGAGCAGGTTAGCGAAGACATTAGAATTTACTTAGTCGAATTGCATTGTTCGAAAATATTGTCACAGTCTAATGCGTCGTTGTCGTCTTTTCCACTTTTTTTTATTTCATTCTCCATTTATCCCTCTTTTCTTTTCAAAAACCTATTTGTTACGCCAGCACGATATCATTTCTCGTATATTTTCTCTTCCCGTTTGTCGCAATCAACATCCGGTTTTCCAGTCTGGCTGAGCAACGAGAAGTAAAATAGAAAAATGTCGCGACAAGCCGACAAGACGCACACATAACCATCTCGGTAAATAACAATTGTTTTAGTCGTTGCTAGAAAACTTGTTCTTGTCAACATTGTCTTTCATGTACGTACATACTACAAAACAGGCTGTATCGCAGTATTTAAATACGTTGCTTTGAATTATTACACATTTTACAGATTATATTTACAGTATTTCAGTTTTCTTATTCACATTTAAATGTAACTGAATTTTAATATCTTTACCTAATTATTTCTCTAAAAAATAGAATATATTTAGAAATATATTTATATATTTTTTAAAGATTATCTTTAAAAAAAAACATTAATCCGAAATTAATTTTCTCCAAACATTCCTATCCAGACAAGCAACTCTAGCTTCATTCACATTCATGATATTTTTCATACATCCTCTTCTATTTCTGCTATTTCGAAACTTTCGCTCACGCAAAACACTCTCAAATCATGTCACTCCATCTACTCATCGGGCGTCCACGCGAACATATACCTTTAAAATCATTCACATATATTCTTTTAATTAAACGTAATTAATCGTTCAAAATTTTAATAATATTTGAATTGTACATTCCTGTTAAATTATTTATGAAAACATGTTTCATATTCATTTTAAGCCTTATAGGTTGTAGCAGAATCTTTGTTACAATTCAAAAATGGTTAAATTATTCATTAAGATACTTTTAAAGTCTTCAAGTTTTAGCTAAAACATCATTATAATCCATGACTGATAATAAAGTGATCGATACTTTAATCTGGGTTTGTTAAATTAGAAATGCTAGATATTTTGGCATTATTAGCTTACAAATTGTTATATTAATATATTTGTAATTATATTTTACATAGTTTACATGATAATTTTTTTTTTTTAAGTCACAAAGCTTAAAACAAAAAATATACCACATATATTTATTTACTTTTCATTTACTATCTTGTTTGAAAACTTTATTTTAAAATATACTTATTATCATACCCTTTACTTTGAAACTATTATACATTTTAAAAAAATTTATAAATATACAATATATAAAATTTTTATAGAAAAAATACGTATTAGACTATTAAATTACTCAACAAGATATTTCACAATCTATATCCGTCAGCTTTACAACTGCATCCGTACTGATTTCTCCACAATTCGTAGCCCCTTACAGTAAGTGATAACTTAGCATGAAAATACGTTCCGGAAAACACATGCGGAAAGCGGTACATATATGTTTCATCAAACCCAAACTCTGTGTGAACTCTCGACAACGAATTAACCCCCCACCCACCCGCATCCAACGCCGTAACGCTCCAAGTAAGAGGAGTAGCAAATGTAGGAGTATCTACCTCTCGGGGGCCAGGCAGCGAAAGCTTCAGTTTCTCTCAGTCGCGGTATAAATTGGAGGGATTGTTCTTGGATTACCGCTCAGAATAATGCCTTGTCAAGCGGCATTTGCAACCCGATATATTTAGCGGTACGGGTGCGCGCAAGCGAGATTCGGGCAAGCCGGTACGCGCCTTTGCCTATATTTAATTCTGGATTTATTCCTCGGCTATATTTCTCGACAAGATTTGACGTATTATTATGCCGAGAGCTGGATGCTATGCGGTGTATGTTGCGCAAATTTGTGAGGGTTTCCAACCAACGGATTGTGATGTAAATTTGGGTTTGAATTTTAATCAGATTTATCGGATGTTTATATTTTAATTCTTTGAGTTAATGTAAAAATGATGTTTCCTATAATGAAACTGTTATTGAAAAAAGTGTTTGTTAATTATTTATTTTTTTATAAATTAAATTTTATATTAAAATAATTAAACAGTGTAATTTGTAATGCAGAAATTAAGATATTTACACGAAAGAGAATAAAATTATGACTTAAATAACATAGATTTTAAACATTTTTTTAAGCAAATTTAAATATATTTTTATAATACTATAAAACAAACAGTTTATATTTTTTACAAGAGAAATTATAGACACAAAATTATTAAAATTTTAATTACTTAAGTAAGATTAAATTTTATACAAAGGAATAAATATTTTAATATAAATTCTATAGTAAAATATAAGTATTGCAATACATTTATACATTTATTTTATTAAAATAATGCAAAATATTTGATGAAAAAAATTAGTAGTTGATTATAAGGTCAAGTTATCATTTTATGGATACAATTGCTTTTTTTTTTATTTGACGTGATTTTTTGAAAGTAATTCAATTTGTAAACAAATTATTATTAATTTTTTGAAGAAAGCAAAAATAAGCGTCAAAAGTTCAAATATTTCTGTAAAATTATAACTTCCCCTCATCAAATATTTAAATTAAAGAATCATAACTAGCAATTTGTAATCAACAATAATTATATTTCATTATCATTTACATAAAATGTAATCAGAAAAAAAAAACAAATATGCTAAACATGTTCGCAAAAATTCTAGCATACTCCAGCAGATAACATACAAGAAAAACGCAGTCGCCCAAAAAAAAATCTGCTTAAATCGCATTTCTCAGCACATTTTGAACACCGCGTAGAAGAAGCAGGAAAAAAAAATGCGTATCGCGACCCCACGCACTCTAGGCGCAGGCAACGATCGCACAATATGCGACGCGATAACTCAAGAACGTTTTTGACTTCGCTACCGCGTTCTGTCGCGCCGGAATTGAGTGTCGTATCTCAAAATGTCGAACAAAAATCGCAAGCGCGTTCTTTTTTCCTGGTGTCCCCGGGCCCATCGATAGGCAAAAAAAAAGGAAGACTGATTTCTCCTCTGACACTCGATGTGAATACTGGCGTAGCTTACGTACGAGAAATTTAATTTTGATACCCTCGAGGCACTGATCTTTTTTATTGCCGCGTTTGATATCGCTGTTTAATGTACTAGATCGTCGTTAGAGAAATATATATATATATATATATATATATATATATATATATATTTCTTTTTTTAGGTAAATTTGTAAAGTTATTAAATATTATATTATAGTTCTTAATAATTATAGTAAATAGTATATTATCTCACAAACACGTAATGATGGTTATTAATAATGAAAATAAAGTTTATAGCACAAACCGAAAAAAAAATAATAAAAAAACAATATAAATATATATATATATATATATATATATATATATATATATATATATATAAATACTTGTGTTTATATAATAATATACAGTAATTTAATGTATTTACCTTAAAACACACACACACAAAAACATACACACACACACACACAATTATAAGGATGTGGCACAAACCTTTATCATTAATCCAGAAATATTTTTACGCAAACATTACATGCCATGTAAGTTTGTAATGATTGCGTAACTTGTGAAATTTTGGGAAAATCTCAATATTAAAACATAATTTATATTTTCTTAGTAATAATAAAACGAAACAACAACAAAAATGCCATATAAAATCAAATTTTATTCGGTTATTTTTCTATATAGATAGATAAAAATAATAAATAACGAAAAAAAAGTATTGCCTCCAGCAAAAAATTTAATTTTGACCACACGTGGTAATTCCCTTCAAAGAAAAAATACAGGAACCTACTACCGCACTACGTTTCGTGATATTATTAACAACATCCACAAACAACAACCCAACAACCTCTTCTCTTATCATCCAATTCTACACGTCCATTCAAAATCATCGCTTACGTTCATCTCCCGCAAAACGCCATCATCAAGAATACGAGGGCACGCAATACCAAGATACAACAAATAATAGAAGAGAATCTTTTACTCACTGTCTCACTCGCACCACTGCAGCCGTAGCACAAAAACCGCAAGAATTATAACCCAATTTCGAAGTCTTTGTGTGATATACACAATATGTTCAGAATCTTCTATTATAAGAGCGATATATTAAATTAACAAAATGGCGATCTGGCATGTCTGATGGTCGTGTGTGTGTCTGTGTGTGTGGATGCAAGGGCCGAAAGTGGATGAGGCCAGATTGAAGGACTTGAACGAATAAAGGGCGGGTGGTTAGGTAAGGTGGTCAGTTCGGATACTGAGGTCGGTAGGGGTTAATTGAATTTCCGACGTGGTGGTCAACAGAAGAATTGTTGTAATGGGCTAAGATGGGCCGCTCAAAATGTTTAAAATTTTACACCGATTTTTTATTTATCTTAACTATTTTTTTAATAATTTAATAATTTATAAATTTTATAATCTAGTTACTTATTTTGGTATCTAGTAACTTGTTTCTATGTTCTGTTTATTTACTGTATATGCTATTTGTATGATTTTTCCTGATAATGACGTACGTAGAATACGTCAAAATTTCGATTTTTAATTAAAATTAATACAGAACTAAATCCTAAAGCTTTTTTATTTTAATATAATAAATTCTGGAAGATTTTTTACTATCTTATCTTATGTTTCTTGAGATTTAAAGTACAGATTTTAATATTAAAAATAAATTATTAATTAATTAATTTTTTACTTAATATAGTATCAAACTCTTGTATTTATTTACTTTATTTAATTAAATTCATGTTTCCAGGTAGATCACAAACGAAAGTTAAGTTTGTTTTTTTTTTTATTTCAAATTTTATATTGATCTTGAAGATAATGAAAAAGATAAGAAAAATCTAAGTAAAATTCTTGAAATATTATTGTACAAGTATACAATCGGCAGTTGCTATCATTATATTTTATAGTAATTATGTAAATACGTATATTTATTTTGAAAACGGACATAAAAAATTAAAATACAATCACATTTTCTGCATTAGTACAAAAAAAAAATACTGAAAATAAGTGTTTGCTACTATTTAATTTTAAATTCTAAATTGTAAATAGATGTGTCGAAGAAAAAATTCATGATACTAAAAAAAATCTGACATTTTCAATTTACAAAAATTTGTAATAACTGACCACAAATTTTGTACTCTACTTTTCAAGGATAACTAAGCAATTATTCTAGAAAGTTTCAAATGTTTTAACAATTTAATTTATTTAATAATTTTTTTTATAAATACAAGAAATAAACTACTATAATCAATTGCCCAAGTCAAAAATATATTTCTTCACTTTTGTACTGGTATTATGAATTTAATTGTCAATTTTTAAACAAAGAACAACCAAACCAGCAATTAATTATATTTGTTTATTAATATTATAAATTTCTAATACAAGTTTGTATATTATTAATCATTATACATAGTTTAATATATTTTAAAATATTGATTTAATAACAATAATATTTTAATCTTCTTGTATTTATAATAATAAATAACCAAAATATAATATTAAATAATCGAACAGCTGTGTTCCAAATTTAATCAGCTTTTGTCAGTCACTGGTCACAATCAATCTCCGACTCCACTAAAAGCGGGTATGCGTCAGTCGGGTTGCGTGTGTGACATATAGGGTGTGAAAAAAAAAATGGCTCGAAACTATAAATTATTTATGCGGTTAATTAAATGTTCGGAGATGCTTTTGTTGTTGTTGATGCAATACCCATGATTTACAACATAGAAAACCGAGAGCAACAGCACACTGCGCAGCACCAGCATACTAGGCTAGGCACCAGCTCACCGGGCCGCCGTTTATAGTTTATCAAAATAATATTTACAGCGTGAATGCGTAAGCGCATTGGCGTGAAAATAGCGGCAAAAGGGGCCTGATCACCGCTTCCTCTCTTCGGACCGTATACGATTTATATTTTGACCACACATGCAAAATCTATTATTGTTAAATGAAATTATGATCGGTTTTAGTTTGAGCTACATATACATATTACAATGCAAACGCAATCGCGTTCACTATATTTATTATTGTTAATGTGTCTTTCCGACTGTGTTTTGTTTTATGGTAATAATATATGAATATGTAAATAAAGAATGTATTATATATGGAATGCTACAACTACCAACTAGTGTGTATTATAGTAGAAATTATCGAATGTAATTTCTTTTTTGTTTTTTTTTGAATAAGAAATTTAAAAATAAATACGATAATAATTTTTCAAGTAAACATTATTATTATTATTACATTTTAGCGATGGTTACCACCATATATTCTTCTAGTTTAATATTCTTAGTTATTCAATTATAAGTATACAGAATTATTATTATTATTTAATTTAAAGATGTAGTTATTATCTCATTAATTAAATAATTAAATACAAACTTAAATAACAACATTATAGTAGTTTATAAATAATAATGAAAAGAAATAATACATACGTGTAAAAATAAATATTAAATTTACGTGAAATAATTACAAAAGATAAGAAAATAACAAAAACGTGAGAAACATCAATATTTTCAGATTTCCAAAACATTTTACATATATAAAAATAATGTAAATAATAATTCTTTGACATGGTTTTGAACATTCTTTTTGAATATGTAAAAAGATACATCAAATAAAATATACACACATATTTAAATAAAAAAAAGCAAAAGAAGGATTGCTAGAAATGAATAATAAAATAAAAAAGTGTTAATTGTTTTTCTATATAATATCCCCCTCTTAATTTATCATTAATTATAAAACAAAAATTATACAAAAATTCAAAATAAATCCGTGCACTCATAAAGCAAATTCAGGTGATCACGTTTCACATTTGACGTGATAATAATCCCACATGATTGCACATATAGTGTAATACCAGTCGTCCGTAATATAAGGGCGTAAACTGAAAACGTAAACAGTGTTAAAGAGTATCTGTACACGAAACACCATCGCACATCGGTGGCGGTTCTAAGCACACATACACACACACTAGTTCCAACCAAGTTTAAAACGCGACCGGTGCGACACAGCGCCCTGTACTCAGGTAGTGTAATCATAAATTTCAATTACAGACGATTACACCTTGAAGCGTCGGGGCGGGCACCGGTGTTAGGTTACAAACACTGGGCGACGCGACGCACGAACAATGCGACAGAACTGGTTTCAGGCAAATAGTACAGTCAATCCGGAATGGGGGACTGTAAGTTATTTAAGGTAAATGCATTTATTACTTATAACTGAATAAAAAATGTAAATAGGTTAAATTGTTCATTTGAAAATGTTCTAAGAAATTTTTTTATCGCAGGTTGAAAATAAAAAAGTTATCTCAATCAAAATTTACCCCGAAAAATTTTTTGCTTGTACAATTTTTTTTATTTACGTTACGCCAAAACTGTATTAATAAAACTAGCAGAGAATGAAAAAAAAAATGATTTATAAAAATATATTATTTAACTCACAGTTACGGATATAAATAAAAAAAACTGATTGTACCCTTATTTTAAGCACCCCTAGATCTAAAAACTCGGTTTTATAGTTACGATCAACTTCCCTACAAAGCAACACAAAAATCACAACTTACCCAAAATGTACAATTGGCTAATTTCCACTAAAATTCCACTGTATTAATTATGAATTTAAAACATGTAACAATTCAAATATTAGATACAAAATTTCAGGCATATTTATAAACGTTACAAAAATGATAATTTAAATTCTGCTGTAAAACGCCTACAAATTTAAGTCATATTTTTTTAAAACAAACAAACTCGAAAATGTACCTAGAACTCCTGAATGCTATAAGATTTTTTTTATCAATAACAACCTAAATACATACACAATCACGCCATGTACCCGAAAGGGTGTGGCACAAACTCTTTCCAGTATCTCGAAATCAGTTTCCTCCGAACGCCTCTATCCAGACTAGCAACTTTAGCTTCATCCATATTCATAATTTCTCTCATACATGCTCTTCTATTCTTACTACTTGGAAACTTTCGCTCACGCAAAACACTCTCAATCATACCACTTCAATCAGACGTCCACAAACAAGTTTAATGTTTTAAATAAAAATTTAAATTTGAAAAATAACATATTTTTTTTAAATGTAATAAATAAAATCTAAAATTTTTTTTAGAATCCGGCACTGTCCATAAAGTAGGGTAGTTTTCGCCGTAGTACAGTCACCACACTTTGGTTATTATCTCTGAACGAACGCCCGCGTATACGGTACACTTGAGAAAAGTGTTTTTTCTTCATTCAGCCGAACATAATCCACTTAAAATTCCCCTCTTTTCTCTTCTTCTTCTTCACTCAAACCGCCCTCTACCTACCCCATCACCAGCCCCCTCATAACCGTATGCCGACCACACCAACGTTACTGGCAGTGGTAGTGTCACTGGTATTTTGTAATCGATCTCCACTCCAAAAAACCGTTCTTATATAAAGTGGCGACGTTTATCTAGTTAGCCATGGAAATATGGTTTCGTTTTGGTTGCTGTTTTTTTTTTCTTTTCGTTTTTGTTTTAACCACCTCGTTTGGGGTTTTGTCGCCTGCGGTTCTATTGGTTCTTAGCACGCATACAACACGTACTAGTTAGACGAGCTAGTTAGGGTTAGTCAAGTTTTTTCCTCTTCGGTTACTGTTAAGACGCATATCAAAGAAATGATATATTATACATTCCTTTTTACCAGTTATCTAGCAGATAAAACATTCTACGAGCGCCTAAAATAGTTGGAATGATTAAAAGGGTTCCTAAAGTTTAGATATTTCTTAATCAATGAAGTCAAAAATGTTTAAAAAAAAATATAACATAGCATATAAAAACATTATTGGTAAATATTTTAATAATTTATAAGTATACTTTTATAGTATACTTTTATTTATTTGTAAATGTGATTATAAATATTTAAAATATTCGTACCTACATATAAAATTTAATATATTTTGTAAAAAGTTTGATTATTATAATTATTATTATTGATTATTATTATAAAATAACATATTTTTGTTAGCCTATGTGTTTAATTACTAGCATTTCACAATATATATATATATATATATATATATATATATATATATATATATATATATATATAGTAAAACCTCAATATATCGTTTCTGTAATCAATATACCTTTGATTTATTTGATTTCTAATTGAATTCCATATAAATAATACTCATAATATATGAATAATGTCATTATAAAATTTAATATAATAATATTAAAAATATTGAGAGTAAATATTATGTATATATATATTTTTTTTAAGAATGCATAAAAAACATCTAAAAAAAAATCTGCAAGTATATTTTAAAATGCAAAAAGTATCATCTCATATTGTATCCATTCAAGTTCTTCACATCAATTCTAAAACAAAAAGAATCCATCGAAAAGGGTTAAGCGCAAAATGATATACATCTCACCAAAACGTATTTATCTCTAACCTACAGCCTCATCTTTTATCTCTTTCCTTTCTACATGTCCAACAAAGACGCCAACATATAAAACTCATTCAAATCCTAACAACTAACACACAGCTTACTATCCGTTTGCGCTACATTTCGATATATATAAAAATGGCGTGTCTCGCGCATTTTATTGGATTACCCCGTGCGGAAAACCGTTCGCATTGTCTCTATAGGTTATGGATTATGGAAAATGGCGGGAAAAATTGAACCATTACGTGCCGATATATCAAATGGGATCGTTTCCGGGGGTTGCCTACTGACGGCCAATGCGTGGGAAATGCGGGATATTGTGGATTCGTACGCATAGGATCCCGTTTTCCTATTTTAGTGTTTATTTATCGTAACGTACCTTGGAGCAGGGCTTAAGTATCGGACAATGAAGAAGCATTTTTCTTTCGTGTTTAATCCCAGTTCTGTGATATTGCAAGCTTTGTTTACTGTGGTTATCTATCAAAGGTATTTTGCAGATAGTTTTTTAATTGTACGGTATTGGCAAAAACCCGCAATATGAAAAAAAAAATTTAATATTTAATTCGTTATTTACTATAAATGAAACATTAAATTTAAAATGCAATATAATCAATTGTCAATTAAACGACTTTCTCCTAAATAAGTAAGAATTAAATTCTAGCTTTTATTGATTAATAATTTATTGTTACGTAGTTAATGTTAATGTATCAAAACGTCGAATTTTAATAAAAATAAAATTTATTTAACTAAAGTCGACTTTAAATCGATAAAAAATAACGATTTTAAATTCTACTCGTATAATTGTCGTTAATGTCAATGCAACCATACTTTTTGTCAACTTTTCAAACTTCAAATTGCATAATTATTTGTTGTTGCTAATAAAATAATGTTTTTTTCATCGGTTTAAAGGCTACTTTAGTAAAAGGGCTTATTATGAAACCGGCCATAAGTTTTTTTTTAACTATTTTACATTATTAAAAACATATCAGTTTTTGTTTTAATATGAATATAAATGAAAAAAATAATTTTTTATAAATAACATAAATATTATATTATCTGTTTAATTTATAACTGACCGATGAATAAAATGCTTCAAACGTAAATGGCAATCTGATTACGTAGTTAATTTCAAATTAATAAATTAACATTTCATTAAATTTGCTTCTAAAGTATCAAAAATGTGTGTTTTGGATACATGACGTGATTATTTAGTATGTATGTATGTATGTATTAATTATTGAAATTAAAATTACACCAATAATTAGCAACAGTTCAAAGATGATGTTAAAAAATCTCACCACCGACTTGGTGCACTTTTAAACTCTCTCTGTAATACAACACATTAGATATTTTATCCACCAATTTTAAACAGCTGTATCTCCATAACTAATAAGAATTGGACACATGTTAATATGTACTTTTTACTCAAAACGGTCCATACTACACAATAAAAAATAATTGTGTAAAATTAACACATTTTTAACAAACTTTGGTGTTTCAGAAGGTCCACTACCTCACTTTTATTAATTTAACAAAATATAACATTGTTAAATATTAAAATGTTAAATTAAATTAATATGTTAAAAAATATATTTTAACACAATATAATGTGTGATATTTTAACAACAAATTTTGTGTTAATTTAACAATTTTTCGTTAACTCACTCGAAAATAACATACAAATATCTAAATATCTCTTAAAACATATGCTATCCCTCCTGAATATAACTAAAATTTTATCTTTTATGGTTCTCAACATCTTTATACATCTTGGTTATAAGTGGAGCATCCGGTATATATATATATATATATATATATATATATACTACATTTTCAATTAAAACAAAATTCATTATATGTAAATAGGTACGTTAAATTATAAAAAGTAATTTAAAAAAATGTATACATTTAAAATGTAACAAAACATCTCCATTGAGAAATTTTTAATTATTCTAGTAGATAACAGTTTTAGCAGGAAATTACTATAATTTAAGAAAACCGGATATGCAAATTTCACGCATAACACAAGATCAATCAATATTATTACTTTAAAATTATTAATATATAACTTACACTTAACTATGTCCAAAAAGAAGAACTTGAAAACAGAACATAGTCATTATACCAAAGATTAATTGCTTAGCAAAATTATTAGTCTAACAACAACAGATTTCCTGCCGCCTTAAATAAATCTCTCTCTCTCCTGCAGAACAATGCTTCAAGTAGTAAGCAATCATTCGACTCATTGTCAGTTATAAAATCGATTTATTTACCTCGCCGTTGAAACCGGTGAAAAATACTACAAAACTATCGAAAATTTATGATCACTATTCAGTATTAACTTGTCGAGATAACGAAATTGATATAAAACCATTTATCTATACACACTTCGGGACAAGATATACCGTTAACAACAATATTAATGATTTATATAAGGTCGGCGATGGACGCTGTAACCAATATTTACAACATAACATATAAATATAGCGCGCGGGCTTCTTAACGATTTACAGCATCTTCCGATCAGTAGTCGATTAGCGAAAGTCGTGCACTGAGTGCGCATCGAATGCAGTGCATTTTGTTTGCATTCATTGCAAGGATGAGATCTATATTTGTTTGCTGCAGTACGGGAGAAAATTGAGTAGATTGAACTGCAGACGGATTTACGTTTGGAAATCGTTTCGGTTATTTGTATTTACCGATATTCACTTTGTTGGTATGGATACTAAGTCGTTAGTCTTTCTACGATGGTACATTATAGCGTGATAGTTTTAGAGGAAATAACGATGCACTTTTTATTTTTTTGGAATTTGTATTAGGTGATAATTTATTAGTTGGTTGTGATAATAGATGAATGAGCTATGATAATGTTATCTTTCTGTAACGTTAGAATTTCAGATGATTTGAAGTTTACTTTTTTTGTTTGTAAAAAAAAATTAATATATTTTGGTAAAAATTCTGTCATTTTTATGTAGAATATGAAATTTTGAATTTTAATTAACACTAGTATTTAATAATATAACTAAAACTTTAAAAGAAGCAATAAAAAGGTAATTTAAATATGTTTAAAAAAAATGTGTATACTTTTCTTAAAGTTTTGCAAATAAAAGTTATAGCAAAAGTAGAATTTTAATATCCTGTCCAATAAATGTCAAAACAAATGAGGGCAGTCAATTTTTTTTATTTATTACACGAATAATAATCATCAAAATGAACTAAATATATATCTTTTTAAATGAACACTAATTTAAAATATAACAGAACATTAACATAAAGGTTTTTTATTTTAATAAAATAAGTTCTGAAAGATTTTTTTACTATGTGGAACAGTAATTTATTTAAAATTAACAGTTATTTGGAAATAACTTAAATTGACGATGCTGTTGGTACTTGGTGAAATATTTTTACAGTATGAACATGTAAAAAAAGATTATTTTATTTTTATAACTTTTTATTACTACTTTGACTGCAAGGAAAAGTAGTTAAGCGTTTGGTACGGTGTCTGTAACATTTTCAAAAAAAAAAAAAAATTGTATAGAAATCCTTCATATAGCCTGTAGATGACGAATCTGAACTTAGTTTATGTGGGTGTATGTGTGTGCGTCGTCAGCTCGCTCGCTCGGTCGTAAGTCAAAATTTTGTGGCCGCAACTCCTCCTAGACGGTTCAACCGATTTTAATGAAATTTTCAGGATAAATTTGTCTAGTACCCAAGATGGTCATGTGGTTTTGTTTTTTTCCAGTGATGCCAACTTTCCGAGAAAAAAATTACTAAAGTTTTTAAAAATTCATATTGGCTACGTTATTTATCCGATTTGGATCAAATTTTCAGAAAAGATTTCTCTAATGCTCCCATTAATTACATAATTTTATTAATTTTCAGTGTTGCCAACTTTCCGAGAAAAAAATTACTAAAATTTTAAAAATTTTATTATGGCCATATTATTTAACCGATTTTACTCAAATTTTCACAAAAGATTCTCCTAGTATTCATATAATTTATGTAATTTTAACAAAATACAGTGTTGCCAACTTTCCGAGAAAAAAATTAGTAAAATTTATAAAAATTTATTTTGACCATTTTATTTAACCGATTTTAATCAAATATTTATAAAAGTTTTTCCTAGTGCCTAAATAAATTATGCAATTTTAACAAAATACAGTGTTGCCAACTTATCGAGAAAAAAAAAATCACAAAATTTTTAAAAAATTCATTGTGGCTACATTATTTATTCGATTTTGATCAAATTTTCAGAAAAGTATCTCCTATTGCCCACATAAATTATAATATTATTAAAATACAGTGTTGCCAACTTTCCGAGAAATGTCAAAGTAGTCTATATATGGGTTTACCCATATACTTCTAATCTTGTTTATTTATACATTATGTTATTTGGAATGCTGCGCACATAAAGTATCGTCAAATTTAGATATGGTTGCACAAAGCATTGTAAATTTAATTAATGAGTAAATTAGACAACTAGATTGTCAACTGTCTTCACAGTACTTCATTGATTAGTAAGTTGGCAAGTTAACGAATTGGTTATCTTACAAAGCGTTTAACAATGTTTTTTAATTATTTAATAATCTTTAAAACATAGTTCATAACTATAGAGCAGGTAAGAAAATGACAATTAAGGTTATTAGATTGCAAATGATTTTATGCAATTGTTCTTATTAAGAAAAAAATTAATGTTCGAAAAAACTGTCAACCTTTGTATTACATAATGTACGGCTACTTAAATTACAATTCAAACTTATTATTACATTATATTTCATTAGAAAAACTTCGTAAATGAAACCATTTGAACTAGTAAACGGGACATTTAAACGTTTTGAAAATTTATTGTAAAAATTAAAGACCTCAGAAAAATAGTCAATATATCTCCGTAAAATAGTCCAAGTAAAGTACATCTAAATGAAGACATAAACTAGTAAAGACGGCCATTAATAAAGTGCACCGAATAGCATATTGTCTGTTCGGGTCGGGTCTTATGTATGACCCAATCCAACATGAGTTAATTTTCGAGCGGGCGCACGCGATAGAGTACCCAATTCGTTGCCAATATTTCGACAATAGAGCAACGGCGCAGCGAGGCAATTACAGCGGCCAAAAATCAGTGCAGCCAACTTAAAATTTAAGCAACAAACATCCGTATATCACCATTTGGAGTCGACGATATTAAAACGCGTTGGCATACAAGAGCCACTTTTTTTCGCATTAGTAAATAAATGTATCATTGCGATATGCCAAAGAACATTTATATGATTTGTATGCGAAGTTATATGCGCTAGCTGCTTCTGAAACACACTGTATGTATATGTGTGTGTGTGTGTGTGTGTGTATATGGGTAAAGTGAACACTAGCTGATTTATACGTCTGTAAAATATGCATTATCTAAATTTGTGTTCTATCTCTTTTATTGTACTTTAAGGCTGGTCCACAAATCACGAGCGGGTCGGTTCGCGCTCGCACCGATGTCATGGGCCTGCTCTACTGCTCCACGATAGGGCATTACAGAATTCGAATATCTACTTCTTCTTTCACTTGTGTGTTTCTTCGTGAACACCCGGTGTGTGAGTTGTGTATCGTTTATCGATGAGTATCTGATAGCTATATGATGTTTCTTCAATAATACTTTTTTTTTACTATTTTGAAAGAACACAAAATTTTTAATATTTAATTTCAAATAATGAATTTGCTTTACTTAGTAAAAGTTTTAATTGTCTCAAATATGATAATGCTGGTCTGTATATTCTTAAATGAGTTGTTAAATAAAGTACCATAATACATATAATTTGGTTTTATTAACAATATTTGCATTCGTAATTCATTAGTTAATACAGTAATGTTCCGAAGTTACAGTACAGTATAGATTTGCATATAAATATATATAAATTAAAATTAATTGTGACCACAGACTAACAAAAACATGTGTTTTACAAAAAAATATGAAATCATAGTGCACTTCAAAATGAGAAAGTTATAATAAAAAAAGTTATTTCGATAAAGATGGTTTTATAAAATCTAGCAAACTCGTTTGAAGGCACAGTGACTTTTTTAACGCAAAATTTTTTTGTAGCAAGCTTTTAAATTTCATGTTTTGTAGCTTGAACTCGTTCTTCAAAATCAAACCAAAAAACCCCGTAACTGAAAGTTTGTGCAAATCGGGGTAGCATAAGTCGGAGTATTTCTGTAAATATTACTGTATAAAGATGCACAATACAACTAATAAAAAATCGTAAAACATTTGTCTATAATTTTTATAATGTAATATTTATTTACGTGGTTAAATAAACTGTGGATAGTTTAGACAGCCAACTTCCAGTTCAAGAATAGCAAATTACAACAAAAACCTAATGTACTTTGTGTTCGCAGATTTATGAGATTAAATTTAAATAAATAAGTTTTTTACAAATTTCTTCATTTGCAAGTACTTTGAATTTTTTCTATTATTGCTTTTATTTTTATTATCGTATTGTTAATTATTCATACAAGAATAACAAATCACATATCACTAATTAATTATCTTCATAGTAACATCATTTATTTCTTTATACGTCATTAATTCAATATAGAATTTTTGCTTGGAAACCGCAAAGAAATTTTATGCAAAATAATTTGTAATTCTAAGTACGGCTAAAGTACATTTCCTTATTATGTACATGAAAGTATTTTTTTCTGTAACATGCTTTTATCTGTATATTCATATAAAACGAGACGTTGTTATACAGTGGTGTAACAAAAAATTCTTCTGCATATTTGAAACGAAAAAGTGCTTGGCATAGAATCATTTCCATACCAACTGCGTTTGGGTTACAACGTTACATCCTAACATCTCGTACAGTCGGTGAAGAAAGCGTACACATTCGCAAAAAAAAGGCATCCCGGGTAGAAAAAAAACCACTTATTAAATTTGCATTTGGTGGAATTTGTGTTCTAAATGAAGTCACTTAATCATCGTGCTACGGCACAAGTCGACGCCGGGCAGACAAAGCTACAACCGAAGCGAACAGTACGAGCGACAGAGATGAAATTTGGTTTGGGGGGCAGTGGAGCGATAAAGATGGAGGGATCTTTGCTAGTGCGGCTCGTAGCAATGTTACCAACTGCAACGCAAGCAGTAAATTATTGCATATTAATCTCTTCGCTGCAGTATTAGTTACGTTAATTATACTGTGCGTCCGCCATATTGAGAAAACGGGAACACCGGAGCGAGAGGATCTGATCCAAGTTAAAAGAATCGAAATAGAAAAAGAATTTTACGCACACATTTAAAATTGTCATTGAAAATTATTTATATTCTAGTAAATGTATCTTTATAAAAATAGATATTACTGATAAAATTATAATTGTAATTATTTTTTGTTTTTTTCTAGTATCCAAATTAAAAATAATACCTAACATTTTACAAACATGCTTACTATTGTAATGTTTTATATTGGAATATAAAACTATATTAATTCTTTCTTTTAATTTAATTATTTATTGATTATTATTGTTTATTTAATATAAAATGCAATTTAAAATTATCCGAACCCTGAATATATAATATTATTTTTGTAAAAATTACGTAGTATTATCAATCGGTGAAAAGTTGCAACAATTAATATTTCATTAATAACGTAATATCAAGGAAAATTACTCACATTTTAAAAACAAATATTATTTAAAGATAAAAATTACTAAGCGACAATTCTTTAACTGATTAAGTGTTTTTAAATTTTCTTATTGATAAGTAGCAGTAACAGTTTAGAGGAAAAATCCGAAGATACATATATACAATTCTTCACAGGTAAATCAGTGTTTTCCTTCAAATAAAAAATTACCATTTAATGAGTTTTATCTTTAAATCGACTAAATTAAAATTCTAATTTTACTGTGAAATAATTTAAAAGTTATTGAAATTTATTAATTTGTGTAGCAAATTTTTGAAAATTGTATTTATAATCGAAAAAAAAAGTCATGTAACAATTAAGTCAAACATTTTAAATATATATACACAATCACGCTATATACCGAAAAGAGTGTAAAACTAATTTTTTCCACTGAGTTTTTATAATACTATTTAATATTAAAGTTTTACGTAATTTCACAAAATATAATTGCGTAGTTTACAAAAACCTACAAACCTATAAACACATAAAATATAAAAATCAATTTATTATTTAATAATATAAAACACGAACATTATAAATTACCATTTTGACATAAAACATTAATTACTATAACACTTTTTAATCATTTCTAAGTTAATGAAAACTTTATTTGATATATATCTTTCCTATTAAAGAAATATATCATAAAACGTATATAAAACAATTGATTTTTACTGCCAGCACATGTAACTAAGATCCTAAATGTAGATATCTACTATAAAATATTACTAAATGTGCAATCATACGATATCTTTAATTAACAAACAGTTTTGTAAAAGTGAAATTAATAACATAATTAATTACTTTATTAAAACTTATTTTACTTTTCACACTTGTTAGTACTTATATAATATGTGTTGCTAAGAAGTACACTGTTAAGAAATTTAAACAGGTGCGATAATATATCAATATGTATTGATTTTAATTCGATGATAAATGTTTTACAAGCCGACTATATTATCTATTATCTAAATACGAGTGCGGTTAAACACATGTTCCAAAACTTACATAAAATAAGGAAAATATAAGTTACATAAAAGTGTAAATTGAAAACCAACTATGAAATATATTTTTAATCACACATAAATTGTATGTTTTTCCTTCATTCAAATATTTATAATAATTTTATATAATAATTACTAATTTTAAATGTTAGTATTTGATATGAAATTTAGAAAAATAATATTATAGTAATTCCAAGAAAAGAAAGGACAGTATGTTAACTAGAGAAATTATAAAATTTCTAATTAATTAAATATCTATATTTAAAAAAAGTAAATAAGGTTATTTTGATTTAACTTGGCAATTATATATTAATCTCATAAACATCAGAATTAACTTGAATTTTATTTTATTACTAAATATTTTTAATCTTTTATTGTTAATATATACAAAATTACATTTCTTTTCTCTAATTTTATATGTGTTTATATATATATATATATATATATATATATATATAATACTTTTGTTTTCGAATAACCAATAGTAAAATAGCGTGCCGAATTTAACTTTTAAATTTAATTTTAGTTAATAAAGTGAAGGAAAATTCTTTACGAGAAAATATTTTCCAAAATTCATGAATATGCAAGTGATAAACAACTGGTACATTTTCTATATAGAGAGACGAAAATATGAATAGTAGAAATTGCGGAAAATTCAGAATATAATTTATGCATCTTCAAAATGTATGGCATTTTTTTTTTTAATACTTCATTTATAACAAAATGAATCGAATATTTGTTGCAGTTGTGCACGCTATAAAAGAATTTTTATTTTGCATTTTAATTTTTTTACTCAAAATATCTTTAACAAAAATTATATTTTTTAGAATAAATTGGAGTCATCATAGCCAGCATATATAGTTTAACACAAATTATTTTAGTATTTAGTAAAATCAAAATTTAATTATTTTTTTTTTAATGACATTTATCGGTTTGATATATTAAATATGTATTTTACAATATTTTTTTGAATTGAACCATTTGGAAATGTGTCGGTTTCTAAAGCGTGCCGCTTAATATAATGCCGAATAACAGAGCTTTTACTGAAAAAAATTATGTACATTCTACACTGCTGCAATGTAACGAAATAATAAAAAAATGTGAAAAACAAATTTGAATTAATTTTATTTTAATTTAATGAGTATGGCTTTATCAGTATTTTAATTAACAATATTAGAAGTATATGGGTAAACCCATCATATGATAGATACTAAAAAACTAAAAATTATTTAAAATTTAAAATTCAACAAAACAACATTATATAATATCTCAAATCAGTTAATATATCTTTAATCCTGAATATAATTAAATTATAGTATTTTAACCGAAATTTTTCCGCATTGATATTAAATCAAATACTATTTAAAATCAAATCAGTAGCGGACGTAAATCAGAGTCGGTTTTTGCTTACGCGGGGGATGGCGTTATCTCAGTGAATTAGGCAGCATCCCTATTGAACTAGGTCTTGTGTTCGGCGCCTTTATCAGTGTCCTGTTCAGCGTTCCTCCCTCGCATATCTCATATCATTCGCTAACAAACGACCCAGTAATTATTAGTACACCCTGTGTACAATGTTCCGGCGTACGCGATGCAGAGCCACTCGCTACGCCCTTCTCGTTTCAAGTATTCTAGTAATTTTCGCAAACTAATAAGAAGATAAAGACCGGAAAAGAGATTATCATAATTGTTAACTTTATGGTTTGTTTGTAGATATTTGGAGAAAAGTCAAAATTTATTATAGATTAATTAGTTACTTTGTCTTGCAGGAAAACTTCATATTTACTGTAAAATTGAAGTGTATAATATTTTAATATTATATATACATATACCATGTATTATTAGTTATTTTTTTAAATGTCGTTTATTTGAAAATTTGATATATTATCAAAGCTCTGCTGAACATAAACAATAAAGAATTAATTTTGAATTTGTTGTCATATCTTTTAAAGCGATAGGCATTATTTAAATGTTCAAAGAACGTAGTATAGTAAAATATGAATCCATCTGAATCATTTTTTGAACAAAATGGAAACGATTCGTTTTTTTAGATAACATAGAGAATATAGTAATAAATAATAAAGTCAATTTGTCAATTATAAAATTATTTTATCAGTTATTAATAATGTTGATATTAATTAATTATTAATAATAACAATATTTAAAAAAAATATAAATAAAAACTACAAAATTACATTACAACTTTTTATGTAATTTCATATTTTATAAAACATATTAAAAAAATTATAATATAATAAAATTAATGTTTTACCATAAATCTACAAAAAGTATAATCTATTTTAACAGTTAAAAATATTTCAGAACTCATTATATTATAATAAAAAAGCTTTAGGATTAAGTTCTGTACATATTTTATTTAAAAATCGACGTTTCGATATACTCTACGTATTTTACATTATTTTTAAAAAAATTTATTTTTTCTATATTTTTCTACTAAAAAACAAAATATTGTTATATAACTTATAATTACTTATAAACATGTACACATATATTAAAATATAATAAAATATAATTAATCGAAATTTCTATGCCCTATTAAAAAAATGAAACAATATTAAAATTATTTAAAATAAGGGCTGATTATTGCTCCAAATATTTTTTGAATTACTCTATCTACAAAATATAATAAGTTCTGAAAATTTTTTTCTTTGTTATAATATAAATCTTCAATCAAGCATAAAATAATCTATCAATAAATCATAGTACGTAATATATCTAATATAATCCATCCGTACAATCTAAAAAAGATTTCGGATCAGCAAAGAAGAAACTGTTATTGCGCAGTGGCGATCAGCAGGGTGTTTCCCGGTATCGAAGCCAAAGCCCGCGAAGCAAACCAAAGCAAAACGGCGCGCGGCGCGGCAGCTCGAGAAGAAATACGATCGAAGTCATCTCGGTACACACGCGCGTTTTATATTAAGATATTGCTATGTTGTGCACGTTTATTCGCCGCCGTCTCCGTCGCCCATTGAGTTATAGGCGGCGGCTGCTGATGGCCGGCTACCTTAAAGTGATGATATATCATATATAATACACATCGGCCGCAGAGAGCATGCGGTAGCCGCTCTTGCGTGAAGACAATCGTCTTCAGAGCTGAATGAAGAGAAATTGGTATTGGGCGCAAATTTTAGATGATGGAGATTCAGATAGTAATTGTATTTTGTGAATTATGCTCTATATTAAGGTCTATACTATTTTATTTTGATATAATAAATAAAAAATATAGTAAAAATCTTTCAAAACTTATTATATTAAAATAAAACTGCTTTAGATTAAAGTTCTGTATTCATATTTATTTATAATCGACGTTTCGACAAACTCAACGTTCATCTTCATCAGAAAAAACGATACAAATAACATTTACAGTAAATAAAAGAACATTAGAAACAAGTTACTAAGTAACAAATATCTAACAAGATCATACGAGTAAAACTTATAGATTATTAATTAATCCATTAATTAAAAATCTATAAATTTTATGATAACTACCTAATAATTTCAAAATTTTTATTGACATGAGATAATAAAAAAATGTATTTAGTTTTTACTATCAAAAAAATATATATATAGCAAAGAATCATTTATATGATTGTGACAGCTTATAACAAATTTCAAGAAATTGTAAATTATAGATATGCAAATTTGGTTTAAGATAAAAATTACGCAATTCACATTTTTAGAATAAACGAATTTTAGAATCGATAAAATTATTACATTTAACATGTCATAGACTAGTCCCATGATGTTTTTTGACTTTGAATTTATTAACACAAATAGTTTTTTCATTATTGATAGAAAATGAAATTAGTAAACATAGTTATAATAAATTATTAAACAATATAATTTGAAACAAATTAAAAAAAAAACAGAAATTAAAGTACAAACAAAACTATTAATACAGTTATTATTATCATTTATCTTGATGAAGACGGACGTTGAGTTTCGTTGAAACGTCGATTTTAAATAAATATTAATACAAAACTTTAACGTAAATAGTTTTATTTTAAAACTATTAATATTATTATTATTATTATATAAAAATGAAAATCATAGATATATCATCAAAAATCTACAAAATTAATTAATAATTTATTTTATATTTAAATTATAAGAGTAAATTAAGAAAACAATTTAATATTTATTTTAAACAAAATTTTATTAAAATAAAATTATATTCGTTTTTACATATCCATCCAATCTATACAACAAAATATTAATTTTTTACATTAAACTAATCTATCAAATCAAAATTTATGTGAACGATATTAAAATACAACAAATATTATTCGTATACACATTTCGACATAATAACAAAATAAATAACACAAAACATTTCACAATTATCGTACTTTAATTTATACCCACAAATATCCTACTCGTATATACTAAATTAATAACGCTTTTGTAACAGAAAAACAAACGAATATAGTCCAAAAATATATTTTAAAATTCACGTAGTGTCTCCGTCCAGCGTCTGGTCAACACGTAAAAACTTATTCAAACATCATATTTCATAGCACATGTGATTTAGTATCACAATTTCAT
Source organism: Clivina fossor (assembly GCA_963966155.1). Taxonomy (NCBI): domain Eukaryota; kingdom Metazoa; phylum Arthropoda; class Insecta; order Coleoptera; family Carabidae; genus Clivina; species Clivina fossor. The sequence continues at coordinate 6,235,200 of OZ014564.1, read as the reverse complement.
TATTCAAGGTGAGAGATTTTTTTTTACAAATAATTTATTGCGAACAAAACGCAGGCGTAATAAATTATTAAACTTTCGCTAATGAACGTAAAAACAACAAAATTTCGTGTGCAAAAATAAAAAACGGCCTAAAGTAATCGGATTAAGTTTACAAAATCTTTATTAATAATCAATGATGACGTTGCTATGTAGTCAATGATTTTCAGGCCGTGTACTTGCTCTATAAATCTGACCACGGGTAAAAGTAATTCATTGCAGTTGTTCAGTGTCGGATTAAGGAGCAATCTTTTAAGTCACACGCAGCATATAGTTATTATAGAATATAATATTTACGTATATAACTTTTCTTTCAAAAACCAAACATTCTTTTTTCTTTAGTCATTTGATTTAAAACATTTACGAACGGTATTAAATAGTTCGGTAATAAAATGTATTATTATATTTTTTAAAAAATTTAAATAAATATTTATTATCTTAAATTTCAAATATTAAAGTCCAAAAATTTATTCAAATTATAGTAACAAATCATTGATAAATTATAGTAAATTATTAAGTATTACTGTTTTGTAAAACTAGCATTTTTCTTAAAATAATTATAATAAAATCCACGATTTTTTCTAATTCAAAATTTTCATTAAAAATTTTGAAACTAAATAGTAGTATTATTTTTTAAATGTAACCTCGTAGTCAGTTTATTTAAATCAGTTGTGATGTCACAATCAATAATTTAATTTGGATTCAGAATATTTTTTTTCTTTTTTAATCATTAAAGAATAAGTATATACGTTACCTTAATATGCATTTTCGTAATTTTTAAAAATCATATTATCAAAAATATAGAGACATATTAAAAAACTAAATTTTGTCTCAAATCCATATTCATTACATTTATTTAAACAAAATCTGTTGTTACGAAAAAAAAATTGTATAAATTAATTATTATAATTATTATTTTATCACTTTAACAAAAATGCAAAACTAATATAGTGTTCACATATTCAAACTACATAAATAGTTAATCCAACTCTGTCAATTTGACTTATAGTAGCCAATATGCATACAAGTATTTAATTACAATATAATATACGAACTAGTTATTAAAATGATATAAATCAGTTAGAAGAATGCACAAGAGAGTTATAGTGGTTCACTCACTCACCAAAAAAAAGAAACAGAAGCATTACGAAACAAAAGAATGTAGTGGAAAACCCATCAGCAACTTGATCAACATCAAAAGATTGAGTTGAAAACTCACCTGGAACAAAAAATAATTAGAGTTAGTTTTAATTAAAATGCTGCAAATACTACACAAATTTTTATTACTATTAAATTAATCTTGCAAGTGAAGTAACTATTAAATAAAATCTGTAATAAATAGTAGCAAAAACGGTAAATATATTATTATATTCAATAAAAAATCAACATTAGTTTTATTTATAATAAAATTGTAATTATATAACAGTACGTAATTTAATAAAATAAAATAATTTTTCTTAAACCACAAAATAATTTAAAAAAGCTAAATACGTATTTCGAAAGGTAAGCTTTCATCATCTTTAGCAAAAGTTAATACTAAAGTCCTAATCACAGATACTGAACGTACCCAGTGGTCAAAAAACACTGACGAGTCAGCAGGTTGAATTCAATTTAAATTTTTATTTTCTATATTTATTTATTTATAATCATAATTTATTAACAAAACAAATGTAATATAATATTTTAAGCATTGCTAAAATATATAAAATATAGTTTCAAATATCAAGAATGCCGGAGAAATAATTATTTAAAAAAAACAGTTCTCGCTAAAAACAAGTTGAGCAGCCGAGCCGAGCTTAGAACGAACTAGAGGGCAAAGGATGAAACAACCGTAATGATTTATAGTATCTGGCAAAGAAATATTTAATATTTTAATGTATTCAAGAAAAAGTTAAGAAGTAAATCTAAGTGTGCTTGTGACAGATAACATGGGGCATATTTTAAAACAAGAAATACAACACGCGGTGACCAATGGCACAGCTATCGGCCTCCAAACGGAAGGGAGCAACGAAGAGAAACAGTATTGTAAAATAGTACGAAAGGGTAGTGCAACAAAACAAAATAAGAGTGTGAACACTGAAATAAGAAAAATAACGCAAACTGTATTTATGATGGTTTGAAAGATACATTTGATTCTATTTCTAAGAGATATTAGAAAATAAAGTATCGCCTACTGATGCTGATGATATATTAATACGACAAGACTTGGATATTTATCATCGTTCTTACGCAAACTTGGAAAAACAAAATTTATTTGACTCTTTTTTTTTTAATAAAAACAAAAACGTGAATTTATATTCCAGTTTTTATTTAGTGAATTTATCCATTTTTTACAGATAGTTTAAAATCTAAAGCAAGAATATCTATAGCAAAAAAAATCTTAGAGAGAGTCATTTTCAAGATAAAAAATACTGATAAATATAGTAGTTCTAAGAAGAACATGGTTATACTCATATCAAAACTATGTTCTTTTTGGAACATAAACATAAATTTTTACCAATCGTCATATCACATATGATAAGGGAGATATTGAAATCATATTAAATTTAACATATCGATATTTTTACAGATCAACTGTTTTTAGCGTGATGTCCGTTTGTATTTCTATGAACATGTGTAGAATAAATTCGGGTGGACGCAGTAATTTCGAAACTCAAAACTCTTCTAGTTATAAATAATTACGACGAATTTACGATCATTAAGCTACATTCACCATTGCGATAGCTATACTGCTACTACTAAAATCGCAGTGGTAAATATAGCTTAATGATCATTTAATTTTGTCGTGTTTGTTAGTAATTAATTATTATCAATATATTAATATGAAAACAAATGTAAGCAATTATATGAATCAATGTACATAGACACTATATTTAGTGGTATAATTTAAACAATTTAAGCGCCCGTATTATTGTTACTATCAAATATTTCTTTATTATTTATCACATCAGCTGTCACTTCACCTGTCCCGTATAAAAATAAATACAGTATTTGTGCATTATAGAAAACAATCAGATGAATTCAAAGAAATATTCAAAAAATTCAATTGTTGGAATTTTATCAACAATCTACCTACCGCCATAATTTATAACTGTACCGCTAGAACATGTATCCGCTTTTAAAAAAAAATTCAAAAATATTTCCTACCTATCTCATAAAACCGGCAATAGAAACGGTTAAATAAAAACAATTGATTAATTGTTTAAAAATAATCCTATAGAGTATAGAGTAAAACAATCTCACATTCGTGTTTGATAATGCAAGAAAACATATATGACAACTACAATTACAGGGTGGACGAGAAATGGCCGAAAGGCAAAGCGCAGCTCGGCGCATGTCTCCTTAATGCGTTCGTAATTTATTGGCTCAGTTTGCGAATGCAAATTCCAACTACTCCCGCGCACACCCTGTGATTAATGGCGATAAATCAAACACTTCTTTTCTCTCTAGCTACTTTTAATTTTGCACCGAGAGAGAGACCTAAAGCCTAGCTCAGGCACTGGCGACTGTAATTTTACACTCGGTTGCCGTTTACAAAGTTTCGCTCAAGCTTAAGCTGCAAAGATTTCAAGGCAAAATACTTAGAGAATGGAACATTTTTTTCTAAGATTTTTTAGTTGGTTTTGTCGAAAAGTTTAAAAGTTAAAATTAAAGATATTTTTATTCAGTTTAGTGCAGAAATAAAGTATTTTAAAAATATGTTTTTCGTCGAATAATTTTAATGAAAAGTATAAATCGTAATAGTTGTTAATTTATATGAAAGTTAACAAGTAAAAAATCTTTCAGAACTCATTATATAAACATAAAACGGCTTTAGGTTGTAGTTCTGTATTAATATTATTAATAATCGACGTTTTGACATATTCAACGTACATCTTCATCAGGAAAAATAATATGACATTTAGAAATAAATTACTATGTTCTGTTTATTTACTGTAAAATATTATTTGTATTATTTTTCCTGATGAAGATGTATATTGAGTACGTCAAAACGTTTACTATTAATAAATACTAGTACAAAATTAAAACCTAAAGCCGTTTTATTTTTATATGAATGTAATTTATACAAAATTTTAGTATTAATTTTATTTAAATTGTTAAAATGTGAATTATTAAAGCAATAATCTATTCAGTTGTACAAAAGTTACAGTTCTAAAAGATTTTTTATTCTGTATTAAAACATTTTGTTGAATAAAATGTAATATTTTTATATAATTTTAATTCATTAAATATATAAATCTACCTAACTAAAACAAATCCTAAAAAAAGATAAATTTCTACTCGTCAACTAAACTAAAATAAAAGGGGAAAAAGAGGTGTATATTAGCCCGTAGTATTCCCACTAAGCTTTTAACTAAACACTGAAGTAAACTAATTATGAAATTCCGGATGGAAATTTTCCTCAAAATTTGTCACGAAATGTTTCTGCTCCTTTTGCTGGGGCCCATAAGAAAACTTTTAACAGCTGCGCAATATTTTCTCAACGCATTTCACCACTGACAAACCCCCTCCCCCCAACCTACCGTTGCGTAAACAAACGCAAAATGTAAAACGCAAAACCTTAACGTAACGACTTTTCTACGTAAAGCTCGACGTAAAATCACGAAAATCTTGACGAATGTCTGTAGGAACAACGCCAGCGCGCTCGTACGATAAAGCTACCAACTAAACGATGGGGAATGGTTTCGTTCTAGACAACAAACTAACAACGTATATACAACGGTTGTTGTAAGCATTCCTGCACGTGTTTTATGGCACCCGCATATATTTTTTTACTTGTAAAAATATTTTACTTCTGCGTGGCTTTCCTACAAAAACGATTTTGCTTGTATTTATTTTTAATTATACGAGCCAGCGAGCAGATTCGAATCACCGAATATAGTATTATATACGCTCGGCTATCGCACTCACTTAATATATTAAATATATTCTATTATTATTTATAATTGCTACTAAATTTTGAAATACATAACAAAATGTATTTTTTTACAATTGAAATTTTGTATTTTTAGATATATTCAAATAATACACAATAATTTTAAATAATACTACTCGTAAGAATATAGTTCAAAAATTGTTTTTAAATTTAGGCATAGTCTTATTTTCCCGTAAGAAAATTTTATCCAATTAGAATTTTAATAGTGCGAAATGTTAGATGGCGGTTGTCAGCGTGAATTATCGGTGTTAGCGCAAGAGCCAGGCGAAAATACGTGCAAGCTTATGCGAACGAGCGAGCGAGATCCACGTTTTGGAAACCTGGCCGGGGGCGTCGGGCTGTATAACACTCTTCAAATATTTACGCACATGTAACACACCGGAACGTAATTTTAATATTTAAACCTCCCGCCAAACGCCATCGCTGCGCGACCGGTGTTTGTTTTTCGCGGCACGTTCGCCTATCTCGTTTTATTTATCATCCGTTTATTTATTGCGCAAAGCACGAGAATGAAATTTATTTAATTGCTCGCTGTGTTACTACATTGTTTTCCATCGTCCCATGTTCCCGTACTCTTACGCCTTTGCATATGCGTTTAAAAGTGGCTCGCTCATACGGGCGAAGAGCGATGGATTGTTTGCCCTTCGAATTTGCTGGTCCACGGAAGCGGCGCGCAGCTTTACTTACCCCGAAGCTTTCCGTTCGCGCGAGATCGCTCCGATAAATTTATTTATTTTTACGTAAATTTTGCCAAATTACCTTTATTAGATAATGTCAAGCTTATATTTATTTTATTCCGAAATTTGTTCGCACTCAGCGCTCTGTTTGAATTTATCCTATGTTGAAATAATACTGATAATTTCCCAATTATGTTTAATTTGAGATAGATTTTAAAACTAAATATATCAAATACTTAATTATTAAAATTAAAAAAATTTCAGCTCTTAGTTCTGCATAATTTTTAAATAAAATTCGACGTTTCGATAAACTGAACGTATATAATCAGCAAGTAAATAATATACAAATTACGTCCAATTTTAATTAAAAATTAATATTAGTTTTTATTTTAATATGAGTTCTGAAAGATTTTTTACTATATTAAAACAAATTAAATTTAGCAATATTACACAGTAAAAATATCCATTAAATTTGTTAGAAAAATAACATTATTCTTTATGTAAACTTTTCTGTAAAACATGTCACTAATTTTGTATATAAATTACACTCTATAATAGTGCCAAAAAATGTTAGTGTTAATTTAATTTAGAGTCTTTTTTATAACATCAGCAAGTATATTTTGACATTTTTTCCTAGTGTAATTTTTACACTATTTCTGGTGTGTTTCAAATAAAACACAGGATAATGTCAAATATTTTTTACTGTGTATTAATGATCTATATTAGAAATTAGTGCTAAATACATATATTTCCAATAATATATTAGTTTAGTAAGCATATTACATGTACAAAAATTTTATTTGTACCACACTACTATTATCAATTTTAACAAATTATGCCTATGCCAAATTTTATAAAATTGGATGTTCCCATACATTTCTGAATCCAAAACAAACCTAATATAATTTTATTCAATTAAAAAATTCAAATCTTTTGTTATAATAATTATTTATTATATTGTTTTGTGAAAATATTTCTTATTTTGTAAAATAATTTTTCCATCTCGTATAAATATAATAAATTTCCCAAATTACAAAATTTCAAACAATAACGTAATAATATAAGAAAATGGAAAATAACTGATTGAAGTTTGAATAGATATTTATTATGATGTTTCTCAATCATTTTCTGTAACTAAATGTTGTACAAACTAACCTAATTTGCTTGCTCCACCCCCAGAGCTTCAATCAATCACAGTGGTAGGTGGCGTTACTATTTGCCATTCGTCGTAGGGGTGAGTGTTATAATCGTGCAATATCCGGTGCGGGCGGCAGGAGTTTCGTGTGTTCCGCTGTGTTTAGCATTGGGGTATATCCGGTCGCGCTGCGCCGTTGGCTACAGCCCGCACCTACGCTCTGTGCCCGTGTCGGTACCACAGGTTGCCAATAAACCCTATTGCTAACTACCCTTCGACGCTACGCTTGCCGGTGTCGGCTATACGCTCCTGCTAGCAGGAGGTCACTACTTTACTTTAATACAATCTAATTATGATAGTTTGTCTTTTAGTAATGATTAAATAATTAGTATTTTAAGAATGATAGCTGTGATATTTCTAAATGTTATATATTCATAAATCTACTGTCACTCCAATATTCTATACAATAATTTATTAATATGAGTATACTAAATTAGTACTAATTTAATATCCCAAAAACTAGTTATTATATTCATATAAAATTTCCTATAGCTGTTAAAGATATAGTAGAAGCTAAACTTGTCAGATGTAATGTAATGTAGCTTTTGTAAAGTAAAATATTTTGTTATCGTAAATTGAGTGCGAAATTTATGTTTTCATATCTAACAATAAGTTTGACTTTTACTATATAAAAACCTGTTTCTATTATTCTCATGGTGGTGTCCCCACTTAATATTATAATTTATTTATGCAAATACAGGTTTTGTAAATTTAAAAATAAAAGTACAAAAAATTTTATCACAATTTTTTAGTATTTTTATGAAACATGTATTGAAAAATATTTGAAAATTAAATTGTAATGTAAATAAATAATTAAGAACATAAAATCTACATAAATATATATATATATATATATATATATATATATATATATATATATATAATAAATATGTTTTGTACCTTCAATTAAAATAAAAAGTATTTTCAATATAAATCTTATATACTTAATAATTCCAAACTGATATCAAACAAAAGTCATTGTGTCGCAGCAGTAAAGATTTTTGTCCCCATCTTGATAAACATCTCAGGTTCAACATACCACAATAATTATAAGAAATAGGCTAGTAATCAATGCGTCAGCAGTTAGTCCAGGGTTACGGCAAACGTTATTAGTTGAAGAGTTCCACATTCATAAATTACCAGCCGAATACCATTGTTACTAGTCAATAGAAATTGCCAATCTATATGTGTTTGTGCAAAAATATATATCAAGTCGGTGGTAAGAATTTATTGGTGACAAATTTATACCGTCATATGCTAGTGCTAGCGTTTACATAAAAACATATTTCTAATACGATATTATACCGCTATACTGATATGAGCTATGTATGTGTATAAATGATTTTAATACAATATAAAATGTAAGTTAATGTTTGATTATAAGCTAAATACCTGCACTATCGAATCGTAGCACTAGAATATGAAATTTATATTACAAGTTAATAATTAATATTTAAAGTCAAAATATTGATTCATAGAATCGTTATTTATCATATATCAAATTTATAGTTTTATGTTTAACTTTGGAATTGCTAAAATTAATGTTTATTAATTAATTAGTAATTTAAAAAAATAGTGAATTCTAAAAGAGTTTTTACTAAACCGTAAAAATTAATTAATTTACCATTTTATATATGTTTCTTTATCGAAATAGAAGTATGTAACCTTACATAAAATATACGTATTTTACATTCATATTATGTAAATTTTTCCTGTAACGTCTGTAAATTTATATACGTATTAAACTGGTGCCCCGGGTTCTTATTTAAAATTACCGGTTTTTTTTTTTACAGTTTAGATTGTTACATAAATGAAATGTAATATAAACAAGTATATTATTACGCATTAAAAGAGTGCTTCAAAAATATATTAATTACCCTCAAAAATAAAAACTTAATAAATTTAAATGTTTTCGAGACTTGACAGTGATTCTGGCGAGTACATAATCTATTTTTTTTAAAATTGTTATTATATAAGTACAATTTTTTTACAGCAAAGACCATCAACCAATAGATGCTTAGATATCACTTTTCAAAGTGTATTTGGACGACACACAAACATTACAAACATCCATGTTCCAAGCAGGATTCGAACCCGGTACGAGCGGTATCTAAAAATGTAATATAATTTAATTAATTTTATATAATAAAATAAAATTGAAAAATATAAGATTATTTGTAAAAATATATAATTTTTATTTTTGGCATGAAAACACATTATCAGCAATATTTTCTAATTCGCAAAAAATTGTAAACTTAGTTCAGCGCTCATAAGTCAGTACGACAAACATATATATTTGACCATTATGGTAGTAAGTAAATAAAATTGTCATTCATTACACAATGTAATGGATGCGGCTGGTCGTTGAATCGCTTTATCTAAATTATCGCTCCAATCCATCGCAATTCCATTACAAATAAACTCACACACACATTCACCGACAGGGCCATAAAATCCGGAATCCGTTTCTCCGGACGGAAGACGAATCCACGAATCCACCTTGGTGACGATTTACACCGTTGTCGCATTTCTTCCAGCTACCCTCGTGTCTCTACTAACCCCCTCCCCTCCACTACTCCTAAGTATTTATATTGGTTTTATGCAGTGCTGAAGGTTTACCTGTGTGTGCTGAGTTGCTTTGCCTTGCCTTGCCTTGCATCTGGGCGAAATCTGCTCCAAGCGCACTTTTTAAATTGATGACATCGGTAAATATTACTAGCCGACCAGGAAATTGCAATGAAAATAATGGTTTGTAAAAGAAACTTTTAACTGTAAATCTGGTTTTATATTTTCTTTCCTGTGCAGTGTATGCGGTGGTGTGGTTTAGTCGTCTGTCACCATGCAGGAAATTCGACTGTATAAAGCTTTTTTTTTTCTTTTTGTTCATTTGTTTTTGGAGATTTCTTGTTAATGGCTACTTTTTATGATTTGTCAGCTAATCTGTACAATATATATTTTATCATAGTAAAATATTTTTCAAAATTCATAATTATATAAAAACTCATAATAATATATTTTATGTTTTGCAATCTTTTTTAAACAAAACATGCAAATTTTTCTTGTAAATTCGACTGACAAACAAAATATAACCACAATTTGTAATCATAAGTAATAATATTATTGATTTTTTTCTGAAATTGGACTTATACTAAATACTCCTACGGATTTATATAAAACATATACTTCATTTTGTATAAAATAATAAATAGTAATAAAGTAATGTTATTAATATAAAAATAATTTTTCAGATGATTTAATATCTACTTTGGATTATAATAAATAAAAGTTGGCATATAGACTGATAGTTGTTCTTACTTCTAAAAATTAACGCATTGAACTTACATTTTATCATTATTTTTATTTGGTTGACCTTAGATCAATAAACAAAATTTTAGTTTTGTTGTTCAATTTTATTTTTACTATTGGCAAATAGTATAATTTATAAAATAAGTATTTACTTACTTGAGTTATTGTTTTTAATTTATTATTAATGAAACTTTTCGAACATATCATTTATATGATTGTATCCGAATTTGCTGTATACGCTCCAATGCATTATTACATTTATTAATAATTATAAAACCAATCGTTAAATTCATAAAACATATTTATATACTCCAAATCCATATCTGATTTTAGAATTCACCTAACCTAACCAAGAGAATCTCAAAGCTAAAGACCTATCGCTTTACAAGCCCGGACATCTGCCATTTGGGCCGTCGGCATTCAGATGACCCCCGGGTCCGTAGTGACCGCATCCCGGGCGGCGGTGAGCTCTTGTTGTTTGACCGGTGCGTGCTGTGCGGCTAGTCCGCGTGGTACGATCATGATTCCGTTCCCGAGATGCAACGCAACCGGAGAGAGTCAAACACGCGCGCACACCAATACACTACCCGGCTCAGGACATGGTAATCACTCACTCAGTGTGTTGCTTGCTCGCTGGAGATGTAGAGCAGAACTGTGCTGATCAAAATGTTTCATTGGAAGATCGAGATCGAGGATATTGTGTAATAAAAGTTGCAATTTTTGAAAAGTTATTGCAAATATAAATATTATTATGTATTTGGTTTGTTCCAACGTACCATCAAATCAGTTTGAAATCAGTTCAGAACTGTTCGAAGCATTCGCAATATGAATTTAACTTGTAATTTATCATATTGTACATGCCTCGTATAGTTCAGAATTTAGTTGGAACAAATCTACTATATTTTTAATACATACTTCTCTGCTAAGTCTGTGAGAACCATTTCCGTCAACTTATGTTAAAAGTTAATAAGTAATTCAAAACTAATAACTCGGTTAAAGAATAAATAATTACAACCACCAAATATTTTTTCGCTGCCAAATTCGAATAACGAATTGAAATTTTCAGACAAGTTTAACAAAAGTAGTAATTTTTTTGATGTAAAAAATTGTGATTTGGCTAGAGCATAATTCGTACTCATGGAACTGCATAATTTATAAACGATATTGTTTTCATTCCGTAAAACTTTCATATTCGACATGGTTCTTAGTAAACTGCGGCTAAAATACAGAATTACAATAAACGCTTAAATAATGGTTTAGTTAAACTACTTATTATTTTCTAATATATACATAAATGCCTCTTATAAAACAAAATTATAATATTTTCACTTAAGTTAAACTTGAAATTACACCTTAAAAGTCAACTGAAATAGGTAATAACTTTATGCTTAAATTTCAGTTCGAAGTAAATTGTATTTCTATTAAAATATTTTTTTAAATTCAATAATCTAATAAAATAAATAAAAAATAACTTGCGAATCCGCAAAAGAAATAGTTTCGAAGCAGTAATAAATCAAACATATAAATAATCTTATCTCGAAGAAATCTTTCCAACAAACAAATTCCAAATAAACCAATGAAATAAAACATGATCAAACCAAAATAATAAACAAAACAAAAAAAAATCTCACCACAGCCATCTACAAGTACACATACAAGCCACATTTCAAAAACTCAACCCACACACCATATAATCCATATGTATGTTCAAGCATCTCTCCGAGTAACGCGTGTAACTTCGTACAAACTTTTGACAGTCACACACATTCATACCAAGATGGAAGATTGCCTCGTTCCATACCTCTCCCTCGCACCGGCCAGAAGAAGATAGATGGATAATGCTCACATTAAACGCAAGGCGCTAAAGTGAGATGGAATGCCATGCCGGCAGTAGGCAGGATCCCATGAAATGACTTAATTCCAACTCGAAGAACCAGCATGGTTACTCACTCACTCGCACTAAGGCAGGGCAATGTATCAATGTTGAAGCCGCACAGAAGGATTCTTGCCTATGCGCCGAGATATCTGAGTTATGCGTGATCATTTTGACGGTGAAGTCAGGGGGGGAGGAGGACGAAAAGATTACGTCACCATCAGAAGAACACTATGGGATACAATATTGTTAATACTGCATAAATTACAAATATAATTTTATTATTTTTAAGGAAATATATTGGTTGTATTCTGTGGCAATCCTGTTAATAATAATTATAATTGTTTTCAAACAATTTTCTATAAAAATTTATTTTTATTAGAATTAATAAAACTGTAGAAATAACGTATTAAACTTGTAATTAGTATTGAATATTTTAATATCTTGCGATATTTCTTCTAATTTAGATTATTATTTTCATGAGTTAACGATATTATTTTAATCATATTAGGTGATTATACTTTGACAAAGTTATTATTGTATCTAATGATATATTTCAGATAGTTTCACACGTATGATAAAATTTACTGTATTAATATAATGTTAGTTTAACAAACACTTCATGAAAAGTGAGAATGTCAACACTTCATACAAGAAATTATATACGCTTGACTACATCATAGACTTAATAAATTTATTACTTTAATCTTAGGATTAACTCAATAAGGTAGTTGTTAAATCTCATTATTTCTTTTGCAGTATTTTTTAATTTATAATACATTGCTGCAAAAATTATCTGAGAACATATAAAAATATCTGATTAATTCAATTAACAAGACTATTATTTACTAAATACCTAATATTTTATAAGATTAATTAAATATATTTTAATAAATAATGAATATTACAGAAATTATTGTTTTTTGTATATCCACATTTACAATTTTATTAATAGTACTAACTTTAAAATTAATACTTCAAAATATTTTATTTACTCCTGTTCAATAATATGTTTATAACATATGTTCATTCTATTAAGTTATACTGCCCATAACTCACGTGAGTGTAAAAATAATATAATTTTGTAATTTTAAGTTAAATAAATAATTTACCACATTATATATTTTTTTTACCGAAAGAGTAATTACTTAGATAAAATATTCGTATTTTATATTTATATAATGTAAAAATTTCCCTGTGAATGTTGCTTCAGGATTTTTACATTTTTACATAATAATGTTTGACTTATTACATAAAATAGAGATTAAAATGTAAAAATAAATAAAAATTGTAAAAATATTTTAATATTTACAGATTTTACAAGAAAATTAGCAATTATAATTAAATTCATAGTAAAATTAATATAATTATTATTTTAAATTTACACCAATTATTACAGTGTATTTAAAACTAATATTAAAATTAACTTTAAAGTTTCTATTATGTCAAATATTTTTTTTTTAGAAATAATAACCACAAAAACTTTGAAGATTAAAAAATGTTGTATTTAAATATAGAGCACAAGTAAAAAAAAATGACATGATATCTTTAATGGATTTTATAATCTTACATAACCCATATTTTGTAAAAGTCCTTATAAAAATAAAGAGATCAAAAATTCTTCACAAACAAGACAGCATAAGCACGCGACATACCATTGTGATGCACATCTCCATAAATTGCACAATATAATACAATTCAAATGTTTCAAACTGACCAACATCTAACATATACGAGTACGTAAACAAAGAGCTCCGATAGGGTATAGGAGTATAGTACGAAGTACGAATATAGACATGTCCGATAAATAACATCTCTTTCTCCGTGGTACTCGCTCAGTACCAAGAAAGTATGTTGTATGATGTACTAAATTATAAAAGTACGCATACACGACGTGGCGCGCACACATACACAGTTCAAGGAGAATTTCTAGATTATCTTGTCGCGAGTTTTAAGACAAGACGAGTTTTGAGAGGAAATTGAATGAGGTGAGTTTACAAAACTGAGCTCGAGCAAAGCAGAAACGTTATTGTTTATGCTGTACTTTGCGGAAGACCGCATATGATGAAAAAAGTTTGATATAAACAAATATAGTGTTCAAAAAAATGATATACAAGTAATCTCCGTATAACACTGAGTCTAAGTTTCTGGAAAATACCGTTTTAGTCAATTTGTGTTATAGAAACAAAAAAATAGTAGAACAGTATTTAATTTTCTGTTTTTATTATCACATAATTAAAGAAATTTTATTTATAATTTTATAGCCATAAATATTTAGTTAATGTAAAAAAAATAGTCAAAATAGTGATAAATAAAATCAATTTAAAATTAAACGGTTTTAGGTTGTAGTTCTGTATTAATATTATTAATACAGTAAATAAACAAAATATGAGAACAAGTTACTAGGTAATAAAATAAGTAACTAGATCATCAAATTTATAAATTTTTAATTGAGGAAAGTCAAATTTTATTACGTTTCAATTCACAACATATTACTAAAGACTTTTGATTTAATAATGTTTATTGATTTATTATTATATTACTTAAATTGTTTTGCAGCCTCAGTGTGTGTGTGTGTGTTCTTGCCCTATATCAGTTTAAAATATAGACTAATTTTTAGGACCATCCCGTATATGTCACTTTTAATAATAAACGTAGAACGTAAAATTCCTCAAAGTAGGTAAACGCAACATATGTACCGCTCAAGCAAATAAGTTATAAAAATTGATAGATGACACGAAAAAGAAAACAAATATATCCACGAATAAAATTATAACGACACCTTAAAGACATTAGAATAATAAACATGGGAACAAGCAGTATGACACCTGACTTACCGACACGAGCGAACCGACACGGTTACGCAAATTGAAAAACGTCATTATGAAGCCCGACTGTGCAATAAAAATGTTAAACGCACCATCATTTTTCATACTAATGCGTCTTGGTGTAGTGGCTTGGCATATTACACACACCCCCCATCGACCAGACGATTAGCATTTTAAAACAAAAATGCGCTGAAGGAGTGTAATATCGTCGGGCCTGCCTCAAGCCAACCATATTTTTTCAATATACCATTTGGGTGATATGCCTATTTATAGAAAATTGATGGTTTCGGTGGGTTTGACGTATTTGTCTCAAGAAATAGAACCACATAAAGTATTAGTATTAGTATTATATAGTATTAATATAGTATTAGTATTAATTGATGTTAGTTTTAAAAAATTTGGACAATTTTTTATTTATTTTATATTCTATCATATTTTATTATCTGAATTATTAGTTCAAAGTTTTCCGAACTTTTATTGGCCGAGATCTACTTTTGAAAATATAATTGTTGCTACCACCCAAAGTAAAAAATTATATGTAAAATTTACTCTTACTTTCAATAATAAAATAAAATATGGAGTATCCTGTTTAAAATAAGAAATTTAAATACTAAATTTTGTGACATATTATATAGTTTTTAAAATACAGATAGCGTAAGCTATATTACAAATAAATATTAAAACTTTTTTGATCAAAATCAATTGATACAGTTAAACAGTTAATAATCAAGCACCATTTTTATTTACAATAATTGTTTGTAAAATAATAACTAATACGATATTTCATTAGCGTTAATTCGACTGTGATAACCAAAATTTCCTAAAATCAGTCTCAGTCTGACTTGAATGTCCACTGAAGCACTCAACGCTCCGCAGGGGAGGGAAGGATCACTTCAGTACTAGCTTCCGGATCCGGTTTCAAAGTCCGGTTTTGATATGGCGATTGAATTGATGATGTGCACTGATCCTTAAATACCGTTGTCGCGCTCTAATGTGTCTGCTATTTGACGTGAATAAAACATAGATTGTTTCTGCCTCTAAGTTGTTGAAAATTCAATCAGTTTTTGATCTCTTATAAGGACTTCTGTTATATATTGTTGATATAAAATGTAAGAAAAATGAATTTATACATTTCGATAAAAGTTTATTGTTTTATTATTTATGTATTATGGTCCTGTATGGTGAGATATTAGTATTTTCGTATTGTTTTCTAAAAAGTGTTTTCTTATTGATAGTTGTATAAAAATGTAACTTTTATTTTAAAAATTGTATTATAATAACCATTCTTAGATTAGTAGTAGTATTTAATAATTTAAAAATTGATAACTAAAGTTTTAAAAACTGTATAAAACTAATTCAGGACTTACAAACAATTTCAGTTAAAAATTCTAATATTTATTTTAAATTATTATAAAAATATTTGATAATTTTATCACATTTGCTATTTCAGAATCTGAACAGATATACAAAAAGATAAATATTTTTTTAACAAAACTTACTAATTTAAAATATACGCCAAAGCATATTTGTATCTTAAAATAAGGCCTGTTACATAAATATTTTCAAAGTTAGTAAAAAAATATTTCTATATTCCAACGCTGTTTACAGATAGTTTTTCAAGAAATGTATATTTAGAAAAAACTTGCAAAAATATATATTGAAGAAAAAAAGAAAAAGAAGCAACCATTTGAGTTGATATTATATTGTCTAATTTTTTATTGGTTGATCGTGTGTATAAGAGACAAAAGATTGTATTCTATTTCTTATTCCACGGCAAAGACACCGAGAAAGCAAGGCAAGGCGCGCAGAGCCATGCCAACCTGAGACTAGTAGTATAGTGTTTTTCATTTTCTTTATATTACCCATGACACTCGTAAAAGCATTACCCGTGACCAAACTTCGCGCCAACGTTTAGACGGTGACCATCGGTGGTTAAATCACAACCCCGATCTATCACATTCTAAACGCCGGCGATCAGATATTAGGCCTATCTCTCTATGTGTATGGTTCTCGAGAAAGAATACTTTTTGAAAACACAATTTCTCTAGTTCTTCCCCGATACACTGAGTTCCTCTAGCCCCCCCAATCATTGGGCAACAAAAAGGGGGGAACCAGCACGCCGCACATGTCACATAACTCGATTGTCGTTGAGGGGGAATTGTTTTTGTTGGAGCGCGATTCGAATTTGTTTTGTAAACCTCTCTTGCGGATAGAGAAATTTTTAATTGACTATTTATCTTACGGTGTGGTGGTACTGGTGAATTTATGACCGCTCTGTATTAATAGCAACGTTACTGTTTTGTCGAACTTTTTAAGACGCTTTTCTTACTACTTCCACCTCGTAAAAATGGTAAATCACACGTCCTTAACTTATTTTCTAAACACAACTTTTTTTGCTTGCTCCAAAGGCATTTCAATTTCAATCTGGCAATAAGATTTATATCATTTATATACCTACTTTCAAGCAAATTTTATTAGATTATGCTATTTATAAATTTATTTAAATAACAATTTTTGTTTGGCCATTTAGAATAAATGTTTTTCTGAAAAAAATATATGTAACTTATATTAACAGTGTACGTCCGATGACTAAATAAGTTGTTGACATAATTGAAATAAATAATGAGAATAATCAGTTCCCATAATCCTGACTGAAACATGGTGCTATATGCTCGAGAAGCTGATTATATAGTTTCTTAACAATTTTTTACTTGTATTCTCATGGGTCATTAGCCCACAGATAAGCGAGAAAACCTATACCATATCTGATAGTAAATTGCGAACCCGATAGTAAATTGCGCCGATATCAATTCAATAATACAAGGTTTTAATATCAGAATTAATATTTTTATTTAAATTCTGATGTCAGCACAGCGCAAATCAGAGACCTTTAGAGTTTGAGTCCGATACGTTACCACTGAAATATAAAAGGTATCATGATTGTAGATGAAACAAAACTACATGCCTGGGTACGGGTAGGTAAAAATTTATTTCTTTTTTTTTATTTATTCCTTTTTATTTTAATTTATTGCATTTATATTTTATTACGAGACATTTAAAATATATTGTCACTGTGTATATTCTATGAATAATGTATATTATAAAAATCTTTTTTTTTTGTTATAATTTAGTTATTATTTTGTAATTTTAATTTTGATTTATGTTTAATTTATTTTAGTATGTAAAATTTAAGCAGGAACAAACTGTTTTTGTGTAATTATTTTTTCTAACATTTTGCAAATATTTATAAATGTTTATAAATTTACGAAAAGACATTTAACATTATAATTTTAAACATATTTTTTTAGCTATGTTCCAAACAATACAATTATTATTACATATATAATTTTTCTATATTTTATGAATTTCTAATATAATTAATTTAATAATTTTAGTGTTTATTATCACTGTCTAGATAGGATTTGATATTGTCTCGTATCGTCCGAATTGAAGAAATACCAAAGAATTGTAACTTTTTTTTTATATTTAATCAATTAAGTTAAATTCTATTTTGTGTATCAATAACAAAAAACAGTTAAACACAAAAAAATCTTGTAATAAATTTTCTAATGTTTTAGTTGTTTTATCTAAACAAGCAATGAATTTTAGCGTTTTAATCATATTAGATGAAACATTTTATTTAGGAGTAAATCATTATGTTTGATATATTTATTTAATGCAACTAGATTATTTGTCTAGTTTGTCGTATATTTCTTGTTCGTTGATATTTCTGAAGTTTTAAATAATTTATCTAAATTTGAAATAACGATTTAAATTCAACTAATTTGTGTGTAGTATCAAAGAGAATATAATATAGTGGTAGTATGTATTATAGTGGTAGTATGTAGATGCAATTAGTCAATTACTAATATTAGAAATATCATCTAATTAAGTAAACAAATTATTTAAAATTTAGTCATGCAAATCGAATTAGAGGAAATAGCTATTTTTTCCCCGTTTATTCACCCCAATTTTATAATAAAGTTGCAAAAATTTTTGTGACGCTACTAACAACATTAACCAATAATATTAATGAACAATAAATAAAAATTAATTTTATTGGTTTATAGTCGTTGGTAACGTTCCTAAAACTCAACAACTTCGTTACAGAATTCGAGTGAATACAATTATTTTTATTTAAAAAAAAACACAATTAACTGTGAAAATAAAAATGAGGTAACAATTTGTAAATTTTCATCAATAAACAAAACACCAAATTCACAGCATTAAATCAGACCAAGTTCGTATAAAAATAACAACGTGACAAATACTTCAAAAACACCCGGAAAAAATCCAACCGTAGGTGATAAATTTGGCAACATCGGTTTGTGTCCTCCATTTTTTATGGGGCGAGTCGAGCGTGGGTCCCCTCTGTCTACCTGAATGTTCATTGTGGCCCTCGTCAGATGCATAGATGATAACGGACCTTATTCTCGCACTCCGCAACCCCTCTAACTCAAAATTACACCCCGCTCATCCCTTCCACAGTAAAACACGATGAATTCTATATGGTTCTTGTCCATGAAGTAACCTTGGACCATTACAAACCTAACTGTCGAAGATCAAAGAATTTTTTGTGTTTTTTAACAGAAAAAAAAATCTTCTGCTAAGTTGCCGTTTTTACTATGAAATTTATCATTATTAATTTTTTAGTGAAAATAAATATATTTTGAAATTATATTCAATGTTAGTTTATGTTCAACAAATATTTTTTTATTAATAAAATTTTACGTGTTTTATATTTATTGTGTCAATAAAGTAGTGAACCTAAATAATTTATCTCAATTCATATTGCTAATTAAGTCATTACAAATAGATTAGTATAGTAATTAGAAGCAATATATTACAAAAATATTCATAATTAATGCAATTTTTATAATATATTTCTTATATTTTACATATAAATTTGTGTCAAGTAATATTTATTAGTATTAATAATAAATAAATTAATTCAGCCTTAATTATATACATATGTTTATATAATAACAAACACAAATAAATCATTTTAATATTTTTTTGTCTATTTTCCTTGATTTTTCAAAAACATTAAAAAAAAACTTTTCTTTAAATAAAAACAACATACATTTAAAAAAACATTAACATGTAATTCGGATGATAAACTGATTTTATTTTAAAGTATGACAAAATATTTTATTGAAACAGAATACTTTACACATAATTCGAATGAATTTAACACAACAATTTATTGAAATAAAAACATTTTAATTTTTTTTTATCATAAAATCACATGTATAATAAAATTATATCGTAATTTATTAGAATAAAACGGCTTTACAGTAAATAAACAGAATATAGAAACAAATAACTTACTTAGTAACAAAATAAGTAACTAGATCATAAAATTCATAAATTTTTAATTAAAGGAAGCCAAAATTAAAAAAAGGAGTTAACATCAATCAGTATGAAGACACTGATTTTAATAAAATTTGGCTTCCTTTAATTAAAAATTTTAAAATTTTATTTTCTAGTTACTTATTTTATTATACAGTAACTTGTCTCTATGTTCTGTTTATTTACTGTAAATGTCATTTGTATTATATTTCTGATAAAGATGTACGTTGCGTACGTCGAAACGTCGATTAATAATAAATATTAATACAAAACTACAACGTGAAACCGTTTTATTTTAATATAATGAGTTCTGAAAGATTTTTGTACTTTATAATTTATTATTAACGCACTATATTACTATCATTACTATACAATGTTAAGTAGCATTACATAGAAAATTTAAAACAAAACTATGTAATCTATTGGACTTTATTAGAAGTCTAGTAAACACATCGTATCCATTTAAAATTCAGCAAATTGTGGCCAATGAAAAAGCAATAAACAATTAATCAAACGGCCAAAAAAGAGCTTATTCAGCAATTCTTAACGCATCTGTATGTCTTTGTAAATGTCCATCATTAACCTATTTGAATGGAATCGGTAATATTTCGAGAAAGCCGGGAGAAATTTTTCGTCCGAAAAAACTCACCGAAGAAAAAAATACAACGTATTTTGTACACGTATAAAATTTTCTCACATTATAAGTTTGTACGTATTGCATTCTTTATGGCCATTTGTTGTCTGGGTATAACGATTTTCTTGGTTCCTCTTTCCTCTCTCGAACATTCGAATCAAGGGCGTAGGGTCATTTTTTTTTCCAGAAAATTTCTTTCGTTTTTATTTATACTGTAATATTAAAATTGTCTACCTAACCTACGATAATGCAGATCATATTTTCATAAATGAATAATAATATTACAAAAAAAAAATTTTTCTACTGTTTTACTTTCTACAAATAGTAAAAATTTCTTTTATAGTTTATTATGTACAAAATTAGTTTTTATAAAACATATATATATATATATATATATATATATATATATATATATATACTACGGCATGGTAGCTAAAACAAATGTCAAAATTTATATAAATTTTCTAGTTAATAATAATAAACATATCACTGTAAAAATTATATTGTGAATAACAAAATATTCGTTTCCTGAACAAAAATTTAATTTATTACGACAGTATTATTACTTTTTTCCGTTACAAAAAAAAATTGTACCAAAAAATATAGTTGTACATAGATAAAAATTTTAAAATAAAAATTATTAGATCTATTCATGCGTATTCATAGTTTTGTTTTATACAAAAAAAAATTGTATATGCAAATATCAAAAATATAAATTTATTTTTTTTAGAATATAAATAATGGCTTACAATATTTTTGACATTTTCCTCTAACTTGCTATTGATTAAAAAAAAAAAAAAATCTTTAAATAAAACATTTCACTTTCTAATAATAATAATGTACCAATATTCATAAAATTAAAAAATTATTACTTTTAAAACAAAATATAACAAATATTTATTATAAGTTTGTTTTGAAAAATAAAAATTCTTAAAAATTTACATGTTTAATCTTATATAAACTAAAATTTTATGATAAATTAGAGTTTAATAATATGAAACTTTGGTACAATTTTTAAGTTTCTGTTGTTTACCCACATCATCAATATTTTTTTTTTTTTGGTTTCAAATATTGTTTAAAACTATCAATATTTTTTTTAAATTTAAATAACACTTAGAAATTATTAATCATTTAGACCCGGTTGTACAAAGCTTTGTTAAACGTTTTGTTAGCTAACCAATTTGTCAACTTGTCAACTACCGGGTTGTACAGAGCATTGTTAAACGTTTCGTAAGTTAACCAATTTATTAACTTGCCAACTGACCTGACCAATCAATGAAGCGGTTTGAAAACAGTAGACAATCTGGTTGCACGGTCAACTGAATTAACAATGTTTTTTTTTTGCAACCGGATTTAATATACTTATAATATAAAAGTTATATAAATCTGTTTTTAATTTTTTCCCAAGTATTAAAAAATTGTTAATTCTTTTTTTTTTCGAAATTTGACGGAAACTTACACGACTTCAAAATTAACAGCTGATGATATATTTGTCAACTTGACGTAAAAGAGTCATACT
The DNA here is from genome assembly GCA_963966155.1 of Clivina fossor. Lineage (NCBI taxonomy): Eukaryota > Metazoa > Arthropoda > Insecta > Coleoptera > Carabidae > Clivina > Clivina fossor. The sequence goes on along the minus strand of OZ014564.1, from coordinate 6,212,844 downwards.
ACCATCATATATTCCAACTCAATAAAAATCCACAAACACTCACTATTTTTATAATCAATTTACAAGCAATAAACCGCCCCGTATCCGCCGCCACTGCCACCTAAATCCACCGCTTGCCATCCGTCTGTCGTGCGCGCGGAGAGTGCGAGGGCAAGCGTTACAAGAGGGTGTGTAGTTTATTGATCAGTTTTCCCCCCCGCAAGCGTCTAAACGGCATCAGCCGGGTTGGTGGGGTAACGGGCGTCGCCGCCGCCCCCGTCGCGTGCATCACGTGACATGTTTAGGGGCATAACTCACCCCGACGGCAGCAGCAGCAGCAGCAGCACGGCGACGGCGGCAGAGAGAAGCAACTATGCCAGCGTGTTGCTGATGCCGTACGGAGACGGCAAATATTTGTTTATGTACGTGTGGTTGGATTTTGGGATGAGGACGATAGTGTGACATAAGATGCATGCTTATTAAAAATTATAATGAGTTTGAAGATGTAGGAAAATGTTGGTTATGTAAGCCAAAGTGACAATGGATAATGTTATAAAAATAATATACGTTATTGTATAAAATTAAATTCATTTATGTTAAAAATATATTCTACAGAAAAAAGCTAAATCATAAAAAAATGTAATAATTTATGTAAATTTTTAAAAGTTATGCATTTTATAACTACAAATTTAATAAATTAATTAATAAAAATTGAATTTAAAAATTTTTATTCTAAAAACTTGACTGAATTTCTATATAAAAAAATTAAATTTGTAAATAATTATTTACTCAAAAGAAATTAATAAACAAAACAGTTATTCCGGAATTTTGCATTACTAAATTTACAACATGAAAATACGAATAAATAAATACTATATTTACATATAAAATATTAATTTTCTGGAAATAGCTTCGTATTAAATTAAATGCTTTTGTACATTTTACAATTAATACCTATTTGCACACATAAAATATAAGCAAGGTTGTGTAAACGTATATAAGCATTTATAATATTGCAAGTGCCGCGTTAGAAACACCTAACTTAAATTACAATATTTTAATTGTAAATAAAACATATTCATGTACGAGATATATCGTATGTGTATACAGACAAATTGTATTCAATTAATTATGAAGAATTTATTACTGTTTATAATTTGCTTAAATAACAATAATATAGAGAAACAGAAGTAAGTATGATAATAAACATCGTAAGAGAATAAAGTATATAACTTTTGCATGAAGAATTATAATTATAAATTAATTTATTATGTGTGAAATTTTTTCTACTCATTTGCATAATTGAATTTAATTTCTTATCATATGCAATACGCGATATTAGCATACGTTTATATTACAATAAAAAAGTTATTATTGAATTAATTCCTATGTAATTTTTAAATAAAACATGAGACTATACGTACATCACACATACAATACTATGTTATCAGTACAGCCAAAAAATTAAATAAATGGTTTTACTTTAAAATTTATTAAATAATATATTTTTTATTTTATATTTACATTTATTTTATATAAAAATAGCTATAATATATGAACGATTTATTCTTAAGCATTTGATATTTAAACAATTATAATCTAAGATAAATTTTTATCATATGAAATTATTAAATTAATTAATGTACATAAAAATAAAGAAATAAATTTAATGTTTATAAAAAAAATTAACATTTCAATCAAAGTATATTTAAAAAATAATAATCTTTTGTAATAAATTAGTTGGCATGCCTTTGATAAATACATATATCCTCATATACACTTCAAACAAGTAATATAAAGTTAAATATCAATACATAAAGCGTTTGTTATCTAAAAGGTGCCACTTAAAAAGGCATAAAACAGATTGTAAAAGACCAAACTCATCGTCATAAACGCATCACGCCACCGCACGGCCTCAAACCGAACTAAAGACCCGAACCATGAATGAAGAAGTAACATATAACAGTAACTTATAAACCGCCGCTATACAGAAGGTAGTTAAAGTGATTTTTACGAGCTGTTAAGCTTCGGTCGTAAAACTCGGTAATGTCTCTCATATTACAACCGTGTTACAAATGCTCTACCGTCTCACTCTAGCCCAGTCGCATTCAATTCGGGGCTAGCTATCGCACTCCCACTATTATAACTCGGGCCGCATGTTTACTGTCAACAAATGTCTGCATTTTTATTGGTCATCATTCGATGTTTAGCCGTTTTTATTACCTACTTGATTTTGGTTGACAAAATTCTTCCTAAAACAGTTTGAGATTTTTTGTTGTGATTTACAACGTGTTAGACATGAATGAAATCATAAAACGTACAGTTATTTTTTTGTGTTCATTGCCATCATGTTTTTAGGTAATTTAGGATAATTTTATTGCTCGTAAAATGATTTTTAAGAGCCTGTTAGTAAAGTTTACGAGTGTTGGTGTAATCTTTTAACATTAGCGATGTTTAACACGACATTCATGATTTTATTTAACAGGTGTTTTGAAAAAGACAACATAAAACAAAAAAAAAGTATTTGATGAATATTTTAAACAGAATTCATTGAGTAATTTATACGCAATAATATATATGTTTATTGGTCTTTTAAGTGAACGTGTAATATTTCTTTTTTACTGTTTGGAATAATAAATTGGTCAGAAATTATAAGTAAAATTTGTAACATATGTTTAATTTATATGTTTGCAAATATTATTACTTGTACTTACATTTCATACCATATTAGCTTAATTATTTTTTTATAATTAATTACCTTTTTCAATTACACAGTGCATTTGTACTTACATGTTAATGAAAAATTTATAAATAAAAAAATGTATCAAAAATTAGTTGCATAAATAATTTATAAAAATCTGATTGCATAATTTTAGAAATATTATATGGTTTGCTGTCAGAAATTTTCATGTAATTTTACATAAATTCAGTTTCAAAATCAAAATTACTTATATTGAATTTATAAATTTCTTAAATACTTATATAAAAAAAAATTGATAATTTTATGCCATATTTTAACATAATTTAACTTTAAATAATAAATCTGACCTTAATTTTTAGAAAAATAAATTAGATACCGCTTCTAAAATTTTATTTTAACTAATTTCAATAAAAAAATATTAGAACATGTGTTGAAATTTTTTAAAGTTTCAATTCAAAAACGCTATTTCTTTCTACGAGCATAAATATAAAACAGAAACTTTCAAAACGTAAATAAATTATCCTGATTTAGACGCGAAGGTAAATGCCCAGTTAGCCAAAAGGTCAATCGGGAGGCAGTCCATAGAAATCTATAAACCTGGCGCAGCGCAGTGTTCTGTGTTCGTTACATTAGGTATAAAATATATATACAAATGTCGACACATCACACACGGGCTCATACTTTATAATACGGTTCGTACCAAAAAGCTACCGAGTTGTAAATGTCACTGAATCACATGTTTATGGTTTTGTGTGTGTGGTTTCGAACCATCGAACCACACAACCCACTAGCCTCACCCCGCCCCACTAATAGACGCGTTGGTATTTTTTTTTCATTCGGTTTTCATTTATCAGTCATTTATTTTATTCACTCACTGGCCTGTGTTGTTCTTTTGTTTCGGCCTATGTATATATAAACAAATGAATGCGCGTACAGCCCACCACGCACACGCACAGCTTACTTGATTTATAAATTTATTAAATTTATGTTTTTTGGTTGCGCGCACGTTTGACTGAATTTCTGGTGTAATAAATTTTTATTTAAATTATTATTTGTATTTGGTGATTGTTTATATATTCGATAAATATACGGAGAATGAATAAATTTTCCATGTCGAATCGCAGAAATTATCATCGTAAAATTGTTTGATTTATTGTCCTTAATATATTCGATTTCTAAAATTGTTTAAGTATGGCGTGTAGTAAGAATGTTCTAAGAAATTATTAGTTATGCATGCTTTAAAAACTATTGAATTACAATTTAAAAAATGTAAATTGTTTCAAGCAGATATTTTTAATATTTTAAAAATACCTTAAAATAGTAAAAATATAACAAATTAAATTATTAATGCATTTTGTTTCGTATATCTTTTTAGAGATGTATGTATACATGTTACTACACCAGTAAGATTTTATTTTGAGTAGAAATTGAAGTAATGGTGTCAAAGAATCTTTGACACCAATTCCTACTCAAAATAATATTTTTTTAATTCTAGAAGACATATATAAAGAAGCAGCACAAACTCTTGTTATTTAAAAAGAAATTAATTTATGCTGAACATTTCTATTCGGGCATGCTAATTTCACTTTATCCACATTTATGATACCGTATGTTGTTGTAGATTGTAGGTTTATTTATATAAACAAGCAATTTCAAAAACTACTAATTATATCGTTATTTTATCATATTAACTTTCTTTTAGAACGTATCATTTATACACAAAAAATAAAATTCAGTTTTGTTAAACTTGATTTCTGCTATAAATTTAGAAAGTGGCTATTTATACACACGGTATGTATACGCAATTGGCTATTTATACATACAGTATTTTTACGTAATTGGCTATTTAGGGTAAGTTAGGTTAATAGGTTAGTTTAGGTTTTTTTTTAGTATGTATAAATAGCCAATTGCGTATACATACTGTACGTATAAATAGCCTCATCCATAAATTTAAAAGAATGTGCTTGGCTATGTATTTCAAAATCTACTGGCAATTAGAAATTTAAAATATTAACAGAAATAAGTATTAATATCGTAAATAATTATACAAAATTTCGAATTAAACAATATAGTTTTCAATTCTTTTTATTTTTTTTGTATATATATATATATATATTAGATTATAATAATTAATAACTGAAAATTTGTCTTACAGAAATATGCGAAAACATAAATAAATATACAATCTTAATCCAAAAATATTTTAATTACTTAACGATCGTTACAACCTTCCGGCCATCATCAGGAGTTACATGTGAAAATCTTAAAATTATTCTAATAGAAAATATGATGAGGGGAAAAAATTTACAAATACCAAAACTAGTTTTTACTGATAAAATTACGTTATTCAAGTAATATAATATTTACAAGAGGTGAGTCAGATAAATCTGTACGTTCATTAATAATGTTTTCCTTCAATGCAAATTCTTTGTTTATCGATATTTCAATTTTTTATTAATTTTAAAAAATGTTTCATCCACAGAAAGTGTAAATATTATTAATCCAAATAATTGACTGTGAAAAAAAAACATTTGAAAAGATACAAGTTTATCCGGAATAAAAATCAGTTTGAATGCTGTGCAGAAAAGCTAAAATAGAGTGCAGAATATCGAATCGTACGATACGTTATTACGGCTCCCAATTGCGGTTAGGAGCCGTAAAGACGGCCGAACGAGCTACAGAGATTCCCTCTGGTAGGCTTTCGAAGCACTTTGATGCGATTTACGATAGTACACGGCCAATACACAAAATGGCCGCATTGGGCGTTTGGCGGTCTCACGTGGTTTGCGTCTCTACTAGAACTTAATTTTTTAACAAATCACTATTTGTCTTTCTAATTATTGTTTGGTTTATAAATATATTTCAATGCACATATGTATATTTAAAATCTTACAAATAAAAACTAAATAAAGATTATGTTAATAGTAAAAGAGGTGATTCAATGTGGTTTGAGCCCGTAATAAATTTTAATTAACTATTTTTTTACACACTTTTTGAGTGATTTGGTGTTGTGATAATTATGTACTGGTCACAATATTTAAATGAAGTCTTGTTGATATATGGTAAAGATAAGTTTGTTTTTTTTAATATGACGTTCAACACCATCTAATGAGCAAGTGTGAAAAATTATGTAGAGCTTATCACTGAAAGCGTGATCTGCCAAAGCAGGAAATGGGTGGTGAACCGTCCAACGGAAACCAACCAAAATATAGCAGACGCGTGTGATAATTAACTTTTAATATGTGAGAAGAATTTGATATGTTTATTACTTCTTGTACATCATAATATTAGTAGATATGCAAATTTTATTTTCCAAAAGCTTTATAGCAATTTAAATGTTACAGCCAATATAGAAAATTCTTATATATATATATATATACCGGGTGTAGAAATGAAATGTGAACCATAGGGATTTCAATGTTATTTTTTAAATACGGCTGTATCTCTTTCCCTATTGACTTTAGAGCAAATATTTAAATACAAAACTTGTTCAAAATGTGGAAATGCATGGTATAAAGTCAATTTTCTTACATAAATATTAATATTTTACGATATACAGGGTTAACCACTAAAAAATGAGCTATAACATTGGGAAACGGGAATAGTATCGAAAAATGCGGAATAATAAGTTCTATAATTCGGTGAAAAAATCATTGCTCTACGATACTTCGTTTAGGACTAAATTTTGTAAAAAAAGTTTTATTCTGAAAAAAATGCCTATGGTCCCCCCTCATCAACTTTTCGAAAAATCAGAAAAACGTGAATAAAAAATTAAAGAACAGGAAAAAAAAAAGTGTCTGGTGCAAAGAGTAGGATAAAAGAGTAGACAACGAAAGCCAGTGTTAAAATATCCAAAATCCTTTTTTTTTTTTTAAAACAAAACACAAGGGTACCCCCTTACGAAATTTTTCAAAAATCAGTTTTTAATTTTTTTCTCTTAAACGAAGTATCGTAGAACAATGATTTTTTCACCGAATTATAGAACTCATTATTCCGTATTTTTCGATACCATTCCCGTTTCCCAATGTTATAGCTCATTTTTTAGTGGTTAACCCTGTATATCGTAAAATATTAATATTTATGTAAGAAAATTGACTTTATACCATGAATTTCCACATTTTGAACAAGTTTTGTATTTAAATATTTGCTCTAAAGTCAATAGGGAAAGAGATACAGCCGTATTTAAAAAATAACATTGAAATCCCTATGGTTCACATTTCATTTCTACACCCGGTATATATATATATATATATATATATATATATATATATATATATATATATATATATATGTTATTTTAAGTTTAATGTGTAATTGCAAAATATATTTAAGTATATATTAAAACTTTCTGTTTTCTAAAAGTTAACAAAATATGTAAAATTTTAAAGAATTTGAAAAATTTATTAAATTTTAAAATGTTACTATATTTATTTAAATATTTGTATAGTATCAAAGAGAATATAATAGATAGTATTGATAGTATCTAGTACTTATTTTTTTTTTTTTAATTCTGCAGTAAAAATATAACTGTATAAAACTGCAAATAAAATTTTTAAGTAAGTATAGTAAATAATATTTCAGAACTTAATTTACAAAAATAAAAAAGGTTTAAAATTAAGCATAAGTTTTAATTAAAAATCGACGTTTCGACGTATTATTCGTATATCATCTGAAAAAATTGGACGTAATCCTAAAGCCTTTTTGTTTTAAAATTTATAAGTGTTTTGAGAAAAAAAATTAATAAATTGATTTTTATATTCCACTTTAAAGTTATACTTATAATATGAAAAATAATACGGTATAATAAATTACGATTAAAAATTAGAAAATATATTCTAAATAATTTCGATTCTAGAAAAGTGTTTAATTAAAAAATATCGCAATATTATTGAATGTTCGTACATAACAAAAAATATTAAAGAATTTCAACGCATAAATGTCAAATGATTAGCAAATACAATTTTTCCTAAAATAAGTGTCATTTTAATGTTATATTAAATTTCTATTATTTATAATTAGTATTAATTAAAAGTAATTTTTATATGCTAATTAAATTTTAAAAAGTGTAGTATGTGCAATTGAAAATTCTAATGTTAACATTGATTTCTTAAACTTATTACTAACTTATAGTATACGTAATATCGTACAAATTAGCGTGTATGATAATATTTATTATATTAAATAATAAGCACAAAATTGTTTGATGCAAAACATAAATTTAAAATAAAAATATATTTTACAAGTAATATAACAACGAATACCATTGAAAAAATGATAAGAAAATAAAAGTTACAAAGATAGAGAACAGGCTAATAAAATGCAGTGTCAATAGAGAAGGCAAAGACCTCATGACCCAGTGGCCAAGCAAAGGAAAATATCAAAACAAACCATAAACATCAAGCTTTAACCATAAAAGGTGTAGCCATTTACTGACTCTAAAAACTCATACCCCTTCTAATAATGAACTGTAATAGTAGTAGGTGTTGCATTGACGCCTGCACCATGTCTTTAGTGTAACAAGGACAACACCACAACTCCTCATTCCTGCTAGACAGGGATAAAAACACAAAAAAAGCACACGGTACGTCGAGTACAAGCCAGAAAAAGACAACCAATCTTTTTGTATACGTGCCAGTAAGAAATAGAAAACCCAACACTCAAATTAAACTCCAACTGAGAGAGATAAAAATAAACGATCGCCTTTCAGTAGAAGCAAGATGGGAATATAACACCCTTGGTGCTTTGGAGAGTTAGAAAAGAGCAAAAAAAAAATCCCCCCTAGGGTATCCTAGAATACCGAAGACGAAACGATACGACCAGCTGTAAGTGAAAGTGAGACAGCTGTATAAAGGACACTTTATCGAGTTAGAGAATAGAATGCGTGCGAGAAGGATAGAGCAATGAAAATCCTAATGGCCGCGCTAAACCGTAGTTCTCAATAATGCCACCGCATTGGGAGAGCGTTACGAGCACGCTAACTACCTTCCTGCCACCTAGCTGTTAGAGGCTAAACTATAAACTAACCAAGCTGGCAATTTAGCGCGTACAACAACCAATTGTACATTCCCAAGACAATCACGCCGAGATGTTTCCAGTTGAGAGGAAGGAACTTTTATGCATGTGATCTTGTGCTTGTTGTGTTCTTTTTACTTACTGCACATACCACATGCATGCAACAAGCAGCTAAACATATAATTTGTATTAACAAGATTGTTATGCATACGTTATACTTTCCAAATGTTTTCTTGTATTAAAAATCCAAAAAAACTAAATTGTTATAAAGTTTTATTTTACCACAATTATTACTAAAAACCTGTGAATTATTGAAGTGCATTTTGCTAAAAAAATGTAATGTTTTAAATAAAAATATCTAGTAAAAAAACTTCAACCTAAAGCTTTTTTTTATTTTAAAAATCTTTTAGTAAAATATAACTTTATTAACATAGTAAAAAATTTTCAGAACTCATTCAATTAAAATAAATCGGCTTCAGGGTAAAGTTCTGTATTAATTTTTATTAATAATCGACGTTTTGACATACTCCACGTACATCGTCATCTGGAACAAATTACACAAATAACATTGTGTAATTTTTTCATGATGATTAATTTGATTTTTAAAATTCTTCTACTGGCGTTCTGTATTGTTCTACGAAATTTTCTATTTATTAAAAATGACAAAAAATCCGTATAATTATAGACTTTATACAATAACAGAAAATAGCAATATTTATTTCTACTTTGCAATATTATAATAATTTTATATTAAAAATAATTAAATTTTTTTTTGTTACTAAAATTAATCTTAAAGTATGTAATTTTGAATTCAGCTGAATTATATTGAGACGTGTCAATACAATTTTGAAAATATTGATTGGTACATTAACGAGCTAAAGGAATAATCGTTTAATAGTAATAAAATTATATAAAACATAAAAATTATATAACTTTTTGCAAGAAGATATATTTAAAAAATACTTTCAATAAAAAATATGTTAATAAATTCGTTAAAGTTACAGTCAATTTGCAAGTTTTTAAAAATGTTAATTAAACTATATTCAATAATAATATGAATGTTCAAAATATAGATAATTCTGTGGAAGCTAAATTATTATTAAGTAAAATAAATAGTTCAAATTTTGTAATCGAAGATTAAATTTATAAGTATTTTTATTCAAAATAATATTATTAGTGCCATTTTTTAATTTTTTAAATTTATTTAAAATATAATAAAAGCCTCTTAGAATATTTATTTATAATAAAAAAGATACATGAAAAATTAATACTTGCTAATAATTTAAATATTAAATTAAGTAATATATTCAATTGTAGATCGTTGTTTGCTATATATTTTAAAACCAAGTCTAATGGTGTTTGAAAATATATATATATATATAAAGTTTTCTAGTTTTAAATCAATAAATAAACGTGGTTAAAATTTTCAAATATTTACATGGTCACATCAATATCGTAAAATAAAATTCACATCAGACAAAAACGACACGCGCGCCACTCGATACAGAGTGATTACAACAACGAACTAATGTTGCCGGTCTCAACACTGTGCTTTGAGATATAGCTACTAGATGGCAATAAACTACCGGAGCGTTGCGTCGCTTCGCGTCGCTCCAACATAACCGCGTGAAATTCAACATTGTTCAGTATAGCTTCCCCATATCATCTCATACACACACAATAGCTTTCGATACACTCTGGTATATATATATTGATACACACTCTATTAGCGTGTAGAAAAGAGATAGATTGATCAATACATCGAGTGTATATATATATATAATTAATGCGTTATAATCTGGGCAGGCTTTGACGCAATGCAATATGGGTAGCACAGCCACCTATCATAAAACATGATAAATTGGCTTTTAATTGTTATTTATAATCGAGCGTTGTATATGTTTAATAACAATATAATAGTATTATAACTATAAATGGCAGGGCTATTATTTCGCTTATCTGACGAGTAACTGTCAGAATGTCTGAATGTTTGTCTGAGCGGATGAGATACTATCATATAAACTGCTTAACAGTGTTTGGCTTCATTATAACGATTCAGTTTGTAGATGTTCATTTGTTAATTTAATTTCTTGGCTATTGCGATAAGCGTGAAACATTGTTTTGTTTTTTCTGTTTGAGTTGTTTGTTTTTTTTTTGTTGTTTTTATTTATGATGTAGAACAAGTTTTTATAAATGTTTATCTAATCGCTTGGTCGTATTCTCACATTAGCAAAATCAACGGAGTATAAATTAATTATGATATATGTTTTGAAATTTTATGCATTCAAACATTGTAAAGAAATAATTTATTTCTTTGTAAATTGTATGAATTTTATAAATAATTTATATGTGGCAGTTTATTAATAATTAATGATGCGATTTAAAATTTTCAATGCGAAGCTTATAATGTTATCTTGTATTTATAATATTAATTTTTTGCGGATTTATTGTATTTATTCATAATAAATTAATGTCGGCAGAGAAACACGCAAAGATTTATAATAATAATTATTATTTTGTAAAAATACAATATGTAAAGAAATTATATAAGATGATTTACTAGTTATATGTTTGTCGAAGAAATGAAAATTATCTAGATTTAATTTTTCTTAAAAAAAGATTTATATTTAAGAAAATATATATTAAATTATCATTATAAATATATGGTTTCATTAAGTCTGTAAATCAAGAGATAAAATGAAAAAAATCGTATTATTTTTTGAAAATTAATATTAGATTTTAAAAAAATTGAATCTGTATAATATTTTAAAGTAACATAGTAAAAAATCTTTCAGAACTGATTACATTAATATAAAACGGCCTTAGGTTGCAATTCTGTATTAATATTTATATTAAGCAACGATTCAACGAAAAACAGAACCCGCGAAGAAAATTATAACATCAAAAATACAATAAAATCAACATTTGTTTCAATCCTTATAATAAAAATTAATAATATAAATATCTTTTATAATTTATTTATTTTAACATTGGTTCTGTTCATAAAACATCACGTAAATATCGCGTTATTAATACAAATGTAAATCTTTTTAAATTAAAAAATAATTATCATATTAAATATTGATAAAAATTATTCAGCAACAAATATTAACAACAAAATATAAGAACAATAAATTACTTATCATAACCATTTGTTTAACAAATTTTTTACAAGTAGTAAAATGCCTATATATTATCAAATTAGTTGCATATTGTTTAGAATAATAAATCATAAAAAATTAACCATAGCAATTACCAAATTACCATCCGCACTCATTGCGTGGCGTTAAAGCCAGTGTTACCACCAATAAAACGACCAATTTAGAGTTTAATTCTCGCGAAAAAACTTCTTTAGACAAGAGTCACTCCCGCCCCCAGCCCAGCCCGGCTGCTACGCAAAAGCAGAGGAACACGAATAAATATTTTAAAAATTATCTACCCTACAAAGAAGATCGGGACGAAAAGAAAATTAAGATAATTGTGTTTCCATTTGGGAGGAGGACCAACCCACTCAATAACCCCCTACCCCCCACCCTCTCACGAAGTGGCGCGGGACAGCGGCAAGCACTCGCTAAATTTATGTACGGAATTTTAGTGTTTAATCTTTGAGCACCAGAAGAAAATCCCCTTTTGTAATTATAGCCAGTGTGAATGATGACGCTTCTGTTGGCACAAGAATGCGTGCTCGCTGAAAGAGAAAAAGATGACCGTATTGGCAGTGATGTGCGATTGAGAGAGATGAATGGTATGCGGTGGGCCAATTTTATACAGTTTGCGATATAAACTCCTCTCGCTGTTGAGGATACCGCATAGAGCCAGCCAAAATGATCGAAGTTTGTGACTGGTTGAGAACGGCTCACAGCAAAAAACGACTGTCGCTTCCAATTACACATTGTTCAAAATATTCGCTCCACGATCTTGCTGTGTTTTTCGTACGTTAAAGCTGGCCTGTTCATATTAACAAAAAGATTTCTTTTATGCCTTTTCAGTTTGATTTGCTGCCAGTATTATTATATAGTTTTTATTTCAACCCTATTTTTTTCCGCCAAAGTTTAATTAATTTTATACAAATATGTAATTATGAAAATTATTACATACTACAATAACTATTATACTATTAGACATATTTAAATCTATTTTTCAGAAAAAAAAAATAGTATGTCACTCAGAGCAAAATGTTCTTTTTATGTTTCATCTACATTGCACAATAAAGATCGCTTTCTGTTATTCTTTAATTAGATAATATTATTTATTATATTATTTTTAGTATTTATAAACATTTCTGTTACTAATCATATGAAATATACATATATTAGAGTGTCCGTTAAAAAAAATATAAATAATTATATCGAATTAGAAATTTAGTCATTAATAATAAAATTATCAAATGTAAAAAAGTAAATTAACAGTAATCATTACCAGCAAGTATGCGAATTCAATAAAAAGAAACATATATATATACATTAATTTTTATTATCAATTTAGAAAAATAATAGTTAATAAATCATAAATATCTTCCTGCAAAAAAGAAAAGTCTTTTTCTCTTTAAAGAAATAACGATCACTCTTTTCTACTATCTCCGTAACAATTTCTCATCATAAAATCAAGATTTATACGCAATAACAACGAATCATCTATAATGAAAATAAATAATTTTAATTAACAAACCACGCTGATCATATTTCGCAAAACAGAACTCGGTTGGTGTGCGTAATTCAAAACGGCCGGTCGCTCGTCGTTTTATGACCGGCCATTAAGCTCTCGATCGTCACCGAACGCGGCCGAAGTGGACCGAAGCTAAAAGCTTGTCGACTCGACTTGTGTATATTGTGATAACATTTAGCGAATTGTTGATATGGGAGTTGTATATTAATTTGTTTGCCTTTACCATTTATGCCCCTGTATCTCTATATTTAGATCTAGTTTACAACGCGAAATAATTCTCGAATTGTCTACGGTTTGTTCTATATAATGGTTTAATATTCTGTATTGGGCCCTAGATGTTTTTGATCAAGTTACGGAAATTTGTTTTTATCTCGTCTGGGAACTAGGTTAAACTATAATCTGATAAAAAATATTTGTTCTTCATGATATATTTCAACTTGAAATGCCATTTTGACTGTCATGTCATTCTTATATGTATAAACGCATATTTTCTTCCAGATTTACGTCATTTAATACAGAATGACACTATTAATTCATTGAGAAAGAAAATGATATTAAATATAGTTAAAATGAAGTTGTCAAATAGATTTTAAAAAATTTGCATCAGTATCTACAAATAATTTTAATTAATTTAGACAAAAAAACATTATTTTTTTAGAATTAATCATAAAATTTTAAATCACATTTTCGTGGTATTAACTTTTTGCAGAAATTTTTACTTTGTCATCTTATTAAAAAAATATTTAGGATCAGTTGCATAAAACGTTAGTAAACACATGTCAATTGATATACAACGTGATTAAGTTGTCAATGAATCAAGCGTTTCGTTGACAAACTAACATAAATTTACAATTTGATGAAATTTGCTCTTAGTATATAAATAAAATCAAATATACAATATAGAATTTTTTTTAATTTTGTCAAATAAATTAAAATAAATTGACTTGATTTATATTTCAAAGTAATGGAAATAAAAGAATCTGTACGTGAAATGGTTATATGAGGATATCAATGAAATAGAAGCAAATACGCCACTCTATGAGTTAATAAATAATTCGGTTTAAAATTAGCAATATTACCAATAAGCGCTTAATAACTTCAAATATCTAAATAAACTGCAGTATGTGATTAGGCATCTTTTCTTCTAGTAAAAAAAAACAAAGAAGTCTCAATTTTGAACAACTTGGTCATTACTATTCTATGAGGTTCTCACATGTTGTGACTACTTATATTAAAAGTGTATCATCATTTTTTTTGGTTCAAATCTGGATTAATCAATCAAATGTTGCTTTACGATTAATACTGCTTTACGATTAAATTACGTTAAAAAAAATGTAAGTTTATCTGTAAGATACTTTATTTCTATCATTCCTTAAAATTAAAACTAACATTTTTTTTCTTTTATTAAACTAAGTTCTAAAAGACTTTTACATGGTTAATATTTTTCTAACTTATAAAAAAAAAATTTAAAATTGTAAATGGTATAAAAAATGTCCAAAGCATCTACAAAAACTGAACAATTTTGTCTGTAATATCCTGATCACTTTAAATTTAAACTTACATAAAAAATAAAAGTAAAACAAAATAATTATCCAATTTTTCCGTTAATTCAAACTCACGACACCACAAAGGCGTCATCTCAGTAACTCTGTATCCACAATTTCATCTACACCATAGATACCTTATTTCGTATCAGGTTTGAAGTTTCACCACCGAAACATAAATAATGTGCACGATGTCCCGCGAATACGCCATTGCACCGGGGCATTTTTCATCGTCTCGGCTCCTGAACGAAGCGCGCTCGTCTCTCTTACCGTGGTGCTTATGTATATCGTTTTTCTCCGTTGCGCCAACGGTAAAGACTGGACGAAACCGCGACCATAATTGCGTTTGGTGCACCAAAAGATTTATTACTTTATTAGCATGGCTATCGCTATGTGTCCCCGGCCCGTCTTGCTTCGCCGTGGTTGCGCGCCGCGGTCGTTGGCTGGCTGTTGGTGGAAACGGATTCTCTTTTTTTTTCTCATGTTACTGCAGCAGCATGATGGAGAAAAGATTGGTGGTTTTACGTGAGAATTGAAGAATGAAGCAAAGGCACGTACTGGACAGAAATGATTGTGTTTTTTGGTAATTTTTGAAAGAAATTTTGATTAAAGTTTATTATAGATATGGACGATAATGGTATAACGAAGAAATTGTATACTATGTTTTTGATAATAAAAGTATTCGATAAAAAATGAATCACGTGGTTTTATATCGAGTGATGAAGTTTAATTTGACTGGCCCATTTATCTGAATTTATATAATTTTACAATATAAAAAGTGCGCATATTTACAATAAATATATTTAAAATATCAAGTTGTCATTCGGGGCTATTTTGCAACATTACTGTTGAAATTAACATGTTATAACAGATATTCTAGAATTTTGAAAAGTATTATAACAATAATTATCTTACATAATTTTGTAAACATGTTAATAAATTCTGTAATTTTTGTTTTAACCTGTAGTTAAATTTACGTTTTTTTTTTACAGAATATATAATAAATAAAATAAAAAGCTTTAAATTTTAATTATGCATAATTATACAAAACTAAAACCTAAGGCTTTTTTGTTTTAATATAATAAATTCTGAAAGATTCTTTTTTTTTTGCAATTACGATAAAAGTAATTCCAACTTTTGACGTGATGGGTTTATAATTAAATTTTAAGTTTATTACTAAAATAATAAATAAATTTTTTGAAATTTACCACTTAAATAAAAGTTATCAAATATATTTTAAATATTTCATAAAAATGAAACTACAATATTTAAATCAATTTTCAGTCTTTATTTTCTTTAAAATCCAGTAAAACGAGACACATTTTCTTCCAACCATATTTGCAAAATATCTTTTAAAACACATCGATTTCTAGTACAGTGCCAGAACTTAACTTCCCCCCGGTACAATAGGCGGATGTAATATAAATGGGATTATAACTCAATATCGATGCACACACTATGGACCCTCACCGTCCCCAGAGAATTAATACTGCAGTCGCGCCAGCCCCCGTGGCCAGTTCGCGCGACAATACCACTCGTTAGTCGGTAGCAGCCATTGTGTAAGACACACATCGAAATGGCTCTCTGCGGAAATTTTACCCGAATTTTATTGTCTTGTGACACACAAAATCACCGGGCAGGAATCATTCCCGTATATTGGACACATAGAGAGGGCGTGATTTACCTGTCGTTCGGTAATTTTATTATTGGATTTCAATCATTAGATTTCTGGTAGAGAATTGGCTGCAAGCCTGCAGGCTGGTTAATGCAGTGTCGAAAATTTGTCGAACACATTTGAATCGATTCCAATGTGTTGTACAAAGGAGAATTGAGGTACGAAGATTGGTTGTTGATAATTTACTGGATAGTTTTTGGTTGTTAAGATTGTCAGTAAAATTGATTTTATCATATAGTTTTATGGCAAATATACTCATATTTACCATGGACTTATTTTATTTTTCTGTCTATATTTATATACATATTATTAGTTTCTGAAAATGCTAGATTACACATGAAAATATATATTCATTTTTTCATTGCATTGTCAATTATACATTTTATGCAATTGACCATAAGTAACTCTTTCTCCACAATACAAATTAAAAAAATTTGAACCAAATATATTTAACATCCATAGACAATTTTAATGCTATAAATAAAATAATTGTATCATGTGATTTACCTTAACAAAACTCTTCTCTACCAAATTACTAAATTTGTGTAAACAGTTATTCTACCAAAATAGTAGAGTAGAGTAGAGTATTTGCAAAAAAAAGTATAATAGTGTACTACTAATCTATTTAACAATAAACTAAGCTAAGCTTAACAATAGAACTATATTTCTAATTCTGTACCAAGTAAAAATTTTAATATTATTTTTGTTTTTATAAAACTAAAAGTTTTACATCAGTGAATCTGCATATTTTTACAGTTATAATTATTATCAAAGAAATAACTATTATTCGTTTTATTTCTATTTTAAAATAGCCACTTTTTTGTAATAATATAATAAAAATATATCCATGTTGATTTGTAGCAATGGATAAATGAGTGATATATAGTTCTCATGGTCATTAGACAGACAATCAAAGCAATTCCAATTTGGACACAAGCCGTTGCTTACAGCACTAAACCAATCGTTCACAAATAATGTTACCATTTTAAGCGTACGTCGTCAATAAATTCCAAATTACGCATAACAACTCAATCAATCTTGAACTAGAATCAAACCAGAGAAAAAACAAGAGAGAGTTGGAATTGAAAACAAAAAAACTAAATTGTATTGTGAATGAAATAGACATGAACAATATGTTTGAAATAGTTGAGTTAAAAATGTTCATATAAATTAATTATATTGTTCCATTTTGCAAGTATGCTTTTTTAAATAAATATGGAAAAATTTGCAATTAGAAAAATTGGCAAAATATCTACTTCAAGTATATTTAAATATATATTTAAAATAATAATTCATTATTAAATTATTTTGCAACAATTTTGCTTATATAATAATTTTTGACTCGGGTTCAGTATATGATTCTTTCTGGAAAGGTCAATACAGTGAATGAAGTAAATATTGGAAATCAATATATGGCAAGTAAATAGTTTATTAGTTGGATTGTTAATTAATACAGGTTAACTACCGCATTCAACTATACCTAATTTTTATAAAAATACCTTTTAATTAAAAAAAAAATTTAATTAATTCGTTTTTTCCGTGATACAATATATAGAAATATTTCATTTACATATGTCCGAATATCAAAGGGTTTTTAACTATAGTCATGTCATTTATTTTGGTTGTTACTTCAGTCTTGAGACACACTGTATAGAGAAAACAAGCGCAACAAAATAACCTCAAATATCGACGATAATTGAGATCTGATTGCGAGCAAATGGCAGGTATATGAACCACAACGCGGCCATGGCTAAACGCTATAAACCATTGCAATGAAGCTACAACCCATAGCTTATACGCCATGGCTATTATTTATTCGTCAAAATAAAACAAAAACGAAACGCACGTGTGCAAGACAGAGACACATCGCAAACTCACATTTGCCATCTCGTTTCCCTTGCAATAAAACACCATCGGGATCCCGCCGTTGCGTTGCGTTGTCGTTATAAAGACATCGTTGAATTATTTCCATCTCGCTTTCGCTGGGTTCGATCAACGTATTATTACTGATTTGCCGCAACGGGTAAAGCGATATGTAAAAACTAATATCGCGATTTGCAATGCCAACGGAAAATTACGGTTGCATTTCGTTTAAATATATTTAAACACATTGAACAACTTCTATACAAGACACTTTAACGTTTATCAAGAACTATAATCAACTTAATAAAATTGTGACGACTCACTTTTATTTCTGCACTTGTTTATTTTGTTTTTCGTTTTGTTGCAAGAACAATATATAATTTGATGTTAGACGATTCTAAAATGGTTTTTAAATTGACACAACATATAATTATGTTCAACCGCTAATTTTATTTTTCACTTCTCTTCGATTGTATTATCCAATTTATTACTATTAATCAGAATAATACTACAGTATATATTTTAACAAAATTACTTAATTCATTTACTAAAATAGACTATCTATACATTAAGTTACTGTATCGTATAACATTATCGCAGACATGTTTTATTAAAAAAAAATGTTATCAAAAAATTATTGCAAAAATTTATTTTTTTGTATGTCAGTATTTTAGTGTATTAATTAATTAATTATATAAATATACAATAAAATATTTAGGAACTTCGTTGATTGTTCTATTTCAAAGCTATATTTAATTTTTGATAACATATTTTGGAATAAATAATAATTATTAAAATTGCAAGAGCCTAAATGTTGTAAGAGCAGTAAGTTTTTATTGCTTAATATCAACTGTTTTTTTACAAAAAAATTATCATTTTATACAAATACAAAAAAATAAAATGGATCAAAATTTTTTTTATAGATGTCGGTGTGCAATAATTTACAAATTAATGTTTTAAAAATTATTAAAAAAAAAATTAGATCAGTTTATTGTAAATTTGCTCAAATAAGAATAATAGATTCTCGAAGAAATACTAAGATAAAAACCTTATGAATTATTTTTCTTTAAAACAACTTTACAAACCTACACAATTTTTTTAAACATTTCGACGTAATACTAATAGCAATAACACGTTAAAAATTAAAATCCTATTTCTTAAATATAAAACTACATATTAATAAATTTACATCAGTTCAATATTGTTGTTAACAAACTAAAATCTTATTTTAACTATATTTCATTTGAAAGAGCTTAACATGTATTAGGGGGCCTGAATAAAGATGGTTACCGTTCAGAAACAAACTGACGCATGCGTGCTTACCTTTAATAGCTGACGTTGGCGACTGCGCATGAGCCGTCAGACGACAGATTCTGCGCCATCCACTAGTTTTGTTCCTGTTGGTGTCCCTGGGCGGCTGCCGCTGCCACCGCCGCCGCTTGTGCGGCCGCCTTCTGCGCCTGCGCTTGCTTCTCCTGTTCGTTGAGCTCCTTGATCGCCTGAATCTCCTTTTTCAGTTTCATGCGCCTGTTCTGGAACCAGATTTTGATCTGACGTTCGGTTAGGCACAGGGCATGCGCCATTTCGATTCGTCGTCGTCGTGTTAAGTAGTGATTCGTGTGGAATTCCTTCTCTAATTCCAACGTTTGATACCTCGTGTAGGTTTGTCTGCCTCGTCGGCGGAGACCGTTGGCACCTGGAAGAAAAAATACTGTAATTACTATACATATTCTTAAATAAAACTTGTTCATACTTAAGTAATTTTCAAAATTATGTCGATTTATGTCTATTTTTATATTATTATCTTTAATTTTATTCTATTTATTTTTCCAAAAAATAATGTAAGTTAACTAAAAAAAATATAAATTTGACAACATGGCTGCATTAAATTTAATAATGATTTGTTTAATAATGAAAATGCTAATAGCTATTAGATAATTAAATTATTTATCATTATTATTAGAAAATTAATACTAATAAAAACATATTTAACAAATGAATATATATTAGATATGTTATTCGAATCTTAGTCATGAAAATCATATTAAAATAAGTAGTAAATTTTAAAATACACGTAGGTATCTAAATATAAAGATTATTGTAAACCACTAAAATTATATTCTAATAGATACGTTAAAACGTATTTATATTTTTTAAATTTATAATTAAAATCTTTAGTTACTGTCGTATGACATCAACAATTATTATATCAAATCTAAAACAGAATTTCAGTATCTAGAAATTATTGGAACGTGTAATCGGCAGTTTTCCAAAACGGCAATGGTTAGGTTCGTATGGTACCCGAGGGTGTAGTGATGTCTAGTCCCGTCTGACTCGGCCAAGGGCTGTTACTCGAAACCGGGCATTGAGACGAGCTAGGATTGCAGTAAAAACCTCTCTCTATATATCGCCAGCCTAACTTGATTGCACTTTTGCGGGTTCACCTTCGACACAGATGCCGCATTCGCTCAATATAAAATCGAATTCGTACACCGTTGCTTTCAATATCGTACCGATTTAAGAGAAACACGTACGATTGTCTTTAGGATTTGTTTATTTTATTAGAAAAATAGAAATAAAATTATTTTTTTAGTGTTAATTTTTAGAATAACAATTAAGAGTAATAAGCGATGGTCTTAAAGCGGTACAACAAAATTTGTGTGAAATTTTAACGAGATATGTAAATGTATCATTTAACATAAAAATTACTTAGAAACTTAAATAGAAAATTATAAATTAATTTTAAATAAATATTTATAATAAACCTGTTTAGAGTAACCAATTAAAACTGTTGAATGGCTATATTATATTATGCAAGATTTCAAAGTATACAAATTATGTGAAACATTAAATTGTTAACTAACACATCAATAAGTAGTACAAATTTATGTTTTTTAATTAGATTAATATTTAAAAGAAATTAAAAGCATTTTATATCATTAACAAAAAAGCCTAATTTAAAAGAAACTAGATACAAAATATTACTTGTACGTTGTCAGTGCGTTAGTGATAGATGGGTTGATAAATACTCTGCACTAACGAAAAATAGAAAATAAAATATGATTATACAATAGAATGATCTATGTAGCATTCTTCCAGTTACCAAAGGTAGGTAGGAATAAGAAGTCCCAAAACGAGTATCGTGAATAGATCGCATAACTCAGAAAAAATAACTCTTTCTTTTCTAAGTTATCATCGTCTAAACAAGAGTGATGAACGATGCTTCTAATGCATGCGTAAGTAGATTCTAATAAGGTATTAAAAAGCGATACGCTGTTCCTTCTTTTGGCCTCAGGTGTTGGGGCCAGTCAAGGATGTTTTATTTGGTAGCTTGGTAATACAATGAAGAATAAAAACAAGAAATATGAATTTAAATCTGATTATAGTTGTTATTATATTAAACATAATCGAATTTTTGATTGTTTAATATTGACTATGAATGAGAATTAGAATAGAATTTTGATTTCGAACTAAACTAATTTGGAGTTTGATGTAATAACTATTATTTGTTGCATGTTTCTAAATTATTTTTTTTATGTGCGTAAGAAATTTATATAGGTAAGTATTTTTTGTTTAACATATTAGCTAAACCTGTTTTGAATTAAGTAATTCTTGAATTAAAAAAATGTAAAAATTATTATTGATGGAGAAGCAATTTCATTCTTATAAATAATGTTATTTTACCAAAAATATATTTTCATTAATAAAAAAATATATTTCTACCCATTTTTATAAAATCAATTTAATTTAATCAATAAATCAATTCCTCCACACTGATTTATATAATTTTTTTCTTTATAAATTTCTATTGATTCTTTTATCAATTTACTGTTAATATTTATAATTTCTATCTTTTATTTATTTACTGTACAATTTGTATAATTTTTCCTGATGATGATGTACGTAGAGTACGTCGAAACGTCGATTTTTTTTTAATTTACACAAAACTTAATCCTAAAGCCTTTTTATTTTAATATAACGAGTTCTAATAGATTTTTTTACTATGTTAAGTACTTCAATGGACTACAGGATAACTTATCTTTCGAATACACTGAATATAAAATACATCCAGCCAATGGTGTAAATTATCCATCGTGTATTAAACTGGGAATGATTCGTGCAAATTCGTGCACGATCGGTTCGCATATACGACTAATGAAG
Organism: Clivina fossor; assembly: GCA_963966155.1. Classification (NCBI taxonomy): domain Eukaryota; kingdom Metazoa; phylum Arthropoda; class Insecta; order Coleoptera; family Carabidae; genus Clivina; species Clivina fossor. The sequence continues at coordinate 6,190,244 of OZ014564.1, read as the reverse complement.
ACACCTATCGGCCAAGAGGCAAAATCGTAGCGGTTGAGAGAGATAATTATCAAACATATTTATAAAACGTTCTCGACGCGCAAAGAGATATAAGCGAGAGCTTGTTTTTGATTTAAATAGCGGTCGTGTCTACGTGGTAAATTATCGAAGTATAGTTATCGGGCCGTAGGGATATAGGAATTGTACTTGCACCGACTATTATACACCGTTGTTATATACAATTTTATATGTAAAGTGTCTGGCTGTACTTTATTTGTTCTAGTTAAATATAGAGTTGTTTTACAATTACTTTTATATTGAATCGAATGTTCTACATACTCGTATATATTAACAGATTCGTTTATATTTTAAATATTAAATTATTTTGTATAATTAGTATAATTAGTGATAGATTCTATTTTATTTTAATTGTATAACAAAAAAATTTATTCGGTAAAATTATTGAAAATTGTATTTTTTGTATATGTTTGTATCTCCGCTATGTTGGTAACACTGTTTTGATGATATAAATGTGAATTCAGCACGATAAATCATAAAATTATAATGTTATTATAATTTTTAAATATAGCTATACAGTATTCTGTTCGGTTTGCTATATTAATAAATTTGTACATTTGTTAACCAAATCGATTAGAAACAATTAAAAAATATCTTATAAAACATTAATTAAACGGCATTGTACAGAAGTATGTAATTAAAGAAATTAAACGTTGAAAATATTTAATAAACAAGTGCTGTAAGCAAAGAACGTAAACTATGCATTTCATTTAAAACTTGTACAAAACTAAATTTAACGCTTTAACAAATTCTAGCGCGTTAGAAGTCGAGAGCCAAACACTTAAATGTGCATATAAGAATGTCCGAAAATACAGCAGAGGTGCGGTGGTGGATGATACTCGAATAGCACGCATAAATTACGGGGAAAACGTCGCGCGCCCGGAAGGCGTTTTCCAATTGGTGCGAGCGAAATGCCCTGTATGTATATTGAACAGAGACGACACCTAGGCTATAGGGATAACACCAATAAAGCAACCGGAGAGATAATTACTACCGCGACACCCTCTTATCATTAAAAACTACGTGGGGGTTAATCGCACAGTTGGAACAATAATTTCTCCCGGGGTTGGTACCAATGTACCAACCAATGTTGGTACATTGTCTAACGTTAGGCTATCGCTGTTTAAGAGGTGTTAACCAACAGAAACTAATAACGAATTTTATAAGATGCAGTTTATCTATACCTTTGCACTAAAATTATTGCTTCCATTTCCGATAAATTTCTGATACATTTCTAATTACTATTGTACAGGAAATCAAGATAATTAGCATTTTATTATATGACAATTATAACTTAATGTAGTCAAATTATGCATTCAATAATAAATGGAAATTTATAATTTTTTCTGTCAAGGCAATTCAAATTCTTTTTTTTTTATTTTACATTTTCAATTCGGTTGATATTAATAGGTTTGCTCCAATAAGAATCTCTGACAGTAAAAAATGCCAAATCCAAACTTTGCTTGTTTTTGACAGATTCTTAATATCAGAGACTCTAGTTGGAACAAAAGTAATATATCAACATTTCATGCATGTTCGACTTTTAAAACAAAAGATTAAGATAATAAAAAAATAAAGTAACTCTAATTACACTGATAATTTTTAAATATTTTAATTAAACGGCTGCTACTGCAAGATTGGTTTTAAGTTAGGTTTTAACTAATACTGGTTTTAAAAAAAAATTCAATTGTCATAATAGCATATCTAAACAGTTATAGCACTCAAAAATCGAGCTTATAATACTAACCAATGTAATTCTGTTTACTCTACAAAAACCAATATATTTTTTTTATAAATCAACCCATTTTTATTTGTTCTAAAGACTTATTTTGCAACAATTATTAAGAAAAATATATTACTTAAATTCCACAATTAATATTAATACTAATATATAAATTTTAAAATTTTAGCTGGCACTACAAGCTCGGTTTTTGGGTGTTGTTATTCATTTAGTTAGTCTTGCTCTTATGACAGTTATGTTGTTTTAAAACTGGTATTAGTTAAAATCGAGCTTGTGATTAATTTATCACTTTTTAAATATACTTGATTTAAATTTCAAATATTATTATTATTTATTTATAATTATAATTATAATTAATTATTTATTTTATAACAAAATAAATTATATATTCTGTGTAATTTCTTATTTTATGCGTTGTACGAAAATAACCCTTTTTCAGTGCAATAAATATTCAAATTCGACACGGATTGCATAAAACACACCCTTAAGATTTATAAGCATCTTTAATTGGTTGTATCTCATTCTCTCTTTCAATTGAAAGGGTAGATTTTTCCACCCACTATCCGATTCAAATAAGCAACTAAGCAAGAATTCTCGTTGTGTTGGTTTGAATCCTGCATTCAGACACAAAATAGGGTGACAAATCATTCCCTTACCTACCTACACCTCTTGCTAACAGACAGAGAAAGAAACGCCGAGTCGAGCACAAGGATGGAGTTTCTTTTACCACCCCCTCGTATTCCTTCGTTTTAAGAAGTGAAAGTAATATCGCACTGTCAGCCCCGAGGAGTTATTTAAGCGATAAGTAGATTCTACGGCTACAACTTTTTTCGTTTTAGCAAAATTGGATGTCATATGCTATTAAGAAATATTCCAATCCATTTGGAACGTCTTCCATTTGTTTTTTTTTGTTCACAATTCGTATGTTTGTTTTTCACAAATTGAATTAATAGAATACCGTAATCGATTGTGAGTAATGCAGCTTCAATTGCCATGAAAACAAACTAATTCGTAAGTTTCTTGTAATCCAATTGCTCCGAGGTTAATTCGGTTTATCTAATTGACGGGTAATGTTGTTTATTTCATTCAGAATTGAATCAAAATTGAGTTAAATCCACGTTACTCACCGCAAAACACGTATTTTATGTACCAATTTCAATATAGGCGCATGAGAGAATTTTGTTTTATATACGGAAGATTTACTTCGGATTCTGTTATAAATCAGTACAGATAATGTTAAAGTGTGGGTCATCTATGTTTTTTCTTTCCTGTTGTTTTCGTTAGCTATCAATAAATTTTGTTTCTAAATTGCTGGTACAAAAACAATGAAGTGGAAGATGAGTTTTGGGGCCCACTAGATAATCTCAATGAAAATTGGAGTTCAACTTTTAGATTGTATAAAAGAAAAAGAACTAATTTATCTAAGTGCATGACAAAATGGCTTTAGTATTTTATCATCACGCCTCAAAAGATATTTGATTAATGCTTTTAATTTGATTTACAGATAAAAAAAAATTTACGGTAATTTAATCAATTTAATTTAATTTAACAATTGTTGATCTAAAAATACGTTAAAAATTTGTAAAAGCTATTATCATTTTTATTAGTAAATAGATTTTGTTTTTGTATTTAATATTTATGTACCGTATTAAATAATTTATTTCTTTTACTATTATTACTGTCAATTTATAAATTCGAATTGATTTTCCAAAACGTTTATTTTCAAATAAAATGTTTTTATAGTGCATAGAATTAGCAACCACTGTTAGTTTAAAATGCAGCAATAAATGATCAATGCCGTTGAAGATTTCCATTTTACATGATCGGCGCAAAATTATGCCTCGTATTTCTAGTAATTATAAATATTCAGTTAAAACAACTATATAGACGTTGTGTATGTATGCAACGGTAAATTTACAAAGCATGTACCTAATAAAATACAAACCAGTACAATAATTTACAAGAGAATGAATATGAAATCTGTGAAGCCATAGAGCACCACTTACACATGCAGAAACGCCGGGCCAAGTATAAACAATACAAACTTATCCATACACACACACACATAGAGTCGTAGACACTATCTATATAGTTTCCTCTGCGGTCACCACCGCTTTCCCGGGACTCCATCTTGCTTTACCGGTGTGTGTCTTGCGCTTGCGAGCTCCCATAATTCAACGTCACAACGCGGCGGCTTTCTCTCCCACCGCCCCCAAACCACGCGGTACGCGAGCGGCGGCAGAGAACCCGTATACATCACGTGGTCTCAGGCCCTGCGACAGTGACTGATAAATGGGCCCCAACCGTATCGCACAATCTAATGTCGTCGACGCTCCCTTTACCGAATGGTGGCCAACGCTTAGAATGGGCGACATGAGGGAATTAGATCCCGGGAAGTTTTTTTTTTTATTTAAGTGGGATTTGAATGACGTTGGAAAACGGACCATTGCTGTGTTCTCTAATGCTCTTTTATATCGGAAAAATTATACGGGTTTTTAACCGAAATCGACAGAATTTTGCTAGAATGCGCCATGCGATAAAACATATACTAAATAAGTAAAATAAATTTAAGTATTTCAATTCAACGACTGCTACTTCAAGATTGGTTTAAAAAAAATACAATCGTTATAATAGCCTGACTAAATAGTAATAGCATTCAAAAATCGAACTTATAGTACTAACAAATTTGATTCTGTTTAATCTATCAGAGACCAATTTATATTATTCTAAATCGACCATTACTATCTGTCCCAAAAACTAATTTTATAACGTTATTAAAAAAAATACATAACTTAAATATGTACTACAATTAATATTAATAAATATTCTAAATAATAATATAATAATTTTAAAACTACAAGCTCAGTTTTTCAGTGTTTTAATTCATAATAAATTCTCAAATTTGTTACAATCTGTCTGACACAGATTATCTAGTGAAAGAACCAATTCCGTCACTAAAATGGTAATGTTATTTGTTATTACGTTTACATGAGAGTATAAAAACGAATTAAAAAATGTTTTAATTTATTTTCACACTTTCTTGTAAACGTAACAAATGACATTATTATTTAGTGACATTATACTGATTGATTCTTTCGTTGGATAAGTGATATGTAAACATAATAAATTATACATAATATTAGTTTGTAAAGCTAAGCACTAAAGACTTAAATTTTGATAAATATTTTAAAATTATTATCATAAAAACTCAGCTGATACTATGCAAAATTTCAAATAGTGTAATTTTTTTCTCAAAATTTGATTTGTTAAATTAAAAATTATAAATGTTATACTATAAAGCAAAACATATTAAAATACAATTAAAAAAAATCAGAAAGTTAAAAAATTTATTTAAGTTTTCAAATTTGATCGTAATACCTATAGATACCTATATAAAATTTATTAAAATCGAAAATAATGTATTTCAATAATCGTAGATTTTGCATGTTACTGATTTGAATAAACATCATAATATCGATAACTAAAATTATATTGTAAAATTTAAAACAATTCCCAATTGTAAATCTTGAAACAATGTAGCAAATATTGATTTTTTAACTGAATACAAGCTAATGTCATTAAAATCGGAGATATTAATGACAATATTAATAACATTATCAAATAATTTCCAATATCAGTCCATTAATACACAGTAGTGCCTTGTGTAATTACAATTCCGTTAATAATTTTTCATTAACACAAGATTAATTACCAGCAAATTGCGCGTAATGGTCGCGCGTATGCCATCACATTTCACGTCAACCACATCGGTGTATATATTCGCACAAATTTACAGTCGAAAGTGGCGGGCGGGCGGGCGGCCATCTAGTAGATTCTCACCGAATTACCCCCAGAAACACAACAACAACAACAAACTGAACAAACACAAAGTACGCACATGGGCAGAGCCCAGGCACAGGCACAGGCACAGTGAGAGCGGTAAATTTACCGGTTTCATATGCGTGCCGAAACCGCAAACGATCGCCAAGCGACGCAGATGTGTCGATTTCGAAGAGGGGCCTTTCCCGAAACACGCGGAAATCGAAATTTGAGATAGCGCGCTCTGCTGCTGGAATATACGAAGGGGATGAGAATGGACCACGTTTTGGGAACAAGTGCTACACACACGCATATGTGACACAAATATGTCATGTTTTGTGGATGCCGAAATAGGGAAATGAATGACCTTTGACTTGGCGGTGTTTTAACTTTGTTACAGGGTGGGAACAAACTTGCAATGGCTGACAAACATGTGTAGCAGCTTATAAATTTATTTTGTACAAATTACTGAAATTTATTTTTTGCATTATGATAGAAATAAACCTTACAAAAACAGTTAAAAAGTTGCCATTTTGAGCGCGTTTGCATTTATTTCTGTCCCAACAGATGTCACCTCCCCCCACCGAGATATTTTATAATTACCCTCGACGTGCTTTAGACGAAATAAATTAATTAGGGCAATTATAACAACGCGCCTGCAATAAGGGATAATTTTAATGGAGCCTGCTTCGTAAATAAAATGAATCACCCATCCCCTTCTAACTACCCCCAGGATTACTCGAAAAAAAATAAACAAAAAATTAAATAAAGAAGGCGGAAGAGACACACGTAGGTAATATCTTAATTTATTTTTTCTTGTACTTCTCCATTTTTTTACTTCTCCCTCATCACCCATCCGCAAGTTTTTTTCGCTTTATTTTATTTTTATACGACCATAGAGGTCCTTGCCAATTAAAAAGAACCCCCAAAACGTAGAGTCTCTTGGGTCTACGAGCTGCGACAATATAAATGCATTGTACTACCCCTGCGATAAAGAAAAAACACGAACTTTTTCGGTCAAATAACTCAATCTTATAGATCGGTTTCGACATACAAATAACTGTATTACATCCGATGATATATGTTTGATTACTATTGGAGAAAAATAGATAGCGTGGGACAGCAATATCCTTGTATCAATATTGTGCATATGTGACTCGTCTGACATACAAAACAATTGTAATAAAATGGCTGACACAGAATTCTTTCACAATAAAAATCATCTGTTTTAATATGGATGAGACGACATCTTTCTTTTATGTTTACTATTTAAAATAATATGAATATGTAATTTACAATAATAAATTATAAACATAACGTCATTTTTATTTCTTGCGTTTGTTATTAAAATTATCTAAAATTTGAGATCGTATTGTGACAAAAATAAATTGCAAAATGGTTAATATAAGTAAATGGTCATCATTATTTTTTTGAAATATTCGTTAACCTCTAAAAATTTTGTCAGTTCATTATTCAACAATTTGTGATTAATCACAAAATTGATTGTATAATCTGTTAATAAAATTTTTATATTATAATTAGTTAAAAATGTTAAACTGAAAAATGCAATTTTCTTTTGTATAGTCGTAGAAAAAGTATAATTTATTTAGATGAATTATACACTTCTGCCATAAAATTCATGGTTTTGAGTAATAATAAAAAGAATTTCTGATTAATATATAAATGAATTAATTTAACTATAAAATAAAATTGCAAATAAAAATTTAAAATTAACTACAAAACTTTTTTCAATTTTTTGGGTGTACTTCAAACCTTGCGTATCCCGAAACAAGAACCATATTAAATCATACGAGTAAGTAAATTTTACCAACGGCCTCATCCATACTAGCGCGTCTAATTAACACACAGTTGACCAAACGTTGACCGAGGCGGGGCAGGGTTCAAATCCCGCCCTGACGTAAAGATTTATTATAGTCCGTCGCGTATATACATACATATATACAACCACATACACATAAGATTAACAGATTCGAATGCCCGAATAAATCAAGTTACCGCTGCCATAGCTCTTTTTTTGTTTATTCCTAAACCGACACTTTTACATATTATCTAATCTTTTTTTTTCCTGGAGTTTCATGGTTGTTTCAAAAGAAAATTTCGTTGGTTTGAGTTGGGTAACAGTATGGATATCTGATTTTAACTATGCATGATTAATTTGGAATTTGAAAAAAAGATGGTGTGATATTAAACTCTTCCAATGTTATATCTTTCAAAAAATATTTTATTATTTAATGCTATCTAATTTTTATCAAAAATCGATTAACTTGTATACACCCATATCATGGGCATTAAGTGCCCATAAATGAAATACATACAAGAAATAGTCGTTCATTTCTGTATTTAAAAATCGACGTTTCAATATACTCAACGTATATCTTCATCAGGATGAATATATACGTATATCAAAACGTCAATTTTTAAATCAAATATATACAGAACTTAATCCTAAAACTATTTATTTATTGTTGTACTACAAAATAAATTACAAATGTCTCAAATTAGTAAAACAATTCATAATATAACGAAAAAAATGTGTATTTAGGTTAGGTTAAGTTACAAGTATAAATAATATTTCAAAAGTATATTCAAATTCTGAAATAATAATATAAAGTTACACTAATCAATCCAAAAATAAAAGATGATTAGAAATATTGTCTTAAAAATAATAAATTAATTTAAAAAATGTAATTACATTTTATTTTTCACCAAAAAAGTCAAATTAGAAATGACATATTTACATTTATATATTCGAAAAAAAATCATATATTATGCTTTTAAAATTGTACCATTTACATCAAAGTTAATGTAACTTTTTTTCCAGAACAGTATATGTATTTAGAATTTCTTTTTATGCATTTTTTTTCAAAACATATTTTTAGATAATAAATCCCATCTCCATTTACAAAAGCATGTAAAGACTCATATACACCCTCTAAATTTTCATCGGCCTAGTCCAAAAGCCAATATAGCTTTGATTCAGTGTAGTTATCACGTGTCAGCCATTTTGAGTTAGTTAGCTAACCATATTGTAACCTAAGCATAAAACACTCGGTCGGAGGCGGCTGAGACAATCACGAAAACGCCGTGCTATACGTCCGTACCTCAAACATTGGGTGTCTAATTAGTACGTTCCTTAAGGAACTAATACATCGTTACAGCACGAGACGTTATTTATTCGCGACAGAGTTTCAACTCATGCATGCACTCCGGTTTATTTGCTCGTTTTTCCGCAAACAACTTTCAACTCTTCTTTGCCCGTTGTTGGCGAGAATTTGTGGTTTTACACTGCATTTAGTTGAAATTCTCCAGAATTTTGACGTTAACTTTGAACTCAGATATTACAGAATAAAAATTATAATTTATTAATGTAACTTTTTATGACTTTGAGCAAAAGCTTTATGTAGACATAAAAATATTTTGTATAGGCTTTAATAATAGTACTAGTCATAATATACTAGTTTTTTAATGAATTATCAAAGATTTAAAGTAATTGAAACTCAAACGCAAATATCAACAAATAAAAAACTCCAAAATAAAATTAATAGGTATATATCTTTTCAAATAAACTACAAAATAAAAAAAAGCAACATCTAAATATATACATTAAATATCCCTAAGAAACACATTTATTTAGCGCAATAAAACAAGACACACTCAACGAACAACAAAGTAAAACAAAACCCAGTCGAAAATTTGTATCGTCTCGCTATATGCATCGCACATCGTGCACATGTAAGTTTCCTTTGTATTCCACAATACCTTAAGTATATATCTCTCTCCCGGCAACTTTGTAAGCGGGCCATGACGTACGCCGTTGCTTGTCTGGCCGAACGATATGTTGCAATAATAAATACGAAGCCGGGGGTGGCCTACCCCACCCCCTCCCACCTCCTACCTAAACACCTTCCTAGTTAGGTACTAATTTCGCGCGGGAAGACACCCAGCTAGCGTCGCGACGACTTAGCATCTCGGACATATTTACAGTCGCAAGGCATTAAGTAAAGTTGTTAAGTTATGCGCTGCACGTAAATACCTGCTACCTACCACGGCTACGTTTACGTGAAGTCTTATTTGGGAGTGGAATTATTATATTTTGAGCCCAATAATAGATCGCTATTTTAAATAGAGTTTTTCTTGTTTTATCGGGTAGTCGGTAAAAAATTTGATAATAATTTATTTAAAAATAAATGCAAAATAATATTGTAATAAATATTGTTAAATTTTTACAAATCTATAACTATGAGAAAATAAAGTTTCAATTTATAGAACCTTTTACTAGTTACCCCCGCATTCATAAAACTATTTTATTAAGGGTCAGTATTTCCAATTTAGATTTATTTTTAAGATAAGTCAGTAGCTAAAAAAAAATCCATAAAATAGATAATGCCATTTATCATTTTGTAATTCATTAATGAAATTTTTCGTAAATTAAAAATTGAAATGTCTTATACCTTCGACATAATGACAAAATTTAACGATCATTAAAGCTACATTTACACTGCGGTTTTAGCTGTAGTACTACTGAACTACTGCATTCCATATATCTATAATTACTGTAAAAATATTCATATCAATGCTTATTTTATATATTATTTTAAAAATAAATTTCATATTAAAAAAACACCACAGGGCATTTTTATTAATCAACTTAATTATTCCAAAACAGATAATAAAACTAGCGTGCGTAAACATACTTGACAAACAAAAACACATTTTTAAAGTTCCATTTCTTTTCACTATTACGATAAATTATTCAATTTCTTTTAATGTACTTTTCGGAGTAACCATTATAAATAATAAATATTAAACAAAACAATTTACAATTGCAGGACAAACTAACACAAAAACAATTTTTTGTGTTAAAAGAATAGAAAAAATATGCATAATAATAAAAATATAAACTCAAACAAAAGATACAGCTTCAAAACAATATATCAAATAAATTACAGAAAAATGAAGAAGAATACACAGTCCAGTCAGGGCACACTATGATGAATGCAAGAGAACAATTTGGTACTATACACGGATAACTCACACGCATATATGCGGTTTATTTATAACCATTGTCCAACTGTCAAGCCTAGTTAAACCACAGTTAAGCGATTCTCAACTTTTAGTGGTTCTACCGTAGGAAACATCTGAAATAATTTTCGATATCCTTTTGTATATAAATACAAGTCTGTCTGATAGGATGATGTATTACTATCTTTTGCTAGCGACGCTTTACTGGTGGCCAAAACGATTTATCGTTGTCATTTGTTTCATTTTTATCAGCTAACTTTGATCTCCTTTCTCTTACAGGTAACGTATCTCCGGTTAAGGCACGTGACATATCGAGATACGATTGTTTTTTGTTTTAATGTTTTTTTTTTTTTCATTTTCTGTATTCAATTGGGTGTTGATTTTCACAGCAGGTTTTGGAATTGTAGTGGTAGTATATGGCATTTAGGGGTGGTTGGTTTGTTTTAACAACTGAAATTAATCGTTCTCTAGATAAAATGGCATCTACTAAAGGTTACCTGCTCGTAAAAAATGGCTTCCATTTTGAAAATAATTCATTAAAGCTGTTTATTGTGAGATATGTCCTTGTATAGATAGACTTGGAATAATTCCCATTTTTGTATAAATTGATATAAGTCTGCAATTGTTTCGTTCTTTCGTAAAAATAGAATAATTATAAGTTCAATTTGTAAAATTTATTTTAACAATTTAAGTCCGTGTGACACGATACATAATTATGGAGAGAATCGACGTTTTAAAGTGTGCAGTGGTTCAATTTTCGTAAAAATTATTAAAAATAAAACTACTACGCATTTTAATCGTTTCACACGTGCTTTATAGAAATAATATTTTTTATGAAACTAGAATATATTATGTGTACACAAAATTTTAGTTTCAGTAGTTTAATATGAATTAATATAAACAATATTAGTTACTGTAGGTAAAAATGTAATGTTTATTTTGCTTTATCTTAATAGAAATAACTCAAATAAATACTGTATTTTAATTTGCAATATATTTTTAATCAAAAAATAATCCCATAAATTTTAGATATAAGTAATAAAAATAAATAAACTGGATTTTTATTACCATAGCAAATAATAATTTAGATGTAAGAATTAATACAAGGTAGAAAGGCAAAACTAAAACAAATAAGAATCAACCAGCAAATAAACAAAAGCGAGTTGCCAAGCAAAAAGACAAAAGAAGAAAGAGTATCTCTATTAAGTGTTTTATACCCTATAGCATATAATAAATCTCGATAATTACTATACGCGCAGCCAGTCTAAATCGAAACCAAATTGCAATTAAAGTTGTCGCGTTTGCAATTGTATCCAGGACCGTAATTATCCCCTCCTGAAACAGGGCCGGACTTGATTAACGCACACACAAATGCGTATAGTCGCTGAATTCATTATTTGCTTTAAATCAAAATATTACTCTTTACTCTTGTACAATTAAAAAGGAATTGCCCAAGTTTAGATACAGGTTGTAAATCTTCGCTGTGTGAGTGTGTGTGTGTGTATATAAGTCGTGTGCCCTCTACGGTCTATAATAAATACGTTAGTATGAACATGCATTTAATTCAAAGCTTCATATACTTGCAATAGTTATGGTTGAATATTCTGTACAGTACCGTACTTACTAGAGAAATAATCAGATGCTATATCGTCAACTCATTATAATAAATTTGCATATATTAATATTTATTGTTTAATAATTATTGTTAGAAATAAAAATACAAAATAAGAAATATAAATTAGTTATTGAATTTATAGAATTTTTTAGGCTGATATGCCGTAGTCGATCTATCTTCGTCGCAAAATTTTCACCATACATCGTAGATTGCATCTTCAGTGCTTTATGACTGAATTAATTGTTGATTGAATCCAAGGAGAAATACACAAATAATTGAAAATAACAAATAATATAAAATGCAAAAAATGGTGCACAACTAATAAATATTTACACAATGAAAAAAATTACACATGTTATTTATTTCTTGTATTAGATTTTAAGAAAAATAAATTAAAAATGCAAATATTGTAGTTTTATGGATAAATGTAAAAAAATTATTTATGTATTAAAAATTTTCAAAATTAATATTGCACCTAATATATTAAAAAAATTATAAATTGTTTAAGAAATACATATACATTATGTATAAAATGTAATTACAAATATAGTTTATTGCACATTTGGATTAAATATATAATTCTACAGTCATTATATTATTTAAATATTCATAAAATTAATTAAATCTTGAAAAATATATTACAATAAATTATTTTCATAAACGCAGATTTAAATATTAATTTTTTGTTAAACCATTAAGAATAAAATTAAAACTAATCATTATGATATAAATATCATTTGCAGAAATTATAAGTATTTAATGTAAATTTACAACATATTGTTGTATATAAAAAATAAGATAATTCGTTAAATAAATTATCAAGTTGAATTCTTATCTATAATTATGAAAATTTAATACGATGCAGTTAATAAATTTTAATTAAATAATTTCTTGCATTTAAAATTATTTTTATTTATAACAATACATGCTATTGCATTAATATTTAGACAATAAAATACAGTAGATATAAAAATCCATTATCAAAACTGAAAAAAGTTGTTGCAAAATCAACCTCTTGTAAACTGTTTAAAACAGAACTGTTTAGACAGAACAGAAAAGAAAATCAAAGAAATATCGATGTGGCGAATCAATACAAATCAAAATTTTTAAAATCGATTCATGATCAGATCAGATCAGAGATGCAAGACATCAATTTTTATGAAATCGATTATTTGTAAAATCTAATGTAACTTATACTGAAATACTGATTGCACTAAAAAATTAATAAAATATCAATTTTAATTTACAACGTAAAATTCGTAATCTAATAAATTTGTAATTAGTTAAATAAAATTAATATATAAATTATATTATATAGAGAAATAAAAAAAAAGTAGTCGAAGTAAGCTGTAAAATTATTATTTAAAGATTTCCAATTACAAAAATCGACTAGTAGTTCGATGCAGCTGCTGAAACTCAATATAAAATCGAAAATTAATCTGTCAAAATCGATTCAAAATCGCTCATCTTTAATCTAAAATATTCTCAAATACGCGGTTATATCTTCCACGTACAGTTATTTGCATATTGTTGGTAAAGTATTACATAAAATGAAACGACTTTGGATTTAGTTTTGTGTTAATTTTTTAATTAATAAAAATTAACACAGAACTAAATCCTAAAGCCGTTTTATGTAAATATAATGAGTTTTGAAAGATTTTTTACTATAGTAGATATGTATATGATGGTATACCATTGATTAAACTGTAAAATATTCCATTAAAACTATGAGAAGCAATCCTATATAATTTACTTAATAGAGCCACTATTAACTGCTATTACAATCATCTAAAAATTACCCAAAATAATAACAATAAACTTAAGACAAAAGAAAAACTTCTGTATCCGCGAATATTCAAAATGCAAAATCCATCTCTGCGCAATTACTCCGCGGGCCCGTGATTTGATTGGTCTGCCGAGGCCATTACAAAAAGGCTCTAGACACATTCGCATACATAACCACTCGCCCAAGTTATTTCCATGACAGGTATGCTCAATCTATGATGTATACACCACAAGGGCGCACACCGACACACGCCGCTCAAGGAAGAAAAAAAAAACCGGACACAAGCAAAATGACGTCCGAAGACGACGACTCGCAACAGCGTGGACCTCCCAAGTTGTGAGCTGCGTTCGTTTCATGTATGTAAAATATTCTCGAGAAAAGACGAGATTGAAATATTATATTGATTAGATAATATTAGTGTAAAAAGTTGTGATAAAGGTCTAACAACATTGTATAGTTGATGGGGGTCTACCAATTCCAGTAGCTAACATTCAAAATCTAAACTTTTTTTTAAATTTTTATGATAAATCCACATAAATTTATGATAAATTTAATAAAGTAATATCTTTATAGATATGATATTATATATTTATCAGTTTAATACCAAATTATAATACCTCATAAAATCATAACATTTTGTTAATGATCTGTTTAATAACATTGCCTTGAGAAAATTAAAAATACGTTTGTAAATAATTTGTAATGATTTATGGAAAATATTTAATTATTCTAGTAAAAATAAACAGAAAAATGATGAAAATAAATACAAACAATTTAAGATGAAATTGGAGGAAAAATCTTCTTTCTCAGCTTGTCATGTAAAAGAATGTAAACGACTGATGTAATTTTTTCTCAAAGAAGAAATTACAAAGCAATTAGTCGTACAGAGCGCAGCTAGCCGCGGTAAGCGCTAAAAATGGCAGAAGATTCATTACCGTCTTCTTTTTTTTTTCTTCATCATGCAGTTACAATCATTCTCAATCACATCTCTTACGAAAGAAATTTTTTTCGCATTCAGGTAACGTTTGATTCGAACAACCCGGCATGCGGAAACTGACGTGTTAAGCGTTAATTGATTGTAATTATTTTTCAGCGAGATTTCTTTTTGTCTATTAGGAAACAGATGCATACTCTAATTACACCCTGTAGAGATGCAAGGATTTTTTTATTTATAAATAAAATACGTACATGTTAGTATTATGTAGTATAGTTGGTTATTTTCAAGTAAATATTATAATTATTAAATATGCAACAAATCTTTGTTGCACAATAATTTTGTAACAATGCCTTCAGATGATTGTATGTTATTACATAGTTGATGCTCTTTTATTTCCTTGATTGTTTGCGAAAAGGTATCATTTGTGATATTACATGGTTACTTTGATTTCTATCATTATAGAATAAAGATCGTTCGAATATATAAAATTTTGTTTTCTGTTGTATTAAATAAATGTTTATATTTGCACAAGCAATAAAAAGTTAATGGCTTTAACTCTATAACTAAATTTTACACTGATTAAATGGAAATTTAACATAATATATAATCATTGATTAATTATTTTTCCGAAAGAATAGAATAATACCTTCCAAAAGAATATGTCTTCATAATAGTTTACGTAAGTAAAGTTAAAATAGTTTATATTTTTGCAAACTTGTATTGTTCACTTCAAAGTTTCCCTTTTCTTATATATACGTATATCAACAAGAAATGTTTATGAAAATATAATTAAATCAAATAATACAAATAGCAAAAAATATAACTAATTTAAATTCTATTAAATTTGTGCACAAATAAGCTTTTTCTGTATTTGCAAACTTCTACTTCTCTACACCCTCTACTTATAATAATTGTTTTTACACAATAATGCGTTTCTTATAAAACATGTTTATTAAAAATTCAAAAACATTCGATATAAAAAATAATTTTTCGACCATTAAGAAAAATTCTAACAAAACTAAACTATTGTTTTCTTTTCCTACAATGTGAATTTAAAAGCTTTGTTTTTTAGTGGTACACAGATCCTTATATTGTACATCTATGAAAATTACCTATAATAGCTAATAGTAAAAACAGAACTTTGTAATATAAACTAATTAATTAACTCTTAGCTAAAATAATATTCAAATTCGTTAATAAGATAAAGAAAAGCGACATTATAATTAACCATTTTTAGCAAATCGTAAGTAACAAATTGTCATTGAAACTGATCAATATTTATTTAACAAGAAAATGCATTACATCACACAGTATGCCGACAAACATCTATAAAACGGTTTCTAAATAAATTAAATGAAATAAATAAATATCCTTTTAACTAATTAATAGAAATCAACAATTCAATTTGTTACGCTTAACTTAACATACAAATCATTTAGTTAAACGTTCAAACATAACTCCTTTTACGCACTTCAAATCAAATGCAAAACATTACATGTCCGATACATTTAAAATAATAAAAATTGCAAATTGAGAACGAAAGCGTCTGTACGAACCGAATGTCGATATCTCTCATACGCGGTGTGCAATTGTGCACTGGGCACGTTTTTGCTAAATAGGAGCGTTTTTTTCGCCTGCCAATTGGCAATTGTCGCTTGGATGCTTGTTGCTTTGTGCCAATCGGCGACTTTCTAATGATCTGTTTGCGGTAAGTGCGGTGTTTTTTACGACGTTGTTTGTAATTAATTGGCGGTGTAATTGTTAGATGTCTCATTAAACCGGACGCAAACAGTAGGAAGACACCTTATAATTAGCAGTCGGTTGGGATGGTCGCTAAAATGCTGACGCCTAGCTACTCGGTTTACGGCACCACTATGACGACGCTTAGCTTTTGTTTTAATTAATAATTTGCTGAAATTAATTTACTCATCATATTGTTATAGAATATGTACGAAATAAAAATGCACTTATCTCTAATTTTAGAATTAATATACTCACACCTTCATTCCTATTTTGTTAAATTTTTTTTTTAATGATTTTTATATGTATTGCAATCAAATAAATTATTTTAATCTTTTAAGAATTAAATCTTTTAACTCATGTTAATTTATTTGAATTCATTATTTTCTTTAATTGGTAGGTATATAAAATTACTAATTTAACTATAACATATTGTTGTAAAATCTATTTTTGATATATTAATAAAAATAACAATTAAAATGGATTAAGAAAGTAAATACTCTCTTTTTATAAATTTTTAAAATGTAAATATTTTTTGACATTCTGACTCCTGTTTGTCATGTTAAATAATTATTGACGACATAATATTTAAATTGAAATGTATATCTTATTTTCAAACATAACTTGTTAATATTTTTATTTTATTTCATATTTTTAAATTTTACAGTTGTTAATTTAATGAATTCGAAAAAAATATTTTGTTGATTAAACTAATAATGTATCACTAATGTAAGCATTGAAAAAAATAACATGTCTTTAAATTAATAATGATGATACTGTAGGTTTTTTTATTAGTTTTGATTTTGTTCCAAGTTTCGCTACGGAATTACGATTACAGTATAAATAATTGAAATTAATTAAGATGAATCCATTTTCTCATTAAAATTGTGGAATAATATTGATATAAATTTTTCTAAGAAATCATATAAAAACCTTACTGGTCTTATTAGCAATGACAATTACTGCTACTGTCTCAAGATTAAAAAGGCAGTTGTTTTTCGCATTATTATATCGAGAGTGCCATGTGCATGATTCGTTTTATTTCTTGAAACAAAACACTACTGACAGCCACCGTATTGAATTAAACAAAAAATAATCGAATGCGATCCTAGTCGCCTGCTGTTCATCGATTCTTATCTGCCTTGGCTGCACCGTCAACTTTTTTTCGCATCGCGATTCGATATTATTTAAACTTACTCCATGTTTAAAATGCAAAAACGAATTGCACAATATTTATTATGCCTGATACATATAACTGTTGACTTATCTGGATTGACAAGCAATTAAAAAAGTCGTATTTAATTAAATAATACTTGCGCGCAAATTTCGCTACGTAACCATTCTAGAATTGGTAGAAAAGAATTCTTATTTACAGTTTGTACGAGTATGTGCACCAGGGCACACCTGCTAGCGCAGTTGCAAGATTTGCAATACCTTTTTTCGCGAACGTTCGCGAAGGAAATATAAAATAAAATGTTTCTTATTAGGTAAGCAAGCGTAAGATGTACTTAGAGTATAAAATAGTTTTCTGTCAACCCACATCCGAATACGATAATTCTAGCTAGATAAATAAAATTAATCGCATTAACTAATATTCTATAGTATTATAGATACGAAATCGTAAACAGCAAAAAAACTACTGTAGAATTGAAATGATTTACTATCGAATAATGTGTATTGGAAATTATAGATATGTAACTTATATATTATCATACAAAGGAAAAGATATTATATTTGTTGCAAATCGATTAATTTAATATTATACATTTGATATATGTTTGTATTTGGAATATATTATATAACACAAACTGTTCAGATTATTTTTAATTAAATTAATAAAACCCGCATTGTCAGCTCATTACAAAAATGATTTTAGTATTTGTAGAATTTTCTGAGCTGGTACGCTGTGGTCGATCTGTCCTCGTCGCAGACGTATAGCCATACATCCTAGATAGCTACCTCAGTACTTGGTGACTGAATTCAATGGATACTCGCCGTGAAAGCCTAAAGAATAATATGGTTTTCATATTTATCTGCCATTGTATATTGAAAAATAACCACTTGGAAACATTCAAACACTCACTCATGTCAATATATTTTCTGGTATTGATTTAAATAAAATTTGGTTTTCTTTAATTAAAAATATATACATTTTATAATCTAGTTACTTAATTTGTTATACCTAGTAAGTTGTTTCTATTATGTCATTTGTATCTTTTTTCTGATGACATACGTGGAAATGTCGATTTTTTAATTAAAATTAATATACGACTAAATCCTAAAGCCTTTTTATTTTAATATATATTTAATAATAATTTAGTACTAGCAGATATTAATAAAACAAACAAAATTACTTTATTTTATAGATAAACACATATGTATTTTTGTTATTGTCAATAAATTCTATTCACTCTTGTTATAATATTTATTAAAGTGATATTTAATACTTTTTAGAAACTTACAACTCAGCCATAATGAATGGATATTCTTAAATAAAAAATTGAAATATCAATATTATAAACATATGTTGCCAAATTTTTCATAGTAATAACATTTATAACCATCAATAAACCGAATAATCCTCATAGTAAATGAAATTTCGCATCAATTTTTCTTTCAAAGTATCTACACAAGTTAGTTCAGCAATAAAATAATATTTTACGCTATTTCAGTATTTGAAAGCGGAGCCAGTGATTTTAAAATGCATCGTTCGCTATCGCAATGCAGCAGTTTCGGGCGGGCGGGTGAATCGATCGTGCGGCTGCCCGTCCCCAGGCCACGAAACGGCTACCCGTCCCCAGGCCACGAAACGGCTACGATCCACGCAGCATCCGGCGGCGGCGGCGGTGGCAACAGCCCCCGACAGTGGCGCGAACCGACGAAGAAATGAACGCGGCGCGCGGAATCCCGCTGAATTATGCTTTCGTATAATGTTATGTGCTAGAAAAGTGCATCAGAATCGTATTGTAGACGAGTATTGTTGACGTTAGCGAAATGCTCTTCGGTTTCCAATGGCGATGAAATATTTTACTCTTGTTTTTTTTTTTTTTATATATATAAAAAGTTTTTATTTTAATTTTGTGTGACAGATTGCCTGTATATTTTCATAAAAAGTTATTACAGTCGAACTACTAAATAATAATATAATATTTAATATATAAAGTTTATTTTATTACAACAAATGATATAATATCTTATAAGTAATGTAGTCAATGTTGTTTATTTTGAATTAGTATTTTTATACATTGCTCATAAAAAAAAATAATCTAATTATGTATATACCTACAAAATTTCAACATCTTCACTTTTTGAATTATTATATAATAAATATACAGAAAAAGTAAAAGTAACATTTCATTTTTATTAGATCATTTACAATTTTTAAAATTTTAGTCAAACTTGCATAAATGAAATCCTTTATAATTCGAAAAAAACAAGTTAACATAATTTAAATTTTTAAAAAATTTGTGATTAGTTGAAAAATGTGACCAAGTTTCTGCGGATAGTTACAAATATACAACTTATTTAAATATAACTCATATTAAATATAAAGACTTTAGATTAAAGTTTATGTATTATTTTTATTAAAATTCAACGATTTGTCTCATTATACATGATTCATATGTTATAAGTCAAAACATTAAATTTTAATAAAATAATAAATATTTTATAAGTAATCAATGTAATCAATATATTTATTAAATATTTTAAAAAAATATTTTCTTCTATATGATGAAAATTAATTTAATAGTAATATCAAATTAACTTACAAAAAATATTATTTAAATAACGTTAATAATAATGTTTGCATAACAGAAACTATCAGTTTACAAAACTAGTCATTAATTATTTCATGCAAAGTAAATAAGATTTGTTTTGTAAACTAGTTATATATATTTTCCATAAATTTACAATTTCACAAAGAACGTCCTAACAATAAGAATTTTTAACAATATTTTAAAAATCAAATAAAAAATTCACCGAAGTAGAAATATTGTTTTTGCCATAAAAATTCAGCAATACGCCTACTTCTACTTATATAGAATCCCTCCGCGTGTAATTTTTTCACAACCTACGTAAACCAAACAACGGAGCAACAACATTGAGTGCCTTGTTGTTTTGCCGATAGGTTGTTACGGGTGTTTGTCTTGACTGCCGGTAGAGGCGCTGCACATCGTAATTGGCCGCAACTCTCCGTACATCTATCTACTCATCGACTTTTGTATACAATACGCCGCCAGAATGCCTAATCAGGCCTGCCACCCGAGAAAATTTAATTGGTCATACATGTTCGGTTACTCTACAATAACTTACATATTTGGCAATATGACATATTCAAGCTTTCTTTAATTCTTCCTCGCAGCTATAAATCAGCACGGCTAATGAGTATTGCTTCAAGGAAATTTTGTTTATCTTATCGACTAATTGAATTAACAAGTTCATGCATAAGTGTGGATTTCGTAAAATAAATGTGTGAGGGAGCAAATTCGATCGACAAGAAAATGAAACAATAATGCCAATCCTAAATAAAATGATAATGTGACTTTATTAGGATAGAGAGTCGGTCCTTCGTGCAGTGGTTACAAAACAGTGGCTTCAGACGCCAATCCTTAGAGACAATGAAATGTGTCAGAAAGCACTGCCAGCCTTCGCTATATTAGGCCGCCTAACAAGATAGTAAATTTTTTATTGAAACTAACACGCCACGTTTCTGCCAATCAACTTAGAATACTTATAAATACTTAGATACTTAGAACACGTGTGCGCACCACAATCAGTTTTTCTGCGGCAATGTTAGTGTCCCTCTCTCGCAGTACGATTGATTGATGTGACCAAGGACTCGCTCGTTGATCAATTACAACTGATAAACGTAATATTGCAACTGTAAATATCCGAGTAATTCTTTTATTACCACCGTAAATTAAATTAGAAATGCAGTGCGCAAGCTACACTACTAATGAGAATTTAAAAGTAGAATAAGCAGTTACTGTAATAATACTGCACTTAGTTGTTCGTATAAATGGGAAAAATATTCATATGAAAGAACTAAATTTATTTCTATACTCCCTCGGCAAGATAAAGGTGGAAATTTATTAAAACATACTATAGAACAAACAAGCTTTAATCATCTGATTACAGTGGCAACTCGTGCAATTTTTACAATAAACTGTAATAGTTCATTTCTGTAAGCAATAAGAATTTAAATCAATAATACATTTTATATAACACATATTTAAAAAATTATTATTTTAATGGTACATGCCAATTAGGTACTTGCATGCATGTTTCAAGGACAAATTTGCCTGGATAATTTAATGCTTTCATATAAAACTAAAGCGCGCGCATCGCAATTCTCACATTAGCAACAAAAGCATTGTATAATCCGGGTAAATTTGTCCTTGAAACATGTATACCTGATTTGTATGTTGCACATATACATAATTTTATATTTTGTAAATGCAGATAAAATAATATAAGTAGGTTATTTTTAAATAACTTGAAACTCACTATAAGTTGTAGATCTTTTACTTGACTGTGTATTATTGGCAATAAAAGTAAAAATTAAATTATTGATGAAATTATTATGCAAACTCTGTTTCATTTAAAAATTATAAAAATTATTGGTTAGTACTGCAAGCTTCGTTTTTAAATCGGTTTTAACTAATACAGATTTCAATATGTAACTGTCATAAGAGCAGATCTAAACAAATGAACTAAAACAATCAAAAACCATGTTAGTAATATCAGCCATTATGTATCGTTTATCAATATTAAAACAAAAATCATAAATTTTGTTAATTACTATGTCATAAAATTTATTAAAAATATTCAATTTGATTTGTTGCCTTAGTAAATATGTCTATATAGAATGAAAAAGAATACATTTATCAAACTAAGAAATTATTTCTCCAAATTTGGCACAAAGGAGAGGAACATTTGGCATTAAATGGTATTTAAAAATAATTTTTAATTTTAACAAGAGGCAGATGTTAAGATTACTTTGAAATTCGATCACAACTTCCTAGAGGTTGAAGCCGCCAGCATTGTCATTGGTCCAAACTCCTTTCGAAGTTTAGTTTCCGAGGAGACAGATGGGATTCCGTAGAAACTTGCAAAGCGTGAAATTAAAAAGAAGCGAGAGATAAAAGGAAAAAACGTACGAAAAAAATAAAGCGAAAAAGTAGAAAGTCGAAGAAATTCATCTTGCTATAGCAGACCGCTGTATATATGTAAACGGTAAATCAAAATTTTCGACAGCTAGAGAAATGGACTCTGTTCGGTTTTGGTGTATTTCACATTTCGTTGAACATGGCTGGCGTTTTTCAGTGTCGTGCCTTCAGAGAGTAGGAAACGGGGTGCATACTCACGCCTGCCGGTACACAATAGCAACCCCTAGGGCGTCAGGTTACTACCAGTGTCATACGGATGTTCGAGGTTTACACCCCTTGAATTCGACGAGCACCAAATTCGAGTAGCTAGTGAATATCGGATATTTATGGAATTGGAAAAAAATATCCATTCCAAATGTTGTCATGCTATTGTAAATGTTAAATATTATTTCACAACTCAATAAATTTTAAAAAAACTTTGAAATTCTCTTAAATCTTCTGCACAATTTCTTTCTTTATGTAATTATTCTATAATACAATACATGTTTACAACAATAAATTTATACATAGCCATAAAAATGTACCAAATAGTATAAAAAAATTGAATTTCTAAAACAAATAGATATTTTTAAGTTGAAAATTGATTTCAATGTATAATTATAAATTTATATTGATATTTACATTTGATATATCCATTAGTATTTGTTAAATTAAATAATATTCTAAAACAAATGCATTTAATTGTAGAATAAATTTTATAATGCTTTTATCTAAATATAAATACGATAAATAATATCTATAATAAATAAATTAGTTCAATAAAAGTCATAACAAATATGGCAAAATAATTGTATAGCCATTGCGAAGAAAAACAATGGTGCACTAGCTTAATTAGAGAGATTCCAATGCATAATAAAAATTGTCATTTCGTACATCTATTTTTCCATCATAAATACAAAGTAGCAAAGTAATAATCTCCATTGTTGGAAAGCGATTTCGTGCGACAGAAATGAAGAAATTAAATATTGAAAAAATGGTTGAAACACAGCGTGTACCCTACTTAAAATTTCACAGCGGAATCCCATCTGTTCTTTTTTTCGCTACTTTATTGGAACTTATGACAAATGGCGTTGATCAGAACCATCGTCAGACTCTGTACAAAGAGTTAGGGAGTGCATCTGTCCCTGCATGATGCACCAATATCCAATCAATAGCCGCGCCTAGGGCGAACGCATCAATAAGTAATAAATGTCAGAAGTTTGCATGCGGTGAACTGTAGATGCATCACGTATGCCTTATTGTACATATATATATATATTTGAAAGGCTTGGCTAAATAAAGTGGTCTCTCTTTCAAGCTTAGGCAGTTGGCTATGGAATTTTCATGCAAATATCTACTGACAAGCCATGCGCACGGGATAATTTCAATACGATTGATATACGTTTATACATTTGATTATTGGTTATCGGTTGATGATTAATGGCAAATCATGTTGCCATGGTAACTATTGTAAACTGAGTTGTTCCGACAGGCTATATGTACTGTG
Organism: Clivina fossor; assembly: GCA_963966155.1. NCBI lineage: Eukaryota > Metazoa > Arthropoda > Insecta > Coleoptera > Carabidae > Clivina > Clivina fossor. The sequence goes on along the minus strand of OZ014564.1, from coordinate 6,165,850 downwards.
TAAGCTTACATACATGGATATAAAAGCAACGACTTTTATTTATATAGGCAATGGTTGCTTAGTTATTTAGTTGTTATAAACGTTTATTTACATTAGCTTTATGACAAAGAAAATTTTCATATCGCTTTAAGAGTTTTTGATGTCGAAGCATATGTTTGCTGAATGCAACAATGACACGATAATTTCATACTGTTATAATTATAATTTATTCAATTTTGATATGTACTTTTGTTGGGAACATACATGAAAAAATATTTTAATTTAGCATTTATTACAGTTGATTGGTTAATTGAAAATTTGTAGTTTTTATTGTATAATACATATAATTATTACATATATATTATTTCCGGTATTAAAACCTTGTATCACTAAACTGATATAGGCTAGGTCTGAGTGGTTCGGAACCTACTATAAGCAGTAGGTCTATTGAGTGGTTGTGGGCTAACGACCAGCGCTATTGACAATGCAAGTAAAAATTGTTAAGAAACTATATGTTCAGCTTCTCGAGCATGTAGCCCCATGTTTTACCTAGGAATTACGGAAACTAATGATGATGATAAATAGATATAATTTATGACTGAATTATAGTAAAAGTAAAAGCTAAGTTATAACATCTGTTTATACATTTAAATAAATTTAATTATGATTAAACTAAATTCACACTGCTACTGCTAAAACCGCCGTCTGAATGTAGCTTAATGATAATTAGATTTTTTGAATTATAGGTATTATATTAATTTTTGAAGTTATATTTCAAATGTTAAATAGCTTAATAAAATTCAAGCATTTCTATTGTAATCTTAAAAGTATTATTAGTACGTTTAGAATAATAAATAAGTAAATATATTAACATAACAATAATTTTGTAAAATATTTTAGTTATAATGTACAGACTACAAAGGATTAAAATTTGACATGATGTTAATCTAAATAGTACTGTTATAAACCAGGTAACTTTGATCTTTAGTAGTAATTATCACATTTCACAATAAAGTAATGTGTAAAGTATTTGAACTTTCGAATAGGTACAAGCCAATAACCACACACTTAAACCACAAAAAGTAAATAATCATAAATCTATTTCTTAACTTTAAAATTCTTTGAAAATGTAAACATTTTATAAAATATATGAAAATCAGTACTAAAATTTCGTTTCGGAAAAAAAAAGGTTTATTCATGTTCAGTTTATTAGTTTCTTTATTCTAAAATAAAATATATCAATCTCAATTCTGTAACGAAGTTGTTAGTCCTAGAGTATCGTTGCTAACAATGATACAGCTGTTACATTTGTTTCTATTGGTTACAGTTGTTAACAACGTTGTTAAAACTTAACAATCACCAAGCACTGAGGATGCCATCTACGATGTATGGTGAAACGTCTGCGATGACAACAGATCGACCACGGTATACCAGCTCAGAAAATTTTATAAATTTAATGGCTACCGGCCGTGAAAGACTGAAGATTACTATTAGCAACTTTATTACAGAATTGGAGTATATATTTTATAAACAGAGATCATATACAGCTTCCAAAATACTTACAAATAAAAAATACAAAAATAAAAATTACGTAATTTCTAAAATTAGCATAAACACACTACCATTAAACTACAACTGTCTATATTTATACCAAAATAAACGTCCAAATCAAAAAGCAAATCACACATCTTCATATTCACACTTAATAAAAGCCATCCCCGATGATTGCAAACCACAATCGAAATATTCGCTTAAACCAGATCGTAATATTATCATAATTGCATCCCATTATAAGTTGTAAGGTGCATGTTTAGCATGCATAAGTAATAGTGTGGTACAGTCGGCGGGTGGTGATGCAGGGACGAAGTGGAGCAAACGATGCGTTCGCAAAGACACGACAACGACGGTGTAAGACGTGCAGAGCGCGCCTCGCTCACGGATCGAAATCGTTCCGAGAGAGTTTTACGTCTCAATCTGCATCGAATGATTTCGCGCCGCTCGAACATCTGAATGTTGCTCTAGCAAAACGAAAGAGAAGTGACGTAGATGTTCGGCGATTCATCGCCGGGGACAATGCGATTCTTTCGGTGAATCACGCGTGCTTTTCGATGATTTTGGACATTGGCGACGAAATCAGAAATTTTAGTATTTCATTTAATTAATCCTAATTAAACAGTATTAGTTCAAAAATCGACCTTGTAGTATTTATCAGACACAAATGTGTTTACTCTATAGATTTCTGTATTAAAAAGACAGAATAAATTTAATCTAATGTTATAAAAATAATAATTATTATTATTAATAATAATCCAGTAGCAAATTATTGAAATAACATTATCAAGATTATTTGGTAAAAGAATAAAATTTATTGAAAAGCAAATTTGATAACATATATTTTTAAATATAACCAACATAAGTTTTAACTATCTTTTAATCAAATTTTTTAAATTTATTTTTCAAAACATTAATTTATAATACTTATAATTTTGTTAAAAAAAAAAGAAAAATCGTACGTCACTGACCATAGTCAAATTGAAATAACTAGAACACCTGTACGATGCAGTCAAGAAATGCGAATGCTTTGTCCGAACACTGAATGATAGAACAAATCACAGTAAAAACAAAATAAATAACAATTACATTTAAAACTAAACTAAAATAATCTTTCTCGTATTTCCCTTCATGTTAATTATCAATTAAATGTACAACTGTTTTATATTAGAAGGCAGATGTTCTTACAACAATTTGTTTGCAATAAAAATTGTAATCAGTTGCCCTCTCTCTTTTTGTATGACTTTCAGCTCAACTGCTTAATTCTCAAATGCAAATGCGAATGGCAACTTGTTTTAACTCTGGTATTGAAACGAGTTAATAAGAATCGCCATAGTTTAAGTACTCGAATCCATTCTATAAACATTAAATAATTGGTTGTAATCATGATCCGTCATTTCTTATCAGATCGATGATAAATCCTCAAGTTAACTAGACAGAAGCAATCAATAGGTTTGAACCCCTAAGCAATTTCATTTTTGTCTCAATTATATCGTTAATTACTTTGATTTTTCTGAACTACACAAATATTATCTTATAGTGTCCTTTTGTTTCTATAGAAAAAAATCTATAGTAAAATTAATTTTACATATGATAGAAATTTAATTTTACAAAAAGTTACATCAATTTTTGAATTTAATCAAATATAAAGTTGCAAGTTTAACTCATTCAATATAACTTAGAGTTATGCGAAAATATTTTTAAATATTATGTGTACACAAAATAATCTAGACAAACTATATTTAAAATAGTAAAAAATAATAGTAGTTATTTCAGTAGTAATTTTTAATAATAATCGACATTTAGAACGAAATTTGAACCCGCAAACTTCAGATTTATTATTATTTAAAATAGCAAATATCGGAGTTAATTTAAAATTTATAATATATTTTAATAAAATTAACAAATTTAGATATCTCATAATATATTCTAAGATCGTACAGACAAAAAATAGGGATGACTCCAGACTATATGAGAGAATAACATTAAAGATTTGATAATACAAAAAGATATTTCAGTGGAAGAAATTCTAATATGAGTGAGAGATAGTAAAGTATATAACAAGAATGCCTAAAAAACCCAAATATATGTAACAAAAGAAATAAAGTATTAATAAAAAATCTAATCGCATAATTCGTTAATATTTTAGAAAACAACATAATTATTGAAAAATAAAACTGTATGTAAAAAGACAAAAATTGAAATATGTATAGATAAGTAAATTGCAAAAAATTCTTGACAATGAAACTAGGAGTAATAAATTGAACTTAATTATATGTTTAACGTAAATATTATAATACGGTCTTTTATAAAACAAATAATTCACTTTAACTATCACAATAAATTTAAACCTTTCATCGAGCTTTCATTATGCATATTAGTTGATTTCTATTTCAAGAAATGTAACAAAATTATCGAAAACAATATATTATTCTATATCCATGCCTTTATGTATATATATATAATTCCCGAGTCAGTAAGCGCACACAAATATAGATAAAAGAAACGCAAAATAAACTGTCGCTGGTCGCAACTATCACGCTATATACACTTAAGAATAAAACTACTTTATACTGGACTATTATACAATTTAATATAAACATATAATACTTGTGCTATGTGTGCAAGCATGTCGCACGCCATAGACATTTAGCCTAACCAGATATAGATAACTAATTAAATATGCAAAAAGTGTTTTATACGTATATGTATAAATATAGTATTAAAATAAATTAGAAATAATAATAAATGTCAGATTAATATCAGTATTCGTCACCTGTATTCGCACATATGTGTGCTTGTCACTAGAAACTTTATGCTACCACTGCCTTTATTTATGAAACTGGCTTCAGTGGATGTCTCTCTGTTGCGGTTTTCACACTACCGGATGTAAAGTCGTTTTCTTTTTTACAGTTTATTGTGAATTTAAAAGCTTTTAGTTTAAATTTATTTATATTACGAAATACTTATATAACTGTTTTAAAATGAATATAAAGTAACTTGTATTTATTATTTTTTTTAATATTGTTAAATGATTTATTATAATAATAAATTATAAAATGTATTTTCTACAAAAAAATGTTTTCGAAAAATTGTTTTATTTATTTTGAAACAGTTTTGTAAAATTTAAACTTCAAATAAGGTGTGTTTTGTGTATATATTTATTTCATGAAATTCTGTATAAATTGCATGTATAATCTATAAAATCTACCGACTGCATGAGCGAGTATTCCACGCATACACATTTATCATGACAAACTAAATTCAGATTCGACATTTAATGACTATACAAAATTTTAATCATATTTTTATTAATTTTTGACAATACTAGAGACAATGTATAGATCGCTATACCACTGCTCCTTTTAATCAATGCGATAACTATTTTTGTAAAAATAAATAGAGTTACATACACTATTTTCGAAATAATAATAATTTTAATTAATAAACTTAAAATCTTTCTAGAATCGGTAAATGTTAATTTTTACCAAAATTTATAAAATAGACTTGAAATTTCACTATTATTGACTGAAAACTTACATGTAATTCTAAAATATATTTAATATTTAATAATAATAATAATAATAATAATAATAATAATAATATAATTTATTTGTTTTAAAAATATACAATTTTATACAAAGGAGTGAATAATTTGAGTACAAAATATATATTTACATTCGATAATTGAGTGTGTCTATTTTAACAGTAGTTAATGACAATTAGAAGATCTGGAGAACTGGAAACCTGTCTGGAATTTAAATGAATTAGATGTTTTCATATTTTAAAAAATTATCATATAAAAATTTTAAAATTTAATTATTCGTTTAGAATGAAAGCTCTTATTTTTAGCGCGTTGATAGTGTAGTTATAAATATTATTTAATTTAGTTATTGAGTCTATATTAAGTAACTTTTTTTCTATTTCGACGTGGTGCCTGTTATGTACATAGTCGTTAATAAATTGATTTCTGATTTCATTGTATATTGGGCATGTAACAAAGAAATGAATTAAATTTTCGTTTTCTAGGGTGTTGCATAATGTGCATATAATGTCTGTCTGTATTTGGTATTTACAACCTTTTATGTATATGTTAATGTTGTTCTTATTTGAGAGACGTAATTGATTAATGCATCTTATTTTAGTAATCGCGATTTTGTATTTGAGGTATTCCTCAGTTTCATAATCGGTTTTAAGAATCTTATATATGTTGCTGTAACTCGATGCTTGTAGTTTTTGTAGGTCTTCGTTTCTTTTGTATGTTTTATATGCTTCTATGATATTTTTCATTTCAAAATCTAACATGTTCGGGTCTTGCTCTATCCATAAGTTTTCGTAACCTATTTTGGTGAGTTCAATTTGTAATTGGGTAGTCCAGTTATACTTTTCATTGTTGTTTTCAAATTCTTGTAATTCCAGTAGTCTTTTGTATTGTAGTTTTGGGAGTCGGTGTTCTTCCATTAATAATATTTTTTTCCACCAATTTAAGTTTCTTTTGAGAACCTCTAATGCTACGTGACAGCTTCCAGTTTCGATTCGTATCATGTAGTCTGGTGTGTTTCTTGGTAGATGGAGTATATTTTTTAGAAATTGTGTCTGAATTTTTTCAAGTTTGTCAAGATAGCGTAAAGCCCATACTTCACTTGCATATAAAAGAGTTGGTAATACCACTGTGTTGAAAAGTTTCATTCTTGTTTCCCAAGATGATGTTTTTGTTTTTATTAGCGTCTGTATTACATTACCTGCAGCTACTCTTGCTTTAGTTATCATGTAGTTACTAGTTTCTAAGAAGATTCCTGAGGATGTCATTTGTATACCTAAATAGGTATATTTTTTAACAACTTCTAATTTTTGCCCGTTTAAGAGGTAGAAATCAGGTAATTGGCGGGGTCTCCCTTTATGAAATTGAAGAATTTTTGTTTTTTCTGTGTTGATTTTTAAATTATTTGTTGTTGCATATTGTTCTAATGCCACTAATTTCCGTTTGACATCTACAGGTGACGTTGCAAAAATAACCAAATCATCGGCATAGAGTAAAAGTAGCAGATCTTTGTTATCTTTAATATGTATGCCGGTTAGATTGTGTTTTCTAAATTCTTCTTCTATATCTCTTATGTATATTGAGAACAGTAATGGAGAGAGAGTATCACCCTGCAAGACTCCTTTGGTGACTTTAATTTGCTTGCTGAGTTGTTGGTTTGATTTTATCTGTATGTAAGTACTGTCATATAGATTTTTAATTATTCTAATTATTTTGCCACTAACTCCTTGTTCGTACATTTTTATCCAAAGTTTTTCATGGTTTAGCGAGTCAAAGGCTTTTTGGAAATCGACAAAGATTGCGTATACGTTACGTTTATGTAATCTTAAACATGTGTGAACTGACGTTGTTAACGAGAAAAGATTGTCTATACAGCTACGTTTTTGTCTAAACCCGGTTTGTGATTCTGGCAAGATTTTATTGTTTTCAGCCCAGTTATTTAATCTTTGCGATATAATATGAGTGAATAGTTTTGTACAAGTGTTCATTAAAGCTAATCCTCTATAATTGTTGGGGTCTTTTGGATCTCCTTTTTTCCATATGTGAAATATTTCTATAATACCCCATTTTTCAGGGATTTTCTCCTTGATCATAATATCGTTAAACAATGATAAAACGTATTGTTGGAATGATTCTGGTAATAGTTTCCAAATTTCATTTGGCAGTAGGTCATTACCTGGAGCTTTTTTAGTTTTTAAACATTTTATGCTTGATTTTAATTCGCTCATTAAAATTGTGCTGTCTAAGTAATCATTGCCTACATCGTAAAAGTTTATATTATTTTGAGGCTCTGGTTGATGTTGGTCGGTGTAGAATTTTTCCCACTTTATGATAGGAATTGGATCTTCTACAAATCTTTTTTTTGATGTATATTTTTTTACGGTTTTCCAGAATTCATTTGGGTTAGAAATATCGTTTATTTTATTTTTTATGTCTTGTTCGTATTGTTTTTTTGCTTCTGAGATTAGTGATTTATATTCTTTCTTTTTTGTTAAATATTTTTGAATATTTTCTGCTGTTCTATTATTTTTCAAAATCTTGAGATTCTTTTTCGCTCTTTTTTTAGCTTCTGCACATGTTTTATTAAACCATGGTTTATTTTTATTATTAATATCGGTGTTTATAGTTTTAATTTGTATCATATTTGCGTTGTTTAACGTTTCTATTACTGTGTTTATTAAACAATTATAGTTATTTTCGATTGTGCTGGACTCATCGTAGTTTAATTTTAACGAGTTAAGTAATTCGGTAAATTTACTTGTTTTTTCTTCATTAAATTGTATGTATTGTTTATTCATTATTAACTTGTTATTCCATTTGTTTTTTTCATTTCTATTTAATATGAGTTTGCACGGAAAGTGATCGGAAATAATAATATCTTCATATACGTAAAAGTCTTTGATTATGTTTAACCCGGAATTGTTTACTATAGCTAGATCTATGGTGCTGCTGCCATTGTTACTTACATAGGTGAATTTCGCTGGAAAATCGTTACGGCTCCTACCGTTAATTATATTGAAGTTTGAATCTTCTAATAAAGTGTTCAGTTGTTTGCCTTTATTGTTAACAATTGTGTCGATTGATTCGCGTATGTGTAACAGGTTTGTGTTTTCGTAAATTAGTTCATCGTTGTGGTTTAAGTTTCCCACTCGGCAGTTAAAATCACCTGTTAGTATAATTGATTTGTGTGGGTTATTTTCTGTTATATCTTTAAGAGTTAAATCAAAAAGTTCACTCAAAATATTAAAGTCCTTATTCGGTGAGAAGTAAATTACTGCCACAATTATATCTTCTGTTTTTGTTTTTATGTTTAAAAATATCCAGTTGCAAGACTGTTCTATTATATTTATATCACTAAAATTTTTATTAACGCATATAGCTAAGCCTCCGCTGGCTCTTCCTTTAGATTTATCTTTAATCGCGAGACTTTGAAATATATGATAATTTTTTAAAACTTTATTTAATGTTTCATTTGTTTTATTCCAGATCCAGGTTTCACTAAAACATAAAATATCACTTTTAACTATATATTCTAATTCTATGTTATCTAATTTATATAAATTATTTGATCCTTGCATATTCCAGAAAAAAATATTATTTATTGAATTAAAATTACTTAACTTATTTTTTGCTGCATCGGTGTTCAGTTTTTTGAAGTAGAAGCTGGATTTGCTGAATTGACTTTGGGTCGAAGAAATTTTTCTATTGATGCGGGGCGCTGTTGTTTTGCGGTGTTCTCTCTTACTGCACTACGAGTTCTTGGCGTCCTTTCTTTTATACCTTCATGCCTCGGTTTCGACGCTATTGGATTTGGTTTTTCGGTCTGTTTCCGAAAAGTGTAGTTGTCGCTACTGTTACTATAAGATTTTTCGGTAGCTGGATTTTTGTTTTCTTCGTTGCTGATTTCTTTTTCCTGTGAGATGACTTTAGTTGTTGCTAAGTATTTTTTAACATCTTCTAGGTTGACTTTTTCGTTGTTTACATATAATGCATGATGCTTTATGTAAGCTTTGTATCCCATATCACATAGCTGTTGTCTATATATTTTTATTTTTTTTTCTTCCAATAGTTTTTCCTTTGGCAAATCTTCTTTTATCCATATATCAGTTCCTTTTAGTTTTTGCGAATTATGTAGTATTTCATTTCGTGTGCTTATTTTCGTAAAAGAAACGCTGGTGGGTCTGCAGTGGTCTTTTGGTTTGCCTAGCCTTTTTACTGTATCTATATTTGTCTTGTCGATATCAATATGCATTTTTTCTTTTATAATACCTACAATTTTCCTATCTAGATCTTCTTGATTTTCTTCTTCTGTTTCTTGAATATTGTAGAAAATTAAATTTTTTCTTTTTAGTTGCCCTTTAATATAATTGTTTTCATTTTTTATTTTGCTTAATTCATCTTTTAATTTTGATAATTCTTCGTCTTGGTTATGTATTTTTAGTTCCATTTCCTCAATTTTTTCTTTATTGCCGGTAATTAGTTCGATAATTTCTTGTAATTGATGTTTTTGAGATTTATTTTCATTTTTTATCTCTTTAATATCATCCCAAATTTTGTTTAGTATTACTTCAGACATTTTTGAACAGGTGTTTATATTACCGACTGTAATATGTGATATTGCTCTTGATTGATAGGTGACGCTACTTGTTATCACTTCGTGTTATTAAATTGTCTAATTTTGCAAGCATGTGTTAATTTGCAATTTGTAGGTTATATTTGTAGTTTGAAATATTACTTTTAAACTGTGTACGATACCTGTTTTTGTTTTATCTTAAAAGGATATTTATACGTTGTTGTCTTGTTTTGATAATAGTACACCTTTATGAATTTTCAATTTTTCTGTAATTTGTAAATTATTGTCGCTAAATTTTTCTGCGTGACACAGTGTTGCCACTCAATTTCTCACTCTCGTAATTCTAAAATATATTTTTTATAATAATTTGTAATAATGTAATAATATTTTATTTAAAATACAAGTAAACATGACATAATTTATAAAAGGTACATAATAAAATTAGAAATTTTAAACTTAATGAAACAAATGTGCCAAAACCAACAATACTCGTAACTTTTAACATAATTACAGAGCCAGCATCAAAGCTTTAATAAGTATTAATGTATCCCAAAGAGCCAGACATTTAGCGCATATAATTCTTAAAAAAATGTTTTAATATAATCAGAAGCCGGGGAGCGCATCACGCAAAACTCGAAACGCAGAACAAATTTAATTTAATTAAAAAAGAAAAGTGCGAAGAAAAACGAAACGGACACGACTGCATTTATTCTATCGTATTCTATACATATATATATATATATATATATATATATATATATATATATATATATCGCGCTACGGTGAAATAATGCAACGAACGAACGCAGTTGTAATCAAATGCACATTAATTAAAAAAATAAAAAATAAAATAAAATGCGACGGACATAAAAAAGAGTAAAAAATGAACAGTCTGTTTGTATGTGTGCGTGTGTGTGTGTGTGTGTGTGTGTGTGTGTATAATTCGCTATGCCGTGCTAAGTTATACGACCACACCATAGTGCCACGCAATGCTACTAAATCACCCATCCGGTGAGCGAGTTAAAAATCCATCAAGGTTGATTCGCAATCAAGAGCACGATTGTAAATTACACAGGTCGAGAGTGGTAAACGAAACGCAATTTTTAGTAAAGCCATTGGGAGTTGATTCGGTAGTTTCAAAACATCCTGTATACATATATCCGAAAAATATTGTTTGATTGCTACAGTTTTGACGTGATTACCTGTGTCCAAGTTGTTGAAAAATTTTTATTTGAAAAATTTAACATTACAGTTATTAATAATAACACTGAACGAAAGTTTATCAGTGTATCGAGAAATTAATATTCTAATGTCCAAAGACATTGATCTAATTACCATACTGATGAGCTTCTAAAGAGCGAAACATGTAATAGCATATAGTAATAAATCTTTCCAGCACATTATATTTAAATAAAATTTATACAGAACTTAATCCTAAAGTTTTTTATTTTAAAAAAATTATTAATTTGTAAAACATTAATGCCTGTAGACTATTATATTTAAAGAAATCAAATTACCAACATAAAATTCTTAAAAGAGCTCAACAATTTGAAAGCCACTGTATATATGAATTATTAATTCTACAAGTAAAGCTTATGTTTTCTATTTAAATATACATATTATATAAATATTATTACAAAAATTGCATTGTAAAGAAATATATTAAAAAACATCAATTTTTAAATCTGATTGAGATAAGTTCTGCATGTAGGGGCGTTTACAGTTTCACTTGTAATACATACTCCTATTGTTTAATGTTTATAGTTACTTTCTTTTGTTTGTTTGTCGGCACCGCTAACCTTGTTTTATGCAAATAAGATGTATTTCTATATTAAATTGAGTGTGACCGAAAAATCAAGCAAGCATTTAGCAGATAATAATTATATTTTTGCCGTCTATAGTTTTTTAATATGAGTATATACATTGTAATTTTCTAATGTAATTTAAACTTAGAACTTTAGATGTTTATTAAAATAAGTTAGATTATGCTAACTTATTTTCTAAAATAATAAAATAATGTAATATAGTTTTAATCTAAATATAATGTATCTCTAAAGTATTTTAAAAATAATATTTCGATTAAAGATTAGCATGAAATTTAAAATTGTAAAATATTATATATATTAAATTCGCATCAGATTTAATCTAACCAAGACATTAATTTGCATAAAATTATAAACAGACCCAAAATAATTATAATTAAAACTACCAATAACTTATTTCCTTTCCATCATCCTTTCCCATTATCCTAAATTTATTCGCAATTACTTCACGAAAAATCGTTCAAATCTTTCAACAATCCATCGAAGCGAAAAATTATTTATAATAACGTAATTTTGCGTCGAAAAGCTTATTTACTCTGCACCGAAAATTTGTAATTTTATAGCTTCATTATTGTACCATCTCTTTGCCAAACACATAAAAAAAAAACAAGCTGTAGGTAATTGGTTTTGCAATTCTTATAGTTGATATTCAAGATGAATTCATCAGAAATGGCTACCGCTTTCAGCCAATAATAACATCAAGTCAGCGACGATTGGCGAAAACCAGAGCACGAAGTTCAGTGCAAAGACCCTAGGCCGTCTGCACTTGGCAGAAGAAGAACTGGTTTTGGACCGGCGATGCATGCTGGTTGCATCGATGCATAAAACGCCTCCAGCCACAGGTTTTACTGGGCATCGAGCAGACATTATTCAACCTCGGATGACCGCTTAAGTTCGGCCAGATGGCGGTGCTTGATAGAGTTCGCAATTAGAGTCTTCGATCTTTTAGTTCAGAACTCCTTTTTTTTCTTGACCGATGATGTATGAATGCTATTACATGATACAGCAAAATTATATTTTTTTGTTATATGTATAATTTTATAACGATAAATGTAAAAAAAAATTAAATAATTCAAACAAATATTTGCTAACATTTAATTTTTTTTTTTGAACAACTGAACTAAGCAAAAATAATATTTTGGAAAACAACACTTTATATTTTATAATATCAAATATAATAAAAATTATCAAACAAAGAAAAACTATTTATATATTACATAATTATTATATATTATAAGAAAAACTAATATTTTTAAATTAATAATAAAAGAACATTTTCACAAAAATGTGAGGTGAGAATACGGGCCACTATTTTTATTCATAAAGCTTGCTCTAATACATACTATAATTTTTAATAAAGTAAACTAAACTAAACAATAATTTTAAATTTCTTGTTTCAGAATCAATCACCATTTTAAAAATAGGCAATCATAATATGCTTTAAATATTTCAAAATACGTAAAAATTTATATTTTTAAGATTAAAAAGAACAAACTATAAATAACTGTGCATAATTAAATTTAGTATACCATTTTAAAATCTTAAATACACAAAACTAATTTTCTTCGTAAAGCGTAAACTTTGTTCAATTTTAAAATAAACAAAAGAAAAACATATTAATATAAAATTATACGTTAAACTACCCATATTTTCTTCAAAAATAACTTCCCTATAATTTAACAACAAAATCTCATTCAGTAAATTACAGTATATATACACGAAAAATCCTACTAAATAATTATTAAACCTTATTAAGTAAAATAAACTTATTTTTAATAAATCCCGCCTTATAAGTATTTTTAATAAAAACTTCAATTTTATATAATATTGCCATATAATTCTATCGCAGTAACTCTGTCATTACTCCATTATGTCGTACCTAGATGCGTCGTCAGCGTTTTATACGATTATACCTATATATACCGTGAGTTAATTAAATAACGTATCACGCAATTCAATAAAATAACGGTGGCGTTATAGGTAATTACGTTCAAGTGATGGGCGTGTTTCAGTACTTTAGCATTGTGACGAGTTTATTTTGCGTAGATATATACAGATGTATAACTGATAATTCTCTATATAGACTGTTTGTTTATAAAGTTGATATAGTAATCTTCAGGTTTTCACGGCCGGTATCCATTGAATTTATAGAATTTTCTGGGCTGGTATGAAATTCCAGAATTTGTCATTTATGATCCGTTTTATTTATTTTTTTTTATATGTAAAAAGTAGATATATCAGATATTTGAATAAACACTATACAAATGTCTGTTTTAAAATTATCCCAAACTATTTTGAATAGTTTGTTACAGAATAAAAAAATAACAAATTGTTGTTTGTTAATATAATATTCTGACCTATTTATAAATTGATATTTATTTATTTTATAGAGAAAAATCAGTAAGCTATGTTGTCAGGATTAGTTTGAACAAAATCTCATTAAATATTATGTTTGGGTATTGTTTTAATTGTGTTGTACTAAATTCAATGTAATTTATTGTTTTTATAGTTGCACACCAAAAACATGGTTTTATTTTGTCGATGTTCTGGAATGTTTACAAACTACAAAATGTTGTTTTGTCACCGAAATAATGCGATATTATAATATTAGTTTATTGGAAAAATTAAGCTGACAATTTATAATAAACGTTTATGTTCGGTATAAATTTTATTTGCAATATAAGTATTAAAATTTATAAATTTTAATATTTTGTAATATATCAAACTATGGTTTTTAACATTGTTCAACAAGTTGCACAGTTTACCGTAAAACTACTAAATTAAATTAACAGTTTGTAAATAAAATTATTAAAGAAAGTTATATTATTAGCAATAAGTAATACTGATATGGTTATTTGTTGAAAATATTGTAAAAAAGTATAAAAACAAACATATGATGGAAAAGATATGAGAAACAAAAAAAATGTTTACAAAATATAAAAAATATAACAAATTCAACAATTGTTAGTTGAAAATTAGCGTTTAAAATTAATGAAAATATTTTGAGGACACTATGTTAAAATTTTGGTAAGTTCTGAATATCTAATCCAATCTAATTAAGCATTTAAAAAAAAACTAAATGTAAAGAAATTATCAAAAAAATAGTATTTATATATTAATTGAAACTCAAAACAATCATAAAACAACATAAACTTAAAATACAAATCTTACTGAACTGCATTTTTATTTTTATTTAGTATAAATACAAATAAAGAATTTTCTTCTTAAATTTGTCAGACGCATTCGGAAAACGTTTTTATTTTTGCGAATCATAATTCACAACGCTGCCACCAAAATTTACATAGCGTAAAATATTCGAAAAGTGAACTCACTGGCAGAGCTTATGCAAAAAACTTTCAGAGCCAGCGTTCGTTGTACGGAATCTCTGAAACTTTCGCTCGAAAGCCACCTAAAGCTTAGTTCCGTAGCTCTTGGTTGCAAACTTTGGCACCGGGGCGAGATCCAGGACTAGTTTATATTACGTTTGGATTCAGTTTCCAGTTTTCTTGTCTGGAAAACGGTTCCATGTGCGCTAGGCGCCACTACGCTTTGTTACGACCGAGAAACAAGATCTCGCCGAGATTCGGTTGCATTCAGCGACTTACTTCAGTTGAACTTAAAGTTTGATTGCGGGTTCTTACACTTTCAAATCTTTGATAAGCTTTGCGCTAATCGACCTGTTTTCTTTTTGCTGTTTGTTGTGTTGTTTGTGCAAAATCGTTTTGTATTAAGAGCTGAAATGGCTTGAAACATTTTTAGTAACGCTTCTAGGCATTTGTTTACAATTTGGTTTACTAGTATTTATAACTGTATTCGAAGCTTAAATAACAATTACAAATATTTTTGAACTCGCATATTTAAAAATATTATCATATTTAAAAACAATACTTGCAAAGCATTTGTAAAATGTATGAAACAAAATTTTCTGTAAAAATATTTCTATGTATAAAAAATTGTAATAGAATAATTTAGTATTATAGCAAACAAGTTCTATAATTAATAGAATGTATAAACAAAAAAAGTTTTGTAAAATTACTTGTATGATTATTTCGTACAAGAATATTTAAAAAAGTAATATTATAAAAGTCATATTTTTACACCAATTTGTTTAGTATTTTATAGAACGTATTTTACAAAGCATGTTTTTTATAATGCAAAACCAGTATTAAAATATATTTTGCTTCTATTGTAAACAGTTACTCATTACTATTTATAAAAATACATTTGTATTTAAAGCAAACAACTTAATATATGTACATTTATTTTCCGTTAAAGATAATTTAATATCGTATTGACCATTGTTAAAGATACTACGTATCAATTCATAGTATTCTTCGCGTTAATTTTTTAAAACACGGACGATTCAGAACACGTATAGGCCGTTGGTGCTGCGCGTAGGTGGAGAGTATCGAATGGCATATAATATATTTTACGACTTCACAGCCAATCACGTTCCGTATTGTTCTGCATTTGTTTGTAGCCGAAGAAAGCAAAGACTCGTACGCCTTACGGAAAATGCACATAGAAAGAACCGTTTAGAACATAAATAGGTATAAGGTTCGCTGCATATTTCATTAGACCACCAGTTCGTTTAGCTTTTAGCCTGACTTCCAGTTCGGTTCGGCTTGCGTTATTCAGTTGTTCCCTGGGTTAGGTCGCCATGATGCATGCGAATTAATTACAAGACATTTCCATTGGGGCTTAAAAATAGCACGGTCACGAAATGTTTTAAATACGATACAACAAGTCACACGGCGCACACTGGCTTTAAGAACATGAAACATGGTAAGGAAGTCGGCCAACAATTTACGAGCTGGGATAATTATAATCTTTTGATTATCGCTTGAAAACGTATATAGGAGTTCCGTGCAATATGTGTCTGTGTCTGTGTGTATGAAAATAATTGGTAATAATTAAAAAAAAAATTGTAATATGTGGTAACGTCAAATTAAAAATAAATATTTTTAAAACATATACAAGTTTAACGCTGTGTACCGATTTATTGATTACAATAATTTGATTGCAATACGATAGATTACAAGATAAAAAGTTTAAAGCTGAATTATATATATATATATATATATATATATATATATATATATATATATATATATATATAAAATATACGTATATATTTACCGAAATTTATATTTAGTCATAAGTTCGATAAAGAGTCTATTATCTATAGTATCTATTAATTCTCCTAATATAAAATAATAAATTTTACACAAAATTATTTAAAAATTTATATGCTATTTAAAATTTTAACATATATAAACTATTTTTCACAATATTGTAATCAGTATTAACATAATTTTCTTATAAAGAATTATAAAGAGAATTTACTAGTACAATACAGCACTGTAGCCAAAGATATTCGTAATCTAAATGATAATATAAAGCAAAATAGCGCAAAAGTTTTATTTCGGCATAACGCATTACTGCAATAAATATGCCGAGGCAGGCATAATATATGCTGTAGAGTGCAACGTTCGGATATAATCGTGGTTGGTGGATGCTGGGTGGCTCGAACGGTTAAAATTTGTGTTGTAATTTTTTGCGGTGTGTCTGATCGCGCGCGCAGGACAGCCGCCCATTGTCACACACACGGCGACGCACAGCGTCTGTCCGCCGTCGCGCTATATCACTGTATTGCGTCCACGTTACGCCGTCGTCGCGGCTGTGTCAAATGATATTCCCATACCCCGGTATACAATTTTTGTCGAATTGTATCCGCGTGTATAAATTGCGTTGTAGTTATAATTCTATATTTTTGAATGGATACAGGTTAAATAATTCATGTATTTTTTGTTGTTGAAATGTATATAGTTAAGTATCGTAAAGTATTTGAAGGGAAGCTTAATTTATATCAGTAAATATTTTTTTTTAGATTTTATTATCTGAATCTCGATGAAATAATACATACAATTACGCCATGTATCCAAAATGGTAAACTATCCTGAAATCAGCTTTCTCCAAACATCCCTATCCAGACAAGCAACTTTGCTTCATCCACATTCATAATAATTTTTTTTTGATTTTTTGGTTTTTATTTTTTTTTCTCAAAAACTATGAGGTGTAGGAAAATAAGCATGATATGGAAAAATGCGGAATAGTGATTACTATAACTGAGTGAAAAAACCATTATTCTAGAATTCATCGTTTAGTAGAAAAAAATTAAAAACTGAATTTTTGAAAATTTCTCAAGAGGATTTTTTTTTTAAATAAAACTTTTTTCAAAATTTGCTCAAAAAAATCTGAGAAAAATAAACTTTTATAACTAAACAATTGATGTCACTCACTGGTATGTTTACATGAGCTTCCGAATCAGAATGAAAATAAACAAACATAATGCCATCATTCATACCTAATCTATAGTGTCAAACGTAATATACGTAGATAACGTTAATGTAAATTACATATTTTATTTTGAAAAACACTATATTTAACTTGAACGTCATTAATGTATTTTAACAAATTGAGTTAATTCCATGAAGAATAGAAAGAATTTATTCTTATTAGAAACTTTCATATCGCAAAGTTTCACCCTTAAATCATGACGTGCCTCTGAGCTAATCGTAATTTAGCTTTATTATTTTATGTTTTATAGGGAGCCACAGAATAGTAGTAGTGTGTTGGACTAACAATCTAGATGTCCCTAATTCACATCGTACTTTCATCAGAACTTTTTTTTTAATCTTCTATTTACACCTTGTATTGTGTTTGTCTAATTTAAATTCCACTGTAAACCCTAAATTCCTTGTTTAGCTGTAAGTTAATAACCAAATATAATTAAAAATGAAAAATATTAAAAATAAATATATAGCTCCATTTTTCTCTTCAAATTTACCAGAATTAATTTGTTTATGTATTATTTTTATAGTACAAAATATATTGAAATATTTATGAAATTGTTATGCTAATAAACGTGCAGATTGTAAAAGAACGTGGTAAATATATTTCGCTACGTTCCACAGCGAAAAACTTTTAATTCGACGTCGCAGAAGAAACAAAATAATCAGATTCTTTTCCGCATGTTTATTTCAGAAACTTAGCCGCATAAATACACAGTAACAGTAGATTTTTCACAGACCATCGCTCAGACCGTTACCACGTTTTATCCTTGCAAATGTATTTAGGGGCGGAAACCTCCACAAACCGGTCACAGTCTAAACCTTTAGCCGCACCCGGCAAACGACGGACTTCATTCGCTATTCGCTTCGGACGGTGTTTGTGCTTCAGGCTGAATAAATTTGAATCGGGAAAAAAGCACAAAAATAGAATAAATATACAAATGCACTGTATAAGTTACTGGCGTTTTTCAAGTGTTAAAAACACTAAAATCAATGCTGGTTTGATAAGATTACTTTTTAAAATATTAAAATACTAACAGTACTGAGAAAATTTATTTATCGAAATAATGTAAATGAGCTGATCAAATCAAAATAAATAAACCTTTTGAAAGCATAACAATAATTATACACGGCACTGTTACCCTGTTTGATGTAAGGTCACTAGATAACGAAATTCAGTCCAGAAAATTCTATAAATTCAAACATTTCAATATTTTACAAAACAAAATCAGTCGCCATTTTGTTAAATTGCACTACTTTATCGATCTACTGACTTTAGTTTGATGAATTTCACAAAAATAATAACTAAACAATTATAACTTATAAATAAATAATAAGTGTTGCATTTTATTATTAGTAGAATTAATTTTTATATATCAGTTTTTGTAAGTTTAGTTAATATTACTTCATAAAATTACTTTAATTTATTAATAAAATCCTAATATATTTGTAAAAATATTCCATAATAATATAGAATTAGCAAAAAAAATAAATTATTGTATTACAGCGATAAATATAAAAACACGTTAAAGTTTTTTGAGTGAAGTATATATAAAATAAAATTCCAGTGTATGTGCTCGTTCTATATGGAGCGATATACCGGATGTATAAGCAGAGACGGCGCCGGACGCGATGAAATAAGAATGGACGCGACGTTATTCAACGCCGAAAAAACGCGTCTGATTCTAAAGCTAGATCCCGCCCGGAAAGAACTAAAATCCAAATTTATTACGCTCCATCGACGCGTCGAATATCTATTTATTTTAACACAATTGCAGCGCGCCAGACATTTAAAAAAACAAAAAAACGACGACTTTCCTAATTTATCGCCTCAGAAATTCTATCTTAATTTTCTCCTGCAGCTTAAATTATGTGTACATTTGAACATAATAAATTCTATAACATAAATCTCTCATACAACGCAAGTAACTAAGATATTACTGATATTATATACTTATAGAATATTTAGATATAGATAAAATATATTTTCAAAAATATGTGTATTTAAATTTAATTGTAATTTAATGTAAAAATATTATGAAAATATAAAATTTGACATCTTTTAAATCTAATAAAATATGTCAGTTACTATTTAATAAATAATAATTCGCAAACCTTCTATAATATCTTAAAATTCCAATTTTATTAGTAAATAAAAAAAAATCTATCCAATATAACTCAAACAGAACGCCCCCTGGAAGGACAATACAATCCTGTACAATTCGAGTCCTATATCAGTCTATTACACGTTCCAATACCCTTGGCGAAACACAATATTACAGACACCCCATATCGTTGGGGTGCGTTGAAGCAATACAGAAATACGTAACCACTTAGGGGACCATGTTTCGTGAACCAATAATGTATGAATATTTGCGCGTGAATATACTCACGATAATAATATAGTAAGCGTCTCGAAGATAGAATCATCATGGAAGATAAAAAAGAGAGATGGGTAATTTGTTTACGTACCTGCAACAAAAAGAAATTTATTACAAACATTGAAAATTTCGTTATTACAATAGAGTTACAACTTTTCTAAAATATTAGCTTATATGTTAATTTCTTCTGATACAAAAGTATAGGTCACGTTGTTTTTTTTAAATAAATTAAAGTAGTTTTATTTTAAAAAAACAACATGACCTATACTCCTGTATAAGAAAAAAATAAGAAGAAATTAACATACTACAATTCAAAGGTAGTTCAACTCAATTATTATTAGCTTATATGGTTGTAGTAATACAGTTTGAAGGACACAAAAAATTTAATAACCATAGTATAACATATTTCAATTTTTAAATAAATAATATAATCTACCTTATATTCTGCTATGTCAATTTACGACAGCCTATTACCACTATTACCTAAAATTTTATGATACTTGTGAAATATGGTAATGACTTCTAAATATTATTATTCTGTATTTTATATTCAAGATTTAAAATTAAAAACACAAATTTAAAATATGCACAAGTTTAAATATACAACAAAAGTAAAATTATAGCATAATTTGATATATTAAAAAAATTCGGTTGGATTCAATGCAGGGCAGGCTAGGTAAAAAAGTTAGCTTGCATTTTTTGTTTTCAGAAAAACTAATGACCTTTATACCTGCATAATATTAACAAAATATTTCAACAAGTGTTTAATTTTTTAAAAAGTGTAATGTAAACAAATTTCTTTTTCATATATCAAAATCTAACTTAAATATTAAAATAAAATGGTTGTTTGTTTAGTTATTTTTAGTAATTTTTTTTTACAAACCAATACTGCAAATAAATTAAGTATTATTTGTATATAAAGTAAAATAAAGTACCAATTTATAATCATTATATGAAAATAATATTGAACAAATGTTCATATGTGTATCGTGCAATTAATATAGGTACATAATATTCTAATGTAATAATATTATAATTTACTTGGCATAAAAGCCAGCCAGTTTTTTACAGCTGCATCAGTCTTCGAACATTGATAAAATTACTATACTGATGAGCTCCTAAAGAACGAAACACGTATCTATAATTAACTAGACAATCATTGATGGATAGCCTAATAGCCGATTCAATGAGTAAGTGAAATTTTTGGTAAGAAAAGATTATTTGGAAACAGTGTATTGTGAATAAAAAACTTAAAATATCTTGATATAAATATATAATACATTTTGTAATATCTAAAGCAAAATATCAGTGTACAACGTTAATTATTATCTTCAAAATAAAAGAATGAAATTAAAAACACCGTGTTGCAAAAATAAATCTTCATAAAACTGTCACAAAAGAAGATGAATATACCCAAAAACAAAACCGAGTTTGTTTCATTCTTCTAAATAACTCGCTGAATTACGTCAGTCCCGACTTAATTTAATTTTACTGTAGCCGTGTAATTCACCCGAAAAAAAAAGCCAAAAAACGTAAAATAAAAATCTCACAATTTCAAACCAACAATGCGCAACGCGTCCAACCAATAAATAAATCAATCAATCACCATCCAGTACACCTACACATTACCTAACCTGTTACAGCACCCCACCCTTCGTCTATATGTTTAGCGCGTTCGTGTTAATTAGAAGCAGTTGTGCGCATGCGTCGCCTGTAACGCTATCTGTCAACGTGGTCGGACAGCTTTCGAACCGGTCGGTGGTGCCTCGTAAAACAGGCGGGCTAATCCGTGCCCGTGTATATACCCAACGTAAAATAAATGTTTGGCTAGATGCTGTTGGTGCAGTGCAACGATGGGCTGCATATCACCCCGTTTCATGACAAATCCGGGACGTATTGACGATGCCTAGTCGGACGCCATTGTTGTGTTGGATTGCAGCTTGTAGATTTTCAGCGGCGTTCGAACGTTGTTTTAGTTGATGGTTATTTGGGTGTTGATTGGAAAGATCGATGCACGGAAACGTATGTTACGAGGGCATATGTGATATTTTACGCGACAATGCTTTTTTCGCTTGAACGTTCAAACCAAAAAAAAAGGATTTTTTTTCAGATTTTTTGACGACAAATTTTAAAATAAATAAAAGTACGAATAACGATATAATATAATCTCAATGCTTACTTAATTTATGTAACAAACATATTATCTAGTTCATGTCTCTAATGTTTTGCATTATTTGTCTGAATCTTAATTAATTGGTTCAAATTTAACTATGTACTTCATATTTACTGTTTATCTCTTCATTTCAATTTTTTTTCAAATTCTATTATTTTGAATATTAAATATAATTCTCTTATATTTACTTTTAGCAATATTACCAAAATTAAATACAAGCAAACTAATAAAAACTATAAAGTTACAATTACTATTTTTCTAATAGTTAATAAGCTAACATAGTAAAAAAATCTTTCAGAACTCTTTATATTAAAGTAAAATGGCTTTAAGTTATAGTTCTGTGTTAATATTTATCAATAATCGTTGTTTCGATAAACTCAACGTACGTATTCATCAAGAAAAAAGATACAAAAACGTACGTTGAATTAGTCAAAATAACCATTATTAATAAATATTAATACAGAACTATAAATTTTATAACAAGAAATATAAAACAAATTATAATACAAACAAAATAATAAATTTAGACCAGCTACACAAATCTTTGTTAAAACATTGTCAGTTAAAAAGTGATTAAGCTAAAGTACCAATTGATCAATAAATCAGACATTTCTTATTGACAATCCAAACGTGTAGTTAACCTCTGATTAAGTTAGCATTTTATACTCTAGTAAAAAAATCTTTCAGAACTCATTATATTAAAAGAAGCTTTAGTTTTCTGTAGAACTTAATCTTAAATAAATCGTTCTTATTTTATTTTATATACTGTTCTTTGGTTGTAAGAATATTTTTGTGTTCAGTAGATTTAATTTTTTTTTTAGCATTTCAAATCTGTATTTAGCTTAATTAGTTTTTTTTTTACAATTAATGCAATTTTTTAAATTAATTATGTTGTCTATAAAATACATAAAGAATAATTATTTTGTTAAATGTTTTAAATATTGTATACATTCAATTAATTTTATTATTTCTTTTTTTCCAAAAACTTACAAATTATTTCTGTCATGTAAAACTAAAATTGTACATCGCAAAATATTATTACAAAAAAATTCTATTTATTTTTTGATCATCTTTACAATTTACAACAACCGAAAATTGCATTCAACATCTAAACTACGTGATATTTACGCGTAGAAATTATCCAGTAGATTTTACACCTAGTCATTGCAACATGTTACCATTCATAACACGCAGACTGTGAAGATTAATCTAGCGAACGCAATACTATAACAACAAGATATACAATCGGCAGCCTCACATTCTATTCTAACACTATACAACCGAACAGAACCAAGTAAATACTAAACACTAGGCAACCCACAATACGACTACAACCAACTAACCAAACTGAGTTACAATCTTAATATATCAGCGTGCAATATCGCAAGTTTAAATTGCACATGCAGTTCGCGACCGAATACGAGAAAAAAAAACTAATTTATTTTTATGATTGGGGATGATATAATTCGTCATGTGACTATATGCACGCATATGAGAGGGTGTTATCTCGTATTTTTTTTTGTTGGGGGAGGCACATTCCTGTGACTTGAGTTATTTCACGCCATAGACACTTTAAGATGGAACTGAATATCTAGACACTATTTTAGGGTGTTTTAACACTTAGTACTTAGATGAAAAAAGCTTTTAAAAGCAATATACTTAGTTTAAGTTGAATATGTCATGGTTAAATTTATGCTTAGATATTGAAAGTAAAAAAAAAAATATAAATACATAAGTACGGAGTCCAGCATAGAATATGGTAAAATTTTTGTTTTATTCAGCCAAATAATCATTCTAAGAAAGAATTCCATCCAAACACAAAAATTTTTCTTTGTTGATATTTATGCTAATTTATTTACATTCCAGACTTTTATATAATCGCACACTTTTAATCTTGCCTACATACAAGTAAATTGTTTAAAAATAATTTTGAAATAATTTATTTGCATTAATTTTTTAAAAATACTAATAAATAAAAATAATGTCTTTATATATATATATATATATATATATATATATATATAAATTGAAGGCACTGATTTAAATAAAATTTTGCTTCATTTAATTAATAATTTATAAATTTTATAATCTAGTTACTTATTTTGTTATCGTACCTAGTAACTTGTTTTTATATTCCGTTTAAAATAAAATGGCTTTAGGTTATAGTTCTGTATTAATATTAGTTAATAATCGACATTTCGATGAATTCAACGTACGTCTTCATCTTTTTTCCTGATGAATTCGTCGAAACGTCGATTATTAATAAATATTAACACAGAACTTTATCCTAAAACCGTTTTATTTTAATATAATGACTTCTGAAAGATTTATTTTATATTTACTGTATAATTTTTTTGATGATTATGTACGTCGAGTACGTCGAAACGTCAATTTTTTATTAAAATATAAACAAAGCCTTTTATTTACACTTTTATTTACATTTTGAAATATAAATATTGATTTCTCTTTTATTTTTTAAATTAAAACCAAAAATTCACGCTATTTATTAATTTTTTCATTGAAATATTTGAAATATGTATATTAAAATTAAAAATCTATACATAATGTTAATTTACTATGGCTAAAATTGGTAATTAAAATAATAAATTTACATAACCTTTAAAATTAAAATTTCAAAACTAAACTAGTTGGTTGGTATTAGAGGTTTATTTTTGAGTGTTTAAGTTCATTAGTTTAGTCTAACTCTTAGGACAGTTTAGTTGTCTTAAAATCAGTATTAGTTTAAACCGATTTTAAAACCAAGTTTGTAGTATTAGCAAATATGTTTTTTTAAAACTTAGATTTAATTGAAATTATAGTCAAAGATTACAGAAATTATTCAATGCATATATTGGTCAACGACTAGTAAATATTTCAAATTTATTATTTTATTTTTAAATGCAGTTATAAACAACACAATAAATAATAAAACTAAAATATATAAATATTTTGTAAATACAAAAATTGTCTATGTATATGTCAACATAAATATAGATTAAAATACAATTCCCGAGCATATATAGCGAAAAACAAATTTAAGCAGTAGAAATTAGTAAAATATGTAGATATACATCCAAAACATTACTGGAGTTGGTATATATACGGGGGTACAATGAATCAAGCGTTGTCTAGCCGCAATATGAGTAACAGCCAAGTTTAATAACATCCGCGAAATACCGTCGTGTGCTCCCAAAGTAATGGCCGCATTCTATATGAGTTGGGAGTCGAGAGTCGGGGAACGCCACGCCACACCACAACGACCCGTTTCAGATATCATCTTGTGAGTGTGTGTGCGCACGAGGATAATGTGAACCACCCACTAAATGTTTCATCGTACCGGGAGCTTCTACCTTCTTCTTTAGATGAAATGCTCGTGATAACGCATGATAATGCTTCACGATGCAGTCAAATTTTCAATTTGGGAAGCGATTTTTGGACTTTTTTTCATGCTACCGTTTTGCTAACAAAAATATTTTCTTAATATGGCAGCGGTTCTTAACCTGTGGTCCACGTGGACGCCCAAAAAGGCCGCGATGTACTTATAAAATGTCCGTAAAAGCTTAAAGAATGGCTATGATTTTTGATAAAAATATAATAAGAGTGTGTGCATTCACTTATTTTTCACTTCTTTAAGATCCTTTGCAAAATTTATGGTGGTCCGCAGCTATAAAATAAATAACATTTACACTTTCGGTAGTTGGAACTTGATGAAACATTTTAAAAAATAACTATAAAGATTATTATTAAAAGAAAACTTGGTTAGTTTCACAAAATTATATATTATAAAACTAATATAGTATTACTTTTGTTTTAATAAGAACCTTTACAGTTATTTTTATTCCTAAAGTCTATTTTCTAATTTACATTTTACTATTCATTAGGCAATATTTTAATTTATTAGTAAAATATTTAAAACCACTTGTACAAATCATTGTTAACTTAATCAATGAGTTAACTAGATAACTAGTTTGTTAACTGTCTTTTAAAAGGCTTATTCTTTGATCAATTGTCAAGTTAACACGTGAATTAAGTTACAAAACTTCTACAGTGTTTTACGCAACCGGTCTTAAAACTACCTTTTTCACAAATATAGATTGCAAAAAAAATAAAATATGTTTTTTTTTCAAATATTATTAAAAATTTCACAAACCATTTACTTAAAAAAGTAGATAAATTTTCAACTTAAAAATTGTGTTCCAACTTTCTCTCTCTTTGAAATTTTGTAAACTAAAATCTTTACCTAGTTAAAAAGAAATAACTTTTTTTTAGAAAAAAATAAAAAAACATCGTTACACGACAAGATTGGAGCTTTCACCCAGCGGTAGTTTTTACGACTAAGTTTACTACCCTTTTATTGCTCTTAAAAAAATGTGTCGATTTCTCTTGTTTAAGGGTAGGCTGTCCATTGCACTCGACAAAGTATCCTGTACACATTGCTAAAGCTTTCTTCTTTTATGTGCCTTGTATACGTATATATTTTTTACCGATTTCTACATTTTTTTCTAAGGGTTTTTTAAAAGTGGTCATAACTCATAACTTTCACTAAATTTTTTTGTACCTGACGTACCGACAGATATAATGGGCATTAGATTTCATTGTTGGTTTGCTTGTAAAAATATTTTCTTTTTTTAAAAAAAAAATAAATATTTGCTGATATTTACATGTCAAACAAAAATTACCGTTATGTTTTTTATTACAAATTTTAGTACCTGTTCGACCCAATTTTGAAAGAAAATCCCTAGACTTTTCTTTTCTTAAATTAAATTATTTAGTTAAACATTTTGAACTATAATTTTAAATTAAAATTGATCAATATATAACACATAAAATAATAGAGTAACACAAGTGAAAATGCAACGATAAAAAAAGCATATTTGTAAAAAAAATCGTTTGTATGTATGTTTAAATTTTAATTTGATATTCTTTTATTCTAAAAATAGTTTTTTTTTCTCTAGTTGTATCACAATTTTTTTATGTTTTGCAATATCTCAAATAAAATCACGTTCAAGTATGTTGTGTTCACGACAGTATCTATTTATCTCTCATAAATATATTGTTTCGATTTTATCAAACACTTCTCCACCACACATTTATCAATTACTGTCCACCCTTATTTCCTATAATAACACAATAATAAATATATCAATTTTGCTCATCCTCAAATCCAGCGATAGATCACGAGTGCGTTGCACGGCTAATAAATAATAATTGTAAAGCGCATGGTTTATATTTGATGCCACTATTTCAAGTATCCGGTTCGTTATAGCTGTGTTTTGTTGAATACCAGATTTAGTGGATTCACGCGCAAAACACGTACGGTTATGATTAATTGTATTTGCATGATATAGAATAATACATCTAGCTACCTTTGAAACTATTTTACGAGTAAATTAATATAAAAACTACTTGTTTGCGTTTGAACAACTATTAATTATATCTGAAATCTCGATATATCAAATTTGATATAATTACTTCCCTTCCTTATCACATGTAATATGATGGAAGATATAAAAATGATAATATAATTATTTATAATACATATGGTAAAATCTTTTTTTGTAACTATTTACTATTATAATTTTAATATAAATAAATTGATAATTGCAAGTAAAAAAATTTGAAAGATTTATTTCAAAAATATAAAAGTAAGTTTTTATATTTATAAATCTGAATGTTTAACGGTTGAAAGAAAGCAAAAATAATGATAAATAACTTATGTTTACTTAAAAGGACAATTTTAATTGACATCTTTCATCCTGCACAGAAACATGTTTGAATTTCTTCAATGACTTTTTTCGTTGTTCCTTTTTTTTGCCATTCGAAGATTTTATTCGCGGAATGTTGGCCGATATCTCAAAATTCTCTTAGTTAAAATTCTTTATGCACTATCTTGTGCGCGCTTGTATAACGTATAGGAATGTATTAGTCAATTGTCATCGTTATAAATATTTCCATTCAATGTATTGTGTTGTATTCGTTTTGATAAAAGCATCTGGAGTGGAAATTGAAAGAAGTAATCTCTATTTAAAAAGTGTCGGCAAATGTACAAAGTATCATTTATCGAAATATTTAATAATTTCCATCTGGTATTTTATCGAAAATTATACCAATTAGTGAAGACTGCCGCGATGTTTAGCGTGCTGTGGCATGCCGTACATAAGTGGATGTCTGCTCAATGTTGGTATACCCATCGCTCGGATTCATTCGGTTATTCTTATTGGTGCAGCAATACTTGTACTTCAAGAAAAATTATATAGCTTTTTTCTTAACTAACCATAAGTATAAAATGGCGATTAATGAAAAACACTTTAGCGTGTATTATATTTATAATTCATTTTCACACGTTTCATTTTAAATAGTAAATCTAAAAACAATGGTACAAATCTTTGTAATTTTCAAACAAATATACAATTTATATAGCTTTAAATTAATGTTAAACGTAATAACAAGAGTTTAAATAAAATACTTATTAAAAATTAAATTTAATGATCTAGTTACTTATTATGTTTTTTATTCTGCTTATTTATAATAATAACATTGAACAAAAAAGTTCATAAGTGTATTTGTGAAATTTAACACCTGCATCAGTGTTTTCAGATATTGCTCAAATCACTATACTGATGAGCTCCTAAAAAGCAAAACACGTGTCTATGGTTAACTGGCCAGTCATTGATGCATAGCCTAATAGCCGATTCAATGACTAAATAACCTCTAAAATTTTGTTTATTTACTGTAAATATCATTTGTATCATTTTCCTGATAAAAATGTATGTTGAATACGTCAAAACGTATTAATAAATATTAATACAGAACTACAAGCTTAAACCGTTTTATTTTTAAAATAATGAATTCTACA
This sequence comes from Clivina fossor, assembly GCA_963966155.1. Taxonomy (NCBI): domain Eukaryota; kingdom Metazoa; phylum Arthropoda; class Insecta; order Coleoptera; family Carabidae; genus Clivina; species Clivina fossor. Next base: position 6,136,620 of record OZ014564.1, on the reverse strand, counting down.
TTTTTTTTTTACCATGTTGTTAATGTGGTTCTAACTGTATGACAAATAAATTTGCTACCAATATATTACACAATTTTTTTGGTAGAATAAATACAACTATGAAGATCATTTAAAACGTCCTTCTATGGATTGATGATATTTTGTTTCTTATCTGTGAGAAAATCAAGTAAACATACTACACCACCACTAAAAATAATTCTTAATTAAACAAACTTTAAAAAAAAATATTTTATTCTTATTGTCAATAAATCAAAATTAATTATTTCTGAAAAACTACATTTAATTATGTTTGATTTATCTGTTCATTAAATGCAGATGTTCATATGTCTATCATAACAAGAAAAACATCCTTTTCTTTCGATCATTTCATCTGTAATATGAAACATGAAACAGTTCACATCAAGTTGTTGGCAATAGCTTCAGCAGCCAATGCTACATCATTTTTATGTTCGATACCGTTAATTTTCGCGAAGCGTCCGCGCACTCGGTATAAATTTACACATCATTCTGTGGAAGACAGAGTGATATGTTCATAGAGATATAGATATATTTATCTGGTATGGATTCGCGTGCATTTTGTATCCCGCTGAGAGACTGACCTATCATCGGGCTCCGGCCTGGCTTGATGTACATACGCGCGATGAAAAGAACACAACTTTGCTCGTAAATATACGGAGCAGATCGAATAATTCACACACAGAGAGAACGAACCATTGCCAGCCTAGCAATATCGACATCATGTTTCGGTACACGCTTCATGTCTAGATCAGCAGTACCAAATCGGTGGCTATTGCCCGAGATATATGCATTTTGATTGTGCAAATTTATTGTATCAAACTTATTTCGCTCCCACTAAAATTTAACTATAACTAGAACAAATCTTTTGCAGATATTATTTTTATAGAATAATGGTTTCTGCAAAATATCTCTTATATTAAAAATCATACTTTATTTATATTTTAAGGAAAATATTTTTAAGGAAACAGTTGGGTACATGTAAATTGCACACGGCCTTCGGGTTTTAATTCCTTACCGAAATTTTGCATAGCGAAATTGCACACCGGTCATAAACAGATTAAGGGATTAAAATTTCAACCTAAAACCAGATAGAATCGAAAATAGTTCGTCTCTAGAATGTACCACAAACGCCTGCGAATCTTTTCACGCAAATTTTCCTAAAACCTATAACCTCACCTACCCTAAGCCAATAGTAGCGTAAAAATATGCTATAGAATAAATGAACGCTTACTGTAAAAAGTACCTGTGTAAAGGTTCAAGACCCTAATAAACCGACGGTTGACCGGTGTGCAATTTCGTTATTCAAATTTGGGATTTCTGAGGGCACTGTGCAATTCATGTGCTCCGAAACAGCTAGTATTAATAAGAATCACTTATTATTTTTTCGATCAAAATAAAAATATATACCTATTTATATATAAAATTTCGAGTTAAAATAAATATTTTGATTTAAGCCTTACTTAATAATATAAATACATTGGATATTATTTTAAATACTCTAGTACTTTTGAAAATTTAATCAAGTTATAAATGCATTAAAAATATACATTTCATTAAAAATGTAGAAAACAAAATATGTACATATTCAAGTCACGTTAACTTCACTAATTAAATAAAAATATTATTTATATTATTTTTATCTGCTATGGCAAACTAATAGAAGCCATTTATGAATTATTTGTTATTCATCATAAATTAAAAGTCGTTAGTTAAACTTTATTATACTACAAATATTTTAATATTTTCCGAAGAATAAAATTAAATAAATAAATAGTTGAGTATGATTGACACTATTAAGTAGAATGCTATAAACGCTACTGACATCTCGAAATTAAATTATGATTGACTGATCTTTAATGTTTCAAAATAAAAATATTTATAATAAAACAGACTTAGGTTATAGTTTTGTATTTCTATTCATTACTAATCAACGAACTCAACGTTCAAAAATATCTATTATCACTACATATTTTTAATGTTTCCAAAAATTATTAATACTTATTCATTTTATATTTATTTAAAGAAAAAAATTGATTAACACATAAAACTGTCATAATTTAAACAAACCATTTCACAAACTTAACAAAATCGTTCAAACACAAAACTTATATTCTAACTTATAAAGCATAATAGAACAATCCCGATTAAATTATAAATATAAACGATACAATCTCGCATGTCATTGCAATGTTATGTTTTAGTATCTCTGTACTGCTTGCAACTCATAAAGGCGCGGGCAGGAGTACTCTGTGGGAGTCTGCTTCGCGAACAAACTCCAAAGCAAAGATGGTTTCGTTCACAAACACCCGGGCAGCGGGCACATAGATGATGAGAGCGAACTGGTGGTTGTGTATACCAGTCTTAAGTTCAATCGCAATCTCTCGTTTTGCTTTATAACATAATTCTCTGCGTACTGGAAATAACATTGCCCGTAAACTATCTATAACAGATCAATTGATTACACAGTTGCATGTTTTCGAAATAAAACGAAAAGAAAAAGAAATAGTATTTTGATGTTATAATTTCTTCATCTTCTGTCTCTCTCTCTCTCTCTGACTTAGTTCCGATGACATGCTATTAAATATTATATTATTATCCACAAGTACCGTCTTTTGTTTTATTACTAGAAATTTCTATGGATTAATTTCAGTAAAACTAATTTTTATGAAGATTTTCTAAGGATGATATTAAAATAATTATGTAGTTATAGCAAATCATTTTGTGCGTATTATATTATCTTGTAGCAAAATCTGTTAACATAATATGAATATTTAACTAACATATATAACGTTATGTTAAACAAACATGAAAAAAATTGTCCATGTTTAAACATGTTCTACACTTGTTTTTCAGGTATACATCCGAGAAGGATGCACTATTACATTATAAATCTAGTATCGAATATTATATCTCTACCTATTTTACATGTGTACAACTTTTTAAAACTATATTAGTAAAAATTATAAATTAATGTACATAATTTGCAATAATTATTAATACAAATTTTTATACTGCTAATAAATAGTAAAAAGTCTCTCAGAACTCATTACATTAAAATAAAAATGCTTTAGGATTAAGTTCTGTACATAATTTATTTAAATATTAACGTTTCGATATATTCTACATATATCATTATCAGAAAAAAATAATACAAATGATTTAAATAATAAACAATCAAAGCATAGAAACAAGTTATAAAGTGACAAAGTAAATAGATTAAAAAAAATATATCCCGGATTATTTATTTACAGTGTACAATTAATCGAAAATACTTATAGTCTTTCATATTTCTCAAGACTATATTGTATCATTAAATGCGTTATTTGTTAGATAAATAGTGGCTTCCACAAATAATTTTGTTTTTTTAAAAAAATAATTTTAAAGTATTACATTTAATCCATCTAAATTTACTATACAAAAAAATGTACAACAATAAATCTTTAACAATCGAAACTTTAATCCCAGCCAATATATATATTATTTGATAAATAACCCTCGTATCACTGTAAAAATCAAATTTCACTAAAAACCCCGCTCCACCCCTCCCAGCCGGTGCTTCGATTTGTCGCTCCCATCCATGGCCGGCTCTGATAATCTCACATTTCCGATTAATGTAATAAACAACGGTACGGGACGTATTGACAAATACGTTTCGGCGATAGAGCATCGGCCACATATAGAACGCAGAGCATCAAGGCCAGAGGGCGATTGAAGGGCAGACACGGGGCATTATATGGTATATACAGTGCTGCCCGGCTGCTGCCCGGTTGACCAGGAGCGGAAGGTCCGATAGTTATGGAGTGTAATTGGCAGTTCATAACTGGTCGATAACTGTCGCCAACGGTTTATGAGCTACTGACCGGAGAGAGAGATCGTATGTTAACATGCGTTCTGATAGTATACGCATTGAGATGCGTGACAATGTTGAGAATTGGATTATAGGAGCTAGCTTATTTGTGATAGGATGTCAGGATGCAAGCATATATCCTATTATTGGCAATATTGTAATGGTTTATTGACAATAAGATGGTAGTTAAAATTCTTGTAATGCAAATTTGTTGCAAAGATAGTTTTTTGTATATTGCTCTCAATATCACTTTATAAATATCACATAAATATACATTATTCACTAATTATTTTTTACTTACCTTAACAATAAATAAAATTGTAAATACTTAGTAATATTCAGACTTTCACAGTCGGTATCCATTAAATTTATAGAATTTTCTAGGGCTGGTATGTCGTGATCGATCTAGCCTTGTCGGAGATGTTTCGTCAATAATGGCATCCTCAATACTTGGTGTCTGAATTCAGTTGCCAATCACTGAAAATATCATCTACAATGTATGGTGTAACGTCTGCGACGAGAATAGATCGATCACAGCATACTAGCCCTGAAAATTCTAAAAATACTGTCCCTCAGGCGAATATTTCCAAATGCGAAGAATAAATAAAAAATATTATATTACCGAAAAAGGTATTAACTAAAATTATAAACTTAATTTTTAAGTCTATTCGTTCATTTGTTTAGTCTTACAATCAGTATTAGTTAAAACCGATTTTAAAACTGATATTATAATACAACCCAACAACATCAAATAACAATATTTATATTATAGGTCAAAAAATCAGTGATAGAATGTTGAATTTAAAAATATTATTTCTGATATTAAAACATTACAATTGCGAACTGATATTGGTTATATCTGAATGATTTAAAATTCAATATAAACATAATCCCTTACTTGGCTTCAACTTATAAATTACAAAATATTATTTGAACCATTCTTTAAACAACTATTAATACTTCAAACTTTATAATCTAAAAATATATAAGCTGAATTTTTGTAATAACTATCTTTCCTATATTTTTTTTATTATTTTTTACTTATTAAACTTACATATATTTCATATGTAGTTTTAAAAAATCCTAATTTTAAACTACATCGTTTTTGCGTTTTTCCATTCTGTCAAAATACAATAAATAGTAAAACATATACTATTCCCTACAGGTAAAACAAAAACTATTTACTAAATATTTATAATGCATATATTTATAAGAGTAACTCAAAAAACATTCTGGACAATTAACGAACTTGCACCATTCCTGAACACAATGTGCATCGAATATAAAACCAGTCGAATAGAAATTATTCCCAAGAAATCATCTTTTATGAAACATTCGCCTCATTAAAATCAACACGGTGTGTTTGGCTTGTTCGGCAAACTGACAAACCCCCGCCAAGTCAGAACAGAAGAAGTTCGCGATGTCATGAAAACAATGGTGTTTTTCTTTAGGACCGCGGCAAACGTTTGTTCTTCACCGTCAGCTATGTTATCGCCTTGTTGTCCAGCGTGTTCATTATCCACATGTTGCACGAATCACTTTTTATCTAATACGACATAAAACAAAAAATATTGAAAACAATTTTTGTTTGATTGGAAATGATGCGCTTTTATTATGGTAACGAGTAGAAGTCAGGTGATGTAGAGATATTGAATGATTTTGTACAGATAACAAATGACTGAATAGCTTCATTCAATTGTCGCATACAGCACCAACAAAAGACGATCGAAATATAGTCTTTGTGTTGAAAAATCGATAAAATTTATGAGATCATGACACAAACGATAAAATCTCTTTATTGGTTCTTTTACCTGTATCTAAAAGAATGAATCTTCTAAAGTGTCCACGCCACATCTTTTACTAATGTTTCAATTAAAATAAATAATCAAACACTAGAGACTAGTTTCAAAATTTTTATAGAAATATTTTTTATATATTTTTACTCAATCTCATAATTCTACAAAGCCAAGCATTTATTAAACATATAAACAAATAGTTTTTTGAATAAAATAATTGAAAGAAAATTGCAAATATAATAAATATAAATAAAACAATAACAGAAAATCACGTCTGCTTATTAAACAGACATCGCGCTACAGAAACAATTGAAGATGTGATCCGAATATCATAAGAAATAAATAGTAGGCAATTGTTAAAATAGCATTGGTCGATTCTGCGCTTTGTTTTTTTGTTATTTTCTTCTCCCCCTATCTATATATAATACCCGTTCAACTGTTGCTGTGTTTTTGTTGCCCGATTTGAAAAAAAAAAGTTTTGTTTCATCCCGAGCCGAGAAAAATATCTAAAACCAACAACGCTTGTCCATCCAATTCCATCTCATTAGTGGAAGAAAATGTCTGCACACACATATTCACAAACCAATCGGCCATATATAGAACCGGTTACCTATTGGTTCGAGATTTCTCTCTTGCAAACAATGCAGACTCTGAGCGCCACTATTATTATCATCTGCGTTCGTCAAAGTAAGTTCAAAGTAAATTACAATGCAATAATTTTAATGATCTTTTTGCAAGTCTATTTATAAATTAGATGATATTATTGCTGGGGCGATTATTACCGTGTTTAAACAGCATAACTTCAAACCGCATATCTGTTGAACAGCAATTGTCTTCATAGGCCATCTAAACTATTTATGACATTATTCCTTAGTAACTTTACAAATATTTTTATTTTTTATGATTGTAAAAATCTTTCAAGATAATCTCAATTATTTATTGCAATTTTTTCTGTTAATATGAAAGTTAATTCTTTACATAATACAACTATATTATTTTATACTTCAATAATTAATAGTATGGGAGTATTTTGCAAAATAAAATAATAACTTGATTGATAAATTTTATTTACCACATTACTACTAAATAGTTTACAATATATTTGTGTTGACAATAACAATAAATAAATTAATGATATTAATCAAAATTTGTACAAACCACGAATTTTTTAAGATCTTTATTTCTTTAGCCATCTAGTTGTCAATCAACTACTTGTCAAATTAAATAATATGTTATATCATGCCAATCAATCAATCAATAAGTAATCGATAAAATAACAAAGCATATCAAAATTATACTATATTTTAAAATAAACTGTTTTAGGTACAAGTTTATTTTATATAATGAGTTCTGAAAGATTTTTTACTATACTATATTTTCCTGAAATAAATGCATTTATTTTTTGTTTAATTTTATTTTCAAATGTACTAGTTATTCAACATTAGAATATTATTTATATAAACAAGAATCAGTTAATAATTTAAGTATCAAAAGTAACAACCAAATATTTATCAACTTGGATTAACAAAACATAAAAAAATATTCATTTGTAGAATTAATACTAAATTTAATTAAAAATGCATTAAAATACGTTTTTAATATTTATAACAGAAAAACACAAAGTGTAATTTTGTTATTAAACAACAATAAAAACAACGAACTAGTCAAAAAAATTTCACTATTAAATTGAATTGATTATATATGTTATAAACAAAGTGATAAATCGAGCAGTGATAAATATTATTTTCAGAATTATTAAATAAATGTTCGACTAATCTAACTTAACCTTACATAGTAAATTAATCAATATTTATCACACCGTTCGATTTATTATGTCCACACATTATGTATCACTTTGTCTATAACATATATACGTAACTCATAAATAAATTGAAAGTTGTAAAAATATTTTCCTCGCATGAGCAATTTTTTAACTACAATTAGAACCCCATTTTTCACAAGCGACAATTAATCCAAAATTATACATCTAAAATGTAAATTTTAATTGACGCTTCGAATTAGGTAATTAGGCTATTACAGGTGCAATAATATAATCAAGGGTTGTAAAATTATGTAAAGGAAGCACGCATAATTTTAAAATGCAAAGTCCAAACCCTATATAATTAAATTATAAATTTAGATATTAAATCAGAAACTAAGATATTCTCCTGTATAAGCAATCATTTCAAAATTTCAGATGCTTTTAATAGATATTGTTAATTGAGAAATTATTAAAATGAAATGAACTCAAATGGTACACTATTACTTTACTAATTAAGTGCTATAATAACTAGAAACATAATATATTGTTTTTTATTTTTATGAACTATATATTCGACAATAAAATTAATTTTCCACCAGTAAAGTTAATTAGAAAAAAATCCAGTAAGTTTATCTAAGATCTATATTTAATTTATGTCTCAATTAAGGTTTCAATAATTATTGCGCACATACAATAAAAAAAATAGTATCTAGCTTTCTCTATATTTAATAATAAATATTATTTTATATCTAGTAATAATAACAGTATTAAGTTGTTAAAAATAAAAAAAAATTAAAAACATTTGATTACTTTTAAAAATATTACGAACTTAATATATCCTACAGTGATATCTATATAATAAAAAAATAATTTATCTACTATAAGTATTTTTCTTTTTCCGCCAAATAATTCTATCCAGTCTATTTCCTTTCGTTTCGTTCACATTCATGATACCTCTCCGTAACCAATAACAAATACAAATGTCATATACAGTAATTTGAGGGAATGCAAATATTTTAATATTTATTTGAAGAAAATTATATTTACTGTAAATAAACGGAACTTACAAATAAGTTATTAGACAACAAATTAAGTATAAAATTTATAAATTATTAATTAAAGCCAAATTTTAATATTAACAATAGATTGATAAGAGAAGCAATAGAAATTTATAAAGAAAAAGATAACATCAATTATTGTGATTTAATTATTAATTTATAAATTTTATTATCTAGTTACTTATTTTATTTCCTAATAACTTGTTTCTATGCTCTGTTTATATACTGTAAATATCATTTACATCTTTTTTCCTGATAGTGAGGTACGTAGAGTACGTCGAAATGTCGATTATAAATTTTCATGAACTAAATCCTAAAGCAGTTTTATTTTAAAGTAACCAATAATTCTTTAAATCATAAGGTAAGTATAATAACATTTTCAGTTTTTTTTTTTTTTTTTGTTAATTTTAAATCTAAATAATACTTAAATGCGTCAATTGTCATATTGCTAAAATTACTAATAATTTAAAAGTAAACTTTAGAAATATAACTAACTTTAAACATTAAGTGAATAAACGTTGCAATACTAAAAGCAATAAACCCGTCCTCAATCCATCTCTGGTTTTCTCCAAACTAACCTCAAAACTTCCGGCATCCCTTGTGGCAGCAGATACCCCATATTGCTGCTAGTTTTGTGCTGCACGTATCAGAGGGTTGTACACGGCCCGTTACTTATACAGTTTCTACCCCTCTCTCTGCCAGCCGGATTTGAAACGTGAAGAATTCTCCAAGTTCAAAACGAGCCCCAAACTAGATAGAACGAAGTCACGTGATATCATACAAGCCATGCACAATACGTATGTGCGCATTCGGGGGTGTAATAAAGCGATTTCGGTTAAAGTTAAGGGATGATACTGAATGACGCAATGAGATTATTGGAGTACGCAACAGGCCAATAAATTTTTTCAAATGCAAACTTCATTTGTTTTATTCATCATTAATGTTTAATAAAAAATATAACTTATAATTCATTTTAAAAATTGAAAAATAATTTATTATTTCTTTATACGCTGTTAATGTTAAATACACTTCATTCACGAAAAGAATGACTAAATATTTCATTCGATTTAATTTAATTACGCAATCCTACTGAGTAAACGCAGTATAGTATATTTTACAATTTAAAATAGCATCATATAAAATAAGCAATGGGTTACTTAATAAAAAAATTATTATAAACCAATTATGTTTATTTGAAATCAAAATAAAATAAATGATTATCAAATTTGTAAAATATTCAAGTTCTTAATGTCACTTTAAACAGTAATAATTTATGAATAAATATTAGAAATAAATCTTTAATAAATATTAAGAATTGATTTATTTTTACTAAATATTTGAAACAGATTTGTGGAAACATGTGCATTAATGTCATCTACCACTAATACCAACTGACACCAAATAACCATGATTGCTTTATAAATGACATGAATGTGCATATCCTCACAAATCTCTCTCAAATATTTATTGAAAATTTATCAATTCCAAAGATTTATTCAAGATTTATTTCAAATATTTATTCATAAATTATTAAGAAATTATTACCATCTAAGTGATCTTCAAATAATTAAAATAACATTTAACCAGTGCCTCCACCAGAACTAAGAAAAAAAATTATACAAAAAGCTTTATTTATTTCCAAACTTTTATTGCTATCGATATTATTATTTTTAGTTTTATATAGCTCATTTGCTTCTAGTTATAATGCGGTTGAATTCTTTATTAATATATTTTTTCTTTGCAAGTTTTGTTTTAATTTTCAATAAACAAACAATTGCCTGCAAACAAATTTGGTTTCTCGATTTCAGTATTTAAATAAATAATAATACTAATACTATATCTGTATATTATTTTTTAATATGTATATAAAAAAAAACTTTCTTTTAATATCTTAGAGATAATAATAATAAATAGGTATTAAAAATACTTCATTTGTTACTTTTTATCAGAGGAAAAAACTACTTATTATTCAAAACAGATAATGTTTAATTTTCCACTAAATCAAAAAGATAAAAACTTCCTATAGAGTAATATAACTTGATGTAAGAATGTGGTATTCGTGATTAAATAGCGAAACGAAATTGAATAAGCAGAGTAATTTCACTGTTAAGAAAGAAAAGAAAAGAAAAAAAAATATCCAAGTGGAACATGATGGTAGTGGATGCTTCGGGGTAGTTTTATATTGCGGCATCGCACTATTGAGCAATTTTGCACCCCCACGTACCAGTCAAGGAGAAGCAGGGAGACCGGCGGAGACAGCGAGAGACGTGACGAAATACGAGGGAAAGAAAGCAAGAACAGAAAAAAGAAGAACACGTGAAACGTGATCGGACGAAAAAGTAGCAAGGCGCCCGTGATGATATCGTTCCTACTTGGCCTTCCTACTGGTACAAGAATAAGTAAGGGTAAATTGTGGATTGTTTTTACGGTTTGGTAGTTATTATTACTACACTACCAAATTTTATTACATTATTTTTGTCAACAAGAAGAAAATAAAAGTTTAATTAATTTATTGTTAAATATAATAAAATTTTAATCGCCAGCTGCATAAACCGTTGTTAGAATTGTAAAATTACTTCACTTGGCAAAAAAATATATTGTTACAATTTTTTATGCAAAAAGTCCTAAATTTTATAAATAATACTTATTTTTGCTAGTATTCTATATTATTCTATAAACACTACAGTGAATACTACAAACTTTTTTGTCTCGTTTTAATAAATTAAAAATTGCATTTGTTAAAATACTAGAATACTACCATTAACTTGTAAAAATTGTCATAGTTATACAAGATAGCGCAAAAGTCATCACTCAATTTTCTAAGGCAGTAACTTTGTTAGTCGTGATGACGTAAAACACCTTCTGCAAAAATTAAAGCATCATCAATAATAGGGTGATGACCTTTTGCGACACCTTGTTGAACAAATAAAAACAGAAACTACTACAAGATTAAATACATTAAAAGCTATAGGAAAAAAATTAAAATTGTCACATTTTTTTTTTCAAAAAATAATTTTTTTTTATATAAATAATAATGCAATTGCGGTAAAATTAATTTTGATTTGCACTGATGATATGTCTATAATACATAATAACATAGTAAAGAATCTTTCTTTCAGAACTGAACTAATTTTTTAATAATACATAATGTAGAAGAAATTATTAATAATATAATATAGTTATATTTTTAAATCCATAAAAGAAATCAATATTTGCTTTTTTGCTCAATTTTATTTGCTTATTTTACGCAGTTTTAAATTTTATCATTAACCAAAATTAAAAATGATTGTTAAAAATGAACAAAAACTGTTTTATAAAATAATAATTAATTTGTTTAGTGACAAATATTCTCAGTTATATAACTTTATAATCCCACCTAACTTTTAATAATACATAAAACTCCAAAATTGAGCCATTTTCTAATACCTTATATTGCATCCATAATCAAAAACTTATTCCCGAAATAGTTTTGTCATCATTTTAACTCTGCAATATGGGTAATACCGTGTGATACACTCGAAATTCTTGAGCGCAATAAAGCTTTGTCTATAAAGACCAATATTTCTAAAAATCCCATATACTTTAGAAAGTCGTAAAAGCGACCATATAGATGTCGTAGAGGGATTCGCGCCCCGCTTGAATTTTATATCGATATTTTAAATTAGATTTAGATCGCATGCGAACGCTTCCTGCATCCTGAACACTTTTAGATTGCCCGTCGTTAGTCATTTAATGGCCCCCCTTGGTTTGTCACTGGCGTTGGAAAGAGGCGGGATGCCACCGGAAATACAAAAACCGAAGATGGAGACAGCTTTTTTTTCACTGTTCGTTCCATTACTATTTGGTATGTTTGTATTTTCACGGAATGGGCTTAAATTTATTACATAGTTCAATGATTTTTTATGATATAATTAAATAAAAAAATAGACAATTTTCTGCAAATGTGGTTATCTCATGGTTAACTCAGTAGTTAATATTGTTTACTATTTTTAACAATATATATTGCAATATTAACTAACTACTGAGCTAAATATCATGATTGCAAAGAACTGCGAATATTTACAATATATTGCATCTGTAAGTATATAATGCCGTAAGAATATTTAAAATTAACAATAAAAAAACAAGAAATATTAATATAAAAATTGTATTTTCTATGATAAATAATTTGAAATTTAACACCAACTTTGAATGTCATTTTGACGAATTTTAATATATTTAAGTATACATTAAACAAATGTATAAAAACCACCATTTTGACGGTTTTGACAGATCTAGTTAAAAAATGCTTTTTACTAAATGGATTTATTCTATCGCCATTTCAAAAATGTATAATAAAATCAATGAAATTAAATATATCCGACAAGGATAGATAGACCACGGCATTCAAGCCTGCAAAATTCTATAAATTCAATGGATACCGGGCGTAAAAGACTGAAGATTATTAAATTAAATATCTTTATTAATATTCAATTTTTTTTAGTTAATATTGTAAACTTTAAAAAATATTCATTATTCATAATACACAAAATACAATTGATTTATTGTAATCGTTATTCATCACACACAAAATATCTTCATTAGACTTTTTTTATGTTCTTCCAATTTTTATTTATTCTCAAAATAAGTAAATAATCATATATAATTGACTAAAAATGTATTCTCAGAATTAATAACAATCTTTCATTGGCTAATTTAAAAATTACTCTAAAGATAAATTTGTTCAAAAATTTGGATATACTGAAAAACAAAATAAGTACTATTCATGATAGAATTTTTTCGCAATAAAATTTGATAAGAAAATTTATGTAATATATATTGGAAATATTATTTACAATTATTTTTTTTTTTAATTTAATTTAAACATTTTTAAACAAGTTAATATTCACAGCAACCAGTATTGAGATATCTTTCGAAAACATGTGCGAAATCTTGTCAGTGAAAATGTCCGTTAGAAATCGCATGATATTCTGCGTATAAATCAAATGTGCCTTGAAGTGTCAAACCGTCTGCATATCGCTGACAGTCTGCGTCGATCTCTTGATCCATTCGAAATCGAGCGAGATTCTTTTGACCATGAAACAACAACGACTGTATGCCAAACAGCTCAAGGAATATAAAAAAATATAAAAGAAAAAGCTTGAGACAATAACATGCATTCAATAGAAATACTTGCCGATTCTATGCATGCTCGCATAGTTCGTTTGCAAAAGCCACGACTACAAGTATTGTTTTTGTATGTTGTAAGCTGTTTTCTTGTTGAAATCCGAAAAGGAATAAGGAAATCTTGTGTCGGTATTGTCTTTATATAAAATATTTTAGTTTAGTTTACATATATCTTTATATTACATATCACAATCACAATTTAAAAACCAAGATTTATATGTTTGCTATATATATATAAAAAGGATTTCTTGCTTTGATTCTGTTAAAGATGATAAACTTTGTCAATATTATACAACACAATTTATTTATAATTTCAATTTTAAATACGAGTGATACTTATAATGGTTATTTGAAAAATTTCTTGCAAATAGTAATTTAATATGTAACATATCAAAAATAAAAATTATTACTCCTATAATTTTTTTATATTTCTATTAATTTTTCAATAAATAGCAATGCATTTAAAAATCAACCAATCGTATGATACACAAACTAAACTTTTTGTCTGCTAGGGCATATATGAAAACTTTTTTTATATATAATTTTTATTAATTTGTGGCAATTTTACAAATACCAGACCAGTCGCTACACCACGTCTTCTTTAGACAAAGTTGAAAAAATATAATAAATTGTTGATAAGAAAAATAGTAGGTATATTATGTTACGAGGAGTGTTGAGTCCATTCAATTTGGACGAAACACATAAAACGCATTCTATAATAATGTTCAAATTTTATTAATAGTAAGATAATGATCTCCTTCTATAAAGACAATATTAAAAAAAAAAAACAAATTATTACACAAAAATAAAAATCTTGAGCCACAGTTTTGTGTTCTAGTTAAAATGCATAGTTAACTAAATGAACTAACAAAATAACCAGGTATCAAATTTATAATTAATCACATGCCAAATAATTTTAACAGTGATTCAAAATTTAGTATTTTATTTTTCATAACAGAAAATATTAATTCAATTCCAATCAAAATATGACATATATTTTATCAACGAGATATATTTTGTATTTTGTATTAACGGCGCTAATCGCTTCTTAGTCGTGCGATTAATTTGGTACATACTACGACCCACAATGTTTAAACATTCAAAAACCGGACAACACGTAAAGTTTAATATAAATTTATAAAAAAAATTATATATATTACTTCAACAACTGTACAATATTATCGGAAACCATATATGAGTCATACTATATGTAGTGTGGGATTACTCCTGCGTATAAAACATACATATAGATAGATATATATTCTTCTTATTGATATTTCAATTCATATATGAAGTGGTTATATTATAATAACATAGTCTATCTTTGTCTCGCGTTCGCCTGGCGAATACTGGTTGTTGCAAATACAGGTTGTTCGAGCTATATGCTAGAAGTTGTTGGGCTGTTGTTTGTGTTGGACTGTTGCGGACTGGAAATAAACGGTGTGTTTTGCGTCGTAAAACAGTTGACGATCAGGGTACGGTCCTGGGTCGCGCGGGGGCTACGGTATCGGTATCGGTTATATGGCGGAACTGAAGCCAATGTTACACGCTCGTAAAATTAAACGTTTATGTCTTTTTCGGGCTCTCGAACGCGCGCCGCACTACACCACTCGGCACGCTTTTATGTATATTTCGATTGCGATTTTAAAACGTGTCAATTGATTTTAATAATAGTTCGCTTTTTTTTGTAGGTGTTTGATTTCGCGAATTGATTAAAGTTTTTTTATTTTATTTTTATTGGATTTTATTTGAATACGGTTATTTATATTTGCTGTGTGGTAAAATAAAATTGGTAGAATATTAAACGAAACATAAATACATCAAAATTTTAAAATATTTATTTTTATTTCCATAGATTTTCTTTACCTTCAATTTATTAAAATTTGATAATGACGTAAATTTGCAATTTTTTATATTTATAAAATAATTAAAACTAGTTTGATAAATAAAAATTACTTTGCTAAAATTGTACAATGTTATGAATAACATATCAAACATCAAATAAATGCCACAACTTATAATTATTATTTATGTGACAAAATCGAATACAATAGCATGCTTTGATTTACGCGATAATTTTATAATCGCCTACAAATTTTTGTATATTGCGTAAATAATATTAAAAGAAATATTGAAAGTGAAATATTTGAATACTATAGGTAACCGTAAAACTATGTTTTTTTATAAAAATACGTAACTTTTTTACGTATTTTTATATTATTAAAATTTACGTATTTGTAAATTTTAATAATATATATACAAATAATAGATATATTTCTAAATAGAGTAAGAAATATACATAGTTTAAAAATGTATAAATACCTATACATATCAATAAAAATGTCAAATAAGAACAACTGTTTTTTTTTTTTAATTTAACAAAACCAGAAATTTTTAGTATTTAATAAATAAAACATTTTCTAATATTTTTATTTCAATTTTATAAATGAGAAAATTCAGCCACAGTTAAAAAATTAAATACTCTACATACTATATTATATTTATTTATAACAATAATTTCTGTACTAGAACAATAAACTAAATCATTTATTAGATAGAACCTTCGCAAATCAAGCAGAAACAACAAAAAAAACCGCTAGTAAAATCGCTAGCGGCGAGTACAGCGACCGATTCGCGCGCGGCATATATGAAGACATCGGCAAAACGTTAAGCAAGGCGAGCGCGGTTGGGTTAGCGCGGCGCGCGCGCGCGGGACGAGATACATTCCAGCAACATGTGGTACACATACGCGGCGGCTCCGCCTAGTAGGGCCCTCGGCACATACCTGCATCCAGCGCTCTCCGAACCGAAGCGGCAGACGGCGGCAGCGCGCTCACGGAAAAACCGGTTTTTGCAGCAAGGCAGCTTTGGAGAGTGAAGATGGCACACACATCATGTACTAGGAATCGGGGATTAAATAAATTATTGTTTGTTTTCGATATTTGTACACGGTATGCATTTTTTACGAATCTTATACTTAAAAACTATGTTAATAGGTTTAGTTTAATTGTTTATTTAGTTTCCGTTCTATAAGATTGTTTCAAAACTAAAAAATACATAAGCCTTTAAAACTTATAATTTTTGTATTGACATCAAGGGAGAAATCACTTCCTTAAAATTTGTACACTATATTGTACAAATTTTAAGTATATGGTAAAAAAAAAATGTAATTTAAATGGATTTTAACTGTTAAATAGCAACATTTTATAATTTTTACAATAATAATATATGTAATATTACATTTTTATGGGGGGAAAATTACAGTCATAAAGTATGTAGATTTACATCAATTTTTATATTAAGTATATGATTATTGACTTTGTAGTGATTTTTCGTTGATTTTACGAAATTTATACGAAATTTCTGAGATTGCAGATTTTACTATGATTTTACTAAGTTTTTTCAAAAATTTTAATTAATTTGTACATCAGATTAAACAGTTGATAACCCCCCTCGATTATCATAGTTACTATACAAAATTGTAAAGCGTTTTGAATAAAAAAATAAAATTTAATTAAAATATTTCAAAATTCAATCACTCTTGTTCATTATATCAAACTTAGTCAGATTTAATAAAAATACTAAAAATTAAACTTACAATAAAAAGGATTATTTATTAAACTCTATAAGAAAAAAAACTAACAATTCAAATTAAAATATTACATTAACATACACAACTTAATGTACTAAAATTTATGAAGAAAACATTCATGTAATACAAAATGAGATTTCCAAAACGATGTATCTTTTAAAAAAAAAATATTTTATAATAAAAAATATAATTGCAAATTTGTAATATATATATATATATATATATACATAATTATAAGTGTACTTACTGTTATATAGATATATCAAATCGTAAATTATGTTGAATAAAATTGTGTGGAAATTTGTTGTACATACCTGTAACAAATAAAAAATATATTAGTTTGTGATGTAAATTGCACATCAAAATATGATTGAGTTTTTTGTTAAAAAAATAAAATTAACATAGTACGAAATTTTTCAGAATTCATACTAAAATTTAAAAAACCTTCAGGATTAAGTTCTGTATATATTTTATTTAAATATTGACGTTTCGATATACTCTACGTATATGTTTATGACATTTGTATTATTTTCTCCTGATGAAGATATACGTAGAGTATATCGAAACGTTGATATTTAAATAAAATATATACAGAACTTAATCCTAAAGCTTTTTTTATTTTAATATAATGAGTTCTGAAAGATTTTTTTACTATCTTCAGGATTAATTTCTGTATATATTTTACTTAAAAATCGACGATTCCATACACTCTAAAGTTTTTTATTTTAAAATAAAAATACATTAGCACGAAAAAAACAATTAAAAATTGTTATTATCAACTCCTAATAATAAAATAAAGAAATCAATTTTTGTTTCAGTAATTGTAACATTTACTAGAGAGAGAGAAAATCTAGCTATAAAATTATACAATTCAATAAAAGGATTGCAAGACATCATTATGTTTATCCAAAAGTGACAACTGACTGACAATAAATGCATTATCGGGTATGAAATCGGAAGCCATTTGAAGGGTGTACTGCCATTTTGAAATTTTAAAGCGAGTTACAAACTTGTCGGACTAGTTTGTTTTTTATGTCGATCCGCGCTTGGCGTGCTGCTACTCTTCACCGCTGCTGCATTTAAAATGATATATAAAATGTGTTTGTTTTCCAATGTTCAATTCAAAGATCAAAGTAGGCGATGTTTAAAGATATCGTTGATTAAAAATAAACGTTTTGCTGACTATTAATGTGCAGCCTTTTGCATGCTTTTAACATTTTGTAAATATCAACTTGCAAAATGTTTCACTAGGATATTCTCACTTTTTGTGTGACACGTCTTGCTTAATATTTAAGAGGTGTTCAAAATGTTTTAAAAAGTTTTATTTACTCTGCCGCATTTAGGTTTAGCTTTACGCACAAGCATAAGAAGACCAATTCAAACAGTTGTCACATTTGTAGTTTTTGCACCAAGTGTTCGGATTAGTTAAATTTTTGTGCTTGTGCTTAAAAACTAGATATTATATGCGCAATTTTTGTATATTTGTTTGAAAACTTTATCATGAAAACGAATCTAACGATTTTGATAAAATGTAATAATCTATGTTTTCGGATGCGAGAAAGCGATTCAACTAAGTTTTGACTATGGTAAAACTCATTTATAACAAAAACATATTCTTTGAAATTCGTTTTTGACAAAATTAATATATTGACACATTGCTATCATATGGTTCAATCACCATTGAAACACTGCCAAACTTATTTTCATGACAAAATATATATTTTTAACTATCTAAGACCCAGTATTATCAAATGTTGAACTAAATTTATCCTTGGTATAATTTTAAAATTAGTAAATACATATAATTTTTTAATTTAAGAATAAATAAAATGGGAAATACTAGTACTAAAGGATATAGTTCCTCATGAACAAACAAATCTTATTTTATCTAATACTTTACCTTATAATTTCTTAATTTGACACTTATACAGTTAAACCAAAAAATATATGATGTTATAATTAATAATAAGAAATGTAATAAGAGAATTGTCTGTTTCTTCTTTTAAGCTAGTTACAAAAATTTCATTATAATATTCGAAATATTATTTTCATTATACATTTCTAACAGTGAACATATAAATTATTTAATTATAGCAGTAATTACAGTGATAATGGGGAAAAATAAATAATAAATTTTAACGAATAAATGAATTACAGTCAATATTTCTATAAATTTGTAGACAGCCTTAATTTTTAATTACACGTTTTGAGTCTGTAAAACGTATCATGTTTGGTTTAATTAAAGTGATGACGCCTTCTATTAACTTAGTCGGACATGAAAATGAATTATTACTCTCTAGTTTTTTTTATACGCCGTTAAAATTATGTGTGAATTAATTTATGTGGTTAAATATAATGTCTCTGAAATGTCATTTTCATTTACAGCCGCTCTCCTTGTTCAACTTATTATTATTAAAATATGTAGTTCAGCGGTAAAAAAAACTTGTATGATACAGGGTTGTTAAAAACATAGAATATGAGAAAGTTTATATAAAATTATAGAAGTTAGTAGGTGCTTTATTTTTATATTCGCTGTAAGAAAACAATTTACATTTCGTGATGAATAAAAACTCAATTACGGTGTGCAAGTAAAAAAATGCTTGTTGCGTTATTAGCATATAGTTCACAAGCCGTACCAACTTTGAGAAAAACTCCCTAGCTTTCTTTTTTTTAAATAAAAAGTGACTAAATGCAGCCACATGCAATCCGGTCATGCATTCTTTGTTGATAACGCATACACATACAAATGTACATGTACATAAGAATACATACGAACTTGCTAGAAAGAAGTATATAGAATCTGTCTTTGTCAGATTGGTGGTTGTGGATAGCACGTGCGAGTGAGAACGATGGAAACGTTCGCTCGCAATGACTTATGGGAGCTTAACATGCTCGATATAAATCTTTTCTCATTAATGCAGTAGACGCTTATGCGCCGCGCCGTTTCTTGGCCGGCTAGCTATCGAGTCTGTCGCGACGTATAGCGTCCCTAGATATTTACTAAACTATTTTTCTCATTTTTAAATTACAAATGTTTATGTGTCTTTAAAATACAATAAAATTATGTGATGTGTGAATTTCAACTGTCCATTTTCTATAATAATAAATATTAAGGATACAAGAAATTGAAATACTGTATATTTTATTATTTTATATTCTACATAAAAATTATACTAATCACTGAACGACCAAGTTCTATTCTCATGACTTGATTCTAGAACAAAATGTTCGTATCTAGTTAAAAAATAATGAAAACAAATTTCAACTAAAAAATTTGGTAAATAACAAATACATTATAAAAAAATTATAATCAACATAAATATGTGTAAAAACCAAATTTTACATTAAGAACGAAATCGTCAATTCTAACAGTCGTTAAACAGATAGATCGTTAAGTGAGGAGTACCGAATATACATTCGGACAAAAATTTAAAACTGCTTTCTGTTACAAAAAATATTTATTGCAGTAAAAAAAATTATATATACATGCTTAAGCATTTTCATCAAAAAATTTGATATATTTTTTTTAAAGTTCTAAAATTTAAAAACAAAATTATATTTGGAAAGTTTTAAGTTTTTAATTTGAGTTTACTCGTTACTTGAAATATGTACTTAATAAATTAATAAAATGCAATTTACATAACTTTGCCAAATTTTGTAAATTTATAAAATTTCTGCGTAGATATAAAAGAACTATCTACATGTTTTCTTTTAAAACTTACGAAGCATACTAATTAAGATCTTTCATTATTCCATATCATAGATCAGTTTACCACAAAAACATTAATTCCTGAAAATATCTTACTCATTCATCCGCACACAAAATACATAGACAAACAAAACTGGGCACAAAACACCATAAGCTCGTGAGCTCGACTCCAGTTCCATCGTTCCGGGTGCAGTAGCCGAGTACGGGAATTTGCAGCGATCGTAAATAGCAAGTGGCGCGCACATTCAAAAGCTCGAGGCCCGTGTGCCCGCCGCGAGTTGGGCTTTACATCCTCCCCGGCCACTGGGTGGCAGCAGAGAATCATGGCTCAGAGAACCCAACGCGGCCCTCTAAGTCCGACTTTATTAATGCACCCGTAATGAGTCGGTGGACGCAAGCGGTTTTAGCGGTGTACGGGGCCCGGCGATTTTGTGCTGCAAAGTGTAAGCCTTTGAACTATGCTCCTAGATTAAGTGACGTCGCACGGTCGTTCATCAGCGACGCGTTAATTACACGTATGAATATTTTGCAAATGTACACAGCGACGAACAGGAATTTGTTTTTGTCGCGAATGGAAATTAACAACAAAAAGACATATATTTATATTATTATACGTAGCTTGTATTACATGTTTATTTAAAAGTATTAAGCAAGACGTTTTGTATTTATTAAATACTGTTACTTATTAGTCTCTGAAATATTTATTAGAAAGATGTACCTAATTTTACATGCATACAAATACTATTACGCCATGTATTAATAGAAAATGATAATTTTTTACCACAATTCCAATAATTATATATTAAATGAAGGATATAGATGCACTCTCCACTTTTTAAAACTCTCCAGGATGTGAAAAAAAAAAACAATTCTGGTGGTAAATGTGATTTTTCAAACGAAAAAATTTATAATTAAAAATAAAATGAATAAAGTGAGTTCTGAGACATTTATTTATATCAGACATTTGTAGTTCAACAGTAAGGAATAAGATAGCGCTACTAACTCAATTTTAAAAAAGTAGAAAATTTTTATTTTCTCACATATTTCGTTTGATCACAAGAATTACATAATATAATAATAAAATTAATTTATTATGTTTCATTAATTGTCTATAAATAATCACAAATTTGCCATTTATCGTATATGAATATTATTAATCGGAAACATTTTAAAGAATAGGTCACCAAATAACCCGGGTCATTCCCGCTCTTGCCTCTATCTCTTCACACAAAGCCATAAAATCATCCGATTTCATCTGTTTCACTATCAGTAGTTCGCAGTCAATGAATCTATCTATTCTAAATGAAATTATTCAAGACACTCTTATAGGAAACCATGCAATGAACTGTGAAATTATAATTTACTGGTAATAAATTGTTAACGCTATATTTAGATAATCATTTACGAACACTTGGCTATGCAGTTCGAAGAATTCTTAGTAGATTGATACATAGAATTTGCTTCTGTGTCGGCACGTGGTGAATATTTTTGTAATTATTATCTTTTGCAGTTGAAAATGGATTATGTTTTTTTTTTTTTTTTAATAAAAAGAGAAATATTGATTATAAGCAAAAGATAAATAAATTATTATGTGCTAAAGTGAGTTATTTTTTTCCTGTTTTTAATTGAAGATACATGTTTCAGTTTTAATATAAATTATAGCATTTGAAATTAAATTAATTAGATCTTCTACAAACTTATATTTTTTATATAACATTTTGTACATAAATATTTATTATACTTTAAAACATAGATAGTGTAAGTATCTTTATATTTTGTAAAAAAATATTTAAAAAGCTTTACTAAATTAAATGTGGTAATTCTAAAGTTTATGGCTAACATGCTGACAAATATTACGCTATATATAATAAATTAATATTGAAAAATGTATAAAGTGAGCAAAATTATAAAATAATAATATATAATCAAAAAATATTATTATATATGTATTAATCTGTAGGCATATACTAGTACATTTAGGTTTAATTTTCTACAAAAATAAGAATATATGTCCAACATTAAATAAATTATTAAATACTTAACTTCAAAATTCTAACAATTCTACTTTATATTAAACACAATACCACACAGTACCACACATAATCAAATATAAAATATTCTAACATTAAACAGAGAATAATAAAATTTAAAAAAATAAATATTCAAAAAAACTAATCAAAACAAGCCGACATCATTTAAGCTAAGTGAGTATTAATTTTTTTATCGCGTAGGCTTTTTAAAATGCATTTATAAATGTTTTATATAGAGTCGAGAACGTTCCTATTCAAAAGAAAAACTAGATCCCCAGCATTTTAGAATCTAAACTAGATGCGGCAGGCGATTGGTACACAGCTCCAATTTTCGGGACGTATTCAAACCTATGTTTCACATAAATCAAGCGTGCCGTGTACAACATGGCCACTATATTCCAACCGTGTATATTACGTCGTGTCGCGTTCAGTTTGGAAGCTTTCAGCTTTCAGGAATTTCAAAAGACACGTGTGTTAAATGCGTATACGTGCTTGTACGTTAGAAATTGTACAAGCTAATAAATATTGCTGTACACACAGAACGGCTAATTGTCCGAAAATTTCATTTGTCTTTACCGATCTGAAGTTGTTTAGTTTTTGTTGTCTTATTATATGGCGATTGTGTGTTGTTTATGTTTTATGTATTTATTCAAATATAAATACATATTATCAGCGAGAAATGTTTTATTTTTTATAATTACTGTTTTTACTGGTTAAACGTTATCAATTAAAATTTTTATCAACACTTTGGTATTCAAATTTTTTTGTAAGTATTATAGATAAGATGGATTCTCATCTCATTAAAAACAGTGAATTATTATGTTTAAATAAACATGAATAATTAAATATTTAATTGCTATATATAATATATGATTTGACTAATATGCCTTACTATAGTAATTTTTGATAAATTTTATTATAAATTATAATTTTACTAAAATTCTGAAAATATCTTTCTTTCTTTGTAATGCAGATAATTTTTAACACGTAGAGTAGATATATAATTTTCGTAAATAATATTAATTTTCGTTATAAAGTATATAAACAAATTACAACTGAAGAAAAAATTCAGTGATTTGTCAAGCACAATTGGTCTTTGATTAGCAATCTAAAAATTTCGGGTTTAAATCCTTATCAGATCAGAGAAATTTTTCATATAATATTACTAAATATTCAAAGTAAAATTTATGATAATTTATTTTTGTAATTTTTAAGTCAAACTAATTTTTTTGGATTAAATATTAAAAGCAAATTTTTTTTCAAATATGTAGTGACAAGATTATAGAAAAATTAATAAAAGCATTGTATACTTAGAAAATTTCAAAAAACAGCCAATATCATTTTTGTGTTACAAAATGTACCTAAATCTCAGAAAATAATTTTATTCACAACAAAGTAAAAAAATCTTTCAGAACTCATATCAAAATAAATCGGATTTAGCATATAGTTCTATATTAATTTTTATTAATAAACGACTCCATGTACATCATCATCAGAAAAAATTACGTGGAGTACGTCAAAACGTCGATTAGTAATAAAAATTAATACAGAACTATATTATAAAGCAGTTTTATTTTAATTTTAACAATAATATTTGACATGTTAATTAGACACACTAATACTTGGTCTCAGCTGTAAGTAAAATTATATTTTGTAAGTATCTATGTAACTTTTACATTTTTAAAATAATTAACTTTTAAAAAACAGCAAAATTTGTTTGAATATTTTTGTAAAAGGTTTTTGCAAAAAAATGTCTGGCAAATAAATAATATAAATAATAAAACTTTTCTGGATGCATCAAGCAATAAAATTCATCAGGGCAATTTCAAAAAACAAAATGTCGGATATAAACAGGAAGTATAAAATCGTATATCACCTAGGATAGGTGAGTGCCAAAATAATATTTTTAAAAATGCAACAAAAGAGAGATTCGCTGTATATATCGCGGACAAATCATAATTTCTCGTTCAAACAGAAACATGAATAAATCAGAATCTTTCGCACAAACATTTTTGCAGTTATTTTAAAATAAAATAAAAAAAATAAAAAACTAACACAGCAAAGCGTTGTTCGTCATTGTGTTAAAAACAATAAATTTTAAAATTTTATATTGCACTCCAAAACATATATCTGTCTAAATTTATTTTTTGTATGTAAATATAAAAATATTTTTACATATATAATTTTTGATTCACTGATTTTGTAATTTATTGTATTTGCAACAAATAAAATTCAATATATAAACATAAAATTAAAGATATGTCTAATACATACCCTTCAAATTTGAAAAACATTAAAAAAAGTAATGAAAATATAATTGCTTTAATATTATAACAGTCGCTTTTTGTACAGAAATATTTATCAAATTATTGATAAATTTTTTGTTTATTTGTAATCACTAATGACAAATGTTAAACAATATAGAAACCAAAATATTTATATATAATATTAGTATCATTTATTTTTCTTTAGATTTTCAAGTAATTTATTTTTTATGAGTTATTTTGTCTAAAAAATCTGTATGTATACATAGGTTTTCAACGAAAATCAATACTTAAATGTATAGTCAACCATAAAATACATAGTTGATAGAGTTATTTATAAAATATAGTAGTTATTTAACATATTTAAACCGTTAATACAGCAATTAGAAATATAATTTAGTTTTTTTAATGTAGTCAAACGTAGTAGGATTATGTTTTAGTGAAATCTAAAGTAATTTATTATTTAGTACAACCTTTTTTGTATTAGAACGACATATAAAATAAATCGTATACACTATGAAAATATATATTAAATTTAAGTGATTTTGCATAGGTTTTAAGAGTAAAAATAACAACACTTTGTTATTTACTGTAATAATTTTCTAAATATTACATTTGTTATGAAAAATTACATTTACAAAACATGTAAAATTACATAAATTTTTCACAGTGATACACTATTTTATGTTCTAATAAAATTCAGTATTTATTATAACAAATCACTTGCATCAAACGATAAATATACTATCAGCTAACAACATTATTAAATTGTCAGTCAATCAGGCGTTTCAAAAATAATTGATAGTCTAATCATGTAGTTAACCACTTATTAAGTTAACAATGTTTTATGAATTTAACTTTCTCTAATCAAGTACTGTTAGAAATCTTATTTTATTAATGGTACTATTATCTTTTACATATTTTTGTTATTTGCATTTTTCATACAAGTATAAATTTATATTTTTATATAAAAAAAAAGAAATACAGACGACTTTTCCATAAAAACAAATTTTATTGTATAGACCAAGAAATTTAGGTTGTTGTTCTGTACTAATATTTGTTAATAATCGACGTTTCGACGTACTCAACGTACATTTTCATAAGGAAAAAATGATACAATCACATTTACAGTAAATAAACAGAACATAGAAACAAGTTACTAGGTAACAAAATAAGTCATTTGTTTCTGTGTTCTGTTTATTTACTGTAAATGTCATTTGTATCATTTTTCCTGATAAAGATGTTGAGTAGGTCAAAACTTCGATTATTAATTAATAAACAACCGAATCAAAATCAGAACAACCTAAAGCCGTTTTATTTTAATATAAAGATTTTTTACTATGTTACAGATATATGATTTTACAGAAAATACATGAAATCATAATGCTACTTTGAATTTTTATTACAAAATACTATTTAATAATTCAAGTGATATTAAAATTTGTTAAATTTGTGTATGTATTTTTAATTTTAACTCACCTTGCGCAAAGATAACGTCTGCCCGCCATTTTTCCTACAATATTCACGCCACTACCCTATAATTTACCGTTCACGCGTTCAAACGTATACTTCGTCTACTCACGCTCCGTTTTACGTTAGCATTTGCAAACAACCGACCAAAAACCAAACTAAATCTAACGGAAAAAAATAGCGTCTTCACAACCCTCAACCTACGAAATTTCTACTTTTTAACTTTCAACTTTCTCTTTTTTAGGCTTGCACGCCGGGCGACAACAGCGTTTTTTAGCGACCGTTTGGAACGAGTTTTCACCTTCGACTAGCATGCCCGAGTCAGAGCCGGATTTTATTCCTAGCAAAAGGTGAATTGTAAGAAACATTTCCATCCATAGGGGTTATATAGATGGCTATGTGTTTCGTTATGCGCTTCTGGGAAATAAGGTCGTTTAGAGGTCTATACACGTTATGTTGTGTGTCTGTGTGTGAGGATGTGTGTTGAATATGAGTTTGTGTGTGAGTGAGTGGTTAGAAGCTGTTAGAGAACCCTTGAGATGAATCTCTGGTCCCATCGTATTGGCCTTTTGACGCAAACCTGACTATTATCTTGTATATATAGTGGCCATATGTATTAACTAATTCGAAAACATTTACTCAGTTTTGGTTTGTATAAGGAAGTATAGATCTTATATAAAACAACCTTGTTTTGTTATAAAAATACAATGAAATTTTGAAAACTAAATAATTCACTAACGTTATAAGTATAATAAAAATAATATTTGGTAAATTATATGAAATACAAAGATCTACGAATTTATAGAATACACTAAATACAGAATCTAATCATAAAATATTTTTTTAAATTTTACAATAAACATACATAATTAGTATATTTAATTAGTATTTTAATAAATGTCAATAACTGAAATTAAAGTTTGAGATAGTCGAACGCTAGGTACTACCGTATTATAATACAGAGATTGATGGTTCAATTTCTGATCGTCGTAAAAATAAACAAAAATGTCATAACTCGCAGTTTCTAAAGATATCTAAATGAATGATCATAGAACAAGTACTTCGTACCTGTGGTCAAAGCTCTCGTACTGTCGTACCAAATATGATGATAATGAATTAAAATTAATAACATTTTCAAACTTTTATCTGAAAATATTTATGAAGGTATATTTTATTTTTTACTTTTTTCAATTTGATTAAAAATAAAAATATGTAAATTTTATTTAATAGCAACCTTTGAGAACTATTAAATGGCTGATAAATTATTCATATAATATTAAAACATATGTATAGTTGCTATTTAATTTCTACGCTTTATTAGCAACTAACTTTTTTTTTCTATGTAACCAACCTATCAAAATATTTTCATTTTAGTAATCTTCAGGCTTTATTACTATTTAATAAAATATGTACTATTTATTCTAAACTGGTTTCTATGGTTTCTATAAACTGAAAACTGAAAAGTTCTATAAGTAAATTTAAAAATAACTAGATTTTTTTGTTATATATATTATACATAATTAAATTATTATTATAATTAAATAACGGTATCAGTAAATAAATACACGTAATAGTAATTTGGGTTATTATTTTTTCAACTTTATACAAAAAAATACTATTTTAAATAAATCGCAATTTATCTGATGTTAAAATCTTCAAAACACAAATTTCTTTTAAAATGCAAATCGCAATTTTTTTATCAGTCTAAGACAATCTCTATGCAAAGATTAATTTCTAGACCAGATTATTTTTTTCAGAAAAAAAAACATAATAAAAATAATATAAATGCTTACACCTGCAGTGCAGAGCCAGCGTTGATTATACGGAAAGAAATATGTATGAAAATTGCCAGCCATCAAATTACGAAAAACATTGCGCATCATCAGGAATCTTATACATAATTTATAGATTATCGACTGTCGCACAAGGCAGAATACCTTATGCATATAGCAGTGATTTATTATTCGGACAAGCGCGACCTATACGGTCCGAATCAGAAACGAACCACAGGAGATTGCCCCACAGCCAAGCTAAACGAATAAATGCTTGGGCGCTGCATATGCCTGCAGATGCTACTGCAAGCCCAGCCAGCCAGCCAGCATATAGCTTATTTAAATGATCTTATTAGCAGAGGTTTGTACCGATCGGAGGACATTTGCCTGATCTATTTTGCATTTACACCGTATTTTACTTAAGGCCGATTTTAATTTCGTTGCTGATGCATTCTTGTTGGTTGTGTCATATTGCGCATGCGTTAAGCTAACAAATATAATGGTTATTTTATTAGACTAATGTGCATAACTATTGACTTATTCTTTTGTCTTTTTAGATAAATGTAGAATAAATAAAATTAGAGATATTTCAATTATCAACAACTACCATTTGACAATTTTTACATACTTATAAATTTTTTTTTACAAAAACAATCTTAGCTTTTCAAAAAATTCTAATATATAAAGATATAAATTAATATACAATTATAATTAATTTTTTTGAAAAAAATTTGTTATTTTTAATTATAAAAATATAAACTTTTAAAAATATTATTTTTTTTACTTTTCGAAATATTTATGTAGAAAATTCAATAATTCAATGCTACATCAATTTTCACTTCAATTATATTTTTAATATAAAATCTGTTTATGGAAAATACAAATGTAATATAAATAATGTACCTATATGCTTATTCAATTTATTAATTACACAGTATTGGTAGTAATTAAGGCAATAATAATGCATGCATGAAAATATTAGCAACAACATATTATTATTATATTTCTTTATCTTTATATACTGTAAACAAATTTTCATCAGTATAATTAATATTCAATTGCGTTCCGTACAATTTATTAAAAAAAAAAAATTATTAAAAATTATTTTCAAATAAGCGAACAATAGAAAAATACTTTCCCTTTCAGGTAAACATCCAAATACTTTCAAAATTAAAAACAAAAATGACAAACAGTATTTAATTCGGATGATTTTTTGTAGCGTTCAAACTTAGTGATGCCGTAAAAGTGGCGAAGAGTGAAGAGGAAGTTGTCCGACGAGTTCAGCGTTTCCCTCCCAGCTAGTGAGGCATTTTAATCCACCCCCCCCCATAGTTGTCCTGCTAACGAAGTTGCGCACGGAATAGCTGCGCGGCCATATTGGATTGCCTCTACTGTGCTGCCTTCTGTGCGCTGTGTGCAAGTGTTTATCTGGTGTTTTTACTTAATTTATTCCTATTTAATTGATTAAATACTTGTGACAAGTGATTTGGTTCACTGTTTATCGATCTATGACATATTTAAATGGTTTCCAGCGTGAATTACAACGATTTTTTTGTGGTTACGATCAGGTTGTTTGGAAGGCGTCTGCGCTGAGCGTCCACCATGATGGGCGAGCGCAATGGTGGCGAGATTTGTTATTTCAATAAACGAGGAATATTTGTTTTTACAACATTCATACGTCTATTTTTACAATTTTATACTCTTTTTTGTCATTTTGTGCATTTAATTGTTATTGTATTACCCTACACATATTATTTACTGTGTCATTTTTGACACCTTACAAATATATTGATTTTTTACTAAACAAGTGCTATTTGATTTTAAAATAATAAAAATATTTGTAATTTAATATTAATTACAGTTTAATTATACATTTATAAATATTGACATTCTATTGTAATTTTTTTTAGCAATAAATTTTCTGTATAAACAAATCAAAATATATTGAAATACAATATTAAAAATAAAAATACAATTATTATAAAAATCATACCTGATAGTGTTCACCATATTTATTTAGAAAACAGTTTTTCCGTATTATTTCACTAATATATATTATAAGAATTTATTAAAGTTGTTTTGTTTAAAAGTTGTAAAGTGGACAAGTACAAAAACACAAATTTCGTCACTGAAAATTTCAGGTTTGCGAGTTTATTTACAACATTTCGAATAATAAACACACGAAAGTAATACCGACGACAAATTTATCGACGCTCAGCGTCCGTTTATAATGGCGTCGGTGGCGTTCAAAGCAGCTGAGTAGATCCGCGTCACTCCACAGTGAAAGATTTACTATTAGATTTCAGCGTTTTAAATAAAAATCACAGTGTGCATATATAAAATCCGGATAAAAACATTTGTGTAAGTAAACAAAACAAACGACGGTGCGTATAGTGTTGTAGTATACTAATCATTTTTGCGATGCTATATTTTTCTGTGTTGGTAGTTCGTGGCAAGTGACGTTAGCTGTATATGAGAATAAACTTGTCATATTGTTTTGTTGCAAGCTGTAGCGAGTATTTTATAGGTTATCTTTTTCGCTGCTGAGTTATTTGCATATATGTGTTTGTTAGTTTATGAATTAGATTCTTATCGCAGTACACGGGAGAATTTCATTTTGAAATGTGTATAGTAAAAACGCCTACAGCGCTATGCCAGTAAACTATCTTTGAATATAGGCGTGGCACTTATATTGAATTGTTTGCTATGAATTTTTTTTATATATTTAACTATATTTTACACTACTCTATCTTTAGCTATAACTACATATAATTTCATCATACTTCGAATATATCTGCAGAAACTTTTTTTTTCTTAACTACTATATTTCTCTCAATGAAATATTTTTTTTGTGAGCAAAAAAAATTGTTTACGATTTTACTACAGTTGTCTCAGTAGAAAAAAACCATAAATTTTATTTTTAATTGAATATAAAGTAGCCAATTTATTATAGAAACGTTGCTTTTCTTTCAACTGAAAAACCAAAATATATAAATATCAAAATAACTTACGAGATTTTCTATTTTTATTGCTTTAATTTGATAATTTTTTCTCCGATTTTATTATTTACTAGGCGATATCAGACATTTATTTAGAATTAAAAATATTGAATTATATAAATAACTGTTATTTTTACAGGAAAAACTTCGCCTATAATTTAAACGATGCATATTAAATGAAGCTATATAAATTTTAACCGTGTAATAAAATCACATTTAGCCAAACTAATTTACAAATACTGCCATTTGTTACTGATTTATTAATCGTATTAACATTAAATTCATATAACAAATGTTCAAATCATTTTCGAAATTATAATTAGTAATTTCACACTAGTTTAATAAAACCAACAATGGTTTGAATAATTTTTATTTTTAATTTATATTTATATAACATACTACCCATATCTCTCTATATCATTTTTAAACGAAATAATTTAACTGCTGTGATATATAACTTGTTTAATTTTTTGTATGATAATTAACATTTTGTTTTTAAGACACTTAATTATTATTAATTAGATCAAATATTTAAAATGATTGCCTTGAAATACTTTTTCAAGAATAAGTAAAACTTACAAAAAATTGTTAATCTTTATGTGTAACTTTGTACATGTTTTTAATTAATTAAAATTATATATATTTTTCTGTGTCATTAGCAAAATTGTGCAATACATTTTTACATTTTTTATTTATATTGGAAATACAACAACAAAAAACTTATCAATACCATTTTTATAATATTTTTCTATAAACAAAACAGAGCAAAAAATATAGAAAAACAAACTTTTGAATAAAATATATCATTGATTTGTTAATTTCATTTAAAAGCAATTTTTTTTTTCAATATTTACAAAATTGTTATTCATACCTCGTTCTTGAAGTGCTGTTAGTTTAACAGCGCTTTTAATGTTCATTTATGGTAATGTTTTACTTTTGTATATGTTATGAAATTTTAATAATTTTTATATTTGATACATTTTATTATATTTGATATTTTTAAATTTAATAAAAGCTGAATGGAGCAGTGAAACTCAACAATTCGGAACAATCTCAAAAGCACTTTCAACTAAATGCGCTAAGAGAAACTATAAAACGCATACCATAGTTTTAAAAATAATCAACCTAATCTTGCCATCCTATTTATAGAAATCTAGATATTGTTCTTTAAAATAATGTGGAACAATTCATACGTGATTTTATTTAGTAATTGTGCAAGGAACTAACAGTTTTCATTGGTAAATCGACATTTTCCTACTTAAACCTCATAGAACAAAATTATAACAATTTTCAAACATATAAAGAATTTATTCCGCGCAGTATTTGCGCAAGCAGATTGCTAAAAAAGATGCCGCTTTTGAGATATTTCTCCTAATTGCTACCGTATACAGCGCAAACGTCGACGAATCTGTACACATTCTACATTTCATATTAGATATTCCATGCGGCGAGAAAGTCCTGCCTCCTATATACCGTATTCAAAGTACTAACGGATCCGACAAACATTATATAAATTAGTTGAAGCAAAGCAAGCAAGCCTTGGCGATTGTCAACTGTTACTAATACCTGCTTATTTAAAGTTCAAATCTATTTCGGCAATAGTTCGCGGTATTTTGCATTTAGTATTTTAGCGTTGAAAAGAGTCAATCATATTGTGATACGGGTGAATTTAATAGCGCTATTAAAAATAATGTTGTTTAGGATATTACAACACGGTTTATCGTGGCTGTATAGAATTGACTACTTGTATTCGAAATTCTGAAGTTTTGAAGTGATACACACGCAATCTGTAAACGCTAAATGGATGATTTTTTCCAAAGATATTTGAAGATATATTGTTGGCTGGTGTTGTAAACGAGTCTTTAAGTCATATAGGTTATTCTGATAGTGTTTTACTGTTGTCGATGCTTGCAATAAACACGAAATGAAATTGAAAGTTTACCGAATTGTGAAATTTATATTTACATAATATTATATTCCTGTTTTCAGCTACATTCGGTAGCAATCCAGAAAAATTATAATAATTTAAAGATTAATTAAATTTGTATTTGATATAAGTAATTTTATACTTATATCAAATATACTGTTTTAATATTAATGTTAAAAGATAAACTTTTATTCTTAGATCCTAAATCTGCGTTACGATTAACTTTAAATTTATTATTATTGAATTCCCTGTTAGGTTTGTTATCTTTTTTATTAATGACTACTCGTTTCGACTTTTCGGTCATCATAATACTACTTTGAAAAATCTATTTCAAGTAACAGAATTATTAATTTTTTAAAATAAATACCTTTTATTACTTATTTTAAATAAATGAAAATAGACAAATAATTACAAATAAATTAGCTGAACAAATTTGGGAAAAATTAAATACAAATAAGTATATGAATTTAAATAAAAATTATACATATAAGTATTTTGTTTTCGTTTTCAAAAACATATGAAAAAATATGGTACTGATGGTTCTACGTTATAATATATGTATTTATTTACTGATGCAAAAATTATTAATTTTGCAAAGGATTTGAAACTTATAAAAAAATAACAATTTGCAACAGTCTGTAAAACAGATCAAGTTAATCGAATTTTAGTTAATCGAATATATATGTTATTGTATTAATAAAATTTTCTGGGCTGGTATATCGTGGTCGATCTATTCTCGTCGCAGACGGTTTGCCATACCAGCCCAGAAAATTCTATAAATTTAATGGATACCGGCCAAGAAAGCCTGAAGATTATTATGTACTTTATATTGTTTAAAGGAAATATTGAAAAATAGAAAAAAATGTATTTAGCTAAATCTAAACTTGTTTTTTGTTATCAAGATATTGCAGGTTCAAATCTCGTCAGGTATTTAATATAATTTAATTATCGCAACAGATAGACTTGTATATTATATTATTATTTGTTTTTACAATTCAAGATGCTTTTGTATTATCTAAATATGAATTACATGATTATACAATATACAAAACATATATTTAAAAGAATATAAATATTCTTAGTTCTATTTCAAAATTAAATTAATTACCTTTTTAAACGAAACACTGAAAATAAATTATAATAACACGTGCATAATTCAAAAATATTAGACACAGAAGGTGTACCCATATTGTGTGCATTAAACAAATCTAATAAGCACAATATATCAAATTAAAACAAGAACTGTTTATTAATAACCGGATGAAATTATTCATCAAAGCCCCTCACGCTTAAATCACATCTACCAGCGACCGGTCGAAAACTCGCTATATAACTAACCGAATCCGTCGCTGACGACCAAAGCAGCTGTTTTAAAAATATTTTGAAACCGAAATTTGTATTTTATCACCGAGTGTGGGTCCCTTCAGCTTCAGCAGCGCTAGTCAAAAATAGTAACTTTCTCTTACGTTCAGGTTTTTTTTTTCGCCTAGAAATTCTAACGGGATGTTATTTTTTTAACGGTGAGCGACTGACCGTTTTTAGAAAGTTTGCACGGGCACAAAAGGGGGTTGTAAAAAAAGAAAGTTGTGGGTGAAATATTTTTTTTTTGTAGAATTTACTTCAAACATAATTTTTACCGATTTTTTTAAAGCTTAGTTTAGTTTTGACATTTGCGGGTGAAACTTCCAATATTTTATATTTTTTTCTTGATAAATTTTCATTTTAAAAATGTGGCAATTTTGTGGGAATATGTGGATATTTTGGTATGTAACTTTTTCATATTATTTATTAATAAGATGAACACATATTCAAACATATTGTAGTATTCTTAATAAATATATGAATATTAAATATTTATTATTATTAAATATAATAAAATACTAAGACGCTTGTGTTATAAGTAAAGCTAATTTTATTTACTGGATTTACATTAGGCAGTATTTACTATTTCAGAAATAATAATTGCAAATATACAAAAAAATACAAATTAATTATGTTTTATTATTAAATATCAATTTATTATATTGTATAAGTACGACAACAACAAAAAATTATTTTAAATTTGATAGGCAATAAAACAGACACCACTTCAAATCACGTACCTTTTTTCTATTCAAAAGAAAATATTATTTTCGAACAGAAAGATAAAAGATATAGACAAAAATAATGTTATTTAGAATTAATTAGTGTAAAAACTTACTAATTTATATTTAATTGCTGTATTTATTGAAGTAGTATTTTTTATAAATTATGAAATTTTTAATAATTGCATTTTTTTTTTAAATATACATTTTAAGTTTACATGAAATATGTAAAATTGTTTACATTTTTTATTTTTATCTAACATTGCCCAGAGGTCCACCTCCTGATAAAGTTGTTAATAAATTTATTTATCTAACGAATAAGTGATATTGCATAAAAAAATAAATTGGACAATGATTTTTTAGATTTTAATTAATTTAATTATTAATTTATTTACTTTTCATAATAAAAATCTGTATCAAACATATAGAAATAAAAAAATTAATGTAAAATATCATTTTTCAATATATTACACTTTACATTAATTTTTTAATTTATATTTGATGTTTAGTGCACAGATTTTTATTAAAAAAAAGTAAATAAATTAAAGATTAAAATCAAGTTTTATTTTTGGATGCAATATTACTTGTTTATTAGTTAATTAATTTATTAATAACTTTATTAGCAAGTAAATTTTTCGGCCCTAAGTATATTTTAACAAATATATCTTTTTCTAAACAGAAATAATTTTATTTGTTACCTATGTATATTTTTAATTAATATTACTAATAACAATATAATAAATAAATAGTATATTTTTCTTTTAGTTTATTAAAATTATTATATTTTAATAAATAAATAAAATACCTTTAAATTTAAATAATTATAAAAATTTACAAATAATATGTAGAAATAATTAAATTATCAATAAAAACAATCTAAGATAATCTACAAATTTAAAACAAAATAAAAAATTAATCATCAATAAAAATTAAGAAAAACACCTAATCATACAGTGAGCTTTATGCCATCCGCCATGCGCATTTTGGGCGTTCCCGTCGGCGGCAAGTGCGGCATCGTAGCCGGTCAAACTACCTCGACGATACGCGGCCATTTCACGGCGAAGCGGGCGCCGGCCGGCAAACATTTTGTTTACCTATGAGAGTAAAGGTTTTAAACGTAGCGCTTAACACGGCATTTCAGCACATTTTTAAACAAATAAAAGCTAATTTATGCAACGATGCTGTACAAATAATGACGAGAAATATGAAGCTATTATTATACCGGGGTTTAATGTTATAAAACTAACGAGGCCGTACGATTTATTTTATTTAAATTTTTGTTTGGTTTACTTTGGGACTTTTCCAGTGGATTTTAGAATTTATTTTTTATATGTTTTTATAGGGGTGTAAAGTGTTTTATGCTAATTTAAATATCTTTATTTATTCAGGTTTTACGTAAAATTTATTTAAGTTGATTAGAGCAACGAAATCTATAATGTATTTTTGAACAGATTTTCCGTTTTTCGTTTCAGAAAAGCAAATATATATATTAATATTGTTTACTTGAAAAATAGATAAGTATTAGTATTGCTATTCGCAATTATATAATGAAAAATTAAATATAATATTTTAAAAAGGCAAAAATGTTATATTTGTGTTTTTTTTGCGTTCCTTAAATTTAATTTACAAATTAAAAATGTTAGCCTTATTTTTTTACAGTTTATTTTTTTAGGAAACACTTAGCCATATACCGGGAGTCCGCGGTATTAGGATCACTCTAAATAACTTTCTTTTATTTATAAACATAATATAAAATTTTGCATAAATAAACTAGAAAGATCGATATAAATTTCATAAAAATATTATTTCCGATTTTACCGGAAAGAATATCAACTTTTGAATTTTAAATGGATGGAAATTATCTTTGAATTTTTTATAAAAAAAAAAAAATTAAAAATAGACACTAATTGCACATCGTTAATTCCAAATTTAACGTATAATTCAAATATATGAAGTGTTCCGTTACCTGCAATAATATTATTGTAAAATTTATATTATTCTGTATACACAGGGGCCTGTGTATATAGGATCCTTGCAAAATTTTATAATATTAACTTAAAAAATAAAAAAGTTATTAAAATGGCCCACAATTCAGCTGTCACCCAGTATAATGCTTCTTAAGTTTCCCCTAAAATAATTAAACTGTTAAAAATAAAGCAAAAATTTTTACTTTTTAAATTAATTTAGATTTATCTATAATTTTAAATTCAAAATTATATATTACCACTCTTGGTAATAATAAGCAGGGGTTAGCTACTAACTCGAGAATAAATTCAGGTTAAGTTATTCCATCAGTGTCAATAGAATAGGATTATTCCTAGAATAACCTATCGACAAATAAGAAAATATCTATTATTATCAGGGTTAATATTTTAAAGATGATTTCTCGATAAATTTAATAATACTTTTGTAATATTTATATATTCTTAAATCAAAATACATTTTAATTGATACTATGAGAAACGATATGAAATTAAAATTAATTATTTCAATAATTAAATAACTGATAACCATATTTTTTCTTTCAAACTTTGTTTTCTAATATTTTATAAACTACAAATAATAATTATTAAAAAATATATGCAAGATCACCTGCCCCAATAAAAATTAAAAATTAGCGTTTTAAGCACTTGAAATAAATTTTAGTATAACACTAAGCAAGATTTTAATGTAAAATTAATACACTATTAAAGTCGCATTTACTTATTATTTATGTATAACTCGAGGGTATTTGAATAAGTAATCGTACTTACAAACGCATAATTAAATTATAAAGCTAATATAAATATTTCTTTACGAACATACATACACCATGTATAATTTTTTTTTGTACTATTTGTATAACATTAGATTTCTTATTAATAATAGAGATATTATAATTATTTACGAGTTTTACGAACGTGCAAACTACCAACTTTAACCGTAGAACTAAATGAGTGGGCATAATTTTTTATCGCACACCGTTTTATAAACAATTTATATCTCGCGATTTAATTAAAATTTATGCATATTTAAATAAATTATTTGTGACAAAATGCAATAATAAATCCTGTTTCTTCTGATATTATTGATGTTCGGCATAATAACTGTTTCTTTATATGTTTCTTTAAGTCGCAAATTAAAATTATTATATAAAGACATTATTTGATTGTTGAATTCGTTGAAATTTGTAGGCAAAATGTTGTTTTATTAATATTATGGACACGATGGGTTTTTTTTTGTTTGTTTAAAGGTTGCAAAAGCAAATTTTTAATGATGTTTAATGTGAACAATTTGTTTATTATTTGTGACAATATATTTACATAATATTAAAATTATGAATATACATATATTTTAATCACATTTGCATATTTGATAGCAAATTATTAACCTGGTAAAAAGTAATATTTAAATTTTAAAATTTATGTTAAAATAATATATATTTTTTATTTTAAATAAACTTGATTTTACAAATGTCAAAAATCTAATTTTTAAAATATTTTTATCATTTAGTATAATTACGGTTTAATTAAGAATTTCAAGAAATATATTTTGCAACATTAACATTAGAAATATTGTTGTAATTAGAAAATCATCGTGAAATATAAAAGTATTATTTACTGAGTCTTTAATAATTACTATTATTCGTTTATTTTTTAATGCTATTAATAAACGATTATGTATTACATAAATATTTTGTTGATTTTTTTATGAAATATTAATGAAATATTAATTAATTTACTTGTTAGGTAAATTGACAATTAATTTATAAAATTTTTGGTCTTAGGAATATAAATATACAAAAATTCCAAATAACAAAATCATATATTATAAATTGTGTGAAAAAAGAAACAAAAATTAAAATATTCCACAGAAGAATACAACAAAAATCGAAAATTTAATAAATTGTCTACATAACTGATTCAATAATCGAATCTAATGTTTTCTAACTTTACGCAAAATAAAATTTGAAGCGTATACATATAAATAATATTTTATTATTGCATAACGGTATATTTGTGATTATTTTACAACATAAACCTACATGATATTTTTTATTTTAAGCACAATAAGAGACTTTAAAAAAAAACAGTGAGAAGTTTGTTTTTGAACTAGTTCGTAACTGTACGAAGCATGCGCAATATGATAAATTATAAACTGGATCTGCATGCCTAGAACTCGGATAGTTATGAACAGATTTCAAACTGCAGTAATTTTGTAATATTCATATAAAACTAATTATGAATGTTTTTTTTCACATATCATATATAGATATAATGCAAATAATAATTTATTAATACATACAAATCTTCAAACTTTTAAAAAGGAAACCAAATTTTCTTATTATGAAAAAATATTTCTTAGCATTTTTCATTGTAACAAATTTCTTTTTACCTCGTCGGCTATTGGTACAAACTTTAGTATCTCTTATAAGCGGTTTCGTTAATTTTACGGTGTAGCAATTTTTTCTTCGTTTTTACCCAGCATCCCTGCACAGCACGGCACGGTACGGGCAACATGGTGGAAAAGAAAAATAAGCAACAAAACGTAGAGAGAAAAAAATAAACCGTACACACACACACACACATACAGCCCTTCTAATTTCGAACCCATTTTAACATGTCACTGATTTATACGGCGCGATAATCTTTACTTATATTTTTCTTATCTTTGTCCGTGCCATAGTCATCTCATTTATTTTTGTTTCTCTCTTTTAGTCGTCTTCTCGTTTTGCTACGGCTCTCTGCACGCTCTCTTTCGTCGGTTCGATGTGTTTCGCACCGTATAGACACACATACACACACGCAAACAGACAGCTAGAATGTGATGTTTGCAGATACGAAAACGAACAAATAAAACACGAAAACGATGCTAAACCCTCAGACTCTGTATAATATATATGAATACAGTATGTTTCAAATTTATTCGTTGCTTAATAAATATGGATTTGCATCGGGTGACAAATTTTATTTTTCTGTTGACAGACCATAAACAAAAATACGCATAATGCTCTTGTATCGTGCGTGTAGAAATTCTTAAATTGTTTTTAATTACGAGAAGTATATTTATTAAGTAGAAATTATGTAATTTATATTTAAACACATTAGCAGTTTTAATCTAATATTGTGAGCTAAAGTCATCCTGATGCCAGAAATTCAATAAACATGTTTGAAAAATTAACAGTTATTTTTAGGACTAAACTAATAGGTCTTTTACTTGACAACTAAAGATTCATCCACACTATTGATAAAATACATAAGAAGTTGATATGAAATTTTAAAATTTATTTTATTATGATTATTAAAATTAATATTATTACATTTTGTAGTTAAATTATTATAGAATACTATAAATATTTTTAATTATTAAATTTAAATCAATTATATTCATTCATTATCGACTGCAAATTTTACCAAATTAAATAGTTTTTAAGTTAATTGAATAAATTTTGTGATCATAATTTTTAGAGTAATACCTGTGTGACACGATGCATTGAAATGCAGATAATTAATCAGTTAGTGAGCGCAGTAGTTTATTTTTTTATCATTTTTACGAAAATTGAACTACTGCGCACTTTAACGTCTTGATTTTAATGCATCGTATCACACGGGCTTTATATTATTCTAAAAATACTTTGTAGCTTTCGTCGTAACTAGTAAAATAAATTTTAATTTTAAAAAATAAAAATTAAATTCTATTTTGTTATTGATGAGTTAGATGAGGTAGTGTTTATATCAAATTTTGTGGTTCAGGAAATTTATTTTAAATTTATTGCTTTGTTTACAAATTTTAGCCAGAGTAGATCAAATATATTTTAAAATAAAACGGCTTTAAATTTAAGTTCTGTATTAATATTTATTAGTAATCGACGTTTCGACAAACTCAACGTCCATCTTCATCAGAAAAAATGAAAAACGAAACTTCGATAATTAATAAATATTAATACAAAACTTAAATCTAAAGTCGTTTTATTTTATATAATGAATCCTGAAAGATTTTTTACTATGTCAACTATATCTTATTTCAATTTTGTTATTTTTCTAAATTTGCTAAATAATATCTTCACAAATTGTTAGATTATTTTTATTTATTATTCAATAGAGTTAACATATTTGACTGGTTCTAGATATATTACTAAGTTTTACTAACATCAGATTTTTTTAAATATATTATTATGAAATTTTGAAAATTACTGGAAATGTAGATCACATTGTAAAATTTTTGTAAATTTATAAAAAAAACTATAATATTACAATAAAAATATAGTAAAGTTACTATGATTATTAATGTAAATTTTTGTTTTTTTACAGTGAAGATATTAATAAAATTATTTGAATTAAAATCACAAACTTAACCTCATGTTCTCTTTAAGAGAGCGAAGTATAATTGAAGAGATATACTAAATTCTTTGATATAGTAATTATAAATATAATCTCTATTATATTTCTATTCTTGTAACTTAAACTGAGCAGGTAAATCTGAATCAAACTATAGACGCAAAAAACAGCCAAGCAAAGAATATTTTCAAGTGTGTATATGTATGGTCGTGTGTGTATTGGTGTGCGCACAGAAAGCCAAATGATTAATGCTATACTGACCTCACTGCAGTTGTTGCAGATCAAGCTGGCCTTGTAATAATTTATTTCTGAAAGTGATTAACTTATGGTCATTGATATATTACAGTTCTCAGTTCACTCTCGTGTACGTTCCTATGTACTGGCTGCCTTCTACATTTCTGATCTCTCGAGTATTTGCAATGTCCGTTTCGTTCTATGTGTATATATATACGTATGTACGTTAAATAACGAGGTTCTGGCAATGTCTGCATTTACAGCAGCCTATCTCTTTTTATCTACCATTCGTTCCTCTTTTTTTATTTCTACTCCTTACATTATGACCAATATAGTTGCACATATAAATATAGAAAAGTTTGTGCTATGTGTTTTTAATCTAATGCAAATATGATTATTACTTATTATTATTCGAAATGGGGATTTTTTTATAATTGTAATATAATACACAGATGGCTCATAGAAATATTGTAGCTTGGATAGAATAAATTAACTATTAATTTTATCAGTGATTAAAATGCTATTACAAGGAACTCATGTACGTAATATGTATATATTTCAATTTATTTCTTCTATATGTACTTATATGTTTGTTTTTATCAAGTTGTAACTGACCATGCGTATAATAGAACGTTTATTTCTATATTTATTAGACGGATAAAATGGCTGTATTGTGAATTTTAAAAATATATATACACTGCTTGAATAATGCTTTTATATTTAATAAAAAATACTGTCAATTTTTATATTTATTATAATAATATATAATGTTAAGTTTTTATCATTAATATTCTAAGTAAAAACTTTCAATTATCTGATTTAAAAAAAAATATTATTTCGAAATAATAAGTGCATGAAATATAAAAGTTATTTTTCATCCTACTACACAATATTGGGTAACTATTGATAGAAAATGAAACTGACAAAATTCTTGTACTTGTTTACTATATTCGTTCCATTTGAAAAACATAAATTTTGTATAATACATACAAATTATATACTAAAATTATTTTAATTGCTTTTGTTAAATATTTTATAGTAATTTAAAAACATTTTGATTAAAAATAAACGTTTCACTATATACAACGTTGTATTAGTCTCTACATTAATATACGTTAGTGATAAGAAATCAAATGTGTAATAGGATTCTATTGATAAAAATGTCACAAGAATAGGTGTAATTCAGTTCAGCTGGTTTGGTTATGATAATGTATGTCTGATAAATGATGGTGAATTTTTTTAATGTAAGAAAAAATGAAAGCAAAAGTTTGTACGTTGGATCAAAAACATTTGACGTAGAATAACTTTTAAATGCATTAGACAAGATTTTCTGTCACATTTTGTAGCTATGTGACATAATTTTATACATGTATGTAAATTATTATTTAAAAAATAATAATCTAGTGATCTATATTTCATAAGACATCATGTGAAACGAATTTTTGCAGACTAAATTAATGATTTTTATAGTTTTCGAAATCTTAGTAGCAGAAAATACAATTGACAAAATAATTTATTAGCAAGCAAAATAGTAATAGTTAAAGATGAATTCTAAATAACTCTTTTATTTTTATACAAATTAAAAAAAAAAGATTGGAAAAATTAGCAGTGGTACGTGGTGCACTAAAATTTTGTGAAATTTTGAGTAAAAATTATATATCATATAAAATTTGCAAGTATATTATCAAAACTGATATTAGTAAAATTTGCATTATCACTAATGGCCTTGTATAGAATATTCCTGATTTTAATTTTTAATAGTGTAGTTGTGATTGAATGTATTGCGAATTACTATATTATTATCACTAAAAAACTAAACAAAGGTAAAATATAAAAAATATATCATTATTATAATCGGAAATATTATGCGATCAAACAATCATATTAGAAAACAATACATCATGGGGAATGCATGAAAAAAGATTCGTTAAATCATTCTTATGACTAACAAAGTTGAAGGGGCAATTTGCATACTCGCTCGTTTCTCGGAAGAGACATCCACCACAGTCAGGCATTCACATCCTGCATGAATCGAAATGAGAGAACGTAAAAACTAAAAGAAAAAAGGAAAAAAAAGCGATTCGTTGGCAATGATTGACCCGTCAGTAGTATTATGTGACAGAGAGTTGGAACTACGTTCATTAGCGATCTAGTACAACTGTGTGTTTATGTTGAGTCTGACATAAAGTAGAGTTCCCATGCTGATCCGAGCCACTAATCCATCACTATGGTAACAAGAACCGAATTGTGAATACGATCAACGTAAATGCGCGGTTAGTTTGTGAACGAACGAACGTACGGTCGACGTTCCGAATCAATATATGCAATGGGCATAAAATGTTCATTTTGCGTAACCATTATGTTTAGCTTTATGTTTTCGTATATGACTGACTATCAGGTGAATGACCAATTGATTATGACAAATGGAAGTAACTTCTTGATCAAGATAGAAAAGTAAATATCTATTTTGATTTTAATATGAAA
This sequence comes from Clivina fossor, assembly GCA_963966155.1. Classification (NCBI taxonomy): domain Eukaryota; kingdom Metazoa; phylum Arthropoda; class Insecta; order Coleoptera; family Carabidae; genus Clivina; species Clivina fossor. The sequence goes on along the minus strand of OZ014564.1, from coordinate 6,092,091 downwards.
ATTGTGGCAAATCAATAATTATAATAAATATTTACATTCTGAAAATAGAAGTTCAAAATATATATCGCAAAATGTGAATACAATATTTTCTTTTTCTTTTATTCTGCTTTTATCACACCCAGTATCGAATTTAGTAATACACCTATTTCAAGTTTTGTTAGATGTTTTCCTTGTTTACATTTTTTTCTAGAAGTGTGTTAAACTTTTGTTCACTAGGATTTATTTATATTTTTTTAAACTATAAATGTAAAAGATATAAAGTAGTACTTTATTAATTTAGTTACTTTTCGATTAGTCCAAAAATTTTGATTATGTATACATTTTACGAACACTCTGAAGTACTTTTTAAAAATCTGATAATTAATGTAAACATTTTAAAAATAATATACATATTCTGAATATTTTTGTTGCATTAATTGGTAAATAATAATATATAGAATAATAGAATAATTACTATATAATTATATGTTATTATACGTATGAAAAGTGCAGCAAATAAAAAATTAATAAGATATTTTGGCCATTATTACTATAAATCTGAAATCTGAGTAAAAGTATTATTAAACAGTATTTGTTGAAAGTAAAAAAAAAACTATCGTATTTATTTTAAATTTTTTATAATTGCAGTAATTTGATATAATTATTTTATATTACGACGGCTATTTTTTACTAAAACAATGATATTGATACTTGTTAAAAGTGAAATAAAAATTTTATGAAAAGAAAATTTTAATTTTTCTAGATAAAGAAATTATTGTTAATTTTTAATACGATCGATATATATATCTATAATATACAGTGAATGTTAGATAGGCATAATTCTAATTGAAATCGCAAGTAGAATATGTAGATGTAATGTTTTTCGTAAAGTATCTATTTTATTTACATAAAGGCTAGTATCAAGATCATAAATTTCCATTACTTATTTCCCAACGTAAAACTTTAATCCGAAACAGAAGCGAAAGGGAGGTTCGTTTTTTTCCAAATCCAATAGTTTCAATTAATTCACCTCTCGATTTTAGCCGTTTTTTCATTCGATTCTTTTTTCTTCGTTTTCCTTCAAATAAAACGCATGCACACGGATACAGTACTTCCATGAATAAATTTCAAACAGGCGGACAGAAAATTTACAATCTCCCGCAAACGGAGATGGGTATATATTATGTGGCACGTGCGCTAGAAAGAGACGCTTATAAGGTTGGAAAATACAAGAGATGAGAGATCTATTTTCCTCTTTGGGTCTTTCGCGCACGGTGCATAAGAAAATGCAGTAAGTCCCTCGTATGCTGAGGTGCATATATACACATATACACTCAGGCATGGAGGAAAGACGTTTTAATTTATCGCAAAGTTGGTTTATGCAAGAAGCTTGCCGTGCGACGCCGAATGCTTAGCGCATGCGCGTTGAAATTTCTCAGGCGTGAAGAACTTGCTTGCGCATGACTTTTAAATAAGGACAATATACTGGTACTATAATAGCCAGCTAGAAAGTAGAATTTTTTTTGCAAAATTTTTGCCAAAATTCTTTTTAAATATTTAGATTTTTTTCTAGAAAATTCTGTTACATATTTATTATGTTTCAAGTTTCAATATTGAAATTGACTTCAATATAAATAAATTTAAAAATAAATTCAACTAAAAATTTATTTCAATTCTAATATTTATCAACTAGTTGTTATTGACCTAATAAATTTATTTGAAGAATATTCTTTAATATAAATGAAAGTCTTGCACATCTTATCTGTAACATAAAATAATTTTCATATCTACCAAGTGTTCTCTTTTTGAGGAATGTTTTAAATTGTTAACTATACAAATTAACAATAATTATTTAAATGACAGACGCCACTTGGGACAGTTATAAAAATAATATAATTTATTTGTTTTGATTAATTAAAGATTTAAAACTTTTATTAAAAAAATTGAATTTTGTCGTCCCTACAATATTAGTACGGTTCTGCTCCAGTTATTGGACCCTATTTTACATGATTTATTTTATATATTTTGAAATATTTTCCAGTTTTAAAATAAAAAATTGTATAAGCTGAACAAAACCTGTCAATATTAACATTTTTTTAGCTAACACATTGAGCGGCAGCAGAAAAAAAAAAACTTTTCCAATCGTTATCGGGCGACGATAAATCAACTGCATATGCGCGTCTCGTTGATGTAAACTTGAAGAGGCAAAATTTACGCGTTTCTTCGAAAAGTTCTTGCGCGCTAGTCGCTGGGCGCGTCGTGCCGTACCGGGGTAAGAACGGGCGTCCAGGCGAAGAAGCGCCAGTTGCTACTAACGACTTCCCTAACTATCCCCATACTGCCGCGCCGCGCCGCGCCTGCTCGTGCGGTCTGCCGCCTACGTTTTGCCGCGCGCGCGGTAGTGTTCTATCATTACGCCAATAACTCATCTATGTGTGGAAGTTTAGGCGAATTACGACTTGTGGTGCCTCGGAATGGAATTTCGCTAGCCGCCGCGCGAGAGAGTTTCTTAGCGATGATAACAGATGGTGAATTTTGGTCGCGGAAAACGTGTGGTAATGCTTTGCGGATGCTTTTTGTAATAAAAACAAGAACAAGAAGAATTTATGTAGCAAAGTTTCAAATAAAAATTAAATATTATTTAGGTTGTGCTTTATTAATTTAATTAACAACAGTTTTATAATAAATTCTTCTAAAAGTAATCAGTGCAATATAGATTTAAAAATATTTCTGCATTGACATATGTTTCTGTTTGAAACATCATTTCAAATAAATCTAAAATGGTATAACATTATAAAATACACTGCTAACTTTAAAATTATAAGAAATTTGTTATATTTTCATTTAAATTTAAAAGAATATCAATTAGATTTTAAAAAAATAAGTCAGATATATACCTATAATACTATTTCTAGTGAACAGATTTTTTTTTAATTATAAGAATTCTAATTATTTAATTACGTATAAATTTACTGGGATATAAAGTAACACATTTGTTAAATTTAATAGAAGTTAAAATAAATTTAAAATTGTTACACTACTTGCAAAATATTCAAAGAAAAAAACCCATATGATTTAAAATTGTAGTTTTATATTTTATAAATAAATATATTAAAAAGAAAAAGTTGAATAATAAATATATAAAATAATATTAAAATGTAAATTTATAATTAATTTAATAATAATTTAAACTAGCATGTAAAATTTGCACATAATAATAATAGAAAATATAAACATTATTTGAAAAATATAAAATAATTGAATGCAAACAAAGTAATAAAAAGATTTACAAAAGAAGTACGATAATTCATAATTTATCAGTGCTATTTATGAATGAAATTTATCACAGAAGTTTGGCAGAATAGTTGGGCATTAAAGAAAACCTCGAACAGCGTAAATTTTTAGCTCTCATGATAAGTTGCAATAGAGCAATCAATTCAATAGCTATAAAACGAACAAGTAAAGCAATGCAGCGTTCTTTTTCTAACATTATATAAATAATAATTTTCGTAAAGAAGAGAGCCACCGCGCCGCACCGCGCCGAGCACTAAACACAATTCCCGAAATGATACTTGCGAAATTTATCGGAGTTTTCGAATAAAAATACAAGGCTGAAGTTTAAAACTGCCGTATAACTCTTTATAAAAGTTACAATAGGAATTGGCCGAATTGGATATCAAATTCAAAGTCGTAGATCTTTTTTCCGGGCGACATTTCGATCAATACTTTACGGTTTTATGTGAAGTTAGCTACACAAAATTCGCCTTCCTCGATTTTTATTACTCGCCAATGCAACGGAAATTGCCGGTAAAAAAACTCGCTGTAAAACAAACGCCATTTAAATTTACTAAAACCAAAAAATATCGAAACTTTCTAGTAATGGTTGGGAAATTGATAATCTAATGCAAAACTACAAATTCATAAAATGATTTTTTGCAATATTCATAATATGTTTCAAGGGTTATTTCACGAAACATTACAATAATATTATTCTATTAAATATTTAATAAAAATAAAAAAATAATTTTCACACATGTTACAGATATGTGATAAATTAATAATGTTGGAAAATCTAATTACAAATAGATGCCACAATATTTGAAAAAATATCAACTACAATAAATCTTATTCTAATTATTTCCAACTTGAACGAGAAATATACATTTTCGATAAAGTGAGAAATTTGAATATTAACTAAGAAAATGAAACAAAAATCAACAAAATGGTGGAATGAAGCATCACAATTTTGTTCATTTAAATTTCCTATTTATTATAATAATTTTTAATAAAAATATCGTTTTTAACCTTTGTCCTACAGCCAATTTGGTCAGGTCATCGCTTACCATTAAAGGATCCTAAAACAGATTTACTTTTATTAATTAAAATTTTGTTAATATTTATTAAAACTAAATCTAAAATTTAAAATTATTTTTATCTATATATACATCATATTTACAATTATTTATTACTAAATAATTCTACTTAACTATATAGCATATTTTAAACTTTTTTTTAAATAAATTTAGGTATTTTGATAAAAACCTATTATAAATAATTAAACTGTGCTACTAAGCATAAAAATTTAATTTTTCAATTAAAACAAAAAAAAAAATATTAATTATAAATTGATGATGTTGTTATAAATAATAAATAATAATACTAGTCAGTTTATCTTAATTATTCATTATTAAAACTTGCTAAATTATAATTATTCTTATAATATATGTTATTAAGTTCACATTTAAATATTGAAAGTATATTTATATTAATTTAAATATAAAATTATAGTGCATAAAGTGTTATTATACAATAATGTTACATTTTTTAATATTATGCATACATTTTTAGTTTAGATAAGTTAAAATTGAAAAATGCATAATAATTTAAAATGTGTTATTTAAATATACAGAATGCTTATTTGAAATGTAGATAATACAGAGTGTTTTCGAGTTAATAAAAATGCTTTGGCGTATGTTTGCAAATGCTTTCTTTTAGAAATATTGACTTATGAATTTACATATAAAAATGAATTTATTGTTGTATTTTGTATGTTTATATGTTTTAGTATGTTTTAGAAATAATATGTTCGTTTTGTTACTAGTACAATACTTAATATTGGCTGACAAGTTTCCATTAAAAAAAACGATAAGTATTAAAGTTTGATTATTTTAAAATGAAAATGGATATTTAATATTTAATTATTACTATTTAGATTTTAGATCATTTACAAATATTACATTTAAATCTGTAACTTCAGAAGTCAATGTCAAAGAGTTTGCAAATATACTTCAGAGTAAAAATTTTCTTGTTTTGAGAATCTAAATCAATATTTTACATATAATCATTTAATATTTGCTTTAAACTGCAATATAACAAATATTTCTTCTTCGAATAGATAATAAAATTTTGATAAATTATATTATATACAACAACTATATCTAGATATTTAAGTGAAGGAATTAGAAGTAGAAGCCTAACAAAATGTTTGTTTTAAGATATTAAAACATTTAAAGTTTATAATGTTTATTAAGTTTTATTCACGTTAGTTTTTCCAGACAACAGAAGATTGAGTAAAATCAAATTTACAGTTAGGTAAAACACAATATCAATATTAAAAAAAAAGTACTTTGGCATTTTTGTTTTTAACGCCTTCAAATAATTTGTTATCAAAAACTAAATATAATATCATACTAATTATAATTTTATTTTAATATTTTCTTTTTCATAATAAATTTATTAAAAAACTTTTTTATTTATTTCTCCAATAAAATATATCAATTAATTACATCTTTTTTTAAAATATTAAGTTAATTTGTTTTCTTAGTGACTCATTCTAGATATTTTGATACTGTAAAATTTGTTTTAAAATTTTAATTACATTAAAATTGCCAGCGGTCTAATGTATTTTTCTTTTTTGCAAAAATCGTATAGAATTTATCAGCGTAAAAAGTCGTAAATCGAGTGAAATCAAATCCACGGAAATCGCAATCTACCTAATTAAAATAGTTCCCATTTTTTTCCCGCAATTAACAAACGAATGTAGTACGATAAAAATTAAAATTCATCTGCTAAAAGCTAGGCGTGTTGTCATCTATAATGAGCGAGATCTTCTACTGTATCTAGTCAATTAATAGTGATCAAACATACGTGACAGTTGAACACTAGTACAATTTTGCGCGATTAATGTTCGGTTAGGAGAAATGTGATTGGCTCCCGAATGGACTAATTAAAACTAGAGTAACCGAATAGCGTTAGTTTGTTTCTTCTTGTAAACTGTCGTTTGTTTAATTAGTATTAGGACATGTGGAAATGTCGATATTTGTACAGTGAGGTTTGTATTTAGGTCTGCAAGACTAGAAAAATGGCCATGAGAAATGGTATGGTGACGTATTTGGACCTAGGTTGGTTTAGAAAGTTTTCTTATGACAAAATTGGATTTAAATAAGAGATTAATGCTCAGGAAATTGTGTTCTTTAATCTGACTATTTCAAAGCAACAACATGTTTTAATAAAACATTTACAAAATTATTTATTAATTTTAATTGCTAAAAATTTCATAAAAACTAACGAAATGAATTTTATAATAATAATTCAACAAAAGAGATGGAAAATAGAAATAATGAATTCAAGTAAACGAAAAAGTTAAAATCAAAATTAAATCATTCAAAAATAAAAGAAATATATGTACAAAAATAAAAATTTAAATAATGCGTTATACACCTGACATTCCAAAATGCAAAACATAACAATTTAGCTATTCATTGCAACAGTGTTTCTTAAACATTTTTATTATTATTTACATTTAAAAAGTCTAGAAAAAATATTTAAAATTTTTTTACAAATTTTTTAAAAATTATAAATTTTAAAATTTTATTTATTTACTTATAAACAAATAATATAATATAATAGTTTTTCTTACTATATACCTATAACTTATCAAAAATCTTGCTTCATACATTTCTACACATGCTATTTGAATATATTTTTTTCATAAAATTCGATTAATATTTATATAAAAGATTATATATATTATCAAATATCAAATAAATTTTTAGTTATACTTTGTCTGAATGTATTAATATTTTCTTCCTTTTCTTAACAAATAATTTAAAAAACACTGTCTAAACATACACCAACACAACAAAAGCATTACATCCAACAACATACAACACACGTAACTTCAAACCCAACATCCTTGCCCATCACAAAGTCTGTCCATCACCAAACAAATGCCTTTAAGTCAACGACAGCCCGGACAGGAGACAGGTCCTCGAAATGAACACATGACATACACACTACATACACACACACACCGTAATATCGCGGCGCATTTTTTCATTCGCCCCGACGTTCCCACAATCCGTTGTTGGCTTGGGCTGTTGTTACCCGGCCGTAATGCATGCATGCACCGCGCGCCGCGTTGAGTTATCGCGAACGGATCATCGGATTAGCCGCGCCGATGCGCGATGGAATCCAATTACGCGCGGCCGCATAAGGTGAATGAAATCCGCCGATTTGCGAGTGATACCCTATTGGAGACTCGGTAGCTGGGTAGAATTGGTGTCGCGGTGGTATTTGATGCTTAATTAGCCGAAGGTAATCCGTGAGGTCATTGTTTCTTAAGAGTGGCTGTCCGTAGTGTTGCAACAACGTAAATGTCATAGGAGACACATTTTTTAAAAAAGTGAATAGTACGTGAATTGGCATAATTAAAAATATTTCGCATAAATAAATGTTTTACATTGAAATAAATAGAAGAATTTATATTATAAAATGTATAATAAATATGACCGAAGTAAAATTTATGCAATGTAAAATTTTGGTATAAAAATAAGTTTTATTTGTATTAAAAAATAATATTAAGCGAAAATTCTCTGTATTAGCGGTAAATCTATAAATCTGCAAAATTTTATTAGTTTTTTCATAATATACGTTAGTTAACTAATGCATGTGATTATAATCTTTATTATAAATTCATAAAATCTAACAGAAATTGAGTGGATATTTAGCATTAAAATGAAAAAAAATAAAACTATTAAAATTTAATAATAATTTATAATAATTTTTGTTACCTAATTATTTGTTTTTAAGTTACGTTTGTTTATTTTTTATTTGTATTTTTTCCTAATGAAGATTCATGTTCAATTAATTGAAAAGTCGAATTTTAATAAAATTACATCAATTTTACCAAAAGAAATTTTACTAAAAGTTTTTTTTTTTTACTTTTGACTTTAAATGTTCAAGAATAATTTAATATTAATATATTTGCATTTTACTACTGATATGTTTGAAATATTTATTTAACAGTGATTTATATTTTGACTTTTGAACACAGATGATAATTTGGTAAAGATTATGTAGATTATTGATCAAATGTATTTTAAACTGCAAAATATTCGTTTAGCAACTAAAGCAAAAAATTCTTCCATTATTTCTAAACTTTCTAAAAAATTTAAAATATTTTATTTATGCTAAAAACATCTGTCTGCAAACACATTGTATATTTTAAGCGTATTGTATTTTGAATGCATTCAGTTTTGCTGTGTGCAAAAGGTAAGTATATTTGTATACGATCGTGTGTGTATTGGTGCGTGGACGTTTTAACAAACGTCTCTATTGGGGCGCGCGTTGGAGAAAACAAACCGTCGTTCGCGCGAAAAAAGACCGTACGAACCAACAAAGTATCTGGCACTGGAAACTCGTTTCTCGGTCCGATTTGAAACTCGGCGAATGATAAATGCATTTATGCAACACTTCTTATCTCATAGAGGCGCGCGAAGGATGCAGCGTTGCAGTCGGAATCGAGGCGAACGTGCGTGTGTTTTTGCTCGAAAACCGCGAACCAGCCAGCTGAAGAGCACGGCCGCACTTTGCGGTCCCGAAAATGGTCAATGGGCAAGAAATGAGACAGAAACCCCTCGTGTTGTTGTTTCATTTATAATTGGCTGGCGTCGCTCTCTAACTCGTTCGGCCCAATTTCGTTCCGTCACACGCGCGCAAAAAGGGCTGCCATTTTCAGTCGAGCAGACTATAAACTACATAATGCCGAGCCTAATGTATAACGAGCTAGCCTTCAATCGACAGTTCTTCCACTAGCCACCTTTAGAATTTACACTGAGTATTTTAAGATTTTCTACTTTTTATAAACTAAAAATTGTTCTTATACCCTAAATCATTTAGCATTTTTAAAAACAAAGAAAAATCCAATTACTCAAGTAATTATGTAAATGCTAAAGAACAACAAAGGAATACATTTGTTTTTACTTAAATTTTTGTACGAAAAATAATAAAACAATTATAAAAGTTATTTACTTTTATTATACGTGTATTGTTAAAAATATTTTGTAAATATTATATAAATTAAAATGTTAATTTATTTGATGTTTTTTTTTTCTTTCTGTATAAAATGTTGAAATTATCTATCATTATTTTAAGTATTATGCTTTAATAAATTAATCAAAATATACGTAAATGAAATTTTTTTTTCAAGTGAAATAAAGTACAATCTTTATTGATGTAACAAATGTAAGTTCTTCTAAAATAACTAAATTATTCGTTTATCTAGATGAATCAATTATCTAGATATTGGTGAAGTTCAAAAATACATGAACATCCTGTATATATATAGAGTGCAACCTGCAACCTTGGAAAATTTATTCACAAACCAGCGAACATTTGCATGCATTCACAACGACAAAGCCGAACCAGCCACATATGTACATATATTCACAGGCCAAACAGCCGTGGACATGTCTACTTCTTCCTACCGGTCTCCAAGAGACTTATGCTCCATTGACATATCAAGTCTTTCGATTCTTATCGGTGATTCCATTCAAAGACCACTTGCTCAAAAAATATGTACTTACATATGCGTGCTTCCTCAATAATGTTTTCGTCCAATCTGCTCCACATTTTTCATTCAACAAAACAACAAAAATTATTCCCGTAGCATAAAGATTAATATCTCAGTGTTGCAATCCTATTAGAATCAATTAATTCACCTTTAAGCAGATATGAACAATGCTTGAATATAGTAAAGAAAGAAAAAACAAACTTGAAGCAGAAAAAAACCATTTCGTTTCAGTATCATAGCGTGTCTAACGTGTGGGTGTTTCGCGCGGCCTCTGAGGAAATCTGCATCTCATTAGAGGGACAGGATCAGTGCCGCCGCCATGCGACAGGCGATACAATCAGACCCCGGCTTACAAACACGTGTAGCGAGAGAGAATCGAAAGGCAAAAAACATTGCCTTGCTGATGCAAGACTTGCTTCAGGGAGATGCAACAAATATTCTTTTTAAAAAGATATTTACTCTCTAACTTTGTGCTTACATTGAATATAATCAAGTTGATCAGTGGGCCGTACCATAAAAATTGAAAATTGCAAATATGATATATAATAAATAAAGGGCAATTCGATTTAGTGATGGTTGGTTGAAATGTAAAATCAATTACGAAAAATTGATAATTACTATTATTGAAAATTTAGCATACTTGAAAATATTCTATTAAAGAAACAAAATGTATGATAATATAATATCATTATGAAACATTTAAGATCAATAATTATTATTTTTATTATTATTACTATCAATCGATACAATTGGCGTTTCACTTGTCCCAATACATTTCAAATCGTTATCAAACCCAATATATTATGACATGTCTGTTTATTTCATCCATAAAACAGGCTATTACGCCAGGACAACGCAAAAAAAAACGAAACGAGCAAGAGAGACGCGAATGGAAAAAAAAAGAAGCACACGAACCAAACAAACGCGAAACCTTATCCGAAAAGCGAATCGCACACGGGAAGATTTATTCCCGGTTCGCTCTCCGCATTGCGAATGCACGTCTTGATAGATATAGATGGCGCGAAAAGAGGAACAATCTATCTTGTTGTTGTCTGAGTTTCCCGGTCGGAGAGCTCGCCTGCTGCTGCTGCTGCTGTTGGCCGTTGTCTCGACTCCCGGGGGAGTTCTTCTCCCACTCCGCCACCGTAGGCAATCTCTCATCTTGCTGCTCGAACGCTATCTGGCGAAATACGAGCAAGAAATATGTGCTTATATCCAAGAACTATTTATTTTTATTTGTCATTAGGGATATAGAGAAAGACAGTGAAAAATTTCTGCAATTTGTCCGGCCTTATAATTAACTAGTAGCTGTTCTAATAACGTATCGCTAATAAACTGTAGCAGTACTAGTATGTAAATTATCTCTTCATAAACATAAGCACCGAATACGTTGCATGAGAGTGAGGACGAAACGAACGGTTAACACGCAGTAAACAATAGTCCGGGTGGCGTGGGTCACATTTTCCAGACAATGGCTGGAATTAAACGGCGTTCCGGGCACGTCGCGTTTTCACTATCCTCCCACCCCCGTCGTTGTGCGCTCCGTCCGCCAACGGTAACCGGTCGTGGCTTAGCCGAGCGTTCTCTCGCGAAATTACGGCGTGCGTAATTCCGTCAGATTAGCGCAATCCCGCTTGCGCTAGCCGCCGCTTGACGCATTACTACCTCATTAGATTAGGCTAGTAGCGTGGCTGTATGCACGAGTGAGGGACGAAAATTAGATAAAGTTAGGTACAAAATATGAATTTTTCCCCCATAAATTTATTAAGTTTTTTTTTTTAGTTTTATGCATAATAAATAATATCTAGTTTTTTTTCTAGTTTAAAATGTATAGCTTATGAAGTACATAATTTTAAAAAAGAGTAAAATTTATGGCTATATGTTCAAGATTCTTAATTATTCACAATGTTTATGTGAATTAATATCGTACCTATATTTTTTCAAAATTTTAATATTAGTAAAATGTATACCGTAAATGGAAATTTTTTTAACATCGGCTGATGTTCCATTTGGTTTACAGTGCAATAAATTGACACTCGAAGTTTTGGCTATGCAAATTTGCAATGTCTTGATTAGTAATAAAATACACTATCACTGAACTGTTACTGTCTGTTACTGATAACAATATTAATTTTGTATCTTTATCCTCATTTCATAGTTTAGTGTTACACTATCGTAGATGTACGTCAGTTTTTTTTTTTTTTCTAATTTTTCGACGCGCATTTAATAAAACCAAGTGTGTAGACTTTATATAACCGTGGTAATAAGGTCTATACAAATGAATTCGTGTCGCTTTACTTACGTATATCTATTATACGTTAGTGTAGAGCCTCTTACACAGTAAAGTAGACGTCATGATCTATTAAAAATTAAAACTTTTTATCTTTTAAATAGATTCATACATTTGCAGTAGCGTACCATAAATGTAGCTGTAGAGCAATAATTCTTTCAGCACATATCTTCTATTTTGAATAGCGCAACGTACCCCTAGCGAAAGGGCGGTAAAATGTACCACAGATAAAACTTATTCTTGGTCGCAGTCGCAGTTCGAAAAGAAAACGAACAACGCAAAATGCCCGGAGAAAGAGAAATTTCGATCTAAAATGGAAATTGGGGTGTCACATCTTTTTGTCTTCCCTTTGCATTAAAGTCTTTTTTTATATACATCGTTGCGCGTGCGCAGACCGAGTGCATGTGTATCTAGAATGTGCGTGTGTATTTGTGCGCCTGTGTAAAGCAGATAACTGAAGATTGATGACGACACATGCTTGAACAAGAGAAATATTCCAATGGAAAGTTTTTCATCTTTGTCTAGTTTTATCATAAGGCTGGTTGTTGTTATCCTGGCAACTGATACATAGTTGTTTTGTTCGTCTCTATATACTTAGCTATTTGCCATCCTTCTCTAGCTCGATTGGTTGAATAAATTGTGCTGTCCTTGTCGGACAGTGTTCGTAATATAGTGTACTGCCAGTATGTATGATCTTCATTATGTGGTCGAGATATTTACATTGTATTCGGTCGAGTACTGTACTTTTAACATTTGTTACAAGTATTATTTCAAAATGTTTTAAACGTTCCTAACTTTCTTGACGACTTAACATTTCTCTTGTCATCTATATATTTTAACTGCTTTCTTTTGCAGATATTTATAAATATTTAGATTGTCTTGGCATGTTTTCAACATAGCGATATAAATTTCTAACATAATTTTATGTTATTTTACAGTCGCAAACTTAACGTACAAAATACGAGTAAAATATTTATATTCTACAGTATTATTTGTTTATTTATTTCATACTTCGTATTATTGTAATTTGACTTTAAAATTAGTGAGCAAGTAGCCAATATCTCAGAAACAATTTGAGTTAATTTTTCCAGCAACACTGTTTGTAATTTTTTTTTTTATTTTTAGTCTGTTTACCTTTATCTTAACTTTTATTTAAATTGTTTAATCTCAAAATTTTCAATAGATAATTAGAAACGTGAGTTTTTAATTTTTTCTCTATTTAATTCAAGTAAATTATTTTACTTCAAATAAAAGAACAAAATTAACTTTCATATTTTATTTCCAATTTTAATAACTATTTTAAATACATAAATACAGATTAACTTTAGGCTTCTTTTTTTTGAGATATCGTGATAAGTTAAAATATTAGCATTTACAGTTATTTATTATAACACTATATTCTATTCACGTTAAGAATAAAGTAGTTGGCACTTCAATCTAAGTACGTATCACAAAGGAATTTATTATAAACTTTTCGACATTTTATCCAATATAAATTTAATCATTAAAATTGCATATTTTTGGCCACAGTAACTAGCCATAAATTTCAGCCATTCACAAGCTAACAAATATTGTCCTCAGAACACTTTATTTTTAAAGAGGATGAAATATAGTAAAAAATATTATTAGGATGTTGTACTCGGATTTTTTTACAAGCGTAATAAGCTATTATTTAAAAATAAGACTTAAGATTGGACCAAATTTAGTTCATTTATACATTAAAATTGCCCTATATGTCTGTTCCTTAAAAAGAGAAAATAGCGTTACCCTAAATAGGAAAATATAAAAAGAGCATCTTTTTACTTTAGAGAAATTGTAAAATTTGTAAACACACTTTGGAGTAATTGTATAACAACTGTTATACTATTAAAGAGTAAAAAATACGAAAAAAACAGTAAATAATTATCCATTCATGTATGGGCAATTATTTACTATTGATCTACGTAGTTTTTTGCTCTTTTATTAGTGTAAGCTGTTACATATTTTAATATATACAGAAAAATAGTAATATATTACATTAACAATGATACAAATTCAATTGCACTCAGACATTTTTACTCTTTTGCCCAAAAATTTTAAACAGTGTACGTTATTTGACATCTTAGTTCAAAATTGTATGATAAAATTAGTTCCAAAATAATTTTTTTAAAAAATATATATTTGAAATTGTATAAAAAGATTGATAAAAATGTGATAAAGTAATATAATATTTATATTTATTTTATTTGTATTTAAAAAATTTCAAAACTATTATAGTTTTTTCTAAGATACAAGCTCCGTGTAAAAGACAGACTGCGTTCAGCAGCGAGACATAGCAGCACACACACACACACATATACACACACTACCCAACACGGTTTCCACCGCCCTCCGACATGCGAGCCGGAGGCATCGTGCAAGAACAGAGTAAAGGCGCGCGCGACTTCGAATACAAGGTATATAAGACCCGGTCCGTGCGCAAGAGAAATTATGAACGAGGCATTGGGAGCAATATATCTCCGGGGCCGGGACGTGCTACGCTGAGGAGACAGGGTATTATATGGAGGAGTAGCGGCAGCAGCAGCAGGAGGAAAGATGGTGGCGAATCCCCCATAGGCGGCGCGGGTGCGACTACCGAATAGGTTAGTTCGGGGTAGGTCTACAGGAGTACGGGGTTTGCGCTGATCTCATCAGGACTACGAGATGGCTAGATAGATGAACTCTACCAACTGCGACGGTAATGCACATGTGTTGTGACATTATTTAGGTGAACGGCTTTGAAAATGTCGTTGTTCTAGCTTTATGTATTTAGTAGTGCACAATTTTCAAGATCTTTAACTAGTATTTTCCTAACATTTTACTAAATTCTAATTTGAGTAACTTATATGTCTTAAATTCATTTCTCTGATCATATTGAAAAAACATATATTTTTCATTTGTACTTAAGTATTATTTCCATTTAATCAAATACTTATGTATATATGTAGTGTTCTATTTTTCTTATTTTCTTTAAATAAATTAACGATATATATCTTTTACTTGATAAAATAACTTTCCCGAAAGGCTTTAGGATTACATTCTGTATCATTTTTAATTAAAATTCAACATTTCGGTATATTCGACGTATATTATCATCAGGTAAAATATGCAAAGCTTTTTTATTTTAATATAATGAGTTCTGAAAGATTCTTTAGTATGTATTGTTTTATGTATGAAGGAAATTTGTACCTAAAATATTTTTTAAACACATAATATTTAAAAACATTTTTGTATAACTTGAATGAATTTACCGTCAATTTATTTTTGCAGATAAATATTGCGTGCATGAAAATATACTTTACAAATCTATAATAAAAATAAGTAATATTTTTAAAAACCAATAACATCGATCTCCACCCATGTCAAAAACTATCCTCTTAACTACCTCCAGTAACCGCACCAGTCACATTTCCAGATTCCCACGACGGTCCTACAATCCTAAATCCACCCAAAACCGTGCGAAAAAAAAGGAAGAAACGGCAAGTTCATTACAGGTCCTTTATCTCCATATGTCGCATTCGGTGCTAGACGCCTACACTCGTCCATCGAGACCGCGGCACCGCCTCGCAGCGTTCGTTCTGCGCAAGCCCTAAAACCCACCCCCTCCCCCTCTTTCGCCCTCGAAACGCCGGACCTCCGCGACCGACCGGATCTTAATTTTACGATCGTTGTATTCGGGGCTAATTTCCGTTTACGAATTTACACCGCTGGGGACTTTGTACGGTTGTTTATGCGTTATTATTTGTCCGATGGATTGTGTATTATTCTAATGATAACGCCCGCGTTATGTATGTATATTCCTATATATTGCAGATATAGTAGTGTTTATTTGCAATGATCTATGTATTCAAAATATAATGTTGTTAAGGAAATTTTATCGCTACATTGTTAATTTACTCGGATATTGTACGGAATATATGCAATTTTAATTGGAATTACAAAATTAAATAAATTTGAAAATTGTATTCAACAAATTAGAAAATGATATAAAAAATTGATATTAACATTCAAACGTACAAACGTAAACTGTATAAGTTTTTATTAAACAATAATTTCTATGCATTGTATGAATATTTCAATATGTAATTTGTATATTTGTGACATTTTCTATACGCATGTATTTTGAGTCGAAAGAAATAAATTATCATTATTAGAAATGCTTTTTATATAAATTCTATACAAATAATTTATATAGTTAAAAAATATAAATTAGATTAAAAATATTAATAATATAGTACATAATATTTAAAAAATGTATATGCAAAAGAATGCTAATTATTTTTTTTTTTTTGTAATAAGCAGTTGATTAACCAATTTATAAGATAAGTAACTCAGTATAATATTATGATACTCATTTATTTTTTTCGTATTGAACAAAATATACTATTCTGATTTATAAACAAAACATAATAGCAATGTATTTTTTAACATTAAAAAATATAACAAATATAATAAAAAAAAAGTTTATGTAACTAACATTTCAAGGAAATTGAACAAAAAAAACTGAATTTTCTTTTAACCTAATCAAGTTTTTCTTATAATTAATCAAAATATTTATAAATAAAGGTAATAATTAATATTATCATAATACGATATTAAAGTTAATAAATTATGAATTTCCAAACAAAATTAGATATTTAGCTAACGCTTAATTATATAATTACCTGTTTTCCGATAACGTTAAATTAAAGAAAAACAAGTAACTATATGTAAATTATGTTAAGGACAAAATATGCAAGAAAAAAACCCATAGTTTACGCAGCACTAAGTCATATGCGTGTGATAAATAATGTATACAAGGTGTTATCTTTTTAAGTACAGAATTTGTTGCCTAATGACATAAATAGTTTGACATTAAATGATGTATGTATTTTCGCGGATTAGTTAAAAGGTACATGTGTATACGTAACGCAAAAACGTAAATATTATCGACATAAGAATATTAATGGCGTATTTTTTAAATTAGATTTATTATACCATCATATATTACATTTGCGGACAAATATTTTAGACATTATTTGCATAAAAGTTTCAACTTCAACAATCTAACATATTAAAAGTCTTTCAGAACGTATTATATTAAAATAAAAAAGCTTTAGGATAAAATTCTATATATATTTTAGTTAAAAATTGACATTTCGATATAGTCTACACATAACATCAAACAACTTTGTATTTGAAAATTTAAATATGTTTCTGTGCAACTGATATTACAATTAATTTTCAAAAAGTAATCACATACACAATATCTAATTTAGATAGATTACGTATTTTCCAATTAATTATTTCCTTTATAAAAAAACCATCACCCATTCCTTGCATCCTTTTAACCTAAGCCAGCCACCAAACCACATCTCGTTAATTAACCAATGTTTATATTTACAGATAGCAATTACTTAATGAGCGAAAACCACGGAACCCGACCGAGAGGGATAACAGACCGTTCGCGTCGCCTAGCTGAAAAGTAAACAGTCGCTAAGATGTTTCCTGCGCGCCTTGTCTCTTCGTGAAGACAACGCAACGTGGACACGCATGCTGCGCCAACGATAGGGCCCCCGTGTGATGGTCGTGGAATTTCTTTGTGACGTCAATTCGCGAAAACAAAAAAGCAACGGCCCCGGCTCGCGAATGTCGAATGATTGCCATCGACAGGTAAGATTGAGATAACGCAAGAGACGATGGACTTCTTTTTCTCGTAGGTTATGTAGTTCTTTAGTTGGTTAGGATTAAAGTTTGAGATAGGGAACGACAACTGACTATTCCATGTTTGCCAATTATCGTCGAGTTGTATTTGGTTTTGCATTTAATGTTAAAGCAAATTAAATATTTGTTATATAGATCCAAATATAAATAGCAAATTATGTATAATATACCTATAGTTAAAATATATATAAATTAAAATTTTGTATCTATGATAAATAATTATTATATACTATATTACAATACTGTTTAAAAACTTAACAATAATGAATTTAGATCTTAAATATTATATAGTTTTCGCCAAAAAGTCTGCATTTGTTTTTTAAGTATTACTATTACAACTTTGCCAAAAACTAAACTTCACTAACATAGTTAAATTTTTTTTAGAACTTATTATATTAAAATCAAACTGCTTTAGGTTAAAGTTCTGTATTAATATCTATTTATAATCGACATTTCAACGAACTCAACGTCCGTCTTCATCAGGAAAAATGACGAAGACTATAAGAACTTTAACTTTAAGCAGTTTTATTTTAAAAATTCACTAGCCGGAAATACTAATATTACTTCCTGTATAAGACAAAATGCTTTTTGTTAAAGTTCTGTATTATTTCAATGATTAGATTAGATATTTAAAAAATTCAGGTAAACTTACTTTATTTGTAAAAATAAATATATATAAATAAAATATTAATACTGACTGAAGACCGAATAGTTGTTTTATTGAAATAAAAATTTCAAGTCGAGAAACATAGAAAATGTTATTTTAATATAATAAAAAATCTTTCAGAACTCATAACTCTGTATAAATTTTAATTAAAAATCAACGTTTGGACGTAAAATTTTGGGAAAAAATGATACAAATGACATACAATAAATAAACAGAACATGGAAACAAATTACTAGATAATAAAATAAGTAACTAGATTATAAAATTTATAAATTATTAATTAAAGGAAGCTAAACTTTATTAAAATCAGTGACTGATGATTTATGTTTTCTTTTTTGTTATAAATTTCTATTGCTTCTTTTATCAATCTACTGTTAATCTAGTTACTTATTTTGTTACCTAGTAACTGATGATGATGATGTACGTACAGTACGTCAAAACGTCCATTTTTTTAATTAAAATTGATATAGAACTTAATCCAAAAAACCTTTCAAATATTATTTAATTTTAAGTTAAAGTAAATTTACCATTTCAATATTATAAAAAGTAACCATATTAAGAACAATTATACAATTTTATAACAAAAAATACAATTTCAGTACACAAACATTTATGTGGTTTTAGTTTAAAATATCAATAATTAATTGCAAATTTAATAAATATAATTCACTTACGATTAGAAGCTTTTCTATATTAACTATTATCAGAGCTGTTTGAAATTACTAACCTGAAACAAAAGAAAGAATTAATTAATATTTTATGTACGCATATAACAAACAAAATAATAAACTAATATTTCTCACAAAATGACTATATAGGAAAAAGTTCACATGCAGTTTAGAACAAAATAAAACTAAAACTGATTTAGTTTGAAGACTTTTTTTTTTGTCAAGTCACCCGACGAATATGCTATCAGAAGTTGTATTACTCTCCCGGGTATATTTTCATGAATATAGATGTTCATTTAATGTTTGACAACAACAAAAGTTGGTCCTATAAAAAAAACCTCATAGTCTCATAATTCATTTTCTAAAATTATGTCCCGACTAAATTTTCCTCATTTTACCTAATTCGCAATCCTTCTCATCTAGCACATTTTAAGTTAGAATGCCCACCGTGTTATTTTGGTCCAGTTAAGCTATATTGCACATACATATAGTAAGTCGAATGGTAGAGAATTTATATCTGTTCATTTGGCGAGTGTTTAATCTCAGAATAGAAGGCTGTGTGGTTCGTGCGAGCTTTGCATATATCCTCCGGTTGGTTGGTGTTTGCCCGGAGCGAGGTGGTACCTCTACAACAGGACAAGGTGAGGTTGGGGTTCGAAACTATAGTATATGGTTCGATTCTGTGGTTGGCGATAGCCGATATATCGTTTGACTTATTGCGATTTCGTGGTAGAATATGGTTTGGGTGCATTTAACAAGTAGAATGAGGAAAAAGTTTATTGGTTGCATAAATATATTAACGAAATAAATATAAAATCTTATAATAGACATAAAATGCTGAATAATAATGTTTATAATATAGTTTTATGTAAAAAACAAATTTTGGAGTATTTAAAATATCTATTTAGCAATTTGAGAATAAATAATAAAATCCAATCAAATATATAATTGTTTAAAAAATAAATATTGGACGACATGCTTTAGAAAATATTTATGACGCAAAATTCGAATATACTAAAATAATTGCAATTTTTTCATTGCGAAAAATAAATATATTATATTTTGGAAATATACATCATTAAGAAACATGTAATGGAAACTAGTTTAATTTTGCAAAAATGTAAACACAAAGAAAAATTAATAACAAATTAATGTTCATAGTGGAATTATGAATAGAACTGTAGCGTTACAGATTATTTTACCTTTTAATAGTAAACAGAACATTTCATTCGACAGAAAATGGAAAAAAAAACATATATGTAGATGTGATTGATTTTTAAAAAAATTTTAAAAATCTTAGATAACAATTTCCTTTCCTAATTTTAGCATTCTAATAAATTACATCATTCGAAAAAATGCTATTATTTTTTTATTTCCAATTCAATTTATCACAATTCAATTATAAAATGCAAACATTTTGTCCGAAATTTAATAAAAATTGTGTATGTTTTCTGTTTATAATTATTTACAGTTTTTAACATTTATAAAAGATATTTTCATGAAAAGCTAATAGTCGAGAACAGTGCGAAATTATTGTTTTCGAGCAAAGCAGAGATAATAATGCCATTATATTACAGCAAGTAATAAATGATGCATTTCTGTAGATGCAAATAAATGAGCAAGCAAAATATAGTTTTGCATAGTATTAGGTATACGACATGGATAAAATTGATGCGTTGTGCACGCGGCCCCAAATGAGCGAGAATTTTGAAAATTATGTGCGGCAGTAACTCACCCAATAGTGGCGCATGCCTCTATAACATATATATACACATCAGCCATTATTTTACGTATATGCAGATAATAAACTGATTTAAACAGTGTTTACGCCGCTTGGCGCATCGGCGTGAAATTGCCGGGAATCGAATCCCCGCCCTCACTGATGGTATCAGCGACCGCAAACCCTCCCCTTCATCATCCGACTTTTATTCCATCCTCTTCCCGTTCGCTACTGATTGCGTTTCGGTGTCTTTGTTTAAGCGCACTATTCGGGCTAGAGTAATGTCATCATAGTTAATGCTATTACACACCACTGCCGGGTTGCTGATGATTCAGGGCCTAGGTACAGGGTGTATAGTAAATCTCTCAGCCTAGGTGTATTAATCTCGTACCGCCGCGCTGTTCGTATTCGTCATCATTAGCCGCCGAGATTTCTGACACACCCTGTGTTTACTCCGAGATGGAAGCGAACCTGCACACTGAAGATAAAGACTCGAACCATCATATATATTTGTTTTGATTGGTTTCCGAATTTTCGGATTTCACTATAATTTATTTTATCTAATATATTTTTTCATTAATTAGGAATAGAAGAACATGTATGAGAGATATCATTAATGTGAATAAAGCTAGAGTTGTTTATTTGGATAAGAATGTTTGGAGAAAATTAATTTCGAAATAGTAGAAAAAGTTTGTTCCATATCCTTTTGGGTATATGACGTGATTGTGTATGTATTAATTTAGTCATAAATATACATAATTTTTCTTTTCTTAAAATTATTATTGGTTATAAAATATTTATTTCATAATCCCAAAAGATTTATAAAGTAGTAGTTTTGTTGTGACTTTGCTAAGATAGCTATAAAATTAACTAAAACCGTAAACATATTTAAAACAGTTCAGTGATTTTGTTGGAAAACATAAGGATACCATTTCAAAGTTTGTCAATTTTGGGTAAACCTAGTTAAATCGTTTTAAACGCATCCCGTGGTTGCAAAGTCGGATACGTAAACAGAAGGAATGGTTTTGTCACCCAGCCCGCTCTGTCTAATGTAAGTAAAGTAAATATTAAATCATCGTCCCCCTCTTCTTTCGAGAAATGCATAGGGTAGCGCCGCGTCGTGCTGCCACAGTCTTATTTCATGAATACCAATTATAAATCTTGTAATTGCGCAGTAATTTACTTCGGGCCATGCTTTCGCAATATTAACAAACTAAGAGCTAAGTAAGGCCATCCCTTATAAGACACCAATAAATTTATCCCTAAGTACGAGCGGTGTTGGATCGTAAATTTTGCAGGGGCATAAACAGTTTTGCCACACTAAATAAGAACATATTACTCTCGGCAATATTTTGTAATATTATATACGGGCAGATATTATTTTTCAAAAAAATTTGAAATATTTTTCTTTTGGTTTACTCCCTGTACATAACCAGTTGAAAAATATGTTCCCCAATTAAAGCATACATACACAATAATTTAAATATTTGTTTAAAGATTTTCTTTAATTAAAAATTTAAATTTTTATTTCATTTTCAATATATATATATATATATATATATATATATATATATATATATATATATATATATATTCAAACCTTGATATCATGGAAACAAAACAAATATTTATATATCGATGAGATAAGTATTGATAAACTATTAGAAAATCTATTAGAACTCATAATAATTAAAACAACTTTTGGTTTAACGTTCTGTTAACAGAAACTAAAATTATTTCTAAACATTCTAGTATTCCTGCTTGTTTAATAAAAGAAGAAATTAAAATATATAAAAATAAACATTTATAATCTCAAAAACAATGAAGATTTGAAATAAATAAAGCATAGCTTCTTACTTTTCATACTTTATAATAATTTACTATTAATTTTTTCTTAGTTATCAAAAAATTACTTGTTTTTTTTTATTATGTATTAACTTTTGCTTTGATAAATGCATTCGTATATAATATCAAAATGTTAGCCCATTATCAATTAAACAGAAAATTAAACTAAATGTTGTTTTCATAAATTTTGGTATTTTAAAATATTTTATATTTAAGACAGTAAAAATTAATGTGCATAGAGTTTATTTATTATAATATACTAAAAAAAATATCATTATATTAAAATAAAACGGTTTTAGATTGTAGTTCTGTATTAATATTTATTAATAGTAAATAAACAGAGCATAGAAACAAGTTACTAGGTAACAAAATACGTAAATAAATACTGTAAATGTCATTTATATCTTTTTTCTGATGAAGATGTACGTTGAGTTCGTCGAAACGTGGATTATTAATAAATATTAATACAGAACTACAATCTAAAAACTATTTTATTGTATTTGTTATATTTAAAAAAATAATTGTGCTATTAATTCTAGTACAATAATTGACGTTTCAGCCAAGTAAATTGAACATAAATAAAATGAATTAAAATAAGATGAATAAAATTGTTAATTTTATCAAACATATGATTAAAAATCATTACATTAGATGTAAAAATTAAAGCCCTTATTCATCAATTAATTAAAATTATTAATAAAAATATCTAAATTTGTATTATGTTTGTTTGTTACAAAGAAAAAAATATTCCTATCAAATTATCAATGTAATTCTGTTCAGTGCGATTTACAATGAATTTTATTCATTGTTTTAAAAATCGAACATTACAGGCATTTAACCATTTGAAAATGTATTTATTGTTTTAAAAGTCTCGATTATAATTCTCTAATTAAACACCAAATCCTTCCCCTGTTAACCCTTAAGATCAACCCTCTCTTTCCAATTACCCCAGAAGCCTCGAATAGTAAGTGCGTGATGGCCCTGCGTGATCTAAAATCCCCTTCGTGTGCCGATAAAATACGAACGCGCATCGTGAATTCCGAAACCACTGGCCGTAACTCACAATGGAAGTAATTGGATAACTATGATAAACAAAGAACCGTACAGGAGGGGGGTACAAAGACGCTTCTCTACCACGTTAGTGCTGCCATCTTGGCGGCGACGAGTTTAATTACGTACCATTCTCATCTTTTTTTTACTTCTTTGGCCAGCTTCCCGTGCAAGGGAATCATAATTATAACGTTCATAAAACAACAGTAATTTTGAATTACTGAATCTAGTTTTAAGCTTAAGCAATGAAAATTGGAATATTTTTATTTTTAATATTTTGCATAACAAGATTTGTGTTCGTTACAAAAACTTATTACATATAACAACTTGTAATTGTTGTTTTTTCCATATTTATTGACCTTATTGAATTTAATTTGTCAAACTTTTATTAACATTTTGTAACTGATAAAGTTTTGTAATACGGTACAATTTTAAAAAATATTATTATATAACTACTTTAAGTGAAATAAAGTAAATGTACCAGTTGTCAGTGTATCAGTAATTTCTTTGCAAGTAGTAGTAGTTAGACGGTTAAATATATAATTATATTTAATATTTATACAAATTTTAGTTTATAGATAGCCTAATATTTTGTAATACTATATCAAAAAGATTTTGCCGTTGCCGATTATCGATAGTGAAGTTTTGTAGTAAAATTCTTTCAGGTACATAAATACTATTGAAAGATATTAATTTTACAAATTTTTTCAAATATTTTAGAAAATATTTGTAGGTACATTTGTATGATCATTGTATTATTATATTTCAGTAATATGATAATCTAATTTTAAATTTATATTTATATTTTTCTAATATAATACTTTTTTTTAATAATTTGATTATTGAACAAAATTATTAATGCATTTTTGCAGTGGTCGCATGTAATTCGTTTATATTATAAAAAATATTACATATAAGTAATTAACAAAACATATTTTTTTAAGTGGCAATTTATTGCTTATGTAGTTGTCCTATGTATTTTTTTGCTATTTTTTGTAACAGAATCCCGACGTAACGGCGCCCTGAGGAACCACGACTTCCTCACAAGGGCGTCGCGAAATATTACACAATTTTTATAATTTTATTTCCATTTTAATTCAATGACATAGGACGCAACATCTAGCGGAGCTGGTGCAAACCATTTAGTTACTGTAATTGAATTTGTCCAATTTCATTTTTTTCTGACCTAAAATGTATTTTATGTATTTTTACCTAACTCTTGCAAAAAATTATTGACTATTTCGTAAAGCGTACTTGTTAGAATTTGTAAATATCTGGATACAGAAATGGTGCTGAGAATAGAAAAAGTTTGGGAACCACTGTACTAATAAATAAATTCTGAATTTAAATAATTTTTAAACTAAAATGCAAATTTTTCTAATAGTGTAATTATTTATCTATGTAGCTCCATTAATAAAATAACAAAACAAATTTTATAATTGACGCTTAGAAATATATATGTAGATTGCAAATTAAAGTTTGCTCAACATAATTACAAATTTATCTAGCATCCATATCAAAGTTTTATTAATTTCTTAAACCAATCTAGAGGTATTTATAATTCCAATTCATACGTCTCATGAACTAACCTATAAGATAGGCTGCTATCTATGCATGTGCAGACTCGGCATCTAAATTTCTTAGTTTTTGTCGGGCGAAGAGAGAAGAGCGAGAGGGAGAGCGAGATAGAACAAACGCGTGTGCCGTTTTTATGGAAATTAGCTGTCTACATCGCAAATGAATGTAATAAGTCTAGAGGCGAGCGAAAGGGGCGGTGGCGGGGGTGGTAGTTGGCGGCGACAAGAGAAACGACCGTGCGCCGTTTAAGTGGCAGATGTGGCCCGCACCAACCCCCAGGATATTTGCGGGACTCGAGTTCACCCCCCTGAAAGAGCTAGAGCCGTAGTTAAACGTGTCCGATACCCGTTCGATGCCTGATAGCTTTCGCGATGTTTGTCTTCCTGGACTATATTAGAATAAAAGATTCATTCCATTTACAGATTCAAACATTTATGTTGATTTTATGTACTTGTAAGTTATGTTATTCTACAATAACAAAAAAAGGACATACTAACTTGTAAACAATAATAATTTCCGTAATAAAATAAATCTTTAATTTATATAGATAATTGAAAAACTAATAGATCAAAAGGTTCCAAGACAAAAAAAAAGGGAAAATTTTTTAACATTCTTCAAAATAGTGGTAATTTTGCAAAAAAAAAAATTATTTACGACACATCTATACAATACAAAAAAAAATTGTAAATAAAATTTGTTGAATAAAAATTCATACTTTTAACTTAAAAAAAGAAACATAATTTGAATTTGATTAACTTCAGCCTAGAGTAATCAGAAAAATCTTTAGTCATTTTTTTCACAGAGGTATATATACATATATATAAAATTTCCTATTACTAAAAATTTTAGAACCATATGAAATTGTAATATTAATTTTGTTTTATATTTTTTCAAATTGCAATTTGTTTTTGATCTATAAAATTGCAATATTATATATGGAATTAATGACTTGTATAACTTTTTTAAAACATATTAATTGTTATTGCTATTTTTACATATATAATATTGTATTTCTATAAAAAGAAATATTCAAAATATGTATGTACATTATTTATGTAACTTAAAGCTTATATTTGACTTTGACTCAACTTTCTTGTTTTCTAATCTAAATAATTAAAATACATCATAAACAAACTCTCAGTTAAATTCCCATAAAAGCAAAAGCAAGCCAAAGGAACTTCCCAAAAGATTCGATCAGCAAACACAATCAGAATACGAGAGCGAATGCTAAAACAATAAGTTTTCAGTAGCGATACGTCAGCGCGAACGGAAATTGCCACAGTAGATAACTGATTGTAAGAGGAAATAAACTGAAATTGGCTGAAGAAGTAGGCGGCGCCGTGCCGCGCTTACCCAGCATGCGACCCATACCCCCCTCTACTACGATCGCATTTCAGTGGTACGAGCTTGAATGAAATGTGCACCGATCTTCAATCTCCTCCTGCAAAACATTTCGTAAATTAAGCCCCGACCACCCCCAACCCCCTACTCACGAAAAGGTAGATTGAATGTGTGTTTAGTGGGTGCTGTGATTGAATAAAATCGTTTAACAACCAGATGCTTGGCGGAATATACTACCAGTGTTTAGTGGTTAAAACAGAGGGTTTCAATTTGCTTGTTTTTAGGCTGGTGTTGTTTGATTTAATTTTGTTTAAGTGCTTATATAAACTCCTAATAGGTAGATCAGTTTTCAATATTATTTATTAATTAATTGTTTTTCCAATTTTATACTAACACTAAATATTTTTTTGCAATTTTACACTATTGAAACTGTTGTCGATCATAATTTAGAACATATCAATATAGTAAAAGTATCTTTCAGAACTTATTATAATAAAACAAAAACGCTTTAGGATTAAGTTTATATATTGAAACGTTGATTTTTATATAAAATATATACAGAACTTAATCCTAAAATGTCTTTATTTTAAATATTATTCAATTTTAAGTTAAAGTAAATAATAAATATTGACATATTTTTTTAACTTTTATAAAAAGAAAAATATATTATAAGTTTTTTAAAATTTTAAAATCTACAAAAAAAATCTCTATTTTAATTACAGTGTATCTAAAAGTCCACTAGGTCTATAAAGCATAACATGCATTAATATAAAAAAAAAATGCTATTTAATAACCATACCTAAAACAGGCTATAAAATTTCCACTTGATTAATTCTGTTGTTATATAAATAATTCTGCACAAATTTTGCAAATCATAAAATAAATAACATATTTTTGATCTCCCTTATAAAAAATATTTTCTTTAATAACTTTAAAAAAAAAGACATTTTGCTACTATTAAAATAGAACACATCTCGTTCAGAAAGTACTCACATACTGAAAACACACATTTTTAGTACTTGATACATAAATAATTTTATTTACCTACAAAATATTTAAAAAAATGCCTGAACAAGTTATTATTAAAAAAATTAGATAACTAAAAATAAATAGATACTTCTTACTGATTTGATTTTGTACTCATAATATAAAATTTTATATACCGTCAGTGTATTTTTATAAAAAATTATAAGAAAATTGAAGAAATATGTGGAACTAAAAATTTTCAGTTTATAGTCACATAAAGATTTGTTTTATAAAAATACTTCACAAAGATATAAGAATATGAGAAAAATTCTTTTCTTCACTTAGATGCATAAATGTCAGAATGTGGCTCATTGTTTCTCAATGATATATATTTCTTTAATACAAACGGCTATTTAAATTTTTTTCCAAAATGACAAGTTAAACGATAAAACTGATACAAGCTGATTTAAACATTGCAGAATATTTTTTCTCTCATTTGATTATTACATCTTGTTTGTCAGAAATCAATCAATTTCAATACACACCTTTTACCTTGAGAGCCGTGATACATTTTCCTCACAATCGCGATCGCGACATTCATATGTTTTATATATAGACCACGTGACTCAACTTTTACGACGCCATTTTTTCAAAAATTCTTTATACCTTCCTTTTCCCTTAAATATTTATTGCAATATAAAGTTTTTTAAACTGGAAACAAACATGTATATTGTTGAAATGTTGCATGACTGCACGGTTTACTTTTATAGTCTCGCATTCCGTACTTTTTTCCACACACATATTCAATGTGGAAAAAGGAAAATAGTTTGATTGCGTGGCATAGCAAACGATTTGCAAACAAACATGGTGGAAACGCATGCGCAGATAAACCATTTACGGCACATGCGTGCTGACGATCGCAATTATATGCGTCTGTCTCACACATTTTCCTTTCTCGCTTGCAAATGTTTTTATTAATTAATGGTTCGTTAAGTTTTTATTATTATTATTATTATTGTGAAATCATTGTTTCGGTTTATCTCGACCGTTTTTATTTATATGTTGATGAATTATTAATGTTTGTTTTTCACGTAATAGCGGATTGTTTTTTTTTCTTACTGAAACTCTTGCAATTGTTTGTGACTTAGTTCTTCGTATACAGGAAATATTACTTGAAATCAGATTATTTGTATGTAAAAATTATGTTTTTAATGAACCAACCCGACCAACACATTCGGCTTTTTGCCATTTTAAATATGCATTATGTTGTAAATTATTGTTTAACTGCATACTTCAAAGTAAAAGATTACAAGTCCAACTGTTATATAATGTAATATCGAAAAAAAAATTATCAACAGCTAAGTTTTTTAAATACCTATTAATATTTTTTGCAGAAAGATAAAAAGATAAAAAGTCACATTATTTATATATTACATATTTTTGTTCTTTTGAGAATATTTTAAAATATTATAAGAATTTGTACATGAAATATGAACTATATTTTTTTATTATTCACAGAACCAGTCAAATAATGCTTTTGAGAGAATATTAATATTTTAATACTATTCTCACTGTATTTAGATTTATATTTTTTGAGAATTTTCTAAGTAACTAGTAACATTTACAATATCCGTATTATGCTACTCTATGCAGAAAGAAATCATAATGTGAACATTATTGTACTGGTAAATAGTTACCACGGGCAGCAATGAAAATTGAAAATTAAATACAATTGAGACTTACGTTATTTATTTTCACTTGAAAATAAATTTGATTATTGAAAAGGTTTAATTAAGTGCTTAAAACGTTGTTAATTTAATCAATAAGTAACTAGGTAACTAGATTGTCAACAACATCTCATGAATTAATCAGCGGACAAGAAAAAAGCGTTTAACTATGCTTTATGCAACGGGCCCGTAACGATTTACTATACAAATAAATGTCAAAAATTTTGAATTATATATACTACCTACAGCAATTGTTATCTGTTATATTTTCGACCAATATTTATACTACAAATATAATAAATATTTTATTTAAAAATTAATACAAATATATACAAGTATACATAACTTTCTTTTAATCTAATAATAATATAAGGATTATTAGTTTAAACAAAATTTAAAAAGTATATTAATAATTTGATAGATTTAAATTATTAAAATAATTTTTACTTATTTCATACAAGAATTTTAAGAATATATTTTGATGATTATCTTCTATAATTTTTGAACATTTCCGTAATAAAATTAAATTTTGCAACTCATTTGCAGTTGTCACGTTAATAAAATATTTAATAAAAACAAATACCGACATCTGGTCTTTAAAGACAACATCTTGTAAAACGCTAATAAAACTTCAAATTTAAGCAACTGCGTATCACATCCGGTGTTGCGTCCGCCACGCCATCTATAACCGGAATAAAATTGCAAAAATTTTCATACTTGCTATATCAACGTCGCTAATCTCGAAATCGGCCAATAAATTTCGTCGCATTTCAACGTCCGAACGCTGAGACCGATTCCGTTGCACCTTTGCACACAATATGCACATTAAGCGCCTTTATTTATAAGCGTTGTACGCGCGTTTAATTATTATTTAAAATAAAAGTGTTATCACACTCGTAAAATAAACGCGTCAAGGTGGTAAGCTTGCGAATGGAAAACGATTGTGATCTTATCCGAAGCGGTAAAGTGATTTAGAATACAATAATTATGTTGAAGAGAACGTTGTAATTACGCGATGGGTATTAAAAGTGTTTGTAGTAAAATATATATAAATAAAGTAAGCGTAAAGAAATTGATAAGAAAAATAAATATTATTGTAGAGATAGAAATATATAAAGCAACTAAAACGTATTTTAAATATCTTTTAAGAAAGTTTATTTACTAGATAAGAAATACCACAAATATTAAAAAAAAAACAAATATAAAATCAATTTTATACAAAAAATTCCTGCTGTGATCACCACAAAACCGACCGTCATCATATT
The DNA here is from genome assembly GCA_963966155.1 of Clivina fossor. Taxonomy (NCBI): domain Eukaryota; kingdom Metazoa; phylum Arthropoda; class Insecta; order Coleoptera; family Carabidae; genus Clivina; species Clivina fossor. The sequence continues at coordinate 6,061,421 of OZ014564.1, read as the reverse complement.
AAATAAATAAATGAAATAGAAAAATGTATACAACAACTACCGTAGTCATGGTAACTAAAAACAAAACTTTTATGACATAGATATGCCATCTATTTACAAACTTATATATATGATAAAAATATTAAAAATTATCTAGATTTTAATTCAAAATATCAAAATTTAAAAATTGTATTTGATAATAGACAGAAGCAAAAATTTATTTTACAAAATGAGGTAAAAATATGGGACAATGTATTTATGTACCTGAGTACATTGAGTACTTGATGTATATCCTTAGATAAATAATTAGAATTTTAGCATTATTCAAAATTTGCTACTGATGATAGAAGCTTAATATCCGAAATACGTATTTTGTACAGTGTAAATCACATCTAGTAAACTGTCCTGTGTCTTATTTATATAATGCATCAGTAATTCGGCGTATATCAGTTTTTTTTTTATAAGATTGTACTTTTTAAGACTTAGCTCAAACCTTTAAATTTAAAGAACTTTAAATAAATTTCGATTCTAGTTACTATTTTAAGTGTGAAAAATTTAGCTTAAATTCTTTTGAATTTAAATAGCATACATGTCCAGAATTACTTTATTTAAGTCGCCAAGTTAAAGTCTTATTTAAGCTAAAGATCTTTAAATTTAAATATGATGAACAGAATAGCAGATAATGTAAAAAAATTAGTCAGAACAAATGCATATATCATTAAAAACATTGCAAAATAAAGTTGTGTGTTTGTTCGACTAAAAGAAAAATTAAGGTAGCAATTCATTTCAGACGACAACAGACAAAACAAATTCTTCATAGCGTAAAATTCATACAATACAACAAACACGGCTACATGTCGCAGCCATCTTTATTAATATGCGACATACATCCTCGGCTGCTGTTTCACGTATTCAGCTCTTGGCCGTGCTGCGCTGCGCTGGCAAAACATTTTCATATATATATAAACGATATATAGTATAAAATAAACAACACATTTATAAATGCCGTTGTTACTATTTTTCTAACGCAGCCTCGCGACTGATAATAAATATTTTACCTTGTATGACATACGGTGTGTCGTCATAGTACGTGTTTGTTTTAAAGTTTTTATTGCAACACTATGCTAGCCATATAAGACTTGGCATCGTATGAATTTAGACCTGTTTTTTTACAGAAAAATTGACGCGGAATGATAGATATGTCTCTTTCGATTAGCTATTTTTTAAAATAAAGATGTCCATTTTGGTAAGAAACGATTCATGGTTAATTTATTATTTTATGTAATTAATAATTTTACAAACGTTTCTATATTTGAGTCGTCGTTAAAACATTCCTTTCATTGCTTATCTGGTTTTTATCAATTTTTATTTGATTTATTTGCATTTTTTTATATTTTATTAGCTAGTTTAAGAATTCCCGTAACACTTTTATGTCTCTTAATAACAGACATGTTAATTTAAAAATTTGCGAAATTATTTCGTATTAATATTTTATTTATGCTTCAAATTTTTTTATTGGAATCTCAAACAAAATTCTTAAAATCTTATATTAGAAAATAATATATTACACACAGTAAGAATATTGACTCTATTCATGCACACCAAAAATAGTGTAAAAATTATACTATGAGAAAAAGTAAAAAAAAATACACTTGATGTTACCAAAATTGCACTGTAATTTATGGAGTAAAATACATGATCATTTTTTACACAGAAACTTTTACACAAAGAATAGAAGAATTTTTGTAATTTTCATAATTTAAATCAAAATTATTGTGTATATATATATATATATATATATATATATATATATATCAATTTATAAAATTCAATTTTATATAAATAAATATTTAAAAAAAATGTTATTCTGCCATATGTACCTACTATATTAAATAAATACTTATGTGATATGTACAAATTAAAATATTTTGAAATTTAAAATTATTTCTTAATTATACTTGTATACTTATTATTAAAAAAAATTGTGTAATTAATTTTATTATTATTTAAGTTAATATAAACTTAATAACATCTATTCGTATTATAAATAGTAGTAACTATTGTTAATTTAAATTATTTATTACAAATTAACATTTTCGTAAAAATTTCCTATTACAAAACATTTATTTGATAACATATTAAATATTCTAGTAAGAAATTCACCGAAAGGTAATAAATAATTTTACTACAAAAGCCAATTAATAAAATTGAAAGCAAATTTCTTGTTTTCAGTGTTAATAATCTATATGAATATAAAATGGAATAAAGTTATTATACAGTGTGTCTATACATAACGTATGTACATACTCGTATATACGTATTACAATATAAACCTACACGGGATTGTACGTTGTACGGCTATATTAGCATTCATTCATAAAGTACTTATGTAGAACCTAATCAGACTCAGACGCTGAGAAACCGGTACTACGCCATCATCACAGTAGGCGTAGAAGTTAATCAACTACGTATAAATAATTGCATGTGTTAAACATAGAAAGTATCTACCTTTGAGTTTACGAGTTTAAACGAAATACTATAGATTTGTTTTGTATATTTAGAGAAAATTTAATTCTCATATACCCTTATATTTTTTTAGTTATTCTGATAATTAATGAAAAAAATATTAATTTTTTATATTAACTTAAATAATTATAATATCTAAAATTAAAAATCCTTAGGATTCAGTTATGTACATATTTCATTTAAATATCGACATTCCGATATAGTAGATGTATATCTTCACCAAAAAAACGACATAAATAATAAACAAGCAAAACTTAGAAATAAGTTACTAGGTGTCAAAGTAACTAAATTAAAAAATTTAAAAATTATTTAAAAAAAATAATAATAATAATTTGTTTCATTTATTTCTTTTCTATGATTTTTCCGTTCAAGATATATGTAGATTATATCGAAACGTGAATTTTAAATAAAATTTATACAAAACTTAATCCTAAACTTTTTTATTTTAATATAATGAGTTTTAAAAGATTTTTTACTATATTAATTACAATATCTATTCAAAAAATATAAATTTCATTTAATTCAAATGGCTAAATATTAGATGATTTATTTATTAAATTTGATATTTTCTATAACATTAGTTCTTTGATCTATACACGAAATAGTTGAAATAAATAATCTTAAACTATTTCGATAAATTAACGAACAATAATATAGTTGTATACTTATAATAAACTAAGGGAGATATCTAACCACATTAGATCAATCACAATAAATACCAAAATCTAAATTATTAAAAATATAATTAGTTCAAAATAATATTTTATCATTATTTTAGTAAAAATATAAAAATACAATATATTTATAAAATAAATATATTTTTCATTAATGAATTATAACATAATTTCAATAATTAACGATATAATAATAGTAATAGCATCTGATAAAAATATAATTAATGATATACATAGTTATAAAAAATATATTATTTTTTATCTTTTATTTTAGCAAAGCTTGGTAATTTTCTCAAATAATATTAAAAATAGAAAAGTACATTATATTCAGACAATATATGTATTTTCTCATTAGCGAATTATATATTCAAAAATTCTAAACATGTTACCTTTTATCAAGATTTATTCTTATTTGCATATCATCTTATCTATGAATTTCTGCTAATTTTGACTAATTATCTACAAACATAATTAAATATAATGCATGTGAAGTACTTTTAAATTAATTTCGCACAAAATCTACGAAAGATAGACACAAACTATTTTTTACGAAATAAGACACAAATAGTTTGCATACGTAAATATATAATAAAATGATTACTTACAGTCTTATATAGAGTATTGTATAATAGAAATATTTCTTATTGTAATATTATGAACCCACCTGTAACAAAACAAAAAGAAATTATTTAGAGAGATTTCTAAATGTTTGTTTCTAACATACATCATGTAATATATTATAATAATTAACATGACGGTTTAAAAAATCAATTATTATTCTTATGAAATTCATATATTATAAAATATTTCAGTATCAAAAAGTTTTGCTGGAATTTGAGTCAATTTTTTGTGACATTGTAAATTTCTAGAAATTAATTTCATTAAATTTTTAAACACAAACCTTTTTTTACAAAACTGACAATGAGTTACATCCATTATACAAAACACATCACTTTCATAATCTTGTAAATTCTCTGTGAAAAAAGAAAATAATTTAAAATTTAAATCATTTTACTCAACGCCACCGAGCGTCAGTAATGTTTGCATGCAAATTTTTTTCGTGGTACTAACTCTACGCATAGCATTATACGCGCATTTCGCCTTGCGCCTTAATTCAAGACGCATGTAACATTTTAAACAAAATAAACCGTGTGTTAATTAAAATGGTAGCCGGTGGTCGCATGGGATTTTGTGGCTTCAAAATGGTTTATATCTCATTTGCACCTACAACCTCTCAGGCTAACAACTTGCTGGTTGTACTTCGCTCAACAACAAACAACAAAGTTTCAGTTGCAAACTCGTCAGCGTCCCAAAATAAAAATAACATAAATTAATCTTCTGTGTTATATTCTATAAGGTGTATCAAAAAAGATAGACTGGTTCTATGTAGACATGTAAAGTATATTAGTCCAACCAAAAATATTTATATAAATATAATACCGTAAATACTACATAAAATTAAGAACGCGTAAATCTATTTTAAATTGTTGTTTGAAGAAAAGACACAAAAAAAAAATTTTTTACTCAAATTTTGTACAAAACGTTGTACAAATTTTGAGTATAATTATTATTGAGATTGCAGTGATTTTTCATTGATTTTATGAATTTTATACGAAATTTTTAAAATTGTACAGATTTTACTCGAAATTTACCATTAATTTTAATTAATTAATTATTATTATTATTTATTATTATTATTATTTATTATTATTATTAATTAATTAATTAATTTTAACAATTCAATAAAATTTCATTTGTTTTAAATTAAAACAAAAAACATTTATATAGTTCAATTTTTTGAATTCTTTGTCTTAGCAAATTTTTTAAAATTCATTTTAAATTAAAAAAAAAATGTTGTAAACATTTTATTTACCTCAAAAAATCTAAATAGAAAAATCAAAATTGCTAGTTTATTTGATCTATATTTAAAAAATATCATACATTTTTAAACTCAAATTATTTTTAATTTAAGTCAGAAGCTACCAAATTAACATGTTCAAATCACAAATCAGTTTAACAAAGTCGCTAATCAGAGTTGGCCAGGCCGACACGTTTTTTCAATAATTCACAAGAAAAATACGTTTTAACTCTTGTCAACCATACTTTTCATATAAATCTACCGGTTAGAGCGTAGTAAGTAGATACATGTTGTGTCTATAACAAGCATCGCGTTATTTTCGAAAACTCCCTGTCTATTTTTACTCCAAATCGTAAACATGTCCGAAGCGTCCCTTTCTTGCACGAGAACGGAGACACATTTAAGAGACACAAACACACACAGACATATGAACCCGTGAGATTAGGGTGGGTCAAAGACAAGAGGGGAAAGGTTAATCGTACATGATCCCATCCCTAGCCGAAATACAATTCCGGAATTAAGGATTGTGTTTCCGTTGAGGAGGAAAAAAATGCAGAAATATATATATTTAAGGGAAAGAATACATTTGTTAGTTCGCTTCGTGTATTTTGAGCGGAGTTTGTAGCCTCTAGACCGGTTTAATCCGCGCAATTTACCGCTCGAAATATTTAAGTGGATTATTTTAAACGGTAAAGTTGTTGAATCAACAAATTCGTAATTCGGAGAGTTGCTACCGCATAATTTATTCTAGCAAATGTGAAAATTTCACATTCGGAATTAGATATATTAGGTATTAAAACTGATTAACTATTAGGTACATTTTAGAGAATACATTTTCATATATTTTAAAATATTGGAACTCATATTAAATTATTTAAACAATTTTTTGATTTAACGTTTTGTATAGTTTATTGTTATAGTTACTATAAGTAAAAAAGTATAGTTACTATATAAGTAACTAGATTATAAAATTTATAAATATTTAATTAAAGGAAGCCAAATTTTATTTAAATCAGTGTCTTATAATCTAGTTGCTTATTTTGTTACCTAGTAACTTGTTTCTATGTTCTGTTTATTTACTGTATAAGTATAAAATTTTTCCTGATTATGATGTACGTAGAGCACATCGAAACGTCGATTAATTAATAAAAATTAATACAAAACTAAATCCTAAAGCCATTTAATTTTAATATTACATAATTAGTTTATTTCTAGAGTATTTTTCACTTATAAATAGCTCATTAACAAAATTGATTCTGAAATTCATGATCTTTTATATTTTCACTCTATAGTTAATAAAATTTGTAAAATTTTATTATATGTAAAGATATTGCAATAAAGATATGGTAGGGATGACAATTGTAATTATATCTAGAACGCCTCATTTCACAAGATAATTAATAACAAACTACGTCTGCGCAATTATCATGACATTTTCTAACATTTAACAATACTAAAACTATTTAAATGTTTGATGAAAGTAAAAAATATTATAGTACTAACACGCAAATGTCAAACAGAGATAAAATTACATACCATTATTTTTACTGCTCAACGACAAAAAGGTAGTTGAAATTTTACACTTTTGTACAAATTCAATTAATATTATAAATTTATATTTAGTATTTTTAAAGTTGAAATATTAAATATAAGCTTGTAATATCAATAATATTCAGTAGATTCACTAAATTGTTGTAAACAATATACCTTTTAAAACCGCATAATAAAATTTTGAACAGTTTTTTTTGTAGGTACTGTTAATAAGAAATTATATATATATTCTTTATCAATTAATTTGAGATAAAAATCAATCAATTTCAAAACTATATGATTTATTGATAAATATTGTAGTAGTTAATTAAATGATTCAATATTGTTCAGTTTTAGCAGAAATAATAGATCATATTTTATTAAATAATTGATTTTTGTATTAGAACATTAATACAATTCCAGCAACAATAAATTTGCTTTAATACTGTTTAATGAATGTTCAATAATGTTATTCACCTAATGGCCAGTATTTATAATTTTATTTATTCTTAAAATAAGTAAAAAAAGCATTTGTGATTGGCTAAAAATGTATTTTAAGAAAAACTAACAATATTTCATTGACTAATTTTCAAATTATTCTAAGGATAACTTTATTCCAAAATTTGGAAATACACACTAAAAAATTTAGATATTTGTGTGTTATTTTCAATTATGTCAATGAAAAATTATTAAATAACCAGAAAATCTTTTGTTAAAATAACACACATTATATTATGTTAAAATCTCGAAGTGTTGAAATATATTTTAATATATTTTAAATATATTTTAAAAAGTGTTAATATTTAACAATATTGAATTTTGTTAAATTAACCAAATTTAAATAATTGACCTTCTCTGTTAATTTAATACAATTATTTTTTACTGTGTACTAACAAAAATATATAAATATAATATTTAATTAAAGTCGAATAAACTTAGCAGAAAATTGTTCAGTATCAAAACAAGCATTTTTCAGCCGAACGAACCAAATTTCTGCCAAGCAGATAAGACAGCTATTTACCGCGTTTGAAAATTGGATAGGCTCGGAACCCCATCCTCTGCGTTTAACCCTCAACCAACCCACAACCCACGGACAGATTGAATTCAACAAACTAATCTAATCAACCGAATTGTATACTATCACAGCCCTGAATCAATATTGGTTCTGGTCGGCCTTCCGAAAAAATATTTCTATTTGCAGACACACATACGCCGTAACCTACCCCGATGAGAGGAGAGAGACACACGCGTATTTCTTTTCGTTAGCATTTCGCGAATTGCGCGCGAACCGACTTTAGTGCATATAAACGGGGGCCTGCTGCCGTACTGCCCACTACCGGCATGCCCTATGCCCGCTGGATTTACGGTTATTGCCGGGATACTGCGTGTACTATATAGTGTATGAGGATTCGAACTTGTCTGTTTGTTCTTTTGCTTTATTAATTTATCTTTGTGTTTTCGTTCCACCGACGAGTTTTGATGATTTTGGCGGAATTTTTGTATGTATTTGTTATATTGGTTATTGGAAGATTACTGCTCGTGCAATACGAGAAATACTTCGATTGGAAATAATCGGATAAAATATCTAAATCGACGGAGAATTTTTATTTTGCTTTTTCTTCAAATAAATTTAGAATACGTCTTGTGTTACTGGAAATATAATTTATTAAATGAAAATTGTTTTCTAAAAAAATCAGTATTGATGTATTTTAAAAATAGCAAATGTAAACAGGATAAAATTTTTATTATTAATTAAATCTACATTACGTACAATTTTTATAATATATGAAAGAATTTTCTATGTATAGAAAATCTCAAATTGTTCCATTCATATAAATAAAATAATGTTACAAATGGAGAAATAAAATAAAAATTTATTTTCATCGAATGAATTAATTTGTATTTTTAATTAATATATAATTAATTAATAATCGAGGTTTTGACGTACTCCACGTACACCATCATCAGGAAAAATTACACAAATCACATACAGTAAATAAACAGATCATAGAAACAAGTTAATAGGTAACTAAAATAAACAAGTAAATTACAAAATTTATAAATTTTTAATTAAAGGCAGCCAAATTTTATTTAAATCAATGCCCGCACACTGATTGATATTATCTTTTTCTAAATTTCTATTATTTTTGTTTAAAAATCTGCTGATAATATTGAAAGGTCTTGCAATTATTATAGTATCTTCGAATTTTACATCATGAAAATTTTATAATGTATATTATGAAATAGCAGATTTATCTGGATAAAAGTATTAAATTTTTATGTTCTGTCAATTTAGTAGAAACAGTTTCTATCTATCCGTCTAACATAAATTTTACCGCATTCGCACGGCTTCCTTTAATTAAAATTTTATAAATCTAGTTGCTTATTTTGTAACCTAGTAACATGTTTTTATGTTCTGCTTATTTACTGTATTTCATTTGTGTAATTTTTTCAGAAGATGATGAGTTCATCAACTATATCCTATATTCATTTTATTGTAATATAATGAATTCTGAAAGAGTTTTTACTGTTAAAATTAATCAACAAAATCAAATAAGTATAAACATTTGCGAAAATTATGTACATTGTTCTCAAAATTATTTCAGTACCATTTACCTAAATACTTCATGCACCTTCATTCTCTAATGACAATAAAAACAAACATAAATTCATCATAAGTAACAAGCCGAACCTAAAAGTATTTGTGCAAAGCACCTTCTCCAGCAACTGTACATGTAAGTCCGTGCAATAAACATTGTTAGAAAACCATACGGTACTCGGCAGGCAGTCAGGCAGCCGCGTTGCATGCAGATCTTTTCCGCATGTGCAACTGTCAAACTGTCACAAACTGTTAACAAACTAACAAGCAACCAGCTAACAGCAGTCACAAGCAACTGTGTCTGTCCCATGTGCTCTGGGTCGCTGTGCGACTTGCAACAATCTACGTTACCCTTTCGGTGAATGTCGTCGGTAGACACCTGACCTTTCTATAACGCCCTCTTTGCTTCTCTACTGCCAATGCATCGTGATGCAATAGTGCAACTGCAACGCCGTTTATACGATACGATGTTGTGCACGGACGATTTTACAATTTACATTATTTGAACTATGCGCCGATTTCCGGTCCTGAAGAGTTATGTCGAACTGAAGGTAGATTAATACGGAATATTTTAAATTAATATTGCGATCTTTTACTTTGACACACGGATATTACTAGGGAAGATTTCAATTATTGAAAATAGTTTATTATTAAATAGAATATGAGTTAGTAATAGTTGATTTAAATCTATAATTACTTATTGTTAAATCCTACAAGAATTATAATAATTTATGAGAATAATACAATGTTGAATATTTTAAATATATATATAGGTACTTCAAATATAAATATATTACAATCTTTGATTTCGGATTTATAGCTTATATACATAATAAACCTAAATTCAATTACGTATTCATTTGAGATATTGTAAAACATTAATTTATAAAAATCCGATTTTAATATTTATACATCTTACACATGTTTATAAACTTATGGAAATACTTTGAACATTATGAAGTTTTTAAAGTTTAAAAATGATAAATTAATTTACAACTCTATTCTTACAAATTTGTTTTAATCTCACCATTAACTTTATTCTAAGAATAAAAAAAAAAAAATGAAAATCTTCAACGTATATTAAGTTAACTTATTTTTTCTGCACAAAGAATTATTGTTAATTTGTTAATTTTGGTTGTCAGTATTATATTTTTCTATAGAAATTATTTGTGTATTAATTTGGGCTATATCACATGTATTAGTATTATATTAATAAAATAAAACATATCATATTATAAAATTACTATTTTTTTTTAAATCACAATTATAACTTAAAATGTCTTTACAATTATAGTAAAAAGTCATATAGTTACATAATCAAAGAAAAAAGTCACATAATCAAAGAAAAAGTCATATAATCACAAAAGTTTGTAGTCGTAAAAGTGATCTGCGATTAAAAAAAAAATAATCAAAAAAAATTAATATTTATAATTTTTTTAAATGAAAAGTAAAAATATACAAAGATCGGAAGCGTCAAACAAAAAATAAAAATTTTACCTCTCTTCAACATTGTAAAAATTACAAAACGCCACTATTTTAATGCAAAAATTATTTAAAATTACATAAATTTAAATTAGATTTTTTTACAGTAAACATTAGAAATCTTACTTCAAAGTATTATTAGATAATGAAGTTATTAAAGATCCATCAAGTGTTAAATTACACATTCCTAGATTTCTCTTTCGTGACAATACAATTCAAATTATTGGTATCTTCATTTATCTGATATTTATCTTCAAGAATTGTGTAAGTATGTATGAAGAAATGATAACAAACCGTACAGAAGTAAAATTACATATTTTAGAATTTTTCAAATTAGCGATGTAGTAAAGCATATTCAACAAGTAAATACATAACCCTTGTAATATATATTTTTCCGTATAAATTACTATGATAGCTCGTTTGATGAAGTAGTAATTTGAATATATATTTTTTTTATTAATTGTGTACCATGTACCTCGACTGCATACAACCACTAATTTTTATAATGAATACATCCTATGCAAAAAAAAAAACAGTGCAGAGTAAATGAAATGTTGTGGTAAATAATTAAATATGAAGTCTTTTATAAAATGGTTTACGGACATTCTGAAAGCGTGTCCCAAGGTCTGGCAGCGAGAATACATATTAAAAATTTCGAAAAATAAATTAATAAAAATCAGTGTTCTGTATTTAGTTGATAATAACTCAGTAGGTTCGCTTTCCATTGGATAGAAATTGTAGCAGGTAGCCATCGTCAGGTGTAACAATCATTCTATACAAGAAGAAGCACTATTGGTGGGGGATATCAGTACCTGGGTGGTCTTTGCTAATTAACATTCAAGGCGATTGGCAATTGTCACCAACGGTATGGCACGCACTCTCTGGATCCAAAGAAAGCCAGTGTGCGCTACCGAGAAGCACATCTTGAAAAAGGAGTTCGATGCTGCGTTAGCATTGTATCATCTATAAATGATACTGATGATTCAGACCAGGGTATTGGTCATTGAATGTGAACTATTTCAGTTATTCTTCTTGTGAGGTCGTAGCCAGGGGTCACGTGCCATCACTCAGTTTTCCATCTTCCCCCTGAATGCGTACGGGGCTTAATCATTTCGCGGTAAAACTGTTTCGAATATTTCTCGTTCATTTCGTTTGCCATTCACGGATTGGTTTTTATATTCTAGCCAATCGAAATCGACGAATCGAATTGTTTTATTATGGATTTTTACAGCCTAATTAATAATTTCGCCGTAATTAAAGTCGGGTTTTATCATTTTATTTCCATAAATTTAAGGACGTCATTCTTTGGAAGCCATCTCAAATATGTATAGCTATTGTTGTTTTTCTTATTTTGGATTTCTTATAAGAAACAATGATAGCGTCAAATCTTTTTTTACTTTAGGAAATGCAACATATATGTGACTGTGTATATATATATATATATATATATATATATATATATATATATATATATATATAGTGTGTGTTCAGATGATATAAACTTACTTAAAGGGTATTTGTACCTTATATATTTTATATACCTACATTATAATATTTCAAAATAGTTTCGTGTAACTTTAAGTTCTATTCAATTTTTTATGTGAGTTTTGTTCTCTGAACACACTATAACTATGTAAATTCTTTAGTCAACACATGTTTGGAAAGATAAGTAGTAAAATATATTATAATTATGACAATTATTACAACATGTGCGTCAAAACATGCTCTTAAGTAGCTAATTTATTTGCATTAAGTGTAATGCAAATAATATTTAATCAGTTTTTAAAACTAGAATGTTCTAAAATCACGAATATATTCTCAATTTCATATTTTTACTCGGTAATTTTGCTAATATATCATGGCTCAACTATTCATCATCTTAAGTTAAAAATACCATAATTTAAGCAATACATTTTCAAAAAATAATACAATGCATCAAAACAGTATCTTTAGCTGTAAAAAACCGATAAAAAATGAGCATCTAAAGCAAGTTTAACACAAGATAAGTATATTTCAATTTTAACGCTAAGTTTTATCCACTGCTTGCACGCTATTCTTATGCAAGTTTACGTGAAGAATAATGTCTGCACTTAAACATCGCTGCTCGTGACTTGAAGCCATATTTGCAACAAGAGATCGACCGCAATACAACTCTTTGAATCTGTTTACAAAAAATCCCACTGTAATAATCTGTTGTCCGGGTGTTATTTTTGCTTACGCCGTTTTTCGTAACAGTTTAACAACTTCTTCAATAACAAAATAACACCCTATCGTGGGTCATCTTTGTGACTTTGCTAGTACTGTTTGTAATAGATCTAACCTTGGATGGTGTACTGCAACGTATGTGTGAAGTGGATGAAATTAAATTGTCTTTCAAATTAAATTGTTAAGTTTGAAGTGGCTGCTTTGTTTTAATATATGCAAAATGTTAAAAGAGAAGATAATATTATGTATTTATTAGACTAAAATAATAGTTTTTTTTTTAAATACCACACAATTTTATATTTGGATTTTGTGTATTATAATATCACATAAGTTTAATGAATAATAATAAAAACCATTTTGTAAATTCTAAGAAAAATATACATTATTTTGTATTCTGAATCATATTTATATCAAATGATTTAATTTGTCTAGGTTACTCGGAGTTGTTAATAGTTTAGTTCTCTAGTATTACAAAAAATCATTTATTTAATAAAAATTTTGTTTTTTGCAAAGAGCAGACGCATTGTGAAACGACAATAATGATTTATAATACGAATGAAAATTATCAAACATTTTGCAGTATGTTCTTGTTTGATCAATCACTTTAAAAACTTATTTGATTATAAAAAGTGTAGGTTTATTGATGTAGATTACAATTAATTATTATAAGATCAGTTAAAAGGTTAATTTACTGAAAACTTAAACTATTTGACTATAAAAATATAAGCTAGATTAGATTACCTATGTAGCACAGAAGGTAAAAGATTAACAGCACATATTTTACGACATTCGCGTATAAAAGTAGTAATTAGAATTATTGTAAATGTGACACTTTTACTATGACTAAATTACAAAAATTGTTGACAATTTTCGGATTGCCATTCAAACATGTTACCAGTGAACTACAATTGCTTGAAATTTAACAAATTACAATTGCTTAAAATTTAATAAATTATAAATAAAAATACAAATTTTTAAATCAATACATTTTTAAATTAATTTACAGTTTTACTTTCATTATTATGTATTTCGAATAAAAATTAAAATCAAAATCACAATAACTATAACTGTACAATAAATTGAGTATTATGTGATAAAAATAGAGTAAAAAGCAAGAAAATAATAAAAATTCTCGGAGAGTGCAAGGCTGATATATAAAAGCAATACATGAGAATGAAAATTGTATTATATATGTTTTTAATTCATCTGGTTTGGTTCTGGTCTAGACGATGTTTTTATTAAATCCGTCACTGATTTAATCTGTGTAACGACCCCGTTCGTACTCAACCAACAAGATCGGCCAGATTCAGCATCAACAATCAGCCTTTTGCGCTGGCGCAAAAGTCGTATTTGCAAATAGCACAATTATTCCGCAACACAACTTACAGCAAAAAAATATAATACGACATTCCCACGATATAAGCTATTGGAAAAAATTAACAGGAAAAATTCGTTACCATAACTCATATAATCCAGTGTAAAAACGACACACCGTATATATATATATATATATATATATATATATATATATATATATATATATAAAAGAATATAATATTTAGTTGCCTGGCAACGTGTTTCTTCTGAAACAAAAACCTATAAGAAGATTTCTCGGTTCAGAAAAATTCGAAAATAAAACAGATGAAAAATGAGCGTTGCGACCGCGAAGACCAGTTCTTCATGTAGGCTTCATTAGCGAGATAACCGACTGTCGCATAAGGCGTATTCTTCTTATTTTAACCGCGTACAGGTGCTGACAAAATGCTGTGCGAACAATAGGCCCGCATGCGACACTCGCTGTAAATAAAATGCGCGCGCGCTAATTTTAAATTTAACTGACTGATGCTGCTCTATTCTATACAACCGTTTAAAATTGTGAATAGCTTGGTACAAACGAATAGAATCCAAACTTTTTCGGTATTATTTTCGCGCGTATAAATTTGAAAGGTGTCGTATAAATTCTGGTGGAAATTAAAAGAAAAGTGTGTCACCAAATGTTCTGCTAGAATTTATCGCCAGATATAAATCAAAAGTATTATTTTGAAGTAGAAAATACGCAGTAATTTCGGATGCAAAACAAAAAGGTCACACATATTTACATAAAAATTAAATAACCTATATTTTCGTAACAGCAATTTATCTTGTAATATAATAAAACTAAATATAATGTTAAATTACACAAACTTACACAAAATTATTAATGTCAGTACATTGTAAAGAAGTGATGTAAATTTACTGATTCTCTAAAAAGAAAAAATGTTATATTATGTCAATTATTGCAGTATAAACTTCAAAAAATGTTGCTATTTTACTGTTAATAGAATAGTTATGTAAAATTACATAAATATATATTACATTTTTTACAGTGTAGTTTTAGACGTTTCTGATATATTTAACCAAATTTAAAAAATACACTAATTTTGTATATAAATTTCACTTCAGAATAGTGTCTAAAAGTTTTGATTTCCTAGCGTAATTTTTTACACTATTTTATATAAATCCTAAATATAACACCAAAAAGATTCAAATATTTTTTTACTGTGTGTTAATTCATAGTGTTAAAGCATTTCCTGACGATCTAGTTAAATATTAATTACAACTATTTATAAAAATTATGGCTGCAATTATAAATTAACACCGTTTAAGTTTGAAGCAACACTATCGGGTATCATAAATCTGTATCTACATGGTTTTAAATCATTTACTTTAAGGGTTGTGAATGACCACCAGTGGTGATAGTAAATAGAAACAAACCCTAAATTAGTATTAATGACTTCAACCCTAAATCACCAGTTCAGGGTTCGTGTAGGTCCACCTTTATATTATTTATTTATGTTTGTTTACACTGTCCTACCTTATGGGAACACATTATTATTCTGTAATAAATCATAAAAAAGAATTGTCAACCAAAACTAAAAAAATTGCTCATAAATATTCAGAAGATATTGTATATATATTTTTCTAACAAAATATGAATTTTGTTTGGTGAAGATTTCATTGATATTTATGCAAATAGATAAGTGTAGAGAAAAAGTAAAACAAAATCTAAATACGTATACATATAAATAAATCATTTTTAACATGACGTGTAGTTAATAAATATCGAAAATAAATAATAAGAAAGTCTCGAATTGTAATGCAAAAATAGTTGTGTTGTTTTTCTCTTATTTCTTCAAAATCGTACAATAAGATCTAGCAATATAAATCATTGCTTTTGACATGGAGAGTGTAGGAATTTTTTGGCAAGATGGTATCGGCTCACACCCCTAAACGGGCGGGGTCCATTTCTCAATGCTCTTTCTGTTCTTGTTACACGTATGGTAGTCGAATAGGCGTTAGATAAAGATGGATAATAGTTGTGGTGCGTCGGGAATAGGCGAGTCGTGTTGGGGTAATATGTCACTTTTTGACATGTCGTACATCGCGATACCTGTGGGAGGCAAACATGGAATCACACTATTCGAGCACCCTGTATTTAAGCATTTTTATGGCGTCCGTGTGATTTAATCGGTTTTATATGAACTGTGAAATCGAATTGGCTAAACGATTTTTTTTTATGGAAAAGTTTATTAATTCTTTGGAAATTTATTGCTGTTTTCAATTTTAAATTTATATTAAGTATTTGAAAATAAAAGTCATAAAGAGTAATGATATTGCTGTATCTCTTACAAATAAGGCAATAATTTAAATCGAATTTGGCTTCCTTTAATTAAAAATTTATAAATTTTACGATCTAATTACTTATTTTGTTAACTAATAGTTTGACTCTACATTCTGTTTATTTACTGTAAATATCATTTGAATTGAGTTTATCGAAACGACGATTACTAATAAATATTAATACAGAACTACAATCTAAAGTTGTCAAGTAAATGATACATGTTCAATTTAGATCAATATTCAAGAAAATAAAATAATATTTTGATAATAAAATATTTAACTTGCATACTTATATTTTCAATTTAAATTTTCTATATTTGCATTGTTTTCTAATTAAAATAATTCTATAAAGTACAATCTCAAACAAGGTATTAGATATTTAGAATTCTGTATCATATCTTTTCATTAATAATTTTAATTTTTTATCATAATCATATTTAAATTCTAACTTTATGGCAATTTAAACTTAAATCTAAAAAATTTAGAAGATATTCATTAACTATTTTTATAAAATAATCGTTTGAAACAAAAATTAGACTTAGAATCTTATATAAGATCACTGAGATTTATCGGAATAAATTTTATTTTCCTATCTCAATATTTAAAATTATTGCTAATTCTTAATTTTTATTTAAATTAATGACAACAATTACTTAACTATACAATCAAATCGTTTTAAAAAAATCTTTAGTAGATCTTCCATAAAAAAAACAACCTCAATTTGTAACCCCATAAAACAAGCCACAAAACCGATAAAAAAGCAACAAAATGCATCCTTCTGATCTGGAAAGAAAGTAGTGCGTTTTGTCGATGTATTCCTCCGCGCGTGCACGAGTTCGTATTGGGACGTACCGTTGCAGTCCCCACTTCTAGGCCGGCCCTTGCACGAGGCACCATTTGCGTTACCGACAGAGACAGCGCACGCTACGGTTGCAGTTTGGCGAGCGGCCGTTAGAGTGTGCTAGCGCCGAGTCCGGGCGCTCCGGGAGCTTTACAAAGTAAACAACGGTGGCGTTGCTGTTGCTGTGTTGTGCCGGTTGCTGGTATTGCCGGTATTATTTGAAAAAGATGGGCACATGTGCAATATAATAGACAAAATTTTAAATAGGGTATTACTATATGAATAAATTATGATTTTCGCAGTTTTTTAAAAATAGATATTAAAAATATATATTAAATTAATTAATAAAAATAGTTTTTCTATATTATTTCAAAATAATACTCGCACATTTATATTTTAATTTTATTTAAAAAATATAATTATTTCTAATTTGGTAAAAAGCTATATACGTAATATTATTTATGAAATGAACATTTAAATATAACAATTTGAAAATAGAATTTTTTTAGTTTCGTGTACTTTAAATTTTAATGAAGCAAATGTGGAGATCACAAACTTGCTTAAATTTACTATAAAAAATTTCTAGGGACTTTTTTGCTTTTTTTTATATATATGTTTATATATATTATATATAGAGTAAAACTGACTTTTGGATTCACTCCTAGTTAATAATTAAAGTATAAACAAAAATTTTAATAAACTGTGTCGAAAAATTGTTACATTTCTTTAATATTTTAATTATTGTATAATAATATAAAATAATTCCAAATTTAATTATAAACTAATATAGATAAGTCATCAAAAAAATATAAAACAATTATTTTTTACAATTTTTAATTTATAATAATAACTTTGACAAACAAAAATAAATTTGACGCGTTTAGGCTTTATTTTTATAATAGTTTGAATCTAATTAAAACTATTTATTAATGTGTTCATAAATATAGTATACCTATACATATAATATTGTTATTTACTATATTTAAAGTAAAAATATATTTACAGATTTTTGTTCAATGTTAATCGTAGCAAAAAATTTCAAAGTAACTTAAAATTAATTTAAAATAAAACATATTATTTGATGCGCCGCTTTTGTTCCTATGAATTTCAAATTACTAAACAAATCCTTTAATAACTGTTACAATTACATTTCTATAATATTATATTTTAAATATTGTACAATAATATAAAATAATTTTAAATCCAATTACAAACCAATACAGATAAATCTTAAAATTTGCTTCATTTCAAAGTAATAAAACAATTTTAAAAAAATCCAATGATAATTTTTATAAAAACTTAAATCCAATTAGAATCAACAAATTCCAAGAAACTGCACTGTTTATATACATACATCCAACCCTACACTTTCCACTGTAACCTCACCTCAGTGTCGGTAACGTAGGGTGCACGTTGCCGATCAAACCGTAGCGATATCGGCCACGGGTTACTGAACGCACACGGGTTATAACAACATAGTCCCACTAATAACGGGGCAAGATCGCCAAGTCTTTACTCGGGCATACGTTGGGTATTGTTAATTGAAATTATATCGGGGTTTTTGGTCTTGCGCTGAAGAAATAAGCGTTTCTTAAGTGCACGCTGCTGCACTTATTTTAAGTTCACGTAAGGTATAGCAGGTAACTTAACTTCGAATCTGTTCTGTGAGCAAGCGTGCAAAACATGGTTTGAGTTCGTATAAGAGCGACTATTAAATTCAATTTTATTTAAATGCAATAATGTTAGGTGGATACCGCATGCATGTGAAGATTTTTTTTCATGAAATGGACTAGGAACACGAAATGTTTTGATAAATTTACATACATTGGTAAAGATATATTTATTTGTGTGATATATACCGTTATTCTGGTTATTAAATTTTAGCTTAAATCTTTAAATTTAAAGAACTTTAAGTAAATTTCAATTCTGATAACTACTTAAATACTTTAAGTGTAAAACTTTAGTTTAAATTCCTTTAAATTTAAATGGCAATCGATAACCATCGATAATTTTTACAATAATTTTTACATTTTTTGAGGAAAGTAGAATATAGAAATGTATTATTAAAAAATGCAAAACTTTATCTTTAATAAAAACTTTAAAATGTTTCTCAAAACAGACTTTTTCAAATTAGCGAATTTAAACAGTGCAATGATCTTTTTTTTTGTGGAATATTTTAACAAATTTTACATCAACTTGTTGAGAATTTTGTACTTACTCTTTTCTGTGATATCAATAATTTAATATCGATTTGAGTGAAGATAAAGATAAATTTTATAATATTTATGTTAAAATAATTAACGATTTCATTTTTATTTGGTGGAAATGTCCTTAGTAAAAGTTTTATATTTTTTCATTAAAATAATATTGATACCAAAAAGGGAAAAAATTAAAAACGATTATTTTAAAATTATTTTTAATTTTTATTATAAACTAATATAAATACATAATATACAAATAATAAACCTTTTATATATGTTTATAATTGTTCAAAAATTACATTACACATTAATATACCCATATACTTTTTTATATTTTTCTTTTGAAACTATAAAGAAATTTTTGAACTCCTTGCGTACACTTTTTTGAACATAATTTATTTATATATTAATATTATTAGTATGTTGTAAAGTTTAAATTTTCATAATTATAACATAAAATATTAATAATTTATTAAACAACTTTCTTTAGCTAATAATAAATTTAAAAGTAAACAAAATTATACATTTAATTTATAGTAACACATAAATTTAGTTCGGTAAGCAAATAAAATGATTTTGAAAAACACAAATTTTGAAATAATATTAGTAACAAATAATTATCAATATAAATAATAGTATTCTTGTTTCAAATACGTGTTAATGTTATTACAAACATGTTTTCGTTATTTTTTTTAACATGTCTTTAAGTATGTGTTACAACATTTCTATCCACCCACGTTATATAGTTTCCTGTATCATATACATACACATCTACACACACGTGTTTTCAAATATACTCATACACACACATATATAGATAATACACATTCAATGTTTTTAGACGCTAACAACAATTGACAAACGGTTCATATCGCTTTAATGACATCAAATGTTTCCATTTATTATATGTTACCAGATAAGTACTAGTATTTACTGTCTATTAAAATAAACTATTTATTTTAAAATATGGATATATGTCTATTAATTTTGAATTTAAATATTTTAAATGTATTTTTACGCTGATAGGTAATATATAATTATACTTAAAGTAATTATATTTAACATTATTGATAAAATATATTATGTTGATATATTATATTAGACAAAAACATTTATGCAATTCTTATTTAGTAATAATTTAGTTTAGCAATGTAAATTAACATATTTATAAACAATAGTGATAAATAAATGTAGTACAAAATTAAAACAATAATGAAATTTTATATAAGTTGGTGATATTATAAGTTAATATCTTAATAAATAATGGCCTTTAAAAATTTGCTAACTCTAAAATTACGTTTCAGCAACGCTAGTTAAATTTACTTTAGAAGTAAATGTGTATATAGATTTAGGTATTTAGAAGTCAAAATAAATATAATTAAGTGATATTAAAAAATAAATCTGATGGTAAATTGTTGAAATAACTGTAATTTGATCAGCCTGTACTCAATTAATAATATTATTATTAATATTTTATTTTTGAAAAATCATTTATTTTCAATGTTATTTAGAAGAAGAATAAAATGTACTTGCGAAGTAAATTTATCTGTCATTTATCTAATCAGTTATTTATCGAAAAATAATCTTCCAATCTGCAAATTTTCTAAAGTTACTGTTATGTTTTTCGGATTTGTCACAAAACAAAAATACGCTGATTTATTTAAACGATGATTAAATAATAGAATAACAAGTTTATTAAAAAAAATAATGATATACCTATATATAATTCTGTAAATAGGTGGCATTTTTTATGTCAAAACAGTTTTGTTTTTAGTTACCATGACTACAGCAGTTGTTATATAAATTTTTCTATTCGATAAATTTATTTAATACAATGACGGTCGATTATGTGGTGGCCACAGCTAATTTTTAAACATTATTTAATTAAAAAATTGAGACAAATGATTTAGAAATAAATATATGAAGAAAAGATTTGTCTCAAATTTTTAATTGATTAAACATCATGTACTCAACAATAAATTTAAGTTTTAGAATAATTTACTCCAACTTATAAAATTAAGTTTCTATAATTTAATTTATGATAGTGAAACTAATGCGATACTCGTACAAATTTGCATTTTTAATTTCATATAAGTTGTTATATATTTTTTAATTAAAAAAAACTAAACAAATCTGAAAATCTAGAGGAGTACACGTAGCAAACAAATCGATGTGCTCGTATATATACGCGTATTTCAGACTACCTACATATATCTGTCTATCGCGAAAAGCGCATCCATTGTTATTTGCATATTTCCTTTTCGTATGACAGATGCACGACGCAACGCGGTCAGCGCGTAAACATACGTTATACCGCACAACCGTCATCGCTGCCGCCGCAGCTAACCCGAACTGTCGCGTAACGGATCTGTCACGCGAAATTTACACTGCACGCGCACGCGTAAATCGTGATTTACGACGCGTTAGAATATAGATGAAATAACGAAGGAAACGCATATTCTGAACTAATTCTTTAAACTACTTTACTCAAAGATAAATAATAATTTAAACAAATGGAAAAATTGCCCAAAATTATATAGTAAAAATTCAACTAGATTTGAGTTAAAGAATAAACACTATCCTTTGTGTGAACATTTCTGTATAAAAATAACACCATTTTATGTATAATTACACTGTACAATAGTATCCAAAATATTAGTAACTTCAATTTCAACTAATTTTTTATATTATTTTGCTGTGTCCCAAATGAAACACTGGATAGAGTAAACTAGCAAAATACACAGAAAAATTGACTTAAAATTAGAGTGCGTCTTATGGTCTGAAGGTAACATTAAAATATGATTCTTTATACTGTATTGAAGCTATTAGAGTAGGTAGATAAATTACTGGACATGTTAATCAAATTAATACATCACCGCCAGATTTTCTAAAAATCGTGCCATAAATTTGGGGTGCGTCTCAATATTGCAATTACCAGTAATAGTATTTATTAAAATTGTAAAAAACAAGAAGAGATACTTTTTTAACATTATCTTGAAAATTTTTTGATATAGTATTTCAAAATCGAAACTAACAATAAATTTCCTAAGATAACAAAAATTTAAAATATATTTCATAAATAAATTCTTCTGATAATGCTAATACATTTTATTAATTTATTGCTTTATTTTAAAAATTAAAGCTATGAATTTTAAGTAAAAAATTAGTTGAGAAATGAAAGTAAAGAAAATTATTTCGAATTATCAATTTCAACATTTGTTTTTGAATAAAATGTATTTGTAGCAATCCTATAAAACTATAATGAATAAAATAATAAACAAATAAAACAAATACTATTTTTCATCATTAAACTTGTAATAAAACAAATGAAAATATATTTGTTGTAATATTACATAAACCGTTTATGTTTAAATTACATAGATCGTTTGTATAATACAATGTTTTTCCTGGAAAATTTTTGTTTTACCCAAACCATCTATGTCATTTTTCCATAGACGGTTTATGTAATATAATATAATTTATTTTCAGCGTAACATCTATTAAAGTTTAGTAATCTTGTTCAAATTACCAATATTTATTCTTTAATTAACTCAATGAGACATAAATCACTATACAAAGTTTTATAGAATAGAGTCCCAGTGCGTGCGCGTATATATTCCACGATTCTAATTCTAGGTGTGTTCAGTGTTCGTATTTGACGTGTGGGAAGCAAAGAAGAAATATATACGTGCGTACATACATACATCGAGATGTTTTTCGGGGGTATATGCTTCTATTAGATTTATGAGCCTTTTCACTGTGTTGATAGGTTATATCGCATTTTGAAATAGTGTTTCACCAATTAAAACTAGATGGTATGCGCGGGTGTACGTCTCCAATGTATTTGTGTCTATACGTATTACGTCAAATATTATGAAAAATCACTGTTCAAAACGCATATTGCCCATTGCATTACAAATATGTCGATATTTATATATGTATATTTCATTTCTTATTATTCATATACCATAAAAATAACATTCTAAATATAATATTATTCCGTGATTTATTTCTTTATTATTTTGAATTTATATAGTTTGCTTGCTAGTAGATGACTTCTAAATGAAATATGGATAAACGATTTTTACAAAAGTTAAAACATAAAGTAAAATAACAATATTATTATGTTAATAAATATATATAATTGATCTATAAAATACAATATGACATACAATTTTGTATTGACAAAAATAAAATCTATTTTTACTAATATTATTCATTATAGTGTTATAAATATGAGTATTAAATATGGAAAAAATATTCTATAAAAAAATTATACAATATTCTTTAAATTGGATGCATGTTCTAATATCAGTTGTCATAACTGTAGGGATGGTCAAGTAATAGACCAAAAAAGTTCAATTTAGCCGAAAAAAATTTTCTTTATATATATATTTATTTATTTATTAATAAAAATGAAAATATATTTGAAAAGATATTCATACATACATTTATCAAATTCATTTTTATAGCTAATAGATAAGATTAATAAACGATAAATGTTAATTAAAAAGTGCGTATAATATATTCTGATTATGTTTTTATTTTTGAGTTTATTAATTATTTTTCCATTAAACCGCGAAAATATATGTAAAGATAATAGGTAGTAATTTAGCGTTAAAGAACCCAAGCAAAAGAGCTTAACAAAAAGACGGCAATTTAACTTTCATCGTAATTGCTGCCAAGGTCAGCCGATTGAAAATAAAATTTAATAACCGCCAACGAAAAAATAAATCCCGAAACAAGAATAAAACAAAACACAAGCGAAACAACGGCGAACAGGGTCCGTAACCTGTCCGGAGGCAACGAACAAAATACTATCAACGTTTGCGTTGCGTTTGCGTTGCGCGCGCGTACTTTCAAAACAACTGCGAATCGACGCCAGCATGTCCACAGTTAACTAGAAAGGAGTTAACAATTAACTAATAACCCACGGACATACGTAGAATATCTGATTCTAGCACCGAGCGTGAACAATATTACTAGCGAGAGTCGCGATCAGGTTGAGAGAATATAGGCAGTACAGAGTCCACGGCCATGTTTCTTGCTGGCTGCAGATGCATCATAGCGAAGTGTGGCTAATGAGTGGAGACCACCCAGAAGGCAGCGGGGGCCGCGTCACTCCACGGCCATGCATCATCGAAGCCGCGTGAGATGGTTCGGGCCGGAGCTCAGCTCGACTCCGGACGAAGAGCGAGACGCAATCGCGATATTGAAAAGTGAAATTAATTGCCCGGTGCACTCGTTATGGGAGTCATTGGATTTTGGAGACGGAAGACGATGGAGAAATTGTTCAGAGATGAAGAATTGCTGCTGAAATTTTAGATTCTTGAAAATTATTGGATTTTAAGTATAAAATTAATAATAGAATGATAGATAAGTTGAAGGTATACATTTACATGAACATCCATTGAGTTAAATAAACAGGCTTTAGGATTTAGTACTATTTTTCCTGATGACGTAAGTAGAGATCGTCTAAATATCAATTTTTAATTAAAATACTAAATACTATGAGAAATAAATTAACATATGATAAGTAAATTTATTTTGTACAAATTACTATATTCAAATATATAAAGTAAACAAAAAAAAAACATGTATAAAAAGTGTCAAAAATTGTATCTTGTAGTACAAGTATTTTAAAAATTATTTTGAATGCCAAAAAAATATTCGGTTAGTGTAAATATTATAATTAAAATAAATTTAAATTACATAAATTTATTAAAAATATGTTATTCGATTTGTTATATTCTAGAAAATTTAAAACAATCCGTATTTTATTTAAGTAACATATATAAAATATTGTTAAAAATGTGCGTTATTTCAATTTTACAAAATAACGAATAAAAAAGTAAAATCATTATAAATTAAAATTTTGTTAGTTGCAATTATGTTCTAAGAAAACTATTATATCCTATTTTTATTATCGGAAACCTGAAGTGAAAGGGTATCCAATAATTTTTTGCAAATAACTGAAAAATCCAAATCAGATAGACTACAAAGTATTTGCATCTAATTAACTTGTCAATTAGTTTCTGTTGTTATTCGCATACGATAAATTTATCTTATTATACACTCGGAACTAATTTTTCGATTATAAATAAGATAGAAATAATAACCTAACCTAACTTAATGCATAACCACAAAGATATGAATCACAGTTGAATGACTGATAATTACATATTGCCAATCTCCAATATCAAACACAACTTTAATTTATACACGTATGTACCTACGTATGTGTTAATCACATTTGTAAACATAACAATCGAATAAACAATAGAAAAAAAATGTTTTTTCTGTCAATAAATATATCAAAATTAATTAATATAATGGTTGGACAGAGTTGCATTATTAACACAATCAATGACAGAACGTCATTCGATGCTAAAGGACAGTTTTATACAATGATTTAGCACGCAGTAATCGACATAATGATTTACGCGATCATTGTATGCAAATCTCTGTGTCGTATTGAAGGACTACAATCATCGGCCACCAGAACCATTCAAGCAATAATTAAATTATGCATTATAATTTATTGCACTGATTACTACCTGTTAATGACATGACCGGAGCGAAGCTACTGGGGGCTAAAGAAAACAAGAAATCTGTAGAAAATACTTGGAAAGAAAGCATGCGTGTAATCTTGAAATTATATAGACTGACTGAGTCTGTGATTATTGCAACCAGAGACTTGCATTTCTGTAATGACATGATACTTGTATATTCTATGGGAAGAAAATTCAGAATATGTTACCTCCCACGAATAGGTCATTCTTGATTTGTTTACTTATAGAAGATCTTATAAATTATAATATACTTATTCATCTATTTGCTATTAATAGTTCTGATATGTGATCTTCAACATTACAACATTACATATTCTGCTTGTTTAAATATTATTTTAATTTGGTGAGGTAAATGAAATAGTGCCATTTTGAAAATAAGTAACTAGAACATAAAATTTATAAATTTTTTATGATCTAGTTACTTATTTTGTTATCTAGTAACTTGTTTCTAGATTCTGTTTATTTATTGTATATGTCATTTGTATCTTTTTTCTTGATAAAGACATACGTTGAGTCCGTCGTAACGTCGATTATTAATAAATATTACTACAGAACTATAACCTAAAACTGTTTTATTTTAATATAATGAATTCTGAATTTTTTTTTACTATGTTAGAATAAAATATAATTAAATGTAATAATACATAAAAAAAATATTTGATACTATCCGGTGTACTACTTGAGACACCAAAAGTAATGTAAAAATTACACTAACAATAAGACAATATGTAAAAAATACAATTGCTGGTGTTACCAAAAGGATACTAAATTAATTACTAGATCATAAAATTTGTAATAAATATATTAACAGTCGAATATTATTGATAATTAATAATTATTAATTTATAATATATATATATATATATATATATATAAAATTATTTATTTTCAAAAATTCTTATACAAATTAGAATTAATTGAATAGTTAGCTTTGAAAATTTGTCGGAATGAAACTGAAACAGTCTGTATAATGATATTTAAAAAGCACTTTTTGCAACGAATATGTGTTTGATGTGAAACGTATATAAAACGTATGAAGAATGAAATTTGCAATAAAATATTTGTTTATGACGTGAAACATTGAACGATGATAATACAATATTTTTGCGCGCAAATCTGTGTGAAGCGTTTTCGCTCACATTCGAGTCGAGGCGAGTGCATCAAATTCGAATTTCTGTAAATTTACAACTGGGCAGCGCAGCGGTTCGTCTGTCCTGTCCGTATCCGTAACGCGACATTCAAACCAAACACAAACTGACGATAACATATTGCATAAATGCGGGCACAATTAAAAGCACTCGAAAAATTCATGCAAAATCCAAACCAACGCACACACACACACACGGCGCGCAACTAAAAAAAGAAAAAAAGAAAAAAAATTAACAAAAAATACTTCAACAGCAGCACCATTGCATCGCATCAATTTTCATATTATTTTTGCCTGTACACTTTTAAAATATAACGCGAATTTATAGCGAAATAAATCACGTCATACAGCCGTGTGTGTGTGTGTTTGTAGATGTGCGCACGCGCAATGAGCCCGCGCGTCTAGCTACTACACACAACAAAACACATGAAACGAATTTTTGTCTCTGGGTTGTCACGTGAGCCGTGGCTCGTGTGGTGTGTGTTTTGTCAAATGATGGATTTTTATTGCGCGCCGGTGTCGCCATCTGTCCGCCTCGCTAAAACTGTGCCGGAATTTTATGATAATTCGCGGTACGATGTAACAACGTTTTGCCCTCTACATCACACCATGTGATAATATGCTTTCTAGTATCTACATTACGAGCTGTATACAGTTTACTTAAAGTACCACGTGCTCAAATAAACTTGTTTTGTGTTAAACGCGCTTTAACAATTTCATACAAATGAATTTATTTTTTAACTATTCTTTTTTGTTATTTCGTAAATGTGATTTTTCATCGACTTCAAGAACAACGTTATGGCTTAAGATTTCATATAAAATACAAGAGAATTAATTAAATTATTTCACATGTGAGACTCATAAATTTAAATATACAAAGTTTTTGTATATTTTTTAATTAACCC
Organism: Clivina fossor; assembly: GCA_963966155.1. Taxonomy (NCBI): domain Eukaryota; kingdom Metazoa; phylum Arthropoda; class Insecta; order Coleoptera; family Carabidae; genus Clivina; species Clivina fossor. The sequence continues at coordinate 6,033,242 of OZ014564.1, read as the reverse complement.
GTTACATTTGCATAAAATTTGGAAAACAAAACAGTAACTTTCCGATTAAATATTTAACATTTTCTTTCGCATTAAAAATGAGGAAAACTATAGTCATATGCATTAACTAAAAACTAAAACCCATTTTAATGTAAGAAGTAGGTATTAGAAATTTTAATTTAGAAATAAATTTTAATAAACAAAAATTTATTATTACATTTTATAATCAACGATATAAAAATTATAACACGTCAGAAAAGAACAGTGTGATATTTACTATGTTAATTTAAATAAAAAAAATTGGTTTTTGACCGTTTTCAAAATAGAATTTTAAATCCAAAACATTTTATTGAGCTGTTAAAAAAATCATTAGTTAAAAATGTCAGCATTTCTATCAATGCCAATTTGTTTACGCTAAATAAAAAATGAAACTCAAACTGCATGCACCCAAAACAAAAGACGAATAACGCGCTAAAAAAAACACACAACCGAACTAAAACAAAACAAAACAAAGGACACGCAGTTGGCCGTTTTGGGGCGTCAATTGCGGATTCAGGGAGCGGAGGGAGAGATTGTTTAACCTACGCAACAGAGTAGAGGGTGTGAGACACATTTTTGCGCCCAGATTCATTTCGGATTTACTGTTTCGAGTTTTCGAGTTTCGTTTCTATCGATTTGGAAACAAAGTGAAAACAGAAGCGCGAATTTATTTTGAGGAATTAAAGCGAGATTTAGAGAATGCTCGATGCCGGAAAGTTTCGGTAAAAAAACTGTTAACGAATTTACGCGCGAGAATTATAAAATACGATGGCGGCGTAATGAAATATGGCCTTGACGCTAGGTGGTGGACGTACCGCTGCGCTTGGACGCGGCATTGCGCGAACGAATCTTTTAATGTTTCTAATACTTATTAGATTTACATGTTGTTGATTTGAGTTGTGCCGTACATGAAATGAAAAATAAATAAAATTAAAACGCGTTGCTTTTTAAATGGATGACAAATGCGTTTTGCTTTATTTCACTTTGTTATATGTTTATTTGCACTGAAATGTGTACATATTTACACTTGTTCTAAAAATATACATATATTGTTTGTATTTATAATATGTTTATTTATTTTCATATCTACAATAAATTAATTGCACGATATAAAGTAATAGAGAGCATAAAATTTAGTAAAAGTTTATCTGTATGGAGTTATAAATCTGTATGGGTGCTAGGAAAAATTATTTTATACTTTTTAGTACATGTTGAAAACGTGGTATATTACATTTTTTTATTATTATTTAAATATTGTATTATTAATTATATTTTATTAAATTTAATCATTGTATAACATTATTATTTTTAAGTTTATACGTTTCAGATTTTTCTATCTATAATCATATAAACTAGTCCACGCGTTGCTCTCACGATACCAACATAATAAACAATTAAAATAAAATCGCTATAAATTGAGCCGGCGGCATTCTACAAGCCTAGAAGCGACATTCGGCCAGTGTCGTGGGTGACAGATGGGCGCTCGCGTGTCCGGCCGCCGCCCCCGGAATGATTAGCCGCCGCCAGCGCCAACACCGACTACACCATGTGGGTGGTTGCGGGAGGCCGTGTGTACCGCACTAGGTTGACAACCATGGTGGCGGCAAATGCTGCTGTTTTTTGCTCCCTAGTCTACCTCCAAAAAGCAGGTGAGTGTAGCGGCAATAGACTCTTTTATTTGTTTGATTCGATTTATGTTGAGTATTTTAAATATTTGGAATTTTGGTCTAGGGGAGATTTGGAGTTCTGATAACAGAGAAATGTTACAGTTGTTTTTATAATTTATAATTTGGCTTCCCTTTTTTTCAGTTTGTACTAGTTGATCTAAATAATATACGTAATTTAGTAATTTTATTTACATTTTTAATAACCTAAAAGGAAACTCAAAAATATTATCTGTATATATTATATTTTTATTTATTAAATTTTATTCACAACAATTTCTAATCAATTATTTTACATTCACTAACTATTTATTAAGTATTTGCTTTCTTGAAAAAATGTTTGCTATATGAAAATTTGTGAAAAAACAACAACAAATTAATAATTATATATCTAAAAAGCTTTTCCTTTCTTGGTTTCTTCATTAGAAAATTCTCAAAAAAAAAAATTTTAAATATCTGCTAGGTAATTATAATTTTATAGAAATGAATTTTAAAAAAATGTACATAAAAATAAAATACTATAAATATTACTTGCATATCCTTGCATATTTCCAAAATTAAAATAATGTTGTTAAAAGATTAAAAAAATAATAATAATAAAAACAAACATTTTACATACTATTTAGTAAAAAATCTTTTACAACTTATATTCAAACAAAAAACTTTAGGATTAAGTTCTGTACATATATTTTATTTAAACAAGATTAGAAGTATATGGGTAAACCCATATATAGACTACTTTGACATTTCTCGGAAAGTTGGTAACACTGTATTTTAATAATATTATAATTTATGTGGGCACTAGGAGATACTTTTCTGAAAATTTGATCAAAATCGAATAAATAATGTAGCCACAATAAATTTTTAAAGAAATTTGTGTTTTTTTTTCTCAATAAGTTGGCAACACTGTATTTTTAGACACTAGGAAAAACTTTTATGAAAATTTGATTAAAATCGGTTAAATAAAATGGTCATAATAAATTTTTAAATATTTTACTAATTTTTTTCTCGGAAAGTTGGCAACACTGTATTTTGTTAAAATTACATAGATTATATGAATACTAGGAGAATCTTTTGTGAAAATTTGAGTAAAATCGGTTGAATAACATGGCCATAATAAAATTTTAAAAACTTTAGTAATTTTTTTTTCGAAAAGTTGGCAACACTGAATATTAATAAAATTATGTAATTAATGGGAGCATTAGGGAAATCTTTTCTGAAAATTTAATCAAAATCGGATAAATAACGTAGCCAATATGAATTTTTAAAAACTTTAGTAATTTTTTTCTCGGAAAGTTGGCATTACTGGAAAAAAACAAAACCACATGACCATCTTGAGCACTAGACAAATTTATCCTGAAAATTTCATTAAAATCGGTTGAACCGTCTAGGAGGAGTTGCGGCCACAAAATTTTGACTTACGACCGAGCGAGCGAGTGAGCGAGCGAGCGAGCGAGCTGACGACGCACATCCATACACCCACATAAACTAAGTTCAGATTCGTCATCTACAGGCTATATGAAGGATTTCTATACAATTTTTTTTTTTTTTTGAAAATGTTACAGACACCGTACCAAACGCTATACTACTTTTCCTTGCAGTCAAAGTAGTAAAAAATCGACGTTGCGCTATACTCTACGTGTATTACCATTCTTTTTCATTTTTGGTATTTAATTAACAAAAAAAAAATTAAAGTAGTTCAAACTTCATTAAACGTATCTATAAATCACTGCCCTAGATCTAGATTGAATCAGAACTTCAATCATTAGAAACCGAATGAATAAAAAGTTCTGACATTATTTTTATTCATAATCAAAAATACATTAACCGCTCGTAAAAATTAGCATACACTAATAAACATAATCATAGTATAACAAATTCGATTATCGCCGAAAACACTCGAACACTGCCGAAGATGATGCGTTTGATGTCATGGTGTATGATGACCAGGAATGTTTACCATCACCTGCACTATCATGTGTAAGACAGACATTTGTAGACAGGGGGACCTACAGTATCTGATAGGTTATGTCTGCAAAGTTTCTGCCATGTCCTTGTCTGACCCGCATCGCTTGTTTCCACCGCCTGCTACCATATTTATTATTCTCCATAAAAACATTTGCATGAGAAAAGATGTTCTGCAAATTGGTGGGAAGTCATGTATTTAATTATTACTTTAATAAATATAAATGACTATAATAGTTTAGTTACATTAGACAACAAAATATATATCTTTCTAACATCTAAAAAATATAATATATATATTTCAAATGCTTTTCCATATATTTTGTAAAAGGTAAATGATATATGCAATATAAACTAAAATTAAGATATTTTGAATTGAAACCAACAACAAAAGAAAACTTCTAAATCTTGATAAATAGTTACCTAAATTTTAATCCGTGGTTCAGGTAACACCATCGGCGATGATAAAGCCCGGATTACAACATAAAATATTATAATACCAACTGTTAAAATTTGTTTTATTGTCCGACAAAATAATTTTCTCCACATCAACACTCAATAAAATTAAAAAAATCTTTATTACCACCCTTAGATATATAAAATTACTGTTAAGTATAGCTAATATCGAGAAATTATTTGTGTAATATGTAACAGATAATTTGGTTACTATATTTTTTTAAACAATATTTTAATAAACAAAATAATTTTAGTGTTCAATAAAATTAAAATTAAAATTAATATTTTCGTAAAAAAATACTCCTAATTTATTTCTTTGTTTATTTTTATAATAAACGATTTTTATTATTAAACAGTTTTTTAGGCCTCTGCTAGACTATTATAGTCTACGCCACGAGAATATGGGCTTACGCAACTATTGTATGTTTAAAGATACTGTCCTGCAAACTGAAATGTTTCACATATTATCTTATTTAGCTAAGTTAAAGGTGATGCTGTCAGAATAAACTGCAATATTAATTATTAAATTTATTTCTAAACATTTAAAAAAAATAAACACGATTTAGAAACACAATCACAACGACTGATAAAAATGAGATACTGTAAATGTACTATGAATAAACTGCAAAAAAAAAAACTAAAATGTACTTAATTATATATGAGTTTGTCAGTGAAGTGTCACAAAAAATCAAAGAATAGTAACATTTGTCATACGGAAACGTAGATTTAAAATTGCGCAATGGCACTTTCTCGTAGCGTAAACTATAAATGATATTATAATACAGTAGTATATATTGTTTAAATGTATTAATTATTATCACAAAAATCTAGTGCAAAACAGTAAAAACTTCTAATACTATTGCAGTTTTAGGACATTTATTTATAATTTAGAGACTGTAGTGTTATGTGTTATATTAAATATTTCTCATTTCTCTCTGCTATTAGAAATTTTGAGAGGATATTGTGAACGTAACGCGAGTAATATTTTTTTATTTACATGTATTTATTAGCTAACGATATTGGTCTATAACTCATCTGAAGAGATGACCCAAAATTATAGAATCTAATATATTTTATATATGAAACATTTCTAAAAAAAAGAAAAAACTACATGTGATTGATTTTTTATGTAGAATATAATATTTAAAAAATCAAAAATTGTGAATAGCCGTCATTTATTTTAAAATATTTTTACAGAATCTATCGAATAACTTATTTGCTAATGTAATAAAATAAAAAAAAATCTTAATTGTATCCTTTCGTACATGAATGTCTGCCAGTATATTTGAATAACAATTAAGAGTAAATTATGTAGAATTATCCCGACGTAGTTGGTAATAGAATTCAATTTTAAAATTGTTAAAATTGGAGTTAGCAATCACCGACACAAAATAAACACACTCTTGCGATACGAGGAAAATTATCGTGCGAACAACCTAGTACCAACCACGACCGGACGAAAATTCCCTAACCGGGACGACAAACCCTGCGATTATAGTTGGGAACCTTGCGGTACGCCTGATGTTACCTCCCGCCTGCCGTCCGTTCGCGTCTCCTCCACAAGACACACCGTTTCACATTCATTATCGAAGGATTAATGCTGCATCGATTGCAGACGTTGTACGTTTACGGTGAGGGGAGGCAGAGGGGGGGGGGGGCGTTCAGCTTAGGGGAAGGGGGTGGAAGTAAGTCGCGACTGCTCCTTCCTTTTGGTTGGTATTGGTGGTGCTGAGTTAGGTATCGCACAGTTGCTGGCCGAACCCCCTTGGCTTTATACCTTAATCCGGGCCGTGTCCAGCTTGCCTAATATATTCACTTACTGCTGAATAACTTTGCTGTGCAGTCTCTTGTGAGATACTGGACACCCCTGCATGTATTATGATTTACTCGTAGTTCAGAAATTTGGATTATTATTTAACCAGCAATATTACATAAATTGAAAAACATCTTTTTTTACAATAATTACAGTAATAATTGACAAACTGCATTATAATCATTTATTTTTTTCAGATAACCAATATATATATATTTGTAAGTTTATATCTATGGTGATTCTTTGACAATCTGGAAAAATCGAAGATGCAAATCAATAAACGGTAATAGATATCTAGATATATAAAAATGTATTTGGCAAAGAAATATTTGGCAATTAACAGCTTATATAAAAATACATCCTAAAGTATTATTATTATTATTTTATTTATGTGTATCTTAACAATTTTTACACTCTATGATCGGCTTACTGTTGCGTATACGAACAGACGATCAAAAAGCGTATACATATATTAAAAATTCAATGATTAACCTCATATTTATTGATAATTCAATAACAATTTGTGAAAAATTTTAAACTCATAAACGATTAACATATAATTTTAGAGTCATTACTTTTTCACCAATCCTTGTAAAATATTTTATATTTAAAGTTACAAAAATATCTGCACTTTTAATTATGTAAGCAACATTGAAAAGCAAAGCTACTAAAAAACATGACATTTCAATTCATAGAAAACATTTAATATCGGCCAGAGAGCAAAAATATTGTCTACATTTGTATTAGTAACACAGAAATGGCAAAGGGTATAGCGGTGCAATAAATGGCTTGAAATACAGAATTCTATGCTCGTGGGACGATGGAATGAAAATGCTAAATGTCGTTTACCAGTGAATACGAAAAATCAATCAGAAATATCTATCTTACTACGATTAGAGTTTACATTTTGTCACGGTTAGTTGCAAGGCTCCCGTCTATATATCATTTTATTGTCAAACAATATGTAATTATATTTAAAATAACCTCGATTATATGATTTTAATCTAGTTTCGCTAAGTATTTATAAGGAAACAAAATTCGATAGTATCACATACAACATTACTTACATTATAGTTAATTCCTTGCGTACTATTATATTTTAAAAAAAATTTACTGTGTCACTCATTCTTCTGTTTTTATATTAGTTTAAGATTGAATATCTACAAGAAAATATTATGTACCGTTTTTCCTTTATTAATAATTATATCACATAATTAAATATTGTATGAAGAAAATTATTACTAGAACAAAAACTAAAATTATTATTTGATTTATTGATTAGTATAGTTCTTAGAAGGCATTTAAGTAACATTTATTTTATAATAAGAAATAATTTACAGTTAATATTATTAAATTTATAACTGTTTAACTGTAGCATAAATATTGATTTCATAATTTATAGGTACTGAAAATGACATTATTTTATTATTTACAGATTAAATTTAATATTTTACGATTTATTTTATTTATACCTATATAATTTTAAATTTAAAATTGAATAAAAATTACCAATGAAAGTGTAGATTGTTGAAACAAATTTATAGGAATATTGAATATCGAAATACATTCAAATTAAATGTTCAAAGAATGAAAAAAAGGTGGACTTGCAAAACGACATGGGTCGAAACTAGCCAAAATAAAACAATCTACATTCTCATCGGTAATTTTTATTCAATTTTAAACCTAATCAATGAATCAATATATTTTTTAAATTTGATATTATTTATCAATTTCGAATTTTCTATATATTTATTAAATAAAAAATTACTAACTTTATCACATATTTGAATGTTATATTTTATTATACCTATATAGATTTATGTTGGAATTCTAAACAGATCTATAGCGCTATAAAATATTTGCTCTTTTTCTATCGAATGACAAATTCCAGTTACTGTAACGCTACAGAACTGTTCAGAATCTCACAATTAATTAAAAAAAAAAATGATGCTATCACTTCTTGTCATTGTTAACTGAAAACTGATTAAGTTGTGTAGAAAATAGATTGTACGATTTTGTTTGATTGCTATAAAATTATTATTATTTTATATATATATATATATATATATATATATATATATATATCAAGAAAATTGAAATAGATAAAATTTGCACATATCTTGTAATATTGTAAACATGTTTGGCAAAAACAGATATTAATTATGTTAAATGATTTGCTATTTTAAATTAAAAATATTTTTTTTTTAATTTTATCGATTATTATCTGAAAAACAATATTCAAAAGTATTAGATTCAAAAGCACTGTATATTGATGTATTGATGCAAAAAAATTATTTTATATTATCAATTTAAATAATCTTGTATATTTATTATAAAAATTACATTTTAATTAAATAAAATAAAGAAATTAACAAATTATTCCGATGTTCCGATAACTTAAAATAAATCTAATTGAAAAGCGTCTTCCAAAAACAATTATTTTAAAAAAAAACAATTTATAACACTCAATTCGAAACAACGTAGCGGACATTTTTCGTATAGACACCAAGACGGAAGTAGGCCGTGAAATGAAAGGGAAAAGAAGAAGAACTGACCAGTCGTTCATCCAGTAAAAAAATGACCATACAGCTGCTCTATGCTCATATACAAAACTGTTCGGAGAAGCATTATACCCATACCCAGTGCGTTGATCAAGTGAGCCATGGATAAACGGGGTAAGGGGATACTAGAGCTATAGATCAGTGGTAGTAGAACAGTCTTCCGCTTAGCACCGGTCGAAAACGTGTAGTGCTATTCATTATACCGCAAGATATGTGTTTTTGCTCGAATATTATATGTATGGTCAACGTACATATAGCTGCGCATTTCTAAACCTTATAGAGTTGTAAAAATGATTTATTTGTATCTATTTCACTAATAGTTTGTTGATAAAAATATAGCAATATATATATAGAGTAAATAAATAACACCTGTCGGCCAAGATATTAAGAAATAATGATAAAATGAATAAATACCCCATTGATTAAAATTGTAAATAAATTCAAATTTATCGTCGGGGAATCCAACCCAGGAACTTCCTGGAAGATTTCGAGTTCGATTCTTCGCTATATATATATATATATATATATATATATATATATACTGTACAGAATTTCTTTTTTATTTTATTAATAAAATTCAATAAATTATACATAACGAATTACTACCATTTTAAACTTAAATGTGTTAGCTTAAATTTACATTTAAGTAATTTCATTTTGAATTTACAATTACCTTTACAAATAATTAATCCGATTATTAGTATTGTTATAAAGATAAAATTGTGCATTCCAAATATACAATAAAACATTATAAGATAAAGAAATAACATTACAAAATTATTGAATGTAAAAACAAGCATCTTGTCTTAAATTTATGCAAACTATATCACGTAAACTAAATATTAGCATCTTTCCAAGTGCACAAGTGCCACTAAACAGCGTGATTAAGTTAGCTAAAGGGTCCATAAAAATAATTATTGACTCGTAAAAGACGTTCCCCTTACAATTAAAATTAATAAGCTTACATCGTAAAATCATTGAATTCATACGATTGTATTTCGCGAGTAAACTTATACGGCGAGATATGCAATAATGCCATAATATTAATATCGCGTATTTTGACTTTTACCCGTATTAAAAAACCATCAACATACTGACTTTATAGTCACATTATATATGCTGTCTTTTGTGGTAGCATATTCACAACACATTCATTTTTTATCGATGTAATTATTTCAACCGGTTTTTTTTACATACATATCAAGTATTTCCATGAAATGTATTAATATTTTTATTTATTTTAATTACAAGAACATATCCTATAGTAATTGTTTATTATTTATTAACAAATTATTAATACATAAAATTATTTGATAAATTAATGAAGTTATTAGAACATTCTATGTTTTGAAGGAATGTAAATCAATTATTTTACTTAAAATTACAAAATTATATTATTTTTACAAAAAATTTATGTAAAATGGCAAGTGTATCTATAACTAGAATATTTTATATCTTAAATATGTTAATAATTTAAATATAAATACTACATATATGAAATTTGTAAATTTAGAAAAAAGTACACATATGTTATTAATATCAAATTAAAAAAAAATATAATGTTATTAGCAGTGAAAATGATAAAAATATTGTAAAATATATCTTTAATATACTAATCTGTTGATATTTTCCATAATTTCAAAATTTTAAAAGTATTATGGTAATTTAATAATAAATAATTTACGTGTCAATTAAATTAATTTAATAAAATAATAATTTCCGTTTATTTCCTTCAAATATCTTTTATAAAATGCATCAAATTATTTACCTTAAATTGATCTGTCGATACGATATAATTTAAGCATTTATAGTGTAATCACTATACACGGAGCTTACGGACTAAAATTCGTCTTCCATAAATCAACTTAACTATAAATAGCTTTTGGTGCAATATTACCATCGACACGAAGAAAATCATCGCATTGATCAAATCAAATCAAGTTAGAGATTCGTGAAATAAACTTGTAGTTTTATGTTTATGGCTAGGCGTAGTGTATGTATTACCTTTTTATTTTTATGAGGTGATAAAGAATCGCTACCAAAAGACAGGTGTACGCACTCACATATTTACTCTATGTATGTGGTGTGGAACTTACTGTATATATGTTCAAGTAAGATTAAAGATATAGATTAAAAAATGCATTTATTATATATCTGTATGTTTAAATTTATAATTATATATTTATCCTGAATTTGTTTGTTTTTTTGCTTCAAATGTTTTTCATATAAAACTTTTTATAGTGTTTCAAATATAATTTTAAAAACTATAATATACGAAATTCAATTAATATAGTCTACTTACGCTCGCATTAAATATCTATTGTTAACAATAATTTTGTTACTACGTGTAATTGAAAAAACTGAAAAAATGTCTATTTCAATTATTTATGTAAATTTTATATAGGGGTACCAGTTTAAAAAAGTTGGTATTATATATAAAAAAAAAAGCTATAGATAATGGATATAAAGTTCATAAGGTAATTAAATATTCTTTAAAATATCCAAAAGATTTCTAGATAACTATTTCTTTTATTTTTATTAATAACAAAATTATAAAGCAAATTTTAAATCAGATATTTTTTAAATTTAACAATTAACAAAATGATTAAAACAATTAAAGAGCTGTTAAAATTGATCGAGAATAAATCATATATAGATCGGCATACCAGCTTAGAAAATTCTATAAATTCAGTGGATACCGACTGTAAAAGCCTGAAGATTACTAAATTTTTATAGTTCAAAATTTTAAAAATATAAATAAAATAGAGTTTTTACCCTTTAAATATATAATAATAATAAAATATTATATATTATTATTTAGTTTTAATTTTTCTTATTTATTAAATTTTGTCCTTTCATAAGAATTTTATTTTTCTATCTTGTAAACATAAAACATAACACTGAAAACGTTGAGTAATATTTATGATACAGAGTGCTAAAGAAGACACGGCTGATACCAGAAGGTAGCACGTGGACTTGTTCACACAGTTTACGCTAAAAAGTGGCGTTGTGATGAACTCCAGCATTGAATTGAATTCAACATGGATACATAACATGCTACAGGGTGATAAGCAATATACGTTGCTTTTTTTATTTATTTTTATAGTATATTTCGGGTCATAATAATACACCTTTTAGATTACCAAATACATCATTTTAAATGCTTTTAATTTGTAATATACCTAGTTTATTTATTTGACCACTTCAATGCTAAGCAAGCTTGCTACGCAGGGACTTGTCATGTAAAATAACAATTAATAATGAGATTTTTCTGATTTATTAATTATTGCATTAGTCTGAGTATAAATTCGAGTTATAGAAATTGCAGTTTTTTAGAGGATGTTATATTATATGTAAAATTAGATATAAAATTAATCAAAAATTATATGCAATTTTATTATCGACATATTTTGTAAAATAATAAATAATCTTTATTAGTTATATGAATTTATTTGTCTATGAAAATAAAAATATATACTTAGTATACTATGATGTAATAGTAATGAAAAAAATTTAAATGATTCATACATTGTATAATTAAAAACCGGTTTAAAATTTTTACAAATATTTCGTGTTAAGTCCGTATCAAATACAAATTAGTCAAGAAATACTTCTCATTTTATTGATAACTAAACTTTAAAAACAAACCGAGAAAAATCTATATTTGTTCAAATATGGTACGTAATAGTAGAGTGTGGTTTCGAAAAGCGATTACCTGCAGTTAACTAGATAAAAACAATGAAAAAAAAAAGCAAAACTTAAAGCCCAATTGTGAGTAAAAAAATAAATTACTATATATCATCTGCACGTGAATAACCTTTCTCGTATCCCACTCCAACTCAGAAAACGTTCGAATTCTTCTTTTTTTTTCTCCTCTGATATAATTTTTAATCTGGTTCAGGTTTTTATTGGTAGCTACTTTACCGACACGAACAAGGCCATATAAGTTAAATTATAGTGCGTTAGCATATTTTTGTCTGATTATAAGATTGACCAATAGAAACTAGAAACATTGAAGAAGATCTTCACTATATAATATTGTTAAAATGCATATAAAATATTTAGAATAAATTTTCAAAAATAAAATAATAAATTCAACATCCTATATACTTATCACCAGATTATTTTATGTTTTTGGGAAAAAAATAATACATACATACATACATACACAATCACGCCATGTACCCAAAAGGGTGTGGCACAAACTCTTTTCAACATCCCGAAATCAGTCGCCTCCAAACATTCCTATCCAAACAAGCAACTTTCGCTTCATCCACATTCATAATTCCTCTCATACATGCTCTTTTATTCCTACTACTTGGAAACTTTCGCTCACGCAAAACACTCTCAATCATACCATTCCAACTACTCATCGGACGTCCACGCAAACATATACCATCAAAATCATTCAAATAAATCTTTTTAACCAAACGTTCATTAGACATTCGCTCAACATGTCCGAACCATCTTAAAAAAATAATATTGCGTATTATTCTATAGCTGACTGTATTTTCTTTATAATTTAAATATTAATGCATTGTTCTCAGTGAAACTTAAAATCTGACATATTAGAACCTCTACATGTTACAAAAAATTATCATAAACAAAATGTCAATCTTTTATAATACCAAAGAATACAACATTGGATCACTTGGCACTTAAATCTTAACCATGTATGATATTTTTTTATAGTAAAAATATATATGAATAAAACAGCTTTAGGTTCTAGATCTGTATTAATATTTCTTAATAATCGCCGTCTCGACAAACTTAACGTGCGTCTTTATCCTGATGAAGACGCACGTTGAGTTCGACGAAACGTGTTATTAATAAATATTGAAACAGAACTAGAACTTCAAATCGATTTATTCTAAAATTTTTGTATATTAAAAGACTTTTCTCAATTACAAAACATTTGGATCAATATTTTTTAAATCAAAACTAACTTGATCTGATGTTATTACTTTTATTATCATAACTGGTTGACATTACGCTAGTTTTACTTTGAGCCCAATTTGAGCAAAGAGAAAAATTCTGCAACAAATTTTAAATAAACGAATAATTTCCGATCTTTATATTTTGAATTCTTATATTGATGCAGATTAACATTCTTAGCTATTATACTTATAATAATTACATTTACATTATTCCCATAAAAATAAATAAAAAAGCTACAATCGAAACATTTGTTTTAATTATGGCCAGTATTTTCAATTTTTATTTATATATAAGTAAAAATCAAATCAATTGATTAAAAATGTATCCTTAGAATAAATGACAATATTTCATTGGCTACTTTTAAAATTATTACAAGATAAATTTACAAAATTTGGAAATTTGATTTATATAAACAAACTTATAATCAATTTATCCTGGGAATAATAAATTAACCAATGAAATATTGTCATTTATTCTAGAGGATACATTTTTAGCCAATTACATAAAATTTTTATATATCTTAAGAATAAATACAATTGGCTTAAAATATCAAAAGAAAATATAACTAACATACAACTTATTTACGATCAAAACATACTGTCTTGATCCAAACAGCCTGGCATATCCATATCTGCCTTACAGTGGCATCGACCTACATTCACGTGGGGCTGTTCTACAAAATGTTTTTCTGTATCGGCGAGGGAAAGTTAGCGGCGCGAATGAATTCGGCAAACGGAATGACGAGGGTGTGGGGAGGGTGGGAGGGTGGCACGCCACGACGATTTGCGTCTGACCCCGTCACCGTCGCGTGTTCGCGGTGGCGGTGTTAACCTCCAGCACGCGGCGGTGGTAGCGGCTATATAATCCGTGTGTTTTGGTTGTAAGAGGCACGACGCCGGCCGACGACAAGCGCCCGTTCTAAGGGCAGACTCACGGGCTGCCCTAATCAATAGAGCCGAGCTAAGAGTTATCTTTTACTGTACGAATGCCACAGAGTTACGAGCTCTTTAGCTTCAGGCAGTTTCAGAGATTGATTATGGTGTGTTTAAGTTTTCGATGTTTGTGATAGTTTAATGCTCTGTAAAAGTAAATAAAAAGAACTAAAATTATTTGATATAAATAGTTAAAATATCACATGCCTATTTAAGCAAAAAATCAAAAAAGGTTTTTAGTTACAATAATGGCAAATAAAATGGTTAAAACTATTTATAAATTTATCAATTTTAAGCATGACTTACTTTTATTTAAAAAATATATTGGTATTCATACTCAAATTTTAACAATTGTAATACAACTTAACTATTAAAAGCATAATTAAAATTACAACAAATTAAAAAAGAGTAATACTAGGAGTATTTACTTTATAAATTCTATACTAAGTTATAAGAGATCTTGAGAACTAAAACAAACATAATGTTTATAAAGTGCCAAAATGCAAAACTACGTAGATTTTACAAATATGAAAATAGAAGCATCTACTTTAAAGTTAAAAAGCATATTATCTTAATTTTAATAATATTACGTACATTTTATATTATTTTGAAAATTATTTTGACTGTAGTTATGTTTCTAATATTTTTACATAATAAATACTGTTGTTTTTTCGTTCTACATCGCGTAATATTCATATTCTTATGTAAAAACAAGCTATAAAAAATTAATTTTCGATTTTTGCATTAATAATTTTCAATTTTTGAAAATAATTCTAGAAAAGAGAATTAAAAAAAAAACTACATAAATCCAAATTCAATATCGCTGCTTCTAGCATTTCTGCAATAAAACAAGTGTATATAAATAAATCGAAATGCAACTTTATTCGTTCCGCTAGCAACGTACGATCCAATTGTAAATCAATTCGTTGTTTAAATTTAAAGAAAACGTAATATCCTTTTTGCACCTTGTCAAAAACAAAAGACAAAACCTCGTTCACATCAAGACAGTCTATGCTTTAGCATTCGTTTGCTTCTGTATAAGGAAAGGCGAACAACAAGCAATTCCTTACATCTCCCAATTCGTTTCAATTTGAGCGGTTGAGGGAACCAGAAGAAGAACAAGAAAACTATGCATCACGTTTTATTGTCGTTGCAAGGCATTTTGAGCGAAAACCTAAGAAAGTGCCAATTGAATGAGCAATAAAACAAGAAAATAGAATTGTTTCTTCTCGGTGATATATATAGATCAGCGACGAGAGCAAGCAGATTTTGTTTTCGATTTTGCGTTCGGTTTTAATTCGATTTCGTATTTACGCAATGCCCAATGCGAGAGTGGTTGCAGAGAGGGAGTAAGATAAAATGGGTGGGGGTAGCGCGTGCGGGATTACGCGGTTTGGTTTTAATTGATATTAGGCTATTTGTTAATTTAGGGAATCCCGTGCTTTATACAATTTAATTTCATTGCGAGTTCTACCGTTGAGATTCGGTGTATTAATGTATGTGTTTTTCGAAGTTAAAATAAGGATATTTGTATTGCAGAATTGATACTCTTTCATTGACTTTCTATATTTAAAATACAATTATCAAAAGCATTAAAGAAGATTGATTTTATAACATAAATAGAGAAATGTTTCTACACACAAAATTATCTTAAAATTGTTTTGTTTGAGAAATTTATATGTAATATTATTTCAGATAAATAATAATAAATAACATACTCCGACAAAACAACAATTTAAATGCTCATTATACCAGTAACAAATTTAATATAATACATTATAATATAAACATAATAAGTCAGAATTGGTATGACAGTTTGACAAATTTAGGATTATATAAAATTGTTGCTAATGCTGATATTTTATGTATTTATAACATTCAATTCATTAAAAACTTAGTGAAATATTATTAAAGTATTTCCATATAATGTGAGTATAAGATTATTTTTTCAATATGACAGCAAATGTAAATCGTTTTGTTTTTGCATAATTTTTTCAAATGTATATTGTGAAATCAATGTTTATTGCAGAATTAAAGCTCTTAAATTAATAGAAATGTACAGGGGGGATTAAAATTAGCTTAAAAATAAATGTAGAAGTAGATATTATTAAAACAGATAAAAAATTATGTATGAAAATAAATTTTCATTTAATATAATAATAAAGAATAACACAACATAACACAATAAAAAAATCAGTGCTTATTATTTTCGAGAATGTTCTTTTTTACTGAATTTAATAGTTTAATATTGTCCCTAAAATAGAAAATCTATTACGTCTGTGATTACAAAAATTCTGTAAAACACTATATAAATTATATGCAAGTAAATCGTCATAATTTTTTTTTGTATTTTTATTAATTAAATGTTTTAAAATTATTGAATTACTTTTAAATACAAATTTAAATAGTTAAAAAAATATGTTACCTATCATTAAATTGCAAAGTAATTATCAAACTAATTATTTAATCATGTTTAAACAAAAAGACAAATTTATTTTCCTGTGTATTTTAAGTATAATGGAAAAATTTGTTAAATTTAACTAACTATTTAACTATCGTTATATAATTAACATTTTGTGTTTCTAATGTTCGTAATCATATTAGTAGAATGTTATGTACTTTTTAAATCTAAAAGTCATTTAAACGAAATAAATATCTTCTTATTTTAAAAGTCAACAAAATATTAGTGCATATAACGGTAAAAATATCAATTCCCTCCTAGTGTTGCAATGACCCTATTATAAGGGGATGTTTCGTCGAAGTACATGCACGTAACTTGTCAATGGAAATTAAACCAACTTATACCGTAAATAATACGTTGTCGAGGTCAGTTACAGCTACCGGGTTTTGAAAAAAAAACAGCAATTCTTTTTACCGAATTCGGACGATTTTTTTCATATTTCTTCCTGGTCGCTCTGCATGACAACCATTGACGGCAGGTAACTTGGATCTTTTTGCGCATTTAGCGAACTTTTTTACAAGGACATGTTATATTTCAACGTTTGCGACATCCAGGTGTGACAGTGCGTGAAAGAATTCGAAATTTTTTTCTAGTTTTTTTCTTTCGAAAAAATAGTATAAATTAACTGATGCCATGCAATAACAGCAACGAGTGACTTATTTCTAAGTATTAATTAGCAAATTACCGTGTTGCGATCTCTGGTATTTTATTTTATAAGGTAATAGAATTTTTATCTGTTTAGGGAAAGTATTTTTTTCTTGTTCTAATGACGCTAATGCTCTAAGATAATTTGATATGGTTTTGAAATTAGATCGAAGAAAAAATAATAATTGCTTATTTCATCATGTACTTTTATTTTTCTAATAATTAAAAACGTATTACTAATTAAGCATAATGTATTGCATTCAATTTTCAAATTAGAAAAAAAAATGTTAGTTAATTATTTGCAACAAATATGTGCAGTGCATATATCTATAACCGTTACTCTATTTCATTAATTAATTCTATTGGGAATATAAAACAAATAATATAATTTAATTAATTTAGTTAATAACTATACTTACACAGTTAAGAAATACAAAATAAATTCGTACATAAATATCATTGTAGACTTCTAGAGACTAGATTAAAAGATTTAAATCTGCGTTATATGGGCAACTATGTTTATATATATATATAATATATAACAAAAATCATCTATTTTAATTATAAATTACATTAAATTTGATTACTTCTAATAGAAATTTATAAAGAAAAAGATAATATGAATCAGTGTGAAGACACGATTGAAATACAATTTGGCTTTCTTTAATTTAAAATTTATAATTTTTTTTAATCAAGTTACTTATTTTGTTACCTATAGTAACTTATTTCTATGTTATGTTTATTTATTGTATATATGTCATTTGCATAATTTTTTCCTGATAATGATGTACTTGGAGTCGATTATTAATAAAAATTAATACAGAACTATATTATTAAATATTTGTATATTACTAAGTGTATCCACCTTAACAAATAAATTAAAAAACAAAATATTATCAAACAATTACTGTAACGATAAAAATTAAAAAAAAAATCGCCCTCTATATAATAATCAGCAAACAAAACAGTGGCTAACACGATGAAGATAACAACTAAAACAGACAAACAAATGCAGAAACTCAGGTATTTTAGTCGTGCTGACCACCGGTGGCCCGTTAGTCGGTTGACGGCGGTGACAAGGGGGTAGCGCTCACGGGGGTAGCTCGACATACACACACACGGCGGCCATTATGCCGGGAAAGGGGACGCCGCAAATGAAGATCTTTTTTTTTCAGTTATGCTGGGCTGCTGCCCTTGCTATATAGCTTGCTTTGGCTCCAGCCAACGTACAGTGTTGCCACGTTTAGCGGGATTTCAACGCTTGTGGTTTATGAGGTCAACATCATGTCAGGATTTTGTTTTTACAATCATCTCTATGTACCTTAGTTTGAATCTGTCATTAATAGAATTTATACTGAAATTATGAGCGTTTTGTACACATACAAATCTATAGATCTATTTAGAGTAATATTAGTATTCTCTAGTATTCTATATTTTTTTTCCTCTTTAAATCTTATTTTTTAAAAAAACTAAAAGATTTTATAGTACTATACAGAATAACAATAAAATGCATTAAATAAATTAATTCATTAGTTTTTCATTACAAAACAATGTGATTTTTGTTAGATTTACAGACCAATTAATTTATAGAAAATGCTCAAAATTTCAGCATTGTTTATTTATATATTGAAATTCATTTTTTAGGTAACTGTGAAGTAATAATAATTAAATAAAAATATTAATAATAATAATATTAATAAAACACTTGATACTTCTTCACTAAAAACTTTTATTAATTTCAAATACGTATTTCGACAATAATGCTGTCTCCTCATCGGTACATCGATATAAAAATTTTTAATGAAAAAGCAATCAAGTGTTTTATTAATATTATTATTATTTACATTTTTATTTAATTGCTTATTTATGTTTAAAATTAGTTTTGCATTCATATTTTTATTTTAAAAAGTCGAAAGTATTAGGAAACACATATATTTATTTTAATCGGATTTTGTACACAATTGTTTTTATTTTAGAAATACTAATTATTATATTAAATAATTTTAACTTATTTATTAATAAATACTTATACCAACAAAATTGATTTCAAATTTAAGATATTCAAAAGTAAAATAAAAATTGTTTTAATATCCAAAAAAAAGTGAAAATCCACTTAAAAGTATTTTAGAAATTTTGGCTTTTAGATTTTCTTCACAGATTTTATATTATAGATAATAATTTTAAAAAAATACAGAGAATTTTAGTTCTCATACATATATAAAAATAAATATTTATTAAAACGCATTTAGTATTTTTTTAATCGCATTATAAATTAGCAATTATACAAATAAATTAAAATTTATTCTAAAGTTACGTTAATAAATAGCTAAATTACGCCAGCAGCAAATCATACAGACGCCATAGCAACAAGATTTTTGTAGTAAAAAAATTAACCTGACTATAATAATACATTGTTTAATGAAAGTCATGTTGTTATGCACCTGCAACTTATACTTACAGAATAAAATTTTGTCCCATTAAACTTATTTTCCATAATTATAAATTTCGAAAAAAATCTAAATAAAAAAAAACCCCGAAGGTTGCACTTCCAGTTTAAGTGCAAATTATAGCAATCTTCCTACCAACCATTTTTATGCACTTTAATTTTTGCATCAAAGCTTCGAGAATTTTTCGATTAAATTCAATTTTATAAAGAAAATAATAAACTCGACTTGTTTATAAATCGACCAGTAAAAGACCTTTTAATTTAAATTAATCACAAAAATGACTCAAAAGTTTTAAATGAGATGAAAGGAAGTTGGTTATGTAACTATTCTTTTCCTTTGGTAACAATAACATGCAAAAATAATTGACAATCTGCGGATCTATTTAAATTAGTTTTTTTATGCTATATATGGCACGAAAACTGCCACTTAATTTACCATGTAAACGTAGTATTATTTCAAATTCTTTCAACGTACAATCGCGTTCTCTTTCAACACTATTTAACATAAATTTAAATTGCCAATTTGTTGCTCTAATCAAGTATTAGAAGTACACTATTCTTAGTTATTTACAAAAAAAGAATACCACAGAGTCGGGACAAGTTTTTAATTAATTGATTTTATAATTTCGCCTAGTAAATATTCATCATTTTTAAATGCATTTACTGATATTAATAAAAATTCAAGCTGACATACAACATTTTTTTTTGAATATTAATAAGTTTCAGTTTCTTTGAAAGCCATTTTTATTGTTTTATGTTTTAATATTTACTTAAATTAAATTGAGGTAAACTTAATGGGTCGTTAGCATGTACCAAGTTAGTCCCTCGACTAAGATGCGATTAACAGCGTTAATCGCATCTTAATCGTGCGACTAAGTTGGTATATACTACGCCTCATTATTTTGTTATTGCTCTATAAATAATAATGGTTTGTTGTCATTAAATTAAACAGTTCCTTAAATTTGTTGATAAAACAAACACTGTCTCAAGAAATATTTTTCTCCTGATGATGATGTACGTAGAGTACGTCGAAATGTCAATTTTAAAATTAAAATTGATACAGAACTAAATTGTAAAGCCTTCTATTTTATTGCCTTTGTTTCACATTTTATCGTTATATAATATTGGAACAAATACAAATGCTTATTTTTCTTTACTATCTTTATTAACTATTAATGCTTTAGTCCACATTATGTGAAAACTTATTGAACCTATAATATTGATCTCTAAAGTGAAAAAATATATATTTTTGTATTCTTAAATCTTTACACTAATTTTAAGTCTATTTTACAAATATTTTTTTTAATTTTATATTTTTATATATTGTATTATTAAAAGTTCCGTTCAAGATCATAGAAGTACTTTCAATTTTTCTAGCAACGAAAACTAACAAAAAAACAAACAACAGCGCTAATACAAAAGCAACAGCTATGAGAATTACAGTACCGGTGTTAACTCCGCGCATCATGGTTAACCCGTAGGTTAACTTCTTAGCTTGAAAACAATCACACGGTCAGCACCAAAGACTGTACTTAACTAGAACACGAGTTAGAATCAAACCGGAGATGATTATCTATATCAGTAAACGTGTATAAAGTGCTAAAGGATCGTCTACATCTCGCAAGTGCAAATCCTATGTGTATTCCACGTCGGTGGTCGTAGTTCTGTAATAGCCGACGCACACGTTATTATTTTAATAAATGTGTGCAACGCGTAGCAGTTTCCCGTATTAAAATTCACTTATTCTTTAGTTTTATTTATATGTTTTAACAGTCTCCGGACATCAGACATGCTACGGTGAACATTCCTATTAATTTTAAATTAATTTCTTATTATGTATATGATGGATTTTTCTCCGATCTTGTCTTGTTACACCAGTCAGGAAAGCTTTCATTATTTCTGAAATTTTTTTACAAATCTTTTTACTATTTTACATGGCATAGAACAAACTACAGTAATTATTTTAATGATTATATGTTATAATATCTAAACATCTACATTACTTGTTTACTTCTTTTTATTAATATTTACATATTTTCTTGCATTCGCAAGAGATTAAGTATATTTAAATATTTATATTACAAAACACAACAAAAATTCAGTATCAATGAAAATAAATAATTTTTAATGTACTTATACACAACAAATATATTCTTCAAGAATTTAGAAACTACAGTTTATTATATTCTGCAGAACGTAAATCAGTATTACGCAATTCAAATACTTGAAGTAAAAATCTATATTTAACACTACATATTTTACTATTATTATAAAACAATTTGCATTAACATTTGCTTTTAAATGTTATTACATAATGTACGCGCTACGATAATTCAATCAAATTGCAAAAAAGACATTCATATAAGTTTGCTAGCATAAGTTTGGAGAGTTTACAATCTTACAATGGTTTTACTTGAATATGAAACTATTACACCTGTTCTTTGTCGAAAATAATTAATAGCTTTCTAATTTAAACTATAGTATGCATGCAAGTGTAACTAATTCTGTAAGTGCATTGGTATATTATTCATGTCGTTTAATAAGTTTCTATAATAAAATATTGATGTTTCAATTTGAATATAAATAATTTTAGAATCAACTTGTCCAAGAATCCAAAGTTAAAATGTCATATACTTTTATTGAAATTTGAAAGAATTGCTCTAAAAGTAATGCTCTTGAATATCTTATTCTTCAGTTATAGTTTTTTAACTATTCAATTATCGTTCAAAAAATATTTAATATAAAAAAAATAATCATATTTTTTTCAGTTTGGCATAAATTTACTATAGATATAAATACATTAAACATTGTTTTTGAGTTTTTGAGATAAAATTGACTTGAGTAATGCTTAAAGATATCGTTATATCTATTGTTTTGCTCCAATACAATTTTATAGATTATAGATCTCTAAATCAGGAACAATTTACTGTTTTGATTTTTGTATGTAATTATATTAAATTTCAGTAATCTATAGAAGAAAATTCTAAAAGTTGTGAAATAATACGTATTTATTACATATGTAAAATTTAGATACCAAAGTCTTTACCAATATTTGCATACTTATATCAATATATTTTATATGCTATATTATAATTCTTCTAAATAAATAAATATATTATTTGAAACATTATTATTATCGAATCGAGATTAAAATCAAACTATTAAATCAAAATAATCGAGTATCTTATTTATTATTAGACACATCAACTAATAAACGCTAGTATATCATCGCGGTAGGCAATGGATTCGTATTAAACGGAGTGAACATTTCTAATTTAATAGTAATCGAACCGAATCGAATCTATCCCAAAACGCAACGACCAAATGGGACATCGAATATGTGTTATTAATTTAACAGCCGAGCTGGTTCTTGTTTCCCCATAGTGGTTTACAACCGGCTGATGATAGTTAGATAAACAAATTGCATTAAAAGTAGCTTAATAGTGTGGTTGGGGATAGGCGCGCGCGGATAGTTATGTAGCGTGCTATGAAATAACAGCGCATCGGCATAGAGATTGTTTTCGCGCGCGAAATCGCCACACTATTCTACAATTTGAATATTTTAATTTTGATTGAAAAGCCAAACCGCACTGACAGGACCGTTTTTTTTTTTTTTTCAATATCACTATTTATACAGTGTTATTGCATTTTAGTTTTTATTGTTTTATTTCTTAACATTTATTTTTAATTTTTTATTAAATATATAAGAAGTTAAACTTTAAAAAGACAATATTTACATTT
This sequence comes from Clivina fossor, assembly GCA_963966155.1. Classification (NCBI taxonomy): domain Eukaryota; kingdom Metazoa; phylum Arthropoda; class Insecta; order Coleoptera; family Carabidae; genus Clivina; species Clivina fossor. The sequence continues at coordinate 6,009,602 of OZ014564.1, read as the reverse complement.
TCAAATTATAGGATATAGTTCTGCATTAATTTTAATTAAAAATCATTTTATCATCAACGTCTATTTTTAAATAAAATTAATATAGGAATCAATAAAGCTTTTATATTTTTGTATCATTTTTCTTGATGATATAGAGTACGACGTATAAAGTACGTCGACTATAAATTAAAATTAATACAGAACTATATCCCTAAAGCCTTTTTATTTTAATATAATGACCTCTGTAAGATTTTTTACTATCTATTATTTAAATTGCATACACGCATATTTTAGCATTAATTAGTTTCCGCCAAACATTCCTATCCAGACAAGCAACTTTCATACATGGTCTTTTATTATTACCACTTGGAAATATTTGTAGCTCCTCTTTAGACATATACTTTCAATATCACTCGCATAATTATATTTTTTACCAAACGTTTATTAAACATTCGGCCAAGAAAAGTATTGTTATAACAGTGTATTCTGCAAAAATTTTGTCAAAATTAACAAATTATTAAAACAACTTTCTATAATTTTATGAGCTAGTTGCATAATACGTTAACTTAATTAAATTAGATTATCAATTGATTTTAAAACTCACGATTAATTAATCACTTTGTGTGTTTGAAAATATTTTATAGAATTGGTCCTATATGTTCTGAAATGTTAACAGTTGTTAACGAAATATTAAAATATTGAAACATAATTTTTGCTAGCATAAAAATTATTTTACATTTCATCGACAAAAATTATTGAAAATGCTCGTACACCAGCTCTGGTCAATTTTGAAGCGTAAAATTAAAAAGTGATTTTGCCAGTGAGTGTTCGCGTGAAATAAACAGCACGTAACTGAAGCATAATGGCCGGGCATCGGGGCAATACGAAAACCCCATCACGCTACGCGAATTACCGATTCAAATCAATGACGGTTTTTCGACATCCTCTATCTCCTCACCCACAGCATAAGCTATGTGTGTGTGTGTTGTATATATAGGAGGACCTAGGACCGAAACACGCTGCCTCTCCGTTCGCCCTGTTGACTGACGAAACGTGCTCGGCGTGCGTGAACGCGCGTGATCCGACATCTGATGCGTTTTTGCTATTCAATGCCGCCGCGCTGATTTGTTTATGCGTTTCGGTTCACTAACATTATTTGCTTTATGTTTATTTGTGTGTATCGTATCTGGGGCTTTATTTGTTTTAATTAAGTTAAGCGAATGCGAAAGAACTATTTTTTATTTTTCGTACGCGTGTTGTGCATATATAGCGCTAGATTTGAAGTATTTTCGCTTATTTCTAGGCTAATCCATTATTTATTTATTTAATTATTTATAGAAATTATACATTAAGCTGAAAGGAAAGTGATTAATTATAAATATATTTTGTAGTAATAATTATTATCGTTTCGTATTAATTATATTTTACACTTATTTAAATGTAGATTTTTTTTAGCAAAAACCTGATAATATTTATTGCAGAAATGCTTTCTATTTTATTTATTAATCTTTTCCTTCTTTTTTTGGTACGGAATACAGTAGTATTTATATATTACAAGGTTACAAAATTGTATATTTATGTTTACTTGACTAAAATGAGAATATCAAAATATTTCTAATTCGTCTACAGTTTTATACTAATATTCTAATTTTTACAAAAGTACATAAGAAATGTTTTGTAATTAATATAAATATCCTATTAGATCAAAATTACAATAATTTCACTAGCTGAAATAAAATAAAAAATACCTAAACAAAATAATATCAAAATTTTTCACTTTCATACCGAATAAACCAAGCTAGTGAAACCTTAATTAAAATTACAAATAAATAAAAGTATATTCTAAGACACGTGTTGAATTATACCAATTAAATTTCTAATAAATAATTAATTTTAAAGAAAAAAACCTAATTTGTAAATAAAAATATGTATATCTAATCATGATGTATATTTAATCAGAATTTTTTTGCCTCGTTCACTTTATAAAAAAAAAACAATAATTATGTGCAATTATATAATGATTAAAATGTTTACTATGTAAGTAAAAATTTTAGTTTGACTATAGATAAGAATTTTTTAATAACAGAGAACGCCTTTTTCAATGGACACAAGTAGCTCATGCCGTGTACATATAAAATAATTATTTTAAAAATATGAAACAAAATTATACTGCTCTATATAAATGATTGTATCGGATTTAATAAATCATAATTGATATAAATTAAATATATGTGCGTCAGATTATTAATTTTATATTTTTATTATTTATGATATATTGTATTTATTTTACCTACTTTTACTGTTCTATTAAAATTTATTGTTTAATTAATTAATTAATTAAAAGTCCAAGATAGACTGTTTAAGGTTAAAAAATAATTATCTGAAAATTGCATCAAATAATTATGATTAAATAACGAACATTATTCATTTGTTGACATTTATTTTATATACTTGATTTTGATAATTAATATTACTTACTTTACTATTATAATTATTTTCGTTTTAGTTAATGGAAGGTTTAAAATTGAAGCAATTTAAGGTTATATAAGAAACAATTTAACTAAAGTTAATTTTAAGCCTGCAAAAATTTATCGATTTTAAGTTTTATTGGCATAATTATTATTGCTATCAATAAAGCAACGCTTTATAAATTTTTTTTAAAACTTATAATGGCAAAATTGTTTGTTGTTACTAATAAAATAATATTTTTTTATTGACATTATTAAAGTCGACATTAGTTGAAGTTTTTATTAATTATGAAACAGAAGTAAATTTGTGTTTCCATAAATATCGATGCAACTTATCTTTATTATGTTCAGTAACATATGTCATATTTTATAAATTCAAAATAAGTTAATTTATAATTTTTGTTTTAAGAAGAAAACATTAAAATATGCAATAAATTATTATTTATTTGTTAGAAAGTAAAAATTATCATTTTTAGTGTATTTTTTTATTTAATTTACTTTTAACTCAATTTTAAATAATTTAACATAATATAAAATATTTCAAAACTAATTATTTAAAATAAAAAGTTTTGGGATGAAGTTCTGTATAATTTTTAATTAAAAATTACATTATTTTTTAAATAATTTTGTTAAACGTAATATATAAATACTATTAATTCTCAATCTTATTAACAGTGTAGAGGCCATTAAAAATAACCAATAAAGCTAAAACAATTTAAATATCTTAAAAATGAAAGCATTAAAATATTTGTAATAGTTCCTACCTAGTCGATAACGCACTCAAACTAAGAAACACGAGAAAAAATTCCGTCAAAAATCCAATTCCTCAATTCCTTTAATCCGGACAGAGCGCGCGCGGGGGTCGATACACTTACGCGGGGGCAAGAGGTAGGAGGCCGCGGCGGCTTAAGCAACTCTGTGGGGCATCCATTACCGAAGAGAGCCGGCCATGTATCAAGCGTACGTCAGATCGCGCCGGACGGCGGGCCTAGGAATGCCCCTGCCCTACAAAACACCGCACCCAACCCTGCCACGTCCCGCCAAGTGCAGTGTGACCCCTTTCCCTGCACGACACTCCTGGAATTGGTCCGGCTAACTGCCGTTTGCTGTGGTCTGCGCAATGAAAAGCTACTTTTTTTGCTGTTTTAAGGATCAGGGCTTTTGTTTTTTGAAAAATTGAGCTACAAAAATTAGACGATTTTTAAATTTCATAGCATTAACTACATAGTAAGATATTAATATGAATCACAACAAAATATGATATGGTTACTTTAACTAACTAGGAATTATGCATAATCACAGCAGTTAATTTGATTAATTTTATGTTTTAAATAAATTCAGTCATGTTAATTTTTATTTTATTTACTATACATCATTTTAATGTACCTACTTCGATTTGATCTACACTAATTTATAAATATAAATTAGGTTGATATTATAATTAACTCAATATAAAATATTCAATATTCAAAAAAAAATATACAAATATTTGTTTATAATTTTAATATTATAATAAATTAATCATATTTATAATTTATTTCATATTTATTTAACTTTATATATCAATGTAACTATAACTTTAATATTTAATTAAATTATGTACATATATAAATTAAAATATTCAATTAAGTTTCCTAAATATTGAATTAAAATCATAAACACAAAATTTTAGTGCAGTAGTTGTTGCTGTTTAGTATCTTATATTTTTTTTTAATTAATTAATTGTTTAATTAAAAACTATTTAACCATTAGTTTCAGTTTATTTAAATATTTTTTGAGACAAATCAAGTGATTTAATTTCCACTACTAATCAAGTAATTAGTATCAAATAATGTTAGTTGCAATCACAGCTAATTTCGGATGTTCTGAAACTAGCAGTAAGTTAATAACAGTAAACTGTGACATTAAACCAGCGGCCATCAAACTATTGCTGTAGGTATATTTTTAGCAAGTCGTTATCTGTCAAATATTTTAATTAGGTTATTAAACAATTTTCTCTGCCTATAAAGTTACATAAAACCAATAATTTAACAACAAATAGTGTATAATAAATGCGGCTATAAATAATAAACAACATTGAATCTGTCAATACTAACAAGATTAACCTTAAATCACTTTCATTCCGGAATTGAATCGATAAATTATTTAATATTCATAACTTGAAATAAAATATCACACGTAAATGTTTGAAAAACATTAATATAGAGTGTGAATGAATCAAACAAGAACTGTTATTGAAAATGTAATCCGCTTTGAAGAAAATATAATGTCTTCTTTTGTTTTCAAGTATGTAATATTGTTTAGTAAGATGGATAAATTATTATTACGTACATGTGAAATAAATTATGGTATAGAGATATGATTATGGTTTATAGTAATCGTTTCAAAATTGAAATAATAAGTGTAACTGGTGTTCATTAAATTGTTTTTGTTTTGTTTATTTCGTTGTGATTATATTAAAATTTATTTAAGTAATTTTAGAATTGTTATTGACAAACATATTTTATTTATATCAAATTTTAAGATTTAAAAAAAAATCTTTTAAATTAAACATGTTTATGTAAATGTTTATCTAAAGTAGGAAAGATATATTTTAAAAAAATGTATTGAAACATTTCATTATTAAAACAAGCTTGCATTCCTAAAATTTGAAATAATTTAGAAAATCCCTAGATAATCTCAAAATTAAAATAATTAGAAACGATATTTCGCTAACATTGACTTTACAGCACAGCAGAAAAAAATTCTAATATCACCAATAAAATTTCGTCGTTTGCGCGCCTAAATAAACACAAGTTCATGACCTTGAAAATTAAGTAGTCCAATAAATATACACCTCATCTTCCTCCTCAATCCTCCTTTAACATTCTAACACCATCAGTGATCAAACACAGCGTTCCCGAAGACATTAAAACACGGACGGGCCTCTTTCAATTTCAGCGAGTCAACACAGAGTACCCGGCAGCTGGTGAGTGGGCTCTCGCGAAACCCGGATATGCACGAGGTATACATACACATACCGTGAGCGATGCTGCGCAGTGAGTAAATCACCCGAAGAAGCCTATCTTCACGTCGCCGGTGTGTTTGTACAAATGAAATAGCGTCGTAGTTCACCGGGTAAACGACTATTACGGACTCGCTAAGTTGCAAGGATATAGAGTTTGAATGTCGACTATACTGTATGCGCGACTGAGGATGTCAGTTTTAATTGTTTATAGTTGAAAAATGAAGATTGTTAATATTTTTCGTGGTTTAAAGGAAAGTACAGAAGTATGCAAAAGTTGCGCACATTAAAATTTGTGGATATAAACTATATTTGATGGTGTATGAATGTATTTAAAAAAAAATAATGTTACTGACATTACATGTATACATATTATATACATGTGTAGTAATATAAAATAATTTACTACATAAGTTTTTATAGATTTCTACTAATATCTATATCTAATTTTTATTTTACAAAATCTATTTTTTGTACCAAATATTTAAAATTCAAGTAAAATATTTTATGTGTCAATGTAAAATGTAAACCTATCTAATGTTATAAAATTATTTTAATGGAAAAGTTCTTTTAAATTTGTTTCATCAAACCATATTTTGAAAAATATTTGGGATATTCTTTAATAAAGAGTTGTGATAGTATTTTTCAGGCTTTAACGTCCGGTAACCATTGAATTTATAGAATTTACTGGGCTGGTATGCCGTAGTCGATCTATCGTCGTGGCAGACGTTTCGTCATACATTGTAGATAGAGTGCCAGACCAGAAAATTCTATAAATTCAAAGAATTATGATATTTCAAAATGCGCATGTTCATCATTAATTGTATTCTGACTGAGCACGTTTTTAAAGCCTATAATGTTATATGATGCCTTTCTAATAAATTCATTGACAAAAACAATCAATATATAGACAACTTTACGAATAATATAAACATGATTAAAATCTTTACATAAAACATTTACTATACATTAGATATTATAGATGATGTATCCCTTCATTCTGTAAATGATTTTGTAATTCCAAGTTTCTTATTTATAGCTTACAGAAATTACACAATATTTACATAAATTTCTATTTCTTCAAACATTAAAATAAAATCCATCTTAATACAACAAGCTAGCGAGCAAACTTTAAATACAAATCTCGTAAAATAATTTATTCAACTCATCTATCTCATAAACAATACACAGTCTCATTCTTTCATTCCAAGCACCAGACACAACTTATTATGCTAAAATTATATATATATATATTTCTCGTCTCATTCTTCAATCGCAACGCACATTTTGCGTTTCGCTCTCCGGGTCCTTTACCAACTTTCGAGGATCTCGGAAAAGAGTCATGGAGTTAGCGCGTAGCGTGCCCGCGTGTCCGCCGCACAGTGCACACACGGGGCCCTGGCCCGGCCGGCGAACCAGCACGGAAATGCTCAACGATTCTTGCGCGAAAGATTTATTAGACGGAGGCCCAAAAAGAAACTCGCGATTGTGGAACAAGTCCGCGGACACCGTTTTAGATTGCAAAAGCCATGCTTCATTCTATGAGAAAGCTATGCTTTATACCACGTTTATGTCTGCTTTAGAGGATACTACATGTTTGTAGGCACAAAATATCCGGCACTAGTTATTAATTGTTTTTATATTGCTGAGTAAAATATGGTGCAAAAAATTCTATTTATTCAAATATAATTTTGATATTAATATATGAAATTATTATATAAGAAATTCAGTAAAAGTTGATTTTAATCATATTTTTGGTCAATAAAATAAAAATTATTTTCGACTAATAAATTCAAATTTCAAATAAATACATGTATGTAAAACAAAACAAAAATTGTCTGTTTTAAAAACACAATTGTTAATTAATATTTTTAAAGTAATTATTGTTATACTATGACTTCGTTTTCTAACATAATTTTTTTTAAATACGAAATTCTAGTAAAATTCCAATTAAAATATAATAAATACCCCAAAAAGTAGTTTTATTTGAACTAAATTTAAAGATTACTTTTTTGTTTATGTAGATAGTAATAACATTAATAAAAAAAAGTAACGCAGAAATGTAATAAATAAAAATTTTATTAATTGAAAAATAAATATCAAAAATAAATATGTTTATCTAATATTGCAAAAGGAAAAATGGAAATGATAAATAGTAAAAATGCAAAAATATAGCGTGCAATTTTTCCACCGACTCATCGCTCATGTTCCAGCAAATGTTTCAAGATGTTAAACAGGATATAAAAAAAAAGAGATAACATGATATGTTGATATTTATAGCATTTAAAAACCGTCATTTTTTATTTCTATTTGCTGTTAAGTTTTGTTTTCGCTTCGCGAAACAAATTAAAAGTAGCATTTGTCTCTATCATCTTTTGTTTTTGTTTTCTACTATTTCGTTTTCGATAATTAATTGTTCCTCGCTTTTTTATTTATGATATACAAATACTACGATATTCAAACATTCAAACGCTAGTTCTTTGACATAGTTTCAGATAAGTTACCTTGTTTTGTCATTGATCAAATGCATTGATTTTTTTTGAACTTTTTTAATTTCTTTTAAAACAAATTAAAGATTAATGTGATGAATTTAAAATCGTGTGTTATGCAAATATATACATGCGCATAAAAAAAGGAATTAATTTAAAAAGAAAAAAAATTATGTGATATTTATTAGTTCCTAATCGTCATTAAAATATTTATGTATTACGTAAATATATCTATTAATTTGCATTTTTTAATTATTACTTTTAAAATGTTGCTTAATTTTAAAATCATATATCATTTGATTTTTAATTAATGTTTGACATTTTTAAATAAAAAAATATTAAGAATTAATGTTTTCAAATTATTATTTATATGATTTAAGTTTTATGAATAGATAATATATTTTTAATGAAAATATTCTAATAATTTCAACAATTCTAGAAATTTATTCAAAACTATATAAATTTAGCGATAAATAGAGTTCTATACTATATTTAATAATAGAATAAAAAAGAATTGAAATAGAAGTTTAACATGGTTTGTACTAGACAAAAATATTTTAAAAAGCAAAATTAGTGTTCATTTAAAATAAGCTTTATTTTAATTAAATGAGTTTTGAACGATTTTTAACTAAGAAAGTAGTTTGCTTATTCATCTAATTGAAATGAAAATTTAAAAATAGCATAGAAAAGGCCTTACAATAAATAGTTTTTAAGATATTACAATTTTTACAAACGTTATATAATTTGAAAACTTAAAAATAGTATTAAAAAAATTATAATGTGTTTATTTACAAATATCTATATCTATTAGCCAACACTTAAGCAATTAAAAAATAACCTACGAATAAGGAAAAATATCATTAACATTTAACTATCTCGTAAGGTGAAATTCAACTAATAGTTACACCCAATTTATTAACAAAGTTATTCAAATTTATAATTACAAAACCTTGATATTTAAAGCACGGTAGAAAGATAGTTGAGAATAAGTTATAAATACTCGAATCTAGTGTCACGTTTTTCGTTAGAGAAAATAGATGCACGTTTTTTTTTTTTTTTCTGGAAAACTTCAACAACCGGCCGCACGATAATTCGAATAAATTTTCACGTCGACGCTACAATGACGTGTACGCTTTTTCGGACTTTGATATTTTTATTTTGTCGACCCGAACTAGTATAGAAAAACAGAAAGAGGCGTGTTATACGCGGGCCCGTCCACTAAATCATAGCTTGGCTGTGCCCGGAGACTTACGCGACGGTTTTCAGCCTAGCGTTTGATCTATTATGTTTTTCCACTGTGTGTTTCAATTTTTTTTTCCTCAATTCTCTGCGGTTCGATAGCGTATTTTTCTTTGTAATATTCATATTCTTTCATGGTCTCTCTTTCGGTTATTTGGCTGTAGGTTTTTCAGATACTTTATCATGTTTTGTACTATTTATTTTGCGAAATCGGAAAGAGTGTTTCAAAGTTTTAGAGACTATTTTTCATTTTTTTTTTGTAGGTCGCGTGCCTATCGAGTTTTCGTAATTTTACTTTAAATGATTTTTGGAAGTTGTTCAAATATTTTGTTCAAAACTACGTGTTTGTGAAGTGTGGTTAATTTTAGCTAATTTATGATTGTTAAAAGTTTTTGTGTATTCGTTCATTTTAACAGTGAACTTTGTCTGCCTTTAATACCATGTTTTAAATTTAAATTTATGTTAAGTATTTAAACAAATTGACAATTTTATAATGAAAAAAACAATATTACTTAAATTAATATGTAATTCATGTTCTAAGATGTTTGTAAGTAAAGTATAATTTTTAGAAATGTTATATTATAAGTTCTTTTTTTATTATACTTCATAATGGACTTATTCATTTTAATTACCATTAATAAAATACATATTAATTAAATTTTAACATAACTTAACTAATAATTAACAGACAATTTTATATACAAAAGTTTTAATTCAAAGTTGACAAAAATAAATGTAACGGCTTTAGGTTTAAGTTCTGTATTAATATTTATTAATAATCGACGTATCGACGAACTTAAAGTACATCTTCATCAGGAAAAAGATACAAACGACATTTAACAGTAAATAAACAGAAAATAGAAACAAGTTACTAAATATCAAAATAAATGACTAGATCATAAAATTTTTAAATTTTTAATTAAAGGAAGGTAAATTTTATTTAAATCAATACCTTCATAGTGATTGATGTTATCTTTTTCTTTATAAATTTCTATTGCTTCTCTTATGCTCTTAATATTGATGGGTCTTGCAATTATTACAATATCTTTTTTCCTGATGAAGACGCAAGTATGTTGAATTCGTCGATACGTCGATTATTAATAAATATTAATACAGAACTATAACCAAAAGCCGTTTTATTTTAAAAATAAAAATATTTTTCTAAAAATAATTTTATTGGTTATTAATTTAGTTGATAAAATATTTTTTAATTGAATCAAATTGTTAAAAATCGAAAGCTTTTTTTTTCAAACGCAAAATAAAAATAAATTTCGTTTGTGGATTAGCTGACGCTGTAATTTATTTCTCTGTATTTTTATAGCTTAATTACAGATTAGCGTTATTTTATGTGCTGCATAGATAGATAACTATATATTTCACACATAAGGTGAAAAATGTAAATTTATTTTTTGCTGTTTATAAATAAATTATTTACATATTAAATTATATTATTATACTAATAAAACAACAACGAAAAAAAATCTTGTCCTACTTGTATAAAGTTTCTTACTATAATAATAATTTTTGATTTGTTTACTGTTACTTTACAATATTATGTTATTATTAGTAACCAAAGATATTATTTATCGATTGTGATACACAATGCAATTTACATATTTGTTCGTGAATAAGATATGCACTAGCAAACAATTTAAATAAACCGTTACAATTTCATTTTCTTTTAATTCGATTCAAAATTCTTTGATTTATCAACTCATAACTGCACGCGATTTATGCGGTTTAATTTATATTAAAATTATGCGAAAAAAATTGCTCAGAAAACTATTTTATGTTATCAGCGTAACAATATTTTATTTTTAATGTAAATTTAACGAAATACAAAATATAATACGCATATTGTTTTATTATATTATTGTTTGAAAAAGTTAATCTTCTTCTCCATTTATTATTTTTATTTATTTTTAATTTAATTAAATTATACTAAAACTAAAATATTCATAATTAAATTAAGACAATTTAATTGCTAAATATTTATTTCGTAGACATTTGAAGTCTATTCTTTTTGAACAATAACAAAATACAAAAAAATAAATGTAAAACTTGTGTAACCGCGAAACAATTCGACATTTTTATACAAGAATAAACGCTGTATTTTTTATTAATTTGTTGTTATTCTTTTTTTTAATAATGTTATTCATCAAATGGTTGCGGGCCGTACGAAATAAACTCGTGAGCCACATGCGACCCACGGCTTACCAGTTTAGGATCAGTGACGATTTTTAGCAATATAGATTTATAAATTTGTTATATGCTACTTATAACAAAAACATAGTTTTCATAATAGATATGTACCATATTTCACTTTTTAAAAATTTGTATAATAATATAAATAAGTAAAAAAAAATTACTTTAACATTCTGTCTAGAAAATATTTGACTAAAGTTTTGACACTATACACTACTGTCATAATCACAGCGAAAATTAAGACATATAATAACCAAAAACTAAGCTAACTAAGAAAAAAATTAATACTAAACAATTATAAATTATGCAAATTAGAAAGCCATGGTTTATTTATTTCCAAATCCTTATTACTATTAATATTGAATAATCTTTTATAATATTTATATTATATAAAATGAATGTTTACATATGAGAATATGATTTTTTTTGTTACTAGTTAAAATTATTTTCCAATTTCATTAATAAATGTGTAATAAAGATAATTAAAAAATAAAAATATAGGTTAGGCCTGAAAATAAAATCATATTGTACATAAATGTAAAATAATAAATGGATAATTAAAAATATTTATCGTCATACAACTTACAAGCTACAGAAAAATATAAATCGCATTCCTTCAGTCAATTAAATGTCATTTATTAAATTTAATGAACATGATTAAGTTTGATTATCACTATTATATTTTTCTAGGTCATTTCGTATATGGTGATAATCTTAACACTATAAACGTACAACAGTCGATTTATTATTGTGCATTTGTAAAATAAATTAATAATGCAACAGATATTTTCTATAATTTTTTTATTTATTTAGTTTTTTTTATTCGAACGTTTAAATAAAACATGAAACTACACTGTGTGTATTGGCAAGTCTGACTTTCTGTACGTTAGCTGAATAATAATTTGTCTTTGAATATTATTGTAGTCAGTAGTTACATCACGTAGAAATACATTGCTGTAATTAAAAACATATAAATATCATATTGTCTGATTTGAAATTACTAAATTAAAAATGTACTATATTTTCGATGCATATATGTAAAATAAATAATTTATATAGTTTGTGAGTGATAATGTCGCCGTAATGCAATAGAAAAACTGAATAAAATTACGTGGTATTTTTATCAGAACTGGTACGTATGTCTATGATTTATTAGCAAGAGTTTAAAATAATTATATGAAGTTGATGATGTATAATTATTTCTTAAATGTTCTACGACTATAAATATTTACTCGCTTTATATACATATACAAGAAACAAGAATTCTTTTTACTTGATACACTTCAAGATGCATATAAGATTAGTATTATAATTACCATATTCTGTAACAGTAATCTTGTTCTAAAAACTATTATGTATTGCTTCTTTGAAAAATACTAAATTTCTTGTCATACAATTATATAGCGTACTTTTCTTACCTATTTTGTATGCCAAGCAAGTAAATAATATTTTTAATAATTGCATGTACGTAAGATTAAAATAATTGAGGTATTATGTGTTTTTATAACTTTGTGAATTTATAATAAATTAATTGACCTAAGAATAATATACCTTATTTTAAAATATAGTTGCTGACATTACAAATTCGGTTTTTGGCTGTTTTGACAATTGAATTGTCCTAAAACCAGCACTAGTAAAAACCAAGCTTTTAGTACCGGTAAAATGTGTTCTAATATATATTTCTAGAAAAATTCAAGCTAAATCAACATCTATTACTTAACTCGGACAGTTTTGTACAATAAGATGTACTCAAAATGCTACTTTTTAAGATTTTAAAAAATTAAATACGACAGTTTATACTAGCTTTCATATTACTTCAGTAGATTTTATGTCTGACCCAACCGTCGATTGTATATCAGAATGAAGTTTAGATCGTCATGACCTGAGATAGGAAAAAATATTTGACGTCTATAGTCGTACTGTCGCGAATGCATCAGCTTATCAATAAATAAATAATCTAATAGTTAAAAATTATTTACTTGTATTATGTCATATATTAAATTGTTATCCAAACGATAATCTATTTATTTATGTATTAATAAATTGAGCCTAAACGCCTAATTACATACATACATACATCACGGCAAAATTTTGAACATGATATAATATAAACAAAAATTATTTCTATTTCCTACATTTAGTCATTCAAACTAATATTACCTATTAAAAATTGCATAAAATTTTTCGATAACAATTTGAAACAAGAACTATTATATTTTACATGTTGATGCAATGCAATATTATTGCATTACGATTATATAACAAAAACAAAATATTGGAAAAAAATTCAAGATGGCGTGCATAAAACCGCTTCACTTAAAATCAATTAATCTGAACCGCAAGCCTTGTAACCACTAAACCACTACACTGTACACTTCAAAAAAAAACACCTTTCGCGACAAGAGAAAAACGACTATTTTCAAAAATATTTCGGTAAAAAATAAAAAGCTAAAAACACTCATCTAGAAACTTCGTACACAAAGAATAAAACTGAACTAACGCCGGTTCTCGCATATAGCATTGCAAACTCATCATATAAGCGATCGCCTGACGTCACCGCACCCCCTGACCAACATTCTGGGCACATCTGACTACGGCCGTTACCCATGGGCAGCCATTATGGGCGTCCTTGGCCAAAAGGGCTCCCATGCTGTTATTATTAGGGCACAAACTCGAAAGTGCATAGACCTCGCGTGTTTTATGCATCAGCGCTGCACCGCGGCAGTTGGCTGTACTAGTATTTGTTTGCTAGTTAAAAAAGATACAAGGTCGAGTTTTTATTCTAGTTTTCTTCTACAGCTGTTTTGTGAAAATATTACGAAATTGTATTGTTCGTTTACAAGTTTACCTTCGAAAAGAAGAAAAGATAATACTAGTTTTTACTTATTTTACAATTGTTACAAATGTTACTGAACTTTTATCGAAGTCACTTAAAAATTAAACTTAAAACGAAAATTCTACTTGTAAATTTGCCATGACGGTGCAGATTTCACGTACCTATATATGCTTGATGAACATCAATATTAAAACGCTTTATAAATTATAAATAAAAATTTTCTAGATTTCTTGCTTCAATGTTCAGAAAATACCCCTATAATTTTAGATTCTATCAGTTTTAAAACAAAAATAAAAATATTGTTGGTGTGCATGCAGTAAATATCTGATGTTTTCAACACTGAAATATTATATATGCATATTATTTTTAACTTATACGGAACATTAACACATATTATAAATAATTTGCACTATGAATATTGAAGTTAATTTTAATAATATGAAAATAAGTTAAATTCATTTAAATAAATATTTCAAACATCTGTTAAATTTGATAAACCTTGTCTTTCTTATATCGAGAAAATTAATAAATTAATGTTTGTATTTATCATTATAAGTAAAATATCTTAAATAAGAATAATAATTTAAAAAAAATTGAAGAATTTCTTACAAATAATAAGTTAATATAAATAAATAGGAATAATTGCATATTGTTTTTCTTATTTCTTCAAACATATAATATTAATATCACGTTACCATATTGCCTATGTAAGTGTATTTAATTTGATATCTTCGGCGACCATATTGAAAACTATTACGTCAAGTTAAGTTAATTGACAATTGCATTGTTTATTTTAGCTTGAATTTTAATTTGATTATTGAAAAATGTATGAAGAAGTGCAAGAAATGCAATGTGCATCATCCAGAGTGGTCATACTTGTCCAAAGAAACACGGTCCAGTGTATTTAATTTGACATCTCCGACGGTTATATTCAAAATTAAATTAAGTTAATTGCATTGCCTATTTTCGTTTGAATTTGAATATTGAAACTAGGTGAAGAAGTGCAAAAAATGCAATCCATACTTCTTTGATTTTGTCGATTATACGAAATAAAACTTATTAATTTATAGTCAACCAGTGTAAAAAACATACTTCAACAACTTAAATAGTTGTTTTGAATTAAAGCAAGAAATTTTCCTAATTTCGATTAATAATAAATGTTTTCCATATGATTCCATTAAAATCAATCACGCTGTATATTAGAAAAAAATATATATATTTCAGAACTTATTGGATGGACGCCCTAAAAAATTTTAACTAAAAAAATTGTCTGATACAGTCTCTTTTGAACTTAAAATTTATGAGCGACAGGTACAAAAATTCGAGCCGCTTTCACACTAAAGAAAATGGATAAGATATCTATATTGTCTTGAAGTTAAACGATTTTGTTTTCGCTTGTCAAAAAAATTCAGGTAAAAAACTAAAACTAGCGTAAATTAGCTACCAGTTCTTTTAAAAAAAATACTAGTTACAAACCGCCATTAATATTATGTAAAATTATCATTAAACTTATCTACTTGCTTAAAAACGATATTATTTATGGACTAAAAATGTTATAAATAAATTAAAATATATGTTGTAACATTACAAAATATTAAAAGTTAAATAAATATTCGATTATCAAATAATTTGAAGTTAAACTCGTAAAGCAAGAATTTTTTTTTCAACTTTATAAAGTAATATCTTCTTGAATAAAATTTACTTTAATGATTTTTAATTTATTAATATCTACTGCTTATTAATTTTTTTACTACAATATTGTAATTTTTAAAATAAAATACGATTATCTTGTAATATTATTTACAAAATTTTATTAATACCTTCAATTTTATAAAAAAAAAACAACAAAAAAATTTTCAAATAAATATCTTGTATTTAATATAATGTCCAAACATTTTTTCTATGTAGTATGAATCCGAAGTTGGTTGTATTGCAGTGGTTGAACAACTAAATTCTTCCTATTACAGTCCTGGAATGTTCCAACGTTCACTACGATCAAGGCTGATCATTTCAGCGGTTAGTCATTTGAGATCCCTCCGATAAATTTATACCTTGTGGTGTATAAAATAAAATAAAAGAACGCGAAATAATGTAATATTTTTATTATATTCTTTTTCACTTATTAACTGTAAAAATTGCTTTTATAACTGAAGATTATTATAGATTGGATACAGAATTTCTATTAGATTAAATTTTAATTTAGTTTTGATTAATTTTTAATCAGCAAAACCTTAAATTACCGTTTCAGAGAATTCTGTTTTTGTTACAAAAAATTGTATTTATTATCAATAATAAAAAAAATAAAAGAAAATCAGCAAGTAATGAAAAATCTTGAGGCAACAATTAAACACAAAAATTCTTTGCGTATATTATTTATAACAGTAATAAATAATTTATAAAATTATAGTGTTGAAACAGTTAATAATTGTATAATTAATGTTATATATTGTAGCAGATTTCATATTTTATTCAACCGTTTAATAAATTTTATATCTTTTACACCTACGATTTATGAAGATTGTAAAACCAATTGATTCTTGCCTACTGGCGTTAAATAAAAACAGTAGATATTTTATTCAAATTAACCTGCTTCTGCTGTAAGAACACTGAAATTATGTTCAATATTTATTATTTTATTTCTAGTTTATTTACTTCATATTATATCTATTTCTAAAAGTTTATAGAATATTGCTATAGTCGAAAATATTGTTTAAAATATTATAAACATATTACCTAGAGCAACGGATCTTAATCTGTGGTGGTTGTCATTTTAAAAGACTTTTTAATGGTTGGTATTGGTTACAAAACTTTCTATCATTGACAATAATAAACTAAAATTAAAAACATTGCTAAAAATATTTCATATGTGAAGCGTGATCTTATACTATGCTTGTGCGACGCCAGGAAGTATGATACACCGTTAATATCACACTGTGGACCTATTTATTAATGATACAATAATTTTACATATTGTAATTTAATTTAATTTACTAATTGTAAGTAAACTACGTAAATGGAAATATAACTTTCAGGAAAAACGATTTCTATTATTAAATAAAAAAAACTAATACGATTATCAACAACTTAATCTAGTTTAAGTAAAATATCAAATCTATACAAAAGCCCAGTTAATTATAAATTCACCCTGTTGTCAGCTGACCAACCATCTGATACAAGAATCCCGACGTACAAAACCGCACCGCGTGAATACAAGTGTCCCATCTGTCTTTATTACCGGCCGTGCTTAAAAAAAAATCTGCATGTCGCATTGGACAGCATCAGATACACACACACACACATAGTATCGTGCCAGACCACGTGTGTGCTCGGCTCCTCAACCATGCCCGTTCATACACTCTTGATCCGCCCGGCGGATGTGGTCGTGGAGCACTTGATTTACGCGCATAAACAATGGCCTATCGGTGGCAGCCACAGGTACCCGACATTCATCTAGATGGGGGCCACGGCAATCCGTAATATCTACATACACAAATGTTGTGTTCAGTTTTGGCTGATCCGAAACCCAGTAGATTTCCTCTCTGACCCTTTCAACTGTCCAGACGTCCGTAATAGTCTACTTGATCATTTTTATTCTCGTGCTTGTTTTGTTTTAACCTCATATTTTCGTTAGTTTCATAATTTTGATTGATTTGTTATTGAATATTAACTATACTTGAATCAGTCGAGTCCAGCGTAATCACTAAGCTTATTGGTTCCCTATAGGTTACTGTTAGGGGTCTCTGCAACCCTTCATAGTGCAGTCAGTCAAGTATATTTACATTTGTATTGTAATATAAATACAGAAAAATGCATCACGTCAACTAAGGGCCGGTATTTTGAGTTATGGTTACGATGATTTGGTAGTTGGTAAAATTGAATACTTGATTAAAAAAACACATTTTCTGCATAATGTGTACAGGTTACATTAACCAGTGGATAAATTGATATGTTCTATCTATCGAATTTAACCATAAATTTGATACTTGGTTAATTTGAAAGCTCGATTAGTCTTAATCAGAACACAAAATACTGGCCCTAAGACTATACAAAAACATGTAAGTGAACAAAAAAAAAGTAATATGCATGGTAACGTGCTAAGGGGGTGGAAATTTCGATTGTATCACGTGAAAATAGACTCATTTCAATGATTTTGGTATAGTAAAAATCTAGTATAATCTATATAAATTATAAATTACAAAAATATATAAAAAATTATATAATTATATAAAATAAAACGGTTTTAGGTTTAAGTTCTGTATTAATATTTATCAATAATCGATGTTTGGACGAATTGAACGTCCGTCTTCATCAGGAAAACTGATCCAAATGACATTTACAGAAAATAACAACACATATAAACAAGTTACTAGGTAACGAATTAGTAACTAGATTATAAACTTTTCTTTTCATAAATGTTTAAATTAATGGAATTCAAATTTTATTTAATTAAGTGCCTTTCCATTAATTAAATATCTATAATAAAAAAATTATGATCTAGTTACTAATTTGTTACCTAGTAACTTGTTTCTATGTTCTGTTATTTACTGTAAATATCATTTGAATCAGTTTTACTAATAAAGACGGACGTTGAGTTCGTCGAAACGTCGATTATTAATAAATATTAACACAGTAGTCGTTTTATTTTATATAAGATAATTGCTAGATGACCAATGTCGTAATAAAATGAGCTTTATTGATAGCTTTAATTTATAAACAGTTTTATTTAAATCTGTGTAGCAATTAAACGTATCAAATTGTGATACCTTTAGAATTATGAACTATGTTATAAATTTAAAATCAGAAATTAAACAAAATAGATTAATATTTTGACCATTTGACAATAACATTACTCACAAAAAATTCGTTGAACCAAAGACCTTTTGATTTCACAACCAACGTGCTATCACTGAGTTGTAACTACCTATATGTTTATATAATACATATATAAAAATTAAACACAAAACTACCTAGATGATAAGTACACATATACATAAATATTTTTTTCACTGCTCAGAATCAGCAGACCCCCCCCCCCCCTCTTTCTCTTGACCTTATTCCGCTTTTCAGACATCATACAGTTTATAATAGCCTTCTTGATCATTTTTATTTCATGTTTGTTTTGTTTTTAACCTCGTATTTTAGTAATTGTAAGTTGAAATTTGACAGTTCTGTTATTGAATATTAATAATAATTTCCATATATTTACATCTGCTACTACATAACTGATTTTTTTTTTGCAGAAATAATCATGATTTATTTCGCAATTTAATAGAAAATAATTACGAGTTAATATACTAATTCTCTGACAAGTAAAATTTACAATATATCTTCTATGCATGTAGTACAGGCAGTGTAATAATTAAAATAAACTATTCTCTAGTAAAATAAATGTATTTATTTTATTCTAATTTTCATATATATCATCAAATTTCGTGTTAGTAATATAAATTATTTATGTAGAAAGAAAAAAACGGTGTTGCATTATTCATTAAGATTTATAATAGACAATACTGAAGCCGCGCCTATTTCAGACATTAGCTTAACATTGTTAAAAGAATTAATTTTGAGGAATTGTAATTTAAGAGAAGTTAGCTAGCTAATGTCTTATTATTACTTTATACTATATAATTTTGTTGTTTGTTTTCTTTTATATCACTTCATAAATAAAATTAAACGTTTTTAAATATCACGGTATGAAAAATACAATTCTGTTTTCAATGAATATTACCAACAAAACTATAAAGGCCATTTTAGACGGTAATAATTTGTTAATAATTTACAAATAAATATTTGAAATTAATTATGAATAAATATTTGTTATTAATTTATTTTCACTAATATTTGGAGCAGATTTGTGAGGACATGCATATCGAATAATTCTTCCATAAAGTGTACTATACCGAATTCATAATATTTACAGCTCATTCCCATTTTTTTATTCTATAAAATCTGTAGTATACTCGTATTATTGATCAAAAAATTATTAATTTATATTTTATCATAAAAATAGAATAAAATGTGTCCACAAATTTTATTTAAAATATAAATAAAAACGATTATTAAATACATTTTTTTTTAAGTATATACAAGAATTATTAATAATCAGTTAAATTTTTTCTATAATAATTTTACCTTTTTTCTAAAACAATTTTCCAAAATGAGCTTCATTGTAAATATTATTAGTAAGTTCAAAATAAAACAATTGACAATTTTGCTTTATTTTTGTTTTTAATTATTAATACAAAAATCAATTGTTTATCATTCCTTAAAAAAATATAGGAACAAATTATTTCAATTTCAAATATATAGTAAATTTGTAACAAATCAATACATTTTTTTTTCTTTTTGTAATCAATTATGCAAAAATCTTTAGCGTTTTCATTATTATCAATGACACTATATTTTAATACAAAAATTACTTTTCCCATTCTAAACATTAGTGTAATTTCAGATTTCATGAAAAAATTAACCGTCCAATTATTTAAAAACCCTTAAAAATAAATCAAAAGTGCGTATACGTTAATGACGCCCCCTTCACCTAATCGCTTATTTTTCGTGGGTCCAAAAAATCTACCCCCGCGATCAGATATCAATAATCAGAATTCTAATTATAAATACGAGAGTGCACGAAAAACGTTACCTAATTACACGGAGGCGATAATCGCTGTAAGATAAAAATTATTAAAGTCAGCGGAACAGCGTGGCTGCTGTAACGCACTGTATAATTACTACAGTTCTGTCTGCATCGTACTATTATATTATGGTATAGGTAGCCCAAACAAGCTCGAACGGCGTACCATAAATGTGCACGGCACCGAGTACACAGAGTCGCCTCGCCTGGCTCCCGGAGTTTAACCGGAGTTAGATGCCGGACTTCGGATGACTGATGACGTATTATTCGTTGCCCAGTCAAGTTACACCCCCTTTTGTTTTGGGCAAATACTATTCAGTCTGAAAATGTTGAGCATCCACAGTTTGAAAAATATGTATTATACTGCATACTCACTACATAACATCAATACTAATAACCATACTGTTCATATAGATTTATGATTTTTTTTTAATTGTCTTAGTAAAATGTTCAAGAAAAATACGTTACTTCGAATGTATGTATTTATAAATAAATTTATAAATGTAGACTAAAATGACAAACTTAAATAAAAAACTTATCAAAATTTATTATTTTTTTTATATACATGAATGATGCTCTAATGACATTTGTTTTTAGTACATAATTATCCATTTATTAAAGCGTATAAAGCGTTTTAAATAATTTGTTATTTAAATTTTAATCCAAAATGTTTAATTTTCATTTTTAAATATTTAGATCCGATTGTGCAAAGCACTGTTATCATAATCAATAAGTTAACTAGAGAATTAGATTGCCAATTGTCTTCAAATCGCCTCCTTGATTAGTCAGTTGGCAAGTTAAAAAATTGGTTAACTGACACAGCGCTTAAAGAAAGGAATATCGAAATAATTAAATAAATTTAACATATTATGTACATTAATGAAAAAAATAAATAAATAATATAATAAAAAAAAACAATATATAGGTTGTAGTTCTGTATTAATATTTATTAATAATCGATATTTCGTCAAAATATTGATTATTAATAAATATTAATACAGAACTACGACCTAAAGTCGTTTTATTTTAATATAATGAGTTTTGAAAGATTTTACTATGTTTAATATATATTTCAATAAATTTACTTCGTGTAATTCCAATTAAATATGATTAATTATTTTATAATAAGTCATAATTAAAATTTTGTTTTGTAAAATTTTTAGATAATTAATTATAAAAATTAATTGCTTTGTTAATACAATAGAATCGTTACAAAAATTAAGATAACTAATTATTTTAATTAATATCTTTGATATCTTGAAGTAGTAGCAAAAATATTAAATTTTTCTACAATAAGTGTGAATATTTATTTTAATATGTTGGTACGTTAGTAAAATTAAATAAAAAATTAAAATAAAACGACTTCAGATTATAGTGCTGCATTAATATTTATTGCTTGCTTTGATAGGGGTGTTTGGAGGAAACTGATTTCGGGATAATGGAATGAGGTCGTTCCTCACCCTTTTGGATACATGGCGTGATTGTGTATGTATGTATAAAAAAAATTACTTATTATTCTTTAAATATGCAAAAAAGCAATTAATGTAACATTTGCCGATTTTTAATGACAAATAATTTATGTATAAATTCCGATTGTCGAATTTAAAATGGCTTTATTAGTATGTCATAGGTCAGGCAATAACTTTAGCTAAAGTACCAAAGTACAATGTTTTTGTAAAAGTCTTTTTATATACGTACAGTCACGATTTTGTATTTAATACAATGGTAACTAATTTAAAAACAAATATTTTGTTTACAATATTTATACATATGTATGTATATATTTAATTCTATTTGTAATATTTAGAATGTGTTAATTGTATATAATAGTGTGAATAAATATCTTAATATAAACAATTGTTTGCAAAAATTTATTATAATTTTTTTTTAAATAATTGTAAACAAAATTTATGTTATATTAAGTGCAATATATTTTCAACAAATTATTATAAATAATGCAAGGTGCAATTAATAGAAATCATACACTATAAAAACATGTAATTTAAATGAATCGCGATAAAAATACACAATCCTGTTCAAAAACTTTAAATTATTGCTTCTAATTAATATACTCGGGACGTAAACACGTTATAAAAAATCGTATAAATTTCAAATCGTTTTTGCATGTGCAGTGTCACCCCAGTTTTAAACTACAGATTATATTCAATTATCACAGTGTAATAATCTATAAACTTGCGGTTTAAATACGGCAAACAACTTCAGTGCATTTACCCGCACGCACGCCTATGATGTTTGTACACTGTTAAAAATAAATGTATCGCAATATCCAAAAATAAAGTTTTGTTTTGTAAATTTAAAAAATAGTATTTTTCTTCTAATATTATAATAATAATAACAATAGTAATAATGACATTATTGTTCAGCAGTTATACAACCAATTACAGGACAAGATATATTTAAAAAATGACAAATCAATTAAATAATAAATGTTAAATAAAAAATTCTGGAAATCCAAAGAGTGTTTAACATGTTTTATAAATTTGTTTCGATGGTTCGTTCTATAAAAAAAAAGTTTTATGAATACGGAAATTAAACTCTGCAAATTAGCGACTTTTTTATTCAATAATATAGTTTTGAAATAACGGTTTGAAATATGATATGGATTTTTCGTAATACTTCGCATCCATTTTCAGAACGTTATATTTGAAAGTAATTTTGATGCATATTTAGAATTGCTTTTAAGCATTTTTAAAAGCTTCGTTTAGATTTTTACCGACCGTCATATCACATCTGATAAAAATGGTATTATAATCATATCAAATTTGACATAATGAGAGTTAGAGTAACACGAATAATCAATGGTTTCTACGTGATGTCCGTCTGTCGGTCTGTGGACACGTGTAGAGCTAATTCGACTGAACGGATTGTTAAATAATTTCATATTTAAGCTTCAGAGATAAATATCTCAATTTGATCAACTTTTAGTAAAGATCTGCCAACCGGAAATGGTAATTTATTGATGTCACTTTCATGTGTTTTAAGAATATTTCGCAATAGAAATATATTTCGAAAAAGTTATTTAACAAAAGTTGCTAAGCAAGTTATAACAACTTTTATTGGGAATATTTTTCAATACGGCTAAATATTTTTTATGATTTTTCATATTTGTATGATATTCTGTAAATAGGTGGCATATTTATGTCAATATAGTTTTGTTTTTATTACCATGACTACAGTAGATTATTTAATACCATGATGGTCGATTCTGTGGTGGCCACATCAGATTTTTTTAGAAATAGCATGTGACGAAAATATCAAATATAAAGGAAAACTAAATATATTAAATAACAAAAAATTGTTTTGATTGTAAACACTTCTATAACTCTGCCATTTTATTAATTAATTAAACTGAATTAAACTATGTAAATTAGTCGTTTATGAATCCAAAATAAAGTTTTATATTATTCATGTATAAATTTACCGAAAATTTAGAAACAATATTTTGAACGGCAAAATTTGCATCGATAAATTGATTCAATTCCCAGTTTTTCGGTAAATTAAAAATAAAATTATAAGTTATTTATTCAATCTCGTATCGTTGACTGATTTCTGGCAAATTGTCTAATACAATTCCAATGTATGAGTCTAAACACGTGTTTTCTATTAATAGTTACCAACCTTATAGACAAAAACTTACTAAAAAAAACTCGATTTAAACACTGAACAAAAAAAATACTGATTAAAATTTTGTTGTTTAACAAGGTCACATATTATTTACGACTAACCAACAAATAAATCAAGTTAGATCTCTTAAGTTAACTTGGACTAGAGATAGAGTTCGGTTATTTTTTTTTCTTTCTTCATTTTTGTTATTCATTTTTTTTATTTCTATTTACGCATGCGCGTTGGTAAAATGAATTAGATTTCTGTATGTGTGTATTTTCACCTCCATATTAAGGCCGTTTATTACTCAACGTACGCGTATTTCTTGAAACATTCACTCCTAGCGCTATCTCCGTCTAACTCTCGTGAGTCTTTGAGTCATTGGGCTCGTTTATAAATCAACGTTGCGTGTGCCACCATATATCAGTACGATGCCCGAAGAGAAGAACTAATTTAAAGAGTTAAACAGAACTTTTTTTTAACGGGGAACGAAAGGGGTTACTGGTTTTCCATACGCAATGGAACACGCTTTTTGGACGCGTAATACATTCGGGCTTTTATTTAGGAGCTTTTAATATTGAAGTTCTTTATTGTATATGTATATGTCCATTAGAATTAATTTAAATGTCATTGAAGTTGTACGAATATTATTTAAAATAAATAATTTTATATGTTTTCAAATCTCTTTCGATAATTAACTTTATCTTTTACATACCAATTATCAGTTTTTGCGAAATACAAAATTTCAAATAAATCTGTTTCATCTGATCTACATTAATTAATTTATAAATTTGTTACCAAATTTATAGAAAATGTACAAAAATGTACCAATTAAAAAAAATATTTGTTTTAATAAATTAAGGTAATTACAAAATTACAGAAAATAAGTATTTTATATATATATATATATATATATATCAAAAAATATTTTGTATTAATTTAGTTTGATTTAATTATAAGAACCTATATATGACGAAAATATTATCCAATAATATTTTATTTAATTTTATGTTATCATAATTATTTATTAATATTTTTTTTAAATAAATGTCTACTAACATGTTTTTCTTTTTAAATATTTTATATTTATTATATTTTATATAATTGAAAAAAAATTTGAAAAGAAATGTAGGCCAAACTAAACATTTTTATAAGTGATATTTAATTTTAGTTAAAATGATTTTCTGACGTTAACTTCTAATTGAATTTTTGTTGTTTCAGTTATATGAACTATTAAGTTTATTTCTAAATTTTAACAATTGTAAATATGGCCAATTATTAGTTTAAATTCGTTTTAAAAATTCTGCCAATTATATTTATATTCATTAGTTGATTTTCGACTGCAAACTTTATTTAATATATGTAAGTTATAGTTTTAAAATGCAGAAGGAAAAATTGAAATTAAAAATACATATAACACAAAGTATCTGATTCCCGATAAGGTAAATAAAAACCTTGTAAAGATCAGTATTTAAATCATTCCAAATAGACACTAATAACCATTTTCACTTTTCCGCTTTTTTAACTTCTTCTTTAATATCCTAAGTTTCCTAAAAAATGCGTCCAACTTCGACAGAGTTGTACCAACCCCAAAAACACCCTCATTATTACATCAATTTTAAAAGTATTTGCGATGATAATAAGAGCCCACTCCGTTAGTAAAATACACTATGCCCGTCTTACGAGCCTCATTACAAACCTTAAAACATGTTGTATCTTCACGATAATATTTCATCTCGCAACGAAATAAATACAACATTAATGACCTCGCCCGTTATATTATTACTACAGTTTCCCCCCTTCTGCACCCGCTCAATTCCCCCCACCCATCGGCGAGAATTTGGCTGGCGTGACGTCAGAGGTCATTTTTTGTATACTACCCGTTTGAAAGACATTAGGTACCGCGTGGTTAATATATGAATGAAATTATAATTGACTATTTTTTCGTCATGTTTTGAGAATGATTTCAGAGATTCTTAGGCCGTAAGTTGATGCGAGTTAGGTTTTGATCGTAATTCGGGAAAACGAAGCTAAGGAAGTAGATATTTGGGATGGAATTTTAATTAGTTAGTAGAGTATTAATTTATGGCTGTTTAAGTTCACACATTAATTAGTCATTTAGTCTGGTAATGTTGCCGATACGTTATTTTACGTATAGTGTAACAACGTTACGTTAGACATGACAAAATTTATTACGTTTACTATAAGTTATGCATGTAAAATATTTATAATATATATATTTTTGCTCTAAATATTTCACTAAATCAGACAATCTATTGGTAAAATAATTTTAAAATAATATGAACAAAAAAGAATCGAATTCAAATTAATCGATTTTTATATTATTTGGACTAAATTTTCTGCAAAATAAAAAATCTCTAGTGGAAAATATTTGTGAAAAGAATAATTATAAAAATACCTAAATTATATGTACTTTCCAACTACACTTCTTTATTAAACTTTATATAAAAAATTAATGTAGTTAATTTTCCCCAGATATCATAATTTTAAATTAGATACATTTTCGTTTGATCTAAATTTTCACTAATCCGGATTAATTTTAAATTTATTAGTTTGTTTATTATAAATTTATGAAAAATATATTTTTAAAAAAATATATTTGATATTTAATTATATAAACTAAATTTATTTCATAATTTTTTTTTTTTTAATTAAAAGTAACTGAAATACTTTATTTTTTTATTATTTAAAAATGTATAATTTTTTTATTGATAAAACATTAGAACAAATAACATTTTTTTTGTTATTATACTTTTTATATATCAAACTAATTTTAAATGTATCAAAATTTATTATATAAAAAAAATTAAATAAAAATGTACAACATTTTTAATTATTTTAAAAATATGTGTTTATTTATAACATTTTTTTTAAATTTTAAAATATAAAATATAAATACATTTACGTTTTATAAGAAATTTTTTCTATATTTTCTAACTATTTCTGGCTACAAAAAATGTGAATATAGTATATCAATTTTATTTTTTAAAATAAATAAATTTTATCGGTAAATTTGTATAATGTAAACTATTTTGTTATTTATGTGCAATTTCTGTAAATTTCCCACCAAAAGTATCTTTATAAATATATCAATTTTTATGGGATAATAATTACGAGATCTTTTGTCCGGCAAATTTTCATGGCCTACTGCCGTATGCTATTCACAATAACCCCCTAGGGAAAATATAGGCCGATCAGCTGATCTGCTGGCACCCATCCGTACCAACACACAAGGGGAGAGAAACGAGTCCATCGTGGCGCCTAAAACTCGGAACAAGGACCTCGACGATCTTCGTTCCCAGCACGGGACAGGACAGTTACACTCACACACACACATGGACACATCGAGTTTACAAACAACGTCTAAAGGAAGCAAACACGACCCCCCCGAAAGACAAGGATAAAAGCGCCCGGAAGAAGCGGGATAAAGCTATGCGTGCAATAAGGATGACAATGGGGCCCCTGCTACCGTAAAACGAAGACGGTCGCATTGACTAGATCGGGTGGTGCGATAGAGATGGGCATACTTTTAGAGCATTCAACTCTGATTTTACACGCACTTGACTCAGTTACAGGGATCACCCGGACTATTTACATAACTTTTCTTTGCTCTATAATCATGTTATGGTACCACTATGCGCCGATACTTGTCTCCGCTTCTATTTATAATAATGCGAAATTAGACCAGTTTATCTACATTATATTAGCACCGTTTGTTTAACCACTTTTTAATAGAGTTTTGTGCACTTATTCAGTAAATATATTAGACAAAATTTCATGAAATTGTTTATAGATATTTTTCAAATAATTTGTAATATTTTTTTTCCAAATTTTAAACAGTAAATACTATAACATGAAAAATGTTAAAATATTAATTTTAACTTGAGAAAAAAAATATTTTATTTTTCGTTTCGTCAAATTTTTATAGTTTATATACGAGCAGTATCTCACTATAATTAGGCTTTAAATGTTGTTATATAGTGCCCATAATTGCCTTATAATGAGACGATATTATCTTATGGCTATTTACAGGACACTAGAATCATAGAGATAAGAACTGGACACAAATATTTATTAGAGATCTAACAAACACTGCATTGCAACTATATTTTTATTTAATTTTTTTCTAACGGGAGATAGCATATATACTCGTTGTATTTCGCGCGAAAAATCGTATTGGAATTCTAATACTAATCTTAGAGCAGATCTTAGCGCCTTAATTAGATCCAACTCGTACACGGAACTGTAGTTAATTTCTTTCCTGATTCACACGTGATAAAAAAAAAACAGATAAAACTAACTAACCTGCAATGGCCATCCAGGGATAGAAAGTGTGCTGTGTCTGCTGGTGAATCGGCGTGGAAACGGGCTGTGACGCGGTGGGATTCAGCGAGCAGGGATTGTTCCAGGACGATAGCGAGTTGGAGGTGCGACCGCCGCCAGCGGCTCCGGGACTGGAGGCCGGATCTCCTCCAACGAGTCCCACAGATGATCCGTACCCGGTGACGCGGGAATCCGGTGTACAAGCGGCCGGTCGTACTGGGCCCACGAGACTATTCGCGGTCACGTTGCTGCCGCCTCCGCTGCTGGGCCACACATCTTTGACGGCGGCGGCTGCCACCACCGATGCATATCCATTTTGATCGGCGCTCGTTTTTGAGCAGTCGGGTTTCGTGCTACTGGTACTGTAATTTACGGAATTTTGTTGGCTCTCGGCGCCCGAGGAATATAATTTGCAAGCAGCGGCAACGGATGCATCGTATGGGGAGTCCTGCGGCGGCCGTGCCTGGTGCAGACCGTGGTGATGGTGCTGTGAGCTCGCGTACGGTGACATGCCTAGGCTTAGTGGAAACGATCTGTATGCTGCAGCCGCCGCTGCTGTCTGGTCGTGATGGTGTGATGATGTTGCCCCGGAACCGGCACTCTGGTGATGGTGGTGGCTGCCGTAGAAGCCGCTCTGTTCGAAATATGAATTCATGTTGTTGTCCTGTCCTCTCTCTCGTCACTTGTCAAACAAACAACGCAAACCGACCGATGTTCTTGTTGTCAATGTTGTAGCACAACACTCACTCAAATTGTCAACACGTGCTTGTTCACTGATTCAAGTATTATTTGCAATAGTAAAATTACGATGTATCAATAACAGTAAACACAAGTCACATATCACTTAGTAAAAGTATGTATAAATTTATATTATAACGATCCCATTGCGACAGAATAAAATGCGTAAAATATAAATTGGATGTCACTCAATCACCAGTAAGTTTCATTCATGCCGGAATGTTTAAAAACAGTAGTAGTGAAAATAATAATAATAATAATAATAAAATGATTATTGTTATGAGGTTGAATTTAATGACGCTATAAACCGGGCGCGTTACGGATATTATGTGTATATGTGAATTGGTTAATAAAAGGCGCGCGCGTAATATTCGCGGTCGTAGTCGACCTGTATACTCGACACAACTCGTATAAATGTGTGTCCACCACGTTATTACGTTGATTCGATGCTGCTAGCACGAGGTTCGCGCGATGACTGCGCTCCCAATCGTACGCTCCGGCGTGCACTTGGCGGATCGCGCGCACGGTGGACCGAAAAGCACTGGGACTCCGCTTCTCGCAGGCTCCGTCGTCCGGCCCACACATCCCGCACACCGCTAACACTACCAACCATCCATCTCTCTCATATCGATCCTCCCGTCTCGCTCGCACTCGCTGTCACTGTCACGCGAACGTGCGCCACACCGCGCCGCGCCGTATATACGTCCCACTATGACACTCACTTCATCAAAACACCCTGTATTATTATTCCAATAATAAACTTCTTCATTCCAATTTTCAGTTTCTTCTTCAAACCTAACCCTTTTTCAATTGCAACATTATTAATTAAAACAAAATATGTAATAATAAAAATAAAACTCTTATTTTCGATAATTAAAAAATTTGAATTAGCATAAATTGATGAAAATAGATGTTTGAGAAATAATTTTGATTTTCAGGAGGAAAAAAATCTTAGACTGCATTCGAGTTTACGAGGGTGCTTGAGTAAAACGCTCACAGTCTCATTCCGGGACGAAAGAGGTACATAAAACAGTGCGTGATAGAGTGAGAACGACTGAGAACATAAGCATAATGGAAGGGGATCATGGCTGGACCAATCGCAATAGGATTCGTCACGGCCTAGATGCACGAGAGGGAGGGAGGTTCCGCAACGAGATGTAGTCCCAAACGTGCGCGTTGCGTCCGTTCGTAACCGTTCTATAGCGCCATTCCACTTCAGCACATTGCGACGGTAATTCTGCCCGTCTTTATTTACCGTAACACCCCATCGTTGATGACTGGCAGTGCCAGCTATCGGTGAAACGCCGAACGAACCGAAAGCAGATCCTTTTAGGTGCTCAAACGATCAACATCAAAGTAAATTGCTGGCTGAAATTGCTCATAATAGATAATTCCTATTCAAAACAAACACTTATGGAAACGGGCTATTTAAGAAAACGTAACGTAACGCTTAAATCAGTGTATTCGCCACGTCGTATTCACTATGTTTCTACACACGCTAGACAGGTGAACTATTTTAGATACTTTTATGCGTTACAATGACCCCAATTAATCTTTCTAGGGCATTAATGTCTAGATGTAAAGTTCAACAAAGCAGTGACAAACGATTTATATTGAAATATATCTAACATCATTATAAATTTCTACCACCAAATTTTACAATTTTTGTTGTACTATTATTAAAATAATTCATAATTATTATTTTTAAATAAATTAAATATATTTAATAAATTGATTAATATATTTAAATTGTGCTAGAATACAAATTTTTATTAAAGAAAAACTTTAATTCGTTATGATTCTGAAAAAAGTTATTTTCTATTATATTTTTTTAAATTAAATACAGACTATATTTTTGTCATCACAAAATCAAAAGTTATATACTTGTATTATTTTTTAAAGTATTACTACATACACTTTTGCTATGAAAATTAATACAATAATAATGCAAAACTGAATATTAAATATAAATATCATAAAAGAATTATAATTTTTAATATTTTTCAATTATATTTTATTTAAAAAAATAAACAATAAAGCCCGGTTGCGCAAAGCAATGTTAAATGCTTTATTAACTTGCTAGCTGTCCAATCAATAAGGCTGTTTAAAGACAAATAACAATCTAGTTACCTAGTAAAGTAATTGATTTAATAATGATTTGTGAAACTGAGTTTAAGATTTGTTTTATATTTTATTTAATCGCCAGAATCAATAAAAAATTAAATTTACACCTTACTCTTACAAATAAAACTCAAAAGAATATAATAGGAAAATAATAAACTTTATTTAAAAGCACAACCCATGTATAGCTAAAATAATTAATTAATATATTTTACTAATTCTATTTAGTTAAATAAACGATTATGTGAAATTAAAAATCCAATATTATTTAGACTTTGAAATTGAATAAATAATTCTATTGTACACATAATAAAATATCAGGTATAATAATTATAAAATAGAAGCAGAATAAATGGCGAGAAACCGGGCCTATTCTGCGAATATTAACAACTTGTCCAATACGAACGAAGGTGTTGAAATGATGCGGTCGGTATACACAATTCTCTCAATGCGGTAGATAACAGTGCCGATATAATAAACATGGTGTGCTAAGGCGGTTTTACTGAGGCCACTTCAGTCAAATGAAGCTATCGTTGTAATGATTATGTGCTCGTAAAACTACAATAAACAGTCCCTCAAACCGCGTGCGGGACCCGCCAACCAACTCTCGCTCTTACGACCTGTCGCCGTACGGCTTACCAGCGAAAACCGACTTAAGTCAGGCCAGACGACAGAGATAGTCGCAGAGGATTTCAATATGTACCGACAGTTTAGGGCTGAAATGCGACTGTAAAAGTTGATTTTAGTGGCACTTGAAGAGAGTCATAAAAGTCACCGGTAGGTCCAATGCTTAAATTACGACTCGGCCGTCGTGTGGCAGCACCGAGGACCTCCTCGATAGAAAGAGAAAGCCTGCGTAAATGTGTGTTAAACGCGTGCCGTGGCAATAAAATGTTTTATGTTTCGTCTAAGAGTCGTAAAAACATTATAACGCTATTTGTATATTGTTTGTGTATATCGTAAAAATAAATTTACGATTTGTTTTGGTTGGCTTTTTTTTCTCTTTCTCGCTTTTTTTTTTGGTTACGGTATGGTTGGTTGATTTAGTGCTGATGTCTGACTCATCAAACTGTTTAGATCTATAATAATATACATAAAGTAGCACTATTTAAGCGCCCGCTTTACGTTTTATAGGCGGATTATTGCGTTTAAAGATACCCGAGGTCAGGATTTGATGTGCATTTTATT
This sequence comes from Clivina fossor, assembly GCA_963966155.1. Classification (NCBI taxonomy): domain Eukaryota; kingdom Metazoa; phylum Arthropoda; class Insecta; order Coleoptera; family Carabidae; genus Clivina; species Clivina fossor. The sequence goes on along the minus strand of OZ014564.1, from coordinate 5,976,736 downwards.
ACTCCTTATTTGTCAGCGATTTAATTTATTTACATGCCGACAGAAAACATTAGTTTTTTACTCAATTTTATTACTCTACCATTATCTGTGATTTTATTACTGTTTTTATCAATTTTTATTATATGTAATTTAAATGAACATATTAATTTACAACAAGGATACGAAATTTAATATTAAAATAACACTTATTTATTTAATTAATGTTATTTATTTAATTTTTTTATCTAGTTAAACAAAAAACAATATTTTTTAGTGTCATAACTTATTTATTATATAATAATATTTTTTTGTCGTATTTTTTATTTAATAAACATTTATTTATAAACCTAATTTAAATTTTAAATCCCAATAACTTAAATTTTCTTGGTTATATACAGATTTTTCTGCTTTTACCGATTGTCAAATATAATGAGGTATTGTAATCATATCAATTTTAACTTTTTTACAAATAAACACAGATTACTGTGATAGCAATCTGTGTGTCGATCTACCTGTACATTGTAACGTCGGTGCAAGGATTTTTACGATATTTCATATTTTAAGCTTCGGACATGAATATCATTTATGTTTATGATCAATTTTGATCAATCCACTGAAATGTGAGATATACCGATGCCATTTTTATGTGTTATATGTATAATTCGTATCAAAGAAATATTTCTAAAAAAAAATATTTAACAGAAGTTGCTATAAAAGTTATAGCTAAAAACTTTAATAAAAATTTTTTTTTTCTTATGACTTAAATAATAAATTTTAATAATTTTTCATATTTTTGCGATATTTTTTCCAAGTATCATCTATTTTGACATATATGTAAATAACCTTTGTATTTAGTAAAAAAAATCTTTAAGATTAAGTTTTGTATTATGTTCTATTTAAATATCGATGTTTCGATATATTCTAGGTATATTTTTATCAGAAAAAAATAATACAAATGACATAAATAATAAACAAACAAAACATAGAAACAAGTTATTAAGTGACAAAATAACTAATAGATTTAAAAATTTACAAATTATTATTAAATTGAGTTACTTTGTCACCTAATAACTTGTTGCTATATTTTTTCTGTTTATTATTTATGTTATTTTTTAATTTAAATAGAACATACAAAACTTAATCCTAAACCTTTTATTTTAATATGAGTTCTGAAAGATTTTTTTACTATGTTATATTATAAATTGTCAAAATAATAAATATGGTACGTTTTTATAATATTTTAATTTTAATTCAATATTTTATTTAAGTACTTTGTGATAGTGTATGGTAACCATAACAGAATTTTTCTATTCGATATATTACATATAATTTATAAAACTTCGCACATTTTAGATAATTTTGAACACCATATCTAATAAAGTTGTTTACCTGGTTTTAAATAGAAAAATCAAATATTATTTGAATTTTTTGTAAAAAAAAAACGCAACTAAGAATATAACAAAAACTATTCGTCTTCATTCTCAGGCGTGCATGATAGTGACAAATGTTACATGAACACTTTGGCCATATTTGTTTTCGTGGATTAAGCATCACCTCTTGACAGGTCAAATTGTCAAATTCCCACAAAAATATAATGTGATTAACTTAACACTTTCATTGATTTTATAAATTTATCAATAAGTAATTTTTAAATATTATTTTAGATAATTAATATAAATTCTCTTTTTATATATTCTGATATTTGAAAAAAAATATATTAATAAAAATAATATAAAATTTAATTACGGCAACTATACCATACAGCAAATATTTCAATAGTTACTAAAACCTGAACGTACATATATCCGACCAAGCATATCAAAAAAATCCAAGCAACCAGTTATAGCAATAAATCAATCATTCGTCAATTATTTTTACAGACACCAACCGAAGAATCCTGTATGGTAAAAGGTCATCAAGTTCAGGATCTTCAAAAACCCGTGCTCCGAACCCAATTCTCATTCGCCAACCAAGAACCAAGCCGAGTGCTGCACTCTCTTGGCGAATAGCTACACTAACCGTCGGCCCGTTTTACACCACTTAAAACCACGGCAACGGATTGCATGCGACGGGCATAATCAATACAATGGCTCTTTTACGACCAATAAGAAAGCGTTTCCGTCGCCTCCGAATGAACTCGGGCTATTGCCTGTGTAGTTACACGAAGTACGAACCGACTGAAATGCCCCCCGAAATGGCTGATGGTTATGAGTATTTTACGAGGGAAAATTGTAGATTTGTTTACTAGAAGAAGTCGAGCTTCTGTATGATGGTAAATTGTGTTGCTATGGTCAATAAATGAGTGTGTTTATCCCAGATTAAGATAGGTAAATATCGTGCTGGGATTTAGGTATAAAATAATATACTTGGATTATTGTCACAAAATAGACTAAGTGATGATACTGTTTCGTATTCTCACCTCACTTTTTTTTTTTGTTAAAAAGTGCTTTTATCATATTGAAATTTTTTGTTATATCTGATAATATAAAATTTAAATTAACTAATTTAAAGCACTTAGTAAGTAATTTTAAATAAATGTCAAAAGTGCTTTTGTCAAAAACAACTTTTAAAAATAAGGTGAGAATACAGGCCACTGAATTTATGAAGAAATAATATTTCAAATTGTCACATTCAAAATTATTGTTAGTTATCAAATAATATCTTATTATTTAAAATACATATTAACTGTAATTTTGAATGGGAAAATAAGTTGAAATAAAATAATTAATTAATATTTAAGAGTATGTAAAACAACCATAGCATTTAAACTAAAACAAAAAATTACTTACCTTATTCAATATATAATAAGTTGATTCAACATAAAACTCACGAAATATAATCGTTTTAATATTTTGAAACCCAATTTATAACTAAAACTAAATTGAGACATTTCTTTAATTTTGTATACGTAGTCCAATTATGATCAATTAATTTTATATTTTGTTACAAAATTTAATATATAATTTTTTCTTCGATATTTGAAAAGAATTTGAAACGGTAGAATATGAAAACTGACTGAATCAACTTATATTGAATAAAATAAGCTATTTTTTTTGTTTCGTTTTAAAATATGGAGACTGTATTACACCGTTTTAAATAATTATAAATAATATGTAAAAATACACAAACTGAAATTTAGTTAAAGTGGGTTTCGAACCACTCAGACCGAGCCGATATCAGTTCCGTGATAGCAGGTTTTAATACTAGAAATAATATTTAATTTAATTTCTGGTGAGGGCACAGCACGAATCAGAGACCTTTTGGATTTGAGTTTAACACGCTTCCACTAGCTATATAATTTTAAACAAAAGTTGCGACAATCAACCATTTGTAAAACAAATATTTATTAATAATACCAAAGAACATTAACTATAAAATGTATCCATTATCATCATATTACTAATCAAACACAAAATAATGATTCAATAACAAAACACAATCCGAGTATCTGATTGTCAACTATTTGCCACTCAATACACCAAGCATACGTTCCTGCTGGCTGCAGTAAGCGAGCAGGCGAGCGCACATTGGCGCTTAGCTCCGCTGGTAGAGGTACTTACATTAGTATTTTTACGAGCGTATAAAAAGCGTTTTTACGACGTTTTAATGCATCGTTATACAACTTGACTACGACATTTACAAGCTTCATTATGATACCTTGCTTGCCACAATCGTAAGTGTGCTGTGACTTGACTCCTATGGCTGTTTTGATGATTTTCATTTAGTCCATACCCATGCCATGCTATGCCACACTCAGGGATATTTAAATTTCATTCAATGCGACTTTATATTGCTATCGTCGAGCGATTTGTATTATAACTCGATTTTATTAATCAGAGAAGGAAATGAATTGTGTGTTTGTTGGTTTTACTTGATTTTTATTAGTAGTTTTGAAGTTATTTATACAAAATACTAATTTTTATTATAAAAGTACTATTTTAATTTGTAACAGTTTTATTAACTTTATCTATTATTGAATATAATTAAACGTTCTTAAATAACTATTTTATCGTTTTATTCTGATACTTTTTCTACTTTATTTATGGTATAAATAAATAACAGCTAATGTTAAAAAATATAAATGACATGTCGTCAGCTTGAAGCAGAACTAATCTATCTCCATTTTTTCAAGTTACAGTGGTTTAAAGTTTTCTTTTTGTTAGTGTTTACATGAAGAATATTTTCATAAAATATTTTTGGCTGTTGCGAAATATTCGTAAAATATAATAAAATTGAGATATTCACCTTCGAAGCTTAAACATGAAATTTTATTTACTCTACACGTGTCCACAGACCGACAGACGGACATTAGGCTAAAACAGTTGATTCGTGTTACTATAAGCCAAATTCGTGCTTATTTGTAAAAAAATCTCGATATGTTTTCGGTATGATTAACAATACTTCCCTTATCATATGTGCTATTACGGTCGGTATAAACGCTACAATTTTAATTTACTTAATCGATTATAATATTTACAAAATTAAATAAATAAATTATCATATTTATTTGTCTAGAAATACATTGTAAATACGAGTTCATAAAAAAAACGAATAAAATACAAAAATATATAAATATTCAAATTTAAAACTATCTTAATAAAACTACATTTTATTTAATTTTTATTACTACATAAAATAATAATAAAACGTTTAATAATTAATTAAATTAAAGTATGACACATATAATAAACAATAAAACAAATTGTTTATTTACATAGTATAATCTAGTTAGTTTTTATTTTACTGCCAAAAACATAAACGAAGTAAATACCAATAAAAACCTAGTGTGAAAATATAGTAATTAAAAAACTATAAAATAAATTAATAATAAAATAAAAGTTTTTTTGTCAACATTTATGTGAAAATTTTTAGAAATAAACTATAATCTTAAACATAGATATATAATGTAAACAAGTAATATCAATTTTATGATTTCTCAGACCATAAAACATAAAATTACATATTTTTTACGACCAATTATAAATCTATAAAGATAATTTGGTACTAACAATAAAATAACACTAGAATATAAATATGTATAGTTATAAAAATCTTATAAAATGCTAATGTCTCTATTTGCAGTCCAATAAAATTAACTGCTACAGTAAAAAGATCGTTGATTATTCGTTGGAAATGTTGCCGGAATATTCGATATGTTTCGTCTCGAGTAATAGTAGTGACTTTTGAGTTTGTAAAGATAGCAGATGCACTTTGACATTTAGACGACTGTATGTGTGCGCGTCTGTGTGTTTGTTTCGACAATCGAAACTCGAATCAACGAGCAAAAAGAAAAAATGCGGAGGCCATTTTAAAAAGTCGTTCGGTCAGTTTCATTCCTTGAAAATCGTTCGTTCGTCAAATGGTTTTTTTTTGTTTGATTCAATTAACAGTAAATTCTTCAAATGTTTGTGCGTGCTGGTAGTTTTTTAAATGACTTTGTTTTATAAATTATAAGTTTGTACAAATATTTTTTTGGATTTTTTTGTGTACAAAATATATTTTTTTTTAATTGGTATAGATAGAAATAATGGCTGGTATTATAAGCTTGGTTTTTAGGTGTTTTAGTTCATTTGTTTAGTCCTAGTCTTATGACAGTTGCATTGACTTAAAACTGGTTTGCGTGTGTGTTAGATAAAACCAATTTTAAAACTGAACTTGTGGTACCAGCAATTGAGTTTTAGTGTAATTTTTAATACAATATTGTTAAGTCAATTAAAATGGTTCAGTCATCTTGAGCGAATGTCTAATGAACGTTTGGTTAAAATAATATATGCTAAAGATTTTGAGGTATACGTTTGCGTGGACGTCCGATGTTTTGCGTTATACATTATTCAAACAGTGATACCAAATAAACAACATACAAAACAAAATACTACATACATACATATATATATATATATATATATATATATATATATATATATATATATATATATATACACGTTAACTTCCTGATACACTCTTAATAAACTCATAACATTTTTTGTTGAATATCAATTTAACTATAAGATTAAAATCTAAATATAAATATTTATTCTGTTAATGTCTAAATGTAAATTGGACCGCAAAATAATAACTGTTCTTTTTTTTCAGAGCCGGAACACAAACACATAACCACACAAAAAAATTGAAAGAAATTGGACAGTCTAATCAAACCTCATAATTAAGAACTAACCAAGTCAGAAAAAACTAGTTTAAATCGAAATCAAACAGCATTATATGATAATTCCATCTACCAAATTCAAAATAGCCAAGAACGGATCCATCTAAATAGCTGACTAATGCCCACATCACGCAATGCATGCTGGGATATTTTTAAGTTACAAAAAAAAAAACTCAACCTATCACATCATCAACTAGAACCACGGCCAACGCTGATATGCAGTCTCATAAATTGATTACTATAGAAAATACAGTACGTCATTTGTTCCAGCACTAGCGAAGCGTTTTTTTGTTTCACGCGACTCTCGACTGTCGACTGTTTCTTCTGTGGCTGCTACAATTGGTCGGCAGAGGTCATGACCTCATTTACCGATCAAAACATGCCATTGTTCACAACTAATCTCAGAGTGCTCTCTGAGTTGTTTTAAATAGCTGAAAGGCAACGAATGATATCAGCTAGTTTGTTTTTATTGACAAGTCGCAAAATTTCTAATTGCTTCGAATAACGGAATTTAAAAAATATACGTGTGATAACTAGAGAAAAACTGTAGAACCAGTTATTGAAATATTTCTAGAATTATAGTTGATAATGTGCAATTTATAGTGCACGCCTCTTAATGTATATATTTGATTAAGTCTCTGTTGTTTGTTTTGCATTGTGAAGATTTAATTTGCAGAGTTTGAAATAAAAGAAATAATGTAATTGCCACCAATTGGTAATATGATTAGGTTTAATATGTTTTAATTGATAAAATATGCTTCATGTTTTAATTTATTTATTGCTAAATCTAGAGAAATAAATTGAATAATTTAAATAAGTCATATAATATAAAAAGAATACTTTATGGTCACTATTACTTTTTGCTTTAAAAACAAAAATCTACTATTTTACTAAACGTAAGTCAATATCAATAAAAACTTTTTTCTCTAAATTTCCAAAACAAATATTTTAAGAAATGTAGGTCTTTGTAAATATTGATGTATTTACTCCGAGAATGTTTACACTGTGTTTTTCCTATTAAATTAATAAAAATAATAACAGTAATGTAAAAACAATCACGTTTAAATAATAACATTTTTATAGGTTTATAATAAATACATGTATTACTTCGTGACTCACTATTTTGCAACTAATGCAAACAAATATTTTGTATTCCATACATGTTATTAAACATATTAAATCTATTTAATTTTTACATTATAAAAATATGATTCATACATATGATTTAGTTCTGTATTAATTTTAATTAAAAATAGACGTTTCAACGTACTCTACGTACGTGATCATCAGGAAAAATTATACAAATTATACAATAAATAAACAGAATATATTTAGAAACAACATAAAATTTATAAATTATTAAATATAGAAAGTCAAATGTTTTTACAGAATTTATAAATAATATTTATGAAAATGATTCATAAATTATAATATATTCTTTCATTGTACTATATATGCTGTTATAGTAAATTCTCTATTTGTTGTTTGTTTATTACTATCAATAAGATAATGTAATTAAAATAATAAGAACCAATAAAATAATTAAATAATTGTTTGCGTTCATTGACACATTTTTGCTGCACTTTATAATTAAAAGAAAAGAAATACGATTTTCATATCTATCATATTGATTAAAAATAATTAATAATGTTTTTTAATTATTTTTAATCATTGTAAACATTACTTAAATAATTGTTGTTGATATGTTTATTTACGTAAATAATGCATACGAGAATTTCTATTACAAATAGTAAAAAATAGCTATTTTTAACATTAAATACTACAAAATAGAAATTGTAAAATATAAAATTATTTTTGTTTACAAAACGTTATGTACATAAAGGAACCACTGCTTCCTGCTGTCATTCTGTTGTATAATGAATATTTTTTTTAAATTTTATTTGTTTAATTATACATTCTAATTATTTTAATATTTGTATAATGTATTATAATATACATGGTAATTTATAACGATTGTAACAGTTTGTTAGAGAAATTATTTTGAGTGAAAAATGTCATATGAACATAAGTCCTATTATATCTAGTTGCGCAACTACAAGAAATTAAAGTTTTATTAGTGGCACAGTAAATTTACGAGTTTAATAACAAGTAACAAGTAAATACCGTTGATTAAATGAATAATATCTTTTTTAACATTGTAAAATATTTTTCAGAACCCACTGTATTAAATTAAAAACTATTTTAGGATTAGATTCTGTTTAATTATTTTATAAAAACGACGTTTCGTCAAAACTGAACGCCCGTTTTCATCAGATCAAAATTTATCAATGACATTAAAGTAAATAACAGTACATAGCAACAAGTTACTAGGTAACATATAAGTAACTAGATCATAAGAATTATAGATTCTTAATTAATGGAAGTCAAATTTTATTTAACTCAGTGCTTTCACAGAGATTTATGTTATTCTTTTTTTTATAAATCTCTATTGCTTCTCTTATTAATCTGCTGCTAATATTGATTGGTCTAGCAATTATTACTGTATCTTCAATTTTACATCATAAAGATATTCTAAAACATGTTCAGCAATATCAGATTTATCTGGATGATTTAGACGAAACGACCTTTTATGTCCTGTAAATCTAGTTTTCTCAAAAAGTTGTTTTTATAAAATAATTAAACAGTTTTTAATTTAATATCTTTTTATTTGTAGCAGAAACTTAAATTTTAGAATTTTAATTTATTTATTTGTAACTAACAAACCGTTGCTGTTATCAAAACACGTCACAAATTAATATATAAATCAATGTAACCCAACCTAAAATCCGCAACGCCATAACTATAATTATATAATACGCAATAAACAAACAGTCACCAATCACCCAAATTTCGTATTCCGAACATGTTCCCATATAACTAACACAAATACACATATATTTCTCATTACCAATGCGGTTTCGTACTGGATTTTTCTCCCGTTAATTGTCCAATTACCCATAGTAATTAAAGTATACGCGATATTAACCAGAAGGACGACAGCAGTCGTTACTTTATTCCACGGTTTGTCATTGATTCTGCAATTGAAATGAACAAGCAACTGTATCGACATTAACAATAATTAATTCTTCTACTTTTCTTGGTATTTATGTTGGTTTAAGGAAATAATTGTTGAAGTAAAAATATTAGTTGAAATATATGAAAATGTTGACAAGTTTGTTTGGTATTTTATAAATAATTTAATGATTTGCTTTGTGGTTAAAATATTGTATTAGATCTGTTTCTTAATAATGGATTTTCCTGATTTAATTTATGTATTTTATATAAATTTAATATAAAGTTGATTTGACCACAGATATATTTATTAGACTGATGATATTTATAGGGAAATGATTCATTATTTTCAGATCCTGTCAATAAATTTTAAAAACTTGAAAGTAAGAATAATTAATATTTATTATGTGGTAAAGTTTATGATATACAATTTTATACAAAATTTTATAAAATGTTCGAGTCAAATCTAGAAATTCAATTTTATTTCATTTTCACTATCTGAGCAACTTAAAATTTTGTACACAAACATAGTTTGTCTTAAAAATTGTAATAGGAAAATAGTAATAGTTACTACTAATATAATATATTATAAATATAATACTAATATAATAAACATATATTAGTGTGAGACCCATATAGCTACTATACTTTCCAAAGTGTTGGAGTATAAATTATTAACATAAAACTATATTATTATAATTTTATTGAAAAACAATAGTTGTTTAGTAGTAGCACATCTGAATAGTACTGTAAAGATTGTCAGTTCAAGTCACACACTTTCAAAAAGTATACAAATTATGTATTTTAGTTTTATTAAAGATTTTAAAACTAATAAAACTATAACTTCTATTGAACTAAAAAAAATTTTAAAAATATTTTTTAAAAATTCACGTTTACTCTTCCATTTGAGATTGCACTGATATCAGAATTGAAATAATTTGACTTTGAATCCCTAGAATAATATTGATCTGTCTGTGGGTAGTTCAGAATCAACTACCAACCTTAAATTATTTTAAAGTTTATTTACAGTTTATAAGTTTAAAAATATAATTTAGCAAAATTATTATGTAAAAATAAAAAAATCCTTACAGTCATATAAAAAAAAATTAAAAAATGTGTAATTATTTAAAGAGAGTACATGATAACTTTTCTTAATATTTTTCATTTTTATTAAAAGTTTATAACTGTTCTCCTAAAGATGCGATATATTTCTTTTAATCAAAATTCATTTTTGATGTTACAATTTCTACAAATTCTATAGATGAAAATAATAAATAGATATAGCAAATGAAAATAATAATAAAAGCATAAAAATACGTCCATTCAATTTAAAGTAACAAACAAAAATCTTATCACCGTTTGCAATCGCTTAATTATCAATAAGTCGTTGCATCAATTGTGCAAAATGCGAACGTTTGAGCCGCGTAGGCTTTGCACAATGGTTCCGGGGCATAAAATGTGCGTGGTGAAACGCCACCGGAATAAGAAACAGCGGAAATAACAAAAAGACAGTTGAAGAATGCGATCGCGGCTTGCCTTGATCTTGCTGCCAACGAAGAAGCAGCTACAAGTTTTTATTAATCAAGACGACGATGCCACGGTTCTTGATTCAACGCTTTTAATGTTGTTTGTGAGGAGAAGAAATAATATCGCTTTTGTTAAACCGAAATTATGCGCAACAGAAAATTCTATTTTGTTTTTTTTTTTTTTAATAAAAAGTATGCGGTTGTTATGAACGTTTATTGAATTATTTATTATTTTTAAAGTAATGTGTTACAGACGAATAAATAAAAATAATATTTTTTAAATAAAAACAATAATTGTAAATAATATAAAACGCTTGGTATTCTACGAATTTATATTTATTTTATATACTAGAATCGACTTTTACGCCATTGTTTCTATCCTCTATATTTGTACTATTTTTAGAATAATATTTTAAAAAAAGTTAAAATATTCAAAAATCTATATATCCATAAAACAAAACATTATGTTCCAATCTTATATAATAATTAAAAAGTATCATAGTAAAAAATATTTCAGAACTGATTATATTAAAATAAAAAAGCTTTCAAATTAAGTTCCGTATAAATTTTAATTAAAAATCGACGTTTCGACGTACTTTACGTACATTAATATTGACTAAAAATGATACAAATGACATATACAATAAATAAACAAAACATAGAAACAAGTTACTAAGTAACAAAATAAGTAACTAGATTATAAAATTTATAAATTATTAATTAAAGGAGCCAAATTTATTTTGTTACCTACTAACTTGTTCCTATATTCTGTTTATTTATTGTATATGCCATTTGTATAATTTTTCCTGATGATGATATACGTAGTGTTGGTCGTAACGTCGTTTTTTATTTAAAATTTATACAAAACTTAATCTTAAAGTCATTTTACTTTTATAAAAAATATATTTTTTTAATTTTGAAAATACGAAAGTAAGTTATATTTTTTATCCAAATAAAAACTGGTTACATTTAAATTTACACTATATTGATAGAATAATAATTCAAATGTTACAAGAATGTATTATACATACGCCTAAGTAATTTTGATCATCATATTAACATTCAAAATTAGTTTTAAATACATGATATAACCTACTCATTAGTGTCTTCATATACATAATTATCTTCTCAGATAATCATATATGATAATATTTGTCTACATACATGCATATGACTAATAATCTAAGTTCTTCTTTCTAATTAAGGCACACGTTTAACTATATATTTTTACTTCATTTTTTGTGAACTAAATTACGTATAAATTCATTAGTTTGCAATTACTAGCTCATTATATTGTGTTTGAACTAATTGTAATTAATAATTTATTTTACCCCTGAGAAGTTAGCAATAAAGTTCTAGCAATAAATTCTATACATCGCCATACTAATGCTTTGCTTAAAAACTAAAAAACTAATTAGCGAATTTTAATTCGGTTTACAGCATTCGATAGCTTACATCATCCTCTAGTTTTGTTTCGCGAAATATTTATTAGAAATAGGCAAAAAATAATTTTGAATAAAGCGCTTTAAACAATTTACAATTTCTACTAATTATTCATATACCATTCAATATTTTTTAAATCTCTAGTAGTACAAAACTCGTACACAATAAAAGCTATCAATTGATATATTATTTATTATAATTACGTTCTTAATTAATTACAATTTTAACGATTTAATGTCTTCGAAAATTACACATTTAATGAAATACTTAAAATCAACCTACTAATTTCTCAAATTTAGTATGGACAAAAGTTATGTTAATATTAAACCATATTATCTACTTATGCTATAAAAAAAATTCAAAAAATTTGAACTAAATAAAAAGTTATTTAACATTTTTTTTTTTCATAATCTATCAAACTCCGTCAAATTAACATATTTCTTGTTGAAATTTTGCATAGATAAAACTTTTATACATAGAACGTAATATTATCTAATTATGGCAAAAAAATTATCAAATTATCTTGATTAGAAAAAAAGTTATATCTATATATAAGTCCCTAAAATGTTAAAAGTCCCTGGCTGTAGCCTCCCCACTCGTAAACAGTCCAGTATATCAATATAGTTTAAATAAAATGATGATATTACAAAATTATTACTTACCTTTATTTCCATAATTACTATAGCTTCAATTGTAATACTCTTCACTCAAAATTATGTCTATGTAATATGAAATACATACATCAATACTGTCTGTCCACTTTTATCATATAAAGTTAATCATCAGTTTATCATCACAAAGTTAATTGCATCAATTAGAATCCGATATTTGTTGCACTTCTTATAAACAAAATACAAATATATTTATTAAACTTAGTCACAAAACATTAGTACACTAAATTTTATACAATATTTTTATGAAAAACACGAAATTTTCACGACCTGATGCAACCGACTACACAAATTTTTCACAACTAAATTTTATTAAAAACATAAATTAACTTGTATCAATTCGCTGCTCAACGCTGATTGGCTAATATTTCAATTATTTGAAATTCTTGTAATGCTTTGTTTACAGGTATAAATATTGTTTTGCTTATAGAAATAAAACAGACAAAATTTAACAAGATTACTCATATTAATTAAGTAAAAATACAACAGGTCAGACAAGTACCAGACATAAAATTTTATTTATTTAGTTGAATAAATAAATATCTCGATTAGTTTTATTTTTTATTAAATTTATTTAACATATAAGTATATTAAACAAATGAATTCAATATAAATCGTTAAAATTGTAATTAATTAAGAACGTAATTATAATGAATAATATATCAATTGATAGCTTTTATTGTGTACCGAGTTTTGTACTACTAGAGATTTGAAAAATATTACTTAGTCATATCAATGTAAGTAAACATACTTGATAATATCCCTATATTAAAATTAATTCATCTAGAAAAAAGTTTTCCAAACTTTTATTGGCTGAAACCCCATTTTAAAAAATGTCATTTTTGCGACAAAAAAAAAACATAACTGTTCAAATTTAAGTTCATATTTTAATTCATAAATTTTTACAAATTTTTCTCAAATAGCTTTTTGAAAATGTTAAAAGTTATAGAAAATATGAAATTGTACTTTGATAATAATGACATTTTTCTTGGAGAATTCGAACCATTTTATTTGTTCTTATACATCAACAAAACAACAAAAAAACTTCGGCCACCCGCGGCGTTTAAAAAACACCAAAATACTCTCAAAAAAAAAACCTAGTGCATCAAAAACAACCAATGAGAAAAGGACAGAGTCAGAAAGAGATAGACCGAAAAATCGTATCCACCGAAACTGAACTTGTCAGCTAATAAATCTAGTGACAGTGCATTTTTGGTTTTCTCAGCTATTCGTTCTTCAAAATATAACCTCTACTTTTAGCTAACTCTAGCTCAAATCTAGAGGACATGACCCTAGAGATCTGCCTCTCTTCGTCAGCTGTGCTGTGCTATTCATTCTTCTTTCTGTGAAAGATTTCTTTGAAGGAAATAATCGTATGCTGGTGAAAAGTGTCTTTCATTCTTGGGTTTATTAAAAATGCAGTTGGCGGTCGCGGTATATATACTATTTTGAAGTACAGGTATATAGATTAATTTATATAAATAGGGTGTAAAAGAATTGAAAGTGTATCTTTGGAATGTAATATATTTATTTGGGACATATAATGTATTCCGTGAATTATAACAGCTGTATGTATGATCCAGCTTTTTGTGAATCTTTTATAAATTGAAATGTATATGTAACTTAATATTTGACAATAGTTATTTCAATGAAATATTTTACCGCCTCTAAAAATATTTTTTTTTAATTGTAAAGATCAAACGTCTAAATAGTAAAAATTCAAATATTTTAAATTTGAAAAATTAGAAGTTAATTATATCAAATATATTTGATCAATAATATATTTATTAATAAGTAAAAATAAATAAACATTGATATCGAACATTAGCTTGCGTCAATCCAATTCATTTTAATTTTATTTTTAAACTCACTTTATTAATAATATTTTAGAATAATTATCTATCTGTCTGAAGTGCAATATCTGGAAAACAATAACTGTAAATAACAACTTTAATTTAAATAAAATCATTACTCTCATCACATTTATTCTATTACAAATAAGATAATTATAAATTTTATAATACAAATTATAATTTATGATGAAATTATGATCAAATTTGTAATACATATGTCGTTATAGAATCTGTTGGCTTTTCTATTAATTAAAAAATTAAAACAAAATATTTATTAATGCTACAGATTTTTTTAAAATATGTTTAGAATTCCACCGTTAACTTATAGTTTTATTGGCTAATCTTTTAGGTGTTATAATACTAAGAACGCTATTATTTTAAATTTTCACCCAAAAATAAAATATTAAATTATTGAAATTTTATTATTTCTTTATAACAAGAGTAAATCATGCTGATTGATTTAATTAATATTTAGATTTGATAAACTTAAAACAAATTCAGATTACTATAGATACAAAGCTTTAAAGCACACTTATTATTAAAATTTCGTCATAGATACAATGGTTCCATAGATATGATAGTAAGACAATTGACGTAAGTAATGATTGAAGATAGTTTCCTATAAATAATATTTACTATAGATAAAAATTATTTTTCAATAAAAAGTTTTAAGATTAAGTTCTGTATATATTTTATTTAAAAATGTCATAAATAAGAAACAAGCAAACTATAGGAACAAGTTACTTGATGACAAAGTAACTAGAATAAAAAATTTATAATAAAAAAAAAGAAATTGTTTATAAATTATTAATATAATAGGAAGTCAAATTTTATTTAAACTAGTGCCTTCACATTAAATAGTTGCAAAAAAAACATTTTTACCTAATTATAAACTACCGTGTGTTCATTGAAAATACGAGTAATAATTTTGGATTTAACAGTACCTATTATTATTTTATCCTTTTACATCCTCTAAAAATAAGTTTAAATAAAATTTTCTATTTTACAAAGTATTAAATTATCCAGAAAAACTGGATCGTAATACTTTCACAAACATATTCCTTTAGTCCTTCCCACCAGTTCTGTGGATGAAAACGCATTGCACGAGACAAACTAAAATAACCTAACCAAACGATAAATTGAATTTATGATTTATCAGCGCATATGACATATTCAACTTGGAAAATTTATTACAAAACGTTGCGTTCTGTTGTTGTGTTGTGTGCTTTACAACACAACAACTAAAACAACGTATATATTGCTAACGTTACATTACGTTCGTGCTCTGCACTGTGCACGCTTATAGTTAACGAAACACACACACACACACACACACAGAAACAGACAAACAAACGAGGCTTTGCACGAAAACGCGTAAATCAAGTCACCCACGCTGCCCGCCATTTGAATATATATAAATTGTGTCCGTATGTATGTACGTAAGTTTACATACATTGACTTTCAACTTTTTCTGGCTTTTACGTTCTACAATACATACGCTTAGTTATCGGTATTGTTTAATGTTACATGGAAAACTCAACTTAACTCAGTAAATTTAAAAATGCTTTACATGTCCTGAAGAAAACTGTATTACTTTTTTTAGTAATTATAATATTGTATACCAATCATATAGTTAAAAAAAAAATATTACACTGTAAATTTATTAATGTAATTTTACTATAAAAAGCCAAGAGTAAAAAAATGCCTTGTCATATTGTGTAATATTACAGAAGTTGAAATATTACTGAATATTATCTGTAATATTAATTAAATTATTCTGTAAAAATGCTATTATAATATAATTATAATTTTAGTGCTACACAAGTAATATGGAAAAATACATAATATTATCTATTTCAGCACAAATTTATATACAAACTTTGGTGAAAATATACAAAAAATATGTAAATCTGTTATTTTATTTTATGTAATATTTTAATTCTATAATAGCTTTATGAAATATGTAGAATAATTGTAGCAAATTTGCATTTCAGACATAATTATATTTTTATTATGAAAAACTATGTAAATTTAGAGAAGTTGCAGGCGTATTATCTACGCTCTTCTATTATTATCTATCACGGCTCTTCTATTTCTTTTCACCATAGAAGAATAGTAAATTTCAAGTATACAAACTTGCTAAAAATACCGTATTTAAATATAAAATATATGTAATACGTTTTATTGATCATCGATATATAAATTAAAATACATTTTAATAAGTCAAAATTAATTTTTTGCCACGCATGATATGATAAATGTTTAAGGCCCAATTTTTGATTAATTTCGGTAATTTTAATAGAACTTGAAATAGTACTTATCTTTATCATTAAATTATAATTAATTTTAAATACGTAGTCATTAAAATATGTATTGTATTACTGAAACTAGAATACAATTTAAAATAATATAAAAAAAGTTTTAGAAGAAAATACTGTTTAATTTTGTATTAACAGAATACAATTTTTTCCAACTAATTATAAGATTAAAAATAATGTTTACTAATCATGTAATAAATTGATAATAAAATTACTCACCGATTTTTTTCTCTCGTATACACCACTAGATGACGTCCATGTATCTGCAACAAAAATATATTTATTTAAAATTATTATAAAATATAAGTTTCAATAAAGCAAAATTTGTTATAATTTTATTTACTAGTATATTTTATGCAAAATGTTGACGATCAAACAAAAATAATTATAGAAAATATTTGCAAAAATATATGTCTACTGATTAATTTGTAATATAATAGCATATTAGATATGTATTAACTTTTGATTATTTATTATCAAACTATTATTGGCAATTAAACACTATTAATATTAATTTATATCAATTTATATTATATTTACTGGCAATTAAATAAGCTATAAAAATAAAAATATTATTAAAAACGTACATTAGATACTAAATTTTAAAAACATTCAGAAAAATAAAAGTTATAGGTTAATGATCATCATTATTGATAATGCAAGTAAAAATTATTAGGTACATATATAAGTTTAGTATAACGTACATATATAGATCCACGTTTTGCTTAATTTTCCAAATTACATGTTGGGTCTATCTTTTATAACATAGTCCTTTAAAAAGTTGTCGCTTATTAAAATATAGTACATGTGTAAATTGAGTATATCTATCTTTATAATTTTGCCATATTTTATAATTGAAAACAAAGAATATAATATGTGGCGTTCAGTGGAAAAATGAAAAGTAGATTTTTGTTTGTTTTTCAATACTAGAAAAGAAACCCAATCACATGGTTCAGATCATTTAGACATTTTTGCAAATCTTATATAGATATTCCTATTTGAAAACTGTCATTGTTTATTCCAAATCTCAAAATTCATAAACTGGCGTTTTCCACTTAACATATGTCCTAAAATCTATGCAAAAATATGTTTTATATAATTTTATTTATAAAAATAATATTTGAATCAGTGTAATATTTTTAAGTTTATCAAAAACAGACAAACGAAGAAACAAATAATTACATGTTACATTTTATATATTAAATAATATTTAAAATGTAAGTGTATATTTAAACAAAACTGAGTTTTATAAATTATCAAAAATAATTTCACTGTAAACAGTATGTATTTATTTTATAAATTAAAATTTGACTAATACAGTTCTTCTAGGTCTAAATTTAATTATATTAGGTCATCTTACATATATTATTTTAGCTCTTAGCTCTTGATAAATTCTAATAATATTTATTTTAAATTTAAAACTTGTAACATCAACTACGTTTATAAATTTACATAACTTTCCAAATACAAAATTTATGTTCATCTCAAACTTATTAACGCATATTTTATCAAAAAGCATTAAGCTACTACTTTCATAATTAAAATCAAGGTAGCCATGACAAACAGAATAAAAAAATGAAAAAAAATCTTTCATCTTATATAGTAGCTTTCGATTAACGGCTCGACTCCAATTAAAGTCGGCAAAAACCAAAAAAGTCATTGAATAAAATCGATAGCATCAGCTATTAAGACCTATAATTAGATGCGTGGAAACTCAAAACATTTTTCTCCGTTCTCGTCTCTTCTACGTGTACCAACACTAAAACAAAATCGAGTCAACAAAAACAAAAGAGAGCTAAAGTGAATCAACAACAGTAAAAATGTCGACATAATTGGTGATCGTTTTAACTTTATTTTTTTATGTTTTATAAACCTAAAATCGATTCAACTGAGGCCTTATTATTTTGATTACCCGCCGTTAGTAATTGTAGTTTACTTGTTATTTTACATTTTTTCCTTATACATTTAGTTAACTGGTCTGAATCTTAAATATTATAATAATCTTGAAAGCGCAATGGTTGTCAGAAAGTTGCAGCTAAAATGCAGCTGAATTTGCAACTAACAACGTGTTTATTAAGTGCTATGTAGGTAGCAACTACGTTCAGTGGTAGTTATAACACGTTTTTAGTTGAATATGCTTGTTCAAAATATGTCTAATTAGATAAAAATTACGAAAAATTTGTAGTTATGAGTAATAAAAATTTATAAGATGTTATTATTTTAAGTTTGATGCAAATTAGTTTTTGTGAAATGATGTTAGGTGTGAAAATTAATGTATTTTAACACATTTTTGGTTAGAATAACACATAAAAGTCGTTGTTAAATACATCCGTCGTTTAATGATGTCATATCATGCATAAATACTATCTATAAACGAAAATATCTACTAAAAATATATTTTATATGTTCGCATCCTTAATAATTATGTACGCACAAAAATTCTTTAAAAATTATTAATTTCATACAAAAAACTAATATAGATTTTTTTATTTAATTAAGGGCAGGTTTTTCCAAATTTATTTATTCTTAAATAAGTAAAAAAATCATCTGTGATTGGTTAAAAATGTATCTTCAGAATAAATAACAACATTTTATTGAGTAATTTAAAAAATTATTCCAAAGATAATATTATTCTAATATTTGGAAATACTGGGCCTACATGAAAAACATTAGTTATTTTAAAATATTTCAAATAAAGTTTAGATAAATAATCTAAAACTGAAGGATGAAAAAATGAATAAGAATTTGTAAATATAGAACAATCTGAAAATATCTTATTAGAAAATAAAAAAAATTATAAATTTCATGATCTAGTTATTAAAAAATTAAATAAATAATGTCAAAAAATAAGTTTTAATAATTTATAAAACAACTGAAATTGCATCGGTTCTTTGTTATATATTTAATTAAATTTAAAAGTAGATATTTAAAAAAAAATCAGCTTTAAATATGATTTATACATATGAAAAAGATATTTAAAAAATAATATTTATTTAAATTGCCTGTGTAAATTAGCAGACAATTTATGTTGGTTTATGCAATATTAGAAAATTTGATTATATCTAAATGTTTTAAATACACGCTCAGGATAATTCACGGAGATAACACAACTTCAAACAAACAAGAAAGTAAATATTAGAACATTAATTTATTCATAAAGTAGACAATTAAAATTATTTTATAATAAAATATATGAAACTTTTATTATATTTATATGATATTATTATAACGTAAAATAGCTTGACACACAGCAAAATCTATATTATTAAATATTTATCATTTAATCAGAAATTAAATGTAAATAAAAACAATTCAAATATCAAATAATATTGTTAATAAAAAACGTGCTACTATTACTATCTTTCTCTATAGATCATTCTATCCTTTTTCAACCAATATGCTCTGCGGCATGCCATTATGGCTGCCCTCACGCTTTTGTCGGCAGGAGGCGGAGCGACGCTAATCTAGCCTCGAACAGGGTCACAAAAATACGAGCGGAACATGCAAGCAAAAATACAAGTAAAACTACTCACCTTGATCGATTTTCACCTACGAAACACTAGAAAACATTATGCTACCGCGTTACACGTTCAATTTCCGTTAATTTTAACGTCTAAACTACGTTTTTTCGTCGTGTTTTTCAGCATTTACCGCGCAACGGTTCGGTGACGCCGAGTCAATCTGACAGTCAGCCATATTGAATTCCATGCCCCCACCACACGCATATTTCATCTCGTGTATCCGGGCACAGCATCACAAAACAAAGCATTGCGAGCAAAACAAACGAAATCGGTTTAAATTCGCGATTTTTAGTTGTTTTCGCGCGTTATTTTACTGAGTTTTCGTTTAGATTTGTTAAATTTTTGTCGGTAAGTGAGACTATCAATCACAACTCGTAGTATTTGATTTGTAGAGTTTGAAAATGTAGTGAAATTTGGGTTGTATCTCGCTCTCTCGCTCATTGATCAAGATGGCGTGTACGTTTCTTGCATGAACTGAACAGAAGCGTCTGTTTAGAGAATGTTAGTTTTTATTCCGTAAAAATGCGTTCAAGCACATTCAAACTAAATCTTCAATTACTAAATATGTTTATAATAAATGTTAGAATAAAGTTTTATTGAAAATATAGTGTTTTAATTTTTAACAAAGCTCAAAAATAAACTACAGCAGTTTTTATTTAATTATTATATTCATCGTATATAGTACTAAATTAAATTGATATAATGTGTAATTAGCTCATATGATTTTTAACAGTAATAAGCTTATGAGAAAATATTGTATATAGGTATAAAATATACTTATGCATGGTGATAAAAATGTTATGATAATTATAGTATTATTGAGATAATGCAACATTCAGGTAATTATGAAATATCAAATCGTGACAAAATAGTGAAATTTAATGATTTTACAAATATTAATACTTGTAGCAAATACAGTAATGTTCATATTTATAGGAAGATAATAAAATACAATACTGTTCATATTTATAATAGAAAAAGTATTGTACGTATGTAGTTAACATAGTTTAATTTTATTTTCATTTTGAAGAGGACAATTTTGAATTATTTTATTGTATAATAAATACAATAAGAGAAATATTTCTATTTTTAATTCTAATTTAGAACACATAATAAAAGATATAATTAAACAATATAATAATTAAATATAAAATTACAGTAAAATTAAACTTAAAATAAAAAAAAAAATAAAAATTAATAAATTTGTTTTACTTCGAACTATATTCTGAAAACTAAAGCTTTTAAAAAGTAAGATTTATTTTATTATTTTCAAAATAAACACTTATTAATAAAAGTCGATTTTAAACTTACAAAATGCATTATTTTATTGGCAACAGCAAATAGTGTTGCTGTTGAAAATTTGAAAAGTTGACAAAAAAGCATCGTTTTATTTACAGCAATAATAATTATGTTTTAAATTGATGTTCTTTTAAAGTTGACTTTAGTTGAAGTGTTTATTATGAAACAGGCAGTTAGTTACAGTTTAAAACACCGTACCAAATGCTATACCACTTTTCCTTGCAGTCAAAGTGGTAAAAATATGTTTATATAATATATTTGATATATTTAATACTGCTATTCTGTATAAGCTCTGTAGTAAATACTATAAAACCTTTGGTCTTTTTTTAACATATGATTTTTTATATAACTAAAGAGAGACAAAAGAATCTATAGTACTATAAAGCTTATAGAACAATACAAATTACTAGCAAAAATACTATTTTTGAATATATAAGTATCATAATATAATCAATAGAAGAAGGAAAAAAAATATAAGTTTTTTTAAAATAAAAAAATTTAGAATTAAATTCTGTATATATTTTATTTAAATATCAACGTTAAATACTAAAAAATAATACAAATGACATGAATAATTATGTCCTTGTTTGTATTATTTTTTCCTGATAAAGATATACATACGTAGAGTATATCGAAACGTCGATATTTAAATAAAATATATACAGAACTTAATTCTAAAGCATTGTTATTTTTAATATAATGAGTTCTGAAAGATTTTTTCTTATGTTAAATTTCATTAATTCAAAGCACGTTAATCAAATAAGGGATAATAACTTAAAATTTTTATATACTCCTACAACTCATAATTTCTCAATCAGCTGATTACCTCGGCTTCCGTCACATTCTCCTACATCCATCCCATACACACACACACACACACACACACACACACATACACATGTGTCACGACCACGACAATTGTATGCAAATTAGATTCTGATTGTACCATTACACTAATACATCCAAATCTATATGAATATACATATATAGGTGTATGCAGAAGCATCTTAACGGGTGTGTGAGACACGATGTGGCGGTGTATTGGTGCATAAGTATATATATATATATATATATATATATATATATATATATGTAATGAAGTGCGAATGATCGCACGTGTTAACACGTGTGCTTGACACGTACGCTGATGACAATTGCAAATGTCAATGTGCGAATTGATTACGTGAATGTGACAAGCTTCCGAAAAGAGATGGAGAGCAATTATATGGCATTGCTGATTCTGAACTGGTTAATTGAGATGTTTTTCAAGACTAAATTGTTTTTAGTTTAAATGTATTTTCAAGTATCAATTTAATAATAAATACTTGGGTCGTAGACCAGTGAAAACACCAAAGGTCTAGATTTGTGTAGTGCTTACGCAATTAATTTAATTAAAATATTATTCGACTATTGAAAATGCAAGTAAAATTTTTAATGAAACTATATGATTAGTTTTTCAAACATATATTATCTTTCTCTACTTTAGAATTATACTAACAAATCAAAAAAAAAAAATATAAACTCGTATTTAAAATCGAAGTTTAAAAAATCCTTCTAACTAAAAAAACTTTTTGATATATATAAAATTGAAAAAATGTCCGAACACCCTTTTTTCAAAATAAATAAAAGAGTTTGTGAATACAAAATTGTTTATATATAGTACTAAAAAGGCACTTTTTGTAAAAAATTCATACAATTTTTTTAATCGTATCAAAAATTTCAAATAATTTTCGCTAACTACGTAACATTATATTACATAAAATTATCAATAGGAATTTTAGTTGTTAAATAAAGTTTATAACATAGTATGTTATACTTTTCAGTATTAGTATTAAAAACTAACTTTTCACTACTAGGACCAAAAAAATAAGTTTTCTGGTGCTTTCTAAGTTGCCATAAATTAATTAAAACTATGATTATAAAAAACAATATGAATAAATTGCATGTAATGTAAAATAATTTTGTAGTAAATATTTAAAATATATGTATACGTATAGTAAATATAAAATAAATCAATTGATTGCAGAGATTCTGTAATTTTTTAAAAATAAATTTGTAAATTTATTATAGATAAATTAGATAAAATTAGTACACAATTTTTTTTTTCTAAAAATGCTTTATTTGATTTAAAAAAGTCGAACAAATTTGTTGCATTCTATAAACTACGTTAATATGCTTTTAATATACAAACTTAAACTTAGTAGGTATATAACTTTTTATTTAATGTTTAATTTTTCAAGCAACGTCAAATAACATTTAGCTACTAATATAACAACTTTGTTGTGCTTACAAATCAATAAACAAATTTCAAGGCTAATAAACACTTAAACAGTTAAATGTCCGCACGTTCAACCACTTTAAACTGTAAGTGAATTTAAAATATTATTGCAGATCGTTTTAAAATAACAAATCGAGTTATGGTAGACCATACAATTCGAGCATTACGTCTGGAATTGCTCAAAACCAGATTCAGGCAGGCGAGCTGCTGATTGCAGTCAGTCGTCGTAGAGCATGATACAAAATTTAGATTATAAAATTAAAACAATGTAAGCTGGAGAATGCTCGATGGTGCCTCTCAGTTTTAAGGCCATTTTGTGTCAGTCAACAACTGAGTGAATGTATTGTTTTCAGTGGAATTGAGAATATATCGGTTCTGCCTATCAGCTGTTCTGAAATTCTAAGAGTTTTTATTGTTTGTTTGTTTTGAGTTTTTAGTCTATTTCGCCAAGATTATGTACGGTTCAGTCATTCTGTAACTCTGTAATATACTAGCGGGTGTATTCTGTATCTTTCTGTTAAAAATAACGGTTCGTTAAAATGAAAATTCTGAGATTCCGTAAGAAATCTTACTATGTAGCAACAAGATTTCTTCAGAATTTTTATTTTAACAGACTGTTATTACACTCTTATGTCTTATATTATGATTTGCAATAACAGTCCCAACAAACATTCTGCATATTCTCTCTCTGTCGCTCGCACTGTGTGTGTATATATATATATGCAGATATAGGAAAAATTAGAGCGAGAAAAAAAAGAAACAAAAATTGCTATTTGCGGTACTGAAGTAGTGAAACGAAATAAAAATATTATTTATGTAAAACAAATAAGTTATAGAAGTATATTTTTTAATTTAAAAACTAGAAATAAATATCTCTGACAATAATTTTAATTTTCTATACAAATTAACAAAATAGATTTTATAAATATAAAAGAAAAATTAGCGGATGTTTCATTATTTTTTAAATTTTATGTATTAAAATAAAATGACTTTAGGTTATAGTTCTGTATTAATATTTATTAATATTTTTTTTTGTTTATTTATATATTACTTTTTTAGATTTTACAGTAAAAATAAAACAATGTTTTAAATAAAGTTCGTGAAGAAACAAGCTAAACGAATGCCTCAAACCAATATTCTTCAAATTCGATTGTTTATAAATCGTGATCGCGCAGGTGCACGTTACCATTCAGCGTGCTGCCCGTGAAAGAAACGACTAGGGTTTTTTGACGCATGGTATTTTCCTCGGTCACAAACTAAATATACAATATACAATGCAAAGCACTCTGCATAAATCCGATCGTAGCCCCGATCCGTTGCAGCGATGGAGAAATATATATAAGTAAGCCTGCGCCGCGCGGTTGCATTACCCAATGGTGTATATGGCGCGTTTGCAACGACATTTTGCTTATCTGAAATCCATTTCGGTGCTGTTTATTCAAGGAAGTACCGATCGACATCGCGGATTCTGCTCTATCATAATACCAATTTTTTTCCTTTTTTTTTTGTAGTTGAATGCTACAAACAAAGATAGATATATTGGTACTGCTGGTTTGATTTTAGTAGTTGTAATATTTTGAACTTCAAATTTCGATTATTCAAGAATTCAAGAATTGATTTAACACTCTTTTAAAATCTAACATTTTACTAAAATTAATTTTAAATACGTTTTTAACATTGTTTTTTTTTTAATTTTTAAATATTTATCTATTCTTTAGATTTAGATTTGTTTTAGGTCTGAAAAATTATATTTTTAATTTTTAAATTTTCTTTGAAAATTTTAGTTTGACATAACATTACGTACGTAAAAGTTAAATTTATGAAACTAATTTATAGTTAAAACAGTTTAAGGTTTAATTAATTGAATTATATTTCATTTATCTCTAAAAAAAAATTAAAAAATACGCTTTTATATTTATTTCAATCATGTGTTATATTTATGTTTAAACAAATTAGCAAAATAAAATAATAATAAAATTAAATCAATATTGTTTGTTCCTGAATCAAATATCAAAATAAACACTAACATAATGTACATCACAACAAAAACCAACTTAAAATCAAATCCCACATTTCGATCCAACTTGATATAGCTCACGAATCCCTCAGGAGATATACACTAAAATCGTCGGCCTACCCAGTCCAAATCCCGTGGAAACGCGACTGGAATCCACGGGAGACCGGTTGTGCGCGCACGGCACGACGCCATTTTACGTACGGGGGCCGCGTACGGTAACGACGGCCGCTTATAGGCGTCGATATTGCGCGTTTATAAACCCTCAAGCTGCCACACGACCAGAATATACCCGTCGTTTTCATTTTCCTGGATTATTATTGCGCTGAAGTCGTTGTATTTCGCGAACGGCGTGCAGAACGTTTGTGGAAAGGTATGCCGAGGTGAGATACAGGCAGTAGGTAGATGCTTTGAGATGAAATATATTATAGGGTGTTCATGATAATAAATGATAATAAAATATCAGTATAATAATATTTTTATCTGGAAAGATATATTTAATATAATTTAGAATATGTTGTATTGGTTGTATATAATTATTATCAATGGAGAATATTTTTCGTGAGCTGTTAAATTTAATTAGAACAGTAAAAGAGCTTAATTAACTGTCATATAACTAAGTTCTATAAACTCTTATTACTAGTAACAAAATATAAGTTACAATGTAAGGCAAAATTCTTAAGAAATTCACACACGGAGAAAAAGGTTTCTTAAAATGCGTATTCTTAAATTTATTTTTTTTAAATGTAATATATTTTTCTTTAAAATAAACTAAAGAATATTAAGAAAAAGTTTACGAGGTTATTTGAAAATAATTTAATAATATATTAAAAATATGTATGTTTCATTTAAGTATATTTTTCACTTGTTAACACAATTAAATCTATAAAATTATTTAAATTAAATATATTTTATTCCTAGCAACAAATTTTAATGTATTATATGCTTAATATGAATATACAATATATTACTTGCGCTATGCCTGTTCCATCCAGTCTGTTATCTGTATGTCATACACCTTTGTGTGTTCGCGGTTATTGGATTACAAAGGAATGGATAATTTTGTTGTAAATATTTTAAAACAGTGGCAGTTAGAAAGTTTAGAAGAAAAATTTAAAGGTAAGCAGATATTTAAGTACGTATACTATAAATAATTATAAGTAAATAAATAATACGTATAATATTTTTTGCAGGTTAGCTCAATAACCTGTACATGCACATATTGGTTGAGTTGTTAGTGCGTTCTTCTTTAATTACTTCTTTGTTATTAGAAACAAAGTAAAATATTTGAAACAACATTGAAAGATTGAAATGTTGACTTGAAATCCCGTAACGTAAGGTAACGTTCAATATAAATATATGATGGAATCATATACTTTTTTCAGATCCGCAAATTGATATTATTTTCAATTGTACAAGATGTTTCATATAAAGTTAGTTTTAATAGAATGGCATATTTGTTCTTATTTGATATTATTTGTTTTTTCATGGTCTATATAGAGAATAGAGTGATATATATTTATTATTTTTTTCTAAATTTTTAACTTTTTATAGATCTTAAAATTTCAAATTATAAAGGAGTAATTGAAAAAAACGCACTAAAAATACTAATATACTGTAAATTTACAATTTTTTTAATTTTACATTTTTGCAGATGAAGGAATTGATGAAACAAACTTTGAGATGCTTGATGAAAATATAATAAAAGAATTAATTCCAAAAATTGGAATTCGATTATTATTTTTAAAAAAAATTTAGAAAATATATACGTGACAAAGAAGTATGTATATTTTATTTTTTATTATTTCAATCTATAATATAAATAAATTATATTTTTATACAATAGGAAAATGATGGTGAAGCATCAAGTTCGACTATAACTATCACTAGTTTAACATCCAGTGAAACCCAAGAATTTTTTAACAGTTCTTCCGAAATTTTGTATTCAGAAGACATTGATGGAGCGCAAGATATTGTAACAAAGAATTCTGAAAAAGTAGATGTTAATTTGTAGTTAGTAGTAGTTAATTTGTAGTACTTATAATTATGATAATCTATGTCAATTTGCCCAATTTGTATTGGATAATTTTTAATTATTTTCAAAATATTTTGTTATTTTTAAATCGATATATTTCTAATTAATAATGTATCAATGTATTTAGTTATTTTAAGTATACGCCGATACTAAATATTATCGACTAACATATTTATATCAAATATAATATTGTATTCATTGTAAAAAAAACTGATAATTTACTATAAAATATTTTTTTTTAAAATGAATACAATATTATATATGACATAAATATGTTACTAGATAAAATTTAGTATCAGCGTATACTTAAAATAAATATATTATTTTTTATTTTTATAATATAATTTATTCTTGTACCAAATATACTGTTTCTTTAAATTTAATAAAAACATATACATATGATAAATATTTCAGTTTATTTATTTTTACCATATTTATTTTCAATCCAATGAAATACTGTTTCTTATATTTAATATAATATCTAAGTATACAAATATTCTTTTATTGAAAATAATTTATACTTATCACTTTTTTCAAGAGAAATTATGTTTAATATAAAGAGAATTCTCTTTAATTTTAGCATACTTTTCTCTCCGTGCAGTGTTACTTGAATGGATGACTGTTAAAGCATAGTAGAGTTAGATGAAAATAAACATTTTTGCTCAGTGTGACTTGGTTGAGCGTAGGGCTAGAAACTTTACCGTGTAAAAAGTCTGAAAATCATTATAAAAAGGCTTAAATTTTTCAAGAGATTTTTAATCCTAATACAATAAAGTATCATTATAATGACGAAAAAAAATTGTATTTTTTATTTAAATTATTCTAAATTGTACATTATATTATTTCAAAGTAATTATTTTTTAAATTTTTTGTGATCTATAACTATTCGAAAAACTATGGTTCATATTCTCATCAAAAATAAAAATATTACTCGTATTTGATAAGGCAGAAGTAAAAATTTATTTCAAAATAAAAAAATAGAAATACTGTTTCATAAACAAAAAAAGTGAAAAATATCTTTAAACAAATGTAAAATCATAAATAGTAAAATATTTTTGTAAAACACTTCTAAGTAAGTTGTATTTTTAAAATATATATATTTTTAGATAATATCCATTTTCAAGTCATTAATATTTATTACTTTAGAGTATATTACACTAAAACAAAATATTCTATCATGCATAAACAAGAATTACTATTTTTTCCTACAGAAGACTTGTATATCTTACTAGACATTTGACATTCAATTCATTAACGTAATGATAATACATTACTAATACGATAAAGAATAATAAGTAAATTATATAGGAATAAACGATAACAATTTATTCTCAAGTTGAATAAACTTAAAGTTAAAAATACATTTCACGCAATAATACCTATTTATAATGCAGATAAGTATGTTTTATCGACAAACATTTTTCGAAATTACATAGTCACAAAATGACGGCAATTTTGAAACGAAGAACCAATCATCAAAATTCAATACCGTGATATTAAGTCAAATGGTTTTTGCTAAATCGTGACAATTCAATGTTCAATTTTGCACGATAAAAATTCTGGTAAATCATTATTATATCTTTAAAAATTCGTTACGAAAATTATTTTCTGTTTAATAAATTTGATGAGACAACAGTAATACACTGTTTTTATTTTAATGCTTATTTAAATTGATAAATAATAATAAAATTATTGGAATAAATATATATGTACCAGGGTCGGTTTCTACTCCCACTTTACTTTTAAAAATTATTTATATTAAAATCAGTTTTGACGTTCATACAAAATTACTTTAGCACTTTGAAATAAAACTTTAAAATGTTAAAAATTAAGAAAGTATTTATATTTAAATACAAAACTAATTTTATTTTTAAAATATATTAAATGAGATGAAAATACGGTAATGTTTTCAAGTCTAAATTTTAGTATTTGCAAAAAAATAATATTTTACCTAAATATCCCAATATGAAAAAAATGGGGTTAGGTTAATTTTGAATTAAGTTAACATATATTTAAATATTATTAAAAATAGTAAAAAAATTTGCAGAACTAATTATACTGAAGTAAAGAAGCTTTAGGATTAAGTTCTGTATATATAAAAATTAACAACATGCATTAGAAAATCTTTATGGTGTAAAATTCGAAGATAATAAAATAATTGCAAGTCACAACAACGCTAACAGTAAATTAATAAGAGAAGCAATAGAAATTTATGAAAAAAAAGATAACATCAATCAGTAAAAAAACACTGCTTTGGCTTCCTCTAATAAATAATATACAATTTTTTTTTTAATATTCAATAAATTTTATAATTTAGTTACTTTCTTACCTACTAACTTGTTTCTATGTTTTACTTGTTTATCATTTATGTTATTTGTATATTTATTCTTGATAATAATATACTTACGTAGAGTATATCAAAACGTATATTTTTTAAATAAAATATATACAGAACTTTATCCTAAAACTTTTTTATTTTATTACTAAAGTTAATTGCTTTCTGTTCTTGTACAAGAAATTGTAGAAGATAATGCATATTTATTAAAATATTTCTTAAAATAAATATTAAAAAAATTGTTTTCTTTTGAGTTACTTGTAATGACATACAAATTAAAGTCATTATTTGATATGCTAAATTTTAATTAATAAATATGGATAATTAGCTATAAAATGTAGAATTTAAAACACTGATTTTTATTTACATTCATAACGTTATTTATCAAAAATATTTTAAACGATAAAATTTACTGTTTGAAATTCTGTTCAGGAAAACATTAAATAAATTAAAATAATAAATAAACAAATTGCAATACCATAAGAACATCGACACGATCATATTCATTCATAGCGTGCCCATTCTAACCAAAATTTATTAATCGCTTTGTTAAAACAAAATAAAGACATAAAACTCTTTACGTTTACGATCAATAAAACACCTGAATAACATCGTTGAATATATAAACAAAAGTAATCGTCTGTGACGTAGCGTTTGGTCATAAAATGACGTAACGGTAGTAGTAGTAGTAGCATAAACACAAGCACACACACACACACACACACAGAAAGAAAAGAAGTGTGCGTTGCCCGTTGCGTATATATATAGTTTGAATAAAATGCGCGGTGGTCACGTTGTTCTTGACATAGGTCCCGGTTTTTATAACCTCATTGTACAATCATACGCATTTATTAGCATGGAAACTTCTCGGTATAATATAAACAGGCCGTAAGTTAGATTTTTACGAGCGGTTTTAAGCCATCGTAAAATCAGAGATGGTTTGCTTGCAGCACGCGTTATATAGACACTATATAGACGCGGGTACGGTTGTTTTTGTTTTCCATGCGCTGGACACTAAGATAGCTTTAACTTTTTTTTGTGCTATAAACAATCAAATTCAAATTTAATTAATAAATTTATTTTAGAAATATTTATTTAAATAAATGTAAAATGTTTATTCAAGATGTATTTTTATAACTTAAAAAAAAACTCAACTATTACTTTTTGTATGACATGTTTGTTACAAATAATTAAAAATATTTAGAAAAATACTTATTTCACTCTGGCGTTACATCAAAACATGTACCAAAAAAATACATAAATTTATTTCTGGAATTATTTGGAGACTATTGAACTAGTTCATTTTTATATATTTGTTTTTCTATATATTGCTTCTAATGCGATTTTGTAATTGATATCAAAATGTAATAAATACTAAAATAAAAAGAATTTAGGATTAAGTTCTGTATGATTTTTAATTAAAATTTATACAGAACTTAATCTTAAAACCCTTTTATTTTAACATAATGAGTTCTAAAAGATTTTTTACTTTCTTAATTATTTTATCATACCATAATAATTACAAAAATAAGAAAAAAATGTATTTTTGTTGTTTTGTTATATTAATTATAATTTTGATAATATCAAATTAATTTTGTGCTGGAGGTTAAAATTACTTGATGTTCACGCAAATGTTAAAATTTATTTTAATAATTTATGCGTTTAAGATTGTTTACAGTGATATGTATGAAGATAATTAAATTATTTTATATTTTAATTTGCAAATTACTGTTAAATAAATATTTATATACTGGCTATAGTATATTTTCTTTACTTTTTAATTTTTTTTTCTATTTTTAAAATAAATTTATAATAAATATATTTAGCTACTTAAAATTCAAATATATTTTATATAGCATCATAAAATATACTTAAAATAATTAATATTTTAACAGATATTTTGAATTTATTATGTTTGTGTTCACACTTTCTTATAAAAATATTGTGTATTTATAAGTTCCAAATTTATATTA
This sequence comes from Clivina fossor, assembly GCA_963966155.1. NCBI lineage: Eukaryota > Metazoa > Arthropoda > Insecta > Coleoptera > Carabidae > Clivina > Clivina fossor. The sequence continues at coordinate 5,944,316 of OZ014564.1, read as the reverse complement.
AATATATTATTTTGTTTCAGAACATGTAAATATCGAAAAAATGGCAGTAATAAATTTAAAAAAATATTAAATATATTAAATTTAAAACCAATCGAATAAACACAAATTTAATACATATTATTTTACTGTTGTTAAATTGAAAATCATGTATTTTTTCTAATCTAGTAGATGTAAATTTATATATTTAGAAATATAAAACAACTAGAATATTTATTTATTTACTATCTAAAATAATGTTAGTACAATTTAATAATTTAAAAGCAACGTTATGAATGTCATTTTGTCACACAAGTTTCCCAGCGAATCTAGAGCGGGGCCGTTGTATCCAATGCCGGCGAGCGATGGCTTGCTTGCCGGCATGGCTGCCAATGTCCGTACTTTTGTAATGGCGGACTGGTTTGCCGACGGAGAACTTTCATTGAATATATCTTTAGTATACTAATTTCTGTATCAATATTAAATTTTTTGCTTTTAATTTATATAATGAAATTGTATAATTTTATGAATATTGCAAAAATGGTAATAAATGTAACGTAAGTAAACAATTAAAACAGAAATTTAATCAAATGATAAAAAATTAAATTAATAAGTTCCAAGAACTAAAATTGTAATTTTACAGAAATTCTACATATAAGTATTTCATTATATTTGATATTAATATTTCAAATTTTATAATTTACAAATTATATATCTAAATATATTTACATTTACATGTTATAAAAATATTTTAAATTTTGAAAACATAAAAATGCAATTAATTTTATTATATAGATTATACTAATATATCAGTGATTTACAATTTTAAAAAAATAATTTTTAATTTATGTAATTTTCAAAATTACTTAATTAAATTTAAATTTTTACATAAAACACTAGAAGTTTATTTGTCAAGTATAAGTATATTATTTTTTCTGATGATGATGTATGTTGAATACGTTCAAACGTCGATTATTAATAAAAATGATTATAGAACTATATTCTAAAGCCGTTTTATTTTAATATAATGAGTTCTGAAATATTTTTTACTATATTATATTATTTTGTTTTAAATACAACGTATTTGTGTTAGAGTAACTATTTTTGCAATAAAATTTTATTTTACAAGTTTATTTACATTATACATGTATATTATTTCATAAATCTCACTTACAAAATAAAACCAAACGTTACAAATTTTCATTCAAATTATAAATTTAAATATAAAATAAACATTTTAAAGTTATAGAACTTTCAAGTAAAATTCCAATAAGATGTTGCAGGCCCAAAGTGAAGCTTCCATAATTCAATGACTGCAAGCCACGTTTACACACAAAAAGACAACATTAACCGAACGAAATACCAGCAAGAAAAATAATTGAAATCTGTTGCGACGAAAACGTTATAAATCGTTCGTGGCTGGCGTAAATTAAATATTTTTCTTGTTTGGCGTAGTGAAGCGATGTCGCCGCAATGTCACACCCTGGCTGGGCCTGTATGAGTGTTATTCTGGAAATACTCAACAGTTCGACTAATGCAAAATGCATCAGTGATTTGTTTGTGTATTTAAAGCTGGTGTTGAGTTCATGGGTTTACTGTAAATTTATTTTTTGTACGTTTGCAATTTTTTTAAATAGTTTTTACAAATAAAATCTGTATAAGTTTGTGTGTAAAGATCAAAATACTTACATACAACATGTACTATTGTATATTTTTATTATATTTTTTTAATATGTGTGCTCAAACAAATTATTCATCTTTCTTAACATTTTTACTAATACTGTTTAGAAATAAAATTATAATTTTTAGAACAAAATTTAGTGTTTTTATTAAAAAAAAAAAAAAAAAAACGTTATAGGCACAGGAAATAATATTAATTTCTGTAACTATCAAGCACAAAATTTTATTTCGTTCTTATTACTATTTTTCTCAAAATAATAAAAAATATTTCAATTATTTTTTTAGAGCTTTAATATTCTTATTTGTATACTAATACGGAAAGACTAAATTTATTCTAAAAATAAAATAGATTAATTATGTAAGATGAGATAACAAAATACGTATATACATTTATGATTTTACATACTACAAGTATTCATATCTATTACTATATTGTAATTTAAAGAAGTATGTATATTTTTGAAAATAATAAAATACGTTGTCATAAATCAAATTCTGAGAAAAATATTTTCATTTGAAATCAATCATAAACACATTAATCACGCATATTGCATTATTCAATAAGATTAAATATGTTTAAATTATTCAAGAATAAATCTATGTTACATGCGGTAATAAATCACATAGTTGTGTTTGAATCTGAATCCATAAATCCATAGTTGTGTTTGAATCTGAATGTTAAAATTTCTGTGTGAAAATAAATTTTTAATAAAAATTTAATACATATAGATACTAAATAATAAACTTATATTTAACTTTAAAAAATATAGTAATAAAATAAAACTGCTTTAAATTATAGTTCTGTATTAATATTTAAGAGTTATGTTAAGTTCGTCGAAACGTCGATTATTAATAAATATTAATACAGAACTATAACCTATAAAGCCGTTTTATTTTAATATAATAAGTTCTGAAAGATATTTTGACTAGATTAAATATAGTACTATTTAAATATAACATTACTTATGTATATTTTTTATTCAAACATTAATACATAGAATTTTTTTTAGAAAATTAGATTATTTTCAGCCATCTGATTATAAGAGTATTAGGGGAAACATCTAATTCAATAATAGATAATTATATTAGTGTATTCATCTAAAATGAATAACTTTTTCTAGTTTGTCATACATTTATCTATTTTTGTTTGTCGATTTGTATAAGTTTCTGCATTTAGATTATTTATATAAATTTTATTGCAGCGAATTTGTATGTAGAATATTACGGAAATACCATCTAATTAAATATACAAATATCTAAGATATGGTCATGTAATTCAAATTAAATAAAATAGTTATTTCATTAATTTTTATATAGATATATTAAAATATAAAACTGCCATATATTTTTTAAAGTATGTATTCAATTGTGTATATACTAAACAATACGGAAACACAGACTGTATATAAGCAAGTAATATAAACTTTAATATTGAGCATTTTTCTGTTAAAACTAAAAAAAAAAAATGTAATCTATTGTGCTTTTTCAACATTCAGCTCAAAATAATTTCATTTCTCCGCCATTTAAAACTCGGGGATAAATATAGAAATCGCACCAAAATGCACCAAAAGCACAAACATGAGAAATATTTGTTGTTTAGACGCACATATGCACACACAGATCCAACTACATAGAGACATACATATATATTTACCGGGCTTATGTTTGGTTACATACATAGAACTAAAGCGATGTGTTGTCGGTAAAATACGGGAATAGTTTTCTATGTTGCGTTGCGATGCGCACGGTACTTGTTTTTTTTTGTTTTCTTTTTTTTTAGAATGTGTACGGAAAGGAATGCACTTTGGAATATATAGTAGAACGATGTATACGATTCAACATTGTGAGACTTACGATATGATGCAAACGGCGTATATGATAATTTTTAACACTGATTATTTATAAAAAAGAATTTTGTCAAAGCTTTTGTTTATACTTGCAAAAATACTTATTGTTAGTTAAAAATAAGTACATAACGTTAAAATTATGGTAAATAATAATTAATGTATATTCTATATTAATAATGCAATAATAATGATCATGTGCGGAATATAAAAAAGTCCATTTAAGTTTGCGACGTTTTAAAAATTTCTGCATGTGAATTTAAAGTAAAAGAAATTGAATGTAAACCAAAATTTTAATATTTTCATTCACAAAAATTAATTAAAATTGTTCATTAACTATGTAATGTCAAAGTGTAAAATTTTGTATAATTAATCTTGCAAAAAAATAGTTTTTATCAGAATTTATTACTATTTTTAGTACAATTACAATTTTAAAAGATATCAAATTAAAATGTTTTCATATAATCTATATATTTAATACTGTTATGGTCAATAATATAAAGTTTATAAGTAAATATTCATATTTACATCTAAATTTACCAATGTTTGTATTCTAACGAAAATAATAATAAAAATATGCAAATAATATTATAAAAATATTGAACAAAATAACAATGTTTAAGACAAATTCATACTATCAAATTTTTTATAAAAAAATGAAATAAATAAAATGTTACTTAATTTATTTTAAATTATGTTCAATTTAAACTTTTTCTTTTATAAATATTAATAGAACCAAACCTCGTTTATATTTATAATAAAAATTTACATAATGTATTTTTGTTGCAAATAGTATTTAAAAAAAAAAGAAAAACTGCACATTGCAACCAATTAATATAACAACTAGGCTGACAGCTATATTTCGCCAAAATAATTTATTGTTTGTCCATTTCATTTAATTCACACAAACATATTTATAAATAAAAATAAATTGCGAACAAGTTCTAGAACAATAAAATTAGCAAATTTTAAATATTTACTGTGACTTGATAAATATTTTAATTGTATAACAGTGTCTATAGAGTAATTATAAAACGCTACACAGAAGAAAATAAAATTAATTAAGATGGTTAGGATGTGAGGCGTGAAATTGGCAGTTGAATGGCGTAGAGACAGGAAATAATGGTTCTAGTAAAATATCCGGTAGCTCTTAATTTTATTATAAAAACTTTGAGAATTTACCCATTTGATACGGGTAATTTACATTATGTAAGTTGTGGCTTTATAATGAATTTCTTTAGAATTGCACTTTTTTGGTTTAACTTAGATTCCGCTGAAGAATTTTAAATAATATTATTATCTACATTATTTCAATATATATTACCATATATTATATTTTATATATTTAGTTGTTAACGATATATTTTGTTTTTTGAGTTATATATTTATAGCTTCCAGAAGCTTGTACAAACTCAAATAATAATAGATATGTATTGCAAAAAATAAATAAATAACTTAATTATTAGCATACTTCATTATTTTTTAATTTATTCTCTAAATAAAAATATATTGTTTAGATCCGGTTTCATAAACAATAAATACATTTACGCTACGAGTAAATTTTATTCTCCTACTAAATATCCATGAAAACAAATGTTATTTCAACAATTTATTACCAAATTATTAATTAATTTTTTTTTAAACTAATAGATTAAATTTATTCCCTACAGAGTAAATACATTTACTTTTAAAGTAAATTTTACCAGCGCTTATGAAACTTCAGATTTGTCAGAAACTTCATATTCGATTAAAGAAACCCGGTCAAGTGTATTTAATTTGACATCCCCGACGGCTATATAAAAAATTATTAAGACAAGTTTACTTGATTGACCATTGCACTGTTTATTTTCGCTTGAATTTGAATTTGATTATTGAAAATGTGTGAAGAAATGCAGTATACCGTTCATGCTGGTCAGAAATTTTATATTCGACCAAATAAGGAATAATTCTCACAAGTCACGTAACATATATAAATAATATATATAAATATATAACTATACTATTCTAGAACTATAAATAAAGTTAAGATTACTTAGCATGTATTTCTATTTATTTTTAGTATTTTCTATTTATTTAAGAAAAAAATGTGGAATTCGGAATAGAGAGCTCTTTTTGTTAACATGATAATCATCGCTTTCTACTTCTCGTAAGATAATATACTATTTTATAGGTAATACTTTTATTACTAAGTATTGACTGTTCTTATCTAAAAATCATTAAATTTACTAGTTATTTCAATAACTAACAGTTTAACTGTAAATTCATAGTAAAATATATAGAAAAACAATTTTATGTGCTTTAATTTATTTTACTATTATTATGTAAGTAAGTTAAAATATATTGAAAGATTTCAAATAATAATAGACTAGTAATTCTATAAGGTTATCGCTACTTACCACACGCTAGTGCTAAGCAACTGCAGAATGACTACTTATGCAATTACATACCACCTAACGATAATGAATGTTACCATTTATTAACGTAATCGTACAGAATAATACTCATATTTTGAAATTTAAAAAAAAAACATATTTTAAAATATCACAAATGCAAAACACAGTAAATAAACTTTACCTTTCAAGTAATATGATTCACACCATATCTTCCAGCAAGAAAACACCGCATCAGAATCTTCAATTTCGCGATTCTTGTAAGCGAAGTCAGCATAATTATTCTCAAGTTTTGTCTGTGTGTATGCACAGCATGACTTCGTCAACGTGGCAAGAACAATATAAGAACTTGTCCTGGTAAACACATCACTTTGCAGCACCCTGTATAAGGTTTGTCTCATGCGATAAAACAATTAAAATACCGGGTTTAATTACAATTTCGTTTTGCACGCTAAAATCACTGTATTAGGACTATATATCACTTTATTTTACACACTACAAACTCTTTTTTTTAAATAAAACACTACACTATTAAAGATCTTTTTAGGTAAATATGTAGAAGATAATTGATTAAACTATTATTAATTTTTTTTTGTTTTATTCTTTGACATATGGATTAACAATAAAAACTTATCTTCAGTTAAAACACTCATTTTAAAATAATAATTCGAAATTGTTATTAGCAAATACGTTAAATTAATTAATGTAATAACTAATTAATTAATTGACCAGTTTTAGCTAACTACTAATTCTAAAAAATATATAATTTGTATCTTGTTTATCTGTGACTCATTCATAGATTCTGTGATATGCAAATTGTTCATTCGATAATATTTTATTAATTCCAATATAAAAAGGATTTGTTTTATTCCGTAAAAGAACGTAAAATATATCAATCAATCACTTTGTATTTATAATTTTTTTTAAATAAAAAAAATGTTGCACTAAATTTTATATCTATGTTCATGTATATTTTTATTTTCAGTACCTATATAAATTTTTAGCTCTTTATAGCCGCCATTTTGATATGTACACCAGAACAATATTACTCCTGTACTACTTATGAAATAAAACACTTCTGTTTTTCGTACATCATTTTAAATTTTATAACACTTTTACTAGCATAAATAGTTTGTGAAATGTCTTCGGTTTCAAAGAAGCCGAATATTATAAATTTTTATCACGAAAAACTACAGGTTTTTGTTAAATATACACACATAAAACTGTTTACTTCAAAAGTCGTTTTAATATAAATAAAACTGTTCGCAACGCGATCAGAACGATTTGTGCTAAATTATTTAATTATTGCAAAGAAAATTTTCTACTTATATGTTTTATCATTACAAAAATAAAATTGATTTTTAAATTGATTACTGTATCGTATTTTTATCAACAAATTATATATTTTTTATCGATATTTACATAGTCATATTATATCTACCTTACATATTTATTTTATATGAACTAGCAGTTCTTTGTCGTTTATTAAGCTATATATATTTCAACTGATTTATTTTTATGATACCTTTCACAAACGTTTTTTTTTAATTTTTAGTAGTTAGAACTATTCGTTTGCAAAGAATACTTAATACTTACTCATTTGACGTTCGCAAAATCACACAATTTAATTTAACACACATAAATATAATAATATTTGAAATCAGTTAAATACATTTAATACAAACAAAATTTAAAAAAATAAGAGTATAAAAATATACCATTAAATATTATATCGTTTAAATTAAAAAAGATTTGTGCAATATGTAATGGCTGATGTATGATAATAATGTCGCGAAAATTAACTATACAAAAAATATTTTAAAAATTTCCAAAACTGAGTAAAAATCAAATAGTTTAAACTTGACGTTGCAAGCACCCGAATTTAACTGGCACTAAAGTTGTTGTCAAAACATTACGCACACAACCCTATATCAGTTTTACAACTTTGAAAATATCTTTCGAGGTCATCCTGAAGGAAGAAAAAAATGTTTTTTTTTTGTTTGAGGATATAGTCAGAATGCCGCGGCTGGAATTTAGGGCTCGAAGGATGAGGTCATTTCGTTTTTTTTTACTACTTCTTCGTCTTGAAGGCAGAAAAAATATTCGCTTCGTATTGTCCGCAGAAGAATGATATATTGCCCGATACTATTGGCTTTGTGTTTGAACCAGTTTCGAAAGAGTTGCTGACTTTACTGGATTTTTTTTTTGGTAGATGGGTTGGAAAGAAAATATTTGTTTTGTTTCCACGAAAAAGCAGGAAAAATGTTTTCTTGGTTATGATAAGTTTATGATTTGTTACAAATATTACTTTAGTTTATTATAAAATTCTTATAAATATATATTACATTTGATTCAGGCACTGATAATACTGTTTATACAGTACCAATACAGAATCTGAGGTATACTGAAAATCTACCATAAAGAATTAGCTATTATTTTAATTTTATTATGTATACTTAGTAAAGTTCTGATATTGTGAGAGTATGTTTCAAATTAACGGCTCTACATATTGTTAACAATCCAATTGGAAATTGTAACAATTGTAATAATCCACTTAGAAATTGTATATGTAATTATATGATACATAATTTGGATAATTCAAAACAAGAAATTTATCGCTAACTTCTCAGAAGTTTCAAAACATTATTTTAAAGAATTATTATACAATCTTCTAAACCTTTGCATTGATACAAGTCTTGCTAAATTATATTAACAAAAGAATCATTTATAATATTTATATGAATTATTTTAATGTATCAATTTCTGCAGTAATGACAAGTGTTTTTAATACACATTATATATAAAAAAAAAACATTACAGACATTTATGTATCAAGCAGGATTCGAACTCAGACTTGCACGGGTACGAGATAATTGTGTAACTACATCGTATATTTATTTTTCTAACTTTTATTTTCATCTAATCAAAATAATAAATAAAATAAAACTAAATTTAAAGAAAAAATAAACTTATTTGTACTAAAATGTATTTGGTAAACACGTATTACTTTAACCATTATTATACATATCATAAAGACAATATTACAGTACTTATATTTAAAATTTAATATAATAATATCAATTATCCGGCGTAAAATTCGACATTGAAAAATAATCAGTTTTTACATGAAATTTACATTATTCTTTAATATGCACTTAAATTTTCTGTCATATACATATATGTTTAAATCATCATAATGCTTTTTTATAACAATTATATAAGAATGTTGTTGTTGTTGTTATAGTTAGTTTTAGCAGTTTTATTCCAAACTTGTTTATTACCTTAAAGACCATCTCGTGGTTACCAACTCGAGTCCTAAAAAACCCTGGACCCTTAGCGACCCTAAAAGCAATTGTGCGGTGTCCGTTTTTTTACAACTCTTACAAATTGCACGGTTATTTCCGAAACGTTTTTTTAAAGAAGACCTTGAAAGAAAATTGGTTAAGCAAAGGCTTTTGGTGTTAAATGCACAGGTATTTTAAATTGTCAAGCTTAAAAAGATGTGATACTTCCAACCTTGAAGGTAAAAATAATTTTATTTTTTGTGGATAATGAAGTATGGCAAATTGAATGTCATATATATACGTCTCAAGGTAACTTAATTTTTAAAAATATGTAATAAATATTTATGATTTAATGCTTAAATATCTAAATATTCATATAGTATTTACATGGGATTGCGCGTTTGTTGGGCATAAATCAAGAAGCATGCAAGTAAATCTTTGCATGTGCTTTAATATTTATTTCTTTGTTTTATTTTTTACATGAATAAGTTATGATAGTATTTTTGTTTAAAAAAAGTTGTAACGCAACAAATATAGTTGGATATTACTTGAGTTAAAAATGATAAACGAGTACGCGTATTCATGATATACAAGATAGATTTTGCAGATTAAAATATCTTAAATTTATTTTGCATAATTTTACAAAATAATGTGAATTTTAAGTTATTTATGTGTGTTTTTTTTTCAAATATGATTATATTTCAATGCATATTTACATAGTTGGTATATTTTACGCATTAATCTGTAAACGTATTTTTTGATGAGTACATATATATATATATATATATATATATATATATATATATATATATATATATATTGAAAAATTAAAAATGTAGTTATCTAAATATTTATAGCATTATTTATTTTTATATCTATTTAAAAATATTATTTACTACATAACAAATATATTCACATTAAAATAATCAATATTTTGATATTTTTTATTTTATTTTCAAGTATTAACGAAGTAAAAAGAATATTAGTCAAAATAATAGTCAAAAATGTTAATAAAAAATTTAAAAATTAAATATTTATGAGTATAAATATGTTTATAATTGTATTTTTTTCCAACTTATTTTGTCAATAAGATAGTTAGCAACAAAATATATTATATTGACAATTAAGTATACTAAATATTATATAATCAATTTGAAATTCTAAAATGTAATATTCCAAATATTTGTTTCAAAATAGTAAAAATTTGATATAGATTAGCAAAATGTAAAATAATTTTTTTTAATACAAAAAATAAATGAGTTTAACTTACATTTTTATCTTTATTTAATAAGTTTGAAAGAAAAGCGATAGAACTGGTTGCTGCCGAATTATTATAAATATAAATATTTGTAGTTAATATTTACTCTTTATGATAAAATATTAATTGAAATTTTTTGTCATTTAGCGAGAAATAAACACGCAACTTTTCAATCTTTAGTTGAGTGACTTACCTATTCTATAAAATTAATTTAATTTAAGTGTTCACGCAAGATTATGAATTTTTAATTTAATATTTCACCGTCGTCGAATATTAATAATACTCACATCGATTTACCTATTTATAGTTAATATTTTTTTTAAATAGAAGTTAAATGTTCTATTATAAAAATTTAGGTAAATAATTTGTATCATTATGTGACAGTTATAATAATTCTCAAAAAGAAAATTATTTATGTCGCTTATGTTGTTGATATTACACATTCATAAAGCAGATTTTCTATGATAGAACATAATTTTAAAGAATTTTTTAAAAACTACTATGCTACAAATTAAAATAGAAGCAATTTGTTGCTTGTAGAGACTGCTTTAACGTATGTGGTGACCAAATTTTTTGTTGTATGTATGTCTTTTTCTTTTTAAAATCAAATAATTTAATAAACTTTTAGGACGGAAAATTCTTTAAATTTACATGAAACTGAAAATTTATTAATATCGTGAAATCCTGTTCTTAATTATGAACTAAATACGTATATCTTTAATAATCAGTTGCAATTTAATCAGCTAACTAGTAAAACTAGTAGTTTAAATACAATAGCTGATAGTACAAGCTCGGTTTTTAGGGTGTTGTTAGTTCATTTGTTTAGTCCTGGTTTTACGGAAGTTACAAACTCTTAAAACCAGTACTAGATAAAACGATTTTTAAAACCGAACTGGTAACAATATCGCCAATTTGTCAAGTGACTAATTAATAAAGTTCTTAAAAAACAGTTGACAATCTGTTTGTGGAGTTAACAGTGTTTAATGTAAGTAGCTTCATCTTTGAAACTTAACATTTATTATTATTAGCTCATAACATATGTAAATTCATACATTGCACATACTTATACAATAAATATACATAATTATAAACACATAACTCAACTTTGAACATTACCTTATTTAACACTTTAAGTATACATCCGCAATAAATCGCAGTACACATTCATACTCCGCAAATGCGTTCCAGCTAAATTAAAATTCTCTTGCACACCGCAAATCCCACTATCGGCGCCACTGTCACCGGGCGCCGCCGGTAGCACCGGGCGTCATCCAACGCGGCGCGCATACAAAACCGAAATCAAAGTGCATCCATCGTGTTGGATACGTGATCGGTTGAACGGGTCATGGGAGAGAGAGAACGGGCGAGAGTTTGAACCCGGGCAAGTTAGCTCGGCTTGCCGGTTCGTAATTACGTTGCAGCTCTTAAATAACACGATTAGCGACAAGCCCCGATCGTAGCTCACCATTAAATATTAACCCAGATTTAGGAAACGAGTATGTGTTGTTGCGCGATCGCTATGCGGGATGTTTGAATTTACTGTGCGGAGTTTTGGTAGGAATGGAACTTGATTAGATTTGTTTGCGGAGAATTAAATAAAATGTTTAATTAATATAGTACAAAATCTTTCATAACTCATTTTTTTTTTAAATAAATCGGCTTTAGGTTGTATTTCTGTATTAATATTTATTAATTGAGACAAAAGTGCTGCAGGAGATCGTAGAACCAGTAAGAAATATTTTTTTCATTGTAATAATATTGTTCTCTAACAAGAATTTATGAAGCACAAGAAAAATAAATTGAATTAGGTGAGCCCAATGGAAATAAACGTACTATATTATTCAAGTAATAGCAAAAATAAATTTTAGAAATTAATAGTTTCAACGCCAATGACAGTAAAATAAACCAAGTTTTATTAATACTTTTACGTAAATTATTTTCTGTGAATAATTGCACATAACAAAAATATTTTTTTATATTCTAAATACATTAAATGTAGAAAACTTTTCAGAACTTATTTTATTAAAATAAAAAAATCTTTTGTTTAAGTTTTGTTTTATTATAATAAAACAAGACTTAAAATTAAAGCTTTTTTATTTTATTAAAAATAAACTTCATTATGATAAACAATATACAGTTAAATAACTTTTAAAAAAAATTGTATATTATTTACCTTTCAAAATTAAATTATGAAAAAATGTAACAAAACATTTTATTTAAAATATACTCAAAAATTTAAAATACGTTTAGTAAATCATGATTTGTATTTAAAAAAATTGTATTATATACGATTAATTTTCTAACAGTCGAATATTATAAAAATTGACGACAGCAAAAAGTTTTAGTAAATGACACTAACTTTTCATTTTGTATTAAAATAAAACGGCTTTATGATATAGTAATATTTTTTACTACTCGTATGTTAATCGTATTAATAAATTTCATATAAAATTACATTTTCTTATTTCCAATTTTCAGTTACATTTTGGATTTTCCAAATTGTTTGACTTTAAATATAAAATAAAAGGGTATGTAATGTATAGTTTTATATTTTTAAAAAAATATCAACAAAATTCTATCTTATCATTAACACTCTGTATACTCCCACAATACAAATACATACACGTACGTCTGAAATTAACACTGTAACTACAATTTTTTTCTGTTGTTTTTCTATCGTAATTTTCAAGTCTAAACACAGGGTCGCATTGTATCTTATTTTATCGGTTCGAATTATCCACAACAAAGAATTTTTTAATACCATTTAATTACGGTATACAGTGTATACTTTGCTGCTTATTGTTTTATCTAGACTTGTAGATATTTCCAGTTATATTTACTCGATTAGATACAACTGAATCTATTTACGATATCATGCAGTTCTTTCTCTTTTTTTGGTAACACTGGGCTGCCATATTTAAAGTTTTATTTATTAATTTGTTTAATAAATATGTCGTTTTTTTAATCGGGATAAATGCATATTCATCAATTTTTCGCTTTATTTTAATTATAGGTATATTTTCCTGCTTCGTTTATTTTCTATATCCGGTTCTTTACTGATTATTAAATTAAATTGTTTTATTATAATTAATAGATCTAAATTATAAATTATCTTGTGTTTAATTAATTGTTTTACAATTATAATGAAATTATCACATAATTTTAGTTTTAATTTCAAATATATTTGTCGTATGTTATACGAGTTGGTCACATGAGATTATTTAAATTTAGAGAATTTATTGTAATTGGTATGGAAATTAATTAATTAATTGATAGGTAATTACTATAAATTGTAATAGAAGACGAGATATGTAGTAGTATCGTCATTTCAAAATATTTGAATATATTACATGAGTTTCATGATATTCAATATCTTCAAATTACTACTGTATTATTTTTTTGTAATCTATATTTTAATTTATTCACTAATATAATATATTATTTGCAATTTTAAAAATAGAATGTAAAATAATAATGAAGTGAAACTAACTGTAAATGTTAATTGTATCATTTTTTCTGATGAAGTTCTAAGGCGTTATAATTTAATATAATGAGTAATTTTTATAATATATTACATTTTTATAAAAAAAAATCATAGAATATGCAAATTTACATCAAATTTTTTACAGGTGTATATTTGAAATAATGGACAAAATAAATAATAAATTCTATAAAATTATATTATTAAAAATAATACACAATTATAGAACAAATTTCAGTGCAACGAAAGACTGAAAATAAACACTTACAACAATTATTATAACTCAGAATTATCTTTAGCCCAGATTAACCAAACACAATAAACAAGCTATAAAAATAGAAACTGCAGGCGTACCAACATACAAACTACATGGAAATACAACAAAATAACGAGAAATAAGAAAGAAAAAATAGAATCGTTAACCACCAAGGGGTACAATTCATATGACGTATCACCTAGTGCTAAGCGACTTATAATAAGTCGCTTAGACCTTGGAGTCCGCATGATTTACACTCGCCGGCCAGCCGTCTGCCGTGGTGGTGCAGAATTAACGCGCCGCGTCACGCGGTTTGCAAGTCGCGAACGACGAAACGTAATGCAGTCGCGTGATTTTCTACGCTGGAATAAGTTAGAGTTTACGGGTGGGTATGTATGGTGTGTGTGTGTGTGTGTACGATGGTATAAATGCACTTTGAATATATTATTCTGTGCTCCGACTGCAGTCGCATAGTTGCAGTTACAAACGCGGTTGGAGATAAATTGTTTCGGGGTTAAATGCGTTTTCATGTGCTACGAAGTTTGTGATTTTTGCTATTGCATTTAACAAAAATAGCAACAAAAAATTGTAAATATATATACACGAAAATTTAATTAACACGATGGTGTAATTAGTGCATGGGGTAAACCCATATATAGACTACTTTGACATTATCTCATAAATACTAAGAAATAGTACTAATTTTTTTTTTCAGAAAGTTGGTAACACTTTACTTAGTAAAATTATATAACTTATCTGGGTACTAATAGAATCTTTTGTGATAATTTGATTAAAATCGGATAAAAAAATGTAGTGATAATAAATTTTAAAAAATTTTAGTAATTTTTTTCTCCGACTTATTTTGAAAATTTTATTAAAATCGGTTGAACCGTTTAGAAAGATTTGCGATCACAAAATTTTGACTGACGACCGAGCGAGCTGACGATGCCATCAAACTAAGTTCGGATTCATCATCTAGAGACTATATGAAAGATTTCTATATAATTTTTAAAAATGTTACGGACACCTCACCACTTTTCCTTGCGTGGTAAAAATCAATAATAAATTGGAATCATAATTTTACTATACATTTTTAATTGTTAAGTATATACTGATTTATCTAGGTTATTTTATTATTAAGCAATATAATTTTGTTTAGTTATACTTCAGCACTTTTGTTACTTATTTTGAGAGATAACAGAAAGTAAATTTAAATAATATATTTTTTGTTATAGTATTTACTTGCTTTCTTAATTTCTTCAGTGTTTTATTTTTTTAATAACAAATATCGTTTATTTTATTTCCACTTTTTATGCAAATTCATTATTTTGAAAATTTTGAAATTGTAATAAATGTGACTGAAACATTTAACTAAAGCATTTTTATGAAATTTATTTTTAAAAATATAATTTTTTAAATATTTAAATTTATACTGAAGATTTTATTTCATTTTTTTTTTTATTTAATCGGCAAAATTAATATATATTAAAATTAATAAATTAATTTACTTAAAGTTAAAGCAAATTTTTTGTTAAATATAATTTTTTTTTTAAACAATTCACTAAGTAAATTTTCAATTATCGAAAGTAAATATCCGTTATCGTCCACCTAACCAATCTCATATCTTCAATCTATTTATTTCTAGTTGACAATAATAGTCTCGTAAATACCATCAAACGATAATATACAAGCGAGTTTAAGACCTAAGAAGACAAGCCATATAGGGCGACCCGAGAATAAATTCACAACAGAGTATTCACACCCCTAGGCCCTAAGGGTGGCCCGTGTAGCGTAACGCAATGGCCGGCACTGACGCCACTAGTGCCCCGTTACGTAATTAACGATGTCCGGAGCGCGCAGGGTCGCTGAAATTCATCGGGGAAATGAATTATCATTGTACGCGCCACTTACACTGATTATACGACCATCCTCTGCATTAAGACGTTTATATTTTATTGATGAATTCTGGGTTTAAACTCGGTATAGAATAGATGGCTCATTGGACAAAAGGAAGGAGTTATTTTAATATGTTCGTACAAGGGAATTTTGAGATAATTGAAGTAATTCAGAATTTAGTGAATATAAAATACCGTATGCTATGAATATTTTTTCACATGTTTATTCAAACATAATTACGACATTTACTAAAGGATATGGCAAAAAAATGTTTGTTTCATATTTATTTTAAAACTTCTTAGTAAAATTTCTGATTTAATTACATCACGATTATAACATTGGTTCATACTATTTTTTGCTCTATGTACAAGCTATATTGATCATCAATATGTCTCAATTGACATCTAAACTATAATTTTAGATAAAGTAAATAACTACTTTCGTATGTCCAAATTTATGCAAATAGTTTTAGATTTAAAACTTAGAAAATATAATTTTTATATAATCTTAGATATCATAGCTCTAGATTCTTAGAAATAAAATACTACCAAATTATAAATTGGGAAATATATAAATGCACTTGAATTAAATTAGAATGCACTTGGTTAGTTTGGATACTTTCCACTATAAATTAGATACTTTGCATTTTATACAACCTAAACTTTAATTTGAATAATTTGCACTATAAATTTGATACATTCCACTATAAACGCTACGAAACCATATCATCTGCGCCACTGTTGGCTTAGGGTAGGTTAGGTTAAGTTTAGATTGTTTAGTTATGTTATTATTCAATATAGGCGCTTATCTCATCGGCGCAAATGATAGGTATTGATTGGCGTAAATAATTGACAACCCCCAAAGTGGAAAGTATCCGTTTTTATAGTGAAAATAATTAATATAAGTGATAATATTTTTTTTTGTGCAATATGTTTTTTCAAAGTAAAAATATTTTTTTAAAAGTTGCATAAATTTAATTATAGTGGAATTTTTTTTTCGTGCAATATATTTGTTATGAGTGCAAATTGTTTTTATCAAAGTGAATATGACCTAAATTAAAGTGAATATATTCTAAATTATAGTGCAGTTAATTCCAACCCTTACAAATTAAGATATTGTTGATTATCTTAAACTGTCTATTATAAATAGCTAAAAAAAAATAAAACTATTTACTTTGACGTTTCAGCAATAGCCACACAAATTTTACATAAACCCATTTCCTCAACTAGGTGCTATATCCTTTCATATTTTCAAAACTACATTTTTAAATCCTATTTCTATTTCCCCGCCATAAGACAAAGCCTTCTTTCGCGCTCCACTCACTAAAATTGCGATTCAAAACTGCTCTAGCGCCACCTCCTACAGCCCGTTTGAATTTCCAAAAAAAGAACCATTCCTTTACGCCCGAGAAAGATAAGATATTCCGACACTGTTTACCATTTTCCAGGCGCATACATCTCCCGAAATTGCTTATTCCATGGCGTCGCGGACCGTTTCTCTGCCCTCCCACCGCCGAAATTGCAATCATAAATTAGAATAAGTTTTCCCCGCTGAGTTATGCCGCATTTCGTATACGGGAATAACGTTGTCCTGCTTACGCTCGCAGGATGGAAAATATCGTCGTCTTTCTCTGTAAGTTGGTTAAGTTCCCCAGCTTGTTTAATTAAACTCTCAGTGCAATGAATGTTTATCTTTTAGATTTTGGCGAAAAATAACGAGTCGAGACGAAAGTTACCGATGGAATGATGGGATGTTGTTAATTTTATTTATTGACGATGTAATTTTATTAATATTTACTTTATGCTAAGATTTTATGTTTATGGCTGAGTTTATTAAAATTAATTTCTAAATCAAGTTTGTACGTTATATTCATTTCCGTTTTAAATATAATTTTAATAAATTATTTGAAAAACATTCAATATTAAAATATTATTGATAAAAGTTTATAAATGATTATTATTTTAAATTTTAATTTCATTTGATAAGTATTTAAAAAAAATCTTTCACATTTTATTATTATTTTTATTTTGTTTTTCGTTTAGGTACAAACTTTTGTTAATTATCTAGTGATTAAATTAAAAATTTGTATTGTAATAAATTATTTTTTTTATAGCTTGTATAAAATATAACAATATAGAAATTGACATAAGTAATGTTTTACGTATATTTATTAAATATTTCGTTCTGTTTATTTACTGTAAATGTTATTTGTATCATTTTCCTGATGAAGACGGGCGTGAGTTCATCGAAACGTCGATTAATACAGAACTATAACCTAAAGCCGTTTTATTTTAATATAATGTGTTCTGAAAGATTCTTTACTATGCAAACTTTTTTTGAAGTTTTTTTGATTAATATTAAAAACTTGTTCTTTAAATACATTTTTAAGTAATTGTAGATGGTTTTAAAATAATCAACGTTATAAAGGATCAAATCGAAAATTACGTATAATTTTGTAATTTAAACATTTTCGATAATTTAAAATCAATTATAGATTACAGACCTCTCCGATATTTATTACACAGCGCTCAATTGAAGCACCTATCATTAGTTACCGGAGAAACAATCTACAATTAACTGAAAGCATATGTAGAATGCAGGAGCAAAAATTTGCATATAAAATTGTTCTCTCTTTGCCAAAGTTCGACGCGCGATGTCGTTACACAGAAGTTTAATGAAAGATGAATTTTTTTTGCTTTCGCTTTTCGTTTATTTTTGGCTATGCGGTAGTTGGGGACAAAGACGCGACGCCCCTTTCGGTGTGTATGTATGCATACGCAATTAAAATCTGAAAACCACTTTAGATGCGGTGATAAGAGCGTCTTGAGAGATTTTCATTTTAGATTGCATTAAAGTTTGTAGAAAAGCGCGTCAAAAATTAGCATTAATGAACTTTAGTCGATTTAAGATTCTGACGCTATTTTGTGATACAGCTACTGGTTTGTTTTTAAATCATGCTTTCTTAATGAAAATTAAAATTTAATTTTTTAAATAGAAATTTATTTAAATTATTTTGTTATCAGTAGCGTAGTTCATAGATATACTCTTATATATATATATATATATATATATATATATATATATATATATATATATATATATATACTCTTATATATTTACAAACAATTACAAATAATAAATCAATATACAATTTTTTTTTAAATCGGGAACTCCATAGTTGGCGATGCGCAATTGTTCCGCTACTCTATAACAGATTTATTATCGAAGATAAAACATGGGAGTGTCTTGAGTCGACTTCACGTAGGAAATATTTTATAGCTATATAGCAAATACATATTCCTTTATATAATACGTACCGCGGCAATCTTCTAGCTTCTTTACTATTTTGCGCTACTGGAAGCCATTTGCAATAGGTTAAAGCTAGATAACTTGCGTCTGCCGTACTTTAACTATATATAAACCGCGAATTATTATGATGGTACTTAATTAACTTGAGAGAAAAACTACAAACAAAAAAAAATACTGGTGCTACTGAATTACGTGCAAATGAAGTATACATTATTCATAGACTCATTTTTTTACGCATGACGCTTTTTAATTGCGATTTTATTAATTAAGTGATGTTGAATTTATTGTTATGGTAGTTGTTAGGATAGATAGAAGTTTTGATTTAAATGCGGTAGTTTATCATTTGAGATATGTTTGTTAATTTTTCTAATTAGAGGAAAAAATGAAAATATGGTTAGATAAAAATTATTACGGATTAATGTTCCGTATAAAATTTATTTTTATTGTTTCAGAAATGTTTGTTATTATACTTGAAAATATAGTTATTTAAAATTTTTTTATTAATATAAAATATTTTTTAAAATGTTTATATAATTCTATGTTATACATTATTGTTGTAATTTAGGAAAAAACAACTGACAAGAATTTTGTCAATTTGTTTATATGCAAATGTCAAATCTCGTTTTTGTTACTTCTTTTTTAGAACAATATTAATAATAAAATAAAAGAAGCAATGAAAGCATTGAATTAAATAAACTTTGGCTTTTTTTATTTAATAATTTATAAATTTATAATATAGTATTTACTGTATTTACTGTATATGTATGTCATTTGAATAATTTTTCGTGATAATGGTGTACGTAAAATACATCGAAACGTCAATTATTAATAAAAATTAATACAGAACTATATCCCAAAGCCGTTTTATTTTAATAATTAGAAACTGAGTGCGTAAAGTTATTTGAATTTAAGAAATTTTTGATATATTTTATTTAAATATATACAAAATTTAATCCTAAAGCTTTTTTATTGTAATATAATGAGTTCTGAAAGATTTTTTATTTTATTCTAACATATTTTTCGTAAAATAGTGAATGATGTAAATAATATTTTTTAAAAAAAAAAATCAGAGTTTTCCATTTTCAGAACTTTAGCAATCTGAAAAAAATAATTTAAATTTAAGTATTGAGTACTTAGTTTAAACTTAATCAGATAATAAATATTTAAATGTAGATTTCAGAGCATTATTTAATATACATATTAACATATCCAATGAGCTAGTAATTTCATTAAAATATAATACAAAATGTATATATAATTTTTATAATTTAGTATCAACAACAATCCTTGTATTATATTTTACTTAAAAATGTACAATAAAAAATTTAAGCATATTATTTATTATAAATATATTTTGCATGTTTTTTATAATTACTTTACAATATTACTCACATTATATCCAATTTATTCCGGTCATAATTTACAAAATAATATTGAAAGCTTATTTTTTATTTATTTGCAAAAAAAAAATACACTATAAATTCAATATCTTACAAAAAATACAAAATTTGCGATATGCATTTAACATCTCGTAAATAACAAACTAATAAGAAATCGTCTTATACACTTAGTAAAATATCTCCACATCCTTACAATCTCCAGCTAAAAAACTTAAAAAAAAACCTAAAGACATATGTATGTAATCTCCGTGGAGCACGCACCTCGGTGATATACAACCGAAAACGGTGGTGCCAGGGGGTAAGAGACGTGCATACAGCAAAACCAAACTAAAGTGAAACCAGAAAGCAAAGAGTAAAAGAGTAGAAGAGCCCCAGCAAGGCGTTATATGCAGTGATGCAGGTGTGGCCATGCCACCAGTACCATAACGGATAACAGCGCCATGCACCGAGAGAGTATGTGCGCGATAAATCATCGCCGTCGAGGCACAAATCACGCCGAGTTTTTCTTCGGGCCGGTTTGTGCACATACGCGGGGATCTATCGACTACGAGAGGATAATAATTTGTTGGGTGTTTCTTGAGATGTTTTGTACGAATACATTGAAAATTGTTATTATCTTTTTCTTGAACGACACATAATTATAAGTAAATAAAAGTAGGTATATTCTAGTTGCATTAATATTGCAAACTTCTATGTACACTGGACTATTAAGTGATTCAAAGTACACTTTTAGTGTAATAAGCATACTTAATTTGCTATTAAAATTGATCAAAACAATTATAACCATAATTATTAGTGTAAATTCACACCGAATTTTTACAGTAGACGTGTTGGAAGATATAATAGACTATTAAATAATTGATTTTAAAGTTTGTAAAATATTTATAAAATAAAAATAATATAATAATTTTGAAAGGTTTCACAAAATTTTTATATTATACGAAAAATATAAAGTTTACAGTAAATTTTGTAATTTGAAGATCTACGATGTATGACGAAACGTCTGTGACGAGAATAGATCGACCACAGTATAACAGCCCAGAAAATTACTAGCCCCAAATTACGAAATAAAACCCCTATGAGCTCAAGGTTCATCGAACATGTTTTATTATCAAAATAAAAAGCATTAATACCAATATAACAATACATAATCGTATATTGCTGCCAAAAATCAATTAATTTTATACTTTAAAAACTTTCTCTAAGTTACACATAGTTGTCTTATTTGAATAATACTTGTATATTGTTATTCATAATTATAATATGTGTAACACATAAGTGAACAACAGTATGAGCTAAAAATTCTTAACTTTACTTCATGAAAGATAAATTGCGCATTATTTATATAAATAACTTTAAAGGGAGTGTTTGTGTTGGCTGCATCATGATGAATATACATTCTGTTCGTATTTAAAATGGAGTAGTACTTATTTCTCTTTGTACTGTATATATCAGAACTTATTGTTGTGTAGTAATGAACACTGGGTTTGGGTGGTTACAAGTAACGGACTCAACTTTATTTTGATTTCAAATATAAGTAAGTTTCAGAAAGATAAATAACTTTGGTAGATAAAAAAGATATTTTTGTTGTATAATTGCTTTTTCCTCAAGCTTTTGCATATACGATTGTACGGTAATAATTTTTCAATAAAATATAATAAACTGTAATACAAATATTTTATTTGCTGTTAAAAAAGCAGGAATTAAATACTTTAAATTAATGTACAAAGTAAAATAATTTACAAAATTGTGCTATTGTATTAATAGATCGTAATTAAATATTAATTGATTGATATAACGTTTGTTTTCAGTTGGAAACTATTATTTTTAAACAAAATTTCTAATTTATTATTATTTCACAGCGAAAAACCTTATTAATTTATAATAATACATAACATAAATTATTGCTAAAGAAATTTTTTTTATTAATATTGGAATTTAAAGTAATGTTTATAAGCAAGAGTAAAACCTTTCCCGAAATTATCTTAAAATATAAAACAAATATATAACAAAAAATACTAACTGAATCCAATCCTGTCGTCTTGGAAACCAAATTGCGTCCCTTTGAACCACAGAGATAAACTAGCATTGAGCGTAATAAATTGCAATCCGCTGGATGCAGTAATTAAGTATTTGGTACACGAGCACGTCTGAGTGCTGGCTGGCTGGCTGGCTGGTAAATGCATTGAGCACACACCACACAGATACAACACAACACAACACAACACAAAACGTACATTGTTTATTTCGCGGAGGCGAGTCGTAGACGTTTCGCGAAACGGTCACGATGATTCGTCCTAGCGCGACGCGGCACGCGGATAATTGCAAACTCTCGCGGCGACCGTCACGCGTGATTTATCAGCAAAATGGGGCCGCACCGCGTGGGATGATTGATGCTAAATGGGTGCCAGACGTTATTCAATTGATTACCGTCGCTAGAAATGACGATCTAATAAAACTATTTCAATTGTTTCACTGTGGAGAATATAAATGTGTCTGGTAGCTGGCATAAAAGAAATTCCGTACAGAGTAGCGCAAAAGTTTATCGTAGTTAATCATTAGTTTTTTACGAATATTTAATGTGAAAAATATAGCATTTTTAAACTGATCTTAAAATTTTCATTTATTATTTGTTCATCTTTGGAATTATCCAGAACAAATACTATTAAAAATAACATGCGCATACATTATTATCTCGGGAATAAAAACTAATAAGTTCTGTTAAATTAGACAAAAGTTGCTTCTTATTATGTCAATTTAGTAAAGATTTTGTTTTTCTAAACAATACAATGTATGCAATTCATTTGTAAAAGTGGAGTAAAATAGCCTTTATTCAACATTTTTGCAGCATTTTTACATTTATCAACTAAGAATCTTTTAAATTAAGAAAAAGCTCTCAATCTGTCAATCTTTTCAGTGTCTGGTTTCGATAATGCTAAACACTAAAAGAATTTGTATTTAAGAAATTATAGTTTAAAACAATTGCAATTTATTTACAATTATTTTTATTTTTTATAAAAATCAATTGTGCAGTGATATTATGTTATAAAAGTAACTAAATATTTTTTTTTTATTTATATCAAACTGACTGAAAGGCATAAATAAAACTATATAAACTGGTATTTTGACTCCATATTGCTAGTGACTAAACTTACTATAAATTGTTGCTTGATATATCAGAAATAGGTGTATAATAATATTTAAATTTTATAAGATTTTAAAAATATAGTGGATTCTAAACTATTTTGATATGAAAATATAAATGTGAAGTAAGATATTCGCGTACCTTTCTTTATTTTATTTTATTTCTATACTTTTACAAAACATATTTTACAAAAAACTTAAAGTAAATAATGTATAAATATTCCTAAACATAGAATTCGTTTCCTTATCTATATAAATACATACAGTACACTAGCGTACACAGAGTACAAACCATACATTGTTTGCAATAGTAACTTTCCCAATGGCTTGTTATTGTCCCATCCGAAGGCATAAAGCTTTCAAGGAGTCCGTGCGCGCGGACCTAACTCTCTTTATAGATTAACCTATGAATTGTGTATGCATGTGAGTCGCCGGACAAAAAAAATCGCCGTTGCATATCGTGACTTGCGCTGGGTAAGCGGCCAACAACACGGCTCTCACGGAGCAAATTTGCTTGTGCCGTGTATTATTTCTTAAGTGGATAAGATTCAACTATGAGATACTTGATCGACGATCACTGTCATTTGGTTTGTCTTGTGGATGAGAGTTAAAAAACTAATTGGTAAATAGTTTTGTTGATACGCTGTTATTTGGTTGATAACAGTGATGGTAATAAGTATAATCTATTGTTTATTTTCTCTTGAAAAGCATATTAATAATATGCAAAACCGTCTTTTTACAAAATATTGCAAGTATTTTTATATATATTATTATTTTATTTTGTATTGCAACAAATTAAAAAAATACAGAACATACATTTTAAATGATAAATATCAGAGCTACAGGTAGTCGTAGACTCCAAAGGTCCTAGGTTTGCGTCACGTTCACATCAGAATTAAAAAAAAAATTGGTATTAAAAAATCTTGAACTACTGAATTGATATTGATTGCACCTGAGTGGATCAGAACCCACTATAATTTGTAAATCTTGTGCTTAGCTGTGAATTAATGATTTGCATTTGTATTGACATTGTTTAGGAATTACTCGAACTGATTTTATTTAAGTGACAGAGCTGGATATAAATTAATTCGAAAAATAATTTATATAAAAAAAATTCAATCATTTTAACTTTTTACTTTAATCTCGACACCTTGTATTTAAAAACTACAAAAACATTTGTTAATTTAAATCGACAAATTCAAATTTTTCACTACAATATTTTAGCATAAACAACATCTAATACAGATTCAATAAATTTTCTATCTAACATTGACCTTTAAAGATTTAAAATCTAATTAAAAATTCATTGATCACGCATGTATTTATGGGCACTTTGTAAGAGAAAAAACAGGAAAAAAAAATGTAGAAAAACATAGTATGTATAGAAATATATCGTTTTCTTTTCACACCTCACGCATGGTGTCATGTATGTCCATAATTTACCTATCTCTTATACCATGTACGATGTCTCGTGTTGATATTATTCGTCTTAAGAAAAATTGTAATACATATGTATATACGCATCGGTGTTATTTACACTTTGTGGAAAATAGTATGTGACAATGTTCTAAGATTACATTTATCTTACCATGATTATAATTTATTTTACTTGTTTAGAAGATAAATTTCTTTAAGTTGTTGATCAGTTTTATTATTATGGAAAAATGTATAAAGAATCAATAAATAATGATGTAAAAATAAACTGGTTAATAATTTATTCATTTTTAGTTTTTAATTAAAGATAACAATATTTGCATTGATACAGGTTATTTGATTGTAACTATTACTAAACTTTAAAAAATGGTTATTATGTATAAGGATGAAGATTCCGGCAGAATCTTAAAGCAATTATTTTTTGAAAGTTATAGAATATAAAATTGAAATTTTTATGTCACATGCATGTCAAATTTCAAATGCAATGTGGTTAATAGTTATAAATTGTATAATAAAAACAATTTTGATTGATCAAAAAGTATTCAATAATATACGATACATGGTTAATTAGTGCTAATAACAAATTCATTCAATTTTGTTTCGTTTTTTCAAACATTTCCTCAATTTTGTTAAATACTTACCAGTTTTATAATATACTACATTCTGCTAATTTTAAAAAACAAAGTTTTTTTGCTAAATTTCAACTATTCAATATATTAGAATTACAAAACTGTAAATTTTTAATTTAATTGGCGGCATATTTAAGTACAGATACCTACTAATTTAGAAATAAAAAGTAATTTAATGTTTGTAAATGTCAGATAATATTTTAAAAAATTTATAAACATTTTATTTTTTTCTTTTATCTAGCTTATTAATACTGTTGTACAAAAATAAATTCTATGAATAAATACACGTATTTTACATAAATAACAAATATTACTACTAACGCTGTCAGTACTGCAACAAACAAGAAATTTATTTTTAAAGAAAAAATTTACTGTTGTTCACTACTCGTACAAGAATATATTTAAATATTTATTATTTACAATGTATATTTATAGATTATCAATACAAGAAAAAACTTACAAATACAAATGTTGTCTAACAAATCATGTCTAATAGTAAATTTATTTTGAATTTCTAATTAAGACATTTATTAAAAATCATATACGTTGGCTAAGCGTTAAACTTAGATGAAATGATGTAAAAATTAGTCATAAATTAAATAATAGTCAATTATGAAAGAGGCGTTTAAACATAACTTTCGATTGGTAAACGAAAATTGATTGTATAATTTCCTTCGGTACTGAAATTATCTCTTGAGTGAATATAAATTTTTGTTGGCTACAGTGATTTGAGTTCGTCTGTAAAAAACTGGTTTATGATTAATAATTTGCCATTCACTTTAAACTTTAAAGTTAATGACGAAATTGAACAAAATTGCAAAAATTATATGAAACTGGTTTTAAACTTTATTTTAAATTAATTATATAATTTTTTTAAAACAGAATAATTTTAAGAAAAGTTCAATAAAACATAAAATAACATTGATAATTATATGCAAAGATATATTTACGCGTAAATAATTTAAAAATGTTAATTTTGAATTTAATTTTTTTTAAAGATATCTATGTCACTTGATATTGTAAGTACGCCAATTGACCATATGTTTAATAATATTTTATACAACTAGTTAAAATAATATATTTGATTTAATTATATAATTATTAAAAAAAAAGTATTTTAAATTTTCCATAATAATAAAAACAAAATATTATGTATATTATTGAAAAAAAATCTTTCAGAACTAATTATAATAAAATAAAACGGCTTTAGGATATAGTTCTATTAATTTATATTAATATTCGACATTTCGACGAACTCTACATGCATCATCATTGGGAAAACTGTTTAACTTACAAATCACAGAAACTGATTTATAAAAAAATCATACTAAAAATCTTTCAGAATTAACATTAAAAAATCTTTCAGAACTCATTATATAAAATAAAAAAGCTTTAGGTTTAAGTTCTATATTAAAATTTATTTATAATCAACGTTTCGACTAACAAGCGTAGGGTTTCGTTGGAATGTTGATTATAAATGAAATTTAATACAGAACTTGAATCTAAAGCATTTTTATCTTTCAAAACTTATTAAATTAAAACAAAACGGCTTTACGTTGTAGTTATATATTAATAATTATTAATAATCGACGTTTCGGCAAACTCAACGTACATCTTCATCAGGAAAAATAATACAAACAAAAAAGTACGTTGAGTAGATCAAAATGTCGATTATTAATAAATATTAATACAGAACTACAATCTAAAGCCGTTTTATTTTATTATAATGTAATTTAAAATATGTTTAAAATAGATTTTGTTGTAAAAGGTGAATTTTTTTTGCTCTAGTTGTGTTGTAAGTCATGGTGTTAATCGAGATTATTAATTAACAAGCTGTTAGAAAACTAATAAAATATTTATTAAAAGCGTATAGCGGTAGACCAATCACGTTTGCTTGTTTACGATGAATTATCATTTCATAAATTAATTAATCACTTTCACGTCTACAGCTTGAAAATATAATTCATAGAACTATATACCGTATAACGTAAATGTTATGTACAAGAATTTATTACTACATTTCATTGAAATATACAAGTTTTAATATATGGGAGATTTTTTGTGTGTAAATATCTAGTAACTGTACTTATAGTAAGCTGTTCAATAAATAAGATAATTTATAAATTTGCAACAAAATATAAATTAACTAGTATTTCTTCAAAAAAAAGGAATTTTTAAATCAATATTTAGAGTTGTTTTGTATTACATAAATTTATTTCTGTTGTTAATCTTAATACTAAGTAATTAAATTTTTGATTTAATTTAACAAATATTATAGTAGCTAATTATTTTAAATTAAAAATCATATTTTTATTAATACCAAATTACCGTTGTTCTAATGTTTTTATTATTTTCAATTCTGTAGCATCAACTAAAATGTTTGAGTAAAATAAATTTAGCTTTGTTTTGTTATAAGTAGTGTTTCATTAAGACAAGAAAATCTTGTCAACTCGATTTTAAATAAGAAAAGTATTGTCTAAATTTTAAATAACATAAATTATATTTTAATTTTAAAATATCTCTATTTTTTTTTTATTAGCTCATATAAACTTATAACAAACAATTAAATAAAATAATTTATAAAAATATCTAACAGCAAAAAACAAGATATCAAGAAAATTTACAAATATCATTTGCTCCAACCAAAACATGTTTAGTTAGAGCGTTCTAACGACATAATCTAGATTTCTCAGTAGAGTTATAGTCGTGATTTTGCTGGAAAACGTATTTGATATTCTTTTTTTCTGTGCAATTTTCAAGATGAAAAAGATGTTTAACGATAGCGCAAAACACAGTATTCGTGAGTCGAGAAATCTCTAGTATACGTGTTTTCCATGGCGCATGCGTGGACCACTTGCAGATACAGTCGCTCCGAATGTGACTTCAGATGCTCAGAATCTTTGAGACCAACTAGGATCAAATTGTTGGCTTCTACAGACGTCGTATTTACGACGTTAAGTCAGTGCACAGGTCATGTATGGTATTTTATCATATAAATCGTTAGATTATCGTGGTTTATACGCTATGTTCGTTGGCTTTCTTGAGATATTTTACCCTCTGTAGAAGAGCCAAGGCTTTGCTTTCAGGATGAGATGTGGAAAACAAAATTTTTATTCATGCAAAAGTCATGTTACTGGTCACTTAAATATGATTTATTCTTTTGGTTAAGATTTATTTTATGTATTTATTTATCAGTTTAAATGCGATTAATAGAATAAAGTTATTATTAAGATATTTGTAGCTTAATTCATAAATTAGGAACATGTCGTTATATTTATACTATTACTATAAATAATTTCCGTGCCATCAAAAGCAGTGTTCGTAAGCTTTATGTCTCATTCGAATTACCGTTTTAGTTTTAGGCACAAGCACAAGATTTTGATCAATCCAAACACTTGGTATAGAAATGTGTCAACTGTTTGGATTGTTCAAATTCTTGTGTATGAATAAGACTACAAATTATAAATACGTTTAAATTAAATAAAATTTTATGCAAAATAATAAAATCATAATTAAAATAAAAAACTTTAGGATTTATTTCTGTATTAATTTTAATTAAAAATCGATATCTAGACGTACCTACTCTACATATGTCATCATCATCAGGAAAAAAACATTTCCATAACTTCCTCACCGTAGAGGCGTTTTAACATACTAAAAAAATATTATATTAAAATAAAAATTCTTCAGGATTTAGTTCTGTATTAATTTTAATTAAAAAAGCCTTTTTGTAATTCTACTGCAATTGCGTATTTCATAAAATAACAAATTATTATGCATTTAACAAATACATAATAGTAATCTTTTGGCCGATGTTCATTGTATTTATAGAATTTTCTGAACTGGTATTCCGTGGGCGAACTATCCTTGTCGCAGACATTTTGCCATATATCGTACATGGCATCCTCAATACTTGGTGATCGAATGCCACCTACGATGTATGGCGAAACGTCTGCGACGAGGATTGATCGATCAAAGCATACCAGCCCAGAAAATTCTATAAATTCAATGGATACCGACCGTGAAAGCCTGAATATTACTATTATTTATTTGTTAAAAACATAATTTGACATTTCAGAAAATACACAATTACAGCAGAAAACAATCTTTTAACAATAAATTAAATGACTCAGAAACGATTACAATTTTATTTCTTTTTCTACAATAAACTTTTTTGCATTATTGATTACCAACACAATCTATAAACAAAACCAACTCTAACAAACCGGCAAAATTGAATTTTATTAAATGTTTTTAAACTAAATATTTAAATCAGGTTCCGGTCAGATCAACCCGCACGAAACGACATCGTTGCCAAATAGCCGCAGTGCAGCAATGCACTATATCATTCGGTGCGCCTCGCGGTGCTACATTGCCAAATGGTGCACATCGGCGAGCCTCTGCATCGCGTGGTCATGTACACACGAACACGCCAACTATGTCGACAATGCAGTTGGAAGATAATACCGACCGATTCGGGCCAGGTCTGCCCCATGACCGACGAATTCGGTTCCGAAAGGTATGACTTCCAACCTCGCTGGAGAGGGTAGGGCACTACTAACACGGAACACGTGATTGAGGTTAGAGATATCGGGTCATATAGCAGACGTGAATGTATGTGGAGTAATGTTGAAGATGATAACTTTTATAGAAACATATGATGTAAAAATATTTCATTTTTATGTAAGCATAAAGTTGTTGATTAATTAATTTATATATTTATAATCATAAAAAACTAAATAATAAAAAATTCTAGATTTTTTTTATGTAAATCATTATTATATGAATTATGCTATCTACGATGTATGGCGAAACATCTGCGATAAACATAGATCGACCACGACATACCATTCCAGAAAATTCTATAAATTCAATACTAGCCGTGAAAGCCCTATAAGAGTATGTATTATATTTAAACAAAATATTAATAAAGCCAAACTACAAATCACATAAAACAATCATCCACAAATTACAATAATCACAAATTATCCAATTATTACCAATTATTTGTCCATTAATCAAACATTTATAGATTAATATTTACATTCAATAAACAACATTTCAGTTTGCAAATACGCCGACAGAAATCGCGTCTACAAACCAAGTTATTAAAATCTCGTCGGGTCACTTAAATATTTCATTGTTTGCAACTGCTCTACCGGCAATGTAATATTGAAGTATAATCTCATTAACACGTTACTATCGCCGCTCTCTCGGTTTGAAACTAATCCCGGTAGTAAATATTGGCGCTTGTATTTGGTGCGATGTGTAGCACGGCCTTTACCGACGACGCCAGCGGAGCGCCTACACAGTTGAACAATCGGTTGCCTGGGCGCTGTGCGCGCTGCGCCCCGGTTGTTTTGCGCCGCTGTTGCCGCGGTGTAAACGCGCACATTCGATGGAGTTTTCTCAATAATTATTGACAGTTATTGAGTGAAATGGTCGAGTTTATAAAGTAGTAAATGGTTCTCGTTGTGCATATAGATTTTTGTTGCGCTTGTAAATTTAGCTTTTAACAATTAATGCCGATTCCGGTGAATTTACTGGTATGATCGTGTTTATTTCTTCTTTTCAAATGTTAATCGCAATTTATAATATTGGATCAGGTGCTCAGTTTAATTAAAGATTAAAATACATGTTATTGATTTATATATATATATATATATATATATATATATATATATATATATAACGATAATATTTTATTTAAAAGAAAGAATAATTCTGACATAGACAAAAGGAATAGTTTGTCTAAAATTATTAACTCAACGACGTATTGTATTTTTTGTAGGGATTTGTCTTTAAAATATTTTATATATGTACACATAATACAGTCGATTCCGCTTAATTGGGACACCGCTTAATTGGGACAGCCGCTTATTTGGGCCAAATCTCAAAGAACAGAAACCAAACCAAGGAACCAACAGTAAATTTACATGTTTAATTGGGACAACATTCCGCTTAATTGGGACAGTAAATTTAAGATCACAGTATATATTATGTTTATATTTACAAAAAATTTAATATGATACGCTTCATATCTTTTTGATTCACAACATGGAAAATTATATTTAAAAAACTAGCAAATATGTATCAATTAATTACATTAGTATCGCGCGCTGTGAACTTTTTTCCCAACACATTCATTCACGTATGAAGTACGGACCCACGCGCGCTCAAAGGTTAATGTTTACCCTCGCGTCGGCGTGGCGCGGCACCGGTCATTAAAGCTGTGAGAGTCTACCCTGCTGTCTCAATCGTTACGTATTCAGTTATGATTCAGTTACCACTACACCTCGCGCGTGGAAGGTTCGTTAAACTTACATTTTGTCGATTTTATTTTAAAAAAATTGACTCTTGCCAAGATGCCAAGAAGTGATATGACAGTTTCTAGTAAAATTGCTTTGCTGGATAAGTGTAGAAGTGAAATGTTTCAAAAACAAAAGACAGACTACACTTGACACATTTTTGAATTGAATTAAAAATGTATGTATTTATTTATTATTTTATTTTGGAATTTATTATTATTTTTCCTTAAAAGTTTATATTTTTTTTGGTTATATGTAGTTTATAGTTTTTTCCAAGAATTTATAAAATAAAATTATTGAAAGAAAAATATGTATTGCTTAATTTTATGTAAAATTCGGTTAATTGGGACAGCCGCTTAATTGGGCCAAAATGCCCTAGTCCCGATGTGTCCCAATTAAGCGGAATCGACTGTATTTCAAAATATTTTCGCTTAATTTTAAGTTCTATTGCATGAGTTTGTGTGTTTAAGTTCTGTGAACACCATTAACATGTCATAGTATTCAAATTATAGCAATAAATGTATAAATTTATTTAATTAATAAGAAGTACAAAAAAACACAATTTATTAAGAAAAATAATGGTAATTTTAGATTAAGTAAATATCATTAAGATTCTTCAAAATTTTAGGGCCGGTGTTTAATGAATTTATAGAATTTTCTAAGCTGGTATGCCGTAGTCGATCTATCCTCGTCGTAGAAGTTTCACCATACCTCGTAGATGACATCCTTAGTGCCTGGCACCACGACATACCAGCCCAGAAAATTATATAATTCAACATTAGGGTTACTTTCAATGCCAAAAAAATAAAATAATAGAAAGACTTACATACATTTAATTACATTTTTGTAAATGTTAATGCAACTATTGTTTAATTTTTTATTTATAGTTTATAATTTGTTTAAATTTTATTAATTATTTAAAATATTTCTATAGGACTGTTTAAAAACAAAAATTAAAACTTGAAATAAAGAATGTATACCTTTTAAAATAAATGTAATTTATTTATTTATTATTTATTTTCAGTAAATAATATTGAATTATAAAAAAAAGAAAAATGCTTTTATATAATTAATTTTATAATTTATGTTGTACTGTAGTAGGTTTGTAAAATATAGTTATTAATCAATAATAATTGCAAGTTAATTGGTGTAAAGCATAATTACAATAAACACTTAACATAATATAAATACATTTAAATTAATTGAGTATGTATAATTACGTATATACAACTTTTGTAATGTATAAAAATAATATTAATTTTAATAAATTACTTCTAAAATTATTTTTATTAAAATACTACTAATTTACAAATAGGCGATTAAGAAATTGAATTTGCGTACTATCTTGTAGATAGCATTTGTATTGAGACCCATAAGCCGCGATATTTACGACAACAATTCTGACTGATATATGTAGCATTGTTCGTCGACCCACCATCGCCATCTTGTACACACCAAACCAGTAAACACTCTAAACACCATCTCGCAAGTCTCGACCAAATTTGGCTACTCTATAAATAAAATCGAAAAATGGCTTTATTTTGTTCGCTCGAAACACTATTCGAACCTCGCCCAAATTTAGACGTGATTGTAAGGGCTCATTCACATCTTCTGATAGCTGAATTCATACCTCAATTTTGTGTTTTAGTTATTATTGCTAATTTTAATTGTACAATACATTTTTTGTATGCTTTTGTTTTACATTTTGGACAGTTGAAAATCTAATTGTGTAGTTAATTAATAATTAATAACATTAATTAACAACGATTAAATCTGAATTGAATAGAAAGCTCTTTTTGTGTTTCGTCCAGTTTGCTTGACCACAAATATCTGGGCTCAACACAATACTCATCGCTTTCTGCTCTTCGTAATATACTATACTATTATTTGTAAAAATTTGTAAAAAAGCTATTTGAAAATAAGTTTAAAATAACATTTCAATCCTTTATCAAAAAATTTTAGTTACCATAGCCAACTTAACTTTCAATTTATGATCAATTCGTTAAACCACACTTAAAATTTAAATAATGATAATATAACTGGCTATAAATTATATTCTGCTAAATTTAAACTAACAACATAAATAAAACTAAGTTTACTAAATACAAAACTGTGAATAGAACTTAAGTTTTTGCGGCGATCTTGTACGTTTAGCATGAGTGTACAGAATGTACAACATTGCGCTGGAGAGGTGTCAGTGACGTATGGCAGATTGGGGGTATGTTATAGTGTTACACCCTTGCTATAATGTAATGTAATGTACATATTTGTAACAGCACACACAGTACGAGCAATATAGCATGTTGGTGTTGGTGTTATCGGCTACATGTGAGTTGTAACGTTGTGTTATACTGCGATGTAAATATTGTCTTGACGAGCTTACAGATTTGGATAAAAATTGCGTTGGAATTTGTTGGCTTGTTTAATATGTTTGTGGGAATGTTAGAAGAGATATTTATATGGTTTACATAATGCTACATAATTTTTATTTTTAATTAAACAAGGTTTGAATTATTTGAAAGTAATTTTTTTCTTGGAAAGTTGGCAACACTGTATTTTATTAAAATTATATAATTTATATGGACACTAGAAGAATGTTTTGTGAAATGATAAAAAAAAATTTGAACTACAACGTAAAGCCGTTATATTTTAATATAATGTGTTTTGAAAGATTTTTATTACGTTAAAATCGCAATCAATCGAATTAAAAATATAATAATATATCTTTCAGTTCTGAAACTTGTTTATTAACATTAATAATTCATAAGAAATGTAACTACATATTAATGCACAGTACAAAAAAAAATAGTGCACCTAATATAAAATTCAAATAGGTTCATGTTTCTTTCAGGCATATCTTGACATAACTTTCCATCGTGACATTTTTTTCTTTAAACTAAAATTTACGACAAACGTTTTTATCGGGTTCAATCCAGTGATATTATTCAAATTAGCTGCGTGTTAATCTATAAACTATTAGCTTAACATTAAATAATTTCTAGTGCAGTGAAACAAAATGCAGGACGGATGTGGTAAAGTAAAACCGTCCTGAAGCCATCTTGAATTAAATCGACGCGATACAAGTTCATAATTTATACGGTGGCGACCGTATAGTATTTGCGGTTAGCACTGTATCGTGAATTCTGCAGTAACTTGCCGTTGTTAATAAAATGAATATTATTCTTGAATTAATTTTGCAATATGAAAAATATAAATTGAACTGTATAATAAGCTAGATGATTTATTATGCATATAAATTAATTACTGAAACTATTTTTTATTTTCAAGCACTTTTAATTACGAAAAAAATGTTGTTGCAACATTTGATGTTAGTCAGTTAAGATGGTTTGGTCATCTTGAGCGAATGTCTAATGAATGTTTTGTATATGTGTGAATAATTTTAAAGGTATATGTTTGCGTGGACGTCCAATGAGTAGTTGAAGTAGTATGACTGAGAGACAAAGCCAAAGTTACTTATCTATATTTAAAACCTGTTTTAGTAAAACGTTAGATTTGAACAAATTATTAAGTTGCTTATAAAACCTGGTTTAAACTTACTAAAAATTACATTAACATCATGATCAAAATAATTTAAAAGAAATATAATTTTAGTTAAACAACTATATTTGTAGCATAGTAAAAAATCAACGTTTCGACCAATTAAACGTTCGTCTTCATCAGGAAAAAAGATAGAAATGACATTTATTGTAAATAAACAGAACATGGAAACAAGTTACTAGGTAACAAATAAGTAACTAGATCATGAAATTTATAAATTTTTTA
Source organism: Clivina fossor (assembly GCA_963966155.1). Lineage (NCBI taxonomy): Eukaryota > Metazoa > Arthropoda > Insecta > Coleoptera > Carabidae > Clivina > Clivina fossor. The sequence goes on along the minus strand of OZ014564.1, from coordinate 5,908,244 downwards.
AAAGAAGCCGTTTTATTCTAACTATATTTGTATTTCATATATTGTACAACAATTTCATATTGGTAGTAAGGGTAGTAAACATAATTTACAGTTGTTTTCAAATAGAGCCATGATAGTAAAGCTGCATTTTAATAGATACAAACCCATTAACAATATATTAATAAAACTAATATTGCTCAATATTAAATCTTTTTAGAAATGTATGCAATAATTTTTATATTTAAAATGCAGTATGGTTTGCTTCCGAAGTATTTATGTGGCAATCTGAAATTTAATAGTAGTGTGTATAATTATGATGTTAGAAATGCAAATAATTACTAGAAAGACTAAAAGTAGTATTATTAACAATATATTTCACAATGGATTACTTGATTGTAAAAAATTAACGAAATTATTTTAAAGATTCAAAAAATTTAAAAACCTTTATGTTTGAAATTTGACAAATGTATTGCAATATAATTTATTAGCTAAAAAGCTAAATAAAGTTTGATTCTAATTCTAATGTTGTTTGTATTAAATTTAATTTATTTTTACTTTACATTACAAAGAAATTTTTGTAATAATATAAGTATATCTGATACATAAATTATATCACACAGTTATTGCAAACTGCGATATTAAAACAAGTCTTGTAAAACATACGTTTTATAAGTTTCCGCCCTTCGACAAATGACGGATCTCACCCTTCATGCTAGAGCAATTATAAGACGACAGCAAAAATAAAAAAAATAAAAACAAAACATTAAAAAATCGTCATATTTCAATAGAGATTTTTAATATCGGTCTGAAATACCGTCGTAAAAAGATATTACAACGCGCGTATCTGCATAAGCAATAAGGAACCGAATAATGTATTTTTACGAAGATTATTTTCAGTTAGCCACAGATGTTGGCGCATAAGGAAGCATGGTGTTTTTACAGGACATTCGACGCTATTGTACGGGGATATAAAGGCGATGTGAGACGTGAGATGAATGAATTCACGGGGTCGTTGCTTAGGATATAACTCATTCAATAAGATTAGACGTTTCATGGGGTGTCTATGGGTGCCACTGCTACTGTATTTATATATAAACTATAATTTATGGTTTGTCGTCCGGATTTTGAGTTTCAAATGGCGGACTGAATAAACATGTCATATATTTTTTATTGAATAAAAATGAACAAATTTCTAATATTTTTTTAAACTATCTAGATACTAATTTGCATATTTAAAAATGAAATTAATATATTTATTTATAATTAAGAAAGTAAAAGTTGTTTAAACCAATAAAATACTGTATTTAGTATTTTTACAACATTTGTACAACTAATCGTATTCACAAATAATTTTAATGTTATTGGTAGCTTTTTTGACATGATTTCAAATTATGTATTTGTTGTTTTCATCTAATATAAATATAATATTATTATTTAGAATAAAATGGCTTTAGGTTTTAGTTCTGTAATAATTATTAATAAATCAACGTTTTGACGAACTAAAGCCATTTTATTCTGATATAATGAGTTTTGAAAGATTTTTTACTGTATTACTATAATTTAATTTTTTAATTTAAGCAAAACTCTTAGTTTATAGATAAAATAAAATAAAATATTTGTGGTAAGAAAAATTATTTAATTTTATTGAGTTTTCGCCACAGTAAGACCATATTTTTATTTTGTTTTATTACTATAGATGCAAGTTAAATAAAAATTACAACATTATATACTTAAACAAATTTCATAAAAATCTCGTAAGTTTATCGCATACTTTCATCAAAAAAATAAATTATGTCTTAATAAGCAAACTTTAAGCATTAAAACAAATTTAATGTCCCCATCTCATACATTAGATTTTGCGGTTGAAGAACAACCTTAGTCATGGATCTTGCTGGTTTTTTTTTGATGGTGAACTTAGCAATGTTATTCTTAAAAGTAAGGTTGTGTACGTAAGTGATACGTAGAGACATAGTGGTTGAACCGGTCTGACTGCATTGGATGAAACCGCGCGCGGTCAAAACGCGGCGGTAAAAGAGGAAAAATAACCGACCAGTTAACAAAGCCATTGAGAAGTGCAGTTGAATGTACAGCCCAGTATGGCTGATATACTGATGGATTGCTTAAGACTCCGTTTCTGGAGAAAGGGGATAGGTGTCCAAAATTTTATTAGCCATTCAATAAATTTCACTTTTTTTTTATTTTATCAATAATTTTAAACTTAAAAATATAGGTTTTTATAAATCAAAATTGTACTTCAAAAAATATATTGTATATATAGTCCCATTATCATAAGTTCCGTTGCACGTTATTATGTTGGTAAGAAACCTAATAACACAAAAGTACCTATCTAATTTATTTTTTAAATATATTTAAGTTACAGTTCTGTATTAATATTTATTAATAATCGATGTTTCGACGAACTCAAAGTACGATTTCATGAAGACGTACGTTGATTTCGTCGAAACGTCGATTATTAATAAATATTAATACAGAACTACAACTTAAAGCCGTTTAATTTTAATATGAGTTCTAAAAGATATTTTATTTTATAGGTATAAGTATTTAAATAGTACAAAATCTAAATTTGTTTATCAGTGATATTTTGTTACATTACCAAACAAATAAATAGTAATTATATAAAACAACTTTTTAACATTCTTATTTATATTTGCTATACATGGGAACAATTTGTTTTTTTTTTCGTTAAATTGTACGTTTACATTAATTATTTGTTTCTGGAATGTCAGTTTTGCAAATAAATAGATTTTTCTCATTTTTTCTTCAAAATTTTTATAAAAATTAAAAATTTTCAAAACTAATTTGGGAATTATTTGTTATAATCAATTTATTGATAGTGTGTTGTCTATAGATTCATTAATAATTGTTTAGGAAAATATGTGATATATCTAGATAATTAAGAAAATACTATTTGAAAGTATACTTTCCATAACTATATTATATGTACTTTATTTCCTTTAAACATTTTTATAAGTTATCTATATATTATTAATATTAATACTGCAAAAACTAAAATTAATTAAACAATAATTTATTGTGCTTGCATTACTTTTATTAATAAATAATACTTATTCAAATTATAGTTAAATTATAAAATACCAAACAATTTAACTTGAATTTTATTTACAAAATTTAAATTACTTTCAAATTTAAAACACAATATTAAGACATAATTCTGTCTGACTGATTTCATATTGTTCTCGTTCAAAATTATGAACAAAACAATAGAATAACTTAGGTGTAACATTGTTATTTAAAGCGTGTGTTTATAAAATATTATGTCAAAACGTAATTATATAGATATTTATGGTAATAACTATTATTTTGCATATAGATATTATCAAATATCTACTGATTAATTATTAGTTTTATTAGTATGCTTACACCCACTCGGGCATTGTTAATATGAATTATGTGTTATTTATAGTTATAGCTAATAAATTATATATTGTAACTAATACTATAAATTGAATAATAATTATAATATAAATAATAAAACGTTATTTATATATATATATATATATATATATATATATATATATATAAATATTTGAACAAAATAATAATTTATTTAAAATTTAATATTAATATATTTTCATATACGAATTTATGTTCTTATACAGTAAATAATTATTTAGTATATACTTACAGCAGATAAACTAACGCACTATAATTCATCATTGAAATCTGTAACAAAATAAGATAGTTTTAGTTTATTGAATTAAAAAATATATATTATGTTAATTCATAATAAATGAAGAAATAAAATAAACTATTTATTTCTTCATTTATTATAACTTTTTTCTGTTTTATCTAAATTCGACTGTTCTTACAAATTATTTATATTACCTTGACACTATGTTTTAGGGACCTTTTCAAGAATATTTAAAATGAATCGAAAGCTTGAATTTGATATATTATCCTTTTCTAAATTGAGTGCTACGCCCATTACTTATTTAGACAAATATTTCTACCAGTCACTAGCTATTTCATTTGTTTTATATATATATATATATATATATATATATACACATAAAAATATATATTTATATATAATATATATAATATATATATATATATATATATATATATATATATATATATATTGTAACAAAACTGAGAATGCATAAGTAGTTATGTTTGCATGTGTGTGTGAGTGCACATGTGTGTGTGTGTGTATACGTGCTGTGAGTCACGCGTAAGGGATGTGTTTACGCATCGTGTTTATGCGATGACGTAATGTCGGTGTGAGCTGTGTGTATGTATGTGTGGAAAGTTCTGGTTAGGCTTCTAGAAAAGACCAGAGCATTCGCGTAGGTTTGGTTGCAGGGTATATAGGCTCTTCAAAACACACGCCAGGGCAGTCATCATAAGTTAGTCGATCTGGTGAGATCGTGTGGTCGGTCCGGGGGGCCGAAAGGTGATGGCTCAGTGAGTTATCGTCAGAGAGCGATCCTAGTTGGGTTAATTGGCGATAGCTCGGTTAAATAAATAAATAGTGTGATATAAATATGTGGAAATAAATGTGCGAATATAAGTGAATATGGTGTTAGTTCATAAGTTGTGTTAATGTCAGTCCGATAAGTGTAAGATTAATTATAATTAATGTAAATAGTGTAATTGTTTATTTAGCTCCGCTCGGCTAACCATTGTTGTTGTATAGTATTGTTATTTAGTGTTTAAGTGTTATAAATAAATGCTAGTCAAAATACAATCGCAGATATTGTGGTAATTATTTTAATACATTTCCAATACTGTTCGAACGACCCCGACACGAATTAAATTCACGTTACACTGGTGTCAGGTGTGGGGTATGTTTTGAGCAGTGTTGGAATGAAGGCGAGTATTTGCGATTGTTGAACAATGTAAGCTCGATTTACTGATGAGATCTGATTGTTGTAAATGATTTTTGTTAGTAAGTCGAGTATTTTGTTATATGTGTATATAGTTTTAAGTTAGTATCTATCTACACTGTGATAGGAATGATCGGACTGGCATTGTTGTGTGTGTGCTTGCAACTGGTATTGTTGCAAAAGTGTTAGTGACAGTGATAATTATGCCAAGAAAAATGAAGAATGAAAACATCAGAAAAACAGTGCTACGGTTGAAACAAGTTCCAATGATGGCTGAGTACAGTGGTTCCACAACTTGGAATGAAGTGGGGCTGATGGGCAACGAGGCGATGACATGGTCGTTCATGGAACACAACAGACTGGATGGATCGGAGTGGAGGATGGTCGATGTATGCTTGGGGCATGCGGTGTAGACATCCTCACTCAAATTCTTCGATCTATACACAACGAAAGTGTTCTGGTTGTTCGAGGATTGATGGGTCATCGATCGTTGAAGATCTGGATGCTGGTCAGATAGTTGTAGAAGATTGTGGAAAAGAAAGGCACTGTAGTCATTGGAAGCAAGTAGATGTTTCGGTTGAAATATCTGAAGCAGCAGCTGTGATTTCTTGGGCAAGATGCTGTCACTACGCGATCAGAATGTTATGATCGCGGCGTATGAATGAAGATAGTATTCTGGGTTCTTGCCGGCATCTAACATCACGCCGGTCGGCAAGTGGATGTCCGTTATTGGCTGTCACTAGCCAACGAAGAACTTGGCGGTGAAGATTGCATGCAGTAGAAGATGAGAAAGCACTGCGGGAGTATTCAGGACGGATTCTCGCGAAAGGATTGTGTCATGATGCGGCGGGGTCCGAGGCAGGTTACGGGCCGAGAGGACTGAAGTGGAGCAGGTTGAGGGTATGCTGGGCGCATGCCGGGTGTAGATCTGCTCAGGAAAATTCTTCAGTCAGTAATTGTTCGTAACGGAAAGGCCAGGGAGTACCACTCTCGATAAAGGACGGCATCATGGTACTGATAGTCCGAGGCAAGGTTGTGGATCGGATTGGTCAACTGGAGAACGTCAAGTACATGCTGGGGTATGTCGGAATTGGCGAGTTGAGGTCCGACCGCAACGGTGGAAGCCAGAGAAGCCGCTGGACTGGTGGCTGGTCCTGAAGATAGTGCTGCAGGGGAACCAGCATGCGGAGATTTTCGCGGACACCCAAAATATCCTCCTATGGTGGAGCAAGCGTGTTCCGGGACGGAACAGTCTTAAGAAGGAGGCAGTGTAACAAAACTGAGAATGCATAAGTAGTTATGTTTGCATGTGTGTGTGAGTGCACATGTGTGTGTGTGTGTATACGTGCTGTGAGTCACGCGTAAGGGATGTGTTTACGCATCGTGTTTATGCGATGACGTAATGTCGGTGTGAGCTGTGTGTATGTATGTGTGGAAAGTTCTGGTTAGGCTTCTAGAAAAGACCAGAGCATTCGCGTAGGTTTGGTTGCAGGGTATATAGGCTCTTCAAAACACACGCCAGGGCAGTCATCATAAGTTAGTCGATCTGGTGAGATCGTGTGGTCGGTCCGGGGGGCCGAAAGGTGATGGCTCAGTGAGTTATCGTCAGAGAGCGATCCTAGTTGGGTTAATTGGCGATAGCTCGGTTAAATAAATAAATAGTGTGATATAAATATGTGGAAATAAATGTGCGAATATAAGTGAATATGGTGTTAGTTCATAAGTTGTGTTAATGTCAGTCCGATAAGTGTAAGATTAATTATAATTAATGTAAATAGTGTAATTGTTTATTTAGCTCCGCTCGGCTAACCATTGTTGTTGTATAGTATTGTTATTTAGTGTTTAAGTGTTATAAATAAATGCTAGTCAAAATACAATCGCAGATATTGTGGTAATTATTTTAATACATTTCCAATACTGTTCGAACGACCCCGACACGAATTAAATTCACGTTACAATATATATATATATATATATATATTGTCCGATTTCGATATTAAGTATTAAGTTTGAAATTGAATGGTTAGAAGGATCCTAGAACACGGGGTCAAAATTCTGACCTTTGATTTTTTTGGACCACCCTAAAATATATATGATATTTTTATTATATCTAACTTATCTCAATTTATTTGAAACTAATTAAAGCTCTTAAAATATACGTCAAATGGTGCTTTAAACTAAAAGTTTTTTAAAGAAATATTATAATCTTTTTGAAGTTACAGAATATAATGGATGTATAATATTTTACTCTGTATTATATAATATATTATTAGATATACAAAATCAAAGAATAATACTTTAAAATATATTTTGCAAACACAAAACAAAGAACTCTGCAAGGTATATATCTATACCATCTGCGTCTAGTAAAATTTCTTTTTCTCGTCCACCTACGCGTGTACAAACATATATACGTACATAACAACTCACGCACGCAATCTGAAATATGAAAGCGTGATCCAACTCGTCTAGCGTTAAGTTCAAGGGTGCAATAGCAAAAATCGCAGCAAGCTGTGAATTATTATCGGAAGATCGCTGCATATAATTTCTACAATGCTTATAGTTGCTGTGTGTGTACGTATGTAGGCATTGGTAGTTGTCGATAAATGCTAAATAAAGTATCTTGCACTTGCGTATTATGGTAAGTGTTATACGGACACGTTTCGTAAGCGATTGTATTCAAATTGTGCTTTAAATTGTACGTGCTTGTTTGTGTGCATATCCGTATGTTAATACGGCGTTGAAACGGTAATTGTTTCTGATCGTAAATGAAAGTTAAATGGATAGTTTCTATAATAAGTTTTATTTTATTTCTTTATTAAGCCGTTTTTGGTGTTTATTGATTTTGTGGTTTTGTGAGGTTAAATTTATTTCTTAATTTGTATATATTGCTTAGTTTAAATTTAAATACATATTTTACGATATATTAAAACTGAAATTGTATTAAGTAACTAAGTAATTAAAATTATAGTTGATTTAACGTTCTGTTTAAATTATATTTTCGACACTATTTTTATAAATTTTGACAGATTTTTCAATATTTTAGGTATATAATTAAAATGGAATAGCCCAAGTGTAGTTGAATTATAATAAGGAAATGTGTAAAGATTTATTAAATCCAATAAATGCCAAAACAAAATAAAACTACTTTAGGTTTAAGTTCTTTATTAATATTTATTAATCATCGACGTTTCGACGAATTCAATGTCCGTCTTCATCAGGAAAACAGATACAAATGACATTTACAGTAACTAGCAGCACATAGAAACAAGTTACTAGATGTAAAAAACAAGTACCTAGATCACAAAAAAAATTATTTTTTTTTAAATAGTTTTAATTAATAGACTCCAAATTTTATTTTATTTCTGGATAGTAGAAAAAGTTTGTGCCACACACTTTTGGATAAATTGCGTAATTGTTTACTACCAATATTAGTTCAAACCGAGCTTGTAGCACCAGTCATACAATTTATAAAAGGCTTTAAATCAATTAGACATAGTTGAAATTAGTTCGATGCTATAAAAAAAAAAATATTTTTCTTTACTTGCATTTACACTGAATTATAATTATCAATATTTTTTAAACAATTCATAACAATTATGTAGGTATAATCATTAATATATATATATATATATATATATATATATATATATATATATATATAATTTTAATAAAAAGTAACACGAGTAGATATAAGATGCAAACGAATTCAGATTAAAGTTCAAATATAATTCATAATATAAAACTTCTAATTAAGTATTTAATTATAATATAAATCTTCTGTAAAATATATATAATATAAATATATATAAAATATATATAATTTGAACGTCAAATAAAACAAACAGAAAAATCTTAGCATGGTATTACCAACTGCAGTAACCAAAAACAAATGCAATATAAAAAACCCTAGCCAATTAAACACAGAGATGATATACAGTCTCTGATAATTTGCAAACCAGAGCGTAGCAGAAACTCATGCACTATCCAAACCGAAAGCAAAATACATCCAACATACGTACATGCATACAGACACCACATATTGTAAAATCACGATACATGAATCTTGTCCATATGTTTGAGTGTGTGTGTGTGTTTGTAGTATCTAGCTCTCATACCGTGGGCTAAGAGTGCCTGAATGTGTGTGTGTTTGTGTGTCCGTGTTCAACAGTCATAAACAAACTGACGTGAGTTGAACCGCAGGGCCGCCATCTTGATTTATAATTTGCAAGCAACGTTGCACTGCACTGCGCTTAAGAAAAACGGGTAATTGGACACGCGGGCACTGAAGAATTACTACGGGGTTTTATACTCGGTTAACAAGTCAAGAAAGTGAATAAAAAATATTAAAATATTGCAGTTGTGATTTAAGTCTTGCAGATGCGAGTGTGATTTAGAAATTGAATTTATAACTAATTTTTATCATACTATGAACAAAATAAATAGGTATATTTTGAAATACACTTATATATATATATATATATATATATATATATATATATATATATATTATTACTTTCTTATTTACAAGATATTTGCCGACAACTTGATAATTATTACAAAATATTTTAATCAGAAATAATTGCACAATTACTATTGTATTAACGTAGTGCTCGTATTATACGCGACCATCACTTTGGTAGGTATTAATTTTTTACCATTATTTTTGTGGTTAGTTTTTTTTTAACTACGTTCCGTGTTAGTAAATTTAAAAACCGAAAGTACACATATCCCATATAACACAGAGCTTGTGTAAAAGCTGAATTACATTATACTTTTTTCGTCTAGATCCATACTAGGTTTCTAGTACTAGATTCGTTCAAGGTTTGTTCAATTTTCATACTATTTTCACAATCGGTCGTGTATTGTCGAGTTTCTTCGATTTTTTCCCGATGTATTGCCAGTACGCCAACTTAAAGCTGTATATGACAGCTACATACACAGAGTATAATATATAACCTATATAACTTCGCTACATATAAGGTTGGTAGAATTGCGTGCGCATGCGTATAATGTACCTAGTATGAAACTTGAATAGGAAAATAGAGCATGTTGTATATTTCTATACTAGGAAACTTGGATGCAAATTTCTGATTTACATTATACTAAAACTGACTATATGTCCTTGAACGAATCTAGTACTAGAAACCTAGTATGGATCTAGACGAAAAAAGTATAATGTAATTCAGCTTTAAGAATAAACCACTATATACATTTAAATAAATAAAGTAAATAATCTTTGTTTATATATATATTTCCCATTTTTATTCGTAACTCTAAAAAAGTATTGTTTTTCAAATGTCATACGCTTATAGAATAAAATTAATAATTTAGGACTTGTATGATCAATTATAAACTTTTACACTAGCATAAGCAATTATAAAAACATATGTAGAAGAAATAGTATTCAAACAGTCAATAAATTTATTTGCATATGCGTGAGCCAACACCATTTTGCGAAACCAATCCACAATCTCTAGTAAAATATTCCGAAAGGTGTGATTCGTTTGCGTTTCTTTTGTTTGACAAAACACATGCACAAGCGCGCTCTCATGTTTTTTTTTTTTTACATACACCACGGCCGCCTCGTGTGAAATAATGTACTACCATCCAACCAGTCAAGTTACTTTGTGTGCAACGCTTGTTGCGTTTTGCACATTCATTTTGCGCTGTGATGCCAGTTATGTATATGCAAAATGCTGCATACTCACACGCCGGACACAAATTTACGGCCTGCTTCAATATTAATTGCTATCGCATATTCAAAGATGCTGCGCATTGCACACAGCATCATGTGCGGGCTTTAGAATATCAATATCCAATCGTTTTTATTTACTTTCGTAGCCGCATTGGGGCTTCGTTATTCTTTTCTGTTGTGTTAGACCGAGTTGTTTATGATGCACGGGGAGCAAGAAAATTGAGCGACTGTAAATTATTGGTCTGAACGGCTTTTGTGAATGAACGATTTAAGGCGTCCGCTTGTTAGCTACTATAAAAATTATTGGGAGAATTTTGTAGTAGATGCTCATGAAAAATATGATCAAGCATGTGGCAATAAAAATCAAGAAAATTATTTGAAAATACTAGTTACTTCATTATGCTAAATATTGACGTTATATTATAAAACTGAAAATTTAAATTAAATTAGCATTTAAAAAAACCAAAAAAAATTGTATATTTTACATTTTAGACTTTTACTAATGAGTCTACGTAAATATTTGGATTCTGTTTAGATACGATAAAATTGTGATAAATATTGCTCGACCGAAAATACTACTTTACTTGAAACAATATTTTAGTGTACTACACTGTAAAAAATATATCTTAAATTTGTGTAATTTTGCATAGGTTTTAACAGTAAAAATATCAATATTTCTTAATTTTACTGTCATAATTTACGTATATTACATTTTTTATGAAAAATTATATTCACAAAACATGTACTTAGAATAAATAAAATTTGTAATAATCCTACGGTCCGATGTATTCAATGTACATCATCTTTTTTCCTGATGAAGATGTAATTTGAGTTCGTCGAAATGGCAATTATTAATAAAAATTAATTCGGAACAACAACCTAAAGTTGTTTTATTTTATTATAATGCGTTTTAATAGATTTCTTACTTGATTAATTAATTGCCATTCAAAACTATAAAAGATAGTTGCAGAAGTTGTCTGTGTGAACAATTATTGCTTATATTTCTCGTCGTGTGATACGGACTTTATATCGCTTTATTAATATGTGTCTCTGGTAATGATTTAATTCGGCTAAAAACTGATTTCCTTTATATAATGTTTAATATTTTATTCACTATTAAAATATTTTAATACGGCAGTAGATTCATTCAAAATGCTTTAAAACTATTTTACGGTTCTAACACACAGTCATATAAATAAAATAAATAACCTAGAAATATGAGTGTGCAAAAAGAAAGAAAAGTTCCGACAGGTTCGTAACAATAATTTCTGTGACAAAAACGAAATCGTCTCGCGATTACTTTAACAGCCCGCTCGACGGCAATGTGGCCATAGCGAGCGCCAGGACGCGTCGTGCCGGCGGAAATAAAATTGTAGAAAAATAAAACAGATTTACTCGCAATTTAAAAGCGTTGCCGCGGAAGTGACGTACGATGCCCAGTTAAAACTTGGCTGCGCGCAAGTAAGAAAATTGGATCGTGTAGCGGCGGACGAGATTTATGTTAGATTAGTATGGAAATTAGCCGGGAGAGCGAGCGCGTGTCGGTCGGAAATTGCATGGAGGCTCCAATTGGTTTGCGCATACTGGCGCCATACCAAACTTACTCGCCCTCCCACCTCCAACCCCCTTAGTCAGCCAGCCTGCCGACACGACGCTTTCCTGAATTATTTTACACTTTCAGAAACGTTTTCAGAACTAGAATTCAATCTGCATGCTTAGAATTTGAAATTTAATCGTCCGCGGAAGTTATATTGCTATGCTGGGAAGAAAAATTTTATGCTCGAAATTTTAGTTGGTTTTACGTTTCAAACGCAGTTTTATGATATTACTTAAAAACTTTATAACATGTTAGAAAATATATTTACATTATTAGTGATATGATATTTTAATATTATATGCAATTGATTTCCGGTTAGAACAAATTTGTTACAGTAATTTGCTATAGCAAAAATATATACAATTCATGTAAGTATGCAAAATTATAAAATACAAAAATTTACTTATGCAAAAATATTTTTTTTATCCAGATTACCCAAATCTCTTATATACTACATCGACAGACAACTGTATTTTGTTGATTTTACATGTAAACCAACTTTCAATATAAAAAGTTCTTAATCTTTGTTCATGAATTTTTAATATAAACTTAGTTTTTTCAATTAAAAATAACAAAACTCTAGAAGTATAATATTTGCAAACAAAATAAGAATTGTAAAAAAATACAAAAATTGTTTATAGTACTTCCAGTGTTACATAAATGATAATTTTACAATTAATAAATAATAAGTACTACTACTGTTAGTATAATAATTTCTCAAATGTTTTTTACATCATTTATTATCGTTTACGCAATTTCTATAATACAATCTCCAGTAAAAACTTCAATAACTCAAAACAAGAAGAGAAAAGGAATCCGTCTGTAGCTTGCGGCTTATGCATCAGAGACGAGTACAACAGTCTTATCTAGGCTTGATCATGTAACGAAACATGTATTATTAATATTTCAGAAACGGTACATTCTTGTAGAGTTTAAGTCCCGATCGATGAACGTCCCAGGGGTTCGCTTACACGGTAATCAAAATGAAATCCTGATTGACTATATTGAGTATACAATTACAATGAAACGCCATTGTGTATAAATAACACCTACTGTGGCAGGTAATTGGTTATGATGGGTATTTTACAGATAATTTTCATATCTCGAGACGTATATTTCGACGAAACTAAATGAAAGTACCCATGAAGAATAGAACATTATTTGAAAAAAATATAATTAGAGATATTTTAGAAGAAATTGAAAATTTGTTTTATTAATTAAAGTTTTTATTAATAATTATGATTTATGTAAAAAGTGAAACGTATTTTATCAATAATAATAATTACGCAATCAATTTCCGTTTTTCTTAAGTGGAACATAGGTGCTATAAGCTCGAGAAACTGATCATATAATTTTTACTTGCAATCAAACATCCGATATTTAAACATTTTTTGCAGTATTTATTTTTATTAAATATAGTTAACATAATAAAAAATCTTTCAGAACTTATTATATAATAAATATTAATACAGAACTTAAACATAAAGCCGTTTTATTTTAAATATAGGTGTTAAAATAACAATAATAAAAAATAGTTTTTGAGAAAGTGATAATTAATTACAATAAATAGTATATTTGCTGGTAATCTCCAAGGCTGTTTCTGAGTTTTATACAGTAAATAAATAAATTTGTAGAGAAATATATGTTTATTTTATTGCATAATTACCATATTTGACTTAAAGAGCTGTAATTAAAACTGTACATTTTAATTATTGTAGTAATTAAATAGTTACTAGAATTAAATGTTTATAACAGTCAATGATGTGAAATAAAAACAGGTAGCTGCTATACAGGTTCTGATTATCTCATTTTTATTTCAGAAAGAATTACTTTATATAATGTTATATACATAAGAAAATGAAAATAAATGTAATTCAAGATATTTTATATACCATAAGTGTACTACCCCAACATCCACTCTTTAGACTTCTTACATGAATTTGCAGTTATATTATTGATTGTTTGACATATTTTTACAATTTAAATAATAATTTATGTATTTTATAACAATTTCAATCACACCTCATAATTTCGTGGTTTTCCGATAAAAATAAATAAAATATGCAAAAATTAGTTTGATAAATGGTTTTCCTAATGTTTTATAACTTTATATTCTTAATTAATAAACATTTAAAAACAGAATAAAATAGCTTTAGGATTAAGTTCTACATATATTTTATTTAAATATTGACGTTTAGATATACTCTACGTATATTTTCATCAGAAAAAATAATACAAAATAAAGTTATACGTAGAGTATATCGAAACGACGGTATTTAAATGAAATATATACAGAACTTAATATTAAAGCTTTTTTATTTTAATATAATGAGTTCTGAAAGATTTTTTAGTATAATTAAAAACGAATTAAGTTAAACTAATTAAATTAAAAGATTTTTTTAAATAAAATTCAACTATGCAAAATTATATTGCATTATAATGCAATAAAATTTAAATATAATAATTGAAACATTGGAAAAAAAAAATACTCTCTCTAAAGAATGTAAAAATACAATATTAATTTTAATAAAATATCCAGTGATAAATTAGTATTATATTCTGACTTGTTTTGAAATACCACGTATAAGTAATTATATATTGATTTTGAGAGCACTTTATAACACATAATTGCATTTCAGAACGTCATTTGAACAACGACATGCATTGCTAGACTTCAGTCCTGCATACTAACTACTTTAGAAATCAGGTTACCTTCGTAACTTTATAACCTTTGTACTCTGTAACTGTACCAGTTATGATATTATGCTAATAGTAAAAATTTTGCTTTCTCTCAGAAAGCTATTGTTACGTTTTTAACGTCAAGTTTAGAAACTAAAATAATTACTAATTTTAATAAATTAAATTAAAGTAAAACTGCTTTAGGTTAAAGTTCTGTATTAACATTTATTTAAAATCGATGTTTTGATGAAACTCAATGTCCGTCTTCATCAGGATAAATGATGTAAATGATATTACAGTAAATAGCAGAACATAGAAACAAGTTACTAGGTAACAAAATATGTAACTGGATTATATAATTTATAAATTTTTAATTAATTGAAGCCGAATTTTATTTTACACAATGCCTTCACTGTGATCGATGTTATCCTTTTCTTTATAAATTTCTATTGGTTCTTTTATGTAATTTTTCGGAAAAACTATTCAAAATTTATTTTAAGTATACTATTTGTACGATTTGTAACAAATTTTGATATGCATAATAATTTCAAAAATTAATTTTTAAACATTGTTGCCAACTTTTTGTGAAAAATATAAAAAATTTATTTCTATCTCTTAGTATTTATGTGATAATTTCAAAGTGGTCTATATAAGAATTTAACCATATATTTCTAATCTTATTACTAAAACATTTAGTTTAAATATACAAGTATAATTTCAATTCTTATTGAATGTTTCAAATAATACCCTAATTTTAAGTATAGCATGTAAAAAGATACAAACTTTTTTTATACGTGAAAGATAAAAACATTCTTAAATATGTCATAAAACTCACTGAAACAACAACAAAACAGCCATAAAACCGTCCCGCATACTTTACAATCTACATAATTCCATCACTGTCGAAAAAAAAAAAAACGTTTCAAATTCATGCAAAGCAAAATCTTCTTCATCCCGATCCCAGGAATCTCTTCATGGGCGCGCTGCTATCGCTGTAGCACGGCCGAAGGCGTTTGAATTGTCGCGATAAATCGACGATGAACGTCAAACAACGGATATCTGGAGCCAGGTGGAAACGGTGTGGAAGATAGTGTGTGTATGTGCAATGGAAACGAAGATATGGATGGCAAATCTAGACGAATGATAGGAGAATGAGGGAATTTATGCGCTGCGTTCGCGGAAACACATATACACTTGGGTGATAATCTTATTTCGTAGTCATCTTGAGAAAAGTAAGCGATTATTTTTCTCGTAGGGAAATGTTATTTGCGGTTCTATTTATCGCGGTAAGTAATGTGTAACGGATAATTTACTGATGTGGTGATATTACTTTTAGTCGTTACTTATATTGTTACCAGTTACAATTATTGAAACTATTTTGTAAAGCGGTACAGTGTTAAATATTCGCAAACTTTTATTTTTCAAAATATTCATATGCTAAATGTATTTATCATTCGTTATACATATTATAAGCTTGGTTTTAAAATAAGTTTTAACTAACAACGTAAGTGTCATAAGAGCAGAACTAAACAAATGAACTAAGACACCCAAATATTGAGTTTTTTATAACATTTTTATAACATTAAAATGAAAATAACTGTTCTTCTATCATGTAACCCCAAAAAAACACATTCGGTTATACTTGATTCAAATATATTTTTTTTAGGTAAGTTACGGTAATATTTCTAGTAATAATTACCAAAAATAAATTACCGGTAACTTAAATATCACTAGTTTTATTTACTTTAAAAAAAATATATTTAGGTTTGCATATATTTTTTGATTATTTACTATATTTATGATTTATTAAACTTTGAAACTAATGTTAAATAAGCATATAAATAACAATCACGTTAAGCTCTATTCACTTAAATAATTTAAGAGGTAACATATAAATATTCGTATTTCTAAACATTATATATATATATATATATATATATATATATATATATATATATATATATATATATAGAATACATTGAATTAAATATTTTGCATAATAATTTATTGTAATTTGCAATTCTATTTTGCATAAGTAACTGTGATTAACTCTATTTTATAAAATAGTTTTTAATAAATAATAAATAAAAAAAAAACTTATAAAATCAAAATGTTATAAATCAGGGATTAAAACCACAAAGATAGGAGTAATAATATATTAATTTTGAGGAAAATACATACATATATTCGGCTGCTCATATAAAATAATGTATTAATCGCACTGTATTTACAATAATTACAAAAAAATATACATGACGAAAATACTACAAATATAATTTTTCAAAGATATATAGTATTTCTAGCCTCAAGCTGTACTATTTTTTTTTTAATCTACTCGTACCCTTATGATTAAACCCCTAGAAATATTCTGTATTATTATATTGATGTATAAAAAAATCTGTTTATATTTATACGAGTAGCTTTTAAATCAAAATTTTGAGATTAACTAATTCTAAACTAAACTGTAGAAATAATGCATCAATTTTTTATAAGTTATGGATAAAAAAAACTTACGTTGTTTTAATCAATTTTGTTAGAGATTAAATCAAATGATCAATAACAACAAACCAATTATTACATTTACATCAATCAAAAAATTGATTTATTTATGTGTTGACCTTAAAATTATATTGTGTAAAATTTAAAATTCATGTAAATGAAAATAAAAACGTGTTTGTAACTTTAACACTATTTTTTTTCTCTTAAAATTACAAAGAAAGGTGTTTTGTTGAATGTTGTACTTTATAAATAGTTAAAATTGTGATTTTTGTTTAAAATTCTCCTACACATCATAGTATTTATTTCCAAAACGTTTTAGTTCTATTGTTTTTGTAAACAAGAAACAAAAACTAAACAGTTGACAATCGCAAAGCAAAACTTATCCGTGCGCCATGCTTCGATTTGAAGAGAAAGAAGAAAAAAAAATACATTTTTCGGAAGGCGCGCATGTTTTATTTATGCCAGTGCATCGTGCCAGTATTCCATGTGTTATTTTTAATGGCAACAGCGCACGTTTCGTATGCCCGTCACGCACAACATGGCAACACCGGCAACATAAGATGGAAACGCTGAGCATCCGAAACACGGCTGCGATTAGACTAGATACACCTTATCTCGTTTAACTCACCAGCGAGTCACAGTCTAACAGATTTGGGTACGTAACGCTTCGAGCTAAGTATAAATCCGGTTTCCAATTAAACAGAGGAAGATCCAAGAAGGCTGTAGGAGAGATTCAAGGTTTTATAGCTTTATATAATCCTTATACACACACACACACACACTAACATGATATCTGCACATATCGTTGTGAACTTTACTTCACTCCTCCTAAGTCTGCTTTAAACTAAATCCTACCATTATCAAATACTAGGGCGGTTCATTATCACAATTAAACAAATAGTTTCATATGCAAATTTATCCACTCACTCTAATCGAATTTAACCTGAGAATTGAGTCATTAATAATTTTTATAGCTCAACTTATTACGGATTAGAACATAAATTTTAACTTTTAAACTACACTGCCCGATAACATTAATCTTTTTTTTTTCAATTATAATTTTAATCATATTATTTTAAAGTACTATGTTATAAGTAATATTTTATTTATATAGCTTTTTTATTGTTACTTAGGTTTCAAATAATATCTTTTTATATGTCTGAGAAATAAAAATAAAATTATTGTGACACCACTAAATTTATTTAAATGAAAAATAAACTCAAAACGTAAGTTGGCTAACATTCAAAGTCGTATGTTTACATTAATTTAATGTATATTTGAACTTAGTTTTTGATATCAAAATAAAACATCAAACGGGTATACAGACATTTTGATTATTTTTAATTTTATTTTTTAAATTCGTTTTCATAAAATTTACTTATCAGTAATTAATTAATATAAACAAGCAGTCGTACGTATTTAAGATACATTTCTGTACTGCACATATTACAATCACTGTCTTTTATAAAAACATAAGTGACGAATAAAAAATGACAAATTTTAAACATATCAGTTTAGTGTGTTTTTATTTTCTAAATACCCAAATATATTTATAAAGACGCAAATATCAAATAAAGTTGAACTGACATAACAAGTTACAAATACAGTGGCTATATTCAACAAATGCATAACTACGTTTAACAGGTTAAAATAAAAATTAAAAGCAAATTTTTCTAAATAATTAATAAAAAGTAATTGTATGCACTATACTTAATATTTTATTCGTAGTTAATACATTTTAAATAAAATAACTACGTTTCCACGATTATATGTTTTGATGTTAAATTTTTTCTCGTAAATGTCACAACTGAAAAACATATATTTTACTAGAAATAGATATATTGTTATTATGTTGTATTTATTTGACCATAATTAAATGACAGAAGATACATGCATAACAAATTCTAGCAATTAACTTTTTATGTTAATTACAATTATAAAACCTATTAACCAACAATTTATAGTAGCTGGCGAATCAAATACTAGTAAATCTAACTATTTTATTAACCAGTTATGTTTTCATAGTGATCATATGAGAGTAATGTGTCAAAATATTTATTATGTCAAAAAGGAACTTTGAAATAAATTTTTACGTATATTGTAAATAAGTTTTGACAAAGTAGAAACCTAGCTAAAACACTTTTTCTTATTCGAAAATATAAATTCATCAAATTTCATAAAAGTTGTAGGTACATAAGAATTGCTCGCATAAATATTTGTAAAAATAAATATATATTAATTAATAACATATTTACTATTTTGAAAAAAAATATTAAAAAGCATTTTTTTTACTCAAACAGTCACGCCTCGTTACTGACATTTATCGTTTATATTATATTTTTCCTAACATAATAATTAGTTATTAACTTCATGATTTATATTAGTCAAATTACGTTTAAAACAAGTATATATTAAACTTGAAATATACGTTTTAATATATAGCACATAAAAGTATCCTTGCATGAAATAAAATTATGATTTCTCCAATCTTACATGTTATACAGCTACTATAAAATAACCATATGTCTCCACGTATACTTTAGTATAGTTTATTACGTCGAATAAATAACGTAACATTCATAACTTGAAACTATAACTACTGTGTTAATAACAACATTAATTTTACGTATTATTATAGCATGAAACAGGAACACAGTTTTACACTTTCATGTCAGAAAATGTGACAAACGTGACTGGATTTTCTTACCATGAACAAACCGGATAAAATGTCCTGTAACAGAGAGAAATACAATAAAGTTTATGTTGAAATATTACGGCTGTTTGCTTCGGTCGCAAGTATAGTTTCAATTTAACTACTATACAAATCTATCGCCTGTTGTTTGTGTAAGATTTCACCTGAAACTAATGGTGGTAATCAAATAGAATTGAGGATATTATTGTGTCATCCGGTGTAATTTTATGCGAAATAGATAACAAAGAATAAAAAATCGAATATATGTGTTAGACAAAGTAAAACTAAAGTAATATAAGTTAACTTCTAATGTGTTATAAACAATTTGTAATAGAGTAACAAAGTGTAATTGTGTAAAGAGCTTAACAAGTACGAAATAATATAGAATGTTTATATTATTTTTATATTTATAGTTATGGAATTTGCATTTTAAAATTGGTTAGTAGATGACCAAAAGATTAAAATGCATTGTATTCAATTAAAAATAGAACAAACCTAACAGGGAATTTTTTAATAATAAAATTAAAAACTTTAAGATTAAGTTCTTGTATATTCTTATTTTATATAAAAGTTAACATTTCGATATAAAATATATACAGAATCTAATCCTAACGCTTTTTTTGTTTTAATATAATGAGTTCTGAAAGATTTTTTACTATATTTTTTTAATAATAAATTTAAGTTTAATATTCTAATACTAACTAGAAAATCCGCATCATATGACAATTTTTTTTTTAATAAAAAAGTTAATTTTTTAATAAAAATTTTCTTTTAAATTAAAGTTTTCCATATATCGGAAATCACGTAAGAACGTAACTATTGTCAATTTAGTCTATTTGCAAGCTCAAAGAATTGGTCTAATTAGATTTATTATTTACCAAATTTAAACTATTTTTATGAATGATACACTTTTAATTATACTTAATATTTTAAAATATAAATATAGCTAAATACTCCAAGAATTTTTAAATAAGTCATTTAACAATACGATAAGTAGGTACCTTTAAACTATTTGTAATAAGATTACTGATAATTACTTTAAATAAGTTAGTAAAATATGTTTTTATACAATTCTTACATCAAAAAATATTAAAAAAGTAAAAATATTAATATCTTATTTAACTATTTTTTGGTTAAACAGTGAAATTCAGTTTTCACTGTGCGATATAATAAAAATAAAAAATGTATATTCCATTAACTTTTCCAAAAACCATCTTCATCCCTTAATCATCAAATTATATCTCAATAAAAATTCATAACCATTAACTTTCCACTGATCATTAAGTTAAGATCTTCGTGAGTGCATCGGTACATTGTCTCAGCCAGCTGCAGCGGCCATTTTGATCCAAACGTCCCATCTATCCGGTTCCGTTTCAGCTCCAAGCCATTTCCGCATTTACTCGGCAGCTTTACTTACTCCTTGCCGACTGGCCAATGTACGTAATGTGTTTTATTGCTAATTGCGAGCTGGAGTGCAACAGACATGTCCATTATTTTTTCTTTACTTTTCAGTTCGTTTTTGATTGAAAACAAACGGTTTGGAAGACTGTAAGTTACAGCAAGTTCCCGATGTGAAATCTGTTTCAGACAGATGAAACGAGGCGCGTGCGCGCGCAAGCCGAGAGACCGATGCGATGTGTTTTTGTTATTCGAACCGCGTAATGGAGAAATCTATGGTATTAAATGTCTGCTAGAATAGGGATATTTGATTTCATAAATTTTTTTAATGGCTTTGATAAATTACTAGTATTTATTGCGTGTAAAAGATATAGTTGACAAACAAGATGAGTTCAAATGAAAATAGAAATTGTTTTCATAGATTATGTGAAGTAATCGACGACGTAAACAATAAAATAAGCACAGAAATATGCAATTACCTAAGGGATAACGTTTCAGTTATGTTTTAAACATGAATTACTTGAATTAAATAAAACTTGTAAATGTATTGACAGAATGTTGACATTCATTCAAAACAATACACTTTTGTTTATTAATCTTCTACTAATCGAATATTAATTGCACTGATTTTGATTGTGACCGAAATATTATAAATTTTAATTTTGTTATAGTAAACTTTAGGCTTTTACGGCCGGTATCCATTGAATTTATAAAATTTTCTGAACTGGTATGCCGTAGGCGATTTATCCTCGTCCTAAACGTTTCTCCATACATCGTAGATAGCATCCTCAGCGCTTGTTAATTGAGAGATCGACCACGGCATACCAGCCTAGAAAATTCTATAAATTCAATGAATACCGACCGTGAAAGCCTAAAGATTACTAATTGGTATATAGATGAAATAATTAATGTTATTGGAAATATCATTTACTAGACAAATTACTTAAAATTCTAATTAAATGAAATAAACATTTTTTGTGTACGTATTAAATCAAATTAATAGTTATGTAAATAAAACTAAAAATAATAAATGTAAAATTACATAATAATAATAATAATATTTATACCATTTATTTTTATAACATTTATACACACTATAGAAAGTGCTTACACAAGTTAAAGTTAAAATGCAATAGAAATTACAATATACAAATATAAAAAGGTGTTTAATTTGTAAAATAATAGTAAAAGAAGCCAAATCAAGTAATATGTCTTTAATTTTATTTAAAATAATATGTAATTTACGAGTATATTAAGCTTTGGTCAAAAACAAATTAATAAAAAAAAATAATTTATATTAAATTTTCATTACATTTTAAAACTTGTATTTTTCTTTAACATGTCATTTATTTCATCTGTAATATTAAATACAATAATTAAATTAGATAATTTTCCATTTAAAACTTAAATTATGTAAAATTACTGTTTATTGCAGCAAACTATAATTTTTCTAAAAGTAAAGTACAGACAAAGTACTATTTCAAAATTGTCTTAATTTTTTTTTTTCACCCCCAAACTCCAATAAATCACGAACTCACTGATCTTTCTCAGGGCGTCTTTCCAATCTCATCCTTCAACCCTCTAATTCCACACACTTCCACTGGATAACCAACGGCGTTCCCTGATAACACCATATCCACATTCCCCTCCCCATCTAGCATGCACTCCCGGAGGCGGCCACCGATCGCTTTGTCTGTCCGATGAACGATACGACATCCGCCCGGCTATTGTCACTGCCGCTGCCGCCGGTCACAGGCGCCGCGCCGCGTCCTGACGCCATTGTCTGTGCGCTATCGTAGATTGCTGATAGAGACAATTGGCAGATTTAAATATTTTATGCGCGTCGTTATATGCGTTTGGGAATTGAAGTTTCGCGGCAGTGCAAGACAATAGAAGAGCGGTTATATAGTGGTTTGTTTGTTAATTTTGAGAAGTGGGATTGATAATGAAGAGATTATAGAGTAATATTGATGCTATCTATTTTTTGATCATATTTTCATGTTATAATGAAAGTGCAACTTTGATTAATAATTATAAATTCTAAATTCCCATACACTTAATGGAAAATTTTAAAAATACTTGATTACGTAATGTTTTATAAGAATATTTCTTCAAATATACTTATGTAAATATTTATAAACATACATAATACCATATCAATATGAATTCAATAATAACTTGTTATTTTACTGTGTATAATATTTTTATTTAAAATACAAGAAAATAATTGAAATGTAAATTAATAAATGCTTTATTTTTTCTCAAATTTTAATATATAGACCGTTGTGAACTAGTCAGTGTTATGTTGAAACATCTGACACTTTACAGTTCAGTTAGTATGCAAATTTTATTTACGCAAATTTCTGATAATCACAAACGTCTAAATAGATATTCAAAAAATAATTGTATCAAAAAATTTCAAAAAATAAATTAAGTAAATTTTTTCGAAATATTTCTCTGTTGCAAAATATTCATAAAAACATAATAGTTGAGTTATGTCACAAAAAGTCAAATTTGTGCTTAACTGTAAAAATCTCGAAAAGTCAAAATTGGTATGATTACAGTACTTTCTTCACTATAAGTAACGGTCGGTAAAAATATGCTCAACATAATATTTATAATTATTTTCTCTATTGCAATTTCTAAAAAAATATATTTTACTATATAATAATATGTATTTTTTTTACTATGGCTTTTATATAAAATGGCAACCCATTTTTACAGTGTATCTTACAACAGAAGTAATTATTAATTAAAAAAATAAAATTTCAGAGACTATAGTACTGAACTAGAACTTCTCATAATACTGTTTAGTAGAAGAATTACACCAGCCTTTATAGTGAAATATTATACTTCAGTAAACAGATCGTTATGTCCGTAGTGAAAGCGATTAAACAAATCTTTTTAGCGACATCATAACGACGTACCGTCGAAATAAATAACGATAATCGTTGAGCATATAATATCATCCGGTGCAATAAAATGATGCTTATGAAGAGCTTCGACAAAACCTAGAACTAACAAAACAAGATGAATTTATATTATAAAAGCGGGGAACGTCGAAAAAAAAGAAGAAGATCCGTAGCAAAATGGACACGCGCACTAAAGACAACTTCCTGTACAATAAAAATAATAAATTGCTCGAAACGGAACAAATGAAGACCAGCGAAAAAAATACCCTTCTCGATGGTAGTTTCCCCATGTTTTTCTAAAAGCATCCCAATGCCACATGAAGTGTACATCCTTAGGGTGGAGTCGCGCTACACCGGATGTTCCATAAGGAACATCGTGCGTGTGTGTGTGTGTATGTGTTTGTGTAGCATCGGCGTCGTCATCGGCCATTGCGCGTCACGCTATACAAACACACGACGTCCATGATACACTGAAACACTGAAAAGACTGAAGAGAGAGCTGGTGTTCCCAATGTCTGATAGCAAGTTTTACCGACCACGTCTTTTTCACACAGAAGTTCCGAACAGTTTATTGAAATTGATACAAATATATATGTACTAATATAGATACTAATCGATTAATGAATATAGAATGAAGAATATAAATAACTTATTTATTTTTGATTATCAATTTGTATTATATTGCTCTGCTAAAAGATTTTTAGTCCAAGTTCGGTAGATATATTTAATTTGTTTAGTGACTTGTCGATCTATTAGAGTTACGAGTTACGACTTTTCGGCTTAATAAAATATTCAAAATATTTCTTTCAAGCATATACACTTTTTAACTCAAAATCTTTTGTTTTAGATGGGCAGTAAAGTCTTTATGAGATATGTAACATTAGATAAAAATTAACAAAAGAAATCATTATTACTTATCTAATGTATTTCTAAAAATTAAAATTATAAAATTATTCTACGAGCAGGTAATGATTGTTATTAATTATGAGGACGATATTTACGACACGTGCTGCACGAATTTACAAAGAAAAAGATAACATCAATCAATTTAAAGACACTGATTTTAATAAAATTTAAAATTATAAATATTTGTAATCTAGTTACTTGTATTTTGTTACCTTATAATTTGTTTCTGTGTTTTGTTTGTTCATATTATTTATGTCATTTGTAATAATTTTCCTAATGATGATGTACGTGCAGTATATTGAAACGTCGAAATTTAATTAAAAATTACACGGAACTAAAATCTAAAGCTTTTTTATTTTAACATAATGAGTTCTGAAAGATTTTTTACTATGTTAATTATTTATGTCTTTTGATTTTTTTTCTTTACAAGCTAAAATAATACTAATAATATTTTCTAAGACAATGTAATAGGAAATTGTAACATACATAATTATAATATGAAAATTGCATGGTATACAAGCAACAACGATATTGTAAAAGTAATGTTGTCATGGACACAAATTTTGATTAATTGTTAAAAGTTATTGAGTAATAATTAGAAAACCGACTTTAACATAAAATAATAAAAGTACTCGTAAACTATACATATACATATTCTACTTGGTTAATGCCATAGCCATAGTCATAGCAAACTATTTGCTACCACTGGTAGAGATAAAACAAGCAAAAGCACCGAAGAAGCAAACACGAGGCTGCTGGTGGTAGTTCGAAAAGCGAATTCGCGTCAGCCGGGCGTATGCGCGCTCGCTTGCCCGCACAGAACCCGGAGCTAATGGCGCGGAAACTGATGATCCACGACTGGACTATCTTTTCCGGGGGACAAACTTCCATCACTGGATAACAGCCAGGCCGCAGTTGCTACGCCAGCATCAGCCATTGCTCTCCTACAAAACATTCAACTTTTTCTAGTTTTTTTTCTTCTTTTTTTTTTCGCTGCCTGTGCTCGAAAAAAACTTTAATGCTGTGTCTAACTTTTCTTTCTAGTTTAATTTTTTTCTGATATTTTATGTTAGTTCCTTATTGATTCTAGTGCTAACAGAAACGATTTTTATATAAAAAAAAAATAAATTATATAATAACTCTATAATTATTAATGGTAAAATAAAAGAAGCTATAGGTTTCAATTATGTATAATTTTTAATTAAATTAAATTTTAATTTAATGTCTTTTGATTTTTTTCTGTACGTTCAATAATAATTTAAGCGATTAAGATTTTTCAATAAGTTAATAATATTTTAAAATGAAAAGGCTTTAACATTAAGTTTTGTATAATTTTTAATTAAAATTCGACGTTTCGACGTTTTGAAGTACTCTAGAATCAAGTTACTATAGGTAAAAAAATAAGTAAATAGATTATAAAACTTATAAATTATTAATTAAAGGAAGTCAAATTTTATTTAAATTTTAAATATAAATTTCTATTGCTTCTCTTATCAATCTACTGTTAATATTGTTGGGTCTTACAAATATTATAGTATCTTAGAATTTTACATCATAAAGATTTTCTAATGCATGTTGTGCAGTAACAGATTTATCTGAACGGTTTATGTTTTTTCAAACAATAAAAAAATATATTTAAGAACAATTACATAAAAATTATTAACTAGATAACTATCAAATTAGTATCAAATTTACAGTTTGTTATTTACTATTTTTTACAGAATAATTAACACCAAAAATAGATCAATCGCAAATCATTGAAATCCGAATTTATCGTGAAATTTGAATATGTAATATTTATCATCTTCGGCAAAACTGAAAATAATATTTTTGTAAAATTTAATTTTAAAAAAATATTCAGAGATAGAAATAAACATTCTGTACATATCTGAAACAATAATATTCAGATAAAATAAAATTTACTATTGCAAAACATTATGCAGTATCTTCAAAAAAATTCACATATCTATTTCAAAATATAATCATCTTTTAACATCACAATCAAATCTACAATTTTATGATATATCCATGCTAGACAATGTTGGTTTTTCCACACGGGTAAAGTAGATTTTATTGTTCTGTCCATATAAATACAAAAGAAGCCCCTATAGATATTCAGATATTATCACAATACAGCAACAGAAAATGGACATTATTAACACAATTCCCATTTCCACTGTGTAAAAAAAATACCGATTGGTTTTTGTTTGTTTATTGTCGATGCCGTCGTCATGGTTACGGTGTGAACGTTTGTTGATTGGATGCTGGTTGTTAACGATCTTTATCTTTATCGACGTATCACTCGGTATAACTGTTGTATTATTGCTTATTTCACAATCATTTTCAACAATATTTTTTTTCTGTTGAAATATATTAGCATTCATTAATGAGTTATTGTTCAAATGCGTAAGATTAATGGAAAATTTGACATTAATTAACATTTAACTTTGGTGATTTTTATCGTTAAAATGTGTAAAAAATATATTTGAAGTTTTTGAGGTTACAAGCTGTGTTATAAATTAATTGCAAAATTAATCAAATATATTTTTATTAGTTTTGACTTCTGTTGACCTATGAACGATGTTTTTAATATCTTAAATTTTTATTTAATTTAAAAGTTCTGAAATATTAACATTTTATATTAGCATTTTATAAGTATTTATATACGATAGATAAATTTTAAAAAAATTAAAAATTGGTAGTAAAATGCATTAATTGAATTTTTAAGCAAGTTGTGGTATACTGAAATGATAAGTGTTTTATAGTTACCTTGTTATTATTTATTTTACCTTTCACATTGTTAATAAAAAATTTAAAATATATGTTGGAAAACATATATACATTTCACAATCACGCCCTGTATCATAAGGATGTGGTCCAAATTCTTTCTACTGTTTCGAAATTAATTTTCTCCAAACATTCCTATCCAGACAAACAACTCTAGCTTCATTCATATTCATGATACCTCTCAAACATTTTTTCAATTCCTACTACTTGGAAATTTGCGCTCACGCAAAATACTCTCAGTAATATCACTCATCAATATACGCTGAAGAAAGTTCGAAACCAGAACGTAATTTTAAACAACAGTTTAATAGTTATAAAATTTTATATTCACTATTGATCTCAACAAAGTTTACGATAAAAACAAACAAAACGTAAACAAATTTGAACTGTTAGAACTAATTTTTATTCTACTAGTATGTAATTTGTTTAATATAATGTTAATAATTATTTTATACACAATTTATTATACTTCATAAAATTTATATTTATTACAGTAAAAAAATAATTTTATCCAAAAGCATTATAATATTTGTAAACATATCGCATATATGTAAATAATAATATCAAAAAAATCTAATTATATATAAATATAAAATTATTCCTTGTTTAATTGTATATGATATATTATTTTATAAATCTAATATTTGATCATTGAAATATGTTTCAAGTTATAAATAAATTCAAATTATTTATATTAAATATTATCAAAATTGATAAGTATAATTTTGTTTTAAAAATATTGATAAAATATTTCAACACATGTAAGCAAAAATATAGTTGAAGTAGGAAAAAATAATTTCCTGTTTCACGGAACATGCAATTTTTAACTCCGTAGCAAACACACCGAGGTAAATAACCGCATTCGTCAAGGGTGGCCTCGATTTTGACAAAACACGAACTAACACAAAGACTTACCCTCTTTTGTACTACCAATAAAACTGCTAAAATTCGCAAACCGACCTAAACCACCTATTGCGGTATGAAAAATTTCGAAAATCATTGTGAAAATTGTCATAATTTTACCTCGATAAAGTAATTACATAAATGAATATTAGCTGTGCGAGGGTGTTTTTCATTTCTTGATTGGGTTTATTGGTAGAGTCTGCCTCTATCGGTAAAGGCGCGAAACTCTTTCCACACGGGGCCGATTGGAACAGGTGCACCAATATAGGTTGAGAATATCAGGTGTTGCTGAAGTGCCATCTGTGAAACGGTGGATGAAACTTTATAATGCCGTTGCATTTGTGCATCAAAATCATTTCATTAGTAAATTATTTATTATTATATAGAACAATTTTGTTAATATCTCATAGCTCTATTATTTTTTTTATTAAAGATTTTTTTTGGCAGTAAATTGATTGAAATTTTGTTAATATTTACTTTTATAACTTAAAAATTAGCCTGTAGTAAAATTAACTTTTTATTTCAAAAGATGTTATCAAAAGTTGTTGATGTAAAATAATAATCTATATCTAATTTATAACTTTCTATTTATTATAATTATTTTTTATTGAAAATTTCCCTTTGGCGTGATTCAATATACCTACAGAAATATCTACGAAAATTATTAATATTCTGTTTTTGTTATGCACATTGTTAAATTATTTAGTAACATATGTCAAATTTAATTTATTTATTATTTATATAAAGTTTCAATTGTTTATTCTTAAATTCCTTTGATATGTATTTAATACAGTAATTTTATTAATTCTAATTTTTATATAAATTTAATTTTTTTTAGCAATTTCTTAAAAATTCAATTAGTTTCAGAATAGATTTGCAAAATGTAAAATTATAGAAAAAGTACAGTTATTCGACTAGCATGTACTGATTATTATCCATGAGAATAAAGTTTGCAGCATAAACCATAAGCTTTCATATAAATCAAATTAAATAACCATAAATATTAAGACCAAACTTTGATCGTTAAAAAAAGCTTGACTTTATTAAATTTTTAAGAAATTATCATTTAATAGCATATATTGACAGTTTTATAATGTTGCCATAATAATAAGTTTGGCAATTTTTTTTTTTTAACATACGAATTTTCCTTAAGTCGAGACAAAATTTGCCACATTTCATCAAAACTGTTAGGCCATTTTCAAAATAATATTTACAATTAATACATATAAAATAATAATATTATTGTTCGTTTAATAGTAAAGGATAGTAAATTCTTAAATTAAGAATTTCAACAAATTTGAATATGATCTATCAACTTTTCATTATATTAACAGATCAATGTTTTTTTTTATCCATTATCTAAAACCAAAAAGAAATCGACGAAACTTCAATGATAGAAACGCGAAATGTCACATGAGAGTCTAGACTCCATTACAGGCCCCCATAATGGCGCCATTAACGGAACGATATGCGATCGGAGCGTCCAGAGCCCCCAATGTAACCGATGGGCTAGTCGCTGCCCGCGGGAACACAAACAGACGACATGTTACTTGCTAATGAAACATTCAATATGTTTTAGAATGTTGATATCTACACGTCCTGTTCGATTCTCTGACTCCGCAGTTAATTTTCATGATGCATTCGTGATAGTACACTCTAAAAAATATATGCAATTTTACCTACAAACCATGAAACACTATGATGCCCAGTAGTTTTAAGTATATTTACTCAACTGCTGTAATTTTACATAATTGTTTAAAAATACATAATATCAGAACTATTACCAACATTATGTAATATGATATTAACAACGGAATGAAAAAGTAATGTAATATTACATATTTTTTTAGTAAAATATTTTTTAGTAAAGTTATAGAACTTCAGTCTGCTGTCAGAAATTTTTTATAAATAGGCAAAATTTGTTTAGTTCTGTAATATTATTGTTGTTATAATTACATAGATTTCCAAATTTATTATTAGTATTATTACACAAAATATGTACCAAGTCACATTATTTTGATGAATTATTACAAATATTAATATGCAACCTGTAATTCTACATAATTTAAGTAGTTATACCAACCGTACGTAATTCTACATTAATCATGTAATGCAATTTGCAGAAAGTAAACAATTTTGCACACTTATTAGGTTATTTTTACTTACTTCATCTGATTATTATAAAAATGCAAAAATTACAGAATTTTGCGGTAGAAATACAGAATTATTATGGTAAAATGAAATTATAGATATTTTTATAATAAAATATTGCTACTATTTTTCTTAATTTCGGTAATTTTTTTTTACAGTGTAGTAACGCGATAACGCCGCGGCGAAATTGAGTTTTGTAAATTAGTTTTTAGTTGTAATGGTATGCGAGTGTAGTTGATGTACGATATCCGGCTTGATAACTTAATTGGCAGATTATCTTTAGGTTAAATGGTTTGCATGTTAATCAAAAAATATATTTTATCAATGATGAAATTCTAAATTAAATTTATTATTGAAAAAAATTGTTAAAGTTAGCAGGTAAAAAATGTGTAATTAAAAGTTGAATATCCCATAATCCATTTAGATTTCAGCCACATTTTTCTTTCGCATCCAGAAACTAAAAACCCCATTTTAAAGTGGGAGCCAATCACGTCCATGCTTAATACCTTTCAGCTGAAAGTCCGTCGACATCTTCTTGCAGTCGTACAGCAGAAGGTAATGCAGTACTCGGTATTCCGGAGCGATTCCGTTTCCGGTACGAGGGGGGCGGGCAATGCCGACCGTCCGGAAGAAAGCCGGCGAGCAATTGTAAAAGAACGAATTTATGCGATTCAATATTGCATTTTGCGCGCAATTCTCTACCAATGCTACCACCACTCACGTCGCTGCAAAAGCGTTCATTGTAATTTTCCCAGTTTTCAGTTCCTTCGGTGATGTTGTGTCACACTCAGTGTGATGAAAGCATTTTTTTTTTAAATGACGCCAAATGAAATTGTTGCAAGAGTAAAAAGTATCTATAAAATGGAGCATATGTTCTGCTGAATGAATTTATTTTGTCTTTAAGGAAATTGCTAGAATAACTTATCCTCTTTGTCTTGTTGTCAGATAAAAAATAATTTTAAAATAATATAGAAATTAAATACATTTTATTTTATGAAATTATTTTATAAAAACGATGTTTCGAAGAAACTGAACGTTTGTCTTCATCAGGTAAAATTTATCAATGCTTTAAAGTAAATAACAGTAAGTAGCAACAAGTTACTAGATAACATATAAGTAACTAGATTAGAAGAATTATAGATTTTTAATTAGTGGAAGCCAAACTTTATTTAACTTAGTGCCTGCACAGTGATTTATGTTATTCTTTTCTTTATAAATCTCTATCTTTCTCTCTGAAAAATATTTTACTACATTTCATTTTAATTTATAAGTTTTTATACGATTAAAAATGTTTGGTGTTATATATATATATATATATATATATATATATATATATATATATATAAAGGTGTGGAACAAACTCCACTATGCCAAAATAAGTCCCTTAAAAACATTTCTATACACACAAGTAACTTTTGCTTTATCCATATTCTGATCTACCATTTGGAAACATTCGCTCACACAATACACTCTTAATTATATCATTTCATCTGCTCACTGGACGTCCACGCATACGTAACAAAAAACAAATATTTCTGAAGTAAAATAAATAAATGTTATTATTTCTGCAATAATACGTGATTGCAATTTGTACTGATAATTTTTGCGTGTTACTACTCCTTAATATATATCTTAAAATAATTAAATTTTTCATTGTCAAAAATCTTTCAGAACTCATTATATTTAAATTAAAAAAAATATTTTTAGATTAAATTCTGTATATATTTTATTTAAAAATCGCTGTTTCGATGTATTCTATCTCCATATTCTGAAACATTTTCATTAAAAATAATGGTTCGTTAAAATGAAAATTCTTGGATTTCGTAAGAAATCTTTTTATATATATATATTGCCAACGAAATTTCTTACGGTATCCAAGAATTTTTATTTTAACAAACCGTGCGTATATCATCATTAAAACATTTATGTCAGTTGGATATTTTTTCCTTGTGATATACGTAGAGTATACCGAAACGTCGATTTTTAAATAAATTATATACAAAACTTAATCCGCAAGCTTTTTTTTTAAATTAATAATTATTTTATATACGAGTACTACCTTTCTCGAATTAATATAAACTATTTTTGTTTTGTAATATTTTTGAGGAATATATATTTTACTGCTCTATCTTTAAAAGGTATTACTGAACCTGTCAGAAAATAGTTAAAAAATGCGTTTATTTCCTAAACAACACTTAAAGTCACTGACTTTTTTTCTCAGTCGACCTTCTTCTACACAAAAACCTTGAATCATAAAACCGGACTATAAAACCCTTTGCGGTATGCCTTCTATAACGGTTGTTATTTTTTACAGTCTTGCAAAGCGAGTCATTCTTACCCCTAACGGTATCGTTGGTATAAAGAGTTTGCAAGAAAAAGATTTTTTTGTTGCAGCACAAAAAAGGGTAGGCTGTTGCTCAATAGGTGCACTTGGTGACCTTGCAAATATTTGATTTTTTGATGTCAGTATTGTCTGAGTTTAAAAAAGCAACTAGGTTATTTATTACCTAACTAAAAAAGAACTATTTTCTAACCAGACAACAAAAAATAAAATTACACGAGATTGTAACCTTGCAAAATAAGTAACTTGGCAAAATAAGAACAAAATATAGCAATATTGTTTGAAAAAAAATTGAATTGGGCAGGTAATTATATTAATACATTACTTTAAGAAAAAATTAAAGTTTTCTTTTTCCACACTTGAAATTGCAAGGCATGTTGAAGAGTGTAAAAGATATTATTCCTAAAATAAATCTGTTTTGGGTTAAAGTTCTGTATTAATATTTATTTAAAATCGACGTTTCGACGAAACTCAACATCTATTTCCATCAGGGTAAATGATATATTATATCATATTGATATTTTATATCATTTATTTTAATATTACTTACTCCTAAAAAGTTTGAGATTAATATGCGTTGAAAAGGTTACAAGTTACGTATGTATATTTGTGTAAAAGTTACACAACTTTAATTTTTTCCTAAAATACATGTCAAAAAGCTTTAGAATTAAGTTCCATATACATATTTTATTAAAAAAATCGAAGTTGTGATCTACGTACATCATCATCAGGAAAAATTTTACAAACGTATAATTTTTCCTGATGCTGTCTTTTTATTAATTTTTTTTAATTTTATTTTAAAGATCTAAGTAATAATTTTACTTAATAATTAAAATTTTTAAAAATTCAAAATATTTATTTTAAATCGGATACTTAAGAAAATGATAAAATAATCTATTGGCACATACCAGCAAATATCATATCATATTATAGAAAATAATTTGGCTTGCTCAAGCAACCCATAATGAAATTAAAGTACACCAGAGAGGGAGTAAACATTTGTTAGGGAATTACATTTTAAATGTGGGTCATACATTTCCATTTCGGGCGTGCAACGACACAAAACTACCCTGTATATTAGCCCACATACATCGTCATATAATTCCTACAACACAAACACATAATAATGAAGTTTGCACCTTACGCAGGAATTTTTCTTTCAACAAAACAACAAAATAAATAAAATTTAATTTTGCAAC
The DNA here is from genome assembly GCA_963966155.1 of Clivina fossor. Taxonomy (NCBI): domain Eukaryota; kingdom Metazoa; phylum Arthropoda; class Insecta; order Coleoptera; family Carabidae; genus Clivina; species Clivina fossor. The sequence goes on along the minus strand of OZ014564.1, from coordinate 5,873,632 downwards.
AGCGTAACTTGTGTACGTGTGTGTGTGTGGGTGTATGTGTTTCATACATATTAGCGTGTACCTAGCACCTCAAGGGATCCGTAATGGAGGGCGTATCAACAAACCTTTCTTTGTAATATACGGATGGGTACAACTGCCGTGGTACTTGGAAGTACTTGGTGAAGCACGTTCTCGTGTTGTTTTAATGAGAGCTAATGAGAAAACATGGTACTTTTCGCACGTCGCATACACGGGCTATTATGCACGTTTGTACTGACTCCACCTATGTTTGTTCCTCTTTCTTGCGCGAAAAGTAAATGAGAGAAAACTGTTTCTTCTTTATTATGTATTTGTTATATGAATATTTTTGTTCTACGATGTGTGTTTGCCGAAATAATAAAATAAAGAAGAATAGAAAATCCATTTAACCCTCGAAATTTTGTGCTATAAATTATATTTAAGAGATCTTTCAGAACTCATTATATTAAAATAAAACTGCTTTAGGTTAAAGTTCTGTATTAATATTTATTATAATCGACGTTCCTACGAACTCAACGTCCGTATTTATTAAGAAAACTGATACAAATGTAGCAGAGTTCGTCGAAACATCGATTACAATAAATATTAAGCATTATATATTAAATATTATATAGTTTAAATAATACAAAACAACAACATATAAATAATGATTCTGATATTAACTCATAAATAGAATTCATATTTTTAAATTCTTATAAGTTACTCTAATTACATAAATATATAATACTAAATATTTTAAACACAAATCTATTATATATTCTATTAGAATAAAAATTTACTAAATTATTTTTAATTAACAAAATTTCACATTAATTTATCTAACAACATTACAATCGGCAACCTAGTCCTTTTTCTAGTGTGTGATGTTTGGAATCTGAGGCCAGTCTCCGCAGTCTCAACGGAGTCGTACAACAATTTGCATCCCTCACCCAGTGCGTTGTCGCTATACAGACTGTAACCCTACTCGATTTCACAGCATTTTCAGTCAGCTTATTCCTCTACCGATTCGATCACATTCTATCTGCTGTTCGAATAGTGCAATGGCAGCCCCCGGAGTGCATGCGACGACACCCCTAGCGGCAATAAACTGAATTATATTCGTTGTGCGGAACGACCCGTGAAAACTATTCCCGATATATGTATGGATAGAAAAAAAAACCTCTGGATCGAAATTTTCCCGTATGGAATTCTAGTTGGCGGCAGTTATTTTAATATTGTTTTTGGATCAGTGTTGATAGAGAATTTAAAGTTCGGTTATTTTATGTTTTTAATTTTGGTTTTGGTTTTTGATTTCATTGTTCTTCTAAATCAATTAGTTCTACTATTATAATATGTATTATATGTATTATAATAATCATTGATAAAAATATACATACATACACGTAAACTTTTTTATTTACGCAGAAATTAGTTCCCACAAGACAAAACCAATTTTACTTTATCTAAGCTCATAATACTTTTTATATATACTTCTCAGAAATATTTCTTTCGTAAATTACTTTTAATCATGTAATGTACATTTTCAATATTATTTTCATAAATATGTATTTTCTTATTCAACCGTTTATTAGATATAACTTTACAAAATATATCTGCTATTTAAAAACAATCGTATACTAGAGGTAGATCATGTAGTATTTTTAATATTCAGGCTCAAATTTATGCTTTTATTGTTAAAAAAAAATAATTTCAATAATGTATTAAACTTTACTAAATTTATTTGTATTTATTATTATTTTATATTTATGTTTGTTATATTTTTTATATTTGAATTATTATTATTATTTTATTTAATTTTTAAATTAAAAATACTTAAATATAATATAATTATTGTTAATAAACATGTTAAAAATTGCTTGTGGTTCTTAGCGTTTACATTGTAAAAGAAAATAATATTATTATTATACATAGTATTTTTATACTGTGTGCCCAATTCAACATGAAAGCTATAAAAGACAAGATATTTGTGAAACTATTAAAAAAAAATATTTAAACTTTATGCAATAATAATGTCTTATTAATTTAAAAATAAATGCATAAGTTATTAAATATTAGTGAAAAATTAAATTTTATTTATAATTGTTGAAATTTTCCATAAAATTTGTAGTCAGTTTTTTATATAATTTTTTTTTTTAAATAAGTATGTAGTAAAAACTATATTTAACTAAATATTCATAATATTATTTTTTTAATCTTAAATAAAATTAAAATACAACAGATTTTAATTAAAACAACATTTGATATAACGTTCTGTCTGTATTAATTTTTTTAGTTACTTGTATTTTTTATTATATGTTCTGAAAAAGACACTACACTATAAAAAATTAATGTAAATTTACATATTTTATGACTGTAATTTTTGAATAAAAATGTAATATTACATAAATTATTACTGTAAAAATTACAAAATTCTGCTATTTTACTGTTAAAAACCATGTAAAATTACATCATTTTAAATTAAATTTTTTATACTGTAGTGTACAGTGTCAAAATGTTAGCCAAATATAATACAGATAAAACGTTGAACTAAAATAATTATTTATTATAAGTTCAGAAAAAATTTTCAATATTATAATAATTTATTTTCCTTTAAACTTAATTAAATAAATATACTGGCTATTACACTAGAGCTATAAGAAAAAATTCGTATATTTTTCTTGAAATTTAAAAGTCTACCAGCCGCAAAATAGAATAAAACGTACAAAAATTTGATCATAAACGGCAAATACATTAACGGCAACGCGCCATTTCTGTTAATAAATAAAAAATATTCGATTATTCTCCATTACGTGTGCAATATAGCAGACATGCGCTACCCGCAGAACGGCGCAGCAGCGTCGCGGCGTCAGGCCATAAAAGCGCCATCATCATCAGCCATTTTAAAAAATAAACAACACCACTAAAGTACATTTCGCAACCCGTTCTTGTCATATTCATCCTAATATCTGTTCACCGAAGATAATATTTTCAAATTTCGTCCCGCATCTACTCTGTATCGAACAAGTGGAACAAAGATAGGATATATAGGATGCGTTCGCGCATACGCGAAATACGTTCATCGTGCGTAGGGGATGCCAAGGGGGAGAGGGTAGGAGGATGTTGGAACGGTCGTAAGGGGCGATTTTACAGCCCGAAAATGGCAAATGCCTCACTCACACAAATTATTCATGGAGTTTTCGCATAGAAATATACTGCTACGGCCGGAACACTGACGTGCTTCCCAAAAAAAAAAAAAACTATGCTGGAATAAATCTTTGTAAAATTGCGAAAAAAGTGATGTTTGTCGAGAATAGTGTTGCTACATTTTGCTACGTGCTATAAAATCTTCTTTTTTTTTCGCTTTTTGTGGACTGAATAATTTAGTTATATTTTTGCATTTGATTCACAAAATAGTTTCTTGTTTTGTTTTATGATTTATGTTAAAATAATTCCAATATTAAAATAAAACGGCTTTAGGTTGAAGTTTTTTTATATTAATATTTATTAATAATCGATGTTTTGACGAACTCAACGCTTTATCAGAAAAAAATGATACAAATATCATTTGAATGTAAAAATTGCAATCCATTGAAAAAATATTTTAATATTTTTTTAATAACAAAATTAGTCAAAAAATATTATTATATCTTTTTTTATCTACTATAAAATTAAAAACCAGCTTATAAAATATTAAGTTACTTACAATATTTTTTTTTTTCAAACAGAATGAATACAAATTTCAATTTTGTAGTAGCGAGTAGCAATATATTGAAATAAACCATGTAACTAAATTATGTATCTTTTATAATTTTCCAGATTGCAGTGATCATATTATATTGCTATAATTAATATTCAACATGTTGTACTTTTTAATATTTTAGACAAATTTCACATTTTTACTTAAAATTCGAAAAAAAAAAATATCTAACCTCATTTTAATTTTTGTACAGGTAATATTTTTAAAGAATACTTTTTTTGCTAGATTTTATTACAAGGTTGCTAAAATGACTTAAAATTGTAAGGGTTTCCCTGAGTAATAAAAAAAAACGCCCTTGAAGAGTTAAAGATATTGTCGTAAAATGCTAAAAAAAAACCTTAACTGAATTGTTATTGCAGAGGCAGGTGACTTCCAAACTGAGTTAACGGAAATGACATACAAACTGTATCTATTGTAAAATTTTTCGTTCTCAGTTCGAGTTTAGATTTTTATGTGACCACAGTTATTTTTGTGCTAGAGTTGTGTTTATTTGCAAAATATTTTGGTAAGTCATTTATTTTTGATATTAAATAATAATATTCATGATATATACATGATTTAGGATATAGTTATGTAATCTAGTTGCTTATTTTGTTACCTAGTAACTTATTTCTATGTTCTTATTTACTGTAAGCTCATTTGAGTAATTTGCTTGATGATGATATATGTGGAGTACGTCAAAACGTCGATTATTAATAAAAATTAATGTAGAACTATATCCTAAAACCGTTATATTTTAATATAATGAGTTCTGAAAGTTTTTTAATATGTTATAGTATATTTATTTTAAAATATAATTTATAATTGTAGAAAAAATATATCATATTAAATTTAATTAAATAAGTTAAACGGGTTTAAAATTAAAGCGATATACAATTTGAAAATTACAAAAATTATTTTATAATTTTTAAAATTGCGCTATTAAAATAATTTAAATTTCATATTTATAATTGATCCATTACAAAAAAAAATAGCAAAATTGACATTATCCAATTATCAATAAATACACATGAAATCCGAATTCCCAACACGTACAACTATCTCCAGGGCAGTTAATAATCACACAAATACGAATTATGAAGCAATAATGAAGAGAGTCGGACACACGTAATACAAACATAACCCGTCGTTGTTAATTCAACGGCGCGGCCGAGGCCCACCTACGGTCCAACCGTCCCGTAAACCAGTCGCTAACTCATTACCAGGTTATCTTTATTACGTCGTAATACCAACTCGAAAAATAAAAACCAGCACGAGATACGATTGAATATGTTTTCGCACCGTGTTTTGTTTTTGGTGTTGGTTGGTTGGATACAGATAGAGACAGACAGTGTGTGTGTGCGTTTTGGATATGGTTTGATTTGGATTGGATGCGTGCCGGTAACCGTTGGGGGCTATCTCTTGTCTATCTTTTTAACCCTTCCCTAGATTAGATATGTTTAAAATGTGGGAATATACATATATGTAGTTGTGTTCTATACAATGGCTCATGTTTTCGATTTGAACGTTGTTATCAAATGTCTTGTTTATGATGTTTGTTATTGCGTTAATTTGATTGTGTGAATGTTTAATGTATTTTAGTTAAATTAGAGAGAATAATATTCATTATTTTATTAAGACATATTTGTATGTTTTAGAAAAAATAAATGTTTTTCTATCGAACAAAATAAGTTTATTCTAATCATTTTACATTATTAAACAAAAGTATTAAAATATTTAAATATTTCTGGCGATATTTAAGATGTTGAAATAAAATTTTATAGTAAATAGTCATGACATATTTAAGGTTTGTTAAAATATATATTAATTAATATATTGTAATTTAATTTTCGGTTTTAATAATTTTAATAAGTACTAACTTTGTTATAATTAAATAAAACATTTTATATATAGAACGATTATAACGGGATACGGTAATGGATTTTGAAGTTTATAAAAATGCAAGCATTCAAATTTTTATCAATTTATTACTAATCCAATATTTCGCCAGTATTCGTGGCTTCTTCAGGGAGCACTAAAAAATGTTATTAATATGTAACAATTGTATAAAAACCAAACTGTATGATGTATAAAATATGTATATAAAGAAGAAGCCATAAATGCTGGCGAAATATTGGATTAGTAATAAATTGATAAAAATGTGAATGCTTGCATTTTTATAAACTTCAAAATCTATTACCGTATCCCCTTATAATCGTTCTATATAATTATTAACACGGTAGTTGTCCACACTAAATTATATATATATATATATATATATATATATATATATATATATATATACATAAATCTCGCGCAGATACTGTGTCAAATTCAAAATATAATACTAAAAGCCACTCTTGTATTAAGGCCAGATCTACGTAACTGCTATATTCAGACATGTATCCCAAATACAAAAAAGCTGAATTTTATATTGTACTTATACATTTAATACAATATATTTACTATAACTATTATTATTATTTTATAAATATTTTTATTGAGTACAAAATTATAATATTTATTTCAATAATTTTTTTATTATTTATTTACAATTATTGTTTTTGTACTTAAAATCAAAAATTATAGTTAGATATTTTAATTGGAACAAATTGACAACTTTAATAAAGTATACTATTGTAATTTCAAATATTTCACTAATGAATCTATAGATAAATTTGATCAAAACCGCATTTGCCTATATTCCACGCATATTACATCAAAACAATTCTCATGCATCCAATTTACAAATGATGCCATAAATCTAGTTACAAAACAAACAACTATCACGTAGCGAAAATTTAAAAAAACCAAATCGAATCAGGTGGGCCGCTCTGCCCATCCCACCGCGGCCGAGCCGAGCCAATGCGATAAAGGCACTATTCCGGAACGATATAAACACAACAACCGACGAATGTTTTATGTGGGGCAGTTATTTCGCGAGCCGAGCGTATATGGTCCGAATTCCGTTGTAATCCATGTAGATTCATGAGTGCGGTCCGATAGAACAACTCTGTCGTCGCCCATAGCACATAACTCAGGTGATAACGACCCATTCGAATCACCCAACTATACCATGGACATATCGTCGTCTTCGTTCGACTCACGCAAAAACCGGCGTTTAATGAGACTCGCGCCGATATTTTCACCACCGAGAATGTGACTTTTTCATCACCGGAAAATCGACACTAACAAGGGGAAGAATTTGAATGGTCACAGTCTGATGGTGGAAGAGAGGGTTAGTTATCAGTGTCGCGTTGATCCGGCAGGGTTTTGCGTCTATCCAATTAAGTGGATATACGAAGCATTTTGGATCTGGTGAATTCATTTCGAGCCGCCGCGCCGTGTGCCCCCTTGGTGGAGCGAGTGTTTGGATAGCACTCGAGTATCTGGATGTGGGTGGCGTAAGTCATGTCTGTTTATATTGGAGCGGGCCTAGGAATTACGGGAGCGCTTGTCTAAATTACATCGCTCTTGCCGTAGCCTTGCGACGCGTCGCGTCAAGTCAGTTAATAAGTTTGATTTAATTTTCACACGCGCCCGTCTTCGTTCAAGATTTAGTTAAGTGGCTGCCAACGGAATCATTATCATTTTTGGGATTACGATTAATTTTAATTGAATGCTAAACTATCGTTAAGCTGAAGGTTTTAATTAAAACATATATATGTAGAAGATAAAAGATTTCTGACAATAATTATGTTAATTACTTAATAAACATTTTTTCAATAATAGTGATAAAGAAATAATACAGACAGTTGATTGGTACTTCCAAAAATTTTCAGTTTAAACACACGACAAATATTAAAAAAAAACTGGCCAACTGTAGAGGATGGTGGAGGTACAAGTATATATATATATATATATATAGGTACTATATTGCGGAGTAGAAACTGTTAGTCACTCATCAAGCACTGAAAATGCCATCTACGATGTAAGGCAAAACGTCTGCGACGAGGATAAATTGACCACGGCATATCAACACAGAGATTTTATAAATTTATAATCAAAATGTTTAAAAAATAAATGCAATATGGGCTATTCAAAATCCATTCTATATTTTTTTGTCTACAATATACATTTACAATCTATTCATTACAGAACATTCACTAAATTTTATGTTGAAATATAACCAAGAGAATATTTTGCTGAATAATCTTTTACCTTTAAACTAAAAATTATTTAATTTAAGGTATATTGAGTTTTAAAACTATATTTAAAAAGATAAATAGGTGTCACCATATACATTATTATCTAAAACTATCAAAAATATGATTATATTATACTCATTCTTGATATGTAATTTAGGATAGTATTCATCCAACCAACGCATAACATAACCAATTCAAAACTTCCAATATCTCACCTAGACGGAGCAAAACACAACATAAAATGCTCCTCAACTAATAGATCAGCACCATTCACGGAATATAAACCCGATCGTTTACGCCATAAAACAACCACTAACCTCTCCGTGCAGGCACCGTACACCACACCGGGGGCCCCATCTTTACCCTCAAGAGCCCCATCCATCCCCGGTTCATGCACATCTACAGCGGAAAGAAAAACTTTCCTATAGCGGACGAAGACTTACAACCCGAGACCGATGCGTTCATCGTTCACCGGGTCAAATCAGCTTGCGCGCCGCACCTGAGACGGGGGTGTACTTACCTCCTTCTTTAGTAATCAATTCGAGGCCAAGTTCTAAATCTCGCCTCCCCTCTGGCCTCGGCCGGGGGGGCGACTTATAGAGTTCGGATACGGGAGCTTCGGGAAGGGGTGGTTGGTGTATGTAATTTAGTTAATGGCTCCCTGCTGCTTCGGCTTGCTTGCTAAGGTGGATACGCGGATGGATCGCAGATGAGAACGTTTTTTCTTTCTTTTGTTTTTGTTTTGCTCAAGTGGAATGGGGATTATGTTGCAGGAATGGAATTAGGTTAGATTTTATGGTATTGAATAATAATTAATATTAAAAAGTTATAATTTTTATAAAATAAATTATACAATTACAATCATAATAACAAACAAAAACTTTAATAAAAGCTTTAGAAGGAACAATATCATATTATTTTAATAAAGAATTAGAACTTATATAATTTCAAATACAAATAAAACTAATGAAAAACTTATTACACAATACACATACATATATAAAAAATAATTAAAAATAAACTTACTTTCTTTAATAAATTAATAATAATGTGTATGTATATTCGATAACGATATACATAAAAAAATTGAATTCTTTTTTAAAATTTCAAATAAATTACACAATGGAATACAAATTATAATTAGCAATGCCAATCTGCAACAGCCCATTATCTGGACTTTTATTACACCCAATAAATGCGATAATGACTTTAAGAGGTTTACCACGTGTTAATGACTACTATACACTTATTGTTTTATGTTTCATATCCAAAATTTTAAAAATAATAAAATAAGTTTAAAATTTATAAAAATTATTTTATTTGTAAGTCAAATATACAACAAAATTATATTACGTACATTAAAATTTTTGGTCTGACTTAATGCAGGGTAGGTTAGGAAAAAAGATTAGTTTGTATTTTTTATGTCTTCAAAAAAAATTAATAAAAAAGAAATTTTTCAAAAATACGAATTTATCAATATTCTTGCAACATATATAAAATGTAAAATAATATTTCTTCTACTTGCTTTAACCTTGCTGTATTTGGTTGGTAGAATTAAGGTTTAATCCTCAAACCATTTTTAAGTAGATTAGCATTTAGGAGATTCCCAATAAAAAATCGATGTTTTAACATAGTAAAAAATCTTTCCAAACTCATTATATTAAAATAAAAAAAGTTTTAAGTTTTAGTTCTGTATAATTTTAATTAAAATTTTATATAAAAATAGTGCATTTAAATTTAGTAGCAGTCTGTCTCCAAAGAAAATCAAACATTTTTTTTTCAAGTTTCGTTATATCTTTACCTTTAACCCGGTCCTGTATCCCACACTATCCCGCTACATACATACACCTCACAGCCCGAACAACAATAAGTCTTCCATTACAAGAAGTAATGGTTGACAGTCACGCTCTTCGGCTGGTTACAATGCATTCACCCTCCTGTTCGCGGAGTCTTACTCTCACAATCCAGGCGCACGGCCCTTTGCGATCGTCCATCACCCAGGGGTGGGTTACCTTCGGCCCCTCCTTTATGTCTTAATGTACCGATGTTCAAGTTTTCTTTCGCCGTCTTAACACTCGTTGGATAAGATTTTTTTTTTCGATACATTTTAAGCTGGCCGATGTATCTATTGCCTTTAAAGTAATAGTTAAAAAAGGTTTTATTGAGAGCTGCTTAGTGGGTGTTTTTTTTTTTAGGAAGGTTAGATATATTATTAACTAAAAGTTTTTTGTATAATTATTGTGTTCAGTAATTATACTGATAAGAGATAATGGTTGAAAGTAATTTGTTGGTAATAAAAGTAAATTACATTTTGTTTTCTGTTTTGGAAAAAAGTAGTTATTTTAAATCACTCAGATCCCAGAAATTAAATAAACAATTATTAACTTGTAATGTTGAACAACATTAGATAAATGTTCAGAAACCATTATAATTTATAAATGTTTAATTAGAATAAAACTACTTCAGGTTAAAGTTCTGTGTAATAAAAACGGACGTTGAAAATATTTAGTAATATTTATTTTAACAAACTCAAGTTACAAATCAATTCTCCATATATTGAAATATTGTTTTTTTGATACAAAAATGTTATTGATTGTATTACCTATATATTTAAAATATTATGCACAAATTATTTCCAATACACATAATCAAACTCTCATTTTTCTAATTATTTAAATAATGAATAAATCTAACAAAATATCTAAAAATTATACCATAAAGTATGTGATACGTGCTGTGCAGAATACAGTTCAGTATCGCACACCGATAACGGTCGTATTTATGTTGTGTGGATACGTGTTCTAACAGAGTTCATTTTCATCCAATGCAGGGGTGGAACTCTGCGTGTGTTACATGCACTCATCTCTCTGTATATTATACTTGTATGTACATATGTGAATATATTGTATTGCCTTCTATATGGCTTTATATTGCGGTGAAAGAATGGACCGACTATATGAAAATATGTAGTGATAGAATTTTTGTACTAGGCTATGTTTTCGATGCAAATTGCAATATAAATTAAATAATTATATTTATTTAATGTAATTATTATTATTTATACAAATATTATCTTGACAATATATTGAAAATAATTTTTATTAATATTTATAAAATTATAGGTACTTTTCGAAGAATTTTGTTTTAAGCTAAATTTCACGTTTAGTTATTTTTATAGACACGTTATGTGAATATTATGTTACATTATAATAACTTTTTTTTACATTATAACTATTTACATTATAAACAATTTTCAGTAAAATAGTATAGGTATTATATAAATGCTTATATTTTTATATAATTGTTTGCAATATTTCTATATCTAAAAATTGAACATTTGCATTTAATGTGTATGAACATAAAATAAATTTTAAAATTTTTATTAATTATTATACTTTTATTATTACAAGAAACATACAACTATTTCGTAATTGGTGCATAAAATTATTCCGCATATAGTTACTAAAAACCGTACTACACATTTCATCCCTCTGTAAGTAATCATATAAAAATCACTTTCTCGAGTTTTCAATAAGACTGGCGCGTAAATATTGAATGCTGACGACTACAGCAAGTGTTTGTTGGGTAGTTGTGCGGCGATGCAATGGCCAATTTCGCGATCCTCAAGTGAAGAGAGCAGCATTGCCCATTTGCTACCCCTTACATTGCTTCAGCCGTATGCCGTCGGCATACAATGTGTTGTATGTATGCTTGCTTATGTTACCGTCAAAACGGTACGGTACGGACCGAGAGAAAACCTGGACCGGCCTAAGTGAAAATGTATTCAGAATTTGAAATTCTATTTATAATAAATGTATATTATGAAGTTCTTGTTGTACATTGTTAATATGAACAGAATTTTATAAATTTAAATTAAAATTACATTTTTTAATAGAAAATTTAAATTTTGAAAGTAAATAATGGTTTTCTAATAACACTGAATAATATTAAAATAAAACTGCTTTAAGTTAAAGCTCTGTACTGTCCGATTTCATCAAAAAATATTTTTTTTCTTTATAAGTTTTTATTGCATCTATTATCAACCTGCTGTTAAAATTGATAATATTACAGTATCTTCGAATTTCACATCATAAAAATACTCTAACGCATGTAGAGCAGTAGCAGATTTAAACCTAAAGCCGTTTTATTTTGTATATTATAAAGTTTTTGTTGCATATTTTTAATGTAAACAAAATTTTATAAATTAAATTTAAAATTACATTTTTAATAGAAAATTTTTTTAACAAAAAATAATGGTCTTCTAGTAACACTAAATAATATTTGACTTTTTATAATAAAATTATATAAAAAATGTTTACAGCATAACATAAATTAACTATTGTTACAAATATTATTTCAATATTTGTAACTGAAACAAAAGGAAAAAATGTTTAACTCCGACTCTGTTAGCAATATCACTTGAGTTTCGATGTTTTGAACATTTGTTCCTAATAACATTGCACCTTTCATTAACTGTGATTCGGAACAATTACCATTTTCAGTTTCAGTTTTTCCATGAACTGCTGCTACTGCAATGTACTTGTTGCACGACATATTTGGGCCAAAAACTTTGCACTTAAGGAAACAGTTCAAATAGTTGACGATAAATAACAATTGACATTTACGTTCTAAAGTACCTAAGCGCGCGAGCTCTACTCATATTTTTTTTCTCCGGCACGACTGTTTACAGTAAACAAATTGTTATAGTAAGTTGTAAATGACTATGAAACAAAAAAACACAATGAATTTTCGGGTGTAATTTTCATCAGAATAACGTGTTCAACATGTATTAAACACCATGTTTTAAACTCCATTTTGTTGGAAAAATGACGATCGTTAGCTTTGACTTGCGCACATAAAACAAAAGAAGTCACGCACAATTTTGTCACGGTACACGTCACCAAATAGAATTATGACTAACGCTAATAGCAGATGTAAAAATAACATTTTTTTCAAATATATTTTTTAAGATATTAATTTCATTATTTTGTACATAAAAGTCAAATATAAAAACTTATTAAATACGAGTATTCATTTTTATTTTATTTCCTTTTATTTTGTTTTGTTTATCAATATATTAAAAATTATTATACATTATAACAATATTTTTTTTGAATAATTTTAGTATACGATATTTTAAAATAAATATTATTTTTAACTATAGATTAATTTTATTGAATTTTTTTTAAACCAACTGGCTGGTACTACAAGTTTAGTTTTTTTTTAAATAATATCGGTTTTAAGACAATGCAACTGTCATTATAGCAGGACTAAACAAATGAACTAAAACACCTAAAAACCGACTTTGTAATATAAACCAAAAATTTAGAAATTTTCTACACTAATGAAACACTAATGTCTAATCATGTCCTTGGTTAGAAAACCATACTTTTAATTATATTTCTAATATTTGTATAATTTTTATGAATTTACTATACATTTATTAAAAATTTAGTTCAGATAACACATATTTTATAAAACGTATCGTATGTTTATGATCGAAAATGTTATACTGAAAATTAATTGTAATACACTGAAACTATGTGTAATATATCAATTTTGAAATAATTATGAAAAGCACACAGTTTAATTCGATTTATTATTTTATCATAATTGCAAAAATGTTTCAATAAATATATATTTTACAATAATGATAATTTATTATATATTGTCATTTCGAATTATGTAATTTATAATATAATGATGATAAGAATAGACATTTTTTTTCATATTCTCCTCGTATTTTTATTTACACATTGTACACACTTAATGTTTTTAAATAAATTTATATTTTATGTGAACAAAAGTAAACATAATTTGTTGCTATTAAAAATAAAATTACATTATTTTTATGAAAATATACTTTTTCTTTCTAAGTAAGTTATAAAATTTTTAACAGAGATAAATATTCCCAATCGTATAGTCCATATATTTTCATAAAACTAATTTCACAAACAACATCAATGGCACCGTAGAGATCTCAACCCCGTGTTAATAGATATGCAGCTTATTTGCACTCAATAATTATCCTCAAACCCTGGTGCAACCCTTTATTTAAACCCAAGCGACGCAATGAAACACAGACTGAGCAAATACCAATCTACAATCGCTAAATATCGTACATACGTATACACAAACATATATACAGTGTGATCGATAAGCAAACTGGGCCATGGAAAACCGCCATTGCTACCGGAATATGTGCAAGGTGTGTTAGAAAAGTATTAAGACTGATTTTTCTCAAAAATTGGCAATACTTTAAAAATAATACTACATTAACTTAAAACAACAAATCGCGTTTCTATTAACTTTATTTTCTTAAACTTACATGGTTCTAAAATAAAACGGCTTTAGGATGTAGTTCTGTATTAAATTTATTAATAATCGACGTTTTGACGTACCCAACGTACATCTTCTTCATGCTTCTATAATTATTTTTGTAATGTTAGTGCCAAAAACTATAATATATTTTTTAGTTACTGATCTTCTAATGAGCATTATAAAAAAATATTGATATTTAATATCATGCAAATACACAGAATTAGTCTTGTTTTCTTAAAATTTGATTGAAATAAAAAATTATCAGATTAAAATAGTTTAGAAACATGGTAGTACATGCATTATAAAATTGAAAAAATAAATTATTGTTATTAGATCTAAATTTAAAATTTGGGAATTTTGATTCTTGAATTTAATTATAAGAGGGTTTGAAAGCAATAATGGGTCGTAAAATATAAACACTTTTTCTTATTTGTATATTTTAATTGTATATTTCATTATAAAAAAAATATTGTTAGTTTTCATTCAAAGTTAGATTGCATTTGAGTTTTGTTTAAACTACATTTTTATGAATCCAGTTTAGCCGAAAGCTAAATTATTTTAAGTTAGTTACGGACAGACATTCAGAAAAACAACATTAAATTGTAAGTTATGGATTGACATTCAAAATAATACCTATCATCTACTTCGAGTTACGTCAGTTATTAACATTAGTCACTATATTGTAATAATTTTTTTTTTTTTTGCAATACATTTTGCTAATTAATTTTATTCCAATATTTAAATAAAATTATTCATTAAATTGTTTGCTAAGACTTCAAGCAAAAAGTTTGTTTCAATCTATATTTTCGTTCGGACTTGCCAAATTAGTTATTAATAAAACTTATAGATTGTTACAATTGTAGCACAAGTATCTAATGCAAGTGTATATTGTGTCCAAAAACACCTTCTTCATTTTTGAAACCATTATAGTCTGATTACTTTTCTGCCAAACCTGTGTACATACATTCGGACGTACATAGAGTAACCAAAACCAAACTAAACCAAAGGTCGTAAATTCTGATCTAATACCAAGCCCGTAGCGGACTCATTGTCCCGGCCATTAGCCGGATCAATAGATTACGCATGGATTCATGACGTCACGAATCACGGACCTAACTGCCTGTACAACGCCAACCACGGTGCCCGCCGTGGTTTACGCAAACATGCTTCGGCTGGCTGCTGTTGCCTACCAAAACGGATAAATTTCTACCAGGCCGAAGGCAAATTAAAACTTGACCGGTAATTGAGTTTACCGGTGGAATTAATGGTTATGGCCCCGCGGTATATGGTTGGAAAATGGTTTATTGGTTGGAAATTTCGCTAGATGAAAATTTAGAAGTAATATTTGTTCGCTTTTGCTGGACAATTAAACAGTAATATTAAACTACATAATGGTAATATTTTAAATAAAATTTTATTACAAAAATATCGTATTTGAAATTTCTTTTTAATTCTAATTTAATAAAATATTTATTTTGACTTAATTAACAGCTATAGAAGTGAATATATTGGAATAGTAACGCATCTGATTTGTACTTCAAGCATTTCTATTAACATAAAATTATAAAAAGATTAAATAGATCAAAACTAAATAATACAGTAAAAAATAAAAAAAAGAAACCAAATGCCTAGAAAGTATTTAAGAGTACAGAGTACAGAGTGCATTGAAACAAGAACGACATAAATCATATTTATTCAAAATTATACAAGGACTCCTATCTTTGTATAGCATTAGACTGACAGGAATAAGTACCATTGACATCGAAGTAATGTACTTAATAATTTTGAACATGTAAATGTTTTTCACTTAAAGTTATTATAACTGAAAAAATTTTAAATATTGAAATAAAAATATAATATATTTATTTATTTTTTAAATTTAATTTTGCTCTAATTTTAAGGATAAATATAATAAAATAAAAATAAATATTTAAAATATAATAAACAAACGAATAACAATAAAAATCATTAAATTCCGCATTTTTTCAAAATTTGTCGCAAAATAAACAAAAGCAAATTTAACAAAATCCACAAACAAACGAACGAGAAACAAAACAACAGAGCATCAGTTAAGTCCGACGTTTAATTTAGCATTGTAGCCGTTGTCAAGCTATTCGAAAATCCAACGTATAACTCTCGTTTATGACTCGCGTACGTTCGCGAATTCGCTCAACAACACGATTCGATCTTCTTTTTTTTTTCAACATTGCCGTTGCGCGAGTGAGACAGGCTGGTGTGGGCTGTGGGGGGCTTTTGCATACAATTCCGGACGCTAGAGCGAATTCGCAACGTCGACTTTTATGGCGGCCATTACGGAGAATTATGTAGATTAAAAGTTGCAACTGTAATTGCGATTTAAAACTTCCAACCACCCCGTTCGCCTTCTTCCCCTCCCTCACTTAACTTTAGCGTAATCCGTGCTTTGGAGTTTTCGAGTTTTGGGGCTTTAGTTTGCGCCCCCCCCCGCACCCCTTTCCCCACCGCGATGCTACGCCACTGCATGGGGTTGGCTCATGAATAATTTACTTGGAAATCTATGCGTTTGTGTTCGCTGGCGTTATGCATATCATTAAAACGAAAGGTGCAGTTGTATTGCACTCCATATGTATGGCACACTAGATTTATTTACTTAATGTTCAGATGGAAAAAAATTGTTTATGAATGTTATTTGTAACGCTGGGATAATTTACCTTTTACTCAATATAATTACGTAACATTTTTTTTTAAATATGAGAAACATACTGTTTAAGATACACATAATAAAAAACATATAAAGATATAAGATATTTCAATATAATTTTACGGTATGTTGTTATAATATTTTTATTACTGAAAATAAGTATTATTTTATACTTATATATGTAACTATATACATATATGTAATAAAAATGCTTCATTGTACCATGAAAATGAGTTATATTATTTTGAAATAGAATAATTTTTTAATAAATAATAACTTAGCTGCTTTGCATGCAAGTATGTTGTGGCAATGTTATTCTAGTCGCATGTGTTATATATATATATATATTTTTTAATTAAACTAATTTTCTTATTACATTAGCGAAATGTACAAAATCGCAAAATATGACTTTATAAATTTGTAAACAAAAATAAAATAGGTTATTTGTTTCAAATTATCTGTTAATAATAGAAATTTTAATTAATATTTATTATTAATTAAATTAATTGAAATGAAATACTAAAAGCAATAACTTTGTAATAAATTTTTTTTTAATTATATATATTTTTATATTACATGGAAATTGTAAATAAAGTTTAGAACCAATTTAATACCTCAAAAACTATTTTAACAATTTTCTTGTTTGTGAACTATATATAAAAAATATAAAAATGAATTACCGTTATTATTTAAAAATTTTATTTTTACTATTTGACAACATATACAGTCAAGATAGTTTTTAGATTTTAGTATAATGTTATTTTTTTTATATAAAAAAAATTGTTATTTATTTGTCACTTAATAATTTATTTTAAAGCTAATAATACAAATTTATTATTTTATTACCACCCTGAAAAAGATTATAATAAAGAATAAAGTAATATGTCTATTTTTTACAAATAAAGTTTGACATAGTAAAGAATCTTTCAGAACTCAAATATAATTTAACAATATGTAGTAGGAATAGAAAAACATGTATGAAAAATATCATGAATATAAATGAAGCTAGGGTTGCTTGTCTGGATAGGAATGTTTAAAGAAAACTAATTTCGGGATAGTGGAAACAGTTTTAACATAGTAAAAAATCTTTTAGAACTCATATTAAAATAAAACGGTTAAAATTCTGTATTAATATTTTTTATAATCGACGTTTCGATGAGATCAGCCTCCGTCTTCATTAGGAAAAATAAAATAACAGTAGAAACAAGTTATGTATATATATATATACATATATCATACCTGAAGTGATTATTATTTTAATTTCTTTTTTTTAAATTTTAATAAACATAAAAACTATAAGTTAACTGTAATTTAAACTGTAAAATGATCATAATAATCAAATTCAATATATAGCAAGTGAAAACTAAAATATTTATTAAACTAATGTTTGAGATATTTCAATTACTTGAAATGAAATTTATTCCATAAAATTACAGCAACATATTCAAAAAGTAACAACATAAAAATTAATAAAACGTTAAAACATGGCATTTACAGTACGGAGTCCATAACGAGCAAAAAATATAGGTAGACACAGATATAGGCTTTCTAGTTGATACGATGTGAATCCTGTCCCCATAAAACCGTTACCGCAACCATCAAAGCACAATCAAAACACCATAAAGTGCGGTGCTAATTGTAAGTTCCCATAACAATATACATAAGTGCCATTCTCAAGTACCATTTATTACATTTTAATTTTTTATTGCGCCATAAAAACGAGCATTGAGAGATTTTTTTCTTTCATTTCGTCTTTTTTCTTTTTTCCGAAGCATCACCGCGTCTCGCACTCCTCGAGAGAATAATCTTATATAGAGTGGCGCATGAGCACATCATTTTGTTACTTTTATTGATTTCAGTAGCGCATAACACAAACTTCACATCAGACTGTTCCTATTCCACAATCATTTTCAACTAGTTCTATCACAGTCTAACCACCGAAGAGGGGAGTTAAAGGAATATTGTATAGTCCGGCAGTTAGACTGTGCGTAACCGTGTTAAAAAGTCTACGAATGTTGTCACAATCTAAGTGTTGGTTGGATAGAGAGGGCAAGGGACGAAGTCGAAATGGCCGCCGTGATGGTGGAAGTCGTTCTATGGGCTTCTTATATGTTCCTGGGGCGAGGTAAGACGAAGTAAACCAGCTTCAAAGCTGGTTTCCTTTTTTAATGGAACTCCTCACTGTGAGATGTACGTAAGATGTAAGATAGTCCCTCTTGCTTCAGATAGGAGGAATAAATAAAACATTAAAAATTATTTTGTCGTCGACAGCATCTGCATACAACATACATAAATACGTAAACAGCACGTGTATATTTTTTTACTCTCTGACCCTCGCGACACTAAATTATGGACAGTTTCGTTGTTGCTGTCATCCCGCGGCGTTCTAGATTTAGAAATTGTCGAGAAAGCATATTTTTATTTTTCATCGCTAAAGAAAAAAAATCTGTTTGAATCTACGTAATTTAATTTAGGAGAACGTGGGCGTATATTAATTAAGTGAAGATGTTTTTTCGAGAAAATTAAACGAAATAAAATAAAAGTTGATGCTTGTTTTTAGATGAATGATAAAAAAGAAACGAGAATAATATATTTAAAATTTTAATTTTCTGTACAATAAAATGATCATTACTAAAAATTTATTTTATGATTATTTTGTTGAAAAGAATGTAATAATTTGTTGTTCTATGTAAAAATATTCATAACTATTTTTTTATTGCTTCTTCATCATCACAGAACCCGTATATTTTCGTCAAAAATATATTTTTATTACAATTTAATTAGTTTAAATCGAAATTATTGCTTCTGTTTATTGATAAATTTTAATAATTCATTATTATTCAGTTTATTTTTAAAATAAATATTAATTATGCTTTATGTCAAGTGAATTGTGTTAAAATATTTTTAATTTAAGGACTGTTAATTAAAAATAAAATTTTGAAATTTTTTTTGTAAAATTAACTTCTAAATTCAAATTTATATACAAATTATTTGTTACATATTTTTTATTTTCAAATTAAAACAAATGTGAATGATGATATAATTATATACAATTCAATACAGTTTTATTATTAATTGAATAATACATATATTTTAATTTATTTGTATATTTATGAAAATTATTTCGAACAATATTTATTACAAGCTTCTTTTTAATATGGAAAAACAAACCAGTATACTCAAGGTTAAATAATTTAAAAAAAGAAACAATATAATAAATTAATTATAAATACAAAAACTTATCGCTTTTAAATAAATAATTTATTGATTTTTACTACTTTGACTGCAAGGAAAAAGTAGTATAACGTTTGGTACGGTGTCTGTAACATTTTCAAAAAAAAAAATAAAATTGTATAGAAATCCTTCATATAGCCTCTAGATGACGAATCTGAACTTAGTTTATGTGGGTGTATGGATGTGCGTCGTCAGCTCGCTCGCTCGCTCGCTCGCTCGCTCACTCGCTCAGTCGTCAGACAAAATTTTGTGATCGCAACTCCTCCTAGACGGTTCAACCGATTATAATGAAATTTTCAGGATAAATTTGCCTAGTGCCCAAGATGGTCATGTGGTTTTGGTTTTTTCCAGTGATGCCAAATTTCCGAGAAAAAAATTACTAAAGTTTTTAAAAATTCATTGTGGCTACATTATTTATCCGATTTTGATCAAATTTTCAGAAAAGATTTCCCTAATGCTCCTATTAATTACATAATTTTATTAATATTCAGTGTTGCCAACTTTCCGAGAAAAAAATTACTAAAGTTTTAAAATTTTTATTATGGCCATGTTATTCAACCGATTTTACTCAAATTTTCACAAAAGATTTTCCTAGTATTCATATAATTTATGTAATTTTATCAAAATACAGTGTTGCCAACTTTCCGAGAAAAAAATTAGTAAAATTTTTAAAAATTTATTATGACCATTTTATTTAACCGATTTTAATCAAATTTTCATAAAAGTTTTTTTTAGTGCCTAAATAAATTATGCTATTTTAACAAAATACAGTGTTGCCAACTTATTGAGCAAAAAAGCACAAAATTTTTTAAAAATTCATTGTGGCTACATTATTTATTCGATTTTGATCAAATTTTCAGAAAAGTATCTCCTAATGCCCACATAAATTATAATATTATTAAAATACAGTGTTGCCAACTTTCCGAGAAATGTCAAAGTAGTCTATATATGGGTTTATCCATATACTTCTAATCTTGTTTATATTAAAATATGTTGTATGATGAACATTAGATCCAGTTATATAAAAGTTTTTAACTTAATATGTAGTTAACTACGCAAATATTAATTTTAATTAACTTAACGGCTAAATTAGTGGTGTATTAGAAACTTAATTACATTTTTAGTTGAAGTTTTACAATTCTTTATGTTAAGCTTTTCCAGAAATTATTAAGTTATAGGTTAATAAATATAACAAAATTAATTTTTCTCTCATGTAGTCATGTAACTAGTTTTGTTGCATTTTATTCCACCTTCATCATGCTGAAGCCAATATTTTTATTATTTATTAGTTGATATTGAATTGATACAAAAATTATTATAGATATACTTAAAATAACTAAAATTTTGATAAATGATAAAGAACAATATGAGCAGACACATATGTATGCCAATTAATAAAATTAATAATTAGGTATGTGTGTCTGTAGCTAAAATTATTATATAATAAATTTTTATAATAAAAAAATACTGCAATAAATAGATAAATTTTATTTTTTACTATAAGATTTATGCATCATTAACAATCACTATAAATACACGTTTTTATTGTATATTACATTGCCGGAAAAAAATATTACAAAATACACTTAACATCAAAGAAAAAAAATCAACCAAGCGTTTTCAGTTCGAGTTCGTACAGCAAAACCTATCTCTTCCCCAACGTATCGAAGCGAAACGCCAAACACGATACGCGAAAAGAAATAGAACAAAGACCATGCGAGACAAGGACACCACCATCGCCTCTTTTCCGACTATGATAAAGAAGGAGAAGCGAAAAAGAAAGCATCTAGATGGGAAAAAATAAAACGGAAACGCCGTGAAGTTTCCCCCAGGGCGGACTCGAGCCTGGGCGTCATGACAATGCATCTTGGAAATGGTTTCGGCGAGCGCTGTAACTCTATGAATATATTTTCCTTGAGGCGCTCTCTCGTACTCCACGACAGAGGAGGGTCGGGCTGGCGCACCCTGGCGCCCTTTGAAACGATGGAAAAGATCGGGGGAAATTGTATCTCTAACCTAACACAGATGTTAGCTTCGGTTTGGTTGTGCTGTAGACGCAATGCTAATGAAGATGGAATTGTATTGATACATTGGTTTTATGTCTGTTACTTGCAGCCGAAAATGTTACTAGTTTTAGTTTTATAGCTGAGGTTGATTTTAGTGGTTTAAAAGTGGCTTTAGTTTGATTGGTGGCTGACAGTTTTATAGTTTAATATGATATTATGCTAAATATATGTTAGTAAATTATATTTACTATAAAAGGGGGCAGAAATGATTAAACAATATTCTAAAAGAATAATTCAGAGTCATATTATCGGTGCAAACAAAGTGCACATATAATATGTATGTAATAAAAACAGTAAATTAATTCACTTTGTTTAATATTGCAAGTTTGTTTTCAAAATTGAATATATTGTGACTGATTTTTAAAGTACTAAACTGACATTAAAAGAACAAAATATATGTAACATAGTAAAAAATTTTTCAGAACTAATTAAATTAAATAAAACTGTTTAAGTTAAAGTTTTGTAATAAAGACGAACGTAGAGTTCATCGAAACGTCGATTATAAATAAATATTAATATAGAACTTCAAGCTAAAGCAGTTTTATTGAACAAAATATATTTTAAATTAATTTTGTTTGTTTCAAATCTTATATCTCACATAAAAAATTAAATAATAACAAATTAAGAAATGAATTACAAACTTTTCTTTCAAAAATATTAATTAGATATATGTTTCAAATAATAATAGTGGTAGGCAATTGATTCACACAGTTTAAAAAAACCGATTTTTACAATTATATTTTACAAATTTTTACAATTTCGACAATGGATAGATATAACATCAATAGAATAAAAAATATTTTAAAATTTGTAAATATATATATTATAAAAATAACATTATAAAATATTTGTTTTATTTTTACTTAAAAATATTTTCTATGTAGGTATACACAAAATTATATATAAATGTAATATTTTCATAAAAATGTACTTTGTTTAGAAAAAAAGTAATTTTATATATTTAATATTGATAAAAAAGACAACAAAAAATTACAAAATTCTCAACGGCGCAGTTTAATTTTTCTTGGGAACAACTTTGGAAGATAAGAAATTTATACATTTTAAAAACTAACAACATATTTATAAAGAAACATAGAGCATAGCAAACCTATGGAAATACAAAGATACTTATGGGATTTAACCTTTAATAAAAAAGAAAGAAAATTTAAAATTTCAATGAGCAAAACGAAGAGGGAACGTATCATTCCCGAAATAAACCGATGCCTGTGATGATTACCTCAGGGGTTCCCTCAGGAAATATAACGGAGATAGGTTTCGTATGTTGTAGGGGTTCGTCGCGGTGCTAGGCGTCGCACCAAAGCGGAAAAAGCAAGTCGGAAAAGCGGCTACGCATTTTAGACGACTTTCTTGATATCTAGCGAGTCATCCATGCTTGTTTTACAGGATCATCGAACATAGTGCGGTATATAAAAAGTAAAAACGATATACTTGAAAAGCATGTATTGATAATTTTTATATAAAATTTATTAAATTAATCTTGATTTATTTTTGTTTAAACTTCGAAAAAAATAAATAAAATTATTGTTTAATCAAAAATGAAATAAAAAATATAGACAATAATAATTGATCAGATTTTTATTTACGAATTTAGTGGAAATAGCAACTAATACGTTTTTGAATATAACACGTCACTTATTTTAAACTAAATTTCTTTGGCAATATGTTAAAATTTACAGACACTAAACTAATCTAAATAAACTATAACCATTGTTTAATTACAAAATAAAGATCTTAGAAAGGGCAGAGTGAATGAGCAAAAATGTCTTCATCGTTTGCGGTTTTATCTTCCCAGGAGTCGGATTACAAGTCGGCCAATGTCTGGAGCGTCCTAAGCGCAACGTGGAAGAGTCCTTCAACCTCAGCGAAAAAGAGTGTCTTAAACGCGCAATTCTAATCAATTTGAGGGACACTTCCAGACGATCTGTTCGCGCCAATCTCTGTATTTATCTAAACTTTTATTTAGCGAAAAGATAAGAGAAAGAAGGAGAACAGAAGAAAGAGTAACGTCGCGTCGCAAAAATTCGGGCCAAACACACAAAAGGTCTTGTCGTCTGTATGTATGTGACGTGGGCGCGTCGCTTTGTCGTCCGTTTTTACTTCGTGTACTTTAATTTTGTGCATCGTAGACGTCAGCTTTTGACGTCGTGTCTGTTATTCTTTGTATTGTGTATCCCAGTTTTGTTGACCGAAGAAAGTAATTTAATATCTATTAGAAATATTAACATACATTGGATTTTGTTACATTTTTAAATTAAAAAATGTTCTAGATTATTTAATAAAAATATTAATAATAATAATATTAATAAAATATTGATCACTTATTAATACTAATAATTTTTATTAGTTGTAAAATCGTATTTGGACAGCAATGTTGTCCTCATCGATACAAGTAAAATATATTTTCAACTATAATAAATTTTTTTTAGTAAAATAATGATCAGGTGTTTTATTAATATTAGTGTTATAAATATTTTTATTTAATTATTATTACTTCACAGTTACCAAAAAAATAAATTTCAATAAATTTCTAGATTATATCACAAAAATATTAAAATAATAATTAAAAAATATATTTTTTATATTTTGACAAAGATCAAAAGTGCATATTTCCATTTACACATTTTTTATTAGTATGTTTTAATAATTAAAAATTTGTGAAATGTTTCTGTATAGTACTCGTAAAATATATTATTAATATAATATTAATTTCCGATTATTTTATAATAAATAAAAATAAAAATTACAGATATATAATTTTTTAAAATTAGATACAAATAAAAACTAAATTTAGTTTGTTTAATATGAGTATTTAAATAGAAAAAGAATAGTAATCTTCAGGCTTTCACGGCCAATGTAGCTCTTATAGTATTTGCGTTTGAATATTTATTAAAACAGGTAACTGGTATATACTAAGAAGTTTTGGCACACTATACATTAAACGATTCGCTAAAGCCAAAATCACATGATTCAATGATATTTGTACTACAACTTTCTTTAGTTTAACATTATCGTAACTTTAACGCAGGTTTATAAAAACTTTTAAGTTTTGAAAGTACCGGTAAATATTTAAACACAGAATATATTAACGTAATTTAATTCATAATTTAGACGAAATAATATTTCTAGTTTTATTATAATAATAATAATAATTTAATTAAAATTATAATAATGAATTTCTAAATATTGGAAAAGTAAAAAACATGCTTAGAAATTCTTCTCAATGCGGTTACAGAAATTGGAGCACACTGTGTACGTGTGGGAGTCGAAAGTGTTTTTTTTTTCCTTCTTCTGCCATCATTAGATACGGGCCATTTACAGATAGCAATTTAGACGCACAAGTACGACAAACGCAAATATCTCTTTCTTTGTTGCGATTGCCATTTACATCCAACAGTGGAACAAAGATAAAAATAATCCCCGACATAAAAGCGATTTCAACTCAGTCGAAAAGATAGCAACGAGGACGACGACGACGACGACGCAGAGCGAAAAAAGGAAGCAAAACACTAAAAACATCGGAGCAAAAAGAGCTAACGAGTTGAAGCGAGATAGATTTATAGAAACGACGTTAAGATGGTAAGAGAATGATAGTGGAGCGAGCGATTTACAAAGCCCTTAATGAGGAACGAAACTGTTGTGATGGACATTTGAAATGAGCGTGATCATAAAGCACCCAGTTGCCTGTGAGAGATTGTTTCTCTTTGCATTCGGACAGATATAGGCTGTTTACAGACTCTAAATCCTATCAATTCTATTGCGCCAACATAAATTAACCGGTATACTGACCGATTCACACCATTTTTTTTTCTACAACTAATATCTGTTTGTTACACAACACGTCTTTGAAATTATAATATACAAGTAAAAAAGATTCTATATACATCATGTTTTACAATAAAATGAAATACAAACAAAAGTAAATATAAACAATAATGTTTTGATATTAGTCGTAAATTACAATTTTTGTTTAATTAATGTAATAATACAATGAAAAAAATTGATGTAAATTTACATATTCTATATGTATTTTTGCAGAAAAAAAGTAATATTACATCATTTATCATGGTAAAAATTACAATTTCTGTTTAATTATAATACACTGAAAAAAATTGATATAAATTTATATATTCCATGAATGTGTTTTTTCAAAAAAAATATAATAATATTAAGTACATCAATTATTATAGTTAAAATTACAAAATTCTGCTATTTTACTGTTAATAGTTATGCAAAATTTGGTAAATTTATATTACATTTTTTGCAGTATAGATACGTAATAATGTAAAATGGTAAATATTTTAATAATTTCTAATCTTTTCATTAAGGGCATTTAAAATAAAATAACAAAAATTTAGTAAAACATAAACAATGTTTTAATAATTTTACACATTAACTCAACAATTTTATTTCTATTCCAAACAACATTTTGGTAGTTAGAACAACAAAGTACAAAAATTATTACTCATTCATTTCGAACAAAAATTCGCCGGTAAAATCAAAGCATTTCATAAGCTCCAAGTCAGAAATTCCATCCGAAATCTGGCCACGTTCTCACCCAGCAACCAACAAAAACCGAACGCCAAAAACAAAACACGAAAAAAAAAAAAGAAGAAAACAATCGAAAGGGGTCCATTGGAGGAGAGAGATGCAGCAACACCTGTCCATACGTCATGTCCCGCTGCGACTAACGACTTCTTTGTCTACGTCCGTGACAAGTTAATCTTCACGAAGACGCATTAATTACGTCCCGCTAACCGCCTCGAATTCTCCCTCCGTTTTTCGTTTCTCCGAGAGATCGGAGAACGTATAACTCACGCAAACAGCCATTATAAAGTTGTCTTAGTGTAAACCAATCCGGCTTGAGACTTGCGTCTTTTACCTGGCCGCCATTCGGGTGAGAGTTATTGCTTATTGCCTTTCTTTTTAATGGTTTTCGTGTTGGAAAAGTGCGGGGTGAAGTAAGGGATTCGGTAGGTTGCGTGCCGCTTGTAGGATATACTGTAATTCAAATTATGGATAATGTTTTTTTGAAAGCTATGTTAGTGTTTATAAAAAGACGCGTTTTTCTTATGCTTGACATTGGGATGTCAGACTTTATGAGGCTTTGTTTTAGAATGTGATGTGAATGCTGTCAGATTTCTTTAAATATTGTAAAAATAGAATTTATTTATAATTTATAAACTATTAAAATTACATAATAACACTATTATTTATTATATTTCTAAAGAAAAATTGCTCTGCACAAATCAATTAAACTTTATCTTCAAAGCTACAAAATAATTAAACTGAATTGCTAGTACTACAAGCTCCCTATTTGAGTGTTTTTGTCCTGCTCGTATGCCAGTTGCAAAAACTGGTATTAAATAAAATTAACTTAAAACTAAGCTTGTAGTACAAGTAATTAAGTTTACAGTTTTCACTATTTTGTCAATTTCATTTGAACAAAAGAAAGCTGAAATAGTTATAAACTCATTTCATTTATACATTTTTATAAAACAATTTAAAATATATATCAATTTGTATTAATAATTGAATATCAAAATTTTTAAAAACTAACACATACTTCTTTTAAATATAAATTACATAATTTTTTTAAAATATTAGTAATTATAATTAGTATTAGATAATTTTACTATTAAAATTAAATTATTCTATAATTATATATAATTTAATTCAGTTTAATTATTATATACAAATAAATAATAATATACATAAATTTATACCAAATTGTAATTGGTTTATAAACGTTATGAAAATTATAAAGTAACTCAAATCTACTTAATAATAATTACTAATTTTAACCAATTTAGTAATTCACTAGAATTAGATTCTGCTTTTGAAAATTATAAAACAATTTACATGTATAAACTAATTTAATGTACAATATACAATAAATAGTACACATACAATTATTTACTGCAGCCATTTATGAATCAACAGAAAGCAATATTATTTCGCTGTTACAGTATATAGAACATAATCAATAAAATTTATTGAAACTAGTTCTACAAGCAATAACAGTAAGTTGAAGGCTTTAAAACAAATATCCTACAACGCAACAAACGTACATACATATACTTCGCACTATTTTCAATTGCAAAATACAAATGCAATAATCTTGATCAATCACCTAACCTAACCTATTGCTGTGTAGGTCTTAGAGACCAAACCTAACCTCACTTTACACCTATCGTCGCTGAGATCGCGGTATAAAGATATCGAATGGCTTACGATCGTTTGTGTACGGATGTATACGATATAGGAACAGGCTACTTGATACTTTTGATGGGCTGTCAAGTCGTAAAAGCTGACAGAAAAGTGGCGCGCTCGTGCGTTCATGCTATTCAAGCATCATTGAAACGTCACAACACGTAATGGATATGAGGTGGTTTTTGAAAGGTTTAAGCCGATACTGCGATACTGGGTGATGGTGCTGCCGCTAGTGTTCGCTTGCGTACCTGGTTTTTGTGTTTGGTGTACGTGTGAAATAATAAGTACCATGCTTGCCGACGGAAAAGTTAGAATTCCGAATAGAATTTGATATCATTTATTATATCAGCTATTATAAAGAAAATTTTATTTTTAATCAATAATTTTTTTCTGAAAAGTATATAATTTAATAAAAATTGTTTTAGGATTAGATTCTGTTAAATTATTTTATAAAAACGACGTTTCGACAAACTGAACGCTTGTCTTCTCCAGGTCGAAATTTATCAATGAGATTAAAGTAAATAACAGTACGTAGCAACAAGTTACTAGATAACATATAAGTAACTAGATCATAAGAATTATAAATTTTTAATTAATGGAAGTCAAATTTTATTTAATTTAACTTTTTTCTTCTGATCTAGTTACTTATATGTTAAGTACCTAATAACTTGTTGCTATGTACTGTTATTTATTTTAATGTCATTGATAAATTTTGACCTGATGAAGAATAGCGTTCAGTTTCGTCGAAACGTCGTTTTTATAAAATTATTTAATAGAATCATTTAACTAAAACGTTTTTATTTAATACAATAAGTTCTGAAAAATATTTAATGTTAATATAAATAAATTAAAATTTCAAAAATATCAAGCAAATATTTAATGTTCTGTGTTATATTTTTAATGAAAGCCGACTAATTTCACAGTACTTTCTATGATTACAATTATTTTTTAATAATTTATTTTATTTTTATAATGAAACTGCATATATGTGGTGCATAATTGTATGCAGACAAAAGTAAACTTTTATTTTTTAATCCTTATTGCAAATAAAAAAAAATGTATTTGATTGAGTATTTTGAAATTTATTAATAATAACAATAAAAAAATATACACCGATATATGTTAAAATTTTGTCGATATCTAAAAAAAAATTTGTGTTAATATGATAAATAGTTTTTAAGATATTTACTGGGTCGAGTCTAGTGAATATTTACGTGATTACTATTCTTTTTGTTTTCCTATTAATTACTGTAAGGGTTTCCGCAAACCTTTATGGTTCAGTAGTCGATTGTGTTCACATTTGTATTGTAATATAAATACAGAAAAGTACATCATATTAGCTAAGAACCACGAAAATATGTAACTGAACAAGAAAAACATGTAAACGTACCAAGGAGTGGAGATTTCGGTTGTATCAAGCATGTATTACGTGAAAATAAACTCATCTCAGTGTTTTTGGTATAGTTTCAAAATTTATCTTATCTTAACAGATAACCTATAACTTTTTATGTAGGGTGATTTATAACGAGAGTACCAAACTTTAACAGTTTGCTAGGGAGGTAATTTCGAGTGAAAAATATCATTTAAACATAGGTCCTGTATTTATTGTTAAAAAATTAAAAATTTATTAATTTTATAATACATATTTAATTATTAAAAAATAAATGTTATGATAAAAAAATTATTTAAATTTTTTGAAGACATTTAAAATATAATTCTAATTGTTTTGTTTAATTTTCCGAAAAAAATATAAACAAAATTACGTATTTATATACTTATCATAACTTACATAATTGTTTAAAATTTTCAAAGGTGACATATGTACAAAGTACACATATGATAAATGTTGTAAAAAAAAATAAATATGGCAGAAACTCTTCAAAGTCGTACTGTCCATTGTTATTACAAATTTATATGAACACTTACCACTATAAATTATTATTTAGTTTTTCGTATATTTTAAAAATTTCTATTTATAATTTTTTTCAGTCTAATTTACAGTTTAAAAGTCTGAGTATCTCTGATATCTTAATGTCCACTAAACGCAATATTCGTACACCATTACCGATCATTTTAAAATCAAGTTCATGCAGAAACCATTACCGCTGATATACGTTTCGACCGATTCAACCGATACTGATAACCAGCCTCCTCACCGAATACCCACAATTCCGGTTCTTGCCCGCAGTCATTGCGAGGCAATAATTAGAGGCTCCCTATTCGTAAATACGAGACTTGTTATCTAAATGCATTTGAATAACTCACCGCGTCCAGTATTGTGGCGCTACTGTTCCCCCCCCCCTTCTGCTCTCCTCGCTGTGTTTATTGTACACAGCTTTAATTATCGTGGTAATTAATGATCGAAAAATTATTGTTATTGTCGCTATAATGTGATCCGAAAGTACCTGACTATGTACGCATTGCGTATTTAGGTCTTTTTTTATGAGCATGAAGTTAGCGGCCATTTTGTGATTGGAAACTGGATTTTTTTCGTTGTTTATTTGGTGGTATTATTACGGCTGACTTATGCAAATTTTCAATTGCAACACCTGAGCATTGCAAATGAACAGCTGCATAAGGGATATATAGAAACATTTTCTTTCCTTGGTTAATTATTTAAATGTTCTTAATGGCTTATAATGTTTCAGATTATGATCAATAAAAATATATTTGCATAACTATAAAATGCTTCGAAGAATGCTACCTGTTCTTTTTGAATATGTAATATGATAGTTGTCTTCATGCATAAAATATTCTATTTTTATCACTCATTTTATTTATTTTGTAAAATATATAGTAGTTTTTTATTATACACATAAATGATTGTTAAAAAATTGCAAAGTAATTTTTACAAATCAATTAATTTACAATATAAATAAAAAGTTATCAAATAAATATCTGAAATGCACAAAATTCCAGCATAAACATATCAGATAAAATTTTATTAACAAAATATTTATTTAAAACTTTGTAATATTCATTTCCAGATCACAACATTTTTTAATATAAAATTAGATTTTTTATTCGTATTATGACCACTGCCTACACTTTTGTTGACAACATAAAATTTTGGTTGGACCAAGGGATAACTCACTGCAATAATCGATCTACAAATTTGTGAAAAGTCACAAAAAATTCAATATAGTAACTGAAAAGTCAGAATAGTCAGATTATACTCTATGTAATCACTATAGGCCAGTCAAATTAGCGTTTCACCTCGGAATGAGAGATAATAAGCTGAAAATTTGTATACACCTCCATTTTGGCGTTCTAAAAGTTGTCTCAAAAGTCTCATAAAATCTCATGTCTGCGTCGTAAGTTATTGAAGGTCAAAGGTCACAAAAATCGGTTTTTTGCGATTATCTGGGTTTCTATAGCTCCAATGATGTTAACATCTATTACAAAAATTGTAGAGCACAAAATTTGTGACAAATCTTGTTCCAGACATTTTTTTGTGTGCTTAACCGTTTTTGAGATAGAGGGCGAAGAGCGCGCAGCGCTTAGCCATACACACGGTAATGCAAGGTCAACTGTGAATCTCTGTGAATAATACCTTGTATAAAGTTATTAAATCATTAAAATATCAATAACAATAAATAATTTGTATTATTTATTAATTAATACATTGTATAATAATAACATTTTACATATATCTAATATATTCATTTAATAATACTTACCTACTTTGTGTAATTAAAACTCATTAAATGAAATATTAATTGTATATCTAAATTTTATATTAATTTATTGAAAGTAGATTTCAAGTAGAAATAAAACGAGTAAATATATTTTGATTTTATCTTTATTCAGCAGCTGTATATTTCTTACAATTTAAATTGAAGTGAAGTGAAAATTTACAAATCTTTAATAATTTAAAGAACAAAAGTATTAATATAATTTGTAACAACCTATAAGTTTTACTAAAACGATTTCGGTCAGGCCGAGCGGAAATATAGATTGCATATACGTGGTTGATTTCTTAAAGTTTTTAATAAAAAAAATCGAAAACAATTTAAAAGATAATTTTATTAAATAATAAATAAAATTAATTAACAAATGATTTTACAAAATAACTAAAAATTATAACAATATATGGACAGTGTCTGTAGCTTACAATTTAATGTTCTACACTTGGATGTCTATTCGTAACTTAAATAATTTGATGCTCTTTTCTTGGATATCTATCCGTAACTCAAATAATTTGATGTTCTTTTCTTGGATATCTATCCGTAACTCAATTGTTTAATGTTCTTCTCTTGGATATCTATCCGTAACTTAATTGTATATTCTTCTTTTGGATATCTATCCGTAACTAAATTAAATTCATTTAATTTTCGACTAAAGTGGATTCATAAAAATGTAGCTTAAACAAAAATTGTCGGTAGCGCAATTGTCGCGAGCGCTTATGTCGGGGTATTGTACCATAGAATTTATTGAAAAAGATGGTATTATGGAGGTCCGCCTTCCCAGTTATAATTTTAATAGAAAAAATAAATATTTTCAAAGACAAAATACTTAATTATTTTTTTACTTAAAATCTACTTTTAATAAATTAATATAAAATTTAGATATACAATTACTATTTCATTTAATGAGTTTTAATTACACAAAGTAGGTAAGTATTATTAAATGAATATATTAGATAATGTAAAATGTTATTAAATAATAATAATAATAGACGTTTATTTAGCCAAAATACAGCTATTCACAAATATATATAATTAATATAAACATTTAACATTTAATAAATAATACAAATTATTTATTGTTAATGATATTTTATTGATTTAATAACTGTATACAAGGTATTATTCACAGAGATTCAAAGTTGACCTTGCATTACCGTATGTATGGCTGAGCGCTGCGCGCTCTTCGCTCTCTATCTCAAAAACGGTTAAGCGCACAAAAAAATGTTTGGAACAAGATTTGTCACAAATTTTATGTTCTACAATTTTTGTAATAGATGTTAACATCATTGGTGCTATAGAAACCAAGATAATCGCAAAAAACCGATTTTTGTGACCTTTGACCTTCAATAACTCACGACGCAGACACGAGATTTTATGAGACTTTTGAGACAACTTTTAGAACGCCAAGATGAAGGTGTATACAAATTTTCAGCTTATTATCTCTCATTCCGAGGTTGACCCGATTTTTTTGCTAATTTGACTGGCCTACTAATAAAAAGTCATATAGTCAAGCAAAAATCATGCGCATTGTATTCTTCAAACTTAGATTTTTTATAGACCATTACATGTTTTTATTTAAAAAAAAGAGAAAAATATAAAAATTTTAAATGTATATTAAGTTAAATTATTTTTTCTATAGAAAGAATTATCGTTAATTTGTTAATTTTGGTTGTCAGTGTTATATTTTATTTAAAGTAGTGGATCATTTTTTAAATGTTTTAAAATTTTACTCTTTAATTGATAATTTATAAATATTACAATCTAGTTACTTATTTTGTTATCTAGTACCTTGTTTCTATGTTCTGTTTATTTATTTTATACTTATGTCATTCGTATAATTTTTCTTCATGATGACATACCTAGAGTATATCGAAACTTCGATTTTTAATTAAAATTATACAGAACTTAATCCTAAAGCTTTTTTAATCTAATATAATAAGTTCTGAAAGATTTTTGATAGAGTGTTGCAAACATATATCTATAAACCGTATGTTATTTAAATATTTATATATTTTGAAATAGTTATTTCTAATATATTTTGAATATATATTTGCTTCAACTAGATGTTAAGTCTGTATTTGTTTTTATCAACTATTAAATAATGTCACAAAATAGATATGTTATTTAAGCATATCTAGTTACTAACAATAACATAAAGTATGTACCTAATTTCGCAATATTAAATTCCTTTAATATAAGTCACTAATATATTCCGTCCTACGACTTAAGTCCATAATATTAATAACCTAGAAAATTTTAAAGGTATATCTTTGTAAATACACATGCCTTTGCTTTGAATATATAACCTACAATCCTACACTAGATGCGTAACATAACATTTATGCGTGTGTGTGTGTGTGTGTGCGTGTACATGTTTATGCGGTCGTTAGATGTGATGGCCATTGCCATGCGAGAGACAAGGAACGAGAAGCGAGGCAGCAGCCAAAAGGAGGTAGAAACGTTTGGTACGTTAAATTTCTTCTCGTGCTTGTTTCACATATAACCCTTCTTTATCGCCTTATTTCAATACATCTTGCCAAATCCTCTTTGGCTGTTACTCACAATTTATTCGTATTTTGCCTTTTCTCTGCGCGCTCCCGACCCTCATTTACATTCATCTTACTTTCGTGCTGCGCGCGGTACACTCACCGACAAAAATATCTCACTAGAATTTTTCAACAATTCCCATTCGACTTTGGTATGTAAGTGTTTCTTTGTTTGATTGCATTATTTGTAGAAAAATATAAAAAATGTGTTTCATTATGTATATTCTATAAGAAAACATAAAAAAGTGTCGAGTATCGAATTATGGGTCGATATAAATTAATTTTTATACTTGTTTATTTAAAAATCTTTCAAGCTGATTTGAATCCCCCCATGTGCTCCGGCTTTATAACATTATTAAATTAATATTTTATATCTTTAATTTTCAGTTTCCAAATATAAAACAAAATATATATATATATATATATATATATATATATATATATATATATAAAGTATTTTATTTAAAAGACCTGTAATCGGATTCCATAGCATCTTCAAAATGGTGTTTATTCGAAAATTATTTATTTATGGCTGTACAACCAATTGCATCAGACGTAATTGCTATAAATAATATTATTTGCGAACAAATATCATTTCGGAGATACAATGTAATCCGGCCATTGATTTCTTCAAATATAAAACAAAAACTGACTGTAATAAATACGTTTTTAAGTCCATATTACATATTGAAAATAAACCATAAAACTTTTTATGTAGAAATAGATAGTGGTATAAATTTAAAATTTAATTTTAGCAGATAGTTATTGAAATATAAATTTACAAAAATGCCACATTTCATGAACCTTGTTTAGAAATACACATTCCTAGTTCAAAAACAATAATATACAATTTTGATTAAATTATTCAAAAAAATATATCTTAATAAAAAGATATTATCATTAGATATATTTTTCCATTTCCGTTTCTGTAAACAATAAGTTATATGCTGGTTAACTGGAAATAAAATATGTAACAGAAATTTCCACAAACACGGAATTTAATAAACCTTAATCGTAAAGTAACACACCACAAAATATCAAATAATTACAAATTCATATCAAACACAAATTTCATTAAAACGTAATAGGCTAATAAAAGACTAAATTTAATTATCAACCTTACTGCAAACATATAAGTCGTGTAACCACAGCTGCTCCGTACCGAAAAACATATCAACATGGCTTTGCATTTAAACAGTTGAACATTCGTTATTTTTAGCGTCGTATAACCTATAATTAATTTACTTGATACCTAATGTCTATTTGCAGCGCCGTGCCTTCTACAAGCAGAAGAAGTTAGGGGGGGGTTTAGTTGCACGAACTAGACGTACAATCTAGAATCTATACATAGATATAAACCACCGATGCTTCTGGGAAGAGCGCATTATGGCTCTGCGAGAAACGCAGGAGTTTCGGGGAAACTTCGTAGAAACTTTATATCAAACCGCATGCAGCCGGTTTCAAAGGCACTGGAGATGGTTTGTGCTTGAAATCATAGGCGGTACAGAATTGAATTGTACGTACCTATATTTAATATTCATATTCCTAAATTAGTTTCAGTGATTCAGTGTTATCTTTTTAAAAATTTTATTTAAATTTTAACGAACAAATATGTTTATTATTTCAACAAATATATGCAGATGATTTGTTTGTGTTGGCTCAAAATAAAAATCAACTTTTTTCGTTATTAATGATAAAAAAAAATCTGTTTGTGTTTCATATCTCTTTGAGATGAACTATAAATGTTATGGTATATATTATCGTGTAATTTCGTAAACATTAAAATTTGGTTGAGTTTTATTTTATGTTAAACTTTGTTATAATTCTCTTATTTACTTTACTAGGCAAATTACACAATTATTTGTGCCCTGAACAAATATGGCAAATACATTAGTTATTTTTTAATTTAATAAAGGTTTAACTATGTATAATAATCTTCCGAATGAGAATAAAAGTTCGAAATCGCTGAATGAATTTAAAACAAAACTATAATTATTACTACTTTAAAAATATGCATGTATTATATTTATCTAATTAATGTAATATTTCTTTGTATAGTGTACGAGTATATACTAGCGTGAAACTATTTAATAAAGTATTATTTTATTCAGTGTTATTATTATTATAACCTTGATATAAACTATCAAAGCATAGTTATGGTAAAACTTAAAACAATTTCGAAAATATTTTGAAGAAGTCCAATTATAAAATATTTCACTTAAACAGTAAAAACAAATGTAAATTACCACATTAAAATTACCATAAAAATTTCTGTAAATTTCAACCCAACCATAATAAACACTTCCTAAAAATTCCTCCAAACAATCCACCCAAAACATGTAAAAAAAAAACATGCATTAAAAATACAATAATATCCCTCCATGGCCACAACATCAAAGTAACGAGCCGCCACTGTACTGCCCCGCTACGCCGCACTCTCATACGTCTTGCGAGGGCCGTATATGCGCACGGCAGGCGCCATGTTTCAGCGCGGCCATAGTCTAATTAAACAACCGTTTTAATTAACACAGTAAATTATATCTTAAATGAAATTCCTTCGTATCGTACGGGTGCTTGCGGTGTGGCAAAGATATAGGAATATGTAGAGGGTTGGAGAGGGGAGTGGGAGGATGTTTGGTTGTTGTTCGTGAGGCTCTGTGGCCGTATAACGGTATTATCATGTGTATATGGTATATATACTATATCGCGAGATGTACATGCGTGGTATACTTAAATGAATATATGTTTTATCACAAATTTATATAATGGAAAATTTTTCTAGAAAAATATTCCAGAATTATAGAAAAATAGCTGTAACTGATAATTAAAATATGTATATTAAATTGTTTTTGAAAAAAAATGTAGTTTCAAATACATAGATAATCACAAAGTATATTTATTTTCCCTAATTGCGTGCAGGATGATTCATATTTCTCGTGATATAAAAAAAGTATATAAATTTTTGTATGTAAATTTAAAAAAATTCATGAAACATGTCGATTCAATTGTTTCAGTCGTTTCCGAATAATTCGCAAAAAAAATATAACTACGTTATTTACAAATTATTGCTTGATTTGTTTGGTAAAAACTTATAACTTCATGAAAGTAATTATAGCTGCTTTTGTATTGTCTAGTGGTGTAGAAAAAAAAATCATTTTCATTATCAGAATGCATTTTTAAACAAAGTATGTTCAACACAAATAAATGCATTACTATCAACATAGTGAATAAGATTGTTCCTACTGCTTGTTGATGGTTTGTTGCAATAGCAATGCAATATTTTTGTAACTACAAGCAAATATATTTTCAATAATGCAATAACAAAAATGTCATATATAATTAAGCAGACATTTTATAATTATTTTTATTTTAAAACTGAAATATTTTTAATAATTAATATATGAGTATCTTATCAAAATATTTTGATAATTCACAGAAATAACAGAAATAATAGATTATTATGAAAGACAAGAAAATATAATGTTTTAATTATACCATGTTTTAAATATACAATTTAGATTCTCATAATCCTAATTTAAAACCACTAACATTGCTCGACTTTATCAAAATCACCATCATAAAAATTTACTCGAACTTAAAAATACTTCAATATCGGATCATAATAACATCATTTCAGCTTCCAGCAACCATTTTTCGAATTAATATAATGTATGTAGATCGGTACCATCGCGCAAAAGGAAATTGAAGGGGGCGCCGCCACCCTTTTCCGATCCTAACCAAGACTTACTAGTCAGCACTCGTGCTCTCATCCGCCCTAGGAAGGGAAATTACGTGCATAAATCAAGTGTTTTCCATCAGAGTAGACTGCATGCAGGAATGGAGATCTACTTCTTTGTTTGATGTATGGAAAATTATTTGAAAGTGAAGACAATAGGGGGTGGAATTGAAAATGCCCAAGTTGTTGGAGGGTGACTGAATTTAATTATAAAATAAAAATAATAATGATATTACCGTATGAATTACAAGGGATGAGTGTGTTTGTACTTGAGTTTAACTAATTTTTTGTTGAAAATTTGTTTTGAGATATTATTATATTCATTAATCATATTATAATAAGTATTATGATTTAATAATACAATATTTTATTTCTTCTTCTATATAAATTCTTAATCTATTTTTATACACGAATATTAAAATGTGCTTTTTTATGTAGAAGTAAAATAAATTGTTCTTTTTATTATCAGATATATTTATTTTTAGTATGTACATATATGAAATTTGCATGTTTGTTATGAAAAATAATTAAAAATTCCTCTTCAAAGAGTGACATATATAATAATATATATACTCGTTATAGTAACAATTTGAACTGACCTAAACATAGGTTAACACTTTATGCAAAAGGTCTATATATCAATGCATTAAAAATGTACAATCCTCTACCCTTTTATATAAAAAATGAAAATAATATAAATACATACTTTTAAGAATATATTAAGATCTTTTTATTTATAGAAAATTGCTATTGTGATATTTCTGAATAAATATATAACATTATTGTGTATGTTTATTTAATGTTTATTTAGACAAATAAAGATATAAGCCCGTATTTTCACCTCACTTTTAATTGTGATTTTTGTCAAAAGTACTTTGGCGTTTACCTAAAATAATTTATTAATCAATTTTAATTAATGTATTTGAATTTTATAATATTAGATATAAAAAAAATATATCAAAAATAAAAATACTATTTATATTTAATAAGAGGTAAAAGTAAAAATTTATTTTAAAGTAAAAAATAAAAGCAGTTTTTCATAAACAAAAGAGGTGGGAATACGGGCCATTATTATTATTATATACAAGGTATCATTAAGACAACTACTTGATTTAATTACACTCTTATTAAATCTATCCCACGCAACAACTCATCGAAAAAAAAAGTGAAAAATTCGTTCGTAAAAGTCGTTGAAAAGATCATAAGCGATTTCTTCTCGCGCGTCAGTTATAGTGCGGGTCGTAGAGGCGCATCTAGTACGACACGTATGTTGCGCGGGAATGCCTATAAGACGGCGTTACGGGCTTTGGGGGCCATCAGCTCGTACGTGCCTCACATACGCCACCTGCTGCAAACATCTGGCGTTCCGACGACGTCGCGACGCCACGCCACGATGAGAACTTCTTTGCTCGCCCGATATATATATATATATATATATATATATATATATATATATATATATATATATATATATATACGTATAAGACGTGGAAGATGCACTTAAACGATGCGTTTAATACCAAATCGAATTGGAAATTTATTTTGTTTTGTTTACTGTGAGTACTTGGGTTGTATTTTAAAATATACTACACTTTTGCTATACTTATACAATCAGCCTGATTATCTAACAAAGTTGTTAAGTTTTAGAAACGTTGCTAACAACTACAACCAATAGAAACAAATATAACAGCTGTCATTTTAATTTTTTATTTAGTGTCAGCTAATATTATTGGTTAATGTTGTTGGCAACGTTGCTAAAATTTACCAACTTTCTTACAGAATTAGGGTGATTGTGTCTAAGATCTGATTTATTAAAGATTTTTTTTAATTATGATCAAAATCCAATAAAACAACGTTGATTATAACAAAAAAAAATCTTTCAGAACTCCAATATATTAAAATAAAACGGCTTTATATAGGCTATAATTCTACATTAATATTTATTAA
The DNA here is from genome assembly GCA_963966155.1 of Clivina fossor. Classification (NCBI taxonomy): domain Eukaryota; kingdom Metazoa; phylum Arthropoda; class Insecta; order Coleoptera; family Carabidae; genus Clivina; species Clivina fossor. Next base: position 5,833,301 of record OZ014564.1, on the reverse strand, counting down.
TAATCGACGTTACAACAAACTCAACGTACGTCTTCATCAAGAAAAAAAAACAAATGACATTTACAGTAAATCAAAAGAACATAGAAACAAGTTACTAGGCAACAAAATAAGTAACTAGATCAAACTAGATAAGTAACTAGAATTTCGATTGTGTTTTTTTTTTGCTTTCAATTTTTTCCTCAAGCAATTCAACTTACGTACATAGTGACCAATCCAAAAGCAAATAATTGTTTTGTTAACTTACAAATTTTTTTCAAGTAATAAATATTTTTCAATATTAATTTTCAAAACAAGACAGGCACATATTAAAAATATAATTTTTAAATAAATTAAGATTATTGTGTCTATAAAGCTCGTATCAGAGTATAGTTATTTCTTTGACTAAATTTCATAGACAAGTTTCAAAACATTGACTACAATAAATTTGTCTACAATTTTCTACCGTAAATAAAAAACTATTAATTTAAAGTTTTAATACCAACAATAATAGAAGAATAAATAGCATGTTTTTTGTTTGTATTTATATTTAGTGATCTTAATACGCTCGCGTAGTTCTAGAAATATTATGCAATGAATATTAATTAAATAATTACTTAATTTTAAGAGTAATATAATTTCAAATCAAGTACGAAATCTACAATAACCATAATTAGTATTTGATCACAAATATTAGTTACTATAAATCAAATCCCAATATTTAAAACTTTTAAATTTTGTTCAAATAGAAAGAGATTTAAAGGTAGCTATATTATTTTTTTATATAAGTATTCAATTTAATTTTGATAAAAACTTTTTCTAGTATATTTTTAGATAGATACATTTCATTATGCTACTTCAAAAAAATTTAAAGTATACAAAATTCCACATAAACATTTTAGGGGTAAAGCAGGAGAAACCATTTTCAGAATTTCTTTATTTAAGTTGTAAATCTGCTTTTATATCCAATACAAAAAAAAAACCGAAATTCTCGCAATGTAGTGTAACAAGACAACAAAACAAAACAAATGCGAAACAAAAAACAAAGACAAATCAAACAGAGATAGAAACAAAAGAAAAACGACGAGCGATGCTATACCACAAGAAGTAAAGTATTCATACAACGTGAAACTTAGCACTTGAACAGACAATTCCGTTGGCAATATCAAAGTACGCTGTCGCGCAATAAGCATAAAATGTGCTGTGCGGGCATACACAAGAAAACAAAAGCACATCTCGCTTTACTCTCCTAGCACGACACTGCTGGCATCTAGTGGTGCTGCCGATGGAATGACAACATCGCCAAGAATTTCGCGTTATTACTGCATTTCCTGTGTTTATATCGGCGGACAGGCGTATTTACGACGAACGTTTAAAATTTAATCAGCCGCATTCGAAAAAAAAAAAAGAAAACGGAACGAAAAAGTAAAAGAAGAATCACGCTACGAGAATTTAGGGTCTTGTTAAATTAAAATACGTGTCTGTTTTTTTCACCAAGCTGTTGCTGTTGTTGGTTTTATCTGTGTAATTGCAAAAGAACGGGATGAAATCTTGAACGTGCTCGTAAACATATTTTTCGGACAAGTTGAAATGTTTTGATAACCTTCTCAAAGTTAAATTGAATAAAAAGAAAAAAATATATATATTCTGCAGTAAATATCCAAATTTTTTCATTTAGTTATAATTATTTAATTTATATAAAGTATTTTATTAAATACAAATTTTATTTAATTAATTTTTAATTTTAAATAAAATATTATTAAAACAGAGTGAATTTGACAATAAATTTTTTTTAATTATTTTATTGGTTCAATAGTAATAAATTAAATTTATATTTTTTCAAAGACAATTTATAAATTTTTTAATTTCATTAAATATATTATTAAATATCAACTTTGTAATATGTATCTCTTTGTATAATAATTTATTTTATATAAAAAATTTTCGAATATAAAAATGTTATAACTTTAATAAGCCCTAAGCAATAATAATTAAATTCAAGTTTTTAAAAAATCAAATGTTAGTAGTATTAAAAAAAAGTAGATTTTAAAATAATAACAGCTATCTAATTAAATAAACAACAAAATATCTTTTTATAATTCTTGTAATTATAATTTATAATTATAATTTTTCTGTTTTAACTTTTATTGTGCAAACTAATTTAAAGAATTTTAATGTGGTTTTTAAATTCGTAAAAGTTGTTTTAGAATTAATCAAGTAATATTTTGATAAACAGAAAGAAATATTGTAAATTTGTTTAGCATATCAATGTTCACAAAAAATGTCAAAAAATACTGTATGTATTTATTTAATGTTCTTTCATTAGTGTTTAATTATGATTACATATATTTGTAAATTTTGATAAGTAAGATATAAGTTTTATATAAAATATAAGATTTATATTTAATCAAACTGTATATTTTATTATTATTGTTAAATATTTATTTTTAACTAAGCATAAATAGCTTTAATAATATTTAAGGCTAACAAAAATTCTAAAACTAATTAAATATATACGAGAAAAACAGTCACAAAACTCATTTCACGAAACCAAAACAATGTACAGCCGCCAGTAAAACCCATTTCCAAATTCCATTTTATCACTGTTTATTTATTCCGAAAGGCACTTATAAAAATTACGTCTTTAAATTGCCGCGAACGCAAACACCGCGGAAATGTAATTACGCAAAGTGTAACGGGCGTAGCGGAGCTTTCCCAAAGCAATATTATCAGAAACACACCGTTGTTGGATGGCGTATTTCGGTATCGCAAAGCGCTGTTCACTCCGATCGTAATTTGAATAACAAATGCAAGCGAAGCGCGTAAGTCAGAAGATGGCGTCGCAGCCTCGTAGTGATGTCTTATCGCTTTTAATTCCCGCGTGAGAATCTCTCAACCAGTTCAAACATTTTTGTGATGGTTAAATGGTGAATTGGAACGATGAGAAAAGATGGGATTAAAATCCATGCACGCATTTTGGATATAACGAATATTTCACAAAGATTTTGAATATTGCAGAATCTTATAGTAATATCTGAAATTTTATATAAGCAAAATAAAATTAGATTTATTAAACTGGTCTTTTGATAACAATTAATCTACTATTACTGAAATTAATAGAAGAAAAAGCTTGTTAATTTATATTCCTATTATTAATATTCATTATTAATTCAAAAAATACAAACAAATATTTGTTCTATTTCGCTGAACATATATATTGGGTAAAATGCAAAATTTGAATTTAGCATGTCTGCTTTCAATATAAAATTTTGTAATCTTAAACTTATAGATTAAAAACACTTAGCATAAATTATTTAGAAAAATATTTCGTATGATAAGATTAATTTTATTAACTACTTTTCTGCGTGTTTTAATATGGCTTACAATTTGCATATTATCAATTGGTTTAAAGTTATTAAATTTGCGGAATATAAAATTGCATTTCTAGTAGTAACAGTTAAGTTGCAAATATTTCTACTTTGTTAAAACTTAGGTATTATTTGATAATATATATCAAAAGCTTCGATAGTATTTCAATTAAGTTTTATTTATCAAAATCCCTAACAAACTATTATTAACCCACGAAAATTTTTGTCTTTTATATATGATATACATATATATCTGTATTACAATTTTTTAAACAGTAAAAATAAACCAAGAATATATAATTGTCATCATCAACAATTTCAGCAACTTTCGTTCAACCCATTCTTATTTCTTATTTCGCCATAATCGCGACTTGGAACAGAGCTCGAACGTCAGTCAAGACACCCGTACCGGATACAGTCTAGCATAAGCGAGTGTTTTATGCAAAACGGGTGCTTGATATGCCGGTAAACGCGTCGCGCCGGTGTTTTCTTAACAGGGGGGAGCACACTACTAGCGCCCCCAGATACGGCCACCGCGGAATAACAACGCGCCATCACGAGTTTTTCTAATGTTTCGGCACGAAGTTCATATTTACAAAGATGTTTGGCTGCTGTATCGAATACGCTGATTTCGGTATTGTGTTGACTTACCGTTGTATCTTGAATGAGCTTTGAAAAATAGTGTAACTTATTTTTGTATTTAAATGCATATGTGTCACCGAATTCATTATAAAAAATTTTATTCAAAATATTTAGTATATACTTACTTGTATATAGTTTTAATTGCAATTGAAACAATAAAACAATAAAATTCACATAGACAGTTATATACGATAATTAAGTTTTAATTTTTGTGTGCAGTTATGCGTCATTTTAAATTGTTTTATAAGTAAATACATAAAAACAAATAATAAATAAAAATACAATAAAATCAGTTCTGCGACAAATGATTGACATTATTTTTAAGATTTTCTGAAGTATATTTATAAAACAGAATACTTATATTGTCTAAAGAAAAAACAATTTGAATGTGGAAAAATAATTACATATTTTATTACATTGATAATATTAATAATTTACCATAACTATGGAAACATATCAACATCAACATATATGTCAAAATAGATATTTAATTTGTATCAATTCTGAGTACAAATTTTGTATAAGCGATTGCAAACCTTTAAAATTCAATTTCGACCCAATATCACTAGCATACGGTTTCTTATTCTTCTTTTTCTTTCTTCAGTTTTCTTTTACTTATTTTTTCAAGTAAATGATCTAACCTCCTGCGAGATATGAAACTTATAAAAAAAATTTGAATATTATCAAACTAATTGTTTAGTATTATTTATTAACAAAAACTCTTGTTGGAAAATTCTCAAGTACAATATAAATAATTCTAATTGCGAATTAAAATTAATAATTATTTATTTAATTAATTCTTACAGTAATATCTATCTTCTCATAACATCTCATTTATTTTAAAAATAGTTTGTACATTCTTAACCCTTTCATGCTCATTAGTATTTTATTTCTCTCACACTTTAAAAGATCTCATAATAATAAATTAGGATTATCAATTTTTATCATCTAAATAATGTTTATGTTATCTTTCCGTGTTACTAATAATTAATATTGTGTTATTTCATACAATGTCTGTCTGTGGCGTCATTTAAATTTTCTTATTTCATTATTTTTAATTATAAACATTTTTATTTTTAGTACAACTTTCATTTTTTTCTCATATACTGTGCATTGTAAAAAAATAAATAAAATAAAACAGAAAAATCAACAGAGCATAACGTGACGCCAGTAAATTTTTGTCAATTTATACTTAAAAACTAAATTTGACAGTTCTAAATTAAATGAGATAAATTAGAGTGGGCATTTTAATTTTTCTTGTAATATATCTTTTGTGTATCTTTAGTTTTTAACAGGGCTAGTTACATAACACATTGTTAACTTAATCGGTAGTTAATTAGTTTGTTAATTTAACATTATTTTAAGCAACTATTCTTAAGTGTATCTTTGTAAAAATATAAAAGATTTAGTATAAATTAGCTGAATTACAATGAAAATATTGTAGACCGGCCCTTCTACAAAGTCATATTCTTGCTTCAAAACAAAACTAAACTTTCTGTAAAATGGAATAGAAAACAGTTTCCCATTGTTGACCAATTACATATATGAGAATACAGTTTACACTTTCAATTTTTAAACTGTAATCATAAGACAATTTTTGCAATTATGGTTATTTATGAAAAATTCAGTAATTAATATTGATTACATCTTTCAATACATATTATTAAAAAGACTAAGCAATATTAACTGGTGAGTCAATCACAGATATGTAACAGTCAACTAATTCTATGCACCATTTCTGCTACAATATTTTTCACCCCCATAAAGTTTAAATTTCAAAAAAAATCCCTTCTTAGTGAGTGTCTATATATACTCTCCAAGTTCCACGTTTCTAATAAAATTATTATGTATTATTATTACGTGAACACTTGTTTTTCTACTTTTTCCGATTTTATTTTGTTATACATTTTGAAAAGTAATACATGAACAATAGACAATACTACGTTCTTTTCGAAAATGAAACGAAAAGATATAGATGCTTTTTGAAAACACAAAGTTGGTTGTCATAGTAACAAAAACAAAAAATATATAAGAGAAAAAATTGTCAAGATATTCAGTAGAATAAATCAAAATACTTGTTTTTTGTGAAAAACAAATAAAAAACTGATTTTAATTTTTATTGGATGACCTCATTCCGATAATACAACTGGTGAGATTTGCTTTCAAAATATATTAGCAACACTGTAAATTAAAACATTTGCATAAATTAAAATACTTTCAATTTATATAACATCAATATGTAAAAGTAAGTCATTTAGCCTAAATATAAGACAGAGGACGCATACTTACAATTGCAGGATTGTCCTACCGAAAGTAGGATGCCTGGCAACCCTAGCCCTGACATAACGAGAGACACAATACTTTACAATACTTTACTTTGGATAAATGACAAACCGGCGATTACAGAATACAATAGTAATGTATTAAAACAAGATTAGAAGTATATGGGTAAACCCATATAGAGACTACTTTGACATTTCTCGGAAAGTTGGCAACACTGTATTTTAATAATATTATAATTTATGTAGGCACTAGGAAAAACTTTTCTGAAAATTTGATCAAAATCGAATAAATGATGTAGCTACAATAAATTTTAGTAATTTTTTTCTCGGAAAGTCGGCAACACTGTATTTTGTTAAAATTACATAAATTATATGAATACTAGGAGAATCTTTTGTGAAAATTTGAGTAAAATCGGTTAAATAACATAGCCATAATAAATTTTTTTAAACTTTAGTAATTTTTTTCTCGGAAAGTTGGCAACACTGGATATTAATAAAATTATATAATTAATGGGAGCACTAGGGAAATGTTTTCTGAAAATTTGAACAAAATCGGATAAATAACGTAGCCAATATGAATTTTTAAAAACTTTAGTAATTTTTTTCTCGGAAAGTTGGCATTACTGGAAAAAAATAAAACCACATGACCATCTTGGGTACTAGACAAATTTATCCTGAAAATTTCATTAAAATCGGTTGAACCGTCTAGGAGGAGTTGCGGCCACAAAATTTTGACTTACGACCGAGCGAGCGAGCGAGCGAGCGAGTGAGCGAGTGAGCGAGCGAGCTGACGACGCACACACATACACCCACATAAACTAAGTTCAGATTCGTCATCTAGAGGCTATATGAAGGATTTCTATACAATTTTTTTTTTTTTTTTGAAAATGTTACAGACACCGTACCAAACGCTATACTACTTTTCCTTGCAGTCAAAGTAGTAAAAAATGAATATTTTGTAAATTTATCTTTATCGTTTAAAACAATAAATTGTATTAGAACATTTATACGTACACGTGGCGATTCGTTCAAGTTGGCCATGCACATACAAAAGGCGGTCGTTCGCGGTGATAATTCAACGCTGTCGTGAGTGACGTAACGGTAACGGACCTACCAACTACCAATGAGAAACTGAAACGGGGAAAAGTCGATTCCTGCAACGCTAGATGCTATATTTATCACATACACACACACACACCAACACATTTACGACAGCCGCGGCCCTTAGCATGCATTTTCTATATTTGCTAGAGAATTCTATTGTTTTTGAATTTAGTTGTTAAGTTTAATGGCGTGCTGATTTCCATAAAATTTATATTTTAAAACAAATACATAAAGTTTATTAATTTTTAAATTTATGTGTTTGTAAATTTTAAAAATTGTTTCGTAATCATTGAGACATGCAATATGCACTTTACTGAACTACAAACAATTATATCAGTACATATTATAAATTAAAATAATTATTATACTATACAAATTTTAAATAAAATAAATTATACTTTAAATTAAAAAATATATTTTCTGAATCCATAAACTATACTATTGCTATTACATAATAAATATGAGTTTCCAATAGATAATGAGCAGTGAGTATATTTTAACAAGTAATGCAGGTTTAGATTATTTGTTTAATTCTTGGTATTCATTAAAACTGATTTTAAAACCGAGCTTGTAGTGCCAACCGAAAACTATTAGCATATATGTTCAAGACCTATTATTTAATTTAAAAAATTTAAGTAAAAAAAAATTAAATAAAAAAGCTTTATGATTAAGTTCTGTATATATTTTATTTAAAAATCGATGTTTTTTATATATAATACTTAGAGTAATATTAAAAAATATATTTAATATATTCTAATATTTTTCTATTTTTATTCAAAAACATCAACAAAATATAACTTAAAAATACCTCACTTAAATTTCAATTTAAACTAATAGTAGATAAAATTATTTTTAACATAAAATTTTTAAAAAGTGTGCTAAATAATATTGATATAAAAAATCACGATCTAAGTTAAAACTAATATCAAAAGTCCGTCTCTGCACAGTGAAATCTCGCGGCTGAGAAGTGGTCTCCACATGCGACGGTGTCTCTGCGCTCGCGACGTACTTCTCAACTCCGTATGGCAAAGTTTTAATAGCCGGTCGTCCGTTTAGATTTTCCCTGTTTAATCAGGAACAAACACACGGAGAACCGAGTGTGTAGAGTGTGTGGTATCTTGTGCAGATGCACGCTTTCTGCTCGCGAAAGATATACCTATGTGTATATGTATATTATACCCATACATGTACATGTATTAGTTTAACTATATACGTTCTAGCCGGAGACTTTAGCTCTCGCTGTTCCAACTAAACGTACGAGTTTTAAGCTGAGAATGAAATTTTAGAAACAAGTTGTGTTGCGCCTACATTTGTTGAGAAGATTAGAAGTTTTGGTAATGTGAAATTTTTGAGAATTATAATTTGTTTTGGTAACATTTACAGAAATCAGATTAACTTGTTAATTTTTGTTCTGTAAATATATAATATCATATAAATAATAATTTAGAATAATGTTTCAACAAAAAATATACACATAATTATGATTATATCTAGAGTTCAAATCCGTCTGCAGCAATAAAATAATGTTAAAATATCTAGATATTAATTGTTCAGAATCAAATATTTTTAACAACTGTTGTATCTTAAATTATCTAAATCATAGGTTAAATAAACAAGATTAGAAGTATATGGGTAAACCCATATATAGACTACTTTGACATTATCACATAAATGATAAGAAATAGAAATAAAAAAATTTTTCATCGAAAGTTGGCAACATTGTATTTTGCTAATATATAATATTATAGGCGCCTAGGGTATCTTCTGTAAAAATTTCATTAAAATCGGATAAATAATGCGGGCATAACAAATTTTTAGAAAATTATTAATTTTTTTTTCGGAAAGTTGGCAACACCGTATATTAATAAAATTATAATTTATGTGGGCACTAGGAGAAACTTTTCTGAAAATTTTATCAAAATCGGATGAATAATGTAGCCACAATGAATTTTTTTAAATTTTAGTAATTTTTTTCTCGGTAAGATGGCAACACTGTATTTTGTTAAAATTGCATAACTTATCCGGGCACCAGGAGAATCTTTAGTGAAAATTTGATCAAAATCCGTTAAATAAAGTGGTCATAACAATTTTTTAAAAATTTTAGTATTTTTTTTCTCAGAAAATTGGCAACACTGTACTTTGTTGAAATTATCTAATTTATATGAATACCAGAAGAATTTTTTGTAAAAATTTGAACAATGGCCGTCATAAATTTTTAAAAATTTTAGTAATTTTTTTCTCAGAAAGTTGGCAACACTGTATTTTATAAAAATTACGAAATTTATTTGGGCACTATTGGAATCTTTCCTGAAAATTTGATCAAAATCGGATAAATAATGTAGCCACAATAAATTTTTAAAAACTTTAGTAATTTTTTTCTCGGAAAGTTGGCATCACTGGAAAAAACCAAAACCACATGACCATCTTGGGCACTAGACAAATTTATCCTGAAAATTTCATTAAAATCGGTTGAACCGTCTAGGAGGAGTTGCGATCACAAAATTTTGTCTGAGGACCGAGCGAGCGAGCGAGCGAGCGAGCGGCGAGCTGACGACGCACATCCATACACCCACATAAACTAAGTTCAGATTCGTCATCTAGAGGCTATATGAAGGATTTCTATACACAAATTTTTTTTTTTTGAAAATGTTACAGACACCGTACCAAACGCTATACTACTTTTTCCTTGCAGTCAAAGTAGTAAAAACCTACAAACTCGAAATATGTTTGAATAACCGATTTTAGTGTTTTATACGATAATTAAAACAAATGTACATTTGTAGAGTGGTAATACAAATATGAAACCAATGTATAAAATAAGTATTTGCAATCGTCAATTTTTATAATACTTCTAACCTAAATTTAATTTTCTAAACCTATTATAAAAAATTTTTATTTAATTTTTGTAGTAACCTATTACTTCTAAGAAAGAAGTGTTAATGTACTCTTTTTATTATTAAAATTGAAATCTAAGTATCAAGTATATCAAAAATCTTGTAATTATATAGATAATCTTCTACATAATGTTTGAAATTTTAATATTAAAATTGATCAAAAAAAATTGTTAGAAAAACTTAATAATTGTTATTAAAACAAATTTTGTAAATAAAAAAAATCTTACAAAAACATTAACGAGAACTGTATAATATAAAAACCAATCTTGAACATTTTTTAAACTATCTTTCATCATAGTTATATAAGGGTAACTAAACTTAGCATTAAATTGAAATGGGGAGAAATGTAACACGTGTATTCAGCATGGTAAACGGTGTTAAAAAAAAAACTAACTTACATCCCTTAAAGACAAATGGTAACGGAACAAGGAACAAGCTACACCCCTTCGCCAAAGTTCTTCCCTACCACACACAGTTGGTGATGTAAGCTTTCTAATGACACGGCACCCGGTGTATAGGAAAACGTCTTAAAATACCACCGTGGAAGGCACATCGGTTACAATTTTAACGGGCGACATATGCGAGCTAGCAGATCGTTGCATGATAAATAGCGATTACGCTTTTTTTTTTAATTTAAATGTAATATGACAAAGTTAAAATGGTTTTAGATGTTTCAAGCAGATATTTAAGATTTCTTGTAAGGTTTTCATAGTTAAAATTAGTAAATTTAAAATTTTTAAAATAAAATATTAATAAAAAAGTTTGTACATGTATGCTGGCAATATAGCTAGCAAATATTATTATATAAAAATATATATATTATTAAAAAAATAATATTCCAAATGCAATTAAACAAATTACCATGCAGGATAAATCAATATATTTTAATTTTTCTAAATTTAAGTTACATAGAAATATTTATACCTGTTTATACACATATTTTATTTTAAAATTGACGTTTCGGTATACTCTACATATATCATGATCATACACGTAGAGTATATCGAAACGTTGATATTTAAATAAAATATGTACAGAACTTAATCTTAAAGCTTTTTGTTTTAATATAATGAGTTCTGAAAGATTTTTTTACCACCATAATAGATATTGTTAAACAAATATTGTCAATTTGTTAAAATTTAAAAAAAATACTTTTGCATATATTATATAACTTATAATAATTATACTACATGAGTTTAGTCGTTTGTTTTAATAAATTTTACAAAAATGTTATTCTGTAAATGTTCTAAAAAGCATGTCTAGTAAAAGGGTTAAAAAATTATTATTGTTAATAATAACAAACAATAAATAAGTATGTAAATTTTAAATTATAAATTAAAAAAATTTATATTATAAATTAAAATACAAAAATTATTGGTTATAAAAAACAAATTAAAATCACGTATAAAAAACTTAATTAAACTTTTAATTAATAACATCTATCAAAAACATGATAAAATTATCTTTGATAAACAAGTTATTAAAATCTAAATAAAATTGTAATAAAAAATCTGAATGAAATCGAGCAGTTTTTACACAAAATATCCGTCAATTTAAAATGGATTCACAATCATAAACTTAAATCAAAACATCTAATTAAATTAATTGAAATTCAACGCTACTTATCAGTTAATCGGACCGCGTATAAAGCAAAACGGTAAACGTTAACAACAGCGTAAGCATAAGCTAAATCTTAACGCAACAACAAACAACATTTAAACGTTATAAACAAGTTGTTAAAATCATTTAGAAAATCGCCCCAGCGAATTTAGGCAACGGTGTATATAGCCGCGTCGAACGATCTTTTAATTAATACAAATTTACTAGTATACGTCGTTTTAGGAGTTGTTTTTACGACTCGTGGGTCTTAACGTCATATTTCCTGCCAGTTTACGACGCAACCGATGCCATAGCCAGTTTCGAAATGCTCAAGAACTAGAAGTTGGAATTTCTCCAATGCGGAGTGGAGTTGAAGTTGCTTACGGTCACTCAGATTTCTATCGGTCAGCGGTAAAAGATTTAAAGATATACTTTTTAGGTGTATTCTTGTTACGTTTTGCATTTGTTTTACGTGACTCTGACTACTTGATGTAATATGCTGTATACAAGAATTTGTAGTATTTATAATAAATTAGATATAATTGTAGATGTTTCAGTTTGTACATTTAGGTTTAAATTGTTTTACTAAATTTTTATATAATAATAAAAGATATGAATGAAGATAAGAGCTTAATACTTATTGTTAATAAATATACCTAATGTTTAAGTCAGTACATAATTATAACACAAAATCAAAATTAATTTATCTTAGAATAATAGAATAATAGACAAGAGACAAAATTTGATTATATGCTTAAAACAACTAGTCTCATATCTAATACAAACTCTGGGTACGTTAAGTATCTGTGTAACCTTAAATCACTGATTAAAATTTTAGCTACTGATTATGAAAGCGTAGCTTTCGAAATACAAATACTTTTTTATAATTATTGTTTGTGGTTTAAGGAAAATTATTTTATTTTATTAACTTTTCGCCATAGTAAGATCATATTTTCATTTATTATTTAATAATATTCATCATTTATATTATTTATAAAATGTGTCAGTATTTTTATAGTTAAATTGTTGTTCCAATTAGTAATTTTTCTAACGAATTAATAAAAATGTTTAATATAAAAATATATTTCTTACCTGAAATATGTTTGAAAAAACCTTGTACGTCTTCATTAATTATAAGTAAGGTTAAGAAACCGCCATTCAAATTCCTGCAACAAAAACGAGTTAATAGTATGGAGAAATTAAGATAGCCTTAGTATAATGTACGTTTGAAGATAAATGACGAGAAATAATAATTGTAAGTGTAATTAGCGCAATAAATGTGAATTAAAAGACTTTTATTTACACAGAAGTAACATTAAATACTTTTATAATTATGTTATTCACTTAGTTTGTGTTTATTTCTTGTTCTAATAGAAATCGTAATTTGAATTAAGTAATTGCAAATATGCCAGCATATTTTGTGCGTATATTAAACAAATTACGAGTATGTGCTGGTATATAATTTCTTGTAAATGTTTTAAATATTGCTTTAAATGTAACTGTAAATGTGATGTAGGCAGTGTGGAATAGTTTTATTTTGAAATAACAATTTAAGTAACGAGACTGTTTTTACTTTCATAAAATACATTTATTTTCTGTAAATAAAATTGAATATAAAAATATTTACATACGTATTCTATTAAATAAATATTTTAGTTATAAAAGACAAATTTCATTCTAAGCTAATGTTACTAAAATACTAAAAATAAGCATTATTGTTATCATTTTATTAATTAATTGAAAATATTATAAATAAACGGAGTAAAAAATCTTTAAAAACTCATTATATTAAAATAAAAAGGTTTTAGGATTAAGTTCTTTATAAATTTTAGTTAAAAATCGACATTTTGACATAATCTATGTATGTCATCATCAGGAAAAATTATACAAATGACATTTACAGTAAATAAACAGATCATAGAAACAAGTTATTAGGTAGCAAAATAAATAACTAGATTATAAAATTTATAAATTATTAATTAAGGAAAGCTAAATTTTACTTAAATCAGTGCTTTCACACTGATTGATGTTTTTTTTAATAAATTTCTATTGCTTCTCTTATCAATCTACTGTTAATATTGTTGTCATAAAATTTAATTTAAAATTTGCATTTTTGTTAAATTAAAAAGTTTTTTAAAACTGATTAATTACTGGTAGATTTATTTGATTTATTGTTATTTATGTTATTATATATATATATATATATATATATATATATATATATATATCGTTTATAACAATATTTAAAACTATTTAATCTAGGCGTATCGATTTTCAAGTAATAATGTAGCAAACATTTATGCATTTTTTTAAAGATGATGACATTTTATTTTTATTACAATATAAATTTACTATATATTTGACAATTAACGTATCTCTATTAATTTTAAATATAGTATAGTAACATCTGAAACAATATAGCATCAAAATTTCGTTATAAAACAATAAGCATTTAAAACTCGAATATAAAAAAATCTCAAATTTTCCAAATTAATTCTATCGAATAGAAAATGTCCCAATAAAAACCATTCTTGCCAAATACCATCTTCTTTCCCTACCACGGATACGTCTATCTTCAAATTTCAGTTTTCAACTAGCAACTATCCGCCCGCTCCTGCTGTAAACTAGGGGTGATCGTGGCGCAAGGGCTATAGAAAGACGCATAAATGCAAATCCTCAACTCATCTGAAGCAGGACGTCTCAGCAGCATCGCAAATGCAGGAATTATTTCTATATTCATCGGCACTTGGGACGCGGGCTTCGTCCACCGTTCAGCTTATACAAAGCTGTCAATTTATTAGTCGGAAAATCCTGTTAAAGTGTACAGTTTAAACGGGATTAACACTCTATTCGAGAGATGGCAGCACTAGCTTAGTTTTCGGTATACGCTAGGAGGCTCATATTTTGTCGGACTGAAAACACCTCGCCTGTTCTGCATAATAATCAAACGTAAATGTGTGGCTCTACACACGAGTATTACGTACTTATACAGTTTAAACACAAATTTTTACTCCAGTAGAAATAATTTTTGCACGAATTTCAGTACTGTTTGTATACGAAAAATATGGATTCATTTATAAGTTATATAGTTATTATTCCACATTTTTTAATATGTTTTAAAAAACGTTTTATTCACTTAGTTTTTGCAATAGAAAGAAATTCAAAGATCAAATCTGTGTGTTTATTTTAACAAAAATAAAAATTACCGTTACTAGCATTGCTTAAATCGTAATCAAATTATTGGAAAAGACTCATCAATATCATAATCATATATTTAATTCATTGTAAGTGTTTAATTAACACTTAAGACGCAACTGTCGCGTGTCAGAACTTAACGATTTTGACAAATTAAATAAATTATAAATTAAAAAATAACAATAAATAAAAATACTTTAAATAATTGGACATTTAATATAGAGTTTTTAGAATAAAAGTTGATTTTTTTTACTAAAAATAAATTTAAAATTCGTTATAAGCACCAACAATTCTTAAAAATGCTGATTACAATTAAAAAATTTAAATTCAGATATTTAAAATTGTGTTACTACTGCGACAATATAAACAAAATAAAATTGATAATTTCAAAAACTTTTAGTTTTTAGTCGTAGACGTAGAGTATTAACTTTTATATATTAATAAATATAAGATTAATTATTTGACAATTTTATTTAAACAAAAATTAGTTAAACATTTCAAAAAATATTATAAGTAGCTATAGTTTTTTTATACTTAAAATTAGCTTTAATCTCGTTTTGTAGAATTCGTTAATTATGTTGCGTTAATTATGTTGCGATTAATAATTATTTTACATAATTTTTTATGCTACTCATTTTTTTTTTTTTTTGTTATTTAGTTATAATACAAAATATTAAAATTATACAGCACAAAATAGATATAATTGAAATAAATTTCTAAACATTACTCTATTTCTTATCTGTTCTGTTGTAAAATATTAATGAATTTATTACGTATTTTTGATATATTTCTTAGCAATAAATTTTAATATATTATATCATCATATTTTACTAACTTTATAGAAATAAATATAATTGAATGAAGCAATTTTAATTATAATACTCGTTCTCAAAAATACTTAATAAATATGATTTATTATTTTGGAGTTTTAAATTACAAATGCAGAAAAAATATTTTAAAAACCTGCAAAAAAAATATTATAAAATATTACACTAACCAGTTTTGTTAAGAAATATGTAATTACCACGTTAATAGCATCATATATAATAATAATGGCTATAAAAGATTTAACAGGTACTTAACTTTTTATTGTAATAATTTTCTTTTATATGACGTACAAATTTAAATTTTATTTACATAATTTAGAATTACAAATGATTAATTTTTGAATTAATTTTTTATTTTATTAATGCACATATTTATAAATATTCAAATTATTAACAAGTTTTAGATATTTGAGTGGTTAAGTATTATTTGCTCTTAATAGATACCTATATATTCAATATTTATAAAATAAAATGAATAAGATTTGAATTAACATATTATAATTTTATGTAGAATAAATTGGACATATTATCATATCAATATTTTTATTTGTCTATACTATTCTGCCTCAATTTTTTAAGTTTTGAATTACAATTGCTTAAAGTTTGTTTTTGTTAGTGTTTGTATGAAGAATATTTTGCTATTAAACTGCATAAATCAAAATAAAATTGTAATATAATCTAAGACTAATTTTGTAATAAAAATATTTTTTTATGATAGATCATAGCTATTTTTATTATTTATTAATTTTTTTAAATATTTCATGAAGTGCCAACCACCGAAAGTGTATATTTTATTACTTTGATATTTTCAATTAATTTGTCATATTTAAAAATTATCAAAATAAAATCACATGTAAGATGAGACGTTCCAAATAAAAAAGTTATTGTGTTATAATATTTTAGTATAATTTTCTTAATTAATTTTTTATTACAAGCATACTATCATTATTTTTAATTAAATTGTCTTAGAAAATTAAATTACATTTTTATACAAAACACAGCAATAATTCTTATCTAAGTTGGAAAAATACCATTTAAAGTGTTTACCTCAACAAGAAATCCACGCAAAACACTTCCGAAAAATACATCAATTGTCGCGCTAATCTCTAAATACCTTCCTACCCTCATTTACCATCAACATCATCGACAAACAAGAGACACAAATAAAACTTCCAAAAACAACAATCTTCACCGCGTCTTACCTCGCGTTGCCTCTCGTCCAAAAAGAAGAAAACAGTAACGTCGCTTATCTGCGTTAAATGAAGTGTACACGAATAAAGTCGACGTATTCACATACAGACATCGCTCCGGTGTGTATGTGTGCAGGGATATGTGAGCTTGAGTTAAGCTCGCCGGCGCGCATAAGTGCAATTCCAGAACTTACCGGTGCTGGGTTGCCCCGGTACTAGCTGGATTGGCAAGTCGAGCGCGACGGGATATTGTCCGTGGATGCAGGATTTCGGTGGACGAGAGCAGGAATAGTTTTAGCAGGAATGGAATTGTGGTCGGTGCCTATAAATAGTTCACATAGAGAAGTTTGGCTTGAGGTAGATAAGTGGATTTTTTAAATTGAATTTATTATATTGCTACCTATAAATAATTTATCGATCTGTTGAAAATAATGCTAAATATATGTTATAATTTATATTGACTGTATATTATACGAAGTTGGATGCAAACATAAAAAAAATTTATTTCTTAAAAAACTATATATTACTATATATACTAATTTTTGCAAAAATATTAAAGATATTAAAAATTTATTTTATACATACTAAAAATAAAAATTCAATTTAATAATCAACAACAAGTAAATCTAATACACCTAGAAGAAAAATAAGTAAACGCCATATTGACTTATTACATTACAATCTTACAAAATATATATATATATATATATATATATATATATATATATATATATAAATATATTAACAAATTTCATTAATTTCGAACTTGAATATAACTGATATCAAATTATATTTTATAATTTGCCAATATAATAAAAATATTAAAAAAAATATTCCAAAATTAATTCGAAATAAATATTAAACTACACTTATAAAAATACGCATAATCACGTCTTGATTCCAAAAAAGTGTGGCATAAACTCGAAATTAGTTTTCTCCAAACATTCCTATCTAGGCAAGCAACTTCATTCACAGTCATCTAACCTATTTTATAGATGCTCTTTTATTTCTACTACAAGAAAAATTCGCTTACGCAAAACTCTCTAAATCATACTACTCCATCTACTTATCGAACGTTCACCTTCAAAATCATTCACATATACTCTTTTAATAAAAAATGTATAACAATATTTTATAATTAAAACATTTTTACATGCAGTTGATGTAAAGTATTTTGTCTAGCTGACATATAAAAGTTGTCAATTCAGATTATGGATTTGGAAGAAAAACCAATATATGTAAACATTAGAAAGAACTAGAAGTATTATTTGTAGTTTTGACTGATGACTAAATTTTTTATTATTATTATTATAGTATTAATTATAGAATTATAAATCTTGAATGTTACCCTATATTTCAATTAGAAACTACTATGAAATATATTAGATTATACAAGCGTACAGTGAAATACGCGTTATTAAAACAATATATTAATTTAAAAATACTAAAATAAAAAGATACCACAAATTGTAATAATTTTAATAAGAACAACCTTAAAGCCAACGCATACTATTCCCAATGCAATAACCATTTATATTCGTGAAATTTAAATTAGAAGATATTAAATCACATTTTATCACGTCTGAAGGATAATACAAATAACATAATTCCCATTAAAAATTCTTAGTGTTCCGCCGCTGGTTTTCCATCTCAGCCTCAAACCACTTTTAGCTTAGCGTCAAACTCAACGGAGCAAGGGTCCGGAAACAGAATAAGAAGAAGAAGGAAAACTGCTCAGCTATGCCGGTCCGGGAGTTGGGTTAATGGCTGCCTGGAATTGCGCTTTCCATCTTGCCTTCCAGTCCCTTACGTTTCACTTCCCTTCATCCAGGACTTATATTCCCAGCACGTAAGGAAAAGAAGCGGGAGTCGAGAGCCAGGCGCCTTCTTTTCCTTCATTCTCTAATATTTGTGTTGGTTGTTCTTGTTCGCCATTCATATCCGGAGCGAAAGACGGAGGGCGGAGTAGTTTAGATTATCTTTTGTTGCGTGCTTTTCTTATTTCGCTTTCGCGTCTTGCCTTAACCTCCTCCTCCCCTCCCCCACCCCTCACTCTTTCCCGTGCTAGAACGAAGCACGTGCGTAACTGTCCTAACGATAATAAGGGCTGTTTTTGCGCTTGTGTTAAATACACAACCGCCGTCTACGAGAAATACTGACAAAGACGCGTATCATAGCTTGCTTGGATTCCGCGGAACGATGGATGAATATTAAAGTGTCGGGCGGTGTATTATAGCAATGGGGTAAATTTCAGTTTTGATTACTTATTACATATTTAAAGTTGTTGCACTGAGATTTCATATATTTTTTCTTCAAACGTGTCGTAATATTAATATTACGTTACCATATTGCCTATGTAAGAAGAATTAATTATATTTCTAGTACAATAATAACATTATTATATAACAGTTTGTTATTATATGTATAAACCACAAGTGATAACACCAAATATAGCTACAACGTCAAGTGTGTTTAATATGACATCTTTGGTGGTCCTATTGAAAACTATTACGTCAAATTAAGTTAACTAAAAATAAATAGAAATACTTAATCTTACTAACAGTTGCAGAACAGTACAAGTTTATGCATATTCTATTTATATTTGTTACGTTATTTGTGAGAATTAATGTTTTTTTGGTCGAATATACAATTTCTGACAAATCTGGCGGTGTACGCATTTTTTACACTTCTTCACACATTTTCAATAATCAAATTCAAGAGAAAATAAACAATACAATTATCAATTAATTTAACTTGACATAATAATTTTCAATATGGCCGATAAAGATGTCAGATTAAATACATATGGCGTTGCAGTCGTGTTTAGTCTTGCCACCAGTAATATATAATACTAACTAACTTCTGTATAATAATGTACATTGTTGTACTAGTAACACAATGACCTCCTTCTACATAAGTAATATAGTAACATAATATTAATATTTTAATATTGTTAAAGAAAAAAAATGTAGTGGCATTAATTCCGCGGAAATTATATAATTATTAAATTTTTAATAAAAAAAAAATATTTAATTGCAAATTTATATAATTATAATTACATATTCAAATTAATTGCAAATAAAGCGATAAATAATAAATGTTACAAAAAGGTAAATAAAATTTAACGATCTACAAATTACTTATTAATAAAAATTATTTAAATTGTTTTACATAATTGTATGACAAAAAAGTGTATTATAACCTTATATTTTATATTAGTAATATCATTACTAAACACTACTTTACATAATTTGAAACATAAAACTCAGTTTCAAATTACTCAAATATTGCATTTAAATCGATACTATTAATTAATAAAATTTATGTATCCATAAAACTGATTCGAAATTCAATAAAAACTAATAATGACCTTAATAAAAAAAATTACACAACTAATTTACATAATATTTCCAAATTAGAACGATAAAAATTGATTTGTTACTAGCAAGTAAAAAATTAAATATATAATTAATTTACATTATGTATCATAAGTATAATATGCATTAATATCAATCTATTAAGATCACAAAAAAAAAATATCGTCCAACTTGCACATCCAATAGCCAAATTTATATTATTGTCAATTAAATCAATAGTTAATTTTTAAATTAAGAAAAATATATTGACTTCCTTAATTTAAAAATTAACTAATGATTTATTTAATGATGATTTCAGCATGTAAATGTTATACTAATCTATGTAACACGTCTTTATATAATAAAAAATAGAATTTGTTGAAAGAGAATTTTTATAAAAACGACAATTTAAATATAAATTTTTATAAATAAAAATACAAAGTGCATTCTAATAATATGTTTAATTAAATTTTATATGTATTATTCCTATGTAATCAATATTCTTTATATATCTTTTTTAAAAATCAGGTATTAATAACAATTGTAATAAAACTAAAAGTTATCACGAAAGATCTATTCACTACTATTTGTTTATAATTACCTGTGCATCTTTTCAATCATGTCATAAAGATACAATCGATATAGTAGCAATAGAATTAACAGCACAACGATCTTCTAAACAATTAAACAAGGCCAACAACCAACAGTACCCAGTATCCCGATTGTCATTTGATCGTTTTCAATTGTCATCAGTGCCCATCTGAACAAACTCTTAAGAGTTGTTTTGCTTCATTAAAGCCACCTGTAATGGCATCGCCACAACACTACTTTTTAAGGTTGGGAATCCTCTCCGCATTCTTAAATTCCACCCTTTACCCAACAGTTTCGTCTACCTTTGCCTGCCCTTCTGACGTTTCGCCACACCCCCTTCCCTTTTTCCGAAGCGAAAGAAATAAAGCGTCGAGGGTCTGAGGCCATAGAATCAAACGACCTGGGGCTCCATTAAAGATACGTCGAGTAGGTGAACGGTTTCTTCGTGCCACGCAGCTTCCGAGTGAACTTTGAACCGTGTACAGTCTTTATATGCCCTTTTACCTTGTGACTGGAGAACTGAAATGGAGATGCCACGCTCCAGCCATGATCACAATGGATAGAGAGTTTCCGTTTTCAGACTTAATTCAATAGGCGAAATTGCTATTAAAACTTTGACTAGTTATTTTCATATTCTGGTGCTCTGTTTTCTGAACTGGTTCAGTAGATTTGTTTGTACGTAGTATGATATACATATAAATAAGAATATAAACAATTAAATACTTTAAGTACAAATATAATAAGTTTAAATACTAATTAACTATAAAAAAACATTTTTAAACATAATAAATTATAAAGCATAGTGTGCCACAATTTCTAAATATTTTTAACAAATTTGGTAGCATGTTAAAAAATAAATATATTAATATTTATGTTCAGTATAACCAGTATAATATATACTAATTTGATATACATTTCTTATAAAAATCTGAACCGAAATAAATATATTTCGGTTGTTCCCTCATATTTTTAATATTTTATAATTTGTAGTCCTTAAAAAATTAATCATATTTTACGAAAAATGAATTAACTCTTTTTAGAATTTTATAATAAAAACAGAAATTATAAATATAACATTCTAAAAAAAATTCAGTTGAGCAACAATTCGGAATTGGTTTAATATTTCTAAAACTATTTATTGTACATTAATACAACTTTTAGGTGAATATCAGCAATATAAAAATTTACTTTTGCATATTTTTTTTTATTACTGGTAGATTATAAACTATACATGAAAATCCACTTTCTGTAAATGACAAATATAATAAAAGAATAAACACTGATTTTATAATAAACACTTTAACAAAAGTCGACTTTAAATGAACAAATAAACATAGTTTTTAAACTTTTTATTATTATATCTATCAATAAAACTATATTTTTTTTGTCGATTTATAAATTTGATATTAATAAAACAATGTTTTTTTTGTCGACTTAAAGTTGACTTATGTTAAAGTGTTTATTATGAAATTGGCCATAAAACCAAAACTTATTACAAGAAATATCTTCAGCATTTTTCCAGAACAACTTCCCAAATAAACCCAAAAATTATGTTCGTGCAACAAAATCAGAAAAACCGGACGACAAAGACCATCTACCATAATTCACTCGACGAATCCTCAACGGCGCAGAAAGAAAGATAATTAAAAACAAATATTACACTTTTACCGCCGGTACGATCACATTCTCGGTCGCCCATTACAGGGATCGTTAATGATGATTTACCGTCAGCATCGTTGCAAGACTGTGACGCTGTTGCCCAGCTCGCGGCCAAATGGACAACCAACGCTTGGTTAATTTCGCAACGACTCCCGATGGCATTCCTCGATCCAATATCGCACATCACGCACGCCGGAGTTGAGGAGTTTGGGTTCGAGTCCGGAGGCGAAGCGAGATATAAGCGAATGTACGGAAAAGGGTTGATCATTTGCTGGCCAGGCCACCCTGTGTAGGGAATGTAGATGGTCGACATAGTGATGGATGTTATGAGAGTAGAGATGGGATAATGAACGAATTTTGTTGGACGCAATGGCACTTTATTCAGGACCGGATTATCTGTTATATTAACGAGAATCTTGTGCGAAGAGAAACAGAGATATAAGAAATATACCAGTTTTATTTTCTCGTATAATATAGTAGCATGTTTTTTCTTCAGGACTATCACAGAATCACATAAATCAGATGTTTTCAATTTTTATTTATATTTTAATAGTTAGAAAAGTTGATAAATTTTCCAATTTAAATTTGGTTTTAATTATATAAAAAAATAAAAAATTATATTAAGTTTTATATTTTATTTATGTCATAATACAGAAAAATATTAAGAAAAGAAAACGTATTTTTTAATACTACAATTCTGTAGTACAAACAAAAAGACGAAATATCTCGTAATTCTATGATTCTTACGAGATGCGAACAAAATTTCAGTATAAATCTTTAACATGCTGAATTTCTTTACAGTAGGTTTGAAAATTTATAGTAAAATACTGTCACAGTGTTCTGTCAATTTTGATTTGAATTAATTTGGATGGACACGGCTGTAGGCACTTGTTGAAACATAATTAAAATTAAAATAAAAATAAACACACAACTCTTGGTTTTTTGTTTCAAAATTATTATTTTATTAATACGATGTACATTTCGGCTTATTAGGCCATCATCAGGTGACGAAAATGTAATACAAAAAATTATACATTTCTAACTATATATACTAATACTTAAACTAAAACATAATTGTACTAGGGACCTAAAATGGTTTTAGCAGTGGGGATGAAAATAAGTCGGTTTGTTCATTTATTAAGATTTTATTATCAGCCAAGGCTGTTTGTATTTCCATCGCTTCTAAGAAATTCATTCTAAGACCCTTGTCGCAAATATGCAATACTTCCATATCCTCAATAAAACATTTGTGTCCTAAATCTAAACAATGTTTGGCTACATTTGAGTCGGTTTTTTCCAGCCTAACCGACCTAATGTGTTCGTTAAAACGTGTCTGAAAAGCTCTTCCTGTCTGACCGAGGTAAATAGCCGAGCAATTACTGCAATTTATTTTATAAATACCGGATTGGTTGAGAATATTTTTATTAGTTATTTTATTATTTACTATTGAATTTTTTAGTTTGTTTTTGTTATAAAATGCAGAAACAATATTTTTTGATTTTAATTGGTTTGCAATTTTTAAACTTGTACTACCGACATATGCTATTTTTCTATAATTTATTTCTTCTTTTGTTTCTGTTTTACCATTGTATAATGAGTGTACATTTTTATTTTTTAACTTTCGCTTTAACATGTTATCTACTATAGATGTACTATACCCGTTATTTTTCGCAATTAATTTTATAATATTTAATTCATTTTTAAAATCTATTTTATCTAATGGAATATTTATTAATCTATGTATCAAACTATGGAACACTGACAATTTTATATTTAGAGGATGACTAGAATCAAATGGTATTACTGTATCTGTTTGTGTTGGTTTACGGTAGATTTTAAATTTTAAATTGTTATTTTCACGTCTGATATTTAAATCTAAAAAATTTATAGATTTATCTTCTTTTTCAATTGTAAAATTTATGTTATTATCTAAGGAATTAATAATTATTAAGAATTGATTGAGTTGTCTCTCTGTTCCAGTCCATAGACACAAAATATCATCTACGTACATCGTATTAATAAAATAATAATTTTGAAACAAAAAACCAAGAGTTGTGTGTTTATTTTTATTTTAATTTTGATTTGAATTGTTAATGACACCGATTATTAGCTCATATCAAGTAAGAATTTTATAACTTCTAATGGATTTCAAACTATTCAAATATAGTCGACATTATAATGAAATATAAAGACTGAAAAACAAACTTTAAGATACCAATTAAATATGCTACGATTAGTTACTACCTAACTATTCAATTATTTATTTTATATAATGTAAATATGTATAATTAAACATATTGATAAAAATTAATAATTATAATAACAATTTATATTACATTTAAAAAAATTAAATTGAATGTTTAGACTATTACTATTAAAAATAAACAAATGAACAAATCTTTTAAATGCATTATTAAAAACAAAACATTCACTCAATTAAAAGTAAATCTAGCAGATAAAATCATAAACATAGAGCAATCCCTCGATAAAAATAACTCTCAAAAAGCAAATGTATCGCAAAAAACATCTTAATCCATTCCTGTGAATAACAACATACCGACTAGCATCCCATCACTAACATCACTATCTGGTGAATACACAGACAAACATATCCACGGAGCAACCCTCCGTTACCCATAGTCAACAGAGACACGGCACAGAGAACCGTGGCAATCCCCCAGGCCAACGAGCGAATGAACCCGGGGCTAGGATATGTGGCTATGTGCAGACATATCCATTCATCGCGTCCGCCCACCGTGAACAAATACATTCTCTGCTGGGGCCCCCCGACCGGAGGCGGTGGCCACCGCCGTGCCCCGGAATGACGTTGTATGCAAACGCAACGCAACGTTTCGTCCGGTCGAGGACTCCGCTGACTTATGGGGATCGTTTGTGGACTCGCTCCGCTACGACGAGCGTCGGATTAAAATGTCTCTTTGCCCCTTTTGGACAACGAAGCGGAGCTTAGAGAGACGGGCAATGGGCAACGAGCAAACGGGCAAACAGCAACTAGGTTTGGCGAGAAATGTTACGAGTTTTTCGACGAGTGGAATTTTTAAATTAATTTGGGGCGTGCTAGTTGCAATGGCATTGTTAATGGTGAAGTATTGTTGTTTGAATGGGATTAAAAGATGTTGTTAGGACAAAAAGACTGTGTGTATCATACTTAATTAGAACTGACGTATTTATTATGGTTTAACGAAAAATGTAATTTGCTCTTAAAATAAACATATGACTAGCATGATTCTGGAGCTACAAATCTACCAAAATAACATAGAAAAACTTTCTAGTTTCTGTTACTGTTATTCCAGTAAATTTAAATAAGTTTTACTAAGTGTAGTATAGGTATGCGTTTGTTATGTCAAATAAGAAAGTTTCTCATTATTGCTTTGGTTGATTCGTAGCGTTGTGGACACATTTTACACTTTATAATAAATGCAAGTTGAAAATTTTATTTTTCAGAAATATCAATTCAGTTGCTGTCCAGTTGTGATAGTATTTGGTCCTAACTCCAAACTCCATCTACTCATCGGACATCCACTAGCAGACGTATACCTTCAAAATCATTCATATGTATTCTTTTAATCAAACATTCATTAAACATTTGCTGAAGATGACCGAACCATCTTAACTTTATTAAATTTAAGAAAATAATTTCAACCATTATTTTTATGAAAGTTTTGTTGAAAACATAAAAACCAAATATTCTAAAATAGTCTGCTTAGATATACAGTAAAAAATAAAAAAATTCTACATAAAATTATTTAAAAAAATTGTTAATAAATTTCAATTAAAATAAAAACAAAATTTGTTAACAGCAAGTCTTTCACTTCACACTAATAACATTACAAACAAAATAAAATTAGATGTTATACAATTATTAGGGCATCGAATCCCCATGTTAGCAAAAGTAGCCAATGGTCCCTTTCGGTAGCATTTACCACGCATTTGGTGTCCAGTTATAGTATTCCAAAGCACCCTAGTGACAAAGAACATGGCGATAGCGTTATTCGCACCACTATAATCCGATTTAACACCCCGAATAATCATTATAAATGAGGGTACGACGAACGTACCACCGCACCCTTTCTGACTGTCTTAATTTTGTTAGCAAAGATTTATTGTGTTTTCTCCTGTACTTTATATCGAAATACGTAAGTAAATTTGAATTATTCAGAGATGTAAGTAGTACAGCGAATAGAGCTAAAGATTAAATTTATGTATAATTATTATCTTTATATAAATATATATTGTTTTGTTTGAATTTATATGTAGCTATACATATATTTCAATTAAAATTTATTTTCATGTTTATTAATAAAAAAACAAACAAAATAAATTTAAAGAATACTTGATAATAAAATTAAACAAAATTACTAGAGTTTGAATAAATTATACTCTATTTCAAGTATAGAGGCAGTAAGGCGGCTGTGGACTAACTAACGACGTCTTACAATATTGGCTCAAGCCTAAGAGGGTGGGAATTTTACAAGACGGTTTTAAAAGATTCCGTCACTCAGACATTCCTTTTTAACGAATATCTTATCCACATTATAGAAAACATGGATATATAAATTGTTATAGCAATGTTTCTATTATTTTAAGCTGTGTGAAGCAGAATTTAACACCTAAATTCCACTCGCTGCGCGAACATACTGACTCTTGTTGAAATAAAGTATAGTACAATAAATTATATAACTAGCATGTAAACATTGTACTGCTGAACTGATATCGATTGGGCTTTAATAGTTTAGAATAAAACTGGGAGCGGGTCGTGAAATTTTTTGGACGGGTCACGTTGTGACCCCACATGACCGTAAGTTTTATCTCGGGCCGTGATCATGAGTGAACGTAAATCTCTGATAAGTCAGTTCATTCCTGACGACGTTCATTTTTTTTATATTTTCTTTGCAAGTTTTTTTTTATAATTTTATAAAAAATATTTAATTAAAATGTATACTTATAAATATATATATTGTTTATTATAACACAATAATACATACATGCTCAGTGTCCGATATAAGTCAGTTTATAGTTGTGACTGTTTACATATATATATATATATATATATATATATATATATATATATATATATATATATATAGTAAACATCCTGTCAATAAATATCAAATAATATAAAATATAATTCGGTTAAAAATGTAAAAACAGAAAATTTTACAACCGAAAACCATCAATTATACGCACCAGCGCGTTTTTCATCTCATAAAACCATCACTTATAAATCTCATTCGTTCCAACAAAAAAATTCACAACAACAATAACAACAAGTCGCAGAGTAAACCATATTAAAAATTACGACCAATAAAACTAATTTCGCGTAATAAAAACGACAGTAGTCCGTGCGCTCGTGTTTGACTGCACCCATGTGCTATACCATTGCAGCCTGTGTGTGTGTGTGTGTTTGTATATTCGAGTGGGTGACTGGGAGCACACGCCTTCCGAATGTGTCGACAGTAAGCAATCAACTTTACGACAGATAGTTATTAATAGCGACTGCACTTTTACGGCGCTCGTAAATGTCTTTTGGTTACACAAGCTCGTATATTTAACCGTATGACGCCCCAGAACGGTGCCGAAGGTTTTTGGGTTACTTTTACCGAGTTACTTTAACTTGAATTTGATTGTACAGAAAATAAATGTTTGAAATGTTAGAAATTTAATTTTGCTTTTTTTTCTTTAGATTGCAACTTATATCGCAATAATTAGGCCCGGTTGCATAAAGCATTGTTAACTTAATTGATTAGTTAACTAGGCAACTAGGTTATCAATTATCTTCGAACCGCATTAATGACTGATTAATTGGCAAGTTAAGTAATTAGCTAACTTACAAAGTATTTAGCAATGCTTTGTATAACCGGACCTTAAGTGTTTTGGGACACATGAATATTTTAGAACACACAAATAGTTCTCAAATATTTTAACGCCCTCATGATTTTCCTGTCACAAAAATTTAACTGTGTACAAGGTGTCCCACGGAAAGTTGCTGCAATTAAAAAGCTCTATTGTCAAATATATGCTTTTATTAAAAAACGAAAACGAAAATTGTATTGAAAAAAGGAAAATCTGCAGTTTTCAATGAGTATATATAAAATTTATAAAAATGTTTGTGTATTAGTTTAGTTTATAGATGAAAAATAGGCAAATAATATAACTAATGATACAGAATTTTATATAAAACATTGCTCTAATCAACTGTCCTTTTTATATGTATGTAGTTATTAAAAACCAACAAATTGTGTCGAAATATTAAATCAAATATAATTATAGATACATAATGTCTATATGTAATACAAATATTATGTATAATGTTTGTTTACATTTTATAATTTGACACTCCTATAACTATAATGGAATCATTTACTTCCATCGTAAGTAGCATTAGTTAAACACATAGACGAATTAAAATAAATATAAAAATTAATCATGTTTATAAATACAACTTATCTCTTATTAATATACAAAACATTGTGTTGTATTTTTTATCTATATTCTATATTATAATTGATCTGATATTGAAACGAATTTAACATGAACTTACATCGACCTGAAATATTGATAATGCAAATAAAAATTATTATTATAAATAATAGTAAAAATAAATATTAATCAATGTTTTTGTGCTTTAAGTATATTTTAGAATATTTTATGTATTATAGAAACAGTTGTCTTAGTTTTAAATTGAATTGAAAGTATTTACGAAACTATTATTAATTTGCATGAACTTATTATTGATTCATTAGCAACTAATGGTTTGTTAGCGTTAGAGCATAAATTAATATGACTTAACAAAAGATTATTTGCTTACAAAGCAATAATAACTTTGTGCAACCCAACAAAAAAATACTAAAAATATATATATATATATATATATATATATCTTTCAACACCATTCAATATTTTAAAAACATCTGCAATATAAATGTCTAATATCTCGCTTTGAAAAATAATCAAAAAAAATTTATGCATGTCATCAAGTTATCCAATAGCATTTGGCAAACGAAAAATACAAGAAAGAAAGAAAAAAAAACTGGCTGCGAAGCTGTAGACAAAAACAACAACGAAACGCGTCGCGAAATTTCTTGGCAAACAATCTTGAATCGTGTAGAAAGAAATAGTGGTGAAAAAAATAAGCGATATTTACGAGGCGGCAGGGGAACCGAAACCGGATTAAAAACTGCAGACATAACGCCCTCTGCTCGGTTCGGGCCCAGTTCCAGTGTTCAGTTCCTGCAGGCACTATGAAAACGCAGTTCTATCGCTTTTCAGCATTGCCGTTGCAGCAGTCTCGTAATTTTCATCGCGCACAATGAACTGAAAACTAATATATCACACCAGTTTATTGTTCTGTTTTCCTATCAAATGGTTCGGTTGCAATGCAGCTAGGATTCTTGCCAAGACTGTATACAAAATGCGAAAAATTCTGCAGTTTATATCGAATATGTTTTACTAAATCATTACAAATTTTGAAATAGATAAATTAATAAAAAAATATTTGATAATATATATATACATCCGAAAACCATATATCACCTTTACAAAAATCCATGTAGAATTTTACCACTTTAAAGAAAGAAAACAATCAATATCTTTTCTTCAAAAGTAACATAATTTACTCTTTATTTCTATGTAAATGTCTTGATAACTAAAATAATTTATAAAAGTTTGTTTTTGCAATAAAAAGTATTTAATATATTTTGTCTTGATATAAATTTACATTTTTTTTTGCAATTTCGAAGTAACACTTTAATATTCGTACAATGTAAAAAAATTATGTAATTTTTGTAAATGTAATTTTACATAAAAAATCTAATATTACAAAAATTATCACAGTAAAATTACAGAATGTTGTTATTTTTTACTGTTAAAACCTATGTAAAATTACATCAATTTAAGATATATTTTTGACAGTGTATGTTATGTTGAAAAATATGAAAAACAGATAGCTTATTTTAATAATTTTTATTTAAATTATACAATATTCGATATTTCATAATCTATAAACAACCAACAGATTTATATTTAATATGGATTTTAAAATTTAATTATTAATTTATCAATAAAAATTAAAAACATATTCAATTTATATGCCAAAATTAAAAATTTACAGGTAGCAAAAGAAAAAGTATCGCATATTTATTTTTTATATATGCACATAAACATAAAAGCTGAAATTTAAATATTTCTGATGGATTTTTGATGTATAAAGTTTGAAAGACTAAATTCACTTAAAACCAATAAAAAAAATTAAAAAATAAAATGCTCTAACATTTAAACATTTATTTGTTTAAAATTCGTAATTCAGTAGTTCAGGTTGTCAGATAAAGTTCATCGTAAATTAGCTGTAATTTGTATGTACAAATAATATATAAAAATTTGATTTTAAGATATTAAGATTATAAAACAAATACACAAATACTAATTTAACACCATTAAAATATGTATTCATTAATTTTTGTTTGTAATAACCTACAATCCATCATAAGTTGTATTTTGTACGAATTATTTCTGAACCTCACTTATTTCTCTAGCAAACACCTAGTTTTTCGCGGCAAACGCACGTATATTCCGCAAACGAGCAGCGTTTGGCCATTTTCAACGACAGTTATACGTGTGAGTTAGAAGCGTTTCTTTTCCGTTTAACTCCGGCTGTGCCTCCAGTGCCTTACCGGTGCCGGAGCCGGAGTCGGCGGGCCGGAGCTTATCTCACCGCGGGCGCGCACTAAATTCCTGATTTTAATACGGCACCCTCCGCTGCCACCGTCGTACTTAACTTTTACGGCGCTCTTTTTAAATTAGGTCTATTGTTATAGGCCGTTTAAAGCAATTTAAGTGCCCTGCCAGCAAGCTGCTTTACTACCACGTTCAACGGTTTCATTGCTACGTGGCAAGGTCCTACAATTATCGAACTGGAGAAATTCACATCTAATACGAAATCCACTACAGTTTATTCAGAAATTAAGACTGAATTTGACTTATTTTAAATGAAGAAAACAAATAAATAAATATAGCTCATTCTTAAATTCATTATAATTAACAAAAATAAAACTAATATTCCATATTTCAATTAGTTGTATAAGAAATAAATTTTAAAAAAGTATAAAATATTGAATTTATAAATAATAAATTCAACTCTAATTTTCAGATACAAATAATGCGCTTCATATAGATAAAAACTACTTTAAATAAAAATTTGACATCCTTCTCTTATCAAATATGAATAGTATTTCTATTTTTGACATATATTTTTTTATATCTAATATTACAAAATTCTAAGAAACTAATTAAAATTGCTTATTCAGTAAGTAATGTCAATAGTACTTTTGATAAAAATCACTTTTAAAAGTGAGGTGAGAATATGAGCTATAATTTTCTTTAAAATTAAATGCAATATGAAATTATTTTTCAAACAATATTAAAATTATTATGTTGTAAAGTAATGTATTTTATGGTAATAAACAACCATTAGATATTTCAAACTTTTATTTAATAACTGCTCGACTTATACTTTATATGAAAATACATAATAGCTATACAAAATATTCAAGCAATAACAATAGTCGATTTTCTGGTGTCGGTAAGTGTAGTAGTTCCGTAATTTCTGGATCAGTCCGTTTCGACTCGCACGTGTTTCGACTGAGGTAGGCGCGAGAGTAAGGCGAAGTTAGTTCGCCGCGAAACGCTTATTATGAAGATGAAAGTTTTTAATAATGCGTTTCATTGAATTAATGACGGCGGGGATGGTCGTGTAATACGCCAGACGAAATGGTTATTTTGTGTTCGGAATGGGAAAACGGTCGCGGCCGATGCGCTGATAGGTTTTGTGGTATTAGGATAATGGACAATATGGGTGATTGAATTTTAATGTTCACGGTATTTATTAATTTCTCTTTTTAAATTTGCATATTATGGCGGTTCGATGAAGAATTATCTGTTTCAGTATTTTGAATGACTTCATTTCTTATTATGTTGTTTCAATAGAAAACTGAAAATTATTTTTTATATTACTGTATAACTATTGTTAAAATTATCTTAAAAATTTTCAAAAATGCAAAATTTGTAAACATTTAAATACTGAAAATTTTATATGTTTACAATGTCTTTTAATAGATTATTAACATATGCAATATAAATTAATAAGTAAAATAATTTTATAAATTCTTCATAAAGCATTAATTTATAGGTATATAGGTATATATATTTCTAAAAACTTGTTGAAATATAAAAAAGTACATTATATTTTAAAATTACACAATTGTACAAATTAAACAAAGTACGCTTTAGTAACATTGTTTAATTCAATTATTAAACTTCTATTCAAATTTTAAAATACTCGCAATTTTTATTTTTAATTAATTATGTATATCGCCTGTCTGAATTGAAAATATAGTAAATAAAAATCAATATTTTAATTCAAATATTAAATTAAAATATTAATAGTTCGTAATAATAATTTTTTTTTTAAAGAAAAATGTTATTTAAATAAAATCCCTTTTAGGCACTAATGCACAATACTATAATATTAAAATACTATTAAATTTTATAGAACTTTATCAGCATAAAATTCAATAAATGACGACTGAGTCAACTTTAGTTTGATAATTAATATATTTTAAATTATCCACTATAAATTGTCATTTTTAGAAAAATGTTATAAAAAAGTATTTTTTACAATACTATTGGAATAATAAATTCATACTGCAATAAAAATTTATTAAAATTAAAATAAAACTTTGTCATAAATTATATAGAAATATTAAAATAGAAAAGCTTTAAGATTAAGTTCTGTATATATTTTATTTAAATATCGACGTTTTGATATATTCTAGGTATATCTTCATTATAACTTAATCCTAAGCTTTTTTATTTTAATATAATTAGTATCAAACGATTTTTTATATTGGGAAATATGTTAAAATTTATGTTATTTTTTATATAGTTTTTCTAAATTATTTTAAATATCTGCCGTTTACATTTTGTTAGTTTATAAAAAAGCAACCTAAGTTTCACATATAGTATAACCGTTGTAAAACAAAACGTATAGTAAACATGAAATTAATAACATACTACAAAGCCATCAAAATCGAAAATATCGCTTCAATAACACAATTCATATTTCGATCTCTTTTCAAGTTTCGAAACTCTTCATAGTACATACAAGACATCGAAGTCCGCGTTTCTCGAAAATGTCGCATAAAAACAACATTTGCACGAATAGAACGCAATGGCAGCCACAGGAAGGAAAAAAAACTACTAGATCACCATCAGAATGTTCCCGAAATAACGATAAAACCTATCATATCTCTCACATTCTAAGCGCTTCCTCAGCGGCGGCATGCACGGATATTACACAGCAATGCAATGGACCTCATGATTTGAAAAACTTACAAAACTTTGTTCACGGTAAATTGAGTTGCATTTGAGTTATTTTACTGCTTATAACGACCGTGTTGTATTCGCTTCTATCCCTGAGACTGTGACCCATCCAACCTTATCTCCAATTCTATCACTTAACGTGATCCCAAAGTTGGATACAGTCTAAGGTCGAAAAAATTCCAGTTCTATATATTAAGTTCCCCACCTACCGCTATTGTGTCAAGAAATATACACCTAAATAACTACGAAAAAGAAGAATAAGAGAAATGATTAACGTTCGTTTTTTTCTTTCTCTCTTTAGCTATCTCTTTCTCTATAATTTTGGGATTTAAAAGACCCCCGACTAATGACGAATGAGATGGTCAACATGACAGTTAGAATGGCCGAAATTGAGACATAAAGCAGTCAAAAATTCTTGTTTCACGGGAAGGTGGTCTTTATACAAAGGTATGCTAAATGATCTATCATATACTTTGAGTATCGCTTTACAATATTTGTTGTTGTATATATCATTTTTAGTATTGTGTTTATAGTTTTTATTATCGTGTTGGTAGTATATCATTTTTCTAGTATATAATTTTCTATTCTTAGTTTTGCTATAAATATATCAATACAACGAAAAATACATGAGATACGCAGTATATATATGCTTCATTTTTGACTACAATGTTATTTCCAAATATTTAAAACGTTGCAAATAAATAACATTTATTTTCGTAGACTTTATTGGTTTAAATTAATATTTTGCATTTACTATATACAATCATGCCATATAGCCATTTTTGTATAATACAATGCCATCTATCAGAAAATGTGCAATATTTTTTCAAAAAGTGTTCATATTTAAACTGAAAAAGTTTAATAGCATAAAATTAGTTTTTATAATAAAAAGTTATTGTGTTTTGTTACATATGTAGTCGTCAAAATCAAGTAAATATCGCATGACGTTATTTGACACTACAATAATTCTTTAATTAATTCTTTGTTGATAATAAACTAAAATAATTTGGATAAATTAAACAATTTTAAAATAAAAAAGATTTAAGTTTTAATTCTGTGTTAATTTTAATTAAAAAATCGACGTTTTGACGCACTCTACGTACATCATCACCAGGAAAAATGATATAATTGACATATATAATAAATAAACAGAACATAGAAACAAGTTACTAGGTAACAAAATAAGTAACTAGATTATAAAATATTATTTAAAAGAAGCCAAAGTTTATTTAAATCAATGCTTTCACATTAATTAATGTTACTTTTTTCTTTATAAATTTTTATTGTCTCTCTATTAATTTACTGTTAATATTAATGGATCTTGCAATTATTTTAGTATCTTCAAATTTTACTATGTTAAACACTTTTATTTTATGTGAATATAGTACAGCTTAAATGTAGGACGAAAGACATGTATATGCAGTTTTAGGAAACTCTGGTAACCCTACTAATAGAACAACATAGAATACTATCATAACTTCAAAAAAACTTTAATCAAATTATGTGTGTTACAATATGATTGATTTGTAATTTATTCCAATTATATTTAATAACATTTTAAAATAAATTTCAAATAATTTTATCGGTTTTCCTCAAATATATTACATTTTGCAAAAACAAAATTTATAACATAATTCTTGTTTCATACACAATATAAACAGACACCAAAAAATCGTTATTAGGTTGTTTGAAATCGCTATAATAAATATTAAATAGTGTCAGCCATTTGCCTGGCCGCAAAATAGTTTCACATATCTAACCATATATGTTCGTGCATTACGTGGTCGGCTGCACAATCCCATCATTCCATATACAACACATACTCTATATATACATATACAGCATGTACCGAAATACACCAGGTAAAGCAACAAATGTTCATTATGCACAGCGGTTAACCCAAATATATTAAGTTTTTAACTTCAATGGCTGACTGATACTATAGCCCCTCTATGCGATATTTTGTGCAAACAAAAAATAAAAACGAATTTATGACATTACCGGACACCATTTCAACTATTTGTCACGGTTAGCTTTTAATGTAACCACTTATTTAACTGTATAAGAACGTACTTTAAAAGTGTAACAAATATAATTCTGAATTGAAATGTAAAAAGTATTTTTTTTCTATTTGAATGATGAGAAAGTTTTACCTTGGTGGTCCAGGTTTTACCTTAATTTTTATGCACCCTGTATATGACAAAGGGTCGGAGGTTGTCTGAAATTGATGCTTATAAATTTTTAAGTTGACTTTTTCTGAGTTACTTTTATGGTAAAAAAAGAGAGATGTCATCTTCATTTTTTTGTTTTCATATAATTTATATGTGTGTTTTGAGTTATGGTAGCTGTATAATCTGATATCTCAGTTTTGAATTTAAATTAGCATACTTGTATTTTTTATGAGTGAATTTGTCTTTTTTAGTATGTGAATATTAGATGTAGAATAAAACTAAAATTATCGGTTTAAATTCAAAACTTTTCGGCTCTCAAACATAAGACATAATACTTTTGTAATTTCCAGCTTTCCTAATTATTTTAGGTAAAGCAGCTTCAAATTGAAGATTTAGAGCAAAAAAATTCTGCATCTAAATTAATAAATTATATTAATTTTGCATGTTTTATAACGGTAGAAATTAGATATGAATACATCAAATATTAATTCAAAAATAACTATACCTGCACTGAAAAAATATTACTTTAAAACCAACGTAATTATACTTTTGATCTGTAAAATTGGGTTTTTACAATAAAAATAAAAAATTTTGATAAACATATATAATTATAATAGTAAGTTATGGTGTAACTATTTTAAAACATTTTATAAAATTTCTTGCTATTCAATTTGGGACAAAATATATATTTGAATTGAAAATTATTTATAATTTTTCACTTGAATTTTCCCCAGAATACACTGTGTTTTTAATTCAAATATTAAATAATTTCATATAAACTTTTAAAATATAATTATACTACATATTTACAAAAAAAATAATTTTTATTATAAAAATCAAATTTTACAAATAAAAAATGTGTTTATTTTTGAATTCATAGTAAAAACTTTGGTTTTAAAGTAATATTTTTTTTAGTATAGCAGTATCATGTAGTTTAAGTTAGCTAGTTTCTTTGTTAGTTTTTAATTTTGCTAGTAGGTATATTAATAATATACAAACTCAAATGAATGTAATATTTGTGCAATAGAGAATTTTTATCTAAATAAGTACAGAATTAAATCAATTAATTTATATTAACACTATTAAGATTTTCTTAAAAAACAGTAATACAATTTCTAGAAGTATAATTTTAATTAGAATATGGCAATAATTTTTGTTAATCTTATAAAAGAATAATCCAGAATTAGATATTTTCAAAAGTCTTTTATAAAAAAAATAAAAAATATATATAATTTTTCATTTTTCTAACAAAACAATTTTTAAAATTTATTAATGTATGTATAAATCTTAATTATGACAGACAAAGTTACACGTTTAAAAACGAAAAATTATTTTTTAATAGTTTTCCTCATTTGTTTTGCTAAAAATAATACTTATTTTATTACCTACTAACTTGTTTCTATGTTTTGTTTTTTTTTATTATTTATATCATTTGTATATTTTTCCTGATGAAGATATACGTAGAGTAAACAAAAAGTTGATATTTAAATAAAATATATACAGAACTTAATTCTAAAGATTTTTTATTTTAATGTAATGAGTTCTGAAAAAATTTTCACTTATTTTTTTAATGTCATTTTCTCTAGAAACAAACAAATATTTTTATAAATGTATATAATATTAGTAAGTTTTGTGACAATTTCAATCTTATTTTATCCACAATGTCATATTTTTTTTAGAATTTCTGCTAGATTACATTGTTTAACAAACAAATATCTTATTTTTCAGATACATTCCAATTCAACAAACCACAATGTCAACAAAAATCTAAAATTCTCTCGCACCCGCAATGTGATTAGAATCCACGACGAATCTAAGCTGGCAAGCGACGCGTTCGCCGTCCGTCTTACAACAAGACCAACAAGAAGAAGAAGACGCATACCACGACGTCGTCGACGACCGCCTCCACGACGGCGCGATTGGCTGCCGCCGGCCGTATTCCCGTTGCCATAGCAACTGAGACCGGTTCGCGGTGGCGAGACAACACGTTGATCTATTGCATCTTGCGTCTGCCGAACGATACCAGCAGCTACACAATTTTTTTTCGTTTCTTTTCTGGAATGTTTTTTTCTTAAGACGATGCCATGTTTTAAATGTGTTTTCGTTTTAATTGGTAGTTAATGGATTTGCATTTTTTGTTTTATTTATTATGAAATTAGATAATACTACTTTCAAATTACTATTAAGAGTATTGGAAATTTAAACATACAATAGATTTTAAACTATAGAACACATAAAAAATAAGCATTTATTAATTGAATATTGAAATATGAAACAAAACATATTTCAATATAGTAAAAAATTTGTCAAAACTCATTATATTAAAATAAATCAGCTTTAGGATTAAGTTCTGTATATATTTTATTTACAAATCAACATTTCGATAAACTCTACGTATATCATCATCAAGAACAAATATACGAATGAATTAATAATAAACAATAATTAAATGCAATATGCAATATTAAGAAGAAATCACGATAATTCTTATAAGATTATTAATAAAATTAGTAAAACCAGTACAATTTAAATTTCATGAAATGTGACACATTAAAATATGTATTATAAAATCAAATTTGTATAAAACAATTAAACATATATTTAATAATTTTTGTCAGTTTTAAAAGTAGTTAATAAAATTTATGAGAATATTTTTTTATTTTAATTACCATTTACGAATCTCATTTTTATCTGTTTCAGGCACAAAAAAAAATAAATATAAATGAAATATTCTAACCTTCAATTTCATCTTACTTCGTCTTGCTGCATCTGATTGATATTCTCGTGTTCTCAGAAAGTGTATAATAATAAAAATCTGCACTTACAATTTATTTTAAATTAAATCGCTATAATACACACGACACTTTAGCCACAACTAACAAACACCGAACCGATTACTAAACGAACGGTCACCTAGTACGAGTATATTCTTATTTTGTTTGAACAAATTAGTACTTGTTGACGAAACACTTAATTAATATAGGAATTTTTATTTAATTCAGTCATAAAGTTACCTAACCAAAATACGAGTTTGTGAACAAAAAATATTTAATATTTAATACTTATTTTTATATTTTAAAAATAAAATATTCTAAATATCAAATTAGCAATTTAAGTTGTCAGTACCACAATTTTTGTTGAAAAAAAAAACATAATAAACATTATCATCATTTTAATAATCTGTCATAGGCGCCAAAATTACTGATCACGGCTTTGTACATAAAATAATTAAACATTTATTTTATATATTTTCTTTTCTTATCTATAAATTACATAGATATTTCTGCAACAATGCTATTTTATTAGTTGAGTAAATTTAGCACAGTTTATAAATTCATAAAAAAAATTGAAGATTTGTACTCTTGCAAGTTACAATAATATTCAAATTTACAAAAATTTTAGAATTCGTAAGCAAAGTGCTTGTTGACCATCTACTATGTATAGCAAAACGTTTGCGAAAAGGAAATAATAAACAACAAAAAGATAAAATTACAAAATTATATTATTTTTACAAAAAATGTATGTAAACCATAGATTTTGCTAAAATAATATGTAATTTTTTTACATGGTTTTTATGTAGAAAAAAAAATAATATTTTTTTACAGTGTATTAGCTTGTGAAAACACAATAAAACTTGTTAAAAATACATTAATAATTTTAATTTTTGGCTGCAATAAAACTAACAACTACTGATAAACCTAAAATCATGCATTTGTGTAAATATTTTAATTTAGATCAACTAAAGTTTCATTCAGACTTCGGTTTTAGTTTTAATTTTACGCACAAGCACAAGAATTTGACCAATTGGTGTAAAAACTAAAAATGTGTCAAGTGTTTGAATTGACCAAATTCTTGTGCTTGTGCGAAAAACTAAAATTAATACGGCAGTCCGAAGATTTAACGCTGCACTAAAATAAAACACTAATTTCGTGATAAGTAGGCTAGTCTGGATGAGTCTTTATGGAATATTTTACTACAAATAAAAACATTTTGTAATTGGCGTAATAATATTAAAACATACATATAACTATATCACATTCCTAGTGATAACACGGACAAGTGCGGTCACTGTAACTATATATAAAATTTATCTTATGTGTTATATATTTAGTCTGTCAGCTGTAACTCAATAAAACACGTAAAATAAAATATCAAAATTGTACAAATGTAAGTGATATTAAATTTATTATTCCAAAACAGTGTTGAATACAATTATTTTATTTATCCAAATACAAATTTAAATAATTACAAAACATCCACTCAAATTTCAGTCACAGGTTTTTATTTTTATTTATTTACATTCAATTTAAGTTTATATAACAATAATTTATAAATGCATCAACTGATATAAACTTGAATATATTACTGACGATACAATATTGAACAAATTGAATATAAATAATTAAAAATCTGTAACTGAAACTTGACCAATCACAAAATTGAATAATATTTTAATTCTAATTTAAATTTATATTATTTTATATATATTTTTGTAGATTAAAAAGTATGACTTCAATGAGAGTCAAATTTTTTCTTTGCATAATT
Source organism: Clivina fossor (assembly GCA_963966155.1). Classification (NCBI taxonomy): domain Eukaryota; kingdom Metazoa; phylum Arthropoda; class Insecta; order Coleoptera; family Carabidae; genus Clivina; species Clivina fossor. Next base: position 5,792,508 of record OZ014564.1, on the reverse strand, counting down.
TTCATAACAATTAATTTTATTTATAAAATATATAGTTCTGAAAATAATTTACAAAAACAGTGGAAGCAACATTTTAATAATGTGTTAAGTTTTCGATGTGTACCAAGAGAACAGTCTATTGATGCAATACCTATATTAAAAGATAAAATTGATATTACTGTGCAAGATAGTATATTACCACGTCATACAGTTCTTCATAGGTAATGTAAAAATTATAAATACATACCGTACATTTTTAATTTAAATAAATGATTATTTAAATCTCTATTTAATAATGAAATGTATTTGGTGTGACGCAAATTATTAACAATATAAATATGCTTGTCAAAGTTTTTCTTTAACTTCCACCTAAAGAAATCTTATCAACTTGTCATTTATTAATTATTAAAAAAACTTTAAGATTTTATAAATCAAATTAATTTGAAATTATTTGTTTATATGCAAATATTCTCCATATAAACTAACGAAAATATATAAATAAATAAATGTAGATAAGTTAGTTCTACTCCAAGATAACAATTTGTATAAAAAAATACTTTTCTAATATATAAGTATATATTTTATTTAATTGAATATATTTCTTAATTAAATTTACAGTATTTTTTTTAAATTCAATAACAAATAAATTGAATTTAGATTTTTTTAATATTATATAATTTTATTGTTATTTTTTATAATATTATGATTCTTTTTACTATATGTATAAATAAAATATCTTAACACTTTATTTATTTTTTTAAATATTACATAATTTTATTGATAAATGTCAAAATACAGAACAAAGTTAGAATAAAAAAATTAAACGGCTTCATGATGTAAGATTTGAAGATACACTGCCTAATAATAGCAAGGACCATCAATATTAAAAAGTAAATTGATAAGAGAAGCAATAGAAATTTATGAAGAAAAAGATAATATCAATCAGTGTGACTGATTTAAATAAAATTAGGCTTTCTTTAATTAGAATTTATTAAAAAAAAATAAGTACAATTTAGTTACTTATTTAGTTACCTAGTAACTTGTTTCTATATTTTGTTTATTTACAGTATATATCATTTGTATCATTTTTCCTGATGATGTACGTAGAATACGTCGAAACGTCGATTATTAATCAAAATTTATATAGAAGTAAATCGTAAAACCGTTTTTTTTAATATAATGACTTTTGAAAGATTTTTTACTATGTTTGTTTATTTAATATTTTTTTTCTTAATTTAACTACTAATTTAATAGAATATTATAAAAATTAATTATTTTTTAAACAGCGTTTTAAAAAAACATGTTTATTATTAATGAAATTTTTATTATTTTCAGATGTAACCAGTATACAGGATGTTGTATGAATGATAATTTAGTATGTGGACCAACAAAAATTGAAGAAGTTACTCTCTGGTTAAAAATAATTGACAAATCAACTAACAATCATAAATTTGTTTCAATAACAGCTTCTAATCATACAGAATGTAGATGTCTACAATTCGAACAGCCAAAATAATATAATTCAAAGAAAATTACTTTATTCTGTACCTAAACAAAAATCTTTTAATATATTTTAATATAAAAAAAAAGAAATAATTTATTAATCCTTTAAGCGATTATGTCGTATACCTATATATATATATATATATATATATATATATATATATATATATATATATATCCATGACCTATTGTAATGCATCACTTATGACGAATATATTCGCATTTTAAATTTCATAATGATTACATCGAATATATATTGCATCTTCATGAAATAATACAGCTTGTAGCTATTACAAATGTCTTTTTAATGTTTCATTCTGTTTAATAAGCATCTTTAGAAACATAAATAAAAAATAAATCTTTAATAGACTTTTTTTGCATCTCGGGGAAATAATACAGCTCATACAGCTTAAAAAAACCATGCATACACACGTTACATAATGCGCAAAATAATCGTATTATAAAAATATAAAACACGCGTAATAAGTAACATTGAAAAAAATGAATAATATTTTTTCTCCAAAATATCTGATTAATTATTTCATCTTCAAAAAATGTCAAAATGATATGAAAATACTTTTAATATACTATTTATGCAATACAAATCTATTTGTATATCGGCTAGGAATGTACTTTTCTACAGTTTAATGTGCACCAACATAATATTTACAAATCTTTTTTCAACAAAATGCTTAATTACAAATTTAAAAATGTATCGAACACTTAAAGGGTTATAATTACATAAATTAAAAAAAAAAAGATACAATTATCGTGTTATGCTTTTAGTGGTGTAAATTTTATTTATTAATTTATATGGACTAAAAATCGTATATTTTTCTTAGAACCGCTTATTTAAAAAAACATTTTCGAAGCAAACAAAGTTATAAATCGATCAGATACATCTACTAATCACAAGTTTTCACCGTAGCTAGAATTCAGCCATTCCAATCATCATGCTCATTAAGAAAAACTCCATATTTAAAAAAAAATACACTGAACTTGAATACAGAAATGGTTGTACCATTTAAACATTTGGACCATTATTAAAGCCGTGCATAATTTAACTGTGTTCTCCTTTTTTTTCTAATTCTTTTGTTTCTTTTTTGATGAAAAACAGAAGACAGTCAGCTTGTCTGCTGACCGCCATATAGCCTACTAGAATATTTACGATACAACTATAATGAGATTCTTTTGGACTACAGCAGCAGACTGAAAAACGTTTTTATAACAAACGAAAATGAACAAAAAAAGAAAGAAAACGATTCCGGTTATATGCTGTTGTACACTAATCGGCCATTTTGAATTTACAATTAATTTTTAATACGTTATGAATATAATTTTGTCGGTTTTATGGGCCGAGCGGCATATTTATGCGTCGATATTTTAGTGTTGATTTTAATGCGTATGATATTTTTGGTTATAATAATAATTAAAATTTATGAAATAAAATATCGAAAATGACAGTAAAGTTAATTGGAGTTTTGTATGAAACAATGCCTAACATATGTAATATGTATATGATTCTGTCGTATAATAAATTGTATGAATATAATAAAGTTTCAAAATATATTTTAATTATGCTAATAATATTCATAGTTTTCAAATGAATTTAATTACGGAGTTTTGAAACGAAAATCAATATTTTATCTGTTTGTTATAGAATGTATGCAGGCTTGTCCTAATTAAAAATATTTTAATATTAAATATTATATTAATATATTGTACATTAAAAATAAATTAATATCTTTAAACATAAAAATTAATTTTAAAACAAAAAAGAATATTACTTGAAACACATTATTTATTTGACGCGAACACTGGAATTTGAATATATAATAAAAAAAATTACGTACATGTACAATCACGCCATGTATCCAAAAAAAAAAAAGTATGGCACAAACTCTTTCCACTATGCCGAAATTATAATACTATTACGTAATATTTTTTTAAATACTATAAGTATTTTATTATAAACTATAGTTAAAGAACAATATGCATCACGTTTGCTTAAGATTTTACATTTTACAAAATATTTTGAGAAACATTAAAACTTTAATGTATCATATGATATCATATGATAAAAGAGGTATTGTAATCATACCAAATTTAATATATTGAGATTTTTACAGATAAGCACGAATTAAGCTTATATTTACACTATGGAGGTAAATATCTCAATTTGATCAACTTTTGGTAAAGATCTGCCAATTGGAAGTGGTAATTTACTGATGTCACGTATGTGTTTTACGAATATTTTGCAACAATTGAGGAATATTTCGAAAAAAATTTACTAAAGAAACGTTACTAAACAAAGTTTTAATAAACGACTTTTATTTGGAACATTTTTCAATACGACTAACTAATTTTTCATATTTTGGCAAAGTCGGAAATTTTTTGCTCCCTCCGCCAAAATTACTCCAAATAAATAAAAAAAAAATGTCCACACACTTCCCAGACCTGTTAGATAAACCCGTGCCTGTTGAAGGCTCAAAATTTGCAAATCGCCTTTTTAGACATTTTCGGATATAACTTTTATTCTATTCACTTTAAAAATATTTCAAAATAATCACCAAAAAGATAATGAAATATGCTTTTTAGAAGTCCAAAATTCATGCCAGTCCGATGATTATTAACGGAATGGTGTAAATTTGAAAAATATGATTTCTGACTCGGAAAAAAAAGCTATAATGATTAATGATTATTAATCATTATAGCTTTTATGTTAAGATAATTTTGTTTTTAGTTAGCATGATTACAATAGTTGTTATACAAATTTTTCTATTACATAAATTTATTTAATACGATGAAAGTCAGTTCTGTGGTATCCACAGCAGATATAAAAACCAAAACTTTATTATCGCTTGACATATTCTACATGTGATATTTTCTAATATTATTATGTTCTAATTTGCATCATGCAAATTCTACCGCTCACTATATTATAAAATCGTTATTTTGTTAGAAAAATGTTAAAGTGTACTTACATTACTTTTTAATTATAAAATTAAAAATATATTTAAATATATTTTAATAGTATTAGATTACAGATAGTAAAATATATTAATTCGAGCAAAATTTCTAATATAATTATTAATTTATATTTATACTTATTTGCTAATCAACAATTAATTTAAAATAAATATTTTATAAAGTTTGAAAAATGACAATAATAAAAGAAAAAAATATTACAAACACAAACAGATAAACTAAATTTTGTCAAAGTATTATTTTTATTCATAAAACTTGTAAACCTTTACTAACATTACGAAATCAATACACAAAGTTGAGGACAATAACACCAAGAAAAGTTTTTGTCGGTTTCTTCCTGTTTACAAAAAATTTAAAACTGTTTCAGGCCAAACAATTCTCTAACCCTTCAATTGAAAGTTTTTTCTACGTGACAAACATTTTACGACTTCGTCGATTCTGGGTAGAATATACAATAAAATAGAAAGCGACCAGATGGACATACAATAAAACAATTTTCGTAAAAAAAATTTGGTGCAAAGTACAGTTTAACCCTTATAGTTGACTTGAAATAAATTTTCAAAATGTTAGTGCATGTTTTGCTGTGCTACAGAAATGTGTGTTCTGTGTTAGTAAGTGTTTCAAAGTGAAAATTAATTTTTCTTTATTCATGAGACTGTTTTTTTACGCATATTAAAAACTTACATATATATTTTTTTAATGATAGTGAAAGTGTATGGTAAATATATTATTGAAAAGTTGACACTGGAAATTGCAAAATAATCGGTAAGTTTAAATGTAGTATAATTTATTTACAATGTAAAATCTAAGTAAAAATATATTTAAAATATGACTTTCACTAAATTGAAATACAAGGTGATAAATTTAAACAGAATTTTTTTTAAGAAGCCTTTTATATAAATAAACATTAAAAATATATTAATATTTTTTAGTACTTTAATTCAAATTGATACTGATCATCTTGTATATAAAAAAAATACATTACAGTTGAAGATTAGAACTTATAATAATTTGTATCAATAAAAAATGTATTTAAATGAATTCTGAATTTAATTTTAGATTTTATGTTACTAATATGCTTTGGCAAATGATTGTTAAAGATTAGACCAATGTGATTTGGGTTAAATTTAGTTTTATTTAAATTTGTAACTGGATTTATTTCTTATATTGTATTGATGCAGATCGCTCTGAGTTGATAAATTATTTTTTATATTATGAATGAACAAAATAACAAAGTATAATAAATACATAGAAAATTTAGGATACCTTCTACGATGTATGACAAAACGTCTGCGACGAGGATATATCGACTACGGCATACCAACCTAGAAAATTCTATAAATTCAATATTTGTCTACTTCTTAAACTAACATTTGATACATGAAAGTTAATTTTACATAACACATCTGGTATATCAATTAAATTTTTCACAATTTTAACTATTCTTAATATAGAAGCAATGTCTCTTCTTACGTTTAATTGAACTACATTAAATTCATTTATAAGATTGTAATAAGAAACATGTTGCTTATAATTTGGATATAGTTTATATCTTTCGTAGTATAAAGTCTGCAAGAATATTTTTTGTATTTTTTCTATAATGTCACTATATTTAAAAGTTTATGATGACCAGATAATGTACTGTAATCGCTAATTTACAATAGACTCAAAAATTTTCTGTTACTGACAATGTCTACAAACACCATGTATATACCATACATCTTTGAAATAAAAACAACCTAAGTTAATAAAAACTGCAATGCAAAATAGAAAAAACAAAATCAGTAAATTAGTTATGTGCTGACATCTATGAACAATCTTGCATACTTGAAAATTACGTTGCACACCATCTGTCGAGCTTTAGGTGATACGCACCTTCTATATTTGTTAGTACAAACTTTCAATACAAGATGTCTATATAAAAATTTTACAATATATTTTTCAAAAATTTGTTAACATTTAACATTAACAAAATATAAAATTTATTATTATTTTTTTTTTGTTATTTGAAAACTATATTTAATATGAGTTAATTAATGTTTATAGTGTTAGTGTGATAATTATTTTAAATGCAATAATAATTAAATTGTTTAATTAATAATAAATATTGATTTATGTTTCTGCCAGACAATATTTCTAAATTAAAGTACGATTAGGTAGATAAATGTAAGTGGCAATTATTATAATAAATTCAAATTTTAACGATTCAATTATCTCTATCTAAACTAGCAGTAACAAATCACTAATTTCGTTTACAGTATTCATAAATTTAACTAGATGTTTAGTATCATTTTTTCTTCATCAAACGTAACAAGACGTATAACAGTGTGTAGCGGTCGCAATAAAAATATCGTTAAAACGTCTTTTACTGCAGTTAAAATTGTAAAAGTGCGTCCGAAATGGCCAAATAAAACATCCTAGGCTCGTATATTTATCTCTGTCGCATTTTCGTTACGGTCGTATCGTGTCGTCTTTGTCATGGGGGCGCCATGGTTAGTGTTTATGCACTTGTTAGGATAATAATAGTCAAATTGATCGTTAAAATCACGCTAAATGCTGCCATAAATGACACGTTCTGGTAGATAGTTTTGTTCGGTTTTTGTGAACTACTGATAGTAGTAGTAAACTTATAGCAGGCACCTGTGAAGCTACTATTTAATCTTTTGGATTGATTTTTTAAGAAATAAAGATTTTGTACATTTTTAAAATATTTGATTTTATTGTATTTTATTTTAATCTTCCAAATTTTTAATTATATTAAATATAAAATCTAATATAAAAATTGAACATTTATTTTTACTTTAGGTTTTAGGATTTAATTCTGTATTAATTTCAAATAAAAATCAACGTCTCGTCGTACCTTACGTACATATATTTATCGAACAGAACATAGATAACAAAATAAGTAACTAGATTATAAAATTTTGTAAATTATTAATTAAAAGAAGTCAGTGTCTTCACGCTGATAGATATTATCTTTTTCTTTGTAAATTTCTATTGCTTTTTCTATCAACCTACTGTTAATATTGACGGGTCTTAAAATTATTATAATATTTTCGAAATTTACATTATAAAAATTTTCTACCGCATAATTTAAAAATATTGACAGAACTAAATCCAAAAACATTTTTATTTTAATATAATGAGTTCTGAAAGATTTTTTATTATGTTATAAATTAATGTTTGTTATTTGTTCGAAGCTTTAGATTTAAAATATTTTCTTTAAATAACAATTTTATTCCAAGTAATTTTTACATAGATGAAAGAAATAATGTAACAAAAATATTATAATTAAATAGACAAATGTAGAATTTGCTCATCTAATTAAACTTAAGTAAAATAGTTGTAGCAATTAATTTTTTTCTCTGTTGTTGTTTTAAATTATAAATGATTAAAATCAGTTATTGCTTCAATCAATATGACTTTTAAACGTAAATATACTAGGAAAACATAAATTATCTCAGTTGTTCATAAGTCAAAATATCGTTAAAAAATAATCCTGTATTCCTGATACACTATAAGAAAGGAGTATCTCCTCTTTCTTTAGAACGTGTAATGCCACTTTCTGATATGATCAATGGAACGTGAAATGTAACAGTCTTTAATGATACAGCGAGCATTATATTGAATGGTTACTACTGATCGGGCAGTTATCGGTTTTCTAGATGAACATAAATGCAATCAAACTGTATTTGTGTTCCAAGTTTGATATTTTTTAAGTATCTATAAGCCTAAAAGTTGAACGTTTCTTAAAATGTACTAGTTTTTTATGTGCTTTATTTTGTTATACATTGTATTACTTAGAGATGCACACTGTAAAAAATTAATGTAAATTTACATATTCTATAAATATTTTTTTAAAGAAAAAAATGTGATATTACTTTAATTATTACAGTTAAAATTACAAAATGCTGCTATTTTGGTGTTAATAGTTTTGTAAAATGTAAATGTAAAATTACAAACTGCCAGAGTATGTATTCTGTACAATAAATTTAATTGACTAGTGCCACTTCTGCTATAAGTCGCTAAAACAATTTATGCATTACATCGTAGACTGAATAACATATTATGTACTCAATCAACAATTACACTGAGGCATAAGTAATTAGAACAATATATATAACACAACACAACATGTCCCCAAAAGCGTGTGGCACTATGCCAAAATTATTTTCCGCCAAATATTTCTATTAAAACAAGTAACTTCTGCTTGAGCATTCATAGTACCTCTCATATATTCTCTTCATCAATGGCATACCGAACCTTGCACAAAACCTTGTTAACTGATTATAAAATTTGCAATTATATTGTCCATTATTGTTAATACGGTTTATTGACCGGATAGTTTAAAATTTAATCACGTTGTTAAGTGACAATGTATTATGTATTTAATAACCGACTCTAGTTAGAGTTCTGATTTATTACGGTAGTGAAAAATTTAAAACTATATATATATACTCAAATATAATCATAAAGGAATAATCTGAAAATGAAAAATTCATATCGCCTCGACCTGGGATCGAGTATTAACTGTATTTAAATGATATATCTATCAACTAACCAGATTAATGTATTATAGGTATATATATACTATAATCAGGAAAATATTTTTTGTCAACTTTTTTGCTTGCAGTCTACCTGTGTTTGTCTACACCAAAAAGAAATCGGTATTATTATTTTTTCTTCATGTTTTCCTAATATGCTGTGGCAAAATAAAATTCACTACTTTCTTCTAAAATGATATTCTTACAAGTTAGGTATTATTAATCAAATATTAGTCAAATATTAGTCAAATATTAGTCAATCAAATATTAGAAAATAAAATAAAATAAACTTTAAATGATTCATTTTACAATTTTTTTGTTTTCTAGATCAATTCATACCAATCAAAACAATTATAATATATCTTTGTTTAAAATTATCAATGAATAAAGGTTATGAATTGGATAGAATGTCGGAGAAAATGGGCAAGATATTTGTTGTCTGTATAAATAAAAAAATATTTATCTTTCTATACATACATTTTTTATTAAATAAAACAGAATGTTAAATAGCACATTCTAAAATACCGTGAGATGCTTGACATGATTTACAAAATATAATGTGCCGATAATTTGTTTTATTAAACGAAAATTTTTATGGACACAAAAAGTTGTTAATTAATAAAATTATTAAAAATAATTATAGATCCATAGACAATTGTAGTAAAATATTTATAAGTGTCAGGAAAATGGTTCTGAAATATTTTCAGCAATCCAGTACATTTTCAGACAGTTATCAACACAAGACAGTAATATTATATCCAAAACGCACAATTTAAGACATCTGGTAACTTTTTGAATTCTAATTTACTATTCTTTGATCGAAGTGTAATTTGTGTTTTGTAATTAAATCGTAATGACAAAAAGTAATAAAAATAAAAATAGCTTAAAATCTATTGAAATTTTATTTAAAAAAATAGAAAAAACTAAACACAAAGCCGGTGAAAAACCGTGTATGGGTCGCTTGACCCAATTTAAATTTATTGGATTAACAGTGTGACCGAATTTTCGCGTGAAATTTTATCTAAATTTTACGGGAATTTTATCTTCTGTTTCAACGGGCAATACAAGCAAATCTCGGCGCTGAAAAATACGCGTTTAGACGGTGTCACATTTTGCGTGCTCGTCAACAGGATCGTGCACATTCTAAGCATGGAATTAGGGGGCGGGGGTAGGGGTTGTGTGACATCGCAGTGAACGTCGGCACTGTAATGTCGGTGTTAATTTTTTGCCGCCTGATATAATTCAGTGCCGGTGGTAAATGGACCATTCTATGTTGTAGCGATAAGAAGAGAATGGTTTGGAGAGGAAACCGACGCCTCGTACAGACACCCGTAAACTTACAGTAGATGGCGCGCACAACGGGATCACACACCCTATTTCTATACTCCCTCTGCGTTTCCACTTCTCTTTGTCTACAATTGTACAGGGTTGACAAAAATTTAGTTTCTTTGATTTAACATTTAAAAATTTAGAGAACAAATTAATATAAAACATATTAAAAATGTCGTCAAAACAATTATTTTTGAACAAGTTTCTAGTGCAGAATGATTGCAAAATAATTTGTTTGTCAAATTGTATAATCAATAAATTTTTATAAATAATGTAATTGTAAATAAATTTGTACTTCAAAATGTATAACATATTAAGACATTTTTCTAAATTTACAATTTGTTTTTATTTTTTAATAATTAATTTTAAACCCTAACAGTTTTAGAGTAAATATATCAAATTTTTTTATTTTACAACGTATATTCTAATTTTATAAATCAAGTAATCTAAACCAGCAGTTCTTAATCTGTAGTCCATGAATGCAAAGAGACTCTCATTGTTCTAACGGGAACTGCAAAAGCTTGAAAAGTAAAATAAATAAAACAATAAACATTTATGCATTATAAAAAAAGTTAAGAACAGCTGATATGGACTGATTGTTAATATATTAAAACTGTATTACACTGATATCGTTTTTTGAATTTCGTAAAGTATAGCTCCGTTCAAAATTTGTTCTAAGTAAGCAACTGCTATTACACAAGTGTATTGCGGATTACATAAATTATTGCCAAAAGAGATTCCAATAAGCGATCAAGAATGAAAATTTATACTATTTATTATAAATAATTTAAGTAATACGTTTCTATATCATTTTTAAAATATAATATATAATTATACTTTGGTAATAAAAATGCCAGATATTTGTTAACAATAATTAATTGTACATTTTTTTAAATAAATTATAAATAAATTCAATGTGAAAGTAAAAAATTTTTACACCCCTAGAACGAAGTTATTCAGTATTGAACCTCTTCCCGTTACATTTCAGTAGTTCACGCTAAAGCCAACAGATGGAACTGTTTGACGTGTGCATTCTAAATGTAGTAAAACAATATTGATTTTTTGAGCAATTAATAGAATTTAATTGTATTATCTACAAATATATATTTTATATAATATATACAATATTTTAATATATTAAATAAAAAGCAAACAAATTTATTATAAAAATAAAACTAAAAAAATGTAATGTAAAATACGATTATTTTTAAGGTACAATGTTGAATAGTAAAAAGAATGACCCTTTAATAAAATGATGTATGTAGAAAAAGAGCTGAATTATATATGCAAGGTGCATCTATATGAATAGTACACGCAACTAGCAATTACATTAATTGTATGTGGTTATTAAGATCATTTAAAGCACCCACATAAACTTTACTATGGGGCGACAATGAATATGAAACAGACAGCAAGCCAAGTCGAGCCAAGGTGTATATCGTCAAACAAAACATATGCCCACAAGGATGGCTAATTTCAAGTCTGAAAATTGTTATAGTATCTTAAACACGCCGCGAAATGCCGTCAAAATATTGCTATAAAAACACTCAAACACCCACTCATTCCGTCTCTCTTTTATCTCTCGTAAAGCGCAGAGCTTTCATTGAATCGCGTACGTCGTAGCTGCCGTTGTGTGTATTCTAAAGCCGGCGCTTAGTCGTGTCGGTCGAAGCAAGAACGGACGCACCGATCACTTGGTTGCTTCACTTTCACTTGAGCATTTCAAAGTAAAGGACAATCTCGGACATAAGTCGCAGTGAAAGGCAACTGGCATTCCAGCCAATAGCAGAATGGTAATGGCCTCCGTACGCTTCGTTACTTCACCACGAGATAGCAGTTAAATAGCACATCGTAAATTTTATTTATTTCCCGCCCATTGCCCCTGAAAAGGCGGTGCTATGTCGATGACGTCACTTTATGGCAACTTCTCCTATTCTTGTCTCTCGCCCCCCCACTCTTGAGTTGATTTCTCCGTCAACTGCTTCACGTATTTGATCCGCGTGGTTCAGTTTCAGAACAGAGAGTCGAGCTGTTTGAAGTTATGCAGTTTCTTTTTTCTCTTCCCGTTTTTATTGCTTTTTTATCGGCGCTCTCTTTTTTGTTTTATTGCCGCGTGATATTAAAAAAATGCGTTATGACCTATTTATAATCGACGGTTTTCTGGAGCATGATTTACGGCGGGCAGTAAATTTCTTTGCCAGTTTTTTCCTCGAGAAAAACTGAAATACTAAAATAAAACAGGCAACCGATCAAGTGGACCGTTTAAGTTGTTCACTATTTTAGACTAGTTTCTATTATAGGAGATTTATTTTTATTACTACAGATCCATTGATTCTAAGATAATTTTCTTTGAATAAAAATTCTTTCAAAATATTAATTTTTAATTTAATTAACACATTTTCATAGTTTTCTTATGGTTTTTTTCTGACCGGCTTACTTTATATAAAAATAATAATTATTACATTTTATACATTTTATATATTTGATTCCTTATGAGTGTATTCTATAATCACGTCTGTTAAAAGTCACGGATTATTCAAATAAAAATTCTGAGATTCTGCAAGAAAAATTCTTTGCTATATGCAAGATTTCTTGTGAAATCTCAGAATTTTTGTTTTAACAACCCATTATTATTTTAAAGTTAAATAGGTTAAAATTTTTGTTTTAATTTAACTTTAATCCATTCGATACGATTTTTTAAAACTTCTCTGTAATATATATTCAAGTAAGATTTTTTTAATTTTAAAATTTGTAACAAAATAACTAAATATCCACTTAGAACTCATTTCAAAGTCCATTTTACATCAATAACAAATCAGTATTGCACATAAAGTACTTTTCCCATAACAGAAAAAAAAAAATTAAAAAAAAAAGTCAAGATGATTTAAACCTCGTACTTCACATTTGTGTACGTGTTATTCGCTCGTGATGTTTAATTTGACACGCACGCTTGTGATACAATGTTGCAATTTGAAAAACGTCTGCATACGTTCTGAGACGTATATGTAAACAATTTGAAAATCTATTCTAAAACGCGGCGCGCGGCTTGTTTCAATTGATTTGTAATATATGATCAACATGTCTTAGTAATTAGTTAAATAATCAAAACGTTCTTAACGTTTCTTTGAAGTGATATTTATTTTGTATGTTTCTTTTCAATTTGATAGTCCGATTCAATAAGCAACAAGTTTTGGATATTTTAGGCAATACTGCTATAAAAATATAGATGAATTACAATAATAAAACCAAAATTATTATTTTTTTCTAACTGCTAAATTATTTTTTTGTATAATAGTATATTATGTTATGAGGACTATAGAAACCGATGATTAAGTGGGTTGTACTCAGATATTTGTGGTCACGACAAAGCCGTGGCCAAGCATTCTGAGCGAAACACCAAAATGAGCTTTCTATTCCGAGTAACATATACAATTTTTTCTTTAAACATTTTTTCTTCTTTAAACAAAAAAAAAATACATGGCAAGTAATTTAAACCTTGCTAACAGTTGTAGAGTAGTATGTATATGCATATTAATTATATCTGTTACGTGATTTGTGAGAATTAATTTTTTTTGGTCGAATATACAATTTCTGATCACTCCAGTACCTTGCATTTCTTGCACTTTTTACACATTTTCAATAATCAAATTCAAATTCAAGCGAAAATAAACAATGAAATTATCAATTAACTTAACTTGACTTAATCATTTTTAATATAGTTGTGAGAGATGTCAAATTAAATACACTTGACCGTGTTGCTTTGGTAGAACATACAGTTTCTGAACACCCTACATACATTGAAATACACTAACTGTTGTATAATAATGTCGTTATTGTACTAGTAACATAATGATCTCTTTCTACATTAGCAATATGGTAACGCAATATTAATACTCTGATACTCTTGCAGAAAAAATACTACCTATAATTTTATTTTATTAAACAAATTTCCGTTAGCATTTTTTTTTATAAAAGAATTAAAAATGTAAAATAGCTGATAAAATATCATTATTACTTCATTCCAAAATGCAACTAACTTTTTTACAAAATACAAAAATGCAAATATAAATACAAGCTTACAAATCAAATTTCAATTTGAATATGTCAAATGATTTTTTTCTTCAAGAAGAAATCATTAAAATTATATTAATTTATTTACAACTGTATTTTACTTGCCAGAATATCTGATATGTTTCAATATTATCATTTATTTAAATTCAGAAATGTATACCGTTATCTTATGAATCAATGTCAGAATTTTAAATTAAGATATATATATCTTGAATAATGCAGAAATCTATATAATAAATATATGTGTACAACCATTTTTTTTTATAATACTTTCTATCATAAATTTCTTAAAGCATTAGTTATAAATATTATACTAATCAGTAATTTCTAAATAACTATATTTATGTGCGCAAATGTTGATGTGGGCAGTAAGAATTTTTTGTGTATGAAATTAGTTTGTAGTATATTGATATTAAAGCTATTCATTATGTTCATATAAGAAATATTTCTAAGTGAATACTTATAAAACAATAAAATTAAGTATTTTTTTCAAATGTATACTTATAAAAATTTTTTTAGAAGTTCTCATACTCTTGTTTTGACAGAATTACTGAAAAAATTATAACATATTACCCGAACCACTTGCGTAAATTTCATAAAATAAAATAAATATTTCCTTCTATTTCAATAATGTAAGAACTAAAATAGAAATTGTACTGAAATTATTACTACATATACTCAAAACAATGAAGAAAAACTACAAGTAATTTCAGGGTGATTAAATAAAAACAAATTTAAAAATATTTGAATTAAAAAATAGCTAGATGTTTCTCAATTAGCACGCGAATACTTAAGAGTTAAATAAAATCTATATTTGAAATATTTGTAATTGAAACTGAAATACATATTAAGCCAATTTTTATTGAATTAACTTGAAAAACAAATATTTAAATAGTAATGGGAAAGAAATATATTTACGTACTTAATTTATGAAGTTAATTTTATATATATATATATAACCTAATTTTTTCCATATATTCTACATAATCTACATAAATGTAAACATTTTTTGTGAATTTTTTAAAATTTTAAAGCATTTCAATTTATAATAATAGTTATGAAAAAAATGCTATACAAATTTAAATTAATTTGAGTTTATGTTGAAAGTACGAGAAACGTGATATTATCAAAATTCTTTGGATTAAAAATGTTTAATTTCTTTATTATATAATTTCTATGCATAGAAAAATAAAACATAAAATGTGTATAATTTCAAAATTGTTATATATAAACAGAAATTTACAATATCATAAATCTTTCATCAAAACCCGTATAGCTATAAAGAAAATTTATCAAATATATTATTAATCCAAAAAAACGATGAGCTCAGTTCGTTCCGGCCCTTGTAGGGCCGAGTCCCTTTGCCTCAGACCAGTCTAGCCCTAGAATAAATCACTATTTACCATATTCCCAATTCTCAAAGCTTTCAGATTACCTCTTCGGCCATTCTTAGGGGGGCCACAAATTATGTTTCGCCTGTCAAATACAACGGCGCTAACAAAAGAAGGTGCTCATATTTATTCCAACCCCCGCCCTGCTCGGCCAGACAGACTTGGTACCCCATTCCGAAATGGGTAAAGACACGGGGATTCACCCGCCCCGAGAAACTAGTCTTTTTTTTATTTTAGAGAAAATATGGCCCTTCACAAATCTAAGGGTGGATGCCGGCTACAAGAGGGTTGGAATTAGAGATGCACAAAGTTTTAATCGGAAAACGAAAAAAACAAAAAATGAGGTGGGATTGGTTTTTTTTTTTCTAAACGTGAACCGAAATGAGTTTTCGAGTAATATTTATGGTTTCGGTGCTTTTTGAAATTTTCTGTTTTTGTTGGTTCGAAAATGTTCATTTATTATTCACTAGGGACTTTAATATGTTACGAAGGTTGTAAAAGTACCATTACGGAAAATTTATTGGGGTAAATATATGTACCTGATTAAAAACTGCTAAAATTTAACACTATAAAATATTTTTCAATAACTTGAACCAATTTTCAAAATTTTATTACATTATGATCTGATTTTACGGATTCAATATTTTTGATATATTACACGTCAGTCACTATTTGTTTTATCGCACACGCACACACAATCAAATAAAAGAAATTACGTGAACATTTATTTCTATTTACTTTTACATTGTATTGTTTTATTTATTGTTTGTTTGCTTCAGTCAAACTTTATTACTGTTTGAAATAAATAATAGAAAAAACTAACATCTATCATATTTTCTTTTTTATTTGAAAGAGGCACATTCAGGTTTTTTTTTTATAATGCAAAACTTATTAAATATTGCAAATTTAAGTTCATGACACTATAACAAAATATAATATTTTATTTAGTATAACAAGTCAAGCGATAATATTTAATATATTGCTTTAATTTGCAAAAAAACTTATGTAAAGTTAAAAAAATTTAAATTTTATTTTTTACAGTGTATAAAGAAATATAAATTTTTTGACTATGAAAAAGTTATAAAATCCTTAAAATATTTGCCTTAGAATCTTAAAAATAAAGGGCTGTAGACTATGTTTATGTACCAAACATAATCATCACAATTACTCGAACAATATCAAAGTCACTTTATGTTCGATTTTATAAGTTACAGTTAAATTTTAACTCCAGTTAATGTGATTAACTCGAAATTAATTTCAAAATCTAATTCACAACAAGAAGTTAAATAATTCGTCTATAAAGATAGAGTTAAAATGATATTTCTACTTTAGTTTTATTATATCGAGATAATTTTTAACTCGTTTTTAGGAAACCTAGTATTATACAAGCAAAATAAGTAGAACATTCTGCTAAATAGTAATTTTACACTCAAAATATAATTATTCACATAAATTAACTTAAATATTTATATGTATTTTGTATTATGATCACATTTAAACTTTATAAAAATGATAAAAATAAAGACATAACCATCAAGGAATGTCCATTAATTAACATCAGAAGCTCTTCTTAAAAAAATTTTCAATAACAAAATAAATTTTTCGATCAATTACAATAAATATTCAGCCGACTCAAATTTCACTAATTTTCATAAAAAACCCATCGGATTAAATTTGAATTCTTTCACAAACGTTTTGTATTCAAAACATTACTGATGTACTTATTTTTTTTCTTAAACCTCCAATAAACATTCTACCTTCACATTTAATTTTTAATCAATAAATTAAGAGCGAAACAAAATCGAAACGCCACAACAAAAACTAATCGCAACAAGTCCGCCATTAATTCCAGATCCGCGTGAAAACAAAAGCTAGATAAGCAAAACAAAGACGCAACGATGTGCGAAACGCATCACATCGTGTGTGGGCCTTATTCCATTGAAGATCTTCCATATATACCTTTACGCATTGCGCCCAGCTATAGGTTAGCGTTTGGCTTAGCGCACAAAGTCAGGAAAACAATGTGCAAGACGAGATAACAGAATCAGACTTCGCTACGTAATTTACTGTAATTAGATACACGGCTTACGGGAGGCGTATCAGGAAGGGAGAGGAGGATGGACCGGGGACCAGTACAGACGCAGTCGGCTTCGCTACAAACTTGAAAGTATTTTATTGTACGGTCAGGCTCAGGACCGCACTCTATAGATTTTGTTTGGTCAATAATTTCTCGTAAAATGTTGGCTCGCCGATGCTTTCAATGAGATTGTTGTGTATCGTAAATTATTTCGGTAACAAAATTGAATTTTTGCTGCGGTAGTTTGCTAAATTTTATAGACGAAATCTTATGGTGGGCATTTATTATGATGACAAGCATTTTTTTAAATAATTAAATATAATTTATAATCTGTACTGCAATAACATCCTCAAAATAAATAGTCACTCCAATTTTAATAATAATAATAAGTTTTAATTAAAACAGACACTAGTATAAGCAAATATATTAATACAAAATTAAATTTTTGTTGTATGATTTAAAATTATTTAAGTCACTTTTAATTTTAATAATTATTAAACATATTAAATATTTAAAATAATCAAGTTCCTCAATAAATATTATTTCTAAATCTCTAAAATGTTTTTCTAATCAAAAACAAAAAAAAAATTAATGTTTATTGAAACATATGAGGAAAAGTCCCAAATTGTCAATATTTACATTGTATTAGTTAATATAAAGCACAATGTTTTTATATTGAATTTTGAATCTCATATATTCTAATAAACGATCACCGATCACTTAACTTGAGTAGAGAAATAATATTACTTTACAGGCGGTCTGTTAATGATTTTAATAAAAGTTGATTGTTACAATGTTCTCTATTGGGCTTAAATGAATTAGTGGTAGTTGACTTGATAGTTTTATTTACCAATTCTAGTAAATAAATTGAGATATAAATTAGTAAAGAAAACAATATTTGATAAGTTATTTTTAGCATTTCCTTAAAAATAAAACAATTGTACAAATGCTGTTCTGAAGAATTTTATTTGCTATGTATGTAAATTGCAGATTTTTAAATACTTATGATGTATTCTATAATTTAAAATAAATATTTAAAATTCTAAAACAAAAAATAGACTTATGTGTGAGAATTCAAATATTAGTATAGTTAAACTGATAATTATTATTTATTTTTTTTATTTTTTTATTTTTTTAGAAAATAGACTTGTTGAAGCAGTAAATAATTTGTAGTTACTCATAATTTTAAGTTTATGTACCTAATTTTTGTTGATGTTTCAAATTATGACTATTTTAAATGGATTCTAATTTTCTAGATAAGAACTGATAATATTTAAATTAAGTTTTTATTAATCATGAAAAACATTGACTTACAATAAACAATAACTACTATATGTATGCTATAACATTTAAATTCATTTTTAATTTTTATCATTTTATATCAATCCTTGTTTAGTATTTAAAAATCTAGCTAATAGTATGTATCAAAAATAGTTAAACAATTGTTACTCCTGAGAAGTTAGCAATAAAGTTCTAGCAATAAATCCTATACCTCGCCATACTAATGTTTTCCTTAATAACTAAAAAAATAATTAGCGAATTTTAATTTGGTTTACAGCATTCGATAGCTTACATCTTCCTTTAGTTTTGTACTAGTTTTGTTTAACGAAATATTTATTAGAAATCTAAAAAAATGATTTTGAATAAAACGCTTTAGAAATTATACAATTTCTACTAATTATTCATATTACCATTCAATATTTTTCAAACCTCTGGTAGCAAAGAGAATATAATATAATTGATATATTATTCATTATAATTACGTTCTTAATTAATTACAATTTTAACGATTTAATTTCTTCAAAAATTACACAATTAATGAAATACTTACTTCAAATTAACCTACTAAGATCTCAAATTTTGTATAGATAAAAGTTATGTTCATACTAAATCATATTATCTATAGTTATGTTAAAAAAAAATTTCATAAAATATTTTATATATTTTCATATATTTAAATAAAATGATGATATTACAAAATTATTTCTTACCTTTAATTGCAGAATTATTATAGCTTCAATTGTAATATTCTTCACTAAAAATTATGTCTATATAATATGAAATATATACATAAAATTGTCCAATCATCAATACTGTCTGTCCATTTTTGATATAAAATTCCACAAAGTTAATTGTATCAATTAGAATCCGATATTTGTTGCACTTCTTATAAACAAAATACATTTATATTTATTAAACTTAGACACAAAACATTAATACACTAAATTTTATACAATATTTTTATGAAAAACACGAAATTTTTACGATCTGATGCAACAGACTACACCAATTTTTCACAACTAAATTTTATTAAAAACATAAATTAACTTGTATCTTATCTCTGATTGGCTAATATTTTAATTATTTGAAATTCTTGTAATGCTTTGTCTACAGATATAAATATTGTTTTGCTTATTAGAAACAAAACAGACGAAATTTAACAAGATTACGTATATTAATTAAGTAAAAATACAACAGGCCAGACAAGTACCAGACAGAGAATTTTATTTATTTAGTTGAATAAATAAATATTTTTTTATTATTTTTATTTTTTTATTAAATTTATTTAATATATAAATATATTAAACAGGTGAATTCAATATAAATCGTTAAAATTGTAATTAATTAAGAATGTAATTATAATGAATATATCAATTGATAGCTTTTATTGAGTATGAGTTTTGTACTACTGGAGATTTGAAAAATATTGAATGGTAATTAGTAGAAATTGTAAAAATTTTAAAGCGCTTTATTCAAAATCATTTTTACCATATTTCTAATAAATATTTGGTGAAACGAAACTAGTACAAAACTAGAAGAAGATGTAAGCTATCGAATGCTATAAAACTGAACTAAAATTCGCTAATTAGTTTTTTAGTTATTAAGCAAAGCATTAGTTGGCGAGGTATAGGATTTATTGCTAGAACTTTATACTCGTAGCTAATTTCTCAGGATCAGGAGAACAATTGTTTTAAAATAAAAATAAAGAAATGGTCCTTAATACAATATTTTATCTATTATTGTTTTAATGTTTGTAACTACTCAAAATATACATTTTTCTTACACACATATTTATAATGCTTTTTATAAATTGGGAATAAAAATGTAAAAATAAAATAATGTACTAAATCTAATTCCAAATTTTTTTCTGTTTCTAATTTTTGTAGTACCAGCTTATCTATAACATAATTCTAATATTTAAATATCTATTATATAAGTTCTAAATCTAATAAATTAAATAAAAATATCTTCAGCATGAAAAAGAAATCTAAAGCTGATCACCTAATTCAGTAAATAGTCCCAATTGCAAACAATTCCCGATAATATAATATTTGTATCTGTATTTCGCAGTAGCAATGGTGCAAACGACGTCATCATCGAGCCACCGGAGCAGCAGGTCCGGATAGCAAGAGCTGAGAGCCGGGATGTCGTTGGTATAGGTGTCGGAGGCGGGTGTATATATATCGACGAGGCGCGGTGCCGTCTCCCGGGTGAAGTGAAGGTGTCCACAGTCCATACACGATGGTCGCGCCGAGTGCAATATCCACCCGTGATTACTTCGGCTCGTGTCCGCGACGCTAAACTACCGAAGAGACGCTACCGACATGAGCGTCGCTCTAAGGCAAGCTTTTGTTTTACATTACTCTTTATAGAAATCGAAGCTATTTAAAACAGTGCAAATTTCTATAACAGGTTTTTCACATATATTACATATTTATAAAATTTTCAACTTGTTTCATTTATAATTTAATTGGAATAAAATGGCTTTAAGTTCAAGTTCTGTATGAATATTTATTAATAAATAGACGTTTAGACAACTCAACGTGCGTCTTCATCTTTTTTTCCTTATAAAATCGTACGTTGAGTTCGTCGAAACGTCACTTTATTATTAAATATTATTAATACAGAACTAGAACTTAGAGCAGTTTTATTTTAATATAATGAATTCTGAAAATCTTTTATATATTTTGAAATTTTTATTATACAAAATTGCTATAAGTAATAATAATTTTATAATCTTTAACGACCGGTATCCATTGAATTTATAAAGATAACATCAATCAGCCTGAAGGTACTGATTTAAATAAAATTTGCCTTTTTTTAATTAAAAATTTATAAATTGTATGATATAGTTACGTATTTTCTGTTGAAAGTTTAGAATTGCTTGATTTTAAATTATTTAACTTAAAATCTCATTTAAGCTAAAGATCTTTAAATTTGAATGTGATGATCTGAATAGCAGCATTAATCAACATCTACAAATAATAAGGAATAAAAAATGAGATGCACGCCACTGAAAACTTTTAGGAAATATACAACTATGCAATACCATCCCGTACCGTTCACGTCACCTTGTACCCCTCAGTATAGCCAACAAAACGAACAAAACCTCCCCCAACGTTGCCGGTATCCGTGTATGTGAATAAAATGTCACACGGACGTTACCTGAATATAGCGTTTCGGAGCTGGGAGATAGTCCGCGACTATGGACGCTTAGGTGAATTCCAATGGTGGATTCACTTAGATTTTACAGGCGACTTCGCATTTCCCCCAGCATACACTGTATGGGCTGTTGGCCTAGTCGGGCCCGGCATCGGAACGAAGTGATTCCATAAGCGATACCGGGGACGATTTCAGAAACAGTCGCCTCGGATCGTTCTCGCCGTTGACTCTGTTGCTTGCTTGAACTAACGTAAGTTGGCTTTGGTCTGACGCGTTCGTCTTTTTTTTTTCTCTCTCTCTTTGCGCTTTCGTTTTAGATTTTTTTTTTTGCCGAAGGTGATGGCAGCGTAATGCTAGCTTTACTTTGTGTAACACAACATTTGATTGAAAATATTTTTGCGATGATTTTTCTGGTTCACTGACACACTTCAATGGCTTGATATTATCTTAAAAACTTTAAGAAATCGCACAATATATAATTTTATATAAACTTATTTTATGCAATATAGTCTTATTTTTATTTTATATTATATCAACAGACAGTTTAACTTTTAAAAGTAGGTAATTTCTTTATATACATTACAAGATTACTTTAAAAATAATTAAACTTGATGTTGTGTCCAATACTGCAGATGCATTAATAAATATTGTTTTTCTTAAATCGTATCATAATATTAATATTACGATGTCATATTGTCAGTGTAGGAAAAAACAAGTACAATAATGGCATTATTATACAGCAGTTAGTTAGTATATATATATATATATATATATATATATATATATATATATATATATATATATATATATATAGTGGTAGCACTAGACATAATTACAACAGCAAGTTTATTTAATCTGACATTTTCGGCGGCCATATTGAAAACTATTATGCTAAATTAAGTTAATTGACAAATGTTTTGTTTATTTCCGCTTGAAATTTAATTTGATTATTGAAAATGTATGAAGAAATGCAATGTACACTGTCAGATATGTCAAAAACTGTATATTCGACCAAAGAAACACGGTCAAGTGTATTTAATTTAACATATTCGACGGCTATATTAGACTCGAATAAATGTCAAATGTACATACTTTAATCACGTTTATTTAAATAAATTCAGTACCATCTTTGAGATTCATTAATGCTAAAATTTATAAAAAAATTGCATTTAAAATTCAATACATTTTACAGTGCCATTTCTTAAATATAAGAAACAAGCCATTAAAAATATAAAAAAAATTATTATTTAGTATTAATTTTCAATCAATAATTATTAAAATACTGTGCATACCAATATTTTATTTATATAATTCACATGTAAGTAAAACACATTTAGGACAACACAAGAATTTTTTTATCGTAAGGTCTATAAATTACAAAGCAATAAAAAAGCATTTCGGAAGATTTCTTTGACAAAGAAACAATTAGTGGTCATAAAGATAAGAATTCATATAAAATTAACTCACTTAGCTCAACGATTCAATGGCGCTTAGCGTCTAGATCACATCTAAATCTAATCGCAAGACTAGTAGCAATGATTCTGTTATACTCATATTATCGTCATTAATCTACGATTTTATTGAATCATTAATAGACAAAAACAATAAACTAGTTTACGATTTGTTTTAGTTGATATTATTAGAAGAGTCAATTATTCATGGTTCATCAAACTCTCTTCTCTGTACTCTCTTCATGAACCATAATTATATTTAATCTGCAATTATTTACAAGTACAAAATTAAGTAATTGAAAAATATAAACAAATACGTATTTTTATTTGTTTGCTTATATATTTTTAAGCTGAAATTAATAAATAAGAAATGGATGGTAAATGTGTAATAAACGTTTGGTTACGTGGACGTCCGATAAGTAGATGGGTAGATATGATTTCGAGTGTTTAACGTGAGCTAACAATCAATCAGAATGAAAGCATTGATTTAAATAAAATTTGGCTTCAGTTAATTAAAAAAATTTAAATTTTATGATCTAATTACTTATTTTGTTATCTAGTAAATGTTGGTTTATGCAAGCTGTAAACTTATACCTTAAACCTAACCCTAATATTATCATTATGCATTAGCATTAATAGACTATAGTTTATGTATTTCTAAGGTTGACCAATGAGATCAAGTCGCTATAGTAGTTTTGGCTGACATATACCAAATAAGTGTTTATATTGAATTAGTTGAATGTCTTTCTCTACATACTCTCTTACATAAAACTGTCAAATCTTCAGTCGACGAGTCGACGTACACAAAATTTGTCAATGTCAATTGATCATACATACGCTTTCCTGATTAATTGGTATTAAGCGCTATGTCTTAGAAATTGAGAAGTTCCCAACTCTTAAATTTAGGGCATAATGCTAGGGATAAGTTTACAAGCGTATACTAGTACCGTAACACATATTTCTCTATACTTTAACTTTCAAGGTTACAGCATAATACTAGGGTTAGGGTTAAGGCTAAGTTTACAGCGTGTATTTATGTTCCGTTTATTATATATGTCATTTGTATCAGTTTCTCTGATGAAGACGGACGTTGAGTTCGTCAAAATGTCGATTATTAATACATATTAATACAGAACTAGAACCTAAAACCGTTTTATTTTAATATAATGAGTTCTGAAAGATTTTTTACTATGCTACTTAAATACACTTTAAAAATATACATATTTTAAAATTTTGCGCATAAGTAACGGTGTGAAATAAATGAATACAAAATGCTTTAATTTTTCGAAAGAGATTTATTTCAGTTCAGACATACTGTACATATTACATTTATATATATAATAACGTTACACATTTATCATTAAGGTATAAGAAACACTATAATTAGCTGATGTATGGCAGCGAAGCATTGTATGACGTCACCATGCTACAGTCAACTCTTACTTTTTAATTTTTGTATTATATTTATTTTATTATTCTCAATTTAATATATTCATCAGTACAATTAATAGCTTTTTTTTTGTTTAATTGGTAATTAATAATTCGGACTCGAGAGTCGCCATGACATAGCGGCGTGATTATTCATTAAATTTTCTTCATTAATTTAATTTTAATTAACATGGAGTTTTTGCTCTTATCAATCTAACTATACAACTATTAGGTGTATGTCCCTGAAAAAGTACCCAAAATTTTCAATAAATCTTTTAATGAGATAACTTAAAATGTGTTAGTAAAAAACAGAATGAATAAATATAGAATTCTACTCAAAATTTTGGGTTCTTTTTAACATCTACGCATACTACCCAGCCTTATTTTTTTTGTCAATTTTCTAAATTTTTATCACTGAAATGATATGAATTAAAATGTTGAAATTTTTTTTACAATAATTACAAACTACATCAAAAAATTACTTTTTGTTACAAGGGTAAAAGCAACTTTTCCAAATTTTACTTAATTTTTTTATTCCTGACTGTATATACAAGACGACAATATTACTTTTTGTTTTTCGTAGATGCGAGTCTTTGAAACTGGACAATTATTATACAAGAATATAGAATAAATGCCATCTTTTATTTACTGTTTAATTCTAATAATTTACAGCAGTATTTTTGGCTCGGTTTACACTGAAATGGACCGAATCTTAAAATGATTCGACGAAAACTTCTAACTATTTACAGAAAAAAGTAAACTTATAACAACGAATGATTTTGTTGTACCAAAATTATGCTCCGAAAAATTGTTTTCACTTCGAGAAAACAATTTTTAATTATTGCACTTCTGTTTGACAGAAAGTTTTTTCTTATTTTTTGTTTAATTTAACAATACACGATAAAACAATTTTTGTTATACATTTTTTTTTCAACTAAATATTGCACATGGACGACACAGAAAATATGAATAGAACCAGCGGCGTAGCTATAATATTTAGTATACGTAAAACTCATTTTGTTGTTGCCCGATTGCCAAGACAAAGCATCAAATTGATCATCAATTAAAATAACAAAACCACATTAATAATTTGACAATATAGTTATTTTTTTAATTGGTCATACAAGTAATACTTAATACCACTATATTCAAGAGTGTAAAAATGTTTTTTGCGGTGTTATTATATTTTAACGTTTTTCTCATTAAATGTATAGTCAACTATAACTCACAGTGGTGTTATTAGGCAAAACAAATAATTGTAGCTGTTATTTTATAATTGTGTTAAATAATTTAGTTTTTTAGTTAAAAGATTTGTAAATAAACCAAATTACAATTATATAAAATAAAACGACTTTAGTCTGTATTAATATTTATTAATAATCAACGTTTCGACGAACTCAACGTACGTCGTCATCAGAAAAAAAATACAAATAATATTTACAGTAAATAAACAGAACATAGAAACAAGTTACTGTAAATGTCATTTGTATCTTTTTTCCTGATGAAGATGTACGTTGAGTTCGTCGCAACGACGATTATTAATAAATATTAATACAGAACTATAACCGAAAGCCATTTTATTTTAATTTAATGAGTTCTGAAAAATCTTTTACTATATTATAATTATATAAATTATTCAAGATTATCTCCTGAAATTATACTGTCAATTATAAAAATAAATAAATCTATTTTCTTCTGCGTAAATTGTAATTGAATTTATTAAATTTTAATTAAAAATATCAAATTGTTTTTGTTTACATAGTAGCTTTTTATATTTTATTTCCTATGCGGTAAATGTAATACTTTAATACTTTTCAAGAGTCAGTAAATCTATACTTTTACTAACAATCGGTCAATCTGAGTGGAATATAATACTTTTATTAAATAAATATCAAACATAGTAAAAACAGTTTTTGTATAGATTGTTAAATAATTCACTAAGTCACTAGTATAAAAATAACATCATTATTTGATAGTCTTCGTTTTATATACGGGTTTCTGTAGCATAATATAAATATTCCAATACATTTGAAACAAAGAATTACCTTTATTTATAAGTAATGTAAGTTTGATCAACTAATTTCTTTGTCTTAAGAATCTCGACATTAGTAAAATTTAATATCGAATTTTTCAATATCTTTGTACGATTTGTATTAAAAAGGATATTTCAATATTAATAACTACACCGTTGATTTAAAAACTGGTATACAAGTATCAACAAAAAATTTAATAATAAAAATCAACATGCCTTATTATATAAAAAAAAACAAAACTTAATCTATGTATAATGTAATCAATGTAAACCGAACGATCTGCATTAGTTTTTTTTCTTTTTGCTTTCTTCATTAAATTTATCGATTACAAGTAATATCTTCTATAGGTAAAACATGAAATTTTTCATTATTTTTTTGTATTAATGATCGTAGCGTATACGAGCCGTAATGGCCATGCTCCAGGATGTTAGAGTGAGACAGGTCTATATTCTATCACAGGCTAAAGAGAGCTAGTTGTTATTTTTTTAAGATAACGCGTAACATAAGAACAGAACACCTAGTGACAAATTTTTTCAAATTTTCTATCGATAATTTAGTGGCCAAAATAATAATTAATAAATAGTAATTCTTAAAAATCAATTACCAATTAATTCGAAAGTGTTAATTATAAATTAATGTGGCAAGTAAAATGGCTGGTTGTACTAGTAAGAAACATGAAATAAATTACATGTAACTCTTAATTTACATGATATTTTATACGTAAAGAATTAAATAACTAATATACTCAAAACTAATTAAACATTTTTTAATATGTACTTTCAAATATTTTTTTTATATTTTAATTAATTTTATTTAAAAATATATAAATTTTAATGTGAAATAAAAACATAATTTTTTTTTATTTTTACCAAAAAAGTAAGTAAACTTACATAAAACATATGTATTTTATGTTTATATAATGTAAAAATTTTTCTGTATATCTGTAAATTTACATATGAAACTGATATAAATTAGTTGCCCCAGGTTTTCATATAAAATTACCTAAATATTTTTTACAGTGTATTAGAGAAACTAATTTTAATAAAAATACTTTAGTTTTAGATTCATTTTTTTATATAGTATTATAAATGGTTAGATATTAGATTACAGTCAAATTATTTTTTATTATGATAATTTTACATATGTATTCAAAATAAACTACATAACTTGAAAAATGTTACAAATAATATATTTTAAGTCTGTTATCATTTTTGTAATTTTGAAATTTTACTGATTTTGTAATATTCCTCTACTCAATGTAAAACTGTATAAGTATAGATGAAATTCTGTACAGAACTGTGGTATTACAGAATATTTGTTTCTATCAAATCAAAAATTCTATTTAATACAAAAAGACAAAACATTCTGTAACATTATAATTTTGTTGAGAATTACACCGTATCTATCATGTAAATTAAGAATTAAATGTAATCACATGAAGGATAATGGTTATGTTACATTAAACTAGTTAAAGACGGTTGCGTAATATAACCAAATCTAAATTAAGCAATCTATTAGAATTAATTTAAATGTAACTTAAGTTTTGTCAGTCAGTTTTTAATTGTGTTGTACAAACAAGAACACAAGGACGAATTATTGAAAAAAATCGAGTAGTTTTCTTCGCCTTAAAATGGCCACTATATGTATGTATGTATATATATGCAACGAAATAACAAATACTATGTACAAAATACTATTTTATACTGTATGTAGCTGGTAGTTTATCTTATGAAAAATTATAAAATAGTTTATTTAAAAAAATAAAAATAAACAGACACGCAAAAATATATTACAAAATAAATTAGTTTTTAATAATAAATAATGTAATTATTCATGTAGCAATCATTAAAGTTCAGTTGTCTGCAGAATTAAACTTAAAAAAATTTTGTTTGACCAAAAAATGTTAGGTGGATATAGAAGTAATTTCAAAACGAATTGGCATAAGAAATGAATAACACTCAATTCAAGAAACGTATATATATATATATATATATATATATATATATATATATATATATATATATATATATATATATTATAATAAAAATTATGAATTTCTATTTTAAAATATATATTTTAGGTTTTTCGAAATTTTGCGTTTTTATTTTTATATTCTCAAATTGTAACATGTTCTAATTTTAATTGTATCAAATTGTTGAAAATTTAATAATAAAATGTTTTAATAAATAAATAAAAAAAACAATTTTTCATGATCGGAGATTATGTGTGGTTATTAATTCAGCGGTTAATATTGTTTATTCTTTTTAACAATATGTACTGAAAGGAGTTGGCAATTTTAATATTACTGAGTTAAACAAAACTATTTCTTTTTTTTCCAATCTGACAATGCTGTAGATACAAAATAATGTTGATTAAAAAACTATATACTGCAAAAATTTTACTTTTATTGCGTATTCAAGTGTAATTCTACAATTATTTCTGTGAATGTTTAGTAGTATGTTAAGACTTCCAAAAAAATTGAATATTAAAAAAAGTAAGATTTACTTTTGTGTAAATCTAAAAGAAAATCTCATTGAAACATACTAAAAAAAATTAGAAAAAAGATTGTTGCATGTTTAATTAGAAACATCTGAAAAGCTGTCTTATTGTAATGTATTATTATTTTCAACAGTAATATTAAAACCCGAAAACGGATTATATTTAAATATTTGACACTATTGAGACTAACTGAAGTGGTAAAGTGGTAAATTGAAATTTGCCAAAGTATTGTTTTGGCAGAACAGAATAATATCATTTTCTGTAAAATTAAATATTATTTCAATAACTAATAATTCAGTAATTAATTTTTGAAACTATTATTTGAAAATAGCAATAAAATTTTACAATTTCTGATAAACCACCAGCCTGTCAGTACGGATGAAAACATTATATCATAGGGGTGATGAAATCAGTCACACTGTCACATACACGCACTGTATACATCTAAATAGGGGGTTTTGGGAGAGGAGAAGTAATCGCACAACATCGACCTACAAGCTAGACAGCATATTTAAGATATTTATACGTAATATTACGATGATATCAATAATTATTAATTAATATTATATGAACAGTGACGTCAATCCGGAAAAATACACTCCGTATTCAATGAAAAACTTTTTCATCTCCAAATGGTTTGTTTCGTATATATAAAATTTCCCACCATTGAGTGCATAATCCGGCATGTACAAGAAAGAAAAAAAGTAAGATAAATAATTTACCATGTTTTAAGGGAAAGGATGATAATATTTTTTTAATTATTATGTATTTCTAAATAGATTATATGCTTGTAAACTACTAAAATTGTTAAGGTTTTTACTACCCTGACACCAATTACGTATAATGTACTAAGAGTTAATACTCGGCCGTAGGTTTTTTTTTTCTTCAAAAATTTGCTTTTTGTTTACGTGAATTCGTTCCAAAATTCTCAATTCAGTCAAATCGAAGAACGTTTCAAAAACGCTTTAAAAATTTCCGAATTGACTATTTTCTGAGCGTCATGTATTATTACAAATTTTTATGACAAGTTTCGGTAAAATGTTTCTGTTTTGTTTTGTTGGCACAATACTTTTATTCCACGGAACTATACATGATATAAAAATAACCGTTATCTAATAAAAACATAATAAAAAATTAATGAAACAAGAGAATTTAAATACAACGGAAAAATAAATTAACAGCGACTAAAAAAAAACACGAACGAAATTCACAGTTTTTCAAAAAAGAAAAAAAAGAAACAACATTTACGATGAACAAATCACAACAAAGATAACAAAAACTACAAAATAAAAATGAATTCAAAATTCTCGTTATTTTGCCACAGTATGACTGGACGATTTTCTCACAATTAATGCAACAATTGAAGACATGATAAAACAGATAATCAGATACCTAAAAATAGTTTTTTTCACATCCATAAAAATAATAATAATAATCAGAACGTATTAACAACAATTCGTCAAAAACATACAATTAACTATATACAAAATGAATCAATTCATAAATGTGTAATGAGTAAAAATAAACGTACATTTAATTAAAAAAATAACGTAAAAACATCACACAACAATTAGACAATTGTTAAAACATAAAAAATAACGTAAGACGTAATAATCTGCGACGCACTGTGCGTCTAATTTTATTCACTGGTGCAATAATAAGTTATATGTTTACGCAAAATGGCGTCCACATCAATCACAAAATGGTGTCCGAACAACACGGCACTTATAACCACTCAATAAACTTTTGTATCAAATATCATTTTTCTTGAATCCTTTTTTGCTTCGTGGAATTCGTTTCGTTTCTTCTCGTCCGCGCCCATGTTTTGGAGTCACTATCGTTATATATTCTTTTATTTTATTTATTATTAAATATTATACATTATAATTTTCCTTATAACCTAGTACGTATTTGATCCGTTGTTGAAGTAATATTAATAATCATAGGCCACATTACTCAGATGGCATTTTTTTGCGCTACTTGAAGCTGCCTTATGTGGGCACTTTTGAAACTGCTTTCAGCAGATCTGTCCCGCCTGTTTTATCCAAGGACATTTTCATAGGATCGTGATGGTGCTGATGGTGTGAGGAAGAATGATGTTGCTGTTCCAATTTTTGTTGTTTCTCTTGTTGTTGTTGTTTGAGTCGGTCTTGTTCCTCACGTTCGCGTCGCGCTTGTTCGTTGATTTCTTTAACGGCACGTAGCTCTTTTTTAAGCTTCATACGACGATTCTGAAACCAGATTTTAATCTGTCGTTCGGTTAGACATAGAGCATGAGCGATTTCAATGCGTCGCCGCCTTGTTAGATAGTGATTGAAATGGAATTCTTTCTCCAGTTCCAAAGTTTGGAAACGGGTGTAGGTTTGTCGACCGCGCCGTCGCGGACAGCCATTTGGACCTTGAACATACAGAAAGAATAACAAAAATTAATCATCACGTTTGACTAATTAAACCTGAAAAAAATATGAATTAATCTTAAATTTCTAAAAATATAATTTATTTAAACCATAACTTATTTTAATGGTATTCATAAACATAAGTTAACTTATTATTATATTAAATGTATTTTATTTTTACAAAGTAAAAGTAATATTTAATAAATATATAAATTATAATCTACATTTTTGTTCGTTTTAATAAAAAAAAGTAATTTTCTATATTACGAGATGGTTTCAGTAAACCATACTAAACTTTATTAAATCAAATAACGTTATTAAATTTCATTTATGTTATATTACATATATTATATATTAAAAGACATTTTAAAATATCAGTTTAATTATTCAAAAATAAGTGAAACAAAAGTGTATCCAATTTAATATGAGTCATACATATTTGTCTACAAAACACACAATTTTAATGCGTTTTTGTTATTCTTTAGACCAGTTGCACTAGATTTTCAAGTGTTTGAGACACCTTATTCACTGGTCTTTTAGTAAGTTAACTTAAAAATGTTTAACATTATTTTTAAAAAACCGGCCCTTGTTTTCGTACTTTATTTTGTTTGTATTTTAGATATAGGATAAATGTTTCAGTTAAATGTAATGAAAATTTATACCAAAAGAATTTGCTTTTTAGTGTTCTAGTACTAATTATTTTGATTCTGAAAGTTACATTAATAATATTAATAGTAACTGTATTCAATTTGATCTACTAAAATTATCCTTATTTTATTCTAATGTTTATGTTTTAAATAGTAAATGTATTAATAAAATATTTTTCTCACTGTTTCAATAATTAAATAGCATTCTTTTCTTTAGAAGTGTTATATGATTCTTTATAAAATATTATAACTAATTTTAAAATATGCATTATTATAAAAATAAACTATATTTTATTAATGTGATTTAATCATAGATTTTATAATAAATCATGACTTGAACAAAGTATAGTTTATTCTGGTGTAAAAAAAAAAAGATTTGCTATAATATCATTTTTATTATTTTATAGTCATTTTATTACAAAATTATAATTGCTATTATTTTATAGTCATTTTATTTCAAAATTATGATTGTGTAACACCAAAGATATTTTAACTATTTCCGTCCAGAACTCATATAAATGCAACGGGGGGAGTGATAAATAATTATTTTGCTTTTACTGTAGTTATAATGGTATTTTTCGGTAATGTTTGCGTGCAGAAAATTTCTGATCATGTTAAATACTAAACATATAAATTAAGTAATTTATGAGTTTGTTGGTTGGAGGGAAAGCTGTGGGCCAAGTCCGTCATAACATGCAATGTAACACATTATTTTATAGTTTTAAAAACGTGTTCTTTTAGCTGTTTATCATAGGAAAATGTCCTATTCGTGACGGATAACTTGGCATTTACGAGTTTGCGTAACATTTCGAAAAAAATTCATTACCGCCGCGTGTTCGTAAATTTTTACAGTATTGGCTTGACATAGCGTTATTTGCTTTTCTTTTTGTTTTAGTATTCGTTGTTTTTTAATATAATGAGTTCTGAAAGATTTTTACTATGTTAATATATAAACATGTCTTTAAGTGTGTGAAATTTCTATAAAATATGAAATAAAATCAAAATTGACAAAATAACGTTTTCACTAAAAATTTATTATTCTACTAAATATAAACTAAAGTTCAGATTTTTCTCAGTCATTGAATCGGCTGGCTAAGCTATAGCTCAAGCATTAATGCTAGCTTAGCTAGCCGATTCAATGACTGACTAACTTGGGAAATTTTGAGAAAAAAAAAAACTTTAGTTTATATTAGTTTATTTATTTTTTGTTCAATAGTATGCTACTAAATATTAGTAGAACAATAACATTTTTTTATTCTTCAGACATAATACATAGATCACTAGATATAAAAATGCAAATCAGTTTTTTTTTTTCATAATCTAAACGTTACAAACAAAAACAAAACCATAAATAAGGTTTCTAAATATTTATGTTTATTTTTTATAAACTATTTTCAAAATGTATATATTTTATTTTACACATATTTCGATTTTCAAATCATCAACTTTAAATTATATTTCAAAATATATTTAATAAATAACAACTATAATAACTATAATAACTATAATAACTATATAACTATAACAACAAAATATCAAACACGATACTTCTGAAATAAGACTATATGTAAAAACACGAAATACAATCTAATATTTAGCGGTATTTTACAACGAGAGAGAAACTAAAATTTATCGAATAAATATTGTAAAATGTAAAATAAAATTCATTTGTGTAATTTGAACTGCATGCTACCAATTATAATCCGACAGTTATATATAGTTATAATTCATAAAGCAAATTATAATTTTTTATTCTTTAATAAATATGTGACAATATAATTAGTAATAAACTTCTACTTAATGCTATTTACTGTTGCCATATATATAAACACACTTTATAATAATGTAGGTACATATTATTATTGATCGTAAGAGAAATTGGTGAAAATTTAAATTTTTCATATTTTTAAAAATTCAGAAGTAACATGCGGAAAAATTTAAAAAAATATATATGTATTGGAAAGTAATATAAGTGATAAATTATATGATTATTCTTAGACTACATATTAATGCATATGTATTTGAAACAATGCTATTTTAAAATATTTACATATATGGAAATTTTTATCGCATGATATAAAAAGATTAAATTTACTTGTTTATGTGATTTTTAAATAGATTTGCATATATAGTACTTATTAGAAAAACTGTTATTAAGTATAAATTGTGTTTTTGTTTATATTTATTAAACAAATGAATATTTTAAATAAGTTTATCTTTAATCATTATGAATTATCTCATTATGTCAATCTATACCTATGTATTATTATCTTTTTACTTAAGTTTATGTATAATTATGTATTTCTATAACTGCAATAAAATATTATATTATTATTATTATTATACTAAATAATTTTTGATACTTTTTGCTATATCTGACAAAATTTAAATGTCAGCAAAGTTAAATAAACATTTTAGACTCGTTTTCATGTAAAAATGCTTATGTTGCAGACAAAAAGCATCGATTTTAAATTCTATTTGCAGAATTATTATTGTTCATAAAATGATGTAAATTTGTGCAATTTTTCAAACTTCTATTGACATAATTATAACTGTTGTTAATAAAATAATGCTTCTTGTGAGCTAATATTCAACTTTAGTTATTAAAGTGGCTATTATGGTAGATGAGATGAATGTGCATATCCTCAAAAAATCTGTGCTAAATATTTATTGAAAATAAGTCAATCTCCAATATTTATTCATAAATTATTAACAAACTATTACCGTCTAAATGGGCCTTCAATTTTTGTAAATTATTTAAAAAAAAGTTGAAATAATTGAAGATCGGTTTGCCCCAATCAATTTTTCTTCAAAAATAATACTTTTTTAATGAAAAAACAAGAAAAATTAACCATCGTGGATAATTTTTTTCTATAATAATTTTTTTTTTTAATTCTACCTATAATGATAAATTATGTGTGTGTTGATTGCATCCGACTTTTATATTTATTTTTTTAATTAAAAACTTAAATAAAAAACCCATATGTAACATCATAAATATCTACAGAGATCTCTAGGCACTTAGCAAAAAAAACTTCCAAATATAACCCGGCATAAATTCAGCAAAACTGACACATTAGT
The DNA here is from genome assembly GCA_963966155.1 of Clivina fossor. Lineage (NCBI taxonomy): Eukaryota > Metazoa > Arthropoda > Insecta > Coleoptera > Carabidae > Clivina > Clivina fossor. Next base: position 5,756,648 of record OZ014564.1, on the reverse strand, counting down.
GGTTTGTTTTGGAAATGTAGAACCGACCCCGTGGCCCGGTCGTAATTCACCGAAGCGCGAGTCTCGAGACCCAGTTCAAACCGAGTGTCATTCCGCATCCGATTTCTTTAAAGTCACCATATAGCGGAATGTTTTATTGTCGCTTTGCGCGTCGAATAAACATGCCGCGTAACGGTTATTTTATGGACAGACCAGACGAGGCCGACAACAAATACACCCGAAAACAAACCCCTTTTCGAGTCGACGAACGGGTGAAAGTTTGGCCCGATTCTGATGCGGGCCAGACGCTAAACATAGTTTCTCTTTTCTTTATTTTTTAGTGTATATAAGAAAGGGTGTATTTTTAGGTTTGGACAGTTTTAGGGTAGAAAGTTGCAGTTTTTTTATGGGTTTTTTTAAGTGCTTTTGTGTAATTCTAATTGAGGTAAGTTTTGGAATTTGGTGAAAGTTGCAATTTTTTTTTCTTTGTTAATTTTATTGCAAGGGTTGAATTGCCAAAAATTGTAGGTGGTTTTGCAAACTTTCTCTAAGTGCTACACTAAATATTTTAACGTGCTATTTTTTAAGAATCTCAAATCAGAAATATTTTTACCAGTATTTTTCAAAATTAACAAACTTGAAAGCATTTGGAAAATGATACATAAAACGAGTTACTATTTAAAACCTACTACCAAATCAAAATTTTATATACATTTATTATTCAACAGTTTGTGACTCATTATAAAATTGCATTACATTAAGTTCAACAAAACGTCGAATATTAATAAATATTAATACAGAACTACAATCTAAAGCCGTTTTATTTTGCAATTAAAGTATTTGATGGGTTAGCATTGTTTTTAGGATACAGTGCAATTTTCTATTGTATAAATAAAATTATTGTTATTATTATAATCGTTGAAAAGTCACCCATCACCCAGACACGGACTCATACCCATTACATTACATGTTTATTAAATAATAAATTATTATATATTTTTTCTGATCTTTGTTAAGAGTTATAATTTTATTATTCAATTTATATTTCATTAGTACTTATTAAGGTTAATTAAACAATTATATTAAAACCTTATATACAGAGTGATTCATTAAGAATGAGAAATCTCAAAACTAAAAATGCTAAAAACTAGAATATAATGAATATAGTCGATTACTAATTAATATTAATACAGAACTATAACCTAAAGCCGTTTTATTTTAATATGATTGATTTCAAAATGCCCTATACAAAATACAAATGTTGCTGGTTTAAGAGATAGAGAGTGTATTGAAAATTTACTGCAAATAAAAATTTGGTATAAGTACTAATTTCAGTGTTGTTCATATAGAGTGCAATATTTGATAAATTAAAGCATATTTTTTACTGTATTTGTATAAGGCATGTTGGGCTCTCATTCGTCATATTTGATCCCTAGTAGTTTTAGTTTCGAAATTTTTAATAAATCATCCTGTACTTATAGAATAAATAAAAATTTATCTCGAAAAAAACATTTCATATTTTGTCGATTTCATATGTTTTGGATTTTATAAAGAAATATTCTGTACATATAATACTGGTCAATGTATTTTTATTATTATTTACTAAACGTGTCAAATATAATATTCATAAATGGATAATTTTAATAACATAAAATTTAAAATATTTATACTTCAAATACTGAAGTCAAAAACAATTATTTAAAATTATTTGTATCAGTTACTATTAAATTAATATAAATATAAAAATTGCATTTACAGTGAAATAAATTAAGATAAAATTTAATTAATATGAACTTAAACACAGTTATTGTCGCAAAATATTAAATACTATTTTATATTACGTACAGTATCTAAGCGAGTAATAATATATTATTATACTTTATTATATTTTTTTTATACTTTACGGTGTATATGTTATATGTAATATATTTACTTAAGTCACGAAACTAAATTATGTATTTTTAAATTGTTAAGTATATATATTGCAAATTTATTAAAAATAGAAACGATACTATTTATATTTTTAAGTAGCATTTTGGTAGCATGTAAACTAATCAAAATAAAACATAAAAATATTACATATCTAACCAACAAATATTCCATTTTGACTTGGTTTTATCTATATTTGACTCACAATCAGAAAAACAATTACAATGATTTTTTTTAATTTTATTTTTAAATACTAATAGATACGTATACTACTGGTTGTATTTGAATAAGAAAATTATTGAAAACTTCAAATTCACTAGACGATTTTCATGCATTGAAACCTTTAAGAAAATCAAGAAGAATTTTACATCGATATGAAATTATTGGAAATAAAAATTGGATATTATAGACGCTATTTTATTAAGTAATATTAATTAACCAAGGTAGATAATATATAGCTGGATTCACAACAAAATCTAAATTTTGTTAGTAATTGAAATACCATGCAAATATAACTATAATAAGTACAAAAACTAGTTATATTGTACAAATTACAGCATAATATGGTTGTCCTAGCTTACTTGAAAAACTTAATTTTTCAGTTTTGTCTCGCTCTACTCGAACGTTTTATTTGATTCTTCTAGAACGAATATTTTCTATAACGCACCAATCAACATAATGTACAAAAATTTTAACAATTCTCTATTTGGTTTTTGATATGTTTCAAGAAAATTTGAATATATATATATATTCAAAATTTGAATATATATATATATATCTTGTTCTGTAATTGGTTGTATAACACTGTTGGGCATATTATATTTTTAATTCTATTTAGATTAGAACCAAAATATCGATTTTGCTGTGAAATCCAGGCACAGATATTTAATTTTATAGATGATCTACATTGATTTAATTTTTTTTTATTAAAGAAATGATTGCTTAATATAGTATGATTAAATAAATCATAAAAATTGGTGGAATTCTAAACAAATTTCTAGCGTTATAGAATTTTTTTTTTACTTTGTCACCTAGTACCTTGCTTCTATGTTTTGATTGCTTATTATTTATGTCATTTTTATTTTTTCCTGATAAAGGTACACATAGAGCATATCGAAACGTCGATGATTAAATTAAAATATATACAGAACTTAATCCTAAAGTTTTTATTTTAATATATTTTTTACTATGTTAAAATTTTAATTCAATAGAAAACTAAATATTCTAGAAGACTGCAGCCCTTTTCATAATTTTATCTTTAATCATTATGTATTTTCACATTATCTTATAAAACCATTCATATGCTTTTTCCATTGATGTATGAAATACTGTTACAAAAATAATCTAAAAAATGTACAAAAAATAAATCAAGAATTATTTTTAAACATTTCCACAAAGACTGTATCTGGTTATTGACATATTTATAGATCTAGATATCTTGCAGCAAGTATTTAAAATGGTTTCTTAAAGCTACAGTGTAGGTCGTATAGTTCTTATAAGCACTTACTCCTATACGGGCAAAATGCATATGTGTGGACAGCTCTTGTTCTATTTAACAGAAATTATGCGAGCCTTTATCGACTATATGTTTACGACGTATACAATACAGTAACTTTAACTTAGGCCATTCAGGCCGGTTGCCGGTTCTTATACCCCGCTGATAACGACGCTTAAATTATTAATTATACGCAATTTGCAAATTATGTAAAGTATATACAAATAGCCTCATATAGAGGAAAAATTATATGTATGAATATATATGGACTAAGTGCGTATGAAGTAATAATTTTTTCTGCTTGCTTTTTGTGTTCATGCACGCGCTTAATTTATTATATGCTTTAAATACAAATTGTGAACATTAAAAATAATCTTATAAAAAGATTTTTAAATTTTTTATGCTTTCGAATAATTAATGTGTTTTCAAAAATTATAAATACATATTTAATAATTTTTTTTTATTATGACGAGTAAATAGATTGGCATGACGGGCAGTTTTAAATAAAGAACTTGTATAAGAAATATTAGCCCTGTTCGATTTGCACATTTGCCTGTACTGTTTGCTGTTGGGTCAATGTTTGTTGTTTTATTCACTTCGTAGTTATATGTTATGTAAATGGTAAATCGGTGCATCATTTACAGCAGTAATTTCAGCAAATCGTAAGAAAGCCAATTGAGCAAACCTATTATAGTATAGATAAGATGAAAATGTTTAATATATGAATGTTTAACGGCAATTGACGTTAGCAAAATCAAATAAAAATTTCAAATCCCAAAACCACAAAATTAATTTAAAATATATTTATGTATATTGGAAGCTACTTATGACGAAAGCTTAGTTTACGTATTCAGCTGTACTTTAAATTCTTTTAGTATAAATTTCTACTTTGTGTTTTCAATTACCGCAAACAAATAATCAAAAACTATTTTGCCGTAGCAAGTTTTTCAATAAAATGAAATGAAACAAAATCACCGAAACTCCATTAAAACATTAACAAGCAACGACTAACTTCATATTAGAAATTAAAATTAAGATTAAACCGAAAGCATCAGCGCTCATATAAAATTCGTTCAACTTCCCATCCTGACGTTACAGCAAAACCATGCTGGCTGCAACAGTCAGCCGTGTACCGTGCCGTGCCCGTCCAACATGGCTCCAGCTGGGGAGGTGCACCACCGCCGTTTCCATGACAACCGCGCCCTCCGACCGAGCGGCCATCATTCGCTCCCCTGCGTTTCACTCGTCGGAAATGCAAGCAAGTCAGTGAACAACCACACCGAATATATATACACGAAACATAAGAGCATCATGCACGGAGCCTCTATGTGTGTGTGTATCTATACCAAAAGCCATAAATCAAAGTAGAACTTTTTTTCGTATCAGAAGATTTCTGTGTTGTCGGCAAAGGCTAAGCCTTGCCGTAAGAGATTTACTGCCCAAACGAAATAACTGTGGCATTCACGATGGGTAATTAGTGGTTTAATTAGCCTATTTGGAATGATTTGTTACACTTAATTGCTGTGACAGGTTTCGGCGAGGTTATTGTTTTTGTTAAAAAGTTATGGCTAGATGATATCAAAATGGATATTAATTTGAGAATGATCTATGTTTTTAAGAAATTACAGCTAGTTTCATAATAAAAATGTAATATTGTACTTCAATTATCCGGAATCGCGTTAATTAGTGTAGTGAAACATAGATTTTTTAATTTAATTGTTTGAAATATTAAAAATATAAAATGTAAACATAATTTCTCATTCAAATTAAGTTTGCAAGAGGTCGTACTTTCGATAAGATAGTCCTACACTACAATTTCTAGTATGTCCTACATTTAAGCTTTATGTTTAAATAGAAAATTTATAAAATTGCTATAATCTCAAGATATTAAACATTTCCAATTTAAATATGAATAAACAATATAAAAACATGTTTTTGTTTTATTTATAGATTATATACATTATATAGATAAATGACACTACGTTATAGAAAAATTACCATTTAACTATAGCAGGGGTAGGAAAACTAAAGCTTGCTCTGTGCAAGTTAATGTGGCTCGTATACAAAATTAAAAATATGATTGTATAAACAATTAATGTTTTTTTTTGTGTAAAAATAACATTCAAAATTTTTTTTGCAGCCCAGCTAGATACTCATGTGGCCCTTGACGAAATAAAATTTGTTCAACCCTGGTCTATAGCGTTCTATTATTAGCTTTTTGAAACATAGTAATCCTAATTAAACTATATAATATTTACAACAATAAGACATTAGGATTAAGTTCTGTATATATCTTATTTAAAAAATCGACGTTCCGATAAACTCTATGTATATCATCATCAAGAAAAATATACAAATAATATAGGTATATAATAAACAAACAAGACATAGAAACAAGTTACCAGGTAACGAAGTAACTAAATTAAAAAATATAAATTATTAATTAAAGGAAGCTAAATTTTATAATATTTAATTTTTTTTTATCCGTGTTCTTTCTTTATCGTCCCGGATAATCGAGAATTTAGTGTATGACTATTAAATTCCAAATGCAAAGTAATAATCAATTGGCGAGTCAGATAATATTCTTTTAGTAAATTATTAAAGTTTCAATATTTGTTCTCTTCCGAAAATATATTTAAAATAAAATATAAATTTTTGTTTCTTTATTAAATATTGTTTAAATAATTTAAAACGATAATATTTTATATCACAATTTCATAATGTTTAAATAAGAAGGCTTTAGAATTTAGTTCTGTATTAATTTAATTAAAAATTGACTTTTCGACGTACATAATTATTACATAATTATTCAAATAACATAGACAATAAATAAACAGAACATAGAAACAAATTACTAAATAACAAAATATGTGAATAGATTATAAAAGTTATAAATTATTTATTAGAGGAAGCTAAATTTTATTTAAATCAATGTATTCATACTCTTTTTTATTTATAAAATTTCTATTGCTTCTCTTATGAATCTACTATTAAAGTTTAAAGGTCTTGCAACATCCATTTTTTAATTAAATTAATGCAGAACTAAATTCTAAAGCCATTTTATTTTAATAAAATAAGTTCTGAAATTTTTTTTTCATAATGTTATCAGAAGTTAACAAAAATGTACTAGAAACCAACATATACCACATTTCTTGACAAAAAAAAAACTGCTAGAACAAAATTATTAAAATAAAAATAAACGACTCTTCAAACGAGTATAACCTAACATTTACGTTGACGATACTACACACGAATAAAACAAGAAAAAAAATACCCTGAAATAACAATGTTCTTGCTTCGGAGATGGCAGTGCCGGGTAGCGCGCGCACACTCTAGGTGTGTGTCGGCACGCGAATTTTCCATCTTGTAATTGAGTTAATTTTTTGGATCGGTGATCACGTGACATGGCGCCCAGTTCTCTCTTTCCTCTCACTAGCTGCACAATTTCATGCACTGTTGCATATGTGACGTAAGATAATTGGATTTAGTTACTACGTTTTATATGCAGAGTTTTATGTTATAGGTGCAGAGAGAGAACCGTTGCGCAGAAGAAATTTTATGTAATGATTTTCATTTCATCGACACTCGTGCCCAGTATTATTTCACACTTGCACTTATTTTAAATTGGAAGTTCACCATAAAATTTAGATGATTGTAATAGAATATTAAAAATAAATGATTTTAAAAATAGAATTTGTCAGTAATCTTTACAGATAGTAATAGCAATGTTTTTACCGAATGTCATATCACATATGATGGTAAGGGAGGTATTGTAATCATACCAAATATGAAAAATCGAAATTTTTACAGACAGGCACGAATTAACTGTTTTTGAATACCAGAAATTATTTATATACTTAAAATTCAAATTGTAGTGTTAGTGCGGCGCAATCCAGGGACTTTTGGAAGCCGAGTCCGACACACAACTACTGGCCTACGGTTGTTTTTAATAATTATAAAAATCGATATTCGAAAAAGATGTTATAAGGAACTATCAAATATATATTTTGAAAAATAAAAATTTGAAAAATGTTTTTTTTTTCATTTTTATCTACTTTATAAAATTAAACAAAATAAAGCTCATTATTGAAAGTGCTTTATCACTTATTTTAATATTTAGTATTATTTAAAATTAAATATAAATTATTAAAAATATTTTCATTTGATAAAAAATAGACTACAAACTGCAATTTACATTATTATAATTTTCTTATCATGTTTAATTACAATTTCAAAATGTCTAATTGTTTATACGTAAATATTTTTCATATATAAAATGAAATAAATTACACTCGAAACCAATTAAAACATATCTATTACCTACTTAAAACAACGTCTATAAACAACATACATTTTTTAAAGTTTATAATGCATATAAATGTTTTAAATTTTTACTTGCTAGATCTAAATAACTCTCATAGTGATTTTCGCAAAAACCATTCACTGCAAAAAGAAATTGACTATTGCACACCATGTAACACGCATATTTTACGTTTTTATATCTTTTACAACCTTTGCTTTTACAGATATTTCGATTCTACCAAACGATTTTTCGAAACATCTACTCAAGAAAGTGCGTGTTACAATAATATTTTTCTCTCAGACGTTAAAACTCAAATATATTATACTCGCAAATTCTAAAGTTCCACGGATATGTGTGTGTGTTTGTTTGTTTAGTTTATGTTACTGCATTGTTTGCTTCGAGCTGAAACTGCAAATTACAGTTTTCAGGGTTTATTTTACGCTAAGTAGCCGAAGCAACCAAAGTAAGTATAAAGAAGTTTGAACCGCATTGAATGCACTTGTTTTTCTTTGCTGAATTACGTTAGTTTTCGTTACATTTCAGATTAAAATGGATAAATCTTTATGGACTGGATATAAGCTACGCCAAGTTGTGATTGCACGTTATATGAAATAAAAATATATTTGTAGATTTCTCGAATAAAATATTTCATGTTTTCAATGTCTAGCAAGTATGCAAACAAATAAATATAGGTTATGTTTGCGAAAACACTCCAGAGAAAACTTGCATATTTTTTAAATACATAATAATTTATAAATATCGAAAATATTTTAGTAAATTAGATTGCTTTCTCAGATTAATTTTTTAAACTTATTCTTTATGATAACAATCTAACTTCAAATATTAGTTTGAATTTTTATCAATCTTTATTATAAAGTACATTTAAGGTCAGATGCATAAAAAAATTGTTGAATGCTTTAATTCTCGCGTTAACTTATCAATTGACCAATATGTGAGGCGTTTCAAAAACAGTTGAAAATGTTGTTGTCTAGTTAACTCATTAATTAAGTTAACAATGCTTTATGTAACTGGCCCTTAATATAGTAAATATTTCAACAAAAACTTATCAAATATTAATAAAATAAAAAAAGGTTGCAGGATTAAGTTCTGTATAAATTTTCGACGTAAAAGCACTATATTAAATAAACTTTGATTTCCTTTAATTAATAATTTATAAATTTTATAATCTAGTTACGTATTTTGTTACCTAATAACTTGTTTCTGTGTTCTGTTTATTTATTATATATGTCATTCGTATATTTTTTTCCCAATGATAATATATGTAGAGTACATCAAAACGTCGATTTTTTTATTAAAATTTATATAAACTTGATCCTAAAACCTTTTTATTTTAATGTAATAAGTTCTGAAAGATATTTACTATGTATAATACTTTTTTTTTTAAATATTTTTTTAAAAAAATCTGTCAGTTACAGTTCTCGTAAATAATATGCGAGTAATATAATATAGCTTGCTTTTTTTTCCAGTATATTTACTAAAAATTTTATTTTTTTAGTTCTAATTTGTTTTTGTCATTATATACAACCGTGTATTTATAATTTTTAACCTAATTTATTAAATTACATGGTGTAGGTTAAATTACATATTAAAAATGCATAAATAAGTGCTAATTTCCTTTTTAATTATTATTTAGAAACATGAATGTTAATTTACAATATTAATTAAAATTAAGTTGTATGTATTTAAAAACAAATTAATAATTTATCTAAAATTGTAAATTATAGATTTAGAAATAAACGATTATGTTGATATTTATTGTAATAAAAAAGTTTAGTTTACTAAAAATTCAACATTTTTAAAATGTAATTGATGTTACATTTTTTTTGGTAGAACACAACAAGATTTTTATATTAAATAAAATAATGCGCACAAGATCACACAAAGCTGGTATATATAAAACTAAAAATAAGTATATTTGTATTTGAAAAGAGATATTGGTTTAACTATCAATAAGCCATATGTCATTTGTTTAAATTATTAGATTTTTTGAGTATTAGGTATTATCGACTTTCGTTAATAAATAAAAAACTAATGCTCTTATTCTCACCTCTTCTGCTTATGAAAAAGTGCTTTAATTTTCACTTTAAAATAAATTTTTACTTCTATTTCTTATCAAATATTAATAACATTTCTATTTTTGATATACTTTTTATTTGTAATATTATAAAATTCAAATAAACTAATAAATTGCTTAATAAGTAATTTTTAAGAAAACTTCAAAAGTAATTTTGACAAAAATCACTTTCAAAAGTGATGCTAATAATCTAGATTTAATTATTTAAAATCATGAAAATTAAATATTTTAAACAAATAACGCATGCGTTAAAACAATATCCCTTATTTAGTAATAATTTTTAGATTAACTAAAATTTATATATATTTTTAATCGATTATTTATATTAATTTTAAGCTTTGGATTTTATTTATTATAATTACTTTAGCAAAACAACTTATTTTAATTTATCATAATTTTCTTAAACATGCAAATAAATAAAAATATTAGTGAAAATAATTAATTAAGAGTCAATGTTAACAATTTGAACAAATTTATTAGTACAAAACGTTTATCAAAAATTTTAAATTAATTTAGACGAAATATAAATGCCAAAACAAATTTAAATTTTAGTTAAAATATAAATTAATTTTCTTATGCTTATAACATTGACTCTCTCTTAATTGTTTTTAATAAGCCAAACATCTAATAAATAAGATCCAAAATATAGATATGCTTGTATTAAATATCTAAATAGATTGTTTCTACAAAATTGCATTGACGTACACAAATATTTAAAAATAAAAATACGTGATTAAATATAGATATAGATAAAAATGAATGAAAAAACAGTTACCAGCAATGTAGGTCCCAAGATGTCCGGGCACGCCCCCTACAATAAACAAAACTGTTGAAAATTTCATCCGGACTTTTGTTCCCATTACGCACACTATAAAATTTTTATTTCTGATTTTCTGAATTTTGTAATTTTGATCAAAAGTTGATTGTAATTTTTTTTAATGCTTGGTAAAATATTGTTTTTTCAATACATTTTTAAAATAGATATCTTTACCATTTTGTTTTGATTATAACGAATAAAAGTATTTATTTTGATCATAATTATTGCCGATTTTTTTTTTTAAATAAATTTTTATATATTCTATTTTTATAGCTTATAAATTAATGAATTAATATAGGTATGTGTTAATCTTAGTAATTAATACGAAATAATAAAATTGTATGTGTATGGATATTTTAAAATAATTTCAGTTGACATTATTTTTTAACTTTAAATACACATTTCAAAAAGAAAATATTTACTATTTATTGAAACATAAAACTAATCATGTAATTAAGTCTTTAAAAGCCTAGAATATTGAAGTACATGTAATTTTTTTAAATTTTAACTAAATATTTATATATTTCAGTAATAATAAATATATAAATTAAATATATTTAAATGTGACTATAATTTATTAGATATTGTAATTGATAATAATTTTTGCTACAAATTTATTTTATATAAACTCTTTTAAGTAAAAACCTAATATTATTCAAAATTTCAATAAATATTTGTGGTATTTCTGATTTTATGATTGTTATTATACATTCAAATAACTTCATGCAGTATTTGAATGAATAATTAACTCTTGGGGCATTTTTGTTAGTATTTGTAATATTTACCTTTGATTACTATATAGATATTTTCAAAAGAAATAATATAAATAATTTTTAGTAATTTATTTGATAAAATTTCGTCAAATTAAATCAGGTTTCATATTATTATCTCAGCTTAGTGTACACTGTAAGGAATTTATATAATCTATGTAACTTTACTTGTTTTGTGACTGTAATACTTCATAAAAAAAATGTAATATTACGTAAGTTATCACAGTAAAATTACGAAATGTTATTTTTACTGTTAAAATCAATGAAAAATTACATAAATTTAAGATATATTTTTTACAGTGTACAGTAAATTTCAATCTTATTTTTATATAAAAGTTTTTATTATATTATCAAAAATAAGCATTATGTAAAAAATAAATATACTTATCACAAAAATTGTTTATATTTTTACTTATAACCCATAGGCAAAAATCTATTAATATAATTTTTATTTATCTTCTGTAGAATAAGTTACTATTTAAGTTATTTGTGAAGTTTATAATTAAGCAATATACAAGCCAATTTGTAATATTGTCATTCTCAATTACCACTTCTTGGGAAAATTGCAATAATTACCGGTAAAGTTACCAGCATTAAATTAACATTTTACAATATTTACATTTCTAATCATGACAAATAACTAAATGCTGATTAACTTATATAATTTCAATAGACTTATATGTAAGAGTATTTTATATAATCTCCTAAGTTCCAAAAACATATCTTAAATCTTCGCTAAACATTCAATTTTCGTAACGATAGCATTCGGTCATAAGATAATCTAAAATTCTTGAGGGTTAGTACTCTGTACAAGCGCCCATAGGGTCGTTATCCATCAACGGACGTAGGACCGATGTCCCCCTCATGGGGACGACTGCCAACGACATTGACTTGCCTTGACTTATGCCCGTAAACAGGCACTCATCGTAACGAGATGCGGTAAACTAACCTCTAACGAGCCTGTCTAACCTAAAAACGCATATTCTCGGCCTCAAAGTACGCAAGTGTTGAATTACAAGAAATGTTTTCCGAGAGACGAGTGACTTGTTTCGGGTTGATTTGTGAGGAGGATCGTGTAAGTGTGAGGTTAGAAATTGTCTCTCTTTTAGCCTGGAACGTAGTAGAAAAATGAATCTGGTTTGTGTTTCTCAGAATACAAGTGGATAAGCGTATCTTGTTTTGGATTTTTTTAAAAGTTAAGTTTTTAAGAAATTGATAATGATTTTATCAGTGATAGGTTGTTTATTGTTTATGAGTTATTTTGTATTTTTAAATATTTAAAAAAAATAAATTATAATAATACATTTTGTGTTTAGAACTTTAAAATTATTATTAAAAAACATTTTAATAAAATTTTTAATTGGTGATGTTATTAGTTAAACTATTACAAAATGTGACAGATAGTACACCATAACTAATAAGAATGTGACACAAATTCTTCATTCAAAGAAAAATTAAGTCCATGCAGTTAATTATGAATATCGACGATAAAGAAAACAAATTAATAGTTTTATTATTATAAATTTTTTGTGTTAATGTACATTAATAATATTATAATAATATGTGAGTGACATTAAAGATATATATAATTGAGAGTATTTTAAATGAGAAAATGTTTCCAAGTGGTAAAAATAAAAGAACATTTGTCTATATATACAAGTAAAATAATAATTATTCATTAAATATTCAAAACAAAATACCATTCTTTTAAATATTTTATTTCCTTTAGTTCTTTTTCAGTATTTAATAAAGAACTTAACAATGTGATTACCATATTTTCAAATAGGTTCTATAAAAAAGAAGGCATAATAATTTCAAACATAACTATGTCCATATTCTCTAATGAAATTATAATTCCATTTCATTAATCATATTGCATCTAACATATATTTAAATTTCAAATATAAACAATTCACAGCGCAAAAAGAAGTGTAATAAGAATAAATGGCGAGCGCATTTCAGGCGTAAAGACCAAAAGCAGTAGGTATAAATTTCCAAAACTTGCAATTTTCTTAATCCAAAACGGTGGAGGCGAATGTGCTAATGGTATATCCAGTGCGAAAGCATCGCCGATGGAAGGGTAACCGACCCGCCGAACCCTGTACTTCTACTCCACCCCCGCGCGCGCGCGCCGTTTACCAACCCTTGGCGGTGCGGTGGTAATATTTGCAGCAGTCACGATCCGTGCACCGGCTGGCGACCATTACTGTTACACTGTTACCGCAGACTGTGATCGTTTCGGCGGCCGGACTATGCGATAGAGAATGGAGGAATAGGGGCGCGATGGTCACAGTCTAGTGGGCCGAGTTAACGTCGTTTGATTTGCATGAAATTGCTTACGGAACACGGAGTGGAGCGCCACACCACCATTCTAACGCCAATTACGTTGATGAGTTGAATCCTACGGATATGGGGATCTCGACTGTATATTTTTTCGGACGTTTTTTTTTTAAATGGATTGCACGGTTCTATTGGACTATCAGAGTATGTCGTTATGGAATTTTTGTTAGCTACATATAATTTAAAGCTAGTCTTGTAGACTTTAAGAGCTTATCCAATGTTTGGTTTCTAAAGTGTGAGAAAATATATTTATCTTAAAAATATATTAAATGTACTCTAAAGATATTTTTAGAATTTAGGAAACAGAATCACATAATAATTGAGACTTCGTACAGAATGGTTGTTGTGTTAAGCTTTACAAACCCTATCAAATAATGTACCGAACCCCAAAATTCTTCAACTACTTTAGTAATTTTTTTTTAAATATAAAGTAAAATATGTTTCTATTAAACAATCTTTTGCCTTATCTATATACTGAAACAACTTATACAATACAATTTTAATCCATCGTATTTTAATAAATCCGTAATTTTGGGAAAATGATAAGTAATAGTTGGACCATTAGAAGAACTATTAAATTTGTTATGTTATATTCTATTTCTGTATAATAACTAAACTTAATTAATTAATATTCCAATTCTGCCTTTAAATTTATTTAAAAACATACAAGTCGCATACTTTAAAGCTTTTTATCGTAATAAAAAAAACATTCAGTATGTAAAGTAATAACTATTAAACCACTTGTAGTTATATTATTATATTGTATTTAATTCACAAATATTAACAAAATAGTACCCGTTCAAAATATTTAAATTTAATTTTGATGCCATTAAAAATCAATCAAACAATTATCTTTAGTATCAAATAAACAAGTTATCATTTATTTATTATTATAATTTTTAATATATAATCAGAGCCGTATTTACCTCTTTCGAGGTCCCAGGCGCAATTGAAATATGAGGCCCTTTGCAGATATTCTTCAACTGAAAAGGAATTGTCAGTGGAAAAAAATTAGTTTTAGTCCTATTATTATTATTATGTGAAAATGTTTTTAATTTGTTTAAATTGTTTATACATTGGTATTAGGTCAAAAAAATCAGCAAAATCAAAACTAAATAATGTATAGGTACATAAGGAAAAAGGAAAATACACACATGGCTATAAATATAATAATAATCTTAAATAATCTTATTGACAATGACAACAGCAGTTCTTCAACATTAGAAATTAGAAACTAGAAATTAAAATATAATTTTCAAATTGATCTCAGTGACTGATATCTGATTTGAAATCGGAGGCCCCTTAGCTACGAGGCCCCAGTTTGCGCCTCATGCGCCTGTGCATAAATACGGCTCTGTATATAATAATATATAAGATATTTTTTTTAATAAAGTGTATGTTTAATTGTTTAGAAATATACTTTTATATTTTTTACTAATTAATATTAGTCATAATTAAAGCAATTATAATAAAATATATTTTGTGTAAACTTTCAAGGATGTCATTACAAAGACACAATTAAAATTACAAGAAATTGAAAAATTTTAAAATAAACATTAACTAGATTTTAAAATAACCCTCTTATCTTAAATTTGTCGATTAATTAATTAAAAATCTCAAAACTTTTCGAAAAAGTCACGCTTCATCCAAAAAAACTTTTCGTGGAATTCCAAAACAATTTTCGATTGCGCCATAATAATTATTCACTGCCATCAGAATTACAAAATTCCTCAGCAGATAAAACCAGCTTGCAAGTTTCCAACTCGTCTCTGAAACTCAACTCTCTAACTCAAGAGAAAACCACAACCACTTCAGAAATAGTTAAAATTCCCCAAGTACGTTTCGCTTCGCTCACTTTGAAACGGGAATTCTTGACGCTACCCGCTGCACAACCGAGAGAATTAAACAAAAGATAGTCACGCTCGCAGCAACGCCCTCTACGCGACGAATTCAGATTAAAATTCATCTTAATATTTAGCACGATTTTATCATAAACAGCCGTAAAAGATTCAGGTCGTAGCGCGGTTACCATTTAAATTAAATATAAATTTATTTTAATGAAATGCTACCACCATGAGGAGCAGCGCGAGTTTTATTCAAATGAACTAGTTAAAAGCATCTCGAAAAGGGACACAAGCACCGAGAACAAATGAAGATCGGGTATAATGGCGCTGGAAATTCTTTAGAAGCAAAATGGTAGCCTGCTGCGACTTTCGATATCATGCTAATGTGATATTTAAATGTAATTAATATTCTGCTAATATCTTCTGTAGTTTTATGAGAAAAATCTAAAAGTAGTTCTCGCTTGATACTAAAATTATTTTCGTTGACATTTTAACATCTAAAAATAAATTTAAAAAATAATTAAAAAAATTATTATTTTGCAAACATTATTTATTAAAATAAAATGGCTTTAGCTTGTAGTTCTGTATTAATATTTATTAATAATCGATGTTCCGACATACTCAAAGTACATTTTTATATAATGAGTTCTGAAAGATTTTTTACTATATTATTTATTAAATTTTGTTTTGCTTGCTTATTATTTATGTAATTTGTATTATTTTTTCCTGATGAAAATATAAGTAGAGTATATGATCTAGTTACATATTTTGTTACCTAGTAACTTGTTTCTATGTTCTGTTTATTTACTGTAAATGTTATTTGTATCATTTTTCTTGACGAAACGTCAATTATTAATAAATATTAATACATAATTACAACCTAAAGTAGTTTTATTTAAAAAAATATATGTTTAATGTTTGATAAAAATTACTAAAACAAGAAATTTAAAAATATATATACCATTTGAAACCGGGCAACTAAAAATATTTAATAAGTTTCACGCAGTGCTTATACATATCTTAAAACTTCACTATGTAAAATCTACTATACCTTAGAAAAATTAATGAATTCAAAATTCAACATTTTTTTTTATAAAATCCGACATATTTACGATGTTTATAGGTGTTTATAAATTAGACAAGAATCTTTCAGTGAATATTTTAAAAGCGACCATATTTTAAAATAATATTCTGAAGTACCTTCTTGATAACCCCAAAAATATTTCATTTTTAATAGCGGTGATAATTCTCAAACTAATTTTGTTACGTCTTTAATACGATAAGATATTTTCTCATATTTTTTTTCAGTAATTTTAAATTGTCCGATTTATTTTTGGTTACACATGAATCATGAACGCTTCGACACTGTTTTTAAAGATCTACTTGAAATAGTTCTAAAAACGTCGCCAAGATATATAAAAGTGTCGATGTTATTTTACAACTATTTTCACAGTTAAATCTTTCGAAACTCGTAAAAATCTAACGAAAATACGAATCGACTGTTGACAATTCATTTTATTGCTACTGTAAAATGAATTACATTTAATCTTGTGGTCTTCTGTTTTCAATAAAATTTATGCTGTGTTTATCTAGTTTGCAAATATTTATTTAATGGTATATATAAGTTATTGTCGTTATAATTAACAACTTCGTTACTGTAGCGATTTTCTTAGATACATAAAGGAGTAGCATCTATACATTTAGTTGGCAGATTAACAGCCATAATCCGGTTTAATCGAGTCGACAAAATAGATAGATGCTAGCACCTTTAATGTTTATTTGTAAAACTACCAAATTTAATTATTAAATAGAATAAATTGTATTAATAGTAATGATAAATAACAAAGTTAAAATATTATTATTACGTGTGTTAACATTTATCTGTTGAAGAAAAGGCGTATTAAAGTAAAATATATAATTATATAGTAATTTTAAGTGCAGATACTTTAATAAAGAATAAATATAATAAAAAATATAAATAAGTAATAGACGAAATTCAGTCAGATATATATTTTTATTATCTTCTATGCCAACGTTTTGGCAATCACTATTGCCTTCTTCAGGGCTAGCAGAATATATTTAGTTGATGTTAAGTATGTGTAATTTAATTAGTATTTAATATTTTGTAACGCAATATACATTACTTAGTCAAAAAATTTAAATTATCGTAGACCATAGAAAAATAATAAAAAATAATAAAAATATGTAACTGACTGAATTCCATCTATTACTTATTATTTATAAATATTATACCAGTCGACTATTTTCCTATTTAATGTATATTATATTAAAATAAATATTTGATAATTATCAATACTGTTATGGTTATTCATGTCATTCATTTTTCGCCATTACTACAATATGACCGCACTACATAAATACTTATTAAGATTTTTAAATGATAAAATTTAACATACAAAAATTATTTGCATTATCCATTATATCAGTACATAAGTTTCAAAATCAAATTAATCATAATTTTGTCTAATTGCACACAAAATTCAATAAATATTGTATATTATAACAACGTTATATGCAATTGACTCTACATACTTATTTAATGAATTAATGTGTAATAAAATTGATAAGCTTGGTCAAAACATAAAAAGTGCTAAACGTACAATAAAATAATCTAAAAAATTAGGTTTGTTTAGTAATAAATAAAAGAAAATCATAAATTTTATAAAAGTTCTATAGTTCTTATTTGTCACAATAAAAATAACGTTACTATTGGCATCTAACAGTGTTAAGTTTGCGTGTTTGAAGTCCGTTTGCCATCAGCCATGAGAAGCAAGAATTCCAACTTTTGTTACACCTCGAAATACGCCAATAACACGCTGTAAAATAGCGTGATAATACTTATTTTTCAGTTACACATGAATTGTAAATCATAAAATTATCATACGGTAAAAATCACGTCGTTTTGCTCGTAAAATCTCATTCTATTCATAGTTTTTCGTGCATTATATTCGCAAATATAATAATAATTATTACCAATATAAATGATTATAATACGGTACACATATTTTATCGTTGGTAAATGTGTGAAAAACATGAAAAGTTTTTCAAATAATTTAGATAAAATATGATTATTGTCAAAAGCATGAAAATATAAGTAAAGGATATTTTCTGTACTTTTAGAAAAATTGACTGCGATTTTTATACGAAATGTAATAGTGTGAAATCATACAGTCAGACAGACATGCTACAGTAAATTTTTATGTTATTTGCGGATTTTCTGGAAGTCAGACAGACAACAAAGAGCACTTTTATAAATGATATTTAGCAGAAAAAATCAATAACTTTTTTATATACTACGAAAATTATTATTCTTGATATTTTACATAGATCATTAAATTGGATAAAGCAATTATTTCATGCACATTTGCATTCTATGAATGTGATATAGATAATCAATTTAAAATATTCATTAGCCACAAATTTATTATTAAAATGCCTCACAAGTCTTTTTCTTGAATTTGCTAAATTTAAAACCATAACCATGCATAACAATAGTTAAAGATAAAAAATGTTCTTGGGTTAAAAGCAGTCTGTTAGAGCTTTTGATAAATGAAACTCAATTTAAATACTATCTAAGCTCACTATATATTATATCATCATCAGGGAGCTACAATAGCATATATGTAATTAATATAACATTCTTTTTAGCACATGTTTAATTTACAATTCGCAGAGACACTAGAAATTGTAACACAAGGTCAGGCATTAATTAAACAAAATCGGACACATCAGTTTGATTAACTGCTTGTCTTAAAATATCAATAGTTTAAATCGCTGCTCTCTGCAAACGCACGACATGCAATTTCAAAAGATGTCTAAATAAAAATGATCATGAAACAAATACTTTGTTTTTACGGTCAAGACACTTTTAGAGTTGTTGTACCAAATATGATGATCTATTTAATTGAACTTTCTATTCATAGTTTAACTTTTAATTTGTTACTAAATTTGCAATACTCGTATATCTATGTTCATTCACGTCAAATCGATAAAATTTGTTACTGATTATAATTTGAAAAAATATATAAAAATGTAAATTCTTCGATGTAACAACAAATAAAATTTATTTATAATTTATTACTCCTCAGAAATCTCTAATAATAATCATAGAACATAAACAAAACAATAATTTCAGTCTTGAGAAGTTTTAATGATTCCAAAAATTACTGTAACGCACTTTATTAACAATTAACATATTTATTATATTAGTTAAATTATAAACATAAACAAATCATTATGATTACCGGATGCATTTAATTCATAATAATTAACATTTAAAACTAGATAACAATAATTTTTATAATATAATATCATAAAAACAAATATCCCATAAAACGTAATAAATGATTATGATGAGAGAAATAAATAGACATATTATAGCGAATTGATCTATATTTCTCGTTATGAGAGTTTATTTCAGTAAATAAGAACTGAAGGTTACTGTTACTCATATGTACAATTCACATATATATATATATATAGTATGGTCGAGAATTGATGGTCGTTCGCACGATATAAAAGTAATAAAGACATCCGTGCATCAATAATTTAATCATGCAGATAAATGCATTGACTATGCACCAATGAAGTGTTGCCTCATTGTGATTATTTATTTTGTAGCAACCTTCGAAGATAAATTTCATTTCAATATGCACAAATTTGCAATAATTATAATTATGTATTTTGTTTATATAATATCAATTAAAATAATTATACTAAATAATTTTGTACGTAGATATATTACTTAGGAAATTAAAACATGTTATGTATATAAAATATAAAAATTAATTCATTATTGAAAGTTTTATATTTACTTTAAAATTGAAAGTAAAATTCGCGTTATGTATATATATATATATTAGGGTGATTTTAAAAAAAACTAAATTTTTGTCTCACCCCCTAAAACTGTCGTAAATGTTAAAAAAATGAGATTTGCATCTGTATCAGAAGTATCAGAATTTTCTGAGGTCCCTAATTGGTGTCAAAAACGTATTTTGTGCCAAAAAAAAACATGCTTTTTTTGGGTAAAATCTCAATTTTATATTTTGTCATGTAAGTTTTCGGCACCATTTGGGGAAATCAAAAAATTCTGATACTTTTCAAATCTCTTTTTTTTTAACATTTACGACAGTTTTAGGGAGTGGACAAATTTTTTTTTTTTAAACCACCCCTAATATATATAGAAAATAATACAGCGCAGTATAATAATATAATATAACAATAATATATTTCTCATTTCCATATAACCCACATGGTATAGGAAAAGTCAATTAAAAATACATAAAAAATAAAGTGCATAAGACTATTACAGTCGAAGATTAAAACTGAGATAATATCAAACTTCTAATAATTTTTATCAATGAAAAATTATTTTAAATAAAATTTAAAATTAATTAATAGCCAACACAGCATAACTATTACTATTATCTATTTCATTTTAGTTTAAAAATTATCGTTGTCTATATTGTCTTGTTTCTCGTCTAGACGAAACGCATATCTTACGGAAGTAACATAGAAGAAATGTCCAGGACATGGTTCGCATACAAACAACTTCATCATACTATTCTACGTCTACGTTATGTTATGTTATTCTACGCTACTACTATACACTACATTTGTTTATTAACATAAATACTAACATACGAGCCCTAAAGTACATATATGAGATAACTGCACATTTTCGCAATAATCATAATAGTAAAAAATAATTTTAATATACATAACTTTAATATTTAATCTCATAGAAAAATTTACATAACTATTTCGTAAGGTAAATGTAGTGTAACATAGTTAATGCGTAATCAAGTATTTGAAAGGTAATAATAAATGTAAAATGGTGTTATAATTAAGTGCAATTAGAGTAAAACAGTAGGGTAATTATCTTATCTTGATATATGAATAATTAACCGACTAGACGAAAACAGAGGAAAAAAAACTGTTAATACGCACGCGTTAATAGTTATAATTGGCGAGTTATTGTGCATAATTCCGTACGCATAAGTGTACTTATGGTGGATGTAGTGAAAATTTCATGCCAAGATAAATTTTGATAATGCGCCAGAAAAGTATTCACATTTCAACGCTTTATTTTACAGGTTATGTTCTATTATGCATGAAATATGTATAATTTATCGTAAATTGTCTGGGTATTTTTCATGTATATAAGTGTACATATATATATTATATATATATATATATATATATATATATATATATATATATATATATATACAATACATAACCAAAAATTTAAAATAAAGTTCAGTATATATTTTATTTAAAAATCAACGTTTCGGTATATTCTAGACTGTAGAAAAAATTTAGCAATTTTACATAAAATTCTGGAAAAACTGATTTACACCAGTTACAAACGTTAATATTGTACAAAATGTATGTAACTTATTTACAGATATTGTAAGAAAAATTTGTATATTATATAAATATAAAATACGTATATTTTATGGAAGTAATTACTTACTTTTTCGGTAAAAAAAACATATATGATAGTAAATTAATTTTTTTACCTAAATTTTTACAGAAAATTTATGTAAACCATCGCATTGCTAAAATAATATATAATTTTCTAAATATGATTTTTATATAAAATGGCAACTTTTTTTTAAAGTGTACGTATATCATCATCAATAAAAAATATATAAATGACATAAATATAGTAAACAATCAAAACATAGAACAAGTTAGAATTTAATTTTTTTAAATATATGTAGAGTATATCAAAATGTCGATTTTTACATAAATATACATAGAACTCAATCCTAAAACTTTTTTCTTTTATATTTTTTTAGTATGTTAACTAAAGATTTTATTATATTAAAATTTAATGATTAGTTTTACTAATATCACACATACCCTGATAATAATAGATATTTTCTTATAGGCAAACATATACCTTCATATAAATAATTCATATAATATATTCAATAAAAAAAAGAAAAACATAATTTAATATTGTTCTGTTCTAAAATGCTTCTAAAAGTGCTGTAAATATGAATCTATATATGTCTACATAAAAATAATTCCTAGTTTATAAATTTAGCTACTCAAATACTCCAATACTTATAATATTACAGCAAAATAATAATAATAGATAATTGTATTTATCATAAACAGACAACTGATATATAGCATCTGGCATTCGTTCCTGTCCTGCTGTAGTCATAGGAGGTATATCAGTACGCAAGCATCACGAAGAATATATAATTTATCGAGAACGGGCATATAAGAAGGGCGTTTTGAGCTGCGTGCAAAGTGTACGAAATGGAAAATTGAGATCAACTAGCTTCGTCTCGACTCGTACTATAATACGTTTCGGGGCGCCCTCCGTTCCTGCTGAACTTTCCAGCTGTAGCTGAAAGTTAGTTCGTTCGACGAACGCTACTGCTACTGCTACTGCCCTACGCAGCGCCGCGCCGCCTTCCCGAAGCGATAACTATAAAAGAAATGGGAAGTAAGGAAATGAAAAGAACTCGGGCAATGGAAAGGTGCGGACCCGGATACGACCGGCTGAGAAACGTGCCAGTGATTCTCAATAGTCACACGATAAAATGCTCGGCGCTAAATTAAAATGATTTTCGATTTTTCAGTGATTACAAATTTAATAGAATTGTCTCACATTATAATTGCTCATCATTTTTAAGTAAAATATTTGCTAAATGTTTTAAAATAAAATATTAAAAAAAAAATTACTTGATTTAATTCAGTTCAAAGATATAGTGGATCAAATTCATTTTTTTCAATTTGAGATACTTAAAAGTAAAGTTTAATAAACTTGATCACAGTAAGTGTAATAGATAATTATTACCATCTATACGTTGAAAATTAAAATTAGAATTTAGCTTGCTGTTTGTCTTTTTAATTTTGACTTGCTCTACTACAGTTTTGAAAACTCCATATATTAAAAATATTATTATTTACTTAATATTATATCATTTACGCTTCTACTGTAAATTAAAAATTAAACATAGTAAAATAAAAAGGTTTTAGGATTAAGTTCTGTTTATATTTTAATACAAAAATCGACATTTCGACATAGTCGATGTACATTTATAAATTATTAATAAAAGGAAGCTAAATTTTCATTTATAACAGTGTCTTTTACTGATTGATGTTATATTTTTCTTTATAAATTTCTATTGATTCTCTTACTCTAGTGTTATATTGTTAAGTCTTGCACTTATAATAGTATCTTCAAATTTTGCATCATAAAGATTTTCTAACGCATGATGTACAATATCAGATTTATCTGGATTGTTTAGACGTATTGATCTGTTATGTTCGATTATAAAAAATATATTAGATTTATCAAACATTTTATTGAAAACTAAATTTTACTATAAGGCGACAAAAAAGTATGTTTTATTAACAACTAATAATTTTGCTTATGGTAGTTTTGTTTATCATAAATTATTCAAGTTATAGTAACGTTGTTTCTAATAAATATATAATTAGAAAAATCTGATAATACTTACCACACGTTAAATAGTGTGTAATATGTATATATGTATGATAGAAACTAAATATAAACAAATATTTTGACAACATTCATATAATAAAAAGATCAAATTTCTAAAACAGCGTATTCTGTTAATTTAAATATTTTCAAAATTACATAAATATCTATCAGTATTATTAGTATGTACAAATTAAGTAATTTCTTTAAAAAAAGGCTTATTTAAATACTTATTAAACAACTTGCAAATCTAATCTATTTATTACTTAATGCAGATTTTAAATTATCAAATATCAAACTAAATTCTTCTTGCTAGTATTAATACTAAATTCATTTGCTATTTATTTCAATCGTAGTGTCACAGTTTTTTTAAGCTAAAGTAGATTAAAAACTGAACTAATAATTTGCAATATCCTGTATCTTTTTTTATAAAATGTGAAAAAAATAGATATTATATCTTAATACTGCAATAAAGATTTTATTGGCATTATTTCATAGAATTGTGTATGTACTGTTACTATAATTCATAATATAAAAATTTCAAGTCTAAGATGAAAGATAAATACTTTTTGTCTGTGTATTAGTATTCAATATGCGATTTGTCATAAATTTTTATCGAATTCAAAAATCTGTAATATGATTTCGAAACATTTTTATGTTTCATCTATTAATAAAACAATATATCAAACTGGAAATGTGACAATAATATTAATAAAAAAATGCTATTAAAATACATATTAATTCTAAGTAATATATTTTCTCTACTAAATAAAAGCAACTTAATACGAATATTAAATATAAAAGTCATAAAATATCTAATAAAATTTCAAGTGCATTCTGATCAGTATATAAAATGTTAAAACAAATATGTATTTTTTAAATTTTAATAATATCATTTTTGTATAATGTGGCTGTAGCAACTAAAGAATATTTTTTTTATTATTTTATATGTTAAGTATTTATTTATTTAAATGATAATGATTAAAAAATAACCTGCTACTATTTCCATATTATAATTATTATCTAATAATTTTTCCTTAGTAATTTTTAGTTATTTGTGTATTTCTAGATATACTGAATTTTATAAAAATTTAAAAATAAAAGTATGTAAATTTAAATAAAAACCTATAACAAATTATCTCATTATTATACAAAATTTAAAATATATTGATCCAGTTTCATAAATGATTTAACAGTCAGTTAAATCTAACATTTTTTTAATATCGGCGTTAAAATTTAACATTATTTTACGGAAATTAGTTATAGTTAAATATTTATAAATAAAAGCTAATAATTATAAAAAATATTTATAACAAAGTAATAAAAAATTTTGCACATTTTTAATATTTGTTTAGTATTTTCTTAAATATCTACTTTTACATGTTTTTATTTAAATTTAAATTTTCCGTACCATTAGGGATGACAAATATATTTGCATTTCTAATATGTACCTGATAAAGAAAAGCATAATATTATATAACGCTTTTAATTGTATTCAAAATAAAAAATTCAGCAACCAAAATTTTATAGAAAAAAATATCATTACAAACTATAAAGATTTAAAAATGCAAGTTATAAATATTTACAACCCCAAAATTTATAATTCACCGAAAAAAAAAAACTAGAAAAAAGTTTCAGCTCCCCTGACTGAAAAGGAAGCGAACAGCCCATACCGACGAGCTGTTCAACGAAGTTTACGATCGCGAAGATTGCCTAGGGAGAGAGAGACAAGCATCCAGCAGCCAACTTCATCCCCTCACTCTTCTATTTCTTCCCGTGCCGAAAAAAAAAAAACAAAATTGCGCACCACCCCACAACTAGAACGATTCTGATAAATCATACGAACATAAGTTTCTGATAACTTCTTTCACGCCCGTTCTACTAGCGGAAAGACACGGGCTCTGTGCAGTCGTGTAGTTCGGCTGAAAGTTTTTTCACTCGCGATTTTTCACATCATCGAATCCATATTTGATATGCAAAATCGATATGGATGGTTATTGTAGGACATACTGTAGATACCTAGATGATCATAGTAGGTATTTGATGAAGTTTCCTTACGATAAAAATATCAATGATAGTAATTTGATTATATTTTTTCAGGTTTATAAATAATATTTACTAATTCAAGTTAAAAGGCTTTAAGTTAAAAGTTTTTTTTTATTAAAATTCGACGTTCAGAATCGTGTTTAATGAATCAAAAAAAAAAAATTTTAAACGTAATAAATGTTCGAACTATCAACTCTAAGTGAATTGACGATTACAAAACCATGAGTAAAATAATAGAATATATATGAGAGGTATTATAATAAAAAATAAGTTTTTAGCTAAATATTGTGCATTTTAATTCTGCATTATCATATTTTCACAAAATTAAACAAAAATAAATAAATGATTTAATATATATTTTTTTAAATCTTTGTTAGCTATAAATTTGTTATCAATAAAAAGATTTCAATATTTTTATATAAAAAGAATACAATAAAAAACCATTTATTATAAGTTAATAAACAATTCAAAATTAAATTAATACAGAATCCATCTGCACGTTCATTTCAACCAACTAACACCATACGTTATTCAATTACCTCAAACTTAAACTACTAAACTACCTATTAAAATTAAAATTAAAGTTAGCACAGTACAGGTTCGTGTGTCTACCGCATTACGGAGGCAGCACTGTCGGCGCGTCGGCCATTATATTTTCACATTACTG
This sequence comes from Clivina fossor, assembly GCA_963966155.1. Taxonomy (NCBI): domain Eukaryota; kingdom Metazoa; phylum Arthropoda; class Insecta; order Coleoptera; family Carabidae; genus Clivina; species Clivina fossor. Next base: position 5,729,872 of record OZ014564.1, on the reverse strand, counting down.
CACACACACAGAGTGCAACGTCAATATTCCCATACATAGGCAGAGAGAAGTCATACATACGATATAGCGTCGACTCGCAGCGGACACATGCAAATTAATTGCATTTCTGATTTTCATATTAAATGTTTTGTTTGGGACACGACGGCAGGGGGGAGATGGTCGTATATCAGTTGGAAGGCAATTTAGATCTGCCGAGGGATTCAACCTGTGACTCATTGGTCAGCAATATACATGGTGAATGTTGATGGATCAAGATACCTGGGGATGGGTGATTTATAATTATTAAAGTAATAGACTATAGGTTTGAAAGAATGGGAAATAAAACTTAATTTATTAGTAGTTAATAATGAAATTAAAGATTTCTGTGGTATTAGGTAGTTTGATTCGTAGAATTTGTTGTCTTGTTTTATATTCGGATACTGGTTTTTTGTCTATAATGATTTTTTTTCATATTTATTACAGTAATATTCAGTATGACGAAAAAAAACTTTATTTTCATAGTAGTATATGTCCCATTTCAGAACAATTGACTATATAAATAGTTGCTATGACAACATTTTCAAATTATCTTATTGTTCACAAAAGATAAACAACCGATCACAAAAAATCGTGTTTTTGCAAAAGTAATTACACGTATTTATTATCACTGCGAAGGTACTGATTTGAATAAAATTTGGCTTCCATTAATTGAAAATTTGAAATTTTTTTGGATCTAGTTACTTGTTTGTTACCTAATAACTTGTTTCTATGTTCTGTTATTTACATGTCATTTGCATCAGTTTTCCTGGTGAAGACGGACGTTGAGTTCGTCGAAACATCGATTATCAATAAATATTAATACAAAATTTAATAAACCTAAAACAGTTGTATTTTATATGAGTTTTGAAAGATAATTTATTATATTAAACATTGGTTTATTTGCAGTAAAAAAAGAAAATTAAGATTGGTATATATATATTTACATAATTTTAACAAAAAATATTAACTTATTTTTTAAATGCGAAAACTCATTAAATATTCATACACAAAACTAATTTTCACATATTTCAAATAAACATACAAGCATCTTTATATTCAACAGAATTCACAGAGGTAATATAATTCAGCATAGTATGATACACATAACGTGTTCATATTGCATAGATAACTCAATTAATTAGTCCGAAAACATATGAGGGTCAATTGCACATGCGCAATACTCAGCCCAGTACATGCTAAACAGCATCTAGCTTTCATTAAACTAAAATGAACTAGACACCTACTCGAAATGGTGATAGTACAACACGATGGTACCATATTTAATTTTGGAATGCATGTAATCTAGACATATGCTAATTAAAAATTTACTCAAATCTGTCTGGTTGCTTTACATACGTGATTTGCTACTGACAAACTTTTTGAAAAACATGTATTTTAAAAAAAGTGAATTGTAAGAGAAAATTACTCTAAATTTGTAAATCAACGACAATATTAAAACAAATAGAATTTAGATTCTGTTATATTTTAATTTCGTACATAGCGAAAAAGAACTATATTACAACACTAATTTTTAGTTATTTTGTACTCATTCATTTAGATTTTAAGATACATAATTGAAACTGTTTAATTTTACTTCAGACAATTGACAGAAATATTAAAAGTTATGATGGAATTCTGAGTGAACCTCTAACGCTACAGAAAATTTTGTCTTTTTCTAGTAAATAGAATTTTTCATTCATCAGAAGCAATCAAAATATTATGCAATGTTACAGATCTGTTCAGAATTCTATCATTTAATTTATTTATTTCTTTAAAAATGTACCTTAGTTCATAAAAGTATATAAATGTTAACATATTAAAATATCTTTCAGAACACATATTTATAAAATTAAACAACTTTAGGTTTAAATTCTGTTTTTTATTTAAAATAAACGACGTTTCGACAAGGCTAAACGCCTGTCCTCATCAGGCAGAAATGACAGGAAAAAAACAAACACATCAACAAGTAACTAGGAAAGCAACTAGATTACAGAATATTCCTTTTTTAAAAAACAAAAGATTACAATTTTTTAATCAAGGAAAGCCAAATTTTATTTAGCTCAAAACCTTCACTATGATTCAAGCAATTCTTGTCCTTATAAATCTCGATAGCTTCTCTAATTAATCTATTGCTAAGATTATTTGGTCTAGCAATAATCACCGACTCTTCAAACTTTACGTCATGAAGAGTATCCAAAGCATGTTCAGCAATAGCCGATTTATTAGGATAACCCAGGCGAATTGACCTTTTATGCTCAGACAATCTAGTAGAAACAGTTCTACCAGTCTGGCCAATATAAACTTTTCCGCATACACAAGGTGTTTTATAAATACCAGAAGATTGATAAGGAATAGAATCTTTAACGCTCTTCAACATGTTCTGCAATTTTATGTAAGGATAAAAGGAGACTTTAATATGTTTACTTGATAAATATCTTCCTATTTTATCAGTTACATTTTCTACAAAAGGCAAAGAAGCGTAGATAATGCTATCATTATCACGTAAATCTTCCACAGTACCAGAACGTTTTGGAAGTATAGCCTTCTTGATATAATTAATATTATAACCATTCATTAAAAACACACTTTCAAGCATTTTCTGTTCATCATGAAGTTTGTCTTTATGACAAATTGATGAAGCTCTATTAAATAAACATTTAATAATACCTCTCTTATGAGCAGGATGATGATGTGAAGATGCATGAATATATTGATTAGTGTGAGTAGGCTTCCTATATACAGAATGAAGAAAAGTAAAGTCACTATTCTTTTCCAATAAAACATCCAGAAAAGGCAAGCAACCATTTTCTTCTACTTCCATGGTAAACTGAATATTTACGTGGATATTATTTAAATGATTAAAAAACATATTTAAATTGTCTCGTCCATGAGGCCAAATTACAAAAATGTCATCAACATAGCGTAACCAAAGAGATGGTTTCAGTGAAGCTGATTCTATAGACAACTCTTCAAAAAATTCCATATAATAATTAGCTATAGAAGGAGATATAGGTGATCCCATAGCTACTCCATCAATTTGCTTGTAAAATTCATTGTTAAAAATAAAGAAACTTGAAGACAACCAAAGATGAAATAATTTAATTATGTCTCCAGGAAAATGACGTTCCTAGTTACTTGTTGATGTGTTTGTTTTTTTCCTGTCATTTCTGCCTGATGAGGACAGGCGTTTAGCCTTGTCGAAACGTCGTTTATTTTAAATAAAAAACAGAATTTAAACCTAAAGTTGTTTAATTTTATATATAAATGTTATTCAAAATTCGCTTTGTTGTATTACAGAATTGATTTTTTTTATTAATTTGTTATAAAATAAAAATAAATGTTTTTTGTTAGCTATTATCGATTATAATTAATTTAAAAATAAATTTAAATATGTGCCTTACCCAACCTAAGAATAACTTCTTTTTCACAATATATGCAAACTATTTTATATTTCCACAGAAGTTAAGAACAACTAACTTGTAAATGCATAAATATACAATTTAAGAAATATTATTGTAATAATTAGCATTTATATAGGTTTTATTTGAAAATTAAAAATATTAACATAGAAATAAAACTGTTATAAAGTCATTACAAGACATAAAATACAAATATATGTATACATTTCAAATTTTTGATAATTATATGAAATTGCTGATAAAATATTCTATAGTTAAAATATTATATTTATAACCGTTAGATTTGAAAGACAAATTTTTACATGTTTTACTGCAATCAGATAAATTTCGGAAATATAAAAATTATAAATTCAAAAATTAATTGTTGTCACATGTATTTATTTAAATATATTATATAAAATTCTAGTATATATATATATATATATATATATATATATATATATAAATATATATACTGTATTTGTATTTGTTTTTGTTTCTGAATTTTCTAAAAAGAATATATAAGTTATAATAAGTTATAAGTTATAATACGAGGGCTGACAATAAAGTAAGGTCTCCAACGCTGCAACTTCGCCGGATCACGCGCTAGGCGAAATCTGGCAACACCGCCGTGTTCCTTGGTTCCCCCAGTACCACTTTGCTGCTGGGTGAGGCTTCCCCGACCGCTCAGTCTTGGCTGAGCAGCCGTCAACGATGGAGGTACCCCTCGCGTCAGCGTCCAAGTGCGAATTGCGTTCTGTAATACGTTTTTTGAGTGCGAAAAAGGTGACACCTATTGAAATCCATCGTCAACTAGTTGAAGTTTACGGGGAAAAGTGTATGGACATAAAAAACGTGCGTAAGTGGAGCCGCGAGTTCAATTTCGGGCGCACTAATGTTCACGACGAGGAGAGAAGTGGCCGACCGTCGGTCTCGGATGCGATTGTTCAAGCAGTGGAGGCAGAAATGCTCAAAAACCGCCGTGCGACAATTACGGACTTGAAAGAGAAGCTTGGAGGAGTGTGTAGCAGCGAAACAATCCGTCATATCCTTGTGAACAACTTGCAGTATCACAAAGTTTCTGCCCGATGGGTGCCGAAACAGCTGACCGAAGACCACATGAAGCGGCGCGTGGAATGTGCGACCAAAGTTGTGGCCCGTTTTGAAGAGGAAGGCGATGATTTTTTGGAAGGGTTTGTTACGGGGGATGAAACGTGGGCTCATCACTACACACCCGAAACAAAGGAGTCGTCCAAACAATGGCGCCATAGCGATTCTCCGAAACCCAAAAAGTTTAAGGCGACACTGTCAGCCGGCAAGGTGATGGCTACGGTGTTTTGGGATCGCCACGGGGTATTGTTGGTGGATTTCATGCCAAGGGGAACCACTATCAATGCAGCAAGGTACTGTGAGACCCTGGAAAAGCTTCGTCGTGCCATAAAAAACAAACGCCCGGGATTGCTGAGCAAAGGAGTGAAATTTCACCACGACAACGCGCGCCCGCACACAGCCAACGTTACCCTTGACCTGCTCAAGAAATTTGGCTGGGAAATCATCGATCACCCTCCCTATAGTCCCGACGTGGCCCCAAGTGACTACCACATGTTCCCCGCCCTGAAAAAACATCTCGGAGGGAAGAAGTTTGATAGTGACGCGGAGGTTCAGAAAGAGGTCAACACCTGGCTGCGCGAGGCGGACGGAGAGTGGTATTCTGCCGGCATAGACAAGTTCATCGTGCGGATGCGCAAGGTGTTGGAAAAAAATGGCGATTATGTAGAAAAGTAGCCAAGACCTTGGCCTTTCCAACGGTGTATCGCTTTTTGTAAATAAATGTCATTTTCTATGAAAAAAAAAATTGGAGACCTTACTTTATTGTCAGCCCTCGTAATACCACCGAAAGCTTGACACAGATGTTTAATGAGAATTTGATTTGAACATTTAACTTTTTCCTTCCCATAGAAATTTAAGCATATATATATATATATATACATATATTGTCCAATATATCATTATATCAGGTTGTAGTTCTGTGTTTATTAATAATCGACGTTTTAATAAACTCAACGTACGTCTTCATCAGGGAAAATGATACAAATGATATTTACAGTAAATAAACAGAACATAAGAACAAGTTACTATGTAACAAAATAAGTAACTAGATCATAAAATTTATAAATTTGGCTTCCCTTAATTAAAAATTTATATGTATTTTAAGTCTTATTAACGCGTGCCATTTTTATTATATGTACTCATAATAACCAGTTTCAGTTTCACAATATTCTCAATAAAATTAATGATCCAACTTTCGATTTCAATACTCCATTGAGATAAATATAAACATCTATATACATTAACTAAAAACATGTTATATATGTATACATAGTATTATCAGTACCAGTATATTTTCTTCCACCAAAAAACAAGAAAACCATATTATAAATCTGACTAAAAAACAAAACCTTCTCTCAAAGCCATCTCCGATCTGCCACAATCATACGAGAGATAAAATTAAAATAATGGCAAAGTCGCTTTTTGTGTTACCAAACAAAAGATTCCGCGACAGCAAGAGCACGGTGTTGCCACTAATGTATCGTTGTTTTTGCCTCGTGATAGGGAGGGGCAATGCGATGCGCTCTCGTGTCTTTTGTTTTATCGCAACGAATGTGAGGGCCGTTTTGGAAATTGGCATTTTCGGAGCTACACGGTCGCGAAACTCGATTTTCTTTTGTTTGGCTTTAGAGAGTACAACGCCGATGCTCTTCTGTTTGTTGAATACCAGGACGGTTTATATTAGAGCAGTGGAATCTTTCTGTCGTGCTACGACCCAAATCTTTATATGTAAATATCCCTCCTAGCTATTTAGATTAAGGTAAAATGTTATTTTCAACTTTAATTTAAAACAATTGAATTGCTCCTTTTTTGTTTGTTTGTTGTTTTTTTCTTGTTTTGCTTTGGTGCCTTAGACTGTAACGATGAGCAATGAAAATTTACATATTCCTAATAAGAATAATTCCTATTATAATATTACTTTAATATTAAATTAAATTTCAAAAAAATTAACACATAAGTGAAAATAAAACATTTAAAATAATATTACTGTATAAAAAATAATTCCTATTTTATGGAAAAGTATAACAATTTATAATTTAATATTTATATCCTAAGAAAATAAAACTTGTGTGCTTTTATTTTAATTTCATATTTAATTTTCGGAAATATAATTTATAACGACGCAAGTATTTGTTCCATTAAAATGTATAAATATTTTGATATTGTTTGCCGAAAAATTATCAACAAGCAGATTCGATTTCTAGATCTTTATATTTAAAAATTCTAGTATTATTTTTCCATTTTCAATTGAAATATAATAAATAATAAAATAAAAAGGCTTTAGGATTTCGTTCCATATTAATTTTAATTAAAAATCTGTGTAAGTAGAGTACGTATAAACGTCGATTTTTAATTAAAATTATTACACAATTAAATCCTAGGGTTTTTTTATTTTAATGAGTCCTGAAAGATTTTCACTATTTTGAATAATACTAATTTCTATATTATTACTTGTTTTTATTTTTACTTACTATAATAGAAACTCTTAATTAAACCTGTAAATAAGCGTAATTGAAAACCAGCTAAAATAAAACTAAATTAAACATAAATCTAAGCCTAAATGTGATTTAGCTCTAAGTTGATTTATTAATGTGGAGTTTGAAAAACAGTTAACAATTTATTTGTGTAGTAAACAACTGATTAAACTAATTAAAATCAAAATTAAACTAATAAAATTTAAACAAATATTACTAACTGTAATTTCACTGTCATTCTCTTTAAAAAAATAAAAATCAAGTTATTTAAAAAAAAAAATTTTTTATATAAGATCAAAATTTAAAAAAAAATAATGATAACTTTTGACAAACATTATATTACTACCAATAAGTCATTTCTTCTTATTTTTAAGTTGATTTCAAATCGTTAAATCAACTATACTTGTACTCCAAATATACCTAAAAGTAACAATTTCTTGCATAAAAAAATCTAAAATATCAAATGAATTATATGTGTTGTTGGTTGTAGGACAAAACTACAAACAGATTTGTCAGTTGTCACAGTCATTTACGATGCGTTTTAATACTGATGTTTAAAGGCTACCGACATTCATTCACAACAGTTTTACAGGCTATTAAAAGCATTTATGACTTAAACTTTTTTATATCTAAACATCACAACCAACAAAGACGTAATTTCGACTGCTTTTTCGTACGCGCCGCCTTCTTCTTTTTTTTTATTTCTTTTATTTTTAAATATACAAGTAATAAATATATTATAGTCGCCTATAAACCATTTTGCCATTTATAACCTACAATAATTATAAGTGCGAATTATAAATCTTTGCAAAACAATTGCGGTTATATAAATATAATTGTTTAAATATATGTATGTACACAAATTGAATATAATTTTTATTTTGTCATAAATTTCTGATTCAACATTATGGACTATTTTATTACATTACATCAAGTTACATTTGCAGATGATAAACTTTAAAAAGTACCAAATTACATATATGATATACCAACATTCATTTTGCAAACTTTAAAAGTATCTGAATAAACTTACGTGCTAAAACAAACAATAACTTAATTTGTTCGACATATAATTTACAAATAATGCTCAGATTTTTTGGTAATTTCTTTGATAATCAGACAATTAGCTGTAAGTTAATTAATTATTATTAGTAATAAAAAACCCCATTTGAATTTTTATATGCTAATTCTTTTTAAGACAAATCGAATGTTGAGAATCGAAATTCAATTGCTTTAATTGATGTCAAATAATTTGTAAAGTTTTAAATTTGGTTAATTTTTATTTTATGTTATCAATTAATTAAAAAATTAATGCTATATAAAATTTTGATGTATTAAACTGAATTTATAAAATTTTCTGGGTTAGTATGCCGTGATCGATCTATTCTCGTCGCAAACGTTTAACCATACATCGTGGATGACATTGTCATCTATGACAAAATTTTTGCAAATTACTCAAAAAAGTTGAAACACTTAACTATTAAATTTTGCTTAAAATATTTAATAAAGAAAAACCTGTTTTATTTTTTCTATTTCTAATAATAAACAAAAATGAATGTAGATGCAAAATAATACGAATATTTCGTTTTACTGTATTGACTTGTTTATGTTCCATTTAAAAAATTCTAGTAATATTAATTATATAAAAACATTTTCCATTCTGAAATTAGTGTATAGTCAGAATTTATTGTTTAAAAAGCATACCAAAGGCATTAACAGCAATTACAAAAAACGTAGTCATTCCATCGTAACTTACACCAGATCCCATTAACTACATGTCGTAATTCAAGCACTTCCCCTAGTCGCACCAGCGGGCCCCAACTGAACTCCACCGTCACTCCCGGAGCTCGACACCGGAAACCCAACTACGTACATACGACCAACCGCCCAGAATCGATAGTCCGATAGCCCAAAACATTCGCTCTCACATACACACACACACACACACTCATTCCTACACCGTCGTCCAACGGCAACCCGGGGACCCATAAATGCCAGAACTCTTTGTTTCAGAACCTCCAGCATCACAAATCCTCGCCAACTAGTGCCGCGCGGTCCTCCTGGCCAATTTGTGCGCTCGCTCAGCTACCCGATCAGACTGTGAGTGTGCCGTTCTGGTTGGCAGCGAGAGATGGTCACAGTCATGATGCAAAAATTACCCGTTTGAATTCGTGTTTATGGCGAATGATGTGCTCGAACGGGAGCCACCTGGATTATTTTTGGAAGAAATGAAGTTCTGTTACGGTTGATGTAATGTCTGTGATGGTCGCCCACAAATTTATTGATGATGAGCTTAAGCGTGATGGTGCGTAGGTGCATATGCAAAGCGTTACGCAATTAATTGAGGTGGATACGCCTAATAATGTTATGAAATTATTGCGACATTTCGTACATGCAAAGATGTTTAACAAGAATGTTGACTCTAGTCACAAAACTGGTGTTGACGTTGCTGTTAAGAATTATGGTAGTGTTTGCAGTTTAATATATAAATTTATTTTTATTAAACCAAGTACATAATGAATTTAATTTATAAATTTAAAACTTATATTTTTTATATTTATAACATACAACTACACTGTAACAGATATTATCATTGAATAAAATTTAATTTTTTATTCAAATTTGAAGTAAATTTTTGCAAATTTAAAAATATATTGTAAACTAAAGCGGACCTTAAACAATCATTCGGAATGACATTCAGACAGAAGATAGCCATTCTCATTGTAGGTGAAAAGTTAAAACTGGTGGACTAATAAATGGATTGACGGATTTACAAATATTTTGAAATACGAGTTTCAATCACGGAAAGTGGAAGAGAGACTGACAGTCTGAATGTTTCTCCCAGTCACACAAGGAATCTTAAAGTAACCGCTAATCTCTCATGAACTGATATTGAATCTCTCTCATAACTGTATACATATTCTGGATAAATAAGGTGTCAACATGGTGATCAACATGTTAAAAAGATTTTCGTCCATACGGTAGTAATTTTTATAATCAACTAACGCTAAAATTACCTTAATCAGACTGTCAGTTTGACTGATAAGTCAGACTGATTAACCGTGTAAGGCCCGCTTAAATATAATTATTTATAAATTAATTATCTTTATTAAAATATTTGCATTTTTCAGTTACTCAAAAAGATATATTAATCCAATAATGTAAATGCAAAAATATTATTTTATTTGCAGTGTACTGTATCAGTTCATCTTACAATTAGTACCAATAGCATAAATCCTTTCGTATCATGACCTCAGTACGTCCGGTTGACCGCATATATTACCGCGTTGCATGCACGACTCAGCCCCGGTAAGATTAATAACAATTAATGCACCTTTCACGATGCGAACTTATCGTAAGCATAAATTAAGCGAATGCGGTGTAACGCGTTCGCTCGACTAGACGTAAACATTTCTGCTAATGAATATCGTAAATATGTCGTTAAATGGTAGAAAGGATTTCAACGCCTGATGTACCGCATACATTTCAATTTTAGCGCAATGCAAAACAAACTTATTGAATTAATTCTGATCGCCTGTGATCTTTGCTTAGGTGTTAAAAAAAATTACCAAATTTATTTTGAAGTTATTACACTCTAAATGTTCGCTAAGAAACTATGTGATATAATCATACAATAAATATTTCATTAATTGAATTTATAAAATTTTCTGAGCTGAGATGCCGTGTTTGATATGTCCTCATCGTGGACTTTTCGTCATACATCGTAGATGGCATACTCAGTGCTTAGTGACTAAAATGTCAGCAATTGAAAATACTATATAAATAAAATAAAATTGTAAATAACAAAAAAATTTACTAAAACTGTAATTTTATGGTTCAATGCTTAGTTTTAATTTATGTAAGTTACTAATTAAAAAAATTATAATTGTTTATGGAAAGTAATTTTCCGCAAATTATTTTTATTACTTGTTTATATTTTTAAACAATATGTTGGGACCCGGTGCTGGCTTGGCGACCACGAAACACTAGTTGTGTCTGTGGGCAAGTGCTCGAGTTCCTAAAAAAGGCGATGCGGCGTGTGTGCGGTGATGTAGCGAGCTAGTGGACTGTATTGCGGCGTAAATATGGAATAAGCGTGCGTAACTTGCTGAATAGAACTAATAAATGATATGCAAGAGGATGGATAAGGATCAGAGACGATCTTCACCTATCCGAGCGATAGATAGGGCTTGTACAAGAAGTGGTAGCTCTAGGAAGAAATGAGGAAAGAGGTTGGCCCACAACTGAGGTATAGGAGTGCGGGACGGTAGGCGAGGTGAATTAAACCAATAACTTGTAGCAAGTCAAGTGTCAGCACAATTACTGCACGATTATACTGAATAATGTAAAAGCGACTTACGTTTATATAATGTAGTACAGATCCGTAATGAATATGCGGTTAGATATCTTACAATTCAGCGTACGATTGTGTAGTGATTGTGAGAGCTTTCAAGATGCGTGTACTTCAATTAACGTAAGCTGGTGCTTCTGCGGTGCGTGTCTGGAGCTATGCGTGAATGTGTATATATCGTCAAATCTTCAACGAGTGTTGAGCGAGAATTAGTGTTAATAAGCTTCCAAAACAATTAATAAAGCACAAATAAAGAAAAGAATCTGCAACTAAATATGAGAATAAATGTTGCAAACAAAAGGAATGCGAGCGTGAATGAGAGATGCGAGTGATGCGACAATAATGTGAGCAGAGTACATAAAATGCGTGATAATAATAGTACAAGCGCATAGAATTGGAATAACTCTATGCGTAACAGATATACAAGCGTTTGTAATTGTAAATAATAACATGTAAATCACAAAGAATAAAATATGTTGTACTTTCCTTAAATATTTGAAGGTTATTTCAACACGTGGTCGATCAGCTATGCGAAAATGTGATATCTTGTAATTTACAATCAGTTAATCACAATTAATAGTAGAAATGATATGCTTCTGCGTAATATGTGTACAATAGCGAATGAAAAGCGAATATATTTGATATAGAAAGTAGCGTTGTGCAAGCTAGCGAGATATTTCATGTATGTTCGACAGAATCACATTACAAGTCGTTCGTTTAGCGAATAACGTAGCATAACTTGTATGTTTAGTACGAAGCGACACAGAAATATATAATAATACTTGCGGCGGATGATATTTGATGAGATGAAATGTGCGTTCTTGTTTAACAGCAGCAATGCGTGGAGATGTTGATTCGTTCACGGCCGGATATGAACTCTCTTGTATGCTTGCGGATGCGAAGCGAAACTTGTACTGAATGCGGGCGCCATACGAAGCTTGATAAGAATATGAAATGTGTTACGATTTGTACGCGCTAGTGGCCAACAGATGCCGCTGCGGTCTTAACATGATAACGAAACTTGAACATTAGCCAGTTGCCAACAGATGGCAATGCCTGGTCTGAACATGCCGGCCGGCCAAAAACGGAGTTTTTTAGGATCACAAGAGTGGTCACAGTTTGACAACTGATCTTGTTAATACTCCAGAAGCGGTTCGGACTTGAGCTACTCTAGATACGTTATCTTCCTGGGTGAACCTTAATGATTCAAGCTAGCTTCCACTGAAGGGGAAGTAGTAGATCGTTTTGATGATCACGAGTTGATCAGGTTGAAGATTAACGGTAGAGCGTGTCCATTTTAATCTTTGCTGGAGTGTGTTGAAAGATTCGGCATGCCATAGGTTCCAAAATGATTGTAAGACATTTTGTAACAGGTGCCAGCGGCGTAGAGAATTGGTATTTGATTTTCGATATACATGATCTGGTAAGTTGCCCATATTAGGATTGATTCCAATAGGATGACAGCGGAAGCATTTGATGCATTGTAAAGAATAACTGCGAATCAGACGGCGAGCAGCTACAATCCAAAATCGGCGATTTAAAATTGCTTGAAGTGTTCTTGGCGATGGGTGAAGATATTTCTGATGATAATAATCGATGACAAGATCGGTTAAGCGATGACGTAATGGTAGCAGTATAGGGTGTTTATAAGAAACACTTAGGCTGGAATTTCGAATTTTATTCTCAAATTTTGCGATGTCATCAGCGAATGCTTCAAGTTGCGTAATTGTCACCCATGTGATTGAGGCGTTATCGAGTTCTGATGCTAATAGTGCAGGCGATGATATTGCTTCCTTCAATTTTAACCTTTTGTAAAATCTGGTGCAGAGTGCAGTAATACTTAACAGGTGATTTAAGTTGGAATATTGATGTAGAAGTTTATAGTCAGCAGGATTGTCTTCCGACGAAATATGATGCCACATATTTTGCAGAAGATTCTGTTGAATTTCAGAAACTTGGCTGGTTACAAAAGTTTTCCATTTGTATGGTGGTGTCCGAACCCATGACAGAGTGATTCTGGAATCGGACGACGCTAAAATATTAAAGAAAGACAATGTTACGGTGTCTAACAAATATTTTATTAAGCGAGATAATAACAAGTGATTTTGTTCTAAGTAATCAGCAATATATTTGCAATATTCCAATTGTAAGTGACTGTCAGATGGTAGGCGACATTGAAAAATATTAAAACATCTAAGTGCGTTTGCGTATGAATTTCCTAACTTAGGAGGATATTCTTTAAGAAAAAGCGGAATTATATAGCGTCCTGATTCTAATCTTCTGTGTTGAGATGAAAAGATATTATTGGCTAGATGATCTAAATTTGACAGTGTAGCGATCGTGGCAGCGTCTTCACGTTCCGAAATTTCCGATAATGCTGGCGAAACCGGGTTCTGAACCGTCAGACATGTGGTAACGGTTGATGCAGTTAGCGAACAGATTGGTCCAGAAACAATCCAACCCAATGAGGTGTCAATAGCGGTCGGACCATTCGCAGTGGTTTGCTTGTGACCAGTGAGAAGATTGAAGTATAGATCAGCACCAATTAACAATTCAATGGGCGCCGGTGTCACAAAGTCTGGATCAGCTAACTGTAGATGTTGAAATTGGCGAAGTAAATCGGAAGAAAGTTGCGCCTTTGGTAAATCTTGGATGATTTGCGAAACAATGACTGCGGAGAGCGTGTATGCTGATGAAGCGTTGTGCGAAGAGCATAGACAAATTGTTGTAGTGCCTCGAACGTTGTTCAGAGCTGTAGCGTTTCCAAATCCTGAAACGACGATATTTGCAGAATGTATTGGTAATTGTAGACGATTGGAACAATTTTCAGAAATGTATGAAGATTCGCTTCCACTATCTAAAAGTGCACGTACTGATTGCCATGATCCTAGTGAATCTTGAATACGTACAATAGCTGTACCTAACAGAACTGCTGAAAGTGCCGTGCTGTGCGAAAGTGATGAAGTACGAGTTGTACCTGCTATCATAGGCATAGGAGAAGTTGACGGACTGTTGTTGATTGCGTTGTCCGCAACTTGCGGCTGACTTAAAGCGTTTGTTGACTTTTCAACTCGTTCAAAGTGCAGGAGCGTGTGATGTCGTTTATTGCATTTGCGACAGTTGAATTTTGATTTGCAAGTAGACGTAGCATGTATTGCTGATAAGCAGTTACGACAACAGTTGTTGGTGCGTATCATCTCAAATCGCTTGGTTGGTTCCATAGATTGAAACTTGAAACATTTGTACAGTGCATGCGGATTGGAACAAGCGATACACTTACTTGTGTTTACAGTTGATACAAATGATGATGTGTTGAATGTCGTGCGATTTGTCTTGAATGACGTACGATTTGTCTGGAATGACTGGCGATTTGTCTGATCGGAGGATCGAGATGTATCTGCTTGAGTGAATGGTTTGCCAATACATTGCCACTGCTGAGATTGTATGAATTTATCTAAAAAATCTAAGAAATCAGCGAGATTAGGTAAATTATCTTTAGATAAATTGCGTTCAAAGCTGTTGCGAATTTTTGTGTCGAGTTTAGTGAGCAGAATGAAAGTTAATACTGGACTCCATTCATCGACAGGTTCGTGATTAGCCCTTAATGCTTCAGTGTGCTCTCTGATTGCAGCAATGAATTTTGTGGCGTGATCATAAGTCATTGGAATTGGCTTTGGCAATTCTATTAGCGTTTGAATATGATACGATGATATTAATCTTCTTTGAGCGTAGCGATCAGTTAATAATTGAATAGCGATCGAATAATTATCATCTGTGAGCGATAAGTTCTTGATTAGAGCGAGCGGTTCTCCTTTTACAATAGATTTTAAATATTGGAATTTTTGATCTGGTCGTAGACTGTCATTGTCATGGACGGAGCTGCAAAATATATCAAAAAACGAGTTCCAATTAGCGATCTCACCAGAAAATTGAGGTAAATCCAATTTCGGAAGTTTTGCGTGCGTGTATGACTGTGACAACGTCTGCGATATGAATGCGGTGTTTGCAACGCTGGTATCCAGAGCCGGTTGCTCGTAGAATGGAGGTTGCGTGAATGCTGCTTGTATGACACGTACAGAATCCATGAAGTCATTATATTCAGCGTAAAGCTGATCCTGTTTGTTAGTGTTACTTGAATGGATCATGATTTGAGTGTGATGGTCTTCAAACTCACGAATGCGTTTCGGAAGCAACTTAAACTGGGAGCGTGCTTCTGTGACCTTTTGTGGATCTGCAGCCTGTGTGATTAGAGACTGTAGATTGTCTACAAACAGTTGACAAAACTTGCGGCGTACAGACGGAGCTAGTAACTCAGTCATGATGAGAATGTAATGCGAATTGCGGTTTGAATAAAATATAGATGCGTTGGCTTCGTATGAGCGTGCGATGCGAGTTCTTGTAGAACTTGAATATATGCGTTTATAGTTTGAATGAGCGAGTGATGCGTGTTCTAGGTGAACGTGAATATGCGTTTGCTGCTGATGAGCGTGCGAGGCGTGTTCTTGGTGAACGTGATAGATGCGTTTGCTGCTGATGAGCAAGTAATGCGAGTTCTAGGTGAACGTGATAGATGCGGTTGCTACTGATGAGCAAGTGATGCGAGTTCTTGATGAACGTGAATGCGTTTGCTGCAGATGAGCAAGTGATGCGAGTTCTAGATGAACGTGAATGCGTTTGCTGCTAATGAGCGAATGATACCAGTTCTTGTTGAACGTAGTATATGCGGTTGCTACTGAAGAGCGAATGAGGCGTGTTCTAGATGAACTTAGGATATGCGGTTGCTGCTGATGAGCGAATGATACTAGTTCGTGTTGAACGTAGTATTTGCGGTTGCTGCTGATGAGCGAGTGATACCAGTTCTTGTTGAACGTAGTATATGCGGTTGCTGCTGATGAGCTAGTGATACCAGTTCTTGTTGAACGTAGTATATGCGGTTGCTGCTGATGAGCAAGTGATACCAGTTCTTGTTGAACGTAGTATATGCGGTTGCTACTGATGAGCAAGTGATACGAGTTCGAGTTGAACGTCATATATGCGGTTGCTGCTGATGAGCTAATGATACGAGTTCGTGATGAACTTAGTATGCGTTTGCTGCAGATGAGCAAGTGATGCGAGTTCTAGATGAACGTGATTGCGTTTGCTGCAGATGAGCAAGTGAGGCGTGTTCTAGATGAACTTAGGATATGCGGTTGCTGCTGATGAGCGAGTGATGCGAGTTCTAGATGAACGTGAATATGCGTTTGCTGCTGATGAGCGAATGAAGCGAGTTCTAGGTGAACGTGATTAATGCGTTTGCTGCTGATGAGCAAGTGATACCAGTTCTTGTTGAACGTAGTATATGCGGTTGCTACTGATGAGCGTGCGATACGAGTTCTTGTTGAACGTCATATATGCGGTTGCTCCTGATGAGCGAGTGATACCAGTTCTTGTTGAACGTAGTATATATGCGGTTGCTCCTGATGAGCGAGTGATACGAGTTCGAGTTGAACGTCATATATGCGGTTGCTGCTGATGAGCTAGTGTTGCGACAGCTGATGCGCATTGTATGTGCACAGCGTGGCGACTGCGAAGCGAATTCCGTTTAGAATGCGTAAAATAGCGTTTGATCTTGTTCAGAGCGCAAATGATCAATGATGAAGACACGTCAAACGAGTTGTGACTTGCCTAGCGGCTATCGAAGGTTCGAATGATGGTGCACACGTAGCGTAAGTTGTAACCTGCCCATTCGGTGCAAAGGTTTAAATGATGGGGCACACGTCAACAGGTTGTGACCTGCCCATCCAATGATCGTAGGTCCAAATGATGGGGCACACGTCACTAGGGTTGTGACCCGCCCATCCGGCTCGAAGGACCAAATGTTGGGACCCGGTGCTGGCTTGGCGACCACGAAACACTAGTTGTGTCTGTGGGCAAGTGCTCGAGTTCCTAAAAAAGGCGATGCGGCGTGTGTGCGGTGATGTAGCGAGCTAGTGGACTGTATTGCGGCGTAAATATGGAATAAGCGTGCGTAACTTGCTGAATAGAACTAATAAATGATATGCAAGAGGATGGATAAGGATCAGAGACGATCTTCACCTATCCGAGCGATAGATAGGGCTTGTACAAGAAGTGGTAGCTCTAGGAAGAAATGAGGAAAGAGGTTGGCCCACAACTGAGGTATAGGAGTGCGGGACGGTAGGCGAGGTGAATTAAACCAATAACTTGTAGCAAGTCAAGTGTCAGCACAATTACTGCACGATTATACTGAATAATGTAAAAGCGACTTACGTTTATATAATGTAGTACAGATCCGTAATGAATATGCGGTTAGATATCTTACAATTCAGCGTACGATTGTGTAGTGATTGTGAGAGCTTTCAAGATGCGTGTACTTCAATTAACGTAAGCTGGTGCTTCTGCGGTGCGTGTCTGGAGCTATGCGTGAATGTGTATATATCGTCAAATCTTCAACGAGTGTTGAGCGAGAATTAGTGTTAATAAGCTTCCAAAACAATTAATAAAGCACAAATAAAGAAAAGAATCTGCAACTAAATATGAGAATAAATGTTGCAAACAAAAGGAATGCGAGCGTGAATGAGAGATGCGAGTGATGCGACAATAATGTGAGCAGAGTACATAAAATGCGTGATAATAATAGTACAAGCGCATAGAATTGGAATAACTCTATGCGTAACAGATATACAAGCGTTTGTAATTGTAAATAATAACATGTAAATCACAAAGAATAAAATATGTTGTACTTTCCTTAAATATTTGAAGGTTATTTCAACACGTGGTCGATCAGCTATGCGAAAATGTGATATCTTGTAATTTACAATCAGTTAATCACAATTAATAGTAGAAATGATATGCTTCTGCGTAATATGTGTACAATAGCGAATGAAAAGCGAATATATTTGATATAGAAAGTAGCGTTGTGCAAGCTAGCGAGATATTTCATGTATGTTCGACAGAATCACATTACAAGTCGTTCGTTTAGCGAATAACGTAGCATAACTTGTATGTTTAGTACGAAGCGACACAGAAATATATAATAATACTTGCGGCGGATGATATTTGATGAGATGAAATGTGCGTTCTTGTTTAACAGCAGCAATGCGTGGAGATGTTGATTCGTTCACGGCCGGATATGAACTCTCTTGTATGCTTGCGGATGCGAAGCGAAACTTGTACTGAATGCGGGCGCCATACGAAGCTTGATAAGAATATGAAATGTGTTACGATTTGTACGCGCTAGTGGCCAACAGATGCCGCTGCGGTCTTAACATGATAACGAAACTTGAACATTAGCCAGTTGCCAACAGATGGCAATGCCTGGTCTGAACACAATACATTTGACACTTTTTGTGTATCACTATAAATTATAAAATTTTATTTAGTTTTTATTATATTTTTAATACTTTTTATTATTTTGGTATGCCAATTGACCGATAATTTTTTAAAAATATCACATAAATAATAAATACTATCAACATCAATAAAAATAAAGTAAAAATAAATTAAAATTAATTACTAAAACTCTAATTTAAAAACATTAAAAAATCCGTGACAGTCCAACACGATCTACATAAAATTATTCCAAACTAATTTCGAACAGAACCTAAACTACAATTATGCCAACATGATAAAATTATAATTCCCGATCCCCCCTGTTCTAATAATAACCATTCCTCATTGCTTCAACAGCCCCAACAATGGCCGTTGAGGGAGTGATGTCGCATCCCTGTATAACATTTTTGATGTGTTCTATATGACGAAGTAATTTTGAATAGCTCAATAATACGAACGGTCCCCCTGTGTCAGTCCGAACCCGAAAACCCAAACAGTCTGGGGGCCCCGCACGGTGTGTTGACATTTTGAATTGGCAACATTGCGCAGCTGTATATTGTATATAGAATGAGGGATTTTTAGTTTTATTGCGTTTGGACGCTGCTAGTGACTTTATTGTTGTGTATACGAGTTCGAGAAATAGCGGTTGTTATACGAATATGATTGTTTATGTGCATTGTTTTATGTGTTTTCAAAATGCTTACAAGTGAATGTTTTAAAAGTTCCAATGAAAAACGTGAATTGACTCACGATCTCTAAATAATTATGGCTTCAGATAGACGTAATATTTGGTTTTAATGGTGTTTATGACTTTCGAAAAATACTCTATTTGCTCACACAATCAATATTATTTTAAATATAAAATAAATAATCAATATAGTAAAACTAAAAATATAATTAGCTATTTTAGCTTCTTGTATTATATTTAAAATTTTAAAATGTACACATAACTATAGTTCATTCACAATACCAAAGATCACGTGCAAGCTGTATACTAACAAATGCTACGTTCACAAAATGATGAGTTACGTAAAATACATGCACAGGTTGTACAAGTATAGATAAAAAACATAATTTTATAATACGATTTTATATCGCAGAAAGTTGCAGTTTTAGAATGAAGCAATACAATTCACGTCTGCAGTGGTGTTATGTAAATAATAAATATGTCGGAACGCAATATTTTGAACGACAAAAACAAGAATTTAATAAAAAAAAAAATTTAAAGTAACTATTATTCAAAATAAATCATAATTAAAATGCTCGTATTTAGTTGCACTATCTATAGCCAAAACAAAAAATGGTATAATTAAAATAAAACTGCTTTAAGTTAAAGTTCTGTATTTATGTTTATTTATGATCGACATTTCAACGAATTCAACATCTGTCTGAATCAGAAAAAATGATATACATAAATAAAGACAGACGTTGAGTTCGTCGAAACACCGATTATTAATAAACAGTGATATAGAACTTTAACCTAAAGCAGTTTTATTTTAATATAATGAGTTCTGAAATTTTTTTTACTATGTTAATGGTATAATTATCTATATTGTAGATAATTATACAACCTTATGCGCATATACAAAAAATAAACTATAATCGTATTTTGAAAAAACAGCAAGAGTAAAAAACGCGTTCTGTTTCTAAAAAAAATTAATTCCGGATCGAAGTTCCGAACCGTTCCGGTTCTATGACACCATTGCACGCCTTTAAGTTTGAAAAAGTCTTATGAAAAATCCAAATTTTATGACAATGAGTAATAGTTATAATTATTACTTACTAATAAATGTACAAATATAAAAAACATAATATAATTGAAAAATGTGATTGTTTTGTCGTGGGCTCGTAGTCTAGTGGTTAGAATGTCTGTCGCGAAAGCAGGAAACCCTGGTACTAATCTCGACGAGACCAATACATTTTTTCAAATTTATTAACTTTTCTGATTATATATTAGTTCACTGCGATTAAGTGAAAATTAAAATATTTGAAAAACTTTTAGTGTCTCGCAGAAAATATTGCTTTAATATGATAAATGTACTAAAAAAAAAGCTAAACACAAAAGATGTTTAAATCATAAATAAGATACAAAATATATGTAGTGCTGGTCTCAAAAATTTGCAAAACTAAAGTGTTTTGACAACTAACAACCAATTTGTTTAGTATCTCTTTTTTTTTTCTCTAGCACCTTTTCTATCTCATTTCTTTTTATTGGGTAGTTTATTACTTATATAATAATAATTTTCTAGTTTACGAACTTCTGATGGGCAGATACCAGAATAACAAACATAATTTTTTTTTATTTTTAAGTATTTTTCATTAATAATTTTGAGTCAACATATAATTTATATAACAAATTTAGTAATTTTTTAAATAACATACCTAGTCAATGTAGCTATTTCTACTATACATATTTGTAAATAAAATAAAACTTTAAAAAAGTATCCATTTTTTTTTCTTCTAAAATACCATATATGTAAAAGCTATTTATGCAAATGTAAAAGATAAAATATTTTAGTAGTAAAACAATAAATTTTTGATAAATGCAAATTATACAAAGAAAATTTCTCTCTAATCTCCATAACATAAATTTTCTTACAAACTCTTATCAATGTTTTCAGTTTCGAGCAAAAACAAGAAAAAACTGTGTTTATTTCATCTCGATTTGTGCAATAATCGTCAGACATCATAACAATAATCCGAATCTCAGTTACTTTGTCCGGACATTTAAAAGTCTGGCGACCAAAGTAAATACTTTAAATATAAATCAAAAAACGCTGCTCGGGCGCGCTCGGTGTTTGAATGCACCGGTAGATGGCAGAGTGCATCGCGACGCATTTTCCTCTCCGGCTAGCATCGCTATCTAACTAACAAAAATATGTAGCAATAGACGCCAAGCCAAGAGATATTTATAGAAGGCAGTTTGGTCTTTTCCTTGGCCGTAAACGTGCGCTCAAGATTAAAACACATAACTTATATTTTATTTCGCTCTTTCCTCTTCTTTGCCGTTCTTTTACTTTCGCAGCCGTGTCCCGTGCAGGCGCGCGTGGAAAGAAGACAAAAAACCAGGCTCCCTACAGCAGGAGCTGGTGTTCCTGTTACTGCTAGGGGGAAAATGAGTTTAGAAAGTTGCCGCAAGTTGTTAGAAGGGTGCCTGCGTCTGACATTGTTCGCTAAATAAATTAGGATGCAAGAAGTAATTTCTGCTAGTGCTGTAGTGTGATTTTGTTTTCTTCTTACTGAGAGAAACGTTGTGAGATAATGGTAATCAATATAGCGAACTATTGTGATTGGTTACTACTGAAATGTGTCTTTAATTTATTTCAAATGCATATGTATTTTCAAATTTTTAATTAATATGTGCAATGTATTAATAAACAATATGAAATTAATGACGAGCGCAGACTGTAGAATTTTTTGACAGTCATTTGTTTTGGCTACTTTTCAATATAATTAATTTATAGCTCAACTTTTTCAGTCATTGGCCTTTATTCATAGCTCCTTATAGGTAATTTTAAATAAAAGTGGGTATATTGTAAATTACTTATTCAAAAAATATTGGAGCTGTTTTAGCATAATTTATATTTAAATTTAAGTTAAATATTATAAAAAGTATTAATTTATAAAAAAAAATAGATTATATTTGATATATAATAACAGCAAAAATTAATAAATATTAAAATAAAAGGTATACTAAAAAAGGCCTATAAATATGAGCCATTGTTTTTAGGAATGTGTAATTTTTTAAATTAATAAAATAATCTTAAAATACTTCATTATATATACTATTATAACAAATATTACAAAAATAAACAAAAAATTAAATAATGATAAATTATGTAATCTGTTAACACACTTAATATTACCTACTTCGATTCCGGAAAAACATTATTAATTTTTTTTTCTCTGCACCACGTAACTTGTATGCTGAATATGTATTCTCATTTTCAAAACCAATCAACCATGAAAACATATTAAACTTTCTAATAGCCAAAGTATCATTTAAAACACTATACATAATTACCAAAGTAATTTACATTTCAAATATAAATTATAAATAAGGTTTTTTCTATGAATAATAAACATTAACTAATAAACAAAATTACAAAGATTACATCGATATATGTTCGTAAACAATAATCATCACTGATAGATTTACAATCAACACAGAAAAACTAAACAATACAAGTGTATTGTAATTTTCGTAATGCAAAATTAAATGACTGTCATTTCATCAATGAATTATTGTCTATTGTTATTTGATGATTTTTAAGCTGTCATCATCAAATGATGATTTTTTAAACGCATGCTTCCGCCATCATTAACACGAATTGAACAAATGTTATTTGTTAGATAATGTATTTTGCGTTTGAACAAACACATGTATTTATTTGCATAGATGTTGTGCAATTAACATTATTTTAAATACAATACAATTTATGTAGTTATTTGCATAATTGCATTAAAATTTTTATGTATTTTTCGCTGAAGTAATTCTAAGTTTTTGTTAACGATCTTGTATTACTACAATTATGAGTTTCAAAAATACCAGTTAGTAAATGTAATTTTTTAATTAAATTGTCTAAAATCTAAGATCCGTATTTACAAATTCGTTTAGAATTTATTTTAGCTAAAAATCGTATTTTTGTATATATGTATATTAAATTATTTATAATTATTTTCAAAGCTTAATTAATTTCGGCTTTCACGGCTGGTATCCATTGAATTCATAGAATTTTCTGTAGTGGTATGCCGTGGTCAATCTATTCTCTTCGCAGACGTTTCGCCATATATCGTAAATGACATCCTCAGTGCCTTATTTTATTTAAAAAAATTATAATTATATACACAAACTCTTTCCACTATTTCGAAATTAGTTTCCTCTAAACATTTCTATCCAGAGAAAAAACAAAAAGCAAAAAATTTTTTTTTTAGTTTATTGGATATCAATTATATGTCGTAAATGCTAGTATTTATTTTACACTCACGTTCAGATTTCTTTCTAAAAAGTTTATAGCAACAAATATAATAAATGCTTTTTACAGAAAAATTTTAAGTAGACAAAAATGATATTAGTATTTTCTTTTTACTAGCTATTATATATTCATAAATCGTTGCTATCAATAAAGATATTTGAAAATTTCTAAATATCATAAATAAATTGTTAATAATCCTGTGAAAATTACCAAAAGTTATTTTTGGAAAAATAAATTTAAAAAAAAACATAAAGCAAAATAGATATAAATTTTAAATATAACTATAATAAATAAATAAAATATCAGTAAAGTACAGAAACATGTAAATGCAATTACACAATAAAATATCACAAATCCATAAATATTAATAATAATGTTCAAAAGCGTGAAAAATACAATTAGCTAAAAATGTATTAGACAGTTTTAATCATAAAACCTACATTAAGTAGGTATAATCATTTTTAATAAAAAATAACAACGTCAGTGTAATAATTTTTGATAAAACCTGATCATTACAGACAGCTATAAAATTACATAAAAATATGCGCATACATTTTTACATATCTATTTTATATAAGTAAATATATGTAACACACATATTTCAAAAACATTAGATAAAATTTGAAATTGATATCATAGCAAAAAGTACAAACAGTTTACAAAACTTTTACCACAAAATTTATCTTGTTTTTGTTTTATGAAATATATCTGAATATACTACATTTTTTAATATAACAATAAATGGATATACAAAATCAATCAATCTTGTACAATACATATAAAACATAGATTTAAGTTTATCATATTTTCTGAGAATCTAAAATATAACAGCTGTAAAATTAAAATAAGGTAATTTATAATTTTATATTGTAAAAGATATATTGTTTTAAATAAAAGCTTTTCAAATTTTTAATTTAATAATTAATCTAGAGTTAAAAATCTTGTATATTCCAAAAAAATCACTTTATTTACAATAAATAAAAATAAAACCTATAAACCAAATAATAATATTCAAGACGGAAAAAATCCTCGTAAAAAGTAAATCATAAAAGACAGCGCAAAATTTTTATTCCATTTCGTTTAGTTTATGCAAAAATAATGCTGGCAAATTTCTCACGCGTGTGGAGGCGGACGGTGTAAATCATCTTTACCTCGTGTTTTCCGTCAACAACCACGGATATATGCCGTCTTTGGCATAAAAGCATCGCGTTGCCGCGCGCAAAAATTTTGAATTTACGATGACGCCGCGTTGCGCTGCGCCGTGCAATGGATGCCTTAGCGAGTTTCGTTATGTATGTAAATTGCGCGATGCTTCTGAAGAATTCTTAACTAGATAAACTGTGTGTTCGACGTGGCGCATGCTGAGCGAATTGTACTGATGAAAAATTCAACGACTGAAACTAGTTATGCATTGTTCGCCTCCGCGCGGAGCAAAACTTTCAGCACCTGAAATGCGCTGAGTGTGTGTGTTTGAACCGCGCACGAAAGAACAGCTCAAAAATTACGAAGAGAAAATAATGCTAAGGTACTACGATGTAGTAGAAATATGCAGTTGGTTCATACTAAACAAAAATATAGTGTTGTATGTGTTTCTTTTAATTGGTGAATTTTAGAAAAATAAAGAATACTTAATTTAAAAAAATATGCTTTATGTGCAAAATATTCCCGAGTAATTTGTAAACAATAAAAATTGTTTAATTTTTATTTTGTTATAACTCCTTATTTACAAAAATAGAAAAAATATTTGACTAAAACAATTTTTTTCATCACGAATAATAAAGAAGTTTTACATGAAAAAACAAGAAAAATTAATAATCCTATAAATAACAAATTATTAAAATTATTAACAAATAATATTGTGTTAACCCGATTCAGACATACCTATTATAAAATGCATTGTAATTTTCAGTCGTAGTGTAAATCTATTTGTGATGTATCACATTTTTTAATATGCCTGAATACACATCACAGTTTTATCAAGATATTTGTTAAGTTAAGATAATTCGGTCATCTTAAGCGACTATCTAATGTTTGGTTTATAGAATATATGTGAGTGATATCAAAGATAAACGTTTGCATGGACGTCAGATGAGTAGGAAAGTATGATTGAAAGAGTTTTGCGTGTACGAATATTTCCAAGTGGTAAGAATAAAGAAGCATGAATGCAGATGAAGCAAAAATTACTTGTCTAAGCTATGTTTGACATTGTGTGATTCTACGTGTATCTTTCTTGATAAACTATTTTATATATAAATTCAAATGATAGATTTCTAACAATTTAAAATAAAATTTAAAAATATTTTTCTATTTATAATCTGAGACCCAAATATTAATAATATTTTATTTTTTATTGAAGCATTTTTTTTATTAATTTAATCGAAAGATAAATTTTGGATATCTTTATATTTATATTAGTCATTCTGATGCTACCCTTTTGTTATAAATATCGCCGCCATGTTACAAATTTAATTTAAAATTAATTGAAAAATACAGCTGTGTCAAAATTAAAACAACCCCTCGCTATGCAACCCATCACACCATCTTTCACCCTGTATACAACAAGGGCGCAAATCCTCCAAGGAACCAATTCCCAATCAGAAAATCCCCTTGATTCAAAGCCTACCATGTCTATCTCATATCTGAATGCATTAGATTCACCCAACATGTAATTGCAATGCAACAGAAACAAATGTTTCCTATTCCTCCACAGCGTATGTGATTTACAAATAGTATTAGTCGATACAGCACCTGACACCTGGGGCACAATTCAGACTGTGCTCTTCCCTAGCTGGTTCGAATAGGATAGGTAACAGTCTTAGGTAAAGTTCGAACAATGCCCAGCAATCTTGATGGTGATTGGTTGACCACTTCCAAGGCAATGTTTCAGACTGATTAATGTTGCCTTCCAATGAGAACGAACATTTCTAGAGGGCAGGTATTACAAGATTTATAATATTATACAACGTGGTTCTTCTCTGTAGTGAAGTAAGACTTGTTCTTTATTTTTTTCCTTGACTTTTTCTTCTTTTCTTGGGCTAGTTTTTGTTCGAAGGTGTATGTTATGTATGTTATGTATAGACTTTTGTTGACTGGTTATTGTTATACAGTGACCGGTTTGATAACCACAAGTACTGGTTAAGCTATTGAATATGGATTTTTTTTCTTTTTCTTGAAATGGAATAAGAATTATGTTTTTGACACGTTAGAATTATGGACTTAAAAAACGATGTTATGTAAATTTAAATTTCTTCTATATTCTACGTATGCATAAATACATATATGTATACTTTTTGTTGTTGACCGTTTCAAAATATAGATATAGAATTTTTTATATACACACAATTGTACATTCGTATTTATAATATTAATAATTTTTCTTTGCATAACTAACCAAAAATATATTTTTTAAATGGATATTTTACTCAAAAGAGAAATAAAACTGCTTTAAGTTGTAGTTCTGTATTAATTTTTATTAATAATCGACATTTCGACGTACTCAACGTACATCTTCATAAAAATTTTAATTTTGTTACTTATATTTTTACCTAGTAACTTGTTTCTATGTTCCATTTATTTACTGTATATATATATATATATATATATATATATATATATATATATATATATATATATATATATATATATGTACATTGAATACATTGAAACATCGATTATTAATAATACGAACGTATATTACATTTCATTACATTTTTCTATTTAACTGAAAATATTAATTAATTATTATTAATTGTATTAACAGTAGCTTGAAGTATAAAATGAATACTTTCATATGCTGATTATGTTCCAATTAATTAATTAAAATATTAATATTTAAATTAGCAATATTAATTAATATATATTTGTTTTTCTCGTGAGAAAATTTATAATAAAATTATGATTTATATGTATTATTTTTGGAACCAATTAGATAAGTAAATATCCTGTCAATTTGCCGCAATAAAATTAAATAAATAAACAATTTTAATTTACATTTTAAAATTCTACTTCACATAATATTTGTACAAATACAAGTGCAATACAACTACTGTTACTATATATTTTATTATATTTAATAATATGTTATTAAATAATGTATCTTTTACAATTTACATTTTAAATTCTTTCCCAAATATTTTAACCAATGTTTCCAAAAACTATTGAAAATTTTTATTTGCAAAAGAAAAATACTATTATTTGAATTGGTTAAGCAATTTCCAGTTATTTTTTCATCTATACCCAATAATTTTCGTCATTAGTTCGTAAAAAATCAACCAATAATTTGTATAAATAACCAGTTTTATTTCTCGTCTAGTAATCGCGCGGCGTTTCAGCCATTTCATTAGCCGCCATTATCTATGCGGTAATAACCGTTTCGCCGAAGCGGAACCGGTAACAGCGAAAGAGCCAAACCAAGCCCAGCCAATACGAAAATACCGTGCAGCTGCCTGTAATTATAGTCATGTGCAGATTTCCACTAACAATAAATTAACAAGAGGCCGGCGTACAATGGATCCACCCTCCTCCCTTCACCTCCCCCAACACGGTATGGGGTGTTCGCTAATTACCGTCGATGGTATAGTACGCGTTGTAATTGGAATCGAACCCGTGGAATTGTGCGCATGTGCCGACAAACGAGGGTGATTGTCCGCCCGCGAAATGGTTGGAGTCCCTAAAATGCCTGACTGAAGCTGGGATACTGAAACTGAAGTTTGTCTGTCCGGCGAGTTTTAAAAATGATCGCTACTTCGGATTAATGCTGCGTGAGCGGAATGGTTATGCCTGGATTAAGAGTGGTTATGGTTATGGTTATGCGAATGACAGTTATGAGAATTCGGGGACGAATCTGATGCGTCAATAATTTTCGATGATAGCGCTATTTTTTATTAGCGCATGAACGAACTCATGGCTCTAAACTAAAACGTTTTAAATTGCCGGTTTTGATGGTAGCTACATACAAACAATTTTGTTTATTCTAACAATATTTAAAACTCTACAAGTATTTCGTATTCATAAAAATAATATGCAACAATTTAACTAAATGACTGTTACTACAAGCTTGGTTTTTGCTTGTATTAATTCAGTTGTTTACTTTTTTACTTTAAAACCAGTAATACTTAAAACCGATTTTAAAACTGAGCTTGTAATGCCAGCCATTTTTTTTAAATAAATTGTTCTGTAAATCAATTTTTTGTAAATAATAATAATTTGACTTAATCGCAAAAATTTCTTATTGTTCAATATAAAAGTAACATTCATTTACGTTAAAGTATAATCATTTTATAGTTTTCATAATGAGTTATTTTGTTTCTTAAATTAGTCAACGTGTAAAATAAAATATTATACTAAACAAAACTAATATAAATTTCATAAATCTTAATCATTTGAAACAGTGTCAAATCGACAATATAACTCGGAAATCAACTACCGGAAACTTCCACCTAGCCCTCTCTATAACAAAACCATTGTCACGTGTATAAAAACACACATGAATTACCCAAAATTACACACATTCACTCACATATACAACACATAATCTAACATGTAAACACGCTATTCGTCCGAAGTTAGAGTCCCAGTTATCCGACGCACGCATAGAGCCCCTACAATTACCGCCGCGACGCCTAGACCCACCAGCGTCGTTCGCCTAATCCTACCACCGACGGCGGCAGTGGTTTATAGAGTGCGTTTAGCTCCTTACTGCCCATCCCCCTAAAAACAAAAAATTACTTATATTTGTACCAAGCGGTGCTTGCCGTGACTTGCCGAACTTAATCCGAACGCAAAGGATTACGTTCTTGTCAAAATGTTTGGAATCTAATGCTGTTTTTGTTCTAAATGCGTGTGGCTTTAGTATTTTACGTTTTATATATGTTTGTATCTATGTTTTGAATGTGAAACTAGCTTATATTTGTGATTTGTTGTTTAGTTAACCCGATACAGAAATAGAAAATGTTTTTGTGTTGTAGAATTGCTGATAATACCTACATGTTTTTTTTTTTCTTAAAGTCAAAAGATATATAACTGGAGTAAAAAAAATAATTGTTCTTAATATTATTGATTAAAAGATACAAAGAATATTATTATTAATACATTTATTTAATTCTTTTTTTATAAATGTTTTAATCATAAAATAAAGCAATGTCTATATTTTATTTCCATAAAATTAATTAAAACGCAATTTTTTTATATAAATATTTAATTTACCAATGTTTGTGTATACAAATTAGGTAAACAATATTATTTCATCTATAAAATATGCAACATTTATTTACAATCTATAATAATAAATATTCATATTTTAGAATCGCTCATATATCAAATAACTGTAAAATAAATCACTACCATCAATCAATCGTAAGCAATCTCTCGATAATAACGCAAATTTAATATCCGTCTTTAAACCGCGATAACCATAAAATCATATTAAAATTCTATACAGCGAGCACATCAGCCGTGCAGTAAACGGCTAACAAATTACCTATTTTAAAATTACCGCGCGGCTCTGTTGTCGTATTAAACATCGACAATATCGATATGTTTTTCCCATGTAAATATGATATTATCCCGATGAACGAATATAATACGCCGCTAAGTAGAAATAGCCGAGGCATTTACGTCGTTTCCAATCAGAACGCCTGCTGGGAATATGCAGTTTGCAGTAGTTGGCATGCATTGACGAGGTTTAGTGCAGTTGTAGATTGTAGATGGCGCTCTGTAGTGTATAAATTGTTATAAATAATTGTATAAAGTTTTTTTTTTATTTTTTGTTAAAACTATCAATGTTTTTAAATATTTATATTGAAAATACATCTATTAAAACATCGATAAAATAAATATTTAAAAATATTGGTTGTCATATTCTACAGAGTGGTTCGAATCTACTAGACTGATAGCCGGTTTCATAATAAATACTTTAAATAAAGCCAACTTTAAATCGACCAAAAAGCATCCATTTTCAATTCTACTATAATAATAATCATTAAACAAATTTAATTTGATATTTATGTTTATATACCTTACTGTATACGTATACTTTTATTCTAAATTATAACTAATTTTATGTATAACATATTTTACTCTAAAAAAAAAGTGATACTGTAAAATTTGGTACCATCATTTCATTTTACACAAAAAAAATTAAAAACTCATCTTAAAATTTCGTTTCACTAAATACAATAGCCTTTACAAATTCAATAAGACTCAAAACACTGCGATCCAAACCACCTAGCATTCGGTCATTGAAACCACAACGGTTGAAACCTTAAAGCCCACCATCGTCCGGCCGAAAATCGTAGCGAGATCATTTCTCTCGGTGCCTCAAAAGCGAAAACGACGCATTCGTATCGACGAAAGGGGTTATTACGTCATTGTGCGGTCGATTGCAGACCGCCCTTAACCGGAGTAAGCGCGCGGTTTAATTAGAAATGGTTCTGGTCGTCAGCAGGCGACGCCGACGCCCGGCATCGTTCTCGTCGTTGACGTTGTCGTCAGAATGTAATTAATAAAGAATGTTGCTACCGCCATCTTTTGTTGCGCGCAAGAATTAGGAAAGTGTTATTATTGACAGTTGTGAATTTTTGTATTGTTCACAAAATTATCTTCCTTGCTCCTTGGTTTATTGTATGCAGTCTAATTTTAAAAGTAAACTTTATGGTTAAATAAGTGATAATTATTTTTATAATAATAATAAGAAAATTACACCAAATTTCTATATTACAATAATTACATAATTATAGTATTAGGATATAAAGTTGCCTTATTTAAAAAAAAAAAAAACATATAAACACATAAAAGAAAAAATTAGTGGCATTGCGCGTACCATTGGTATAGTTCATCCAGACATTGTAAACTAATTGTATTTTATTATGTGCGAAAAGAATTTGTACATAACATATTTCGTATTTAAAATCATTTTCGTATAACTCTAAGTTATATTAAATTAGTTTATGTCAGTTTATATTCAATGGACACACATTACGCTTGTAACTGAGACCAGTCCGAGATTCCGTATTGAGTATTTAGTATTAATAATTAAAATTTACTACTAATTAGGCAATAAATATCTAAATATAACTTAAAAAAAAATTTTTACTTTCCATAAATTCGCTATAAGAAAAAGAAAATTTTAAAATACATTTATTTTTAAAAGTAAACATAATTTTAAAACAGTAAAAAAATCTTTTAGAATTTATAATAAAATAAAATAGCTTTAGAAAAGTTCTGTATATATATATATTTCATTAAAAATCGATGATTCGATATATTTTACGTTTTGTTTGTTTAAATTATTTATGTTATTTGTATAGTTTTTCCTGGTGATGTACGTAGAATATATCAAAATACAGATTTTTAAATATAATATATACAGAACATAATCCCAAAGCTTTCTTATTTTAATTTTCAAATTTATTACAGAACATAGAAACTGTAAAATTTTAATAATTATTTAGTTGATTAAGTAATAGTCAGTTATGTTCTAATTTTAAAAATATTTGCAATTTTAAAATTTGTAACCTCTCGAAGTAAGCACTAAAATTATTGAAATATTTTTATATTTTCAATATGATTTCACAGAAACTATAATTTGTTGCGAAATATTGACAATAATGCTACTAAAATTCAATATTGTTTATAAACTATATTATTTAATTTATTCGTTTTTTGTTTTTCAATTATTATTAAATTTACACCAACGTTATATATATATATTTTAATCCTATATTTTAAATATATTATTTAAAACTAAAATAAATTTAAATATATTTCCAATTAATTCATCTCCCAGTATGATTAAACCTTTTTAACCATCACTGGATCAAACCGAAATTGTAAAACCTTCCAAGTGCATAGTACCGCCAAAAGTACGAGCACCCCCTTTGCAAGAAGGGTAGAGATACAGCGAGCTAGCCCGACGACATGCACATTGAATGTCATAAACACGCGTAAAGGAGCAATTTCGTATAACTTTATCGCCATTCTGTTCGCGTATAACACACGCATTGTCGCACGCAGAAGCAGCAGCAGTGGCAACGTGCACAATGGTCCCATAGACGCAAGTGCGTTAGAGGTGCGAGATAATGAGTCCTGATAGCATGCCCGAGACTAGCGCTCGTCGTTTTAGACGCCATTGCCAACGCTGACGACGACAACGACGACGCACTTACATCGACGGAGATATAAAGACGGAGATAATTACAAAACGTAAATTAAAATTGAACGAAAATTGAAGCAAAAAACAATATAAATGATAAAATGTATTTTGTGTTAACCTATACTATACCTATACAAAAATATTGAAAAAAAAAAGTTTGAAATTGTAAAGGTTTTCAAAAACTACACGAATTTAATGTATAGTAATTGATTACAAAAGCATATAAAAACGACAAATGCAAATAAAAATATGGAACTAATATAAATGATAAAACGTATTTTGAGTTAACCTGTACTTTGAAAAATGTTATAAAACAAAAATATTAGAAAAAACAAAGTTCATTTTTTTTTAATTATACGAATTTATGGGTCTATTCGATTCATATCTGTAAGAAATGTACTGTTACCGAATGTTTTGTTTTTTTCTAGTAAATAGAATGTTTCTATTAATAGAAAAACAAAATAGTCTGTAACGCTAAAAGTCTTACATATGTGAACCGAATAGACTCGTTAATATATAATTGATTACAAAAATACATAAAAAACAACAAATGCAAATAAAAATATGGAACTAAATTATTTTTATGTGAAGAGTCAAATTAGCATAGATTATTAAAAAATATGCTTCAATATGTCATATGAAAGCTGAACTTTTACTAAATTGAAAATGTATATAAAAAAAAATATTGAATTGGGAAGCATTCTCAAATTAAAAACATACAAAACATAGAATCATATTTTACCAAGCGAATAGTATTTGAAATTCTATATTTATATGCAATATTCTAAATTTATTTAAAAAAAATTAAATCACTAATAATAGTGGTTTTACTGTTTGAAATTTTGAGAAAGATTTGAATTAAAGTATATATTAAAATTTGTGAATAAAAAATATATGAAAAAAAGTAAATAAATCTGGAATACTTTTAAAAAAATATTGACTGTTGAACAGTGGCGCAACCAAGGGGGGGGCCGACGGCCCCCCCCCCCCCCCCCAAAGCTAGCAGAATTAGCACAATTTTTATTCGTTTATTCATATATTCAGCAGTCACTTCCAATGCTACAATTATTTACCCCAAAATATTGAGCCAACATTCATTATTTTAAATTATTAATTATTCGATTCATGTAAGATAAAGTGGAAATCTGGTTAGTATTTGCTTTTTTTTTGCTTCTCCAAGATAAAATTTTTGGGCCCCCCCCAAGACAAAATCCTGGCTGCGCTACTGCTGTTGAATATATTATAAAATATCCAAAATTTTCTGCAATATAATAATTTTTTTTCTATTTAAATCTATTAAAAATAATCATTTGAAACAAAATATTTCCGATGAATAACATCTATACAAGTAACCAAACCAAAACATTTAATAAATTAACACGTATGTAAATCCAATCTATTTCAGCAAAAAAAAAAGCTAGTAAATCCACCTCTGCTCGCCAGTTCTACCCACCATATCGTATCATTAACTAAGCGAAAGCTTCGCCAGCAAACACGCTGTCACACCAGATAACGTAACGTCAAAGCATCGATGTTATCACGCCAGAAATATTACAGCAACGGCCACTTAAATTACCTACATTACATTACATCGTCGTTCCTACAAAAGATTCGTTGAATTTGAAACAGCCGCACACCACCGCCCGCCAATGTAGCCGCCTCACGCACGTTGCGACAGCGGCAACGGCAGCGCCTGGCCCCCATACGTTTATTGATTTTACGTCCGTCTCCCATCCGCCGTGTGACTGCAGAACAGTGAAAAAGAATCGGATGGTCAGTGAACCGAACGAAGTCGATTGCAGTTCTCGCTGAATAAAATGGAAGGTATGAATACGGGTGCATTTTTGCTGGATTTTTCACGCTTTTGTCCGGATCAATTTAATTAAAATAGTGCTTGAATAAGTAGATTTTTTTGCTATAAGGTTTGTAAATTATAGGTGCCATTTGCATTTTTGTAGAATTTTTAAGATTATTGTGACAATGTGCAGAAATTTTCTTGAGTAATATAAATTTTTGTTATTTTACATAACTATTAACAGTAAAATAGCAGCATTCTGTAATTCTTACTATGATAATTGAAATTGACGTAATATTACAATTTCTCTGAAAAAATACATTGACAGAATATGTAAATTTAGATCAATTCTTTACAGTTTACTTTATCCTTCATTTACATTCTATCAGTGAATGGTACTTATAACACATATAAGAAGAAAAGCGACACGACAATTATATCACTGGGGCATTCGTAGTTGTTCAAATAATTTTACGTTGATTATTATGAATTAAAAATTATAAATACATTATTAGTGTAACAGAAATAACGTCCAGTAGTTCAGAATAAAATTAAAATATAATAAAGATACATTTAAAATAAATTTAAATAATAAATTTCATAATAATAAAAAAAAACTATTACATTTGATGAAAAACAGAAGCAAAAAGTTATTGTGAAATTAATGATAAAAACACTTTTTCACGAAAAATTGGAGGAGAGAATACGGGTCATTATCTCTACCAGAATTATGCTCTATTACAATGTCCATTATATATTAAATAGAATTAATTCCCCACAAAGTACAAACTGTGTCTATAACATTCATGTATATGTATAGATAGGTAAGGTGCAAGTTTAATCTGTCTGATGTTCTTCTGCACACATACATATATAGATGAGTACACACTGTGAATGTAATTCCTTGCGAGAGCAATAAATTCTCATTTTGGTAGAACTAAAATTTAATACGAAATTACCAAAGTTGTTTAATGCAGTCGGGGAACAAAGTGGAACAAACTAATATGGAAGTCCTAATTTAATTATGTCCCTTTACAACTATAAACATTAGTGATGTGTATGTGCGGCCTGGGGGCAAAACCGACGTCAGCCACCGACGCCAGGCTACAGACGCCATTTCTTGACTCATACTCCAAACACTCCCTCCGACTTAAGTTTGCAGTCAGACGTTGTACTTACACGTTACCTCTGCTACATAGAACGTCTTTATCTGACTGCAGAGTTTTGTTGCTTGCTTTTGTAACCTCGATTATTTTGTTCTCTTTCAGTTGGAGATATGTAAAATTCAAGTTCTATGCGCTTGGAGCTGATCTACAAGAAGAGATTAAACGGAAGGAAGTACGCAGAATTTTCTTGGAAAAAACTGGACTTTTGCTCTGCATCGTAAAACTGAAGAAAAGGGATGGTTTTTGTTGTTGATGAAAGATATGCTTGTTTGCCAAGAAATAATTGTAATAAGTTTTTATGTGTTTGTCACATATGGCTGTGGAAGAATTATATTATCATTTTATTAATATTTTAAGATAATACAATAGCACATATTTAAGAAGTTTATTAAAGAGAACAAAAATTTCTCGTACTATTTTACAATTTTATTTATTATGAATATTATTTATTTTTTAAAAATAAATTAGCGCATTTTTTAATACAAATTTCATATTTAATAGTTTATGGTTATTTTTCAATTAACAACTGTTGTACTTGTTATCTTTTTTCTCTTTCTAAAATTTCTTTTCTTTTAACTCTTTTATTATCTTTCTAAAAATAATATATAAATAAAAGCAATTGGAATTGTAAAATAATATATCACAATCTAAACTTATAAACAATTTTTTTAACAGTATATTGATAAGAGAAGTAATAGAAATTTATAAAGAAAAAAGATAACATCAATTTATTAGTATGAAGGAATTGATATAAGTAAATAAAATTTGGCTACCTTTAATTAATAATTTATAAAGTTTGTTACTTAATTTGTTACCTAGTAATAATGATATGAAAAATGATATAAATACCATATACACTAAATAAACAGAACATAAAATCAAGTTACTAGGTAACAAAACATTATTATTATTTTATTATTTAGTTACTTGTTTCTATGTTCTGTTTGTTTATTGTATCATTTATATCATTTTTCTTGATGATAATGTACGTAGAGTACGTCTAAACGTTGATTTGTAATTAAAATTAATATAGAACTAAATCCTAAAGCCTGTTTATTTTTTTTATTTAACAAAATCTATATGATTTTGGTCTTATTTAGTTTTTCTTATCCAGTAACTAGGTAAATAAGTAAATAAATAAATGATGCAATTTTAATTAATCTTTCAAATATTGGTATTACAATATTTCTTAAGTTCTTATACGATATGTACATAAATTCTGTACATTCTTTTCAAATTTTTATAACCAAAAAAATCATATTGAATATGTAACAACTAATTTAAACGTTTTCATTAATTTGCCTAATTTGTTTTGTTTTTTTTTATTTTTGTAGACAAATAGTATTATATATTAATATTAAAGGGGTTTAGTATTATATATACCATCCCAATCATGTAATTGCCCAGTTTGTAAAATGGTTTTTTGCCTTGTTTGTGAACTGGCTTTTCCACTTATATGTTTTAACCATTTAAAAACAGAATTATTTATTTGTCTTAATTCTCTAAACAACATAAACTAACCTTTTAACCTAATCTAACCTGCAATAAGATTTCAACACATTTTAAGCGCAATCATTCACGGATTGGGCAGAATTTTACCCATTTCACAAACTGGACAGTTATACGACTAAAAAATAAATTATAAATGCAATAAATAAAATAATAATAATAAAATGAATGTTTTTAACTATAAATTTTTCGTCTAGAATTTATTTTCAACCACACCACAGATTCATTTTAAAAGAACCAGTATTTTTCCATATAAAATTTTTATTTTGAAAAATAAAACTAAACAAAATGAACATATTCAAAAGCCAACGAAGTCAGCCAGTATGGGGGGCAACCCACAGTTACATACATATATATAAAGGGATGATATTCCTATGTGTCTCGTAACATTTTGTTAAGGGCGATAAGTGTGCATGACACCCCGCTTACAATCGGCTATTTTCGGGCGATGCCGGCTCACCTCGTCGCGTTGGGTTGTTATTGTGCTACGTGTTTATTGGACAATGGGAATATTTTTTAGGAGCCCCCTTAGTACCGACTCCCAGGATAATTTATATCGTATATGAGATTGTATTGTTAAATTAGCACTTTATCATAAAAAAATTCTTTATTTATTTATTTATGACGTTATTGTGGAATTATGACGTGTTGTGTGAATATTTTTCATTTAGAGAATTTTTAGACAATGCCCAAAAAAAATTACTATTAAAAATTAGATAGTAAATGGCGCTTGTGTAAATTTTTATGAGAAATTTAACTGTAAATATTTATTATATATGAGTAAATACTCAAATTTATAATGAAACTTTGATATAGTGTTCCGTTATGTTTGTTTTTTCCCAAACGTGCGTCCGTCTTTCTTTATTCTAATATTATTTCTATGCAGGTGCTTCTCGACAACGCATTGAAGTTATGACAAATTGCATTTAAGCAGACTCTTCACGATTTAAAAATATTCACAGTATTATTGACCATGTAAGATTAAGTACAGAAGAATATTGAAATATTTTGATATTTATGGACAGTACTCTCTGTTATATGAATAATATTATTATTTTTGATATTTTTCTTTTCACTTGTAATAGTGATGTTTTTAATCGTTATTTTATTTTCTATCCGCATCTAAAAATGTCCAATACTTTATTATCGTATAAATTTTATTACTCATCTTAATTTGTTTTTCACTGTAATTATTCTGGAATTTAGAAAACTTAGAAAATGTCTAGTTTTAAACGCTGACACAATAGGCTTTTTTTGTGAGAAAAAAATTGTGGTATTTTTGAGGGAAGATACATGTATTTTATTATAAGAAAATACATAAAATAGCACTTAAAAATATGTACATGTAATTATATAAGTACAGTTCATACGTGTAATTATTTGGTCGTATAAATTACATAGTATTCATTTTGTTGCCTTAGGCATAGTACTTAAAAGTACAGTGAAATAAAATTATTTTTTGTAGTTCTTTGCAAATGTCACCCACAGTATATAATTAATTTAGTTTTACTGAACGTTTAACTTAATATGTATTTAACGTAATATAGTAAATAATACATCCCCTATAATAAATAATAGATACAAAATGTATTTACTGAAGTAAGAAATCTTCTAGAACTCATTATATTAAAATAAAATGGCTTTAGAATATAGTTCTGTAATAATTTTAATTAATAATCGACATTTCGATGTACTCAACGTACATCATCAGGAAAAATTATAAACGAACGGATGAAACGATTGTCGAATAATATAAATTTTGTGAAACTAACTATATTAAATAATTGCAAGATCAAAAAATATTGACAGTAGATTAATAAGAGAAGCAAAACAGAAATTTATCAAGAAAAATATAACAGCAATCGGTCAAGTTTTAGTTAAAATTAATACAGAATTAAATCCTAAAGCTTTTTAATTTTAATACAATGAGTTCTGAAAGATTTTTTTACTATGTTAATATAATATTTACACCAAACTGCAACCACAATGAGTTAGTATGATTTCATTAAAATATTAAACAATACTCATTAAATAATACTCATAATTTTATTGTCACCAATAGATATATTTAGTTGTTTGTTTTTGTATTATTAAAAAATCATCACACGACTTCATCAACAAACATTTATCTTCTATTCCACCTTCCTTCATCCCTTCATAAAACCAAAAACAAAGCGAAATCAAAAACAAAAAAAAAAAACAAAAGAAATTCATTTACACATCACATCACGTATCCCAACCTCATCTCCCAACTCAAACTCCATCCGAATCCACCCTGACTTCCGTTCGCCGCAGTTAATTTCCATTTGTACCTCTTCGTCCTTATTCCCTACCCCTCCCGGCCATAACATTCAACCCTCTCTCGGTGTGGTGTCCGAAACCCCGCACTCGCTCGTATGATATAATTCGCGTGAGTCGTCCCCGGAGCATCGTTGCCCGGTAACCGCCTATTGTTCATCGCGGCAAATAGACAATCGCCCTGACCAACGGCTGATATAGTGTCGGCGCTCGTTTGCATAACTGGCACCCGAACGATGAGAATGCTAAAGGGGTTGACCTCCCCCCCATTGTCTGGCTGGCCAGTTTTATTTTTACAACTCTGTTCTAACGCCCTTAGTTGAATGATGGTCACCGGATGATGGTGGACACTGGACAGATGCTTTTGCTGATGAAATGGATTGGTTGAAGATTTTATAGAAAGAGATGTTTTATTTATAATTGAATTAAATAAAAAACATTGAAGTTATATAAATATAAATTGTAGATGACAAATAGAATTACTTATATTAATATTATTAACATATAAGTAAAAAAAAAATATGTTGCCTCATTATTCATAATTTTTACTTTTAGTTATAAAATATAGTACGATGAAACAAAATAATTTATAGTTTTTAGAGCTTTGCCAAATAATTTCTAAGTTTCAACTTCCATACCATGATCTAGTTTTATAGCTTTAAATATCTAACACTATAAATTTTGTTATAATTCTAGTTATATTTATTTGTTGATATATATCGCACTATTGTAGCATTTACACAAAGTTCAGTTTCAAACTAAAATAACAAATAAATAACGAAGTTTACAAATATAAATTAGTTACGCAATAACTGTAACATATTACAAAAAATTGACATGTTCAATAATTTAGCTCATATAGTAGATTTTTTTTAGTTCATTTTACGACTGGCATAAGTATAATAAAACTGCCAGTTCATAATAAATAAATATAAAAACTAAAAGGAAAGAAAGAGACAGACAAGTATGCTAATGTCGCAGTAAAGTCGATAAAAATTGCCATAAAGCTAACACTGATTGAGACATAAAACGTAAATAAAACTAACATGTCAAAAGCAATGTTAACGGTACAAACTAAATACGGGGAATGCAAAAATCGCACGCACGAGATTATACGAGCGGGCCCCCTTCAAATGAAGAAATATTCGCTCGTACGCCACTGACAGCTGCAAGGCAATGATTGCAAGCGAGAGCTGTGGCTCAGTCAGCGAGAGCGCCATTTGCTTGGTGCAGAAACCTACCCTACCTATTGATCGCTAGGACCGACCGAGGCTTTTGTCCTGCAGCCCGAATGGCGGCCCACGGCTTGCTGAGTCCTCAAAGTCCCCCTTAAGCTCCCGAGGACTTACCGGGACAAAACCGGACAGTTCAGATAAAAGCGCGCCCGTACGCCTGGATCACACGCGAATCGCTCAGATTTTAAACGACCCTGTCGTTCGATATATTGAGCTATTTATTTTATCGCATTTTTCGACGATCTCAAAGTATTATCATGCGGAAATATTTTCAAGTACCTAGTAAGTTTTAAACTCAAATAAATTTATTGTTTAATTTGCTAAATTACCGATAACAATCGTGTTTATATTATGTCCTATTATTAATAACAAAAATATATATTCCAAATTATTATTTTTTTTAATTAAACAATTTTACAATAAAAGTCAAGTTATTATAACTTTCAAAACATTTATTCCAAATACATTAAAACAAATTTATTATAAATATACATATGTATACAACATATTGAAATTTTGTATATATTTAATCTATACTTCGTTATCTTTCGTTCTATTAATATTTTCAAAATTCTAAGAATTAAATTTTTGAGGATATTTTTAGCTAAGCTAATTGTAAATTGAATTAATTTACGTCATTATTCAGTTTGTAAAGATATTACGAATTAATTTTTCAGAAAAAGCAAATATAAATAAATTTAAAACTTAAATAAAATCATATAATAAATTACAAAAAAAAAATATAACAAATAATATTGATTCGTAATCTATGCCTTTTTCGTTAACATATTTAAGCCCGGTTGCGCAAAGTATTGTTAATTTAATTTAATCAATCAGCTAGATTGTCAACTGTCTTCGAACCACCTCATTGATTGATCAGTTGACAAGTCAACGAATTGATTAACTTACAAAGGCGTTTAACAATGCTTTATACAATCAAGCCTTAATTAAATACACTGCTAAACTTATTTATTTTGAAAAGTTCTATATAGTTCATTTAAATTTATTTAAATATCACAAAAAAATAAATAAAATGGCGGTTTTAGTCAAAAGCTGTTTCAAAAGGAGCTGTGAATATCGGACGAGTCAAGTTGTCACCCGTGATAGCCAAGTAAAGATTTTTCGTGATCGAGATGTCTCCCGGGCATGTCTGAGTTGTCTCCCAAGATTTAAAATCAATAGTGGTATATCATCTGCGCCACTGTTGGCTTAGGGTAGGTTAGGTTAAGGTTTAGTTATGTTATTATTCAATATAGGCGCTTATCTCATCGGCGCAAATGACTACTGGCGCAAATAATTGGCTAGGTTAGGTTAGGTTACCTGTAAATCTTGGGAGACCATGCGCGGGAGACAACTCGGCCATGACCTTTTTTCGTCTCAGGTACAATTTCAAATTTTGGGAGACAACT
This sequence comes from Clivina fossor, assembly GCA_963966155.1. Lineage (NCBI taxonomy): Eukaryota > Metazoa > Arthropoda > Insecta > Coleoptera > Carabidae > Clivina > Clivina fossor. The sequence goes on along the minus strand of OZ014564.1, from coordinate 5,687,653 downwards.
CGGCTCTGCCCGTGAATATAGATCATTAAATGCTATGTCTTATGCAGTTTCACTAGATTCTAAAAGTTAAAATTTACTTTTTAAAAATATAAATAATATGATTTTTTAAAGCTTTTTTATTATAAATCTGTCACTGTTGCGATTAATTTAAAATTTGATTATAAAATTAACGTGAATAATATAACATATTATTCTCTACACACTATCGTAGATGTACTCTACGAAACTGATACGTGTCGATTTGCTAGCGTACATCTACGCTAGTGTGTAGCGGTTCCATAATACAATAAGTGTATCTGATGAGTCGATAACTTCTTGTATCTAAATCTCTGTAAAATCAAAGGTGCAATATATTTTTTGTACCATTCTGGCCTAAGCTAACCCAATTTCAAATTCTTCGGTACGTACCGAATTTTTTGTTGTCACTTTTTTTTTTGAATGCATGTTTTGAAAGCGCATTTATGGAATGATGTGTTTACGACAAGGCACTTTATCTTTTAGTGTTCGTAAAAGTTATGTATCTGGTCGTATAACAATTAACTCGACACAAGTAACCAGCCAGAGACTTGAGTCAGACCTATCCAGAACGACAGAAAAGGCAAACTTCAAACTTGTGCTACTTTTATTGCTTGTTGACACAATGCAGTCTTTATGCGACACACTGTGCAAACTTATCCGTTGCACTACTTGTTTTCAACCCTTTTTCCGACGATAAACGTAGTTTTTTTTATTGCTATTTCTACCCTAGAGTCATTTCGAATCTATTACAGAATCAAACTATTATGTAGTTCGACTAGATAAATTCCAGCTACTACTGCAAACGAAATAAAATTAGTTTCTAGTTCCAACATTAACATTTATAGCAGAAATATTTTCTGTTTCAATAATTTTGGATGACAAACGTTACCATTGTTTTCTACTGAAGAAACTAAAGTAAACGACATATTATTTTTAAAATATTAGTTTTTATTTATATATTTTTTACTTTCAAAATATTTTACTTTAGTTAAATAAACTCAAATTAGACATCAGAATGGAATAAGTCCCATTTGCAATTTCATACTTATCTCAAAATTAGTTATATGTTGTTTTATACTATTGGTTCTGAACTGTACTATCTACAAGCTTGTAAAATACAAAAAAAAACTTTAAAAGACAATAATAATCTCGATTTTTATCTGCAATAAAATTAACAAGTAATAAAACAGAAATCGTGCATTTACGTTATTTTTTCATAAGTTAGTAAGTAGTTTGGTTGAAAACCACTATAGCACTATGATAAATTATACCACTAATTTCATGATAATATTAATAATAAAAACTAGTTTGCACTAGTCTGAACATAAAAGTTGATTTTATTCCGTTATTTCAAACTGAAATGCAAAAAAAAAGATAAATTAAAAAATAAAACTAGTATTAAAACATTAAAAACTTTCGATAGTTATATATCAATATCGAATAAAACTGTTAAATCATCTTTATGTTGCTTTATATTCCACAAAAAATTTATCAATTTGCGTAATTTTTATGTAGAAGAGTAAACTACATGGTCCAGATACTAATCCATATATATATATATATATATATATATATATATATATATATATATATATATGTGTATATTACTTGCCTTATCAATAGTACGACTACAAACTACAAAATAGTGAAATATGAACCACTCCGACACAGTAAATATCAGTTAAATTCAGTAGTACACTAAAAATAATAAAGCTACATTTTACAATAGTTTTTTTTTTTCTAGAAAACTGCTACATACTCTCTTAGATTCAATTATGATAAAAATTTTAAACAATCTTTTGTAATAAATAGATTTAAATCTTTAAAAATTTCCAATTCATTTCCCAAAATACAGCCTCTCGATTTAACTGGCTAGATAATCTCGCAAAGAAACAATTCAAAACGTGGCTGTAGTAGTATTTTGATAGGCCATCTGTTCATCAGTTTTATGGGGTATTAAATCTCTTTTATTGCGACCAAAAACAATACGGTCACGTGATTATGTAAATCCCTACTTCCGAATTTAATGTATTATGGCTGCCACCGGTTCCATTCATGATATAGATAAGTTTTACTTATCGAAAATGAGAACGAAAATGATTTCCTATGATGGAGGAAATGGTCAAAATGCCTAGTAGCTCTATATCTTTACGACGGTCATTAAACTAATATTATTGTGTTAAAAATGTTCGCTGATGAATCTTTATTATTGTAATATTATTGGATTCTATAGGTAATAATATTCATTCGTTATTGAGGGTGTGCTGACAGTTATATGGTAATACAAATCACACAAACAAAATTATTATGAATTTATGGAGTAATAAATGTGTTTTATTTATTGTATATATTAGTTCCGTCTTATGAATAGTTTTAGAAACAAAATATGTAAAAATTAAAAGATTTAAATCAAATCTTGTTTTTATAACCACTCTGACAATATATATATTTAATCACAATATTAAAATGTTAAAATATGAAACTGCTGTCCAATATTTTAAAAAATTAGAAATTTAGTAGTTAAATAAAAGCAGGTATCCACTTTGTAAAACTGCTTTGCACTGTGCTCATATAGTTTTAAGGCAAATTGCATAAAACATTGTTAACTCCATTAACTTAATCAATGAGTTCACTTATCAACTAGATTGTAAACTGTCTTCTAAACATTACATTCATTGGCCAGTTAAACAATTAACAAGAAAGTTAACATGGTAAAAATCTTTCAGATCTCATTATATTAATATTAAACAGCTTTAGGTTATAGGTTTGTATTAATATTTATTAATATTAATAAGCGACTTTTCGACTAACTTAAGGTACATCTTCATTAGGAAAAATGATATAAATGAAATTTACAGTAAATAAACAGAACATAGAAACAAGTTACTAGGTAACAAAATAAGCAACTAAATTATAAAATTTATAAATTTTTAATTAAAGAAAGCAAAATTTTATTTAAATCAGTGATTGATGTTATCTATTTTTTTATAAATTTCTATTTCTTCTCTTATCAATCTACTGTTTTCCTTTAATTAAAAATTTATAAATTTTGAAATCTATTAGCTTGGTTTATTATCTAGCAACTTGTTTCTATGTTCTGTTTATTTACCGTAAATGTCATTTAAATCATTTTTCTTGATGAAGATGCATATTGAGTACATTAATAAATTTTAATACAGAACTTCAACCTAAACTTCTTTTCTTTTAAGAAAGTTAACTTACGAAATATTTAACAATATTTTATGCAACCGAGCACTAATATGACAAAGCAATGTTGTATAATAAATATTATAATTCAACAATATTGTAATCTACAAGTCAAATACAGTGTGCATAGACAACTAAATTTATCTAATAAAGCTATCGCAACCATCATATCTTGACAACAAGTGAAGAGTGTAGACCATATGTGCATACAAAATAAAAAACAACACTAACCTATCCTAACACGGAGCCGATTTCCCGACAATCGCAAATACAGTAATACACACAGTACGTTGACACTACGTAAAGCAGACAAATGTCATAGATAGCACAACCTGAAAGGTATGCCATAGTACTACTTTCTACTGTCATTTATGACTACACTCTAAACTTATTTTTAACAACCCAAAAAAAAAAAAGACTGTGATCTTCTTAGTGCTATTACAATACCGAAAAGATCACAGTCTAAGATGATGAAAACTGTACCCCTCTGTAGTAAAATACACCTTTTTTTTTAATGGCAATAAAAAAATTTATACCTCGTTAATAATTTGTGTTATGTCATTGTCGTTAATTTAATGCTTATTTGTTAAAAATTTCTCGCGAATTTTTATGGGTGTTAATTTTATAGATATTCGGTACCTACTACTTTAAAAGTCTCGATTATATTTGTAATATTGTTCATATCGTTGTTAAACATAGCGGTATAAAATTTTATAGCTTTTTGTATATCAATGTAATTTTAATGTTTTGTAGATAAATGATATGTTTTATTTGTTTGTTTTTTTTTACTGTGATATTATAAAAACATTTTGTTTAATTATTGCATATAATATATGTAAAATTATATATCGTAATAATAGAAACAACTTTGAACTATTTCGTTTTTCAGAAGTTATAGCCAGTTTCATAATAAACACTGTAACTAAAGTCGACTTTAAGCTTTCAAAAAGGTTTTGAAAAGGTGTGAAAATTGGAACATTAATTATTATTTTACAATAGATAATAGTAAAGAGTGTAAGGAGTAGCTGTCGTTATGCCCCACGTTTTTCGCTTTAAATCTTACAAGTATTGTCATAGCTATTAAAAATTCACAATCACAAATTTTCTGGATAATCTCTGTGGGGGGTCAGGATTCTGTATGAAGCAAGGATAAATTATTTTATACTTGTTAGTCCGTTTTAAAATGTGATACATTAAATAATTTTTTTTTAATAATTATTTTCTGTTTTTTAGTTTTGTGTGTGTGTGTTCTGTATTTCCTGTAGTTTCTGTATTTTGAACAAAAATATTTGCTAAATACACAAATATACGAAATTCGTGAATATGACACAAGATAAAAATTAACGTTTCTAATATTATAAATCAATTAGTTAATAATAATTGTCGTCCTAGTTCTTAGCTATGTTCAAAGTTTCAAGTCTCTAGCTTATCAGGAAGTTAGTTTAAAATCGATTACAAGCAGACACAAAAAAGCGAGTTAATAAAAACGTGTTAATAATAATTAAAAAAAAAACACTATAAATATATTACGTAGACATTCCAATCTATACATTCAACAACAATTACCAGATATTTATGACAACTAGGTCAGTGTATTAGCAGCCCACAACCCTTATTACTGAAATAGTAACTGCACCCAAAACCTACAGGACACTCCTTTACTCTATCGATATTCTACTCCACATTTTACTGTCTATCGCCCGACACTTATAGATCGATTAAATAATTTGTAGACATTATTAAACGCAATGCAAACGAGCCCGGCCATATTGCTAACAGTGCTCACAGTACGTACATGCATTTAAAAAAAAATGTGTTTATTAACGCATAATATTTAGGCAAGCTGCATTCAGGTATTGCATTGGTTCAAGTGGACAAGACCACCCGAGTGGTCTGCAACGGCTTCCATCGGATTGTTTATGTCGAATAAGTTGGCTGTGCGCGTTCGCCAAGGTAGTTTCTATACGGCAAATGTTGTCGCTTCGCTTTTTCAATTCTTAAATATTATTAATTAAGGTGACATTACGAGCGGGTAGTTTGCAATTAATTCAACGTAAATTGTATTTATGTTAAGATATTTTTTACCTGCTTTTTTTTACTATATGTTAAACGTAGAATTTTTGTATATATGTAGATTCCATAAGGAGTATTTATTTGTTTACTGAAATATATATACATACACAATCACGCCATGTACTCAAAAGAATGTGGCACGAATTCTTTCCAATATTTCGAAAATAATTTTCTCCAAATATTCCTATTGAGACAAGCAACTTTAGCTTCATCCATGTTTATGATATCCCTCATACTTGCTCTTCTATTCTTACTACTTGCAAACTTTCGCTCACGCAAAACACTCTCAATCATACCACTCCATCTACTCGTCGGACGTTCACGCAAAATTATAAATTATTTACAATTATTTGAAATTTTAACTTTTCAATATCTTTCCCACCTAACATCAAACTGAATAGTTACGAAAACAAAACTTTGCAAGTTACAAAATGTTTGACGTGTAAACATTGTGCAAAATTATATTACTATATATTAATACAAATTAATTAATTTAATTTTCAAAATAAATATAAATCTGTAAATAATCTAACATGTTTGTCCAGTATGCGAGCGCGTATTAAATCGTGCATATTAATTAATAAAATACCACTTAAATATCTCGATTTCTTGACGTAATTTATCACGTTTTTTCGTTAATTCGAAAAACTTGTTTCTCAGAATAAATTCTGATTTAATATTCATTTATACGTCTAGGATCAATATTATACATAAAACTATTTAAATCGTTTGTATCAAAAACTGATTATAATCTTATAAAATATTACGTAGCTTTGAATATTTCCAGTGCCTACTACTACTACTTAATTTAAAAGTATAAAAAGAATTATAATTATTATTTAAATTAACCGTAAATTTATTACTTATGTCATAATCAAACATTACTAAACTTTTTCAGAAAAAAAATCTCTAGACGTATTTTTCTAGAATATTTAATATCATAATTCTAAACAAATATTTGAAAATATATAATATTTTTATTAATTAATTTACATGTAAAATAAAATATTGTTTGCACTAAAAAAATAGTTAACAACCAAAGTATTTTAAGATTATAATTTACCAAAATTTCAAAAAAAAAATAATTTATAAATTTAATCCCTGTATTCATATATAAATACTGCGTTTAACATTTTATTAGTATTGTATATAGTATATTTAATTGACAAATTATGTAATTAGTTAATATGCCTGTTTAGTTTTCTAAAAATTAAATAAAATAGTTATATATGGTTAGAAATGTTGGATATAAAAGTTGTCAAACATTGTATAGAATCGCAGAATTTGTTATTTAATGGTCCGTTTTAATTAGTAAAAAATGTTTGAACGGTTTTAATGCAGTAATATACATTTGCATGGACGTCCGATGAGTAAATAGAGTGGTATGATTGAAAGTGTTTTGCGTTAGCAAAAGTTTCCAAGTGAAGGAATAGAAGAGCATGTATACGATAGGTTAGATGAACGTGAATGAAGCTAGCGTTGCTTGTCTGTTTCGAGAACTAATTTAGAGATAATGGGAAGAGTTTGGGCCATATCCTCTTGGATATATGGCGTGATTGTGAATGTATGTATGTATTATAATATCAAAATCTTAAAATAACGTAAGTAAATGCAAAACTACATTAAATTGTTATAAATGTAATTGCATTAGAATAGCTTAAAAGTATATACACAATAGATAATTAAGAGCTGGTTGCGTAAAACGTTGTTAAAATTATTATAAATTAACCAATTCTTTAGCTTGTCAACTGAATAATCAATGATATATTTTAACGATACCTGACAATCTAGTTGCCTAATTAACTCGTTAATTAAGTTAACAACCTTTTATACAACTGAAGATAAGTGTAAGATTAACTTGTTATATATTATTAACTTTATTTATAAAAAATTAGAATTTTGTATCATAAACAATTTCAGACTATATAACAACTTCTTCAAATTCTTTGAAAAATTTAATTAAAAACAGAAATAATACAAATTTTTTACGTAAGAAGGAGGATTATCGTTCATATAAAATTACTATGACAGCGTAGTTATCTGATCACGTCGCATGACCTTGACAATTTAAAATACACAAACTATGTGAGTACAATGCTACGAAACAAATGTAACTCATTCTGTAATTTTAAACTCCGCATTTGATTACATACGATATGTATTCCTTTCCATGTAGTTGTGGTTTTCATGTGTGACATACTCATGTTTACTACAAGTTTGCATGAGTAAAACTCGTACATATTTCTGATTGTAGATGGCAGTAAAATCTCAAAGCGCGTTAGTTTTTTTCCTAGCTATCTCGTATGTCAAATTATAGTCAACACATTTAGTTTTTTTTTTGTTAGTAAAATATGTTTAATTTTTATATATGCCTCGGGAGATAAATTAAATTTTAATATTTTTCTAACACTTTATTAATAATTTATTATGCATTTGACATAAATTAACAAGTTTTTTTTTGGTCAGCAAAATAAAGTTATAAATTATAATTTTGATTTAGAAAGTTGTGTGACAAAATTCTTGTCTAAAATATTCAAATATATTAGTACTTGTTCGACAATTTTGAAATAAAATTTGTTCTAGAATTCTATTTCAAATATTAATAAAATCAAACAATTTACAAGTAAAGTAAGAGAGTTAAATTTTAAGAAATTAATAATGACAATTAAAATATTCCCGTTTATTAATTTTGAATTGGATGACAATTAAAATTTACACCAATTTTTTCACTGTGTATAAATTTTCATTGGTTGTTAATAATATTTTATATTTTATGTAAAAATAAACTGAGTCTGAATTCACTAAATAGAAAACTGTAAATAGAAGTGCAATTTTGTTTTAGAAAAACAAGAAATACCTTTGCAATTTTACAAACAGTTTTATCTGGAAATTTTACCAAATTCATAGTCAAAACAAACGACAAAAAAGAAACAAAAAATAATAATACAAGCAGTGAAAAAATAAACAAAACAGAAAACAATGTTTATGAAACGTTATCACATGTATACATGTAGATATTATTAACCATAATTGCATTTAATATTACACTGGATGCGACAGACACCATCCTATATGTACATAGTATATGAGAATTGGTGTATTAAACACATACGGAGACCCAACACTGCGCACTGCGCATCTGGTTACTAAGCAACGTCAAGCAATTGTTATTTTTCATGGATGCGTTGCGAACAATATATATATATATATATATATATATATATATATATATATATATATATATATATATATATATATATATATATATATATATATATATATATATATACGTACATATTTTGTAGGAAGTGTTGCTCACTATCAGAATGGTTATAGCATTTACGAGTTACATCCATAATAAACACTAAATACTAAATAACTACTTGAATGGAATATTAAAAATTTTCAGGCGCCATTATTCATATGCTCATAACGCACGATTGGAATATTTTTTCCTGGATGTAAGAAAATTTGCTTAATAAGTGTATAAAATAAAAAATATGCCGATTTATTTATTAGAAAATAATTAAAAATTGAGCAATATATGTAAATGCATAAATAGTGATTGATTTACAATAGTTTTCATAGTTATTTGTCAGTTATTAAATGCGTGTATTGTTTGCAAATTATATTCATATAATATATGACTTGCGCAAGACTTATTACTAAAAGAACCATTACATCTTTTTATTCTTCTCCGTACTAAATTCACAAATGTATTTACTGTTTCGTTTATTATGTAATAATTGTGATGAGCTAAGTTTTAGTTAAAAAAACATTTTATTAATTTATTTTAATATTTGCAATATCTGCAAATATATTTTAGTAAAATTTCATAGAATTAATTTAATTTATCATTAACAGAGAGTTTGAAAAATATTTAAATATCCACTTAATCGCAGTGAACTAATACGTAATTATTTAATTTATTAATATATTAGCCTCGTCGGGATTCAAACCCGAGATCTTTTGCATTCGCGGTAAACGTCCTAACCACTAGACCAGAAGATTTTGTGCAAAAGCACGAGAATAATGTAATTTTTATTGAATGATATTAATATTTAGAGTAAATAACTCTGGTCACTTTTCCTAAAAAAGATATTACAAATTGGGAGTCGTTAGGACAAAATATATAAAAATTACCAAAATCAAAAATATTACCTGATCATTTTGTGTACTATACCTCAATATACATACATATTTACAACATGTAATTCATTTTCACCAAATATTCCAATAATGTGAAAATATATGTATATCGTTAAAAAAAATGTTTTTTAGATAAATATAAATTATTTGTTTATTTCAAAATTTATCAAATTAAAAATTTAATTACAAAAAATGTATTCTGTAAAGATTATGAACATTTCCCAATGAAAAAAATTACTGTAACATAAATATTTCTGGTTAGTCTAAAGTAAGACATTAATTTGAATTTATACTATTTGAAATAATTATAATAGCAACAAAGAATTAATAATGAGCAATTTAGTCACTAGAAATTATTTCAATTCTGTCTTCATAAAAATCGATCTAAAGCCTTCAATTAACGATAACATCTTAAAATATAAATAACATTATATTTTCCTGCTCATTTATTTTTATAAAAGTAATTCTCCGACACAAACACAGTGAATTAAAAAAAAAGAAGCATTGAAAGAAATGTGTGTGTGTGCAAGAGCATCGAACACTTTTCTAATCCAATCCGAAAATAAATTACACTGTCACCTGAAACCAATTCCCAGCAATGTCCATAACAAATGGAAGTGCCGTACGATTTTCGTGATGTCAAAACGAATAAAGCAAGTTTTTACCGCGCCGCGCCGCGCCCGCGCCACTGAAGCGACCCGGCGAGCGCGAGAGAAAGAACCCAACCCCACTCAGGTACAGTTCCTGCGAGCTGAGAGAAACGGGCGGGCTGCAGGCCGAAGACGGGATTGAAAATCGGATAAACCCGTCTCGGACGAGATGAGAATGAATCAGGCGAGCGGTGGCGAGAGAGGACAAGATTTATACGACGGTTCCTAGATCGCAGCGTTTGTGCGCTCTCCGAAATGCGGCTTGAGATGACTCGATGTGTGCTAGATAGAGATGGATGAAACTGGGCTGGTACGCGTGACGGAGAGAGAAAATGGTCGTAAAATAGTTTGAAGAGTGCTCTTGGGACATGGAGTTTTGGCGCACTCGCCAGTAACATGACGCATGCGCGCTGTGCTGCGCCTTGCTGCTTCGTAGGTTAGGTTGGATCATCCGTATGGATGTGAATATGAGTGTGTATGTGTGCAGCTGCAATATGTATGACGGCACATTTTCACGTTAGTTTCAAACAATACTTGGTCATATCTGAAGTTTTTTCAGTATAATCAAATATAGACGCTTCTGATATTATTTACAGATTTATCGATATATAGATTTTTTTATACGTCAGTATAATCATTTCTATAAATATGCATTATTCAATTTTGAATTGTTTGAGTAAAATTTAAGAAAAAAATATTTATGATAAATTTTTTATTGCGTGTCTATAAGGATATATCAATTTAATTTTTTATCATACTCATTATGGAATTTTCAGCAAAAACTGCAAAGTTCTTACTTATTGCAGTATAAACTTCTTCTTTTGTTTACTAAGAGAAAATTTTCATTTAAAAACATTCCGCAAGAATTAATATAAACTGTAATTTTTGCATAAGTTTGTTGCAATCTACATACTTTAAAACATGTACTTCATATTATACCATTTGATATAAAATAAACTAATTTTGAGAGTTTTAATAAAAGTTTACAAGATATCATAAAATATATTTCTCTTTTTTAATTTAATAATAAATTAGTCTGTATATAAAATAAATGTAAAACATTTTAACATATAAAACGCAATACGATCCTTTTCAACTTAGATACTTATTCATAAAATATAAATAAACAAGAAACAACAATTATTATTTAACTATAATCTCCATAATACGCAATGCCATAATATCTTATAGCTTAATAAAATTAAAATCACATAACATCACCGATAAAACATACGTGTCTCGCACAGCAAACATTATTATTATTCACTTCTACGATTCTATCCTGTATAGTTTTAGTTTCAGCAAGCAAAAACAGAGGCCACCAGTCATAGTGCGGACGCCGGCGTACACATCATCTTATATATCAAAAACCGCCCCCATGTTAACGAGTTCAGTTCACGTACGCCGCTGGTTTTCAGATTCACGGCCGATGCCTGCGAGGAATGCCTGATAAGCAGGCCCAGAGATGTACTGTATATGTGTTCGTGTGTATATACATACGGTTACACGTAGATTATATATATATATATATATATATATATATATATATATATATATATATATATATATATATATGTATATGATATCATACACAAGTACGTTCGATGCATCTTAAATGACAGGTTAAAATCGTAAAATTTAAAGGATATCGGAAATTTACTTATACTTCTAATGCACTTTTGACGTTATATTCATGGCCTTAATGCCAGTGGAAGAATAGATTAAAATTTTGCGTGCTACACACTTATAGTTTTTAAAATAATTTCAGTAAACCTATTAACCAACAAAAGATCTACCCAATAGTAAGAAATGTTTAAAAAAGCAAAATATCGAAGTATTTTGGCAAAAAAACCCTAATAAAAATAGTATATTATGTTACGAGGAGTAGTATTGTATTGAGCCCAGATATTTGTGGCCGAGCGAAACACAAAAAAGCCTCCTACTTCGAGTGATACATAAGATTTTTTCTTCAAGCGTTCCAAACAAGAAACTAAACTAAAAATACATACCAAATTACCTTAACCTTACTAACAGTTGTAGAATAGTATGTATATCTATGTATTATTTATATGTATTACGTGATTTATAAGTATGTTTCTTTGGTCGAATATACAATTTCTGACAAATTTGGCGGTGCACATTGAATTTCTAGCACTTCTTTACACATTTTTAATAATCCAATTCAAATTCAAGCAAAAATAAACAATACAATTGTCAACATAACTTGACTTAATAATTTTTAATGTAGTCATCGGAAATGTCAAATTACATACACTTAAACATATTTCTTTGGTCAAATATGCAGTTTCTGACCACCCTGGACGGTGCACATTTCATTTCTTACACTTCATTTTTATTTTAAATGTAACTTATTCTATTATAATATAAAAAAATTATACATTAACAAAATTATTAAAATTACTTCCCGAATTTTATTTTAATATTATATTTACTATAACTACTTTATTTAAATTTACTTTATTATTGCTTCGCATAAAAGTTTAATTCTAATTAAATGTGAATATCACATAATAATTCATATTATATATAAAAAAAAACAGCATATTTACATAATAATTATTTTTAAATTGGTATTATTACAATATTTTTATTCTCATATATATGTGTTAACTCTTACATGATGGATTAGATAAAAATAAGCGATAACATTTAAAGTTATATTACTATAAATATTCAAAACAATTTTTTATACATAACACAAGGTTATTCACCATAGAACTACATTATTAATATAAAAATGTAAAAATTAAAAAGCGAAACAAAAATTTGATAGTTAAATTAATTTAAAATTAAAATTGCATTTTAATACATATTCAAAATAAATATAAAAGCTAAGAATTTTAAAGAGTCTTGTAAAATAATTAACATTTTTATTAAAGCCGATTTAAAGCTGACCAAAAATTATATTATTTATAAAAATTATAATTACTCACAAAATTAAAATTTTGAAAAGTTGACAAAAATATGTCGACTAATTAACAACAATAAATAATAATAATAATTATGCCAGAAGAATTTAAAATCAATGCTTTTCTATTTATTTAGTTCAAGTCGACTTTAAGCTGACCAAATATTTTTTATTGACAATAAATAATTTTACTATTAGAAGTTTTAAAAGTTGACAGCAATAATAATTATGCTGGTAAAATTTAAAAACGATACTTTTTTTGCTTAAAGTTGACTTTAGTTCAAGTGTTTATTATGAAAACGGCCTTAGTGATAAAATTTTAAAAACCTTATTCGTTTAACTTTCCAAATAAAATTTCTTTTCAGTCAATTAGACAGGGATGAAATTTTCAAAGGCTTAAAAAAACGAAATTCATTCTTAACAATGTGTTACCGTTTCAAATACTTTCACGTGTTGTTTGCAAAACTTTCGCAAGGGTTGTAAAAATTGTACAAAGGGTAAAAAAAACTTTCTACTTTTTATTGCTGCAGTTAAAAAAGTTTCAGAAGAGAAATCTACCTATGGACTAAAAAAAATTCAGCCAAAACTCTCACAGATAAATACGAACAAACCACATAAATAAAAAAAGGTATTTTACTAAATTACTGAAGACTAACTTATTGCTTCTTTTAAATATAGTTATAATTTGTTATAGTTTAATTATTTTTAGGTGACCGAAATCTCTTTTATCTTGTAATATTAAGCAAGGAATAATTGTATATTTGTGTATTTAATTTAATATAAAACGGCTCTAACGATTTTGATGAAATGTAGTGAATTACATTTATGTTAGTTTTCGACTTAAAAAAATCCTTTATAATAAAAATTCATTTTCAAACATTCCTAAACTTAATACCGTGGTAACATGGCGAATATAATATTTTGTGTCATTTGCCAAAAACAGTCAAATTATAATTTTTAGTGTATGTGTTAAAAAATTTCCATTTTTTAAAAATAATAATAAAAGAAATATTTGCATGGGTTTAAAATCGAGAAAAAAAATCAATCTTATGATGTGATAAACTAGTGAATATAATTTACAGGGCAAATTTTATATAAAAATATAAATAAATAACTCAGTAAAATATATATTTTTATGGGTTTAATCTTCTCCCTTATAAAACAATGAAACAAAATAAATCTACAGTTTTCAGGTGAGAGAAAGTGATGAAAGTCTCAATTTTGGTAAAACTATCGTACAATATAAAAAATTCTAATAAAAAATTTGTTTTAAAATAAAAGTGTGACTTATTAAGAAAACCTAACTCCACCACGTAAAAACTTATTTTGAAATTCGTTTTTAAAACAAAAAATGCTGTTATATATTACACTTATCCTTATAGCAGCATAACCAAATTTATCATCAGTGCAACTTACAAATTTCAAAATATCGTTTTTATATAATTAAACAAGTAATTATTAGTCATGAGCGAGCAAAATTTAATCTTTCTGATATTTGGAATACAATGATATATCTTTATAGCTTAACTCAATTGTTTTCATGATAACATAGATAAGTATCATAAGAAATAAAATATCTACATGAAAATTTATTTACAATTTATTTTAATATCAAGTACATTTTTTTGTTAATATTCAAATAAATATATCTAAATTCAATTGAAAAGGTTATATTTACTAGGTATATTGCTAATATTTTATGTCAATAGCACTCTTATACATACTTTTCAAACAAACATTTTGTGCATAATTTTATTCTAACCTATAAACAAAACAGTTTTTTTAATATATTATAAAGTCATGTTAAATAAAAAAATTTTAAATTAAGAGAAAATTCACATAAACAAATTAACAAAAAAAAAAAAAACCTAAAAGTCGTAGAAATAATTCAACGATAAAAACAGTAAAATAAAAACAAAAAAATAACGCTTAAATGGCGTATATATTTTCAAAGCTCGACGACAATTTTTCAAACTGATTTACGCTGAATAATTTCCATACTCCATTGCTGGACTCGCGCTAGCACCAGTGATACCACACTGAGAACAACAAAAAAGCCAGGGGTCGAAGATTAATTTCAGGGCTACCAACCAAACAAGCTTTGTTAACAAAATGCATAAATCCAGTTCTCAGTTTGAACATGTTTTGGATATTATTCAACCCACCTTATTGCAGCATATATATATGTTTGTATCTCCGAAATGAATAACTTTTATGTCGACACGATATAAGGACGAAATTGCTTTGCACATATCGTTGAGATTTTTTTCGGCGAATAAGCTGTGCACGGTGCACTGTGGCTAGACTATGGAATGCATGTTGGAAAAGAAATTTTTAACTTACAGACAGTTTTTTCTTTTTTGTCATTTTCGTTTTGTTTTACATTTGTTTGTGTGTGGAATTCTTTAGTTTCAAATATAGAATAACAATTTCTTATATTTAAACGTTGTACTTATTATATTATAAAGTTTAGTACTCTTGAGATATTCGAGAAATTAAAGAAAATAAATATTAAAAACAAATATTTGAGACCAAATAAAATAGACAATATTTGCATTAAAAAACAAAAGTAATAAAATAACGTGTAAAATTTTAACGTAAATATAAATATTTAAATTTATATCAATATAATTAATAAAATATTACAAGCGTTTAACTTGTATTAATGCTGAAATGTTTTGTTCTTTCATTGAATATTTTTAAAATTTATTTTAAAATAAAAAGATTAAGTTTTCTGTATATATTTTACTTAAATATAATATGTATATATATATATATATATATATATATATATATATATATATATATACATTTCGAGATAGTGAAAAGAGTTTGTACCACAAACTGCATTTGTTATTTTGAATTCATGATTAAATATTTATATTGATACAAATTTGAATGTTTAATATCTAAATTTTTGTTAAAACACTTTTTTTTAAATAACTGCATCGCTTTTATTCAAAGGATTTTTTAAAACTAAATTCTTGTAATTTAGTTTTTCATTTTCAATATAAATAACTAAAAACTAATGACATAAAATTCGAGTTTCTTATTAAATATAACTAATAAAATAAAATATATCTAAATATGTACAAAATATGTAGATTATAAATAAATAAAAAATTTAAGATAAAAAATTAGTGTCATATTTATTAAAATACGTTTTCGATAACATGTATGTAAAAATTCTAAATTTAAAATAATAATATACGACATATGTTCAACTGAAATAGTGAGTACAGGTTTTAAAACCTTGTTATTGAATATTACACTAACTTCTAATATTACTGTAACATATCAATGTCTCAAAACAAAGTAAAAAAGATTGTTTCAAAAACAAAATTAAACAAACAATTAAAACAATACATTTAGTTCATATTGCAAGAAAGTTATGAAACTCGATCGATAGATTCATATACCATAATATAATAAAAACAATAATAACAATTGCAAAGTAACTTAAAACAATTTTCTCACGAAGCTCGGAAACAAAACTAAATAGCAAAAACATCTGAACTATATTTTCAAAATACCATTGTCAAGGACAAAACAGAAATGTCTCTATAATCATCATCCTTTCTTGATCTCTATTCTGGTTATTCTCCTAAGTTTTTCGGTCTTTTCGTGTGGAACAAAGTCGAAATGGGTAGATGAAAGCAGAAATGGCAAGCGGCCGAAATAGGGAAAAAAATGAAATGAAACGAGAATGAAAATAGAGAAAGAAGAAAACGATATCGCAATGACATCGAAGACACGTTACCAACAGCTATTTACGGATCTGATTCTTCAAACTGTTCAACTGCACTCTAAAAAAATTAGGATGAGGCTATTTATACATACGATATGTATACGCAATTGGCTATTTATACATACTGAAAAACAAAAACCTAAACCAACCTACTAACCTAACCAACCTTAAATAGCCAATTTTTTTTTTCAGTATGTATAAATAGCCAATTGCCTATACATACCGTATGTATAAATAGCCACTTTCAAAAAATTATGTAATTTTACTTACAATCCATGAGACACTATAATACCCAGTATTTTAGGTATAATTACTCAACTGCTGTAATTTTGAATAATTACATAATATCAGAACTATTACAAACATTATGTAAGCAAACTAACAAAATGGAAAAGTACATATGTATGTAATATAACAGTTTTTTTAGTAAAGTCTCTTTTAGTAAATTTACAGAACTTCAGTAAATTTGCTGTCAGGAATTTTCCATAAATAAGTAAAATTTATTTAGTTCTGTAATATTATTGTTGTTATAATTATATACATTTCTTTCTAAGTTTACATAAAGGATGTATTTTGAAATGAATTTATTTAATATTTATTATTATTTTCAAAATGTATGTTTAACTTAATTTTTATTTAAAAATGTAAACCTTGAGTTATATTATACTCCTTTTTGTTTGATTTTTATTGAAGAATAAATAGCCACTTCCAGTATACTGTAAATGAGATTTTTATATCCAAGTTTCAATCGAGTTTTCTAGTATAGAAAAATACAGTTTGCCATATTTTTCTATTCAAAATTGAGACATTACACGCATGCGCAAGTAATTTTACCAACTTCATATGTAGATATTAAATATTTACCAAATTAACTACTTCATATTTTGAAGTTGATATACTAGCAATACTTCGAAAAAACCGACGTTACGCGGCAGTACCTAATCGATTATGAAAAAAGTATGAACATTAAATAAAATCCGAAGCAAAAACAATTCAGAAATCTAACCATAAATTTAAATGAAAAAATAATAATGTAATTCAAGTTTAAAATGTAACCAAAATACAGTATAAAAAATTACAGCATTACATTTGCTAATAGAAAACAGTTATAAATGAAAACAACTTATTTTAAAAGAAAAAAAAATTATAATAGAAATAATTACAGACACTATTTTGAATTGTAATTTAAATTGAAATACTTGTGCGTCTACAAATGCACAACAAAAAAATATTTAAAGCTATGAAAAAGTGTATAACAAAAAAAAAAAATGGGAAAAATTTATAACCCAGTAAAATAATTGATACTTATAGATTGTGCTAAGTAGTTCATATAGAATTACAATAATTTTAATTTCACAAGCTTTTTTTGATAAATGAACACAAAAATAAATTGTTTTTATAAATAATACAAGGATGAGGCTATTTATACATACGGTATGTATACGCAATTGGCTATTTATACATACTAAAAAAAAAAAAACCTAAACCTACCTACTAACCTAACCTACCCTTAATAGCCAATTGCGTAAAAATACTGTATATATAAATAACCAATTGCGTATACATACCGTATGTATAAATAGCCACTTTCATAATTTAAACCTTAGCTCAGTATAATCTCAATATATGAAATAAGTTTATATATTTTGTTTGTTAAGTTTATAATATTCATTTGAATTAAAATTTTTTCACGATTGAGCATTTTTGTTGATAAAATTATTTGACACTAGTACTATTATTTTATATTAAAATTCTATTTAGTACTTGAAACTAATAGTAAAATGTGTCCAAAAAACATAAACTCACATTTGTTATGTATATCAATTATTAAAAAGAACTCTATTCTGTTTGAAGGAAATTCGTAACTAAATTATTTCAAAAAATGTTATGGGAGTTTATGTTCACTAAACAAATTTTTAACAAAAACGCATCAATTTTGAATATTTTATAGACATTATTATTATTAAACAGTCACTTTAACATAAAATGGTTTTTATTATGCTAAATAAAACCGCAAATAATTAATAATTCTTCAATATGTGTGTATTACGTTTTTCAATAATTCTTATAATGGTTATTTTTTTCAGTGCTCCAATTCAAAGGATTCTAGAATCGGCACCTCTGCTCCAATAGCCAATGCAATGTCTAACGGGTCGCTGACACCCAGTTGCTTCTGATAACTTCATGTACTTTATCGAATAACACTCATACACCCAAACACACACTTACACACACACACACATATACAAATATACAAGCACATGGCTTTTATGCACCCATAGAACGCAAATATTGAATGCAAAACTTAATATTATAACTGTGCTGGACCGAATATTCACATTGAGAGTGACACATCGCCATTGCTAAATGACTATTTATATTTAGTCTACAATATAAATGAATATTATAAGCGAGATTGGTCTTTCTCTCTTAGTCTCGGTTTTCGGTTGTAATCATGTTATAGTATAGTATAATATGCGTAAATGAGTCTGCAGAAAGTTATGGGTTGTTTAAAATTGATGGCGCAGAATAAGTGTATAAACAAATGCTTCAGCACAGCATGCTTTTGTATTATTTTTCGATTATTTTATGTGGGAACCAGATTGAGTATTGTATAAATAAATCTTAATCTCGTGTTTTATAATTAATGAGGTTATTAACTTATATAATATGCTTTTTATCATATTTATAAACTTATAATATTGTCTCTTTACTATTACTATAACACTTGTATGCATATAAAAATTTATTTAAAATGTTAAAATATTCAATTTAAGTTTCATTTTGATTGCATTGATATCAAATAATATAGTAGTATTTATTTATTTTTTTTAATAAAATATATGTATGTTTAAGTGCTTTTGAAGGTTAAAGTTGCAAACTATTATACAAATTTAACAGTTCAATTTGTGATTTTTCAAAATTATTCAGTTTTCTTTCCGAATTGATAAAACAGTGACGTTATTCTATACATTTTTTACAAAATACAAAAATCAGATATCCATTTGACTGCAAATATTGTAAAAATAAACTTCACAAATTTTATACTGATATTTATATTTTATTCCCATTGTAAACAGTCATAATTTGTGAACGATTTTCCATTAATGCTAAGTTCATTATTCGTCGTTTCGTACGAGAAAAAGAGATCTGGTTACCAAATATTTGATACAAATTGTGAACAAAATTTATTAATTTATTAATAAAAATTGAGCAGAAAAAAATGTAATAAAAAGTTTTATACTATAAATTATTTCAAATTATTTCCGTTTTGGTTCACGTTTCGGTTAAAAATGCTGTCTTTATTTCGATATATTTCAAATTTACTTTTTGTTTTTATTTTTCGTTTTATCGTATGTAAATGGCAATAAAAACGGCCTTAGATATACTAGTTTTACGTAATATCTTTTTTACTTATATAAAAATTTAATAGTATTTGAAACAACTACAAGTTATAAATATATTATACTAACATATAGATCAGAATTGCACGTTTGTCTAATTATAAGACAAATAAATATAGTTAGTTATTAAGATAAAACAGTCAAAATGTCAAAATATATAATAATAATAAAGATAGTAATGAAAATAAGGTAGTATAAATACATACCACAAACTTTATCAGTTAAGTACAAAAATATATATTATTATATGTAAAAATATATCAGAATTGATTAAATTACTTATATAATTAAACATGTGCGACGTATATTATGTATACTTTCCATTTTCTATATATTAGCTTTACAATGGTATGCAAACTTCTTAGTCAATGGTGTATAAACACATAATTTAAACTGCAGATTAAGAAAATTTTTTAAATAAATATTTTATACAGGTACTTCAAATCTTGTCAAAAATTATTCATTTAAATTTTATATTAAAATTTTATAGAAAAATAATAAAAAAACGTTTAGCTTTCAATTAGCTGTTTTGAAAAATTTAAATTATTATAAAATTAATACGAAAAAACTTTTAATTACAAAACACTCGTCAAATAGTTAACTAAACTATTAATAAATATTATAAAAATAATTAAAATTATCCATTCGACAAAATTATCTAAACAAAATATTAAGAAAACTTGTCGTTTTACTAAATATAGAAATCTTAAAAAAAAAAAATGAAAACCGTCATTAGAGTCATCAGGCATACTACGCTTTTTTCATTGATTAAACTAGTGATCATTAACCGCCTACTTAATGACTATATTTATACAAGCAAAGTACAATAAATTTACATATAAACATGTTTATAATAAACAAAATGAACTGATCAGACTCGAAGCATCTGCAATTCGCATTTCAAAATTACTGCATTTTATCTGTTATTTCAATCTTTCAAAAAATTCTATCTTATTTAAATTCCAATGGTAATTTTTCTACAAGAAAGTACAAAATTTGATATTTATAGTTTTCAATATAATAGAAAACTGCAAAACAAATATTTTGTTTTCAACATAAATTATTTTTAAATAATATTGAAAATAATTTATTACAATGCATTTGAATAATTTTCCTGGTAAAAGTATTATGGTTATAGTTAAAAATACACAATTATTAATAGTATTTTACTTTAAAAAATATTTGTATTTTGACGTAATATGAAAATTAATTTATTATTATTTTGAACCTTGCTGTATGATTATCTTTTTAAAAATTAAAGAATAATGTGATTCTTTTTTTTATTGTTATTTGGTATTATTGTTCATAATATACTAAAGATAATCACGATACGATTGAAATTATAATAAATTATAATTTAATATTAATTAATGACTTATTAGAAACGACAAGTATCTAAAAATCAATATTCATATTGCGACAGTAAGTATTTAAATTTAAATATTTTTTTCGTATTTTATATTTTTAAAATAACTATTCAAACAACTTATTCATATTTTGCCCAAAAATTTACTAATCTTATATTATTTATTAATAATATTATTATTATTTATATATAATATAGTATTTTGGTTTCAATAACAATTCTCAAAAATATAACGAAGTCAAAATTTTAGAAAACTACAAAATTTGACATAAAAAATATAGCTAGGTAGGTATAAATTTTTTAAATATACGTACATGTATAGTAAGTTTTAATTAATTATTGCAAAATTATTTTCCAATTAAGATGAAGTTATATTTAAAAAAATCTCCTATCACTCCTAAACACATGGCATTATTTTTTCAGATACTCAGTATGAAAAATATTAGATAAAGGAAAGTTAATTTTAAAATTACATTTCTATGAATGTAATTCATATTTAAAACAAATAAATATAATTATAAAATAATCCGTTATAGTGTTATAAATAATTTTATTATTTATTGCAACATCAAAAGCGGAATATTGTAATTATGAAAACATTTATAAATGTAACATATATGCAATTACTCAACAAAGCTAAATATTAATATATACCGGCATTAAAACATATTTGAACATAATGAACAATAATAATAAAGAATTAATATTATTAATATCTTAATTTATTACAGTTTAGCATAAATAATTCCTATTTATAAATGCTATAAGATTATGTTTGAATTCTCATAATATAACTGAATGAATTATACTTATTTAAATTATACTGATTTTATTTTTATATTCAAATCCTATTTAAAGATTAAGTGTTTTTCTATACTAATATAAAAAATAAATCGAATTATGTAAAAAAAATAATAAATTATTAAATTAATATAAAATAAAACACCTACAATAATTTTGATACATGAAATTAACATTTAATTTCGAATAGTAAAATTGTAAAATTATTATAGATGTATTATTTTGAAACTTAAATTAACTTAAAAATAAAAAAAGAAAAAAGAAAATTTTATGTACCATTGTACTCACCGCAGACAACGCGGTCAAAAGGGCTCATCCAATCTGTAACAAAAATAATAATTATTATTAATATGAGATGTCTCTTGAAACTCCAGAATAACGCTACAAAAACACAAATAAAATTGATAAACTTAAAAAAACTGTCTCTATTTTATCTAAATTGAAAGTCCAGATTGTTTTTTAATTTAAAAGCACTTTTAATATTTAACTTCAGTTACTTATAAAATATAATTTTTGAAGCTATGTTAAAAATCTCTCTGATTTAATAATAGCAAAATAACATAAAAACATCAGACTATAAAATAAATATAAATATGAATATAAAGTAACGAAAAAAGCAATTTGGAATAAATATTGAAAGCGCTTTTAACTAAAAAAAGTTATAAATATTAAAATTTTTAAGATATTCAAAATTTGTTTATGTACTTCATTTATAATTAATATTTTAAATAATATAACACTTTCGTAAAACTAACTAAAATAAGCCTAAGTTATTTTATAATGTAAGAATAATGTAAACATTTTCAAATAGTGGAAAACGAATCTTTCACTATTTGAAAATGTTTTAAATTATACTAGTAATGGAATAGTACGTACTCTACCGCTGTATTTTATTACTAACTATACTAGTGTAACCGAGGCTATACAAAATAAAGTAATTTTGATATTTAACAAGCGTATGACAGGTACTATGAATGTAGATGAAGTAAAAGTTGCTTGACTATTTGGCGGAAACTTTATGCGTAAGTGGAAAGAGTTTGTGCCACACCCTGATAGGTACATGACATGATTATATATGTATGTATGTTTATCTTATTTTCCTATTATTATCATTAACACATATTAAAATAGTTCAAAATATAAGTTTTTAAAAGTTAATGTTCTTAAATAAAGTTATATTTTATTATAATTTATTATTGACACGTTAACATATTTTTAAAACTGTAAACTACACAAATTTATAAAGTATCATTACGTGGTAGGTGTTAAAAATATTGCACCTATTTATAAAATCGACAAAAATAATAAATTATATTCAGAAACCATTAAACTAATCTAAAGCGCTAATTTTAAATACACATTCACCATTAGACCAGATGTAAAATATCCCTATGTTACAATTTCGTAAAAAGCGATCAAAGTGAAAGTATCCATCGAATAAAATATAAAATAGCAAAATATCCACCTTTCTTTTGACAGTTCTAACACAATTTCAAAAGACCGAATAGAAAAAAAAAAGACAATCTATTAAATAGCCTAGACAGAGCACATATGTGTGTTGGGGAACGTAATAGTGTAGTATGTATAATAAAAATAAATATCAAGAGTACAGCGACATCTACAACGAAAATTTTTGTAGGCCGTCGGTTAGATGACGTCATCAGACATAACAACACCGAAATCTAGAGTGCTGAGACATGCAGATTGTTTTTTTTTTGTTTTTATTGTTTGTATTATTGTGATATTAAAATTGTTAAACATTGTTTTTATAAGATTATATTCTAGTTTTATTTATTTGTAAATTAAAATTATTTTGATATCATCATGTAATAAAATAACAATATTTTGAATGTTTATGATTCAATAACAATTCTTAGATCGTAATAAAATTGAATATAAAAATAATTTAATGCGCTACATTTACAGTTATTAGCTAATTTTAATTTGTGTTGATGTAATAGATAAAATTTTTGGAAACCAAATCTACGTTATATTTTTTTCGCTTGAAGAATGTGGTAATATTTGCCAAATAATTTTTGGAAAATGGGACATTTGAAATAACAAATAAATTTGAACTTTATAAATTTTATTTTAACGATTTCAGACTTGATATTATATTGAACACATCAAACTTCAGTGAGATAAAATGTTGTTAATTTACTGAGTTAAATTATTAATTATCTCTGAGGTAATTAAATGATTGGTTTTTTTAACTTAATCACGTTGTTAATTCAAATTTTTTTTTCGCCAATCAGCCTTTAATACGTAAAAATAATTAGAATTATAATTTTACAAAGTTAAAACAATTGTATTCATATTAATTATTATAATATTAATAATTATTATAATATCAACATTAATTAAATAATAAATTACCTATTTAAGTATTTAAAAATTATTTTAAATTACATTACAAATGTATACAGAAACCAAATCCATATTTTCCCTACTTTTTGCAAACCGGGTCACTTTTTTGAATCGATTTTAAACCGAATATGGACATATAAATATAGTTTATATTTATAAAATTGTTAAACTAAATTAATTTGTATATAAATATAAATTTATTTGATTCAATAAGTAAAATTATTGTCGATTAACTATTACATTAAAAATAATAAAAATTTTCATTAAAAAAAATTAAACATTAATGTAAAATTTGTATTAATTTTCTTAGATTCTTTTATATCATATTTATATAATATAACTGAATATTTTAAGCTGAACGGAATCTGAAAACCGGTTTAGAAACATAAACCGGAATGAAAACCGAACTGATGTTATTTTAAAACTCACACATTGAACCGGATTCATTTTATTTGCATTTTGTTGTTTTATTAAAATATTAAATTTAATTTATTTCTTATATTCATAGCAAACTATTAATTTACAAATTATTATTATCAAATGGTCATTTTGTTATACAAAACAATATTAAGTAAAACATTTTTTCAACAAAAATAACTAAAAAAGAAAATTTTAAAAATAAATAAAAATTTTAATTTTCTAAAGTATCTAGCAAATCTAGAATTTCAAAATAAAAAATAATCATAAAATCGTAATAAAAACAATAACAATAAACTTAATGCGACCATTATTATGTTAATTACCAATAAATAATTAATGACTTTTAAGCAATAAACAATTGATTTAATTACATGTAAATTTAGTAACAAAATGATTCAAATTCATCATAGAATTAAGTATGATTATCAACAAAGATTTTATTCACAATAGCAGCCGAGTTGACTTATAATTGATACGATTATGCGCATAGCAATTGTAAGAAGTTTTGCATCTGTGTAGAGGCTCTCATGTTTACGGCCATTTTTATTATTATTGCCCACTAAATAGCCATTAAACCCGTGTTTTATTGATATTTTTGTGTAGCAGTAAGCGCGAGTTCACGGTTCATAGTAGGCTAAATCTTCTATGTTCCGAACTACCATCCCGTCGCATACATATATATATGAATATACACGCTACATCTATTTCATATTTATCTTCTTTTTTTTTATTCTATTTTTCAAGATTATTTATTTTTTACTGTTGGATTATTATTTCAATAAATGTTTATGCAATTATTTAACAGATTAACACAGCTAAATTTGTGTTTTAGGTTGTTTTCTTACTTATGATCAATGTCAAATTTTTTGGTTATATTTTGAAAAGTTATGATAAATATAAATAATTTATTATGTGTTATTGAAGAACTACATAAATATAGTAATTTATGTGTTAATGAACAGTCCTAGATCAAATTTTGTAAGAATTTGAAGGTTATTTTTATCGTTATTGATTTAATCAGCGTAACGCTATTGTATGTTTTGTGTTATAATATTTGAAAAGGTCTAAATTTTTTTGAAAATACAATGAATATCTGTAACATCTTTGGACAGTAGGTTAAAGTAATAAAATAGAACAGTTAAATAGTCGTAAAAGAATTTGGACCTCCTGTTAAAGCAGTAACACTGGTATATACGAATGATTTATGACGGTCAGAGTATTAGAAAAAGAGTTAGAAGGTACGGTAAGATATGGTACTAACCTGTGATGGACATCCACGGATAACGTGGTATATCAGGCAAGGGTTGTCCGGCGGCAGCCGATCCCGGTTGCGAGCACGAGGTGATCGGATCGACCACGGCGCTGGCGGCCTGATGGTAGAATTGAGCCGCGACGGCCATAGACGCGGACGCGGCGCTCACCGAGCTAGCGGCGGCAGACACCGCCGAAGCAGCCGCGCCATTCTGATGATGATGGCCCAGGGTGTAGTTAACCAAGGAATCGGTGGGCGCGACGTTTGCTCCCAAGCCTGCGGTGTACCGGCAAGATTTGTCAGCGGCGGCGGCATCGACAGCCGCGGCGGCAGCAAGCGCGGCGCTGCTAGCCGCCGCCGATGAGGAGAAAGCACCAGGTACCATGGAGCCGGTGGAGGCGCCCGCCGCACCAAATGCAGCCGCCACAGCCTGCTGCTGCTGGTGGTGGTGATGTGCCGCGGCCGAAACGTACGGATACATTCTGGACGAGGGCGAGGAAGCACTACTATTGGGCGATGAAGATGAAGCGCTGGCCGGCGAACTGCTGTTGGTGCTGCTATAGTTGACCGCTAGGCCGGCGACGTCCGATACGGACGGAGTACTGCTGCTGCTGTTACTGGCACTGGCCGATGTGTGGAACAATTGCTGAGTTTGGAACTGTTGATGGTACTTAGGGAGCATACTATCTATGATAAATTTCGAACTCATTGCTCCACCGCGCGCCCACTGCACTCACGGACCACGACACTGACAACGTAAGACATCACCATAGAGACATATGAAACACGGAACGCAACGCAACAAAAAACGCACTATTATTATTATTGTCCGACACCACACCACAACAACAGTAGTAGTAGTTCAATTCAACAGTTCAGTAGTACAGTATTAATTGAATAATAATAGAATAATGGTTGGTTGGTTGGTGTAGTAGTAACCAGCGTAGTGTAGCGAATAGACACAGCACGGCGGCACGGCTGCACGGCGGCACTGTTTGTTATGAATCGGTTTTACGACGTGTGATGGCTTAGAGTGAAATGCCGTTTTCGCATGAAAAGCGTCGTTTTGTTAGGCGCGTTCCGTTCTTCTCTCCAATACTTGTTCGAATCCTTTATGAGCCATGTATGTTCAGTCTATAGCCCTCTATGCCTTATCCATGGTACTAGCTCGGCCAACTAGCGCGCCGTAATGGCGCAGTCGGGCCGCACCCCACCTCCGACGCGTGCCAGCCAATGGCAGGTCGGGTAAGGGGAACACGCGCCCAATCCACGACCGCCCTCCGACCAACACACTCACAACCGACGCACCACACCAACGAAGCGGCAACACACGCTCGCTCAGCATTGTGCACACTTACTACAACTCTTACTCAACTCAACTCAACTCTTTCCTCATCTTATTCATAGGTATCCATCGAATACTACTCATATTTTCATTCCAAATTTTATTTACACTGTATTTTTCGACTATTTTACAAAATTTACAAGAGAAATTATCGCAAAAATAGTGCAAAATATCTGGTAAATTTTGCGACAATGTTGCGAGTGCCATCTCTGAGCTGATCGTCGAATCTGTTCGCAACACGTGACGCTCCCACTGTCACTGTCATCCTGGGCTATGACTATCTTTGTTACTCTAATGCAGTTTTACAGTCATTGTTGTTTGCTGTTACTGTTGCTCAGTCGGCGATGGCATATAACGCTATCTCAGTTGGCGTTTGAACGAGCAATGCGACAATGTTCACGCTGTTTTTCCTGATCGTTGTTATATACACGTTATCGACACGTAAAATTTTTAGTATTCTAAATAATCCTGAACAACAAATAGGCTTCGGTTGCTTTTTTTTTTCAGGGACCATTTTTTGAAATAGCTGTAAACGCTTCTGAAACGCACATTTATAAAGGCCGTATCACAATATGGCGAGACGTAGATTTCAAAAGCTAAAGTAAATAAACATAGAGGAAAAACGAAATGTTGCGTCATATACATATACAATTTTTCTCGATCAACAAACGCACATAGATCTTCATATACAAGGTGTTTTCAATATAAGAAGTCAAATTGTCTTAATTATTTTTGAGTGTTTAATTTAACAGCTATTATTAAGCTAATTGCATTTTAAATTGTTTTGTAGCAACAGTATCTATAACCAATAAAAGATCAAGCAAAAAATCGATATTAAAATATTGGAAATAAAATTCTAATTATGTAGCCATAGAAATCATAAAATCGACACCATTTTTAAATATGTACCACAATAAACTGACAACAGATCAATTATAAATGTAGATCAGTAATGATTCTGCCTAATACTTGGTGTTCATTTATATTTTGCAACCTGAGACACCCCTATGTGTCTAAAATAAATTTGCCAGCAAACACAGAGACACTACGTAAAATTACATACATTTAAGTTATATTTTTGCAGTGTAGTGTAACAAAAATGAATGTTTAATTTAAAATCTTTTTGATGATGTATGGCTGTTGGCTGCATATGCCAAGTAATGGCTACATAACAAATTGTAAAACAAACAAAATTTTAAAATAAAAGTATCTCTGTTTTACAAATGTTTCGGAGTTTTTTCTTATTCCTAATTGTTAAAATAAAAATAAAACAAAAAAACTTATTTCCACTTTTTTTGTTTATAAAAAAGTGCTTTTATTTTTCGCTTTTAAATAAATTTTTACTTCTATTTCTTATCAAATATGAATAGTATTTCTATTTATGACATATTTTTTTATATCTAATATTATAAAATTCAAATAAATTAATTAAAATTGCTTATTCTGTAATTTCAAGTAAACGTCAAAAATAATTTTGACAAAAATCACTTTTAAATGTGAGTTGAAAATACGGGTCTTTTAATTGCACTAATTTATCAGAACAAACATAAGAGTTCTTTAACTTTTTAGCCATAATATTATATTATTATTATTGTTATATATATATATATATATATATATATATATATATATAAAAATTAAATCGAGCATTTATTTGCATTTTTTAAAAATTTGATAACTTAAATGTTTCTAAAACTATAATAATTTAAAAATTTTTTTTACAACATTTCGCAAATTAATGTTTTATTATTTTACTAACTAAGTTTATAAAATTCAAAATCTTATTTTGAAAACACTCTGTATATCTAAGTAAAAGAAAATATATATAGACTTACCTTGATGGCAAATGAAACTTACAGTCTTGCCACAATTTTTAGTATCTGGAACAATAACAACAAAATTGTTATTTTATTACATTTATATAGAAACAAAACAAATAAATATAAAATGCTGATTTATTATTATATTACTATAGATATACACATATAAGTTTATAAATGTTACATAAACCAAATGGCTTATTCTAAAATTATTTTATTTATAACGAAAATGTCGTAAATATAATAAATTTGATTATTATTACATATTTTAATGATATATGTTTACTAATTTAAAGAAAAAATATTGAAAATTATTACATGTTATTTAAGTTTTATTATCAATTCGAAAGTCGTAAAGATAAAAATAATGTAAAAATAAATATTTTACTTATTTTTTGTTTTTATTTTATCAGACCTGTTGACACACATTGTATATAGTATAACTTTATTCAAATGTTAATATTTTTTTATTTCATAGGAAATAGAAAATAATATATTATTTACACAGTGTTTCAGGTTAAAAGTTATATAGAAACAAATGATATAAATGGGAACTGGCCTTAATTACAGGTATTCCTCGATTTACGACAGTGATAGGTTCCTAAACATCGGTCATCGAAGCATAGTGCAGTCAATACGGTAAACGTAACTTTTTTCTTAATAAAATTGATCCAATATAATACTTTGAGAGCTAACAGTAAACTGAGCTCGCTCCACCTTTATATTATATTGCAACTATTACCTTATTCTGTCGTTATAATAAAATAAATTTCCCTTACTAAATAACTGTTAACGTTAGTTCACACAGTTCTAATTGCTATGTTCAGACACCTAACAGACACCCACAAAACATATTGAAGTTAATATTGAATTTATTCGTTTAATACAACTTACATAATGAATGTTGAATTAATAATTCAATAAGAAATTTAATATTATTAATTGATTTATATAAAATATAAAATAGTAGTAGTATATTTTTTAACTGGCTCTATTTTCTACAAAAAAACGATCATTATTGTACCGAAAAAATACCTGAGATATAATATCCCATGTAGAATAATATTTTTTTTTAATTTTTTTTATTTTGGAAAATGCAAATAAAAAATTTTTCCAAAAAAAAAAACACCGTATTCTCACCTCATTTATAAAAGTTATTTTTGCCAAAAGTACTTTTGACGTTTACTTAAAATTATTTATTAAGAATAAATAGTTTATTTAAATTTTATAATACCAAATATAATAAAAAAATTTGCTGATGTTTTGATTAGTGAGCGAATGTCTAAATTCAAATCAATGGTTTTGAAGCTATAAGTTTGCATGAACGTATGATTAATAAGTTGGAGTGGTATGATTGAAAGTTTCTTGAGTGAGCGAATGTTTCCAAGTAGTAAAAATAGAGGAGCATGATGAGAGAAATTATAAATGTGGATAAAGCTAAAGTTGCTTGTCTGGACAGGAATGTTTGGGGGAAACTGATTTCAAAATAATGGAAAAAGTTTGTGCCACACCTTTTTGGGTACATGGCGTGATTGTGTATGTATGTATGCTAAGATTTTTAAATTTATTCTATAACATGAAATAAATAATAATAAAAATTTTCGACTTCTTTCCCCGAAACTTCATGGCATATTACATATTCACTTCTCAGCCATCCACACTTTCTCCTAGAGGGAAAAAGACTCATCTCTCCAGTTAACCCCCGACCTCCAGTGCGTCAATCTGTGTACGAAACAGCCGAACAAGCGCGTAAAACTGTAAATGACCATCGAGTGGTTATTTTACTAAGTATGGAGTCATCGACAATACGAGAGTATATGCCAGCCAGCGACCATACACACTATACTTTAGTTGCGCTATATGGTTCTTCGGCCGGGTCCGGAGCGAGCTAGTGCGTGCAGTTGCCGCTAGGCAAGCGCGCGGCGCTGCCGTACGGTGCGCTGGTGTCCGTTTCAGTTTCAGGGGGAGGGTGTAGAAAAATGATAATGTAAAGGAGAAGACCGCCTGCCGCTTATATCGCACGCAACACACCACAGAATTACGTTGCTGGCTTGCCAGGCAAATTTTTATTTCGCGGATATTTGTTAAAATGCGAGCTTGGAGTTTAGATCATGTAGAAAAAATTGTAAATAAAAATGGTGCAAATTTTTTTCTTGTTTGGTCATATAGGATATAAATGAAAATTTGTTGTTTAATATTAGAACACACAGCATACATATTTACAGTTTATTGATCGATTTGCATAATATATTATTAAACACTTTGTAAGTTGATTCTTTAGTTTACTTACTAGCTGAGCAATTAATAAACTCAATTAATTCATTAATTAAGTTAACAATGCTTCAAATAACTGACTGTATGAGTGTAATATTATGTATAAAATTGTTCATGAAAGAAGTCGGAAAGCAAAGTCCAATGTTAATTTTGAGGAATAAGATTTTAGACGATTTAGAAGAAGAAAATAGACTACCATGTCGACCTCTTATTGGGTGCAATACATTATAAGTGGAAATGAGAGAGAAATATTTGAGTAAGTGTCAGTCATACTACGATCATTGGACTTTGCCCAAACTTCTTTCCTAAACAATTCCATACCTAATATATATTCCAATTCTATTTGAAATCATTATGTACTAAATTTTTTTTAAAATTGCACTATTGTCCCCCGAATTTTTACAGATTGAAGATTGTTTTTCAACTAGCAACGTAGTGACCAGCTATTCAATACAAGATATGAGAATAAAATAGTGTTAGAAAAAAGCCAGATACATCATAATGATGGTTATTAAATAGTTTTAAATTTGCAAACTTTTGAGCACAATTTGTTTAATAAAACTTTTATTTTCTCAACAGAGCTTCAAGTTATAATTTAAATCAAAAGTATATTAATATTAATCTAATTCGCAAGTTACTCAAAAAATAATCTCAACATTAAAATATTATTATATTAATTTCACATATACACTTATGAACATTTGTTCAATGATATTAGTATTATATAAATATGTTAATTTTTTATCAATGTATTATAAAAGAAATGATTTGATTTTCCTGATTTTTTAATAAATTAAATACAAGAATAACAATAATACATAATATGTTACACTCCAAAAATATATTTATTTACAAGTAAATAATTGATAAATTCTATTTCATTTTCACTATTAAAGAACATTTAATATTTTGTTACTAATAACTTATGTGTAATAATAATATTAATTTATTTATTTATCATTAGTACAGATTGTGAAAATTTGAATATAATATAATAATGAGATTTAATGACTTAAAATGCAAAAAAAAGAACTTCAAATTCAAATACATAATTTATTATTTTAAACATATATAAGGTTAGGTTTATTTTCATATTCTAAGTATAAAGTGTCAATTGTTTCAATTTTTGTAATAATAATTACACAATATTGTTTAATCAAATATTAGCTTAAGCGCTTAAGTCATATATAACTGTCATAAATCATATTACTTTCACTCAGCCGTGGCACTGAAGATGTTGAATATTTTCTTCCATCTTTGTATAAAAAGATACAAAATTATTTTTTAGTTATTAATAAATAACTGTTTTTAAAAGCATATATCAAATTTTCCATTTATTATAATTTCATTATTATCAATTATTTTTAGCAATAAATTACGATTATTCTCTAGCACGCATTTCGAAAAATTTAATAAAACCTTCCACCGCAAAAACCAATCAGCAAAGTCACGAAAAAAATTTCTCCCCAGCCTGTACTTGATCCTGGACCGAAGTCCGACCGAAGACCCACTCATCCACGTGCCATCCGAATACCACTCGGTGGCCAACGGTCAATTCAGCCATTCCGCGCACCCATCTACCATAAGAGTTGTCTATAAAATGCAGACACCGTACATTCCCCCCACCCCCCTAGGACAATTCGCAATCCAACCGGGAGAGCGATGCGATCTTCTGTCTCGGAACGGGGGTGCTTCGGACGCTTGAGCTGTTCGCCGCACGGGACATCAATGATGGTCAATGCTCTGGCCTGCGTTTGACAGCTTCTTTAGTGATATCGCGTCATCGACTGTTTATCGCTGACCAGTAGGGTATAATTTTTAGAAGATAAGGGTGGATTTCGCATATGGTTGTAATGGCTATGAGGTAGTTTGTTGTGCAGGATTATAGGTTTGGCGACGTATTGATTGAATGTGTAGAAATAATTTTATGTTTTGCAGGTCAAACTTACAATTATATGAGAATTATTATCTTATAGTTAAAACTCAAGGTTCTAATTATGTGTATGCTAAATTTAATGTTAACTATTTTTGATTAAAAAAAAATTTAGAAACCAAATTTAGTATAATATTTTAATTTTTTCTTTGATAAACTATAATTACATAAATATGTGTTTCTGCTTTTTGTTACAAAAAAAAAACTCTTAATAATATCAAGAAAAACAAATCTTTCCATTAAAAAAGAAATATCAAAAATATTTATTCAATTTTTTTTTAATATATTGTACGGTTAAAAATCATTATTAGATACATTTGTGACACCCCCCGTATATATTTTTTTCAATAATAGCAAAATATATGACAATTCCGTTCAGTTCAAAAATAGGAATACATGACAATGTATAAACCCATTTTCCACCCTTAACCTACGATATGATACGCAGAAGTTGAACTACACCGATTACGCACGTTTTTCTGCCAGCAACTACATAATTCTGTGCATTTTTACATGCATTTTTCTTTGCCTTGTTATTTAAGCTATTTTTTTATGAAACGTTGCATCTTTATGCATAGAAAATGCAGGATAAAAATGAACAAAATTATACATCGTGTCAAACGGCTATAAGATTAAAATAAAAATATATGTACGCATATTACATACATATTTCATACTCTATCATTTATTATTAACCATTAACTTTAGCAGTTTGTTACGTTCATTACTCTATATGTCTAAATACCTGAATAACTACAGTGACACATGATACATTTTAAGGAAGTTGTTCAGCTTAGAATACTGCCAATATAACCAAAATATAACCGATAACTTTCCATAACTAACATAGTTTCATTTAAAATTATTCCATTACCACATAGTAATCGTCCGTGAAAGACATAGATGCCAAAATATAAACATGATTTAATATCGGCAATAATTGTTTACAGTCGAAAAGGCATGTGTTTGGCATTTAAGTGATGACCTGAGCCGAGTAGAGCAGAACGCAGAGAGAGAAGTGTTGAAAAGCGCCAGGCTACAAAACCAGAAGCTATTCAAAAACAATGAATTACCGAATCAATCCGGTCGGTGGTGTTGTTGTAGTAAAACACATCTTACAAGCAATAATAAAATCATCTTTACGACCCATAAAACCTGCATATATAGACTTCGAGATATTCCCATCAACGATCTCCGTCGTACACACCAAAAAATAAACTTGTACACTCCTGATACGTACAATAATTGCTCTTTACATGATTTCATTGTCGTACTTAAATTATTTTTCCTCAAGAAATATATTTATAATGCAACAAATATGTTATTTATAACATACTTCCTGCTATGAAAGTTTAGTTTAACGAACAACATTTATAATGAAGAATTTTTAGATTCACAATCACGCCATATACCTAAAAAAATGTGGCACAAACTCTTTCCACTATTCCGAAATCAATTTCCTCAAAACATCCCTATCCGGCAAGCAGCTTTAGCTTCAACAACATTCATAATTTCTCTTATATATGCTTTTCTATTCCTATTACTTGAAAACTTTTGCTCACGCAAACCACACTCAGTCATACTACTCCATCTACTCATCGAAAGTCCACGCAAACATATAGCTCTATTGATAATACTTTTTATTCTTTGTCTTCATATACTATTTTTTTAAATCAAAAACACTAGCTATTTAACAAAATTCTATCAAAATTCTATAACAAGCACAATTCATACTTTACAAACATTCCATTATTTTTTTTATTTAGAAACATTTGTGCATGATTTTGAAGGTATACGTTTGTGTGGACGCCCGATAAGTATATGGAGTGATATGATATGTATGAGTGATAATTTTCTTATTAAATAACCTTAAAAACAAAAGTCATACTAACAATTTACTGTCAGATTATTATTATTACTAATAATAATAACTATTATTTAATACTATTAAATTAAATTTATTCTATTTTTTTTATACGAAAATCTACAGAATAAATACATTTACTGTCAATGTAAATTTAGTTAACGTTTATGAAACCGCGCCTTACTGAAATAATTAAAGTAGTCATGTGAATTACAACTAAATAACCATACCTATATGAATCTTGAACAATTTCAGAGTCCTCATATATCAACAGTCACCTTTAAACACCCTGTATAAATCCAGAGCCAACTTTAACAGCGTTTCACTTTCAATCTGGTTCGATATAATAATTTATATTTCGACATAAAAACGTAAAACTTTATCACTTCGAACATAAAATATCTAAATTCTCCGAGTACATATATATAACATGGATATAGTAGCAGCTATAGCAACTACATTACATTAAAATGAGACACTAAAACAGTTTTTAAGTGTTGATGGACCCTAAAATAATTTAGTGCGTGTAATATATTAAATTGGTTGTAATAAAGCTCTCTTTCTTTCACAATTTTACTTTTATCATGTGTTAAAATTGTCATTTAAACGATTTGAGATTGGCATCTACGAAAATATAAACAATGTTGTATTATATGATATGTATGTTTTTATTATTACTTAAAGTTTTACTGATAATATTTTCTAAATGTGTACTTAATCTTGTTACTAACAAATTATTTAAGTAGCAATAAAACAAGTATTCAACAAGTACTATAGTTTTTCAAACCTATTTTCAAATTTATAAGTTAATTACACATAATTAAGTTATAGTAATCTTCAGGCTTTCACGGCCGGTATCCATTGAATTTATAGAATGTTTTGGGCTGGTATGCCGTAGTCGATCTATCCTCATCACAAATTTATAAAATTTATTTGAATTGATTGATGTTATTTTTTAAAGGTGCAGAGTATTAATACAGAACTAAATCCTCAAGCCTTTTTATTTTAATAATTTGAAGTTTAACTGTATTTTAAACTAAATCAAATTTACAATTTATAAAGAAAGAATCACAACAAAATAATAATAGATTACAGTGATTTTAAAGAGTATTAACAAATTCTAGTGATTTGTATTAAATATGAATAGTGAGTTTAATTTGACATTATATTTAAATGTTATCAAAGAACAACTACGTCAAACTTTATTCAAAATTTTATGGTTTATAATAATAAAAGTTCAATATTCTAAGCTGGCGAAGCCCGTAGTCATAAAACCTATTAAAATTTTGTAAAAAATTCTTTGAATTGAAAATTAAACTTGATAATTAATCAAGCATAAATATGAAATATAAAACAATTTATTTTGATAATTCCAAATTTAAATAAGTAATAAAAGAAAAAGCTTTGAAATTAAGTTCTGTAGATATTTTTTTATCGACATTTCGATATACTCTAGGTATATTTTCATCTGGAAAAAATTACACAAATAAAACAAACTACCAAGTGATAATATTATTCAAAATAAATATTCTTTATAAATATTTTATTCAAAGTATATTGAAATTTTTATAGAATATATTATACTTTTAAAGTCTACTCAACAATTATACTGATTTCCAAATGCGACGATAAAATTTGAATCTTCTGTTATAATCAAATATGAGCGAAAAATCAATAGTTACCTGAACAATAAAATCTCACATTTTCAGCGAAATGAAATTCACCAGTACTAGATACCGGCTTCAACACC
Organism: Clivina fossor; assembly: GCA_963966155.1. Lineage (NCBI taxonomy): Eukaryota > Metazoa > Arthropoda > Insecta > Coleoptera > Carabidae > Clivina > Clivina fossor. The sequence goes on along the minus strand of OZ014564.1, from coordinate 5,650,283 downwards.
CTCTGTGAATCAGGGGATGAACAGAATCCTATTACAAATTGTCACCATAAAACCCCCCTTTTGCCAAAAGTACAATGAAATTTTGGGCACTATACCGTAGCGCTGACCTGCGCAACATTCAGTGACATCTCTCAGGCATTCCTGAACTCAGTCCCATAGCCAAGTTTTATTTCACCCTTTATACCCCCATAAAAAAGTAGCTTGTAGTTTAATTTTATTTTTATGCTGTGGTAATATTCATAATACTAATTTTACATGTTTCCTTATAATTTACGTAATGTTCGTATTTATTTATTTTTGTAAATTTGCAACGATGTAATTTATAAATATTTTTAAACTTTATCATAGTTTATGGTGAATTAAATTAAGATTATATATAACATATTTTGTTTATTTATTTTAATACAATTGGGCTAAAAATTTAAATCAGTTTGATATTGTAAGACTTATTTTTTTACAATAATACAAATTTTTAAAATATATTTTTGATAATATTTTAAATTTTTTGTTAAATTTATTTATTTCTGTATATATTACCTAAATTTTTAAATATTTTCAAAAAAAAATACGAAAAATATTTTTAAAAATTGATAATTTATTTCTGTAATTAAACTCTAAACGAAAATACAAACGTTGTTGATTAAAAAAAACTCAAACGTCAAATTTTTAGGTTGCAGGATTTGATAGTAGACTTATAAAAAATTATGTTGTGTCGGGATCAATTTATTTTTCTTTAAATTAAAACCAATTTTAATTTTTGATTTAATTTTTTTAATATACCTACATAGATATAAAATCAAATATATTTGATTAAAAATTTATTTTATTTATGTATTTTACATATATGTTAATAACAACATATAAAAGATCAAATTTCGTCTAATTTGCAAATTGGTTACTCCAAATAAAGCAATAAATACTTCGATTTAATTACAATTAACATTATAATAACGATTTCCTGATATAATAACTGTAACCATTTTCATAATAATCAAACAGATCATTATAATAAATAGGTATAAACATTATAAAAATATATTCTGAAATGTTAAAAAAATTAAGCAATAATCATAACATAAATTTGACACAAAACTCAAAACTTTCATCACAGTAATTTCATCACATTAATGACAAAAAAATGCCATTTTGATGACCTTACGGGCATCATTACTTACATCCATATGGACACATACACAAACATTAAGCTGGCACGCTATATCGCCACAAAAATTCAACACACACACACACACCCATATATAAATATACCTAAAAACATGCATAAATATAAAATCAAAACATTTTAAAATTGTGTTCAGCCAATGAAACATAACATTTAAAACATTTAAAAAAAAAATCAATGCGGATTCTTTTAAATTAGAAAGTCTATAATCTGAGATACAATAAATAACTCAGTGAGTAACAACAATGTTATTGAGTATGTTAATTTTTCTTTTATTCAAGATATATAAATATTTTTCTGCAAGCGTATCATAATATTAATATTACGTTACTATGTTGCCTATGTAGAAAGAAGTCATTATGTTACTAGTACAATAATAACAGTATTATACAACATTTAGTTACTATATACATCACTGGTGGCAGCATCAAACATAACTACGATGTCAAGTGTGTTTAATCTGACATCTTCGGAAACCATATTGAAAACTATTACATCAAGTTGTTAACTGTAAATTGTATTGCTTATTTTCGTTTGAATTAATTATCACAAATCTTGTAACAAATATAAATAATATGTACATATACATACTATTTTAAAACTGTTAGTAAAGTTAAGATTACTTGGTACGTATTTTTATATATTTTTAGTTTAGTTTCGTTAAAAACGCTTGAAGAAATAATCGTATATATTACTCACAAAAAAGTACAAGAATTACAACTGTATGAGATAAGCTCTGTATATTTAAATTTTTTACTTTTATTGAAATAAATGTAAAAATTTGACCTTTGATAAATTTATTGACATCTAAAATTAAATTTAATAAAATGTTGTTATAGTTTTAATACGATAATGTAAGTTTCTTGTAAAAATTCGACATTGACATTGTTACTTTTATGTGTTAGAAATTATACTAAATTTTATTTAATTGTGTCATAAAATTAGCTACAGTAGAACTTATATAGAGGTAAGTTGTAAGAAAACCCAACAACATCTATGTCAATATTAAATATATACAAATAAGCGTCTCTCGGCAAAAAATACTGTTCAAGGGAAAACTGAAAGCATAGAGTTAACATGTGGTGTAATAAATTCAATGTTATTTAAACAATGCAAACGTTTTGAATGGAATTCAAAATTAAAGTTATTCTGCTAGTGCGAGTAATAACATCATGTTAACTCTAAGTTCCAAAATAATAAGTCAGTTAACGCATTCGCTGACATATCATTAAAATTATTATTTTTTAAAATTTAATACTCAATCGTATCCATAATTTAAAATATGATATTAAATCTGCATCGTCAATATTTACATTAGCATTAATAGTTTAAAAATTCAATTGCAGTTTTTCTAATTAATTGTCTAGAAAAAAATTCAAACGTATAGGAATAAGTTTAAACAAACCACATAAATCTGCTATTACACAATAAATGTGTTAGAAAATCTTCATGATGTAAAATTCGAAGATACTATAATAATTGCAGGATCAGTATTAACAGTGGATTGATAAAAGTAGCAATATAAATTTATAAAAAAAAAAGATAACATCAATCAGTGTGCAAGACTTGATTTCAATAAAATTTGGTTTCCTTTAATTAATAATTCATAAAAATTCTATAATTTAGTTACTTTTTTGTTACCTAGTAACTTGTTTCTATGTTCTATTTATTTATTGTATATATCATTTGTATCATTTTTTTTCTAATGATGATGTATGTCGAGTACGTTGAAACGCCGATTTTTAACTAAAATCTAAAGCCCTTTTCATTTTTATATTTTTACATTACTAGTTTAATTTTTCTGCAAAGTATTCAATATATTTTAATTATAAAAAAAATTTAATTATAATGAACAACAGTTATATATTTTTTTAAATAGTTATATTTTGGTTTTTCTGTAGTCAGTTTATTAAAAAATAAGAACCATTACACTTTTCGTATCTAATTAATATTTAAAATATATTTTATAAAAAAAAATCATGGAACTTTTATCATTTCGTACGTAATTTTAGTAAAAATAATAAATCTTGTTACAATTTTTCAAATCTATTAAGACCAAATTTTATAGCTTTTTAAGTGCTAGTATGTCAAAGGTTAGATTATTTATTTTCAACATAAAAATTCCGAAAAACAAAATTATCGAAAATAATCCTAGCGGCAGAATTGTGAACTATGATCAGCGTTGCGTTCAATAAAAGCACGTGTGGTACACGAAGGGAGGCTGCGATCAGGGTGTGAAGATGCTACTATGGACATCTCTGTGCAACCCTTGAAACTTTACTAGGGTGAGTGTTGGTACAGTAGATATATACAGAAATCTGTTATGAATGGTTTAAATATATATATAAAATTGCTTTTTTATCTTCATCGAAATTGTTCTAGATGATAAAATTTAATGCAACGAAAACAATTTGATAGAAATGTTTTATTTTTCATAGTAAAAATCTTTCAGAACTCATTATATTAAAATAAAACGGCTTTAGGTTGACATTTCGACAAATTCAACGTACGTCTTTATCAGGAAACAAGATACAAATGACATTTAAGGTTAACAAACAGAACATAGTTACTAGTAATTTAATACGTATGAAAAGAAATTATATATTAAAAATTAACAATTATTAAAAATTTGTTTATATTAAAATTTTAAATAAATTTATGTACTTATAAGTTAATTTAAAAAAAAAATTACAAGTTGACCATAATTTAAGCATTTTCATTTGTTTTTATTTTAAAAAATGTACGTTCTCGAAAATTAAAAATTTTTTTTTGATTATTTTAGCTTTTGTAATAATAGAACTTTAAAATAAGTATTCTCTACATTATATGTACTATAAACTATTGAAAAATCTTTCAAAACTCCTAATAAGAAATTAAAACAACTTCTGATAACGTTCTCTCTCAGAGTGCCTTCTTCAGGCAAAAATAAGCTAAACAAAATGTTAAATCAGAAATTGTTTTAATTATTATAAGTACTAGACTTATAAAAATTTCAAAAAGCATAAATTTCAATACAGAATAAAAAATATTTGACACTATCCGGTGTTCCATTTGTGAAACAACAAAAATAGTATAAAAACTACAGATTCTGGTATTACCGAAAAAACACTAAATTAAATTAACACCAAAATTAATGTCACTTTTACACAGTTTACACATATAATAGTGATATTTCTTAACACAAAATCCTAATAATTAAAAAAAAAATTCTGTATTATTAAAATTTATTTATAATCGAGGTATCGACGAAACTCACCGCCCGTCATCATCAGGATGACTAATACAAATGACATAATAGTAAATAACAGAACATAGAAACAAGTTACTAGGTAACAAATAAGTAACTAAATCACAAAATTTATAGATTTGTTATTAATAGAAACCAAATTTTATTTAACTTTGCCTTTGTAGTGATTGATGTTGTCTTTTTCTTTATAAATTTTTATTGCTTCTTTTATCAATCTGCTATTAATATTGATTTTTTTGTTTCTATATAAATCCGTTTTAGTCAATCATGCTGTATATAAGATTTTTGTAATAAAACAGAAGTATATTTTTATAAAATGCCTTGTTGGGTTCAAAAGTCAATAAATTTTTAATGTAAGTGTATTAATTACCATTTTTATTATTAAACAACTTGTTTACATGCTTTTAATTATTGTCCCATTGTGTTTTAAAACACATTTAACATGATACAAAATAAATTTAATCGCAATGAATTATTCATATATAGCAAAAATCATCATACAATGTACCAATACTTTTTACTGACAAAAACAATTAAAATGTATACAAATGAACATTTCAGCACCATGTATTTAAAGATAACTAAATTTTCAAGTCACGCATAAATGTTTTTATGCAGAGGAATTTCGATATTTATCATCCGAATGTTTAAGAATATAATGTAAAATATTTCGCAAAACTTTTTTCCAAATAATAGATACAGGTAGAAATTGTTTAAGTATCATATGCTAGCTTTGTACAATATATGTTTCTATACAAAAAATCTGTACAATTTATATATTTTTTGTATAGAAAAATGCATTGGTAGAGCCACTATTTTCAACGTATAAAATATTGAATAGTTAACTATAGAATAAATGTATATATTTTTACATCACATTTATTTTATAGTTAGCTATTCCACAAATAATAATAATCGGTTGGGCATATTGATAGTTTACAAAAAAAAAACCTAGTTTTAAAGATATAGCAAAAACAGCTTTTCAAAAACATATTTTTTTGTCTTTCATATATGTAATAATAAAGTTTTTGCAAAAATATAATTAACAAGAAATATTGTCTCAAAAAATTACAGCACAGAATTCTACATGATTTTTAGCTAACTATATTATTACACTGTTCGAAAAAAAAAAATACAATAAAAATTGCTTATATAAGTTCGTTCCCTAAAAAGGGTTAATAGTATTACCTTAAATTGGTAAATTTAAAAAAAACCCACATTGTTCACTCCAGAAAAAGTGTAAAAAAATATTCAACATTTTTTAGAGTAACAACTTTTACATTATTAAATAGTAATACAAAAAGTTAGGGTAAAATAATTACTCATTTATGTATGGACAATTATTCACATTTGCTTTTCGTATTTTTTTTTGCTCTTTATTGCAAAAAGTTACATTTTTAAAATACATAGAAAAAGAGTAATATATTATGCTAATAATGGTACAAATTCAATTGCTCTCAAATATTTCTAACCTGTACAATTAAATAAAACAATTTCTTTAAAGCAAATTCTAAATAAATTTTAAAAAAATTCTGTGTATTATATACTTATTTAGTATAGCATTTACTTGCATATTGCATCCGAAAAAACTTCTCAGGCAAAATAAGAAAATTTTTGTCCAGCGCTGTACATCTGCGACAAAAATATATAGCTACGCTTGGCAGAGACAGCTATATGCGTGGTTCGATCGCTCCAAAAAAAAGACGATCGTTCTATAGCTTTGCTCTGTTTCGTTTGTGTTTTGTTCTGTATTTTTACAAGGCTGTGTTAAAAAAAGGGTTGCGATGGCATAGTGTTTTGTTTCCAAGTGTACATCAGTTGCGTTTATGTGAAGGTGTGTGTGTCCATTGCCCTTGAAATAGGTCAAATACACAAAGATGTTTGTCCATGATAGCAAGTAGAAGTTGTGTTTCTAGATTTATAAGTTACAAACCGAATAGTAATATCAGCTGGTTTACCCACATAAGTCATTTTTATTTTCGTTTAATTTATAACATATATTTTAATAAAATTAATTATATGTAGGTAATATTTTTTATGTCTATAAATGTCATATTTTTTCAATAAGTAACACATAAAAATTAAACTATTGCAGGTTACTATAATATTATAATAGAAAAAAATGTTTTATCTGTATTAATCAATTACTTAATATATAATTAATATATAATTATATATATAAGCATTTTTAATTTATTCGGGGCAAGCAATCTAAATGTGGCAAAGATAGTCAAACCACCATAAAAAATTTTAATTTATCACAAATATTTTTTTATATTCTTGTCAATATTGCGAACTTTGTTTGAGTTCTTCCTCAAGAAAACTTTACTAAAGTCGCTAATGTAAATCTATTTGGGGCACATAAAAATAGTAAAAATATTACACTACTACAACTAGAAAATATCAAAAAAAAATATACTTGTTGTACAGTTGGTGTTAACAATATTTTTTGACATTTTTGTAAAATGTAACTTCTAAATAAAAATAGTGTTATTAAACAAAAACATTTACGCAAAGAATTGTGTTATTTGTTAACACTAAAACAAGCAAATTTTTGTTGTGTTGTGTACCTAGAATGTGTGCATCTGGTTTCAAATTATTGTTATTATTATTATTGGCAATTTTATACCATTTAATTTTAAGAGCATTTATGTAAATTTTGCACAAAAATATTTTTAATTTTATTTTAGATTTGCAGACTATACTGTAAAAAAAGTTGAGATTTGACATAAAAACCATAGTAAAATTACATATTATTTCAGCAAAACGATAAATTTTCTGTAAAAATAATATAAATTTGCAATTTTAAGAAAAATAATTAATTTGCCATATTATATATGTTTCTTTACCGAAAAAGTAAGTAAACTTACATAAAATATACGTATATAATGTAAAAATTTTCCTATGACGTCTGTAAATTTACATACTAAACTGGTTTAAATCAGTTGTAAAATTATCGAGTTTTTTATAGTGTAATATAATTGTCATTAAAATTAAATTTTAAAACTCTGGAATCTCTTAAAGAATTAGATTCATAAGTAGTTATATACACAGTTAAATTTTTTTGTAAATTTTAATACCATGTTACTCAAATAAGACACATTTTTCTACCGTGTATATTCCAAGTATGTAAAAAATTATATGTAAGTGATGTATCTTTAATGTTTCAAATATGACTAAAGACGATCAGTTGCATAAAATATTGCTAACTGACCATTTGGTTAAATACGTAATTAAATTGGTTATTTGATAACCTATTATTTAATTTTTTGTTAATTTTTAATTAAAAATAATATTGTGAGCCGTTTTTATTATCTAAATTTTAATATGTTTGTGAATAATAAATATTACACCAGTCTTGTCCACAGAATATTAAATTATAGGCCTACGACAATAAGACGAAAATAATATTGCCTTTTTTCCATAGACAAGACGTTACTTAGTTTCAAAAATATTGTCACATCTCGTTTCGATAAACACAGTTTAATAAATTCTACAATATTTGTTAATTTTGTTGTACAAGATAAACTCACTTATCGTTTTATTGTGATAAAAATACCAAAATATGTGCTAAATCTAATTCAGAACAATATTAAAACAAAGAAATTACTAACATAGTAAAAATCTTTCAGAACTCATTATATTAAAATAAAACTGCTTTAAGTTAAAGTTATGTATTAATATTTATTTAAAATAAGAAAAACAATAGAAATTTATAAAGAAAAAAAGGTAAGGTCAATCACTGTAAAAGCACTGAGTTGAATATAATTTGGCTTCCATTATTAAAAACCTATAAATTGTATGATCTAATTACCTACTTATTTGTTTTCTAGTAACTTGTTTCTATATTGTAATTTATATTATTTATTCTGATGAAGACCGACGTTGAGTTTCGTCGAAACTTCGATTTCAAATAAATATTAATACAGAACTTTAACCTAAAGCAGTTTTATATTAAATAAATGAATATTCAAAGTATAATAATTTTATAATATTGCGCATAATAAATTATATAATTTACATAGAAATCGTTTAACAAAAAATTAATATTGCATACACATGAAATAATATAACAATTTACGTAATCTATATCAGCAATACAATTATTACTCTAAGCTGGATTACAATCAAAACATAGCAATATTATTAAACATAATGTTATTATAATGCGCGCAATTGTAATTTATATATAATTACACATTCTAAATAGCGTAATAAACATAATTTTAATACGAGAACCATATATTTAAAATTATCACAGTGATAAACATAAACATGTCACATATAACAGTAAAAAATTGCCAAAAAACATTGCATCAAAAAATCCAAGCAAGCTATGACGATATGCCAGCAGGAATCGTCATCAGAAAACATCTGCCAGTCGTACTGAGCCACTCAACTCAAAGCTGGCTCAAAACTCATGTCAAACTCAGTAGTGCCAGCATCAGTGTTGCAGTCAGATCTCCAACAACCGTACCACGACAAAATCGTACGGGAGACGGCAGGGGATGGACCACCTCCCCGCGAGAAGGGGGAGGAGGTGCGCCCGGCCGTTGGTCGATAGCCCCGCGTGTGCGGCAGCAATGGCCGCCACAAACATGGCAGACGATATACGAAAAACGAAAATCAAACAAAAATAAAAACATCCAGAAGTTATTTCAATAGTGTTACTATGTTCGCGCTAATCTCCGTATTATTTTTTCGTCGGATTTTGTTTGGTAAAACCGCCAAAAACAAATGAATCGAGAGCAATGCCCAGGACTGATTCGAATTTTAAAGGAAATGGTGCCACAGTCAGTGTTTTGATGACGAGCAGCCACCGAAATTGTTGACGTTGAATAAAGCGGTGAATCGTTGAGGTAGGCCTAAAATTACGAGTTCATAAAAATATTTATTGCAGACATAAAATTTTCGTTTTTTTCTTTTTGTTTGTATTGAGAACGCAGTATGAATAAAATGGATAGGCATTACGTGGACTTTTGTTTGTAGATGTTATTTAATTCTTTTATAATTGTATTGATAACCAACGGCACCAAATTATTTTACTATTAATCACACATAAATTAATAATTATAATATAATTATAAACAGTATTTATTAGTGTTATTACAGTACAATTACTATAATTTTATTTATATTATGTTATTATATTTAATAATAATAGTACATAATAAAATATAATTTATATTATTTTTAAGTAAATATATCTGAATATTCAAATTATGTATATACGAGTGAAATATTCTATTTAAAAAATATAATATTTTTAAAAGGGCTTTTGATAAATAATTTGATAATTGTACATTTTTAAAAGTTAATAAATTTTATATAATAATGTAAGAGAGAGTGAAGATTCTATTAATACAAAAATAAAATTATAAAAAATAATACGAAATTGAGACAATATTAAAAGAATTGTTATTTTTTAATTTGAAATATAATTATTGTTAAGTGATATAGATTAAGTAACAAAACCATTAAAATAAAAGATTATTATAAATTAAATTAATAAGTATTAATTAATTGTAAGATTTTTAGATCAGTGACATAAAACACTTAACTTCAGGATTAGATTAGCTACTGTTATTGAAACGATTGACCAATTAATAAAAAACTTAATAACGTTGTTAGGTGACAATATGTTTAAAAACATTTTATGCAACAAGCTTTCTAAGTATTTGTAAAGTTAATAAACATTAAAGCGAGACTGATTGATTAACAAAACGATACGAAATTATTCGATGAAACTGTTAGTATGTTATTTAAAAAATTGTACTCCTATAATTTATATAATATTTGAAATAAACAATGATTACATTTATCATAAAAATGAATTCTAATAAATAGAATATGGTGGTTATGTCTTTGAATCTTTATTAAAAGAGAAAATACGAGCCATCACGCAGAAATGGAAACCATATGTGACTCATGTTTTTAGAGAAACGAAATCGATTTTTGAAAATATTTTCTCGTTTCGTTTTAATCAAAATATTAATAATAAGTTCTGTTCCAAGGGACCATATAGCATATAGGAGGTTCCCAAACACGCAAACGCAGCTGATATCAGTTTAGTGAGTAGTGGTACAAGGTTTTAATACTAGAATACTATTCAAATTCTGATATGAGAGCGAAATCTTTCAGAGTACGAGTGCGACACATTGCAACTGACCTATGGCTGCCTGTTTTTTTGTGTGTTTTACTTTCTTAAAATTATTTTATTAGATCAAATAATAACTATTCTTTTTTCTTGTATTAATTGTTTTATTTTTTATTCTTCTTTAAAATCAATACTATAAAATACAACTGCTTTAAATTAAAGTTCTGTATTAAAATTTATTTATAATCTTGTTTCTATATGTTCTGTTATTTACTGTAATGTCATTTTTATCATTTATTCTGATGAAGACGGACGTTGAGTTTCTTCCAATCATCGATTTTAAATAAATATTAATACAGAACTTTAATCTAGAGCAGTTTTATTTTAATATAATAAGTTCTGAAAGATTTTTTACTATGTTAATACAACAAATATTAATTTTATTTCTTCTACTGCAGATATAGCCAATATTAATAGGCAAATACATCGGCCTACGGCTGTCCGTCTTTTTGTTTATTTTACTTTATGAAATTTATTTTATTAGATCAAACAATAACTATTCTTTTTCTAAATATATTATTTAATTTCTTTAATCTTCTTTAAAATCAATGCATCAAAGATTAATTTTATTTCTTCTAGTTTAGATATATCAACATTCAAACAATCAGACATTCAAACCTATTATGTAGTGTTAAATCATTAAATATTTTATGTTATTCTGTCTTTTTTAATAATTTAATTTATACTATTTTTGATATTAAAATTATACTATTTGAGATAAATATATAAATATATAAAATTTCTCATCAAAAAAATAATAATTAAAACCATAATAAGGTCGTAATATAATTTCAATAATTTTAACGTTAACATCGGATAAAGAATATGAAAATAATAAAATATGTATCATATTTTACTCATAAAAATGTTATATAATAATTCACTCTGATAGGATCTAAAAATTACCAAATATAATTTTTTCATACATATTTACGAGTATACGTAACAAAACTATTTATTTATAAAATTAATTTGCATTTTATTAAAAAAACATACGTGTTTTTAATTCCAAAAAAAATTTGAACATAAAATTTAATTAAATCTTTGAATTTGAAAAAATAACCAAAATAGTAATAAAATACTTTGTGTCATATATTCGTACAAATGAAAAAAATATCAGATAAAATGTGGATATTTGCAATTTAAAAAGGCGTTTTATCGTTGAAATAGTAAAAATAATCTAGCAAAATTATCTACTGTAGAGTCATAATAAATAATAAAGATGTAAGTAAGTTTAAAAATAATTACAAATATTTACATTTCGTTTTAATTTTGTGTTAAAGCAGGATATTTTGATAATAAAAAACACTTAAATATGATTTATGTGCTATCCGCTCTTGCTTCGTTTTATTACAAAATAATTCTCATGTAAATCAAATCGCTAATTAATTTTAGCGAATCTAATAAAAAAATTTAATTGTATTAGTTGAAAAAAATTCTTTTGGTCAATTTTATGTCATTCTCAGAGGTAGGTAGAAAGATTTTATATCAAAATTAGATTATAAAATTTTCGTATGTGTTCACAGTACAATTAAAATGTTTTATTAATTAGTTAACGATCGCAATTAAGCCCATGTTATCGTACATTTTAACGAAAATAATTACTAATAAAATTCATGTTTCTAATGCCGGAAATTGTTGCTTAAGTGATTTGATAATGACATTGATATATATCGTTGGTTTCACAATAAAAATTTGTAAAATATTTTTGACCAAAATAAAACTTGAAAGAAAATTATAGTAATTTAATTGCATACTTTTGGAGCATTAAATATAGTTCGTATTCAATTTTATAAATATTACAAACACTGAGTAATATATAATTTAATATGGTAATAAAATTTATGTATTATACATTCATACATATATAATAACGCCATAGACTCATAAGGCTGTTTCTATTTATGCAAAAATTAGTTTCAGCTAAAAATTCTTCTCCCTACAAGCAATTTTCGCTTCATCCATATGTAAATACATGAATTTTGTCATTTTTCAATTTTTTTAATACATTAACATTATTTTTGTATGTTGTATATGTAAGTACAAAATGTTATAATTTACATTTTTATTTTAAGAAAAGTTATAGAAATTTTTTGCACATAAAATAAAACTGATAATTTATGTTATAATGAATTTGACTAACTAGGCGCTATACATAATTGCTCTAGAAAATGTGATTAATTATATTTTAAAACTAAATCCAAGCTAACTAAGTTAATTTATAAATTCATTTTTTTATAATTATTTTTTCAATTATAACTCAGTCACATTAAAATTTTTAGACTAAATGGTCGGGGACTATTGTATAATTTGATTTGATCTTAAATTTAATATTAATATGATTTATAAACCATAATTTGTAATTTTTTTATAATTTTAACATTAATTTTTTTTTATTATTTTGTTAAAATAATACCAACTTTTGTTTGGTATTTAAGAAAATTAGTCTTGTAAGTAGGTTACGTGGTATTGAAAATATTTTGTTTTATTATTAATTATAAAATACATAAAATACTAATTTAATTTTAATTGATTAATTAATACAATAATTAATTTAATACATAATACTTTGGGTAAACTAGCTATAGGCACTTTGCAAAACAGAAGCAACCACAAAACTCTATTAAAACAGCAATAAATTGTAGAACAAAAAAAAAGTAATTAAATCTAATTCACAGAACAATAAAACAACTCATATAATTTAAACAACAATTACATTAAAAGTAATTGCTAAACAGATAGCAAAAACCAAACTAAAATCACGAAATAAACAACAACAAAAAAAAACCGTATATCATAATGCGCATGTCTTTTTGTCCGAGCAGTCAGAGCACACTCCGATTTTTAATGAATAACAAACAATAAAACGTGCGTATATACAAACATTTGATATGGTTATGTGTGCGATATACGGATTTGGTAAAACGGCAGACAAATGACTGTCTATATGGCTGGCAAAGCCAAAGCCTACTGTTTGGATTGCGGACGTGTCAGTTACGTTTGACGAGGTCTAATATACATAACCCTGACCTTACTCAATATCATGGCTGACTTTGACAATAGTGAACAGTGATAGTGTGTTTTATGTATGAGTATTGCTATGAAAATATTACTAAGTCTACATATACAGAGTGTTTTTCGGAAAGTGGCCATAAACAATTAATATAGAAAAAAAACAATATACGAAATACTTCATTCTCGAGTTGAATTTAAAAAAAAACTTACCATTAGGAACAATGTTCAAATACATTAAAACCGTTTAATTATTAATAATTATTTAAAAAATTACATTTTAATTAAATTATTGAAAATAATCTTTATTTATGATATTGCAAAATTGCGCCGTGTGCTGTCATAGTGGCATACGATGAGTAGTTGGAGTGTGTTGCGTGAGTGAAAGTTTACAAGTAGTAGAAATATTTATTTATTATGAATGTGAATGAAGCTAAAGTTGCTTGTTTGAATAAAGATGTTTGGAGAGAACTGATTTCGGGATAGTAGAAAGAGTTTGTGCCACACCCTTTTGGATACATGGCGTGATTGTGTATGTATGTAGATAAAGATTTAGGATAAATATTTAAATACATATCAAATTACTATTTTATTGAGTATTAGTAGATCATTTTATATTTTCCCATCGTAAAATCGCGTTGAAAATCCGGTTGAATTTATTTCTTAACAAAATAAAAATAACAAGTTGATTATATTTCTACTTAAATCATTAATCTCGACAGCTATACCAGGAAATCAATTAATACATTATCTTAATTATTAATTAATGTATTTTATGTTGTTTCAACTATAAGTTTATCTTCAATTTATTTGTCATAAAATTATTCTAGTATGATACTAAGAGATATTTTTTTTTATACATAAAGTCTTCCTTCATCTTTGTATTTGTTTCAAGTAAACTATTTAAAGGTAAAGAGTAATAATATAAAATAAAAAATAATACTCGGTTAGTTTCACCAAATATTAATTGAAGAACTCTATAAGTACCTGATTGAGTATTAGTTTTACAAATATTTTAATTTCTACTTAATCGCAGTAAACTAATACATAATATTAAAAAATTTAATAAATTCGGGATTCTAACCTGGTATCTCTTGCTTTTGCAAACACAATATAATTGGAAATATGTGTTTGTTTCGTTGTTAGCTCGTAGTCTGGTAGTCTGGTGGGTTAGAACGTCCGCCGGTGAGGCCAATACATTTTTCCAAATTTATTAAATTTTCTATTTAAATTAGATCACTGCGATTAAGTGAACATTAAAATATTTATAAAACACTTTGTGTCATCGCAGTAAACATTACTTTAATATTATATGATTGAGTACAATCAAACCTGTTTTTATGCGGGCCTTTTCGATGTGATTTTTTTTTTCTGCGACTATAATTGTGCGATTTTTTTTTTTATGCGGTGTGAATTCCAACGGTGTTGGCATTATAATGATGAAATGTTTTCTATAAGTGTACATATGTACATGATATGTACACTGTAAGGCGCTGTGCTCCTTTACATGTTCATTTGATATCAACAGTTCCCTGACAATCCTGACAAAGCACATTCAATCTCTATTGGACTTTTTTTCTCTAATATGTTGTAAAAAATTATTTGTTATAAGTATTTATGAAATTTCCCAATATTTTTTTCTGTGTGGTTTCTTTTATACGGTCCCTATCTACCGCACAAAAACAGGTTTGACTGTATTGTTTTTCTATTTTATATTCACCGTGAATTTTCGGTTACTCCCATTTACCACGTATAGATTATTCAGCGAAAGAATCAATTCATGTCACTTTACGTTAAGTTTCGTCACTGTTACGTTCACATGAATTAAAAAAAAATGTTTTAATTCAAAGTATATTAAAAAAAAGTTAGAATATTCTCTGTTGTTCGAAACTGTAAAAGAAGTGTTTAAATAGTAGCATAAGAAAGATAATTTTTCATTGCGTGGCATTACAGAATGTCCGTTTGCTATTTTAAGAATTTCCTGAAAATGTTTTAAACAAATTTCAAACACATATCGCACAAACTGTAGCAATAATCACAGTCATAAATATAGTATTTATGTATCCTTATAGACCCAGAAGAATATTATAAACCTTATACATGCTCCATATATCGGGTCGTAGCGTAACAATTTGTTAAGTAATAAAACTAAGCTATCAGCCTACTATCTGTTTCAAACTCTGTACTAACTGTCGGTTACCATTAAACTTCAGTTTTAACCCTTTACACATCTCTCGCTAGTGTCGTGACAGGAGAAATGCATCTTTAAATTTACGATGCATTCCGAGAATTGCCTTAGTCGAACTGGTACAACTACCAGATTCCGAATTCCGAAGTTGTGCGCATCTTCAACGATACATTTCACCCGGTTATTTCGTCGACATTTTGATTTATTGCCTCGCTCTGCTAAGTGACAATCTGCCGGCTTCTGTTGGAAGTCGTTTATCGTTGCATAAAAACGGATTTTATGACATCGTCAAATAAACAAGAGTCTTTTTTTTTTCGTTTTTGCTTTTGGAGAAAATGCGGACGCACTATATTATGTTCCGTTTTGTGTATCACGAAAATATAAAACTAAAGAGAAATTTAGATGAATAATATCTAGTTTAATAAAATATATTTTTCTACTAAACAACATGTAGCATTTATATATTACATGACCTAATTTTACTTGCCACTATGGTGATCTTTGAAACTAAAACAAATAACATTGAAATAAAAAGACTTTAAGATTAAGTTCTATATAAATTTGAATTAAAAATCGACGTACATCATTATCAGGAAAAATCATATCATATATCATTTATATAATTTTTTTTTGAATTTGAACAAATCTACATATGTTGTAATTATTGTACACCACTGTAGAATTTTTAAGTTTTTTTTTTTTTACAAATAAAACGAATATAATAAATTAGTGTACGTGCTCTAATTTTTTTTTTGCAATATTCTAGTAACAAATGTCTATTAAAAATAAACTAAAAAATTTGCAAGTTTGTTTCAATTTATCTGTCCAAGTAACACTATTTAAAATAATATTAATTCTTCTGTACAATTTATAAATCATCTTACCTATAGCGTGTCAAAATTTTATAATACATAGCTTCAAAAAGTAGCTACACTTTTAAATATTTTGCTTGAACACAAAAAATGTAAAAAATTCTCACTAAAAAAAAAAACAATTAAGGTTATGTATGCCCTTGAAGAAATACCTGTGTGTGCAGTGAGCCATAAACCAAAGAAGCTATTTGTGACAAAAAGGGTTAAATAACTCAAATGACCAAGGTCAGTATAAACCCTTCCGGGTAACTATTTTTTTGTTAAGCAAAAAACTTCGATCGTCCGTTGCACCATTACGTTTAAACGTAACCTTCTAACTACAAACAAACAATACAAGAACTCCAATTCAACTAGAATGACATACAATATAGAGTAACCCAGACGAAGAAGGGTTACGTATTTCAAGGTTTATGACTCTTGCAAACAGTTACTGGGGTAGATACGTTTTGGTGCACGAGTGCTCAATGCACTCAATGCTCATAGTGCAACAGACGTTCGTCTTTTGTCACAACAGCTAACTGGATTCTGTTTCCCGTGTAGATGTCAACTATTACCGACAAAAACAATTGGCTCTCGATCATGGCTAGCAACGATATTCGATTGTTTTATTTCTAGTTGAGCTTTTTCTTTTTGATTGTCGTTTGTGTATAAGCTAGAATGATTTCACGTTCTGTGTTCTAAGTTGTTCTATCTCTTTCTTTCTGAGAGTATCTAGAGCGTGAAATTTTAATTGGAAAAGAAGATACATAAAACTCTAAATGGTAGGTTATATAGCTCGGTTTTATGCTTTTTACTAATGGTTATTTCTTAATTTTTACCAAATGTTTTTACTGTATTTTCGTCATATATCAAAGCTATAATTGATTGTTACAAGCATTAAAAATAATAATAGCTTTAATTGCTACTTATATAAATATTTTTCTATTATTTTAAATAATATTTACATTTTTAAATACATATTCGTATTTGTAATAAATTTTGTTAAATTTTTTTATAAACTGTAAATCTCATTTTGTAGTTAGCGAGAAAAATTGGTTTTTCATTAAAGCAAATTATTTATTAAATATTTTTAATTTAAACAACGATATAATACGGAACGGCCATTGGTAAATGTTATTTTAAATTAATTAAAAAAATTAATACAGATTTTTTTTATTATATTTTTTGTGAGATATAAATATAAACACATGGATAAAGATTTTTTTTAAATAATGTAAAATTATTTAAGTGATTAAATCAATCGACTTAAAACAAAAGTTATATTAGAATTTTGTAAAAAAAAGAAATAAATTAGTAATAAAATTTAATAAAATAATACCAAAAAATAAATTGTTAGAAAAAGTACTGTTTGCTGCCATAAGCTTTTTTGTAATTTAACAAAATTTAAATTATTTAATATAATTATTGAGTCCAACATTACCAATAAAAAAAAAGACATTTGAAATAAAATTTAAGCATAATACTCTATCTACGTTTTTGGAAAGAAACAGTATAGAATATACTGCTTTTTTTCAATTAAAAAAAACAATAAATTATTTACACTAATTAATAATTTATAATATGTTGTTATTTTGAGTTAATATTCGTCTGTAGTAGATCTGTATCCTTGCATTGTGAAGGAAATGTATTTTACATTCAGATATAATATAGAAACAGCAATTGTTAGATGCATATGTAATATGCAGTTGCCATGTTTGTAAAATATGATTCTAATAGCTTTTAAATCTATTCTGTATATAGTTCTTCTATGCAGAATTTTTGATCAGAAAAAAGATACAATTTGTTTACTAATACAAATAATGTTAATAAACTCATAAATTGTTTGTCTATTTAACTTATCAATTTAACACAGTTGTATATAAATAAAAAATATTTATTTTTACTAATACCTAATGTGCATTTTATGAGTTTTAAACTGTATGCAACATTTTAAAAACTATTTAATATGCAAAATATAATGAAAAGCGAAAATATCAATAAATTACAGGGTAGTTTATGTAATTTTACATTATTTCTAACAGTGTAAGTTATTTAGAGTGGCCATAATTCCATGGACACCTAGTATAATATGCATTAAAAATATTTCGGAAACCATCGTATCTTAAGCCATATTTTTCAAAGAATGCTTAAATAACATAATAGAAATATCTAATTAGAATATTGAAAGAGTAGAAAATAATATAATTTTTTTGATAAAAAAATAACTATAATATTAGAAATTGATTTAATGTAAAATGTACAAATTAAGTAAGTAATATTGCATTGTACATTTACATATTAACTGTATAATTTCAAATATATTTCCTGATGTCTGGAATATGAGAATACGGCACATTTTATTTTAAAGTTAAAAAATTTATTCGTTGATGATTAGTTGATGCGATGCGGATGTTATTGGCTGCTACAATATACATATACGATAAATATTTTGTTTACGCGGCACATGTGATGTTCGACGTGAAATACAACTTACTTGGCATTTTTTTAAATAGACGGCCGTGGAATTTTATCTTGTAATTTTTAAAATGATTTTTTGCATTCGATTAGATATTATAAATATTTATGAATGTTATTTTATTCTCTCTTTATCGGTTTGTTAGATTCTTCGTCAGGTGTCAAATAATTTCCAATTATTTATGTTGATAATGTGTTAAAATCCTTGTGATCTACAGATTCATGTTGTCAGTGTTAAATAAATGTATACATGAAAGTCTTGATATATTATTGACTTTTTTTCGTTTGATCTTAAATACATGATTTTCTAGTACAGATATGTTGGAAATGTTTTATACATTAAACTATTAAATCCGTTTAAAAATATTAGTTTAAGTGACAAGAATCAATATATGTGATGTTTCTAAAATATGTTGGAAGATTTTAATGTAGTAAGAGAAAAACGATACACATTTTATAATTTCAATAAAAATGAATAATTTAAAATAAAACGGCTTTAAGTTGTGGTTCTGTATTAATATTTATTAATAATCAACGTTTCGACGTACTCAACGTACATCTTCATCAGGAAAAATAATAAAAATGACAGTTATAGTAAATAAACAGTACATATAAACAAGTAAATAGGTAACAAAATAAGTAACTAGATTATCATGATGTAAAATTTGAGAATACTGTAATAATTGCAAGGTCTATCAATATTAACAATAAATTGATAAGAGAAACAAAAGATATTTATAAAGAAAAATATGCTTTACATCAATCAGTGTGAATGCACTGATTTAAATAAAGTTTGGCTTCCTTTAATAAAATATTTGTAAATTTTATGATTTAGTTACTTATTTTGTTACCTAGTAACTTGTTTCTATGTTCTGTTTATTTACTATAAATGTCATTTGTATTATTTTCCTGATAAAGATGTATATTGAGTATGATTAAACGTCGATTATTAATAAATATTAAAACAGAACTACAACTTAAAGCCGTTTTAATTTAATATAATGAGTTCTGAAAGATTTTTTACTATACTAGTTTCTATATTGTTTATGTTTTCGCAAAAAATATATATGAAAAACTAGTAATTTAGCAAAAATATTTATTATTTAATATTCTTGCAAGATATATAATATATAGATAAATGTATTATATTATCTCCAGGCCTAATCCTTAACTCTTTTTTAAGTAGATTAACATTATAACATATTACATGCGTCTGCTGTTTTTCGCTTTAGTATTGAGATTTCTAAATTTAATTTATAAAAACACGCAAAATTGTATTGTTTAAATTTATTCTTATATAAAACTTTAATTTATAATTTTGTCCTCCATAAAAATCTATGTAAAATATTTTATTCTAAAATAATTTGATAATTTTTCACAAAATAAATTTAAATTTAAGACAAACATATTTTTGGCCCACTTTCTGATTCACACACTATATGAGAAACGTAGTAAATAAAACTATGACATATTTCTTTCTGCCAATAAAAATGCTAAAACCATATTTTTCTGTTTTTCTATCTATTTCTGAGCAGATTTTCAAGATATAGCACATATATATCTTTCAAACGGAAAATTTATTATATTCCATTTGAGCAATTGCACTCTGATATTTGGACCACTAAAAAAGCAATAAAAACTCGACGGAAGAAGTCACAATGAAACCATAATTAAGGCCCAATAACTCTACCACTTTTCGTCCTAAAAAGTATCGGAAAACCCGAAAAGAAACATATCGTATTCTTTGCTTCTATCGCCACCACCACCACCACACAGGCTAACTATTCCAATGCTACAATAATAATAAAAAAATTCGTCGTTGATGCTACGAAAACTCGGTTGGCTTTTTTACGGCTATGGGACATAAAAAGAAGCCAGGACTGACCATTTACCCATCGCCCGGGTGGACGACCTCGCCCCGGCGGCTAAAGGGCTAATAAAAACGTTAGGTAACGGGGTAGAAATGCAATGCCGAGGTCGTTCGAGTAATTTGTTTTATAGGTACGAATGTTTGCGGAAATTTGCACAATTTTTTTAACCCTACCCCGTCCGAAAAAGAGTTTGTCCGTTTTTTGCGATCATGGTCGGGGTAGTTAGTTGTAATTTAACTGCTGACGCGAAATGTTGCCTCGAAATCGATCAATTTTCTTTGGTATCTATTTTCGAATTTTTAAGTTAAGTTTTAAGTGTGTTATTTTGCTTTGGTAAGTTTATTTTTAATTACATATTTCAACATAAAACAATTTTTATACAAGTATTGGAGATATAAAACGAAACTTATATCAATGTAATGTATTTCGAAAAAGAAAATAAGACGTTCTGTTCGGAGAGTACTATTTAATTTTTAAATTATCACAAAGTTAACTTATATATGTTTATTAATAATAAAAATTTTATAATTGTAACTTTTAAATTTAGTATGCCTATTGCGCGTATTTGCAATAATAACATTAAAAGTTAAATTAAATATATATTATATATCTAAATTTTTTATATAAAATTCTTCTTCTAAATAAAAAATGTACTAAATATTTAGTTATGTTCAAATTTTAATATGGGGCAATAACTTAAAATTTTAAAAAAAGTATCCACACTAGTCAATGAAATAAAAAATACAAAATTCTTACTAATTTTTGTCACAACTTACTTATATTTTGAATGCTGTATATTTGTGTATATTTGACTACAGTTAAACTGGCCAGTCATTGATGCATAGCCTAACAAGCCGATTCAATGACTGAGTATCTTGTGAAAGTTTGGGAAAAATATAAAATCTCAATATTTTTGAGTATTATTAAATTTGACTCCCTTTTGTAATTAGAAAAAATCAAGTTGACTGCGTACATTCAGTAAAATTGCAATAATTTTCTATTAATTTCAAACTTCTTTTGCTTTAGATCCAAGCTTTTTACTTTTAACTCAAAAGTAAATAGTTTTTCTAATAGAAATAAAAATTTTAACAGAAAACAAAACTAATAGTAAATAACAGTATAACTATTTTAAATGATTTAGTATTTTTCTGGAATAGATATAACTGTAAAACTATGAATAATTTTCAGTTAAAATGTAGTTTTAAATTTTAACTAACTATTAATTAATAAGTTTTGAAAATAGTCATACTGTTACTTGCTATTATTTTTTTTACTAAAATTTTTATTTTTATTAGAAAAACAGAAGTTTACAATTCAAAAGCACTTTTATTTTTCAGTTAAAAGTAAAAATCTCGGATCTAAAATAAAAAATACTATACTATAATAAATTTATTTCAGAAAATAGATACCAATTACAATAATAAAAATAACATATTTACAATCTAGTTGTCAATTTAAATACTTTTATTAAGTTTTAATGTTTTCCTGTAATAGATAATAATAAAAAAAAATTGTATTAAACTATTCTAAATGGTTATATTTATAATATTATTTATGTAATTTTATGAGCTGAAAATGATTAGATTAAGTACTATTTTGACAATAATATAATCAAATATATTTGAAAAAAATTAAAGCAAATAACTAGTTGGGTAATATTGTAAAATATGTATTAAAATTAATGATAAATTAATTTTAATCGTGTAGCAAACTATAAACATTGCAAAATCACAGTACGCGTGTGGTCTGTCTATCAAAACAAGTATTTTTTATGATACATTATTAAATTAATTGGCCTGTACTTATAAAACTAAAAAGAAAAACAAAAAATACCACATTAAATAAAGTATATTAATAACCATCATACGCTAATATATGAAAAAAAAATTGCCAATTATTTTGCGATAATTGATAAATAAAAATTGGAAATATAGACGACCCATAACAAAATTATGTTGATAATAAATGGTAAACTTGATTTTTGAATAAAAGACAAAATATATACAGCGTGAATCAGATAGACGTTTGAGAACAAATATAAAAATTAAAACATATTTTATAATGTATGCATATTTAGCTAAGTTGTAAATAGTATAAAGTAGTTTGAAATTAAATAAATTTATTTACTTATTTATTAAACATTTTATAATAGAATATAGGTAATTTTTAATATTATGTCACGAGTACGAAAGTTAAGCTGAGAATAATATCATTATTATTTTTTCCTGATGATATTCGTAGACTATATCGAAATGTCGATTTTTAATTAAAAATTATACAGAACTTAATCCTAAAGATTTTTAATTTTAATATAAATGAGTTCTGAAAGATTTTTTCTATGTTAATATATGCATAAACAAACTGGTGACCTTATATTAGAGTAACAAAACAAAATTAAATTTATTTTAATTTAATTTCTTAAATTTAAAAACCTTTTTTACACGCCAGATGCAATTAAATAAATTTATTTACTTTTATACAAAAATAATTTTATGTGACTCTGATTTTTTCACTTTGATATTGTTGCAAAATTCGAACATTATCTAATTTACCGAATTCGGTATTGTTCTGAAATATAATCAATTTTAAACTAATCAGGTCAAA
Source organism: Clivina fossor (assembly GCA_963966155.1). NCBI lineage: Eukaryota > Metazoa > Arthropoda > Insecta > Coleoptera > Carabidae > Clivina > Clivina fossor. Next base: position 5,626,698 of record OZ014564.1, on the reverse strand, counting down.
AAAATCCATTACGAAAATTAAATTCAAACAATTTTAGGACAAGTTCCTTTTACAAACACACTGTATAAAGGTATAAATAGCCATTGCATGTTTTGAAATGTGAATAAACGACATATATAAAAGGTATTTTAGCCAACATTTCATACGTAATCAACAAGAAAGATAATTATTCATAAAAGTCATAAAATGTTTTTACGACGATATTAAATCACCCAATAATTAAGATGTATATGGGTTATTAAAAATTACGATATACGGCTAGATTTTTCGCAATGAAATTAATATGAAGTTAAGAAAAAAATTAAAATAATATATTATGAGATAATTAAGTGGAAATTTTAGGTAATTTTATTGTTTCCTAGCATATTATTATTCAGTTTATTTCATAGTTATAGTTATTAGATATGTTCTCATAAAATTTTATAATTATTGAAATTAGGCCTAATATCTATATAATATTTAAATATTTTTAATTGGTGATTTACATATGATTTATTAGAACTAAGACAATAGAATCTTGTACATTATTGTGATTTCAAATATTATATGATTTTTGTAATAGATATGAGAAAATGTTTTACCTAGAAACAAATTAAACTAGGGAATGTTAATGCTGATAAATTTATCAAAATTTAATTATTTTTTTGAATAAAAAATTATTCTTTTAAAGAAAACATACTTAAGTGTATTGTTATTTGAATAAGAAATTATTTAAAATATACCTATTTTAAATTTTAAAATTCAACAAATTTAAATCAGCAGAACTTAATATAAAATACTTTTATTAAAATTTTAAGCCATTTTATAAATAGCTAAAAATTTGATAAATATAAAATAAAACGGCTTTCGATTTAAGTTCTATACTTATTAATATTTATTAATAATCGACGTTTCGACGAACTCAACGTCCGCCTTTATTAGGAAAACTGATACAAATGATATTTACAATAAATAACAGAACATAGAAACAAGTTACTTGGTAACAACTAAGTAAATATCATTTGTATCAGCTTTTCTTTTCTGATTTTTTTAAGATTTAAATTTATTAATTTCGACAAAAATAACGTAATTAAATTCTAGTATTTTTAAATATAGAACGCCAAAATTATATCATAAATTTATAGCACACTTCATTTTTTATTTGTTGTATATATACTACAAATAAAATAAACAAATAACTGCAGTTATCTATAAATAACTACAAAACAATAAATCCAATTAAACAAAGAATCAGTCAAATAAATCCCAGCGTTTTAACTTGGAAAAAGTCAGCCATAACGATGCAACTTCTATTAGCCTATACCTTTGATCTCAACCAAAATCAAGTCTCAGGTACAAATTCTCCAAATTGCCGTTGGCAAAATCGGGCGCGGTCTCATTCGGGGACAGCCATGGAAGACAAAACGCAACGGTACGGTGTGGCCGACCCGTTTTACGTTACGCCATTACATGCACGTGTTCCACCCTAATCTCGACAGGGCGCGTTGCGATCGCTGCGCCGTACTGCACGATGTTCCGCTGTTTTTTAATATTTAATTCTTTTCTCTTCTTTTTTTTTTAGAGTAAGCGAAAGATACCATATCGCTGCTAAATTAACGGACATTTCCATATTCAAATCTAAATGAAATTAAATTAAACGGCTGCTAGTTTTAATTGTTATAATTCTTTTGAATTACTTTGGAATAGTAAAAAAAAATAATGAATCCTTTTTAAAGTAAATTTAATATGTAACTTTGATTTTACATTATTATATATAATATTATATAAAATTATGATTTGTCTAATATTTTTGGAGCTGCAATATAGTTTAAAAAGTAACTGAACAGGTCAATCTGTATTCTATTTAATTTTTTACCAATACAACTTGGAAAAAGCTCATAAATTCGCACATTTGCGTCTACTGTTTACTGCTGCGTCAATGTTTGTTGATTTGTTCACGTTGCATTTACATGTTATGTAAATCGCTGCATCATTTACTATGGCGTTTTGCAGTAAAACGCGAAAAAGTCAATCGAATAAACCTATTTATACTTTACAAAACCGAATTGCCAATATTTTAATTTACATATCTGACATATTAAATTAAAATTTATCTAAAGATAAAAGTAAATCTCCGTTTCAAAATTGTAAATTATTTCTTAATTTGAAATAAATTATTTTCTAAATTAGAAATGTCGTAAAATTTACTTTAGACTATTTAAAATACAGTTGTATTTTAACTATAAAATTCACATTAAAAGAATTTGAAAAACTATAAATAATAATTAATTATTCAATAATATGAATATCAAAGGTATCAATTCAATATAATTTAATACATAATTACGTAAAATAACAAAAAGTGTTTATTTTTTTTTTCTTATTTCAATTCTAGATTTATCGACAACTATAAAAAGTTTGGAATTCGGAAATTTTAAAACGTTAGGTCGTAAAATTTTTTACGATCAAATTTATACAAAACTAAAACATTATGTTATTACATAACAATATAGATAGTTAAAACGGACGAACGTGTCGATTACAATAAAAATTTAATTCTAGCAAATAATAAATCATAAATAAATAAAACGAAATTTTTATTTGATAATATAACGATATGATAACAATAAGGATGTAAAATAAATATTGAAACACTTAGCAGCGACATTAAAATATTTTAATATTCAGAGCTATGATTTAAAACATAATAAAGAAAAATTGATTTTTGATTCATATATAGTAAGTTGTAGTAAGTAGTATGTAATATTAACATAACTAATTAATATTCAAATAAAACTTTAATAATGTATAAAAAATATAATACATATAAATAATTTTTGCATGTTAATTTTTGAATTGTATATCTTTATAATTCAGGAAAATTATCGTTTAGCGTTGATAATTAATTAAGTATTTAAATAAACATTTATGTACTCTCAGATTTCTGTAATAAATTCTTCTTATGTTGGCTTTACACGACGCATTTTTCTATACAAAAAATAAATAAGAATTGAAAGCATACCAAACTTAAGAAAACATTACAATACGAAACTTGCCAATAACATATTCACAGTACTAACAGTTTGTTGACAGTTAATGACAAGATAAAAATAATGTTGGGCGTAAAAACGATTGTAATCAATCAGAAGTATATATTTTGGCACAAAATTTTTAAATTACTCCTCATAGTTAAAAAACAAACTATAGTCAAAAGAAAGCTAAATTAAATTAACACCAACATTTTTTATAAACAATATTATAAAGTGTTAATGTCATTTTTTTTTACACAAAAAAGTTTAGAAAAAAATTACTGTTATTTTTGACAACAAATTCAACAAATTTTTATTGTACATATTTTTAATGTTTCTTAAAATCCCTATGTATAGTAGGTTAAATAGAGCACTCGATATATAATATAAACTATATATAATTAGTATCAAAATCCAATATCTAAAACTTCATAAGTTAAATAGCAAAAATTAATGAACACAAATCATTTGAATAATCAAAACTCGACTTAGCTATCTATTTCATTCTGAAAATATAGCTAGCTAACAAACGCATCTGCATTCGGATTTTTACAGCATGTTTTTTACGATAATAGTGGTATTTCGTGCGTCGTAAAAATTACATTTGAACGACTAGTCGTTCTTCTATATAGTGAGCACCGAATCCCCGCGCGCTACGGCCGGCCCCGGGGCCAGTAAGTTAGTGCGACATGGCACGTCACGCGTTTTCTATTCGTTCGGACGCGCCCGCTTGTATCGTATATCGACGACGGAAAACGGCTTCCTTTTAAAATAAATTTCTTCTTTTTGTTGTTTTCTGTTTTTCTGTTACTGGACGTTCTATGAGACATTACATTAGCAAATTGCGACTCGTGTACTCGTTATGAAACAAATTTTCACTGTTTATGTAATTGACTATTTCTTGTTCTAATGTAAGATAAGAGCGTTTTCTTGCAAGTGACTGAATAAACAATTATTGGTTAGTTGAATGTGTAAATTATTTATTAATATTAATGTAAATTAGTTTTTTTAACAATTGTGCATATTTTTAATTTTTTTGTAATGAAACTAATTAATGTAAAATTTAAATATAAATTAAACATAAATCAAAACGTATAATAGAAAACTACTTAAATTTAAAATTTATGTTTAAATTTAAATTTGATTATGAATATTTTATTAATTCTTTCTCGAGGTACGAAGTATTCTGTAATTTAAAAAGTATAGTTTTGAATGATAAAAAAAAACAAAGAACCATTTCCTCAAATTTTGTATACCACATAGTACAAATTTTAAGTATGATTGTTTATTTTAATTTTAATTTACGGATTTTATATAAAAATTTAAAAATTGTAGAGATTTTACTCGAGAGTTTACAGATTTTAAAGAAAATCTTTATTTGATTTTACCATAATTTTAATGGATTTCAGTAAGATTTTCATTAATTTGTACCACAATTGGTTTTCCCCCTCAATTATAATAAATAAATCTGATTATAATAAAAGGAAGTTGTCCACTATAATATGTTAATACTATTTTTATAAGATAATCTAACTATCTTTAATACATAGATAAAGGTATATCAAATATGCAAAATAGAGCAATTAAACGATTTTATAGTAAGGCTATTAACGGTGAAAATTGTTTCTCAACTTTACCAATATCTGAAAACTGTTAGCTAGTTTAGTTTACCAATTTCGCATAGGTATGGAAAATGCGTCGCGCCATAGTCGGCGTTACACGAAACTTTACCGTTTCACGGACGACCGTGCCGTGCGTTTCCCGGTTTGCCGTTGCAATTTTCCTAAGCACGTTGCGCGCCAACGTAAATTTCACTAATTGGATTTGGAGAATCGGGCTCAAGCGTCCGTACCACCTTACAACCCACCCCCTACCACCCTCCCCCTGAACATTTTCTATCGTTTTAGTTTTGAAACAATACAGACGTCTACATGTTACACGGGCGAAAGTAAGATACATATATACAGGCACAGTTGTACTATACTATAAGAAAGTTGGCTGTGAAACATATGCTACCCACTTTGCTTGTTTGTTTTACTTATTCTCTCGTCTTACGTTTCGCTTATTTTATTTGTGCATTCTTTTGTTTCTTTTCGCGGTGCTTTACTTCTGTTTCTTTTACGGCGAAAAATGTATATTTGCTCAGCGGAGATGTTTGTTATTTAAATAAAGTTTAAATTAAGAATTGTGTATTTCTGCACAGTAAATTTTGTTGTAAATTTATGAAAAGAGAAATTAAAATGCTTATGATGTTTTTGTTTGTTGTTTTTAGGATAAAATTATGTAAAAGCACAAAAAAGGTGTAAGATATTTCAAAAAAATTGTATTATAAATTGGAAAAAATATAACAATTTATAAATTTAGATTTAAAATAATTGTATTTATACAAAAAAATTAAAGCGACCACTTACAAACATTGAAATTTTTACTAAATTTGCATTCATAAATTTATAGATATTTTTAATTATATCTTTCTAAAAAGCTTAAAATAAATAAATATAACAGGTTGCAGTCCAGTGTTTTTGTATCTAACATAAGTGATACAACCAAAATTGTTAGATAAAATTTATATAAGTCAAATAGAAAATGTTTTTACAAAACTGTATTGCTTTACTGGACTGTAAAAATTCGGTTTAAATTGACAATAATAATTATAATAATTTTACTACATAATTATAATTTTAAATTTTCTTGTAAAATCTGCATATATTACACAAATTTTAAAATAATTTTGGAATTTTACAATTTTTATGTATTTTTCCATTTAAATCTTTATTAGGTATATGTAACTGGACAAACGTTATCATGTAAAAATGTTGAAAAATACATACTCGTATCATTAGTAAAATTACATTTTTATAACTTTTTTTATAATATTACATTTGTATTCTGTATTATTATATGGATTTTACATTTATTTTGAGTAATTATACTTTTATTGATTGTTAGTTGTACTGCGAACGGTTGCCTGTTTTCTGTATTTAAGATTGAACATCACATGTATATGATATTCACTCTGAAATACAGTAATCAATGTAATAGTTACATCAACAAATGTACAAAATCTCTTACATTTTAGAATTGTAATTTTACATTTCAAAAAAGATGGTTGTAAAAATACATTTTGTTGTAAATATAAATGAATGTCATTGATAACAAAGTATCCAACGATAATTATTGTAAAAAAAATTGCTAGTGTAAATAAACAAGTATAAAATTAATTTGTATTTTACTGAAATATTGTTTATTTTTATAAATTTGTAGCTAATAAATTATATTGCATTGCTGTCAACTTTTTATGTAATTTTATACAATTTTATAAATTTCTAAACACATTAACACACGTCAAAATGCATATAAATTTCAACATCTATGAAGGATATATAAAAAATACATATTTCAGAATATTTAATTTAATTTCTAAAAATTAATTAAAAGAAAAAATTTTAAATATCTTTAATTAAAATGATTTTCTTGCAACTAGTATGATTCTGAAGTATAAATATAAAATAGTGTTTACAATATTATTAAATCGTTTAGTTAATTATAAATTTCATTTAATACTAGTTTATATATGGAATTAAAAGCGCATGAAATGCACTCAACATTACGATAAATAATAATAAGAACAAAATTAATTACGCTCGTAATCAGAAAATTTTAATCATGTACATTATTGTTTATATACGAATGTATGCAATTTACATGAGATCTTTGTACAAATCTTCAATGTAGAAAACATTAAAAATGTAATTAATTGTCGTTGTAATCTTCTTTACCGCTTGGCGACACAATAAAAATATGCAAATAATAACTGAGACCCACTATGCATTAAATTGTCAGATACGGTACTAAATTTGTATATATTTCTGTTCATAATTTCATCGATTTAATGATTATGGAATTTTATCGCATAGACTTGTTTCAATTTTTATTCGAATGTTTTATATTTGAAAAAAAAAACGAATTACTAAATATCTTCGATAATGTATAAATAACAATTAATTTTGTACAAAATTCTAAAATAAGACCCATTAACATTAACTGTAACAGGCGTTAATTTTTTTTAAAAAACTATTATTTAATAAATTATTAATTACTATTACAAAATTTATTTGTTTATGTTAATTTCATTAATAAAGAATATATTAGTTGACTGCAATGTTTTTTTCACTTTTAACTTGCACTCTAAAAAATCAAGTATAGTTCTGTTTTAATTATATCAAATTGATGAATGATACTTAAAAAAAAAACACATATTTGTAAAGTTAAAAAAGTGGAATACATATATAAAATAATTGAAAAAAAAGTTCAAATGTTAAAGTAATTAAAAGTAAATATCAGTAAATAAAACACTTATTAACATTTCTAACAGTTTTATGATTTGTGGATTATGAGACACTTTGTACTTGTAATAGAACACAATCTACAAATAATATTTTAGTGAGCTACGAATAAAACAAAAACAACTCTAATAAATCTTGTAGTTTATGAATGCTTTCAATAAATCAAAACACATCAGTTTTATTATAAAATAAAGTTTTTATTTGCTATTAAATATTTAATAAAATTTCAATTACATCTCAATTTAGATAAATCAAGACATACAGTAATAAATAATTGACTCGATAAAGCTAAAAACGAAAATGATACCTGTTTGAAAATAAATCTACCTTACACGATTCCGAAATGGTTATAAAAATGGTAGTAAAACAATTTAAATACTATAAAATTACTTGTCGGCTTACCCATAAAAACTGTTTTATGTTTTAGCATCTATACTGTATACAAATCATCACTTTTACACTCTCGAGTACGTTTTTATATTTATTTTGTTTGTTTATTCCACTTTTCCGGAATAATGTGATAGACACAGAAACAACATGTAAAATGATATAAAGTTATGCTATACTCTGTTGCATTATTTATTACGTATATTATCGGCGTATTTTTGTTTTCCACGGATAACATGATATATTATTATGGATAGTATTACACGCGTAAAAATTTGTATATATGTATTAATAAGTACAACATACAATATAAATAAATTACAGTTTTTTTTTCTATTTTGTATGATTTAGATTTGTTTTTGAAATAAATTGACCTATATAAATATGTTTTTATTACTTTTATCGTTGTAATGGTTATAAAAATATCATTTTGTTGTCTTTTTTTTGTTATTTAATTTACATTTTTTTTATAGTAAGTGACATTTATTATATGTTTTTTTAAACATAAAGATATTAATGTACTTTATTGTACATGCAGTTGTTTTTTAAATACTAATTTGAAATATGTGATTCTTCATTTTTTTTTGTAGTAGGAGAATGTTTATGTTTGTTTAGGCTCTTTATCAAATTTAAATTATTTATAAATTTTTTATATTTTCTGTTACTTGTAACGTTTGTACAAAATTTTAACGCAAATTTTGGAAATATTTGTTTGTTTTTTATATATTTTAATGTGGATGTTATAATTTTAATAGCTTCGGAAATATAAATTATAATTTGTTCCGTATCTTTACTACAAACAATTCAGTGAAGAAACTTTAAATATAATTTTTTCTACATTTGTATATTATTCTATAACATTATTTTCATACGTATAGTTAACATAGTAAAAAAAATCCTTATATGTTATTTGTACCTTGAGAACGTTAAAACTTGGATTAGAATTAAAAATTAATACAACTAGAACCTGAAGCCGTTTTATTTTAATACGTAACTATAGTTATTTATGTTCAAAGACATTTATATCAGGTCTCTATACAAGTTCTACTGTATTTCATTTATAATTATATAAGTCCGGTTGTCGCCATTTTGTTTATAAATCATTTATGATAGCTTGCAGTTTGTGTTGTCAAGATGTCAAGAACCAAATTTTTACGTTTTTTGGTACATTTGTTTTCGAATTATTATAGAAAGCAACAAATATTTATTTTCTATTATAATAGTATTAACATTAAAACTATTATTTCTTCTTCTAACATGTTATTTTACATATAAAATTATACTGCAAAAAATCGCTAACAATACAACAAAATTAGCATACTATTATTTAAAAATAGCGAGTGTCTTTTGTCTAACAACAACAACAACTGAGTATAAACATACATATATTTCCAGACATACATATTCTTATTCTTAACCTAACAATATGCATTACGTTTTATGCATTCATATATGCATTGACTGCAACAATAAGTACAAATCGGAATGCGCCTAGGCACAGACAAATACGAAATGCATCGTTGCACCAGTCTTTACGCCTATAGTGTAACAACTTACGACACAAATCCACTCGTATTTTAACAAATACGCATACATACAATCCCGCGCACCGCGGCTCCATAATTTAGCGGGCGCGCTAAAAATAAATTGTATCATACAAAGCCAACCATACCGAATATAAAAACTTCACTTTAACCGATTTAGAGAGTCCATTTCGTATTCACCAGCATGATTTGTTGGTCGCTATGGATAAATTTTAATTTAAAAGATAAAAATATTGACATTATTTTTTTCCTCTCGTTGAACTGCTGTGGACACCCCCTGCGGGGTGTGGCTGCATAATGTTGGATAGAGATAGTTGGATGCAGTTTGTCGTCTCTGCTCATCGTGTGGTGTGACGACGATGTTGGAAATATGTGTGAGGTTTTAACTTAGATTTAGAGGTTGTTTACATTACTGAGGTGAAGGTCAGGCGTGTAAGTGACCTTTTCGTTGATAATAGTAAGATGGAGATTCGTTTCATTTTTGAATTTGAATACTTGAATTTTCGTTCAACTGTTTTCAAATATTTTTCATCCTGAATTCTCTGAATTCTGACAGTATAATCAGATTAATTTAACAAATGAAAAATGGTGGTTTTATAGTAATGTTGTTTTTGATTTTATCTCTTTAATTAATTTCATAAAATATTGTATAATTTTAAGGTTTTTTTATAACAATCTACAAAGTATTCATTATAGTTAAACAAGTTTATAACTTATTAACTTAACAATTAAATAAATATATATAAAAATATATGTTGCTATTTTCATATACATATTTGTTGATGTTTCTGCAAAAATAAATTTTTAATATTTTTCTAAAGGATTTCATAATTACATTTTTTTAATGAGATATATTTTCATAATACAATCTATATAAGTTAATAATTTCTTTTATTTTTAACATTAATTAAAAAAACCTTTCAGAACGCGTAATATTAAATTTTAAAATTTTTGTTCATAGTAATAATTAGTCTTCAGGTTTTCACGGCCGGTATCAAATGAATTTATAGAATTTTCTGGACTAGTATGTCGTGGTTGATCTATTCTCGTCACCAAGCACTGAAGATGCCATCTGCGATGAGGATAGATTGACCATTTCATATCAGCCAACAAAATTCTATAAATTCAACTTTTGGTTGAAGTTAAATAAATTTAAAATTTAATTTTAATAAAAATAATAAAGAATTTTAATCTAAAGACTATTTAATTTAATAATTAATACTGTTATCAAAGAAATAATAGTCATTTTGAATGTTCAAATAACCATTACTAAATATTAAACCCACCATTTTACAACCAGGCCATAAATGCACACAAAACTTTGCAAGCTCAGCTCATGAGCTCTTTCCTCAGCCATCTTCCCAGCTTGCAAGTTCCAATTCACTCAATTTCCCTTTACTCCTCTCTCCTACACAATACCATTCCATTATCCATCTAACATAAGATCCAAGCAATCGGCGAACATTGGCCGTCCCGTCTCAATACGTGTGTGATCGAGATGACGTCGACCCGCGCGCCAACAGATGGCGCGCTCGACGCTTGATTTGTGTCCCGACGTAATTAACTTTAGGCGCACCGGGCGCGCGTTCTAACTTACCGACTTGTCGACCGAATGGCGAAGGGGCGGGCGGGGATGGGAGGCAAAAGTAGGATACCCTCGCAATTTGGGGTGTGAGTCGTGCGATCAAGAATCTAGTTATTATATGTATTTGCAATGAATTATTATTTTGAAGGTTCGAGGGAGCAAAATTGGATCAAGTATAAAGTAAGAATTATGATTGTTCGTTTGTATGGTGTTATTGGATTTTGAAGAATATATGGCTGGCGATTTATTGGATAATTCGATGTTGTGTATGTAATCATATTAAAATTATGGAGTTTGATTGTATATTGCCAGAAAAATTGTATATAGTGTATTATTTCTAAGTTCAATGTAACAAAACAAAATTGTGATAGTTTTATCAATATTTTTGTACAACTAGAGTTTCAGTAATTCTTGTAATAAATATGTGTGTTATATTTGAATAAAAAGCTTTTCATAAAATTCAAAATTTCAAATCTGTTGGAATATTAGTTTGAGAATCAATTAAATAATTTAATTGAAACAACAATTTTAATTTCTGTTTTATTTTATTTCATTGTTAAATATAGTAATTTTATACAGAGTGGCCAATTTAATTTTTTTCAATGAACTCTCTATAAAAAAAATACGCACCGTAGAAAAAAATAATAAAATTTTAATATTTTCCAAGAGGTTATTCAATTCCGACAAAATTAACCTTTCCCTTCAATTTACCTGGGTGGGGGAGAAGACAAAGTACCACTTTGAAACTCCAAATATAGATTCCTCATTTCTCCAATTTATTAATTTTATTTTATTCCAAACACTTTTGCAAAAACTGGTATTTTTAAAAGTTTTATAAGCATTTTAAAATGTTAATGTAAATATGTTATTAATTAACAACCTGAAAATTACATATCCAAAATAAAAAATTGTTGAGAAAAAAGTTTAACAGTTTGAGCTATTCAATAAAAATAAAATTAAAACAATTCTTTCATTTTTTATAACATGATCTTCAAAAAACCTACTTTTTTCAATAGATTAAGATCAAGTTGTATAAAATATTGACAAACAGATCAACAACAAATTATAAACTTAACAATAAATTAGACGCAAAAGTGAAAGAAATTTTCCTACATTTTAAATAATCCTATTAAATAATACAAGGAACCACCAAAACTATTAATTTCTTTAATTTCCTTAAATACCAACCACGAAAATGATCGTTAACAATAAAATAAGCTTTTTACTACCCATTTTACTTTACACAATTACATTCGGACCACCCCTGTACCCATAGAACATCATCTTTCCGTCGACACCTGTCACTCACGGCTCTAACGCTAGCTCCAACTCCGGTATCTTGCCAGTTACCGTTAAATGTAATTCCGGGCGTGCACACAGCACGACCCGCTAATAAATTGCGACGCGACGCGTAATTCATCAAGCGCTACCCGACTGGAATCGTTTATGAGACCACTGTCACGTTTTGGTAACTACACCTCAAATTGATGTGAAGTGGTGTTGCTATATCGTTTCTGTGGTTTAACACCATTGTGCTGATTAGATACTTGGGATTATGGTAAAATGGTAAAAATGGCTGTAGTATGGATGAATTTTGAGTTTGAGATGAGTTTCCAAAATTAGTTAGTAAGTAATTTATGAATAAATATAGATATATATTTTTTTAAAATTGAAATACGAAATAAAAATATTAAAATAATTTTGTGTTTATTATTATAGCAGTTATAGTAATATTATAATAAATAAATACAATAGATGTAAATAGAAATTTTTCAGAAAATCTTTAAAATAAAACGGCTTTAGATTTTAGTTCTGTATTAATATTTATTGGTGCTGGGAACCGAATCCGTATAATTTTATATAAAATACCCTACATCCCTCAATTAAACATTAAAACATTATATATATATATATATATATATATATATATATATATATATATATATATATAAGCTATCTACTAAGAATATATTCGTTGAATGTATTTAGAATAGTCAGAATAGAATAGAAGTAAATTATGCATATGCAATCTTTTTAATCAACAATATCTGTTCATTTAAGATAAAGCGAAGTACAAAAATTGTTCTATTTAAAGTAAAAGTTACAGTGACGTCAAAATTTCGTTTATTTCGCGTATACGTACAAATAAGGAAGGTAGTCGCAGTATCGTTGCCGAGTTTGAAACTAAACTATATAAGAAACAATAGAAGTTTTTATCGTAGTAGCGTAAACTGCATTGAAGCAAATAGTTTTCTCGCTGGCATTTAGCGTCGGCGTTGCATTAAAAGTTTCGCAGTTGACCATGGCTGCAACTACTGTATAAATATATCCGAACGGGACCGTTCAGCCGTTCAGGCGTTCAAGCGTATATAACGTTAGTTTGTTAGTTTGTTGAACGCGCGCCCCCGCCGCCGTCGTGGCCATGTTTAATTATTGCATTCTGAATGCAGCCACGCTTTCGGTTGCCTCGTCTGCGAGACGATCGTGATGCTTTTGTTTTTGTTTGTTACAGGCTAACTTGATTTGGTTTTGTTTCGAAACAACATTCAACGCCTGCTTTGTTTCGATACTCATGTATTTTGCTACATGCGCGGGATGCAAGTTTCGTTTTCTTGTTAAAGAAATCATTGGCGTACACAATATCGGATATTTTCTGATTAAAATTTAAGCGAATCAATAAATATATTAATATTTAATAGGAGTATCAAATTAACACTTTTCAATATCACATTTGAACATACTCCAGTAAAAAAATCCATTATTAAAAAACACAAAATTAAATATAATTAATTTTGTTTACATCACTGACTTTTGACGAAACATTAAACTCTGGCGATTTCTGTTTTTGATATTTGTTTTTTCAATTAAAAATTAAATATTAAATTATAATAACTTAACATGAATGATGTTTGGCAAAACATTAACACTAATTAAAAAAAAAAAAAAATGAGAAACCTAACGCTGTCCTGAGAAAGCTCTGTAATATTGATATTTTTATGTTATTAAAATTATGACAATAAATGTCACTCCATTTCAATGATCATATAAATAATGAAATATAAAAGCTGAAATGTTGTTTTATAAATTTATTATTGATAATTGATAAAATTTTATAAAAATTATAAATTTTATTTGATGAGATATTTTTATTTACAGATCTATAGATATACAGAAAGCTGAAAATTTATTAAATTTTATATACTTAATATAATCACTGCAGAATTATAAATTGTTAGTTTGACATTAAATAATTAAATACAAAGTTACTATTTTACATTATAGAGTGTGACTGAGTGTGCAAAATTTCAGGGCTGGTAATGACTTTTAAACGTAGTTAAAAAATAAAAGAGTAAAAAGTTGAAATACTCCTATTACTATTGGTAAAATATAATATTTCATCAAACTTATTTCTGTGTTTTTCTATTTTTATAAAAAAAGTTACATTATATAATTAATTAATTATATATTAATATTAAATCGAATAAAAATATTATATAGAAAACTAAATGTATTTATAAACATAAATATGTTTGAAAAATAAATATGAAAATGTACTCTAATAATATGAGTCAATATATTACTTTTTTAATTATTTTTAATTACTTTACTGACTATAATAAAAACAATAAGTTAACAGTAATTTTTCCATAATAACATAAATAAAACAAAAATAGAACAAAACAAAAGAAACTAGTGCGTGTAATTGATACATAAACAATTGCAACTTTATTATATTACTTACGTGTTAATGCACTATATTTTTACTCTAATTATGCCGATAAATCACTTTATTCCCTACGCCCATGCATTAATTTCCAATTCAAATACGAAGTAAGTAATAGTAATCATAATAACAAAAGTCAGTTGCATAAATGTTATTATATACTACATACTATAAATAAGTACACTCTCTGAACTAAATAAACCTTATTTATTTTTAACATACATGTGATGTACAAATAAAAATTATTTATACCAGTAAAAATCTATGATTATTAGTATTGCTATTAAAATATGTAATTTGCGAGTATATTATTTTGTTATTATATATACAGGGTCCTGCACTTCACCTCCCGTCTTCTGTAGCTCATTTATTAATTAAGTTAAGATTTTGATATTTTGCAGGCGTTCTTTGTACCTCCGAGTCTTTTCAGAAAAATATTTTTGATTATACAGGGTGTCCCAATAAAGTGTTACGCCATGATGATATATCTTTTTAAATTACATGCTATACTTTTTTTTACTTATTTGGGTGCCTTTTATAGTTGCCTACATATTCCTAAAATTCTATTGAAATCGGTTCGTTAAAGTCAGCAAAAAAAAATAAAAACCAAAAAAAGTCGGTTTTGCACCACTGGCTTTAAAAATTAATAAAAAACGCAAATAGTATCTGGTTAATAAAATTTTAGGACATAGTCATTAAGTAAAGTCTAGTAGTCTCGCTAACCAAGTTTTTATTGATCCAGATTATACAGGGTGATTAAAATCTAGTGTCAAACTTCGCAAACTATAAAGCACTTTATCTTTCTTATTTCAAATGGGAACCCCTATATATTTTTATATCATTCGATGCGGAATTGAAAACAAACATTTTTTCTAATTACAACCCTATAGCAATTCCTAACATTTTACAAGTTATTCACCAAAAACTTATTTTATCAACTATTCCAATAGAATTTTAATTGATAAAAATCGAAGGTGCCTTTGATAAACAATTAAAATTGATATTGGAATACATGATAAAATAAGTTTTTGGTGAATAACTTGTAAAATGTTAGGAATTGCTATAGGGTTGTAATTAGAAAAAATGTTTGTTTTTCAATTCCGCATCGAATGATATAAAAATATATAGGGGTTCCCATTTGAAATAAGAAAGATAAAGTGCTTTAAAGTTTGCGAAGTTTGACACTAGATTTTAATCACCCTGTATAATCTGGATCAATAAAAACTTGGTTAACAAGACTACTAGACTTTACTTAATGACTATGTCCTAAAATTTTATTAACCAGATACTATTTGCGTTTTTTATTAATTTTTAAAGCCAGTGGTGCAAAACCGACTTTTTTTGGTTTTTATTTTTTTTTGCTGACTTCAACGAACCGATTTCAATAGAATTTTAGGAATATGTAGGCAACCATAAAAGGCACCCAAATAAGTAAAAAAAAGTATAGCATGTAATTTAAAAAAATATATCATCATGGCGTAACACTTTATTGGGACACCCTGTATAATCAAAAATATTTTCCTGAAATAGACTCGGAGGTACAGAGAACGCCTGCAAAATATCAAAATCCTAACTTAATTAATAACTGAGCTACAGAAGACGGGAGGTGAGGTGCAGGACCCTGTATATATATATATATATATATATATATATATATATATATATATATATATATATATATATATATATATATATATATATATATTATTCGTAGTAACTTAAACGGTTTTTATGGGATTGCATGTAATTTGATGTATATTATAAAAAAATAGTTTTTTTTTAATTTATCGAGCTAGTCCATTGATAATTGTTATTTATTTTTTGCAAATATTGATTATATTGTTATTTTTTTATAAGAATTTTAAAAACTTTAATAGAATACGTATATTTTAATATATATTTTTGTATTATAATACAAACTTAATTTTTTTGAGTTTCAAATTAGTGTTTTCTTTTTGTTAGTGTTTGTATGGAGATAAAAAGGTATTAAATAGTGATAAGGACTAGGACTAGTTATGTAATGAAAATATGTTGTTTTAAGGGAGGACACAACTCTGACACTTTCAAAAAAACGAATTTTTAAAACCAATACAGAGTTGTGTCAGAGTAGACAAAACGTACAGATCAAACTTAAACGAGTTTTTTTTTTTGAAACCATGTATTTTAGCCTTGTCCCGTCGAGATCTTAAATTATGCATCCGATTTACTTCGCTTTAAAACCTAATTATAGAGAATTAAATTCTATAAAATAATTTCTCTTTTTCGATTTTTTATACGCTTTAAAAGTTTATTTTTTACACTGTAAAAAGAATATTTTTTCAAACAGCTGCCATTTTTATAATTTTCAAAATTCAAAAAAATCCTACGTATTATGGTAGATTTTTTTTAAATAAAAAGTAGATTTAGAATACTGTAAGAAAACTTTCGAATTATATATCAAAACTACGCAGGATACGGGCCAAGTGGTCAGAGTTTTTTTTGATATGAAATGATAAATCCGCGTGTTACGTACAAAATTGAAAAAATGTTTGACATAAAAATAGTTCAAATATACCGTAATAACATATATAAAACCCGGAACATTAATGTTATTATTTCGCCATGAAAAATAATCCCAAACTTTGCCCATTTTTAGAGCAATCAGGGTGGTGTTCCCCCTTTTGCATATAGATCTTTAATATGACAAAAAATGGAAATAGTACTTGAAAACTTGAAAATTAAAATAACTCATAATTTTTATGATACATTAAAACACCATGCGTATAATAAAAGTCATTTTAAACGTATATCAAAATTTGGCACTAATCTAAGTAACATGTAGAAATGAAATAACACAATATGGTTCCAGAATAATTTATCGATTAATATAACACCAAATCGAAAAAATATGTTACCAATGTCCATAGTAAATTATTTAGAAATAAAATATAGCTATTCATTGAAAATGGTTTTTATTAGTTTAAAACGACATTCAAAAAAAGATAACGCACCTTAAATGAGCGGGCTTAAATTTTTGAAAATTTATGGAGACACCAAATAGAAATTCAATGTTAAAACTGATTGAATTACTATAGTTCACAGCATCACGGAGGTCCAAAGTGACTTTTTAAATTTATGTACTTTATAGATGTTTTATTATCTGTTACACACTTTGGTGTTTTATGTTTCGAAATTTCCTACAGGTAATTTACTACTATAGACCCAATAAAATTATACCAACTGTGAATGACAATCATATTAGATAATTTTTGAATATTTTTCTATACTATTTGAAAACGTGTTATAATTAATGATAACAATAGTGAGTTAAAAAAAAGTGTTTTTATCTGGTAGATATCAAGAAGTTTAGCGAATAAAACAAAACGAGCGATCACGATTCCATCTAATGACCACTTATTAAATAAATTAGCGAAAATTGTGTGATTTGCATGCTTGGTTACGAACCAAGTGGGTGGACGTAAAATTCCTGCCCCCGCATACTTTTAAAATGATTAGACAGAACCGGATCCTACAATATTTTCCGTAGAAAATAGATAAGGTCTTTTTTTTTCCAAAATGTGTTAAACATAATATTTATTAATTAAGTGAAACATGATAAATATTTTTGCAAAATATAACATTCCTGATTTTGATCTCAAAACAATGAATTTATAGTTATATATATCTGAGTGATTTGAAATTCAATATTACCTGAAAGTTTTTTGCTTGAGTGTAATCACCATTTAAATTACAGATAAAAACTGTTAACTACATAATTCAGTATGTTGAACATATAGCCCCATGTAATATTCATCGAACATACGTACAAAACCACATTTATATTTTCGTCCATGTATAACTTTTTCATCTCTTTACCATAAATTATTTCTTGATAAGTATTAGAAAATCAAAAGGGTTTAAAAATATTAAGTGATCTCAAAATAATTTACAGTTTTGGTGGCAATTTTTTTTTTATCAGACTATTCTAATAATTACATTGCAATATTTAATTTCCTGTCAAATAATGATTCAACATAGTCCAAAAATAAAAACCCGTCTCTGTGTAGCAATCTAACAGCGCGCGCTAAACCCCGTTAATTCGGTATAGAGGGTGCGCGCGTGTTATCGCCCAGTTCCGCCATGGTAAAACGGCCCACCGAAACGACGCGCATACCACCGCCACCATTCAACCGCCGCCGTCCGACGCTGATGACGCCACACACACACAAACCGCCCATCCACTTCATTCCGAACACGCAAAAGAATCGTCTAATTGTTATTTGCGCAAAATGCGCCCCGATGCATCGTTTCACGTAAATGATATTATTCATTTGCGACCACGGCTTCCTCCACTCATCACGAATATTGCACGCGAATTGTACGGAAGTGTAAAATTGTTGGCGTTAAAGTGAAAAGGTTCCTAGTCATTTTGGCAGTTCAATATACATATATTTCATTTTAATTATTTAGACTATGTTACTGTAAAGTGAAACAAAATATATCTTAAAATAAAAAGATTTTAAGATTTAGTTCTGTATTAATTTTAATTAAAAATCGACGTTTTGATATACTCTACGTACATCATCATAAGAAAAAATTATATAAATGACATATACAATAAATAAACAGAACATATAAGCAAATAATTACTAGGTAACGAAATAAGTAACTAGATTATAAAAAAATTATATATAATAACATATCTTTCTCATAACATACGTAAAGTGTTATTTCTTTAATACAATGACTGACAACTTTGATTATGTTTTTATTATTGATGCAACAGATAGTGATTTTTCAAAAAGACGGATAACAGGAAAAATTATGCGGACTAATAATGAATTTATTAATAAAAACAACATAAATGACAAAGTTTTAACATAAAATTTTGCCAGAATATTTTTTAAGAAAAACAAAAAAAAATAATTGCCGGAAAAGAGCAAAAAAAAAACCTTTAATCTATTTTCGTTATTAAAAACTAAACGTGTATCTACCTCTGTTATTAGCAAAAGTACTGTTTGCTGTCATAAACTTTAATAGAATTTTACATAATTTCAGTTATAAATTAAAAATTATTTAACTTGATTACTGAATTTAAAATTATTGATAAAATAAATGACATATAAAAAAAATTTAAGAAAAATATGTTTGTTACTTCATTGATTAAGTTTAACAATGCTTTGTACAACTGGGCTTCTAAATATTTTCCGTATTATTGTTTAAGTAATTTCAAGTACTTTTTTAAAACTCCCAATTTCAGATTCATTAACACTTCATACACCAATATATATAATATACGTAAATGTCGATTTAAAAAAATATGTATATACAGAACTTAATCCAAACACTTTTTTATTTTAATATAATGAACTCTGAAAGATTTTTACTTCATACATCATTACAAAAAGGTTGAATTTAGCTTTTATTTAATTTTTTAAATTATCTTCTTTAGGCTTGGTTGCACAAAAGATTGTTAACTTAATTATTGAACTAATTAGGTAACTAGATTGTCAATTGTCTTCGAACCGCCTCATTGATTGGTCAGTTGGTAAGTTAATGAATTGGTTAACTTAAAAAAAACAATGCTTCCTGTGACCGAGCATTAAACAATTCTTTTACTGTAGAAGTTTAAAATATAAAACAGTTTTTTGTAAATATTCCGTTCAAATTTTTAAGTTGAATTGAAAATCAAATTAAATTTGATTTAGCTAATACATGTACTGCATAATACCTACTTTCATTTCCATACTAGATTAATCTAATACTATATACCAACATTTAAGTAGATAAAAATTCTTTCAGCAATAAAATAGTGAGTTTGTGATAAAACTAAAAACTGTTGGCAATTTTTTCCATCCGGCACTCGGTGTATTTTGCATATCATCCGGGTGTCCCGGCTGGGCTGACGCGCGGGTAGCACTCGTGTCTATCCCATTTTCTCTCTTTATTAAGAATTCCCATTTCTATTCCGTGTCTGTATCTTATCTGGACCCAGAGCGGTGCGAGCACCAACTCCGTGTGGACGCTCGCAAACTGATGCCGCGCCGCACCGTTGTGCACCCGCGTTTTGTTCTTTTTGCGTCGTGCCGCGTATATCTATTCGTGTGTCCTAGAGCGTGTTCTTTCTAATCTAAAGAGTTTCTTGTTGTATCTAAATTGTTATGGATATTTATTGTAGAAAAGCTACCGGAATATAAATTGAATTATTTCATTTTTTTTCAGTGTCTCTATCAGTGTGTCTGCAGGAGCAGATAGTGCGATGTAACATAGAAATCTAAGGGGTGATTTGATTATTGTATTTTATCTATAATTTTATTTTGTTTAATTTATTGTTAAATATAAACATAAATATGTAAATGATTTGATATGAGTTTTTGCTATGTTAAAAATAATAAATTAATTTTTTTTGTATTTACGAACATATATCTAGATATCGGATGACTACTAATTTTTATAATATGGTAAAAAAATCTTTTTTTTTTCTTTCTTGTGAATATATAACTAGCAGCCGAAATACATATTAATTTATGTATATTGTAATGCGTTTCGTTCGCCTTTTTACGAGATAATTAAATAAAACACAATATACACTTATTAACTAGATATTTATTATCTAAAACGATTAAATATAGAATGTAAATATAAAAAAATATAAAGGTATGAATATAATTATAAACTAAATGGTTATAAGCTTAAACACTAGTAATCAAACTAACACTAAATATTTATTTCACTATTTATATAACTGTTGCACTTGAAGTGAACTTGTTTCAAGCTTAAGGTTTGCGTAAGAACTGTCTTGACTTTAGCATTCGCTGTGTTTTTATATGGCCATCGTGTTTTCGAGAAAGCAACTCTGGTTGCCTGTAGAATATTCCATAGCTGGCCCGATTCGTAAACATATAGAACTTTCTGGTAGGCGTCGCGCGGTCAAGGTTATTCATTTGTGGTAAACAGACGGGTCCTGGCTAGCTTACTTTGCTACATTGCCCCCTCCCTAGAGTGTTCCGTCCCGGGACACTCATAAATTATTGGTGAGGGGCCATGGCGAAATCGACACGTGGTCCCGCGAGCGCAGTGGGAGGTATGATAAAAGTAGCATTCCACGGTCTTTTCGGCTTTCTTGTTTTCCAGAGGATTGAAGCTACAAACAAGAATGTCAATGCCGGTATGCTGGAAAAGAGTTTCCAGCATATTTCTAATAATTCGCCAATCTAAACCGTCAAGGCCACAGCCTACTCTGGGGATCGCCAATTTTAGGATATTGTCCCGTAGGAGTAGCTCGCGTAACGTCTGCAGTGTGTTCCACATTGATTGGTAACTGGGCTTCTCTCGAGACAGTTCCTTTGTAACCAGGTAGTAGATGTTGCGGTGTTCCCTTTGCAGATGTAATGCGGCCCCAACAGCAGGCAGCTGTTCCCGTAGCTCGGTGATCCCACCAAACTTCTTGCGGAAAACGGTAGCAATCCCTCTGGACATTTGCAGGTCCTGAGCGACGCAATGTGCAAGTGCATAGTCCTCGGGTACGGTGAACAGGTCCTGTTGAACTTCTCGGGTGACGCCATGACGGGCCTTGCGACCTGCAGCGTAAGAGGACATAAATTGCTCGAAGTCCACCTCTTCGCTCCGTAACTGGTGGACGTGGCCTTCTTCGATATTAGGATCTTCCTCGTTTTGCCCAGCGAACGGGGCTAGACGATTATAGTGGATGACCCTTGGTTTTCCATTGGGCGTCTTGCGGATCCGGTATATGACATCGTTAATCCTTTTTATGATTTGATACGGCCCTTCCCACCAGCGTTGCAGTTTAGGAGACAGTCCCCGACGACGTTGCGGGTTGTAGAGCCAGACTAAGTCTCCTGGCTTATAACCTCCCATATTAGCATTAATGTCGTAGCCGTCCTTCATCCGATCGCTTGCGATCTGTATGTTGGAACGAACCTGTTGATGTATTTCATCCATCTTCTTTCGTAGGTTGTCGACATAGTCTTCTCCGGCCAGGTCCTCTCCAGGTTTACAGCCGAATTTTAAATCACAAGGCAGGCGTAGCTCATGTCCAAAAACAATTTTTGCAGGGGTTTGTCCAGTGGTTTCGTGCACGGATGAACGATAGGCCAATAGAAACAGATGAATGTATTGGTCCCAGTCTTTTTGATGGTCGGAGACGACTTTTGATAGGTATTTACCCATTGTGCGGTTCATCCTTTCTACCATGCCATCAGACTGCGGATGTAAGGCAGTCGTTCTGGTCTTCCGTATTCCTAGTAACCGACAAACTTCCTGGAAGATGTTGGATTCAAAGTTTCGCCCCTGATCGGAATGTAATTCCATCGGTATGCCGAATCGACTAAAGAGCTCTTTCACTAGAACTTCGGCAACTGTGGTAGCTTCTTGGTTTGGTAGTGCATACGCCTCTACCCATTTACTGAAGTAGTCCATGGCTACCAGGATAAATTTGTTTCCTTGCTCACTCATCGGGAAAGGACCAGCTATATCAATGGCTATTCGCTCGAATGGACTGCCAACGTTATATTGTCGCATTGGCGCCTTACGTTTTCTATGCGGGCCATTACTTGTAGCGCATGTTACACATTTTCTGCACCACATTTTCACATCTTCGTGGCATCCGACCCAATAGAATCGTTCCCGCACTTTCTCGATCGTTTTCTTGACTCCTAAATGCCCGCCAGAGGTCCCGTCGTGGAGTTGTCGTAGTACATCCGAAACCTTGTTTCTCGGAACCAGTAGCTGCAATTTCTCCTGGGATCCCTCTTCATTTTCCAGAGTCCTCATTAGGAGCCCATTCCTAAGTACGATCGAGTTCCATTGCGACCAATACGATTTAAGGGTGCGACTATGTGGTGCCACTTCTTCCCAAGTTGGCCGTTGATCTATCGTTTTCCACCGTTTTAAGTGCTTTAAATCAGTGTCCATATCTTGTTCGTGGCTAATATTCCCTATTTGCCAGTCGTCATCAACGGCGGTCGTCCTAAGGAGAGTGGTCGCTTTTTCCTCAATTCGGGAGCAACTTTTACAATCCGGCAAGCATGGTCTTCTTGACAAGGCATCGGCATTACAGTGACTTTTGCCAGCGCGATGTTCAATGTCGAAGTCATATTCTTGTAATCGTTCAATCCATCGTGCCACTTGTCCTTCTGGGTTCTTGAATCGCAGCAACCATTTGAGGGCAGCATGATCGGTCCGCAGCAAGAATTTGCGGCCGTACAAGTATTTGTAGAAATGCTCGATGGATTTCACTACTGCCAGTAATTCTCGCCGAGTTACGCAGTAATTGCGTTCGGGCTTTGACAGTCCTTTACTGTAATAGCCGATGACCTTTTCCTGTCCTTCCTGAATCTGCGACAGGACTCCGCCAATGCCTACGTTGCTCGCATCCGTATCCAATATGAATTTGCCTTCCTGAAGAGGGTAGCTCAAGACTGGTGCACCCACTAGGGCCTGTTTCAGGGTATCAAAGGCATTCTGACAGTCTTCATCCCAATTGTATTTACGACCATCTTCGGTTAGACGTGTAAGTGGTTTGGCTATGTTGGCAAATCCTAGGACATACCGTCGATAATAGGAACACAAACCAAGGAAACTTCTGAGTTCGTGTTTATCTAGCGGTACTGGCCATTCTTTGACAGCTTGTGTCTTTTCCGGATCAACAGCTACTCCTTTTCCGGAAACAACGTGGCCGAGGTAGTGTACTTCTTTCTGGAAAAGGTAGCATTTCTTGGGACTCAGCTTTAAATTGGCATGTCGCAGCCGTTGGAACACTTCTTCCAAATTCTTCACATGATCCTCGAAGGACTTTCCAATCACAATTATGTCGTCTAGATATACTAGACACGTTTTCCAGGATAGTCCATTCAGGACATTTTCCATCAGCCTCTCAAAGGTTGCCGGAGCATTACAGAGTCCGAACGGCATTACTTTGAACTGCCACAGTCCCGATCCGACACTAAACGCTGTTTTCTCACGATCTCCCTGATCCATGGCAACTTGCCAGTAACCGTTTTTCAGGTCCAGAGTCGAGAATATTCTTGATCCGGCCAGCGTGTCCAAGGTGTCATCTATTCTTGGCAGCGGGTAGCTATCTTTCTTTGTTACATTGTTCAACAGGCGATAATCAACACAAAATCGTGTTGACCCATCCTTCTTTTTCACCAGAACCACTGGCGACGCCCATGGACTGTTTGAGGTTTCTATCACATCATCCTTTTCCATGTCTTGGATGATTTGTTCGGCCTCCTCACGTTTTGCCAGTGGTAGTCTTCGCGCAGTTTGGCGTATAGGTCTCGCATCACCAGTGTCGATTCGATGATGAACAATGTTGGTTCGACCAGTACGACCACCCTCGGTTTTGAATATATCTTGGTAACGACACAACAGATCTTTAACTTTGTGTTGTTCTTCTTTTGTTAAATCTTGACAAGCACTCATGACCGTTTTGTTCAGATGTTCCGGAAATTTAGTTAACGTGGTTGCCGAGCTATTAATTTGTCGGACGATAGATGACGGTGACGAACAGCAACCAATCGACGTTCCATTACGTAATGTTACGGAATAATTGTTGATATTCATCAGCCGTACTGGAATGCTCTTCGTATTTCTAACTATAGTTTTTGCAATCAGCACTCCTTTATCCGGACCCTTGTCACCGTATCTTGGTTCCAACATAATGATTTGTTTTTCCGGAATCGGACGGTCTAGTTTTGCTTCCACAAATACTTCGCTGCGTGGTGGTAGCTCAATGTCGTTCAGCAAAACTGCTTGTGCCATCGTGTCTTCTCGCTGATGTAGAACAACTTCTTCATCATGAATCTTCACGATTCCTAGCTTCAGATTTAATTCAAAACCGTGCGTTGTCATCACATCCATTCCAAGAATGATTTCTTCTTCTATATCCGCAACCAGCACTCGATGTAAAAAGCTGGTGCCACCGATGGTAAAGTGGGCATCCAACTCGCCGCACACATTGGCCAAGTCTCCAGTTGCTGTGCGTAGTCTCCAGTTGGTCGGTAACAGCTTGTTTTTGGTTTTGATCATTCCTGTCTTCACGATGGTCTTCGTGGCTCCCGTGTCTAACAGAAGAAGAACATTCTTGCCATTAACAACACCATCGATGAACACGCTCTTTAAACAGTTTTTAATTATGGCCACTCGTGCATTACGTGGGGCTTGTATACGGCGGGTTGAAGATTGCCCCTTCCCATCAACCCGTTTTAGTTTTCCTGTGGCTGTTGGGGCTTTCCGCACCGGCGTCTAATATGCCCCATTTCGCCACAGTTCCAACAGCGAGGTTGTCTCCTCTGATTTTTCAGTGCTTGCAGTACTTGTTGTACGATTTGCTCAATCGAGCCATTTTGGTGTTCCTCCTCTTCATGGCTGTTCACTGCACGAACTCGAGCGTGGCTCCGTGTTGATGCCTTGATGGCCTCAAATTCGAGAGCTTGCGTTAATGCCTCATTAACCGTCTGAGGATGGGCTAGCTTAACGGCTTGTTGTAGCTCTGGGTCGCGAACTCCATTCAAGAACTTATTAATTGCCAGGTTTTCATAGATGTCATCGGGAGCCGTTGGATAAGACATTCGTATCAGGCGAACAATGTCGGCTTCGAATTCTTGCAATGTTTCGTTCGCCTTTTGGACACGACTGTCTAACTGTGTTAGGTACAACCCTTTTACATGCTTATGTCCGTATCGTAGCTCTAATTGCTCGACTAGTTGGCTAAAGTCCGTACGGTCTCTCAACGGCACACTTTGTAATACACGTAGTGCATCCTCACGTAGAGACAAACTCAATACTTGTGCCTTTCTTGAATCAGACCAGCCGTGGACTATTGCTGTCGTCTCGAACAATGTCAAGTATTCTTCCCATGACGATTTCCCATCGTAAGTTGGTAGTTTCGGGACAGGACTTGGTTGACCAGCTTCTTGTTTCATCATAATACCGTTGGCGGATGTAGCACTCGAAATTGCTTCAATCTGGTTTTGCATCTCGGTTCTGATTTTATTTTCCATTTCGGTTCTGATTTTATTTTCCATTTCGGCTCTGATTTTATTTTCCAATGCGCATATATCAGATTTAATTTCATTATTTTCAGCTTG
The DNA here is from genome assembly GCA_963966155.1 of Clivina fossor. NCBI lineage: Eukaryota > Metazoa > Arthropoda > Insecta > Coleoptera > Carabidae > Clivina > Clivina fossor. The sequence continues at coordinate 5,600,012 of OZ014564.1, read as the reverse complement.
TATTTTGTTATTTAACTCAGAAATATTATTTTTAACTTTATCTTCTAATTCAGAGATATTATTTTTAACTTTATCTTCTAATTCAGAGATATTATTTTTAATAACTTCTATGTTACGATTTACTTCTGTTTTCAATTGTTCTACTGTATTTTTAGAAGTTTCTTCCATTTTTCTAGAATTCTCATCAAATTTCTCTGTTAAATTTTCTGTTATTTTTTCTTCCATTTTTCTAGAATTCTCTTCTGTTTTTCTAGAATTTTCTTCAAATTTTTCTGTTAAATTTTCTTCTGTTTTTCTAGAATTTTCTTCAAATTTCTCTGTTATATTTTTTGTTAAATTTTCTTCCATTTTTCTCATCAGTGCGCTTATATCCGCTGGTATTTCAAATAGATATGTTTCAGGATTCTGACCTGCATCTGTTATAGCTTTTCTAAGTCGTTCTTGTAAAACGATTTTAGCCCCTGTTATACTTAATTCACGTTCTTCGAGTTCTTGTTTCAGTTGTTGAATTTTCAACTCATTCAAACTAACTTGTTTTGTAGCCATTTTCACAATATTTTACGCGTTTTTAATTCTATCTACGTTATTATTTATTTCTAAAATTATCTCGCACCCCACACCTGACACCAATTGTAATGCGTTTCGTTCGCCTTTTTACGAGATAATTAAATAAAACACAATATACACTTATTAACTAGATATTTATTATCTAAAACGATTAAATATAGAATGTAAATATAAAAAAATATAAAGGTATGAATATAATTATAAACTAAATGGTTATAAGCTTAAACACTAGTAATCAAACTAACACTAAATATTTATTTCACTATTTATATAACTGTTGCACTTGAAGTGAACTTGTTTCAAGCTTAAGGTTTGCGTAAGAACTGTCTTGACTTTAGCATTCGCTGTGTTTTTATATGGCCATCGTGTTTTCGAGAAAGCAACTCTGGTTGCCTGTAGAATATTCCATAGCTGGCCCGATTCGTAAACATATAGAACTTTCTGGTAGGCGTCGCGCGGTCAAGGTTATTCATTTGTGGTAAACAGACGGGTCCTGGCTAGCTTACTTTGCTACAATATTTTAATTTTTATATTAATATTCATTACCTATTAGCAATTAACATCAACCATAAAACAACTGTATAAACTATTAAATACTTACATAAATTATCATTAACATATTTTGATCAATATCACAAAAACCTCATTTTAATATACACCCTGTATCAAATTACATTAAATTCGATCAATCATATGTGTAAAAATAAATTTATACAAAAATAAAAAATAAAAAGTTGCTTACAGTCTAATCAGATTCTACGTACGCATACAAATATAATAAATAAAAAGAAAGAAAAAAACAATAAATGATCGTTAACATGGTAATTAAATTGATAGTTAATGATCCAGTCATTAAGTACTTTTGTGTACCAGGAGGCCATCATCGGCCTTGTGCAATGTTTAAATACTTTAAATACATTGCGGTTACCAGGTACGCATACAATCAGTACCTGATTAAAGATTTTTTATAGAGAAATAAAAAACTAATAAATTACTTTGATATCAATTATATTATAATTGTCTAAAGTATGACAAATAGTTGTTTTTTCAGCTGTAATAATAATATATTAAAAATATAATAAACATTGATCCATGTTATATAATTGTCGGCGTTTTGCATGAAAGTTTGACACCAAAGTAAAAAGTTATTGAAATAACTTGTGTTAAAATTTACTATGTTTTCAATAGTAAAATCCAGATGTCAAATACTTTTTTTAATATAACAAACCTTAACAAAAAATATGTCACTGTAATCAATAACTATAAAATGTACATAAACCAAAAACGCTCTATGACTTTTTAAAAGTTAATTTGTGTAAACTTATGTAACTCAATTAAAATACTGTTTTATTATTAACTACAGTGTCAACAATACATATCCTATAAATTAATTTAAAATATAAGTAGATATTTTGAGTAAAATATTTAATTAAGTTTGCAATGATTTAAAAAATCTAAAAAATAATGACTAAAAAGCACATTCAATTAAAAATATTTTGCTACAACTTTTCATTACTTTAGTTTACAAGTTAAAAAGAAAATTTGTAAAAAAATTTTTTACTTCCTTTAATAAAAATATGTCATAGTGTCCGTTTATCAGATTAATACAAATCATACATCGATAATATGCAAAATATTTTTTTTTCAAATTAAATTTTGACAAATTATTAAACACAAAAGTTAAATTTCGATATTTATTTAATATTGTACTATTTAAATTTCTAATACCAAATGTTTTTAAAAGAATGCAATGTTGCAGTAATATAAAATAATAATATTTTCAAATAAAAAAATTTATAGGATTAAGTTATGTATATATTTTATTTAAAAAATCAACGTTTCAATATACTCTACGTATATCATCATCAAGAAAAATTATACAAATGACATAAGTAATAAACAAACAAAACTTAGAAACAAGTTACTAGATTAAAATTTTTATAAATTAATTTTCTATTTTTTTATAAAAATTTTAATCTAGTTACTTTGACACCTGTTAGTAATTTGTTTCTACTTTTTGCTTGTTTATTACTTAGGATTTAGGTCATTTGTATATTTTTCCCTGATGATGATATACGTAGTGTATATGGAAACGTCGACTTTTTAAATTAAATATATACAGAATCCTAAAGTTTTTATTTCAATATAATGAGTTCTGAAAGATTTTTTACTATATTAATAATAATTTATAAAAACAATTGTATATAAAGTTTATAATTAGTGGTGATATATATTTTGAAAATTTGTATGTAGTTTCATATTAAATTTACGTTTCTTAATTCTCAAAAATCTACAATACTTAATATAATTGTATAGAAATAACTTAATCTGGCCCTGTACACAACTGGCACAGGTATTATACCGTAAAAGAAAAATATAGTTTTACGTTCCCAGGGTCATTATAGTTGCGTATCTACACTATTAATTACGTTAATTATTACTAATACTAATCGTGCTTAATATTGCTTAATTGCCAGGTTGAGTTCTCGTCTCGCTAAAACGTAATGTATACGCACTACGGTACTTTGATTATAAGGTACTCTCTGCATTTTCTATTGTGTAAATTTATTACTGAAAGCTATTTTTAATTGCAAACAATTGTAAAAATTCCAAGTTTATTTTCTTGTATGCAAAGATGTAATTATTGGTTTTTCAGATATTGCAGTTAGTACATGTAAATATTTAAATGCAATATTATTATTTACTTTATTAGAACACCCACTTAGATTCCGATAATGAGATACAAATGTCATCTGTTTATACGTTAAATATTAAACATCAATGCTTAAAACAAGAAGTTAACATTTTGTATTATTATAATTTCCTATAATATGCATTTGTAATTTTATATAAGTTATCAATTAACATATCTACTTGAAATTTCTATATAAAATAATTTTTATATACATATATACACAGATAGATAGATAGATAGATGTGGCATAAACTCTTTTTATTCAATGAGAAATTAGTTTCCACTAAGTATTACTATTCACACAAATTACGTTTGCTTTACCATAGCAAATTATCTTTCAGAAATCAGTATATAAAATAATAAAAAAGATTTAAGATTAAGTTCTGTATAATTTTTAATTAAAGTACGATTTTTCGATATTTTATTGTAATTTTAAGTTTTATTTGATATACCTACTTAAAATTTCTATATATAGATAGAAAGATATATTCAATTAAAAATTAGTTTTCGCTAAACTTTCTAACACAAGTTACTTTTGCTTTAATATAGCAAGGAATCTTTTAAAACTCAGTATATAAAATAAAAAGCTTTAGAATTTAGTTCTGTATAGATTTTTTTAAATTAAAGTACGTTTTAATATACTTTACATATATACAAAATTTTGAAAACTGTCATAACTATAAGTGTTTTCTTTTTTAAATAAAGTGTAAAGACCCGGCTGCATAACTTATCAACTGACCAATCAGTGAAGCGGTTCGAAAACAGTTGAAAATCATTAACTCATTAATTAAGTTAACTAAGTATTTGAAATTTTATTATAAAAATATAGCTAACTTTTTATTGCTAGAAATTTATATGTTGTTTCAATAAGTAATTTAATTTCAGAAGATTCCGAGTTTTATGAATTAGTAAAACTTGTAATACATATTTTATATACATCTTTTTCGAGAAAAGGGTGATTCAATTGAGCCATTTCCGGTTAGAAAATCTTTGTAAGGTTAAAAAATCACAGGGTTGAAAATTTGCTTCATGCACCGCGAGCTGAAGCAAAAAAAAAATCGGGATTACTTTCTTTTTAAAAGTTCCAAAGTACAGTTTCTCGTTCGCGCGGAACACATTTTTGAAGTTTTACGGGCCAAAGTCGCACACGAGCCCCGAACAGCAGCGTCTAATTAAACTATAGGTGAACCAGGGAACAGAGATCGCACCCTCGACGCTTAGATTGTGACCATCGTCAATGCAAACTAAACACGACTAAGGTATGGTCTAACATCGGTCCATTACATATTCAGTACATAAATTGTAAGCTAAAAGAACTTCGTTCTCTTTTTTCCATTTCTTTTTCTCTTAGAGCAGGAATTGATTTGCTATCTTTGTTCGGCTCGTACGTAGGTATTAGCGCGCTCCGATATTTTCCTTTCGGGCTTGAAATATGAAGATGGTATGTTCGTGTTGTTTTTTGCTTTTCTTCTTTTATCTACCTATTTCTTTCTCTCTTATCCATTTCTTCATTACCATGCGAGTTTTACACATATTTATGTATATATTATATTTTGTGGTGTCTGGTGAATGCACGTATACACACACACAGACATATATACAGGTGGACAAGAATTATATGGTTGTTTATTCATTTTTGACATTGCCATTAGCAAAATCGTTGCGCAAATATACTAGTAAATACGTTAAGAGTTCCACAACGAAGATATTATAAATCTAGCAAAAAGAAAAACTCATTATTTACGAACATAAAACAAAGATAATACAGTTATTCATTGAGTTGTTGAGATTTCGGAATTTATTTCAAATTTTCTAATAAATAATCAGTTTTTATTTATGTATCAATATATTTATTTTTATTTATTGCTTTAATATGTTAAATTATTTTAACCTTGTGTTGAATTTTACTACGTATTTAATTTAATAAATTATAAAAATATTGAAAAATAACTTGTAATAAACAGCGTCTTTCTGTTATTCGTAATTATTTAAAAGTATCTAAAAAAAAATTACAAAACTACTATCTAAATCAATGACATCCAATATTTACGTATTTTTGTATAGTACAGTGCTTAAACAGTGCAATAGAGAACTTCAAATTTTCAATGACTCATTTATAATATTATATGCAATCCATTGCTTAAGCTTATTGCAAGCTTGCAAGCTTATTAATCAAGATATTAATAAGCGTAAATTAAAGTACAATTATTGTTAAATTTTATTATTTAAAAAACATACCTAGCTTTTTCCATCAAGAATAAAATTAAATATATGTGCAATTTTATTGCGAATTTAGACTCTACAATAATTTGGCAATTTTTAAACATTTCATTCTGCAACGTAACCTTCAAACTTGCCACCACGAAAAAAAAACCTAATCATGATCGTTTCTTTGGACCAATTCTCGCACGCCAATTGCGCAAATGCGGCTCCATCCGAAAGCTATCGACCGATATGGATATGACGATTGGTCTCACATGGTATAACCATCCACGATCCACCACCCTCCCCAGGCCACCCTAGGCCACCCCTAAGAGCAAAACCATATCGACTACCTCGCAAAACGCCCTCGCGTCTGCCTGCAGACTGCAGAGCATTTGATACGTGCCAGGGGATCGCGATGACGATAGCCTCATCGTCTTGACTTCACACCTAGCGCTACGGCATCTTCGCCTTGATTGAATGGATCTTATAGATATATACCTGTGTGTCGTACGGTACCGGGGATGACACACATTTTTCGCGTTCGCTATGTCGCCTGTATCGATGTTTATATCTAATTTAAGAGAAAGAATGGAACGGAGAGAATCGATATGGTGTTCGAAACGGAGTTTGGGCGGCTAGCTATCGTACCATTATCATACAAAATGGTAATGGCGGTGAATAGATTCTGCGATATTGTGTTCTCCAGTTCGCTACACTTCGGGAATGAAATAGTCGGGAGAGAATGTTGGAATTTTCAAAACATGATGCTCCTGGTGATGCAGGAATTTTGTTCATAAGTGAATTTAGTAAAATGTTCAGTATCAAAAAGCTTATGTTACGTTACTAAGTTCTGAAATATTTTTGTTAATAGAATCATATACAATGTATTACCTAAAATTTGCAAGCAATAAATTTTAAATTAATACATTTATTTTCATTAAATAATAAAAAGTACATTAAAAATAGTTGTACATATTATTATTAGCTTTTTTTTGTAATTTAAAATGTTAAAAATTTTGACATAATACACTGTAAAAAAATTATGTAATTTTATAAAAAAAAATATGGCCCCTCAATGCTTTTTCGTGAAAAAGTGCTTTTATCATTAATTTCAAAATAACTTTCTACCTCTGTTTTTCATCAAATATAAAAGAGTTTTTGATTATTTTTATTATATTTGATATTATAAAATATAAATAAACTATTATAAAGTGCTTAATAAATAAATTTAAGTCAACGTCAAAAGTACTTTTGGCAAAAATCACTTTTAAAAATGAAGTGAGAATACGGGCCTATGTAATTTTACACGTTTTGTGAATGTAATTTTTCATAGAAAATGGTAACATAACCTAAATTATCACAGTAAAATTACAAAATGTTGTTATTTTTACTGTTAAAACCTATGTAAAATTACATAAATTTAAGATATGTTTTTACAGTGTATGTAATTTATTAATTAGTAATAAAAACCGTTAAACATTATTTTGCATTCTTGTTAATACACACTTAATGTTTTTAATTATTTAATAAAAAATGTAACCAATTTAATATTTATTATTACAATAAATAATATCACTAACAGTGATCTTCGTATAAAAAAATTTCTTGGACGATAAAATTAATTTTTATACAGGCTGATTAATCGGTCTTTATTTTTTTAAAAACGCTTTTATTTTAAATTATAGAGAGAGAATCTCATCAAATAAAATTTATTTGATATATCATTGTCTATCTAGATACCATATATATATTTGTATGCAGGTGCTCCATTTGACCCGATAAATATTTACTGATTGTGACAGTAAATTAGATTACCTTCAAAAATGTATAACATAAATGTAATAAAGTGTGTATGTATAACGTGTAATACATAATTGTATATTAGAACAAATTTATAGCTTTTAAATACATTTTTATATAAAAATATTTCATTATACTATAATTACATATCATTTCAAATTTTGGCAAAATACAATTTCACAGTATATTTATCTACATTTGCAGATAATTCGTTTGTAATTTTAATACTCTTGTATTATTTAATTTAAAAAATTTCAAAAACTAAATATGTTTCTATGTTCCCATTATAAATGCATAGAGACATCTTTGAATGATACATCAAGTTCCTTTGAATACTAAAGCTCAATTTATTTTATTCATTACTTCCCGGACTTAATTTATGTATTCATTCATATGTCAATTATATGGCAATCAATATATTATTCATATCCTCTAAATATATATTTCAAAATAGCCTAGACAACAAAATGTTTATTATCTTTTTTTTATGTGATGCATTTGTACCATAATTATTACATGCACCAGTAAATTTATAATCTTATATATAAATTTGATATTGATCCAGAATATCATTAAATAATTATATTTATTAATTCTATCATTAGTAGTTAATCTTTAATAGACTGTAATAAAAATTAATTCGGTGAAATCAAATCGATAAAAATATAATTAACAAATTATAATTACCAATAAACTATAAACATTATTATTATCTTAAATCTTAATTAATATTAAATTTTATACGATAATTATATGGTAGAAAAAATATAGACATTGAATGAGATAAATCTAGATTTGAATCATTCTGGGAATCGATTCAAAAACGAAACAAAACTAAAATAAATAAAAACAAGTAACTTAAAGAAATATAAAATAAAATAGAGAGAAAACACTAACAAACGACAATCTTTCGTTTAGGACTCAAAACACGTTCAGATAGCCAAGCGACAACTATACTCGGTTCTATCACGTCTCGGATTTCCTCACTTCGTATAACACACGACGAAAAAAAGAAGACGAAGAAGAAGACGGTGGCGAGAAATATATATCTACGTACATACATGCAAGCACCTAAACCTCTAGCATTCGACTACCACTACATCAACGGTAAATATCAAAAATTTAAAACGTTTTGCGATGAAAGTACACCAGCGGAAAAATTACAAAATATCAACGCCTAGACGAAAGGTACTGAAAATGGAAATTGGAAGCTTATAAGAACCAAAATATGTATCCACTTGGAATAAATTTGTTTTTGAATCATGGTAAGAAAATTATATTTTGCATATACTTATATATTACAATAACTTAACAAGGTTTTTAAATCAAAAATATGTACCTAATAACAAAAATATTTTAATAAAAATAAAAAACTTTAGTAACTTTGAAAATTCACTTTAATACACAATTGTAGTGATTGCAGTTTCGACAAACATTGTCATCAAACTGTACATTTTATATCTATTTTTCTCTTTATATAGGTTTACATTCAGGTAATACAACAGAAAGAGAAAAATAGATGTAAAATGTATAGTTTGATAATGACAGTGTTTGTCGAAACTGCAGTCACTATATTATTGTGTATTAAAGTGAATTTTCAAAGTTACTAAAGTTTTTTATTTTTATTTCAATATAAAGTTTTACAAAGTAACGGTCAAAAATATTAATTTTTTTAAAAATATTTTACTTATAATTTGCAAAATTATAAAAAAATTAAAATATTTCCTATTTGTTAGACTTGAAATACCATATTACTATTAACTATTTTATTTAAATAAACTCTTTCCAATTTATAAATTTTTGGATTATATATCAATAAAAATTAGAAACAACAAAATGTTTAGCTTTATCAAAAAAAAAGTTGTTTTCAAAATAATATTGGTGTTATACAAGTTCTTCTATTTCTTAAACTTATTTTAATTTAACATAGTAAAAAATCTTTCAGAACTCATCATATAAAATACAATGCTTTAGGTTTAAGTTCTGTATTAATATTTATTAATGATAACCGTTTCGACGAACTCAATGTTTGTCTTCATCAGAAAAACTGATACTTTCTGTAAATATCTATTAATAATCGACGTTTCGACGAACTCAACGTCTGTTCATATAACAATTAAAAATAGTAGAAAGAGTTTGTTCCGCACCCCCCTGGTATTTTTTATTTTTTCTAGTTATAAAAATTGTCATTATAAAGATATTTCAAATTATTAATTATTTTTTTAGCAAATTATTTTTAAACCAACTATTTTTGATACTACTGTTACCATTCAAATATATATTCAATTATTTCATATCAAAATAAGAGTGCTTTTGATTCATCATAGTGCAGTCAATAATTCTACAAAATCATCTTGCACATAGATACGTAACTCCTCCAGCAGTGTCAAATTGCACCAACAGATACTAGATAGCAAAACGCAAGAAGTAGATGTGCAAAACTTAATATAAAACACAAACATCTACATCTGCAACGACATACATATACGTTCCAAGTAACATGCACTGACAAACACATACACACACATAGAAAGAAATGATAGCAGTAGCGCATTTCCCAAAGATCCCCAAACTATTCAACGAGCTGGTACGCTCAATGCTCGTTACCTAATCCCAAACCAATGTTTTATCCTTCTTCACACTGTTCTGCTACCGCCACCATGCCACCTCCACACCCCCGGGGGGCCTACTCTATTCGCTAGGTTCTAGTGTCGATCTGCTCGCTTTTGAAATTTCTTGTTTTTTGTTCTTCAACTGTAGAGGAAAATTGTTCAGCAATCAGTTAGTTGCGATCTCAAGTGATAGTGCTATGAAACCAATTTCAAAAAGAATTGATAGCTGTTCGAATAATACTAAAGTAAAAAAACTTTCAGAACTCATTAAATTAAAATTAAAAAAATTTTCGGATTAAGTTGTGTATATATTTTGTTTAAAAATCATTATCAGGTATATCATCAGGTAAAAATATACCTAAATAATTTTCAGTCAGTCTATATTTTTTTCTGATGATGATATACTCGTACGTAGAGTAAATATATACAGAACTTAATAAGAAAGATTTTTTTATTTTAATACAAAAGTATTTATTCTAATACTCAAAGATATGTTTTCTTTTAATAATTATAATGTTCGAATTATTAAAAATAATGGTCAATTATTGATCAAATAATCCAAGACTGAGAATAATAAATTATTTTCACATAAATTTATGTTCTTTTATTTTAATTAAAGATAATATAGCCTAGTACTACAAGTAAAATTGATTTGTTCTAAAAACCTATATTAGTTTTTATAAATTCTTGATAGATTTGTACTATGCAAGTGTTACAGTGCAGTTTTTATATTCGATGCGTTTTTATGGGACACAATTTATGTTCCTTAAAATATATTATACTTTATCGAAACATTAATAATTAAATCACTTTTGTGTCAAATATCTATACTATTTTTAAAATATTGTAAATTTATTTTTTATTCCATATAATACAATAGATTTATCGCAAAAATACTGTTTTTGAAAAATTTCCGTTTTAGTTTTTTTTTCAGTAAACATAACAAATACAAAATAAAAAAGCTTAAAATTTTAGTTCTTTATTAATTTTACTTCAAAATCGACGTTTCGACGTACTCTACATACATCATCTAACACCAAATCTAATTATAGGAAAGTTTGAATTGAATTGTAATTAATCAATTCGTTCTGGTAAAAAAGAGTTGACTTTTGTTGAATCAATTGATAAATAATGAACAAAAAAATAAATTTTAAAGATCAAAGTAATATTATTATTAACAGTAAAAAATATATACAATAAAGTGACAATCATCAGGTTTTAGTTCTGTATATTTTTTCCTGATAATATACATACAGTATATGCAAACGTCGATTTTAATTAAAAACTAAAACTAAAGCTTTTCTATTTTATTATTATTGTTCTGTATGTTATAAATCCTAAAATTATTACTCGTATATATTCTGGATTTTCTATAGCACTGTAAAATCTGGATTTTCTATAGCACTGTAAAATCATTATTTTTAACATCAATTTTATACCACAAAAGAACATTTTCAATTCATCATTGTTCCCGGTAATTCCCAACAATTTATCAACTAAACATTTTCTCTGTTTTTCACGGTATATTACCCTAATGCTACAAGCAGGAAAAAGAAAACCAAGAAAGACCATCGCGTCTTTATTGTATTGTACATTGCATTGCAGTAGCACATAGAAAGAAAAACTATATAGCAACGTACTACTTTTATTCCATGCGGTTTCACAAATCTTCACACACCGTTAAGTCGGGTATCACCAGTCATCATTGCGGAATACGAATCATTCGCAGAAACTTCCATGACCTTTCAACCACCCTCCCTCCCACACCTCTAACTTGTCATTTTAACATTCCCTATTTATCCATTGGCGCAGATTAAAAATTTTCTTTGAAATAAATTGTTAGTTTAGATTATTTGATTATCAAAATTATTTAAAAAAAAGAAGCTATATATTAAAATAATTTAAAATAATATATAGATAACTAATATTATTTTTATAAAAAGTTATTATCTTTTAAAGTTAAGTTAACATTTATTATATTCGTCAAACATTCCTATCCAAATAAGCAACTATTTCTTCATCCAAATTCATGATATCTCTCATACATGCTCTTTTATTTTTACCAGTTGAAAATATTCATACGCACGCAAAACACTCTCAATTATACCTTCACCCATGTCAGACATCTATGCCAATATATTCTTTCAATATAAGCTCTAATATATCTTCATAATTTATAATAAGCAAAACTTAACTATTTTCTAGTTTACACTATTTTTACATTTCTAAATTCTACATACGACGCCTATGGTATGAACGCATCATTTCCCCTTTTGTATATATGTATTGATATGCCTCATCTCATCCCCTCTCTATCTTAATTTCTTTCACCTTTACGTCACATCCGCCGAGGTATTTTATTCGCCCACCCTTTCGGGGAGTGAGAAAATGTTTTCCGCGGGGCTTATCCCCCTCAGAATGGCGACTGATGACGACAACACGTCATGCTAGCTGGGTAAGAGGGTTTAGTAGTGCTATGGTACTTGACACCCTATTTCTATGACTTTTTTTTTCCTTTTGCCGGAATAGGTTTGCTTGTAAGCCTTGTTCATTTAGAAAGGCTTGGGGGTAGTATTATCCAGGGGTGAGAGACAAATAGTCGAAATGATTCACATAACAATTTGTTTGGTATTTGATCAATATGGATTTGAAAAATGTTGCAGAAAATCTAATGAAAAAATAGCTATTATTTTTATTTTTCAATTTTTTTAAAACGGTACATACTTTAGCGAAATTTTAATATCGTCATCATAAATAGAATGTGACGAATATTATAAATACGATGGTAGTAAAACTGTAGAATATCTAATTGATACTACAAAAATATCTAATTCAAGTCATCCCAGGGTATTATTTAAATAAAATATTAATTCTAATATATTATCTGTCCAGTTGCTTTGGTATTTATTCTAACAATTATGGATCTCTTGTTTATTTGTTAACTAACGATTCGTACTTATAATAATGCTAGTATAAATAGTTAATAAAACTATATTTGATTTAGAATTAAGAACCATAAAATTTTGTATTCTGGTTAAAACTCCTCTAATAAAACTTAAATACAACACTTTCAGCAAAAATTAGAGCTAAATACAAAACTAAAGCCCGGATATACAAACTTAATAAATGATTTAACTAGGCAATTAGATTGTCAACTGTCTTTGAACCGATTCATTGGTTGGCCAGTTGGCAAGTTAAAGAATTGATTAACTAACAAAGCGTTTAGCAATGCTTTGTGCAATCGGGCCTAGGATTTATCAATAGGATGCAGATTAGTATCTATGATAAAGAAAATTATTTTAAATTAGTTCATTAATAAAATAATCAGAGTATTATAAGAATAATGAGTAAGCGAATAGAAAACGATATTTGCATGAGGTAACCAACTTTACAAATACGGCCCTTACTAATTATTAACTTTAATATATTAAATCATAGAATCATTGTCAACATATAATACTAACTTTTGTAATTTTCATAAAAAATTATTCTGATAGAAATTTAATCCATACATAAAAACATTAACTAAAATTTCAATAATCTTCAGGCTTTTAGAGCCGATATTAAATATTTAATTCTACAAGAAAACAAAACTATATTTTAAACTTTTTAAGTATTATTGTTTAAATTTAAATTTGCAAAAAAAAATATATTTAAACACAAAATTATAACGATATTTTTTTTTTTCAATATTAACGAGTTAGCTGTTTGTAATATTTTGTTACTTTTATATTATTAATAAAATGTAAATTAAAATAACATTTTTAAATAAATATAATCTCATTTAACGAATACAATCTAAAAATATATTTATATCACATTTCAAATTAGAAAACATACACTTTTAAAACAAAACAAAAGTATAAGAAAAAATTTATATGCATTTCTAATATTTGAAGATACTTAAATTTATATAGTGAACTTACAGAAACTTAAGATTTTTTTATAATTTCATTATTTTAATAGACTTACTTTTTTAATTCAAAGTTGTTTAATATAAATTAGTTTAGATAAGTTTACTTAGGCTGTATTTAGCAATAAACTATAATAACTTATTTTTTTTTTCTAGTTATTAATATATATTAACTTGACCATGACATATTATTACAAGTATATTACAACATAGAATTATTTAAAAAAAAATTTCATATTTCATCTTATAAGTTAAATTTGCAGTAGGATACTTGCACGCCTTTCTCATTATATTTCAGACAGAAATTATACACAATATAATTTCTGTAATTTGTCCGCATTTACATAAAAATAAAAAGCTGGCGACCGTAAGCTGGTCAGGCCTCGGGAGTCAAATACATTTGCAAATGCAAACGAATACTTGGGTAGGCGGCATAGCTCAGACGTAGCGCATCATCGTAAAGCCTCTATTTATCCGAAAATTTACAATCCTCCACCTCTTCACGCCCGAGGCATACACATGCACTTCACGTTCCGAATAATACCGTCTCGTCCTGCGCGGCTCGTAGAGTGGAGTTTTATTCCTGCAACGTTCAACCGGTGTAAATCCTCATGTTTATTCCGTCGACACGGTGCCTCCTCGCCTGCCTTCCGGTTCCGTTTCCAGGCTTTTAATTGGAAAAATGTAATTGGCTGGGAACGGTACGCAATGGTATATACAAACAACCCAACAAACAGCAACAAAACAGCGCCATCGTTTTACAGACGGCCGCTTAGGGAACTAGGCATTAGCACTATCATGCTACAAGGCAATTTTGGAATCCTCCTGGTTTTGCTCTTTTCCAGAACCGTATTAAAATTTTCAATAACTTTTCATACAGTTAACATGTTAGTTTTGTTTGTATTGTTTTTTTTTACACAACTATATTTAAGTTAAATTAATTCTTACATTATAAGATTTAAAACTATTAATTATACTATTGCAGGTTACACTAATCAAATTTATCAAGCTTGCTAAGGATTTTTAAAAAAATTGTAAAATAAATTAATATTTAAAAATATATATTTTTTTAATATTACATAACTTGTTTTTTAAATTTTTAAATGTATACATATATATACACATGTATCTTAAAAGGTGTAACACAAACTCCAAGGAAGAAACCATATTAATTAAAATTTATTAAAATCTTAGTAAAATCCTTTAAAATCTTAGTAAAATTCTTTAAAGTCATGGTAAAATCAATTAAAGATTTTTTTAAATCATGTAAAATTCTTACAATTTTATAAACTTTGTATGAAAATAGTAATATCAACTAAAAAATCACTATAGTCTCAATAACTATACTTAAAATAAGTATAATGATACGTCTCTGGTCCACAAAATTTGAGAAAGTGATTTGCACCTCAACAAACTCTTTCCACTATTTGTTAAAGTATTATATACAACATTAAATTGTGGGACATATTTATTTATGATGATTGGCAATATTATTTCTAAAATATTTTATAATATACTGGTGCCCCCTTATATCAATGTTTATAACTAAAGATAATATTAATTTATTTTGCAATAATATCGATTTCTATTTAGCAAAACCATTAATAATTCGTTTGATTTGTTATACTTTTTACAAATTTTGAGTAATAATTATTTTTGATGTTAGATTATTAAAATTTACTATATTTTTAAAAAAATTACTAATCAAAATTTAATTTAACTTTATGTTATATACAATAGCCAGTAATATTCATCAGTTCCTGTAATTCCTAAGTAGAACATGGGACTATACGCTCGAGAAACTGAACAAATAGTTTCTTAACAATTTATTTCTTGCATTGTTAATAGTGCAGATCATTAGCCCACAGCCAAACAAGAGACCTACAGTTTATAGTTAGTTCCAAACCACTTAGACTCAGCTGATATCAGTTCAGTGGTACAAGGTGTTAATAACAGAAATAATATTTAATTTAATGACCGACTGCACTTTATTTAGAACCGCTAATTATATATTAGCCACTAGATAATTTTATGGCTAACAGTAAATAATTTAAGAAATTTATAAAAATTTAATAACAATGATAACAAATTCGATTATTTAATAGAAGAAAACTTATGTAGCATTAGCGTAACTGGATAACTGTTTTAAACATAAAAGCAAAATTATATGTTTACGCAGAATTGATGCAACTTGTGTTAAATCATAAACGTTGGTAACATTAACGTAAAATTAATTAGTTTAAAAAATAATAATACATTACTGATGGAAATTACAACAAAACATAATATACGATTTTTCTCAATCTGTAATTAACTTACAGCAATTAATAGTTAGAAATTAGCAATATTAACTACTGAGTTAATCTCAGACAACCACGATAGCGAAAAATTGCCTAATATAAAAATAAGTTACCGATATTTATTTTACAATATAAATTGAGAGAAATATAGATAGTTGCAGTAAGACTTATACTAAATACAATTATTTTGTCAACAGGACTTAAGACAGACCTGTTCTTAAATCTTATTCGCTTGTAAGGTCTGTCTCCGCATGACTCTTGACTGAAATGGTATCGTGTTGTTGCGTCTTAAATGATCATAATTAATTGTGCGTCGAGACGAGCATTGCCCCATAATGGTTGAGTCATTTCACTCGTTGGCCTTATTGATTAAATGAATGTTTTGTTGCAATCGTTTAAATGCATCATTCGTTTATCGTATATATGTTATACATCTTGTATATTATAAATAGTTTGTGTTAAATACGACAATTGCGAATAAAAACAATTAAATCCATTCAGTTGTAAACGGTTTAATAATGATATTTATATCACTTTGCGTTATGTTTATGACGCCATAAATGTTGATATTAAATATTTTCGCATAAATATGCACATTGTTGTATTATTTCATTTTGATATATTTACGTTATTAATGGAATTAACTTGTAATTTTCATTCTAAGATATTAATTTTGTAGACTAAATTTAGCTAATTATGAATTTAGAATTAATTGAAATAAAAATTGATAAGTAAATAATTTGTTAATCATTTTTGATTGGACAATGAACTATACAGTAAATAAATAACTTTTTTCTTCAAGCGTATCATAATATTAATATTGGCTATGTAAAAAGAGATCATTATGTTACTAGTATAATAATAATGACATTATTATACAGCAGTTAGTTACTATATACACTACTGGTAGCAGCACCAAACATAACTCCAACGTCGAGTGTATTTAATCTGATATCTTCGGCGGTCATATTGAAAAACCATAACGTTAAGTTAAGTTGATTGACAATTGTGTTATTTTCACTTGAATTTTAATTTGATTATTGAAAATTTGTGATGAAATGCAATATGTACAATCCAAGGTGGTTAGAAACTGCATATTCGATCAAAAAAAACACAGTCAAGTGTAAACAAATAGTATACAAAATTTATAATTTTCGAGGAGTAAAAAAATGTTTTTCCGCGGGACATTCAAGAATATGATAATTTATGAAACTACATTCTAATTATAGATACTTGTATGTAATAATTAAAACGTATTATTATCAAATTAATTAGCAAATTACTTTCTATTTAATATTGGTAATTTATCTAATTATAATTAAAGCACTTTTCAATACCTGTCGCAAATTTTAATTTATTTACAATATAATCAATAACATGAACCAATTATGAAAAGTAAATATAAATATCAATAACATTTATATTTATTAATTATATACATTATTTATTAATATTGCAAAGAAAAAATTATTTATAATATAAAATTGTAGATATATTCTCTTCAAATTCATTTTTAAATTTTATACAATTTATAAAGGGATATATAAATATATATATATATATATATATATATATATATATATATATATATATATATATATATTCATAACTAAATAAAAATTGTTACAAAAACAAAATTTCGTGAGTTAAAAGCAGTCTTTTAGTTTAATTTTATTTAAGTATACATATTACAATTTTATTTAATAAGTTTGGTGAATTATAACATGAAATCTATGGATTATAGTCTTACAAATGGAAGTTGAGGACTAATTTACTTATTTTTTCTTTCAATACTACACAATTTTAAAGCTGCATAAATAAATTAGAGCAGCACACTATATGGTATCAAGTTTTTATGATTAAATGATTAAAATATTGTAGATATTATTCTTTTATGAAAATACCAAATTATTTATAATATTATAAATATATACATATATTTTTATATATAAGAAATATTAAGATTTTGATTACTACTGGTATAAATTTAATTTAAAATCTTCCAACACCCTATTCGTATATAGCAATAAACTAGTAGATAGCATACACACCACATTACTTTTATTATAAAATATATATGCATCATAAAAGATAAAATAAGCCAAGCATATTTTTAGCAACAAAAAAAGTGATATATCACCTTCGCCATTTATTTTTGTTCTATTTCGCGTAAAATTTAAATCCTTGACCTGAAATCTGAAACCATTTCCCTCGTTACTTGTTCAGCATTCAACTGTTTATCCAGTTGCCATTTCATTTGTTATTAAACCAACTATTTGCGATGAAATTATTTCACTATTTTCAGCGCAATATATACATTTAACTCCGCCTTTAAGATAAACAAATAAATGCTTGCAAATAGTTCGCAACTATCTTTTTTTTTAAATAATTAACCTAGCACGAATATTATCGGTATCTATTTCGATCATTAAAACGTATTTAAACGTTTTGTCAATTCGTAAACGCAATTTACGAAAACTATTTTCATTCATACGATATAGTTTTTCAACCTGTTTTATACGTCGTTTATGAAATTTTAATTGGACGTTTAAAAAGAATTATTAACT
Source organism: Clivina fossor (assembly GCA_963966155.1). NCBI lineage: Eukaryota > Metazoa > Arthropoda > Insecta > Coleoptera > Carabidae > Clivina > Clivina fossor. Next base: position 5,581,353 of record OZ014564.1, on the reverse strand, counting down.
GTAAAGTACTTTACGATGACTCCGTATGCAAAACAGTGCAACGATTTTGCATAAAATAAATGTTTTTGCAGTTCGCTTGCATGCTGCCTGTGCTTGAGTGTGTTCGCGGATTTTACAATTTATATATATTGCACGTCGTGTGTGAAACGCCCTGTGTGTATATATAAGTTTTGGAATTTAAACTTTATCGCAATAGCTTGAGTGCTTTAAGAGAATTCGTTGGAGTATCTTATAAGTTTTGGACGATTATAATGTTCATTATAAATTTGTTGTATAATGTTTATTATACTATAGATGACATTATAAATATTTAAACTAATGTAACTTACTGTAGCAACAGTTTGTTTATGTATAATTAATATTCTTACCTTGCATGATAAATCCACAAATTTTGTGTTATGTAAAATCCATTTTCAGTTCTGAAACAAAGCTGAAAAAAATAATTATTAGTCAATCATATTTTTGGTTAGTAATTTTATATATTATACATTTTATGTTTGCATATTATACATGATGATAATACTACATAATTTAGAAAAGATTTAATATAAATTAGTAATGTCTTTTATTTTTGATTTACCTTTTTGGAAATTATTTTATAAAATATAGATTTTGATTTAAAAGTAAAAATATTGTACATTTGTTTTTTTGTTTCTTCAGTTTATTAAATTTAAAAATTAAATAAAAGTCATTAAAATGGGAATTCTGCATTATACTGTTATACTTATGTGTAAAATATTAACAGAATAAATATTTAATATCATCAAGTAAAGTTTTATAAATTATATTACAATTATCTACTTCAAAATAAATTTATACAGTGTGTAAAGTGATGAGGTTTCCTATAGGGAAAAAAAATTTAATATGAGTTTTATGAGAAAAACTTATTCTTTATAAAAAAATTTGCTTCTATCAAAAGCCCTTATAGTCAAAGAAAAATCCAGTAATCATTTAAGATAAGATCAAAAACTTGATATTATGTCGAGTTGTTGATTTTAAATATGACTAAGTCCGAATGTTACATCAGTATCGTGTGAAAAATGTTAAAAATATTTGTCATAAAATACTTTTTAATTGTTATTATAAGTTTCAAAAGATATAAAGTTAATAAAAAGACACACGTAGATATGTTATCATGTGTTTTATATATATTTAATAATTTTATTTAATAAAACAAGTATTACAAATAATATCAAATATAAGAAAATATACAACATCTAAAAACACAATCAAAATTAAATAAGAAATCCTAATAAAATCAAATATGTATCATTAATTAGCATTGATATTTTAAATCAGTTTTTTCTTTATTAGCATTTTAATATTAAAATTTCTTTTATACGACTGTCAATTATTTTGGATAACCTTTTAGATTATTAAATATAAAAATATACCTACCAGCATAAATTTAATTTTTACTTAAATCTCAAGTAAACGAAAAAAAAAACATTAATCTGTTTTATAACATATTTCAATTCATAAACCATTTTAAAAAAACAAAAAAAAAACCTACGATTATATATTGCATTTATCGCATTATCTACAAACCACTACCATATTTCAGGGTAAAAAAAGAATCTATCTGCATATAAGCCTCAAAAATCAAATAATAATACGAATTATTCTATGGTGCATTAATACTACTGAAAGCAAACGACAACCACTGAGACTGTAACCATCTTGGCATCGATCTACATGCAGAACGGATTTAAATTGTTAACCGGTTGACGCAGCTGCATTAAAGTGCAGTCACAGTCTGAGCGGTATAAGCGCGGACATGAATGCAGTATTATAGTTAGCTTATCCTATCTGCAGCCGGCCATATTGGAACGAAATGGCCTTCGGACACTCGGTTTATAGTCCGTCGGGACGCACAGGGACGCTTGCCCAAATATTTGATATTTAATGGAGAACTCGTCTAGACTATCTCGCGACGAATTCGAATGCTGATGCGCAACTGTTTTGCACTGTTTTGTTCCCGATTTTTTTTTTTTTTCGTTTTAAATGTGCGTTTATTCAAATATCGTACAAATATTTACAGAAAAAATATTAATAAAATACACAAAAATACATATATAGCTTAAAATAATGCATTTTCATGGTTTACTTTTAAATTTTGCATTTTTAAAGATTTAAATGTGTATTAATGTACATATTATACAAAAATTGATGGAGAAGAATTCTAAAATAAAATATATCTACTAAAATAAAAATATTTTAAAACAGTGTATATCAAAATTTTTAAGTCAAGTAGGTACTCTGTTTTTTTTTTCTCCATTATATTTTTTTTTTAATTCTGAAACAAAAATATATATAAAACTACTAAATATTGTATTGAATCTACTTATTGTTAACTATGGAACTTTTTGGTAATTTTAATATTGTCGCAACATATTTTAGACTATTTCGTATTATTATTTAATTTCTGTAGATTTGTATATGCATTGAACGATTATTATTATTACTTATAAAACTTTTAACTATTTTAATATTTCTTTATATATTTGTTTTATTTTGTATTTCGTGCGTATGTTAAATAGGTAGAAACGGTAAATAATATCCTGCTAACGCTTTTTATAAAACGTTCAGTTTACAATATTTGTTTGCAAATAAAATAAATTCCAGCAAATAACAAATCAGAAAATATAAAAAATATCTAAATTAAATAGATTTAATATTGGTACATACACAATCACGCCATCTGCCCATAAGAGTATGATACAAACTCTTTCCATTTATGTGGAAATTATTTTTCATTACACATTCCGATACAGACATACAACTTTCGCTTCATCCACATTCATGATGCGACTATACATGTTCTTTTATTCGTATCACATGGACACATTCACTTTCTATCTACTCATCGGACGTCTAGGCAAACGTATACTTTCAACATCATTCACAAATGCTTTCTTAAATACAAAAAAATTATTCTGTTGAATAACAATTAACAATTCAATATTATAACATTTAATATTGTTTGTGTAAATGTAAAATGTAAAAAAAAAACGTTATGAACCTGAAAATACTTCTAATGTAAACTATAAATTAAATATTAGAAAGAAATTTGCTTGAAATCCATGTACAAATATAATTTTCTATATTTTATGAGATATAAAACTAAATAATAAATTACATGAACTTTCCTTTATAGTATATATGCTTTCTGTACCATAAGAAATATATGACTCATATTTTCATTGTATGAAAAACCAATATATATTTATGTACCATATAGACATGGATTCAGGCCTTGCCAACATTCATCGCATTCAATAAAAACTAACATCTATAGCGGATTTAAATAAATATAACCAAAACTTGAATACCTACATTATTCTATATGCATAAATAAACGATTGTATTTCGAGATATTTATTTAAAATTATGCTACAGTTATAGGTACAACAACGATGTTAAACCAAGCATATACTTTGCAATGTTTATTGACAAATGTCATTGGAAATACGTTCTTGTTACGACAAAGGGCCCCGTATATTTTAACCGAAAAATATTGGAGTTTGTATTTTAAATTACGACAATTAAACAAGACATTTTTGTTTGTGCAATACAATGCAAAGTTTATGTGATTCGATGCGTGTTTGTTTCCATGGCTAAATTGATTGAATCGATTTTTTTAGTTGAATTATTTTAAATTAACGACGTTGTTTGGTTTTTAATTAATTATTTTTTAATTGGTTGCATATTGAAAGCGTTAATAGAGTTTAATTGATAGATATTATTAAAGTGCAATATCAAATTAGGTTTCTTATATAAAATGGAAATATAATTAAACGTTTTATACTGATTTATATTATTCATTTTATTTATAAATAAATATTTCTGTGTTAGAAATAATGTAAAATTGAAAGTAATGTAATGTTTTTTTTTTAGTTTTATAACATCAAAATAAATCTTTTGTCAATTATTTAATTACAATTAAAAAGAACATAACATATAAGTAAAATTTTTACTTGTTTATATTTTCTAATTGAAATAATATAGAAATAGATCATATATACTCAAAACACGTAATTACTTTTTAAGATAAAATTTCATATTTTAAATAAAAAGATTCTTTATTTCGGATAGACTAATATTAAATATTATGTACAAAGTACAAAATTATCTAAAACATGTTGAAATAACATTATTAGTATAAGACAGTGGCGTAGCCAGGAGGGTGTTAGGGGGGTTGAACCCCCCCCCCCCCCCCCCGACGCCCAAGAACCTGAACGACCAAAAACATAAGTATGTGAAATATGAAATATGTTATTTTACTTTCATTTTTATAAAAATAATTTTTGTTGCTCTTTATTTTTTATACAAATTATAGTATTATCTTTATTGATTAATATTAGTTACCCCTCCCCTATGACAAGTTTCTGGCTACGCCACTGGTATAAGATAAATTAATAAACTTATTAGTATTAATAATTTATATACAATATTAATCTCAAATGTACATTTAACTGTTATTGTTAAAAATATGTTTTTAACTCTGTGATAAAATTTTGTTCACATACATTTTTTTAATGAAACATGAATTATATATAATTATTCTAAACAGTTAAATATATACATAAAATTTACTAATAGTTTGTGATATAAAGTGATTATCATAATGTACAATTTTATTGTTAAAATAGAAATTGTAATTATTGGATACTTTTGAAATGATATCTTTAATTTTATTTGTGGTAACAACCGTTTTAACGTTTGATAAATTAGTAAAAAATATTATATTATCTATTTTGGATATTAGAATTTTTGGTACATCTAGTTTTAAACAAAAAATAGATATAATCTATATTCTACGACACGTGAAAGTGGCATTGCACAATATTAAAAGTATGTTTTCACACTCAGTTGACAAACTCATATATGATAAAGTATGTCTCAACTTTATGCGAGAAATATTTTTGCAGTTCATTCATAGCAAGATTACAGTGCTTTATATTTATCAATCGTTGTGTTTGTGTATTTAAATGGTTAGAAATAAATTTAACAATTAATATTACAAAATGGCAGTATCATCTTTTCCTAACTAGATAAGTTAAAATATATAGCATTTCAATTTGTAGGACAGTATTGTGTATACTTATAGTTATTGCGCAATGTCATATTCTCGTGTCGTAGAGTATACAGTTTTCATAAACAATGTTTAGATATAATATTGTGTAAATTAATTTTTCAAATTGACAAAAGTTAGTAAAAATTTACATTCAGCATTATCTAATAAATAATACAAATCAATTTAGTAAAATTAATCTTTTTATATTGAAATAACTTACTGACAAACATCAACAAAATATAAGAACAAATATCGCTTCTATATTTTAAACCACGTAAATCTAAATATAGAAGAAACAGCACCTTTATTTCTTTAGCTGATCCTACTCTCCGAAGAAACAAAACGAAACCATAGATTTTCATTTGTTTTTTCCTCATCCGCTGCGCAGAAAAAAAAAACACCGGTGATACATTTTCATTACTGACCGGCAACGAACGCTTCACTCCCGGGCCTCGTTCCCAACCAACCCCGGGCTAAACGTACTTAACCATGCGGCGACGGGCGGCCGAAAAACCAACCGCTCCTCGGCTGCTGCTGCTGTTTGCTGCCCTTCGTGACAGGAAAAACCGAGCCTATAAAGTCCATGGTTTAAAGATCGCAGCCGTTGCTGGATCTCTAAACCCCTTGCTTCCCATCCTCGACAAACACACGGTAACAAATGGCAAATGCTTGCCATTATTTTACCACACATTACACACACATTGTGCATGCTTACCGCCTCACCCGGCTGCTTCACCCCTCTACCGGATGTCCTAGAAGATGATGCGAAGGGGTACGGGGAGGCAAACGGTGGAATTGTAAAATCGGTAGGATACGCAGATATGGTGAGGTTACCGCAGCCATAGTATATAGAGGAGACATACCTAGCTAAAGTTACAGCTATACAGGGTAGTTGAAAAGCAATGTTGAGTTTCGTGCTGTCGTATAAATGCGGTGAAGGATATTACACCTTTGAATTCGAATGAAACGAGAGGGATTCATTAGATTAATTGATGGTTGGATAAATATCTACGCACGTCGTACAATTAATTGTTATTGTTCCAAACATATTTTTAACTCGGTGATAAAATTTTGTACACAAATATTTTCTTTATTTGATGTATACTATATAAAACTTAAAAAAAACAATAGATGTATTTAAAAAAAAATACTTAAAAATAATTTGTAAAATACACGAATTTAAATATTTGAAGAAATCACAGATATCAATGTTATATTATTTTCTCAATATCCTACTCTATATTATAAAACAATTTATTTACAAGAAAAATAGAACAAATTTGTTTATAATTTTAATGTTTCAAGTCCATAAACATAATAATTCAAATTAATAAAATTACAATAAATAAATAGTAACAAAAATATATTTATAAGAAAATTTAACACACGCTACGGTATTCTACAATGTATATGAAAATTAATACAAATTATTTATATAATAACTTTTAGGTGATGTAGAACCATACTTGTAAAATAACGTATTACTTATGTCAATTTACAAAGAAGCTGTACAGTAGAAACATTATGTGCAATATTATTTCTTATATTATAATTCTTATAATTAATTAATTATATTTCTTCTCAAATATTTTCTCATTTTTACTATTTCAGTGATAATTTAATATTTACTAAAATCATACATAATAATAAGAATATATACCTAACTTCAAATTTGTCAAATACTGCAACACCATATTTTATATATTATCAATTTATTATATTTTTTTACATAGGAATGATTGAAGGAGGCTGATTTCGAGATAGTGGAAAGAGTTTGTGCCACACTCTTTTGGGTACATGGCGTGATTGTGTATGTATATATGTATGTAAAACAAAATTAACAGTTAATATTGTATGATTAATATATATTATTTATTTATTTTTTATAAGGATGGTTCTCTAAGGTCCCAATAGCACTGCGTCCCAATGGCATATTGTACTGTCCCTTTCATTATTATATTATTATATAAATGTCTTTCTTTTAATTTTATTTTTAAATAATAAGAAAAATACTTAATAATTAAAAAAGTAGTATATATTAGTTTTACAAGAAATCGATTACCAAACATGATTATATTTTCTTCTTTATTTATAAAACAATAACAACTACTAACAGGACGTTACCAATAAAAAAATATGTTTTGTAGATGTAGCAACATCAGTTATAATTATTTTTTTTAACGTTTTATGTACCACATAGATTAATTCCATTATAATGATTATAACAATTCAGATTATACATTTATTTACACAGAACAATATTTGTATTGATAGTTCTATAAAATAAAAACAGTGGATGCGGAAAAATGATAGATAATTATTGAAAACAGAAACGATGCAATATTAAAAAATCCAAATATATATTAAATCGCAATACAAAATTTACTGTAACCATATTGCTTGTTTTAAAGTATTTCGCCTACTTGCTGCAAGCGGTGACATACACTTACCACATACTTCACCGCAAAATAAATAAACAAATCTGCACAGAATCTTGGCAAGCACGCCGCGAAAAATATACAAACTGTAAACCTAACAATTCATCACATTTCCTCAATTCTTGACACGCCGTGCCGTGCCCGTGTTTATTAAAAGAAGGCATCCCCCGAGCAAAAAAATAGAAGCGTATACACGGGCCCCGCCAATGAGCGCACCTAATCTGTATCTGTAGTATGTCATTGTGTTTTTTTCAGGAGGGACATGCCCCCCATTCGTTTGCCGGCGACAGCAGCTGTCCTAGGGTGTGAGTGACAAAGACGACACCAAGTCCCGGGGCTGCCCGCGTTCAGTTCCCACAACGAAATTCTCGTCGACTCCGCTATAGCTGTCCGACGGCACATGAAAGTTAGATAGTGAAATTCTTAGTTTGATATGGGAAAATCGAAAGAAAATTTGAGTGAAAGTCTTTAGAATTGGTGCCCAGTTTGATGGAATAGTAGAATAAGTGTTAAATAATTACCGGTGAGTTGATTTATTACACATAAATGTTCGAAAGGTTCCATTTTGTTGAAATTTAAATTCTCTATTTATTTGTATCAAATACTACAATTTTTTTACTATATACTACAATAAAGTTTAATTATTCTAAAGTTATTATTAATACATATTGATTTAATTTTTTTGTTACTGCATAATTTAAAATTAATTTAATAATCATAATCAATACTAAAATTTTTGTCGCATTACAATAAAACTTTGGACTATATTTTTTTAGGCATTTTAATAATTTAAATAATATGTTCCAAAAAAGTTTTGTTATTTTTAAAATGGTATAATTTATGACAAAATATGGGATATCATCTCAATATCTACGATACTGTTGTTTGTATTCTTCTACATGGAATTCAAAATTCATCATAACACCTTGATAAAATTTGACCTTTTTTTTATTTTTCTTGAAGTTCTATGTTTTAATGATGTATTGACTTCATTTGGCTTACATATAAAAATATATTAGATATTTTTTAAAGAACATAAAATTTAATTTGGTTAAACTGGCCGATCATTCATGGTAAGTCGATTCAATGATTCAGTAACTTGTGAAATCGTAGGGAAAATAATTTAATAAGTATTTAATATTTGATTAACAATTTCACAAATGCACAATTAAACTTTGTTCAAAATTGTATAACATAAAATTTGCTACATTTAATGCGAATAATGTAATTCTTGATATTTAATGCTAATAATAATGAAAATTTTATAATAAACCAGCTTAAATTGAAAAATTAAAAACATCAATGATTTGCTAATGGTATTTATTTATAGAAAATAATAATACAATTATAAATAGCGTACACTTTTGCCACTTTTGATGTAAAGATAGTTTATTGAATCTAAATTATATGATCGTGTTAGAAAGCAAGTACTAATAAAACAATGTTTAGAATGAATGTGTGCCAATAAATTTGTAACGTTCTTTAATTAGTCTAGAGTCGAGAAATGTAAAATGATAAAGCGCGCGAGTGGCTGGTATAATTAAAATAATAATTGTATGCAAAACAGTGCCCAAAACAACATAAATTATAATTCCCGAGATAATTATAAAAAGTATGGTTCGCAGTGTTACCACGGCGCGGCGCTACCTTCTCATCATACAGCTAACGCTCTTGTCTTTCTCATGATCGTTCTCTTTGTCGCACTGTAGCCGTGTTATCCTTGTCTAATTCGCGCATTCTTGTTATATGCACGAATACGTAAAAGAAGTTATTTCTTTCTCCTTTTCCTTTGTATAAAAGAGCGACTCCTTTCGTTATCTTCGTCTGAACCGGTACAATAACCGTATTTTAGCAACATCCTTGGTCCAGAGGTGACGCCCACTCGATATCTTATCAAAAAAAAGGTAGTAGTACCCTCCCCATCGCTGATGTATGCATGAAACGGTTGCATTTAACCAAGATCCGGTTAGACTGGTCTCAGCCAGGTTGCGCTAAAGAGGGAATAAGCAACATGCATGCACGTACCATACAAAGGTCACAATCTAAGTACTCGCGTGCATATTAATTTTTATCCGACCGATGATGATAGTTTTGCGATCATGATTGCTTTTGCGCGAAATTGTTCACATCAAGAGCACAGTCTCTTTGGTGAAACGCTTCGAGTCAGATGCATCTGTTACAATTATAAATCAAACCGGAACGAAGCGAAACGGAACCGGGGAAAACTATAGTAACGCTGAGTCGCATTTGAATTCCGCCCGTTTGATCACATTCTGTCCGCCACCACCGTCCCCCTTCTGGAATATATTCGTATAATAAAAACCACTAAATCCTGCCCACAGATAAATGGGAAACCGCCCCTAGATTTCGTTGCGTCGGCGTGGTGAACTGGTCGACGGCACGGCTGGGGGTAACGCCGCGACGTCGCACCGAACGCTACACATCGACGCCCGGCGTCCATGGGAACAGTCGAACTTTGGCCTTCAACCGATACGCACGCTTGCAACCACTGACAGATCAGAAGCATCACAATCAGACCACCTGCTCCACCATCAACAAATCGTCAGCTAGATATATACGTCAATTTCAATCGACAACGTCAACTTGTTCTTCTTCTTCTTCATCATCTTCTCTTCGCTTCATCGGGAAACAAAACAACAATGACTGAACGAGTAAGTTGTTTTTCTTTTTTTTTTTGACATTCACCAAATAACCTGTCAACATTAATTCGATTTTGTTCTCATATAAGTCAAATCGAAAATTAGTTAATTTCCAATTAAAATTAGATTATTATTTATTCCCAAGTTTTAAGCAAAGAATTTAAATAATTAAAGCATGAAATAGATATCGTATTTTAACTTAGTTTTATCTACAGCATGGAAGACAAAAGGTGCAATAAATCTCCGAAGCTGTTACACAGATATATAATATACACAGACACACACACGCATACACAACCAAAGAGCTCGAAGTCAATACGTTGTTAAAAAGTAAAAAGGGATTCAAGAATGATACCGGTCTCTCCAGGGTTTAGCACTCCTTTAAATCTATCGCTATTGGCTACGGGACTGCCGGCAACCGAATTTAGTGACCCCTTGGGGTAACCATGGCAACGAGAACCAGTCCCACGGGAAGCATGATAACCGGGTTTGTTCGCTACGACTCTATTGGGACTATAAATAACATTTCTTGTATTTGGTAACCCGTTTTGCTTAGATATAGAATTGTGTAGTGGCTCACGTGTGATTATTTTGCATTGCAGATCCATGACGAATGCAGAAGTGATGCTGTTGTTTTCGACCCGATGATTGTTGCGTTTTTGGAGATGATCGGTGATTAATGTAGAACCCCCTGTACGTATACTGAATGTATCCTGAGTGTATTCCTTTCCGGTATACCTTCAGTATACGTAACAGGAGGCCTCACTGTGCAACAATAACTTCGGAGGATCAAATCTGCGCTGGATTCTTCATTTCTTCTCAACTTCACTTCGTTACAGATATTTACAAACTATATCTATACATTATATAATATTACATAGCATAGGTGTAGAATAGTTTTAGTTAGCAATTAAATATAATATATAATCAAATGTAACAAAAAATGTATCTTTACAAATAAATAAATAAAGAAATATACATTTAAAAATTCATGCACTATGTATGTCCTTCATATTATAAAATATTAATAATTAAATTATCTGAATTGTAAATATATATTATTAAATATTTATTAATAGTTATAACATTATTAAAATAAAATTGCTGTATAATTAATTTTAAATTGAATTCAATAAGTCTAGTTATTAATACATAAATGGTTTTAAATCAACAAATATTATTATTATTAATATATTTATTATTTACTTTACTTTATAAATATAATATCGCAATTAAATTTTAAAACTCAATAAATATTAAAAAATATGAATATGTATATCATAGGTAATTATAAAGACAGTAATAAATTATAACATTATTTTTACTGTAAAATATGTTATATATAACAATATAATATTTATAAAAAAGATATTTCTATTTTAAGTATAGACATAAATAGAAAAATTAAAAGTATATAAAACATCTTTTACAATGACAAATTACAATTATTTTCAATTATATATTGATTTTTGTCATTTGTATATATAAAATTTTTATTTTTTGTTCGAAAATGCACTTGAATTTTCAAGGCAATAGAATTGTACAATACAATATAACAATATTAATTACAATAGTTATTTTAAAAATAAATTTTTTCTCATTGGATGATTCAAAAATCCAAAACTGTAAAATACGTATATATTGAAAATGCGTATCGCTTATTCTTTTGTAAATTCTCATCATTTTAAAAGCAATAAAAAGTTGTAGAAAGTAAAAAGTTAAATGTTGATTGTAAAAATCTTTAGGTAGACAGTACCAGTAACTAAAGAGAGAGCAATAAAAAAAGGGTTAGTAGGAAAATCGGACAATAAAATTTTTAGAAAGTTGCGTGTTAAGGGTTCAATCTATGTAAGAACCAATAGCGTAACGTATTTGACTTCACTTTCTAATTTCTTTTAACCCTTTCCTTTTAAGAAACGATCAGTTTTAAAAATAGTTTAGTTTAATAAAGTGAGCGTGGGTGAGAGTTAGTTTTTGTGAATATTGTTGAATTTGTGAAAAATTATAATTTTCTGTTTTGTGCCTTTTATAAAATTGGATATAATACAACTATAAGGTAAAAATATATAATTATTTTCATTTATATTTTAATTTTCTTATATTCCAAATGTAATTATTATTTAAAAAAAAAAAATGTAAGCTATACATGAAATGAAATATATTTTTTTTATTATTTGAAACTTTACATTACTAATTTTTTAAATAATAATCTATAATATTTATTTTAATATTATAGGTATTTTCTAAAAATATTTTATCAGAATACATATTAAAAAATATAATTTCATAGAAATAAAAATAAAAAAAATATTAAACAGTAGACCAAACATGTTTAACAACTATTTGTATTAAACAAACAAAGCATTATGTATAAAAAATAAATAAAAATATATCTCAGATTCAAACCGCAAAACTCGTAAAACTTTTTAGCACAGACGCAAACCACAATCAAGTTAAGTTAGAGAGCAGTTAGTGAAAACCTAAAAATACTTAAAGACCCTAAACTAAATCCAATCAAGCGCGGTTATTTCAACCGGTATAAGTTTACATCATCTATAAATGCATGAGGCGAAATTTAACAAAAGCTACGAAAATTGTATCCCCATATCAAATGCAATACACAGACTGTCAGTATTGATTTTTCATGTGCACTGAAAACGCATGTGCATAAAGGACCCAGGCAAAAACCATCTCAAGCGTACACACACACACACACACACACACACATACAAACACCCCTTGCATACAAAAGCGCACCCTGGGATCGGGTATTTCGATCAACGATTTAGCCGAAAACTTTGCGAACCCGCGAGAGGTGAAGAGCAACCAAACTGGTTACCGCCCGACCCGATTGGCTACGTTGGGCCCCGTTGCCATGCCAACGGCTGCTGTAGACCCGGGGGTCCACAGCGGCCATGTTCGATAGCCGCGGGTGGCGTTGCATCCCCCTTACCGCCCCCTGAAACAAGTGATGGCGACACATACACACACACACACGGCGAAGAGGAGTTCGAAATTTGTCTATATATATGAACATATATAGCATACACGTATTTCGTTTTGATATCTAGTTGGAGATAAAAAAAACTTTCGCTAGATGAAAATGTGTTTGTGAAAAAGATAAGTTTTTCCCGAAGAAAAGTTCTTTTTGATGTTTTTGCGTTTTTAATGTGTTGGACAAAAAAAAAATAAGCCATAAACTTCCCTATGGGTATATGATTGCATTAAAGTTTTATAAGGTGATTATTTTTCTATTACAAAATATATAATTAATTTACGCAAAAAATAATTTAAATTTCTTGTTAGAAAATATTTAAACGTATATAGTTAATACAAAATGGTGCAAATAGCATTTTAAAAATGCGGTGCAGTAAAATATTTCCCAAAGTAATGCTCAAATACTGTGCATTTTCTATTGATATATGTAGGTATCTAATTGCAAAAGAAATAACATTTTTTTATTTATTTATTCAAAATTTTAAAGTAATAAAATATTGTTTAAATTTTGAATCTAAAAAATTATTTTTAAAAATGCTCAGAATATAAGCGTTAGTATTAAAAACCCACTAAGTATTAAAATATCGAAAAAAATCTTACCTTTAAATTGGTACAGTATAACAAATTGTAACAGTAATTTAAAAGTTACATCCATCTGAAACAAAAAAATACAATTTAGTTTATTGAAAAGCAAGCTTTAGATTTAAGTACTATATTAATATTTATTAATAATCGACGTTTCGACGAACTCAGTGTCCGTCTTTATCAGGAAAATTGATACAAATGACATTTACAGTAAATAACAGAAGAAAAACAAGTTACTAGGTAACAAATAAGTAATTAGATCATACAAATTTTGTAAATTCTTAATTAATGGAAGTCAAATTTTATATAAATTTCTGTTCTGTTATTTACTGAAAATGTTTTCCTGATAAAGACAGACGTTGAGGCTGTCAAAACGTCGATTATTAATAAATATTAATACAGAACTTAAATCTAAAGCCGTTATATTTACTTCATAATTATTTAAACAAATGCAAAACATAAGTTTACTTTAATTTTTTTTTCTATTAAATTAATAGGCTTTCGATTATAGTTCTGTATTATTTTTATTTGGTTCACTACACATGAACTTTCATCAGAAAAATAATTTTGGTTTTATGACAGTTGAATTCTTAAAACCATTATTAGTAAGAATCCAATTTAAAACTGATTTTGTAGTAGCAGCCGGCATATCTTTAAAATATATATTTTTGTTAGCTACTGTTTTGTTTTTGTTTGTATAATTAACTTCTAATAACAATTACTCTATTTAAAATTTATAATACATTTAAATAATTTTATTTTTATGGTATAAAATTCATGTATTCATATAGTATAAAATTCATATAAAATCATACTATATTCTATTTCTGATCTGTTTTTTTGAGGTTAAATATATTTCAATCTGTTATAGAGTTACAACAATTTATTAGGTGCATTTTATTAGGCTACTATAATTAATTACAAGACATCTAAACCACTATATTTTAGGGTTATTAAAATGAATGTTACATAAGTCCAATAATATAAGAGATAAATTTGTCCCTTATACTTAACTATCCACTATGTCAAAATTATAGTACATACTAAATTAATATCTTAAGAAGGGAATTGTAAATTGTAATAATAAAGGAATAATTTCATGTGTACTATAATGAGAATTTGTAAAACAATGTTGTATCAATGAAAATAAAATATTAACTAAAGTTAAAAGTATTTCTAGGAAAAAATATTAGATTAAATAAATTATTTTAATATATTTTTCTACTCTTGTTGAACAATATGTTTATAATATATGTGTAATCTATTAAATTATAAGTTATGGTTTTTGACCAATCTGAGCTCTTTAAAACTTTAACTACACATTCGTAAAATAAATAGTCTGTAAATTATCGCCGTTGTTAGGCTGTCGTGCAATTGTCAAGTTACAATTATTTTAAAATATTATTCACTTCACACTAAAAAGTGATTTTTCTAATGTATAAACGTAAAAAAAAGTACTTATATAATGTTCTATTCACATGTTATGACTGCAACTTATGATAATTCGTGACTTATAATCATCATTACATACCCGTTGAACAATATAGGAACAATATAAAATTTTATACTTATATAAAAATAAAAATTATCTTCAAAAAATGTATATGTTTATAAATTTTCAATTTTTTAAAAATTATTACAATATATTTATCGTATTCATAGTTTTGTTGTTTTTTATAAGCACTTTTAGTTAAAAGCACTATATGACAAATATTTCAAATTGTATTTTTACTTTTTCTATTATTAAATATAAATAGTTTTTTTTCTATATTTAATAATTTTATTACATTTCAAAAACCGTAGGAGATGCAAAATCGGTAAAATTAGACAAAATTTGTCACACGAAGAGAACAATTTAACGATGTTTTTCTTTTTCCAAAAAATGCGCAAATTACTAGATATCAAAATAAAAAGGCTATAGAATTAAGTTCTTTATAAATATTAATTAAAAATCGTACATCATCATCAGAACATAGAAATAAGTTACTAGGTAACAAAATAGTTAACTAAGTATCAACAGAAATGTAAATTTTTACTAAATCCGTTATTTAAACCTTTCATAGCCTACTTGAGTGTTTTATAAGTCATATACTATGACTTATAAAATTTTTGAAGAATGCTGTAAAATATTCATAATAAAATGTTTGCAGGAAATAAATGTTAAAATATTGTATACGAACTCAAATAAACAATTTATAAGCAAAAATCAAAATTTGCGTTTTTGTTAATATATACGTGACCTATGCATTTTTTTGGAAAAATAGAAACATCATCAAATTGCTCTTCTGGTACAGCAATTTTTTCTAATTTAACCAACTTCAATTTTTGAAATACCCATGGTATTTTTGATACCCTGTAAAGAGAGGCTACCGATACGGACTATTAAATCGTACGTAGCTTATATGTTAGTTATGTAAATTCTTTATTTAAAGTAAAATATTTTAATATCTAAAATATAAATAGCAATAAAAATAATTGTATTGCAAACATCTGCTCCGATTATAGAACGTCCACGTAGTTTAAAAATACATTCATAATGAATTCAGGGCTAAATTCGTTTAGCGTCACGTTATTAATTAGATGTTTGTGACCTTATAATAAACGTTTAATAGACCCCGATCGTATAGAGTTAAAACGGAGCGACGTAAGCTTTCCGTGTACGCTCCTCCGTCCAGCCGTGCGATTATGTCGTAATTTTACACAAATTTACAGCGGTCAATTATACATAAATATCACGTGCTAATATACGATTCAAATTTACTATACTCAGACACGGAATTGTAGTTACTTTTAACCAAATTGAAATCAAACTCGAAAGTATGCACGCTTTATATATATATATATATATATATATATATATATATATATACATATATATACATATAATTATAACCTATTTGATTCATTTATTATAATGATTATTTGTAATTTATAATAGTGAATCATAATTAAAGTGTGTATTTTAATTATTTATAATTTAATTTTTTCAGAATTCATTATATTAAATTGAAAAGGCTTTAAGATTTAGTTCTGTATTAATTTTAATTAAAAAACGACGTTTCGATGTACTCTATATATGTAGAATGCGTTGAAATGTCGATATTTTAATTAAAATTAATACAGAACTAAATCCTAAAGCCTTTTGATTTTAGAATAAAAAGACTTTAGGTCCTAGTTCTATAATAATTTATTAATAAATCAACGTTTCGACAAACTAAACGTGCGCAGAATAAAAAATAGAAATAATATTTATAGTAAATAAACAGAACATGGAAATAAGTTACTAGGTAACAAATAAGTAACTAGATCATGAAATTTATAAATTTTTGATTAAAGAAAGCCAAAGTTTATTAAAATCCTTTTTATTTTATTTATAATATATTTTGAATGGTATTTTGACTATACTATATAATAATCTCAATTTTAAAATATTCTAACATTTATGTAATTTAATTTTTCATATTTCAAACTACTTTTAAATTATGCTATCATTACATAAATGACAAAATACTATTCAGTAATTTTTATATGCGCTAAATTTTCTGAATATTTTACTTGAAATACTATAAGTAAGAAACATTTGAGTAACGAATAAAATTTAGTATCGTAAGATCTATTTAAAGATTTATTTAAAGTAATAGTAAAATAAAATAAAACCAGAAATTTAAAGAGCTTGTTCTTGAATCTTAAAATATTAATTTAAGACGTGCCAGTTATTTGACAAGATATAAAGAAACAAGCCGTAATAAAGTCATGGAAAAGATTTACGATCTTGATAAAAATTTAAGATCTTTTAAATTTAGTGTTAAAGATAAAAACTTTTCTACTTGATTTCAGGAAACGATAGTCGCTACTAACATGTAGGTAACTAACTATACATTTTAAATATATATGAGTATTATTATTTCTCTAATAGTATCCTATCATTTACCTACTTCTTGCAATTATGTATACAGCCTGTTTCAGAGTAAGCGTCTTATTTTTTTTTAGCCACACTATGGGTACTACTTTCAAAATATTTGGCAGTAATATGTTTCAGGACATTCTCTACACGATGGTGATATCAGATTTTTAATAATAATTTGTATATTTATAGAAACCTATTTTGATTGTAAATATTATCGCATTAATTGCTTTGCTTATTTTTACAATAAAACAATGTTCAAAAACTGTACTTACAAAATTATGAAACCAGAATTATCAGTGTAATCACATATTAAAGTGTTTTTGTCAGAAGTGCTTCCACACTTATTACAAATAAATTTTTTTCATTATTTTGTTTTAAAATTAAAATGAAAAGTATAAAAAATATATAAATATTACTATTAATATGTCATAAAAGAGAAAAGCAGAAATGATTCATCAATAAGAACGGCTTTACTGTTTTACAAAATATGTGTAAAGAGATTATATGGATTAATTTTACATGACATATTTTTTTTCTAATTTATGTTAAACTGTATTTTTTTACAAAAAAATTACGAAAATTGTAGTAAATATTCAATTAACTGCTTTTTGTTAAATAACAATATTTGTTTCGTTAATTTTTTATAGATATTATTTTAAGTAATTAGATAAAATAAATTAATTTTATATTCAAAAATCTATTTTGGTTGAAATTTATTTCCTAGTACAAAATTAAGTTTCTTAAATATAGTATATTATGTATAACGAAGAGTAGAAAGCTATAAAGTATGAAGCTGACGTACGCTGTATTTTCTTCAAGCGTTCCAAAAAACTAAATATAACAAGAAATCTTGACCTTACTAATAGTTGTACAATAGTTACAGTTATTTGTTACGTGATTTGTGAGAATTTTTTTTGTTGATTATCCAATTACTGACAAATCTGGCGATATGCACTGCATTTCTTGTATTTCTTCAAATATTGTCACTAATTAAATTTAAGCGGAAACAAACACTGCAATTGTCACTACATAATTTTCAATATGGTCATGTTCAGTGCTGCTACCAGTAATGTAAAATATATAGTAAGAAACTGTATAATACTGTTCTTATTATTGTACTAGTAACATAATGACTTCCTTCTATATAGGCAATGTAGTATAGTAATGTAATACATAAAAGTTTTTCAAGTTGTACATTAAAAAATTAATGTTATATGAATACCTATATCATAAAATTCTCAATAGATAATCGGCCTGATTCTCTAACGAAGTTGCTAAGTTTTAGCAACGTTGCTAACAACTTCAATAGAAACAAATATAACACTTCTTATTTTAATTTTTTATTTAGTGTCAGCTAATGTTATTGGCTAATGTTGTTAGCAACGTTGCTAAAATTAAACAACTTCGTTAGAGAATCAAGCCAAATATAGGTATATTTTATTGATTGATAATTTTTTTAAGCAACTAACAACTGGAGATGATCAATATAGCATCAATTTTTGCAAATTTTATTCTAAAATTGGTCAAATTTGCACAATTTTAAAAAAAATTAAGAAATGATATATTTTACATATAATTATTGCAATTATTTCAATTAATAAATACTTACAACTTAACTTTTTCTATTAAAAAAAAAAAATAAATTACTATGTATTACAATATCAAATAATACTTTACACATAAATTGTAGCTGTTCCATATAAGTAAATACAATTATTTTCCCAATTTCGTTTGGAAGAAATCCAATATTCCAAACCTACCATTTTAAAACTTTCTTCGAACATACAAACTCCAAATGCCTTCCCAAAAAAAAAAGAAAACGAAGAAAATCCACGTAGCACATCTAATAATAATCTCGGCCAGAGATAATTTGAACTTAACGAATAAGTATAAGGCGAACGGGGGCGTTCGGCGGCGACCGAAGCGGCAAAAGCACAGCGACGGCTGCCGGCAACGACATTCGCGTCCGCCATTTCGTGCAGTCACCGGCGCGCGGTAAATTCGCCGCACCGCGCCCACCATCGTAACAGATGCTATAGCCGGTTAATAGTATATGTAAGAGACAACTTTGCTTGGTTTTGATGATGGTTGCCAGCGGTAGTATGCCGCGGCAAGCGAGAAAAGTTTCGCAGAAGTGTAATTGGAACCACGGATGGTGCAAGATTATTATTCGATTTTGTTCCTGCTCAAGTTTTTTTTTGCAGGATTTTTTTTGTGGCAAGAAAAATATATTGTTCTTTAATTATTATATTCAGAAATATAATTATTTATATAATTCAATAAAATATTTCATACAAAAATTTATTTATTAATATCAAAAACACTGGCCCCCCTATTCCAACTTATTTTGTTTATGAAAAAGTGCTTTTATTTTTTGCATTAGAATAAATTTTTACTTCTACCTCTTAACAAATATGTGTAGTATTTCTATTTTTGATATATTTTTTATATCTAATATTACAAAATTCAAATAAACTAATTAAAATTGCTTAATAAATACTTTTAAGTAAACGTCAAAAGTACTTTTGACAAAAATCACTTTTAAGAATAAGGTGAAAATACGGACTAATGTATTTCAACTTTAAATATATTTTGAGATTATAAGCAGATTTCAAAATAAAATTAGTTATTTTAAAATAAGTGACAACTATAAATTAAATTTATTTAAAATAAAATTTGCAAATAAATAAATTTATTATTGTTATTAACAAATTTGTTGTATGTTTAATCAAACTTTTTAATAAACTGACCAAATATCCCAGTGTATTATCGAAGATAATATCCACTTCAAAAATTACATAAAATTTTATTAATACTATTTAACATAACATCTAATTTCTAATATTTATTTCTATATGTTTTTGTTAGTTTTTGATTATTAAATATTATTTAAAAATGTATGGCAATATACGAAAATAATTTGTATATTTCTGATTAAAATTTTCGAAAATCTGGTCACATTAGTAAATTAAAATCAAACATGTTAATAATAACATAAAATAAATTATGTTTTATTTATTTTAAGATTGTTTAGTCTAATAACTAAAACTATTAGAAAAATGACTTAAAGCATGTGCTAAAAAAAAGTCCAAACATTTAAAAATGATTTTAATTACAATATTCTCTTTCTATACTTTTATCATTTTTTTGTTCGTCTTTCATAAAATCTATAAACAACAAAAGTAATATCGCATATCGAAATTGCGACACCGTGATTCCGCAATACTCTTTGCGAAAAGACATCAATCCTACCGAAACCTGACCTACCTCACGTGTCAGCCAAAGCATGTTTATGACGTCACTGAGTGACAAGCGACAGCAAGACAAACCATCGTACACTACCCCCGCATCGTAAGCCAGACGGAATGCCATTAAATGCGGGCGAGATGACGTCACACTCATCCATTACGCACTATAGCCCCCCGCCCTCCAACCTTTGTACGGTTATCATACACCTCTCGCGTCGAAACAAATTTCAGCTATATCTAAATCTCACCCTTATCGCTCATTTACCCAAAGTCGAAAATATCGTGTCAAAATCACGGTGTGTGTCTGTGTATATATATACAAAATATTTCGGGCGTTCGCAGACGACGAAATGGCGACATTCGGCGAATTATTCGCGCAAGGTGGAGCAATCCACGACGTACGGCATAGTAATGCGTATCGATTGAAAACAGAGAGGCAGGAAATAAAGTTTGTTTGGGATTGAAACGGGAGATCAGGATTTTAACCTCAACAACGTCTGGACTGATGGGTAGGAGTTGGCTGTTGGAGCGAAGTTACACGACACAATGTAATTTCTCTTCTACTATACTACGTTCTCGGCCTTGACTGGTTCATGTGTCAGAGGTCATTGTTAATGGTTAATAGTTGTTTACATAGGTCACACGCACGACACGAATATGTTATGTCAACAATATTTGTATTTATGAAAGTTTAATATGTTAGACACAGGAACCTATTGAGTTTAGTCTATAAAGATTAAATTACTAATTTGTGGTGAAAAACACGAATAAAAATATATTGAAACTATTTGTGGGTGTTTTTATTGTATATAAAAAAACTAAACGTCTATTTTATTTCTGAAAATTACGCTATAATGTAATAATAACTCTATTTGTATAAATTTATAAGTTAATATAATAAAAATGTAGTTAGAAATTTATGTTGCAATAAAAATCATTGCTGTAATTTTCTTTTTTTTTTCATTCATACTTTTTGAAGTTTGTTTTTAGTACAGTCAAAAAAACATTTAAAAAAAAAATGAGTTTCCGTTTTATAAAGATACATATATTTCATGTAAAATATGTATATAATAATACTTTTTTCGTAAAAATTTTACAAATACTTAGGCCCGTATTCTCAGCTCGTTTATAAAAGCGTTTACATATATAATTATTTATTAAACACTTTATTTAAATTTCATGATATCAAAAATTGAAAAACTATTTACTATATTTGTTGAAAGACAGAAGCCAAAAGTTATTTTGAAATTAATAATAGAAGCACTTTTTCATAAAAAAGTGAGGTGAGAATACGGGCCTAAGTTATCTAGATTTTTACTTTTTCAGTGTATATGCGAAATTTCAGATCATAAATTTCTTAGCGTGTATATATATCGGATTAAAAAACCAAAAACACTCACTGCGCAAAAAATAAAAACGACAACAAAGCTTCACAAATTCAGTTATAACGCGAAATTCATATGGTGGATCATTTCAAAATCGCTTAAAACACATTCTGGCACACCATAAAGCGTTGTGGACGCATATTGATGCAGATACGTTTCATTGTAACAAAAATACCTGCGTATTCTAACTTTTAACAAGAAAATGCAAAAAAAATAATTAATTTATGAAATTGACAATTGACAAATGTGTGTAAAATCATAAAAAGAAAATATATTTTGTTTATTTATTAAAATTACAATTAAAAGTGCTTTTTTGATTAGAATAATTTTAATATATTAAGTATCTAATAAAATGTTTTCAATTATAATTTACCTAATTTTTAAAAACTATTACTTGAAAAATATGGAAATGTGCATAAGTAATTTAAAAAATATATATAAATACCAACTATAATTTTATAAAATTGTACTCATTTTTTGTTTCAATTTGAACTTTATAATAGTTGTTATTTCAAATTAACGTAATATATTTTTGACATTGTGTGAAAGCTTTTAATTAATTCATACCTAGAAACACAAAAAAATCTATGAACAATTTTTCTTTAATTAAAAAAAAATTATTAACTATTTATTATTCAAAAGATCACTTTACATATAAATCACTCAAATACTTTTTCTAACAATTTCCAAACGTAACAAACTAAATAAATTATCGCACATAAAATGATATACACCCACAGTGATTTACTATCAATACCAGTCATGTATACCAAATAGATTTTCCGCCATGTTTATTCGTAAACGAATCTTCATTTCAATATTACAAACATGTAGTTTGTAAACGTGTCTAGTCGGCCATCTCAACATACAAAACTGGTCCTATAAGTCCGTTGACAGAACATTTCGCTGATTGAGAAAACTCTCACAAAATAAATTCTGGAAATAAAAAGGCATTTGGCTGGTTTTTGTGAGAAAATAATAGAGATATAGTAAGTTAAGTTTTGATTGAAATGATTATAGTGTAGTTGGTATTCTAGAAATGTCAGAAAAACGTTTTGTATGATATTTCGTTAAATCGATAGAAAAGGCCAAAAAAATATACAGACAAAGTTTTATTCAAACAGTAGCGTTAATTTATATTTTTGTTGCAAGAAAATCAAAAATGCGTATTATATAAATTTAGAATATTAAAGAAGTATCTTTATGTATTTTATTATAAATAGAATTTGGAAACTATCATATATAAAAAATTTAAATTAATTTTAATAAACTTCTTTCTATAATACTAAATATATGTTTCAAATTTAAAATTAACTTTTTAACTTTTAGCAGTATGTATTTCTTACTTTTCTAGTTTTAGATAAAATATAAAAAGCATGGATGAAAATACTGTAAAAATTGCTATTTTTTCTGAATATAAATAAAATTATAATTTATGCAAAATATTTTTTGATAATACCTTAATTTACTAAATAACAAATTATTTTTAATTCTTCTTTTATAATAGACAATAATTTTTAAGTATATTTATAAAAGAGTATTTTACATTTCATATAAGGACATTGACTACAATATTACGTACACTCTGAACAAAAAACTATATTAATTATGTAATTTAATTTAATCTTCCTATTAATTAATATAAAATATAAATAATATAAATTGAATGATATAAAATTAAAATTAATAGAAAAAAAAATAATCATTATATTCCTGACAATAATAATAATATTTAAAAAATAAATTTGTAACTGTTACTCGATTAAAATAGCAATTGGATATACTTTTTTCCAACTTTTATGGTCCTGTAGTTGATGTGAAGTTATTTAATAAAAATAATTGAATATTTTTCTAGTAAAAGTCAACTAAAAAATACAGGAATATCTCCAATAAAAACAAAATTATTTACTAGAAATTTAGACAAAGTAAAACAGCACCTGACACCTCCTAACACACAGCAAAATTTGTCAGAAGGGAAATAAGACAAAAAAAACTATCTCAAATCCCCAAAGGGCAGAAAAAGAGCAATTTCCCTCAAATCACAACAACTCAAACAACAATAGACGATCGCAACGCATCTGCATCCGAAAATTGCATGTCTTATACTCAAATTAGAATTGCAACCATTTGTAAACATTTGGTTACACGCGCTCCCGGCTAGAATAACATCGCCACATCTCTTACAAGGGGGGGGTCGGCAAAAAAAAAACCAGCTTACGACGACGCTTTGTAAACATAGCGTACGCCATATTTTTGCCGTCGGTCTCACCTGAGACCGTCCAATTCGCAATTCCGCTCGGAAGGGGCAAGCAATGCGCCCTTACGCGCTTTTGCGCCGGCTGCTATGGCTTATTTCTTTCTTATTTATGGCTTATTTCCTTCCACGGTATTGCCCACTGTTTTTACCATTTTATTCCGTCTATCGCTATATGCTTTGGCCTCCCTCACGGTAACAAGTTTGTTCTATCTAGAATAAGATATCGGAATTCTAGTTCTCGAAGACTACGTCTTATGCAAAACAGGAAAAGGTTTAGTCGTGTATAAAATTATAAAATAAGGTTAACGGAAAATTAAAGATTTAAATATATTTTAATAAATAAATTAAAAATATCTGAAAATGCTCTTTAAATATGAAAAATGCTGAATTTATGTATAGGAATATTAGCAAACTGTTACAATTTTGGAACAAAATTCTTGAAAAAAGTGATTCCGACAATTTATTAATGAACAAAAAATTTTAATTCAACATCTTTTAATTTATTTTTTAAGATTACATATTTTACAAATAAGGTTTATTTGAATTTATTAATCTAATGAATAAAAAATTAATAGTTAAAGAAATAATACATGTTCGACTTTGACTGTGTTAGAAAAAATATTAAATCTCTTTTTGTAGAAAATATATATATATATATATATATATATATATATATATATATATATATATAATATAGTTCATATTAGTAGTTTCTAATATGTTCAACATGTATCATTTTAAAAATATTTCATTATTTATCATCGAACAATATTTTAATTTTAGTTATCTCAAACACCACTATAAATCTTTCAACTTATAAGTTTAAAACTTAAATACTAAATTACTTTTAAAATTTCGATAAGGTGATAAAAATCATAGTAGATTTCGTTAAAATAATGTAAAAACGTACATAAATTACAATACAATAATCTAAAAGTCTGATATATGTATGTATTGCATTTGTACAGTGAGATAAATATACCGATACAAAAATTTTAAAAATCTGAACATTTTGTGTTCGAAGGTTTGTGAAAGTTAAAATTGGTGTAATAAATATCTTTTCAAAAAAGGTTACATAATGTTCTACAAGTCTGTATAACCCTTTTAGAATTTTTCTGTCTTGTAAAAGAGAAAGTTCGAGTCCCTTTTTACGTTTTACGTAATAATTTGAAAAGAAAAATATATTGCTTCCAAAAAGTGAACTAATACTGTGTAATAATAGTGCACAGTTTACAAAAATAACTTTCTCTTAACACCTTACAAAAAGATTGTAGTTTAACTAAAAAAAAAAAAAATAAATTTTAGTCACAAGAAGTTTTACAAATACTTTAAATTCAGACATTTGCGTGGACGTCCGATGAATAGATTGAATGTTATGATTGTGTTTTGCGTAAGCAAATGTTTCCAAGTGGTAAGAATAGAAGAGATTGTATAAGAGTTATCATAAATGTGAATGAAGCTAGAGTTGTTGTCTGCATAAGAATGTTTGGAGAAAATTAAATACGGGATTGTGGAAAGAGTTTGTGCCATATCCTTTTGAGTACATGGCGTGATTTTTGTATGTACATATACATATGTATGTAAAATAAAATATTATTACCAAATTACATTATATAAATTTATAATTATTTTAAATAATTGTTTTAATAATAATGATCAAATTTCATGCATGTTTTATAATTTTACAGATCTATAAATTATATAAATTTATATTGTTCTATAAAACCAAATCTCTTAATGAACATAAGCATTGTAATTTATTTAAATTGATTTTATCTAATATAAGAAGCTGTAGATTTTTAATACATTTCCCAAAATTGCAAAACTAATACTCTAATAACAAATGTATAACTTTATTCTATCGAAAATGCCACATTTTTCTTAAGTTTCTTGTTCAATAAATAAGCAATATAAATTTTTCTATTGTATATTTCAAAATCATTTTTAAATACGATAAGATTTAAAAATCACTTAACAATTCTCGCAACGCAATCCACATTATCAACCATTTATTCTCAAATTTTGAAAAACTGTGTGAAAAATGTCATAATCTCAAATAATCTATTCTATCTACAAGAACTAGTCTTCGTACTAGAATACCAAATAAGCCAAACACAATCTCAAAATAAAGGAAAACTACAGCGAGAATTACACGTGATGTACGTATCACTCGAAGAAAAGAAAAACCCCTCTTGGTTATTTGTTCCTCTATATAGGTATGTGGTTTCTGTAGTTACAAGGCGACGAGCCACATTTGAGCAACGAAGCATCTGGGCCATTGATGGCGCGATCTAACGCAAGATACATTGGGCCCCCAAACGCGTAATGGTAACGCACATCAGTTATCGTCAAGTGAAATGGGAACGCATGAAACGCATCCATGTTGTTTGATGAGATGGTGTTTGCTCGCTTTATGGCATTGCTTGTCTTCAGGTAAATTATTTTTATTGTTTGTTGTTTAGCTTTGGCTTAGATTTGTCTGATTGAGAACAATCTCGTGGTATTTGGAAAAGAAATATCACTGGCATATTATTGTATTGTAAATATTTTTAAAGATCAATACAAATAATTTCAAATATAATTTTATTAAAATAATTTTTTTCTTATACAAGGTTCAGGAAAGTAATATATCCAAAACTATGAATATATTTATATAATTTTACATTGCTGTATAATATTTTCAATTCAATTTAAGATACTGAATTCTGAAGTTCCTGATCGAATATTATTTTTTAATTATTTCAATTATTTAATATAAAATATAAATTCTATTTTATTATAATTAATTCCATTTTTTTCTTGCAATATCTACGCGTACAATATCAAATAAGGTTATGAATTTAGTTTTTTTTTTTTTCAAAATTTTTACTAATATCTTATATATCAGATATTATATACATTTTCTCATTTTCTATTAAATTTAGTAGCTCAAAACATGCATTTTTTTCTTTTAATTTTATAAATATGATACTATACCATGATATATTATTAAATCATATTGTAACTTATGCTGGCTTTACACGATATATTTCTCTACACAAAAATCTATATAATTTTTTACATAAAAATAGAAAATATAGAAAATTAATACGTTTTACACGATACAGAGTGAAATGCATAGACGCATTCGCAATGATATTTTAGATTTTGACAATTTATTTATTTATTTATATATAACTGTATCATCAATATTAATATTTATTGCTTCAACTAAATATAAAAATTTAAAGTGTAGACATAAAAATTATTTGTTACAAATTGATATAAGTCTTATGAAACAAAAAGAGTTAATAACATTTTTTTTTTAACAAAATATTCTATTTTTTGTAACAATATTTTAATAAATTTCACTGCATAATTACACAAATTTAGTTTGACTGTCTGATATGTAACAAAATACAGTGTCATATCATTTTATTAAATTGAAAATGTCATCTATGATTTACGGAAAACTAGCATGATAACATCGCGACCATTTTTTCATCCTAACATCCAATAAACCATATCGAAAACGACGCGAAACGGCCGTATATTTTCACGTGTATTTCCCGGATCATAACGGTATTTGGCACGAACCAAATAACATAGTTTTAGCCGGGAGAGGCGCAGTACAGCGCGTATACCATATATCGGGGGGCCTGGCTGTGCAGCGGATTCCAATAAGAAACGGAAAAATAAGACTGTCGCGGGACACTATTCTCGCGTGTTTACCGTACCACTGAGAAAACTCGATGTTCTTTAGCTGGTCTCTTCCTTATGGTTTTCTTCGCTAGGTAAGCTCTTTCCTAGCTTCAAAGTTCTGGCCATAAAGTAACCTTTAGAAAACGTTTCCTTGGACAGCTTTAGCCCTGTGTTGCTTGCGTTAAATTCATATTTTCATCTTTTCTATGTTGCATTTTTTTTTTTAATATAAGTTTTATTTATAAAATATTGAAAGAGGTTTAAGTTCTTTATTAATATTTATTGATAATTAACGTTTCGACGTACTCAACGTCCGTCTTTATCAGGAAAACTGATAATAAATCAGTATGAGTTTTCCTGATGAAGACGTACGTTGAGTTCGTCGAAACGTCAATTATCAATAAATATTAATACAGAACTTAAACTTAAAGCCATTTTATTTTATATAATAAGTTCTGAAAGATTTCTTACTATATATAAAAATATTATTTGACAAATTTAAAATTTTTTTCAAATCTAATATTAGAGAAAAATGTAATCAAAGTCGTATCTTTTACAGTTCTAGAGATTCCCATGTATTGCAATTTCAATAAAACACCTGAAATCTTCTCACATATTTGCACAGTTAAAAAAAAAACAATTAATATATTTTCTTTATGTAACAGAAACATATCTTTAATTTCAAATTACAAAATATTTTGCAAAAAAAAAGTATCTAATCAGTTATATAAATTATAAAAAATAACATATGGCAAAAAATGAAACGTAAAATATTTTTAATGTTTAAAAATATTTATGTAGATATCATATCAAATAGTGTTTGACATTACCTTGTATAATAAAATATATTTCAAAGCGCTACCAATCTAACATTCTTTTAACGAACAACAATTTAACACATAATTACTTGTAAAATACAAAATGGCAGATGTTTTATTTCTGTTACCATACCATATTTTCGCGGCAAAAAATTTGAAAAAAAAACTAAATAGACAGGCACAATAAACAAAATGAAATTTAAAACACATGCTACGTAACTTTAAAACAAAACAATAAACAAGACGGAATTTGTAAAGCTATATATTATTAATAAAATATTTATTATATTTTGGTTCAGTTACATAAAATATTGTTATACTCATTGTCAATCAAATAACCAATACGGTAAACGTTAATCTAATTGCATAGTTAGTAACACAATCAGCTAACAATGTTTTGTGCTAATGGCGCTTAATATTTATAATTATGTTTCTGATTGCGTTAATACTACTTACTATATTGTATGAAAAAAAAAAAGAGTTGACATTTAACTAAATAGAAATAAGTTGACTTTAGAGCGTTCCGATATATACTCACAATCAGTGCAACAAACGTACTTATTTTCCTATTGAAATTGATCAAAGTTAACCTTTTAAGAGCTAACAGTATGATATATTGCTACTAGTCTGTCTTTACACCTATAGTTATTTCTATTAAAAAACGCTTATTTGCGTTTGTGTATTATATATTATATTATATAACATGTGTTGATTAGGATTCTTCACAAAAGCATTAAAAAAAATGACTGCTATAATGAGATTTTTATGTGGGGTATGTGGTGTAACTAGGAAGAATCGAGTACGAAATAGAATAGTATATGATGAGTGTAAAATTGAAAAAAAATGTTATTGCAAAAGTTGGTGTTAGTCAGTTAAGAATGACTGAGAGTGTATCATGAGTTTGGATGTTTGGAGGAAACTGATTTCGGGATAGTGGAAAGAGTTTGTGCCACACCTTTTAGATACATGGCGTGATTGTGTATGTATGTATAACAGGGCGATATACATGTTTAAAAAATAATAATAATCGTCAACTTTAAATTTATAATTAAATTTCAACTTAAAAACGCTTTAATATCGATACATATGAACCTTCTTTAGGGAAAATTAAAAAAAAAAACAAAACAATAATTAACAAATAAATAAACGTAACTTTAAAACAAGTTATAATGAATATTTTTTTAGTTAATAAAAATATTCCAAAATCTTTTATTTGAAATTTAAAACATATGTATATCTCAAATTAATTTGTGAACAATAGACATAAATAATATATTAAAATCATTAATTATCGATATTAAAATGTCTACAAATTAAACGGAAATTAGACAACAACAAAAAAAAACATTCGTGTGAACCAAGCTTGAGATCATAAAAACACATAGAACATTTAAATATTGAAAAACGTCACACGCAGAAAAATTTCTGTTTTTTCCGCAAATGAGAAAATCGATGTGAGAATATTTATAACATCTAGCCAGGCAAATCAGGTGTCGCTTTCGTTTCGAATTTGCATAACAGTACTGGGCTGGAAGGCTTGTAGTAAATATCGGTCCCGCAAAACCAAGATCGTCTCGGCATACGCATAAATTTCAAGATGACAAGTCATAAATGTCCTAAATATATAAGCACTAAATTTACTATCGCCCGTAAAGAGCTTCGTTCACTCGCATAGTGCTGTCTCGATACTCTTTACTATATGTATCCCATTCGCCGTTATTTGTTGGGCCAATAGAATATTTTCATAATTTTCCCGACTCTCATATTCTCTTTAAAATAAATTCAGATTGTTTGGTGATATCATGTAGTTTGTTCGACGACTACATTTTTGGATATTGTATGAAAAATGATAATACGAAATTATTTATTACAGATTTTCTTACAGAGTGTTGTACGATTTAGCTGAGTGACATAAATAAAGCGTACGTTCTATTTCACGCAATGCGTATTTGCATATAAATTTTCTTTTATTTTGACAGGTAAAGTACTGGTGTCATGTGGTACTTTGTTTTGGATATATTTATTTAGCTTTTTAAAGAAATATATGACAAATATAGAACTGTGATAAATGTTATAATGACACCCTTTTTTATTTCTTATTTATTAATCTTTGTTAACATTTTTCTTTAAATTATAAAATTTGGAGCTTTTCTACTTATTTTTATTTTTTTGTATTAAATTCTTAGATAAAAATAAAATTGTTACTTGACAATGACTTATATAAAACTTTTTATATATTATATTTATATATATATATATATATATATATATATATATAAATTAGCAAATAGAATTTAAATTAATAAATATAATAATATGTAATTTTTTAAAAATATAATGCGAAACATATTTGTTCTGTTTATTTACAACATAAGCAATTTTATGCTAAGAATTAAATAAGTTTTAAAACAAATATGAAAAAAAGCACATTTAAAATGTATCGTTCTTATTTATTTGATTGCCTAGCTTCAATTCCCATCTAAGTCAACGATAAATTCCTCTAACAGCCCATAGAGAAAAGGCAAAGCTTAGCGCTAAGAAAACGAGAAAAACAAAGTTATCCGTGTAAAGAAGAAAAAAAAAACTGTGTTCCACGAGTGTCAAACGTCCAATTTGCTGTAAACCACGTACACAATATTACGTCTCTTTTGTGAAATTGTCGTCGACGTATGGGCCTCATATCGTCCTGTGGATACAATGACATGTTGTCTGCGTCCAGATTGCAAAAGCAACGACAACGTCGAGGCAATTTCACCAAACCTGCTCGACAAAATCCAACCCCCCGCCTCCCTCCTGCATATGTGTCACGTGACAGGCGTCACCATGCGTGCATTACAGTCGTCCATTTACGCAGGTGATTTGTGCCACCCCTCTATTTGTCTATTTGTGTTTACCTTCAAACAAAATGTTATTTATCCCTCTAAGTTGTTGGTATTGGTCGGTATTGCCTTACGAATTTTCTTCTGCCTCTAATTTCTGCTTCCCTCAGTTTTATTTGTCTTTCGGAAGAGGCTAATTAGGTTCTATTCCGCAGAGACGTATAATTAAGTCTGATTAAATTTATTTAGCCGCTGTTGCTCTTTGTATAGATGCTGATAAGACAGTAAAAATGCTTTCGAGGATAAATATTAAAGTTTTTGGTAATTTTTTGCGTAGGAAGTATTTGGAAAAGTCTGATTATTGATGCGTGGCTGAAAATTGCAATATTATAGATAGTATCTAATAGGAGTGTTCCTAGAGATTAACTAAATGCTGATTCAGAAACTTTAATTGAATTTTAAAGCTTAGGAGAAAATTTGCAATTTCTTAAATTATGCCAGCAAAAATATATTAAGTATGTATATATTCTCTTCTAATTTTTTACACCAAACTGTACAATATGATTTTATGATTTTAAATATCATGTAAACTATTTTTACTAAAATCTTTTTAGTTACTGTACTCATTAAAAAACTGTAATTAAATCATTTAATACTTAAAATTTAAAACCGTGTATTTAAAAAAATGTGTAACATTTTTTTTTTACATTCACTATTGAAATTTTTAAATATTGTTAAATTATTTTTCTAATACAAAAAATATTCTTACTTTTATAAATTGATATAAGAAAACTGCTTTAATAATATTTCTTAAAATTTCACCCAAGCAAAAGACATTCTTGTAATGAGTTCCTATCAGTTCAGTGACAAGAAAAATATTTTGTTTTCGAATATAATCTGATAATAAGTTTGTTCGATTGACTCTCTTGCGTTTTACTGAAAAACGCTACCCTAAATAATGCAGTGGTTTGCCATTTATATAATATGTAACTGCGAAGTGAATAAAGCAACAAATATTGATGTAGCAGTAGACGCAAGTGTGCAAAGCGAACAGAGCTAATATTTGAATTGCAAATAAAATTAATATTTTTTTGTGTTCTGAAGTAAAATATCTAGTTGAAAAATTAATATTTTTAATAATATTACACATGGACCTTTTTGTCAAAACCATAAAGAATCTTTACCAGAATAAATATCAATGAAATGATATGTAACAGTAAAATTCCTTATACAAAAAAAACCTTATAAGCTCATAATTCAAATTTCGCAAAAACCGAAAACATTTAAAAAAAAAAAGCGAAAACTTCATAAATTATACTTTCAAATTATAAAAAGGTACAAATTTTATGCGGAAGCAAACCACAACCTAGAGCTAACATAATATTAAACAGAACACAATTTAAATAACTTCCAACAAGAGATCCACTTTCAAGATAAAAATATCTACGTCACGACTAGAATACGGTAGAGTGTGAAACAGTGATGACCCCTAGCGGTAGCAAAAAGGGCAAAGGGCACAGGGAGGGCAGATAGAGAGCAAAGGGTATAGGATCGGTGGCGCACTGCAGAAGTAGATCCTTTAAAGTTTTAAGCGCGAACACGTATGAAATTTTAAATTAAGAGACGGTTCAAGAATACGAAATTTTTGCGCGAGCACCTCCTCTCTTCGACAGAAACTAGTTGATCAATAACGAAATGAAGACACGGTTTTTCATATTTGATTAAAAAGTTTTTTAACCCCTAACACGGTGAGCGCGACCCGCGATGAACATCCATATTATGAAATATTCAATTTTTTGTTACACTAACTTTACATACAAAACGGCGAGTCGTGTCCTACAACAAGTTGAACGAATAAATTATTATAATGAAACTCTGCACTATTTTTAGTTCTTCCATTTCTTGTATAAAAAATGCAATTTAATCCATTTGATTAAAAAATTATCAAGTTTTTATATGACTTACGTAAATAATATATCAATGATAACAAAAAACTTAAACAAAGTCAATACTTTCATCTTAAATCTCACACTAAAAGATACTTCAAAGTTTTTAATAATATTCTCAAAAATCGCTAAAAAGATATATCAAAGAGGTCATGTATTTAATTTCGGTCTTACAAAACATTTTGAAAATATATTTTTAATATTT
The DNA here is from genome assembly GCA_963966155.1 of Clivina fossor. Lineage (NCBI taxonomy): Eukaryota > Metazoa > Arthropoda > Insecta > Coleoptera > Carabidae > Clivina > Clivina fossor. The sequence continues at coordinate 5,547,330 of OZ014564.1, read as the reverse complement.
TAATTATAATTTCATATACCCATATAAATTTAAAAAAATATTAATATATCAAAAATGTTAAAATTTGTAGTCTTCCATAAGAAAACTAATTTTGGTATACCCTTCTGCATACATGGTATGATTTTGAATGTATGTATAAAACTATAGTTACACTGCTCCTGTAAGCATATTTTGAAAAAATTACTATGCTTTTAAAAAAAAGCGTAATACATAAAAAAATATATTTTATATGTATTTTTTATTTACAAATATATATTTGTAAATAAAGATATTTTTATGTACTTGAATAAATATATCGGTTTTTCTAATACATATCCGGATATTATCAATAAATTATTAAGCTACGAACAAGAAAATACAACCTGCAATAAATACTTTAAAAAAATAGATATTAATACTAAAGTAACGCAAACATAATCTATCATTCTTCGAATAATAAAATTTACAATTTTATCAACATTTAATTTTTAAATCTTAATACATATTAAAATAAATATTTAACAAAATATATTGTTATAAAAAAAGTTTTATATTTTTATTTGCAAATAATTCGTAATATGAATATTAAATATTATTATTAAAGTTTCCTCTCGTATTAATTTATGTGGACTACAACCGCGAAAATTAACAAATTTGTTATTCTGTTTTATTCGCATATTCATTCCCAAGTCATAAAACATAAACTGACTGAAATAAACATAACATTTAACATATTTCGGGTAATTATGCTTGTTTGCATGCTAATATAATTACGGTAGAAAATTGTCGCTGTGACGATAATTAAAAAGTTAATGTGTTAATTAGATGATATTATAACATCCAAAGTGTATTCTAAATTAAATTTTTTGTGATATATAGCCCCAGATAATTTCTGATTAAAATAAATTATTATACATCATAACTATAATTTCAATTTTATAAATAAAATATTTTCTGTCAAATGATAGCTTATTCTTGCTTCAGAATTTATTGGTTATTAGTTCAATTTTAGTTTGACACAACAAATCAATGTGGTTCTAAACTTAAAATACTTATATTAGAATTTTATTGTAATATAAAATTAGACTTTTCGATCTAATATAAATAATATTTTATTGAATTATATTAAAATAAAACTGCTTTAGGTTAAAGTTCCGTATTAATATTTATTTAAAATCGACGTTTCAACGAAATTCAACGTCGATTTTCATCAGGATAAAAGATAAAAATGACATTACAGTAAATAACAGAATATAGACGCAAGTTCTAAGTTTTTTAGTTATCCTGATGAAGACGGACGTGAAATTCGTGGAAACGTCAATTTTAAATAAATATTAATACAGAACTTTAACCTAAAGCAGATTTATTTTAATAATCAAATATAATCCTACAACTTAAACTAACCTTGACCCACCGAAAAATTGTCAACAAACAATCACCGAAAACCAGTTACCGTGTAATGAATACCAACTAGAGACCACTGACGTCACTTCCCTTCCGCCATCAACCATCGGTCAATCTGATGACGTGTCCCACTCAAGATACGGACATCAGGTGTCTCAGTCATCGTCGATATGACACCGTAAACCAAATGAAATTGGCGGTGGTGCAGCGCGTATAGTATGTCCCAATTTTATTGGTCCGTTCAACTCGGCATTCGGTTAGAATATCTGATTGAAGCCGATAAACATGATAAGAACGATCGAATCGAAACGAAAGTTTCGTCAACGGTAAAGCCTCGCGTAATTTAAATATGTTTTAATGTATTCGAACATAAATATGTTTGTATTTGGCAGTCGTGATGCGATTATCGAATAAATTTTATTTGGATATTTTAAACACGCGGTTTCTTTGTAGTAAAATTTTTATTACAATTGTCAGATTAAATGGAAACATTGTAGTCGAAAATTTATTGTTGTTATTAAGTACTTGTTACTTTTATCGATCGTGGAGTCGTAAATTTTAGCGTGACGAAAATGGAATATTAAATAATGATTTCATTGTTATATTGACGTATGGATAATAATTTATTGTTTTACGCACAAACTTACATAATTTCTGTATATACACAAAAACTAAAAACATTATAAATGTAAATATTTTTCGATTATTTTTTACTAGAAAAAATAATAGCTACATTTTTGCAATATCAATTATAATGAGTGATCCAAAATAATTTTCTTTATGCAATTTTATGTATAGTACAGTTATAAATCAAAATAAAATAAAAGTTAATGTTAAATGATAACAAAAAAAGTTAAAAAAAACATAAATATAAGATAAAAAAAAAGTATAATAATTAATAATTTAACAAATATTTGACATTCTATTTTTTTAATGGAATATAATTTATAAAAAAAATACAAATTACACACACACGATATTAAATATAAACAGAAAACGTTTTCGTAAAAATATAAAATAAAATATACCATACCTATAGTTTAACAAAAAGTAACTAGTATAAATTGTTTAAAATAAATTACTTAAATATTATAGATTTAGTAGTTGTAAGATCGTAAGTTCTCCTAATAGTCAATAAATTAATATTGATAAAATAAATTTTTTATTGAAAAATTTCAAAAATTGTATCGTATACATATTTTTTATATTTAAAATTCCAAAAAATATAAATAGCAGTATTTACAATAAAAAAAAATTGTGTTATTTTATACAATTTCTAAAATATTTTTTAGTATTCTAATAAATTATTTTTCAGTATTGATCTAGAAATATTGCAAAACTTCTTGAAATATCTAAATTTTTAATTTGAAAGTTATTTTGCTTAGAAACTTTTTCATTAAAAAATAAAATCAGTTAAATATATAATACAAATTCTTGTTTTTAAATTTGATTAAATTTTTATTTACAAAAAACATTTACGTAAATAAATACAAGTGAAATAAAACTTTTAACATGTTTTAGAAAATATAAAACATATACTAAATAATTACATAAAAGAAAATTTTGTAACTTTCAAATTATACTTATAGATGTTAAATATGTAACACTGACTGATGTTAAAAATTCAATAATTAGGAAAAGTATTCTGTTAGTGTACGAAAATAAAATAAACATAAAAGTTTGTATAAAAGAATTCGAAAAGCAAAGTGTGGAGGTACAAATACCTTGTCTAGACGTACAATATACAGTAAAGTTAAATGTTAATAGAACGAGAAGCATTGCTACCCTTGATTGAATTGTGTAATTCAATTAGTACGAAGCATCACTTTCGTTTCACCCAGAAAATTCTATTGCTTATTTCCCTTTACTAATGTATTTCACCTGACAATAATTTTTGTAAAAACATTACAAATGGAAATTACTTTTTCATTATCGTGCACATATATTTGCAAAAGGCTGATAATATTATTCGTAACAATTATCATAATTTAGAAAAATTACAACGCAAAAAAAGTTATTACTTCCTTTATTATAATCAACAAGTGATAACTTTAAAAATTTGAATTATTGTTTTAATGTAACTGTTTTTATAATTGCATGTATTTAATTAGCAAATTAAGTATAATTATGCTTTCTAAAGTTTCATTGGTTGTGTTAAAGACATTGTTACACCAATAGGAAAAGCTGAGAATAACAGAATTCAGCCAATAACATCGTTCTATTTATCAAATTATTATTTTTAATTATATATATTGCAAAATTAAAGATAGTTATTTAAAAAATAAATAATATTAATCAATCGATTCTATTTGCATTTTTAAGATTTACTTACAATATTTTTCATTTTCATTGGGAAAAAAGTACCCTGTAGTAATAATTTTATAGATGTAAACAGGATCGGCCAATAAATTTTATTGATTGCAAATTATTTGTCAGAATTTTTAAAAACATGTACACTTTTATAAAATATGATAATTTCAGTTCAAATATTTTAGATTCTTTTATTATACATTACAAAACACTAATAGATTTAGATAAATAAAATTAGTGAATTTGAAATAAAGATATAAAATAAAATATCTTCAAATTGAATCTTTTTACGTACATAGATTTATCAAATGTGATTCTAATTCTATAATAATTCAAGTTTAATTCTACTATCTAATTATAAATAAATTTTTATTATTTATTTTACAGATCGTGTAAAAAACAAAATCACAAAAAATACGTGAGAAAAAACCATATGAAAAATACATTTTCAACAAGAGAACTTATCAGACTGAAGAAGGCTGATATGGTTCCCATACCGTCTTCGTTCAAGAGCTTCGCAGAAGTCTCTTATCCTTCCCCTCAGAGAAAAGACAGTGTACAGGCCAACAATCTACAATCTCCCAAACAGTTCACTCCCCCTGTCGTTTTGCACCCAACACTGCAATGTAGTTGCAACGTTGCACATTGTCAATAATTTCCATTACTATTTTCGTTTCATAAAATGATATGGGCAGATCATCAAGAAAACAGGTAATATGCAAGTTGTATAAATAAATATAAGAATTACGAAGGCAGAATGTGTATCTTTATCGCTCTTGATATCCATGCGAATATCGTAAAACGGTTAAGTTTATTGAAATAATGCGTTGCGAACCATATTCGATTATATGTATGGCGCACGTAAAAATTGCATTTTTATTGAAGACATGGTTAGATAAATAAAACAAGTTTTGCATTAGATATAAAATTTTTCAAAATAATAAAATTTGTATGCCCACATATAAACAAAAAACTGCTAATGCCATTTTAAACATATTTGTTTAATTTGTTATGTTACTAAATATTTAACATAATAAAAAGTCTTTCAAAACTTATTATATTAAAATAAAACGGCTTTAGGATATAGTGCCTTTTTAAAATTAAACAGAACTTAAATAAACAATTTTAATTATAAACAAAAGCGTCTGTAACTAATAGTATTTTTAGTAACTATAAATATTGGTTATAATATTTATTTTATATTTTTCTCTTATAATATATAATTAGATATGGTCTATGATCCATTTTAAATATTATACAATACATGCAATTTAATAAGTTAATAAAGTGAAAACTTGTAAAACAAGTAATTAAAAAATTTAACAAATTTTATAATTACATATTAATTATGCGAACATTATTAAAAACGATAATAAACAAATATACTAATAATATTAAGTTAATACTAGATCATTATTTTTAATCTGTCTAATACAATAACCATAAAAATATTAATTTTAATAAAATAAAGTTAATTGAGCATTAATTTAATCATCTATATTCGTAATTATAATTAATTAGCATTATTCATTAACATGTATAATGCAAATCCTATTATTTGTTTGACAAAATGTCAGTTTCATGCTAAGTAAGTATAGATATCAAGTCTGTATAATTTTTATAGTTAATAACATTAATAATTCATACCCTACATTACAGTATTTTTATTTCATTTAAATTAAATTCCGATAGTAAATAAAACACTAAACTAAATTTACATGCAAGTCTTAAGCTACTTGTCTAATGCTAAAAAAAAATTGCAAATCCGAATCTTCAGACCAATTACCGAAGAACATTCTCAACCGAAACCCGCTTGTGGTCTGTGATAATATGTTTTAAATATCTTTAAAACCGTCATTACTATGTAAACGTAGCATAATTATTACTTGAACTAATGTCAGGAGAATATAATGATAGAATAAAATAAGAATATTACTACTTGTCCTTTGCTGATCCCCATACATTTGCATACCGACCAAGTATTGTTAAATCATATTTTAAGTCGCTTTAATATGCATACAGGCATTTAGATTAGTTTGAGTTGAGCAGGAAATTGCTTCAGTATTTTATCCTCATTAATTATAAAAATTAACATATAACTAACAAAAAATAAACGAAGTACAACTACAGATTCAATTTTAAAATCTAGTAATTTTCAGGGGGTACAGGTATATATAGCAGATTGTGGAGCAAAAACTCTTATTCGGCCATCTACGATGTATGGCGAAACGTCTGCGACGAAGATAGATCAACCACGGCATATCAGCCCAGAAAATTCTATCAATTCAATTTTAAAAACTATTTATTACATTAACACATTTTTTTAATTAATAAAATTAATAAAATACATTTATTAATATTTTCAATTGTTGTTTCAAATTATATTGTTTCAAAATACATAATTTTCATTATATATAATTTAATTTTTATTATATTTTTAAAAAATACAAAAAAAAAATCTTCAACATTTTAACCAAATATTACACAGAGAAAAAGGATTCTTTGGAGATCTCAAATATTGAAACAATAATAATATTATAATATTCTAAATTAATTTTAAAAATGCAAAATCATTAAAATTTCTGTTATACTTTCGATTTATAAAAGTTGTTCAAAGTATTTGCCTAATTTAGTATTGTATGCAAACTGAGACGCATTGTACAAACTATAAATTACTAAAATAAAATACATTATTTATGATTTTTTACATTGTTGTTTCTCATCGATTTAATTCTAATTAACAGAAAACAATTTTCCTAGATAATTAAAATTCTGATTATGTATGCGAAACCGGTAGTTTTTTTAATTAAATTTATGATTTACAAGCTTAAATCATCTGCATATTAACTTAATAATAAATATTCACATAATTTAAAATTCTAAATTTAAAATTTAGAACAGACTAGAAAAAAAAATCGCTCTAAATATGTTATGAATTTACAATTAAGTAGTTTTATAGCAGATGAGTATAATAATATCAAAATAATACATCCATATAAAAGAACAAGACATAAAAATTTAAACAAAATGCATTTTTAATTTTTTATTATCCAATTTAAGTTGCATGTTAATTTAGTTTAATTTAATTGATAGAACGCGTTTAAGTTCACACATATGAAATAATAATAACTGAGTTGTAAGTCATCAAAATATGTTTATAAGTGTGTATGTGATTGCCATATAATATGTTTTTATTTCTGTCACTCATTATACATGCTGTTAAAAACGCTAATAAGATTTGTATACTATTACGCCTATATAAGCAATGTTTTTGTGTTACATATACATGTTATTATAACTTGAATAAGTATATGAAAGGAATAAACAGTAACGTTTTTGTTTTATGACTAATTTGTATTTTTTTTCTCTCATTGTTAAAATATTTCTGATTTTATATATTTTACACATAGTGAGCTATGGGAAATTAAGTTTTCTTTGAGAAACTAGTTGTATATTAGTTTTTAAGAATATGTTGGAATTTAATTGTGGTACTCAATTTTTCTACAAAACAATTAATCCAGTTAACATCCTATACTCTAAAATAAGCAATTGTTTATTTTTCCTGATGATGATGTACGTACAGTACCTCGAAATATCGATTTTAATTCAATTAATACAGAACTATATCCTAAAGCCTTTTTAATTTAATACAATGAGTTCTAAAAGATTTTTGACTATGTTAAATCTGCTATAAATATTTATTTATTTGTTCGTCAAATTTATTTTGATATTAATTCTCAAAATTTTAATGAAATAAGGTAAATTTATCATTTTTGAGTAAAGGAAAATAATTAATCTAGGTGTTAACTTTGGGATAACTAGTGTAAAATATTAAAAATTATTTTAAAATTTCTTTTTGACATAATGTATATTGAAAAATTGTTGTCATATAGTCAAACTTATATCTATGGAAAAATTGCTAAATTTATAACCATTGCAAATTTTAAAATATCCTTTTTATACAAAAAAAAAAATAGAACAGCTTTAGATTCAGTTCTGTATTAATAGTTATTATTAATCGGCGTTTCGACATACTCAATGTAAATCTTATCATTTTTTTCCTAATAAAGATGTACGTTGAGTAGCTGTTTTATATTAATATAAGTTCTGAAATTTTTTGTACTATTCTTTTTATACAGTTTATACACAGTAAAGGGTTTAATTCCTCTTGAACGAGCAAAATTTGGTCTTCTTCATATTGTAATATTAAACATAAACAACTTTTCCTAATTTTGGAATATCTTATAATATAAAATAGTCAATCACTTCAAATAACTTTCTTTAAATGATTTTATACTTTTAACATTTGCAAAATTTTTAAGATACATTTTCTATATGGTATTTATTGTTATTCATAAATTGATCTGTACATTTTCTGCATTTATTTTTCAGGCATAAATCTTCCCCAACAAATCTACATATTGTATATTTCACCTTCATCTATATAAAAAAGAGAGGAATCCGCAGAATCTAAAAGCAGTAATTCAACCGTTCTATTTCGCATGTAACATGCAAATGCTATTTTCTACTCCTCGGACAACCAAGCCAAAGCCAGGACGGGCTGTGCACACACAAAAGGGATTGGTCGAAGCAATTTTATAGAGCAACTCCATAAGTTCTCATTGCTGACACCGGGGGCCCCCGATAAGCAAGATTGTCCGCGGAGAAGCCGAGACCAGCTCGCACCAGTACCGGGCCGTTACTTACATACTTAATGGATGCATGTGCCAACTAACTTACGAAATATATAGCAGAGCTGCAGCGCAAAAAAATAATCCGCGGTTTGGTTCAAGGCGGTTGTATAATGTGCACTGTGCAGTCGCGTAGATTTTTTTTTATGTACGTACAAAATTGATGGGATAAGGTTGTAATTGCAGATTGCAGGCGATAGGAAATTCAAAAATTAAGCATGAATTATGAGCGCAGGTATTCTACACCCAACAGAACAAAAGATTAAAATTTACTCTCCAAAATTTAATTGAAATTTCAGATTTATAATATTTATATATTAAAATAAAACCGCTTTAGGTTGTAGTTCTGTATTAATACAACCTGAAGCCGTTTTATTTTAATTATTTTTTATTATTATGTTATTTAAGATTTTTTCAATGAGAAAAATAATTTTTAATAATGTGACATTAATGTATGCAATGTAAACTTTTAAGAATAACATAATTGTCAATTTGTGAGAAAAAATTGCTAGTTTTTAATATTAAAAAAAAAAAAACTATTTTCGGCAAAAAAATTTACACTTATGCTTTACAAACGTATTCACAAAAGATTAGTATTAGCTCAGACGTAGGTATAGTACAACTCTAAATGTATTTGAATAAACGACCAAACAATCTTGTAATTTTTGTTAAAACATTGTAAAATAAGTATTAAAATATTTACGGTTCTATACAATAAAAATATGTTAAAATTATATTAATGTTAGAAGATAAATATTGGTTTATATGATAAGTTTTTGTTTTAATTTATTTATTAAAATAAAAATGTAATAAAATAACTTTCAAATAATTTTTATTTTAATCATCAGTAGTACCTACAGATCGTTAAATAACAACTTTCAGCTACAATACAAACATCAAGCAATGTTATTTCATTTGTATAAAGCAAAAATAAAAATTAAAAATAGATTATTTAAATTTTAGTATGAGTTCAACTTAAACTGATATCATTTAACATCTAAATAAGATATGCTATCATTAGCTGTCATTTTAAATAAAATAATTTTCAATTATTATTTAATAATATTTATTTATTAATAATATTTTGTTGAAATTAATAGTTTGATAAATTTCAAATACTGTCAAAATAACAATTTTTTTTAAATAAATAAATTGCATTTTCAATATTGCAGTAGGAAATATATAATAGATGCCCATTGTTTAATTTAAAAAATATACAGCATATTGCTTTTTAAATTAAAACTTGTGACGAGGCGTCCATAAGCGAACGACTCTATATAATCTGATTTTTATGATATATATCATCTTCTGATTTTACAACTACTGCACTGCTTATTTTCAATATTAAATACCAATACTCTTGTAAATTAAAAATTAAAATAAATTACGTTGTTATATTTTTTATTTATTATAAGTACCTAAATCCCTTTCATATTCCGTTTAATAATATAGGTATTAATCAACAAACATATAGTAATGGTTATTATGTCATAATTTATACGAATGAGTAATTATTATTACATGCGAATAAATACTATACTTTTTCTGCGATTATTCATATTTTGCCTACCTATATAAAAAATAAAATTAAAAATATTATATTTCAATAATATTTATATAACATTCCGGAACAAAATTCTCTGTTCAAAGTTTATTCACATGTAAAAGCATACAAGAATGACTCAACTCTTGACGAGTTATATGAACACGTCTCAATCAACTAAAATTGACTTTATATAAACAATTTCATCCAATCATCATTAAATTACAGTGTACCCAATGTATACCACTTTTGCACTAGCTATAAAACACAATTGATTTATATATAAATGTTTAACCATATTACTCAAAACACTTTAATGCATTTGATTTTAATATTAAACACACGCATGCCAAAATTATCACACAGAAACATTAACCATTCAGCTGCAGAAAGATAAGTTGTCTACCACTACAAAATTTTCAAGTAGCTACAGTATTTTTTTGTTTAGTAAGAAAAAAATTATAATATAATTAAACTTTTTGTTGTAGAAATAAGTCCTTGACAGATTGAACACAGCTTTTATTTATTATTAAAAAATATTCAATATAAAAAAAGTATTTGAAAGTTACTTAAGAACGATATATATGTACAAAGTTCTTTGTTGAAGCCGAAATATGCAGCTTGACACTTGAATAACATTATCCATCTATTTAGATTATTTAACAAAAGTATGTCTAGAAAAATTCAGACGCGAGAACCATCTAGGAAGAATTTACTGAAACATTTCTTACAAACAACTCTTACACCTATACTATACTCCTGGGCGGTAACCCAGTTTACCTTACGAAATAAGAGATAAATAAATAAAACCACATAGTAGGCGGTGAAAAAACAACTAAAATACACTCAAATAAACCAAGATAAACACTAGAAAATATGCGTTACTCTCTAAACAAAACTAAACTCTAAGTAACAACAACGATAAAATGCCTCCATCGATAAAAATAACTAAATCGTTGAACAGATTAACTCGAATCTATTCCAAAGAGAAAATAGAATCAAGCGCGCCACTGACGATTAACACCGTGGCGGTATCTAACGGAAGACCGTTGAACTGTTATGCAACCAGCCGGCAGCCATTATCACAACTGTGTTGCGATTGGTTGAGGCAACGGCAGCCATCACGGATTCTTCATGGTCTGTTTGATTTACGATCAGTATCACCCAAACTTGGTCACATTCACGCACCAATCACACGCAAAGGGATGGTCCTATAAAAGCGGCCATCACGATTAGGGAGGAGACTAAATTTGGCCGGGAGGGGATAGGAAGTTTAGAAAACGTTCCCTAGAGCGTCTGGACAAAATGGCATGCTCTATTTCCAAATTGAGTTCTTCGGAATATTCCACAATTCTCTCACAGGTTTTTATTGATATAAAAAGATGGTACACATGTTGGTATTATTATAGAAAACGATAAAATTGTGCAATATGCCACCTATCTTTTAATTAAATTTAATTAAAATTGGAATTGGACAACGTACTGTTTCAGGTTATTGGATTTTATATACAAAATTATTTCTGGAATGTAGAAGGCCGTATTACTAAAAATAACCTAACTTAAAAACAAGTCAAAAAACAAGGTAAACCACATTGCACAACTAAAAATAAAATCTAAAAAATATAGAATGTAGTGAATTAATCAGAATAAAAACATAAGCAAACACGACAAAATTGTAGAAATAAAAAAAAAACTGCCAAATGTTAAAGCTTACGTCAAACAACAAAAACGAATCGTTAATATCAAGTATACGACTATAATAGTCTGTTACAAGCACATAACGACTTCATAAAGCAAGGCTATATAATAATAAAAGCGGGTAGCCGACACCTGACAGATTGCCGCGATTTTAGCATCGAAAGTTAAGCGGCGCGCTTACAGTCAGATTGATCGCAAACGGGCGTACACTTCTTTCCAGTGTTGTCCCGTTGAAAATAGCGCCATAAACGGTTACTTTTATATGCCTGTAAAGTTTTAAGAGGCGGCCTCCTCGGCTGTGAATCACCGACAGACCGTACAGGTGGCAGAAGCGTCGCAGATTGCCAACCGTCGTCGTCGTCAGAGAAAATTCATGTGTGTGTGTGTGTGTGTGTGCACGCGCGTGTGTGTTTGTCGATGTGACGTAAGGGCAATAAAATGACTGTTAAAATGCAGTAAAATGAAAATCAGTTCAAGGTCGAAACGGTAATGAATAGATATGAGTGACTGAATAGAAGAGTAATGACTAACCTAACGGTTTACTTATTTGCTTCCTTATTTGACACTTTACTTTCGATTTTTTTTTCGTTCACGGTTTGCTATGTTTATAGACTATAAAATAAGCAACATTATAGCTTTATAAATCTGTATAATTTGATTCAATTCAATCTTATATTGCCATAAAACAATTTTCAGTTGTAAAATAAATTTAACAAAATGTAAAATAATTATTACAATTTTTTTATTTATTTCAATTAAATTTACACGAAAAAAAAAAATTAGTGCTGTATTTCATAAACGGAATATGAAGTATTGTTACAAGTTTTTACCATTTGCGATTTAGATGGAAGAAACTTTTTAACACTGGTTTGTGTCGTATTTTGGTATTATTAAAGTAACTTTATTTTGAAGTAAATATATTGTCAAAGTTATCATTCATATTAAATTATAGTAAATGTAACATTTAATTGCAAAATACCAAAATAAAATAAAGTTGTAACTAAAAAATTTGCTCTTAGAAAAATATTGCTCCAATATAATTGATAAAAAATATATTTGCCTTCTTTATTATACGATTACTTTATTAATTGGTGAATAATAGCCACATATCAAACAAAAATATAGTTGTTAGCTTAAGTTATACAAAGAGTATTTATTGATAATCATACCATCCTACTTAAGCTACTGCAGTCCATCACAAATTCTTGTTCAAGAAAAATTTCTCAATTCAATTTCAACCAAACACTAACTTTTTTTAATTATATACTTATTCAAACAACTATTTTATAAATTTTAAAGCACATATTTATCGAACATGATTTTATATAATGTAAATTCTAATCTGAATTTAGCATTAAATTAAACGGTAATTTAAACAAGTATTTAAAAACTGCGAACAATTTAATTTAGATAAAAAAATTATCACGCAAAAAACAAGTATTAAAGTGAATTTATTTATTTTTATTAGAACGTATAAATTATGTAAGGAAAAAAGTATGTATAACATTGTAATTATCAAACAAAGTAAAAATTGTAATTTTTCACTAGGCATTTATTTACGTAAAACAGCAAAAAATTGACATTTTAAATTACTGCAAAGTCAAAACTATTTCAAATTATATATTTAAATTTGTGATAAAAATATTTAATAGCAATTAATACAATATTTATATGTTAGTAGATTATATTTCAAAACAAATATACATTTAAAAGAATATACAATTCAAAAAAATATTTATTGTAGAATTATCTACATATATAATAATTTGATAAACAATGTTGGACATACTAAATTGCTAGTTTTGTTTACTAAATAAAGAAATTATTTATAAAATCGCTTTTATTTGAAAATAAGTTTTAAAGTAATTATTATATAAATCGATAAACAAACAAATTAGTTATAAATATGTTATATTAACTAACATTCGTTTATATATTTTTCTTTAATATAAATTGTATATTCACAATTTTAAATTCAAATAAATTTATATTCGTATTTTAAATTATTTGTCCAGTTACATTGCAGCATTGTAAAATATGTATAAAAGTTAAAAGTATTTGAGAGAACATACCTAACTTATTTTACTGTCAAATTACGAAAAAAACTTTATCTTAGTGACAAATTGGTTTATTAAAGTTGTTATTTTTATTTAATTAAATACAAATTTAACATATACATTTGTAAAAAATATATAAATATTCATTTTAAATAAAATATAAGTAACACTCTTTTTTCACACAAAAGTTCATTTAAGTTTAATATGTATTCCACACGAAAACCTACTGCATTCAACAAAAACAAAAAAAAGAACGAAATTGAAACAAGAGAATATCAAATAGCCTACTCAGGAAAAAACAACGTCAAAACGAATTCCATACACGTAGAAAAACAACAGAACATCGTAGAATAAAATTCACTTTCTTATTGTACATAGAATACGTACATACCACATTCATTCGCATATGAACTTTAAAGGCCACAAAATTGAAGGGTTCAACATATGACCGTGCCTATGTTTCAACGACAGGTCAAGGACACGTATACGATATAAAGCACGAAAACCGGAAATGTTCGCATTTAGTCCGAAGTTAAGTCAAGTTGGCCACGAAACAAAGCATGATTCTTTACTATAACTTTCATGTAATCAGAATCTTCTTCTAACTTATATGGATAGTAAATCATGACAAAACAATTTCAAATATTGAAAATGTAATATTAGTAATTGACATGCAAAAGGAAAATATTCTATTTTTGAAACAGGTAATTTATTTTGACATCTTAATAAGCAAAGAAAATTTATCTTTTATCTTTTTTTGCTTTTAAGAGAAATAGATTTAACCGAATTTATTTTTAGATGAAGAATAAATATCTACCTATATATTTATAAATTTGGAACTATGTCAGCTAAATATAAGTTTGTATAATATTTAAAAAATATATTTCCTGCGTTTATATTTTATTATGTTATATTATAATAATTCTATTTCTTCATATAAGTATTATATTAAAAAAAAAACATACTAAAAAATTTTTAATATTTAATTAAAATTTGCTCTATTAATAAAAACATACATTAAAAATGTTTAACCTTATTAAAATTTCTATATAAAAATTATTTAAATGTGTTTATTTCAATAAAAATGATAAAAAATAAAATTTATTTAATAGTTTTATAAACAAAAAATTTATAAAAACATTTCAAAAATTGCAATTTATTATGAATTATCTAAAAATACAAATTATTCCATGATTAACAGACAGATGATAATATATTTTGTTATAAAAAATCCTATATAACTTTAAAATCATTTTTATAAAAATGTATAATTTATATTATAATTTTACACATTCTTTTAATAAACTAATAAATTAAAGAAACAGCATATTATGTATATCCGGTTAAATTTTGTCAAATTTTATAAATACTAAAACTTACAAAAAATATACAAAGTCATAGACATTAATCACATAATTTTTATAGCAATATAAATAAAATTTCAAATCCTTTTTTTCCTATTGTCAATTTTTTCCACCTACACAAATTATCAACATCAAAAAAAGGGTATGAAGTGTGACAAGTACACCAACCACCACCCGTCAAAAAATGTACGAGGCATCCGTCAGCCAAAACACAGTTCGCGGTACTCACTCCGCACCGCTGTCGTGCCGTCAGTTATACGAATTACGCTGTCGTAAAGGGGCTCATAAAAATGCAATAAAACCGCCGAAATAAAACAGTTGCGGTAGGTTAGTGACAAGCCAGAAAAATAGTCAACACTTTTTTTTTTTCGCTATATGGCCAGCTATGTGTTTTGTAAACGTTTTGCGTACAATGACTTTTATATATGCATTATTTGTCTGACTGATGTCTGATAGTATACATGTAGATGGTTTAACGATTATTTTGTTATTTATTTATTTATGAGTTGTAGGTGATAGTTTATCTCTCGTAGACTGCTAAGCATATCCTGTTTTCAGTTTGTTAGGTTAGGTTGTTTGTGCATGAAGAAAGTTTTTTTAAAAAAATGTTAGATAATTGTGAACGAGTTTGATTATAATACACGCGTTTGTTTTGCTCATTTTTGTGTTAAGTTTTTGCTGATAAAATTTGATTTAATTAACAGCTATACTCTCTTAATAGATTAAGAAGTTACTTCACAATACAATAAAAAGTGATTTGTTTTCAAATAAATATTTTAAAGTAAACAAATTTTTGTTAAAAACATATATTTTCATTGCGATATTTTATATAAAACAAATATAGTTTCTGTCACCTACTGTTTAGAATACAATCAGTTTAAGATTATATTTTCTATTAATTTCAATGTAGAAATGAAATAAAAATTAAATATCCTACCGATGAAATAAAAAATAAAACTTTTATACTTGTATCATTTTTTTATTAAAGGTGCCATCTACGATGTATAAAGAAACGTCTGCAACGAAAACAGATCAATCGACCAAGATATAGAGCCTAGAAAATTCTATAAATTCAATAGATACCGGCCGTGAAAGCTTGATGATTTGTGAGCTATAAACTTCCGTATTTTATCAAAAATCATAATTTATACATATATTTAACAAATCGCAAATATCTCACTATAATTATAAAATATGTCAAAGAGATTATTTTTTAAACATTACAAACCCTTGATTTTTTTAATATAATTAGTTTATAAATTAAGTTCAAGAAAAAAAATTTAATATTTTTGAAAATTATAATTTTTATCATTTATTTTTATATTTTTTATAATACATATTTTAAGTTCTATTCAAATATTTTATTTATGAAATTTCATTTTAATTTATATGAAATTGCCAAAAATTACATATGTGCTTGACAACGTTTTAATACATAAACAAATCACAAAAAAAAATATTTTTATGAAGATAATACTACTTATATACAACATACAAAAGTATGTATGATTTTGTAAAATTTTACAGAAAATCAGCAATTAATTTTTTTAATTATAACTTTAATTTACTATTAAAATTATTAAAACAATTTTTGAATTAAAAGAACTGTTTTTATACATGTTTGTCTATTTTAAAATACGCAATATCTTTCAAAACAAAGAAGCTATATATTGTTCAACATTTTCAAAACATTTAGTACATTCTTCAACTGCGTGCGTCTTATTTTTCTTTTTACAATTGCATATTGTTTTGGCTCGCGCACCGACAAAACAATTACATTTTCTGTTTGTTTTCACCTTCACGGAAAATTACGCGAACTCATTTTACGAGTGTTGCATAAATCATAGTCAAGTAACTTGACTTCATACGTTCTATTTTACATACCACGTACGTATGCGTGTACGAGCTAAATGATTAATTAGCTAAAGTGTTTACCGACCGAACGTTTGAATATTTTAAATTTAATTGTTTACTGTGTTAAAACTCACATACATTTTCATTTGATTTACGCGTAAAACAATTAATGCTAGACAAATGAGAACAAATTTGTAATAAACTCACCGAAATTATGTGCTATCTTGCTGGATATGATATATAAAAACGCTGCTGTGGTCGACCCCTAGAACTAAAAAAAATATATATTATTAGTAATAACATATTTGAAAATATTATGAATAAATATAATCATAATTTTGTAATAATAAAAAATAATTATAATTGTAATATTCAATTCTTAAGTTTAAATATTTCGTAGCTATTTTTTTAAAGACAACTATCCTAACAATTTTTAACGTTCACACTTTAACGTAAAGGTCAAAAACCCGATCTTCAACTGTTACAAAAACACGCAATATTTCTTAAGTCACATTTAGACAATTTCCTTATTGCTTTTACCTAAACTTCCTTAAACTTTTTAAACCTTGAAGCCCCAAAAAAAATCTGACTAACAAAAGATTAACTACCCCTGACGCAATACATAACAAGGACGAAATTTTCGTACAGAAAGCAAAAGTTTATACAACAGTCGCCTAACTCTTTATCTCTATTTTTTTTTTCTAGTATTCAAAAGGTTTCAGGGTAAGGTATCATAAATATTTCACTTTTGCTTTCCTTATAGTTTCGATAGAATAGTTTTGGTCTATTGTATCGTTTATAGAATAACCAAAAAAAATGGTTTAAATTCTTCAAATGTGATTTTCTGTTGCCGATAACTACAGTAAATACTGTTTTTGCTTTTTGTAAAAAGTATTTATTCAGTTATCTTTTAATAAAAAAAAATTATACAATTAAACAATTAAATTATACAATAAATATTTGATATTTGTATGTATATTTAATGCAAAATACAATTTAATTATAAATTGTAAAAATTATAAGTCATAAATAATGTAGTTGCACTAAACACAAAAAGTAAATTATTTATGATTATTTACTATAAATATTATTTCTATCTTTTTTCCTGATAAAAACGTATGTTCAGTTCGTCGAAACGTTGATTTATTTACAGAATTAAAACCTAAAGCCGTTTTATTCTAGTATAATGAGTTCTGTTTACTACCTATGATAAATTAATTATAATGTTTGATAGTATCAGTACATGTATATTACTTAGAAATAATATTTTGTTTATTTTAATAAACTATTATTAAAATAAAATGGCTTTAGGACTTAGTTTTGCATTAATTTTTATTAATAATCGACGTTTCAATGTACTCTACGTACATCATCATCAGAAACATGTATGTAGCGACGTCGAAACATCCATTATTAATAAGAATTAATACAGAACTAAATTTTAAAGCCGTTTTATTTCTATATAATGAGTTCTGAAATGATTTACTGTATTATAAATTACTACTACATTTAATGAATTTTAGTTTTTATGTAAATATAAAAATAGACAAAAAATAAAATAAATCAATATAAAGTTGAAAGTTATACTTTATTATACGACAAATAAGTATTTATAATTCAATAATAAGACTACTAAATTTGATTAAAAATTTAATATTTCATATTATATGCCACATTAAATTAAAATACGAGTAGCACTCTACGAATCTATCAATTTTCAAACTTAATCAAAATGACGTCATAAACTAGTTGACATTTAACATTTTCATCGCGATTGAAATAAATATCATGAAATTAAAGTCATTTACGTTGACTAGCATTTATTAATAATTTCCATTTATCTAAAAATAGCTTGCACTCAGACGTACATATATATTTTTTTTTCTTTTATCCTTATTAAACATACAGACTAGTAGACGCATTTATTTTTTGCCATTCTTAAACTCTTATTAAACGTAGAATCTTGCGCGCTTAACTTAGCAGAAAAATCAGAAAATACACTATAATTTACCGATTAATATTGAAACTACCGATGCTGCATCTGTCTGCTATAATATTAGAAATTTGCGAGCATTACCACACCTTGTAGAGAAAAAAACTGACTCTCAGCCGTAGCAAACTTGCTGTACAATTTACAATAATTGACGTAAGAAAGATTTTGCATCGCACATTATCTGTTGATAATACACACCGCTGGATTGCGGGTACACGAGAATTTTGAGTGAAATATGAAAATATGCTTTGGTTATTAAGCGACCGGGTAATTCTGTAATTATGTACCGAGTTTATATGAAAGCTCTGTGCCGTGCCGACAAATATATGCGTGGATAAAAGAACGCAGGCTAAAGTTGGGTATATTCCAGAATAGTTCGCGTTGGACAGGTTACATATTTCGATTATTATTGGTTTTGGACTTATTGTTGTCATCATTTTAAAATGTTTATATATGGAATATATGTATGTATGCGCTAGCTGTGTACGATTTTTTCCCCCATCTAAATGGCTAGAATTTAATATATTTTCTTCTTTTTAATGTGAAATATGTTGATTTCTCAAGAATAAAAGATATTTTTTAAAATGTTTTGTGTATAAATTACATACATACATACATACACAAATTATGTCGTATATCTATAAAAGTGTGGCACAAACTTTTTCCATTAGTTTCCAGCAAATATTCCTATCCAGATAAACAACTTTACTTTATCCATATTCATGATATCTCTTATACATCCAGTTTTATTCTTAATTGGAAACATTCGTATACTAAAAACACCTTCAATTATATCTCCAAATACAAGTATACCTTTAATATCACTCACATATATACTTTTAACCAAACGTTCATTAAATATTCGCTCAAGATGATCGAACCACTTTAACTGACTAAATTGCGACCAAATTTTATCAAATAAATAATAAAAATCAAATCCTTTACAATATTTATTTATTACAAGCACAAAATCCATTTTTAATTTTTATAGTAAAATAAATTTTCTGTTGAGTTTAAAGTATTTTATAATTTACGATTTATAATTTTTTTTTATATACAAGCGGATTTAAATAAATAAGTTAAATAAACAATAATACAATGTATGACAAAACGTCTGCGACTAGGATAGATCGAAAACGGCATACCAGCCCAAAAATTCTATAAATCTATTCATTTATATTTTGTTAAATTAAACCAACAAACTAAAATAGGTATACGACATTTATACATACATTCTTGTATTTTATCATGTACTATATGTTATAGTAAATTCTTAAATAATCTATTTAGCCATATCATGTGCAATATCAAATTTCACAATCTATAAGAGTTATTACGACAAATCATATTACCAGTATTTGTAAACCAAATGCAAGCGTAATTTTTTTGTAATCAAAACTTTGAGAATATGATCGGCCATTTTGGTCCGTAAAACGAGCGCATCGCAACATGTTCAGCAAGCACAAACAAGGCAGAGAGAAGCAAGCATCCAGCAACGACCGACAAACCATGTTAGCGCGCAAC
The DNA here is from genome assembly GCA_963966155.1 of Clivina fossor. Classification (NCBI taxonomy): domain Eukaryota; kingdom Metazoa; phylum Arthropoda; class Insecta; order Coleoptera; family Carabidae; genus Clivina; species Clivina fossor. The sequence continues at coordinate 5,526,913 of OZ014564.1, read as the reverse complement.
CGAAACAGACTCTTTTCCATGTTATACCTCCGCAAAAATAACGTTCGCCGGTGCCTGGCTGCTCGTCTACTCATACAATGCATACGGCATATTACATTATCTAGGGATTTGCTTTTCCGGGGCCAAAACTTTGTCGCCACACGCCGCCGCGTGTCTGCATGGCATACTTTGCAAGAAAATGGAATCGTTCTGCCCGATGTGATGGTTTGAATTTTTCCTCAGCGAACCATATTATTCGTACCGCGAGCAAATAATAAGTTTTTACATTATTACAACTTATATATATATATCCGAAACAGAAAATTGGACATTTTCTTTTGGTAATGAAATTATATTATTGCAAATTAATTCTGTACTAATTAATTTGTTAAAATTAACAACACATTAAAATTAAAATTGTATTTTAATCGTGTCATTAAATTTTAACAACTATTTGTATTCAATAAATATCACTATGAATTAAAAATTAAAATAATATTTATTGAATTATAATATATAATCGGCATTATTGATCAAGTATTAATGTTATAATTTGAAATGCATAGTAAGAATTTATATTAATGTATTAACTATTAATAATTATTATTATAATTATCTTTGTTCTTTATTGTAATTTTATTTGTCTAATTATTTAAGTAATAAATCATATTTAACAAAAAATACTTCCTGTAATTTAATTGAAAGTAAACAAATGTTTATTACTTATAAAATTTAAAAATAAAAAATATAATTATTGAATAATGTAACTAATATGAATCAGGATTTCTGCAAATGTAATTATTTTTTTTAAATAAATAATGATTGCAATTATTAAAGAATTACATGCATACAGTAGAAATTAATTTGAAATAATTATATTAAATTTTAATTTATATCGATATTATTATTATTTTTTAATTTAAAACTATATGAAATCATAGGTATTTTTCCCAAAAATAAAAAGCAAGACGTCACTAAAAAAATATAAATTAGAATGAAATAAGATATCTCCATAAAACGTCCGAATGTCAATTTTTTTGTAATTACTTATAAATATATAAAATTAAAGGTTAAAATGAGTTTACAAAATTTCTCAATGAAGTCTCCGACATATTTTATTATTACAAATAAAATAAATAGATTTTAAAATAAGTATTTGAATAAATATGAATGAAAATTATTTTTAAATAACACTAATAATAAATTAAATCACAGATATGCGTACACGAAAATGCTACCGAATTTTGTTCAAGCAAAGAATAAACAAATTATCTTTTTTGTTTGGTCGTGTTTAGAACTAGAAGTAAAAATGTATAAAAGTAAATAAAATAAATAACTATAAACAATTTGAATCAAATATCACTACAAATGCACAAAGTTTCGAAACTAATTAACATAAAAACAAATATTTAATAAACGTTAAACTTTTTTTCTTTGATTATAGGACAAATTTAAAATTAAAATTTTGTTAATTTAGAAAATTTTTATTAAATTTTCAAATATTATAAAAATACTTGATATGCTTTTATATACAAAATAATAACTCTTATTTGAATAAATAAAAACGACTCTTGTAAATGGCGCCATTCTCAATTATAAATAAGCTAAAACAAAAGAAAAATAAACCACATATTATAAATTAGATAAAATGGCATTATCAATGGATGCTATAGAATATTTTCTGAATAGTATTCATTTAAACCAACACATTCAATATAGACGCCATATTTTCAAGTGTCATGAAAAGGTCGAATCTCATGCCTCGAGATAATTAACGAACACATTTTAATCAATAACTGACGCTGATTATATTCAACTTCGACCCGTCGAATATATCAACAATATGTCAAGATAAAATACGAGATTTTTGCCTCAAAACTGTACACAAGCATATACATTTGTTACAATCCACCAAAGACGTAAATAAACATCAATTTGATCATTTGGTGAATCTAAAATGCGTTGGAACCACCCACTGTGACTGACAACTAACATGAAAGCAACGCCTTCACTTGTTTTTCTATTTAGCATATGTTTATATTGAAACGTGTTGCAAAAGACAAATGAGTTTATAAAATTGGAGAAAAAAACAAAATACGGTTGTCGATAGAATATAAACAGCGTTTATTTTTTTGGCGTAAATTGTTAGATCTCAATACATCAATAAGTAAATTTATTATAGCTGCAGTGAGTTTAAAAATATTTGAAATAACCAAGATGGTTGCTAACTTTAATTTAAAGTTTTCGTAATATTTATTTTGGTTCAAAGTTTGTTAGTAGTTGTGTAATAATTCTAACCTCAATTTTAAAAACTTGTTTAAATTTACCGTCAAAATAGTTTGTTTCTCTAGCGTAATTTAAAAAATATTCTCAACAAACTTTTTCACATAGATATTTTACTATTTAAAATATATACCCAGTATATAATATTTTGCAAAAATAAATGTATTCGAAGACTACCATATATCTTAATGTTTTTAAAATCTTCATTTATTTGAATTTAAATAGGTTTAGTTTTAAGTAGGACAAATAAAAAAAATTTTAAAATACTTTGTAAATGTTTATCAACATCAATTTCAAATGTTAACCAATTTTATAGAAGTTTAACTTAAGTAAAATTAAGTTAAATATACCATTTTAAAAATAATACAATTAATAAAAAGTTAATAATATTAAAATACTATTCAAAATAAATATATTTCAAAAACTTAAAATGCTAATAGTCGTAATTAATAAAAATAATAACTAACCGAAAAAACTTGTCTTTCATTAGTAATTATTTTAGCATAATCAAGTTTAGTATAAATAAATGAAAAATGTATTTATCTACTTGTAATTAAAAATTAAATTAAAAATAAGAAAATCGACGTCAGAAAGAAATAAAATATATACAGAACTTAATCCTAAAGCTTTTTTTATTTTAATTAAAATCAGTTTTATTAAATTTAAAATAAAAAAACTATCATTTGGATTTTTGAAAGCAGTAACTCAAAAATAAGTATCATTAATATTAAACCTATTGATTTAATAATATTACTAAACTCAAATAAAAGATATAGAAAATTTACTCAACTCTATTTTGTTTTTTCCCAAATTTATAATTTATAATCGTACATTAAATCTTTAACATAATGTTAAAAATCTAATTTGCTTACGATTACAGTATTATACAGTGAATAACACTAGAAATATTGATTCATATTTCAAATTTACAAAACTTCCTTCAGTTTACAAATAATACCGCTGCACACCAATATCTATTCTAATAAGTCATTTGTAAACATGGCCAGTGTGATTAAAGTATGTAATATGTTTGTAACTATAACGAAAAGCTCAACTCCTAGTTAAGCTATATCAAAATTTAACGCAGAACGAATTTATAATTCCAAAGCATAACACGTGTCTCCGTTCAACAACATCTAAGTAAATGATGAAAATGTTTGAAAACCGCTGACTATAGTAAAAGGTTGGTGCTAGGAAGACCTACCCGTCTATGAATGGGGCTCTTTATATATACGGTAATTACGCTATAAACAGTTGCTCTTTGTAAATATGCAAATTTTGAATGAGATATTTCGTTCATTTACATGATTCGCAAATGGTTTATGGTTTTTGACGCCTTATAACCACATTATATCGATTTTTTTAGAAAATAAAGTTAATTTTCTGTAAGTTGAATTTTTAAAACAATGTTAACGTTACATAAACAATGTATTTCTTAGGTTATAGTTTTTGGTTTTTGCTTAAATCGCCATTAATTTAATCGCCATTAATAATTGTAATAATTTTACATCTAACATTGTTAATAAATAAAATAAAAATTGCAAATTCTTTTTGTTTGTATAAATAACAGAGTCGTAGAAAAAAAATATTACATTTGAAATAACTGATGAGATTAGAGTTGTTGCTAGAATTTTGTATTGCATAGTCGTGGAAAAAGTATAGTGTGAAACTCGCATAAAATGTCCATTTATATAATATACTGTTTATTTAATAATAAAGTAATTTAAAAGCAAGAAATATGAAATTAATTGATTTAGAAATTTTTTCCAAATATTAAATTGAATTCGTATCTAAAACATCAAGACAATTGGCGAATATTTTTCTGAAAAAATAAATACTAAAATATTGACAGTTATTTTAATATTATATTTTTTGTTTAATAATTAAAAAAACTTACTTGCAATATACTTTGTTTAAAAAATCAACAAAAAATTATACAACAAATTCTTCAAATAAATATTTAGGTAAATTGTAAAAACACAATTTGTAAACTTTAATTCGTATTAGATTAGAAACCTTTATTAAGATGGAACCATTGTCTTGACTAAATAAAAATAATTAAATTTAAAATTTAAATTAATGCAAAAAAAATCTGCAAGTTTTTATTTAACCCTTATAGTTTGAGAAAATTATGTAATACCATTTATAAGCAAAGAATGTGCAATTTGAACCACCCGGTTGTATACATATATTTTACTTGAAGACAAGAATTGTATACTAAATACTGTCTAATTTTGAATATCAGCAAGGGGTTGTTTGTTAATTACATTTACATAAGTTAATTTGCGAGTGCAATTCAAAATGAAGAAAACACATGAATTTAATTTATACTGTCCCGTAATTGACTTTGAAATAGTGTTAATTATTTTATTTTTTATTTCGTAAAACAGTTTTCCCAAATGTAAATGTATGAATATATATATATATATATATATATATATATATATATATATATATATATATATATTAATAAATATTATTATATTGTGTACTTAATTAACCTGTTTATTATGTAAACTAAACTTTCTTTTAGAAAAAAATTATGACATAAAATAATTGTTGATAAAATAATTGTCTTTTTTTTGTTAATTTTTATTAGAAATAAATTTTTTATGTTTTAATGTTTCTTACTTTGTACAAAAAGTATCTTATTCAAATAAACATTTGCCTCATTCACAATTATGATACCTGTCATAATATTCTTTCTGTTTCTATGTTCTGTAAATGTAATGTATATCATTTTTCCTGATGAAGACTTACGTTGAATTTGTCGAATCGGTGATTAATAATAAATATTAATACAGAACTATTACCTAAAGTCGCTTTATCTTAATTGACTTGCATCAAATAAATGTTCTTTAAAAATATACCAAAATCATAATTTTTCTTCAAACTGAAAATATTTAAGTTTCATCTTGCGAATTGAAGTAGTAAAATATACAAATATATTAAATATATTTAGCATGTAATTTCCACCTGCTTTAGCGCCAACAATTTCCAGATTTTCATCAAACAAAAACAAAAAAAAATCCTATCAACCTAGTCCGTACCTAACCTAAAAAAATCTCCGTCATTCCATGTTGCCGGGCAAATACACCTCGCCACGGCATATAATACCATCCGCAAACTCAGAGCGCGTCTGCACAAAATTGAAGCCTTCATCGTATCACCGAAAAGACACCATCTAGTGCCGTTTGCGGCTCGACAAACTTTAAGCCCCTCCGGTGGTATACCGGTGCGGATGATTGCCCAGTCAGACACCTTGACGAAGGCAACGACGCGCAAATCTCATCTGTGGACACACACATAGACATTGCCTCCTGACGGGCTCACGGCTAGGGTTATGAAACACGTGCCCGAAATGGCGTGCAACACGATCTTTCGATGCTTGCGGAAAACATAGGTTAGATTTTGATTTTGGATTATGGATGGATTACCGGCCAAATGAAACCGGTTAGAATTGATGGATTCCGGTTAAGGTATGAACGGCATTTTTGATGACAGTATTTCGAGTTTTATCTTTGAGTGATGCCCTAGAATTTTAAAAGCTATTTGTCGCATGTTACTCAAATTGGTATGTAATTTTTACTTCCACTGATTATAAATATACGTGAAAATATTTAATAAAATTTTCCTAGGTTATTTTATATATATACATATAACATAATAAATAATATGAAAATTAAATTTATATTTTAAATTGCCCACCACATAAATTAAACAAAATTTTGCTTAGTATTAATCATGCGATATTAGTTAAAATAAAACGGTTTTAAAATTATTAATACAAATTAATACAGAAATAAATCCTAAAACTGTTTTATTTTAATGAGAGTTCTGAAAGATTTTTTACTATATTATAAAATATTAGTTAGTTATTGTTTACCAAAGAATTTAATTTTCTAAATTGTTGTGTTGAAACTCAACAAATAAATCAAATAAAACAAAGTTTAAAAACTGGGAAATTTAACAATTGATTTATACTGCTATTATTCTTTAAGTATTTTTTTGCTATTAAATATATTTGATAACACAAAAAAATCTAATTAAAATCTTCTAATTTAAATTTTCTAAACGATACTAAAACTTATCTAATATAGTCACATACTTTTGTACACTTCATATAAAGTTTTACCAAACATATTTAATTATGATATTCTAAATAATTCGTAATTATTGTTTCTTAAAATTTCTATATTAATTAAAAAAACTTTTTTATTTAGTAAAATTTCCCTAAAAACCCTGTATAATATCATTAAATATTTTCAACTAACTATATTTTCAAAAAATCATAATAATTAAAGTTTGCAAAAAAAATAACGAAAATTTGTTTTATATTAAATATTATAATTAAACAGGTGCATCGAATTAAGTATATATTAAAGTGCAATTTATTGCAAAATTTCCAAATAAATCTAATATTTATATGCAAAACTTAATACTGCAGGAACTGAGATAAGCCAAGCTTTCCATGTCCCATCTATCCATATATACATATATCCTAACGTAAGAATATTCATCCATCCATATTTAAAAAATGTTTACCTTTCGTAAGCTTCTTAAATAATTCCGGGGGTTGTTTACCCTTAAAAAGATACGTAACGTTACCCTTGATACAGCGTAACCCAGCACCCGTTGGTATGCAGTAGAATGAAAAATGTAACTTCATCCAAAAGAAAATAAGGGGAGGGTCTTTGACATTGTAACCAGATTATAGAGTTTCCCGTTCAGCTTGGTCGAGAGACGTAGAGTGAAAGAGGGGTAGGAGAAAAGTAGGTATGTGCATCGTATACAGGAGTTACTCGGTTGAATTATGAAGCTTTTAACACCGAATTAGTTGGCTATGGCTACCAGCTCATCTGATGGAGTCGAGAAGAGCAAAGAAAAATATCTGCCATTGCCTCCTTGCACGAACTGCGATGCTTAGTCTGTGGTAGCGCGAGTCGTTACATTATGAAGACAAATTGTTATTGCATGTGCTTTAGAATTCCGGATCTCTTTTTCGCCGGATAAGAATTGTGCAATTGATATGCTTTTTGTATCCAATGTTTTTCTTTTTACATATTATTCCTTTTTTTAAATATACCTATGTATCTCAAATTTCGATTATTGCAATTTCTTTTTTTTTTTCTAATTTCATATCTCTTTAAAAATATCCTATTTACATCCCTATGTCTATATTTTTCAATTTTATATAAATTTTATTTAATGTACCATTATACAAAAAATTAACATAATTAGAAAATAAAAACATGTTTAATAAAAAGCTTTATAAATGCAAATATCCAAAGATGAAATTTCGAGAAGTTAGTAGTTATTATGCACTTCAAAACAATGAATCTTTTTTCACCCTTAATTATTATTGTCATTTATAGTTGTAGCTCATAATTAATTTTTTAAATATTTTTTCTGTGAATACGTAAAACTACAAAACTAAAATTTTATATATACTAAGATTAGTTTTTATATATTTAAAGACAAATATTAATTTAAATAAGTAAAAAAAAATAGCTTTGATATTGTTTTAGAATTCTTTAAAAATGTTATGTACCATTTTGTTATTATTCCAAAACAGCATTTCCTTTATTAATGTTTTAATTCATTTGTTTAAATTTGCTTTTATGCCAGTTACATTTTCGTAAAATCGATATTAATTAAAACCGATTTTAAAACTGACCCTCTGATACCAGTCAAACTGTTTATATCTGATTATTTTTCTAAATTTACAATTAATAAATACATAAAAATTAATTTAAGACAAAAATTTCAAATTACGTGCTATTTTGAACAACCACAAATTCAATAAATTTTTGAGACAAAATAAAAAACTTTTCCAATTTTCTTTAAGATTCAATCTCACTGCATATTGTGCTCCAATTTTTATTTTCCATTATTCGATTATTTATAAAATATTTTGAAATACATTTTTTTATAAAACTTCACTAAACTTCTTTGGGAAAAATAAATAACCAATCCAAACAGCAAGATCTCGTTCCTATCCAATATAAAAACGAAAAGAAAAAAACCTATCAACCTGACTCGATCATAATTCAAACAAACGACACACACACACACACACACACACGCCAAACTTTAAACTAAACTAAAAATAAAATAACTAAAATGAAAAACGAAGTACACCTCCCTCGATCGGTGTCCCGGTGTACATGTGTGTCCCTCTAGGGGGATGTTTGCGTCACATTCAAAACTCTCAACTTCGACATCAGCAACACTGACAGTCCTGATGATCTCGGCGGAGCATCAGTCAGAAAACGTATCGTGCACGATATACGATCTGGTATTTCGTTTTCGTTTCGAGTCCCGATGGATGGAAAGTTAGGTGGATAGTCTGGCATGTGCATCGTGATATATATCGCGCGCGCGGTGGCGCGCCAACTTTTCAAATCAACCGGGGCGAAATGTGTGTACGAGGTAAAAGCATCCAGCTATCGTATCTCGCGTTTAGCGAATGTTTTCTTGTTTGGTGTTCGGATGCAAAATTCAAATCGTCGAGATGTGACGCATACACAGAGACGATGGGTATGTGCACACGTGCGCGAATGCTCAACTCGAAATTGGATCGAACACGGACGCGTGCATTCAAACAATACTTGAATTCACAAATTTAACAAATATATTATATCATCAGTCAGATTTTTTTTAACAATGATACTTGAGTATCTTGAATTATAATTATGTATTTTAATAAAATATATGTGAACAAAGTTATATTAATTTCATAACTCTTTCTTATCTACTTACTGTTATAGTAAAAATATAAATATTAAAAAAAAATAAACTTTTTAAAGAAATATAATTTAATTTATTTATTTTATTATTATGGCAATTTTACTCAAAAATTTACAAAAAAAATACCATTTTCAAGCAAGCAATAAATTTTATTACAAAATTTGAATAACAAAAATAAAATATTATTCAAAAGAAATTTGATTTAACATACTATACTTATAGTTTATTTATTATTGGCGACACTATTCACTAGCGTTTTCATCAGAACGAAAGTTGTATAAATAATTTAATATGATTTCTAAAAGATATTTCAACATGCTTTAGAAAATCTTCATAATGAAAAATAATTGCAAGATCCATCAATATTATCAGTAGACTGATAAAAGAAGCAATAGAAATGTATAAAAAAAAAGATAACATTAATAATTGTGTAGACATTGATTTAAAAAAAAAATTTACTATATTAAACTGATAATTATTAAATAATTATAAATAAACATGTCACTAATATTTTTACCTGCCCTGGTACAACAATTGATTAGATAAAAAAGTTAGCTACATATAAATATTGGCTTTGCTTTGGGTTTATATTTGTAATTTAATAATTATATCGGATATCCTATGTATAGAATTCTTGAAAACCATAAATTAAAAAAATTTAAATCTATATTCAAGCGTGACAAGATAATTTAATTTTTCATTATAACACTTCGATTTTTAATTATAGATAATTTTAAGTAAAACACAATCTACTGGGCGTATGCAAAAAAATACGATTTTGATTATAAAATAATTTATAGTAAAATTTTTACTTCGTCAATTATTTTTATACAGGAAAAATCTGTGTCAATAATCTAAAAATCATTGTTTTATTTTTCCTAATATATTTAATGAACTCTCTAAACAAAATTTAAATCAAATACAAAATAATTAGTTACAACAATAATGATTTCATACTGCTTTCTCAATATTAAATATTTTATCTAAAGAAACAAATTATTATTCCATACTTCTTTCTCAATGTGACATGATTATTTACTCAGCTAACAAATTTCTAAACAACTCATGCAAACTAGAAAATTCTAGTGTAAATCCACGCGAATCTATCTTTCGAAAATGCCCCACAGCAATCTAGCCGACAGATGAGCAACCTGGTAACAAGAAAGCTTTTGATAGCTCGTCACATTCCTTCTCCGAAAATGAAATACGATGACAACGCGAACGGTTCCCATCGCTCGGTGCAAAGCAATGCAATAGGATGGGTGCCTAGCGTCTGCTACCACCGCGGCACCGCGCGCCACACCACCTGATGTATTCATATCGAGGCGCATTGCCGATGCATATGGGATGGCAATGCGAGAAGGATGCACTTGAAGAACGCGCAGCAACGAACAACTTTCGTCTCTCAGCCGGGTGGTGGTGGCGCAGCGTAAAATGAAAGAACGGATTTTTACGAGTTTTTAAAAATGTTTTCGCGACGAACATACAGATGAAATTTTTACCAGGGTAAAACTTTATTTTGCACACCAAAGTGGTTTCGGCTAAGGTGCAGATAGTGCTGGAAAGGGGGTGCTGATATGCATATGGTGGAAGAATGAATAGATGAAAATGGCATCACGTGACTTGTTTCTTACACGAATAAGTTTTGTCTTTTCAGTTTTTTGATGAAGATTGAAAACGATTTAATATTTATAAGATTCATCGTTTTGCACTATCATTTTTATTATATTATTTTTAATTATATTAACTATATACTATCATTAAACTTACACCTATTAAATGTCATATTAATATTTTAGAAAAAAATTAAAGATCCTTTACTATGTTAATAAATATTTTTTTTTTATTATAAACAGTTACTTCATAATTAATATATAAAAAAAATATACAATAATAAAATGTTTCAAATATTTAAGTAAAAAATAAATATATTTAAACACATGGTCCATATTAGCGAGCTCGGTTTTAAAATTGATTTTAATTTTAACTAATAGAAGTTTTAAAACAATACAACTGCTATAAGAGCAGGCCTAAAAAATGAACTAAAACACCCAAAATACCGAGCTTGTAATACCAGCCATTGTGTTTTATATAAGATAACAGATTTGTTATTTTCATTTTCATTAGCATTTTATCTAAAAATCATAGTTTAAAATTAAAAAAAAAACACACACTTTTACGCAAACCTGAACTATTTAAAATATAAAAATTACAACGTATTAATCCTCAAACAAAACAAAAGGAAACACAAGCAGTTGTAAATTATTATAAATTGCACAGCAAAACAGCACATAATTCAAACTAATTACCCATTATTATTATTGCACACTTTAATAATAATTATTACACAATTGTATGTTCCGTGAAGAACTTTAAGAAACAATTACCAGCGAATTACAAAAGATTAAAGAGGAAAGAGCGACATGGCAACGCAGCCTAACAGCTCTAATATGCAAAGTGCATGCTTGCTTATAATATCCATCGGTTATTTTCAGAACAAGAACCAAGTGGAAACAGTGTTTCAAAATTCTACACAGAGGCGGTTAATTTCATTTGGAAAAAGTAAATTATACCCGAACGAACGTGGCAAGTGAATTACAAGTAACGAGTTGAAAATTATCTAAATTTCGCGCGGGCGCCGGTGGAAAATTTTAATAGGCGCAAGTATAATTTTAACTCTTTAACATCTGATAGCAAGTATGTTAAAATTGTAAAGATAAAGTTGTAATTAACACTGTTCAGAGAGTTTTAAATTGCTTGCCAGTTCCCAAAAATTTGTGTTATTGGAATGAGATAGTAAAAAGGCATGTATATTATGTATGTATGGTAACGTAATATTAATATTATTATACACTTGAAGAAAAATATATATTTCTTTATATTTAATTTTTGTAATTTCCAAAAGTTTGTAAATTTTTGTAAACTTGCATTACTTATTATTATAAATAAAAAATTACATAGGCAGTTTACAGTCTAATTATGTAATTAATTAACGTTTTATGCAACTGGTTTTGATTATTAAAAAAGTTAAATATGTTTTAAAAAATTTCTTTAAACTCCAAAATTAGTTAATAACTATAAAAATAAAACAAAATAAATTAAATCTTCGTTATATTCGTTTATATACAGCATAATTTATTATCTATTATTGTTAAAACAGGCATAATGTAAGGTTAAAAAACATTAATAAATAAAATATTGATTGCACTGTACTGTTAACTGGTGAAATTTGCACTCTATTCGTTTTTTTTACTAAAACTTTATGATGTAATTAAAAACAATTAATCGTAACGGATTCATTCCTGACCCGAAAATGTAAATATTTATGCTAATTAATTGACTAAGAAAAAATGTGATATATATTTATTAATTAACAGCGAAAACTGTCCCAATATTTTGATAATTGATTCTTAATTTACATATTTATTCAGTTAGTTTTAATTTTTGTTGCAAAATGAATACAAATATTTAAATTAATTTGCAAAAACGCAAGATAAATATATTGAAAATATAGCATTTTTGACTAGAACATATAATATGTCTATAATATTAATTACAATTACTATATTTACCAAAGTTATAGAAACTCGTGTTAGCAGTGATAGCAAATTTATATAAAATATATCTATGAATTATAAATTCCAATATATTTAAAAGTTTATTTCGTAAATGGAATATCATATATTCATTTCTATACATAGTTTGTGTTATAAAGTTTAATTAAATCGCGAACAATTTTGTATTTTAAAATTTAATTCCTTCATAATTGTAAAAAAAAAACAACCGTTACAACGTTATAAAAAACAATCTTTAAAAAAATAAAAATAAAAAACCTTTATAACGACAAATATTATATAATATTATAGAAATAATTTTAAAAGTGGAACGAGCCGCGTCATCTGCGATAATTTCCGCACGAATAAACAAACTACATATACAAGTACAAAAAGCATTTTGAACTCGGGCTGGTGTGCACACCACAGTACACACAGACGATTCAAAATGAAATTCCTGCTTTAAAACAAAAACAAAAATGAGCGCGCTAGCGACGGAATCGTTGCATTGGACCGAAAACATACACACGTTCACACAAGCACACGATACTCTCTGTTTGTGTGTTTGTGCGCGCGAGCTGCGCTTCGTTCGTCTGTGAAAATATCTGAACCGTCACATGTCCTTGATAGACACCCGCTGGCCCCGCGCACCAAAGCGACATGTTGCCAACGAAAAAGTTGAAAAAAAAAAGAAAACAAACACGAAGTTTTAAAAACTTTCAACCAGTTTGACTGTGATTCGAAATGAGATGGAATAAGTTTTAATACAAATCTTAGATGATGTTTAAGTCTTTTTTAAGCGAATGCCTTTTTTTTGCTTGTGGTATTAATGCTAAAATTCTCTTTTTTTTTAAATATATTGTAGTTTGTTTTTTTTAATTGAACTTGTTTTGCGAATGAATTAAATAAAAATTGTACTGTTACTTTGTATATGTAGGTGGAATAATCAATTTTTTTTTTAATTTCCAATCTTTAAAATCAATTGACATTCATGAAATTAAAATCATATTAGATTAGTTACAAATATTTCACTAATCTCTTTCTGTAATCTAGTACTTAATTATTTTTATACTTTTATAATTTCTTAAAATAACTAAATCACAAAATTTTGAAAAAGTAGGTGTCAAATGCATAAAACAGTTAAAGTAAATCACTTTGTCATGTTAAAATGTGTTTAACAACATTTCATGCATATATAAGCAGCTACGTAGTCGAAAAAGTGATATTTTATAATTTTTTATTTCACGTACAATTTTCTCTTTAATGTAAGTAAAAATGATTACTTTTGATAAATACAAATATTTTTATGTGTATATAATAATAATTAAGTAAAAATTAGTAAAACTTTCTTGTATTGTATAATTTGCATGTTTATTATTGTAATATTTTTACAAATAAATAACAAGATGTAATCATAAAAATAAATTTTTAACAAGTATATTTTGTTTGCATAGAAATGACAGTGACGGGAATGTACTATTAATAAAAATATTTACATACAAACATACATACTTATAACATGTAACGTTTGTTTATTTTTTACATCAGCGTTGAATGACATCTATGCTGCTATTCTGGTCATCACATTTTAATTTAAAAATCTTTAGTTAAAATGAGACTTTAAATTGGCGACTTAAATAAATTTAAATAAAGAAACTGTAAACATGCATGCGATTTAAATTGAAAAGAATTTAAGTTAAAGATTTCACAATGACCAGAACTGAAATATTCTTAAAGTTCTTTAAATTTAAAGATTTAAACTTAAAAAAAAAAGTATATACCTATATTTGAAAAAAATTGTGGTAACAAATATTAATTGCTTTTTCTAGTTTTTAATTTTTTAACACGTTTTTCGTTTTAAATCTTACAAAAATTGTCAATATGTATGGGCTAATAGAAATTATTTTATACTTTTTAGTCCGTTTTAAAAACGTGGTATATTAATTTTTTTTATTTAATTAATTATTTACTTATGTAACATAAAGTAATTCTGAAAAAGATGCCACAATTGTAAAAAAAAATGAGTGTTTTGTTTTAACTAGATATGTAATTTAAAAAAATATTTTAGTTCCAAGTAATTAAAAAAAAAGTTTATAAATTAGTGTAGTATGTATGTATAAAAAAGTATAAAAGTATAAAATATAGGGGTATAAATTTATAAATATTGCAATCTCAGCAAATTTACTAGATAAAATAATGCAATTTTTAGAAAATGTATACGATCATTTTAAATTTACTACACAAATGAATAAACTTCATTAATTTTATTTGCAAAAGTATATAGTAAAAATACGAGTACCTTTATAATTTTTTTACCATAAAACATTAAAGAACAATAACTTAAGATTTAGATACTTAAAATTTAAGTACAGTTGATATAATCGTTTATTATTAAGTCAATTATGGGGTAATTCTTGTGTGCCAGCTCTCCCAGAATAACCCAAAATATTTTAGTATAAAAATAAATATCTCCATTTAAAATCATATCAATACCCCTAGCAACCATTTTGAATTTTGTTGGAGCATTTCAATAGAAACCCAACCTTGTTCATCAGAAAGTATAATCAGTTAACCTCAATATAATATATCGATACTAACGAGATCAGAGTTCAAACGAATCGAACAAAACGGAATGGAACTGAGAGACGGAAAAACAGACGAGCATCGAGCGAAGCACACCAGAGAAAACAGACGCAGATCGCATCAGCTGCGACCCAGCCAGAGAAAGACAACATAGTTTGCAGCATCTGTCCGCGTCTACTGTAGACGGAGATTTTAAAGTGGACCGCTTCAAATCAGCATTGGCAGCCATTGCTGTCTCAAATCAGACATTCGATTCACCGTTTCTACAATTATTAGATTGACCGACAAGAATTAATTATAGTTATAGTTAGTTCCGTTCATACAAACAGCATATGTATTTATTTATAAATATTAAAAAGTTTTATATATATATATATATATATATATATATATATATATATATATTAAGCATGTACATGAATTTATTTTGATGCAATTGAAATTTTTATTTTTGATAAAAAATTTAAATTAGATTACAAATCACTGTAGATCTAGTTGCATAGGTGGTGTATCATATAGAGACTGATAATAAATAAACAATTCCATCTTTGTGTTTAAACATTTAATGGTAAAGTTTTTTTTTAATTATATTTAAAAAGGATATTTAGAAATTCAGTTTCAGTCGGCTGAGATATTTGCTGGTCCCGGTACAAAATTGAGAAATCATTAAATTAATTTTTGTCCTATAACAATATTACAATATCAAATATTATTAAAGTGTAGAAATATATGTTAGAGTGTCCGTAAAAAAAAATTTCTAGTAAGGCTAAAATCGATAATTTTACATCGAGAAAACATCAAAAATAATAATTTTTGCTTGTTTTTACAAAAGTAACAGGTTCCTCTACAGTCTACACAACTGAAATTTTCGAAAAACACGTGTTAATACATACGCGATATAAACGATATATGTATACGTATATATGTACACGTTCTCCGAAAATTTCAGTTGTTTAGACGAACCTGTTACTTTCGTAAAAATAAGCAAAAATTATTATTTCTTATGATTTCTCGATGTAAAATTATCGATTTTAGCCTTACTGAAATTTTTTTTTACGGGCACTAATATATAAATAATATAATATAAAAATATGAGAAGCATCATAAAGGCAGATAAAAAAAAAGTTGCCACACCATATGAGGACATGGCGTGACTGTGTATGTATGTGTATTTCAATATAAAAATGCATTCTTTCTAATATATACAAACAAAATTACAGTTATTTTTAGAAAAAAGTCTAGTTTGTTTACATTTATGAAGTAGAATATTTTTTTATCAGCATATCTTAATTTTATGCAGTTATTAATGGTATGTGAAATGTAAAATATGTCTGTCTATATTTAACTTAAATTTTTAAAATTAAAATAATTTTATTGTTTATATCATGAAAATAATGAGAATATACTTAATGCATGTATATTATTTGAAAAATAAAGTAAACTGAGTTAAAAGTAAAATTTTGTATTACAAATATATTAAGTAAATTATATATTATTATAAGATAAAGCATAATAAGCGTAAATGTAGTATAAAAATTAATGTAGTATAAAATTTATATTGTGCGATTGTTACAAATAAAAATAAATATTTATATTAATTAATTAATTAATTAAACAAAAAAAAAGTTTAACATTATTGCGATATTATATATCAAATAGCATGTTTATAGATCCGTATGTGTTCTCAAGTATAAATATTAACCCTGTAAATAAACTCAGAGTTCGAAATATTAAACAAGTTTGTAATAAACAATTTTGACTAAACTCCTGATTAATTGTTTTATCCGTAGTTTAATTTCACAGTCAAAAAATTATGCGATTCAGTACCCATAATTCCTAAGCGGAACATAAGGGCTGTATGCTCGAAAACTCAATTATATTGTTTCTTAACAATTTTTACTTGAATTATCAATGGTGCGGATCGTTAGCCCACAGCCAAGCAAGGAACCTATAGCTTATAGTGGGTTCCAACTACACAGTCGATATCACTTATGTAGTACAAAGTTTTCAACACTAGAAATAATATTTTTTTATTTAAATTCTGATGTAAGCGCGGGGCGCAAACCTAAAATCTTTGAGGGCCAAGTCCAACAAACTACATAATGAAAAAAAGTAGATTTCTAGATATATTTAATTTTTTTTTAACACTAATTTTTCTAAATATATTGTGTAATAGCATATACCAAGTTAGTCGCGCGATTAAGAGGCAATTAGCGCCGTTAATCGCCTCTTAGTCGCGTTACTAACTTTGGTACATACTACTACCCATTATTATTTTGTTTATAAATTTAACCACAAGAAATCATATAAAAATTATATTATATATCTAATAACCCTACACTTATATTTCTTTAATAATTCTGTAATAAATATTTTATATATGTCAAAATATGTCAATATATGTCCTGCAGCAAATAATTAAAACCAACTTATGCACCAAAAATTTGTCGCAAGAAAAACTAAACCCCTAAACCAACCCAGGTTTGTAAAAAATTCAACATCATGTCGAAGAAACAAAAAAGACAGAATAAAACCCTTTCCATCACGAAACAACAACCGAATCCTAGAGGAGCCACCATGCGCATCGTGCCCTGTCAACTCCGAAGACATGTCATCCCCTCAGGTGTCGTCATGTATGAAACCCAGCTGGAATCGAGTCGGTTGCTGCAATATTGATGAGTTGCGCGCGCATTCCACGGGGCTGTGGGGGGACCAATCAGCATCGGTGGACCAATGCCGTCTGGTCCCCGCGACCCACCGAAATCGTCCAAGTTGTAAGGGGGGTAATGACCGACCCCATGGAACCCAGGTCTCTGTCGCAGCAACTGCACTGCTGCAACAACGGCTGCTGCGCCTGAGTTCAAACCGGCCCACGGGAAAGTAGTTTTGATTATTTTTCAAAGCATTTCGGATGCATTTAATTGTGTTTCATATTGTAATTGGTTCGGATGGAATTCATTTAACTAAAATATTAGTTTAATATAAAATCATTTATATTTCGCGCGGTGTAATTGGACTTATTCTGATCTAGGTGACAGATTTACATATGTAAAATATATTCGTTGCACTGTTAATTATGTACGTACTTGGAACAACTAGTTATTTTACAGTTTATTTAATTGTTAGTTAAGTATAAAAAAATTAAACAAACTCTTGCGCATAAGTAGCTCAAATTGAACTAACATAATTATTTTCTTTAAATAAAATTATATTTATTTAGAATTATAAACATTTCATTCATTTTAATTATTATTATCAATTTGTTATATTGACAATAAAATAATAGATACTTTAAAGTAGTTGATTTGATTGTTGATACAGGACTCAATTAAACCCATTATTAGGAGTGTTACATTCAATTTCATAAACGATTGTACACCTCGTTAAAACCTAACTCTATTTTAAAATTGTTTTTAAATACGTTATCATTTTTAAATACATTATTATTTTTTAACATCAGTATTAAAATTTAACATTTCTTTATGAAATCAAGCATTAAAACATTACAAGAAAGTAAAATAAACCACAAAAAAAAATTTCTTTGAACTTTGATCAATATTACAATAAATGTAAAAAATATTAAAACTGTCTGTCTGATTTGTATTTATAAATATCAGTTTTTGAACATTTCCATTTTTATCTATTGCATAAAATTATTACATTTATATTCGCATAATTTATAACTATATTTTTATTCAAAAATATTTTTATAAAACTGACTCTTTATTTCCGTATTTAAGTATGTTTATAATTTTTTAAAAAATATCAAATGTACTTTATATATATACTGTTTTACAAAATGAAAAATTTACATTTTCAATTTTTTCCGTACCCTAAATAAATAGAATTATAAACATTTCGATTTTACTCAAAAGATGTTCATTGTATTTGATAATAAAGCCAACTTTTCGAGAAAAAAATTACTAAAGTTTTTAAAATTCATTGTGCCTGCATTACTTTTCCGATTTTGATCAAATTTTCAAAAAAAAAAGATTTCTCTATTACTCACAAAAATTATGTAATTTTAATAAAATATCGTATTACAAATTTTCCGAGCAAAAATTAATAAAGTTTTTAAAAATGTATTATAGACACATTATTTATCCGATTTTAATCAAATTTTTACTTTATCGTAGATAATTTGTTAATTATGCTGATAATATTTAAAATATTCTAATAAAATTATAATAATAATTTTTAAAAATATGTACATACCTATTTTAGTTAAATTTCACAGAAACTTATCAAAACGCCATTTCCATTTGCTATGTTTTTCTGAAATTAAAAAAAATATACATTAATTTCACGTTACATATACATTAAAAGTATAAAAATGTATTATAATTTAATTAAGAAGTAACGGCTGTATGTGGAAATAATAAACAAATATGTGAAAATTCAAATATTAGCATAGATTTAAGTAATACTCTGTTTACTTTAAAATTATGAATAGTAAATACAGTATTAGCGGTAGTTCAGTGTTAGAGCAGCCACCCGGCAAGTGAAGTGACTCTGGTTCCATCCCAGGTTAAAGTGATATTAGTTTCTTTCATTTTCAAATTATTAGTTTTATCTATGCTAATATTTGAATCCTTACATAAAAATATATTATATTACTTTTGTAAAATAGTTTTCAACATAATAAAAAATAAATAAATATACAAAAAAATATGAACAAAAAATTTGATATAATTTTAAATATTTTAAAATAAATATAATAATAATAATAATTTAAAATACCTCAACAACAAAATTTAATGTTAATGTTAAAATATGTCACTACGAATTTAATGTAAAATAATTATATTAATAAATAATCACAATTAATAATACCACAGCTATAATATGTTATTTATATTAAATAGTTAGTCGATATAACTGACATTTAATTAAACTAATTTTAAAATTTATATGTTAATAAATATAAATAGTTTCTATGATAGTATCTATAGAAAATCAACATTTCTTTTTCATTTACAAAATAAATTTAATTTATAATTGAAAAACATGTAGATAATAAAAAAAATTGTATTTCACTCATATCACTTTACAAAGTATTGACATTTTAAGTATACTAATATTTCAAATGTAACATAAATGTCAAACATATAGATATTCTTTACATGTTACCGGCAAAATGGTGCCTTATATAAAATACCTAGTTTGTATATGCAATTATACAAATTCAGTTGAGTATAAGTTAGATAAAAGGTGATTACTAATTTTGTTAATTATTAATTTATAAACATAATGCAACTTAATTTTCGAAATACCTATTAATACAATAAGAAAATTTTATGATATAAGTTAAAGTCAATCAATTTAAATGATAATTTAATTTACTTTAATAATAAAAAAATAAAATACTTAATATATTATTATTGAATAAAACTAAATAATAGAATATATTTTTACTATAACCTAACCTATCATTTAAAGTGAAATAAAAACAAAATTGTCAGTGAACTTGAGTGTAGATAGAAAATCGGATGACGTCACTATAAGGAACATCATCACCACTGACCTACAAATCTTCTAGACAACGACGAACAAATTCAGACTCATGTCAAGATACTATAAAATCAAGTAGTGCCATGAAAAATAAATTATCTTCATCGTCCGTAGCGTTTACGACACTTAAAAAACCCATAAAATTTTATTGTGGCGCTCTGTGTAGAAATTTTAATTGATATAATAATATGGTCACTAGTTTCGCAAAAACGATTGACTACTACTTGCTGCCACAAACTTTTCGTAGTAGGCGATGACAGGAATAAGACAAAAAGAAAAGACAAATGAAACAGAGAGAGAATTCATTCATAAAACGACATATTACGGCATTTTATAGATACTACAAGATTATATACAATAAATAGTTTCTTTTACTATGTAATATTTATTTACTGTTAATAATCTAATTGTAAGTTTTATAGTAAATAAAATTTTATGATGACCGTAAAATTAAATAAAAAATATTTTTAAATATACTATTGCATCATTTGATGATTATAGGTCAAATTTATGTCTTATTTCAATTTGAGGTTTGCATAGATTCACTTTCTATGTTTATATTATAAACATAATTAAATTTTATGTATTTATTATATTTTACAACTTCTTACAACCTGTCTTTCTTCAATCATTATAATTTTCATTGATGTTAAAAGTTAAACTTATACATAACTTTCGATTTTTAACTTAACTGCTGATTCACAAACTGAGTTCAAAGTCACTTGCAAGCGCTATTTATAAGCAGATATATGATATGTACCTACCAATATTTAATTAACAATTTTTATTTCCTTATTTATATTATTTATTTTATTTAAATAGCAAATATGGGAACATATTTATGCTGCAATTCTGTTTACATCTCGTAAAACTAGTAGCATTACGTGTTTTTTTTTTGTCTTTTTTCAGTAAATTTTAATTTTTCTTTTGATTTAAAGAAACATAATATCTCGTAACGCTACGAGTTTTACAAGATGTGCATAGAATTGCAGCATTAGTTTTTTTTACTTTACATAAATTTATGTTTATTTTAAGTATGTATGGTATAATAAAAATATTTGGTTATAAATCAGGACAATATTAATCTTAATTATAAAGACAACTTAAAACAGAAAATAAATAAATAAACATATATATGTTGGCAAAATTAATTCAGCAACGTCAATGCATTTTCTTCATTTAAAAATTAACTAATAATTTAATTAGTTCATCAAAATAAATTAACGGCGATTTAAGCAAAAAACAAAATACTATATATTATATATATTTGAATTTTCATAAAATGTATTTTAATTTTGTTTTTATTTTGGCAAGATAGCAAAATCAAAATATATTTTTGATAATTTATAAAAATAATTTATATTTATTAAATTTTGATTTCATTAATTTAAAATTGTACTAAAAATACTTATAATCTTATGTTTTTTTTTACTAGTATTATTTAGAATATATTCCTAAAATATTTTTAGAGAATTCTTTTTACGTACAAGCATATCTAACATGATATAAAATTATTATTTATAAGTAAATATATACTTAATAGAGTAAATTTCAATATATATATATATATATATATATATATATATATGTATATATATATATAATTTAAATTAATTATCATTCCTATCAATAATTATAAATACAAACTAATAATTTATACAAAAATTTACTATAAAAACATTAAAATTGCTTTAAAAAAAAAATATCGTAGATAAATACCTTGTTACTGAAGTGAATTTGAGTAATAATAAAAAAAATCTACATTCTCACAAAAAAAAACATTAAAATATATAAAAAAAAATATGCAATTTTGATACATCTTATGATTTAAAGTGTATGACTAATTTTTTCTAATATGTGTGTGTACTTTATTAATCGTAAATATTTGTATTAGTATTTAACATTTATAAAGATTAGAAAACAAACCAACCTGTATAAGATTATTCCACTTTATATTTGCTTAAATACAATTAGTACACATTATCAAAACTAAATTTCTAAAATATACAAAAAATATAAAATACAAAAAAACTAACTTTCACTTTCCATGACAACCAAAGCACAACTAACATCTCAAACCATCTTTACCCTTTACTACCAGCCTAACCGTCTCTCAACCATATACCCATCATAAAAAGGGTTAAAAACCTAGAACGTAACTTAAAGAAACGCCAACAATAAAATGCAGACAGGTAACTTCTGCTCAGCAGGTAATGGTAATGGTTCACAAATGGATTTCAAAAAATTACGCAAGTCTCCAAATTGAACGATTTCACTTTTCTTGGACGGAAAAAAACCGCGAGTCAAGGGCAAGCCAGTTGGCAATCAGTGTCAGGTGAAGCGAGGTTAGTTGAGTGATCGATGGGAATGCAACGCCAACTTTGACGCAACAGTCCCTGTGTATTTGTACGCAACTCTTAACAGGGTTGAAGGTTATACGGTAATGGAGTGATTAGATACGAATTGTCAAGTTTAAGGACTTCGAGATTTTCTTGTTAAATGGTGAGTTTATGTAATTTATATTTTTATAGTACACAGTTGAAGGTCTGAAATCTATATAGTATTTATGGGTTTAATGGCAGATTGTACCAACACGTTTTAGTAGTTTATAAAATACAAGTTAGACAAACTGATAAATATTTATTTCTAAATAACATTTTCAAATTTGTACTAAATATTTTGATTTACTTAATGTCATTATACAAATTCAAAAATAGCTTAAAATAATCTACAAACTTCTATAAGTTTCGAAGTAGTATCATGAATGTGGATATAAAGCTAGAGTTACTTGTTGGGAAGGAATTTTGGAGAAAACTTAATTTCGGGATAGTGGAAATAGTTTGTGCTACAGCCTTTTAGGCACATGGCGTGATTATGTATGTAATGTATGTATGTAATACGAAAAATTTATTTACTATTTAATCATTGTTTCATAATGAAAACTTTACCAAAAGTTGACTTTAAATCTTATTGGTAACAACAAATAATTTTACCACTATAGGATTTAAAAGTTAACAAAAAAGCATCGTTTTATTGACGGCAATAATAATTATTAATAATTTATAAGCTTAAAGTTGACTTTAATTAAAATAAAATATCATTATCGCAGTTATTATTAAACTATCGAGATCTAGTCAAACTTTAACTAACTAATACATAGTTAGAAACTATGGCTACCTTATTTGAACTACCACACCTCAAGAGTATCCGTATCCCATCAGACTGTATGTCCGGTTGGGTGTTGTTATCATGACGGTCACGTGACCACATATCTCCCGGTGGTCACGTGGATAAGTTGCACATACACACACGCGACCCCAAGATGCCCGCCTTTTATATAACCGTGTTTTGAATTTATCGTCGACGAACATGGAAGGTCCCCGGACGCCCGATACTCCGGGAAAACGTGGATAAGTTAAACAGGACCGGCTTAGCTCATTCATTTAACAAAGTTTTATTTCGTCTTTCCAATTTGTAAGCAAATTCTGTTTCTTTTGTCACTGATAAAATTATTAGTTATATTGTAGGTTTTTTTAAATATATAATTTCTAAAATATTATTTTTCTAATACATTATAAATTATAATTATATATGCTTTATTTAATAAAAAAAAAAATACAAATTATAATAACCATTTATTTTATTTTTTTTCAAATGTTAAAAATTAGATTTAAAATTAATAATTTAAATATAATATTTTTAAGTCTCTTTAAATAAAATAATATAAAAATAAAAAGGTTTTAGAATTTACAATTTTATAATGTAGTTACATATTTTGTTAACTAGTAACTTGTTTCTAAGTTTTCTTTATTTATTTTAAAAAAAATACAGATTATAATACAATATTGTGTATGTACCTATGTACGTATGTATGTATTTATTTTCATTTGTATTATTTTTCCTACTGACAATGTCCGTACAGTATATTTTTTAATTAAGATTAATACAGAACTAAATCCTAAAGTCTTTTTATTTTAACATAATGGGGTCTGAAAGATTTTTAACTACGTTAAAATAATATAATAAAATAAATTTATATCATTCTACAGAAATATCCTGTAAAACCTATATTCTTATTGTTATCATTTTTTTTTTCATATTTAACAATTTAACACTTTATAAGTTGCAGAGATAATGTCAAATATTTTAAAATTTATAATTAAAAAATCTATACATCTATACAATATATAGATATACAAATAAAATATTCATATTTTATTCGTCAAGGAAAAATAATAAACAAAAATATACATATAACGTAGAATATTAAGTAAAATTTGACATAACTAAAATCTAAAACTTTTTTTTAATATAGTAATGAGTTCTGAAAGATTTTTTGTTAAACAAAAATATTTCTTCAGACAGTCCTGTTCATAAGCTAAAACTACGTCCCTTTAACATCTAGCGTGCGCGGTTTGCGAAGGGAAAGAAATATTTATGACAAGGTTTGAATACTATTTCATTGTGAGAATTGATTTTAGATTGCAGCTAACATTTGTATCTTACATTTGCTACTTTCTTACTTATACTTATTACGAAATCATTTATTATAAATACATTTTATTAAGTTGAACACGCAGAAACAGCAACTGATTCAAATAATAAAATAATTAAAATTCAAAATACTGCATTTAAACGACTACATTTAAAATTATTTCGCCATTGACGAAAACAATAAATTTGAAACTATTAATATTAAATTAAAAAAAAAATTATCAGAGAAACGAAACAGATTATTAAAATAAATAATGAACCATTTATTTATTTAATAAGCAAATAGTAAACATTTGATATTTAATAGTAAAAAATAAATTATAATTAAAAAATATAAATGTACGTAAGGTTTATTTTTAATTTCACATTTTACCAAAAAAATTAATAACAATCCAAAACAAGTACATATCACAATAAAAAGAATTTCAGAATGTCTCATTTTATTAAAATAAAACGGGTGTAAGATTTAGTTCTGTATTAATTTTTATTAATAATCGAGATTTCGACATACATCATCAAAAAATAATGATAATGTACGTCGCGTACTTTAAAACGTCGATTATTAATAAAAATTAACACAGAACTAAATTCTAAAACAGTTTTATTTTAAATACATACCAATAATAATAATAAAAATAGTCAAAATCAAACACCGAATTGATAGAATAACTAAGGAGTAGCTGCATAAGACATTTTTAATATATGGTGATTAATATATTTACCGATTAATAAATCAATTAATCACGCGTTCTAACATAATAAACAATTTTTAAAATAAAAATAGTTTAGGGTTAAGTCCCATATATATTTTATTTAAAAATCGACAATTCGATATACTATACATATATCATCGTCAGGAAAACAGATACAAAACAATCGTTAACCTAATTGCGTAGTTAACTACATGATAAACAAATAATGTTACTATCAAATTAAGTTAATTATAAATACAGTATTAATTTAAATATTTAAAATTAATAAAATATAAAAATATAACAACTAAAATTTTCAAATAAAATATAGAAAAATATATCTTTTTATATTTCGTATTAAATATTGTATCATAGAGCGTTGAAAAACATTTTAAGAAATAACAAATTTCTGGAAATATTTTTCTGTTAAAGTTGTATTGTACTTTTTACGATATTTTTATATTTTCTAAAATACAAATACTTTTTTCATATTTTATAAAATGTCATTTTTCAATACGTGCAAAGTATTGAAATATAGTTTCATTAATATTGACAAAATAAATAGAAAATATATTTAATAAAGAAATTCTAATAAAACAATATAAGAAGAACGTATATATTGTAATAGAAGAAAAAAGTTAATAAATCAGAATAAACAAAAGACAATACTTGGGTGTGAAGTTATTAAATTTAGTTTTCTTTTGTTTTTTTTTCTTCTGTCTACTGTTTGTGTTCATTTAAAAAGAACATGCTTTTTATTAAATTTGAAATTTATATGCACGTCGCGCAATTCTTGTCTCGATATTTTGTTCAAATTGCTTCATTTTTCGGCAGCTGTTTCACACAGTCAACTGATTATATTTTTATATATTTTTTCTCTTCCTTTTTTGTACCTTGTTTTATACAGACAAAAATTAGATTCTGTTTATCGTATATATGTACCTAAATTGCACCATATATTATTTATTTATCATAGCTTATATGTCGATAAATATTACAACAAATAAGTATGTTTTGTTGGATTACATGTCAGTAAATTACATTGCGAATAGCTTTTTTGAAAAAAATTAGTAACTTTAATGATGTTCAACATTTATTTTTTTTTGTCATTTTAATAAAAAAATGTGTAGTTGTATTACTAAGAGTATAAATTGCTAGATACTAAATAAATAAAATAACTTTAACTTATAATAGATCATAAACACAGTCATTATCAAGCAAGTTATGTTAAATTTTTTTTTTCTAAATTTTAGTTTTAGAATTAGTCACACGATGTGCCTTTAGTAAAGGCAATAAGACAACTTTTGTTGCACAGATTTCGAAAACCTATCATAAAAAATAGATATAATATTCAATACCAACTATAATTTCAAATTAAATGCAATAATATTAATTGATATTTGTAAATAAAAAATGATTATAACCCGATAACTAACCCAAGAAAAAACTATGAATTCATGAAAACCATAGCTAAAGAGTTAGACAATATTAAAAATTGTGGTGTTTAATTTTTAAAGTTGCTAAAAAATGCAATAATTTATGTTAAACAAACAGCTTTCAAAATTTAGCTCATATTCCTCTTATAACTTGAAAATACAATTCTTTTTCTGAACAAGTGCATCATTTATTTCAAGTTGACAGTGATACAATCAAATTTATTAAGAAAATTTGTCGAAATTGATCTAGTAGAAAACCGTAATTTTTCCGCACAAGTTGATACGTACGGTTATATGGTAGTGGTATAGTTTGAGTATTATTTGCATTGAACAAAAGCTACGCCAAAGCCAGGACGCGCGGCGCACCGTTTTGCAACCGTACATGAATTCATGTGCATAATTTTGCATTCTGTATACAAACTAGATGATCTCGTGGTTGGCTCTCTCGCACTGTGGGATTTCCATCAAGTTACCATGGATATATATTGAGGATTGAGCATATCACGTATATATATATATACCAGAGTACATGTGCAACTCAATCCACTGACATTACACTTATGGAATGTTTTATTCATTTCACATTTTTAGTTGAAACTCTAATTTAAAAGTAATTTTCTATAATTTAATTGAAATATTATAATTATTACATTATTCTGAATCAACTGATTTAAAGTCAAGATATAATAAAAACAAATTACTATTTTTATATATTTATAGATATATTTTTGTCAAAAATATTGAAATAATTATTCCGCGTTCTTGAGGATTATAGTAATTCATGGTTCATCTACGTGTATTCTGAATCTGTTTCTTTCACAAATTTCAAAATCGCCATGACATAAGACGCTGTCTGCAAAAATTAGAGTATATCAGATCAAAAAATTCTATAAATCCAATGGATATCGGTCGTGAAAGACTGAGGATTACTAAGTCTAAATTTCTTTTTAAAATATAATAGCAATTTTCAAGTATTTAACAAAACACTGAAAAAGATAAAATTTGAAAAATATAAGTAATTTGTTTTGCTAGATCCAACAATTTTTTATTCATTTCATTTAAAATTTTTATCAAATAACTCATTACGATCAAAAATCTTAATTTTTGAGGAATATTATTTTAAATTAATTAATCTAAAAAAATAGGCAAATATTTTTTTTATTTTTAAAAACTTTAAACTAAATATGAATATTGCACGTAATGCATGCGAAGCTGTGTTACTGTAATTAAAAACTTGAAGCCAACATCTCACCGGCATCGATCCACCGGCAACAGAATCAATCGGTCTGCCCCTCATCCAACCTAGTATCAGTGGTGCACCTCCGGACGCCGTCAATTTACCGGGGACCTCATTGCGATGCGCCGTAGCGCCCCGTCGTTGAACCGGAGCGTGCCCAATGCACCTGCCCCTCCATCCCGATTGCCGTTCGCCGACCACCCCGCCAGAATGCATATCCGGTTATGCAGCAAACTACCGCCGTCGCCGCTGCCGCCCCGCTACACTGATAACACGGGGATTAGATGTTGACTAGGGTCGTGCTGATAACTATGACGGGTTTTGCTTCAAATGTAGAACGTACGCGATGCACCCATAAACACGACTCCCAGTTATAATACGGTATATATATATATATATATATATATATATATATATATATATATATATATATATTTCGTTGATTAGATTTCAAAACAGAATTTGATTTCATTCTGAGATATATTAGATAAAATAGTGAAAGGTTTGATAAGCTAAAAAAATATGTATATTTGATTAAAAATATTTAATATAACAGAAACAATGTAAATATCTATTCAAGTTATTTTTAACTAAATTATTTTTTATCTGAATATTCATAAATAATTTTATAATCTAATAGTCTGACTCATTTAGAAGTATGAAAATAATATGTATAACTGCCTCTGAATATCTTTTATTTTATAATTTTAAAAATATTTTACTATGGAAATTAAACTCTTAAAAGTGCAAATAAGATTTTGATTATATATGAAAAATACGCACCAGTTAATCATTAATTTTTATTATTTTATTTTGATGAATTCATAAGAAAGTTCTATTTCAATAAAGTTATTTAAGATTTATAAATTTAATTCAAAAAATACCTATAAAACTAAATTATAATTTAATGTTAATTTTAAATAAGCAAAAATGGAGAAAATAAATTCATTAAAAAATGTCGACATGTACGATCGAATAGTTTAAAACGTGTATTTGATACCGCTCATTTGGGCTTGGGTTCGAATCCTGCTCGGTGCATGGATGTTAATAACGTCTTTGTATTGTCTAAACCACTTTGAAATACATAAAAACATTGTTGCTGGCTAAAAGCTTTTGTAGCTAGGGCTAATAATATATGTATACAAAAATATGTATTAAAAAACAAATTTAACCAAATATTTGAAATATAAGTATTTTTGCAGTATTGTTTAAATAATATATATTATATAGTTGAACATATTTCATTACCTTAACAATTACTAAAATTTCTGGATATTTTTTTGAAAATACAAAAATATTTTTCTCTAAACATTTACATTTACTTCACTTCATCGACAGGTGCTGCCAGCTAGTGGCAAAATCGCTAAGATTCCTTATCATGATATCCAGATATTTTGTTTCTAAGTAGATAGACAAAATTTACATAATTACATGTCTATTGATTAAATTATAATCATTAATGAAATTTAAATGTAAAAATAATTAATAGTTATGTTGTTTCAGTAACACAATTTATACTTAGTAGTAAAAAAACATTAAATCTATAATCATATCTTATAAATATAATAAGTGGATAAATTTGTATATTTTGTTTATATACATTTATTTAAAATATAATTCCTAATTATTGTTTATAAAATAAATATGTAACAGTTTTTTTTTATAATTAAGTATATAAATTTTAGTTTATTAAAATAAACTGTATTCTAGATTCTAGAATATGTTTAATATAATTTAAAATCTGGTTCACGTACATTTCCAAAAAAATGTTATATATATATATATATATATATATATTTGCATATACCTCATATAATAATTTTGCAATGATAACAACAAATGCAACTGCCAAACTAAACTAGTTTTTGTCGCTGGAAAAACATAGTTAAATAAATGGACGAAACACGTACGCCAAAATAGTGGTGTACCACGGAGACAATAGCATTTTTGGTAATAAACATTATCCAGTTACCCCGTGCGGGGTTGCTTGCGTTTGTTTTGCGTCCTCCTGCTATCTGTGTAGTCTGTTCTGCAATGCAATGTTTGCCGTTACACTACCGGAATTTCAGTTGTTTTGACGGCGCCACTGCAGGAGAAAAGAGGGGTAAACCGCGATGCAAGTGTTGCCAACTGTCTGATGTTAAATGTTTGTAGCAATTTTGAAATGCAACGAATTTAATGAATTATTACTTTAAAATAAAAGTTTAATATCAATTTATAGTTTAACATTAATTATATTTTTTAATAACTCTGTTGGAAATTAGTTATATATCTCAAAAACGACCAAATAGAAATTATATTTTTAAAGTAAAACTCTATACTTTATTTCGGTTTCATAAACCATACATAAATTTACTTCTCAAGTACGATAACTTTCATTCTTCTACTAAATAACTTTAAAAACAAATGTTATTTCAACAATTTACTGCCAGATTATTATTATCAATAATAATAACTATTTTTTAATACCATACTAGATTAAATTTATTCTTTCTTTATAATAAGAAAATCTACAGAATAAATACACTTACTTCTAAAGTAAATTTAACCATTGTTTATGAAATCGGTTGTCATACAAATATTTTGGCAAATCATTGCAACTATTCAGAGCATCAGCAATATTTCTATATTGTGTATGATACGGGGAATTTACAGCTGTTTTCAAATTGATATAATAATTTTTTAAATTTATTTATCAACAAAGCATTTTACATTGCTAATTAAGTTTAAAAAACATTAAAAAATATTTTTTAACATTCACATAGTAAAATAAAATCTTTCAGAACTCATTATATTAAAATAAAACGGCTTTAGGTTGTAGTTCTGTATTAATATTTATTAATAATCAATGTTTCGACGAACTCAACGTACGTTCTTCATCAGGAAAACGTACGTTGAGTTCGTCGAAACGTCAATTATTAATAAATATTAATACAGAACTACAACCTAAAGTGGTTTTATTTTATTATATAACTTGTTGATGTTGAAGTGACAAAAAAATATATTATATATTTAAAAAAAAAACAATTAATAAAAACAATCATTCAAACAAAATCATTTTAAATATATTTATGATAAAAAAATCCTTATTAAAGTATTTTCACGTATACGAACAAAAATTTAACATTTGCATATTATATAACAACACACACACACACATATTACACAAACAAAACAAAGCAGAACTATATTATTATCTGCATGAGTCTGTCTGGTTATAATACCACATTATTTTTTTTCAGCTCTTTTTAACTAACTTTGTCATCAACATTTTTTCGGTGTGATAACCGAGCAACCACGGGGTACAACACACCAGAATAATATTTTTGCACCCAGACAAAAGTCTCAACTACATTATCCTTGCTTTCTGTAGATTATACTTATATTCTGACAGCAGGATTTAAATATATAAAAGAAAAAAACTCACTGGCCAGCAAAATATAGATGGAGTTAGCTTCAAAAATTCTTGGTCTCACATAGAATGCGCATGCGGAAAAAATATAATTACAAGATTTGATCAAAAAGTTATTCTCTGGATTCATATATTGTTAGTTAGTTAAGTACCTAATATTTAATAAAATAAATGAGCAAATATAAATTTTTTCTTTTTTAAAATAAACAAATATGCTACATTGAAAATTATCAAAATATCACTTTATAAGTTAAATATATAATATATAACATTTTTTAAGATACTCGTATTATAATTTCAGTTGTTAATTATTTTAAAAAAAATTTAGAATATATCATAATCTTCATAATTTTTATTATGAAAAAATATTATAAATTCCAAAATAAATTGCTTCTAAATATATATAATATATATATATATATATATATATATATGGTATATTTTGTATATGAAAATATAGGCCCGTATTCTCACCTCATTTATAAAAGTGATTCTTGCCAAAAGTATACTTTTGACGTTTACTTAAAATTATTTATTAAGCACTTAATAATAGCTTATCTTAATTTTATAATACCAAATATACTAAAAATGATCAAAAATAGAAAAACTATTTACATTTGATGAAAAATAGAAGCAAAAAGTTATTTTGAGTATAAGATTTGTTAATAACTATTTCATACAATTGGATTCATTTACGGATTCTGGTAGTGAATAGTAATTATTAATAGTTTACTTTTATTGACTATCTGCTTTTACTAATTAAATAATATTAACATTACATTTACTAATACAAAATTGAACCAAAATATAACTTTAATGTAATGGGAAACTTGACTATTTTGTAACTGCGCATGCGTAAATATTGTTATATTTTACGCATCTGCGTTATATTTGATCTCATGTAAACACAGATTACATGTGAAACCGAGAACTTTTGGGTCGTACTATGTAGCTACTTTTTCAAAATTAAAAATACTCCGTGTATGTTAAGCTTCAAAGTTGGTACGATCAAAATCCAGTATTATTAACAATAAATAATTAATAATAAGAAACGTAAGGCGACACATGCAGTGTCCTCTGTCGCACAACTTGCAAAAGTGCAGATAAAATATGTTCTTTACTGCTAGCGGTACAAATGATTTCATTAAAATTATAAGTAATTTACATACAGAGTATATAGATTTTTACCTCAGTTGGTAGTTGAATACGTACGCGTATGTAATATATGTATGTATACAGTGTATGTGAAGATATTAATTTACATAGATTATGATCAACGCGGTAGAAAAAAAAAATTATAAAATTGTCGACTACTTGTTTGCACATCACGTGCATTTTGCCAAGCTAATTGAGTTCGATTTGATTTTGTTGCGTTTTATTAATTAATAATTACATCATTTAATTACTGGAAAGCGTGTAATTGTTTTTAATTAAAACATAATGCCGCAATTAAAATTACTATTTCGTATTGTGCTAGGAACTGTATGAGTCAAAATCATATATATATTTTTTTCAATTATAGAAGTTATAACTCAATAATAATAATATTTATCTATGAATGATTGTAATTAAGTAATAGCATGTTCAGTTTACAACCTAAAAACTGGCAGTTCAAGTTTTGTTAACTATATTAAAATATTTTTACTTTATAATTTATTAAAGTGATTTTAGTATTTATTGTTAATAGAATTAAAAAATCTTCAATATTTTTGTAATATAAAAAAATAGAATAATATGTATATAAATGGTTTCTAAAAGTTTGAAAACTCAACCTATTTTTCGACTTATAACAATTTTTTTTTAAATTTCTAACATTATTAAAAGAAATCAGTTGCAATACAAATCTTAAATACAAAATACGACTAAATTAAAAAAAAAAAATAGTAACATGGTCATCATGGCAATATGATAAAATATAATATAATTTTGTATTATTTGATATTCTAAAAGAAATTTCAACTTTCATTAATCGGCTATTTGAATTAATATTATAATTAACATAGTAAATATCTTTCAAAACTCAATATATTAAAATAAAATTCTGTATTAATATTTATTAATACAGAACTACAACCTATAGCCGTTTTATATTATTAATATTACACTTATTTTATTTCTGACAGTTTTTATTTTTTAAGTAATATTTAATTATCGACAAATATATAACCGCACAAAATCAAATTAAATTCCGGAAAATTCAATCAAGTTTAGAGCAAAAAAGAAAAATGCAAATTAAAACGGTAAGGTATTCAAAATACTATTTAACTTAAATCCTTAGGAAAAGAAGAGGTACATTCTAATCTAATCTTGTTCACTTGTTCAACTTTCAAACTTTCAACCGTGTATCTTACAGAGGGGGTTGTATCCATCCCTCCCACCGTTCGTTTCAACCCTCTAATTCTGCACTCGTTGTGCTGCTGTGTGCAGTCTACATTGTTTTTTTTTCGCTTTGCTTTTGTTTTTAAAGAGTTCTTTCGTTTCGTCTGAATTCCCAGCTGTGCTGCCTCTTAAAAAAAGCACGAGTATCGCTTAGAATGCGCCACACTGAAGCGTTTCGCCGTGAACGATGGTTACAGTCTCAGGACACGAGCGGCGAATAAAATTGGCTTGATTTCGTTTTCCAGAAACGTAGCGCGCAAAAATATGAACCAGATGAGAGAAAAAAAAACGAAGTATTTTTCTTCTCTCGTTTCTAGATTCGAAATGGGACGAGTTTGTTTTTTGTCGATATTTTTCTTTTCATATGGAAAATGAATAGGACTTATACTTCCCAAGAAAATTGTTTTTCTTTCTACATATATGTGTTTTCACTTGTATTCACTTTGATATTTGATTCCAGCTATCATTACTTTAAATATACATTATTTCTTAAACGAAACATAGAGCTATATTTCAGAGATACTGATGTAGTTTTATTTATTTTATTTTTTTAAACTTTTATTGTGAGTCGATATACTACAGATAAATACGGAATTTATATTCTAAAATAGATAGTTTATTGTTAAATGGTGTAAAATTAAAATATCAAAATATAATAACTGATATTAGATGCTCAGATTTTG
This sequence comes from Clivina fossor, assembly GCA_963966155.1. Classification (NCBI taxonomy): domain Eukaryota; kingdom Metazoa; phylum Arthropoda; class Insecta; order Coleoptera; family Carabidae; genus Clivina; species Clivina fossor. The sequence continues at coordinate 5,491,920 of OZ014564.1, read as the reverse complement.
GATGTTTTATATTTATATTTATATATAGTTATATTTATTTTGTTACTGGAGTCTGAAACTTAAATTAACAACTTTCAGATTGCCAAATAGATATGCTTCTGCCAGATTATAACTGCATATAATTATTATTATTATTAATAACTCCTTTGTGTATTTATTTATATATAAATTAGAAATCAGTAATCATAAGAATTATAATAATTTTGTTTGTTATTTTGAAAGGGTTTTTAATATGTTGAAAAATTTTATGATTAGAGTGATTCATTTTCTAACATAGCGTGATTGTGTATGCATGTATTTTGATTCATAATTCTAGTTTTGGTTTTATGTCATCTTTGTATTTAATTTTAATTAAATTACAGTATTTTTTAAATTAAAAAATATTTTTATAATTATGCATACATGTTTATTTAAAATAGATACTTCATAATTTTTTCTTGATAGAATAAAATTAAATATATTTTTATGAAATGTGCATAGTTGAAGAGTTGCAGCCAAACTGAATGTGAGTAAAAGGCAAGATTGGTTATTGAACGAATATCGAAAGCAGGCTGCTGTACGTTAGCGCCAACAGTCGGCTAAACTTCGAACTGTTCAGAAAGGCAGATGTTACCTGTTGCATATTATACTAACTATTCGAAAAACATTAATAAATTTATATAATGTTTAAAATGCTATAAAACATTAAAAACATCACTTTAACAATTATTAAATTATGATTAATAAAAAAAGTTTCTCATTTTCTAGATTCTCAGATTCTAGATTCATGTAACGTATAAATTCTTTTTCAGATTTTTTTGAAAATTTTTACATATGAAAATTAATCAAATTTACAACTTGTAGCGATAGCTCAACTTTGAACAAAGTGGCATTGCAATTGCCACGGAAAAATATAAAAACAATAAATTATTTACAAATAATTTTGGTTTTTGTTTTCACTGATAATTCTCGACTTATTCGCGTTGATGATCTAATTTAATATTTTACTCATATATTTATTTATTTATATCTTGTTATTAAAATATAGGTTTTCCTATTATTTACTCCGCACGAACAGAAATTCTCTATCAAAATTTGGAAAATAAATCTGTAAAATATAATTAAAAATACAAAATTGTTCGAAATAATTCTGAGCCTAAGCAAAAAAATATTGTATACATTGAAATATTTTCTTATTTTATCATCTTTATTTAAAACTCGTATTCAAATATTAAAATACATATATTCATTTATTAAATTATTATTCATAAAATTATTTATAGTATTTTAAAATATATGTATACATTGTACCATCTGCATATTTACAAATACTAATGCTATACTTTGCCTCATACAAATATTTCACATTCCTATAATTAGTGAAACAACATACTGTGTATATATATATATATATATATATATATATATATATATAAATCTTAGACTGAAAATTTTCTCTCAAGCTTGTATAACCGGATAGCTATTCGATAAAGTTGTCACAGTTTTTAATTACGTAATTTTTGCTTAGGATTTCTATAATTAAACATATTCGTAATTATGAATAAAAAAATGTTTATTTGAATTTCTAAATAACCGTTTCGAATGATAATTATGCAAATTTTAAATATCTCAATTTTTAAATTCAGACTTCCTATTTCTGTTTGAAAAGATATATTTGAAATATATTTATTTATTTATTTATTTATACATTTATTAACTTAATTGCAGTGCTAATTAACATATATTAAAATAAATTACTTTTATTTGTTATTAATAACTGATCAAGAATTATAAAAGTATATAACTTAAATTTTTGAAATTTGCTGTATATTCTCGCAATACTATTTTCCTGTATAGATTTTACTTAAAAAGTATAAGTCCGTGGCTGACTTAATAGATGGCAGCATCGATTTCAATCGATTAGAGATCTACAATCGATTAACTAGTTCTTAATATCTTCAACTTTTAATTTATTTTATTTTTATGTTTTCTTTATTAGGATTTTTTGATTGACTAAAATTTAACTATGTATATGTATGTGATTTACCAATATATATATATATATATATATATATATATATATATATATATATACCTATATATATATATATATATATATATATATATATATATATATACCTATATATATATATATATATATATATATATATATATATATATATCTAATATAACAAATGAAAATTATTGTTTAATAATATGGTAAAAATTAATACAAAGCTACAATTTAAAGTCGTCTATTTTTATATAATGAGTTCTGAAAGATTTTTACTACATTAGATATTAATTATATAATATGTGACAAATTAAAAAGCATTCATTGCGTTATCAATATAAATAAAATATCAACTTTATAAAGTATTATATTTAAACTAATTCAATTGTAATTGAAAACTAAACATACATAAATTGAAGAGCAGACTTTCAAAATGCATTTTGTCCAAAATGTAAATTTTTTAGTTAGTGATGGTATTACGTTCTATGCGCAAACACGCATCTTTTAAGACAAATTCGACATTTAAAACGCATATTGTCCCGTCTGAAATAAATATTAAAAGTTACTTGGACATTCAAAACGCGTTTTGTCCAATGGGCACGTAATGTACTTTCAGATTTAGTCAAAAACGTTTTGCCTCTTTCTGAAAATTATGGAATTTGGACAAAACGCATTTTGAAAGTCTGCTCCTCAATTATTATAATCTACAAAGCAAGTGAAAAATTTAATCAATGTAAATCAGTACTATAAAAATCAATTTGTAATTTGATTTCTGAAGATGATTATAAAAATAGAAAATTTAACTGTAAAAAAATGAATTTAACAAAAATCGAGTATGTATATTAAAAATAAATTGACCATAATTTTCAAAAAATATTTCAAAAAATTGCCAAAAATATAACCATGACTAGTAATTTACAACAAAACTATTTACAGCAAAAATCCTTTCAAAAACACATTCCCTTTAAGCCAAAACAGATTCCACAAAAACTTATTTTCACATTTACACCCCCCTGCGATTCAGTAAGAGCTACTCACTCTACGTGACCAGTACCATGCAAGACGCCATATTGGCACCACTAGGGTTGTCTCGCTCGCTAGGTGCATTTTTTTGGCGCTGCAACCCTGCAGCGCGATCGTACAATGCATTGTTCGTCGTTTAGAGATTTTTGGGGGTGTATTGTTATGGGGCGAAATCAGGTCAAAGAGGGTGGTTTTTAGTTGAAATACATGTCGAGTTTCAATAGAGAATGCTGTCGGCCATTATGGCTGGAGGTGGGGACAAAAAATTTTTAGGGTTTGAAAAGTTTCCGATGCATAGCTAATGAGAAAGTGAGGTGTTTAAGTTTCGAGCAAAAAATTAGAAATTCTTTCAAGTCGTTACAGTTATTTTGGAATAGATTTTTAAATTACTTTCTTTTAAATAGAGAAAAGTTTTTAAATATATATATATAAAAGAAATATTCTATTCAGAAATATCCTTTTAATCTAATGTTTGTTTTATTATATTACAACTTTAATGATATTAAAATTATAACAAAAATAAAAAATTTATTATAAATTTAATTTCTAACTTTATATTAAATTCAAGTAAATATATTATCATTAAATATTTTTTAGTAAAATTGTTATCTCATAATATAATTGTGAATGGTAAAAGAGAAAATAAAATTATGAGTTTTATGTGTTTTCAATATGGATATATCAAAGATCTGAAGTAAATTACCAATTAAAAAGATTCATAAATTTCACTTCATTTCCAATAAACATATTAAATTGATTAATCAAGATTTTTATGAGTTATTAAAATCATAAATATACTATATATTGCATCACATATATACAAAAAATACATTATAATATCTATTTCAGTAGTTCATTATATTAGTAATTAGTTGTATATAAAAAGTATATATTAAAATATTTGATAATAATTTTATTTTATTAATTACTTTTATTTTTACTACTTTTTAAGAATATTATTAAATTTAAAAAATCCATTAAAATATAATACAAAATAATGATAATCATAAGAAATATGAGCTAACTTTACTAAATTATGTTTTTACTTAGTAATTTGTTTCTATGTTCTGTTTATTTACTGCAAATGTCATTTGTATCGTTTTTCCTAATGAAGATGTAGGTACGTTGAGTACGTCGACATGTCAAATAATATTAAAAATTTATATAGAACTACCAACCTAAAGCCGTTTTATTTTAAAAATATGTTATTTATCTAGTTAGCATATATTTTATGTAAAAATAATTTAAATATTTTAAATTTCTTCTTCTTTTTTCTGCTTTTCGCGATAGAAGCTAGGTACGTTGAGTATGTCGACACGTCAATTATTATTAAAAATTTATATAGAACTACCAACCTAAAGCCATTTTATTTTAAAAATATGTTATTTATCTAGTTAGCATATATTTTATGTAAAAATTTAAATATTTCAAATTTCTTCTTCTTTTTTCTGCTTTTCGCGATAAAAGCTCGTTTTATGTAAAAAAAACAAATACTATAACCTAATTCTTAATTCTTCTATCATAATATCTTCTAATATACCATTTTAAAAATACAAATAAACTCAGCTTGTTTGCTAGTAGCATTTGTCGAAATCGTCGCCAATGAAATATAAAAGACAAAAGAAGAAACAAAACAAAACACATGAGCAAAGGGGCAAAGTGCTCGGACACAACTAGTGAACCCGGTACACCGAGCACGTTCGAGCGAAATAGCGAACGCGCATCAAAATACAGACCGAAACGCGAGCATTGCCTAGGCTAATACGTGGTCAGGAAGTATTTGCTTCTCTTTTTTCTCCACCGGATCAAATGGCAGATCGCTTTATTTTGGGTGGAAAGTTTCGGACACTGATGTGATGAGAAAGGTAAATTTTTTTTTAGTTTTGTATATGAAAGCAATTTGGTAACAAAATGTAAATTGAGTGGTTTGTTTAAAAATAAAGTAGTAATAGATTCTTATCTACAGAACTGATTAATAAATAAACAAATATCACAAATATATTTAAATATATATTTGAGATATTGTTTTTAAATTAAGACTTAATTAAATTAAATAAAAATATTTATTTTTTTGAAATAAATAAATAAATATAAGAGCTATTTAACTAAACTAAACTATTACAATATTTTAATTTTATTAACAAAATTCAAAATTTAAAAATATCGAATAGAAAATTATTTAGAAAATTTCACAGTGCTTCTAAGCGAACAAAGTCTCTGAGTAGAAGATTTTAAACGACTCTTATTATTTGGATGATTACTATTGGTTTTTTTTTTACTATCATATATCAAAAAAGGATAGTAATAGTGATCAATATAATGAACACACGAATTCGTCCATGATTTGCAAAAAAAAAGTTTTATACAATTTACCTTTATTGTTTATTTTTAACATATTATATATAATCAGTTACATTTGTAAAATATACTCCCAATATCTGCAATCCTAATCTATAACATGAAAATTTCCTTCGAATACAAATCAGAGACTTTCTCCCCGAAGAAATCGACCAAATAACAGTGAACTATCTAAGCAGACAACGAAGAGTCTATTCATTGTCCATCCGAATACCCTATTATTTTTTTGCTTCTGTGTTCTATATCGCTATCGGACGCGTCTAAGGGGTCTCGCCACTGACACAGCAAGGGTGTTGACTCTGCATTAACCCCTCTTCACCCTTACATAACCAGCAAAACGGGCCACAACCCCTAAAACTAAACTGAGGCTAGACTGCAAAACGAAGACAACCGAGCAAAACGCTCGGGTCTCCCATCTTTGAAGTGTATTACGTTGGGTTGGCTCGCGTATAATACATGTATGCTTGTTTGTGTGTGTGTGTAGTTCACGTAACAGCGCCCCTCCCCCCACTAACCGTTGCTGGCGACCATGGCCGGTTAGATGGACGAACGAAATGATTCAGTTGCTTTTGTTTTATTTATTTAGTTTTTCGTGGAAAGTTTGTGTTGGGTTTCCAGCGTGTGAGTGTAAAATATTCTCTGCTACTTTTCTCAGAGTAAAAATATGGAGTTTTTTGCTTATATTATTGAAGAACTTTGAAAATTTTGCACTTTTTGCACAATTTATAAATATGTATGTATTTCTTTAAAGCACATCTTAGACCGTCAGAATTTCTGAACAAATATTTATTAATACTATTACGTTCACTATTCGTCGTTACGAACAAAAACTGTATCTGTATGTCGCAGCACGTTCTATGATAACCGTATCTCTGTTTTTCATACGTAACGACGCATAGTAATATTTAAACATTTTAAACAAACCAGTATATTTAAAAAAATACCACACTCAATTATTTACAAAAAAAAATTATTATCAATTTCTAATAAAACAATATATCTAATATTTTCAATATTCTCTAGAATACATGACGAAAGACAATCATTTATACAATACTTCTTTTTACTAGGCAATAAAGACAAAATCTTTTCACACTACTAAAGTACAAACCACCCATGAAAATTTACATGCTCAATAAAAACGTCACTGATGTCCACTTAGCAACATCCATCACCTACGTTACATTCCGTCATCATCTACACCCCCACTGGATTCCTAACCGGCTCGCGATTCGTAATGCCGGACACGCACACACATATACAACCGGCTATACATACTTTATAATATGACCACGTGATATCATACATGTGTAGAAACACACATCCACATACGGAGATGGACATATGTCAAACCAGACAAACATAACTACATGTATGTATCGTTCGTTATTCTAGGAATTCTGGGTAATCCGTAAAATGTTGGACCCCCTCTGTAGATATTTGGAGATACGTAAGACCGAATATTTTGTATTATGCATTGGTATGTTTCATAGAAAAAATTGTCGTGATCAATTGTTTATTTATTGATGAAAAAAATGTGTAAATTCAAATAGTATTTGATAAGAAATTACTTATGCTTGAATTTCTAATAAATCTTTTGAGAAATTTATTAAATTTGCTAAACATTAAAAATTATAAAACAAAAACGCTTCAGGATTTAGTTCTGTATTAATTTTATTTAAAATTTGACCATTTGACGTACTCTACGTACATCATGAACAAAAAAATTATACAAACATTGTAAAAAGTATATCTTGAGTTTTAGTAATTTTTCATAAGTTTCAACAGTAAAAATAACAACATTTTGTAATTTTACTGTGATAGTTTACGTAATATTACATTTTTAATGAAAAATTACATTCACAGAACATGTAAAATAACATAATTTTTTTATAGTTAATGATATACCTATATAGTAAATAAACAAAATATAGAAACAAGTCACTGAGTAACAAAATAAGTAACTAAATTATAAAATTTATAAATTATTAATTAAAGAAGCCAAATTTTATTTAAATCACTGTATTATTTTAATATAATAAGTTTTAAAAGATTTTTTTACCACATAAAAATTATTGTTTAAAGTTATTTGATTCTACAAAATATAATTGAAAAACAAATAATTTATATATCCATCAATTAAAAAAAAAAGTTTTTTAAGCAATAATAATTTTTTTATTAAAATAATCCATATTTTAAAATACTATCGGATAATAAATGAAATTAAACAAAAAATTCGAATCGGTTTATACCTTGAAAAACACATTGCTACAAAAACATTGCAATTATTTTATTTTAAATTCAAGCAAAAATCAAATTTAATACAATTGAGAATCGTATTTTACTTCTATTTGTAACAAAATATTATTTGTATAACAATAAAAAATTAATTAATTAATTTACTTTGAAATTTTAAATGAAATATTATACATTAAATTAAACCGTGTTAAAATTAACTAATATCTTTTAATTTTTTAAAATTATTTTCTTAAATTTTCACTAATAAAACATTTACAATTTTTTATTTTAAATTATTCGTTTAACGGCAAAATATATTATTGATTGATACAGAAAATAACAACATTCTAAATATTTATTCTATTTAATTCAATTCTATTATTTGAGTTGAAAAATTAAGTAAAAAAAAGATTTCGTCATATCGTTTTTATTAACAATTTTTATGCATTGTCAAAATTGCGGGTCGCTAAATTAAATCTGATAAGAAATCCACAGATTAAGAATTTTAAACTGATATACAGCAGCTTTAGTTCAACGGTTTAAGATCAAAATAACCATAATATCGTATTACAATCTTATTATTGAATAATTAAACTGAAAGGCAATGAGTCTATAATCAAACATGCTACTAGCTTCTACAATCTGCACCTTCTCAATAACATACTAAAATTAAGCAGTACAGATAAAAATTTGCAGATAGTTTTCTAAAAATCTAAAAAAAAAAAACTATTACAATAATGAGACTGTTAAATTCAAGACAACGCAATTGAATCGTAAGTCCTTGATTTCAATGTTCGTTTCATTTAATTAAATGTAAATAAAATTTGAAAATTATAGTAATTTTCTTCAGTAAAAATCTATTATATTGAAAACTGTTTACGTTATTTAATCTTAATTCTTATGCTGGTAACTATTATAGATAAACTTTCCAGTTTAAATATCTACTTAAAATTTCCGAAAGAAAATAACATTTTAATTAACAGTATAAAGTCAAATATTTATTTAACAAAAATAACAAAATAGAATAAACATTTCTAGTTCCATTAAAAAAATAATACAAAATTTAAATTACTATATAAATAATCCAGGTAAAATTAAAATAAAAAAATATTAAAATAAAACTGCTTCAATGTAAAATTTTGTATTAATATTTATTTATAATCGACGTTTCGATTAACTCAACGTCCGTTTTCATCAGGAAATATGATGAAGACGGGCGTTGACTTCGTCAAAACGTTAATTATAAATAAATATTAATACAGAATTTTAACCTAAAGCAGTTTTATTTTAATATAACGAGTTCTGAAAGACAATTGTGTATATTCAAAAAAACAGAAATAGTTTGGAATGAACAAAATCTAGAAATGTTAAAAATATACCCAAATTACTGTAATAATTAAGTTTTGATACCACATACATTTCTAAATTGTTAAATTTTCAACTGAATGATAAAGTTTTTATTAAAATATATAGATACTCGTATCAATTCTTGAAAATAAATTAATATATTATTAAAAACTTATTACTAAACTAATGAAATTACTCGTAATATAAGATAATACAAAAATAAAAAATACAATTATTTCCAGGCTTGCTACGTAAGCAAACAAAAATATTTGAAATCATCTCACATTCGGACACAAATAAAAAATGAAAGAGGAAAAGTCATAGCATACTGCCTATAGATATGAAACAAACATAGTCCTCCGCTCCCCATAGATAGTTTCGCGTCCAAGCCGAAAAACATCCATATTACATATCCGTAATATAACCAGGAAGGGCACGAAACACCAATATGGTCTCGGTTACCATACAGGTGGAAAAAAGAAGCCAACATATCCTGATATACCATAACAGCGCAAAGAAAAAACTTATATAACCTCCACCCTTGTGTGTGTGTGTGTGTACACGTGCCGGAAAAGTGTAAGCCTTTATTTCCGGTGAGCTAGAACTCCTCCTTCCCATCCGGAACATTCCCCGGAACTCCACCGAGACCCATCAGCAAAGAAAGTCTTGTTTTTTTGTTTGGACACTGTCTATACATTGTGTCCTATTTTTCATGTTTACTTCAATTGGCAAATATTATTATTTAAAATAATACGGTAGAAATTTTAGTATATTAAGTATTTAATTTTTATAACTACACTATATAAAAAGTTGCCATTTTACATAAAAACCATAGTAAAAAATGTATATAGTATTTCAGCAAAATCGATTTACCCTAACTTTCTTATTTTAAATAGAATACCCCATTTTTGTATTTTATTACTGAATTTAGAAGTAAATTTTACGTATGATACATTAATAACATTCTACTTTAGTTCAAGTGTTTTTTTGATTTTTTGTTTGAAATTGTTAATATCTTTCAGAGTCCGTATTTTCAGAATACAATTAAATATTTGTAATTTATAAACGAGGTCTTATTAAGGAAGCTTTGGACTACCTTTTCATACAAAAAAAATAAATTAAAACTATTTAAAAATGTGCCTAGAAAATTGCTGTAAACATAAAGTTCAAAAAATATTAAAATCTCATTTTGTTTTTTTAAATAGAAACTCCAATTTTTTACTACTAAATTTTACATTAAAAAATAGTGATAGTTTATGTAATATATCCTATGTTAAAAGTTGATAAATTTCTTTAGTAAAGTTAAACGGCATTATGTCAAAAACTAATATAAATGACGAATTTATTATGTAAATTTAATACGTTGTTGTAGTTAAAAAATACATTAGTATACAAACATCTAGATACTAAAATATAATGCAAAAAAATTCTAATCTAATTAGATAAATATTTATTTTAGAAAGCATATTAAAAGTATTAGTTATCATAATTCAATTATTCTGTTTATTATACTCTTTCAAACAACTCTAGTTTACATAAAATGTACAAGAATAATAGAACACTCTGTAGGTGAAGCAAATTTGCTTTGTACACAGATAATGGTTATTATGAATAAGTACGCTCCAAGATGGAAGCAAAAAAAAAAAACCAGTGTATTATAAAAGGAAAATGGAAATGATGATGGAAAGAGACAAGAATAGGGTTAAATGAGCGCAAAGATATGAAACGTAGAATAGCCCTGATGTATATAGGTAGTGAAGTTTTATTAAGAAATTTTTTAACAACTGGTATTAGAGAAGAAAATGATGCGTCTTGTTTCGACTTTGAAACAGAGATAAATGTAAAAATAAAATTATTATTTTGTTCTGCTTCAGGATTGCTATATAGGTAATACTTATACTTGCTCCATGTATATATAAAGATATATAATATGTGTACTAACATTTACTATGCTGCTTAAGTTTTATTCTACTTTTAGAAGTATAAATGTTCCAAAAAAAAAAACAATTGAATTTTTAAAATATTTGTGCTTTTATGAGATTCATCCATTTTTGTATGTATGTGACAGAAATTTAGATTTTTTTATATTACAAACATTGGTTAGGGTTTTAAATGTTTTGGTTCATTTGTTTAATTCTGCTCTTATGATAGTTACGTTGTCTAAAAATCGATATTAGTTAAAATCAATTTTAATACTGAGCTTGTAATATGGATTATTGAATTTTGTTGACAATTTGGCGTAAAAGCCAATATTATCAACTATAAGCCTATTATTGAAGTCCGTTATTTAGAACTAATTCTATAATTAAAAAAAAAAATTAATAAGTACTTAAAACAATATAAATTTTTATAAATATAAAATTTGATTTAAAAAATATTAATCAAATTAGATACTGATACAGGACATCTTTAATGTGTGTTTTCTAATTTTATTTCTATTAAATTTTATACTTCTATATGATATGTACAAGTAAAAAAAATATAAATAATTTACTTATTCTTGTAAAATATATGGAAATTAAAACAACTTTCCACCAAAAATTGAAAGATAAAAAGATTTATTTTAAATAAAAAAAACTGATCTGATATAAACAATACTTATAAAAAAAGTTAGTAATATTTAAGTATTATAATAATAATGTAATTAAAATTAAAATATCGTATATTTTTAATTTAAATTTTACGCTAAAAATTTGTACACAAAATTATTATTGTATAAGGACAACTTTTGACAACAAATATACTTGATATTGAAAAATAAACGATAATTTTGAATTAACAGCAAACCAGCGTACAAATTGTTCGAGTCAAAGTTTAATTATCAAATTAAACTATACATATACGTTGCACATGTAATGTTTAACTTAATTAGCAAGTGATATGAGTATAGACCACACAAACAAAATCATTTAGATTCCGTAACCAGCATGGAATGATGACCTGGTGCTGGTGGACACATGGCGAGCGAAAATTTTTATACAAACAATATATATATATATATATATATATATATATATATATATATATATACAGAGATTGTGTACTAATGTTATTGGTTAATGTTTTTAGCAATTATATAATTATATAAAATTACAGCAGTTGAGTATTATACCTAGAAATAGTAGGCATCATAGTGTCTCATAAATTTTAGGTAAAATTACATAATGTTTATTTTGGATAATACTCCCAACATCATCATTTCTAATCCCAAATCATTTCTAAAACAATTTCATCATCATCACAAAATTAAAATTCCATCAAAGTTAGTCGCGGGTGTATCATAAAAACTGACATCCTATCCCACCAAATACAGCCAGGCTAGGCCGGAGACTAGACATAGAGCAAAAGCGGAAATGCACTCACCGTACATGGGATGCATCAAATGCACACGGAGCAGGCACCCATCATCACGCAGACGTCAGCGGGAGGGTGGTGATGGTAATGGGTGGGCAATGACGTCACCGTCACCGATCAATGAATGCAGCCAGCATACACTGCTCCGGCTCTCTCGTTTGTCTGAGGGCTAACCTAAGCCAACTCTGCCTAGAGTCGTTTCCATTTCGGACGAATATCACGTTGGGTAGCGGAGAGCGATGCTCTTGGTGCCGCCGTCGCCGATGAAGAAGTCATCAGCCATGGAGGTTGGCGAAACGATAGATTCCAATGGAAATTCGTTTGGAGATGATGGCGTCTGCAAGCAAATGGATGAATGTAATCAACTGTTTGAACGTTGTTCGTACACTTGAGACTACTTCAAGGCGTCTAGGTTTTCTTATTTGCGCTCAGAAATTTTGTTAACAAAATGTTTGTGCAGTTTAAGACTTTATTAAATAAGGTTATTTTGAAAATTGCTTTTGTTGATATTCAGACAAAACTATTTGATACAGTATTCTTTATACAATGTAAAAATAAAAATCATTCTTTTTAAATCTTTTTCTTTATAAATAACATCAATCGGTTTGAAGGCACTGATTTAAATAAAATATGGCTTCTTTTAATTAATTATCTAGTTACTTATTTTGTTACTTACTAACTTGTTTCTATGTTTTGTTTATTTACTGTATATAAATGTCAATAATTAATAAAACATTAACACAGAACTAAACCCTAAAACCGTTTTATTTTTATATAGTGCGATCTGAAAGATTTTTTACTATGTTAATATACATAATCTTTAGCTTATCAATTATTATTTAAATGTAAGTGAATGTCCGTAAATACATAGGCATGTATCTACCCAATATTATAATTAGAAACAAATATAATGTCAAGGCTCGTTTGTGATAAACTATAAGAACAAGAAAAAAAAATAGCCAATAAGTATTAATCAAATGAAAGTAAATTTATTATGATTTAAATGATTATTTGTAAAAAAAAAAAATATTTAAAAAACCGTTCAATATTATTATGATTATTTATTTGAATGTTATAATAAATAATATACAATTACATTGAAATAAATATTACAAAGTATTTGTTATTATTTATTAATTTAAATATATACATAAAATGTAATAAAGCTTACATATCCTGTTGAATAAACTATAATTTTAATTTTATAATCTTATTAAAAACAGAATAAATGTAAATACATATTTAATTTTATTTATTATTTAGTAACTAGTTATTGCAACATTTAAAATAATTATAAAATCATCTTTGGTATAACTGTCTATTGTATATAAATATTTTATTAACATTACTCTTTATCGTTTTATATAAAACAGTTTTGTAATTTTAGATTGACATAAAAATTTTATTTGCAGTTTTTGTCAATAAGAAGTATAAAAAAACCTTATATAATAAAAAAAATCACTATAGATTTTATATAGTTTAAATTTAGCCCTCATATGTTATAATGCGGGTGAATTATATTTTTTTAATTACAATAAACCACAGTTGCGAATTTAATTAATATATTGTAAAATTCTATTAAATACTAACATATACAGTTTAAAATTTAGTATTACAGTTTGCATTAAGAGTACAAATAGAATAACAATTTAATACAGACTGTTAAATAAAATCCTTAAAAGGTCAAATTACTTAAAATATAGTAATCTTGCGTTAGGCCTAATAGCTGCTAATCAAATTAACCTACAAATACTTTACAATTCTTAAAATAATTTAAAGCTAAAAACTCAATTTATATTTTAAGTTTGTATCAAATTAGATCAGATTTATTTTTACATATTTTTTATTTTAAAATTAAATTAATAAAACTGCAACAATTTTAAATAGTAGGTATATGAATGAATAATCATTTTTACAATACTTTCAAACTTTATTTATATCAGTTGTACAACTTTTTCTGATGACAATTTTTAAATAAAATATACCTATGCAGAACTTAATCCGAAAGCTTTTTTATTATAATATAATGAGTTGTGAAAGATTTTTTACTATAGTATTATAAAATGATAATTAATTTACATACTTAATAATTAAAATTTAAAATAAAATCACTTTATTTTTTTATTATAAAATTAACCGATAAATACCTTAATTTCATCTGACAATCTAAATACAAAAACTGCCCAATTAAGAATTGAAAATCATAACTGTTACTGAAATATTTTCTGAACTACTAAACTTATTCTAATAAAACGAAAACTTGCCCAGCTTATCTAACGTGACCCAAATCCCAAAAAATACGTCATTATGTAAATAAGAAAAGTCAGTTTTTCGATTCATTTGTTACCGAGTGTATTCTAGTTTTCGGCTATATGTTACAGACGAACAGCTGAACGATCCGTATGCATTCATCCATCCATAGTTTGCGAGGGGCGGGGCTATCATATATATACGAAATGACGTCATAGTGCGCATGCGTGACAACAGATAAGTGTCACCATCACCATGTTGATACTAGGAAAACGGTTCAATATATGATTCCTATTTTCAACGTTTTCCTACGAAGAGGAGCCACCAGCTAATCGTGGATATTAATGGTATATTTTGTTTATAATTAACTACTTAATTAAGTTGAAGATGTACATAAATTTGAGGTAGATATCTATTAGGGTATTCGTTATTTTGATAATGCCGGAATTTCTTCGATTTCACCCCCTAATCTGGATTCAAATGCAAAAAAACATAATCATGCTAGTAAAAATTTAAAATCAATGCTTTTTTGTCAGCTTAAAATCGACTTTAGTTAAAGTTTTTATTATAAAACCGGCCATAAATATCTAGTATTTTATTAATTATAAAACAAATTTATTTTTATTTTATATATCAATAAAAATTTTCAATAATAATTAAAAATACAGTAAAACTCTTATTATCTCGGTTCTCGGAGTTACACTGTAAACACTGTAAATAATATATAGGTTTTAATAGTAAAAATAACAACATTTTGTAATTTTACTGTGATAATTTACGTAATATTACATTTTTATGAAAAATTATATTTACAAAAAATTTAAAACTACATAAATTTTTATAGTGTACTTTAGACAATGATATCAAACTGCACTAATAAATATTATAAAATTTTTCTTCCTCTTACAAAAAGTTAAAAATATACCTAATATTGTTAAAAACAGAAAATTACAATTATTTTCATATATTTTCTTTAAAAAATAAGTAACTGCAGATAAAACAAAAAAAAAACCTTTAGTTAGCACCCGGTATAATTACGTATATTAATGTTAAAATAATAAATTAATTATATCCTTTTTAGTAATATAAAATCAATATATCTAACATGAAATATATTCTGTTCTTATTAAAGTAATTAGTAAGCGCTGTTTTAAATAAATTTAATTAAAAGTATATTATCAATCTATATTTTATTTATAAACATTATAGTTTACACATATTGCGTTGTTATTTACATTAATCATTATCGAGGTCAATGTATCTTAAATAAATAAAGAATTTAATTAATATACGATTGAAACAATCAATAATAATATATATATTAATTTTTCTCAGCAGCTAGTCTTACATACTTATATAGTTTATATTTGTAAGTAAATATATGTAATATATTAGCACAAATTATGTATGTATATGTTATGTTATGGAAGCTAGAATGAAAAACAAAATAATAAGAGAAAATAATTTTAAAAACCATGTCGATTTAAAATCATGTTTATAAATTAACAAGTTTCTTGTTAATTACTATAAGTGTATTTTTTTTATCGATCCAATATGTTAAGATGTTACTTATAGGGAAAACCAGATATGAGCATATTTTAAATAATATGCATGATAAAAATATTTATAGTTTACACTGTAAAAATTCAACTTCTACCATAAATTTTTTGAATTATATTATATCATTTTTTTAAAATTAGCAAGATGGTTATTTTCTGAATTACAAAATTTTTTCTAAATTTTTTTTTGAAAAATTATTAAAAATATAAATTATTTTTTATTTTCTGTTGAATAAAACGTTTACATATATTTTTAATTTATACTATCCATAACCCACAACTTTGAAAACTTACGGTAACTGTCCAATAACATCTTTTTAAAAATTTAACTACATATAATCGTAAAATAAATGATCAGTAAATTAGGGTATTACTAAAATACCGTACTTTTGATAAAAAAAAACTTACTATTGTCGAATTAAAATAATTTTGAAATAAAATAAAATAGCCTTAAAGTTAAGTTCTGTATAAATTTTAATTAAAAATCGACATTTCGACGTACTCTGCGTACATCAGGAAAAATAATATAATTTTTCGTGATGATAATGCACATAGATCATAGAGTACGTCAAAACGTCGATTTTTAATTAAAATTTATACAGAATTTAATCCTAAAGCCTTTTTATTTTATATAGTGAGTATTGAAATTAATTTTGAAATGTATACTTAAAAAAAAATTCTATCTTATAATTTTATAATCTAGTTACTTGTATGTTGTTACCTAGTAACTTATTTCTATGTTTTGTTTATTTATTATTTACAATGTCATTTGTATATTTTTTCTAATGACAAAAGTTTAGTATATCAAAACGTAAAATTTTAATATAAAATTAAATAGAATTTTAACATAAAATTTGTTTATTTTAATATAATAAATTCTGAAATTTTTTTCTATATTATAGTATTTTATTCGCATGATATAGTTATAACTTATTCAAATGATTCACGGCACTCGCCTACAACTTGTGTGGTAAAACTTATTTTCGCGAGTTATAGCCCGTCATAACATTAAACATTATATTATCATTTTTAATTTAACGCTTTGATTGTAAAGTAAATATTCATCAAAATCTAAAATGTAATTGATTTCATTATTTTCATTTCATAGATATTTCATCTGATATCTGTGTATTTATGTTTATAAATAAAGTAAATATCTATTATTTTTATCTTAGAAATAATTTAATCAAATCGAATAAATTTAACAGTGTACATATATATATATATATATATATATATATATATATATATATATATATATATATACCTATATACTCGGTACCAATCTACCTACCGTCTTATTTACAAAATCGTTTTCCATAAGCGCGCGGTAAAAATTACCGATGAAACTACCCGTTCAAACGCAAACCACTGAGGCAATTTGATAACGAAGTTTATCGATTATTCGTTTACGTTACGGCGAACGAATAATTTCTAATCCACGTAGTAGCTCGACCAGGTTATACATGCACAATAATCAAGTCTTATATGAAGACAACAAAATGGCGAATTTATGAAGTTGTCCTGCGACGAAGATAGTCGCAATTTAAGCGCGCAAATTAATGCAAAAATATTCACGCACTCAGATTGCGAGATTTGCTTACGAGAGAAAAAAAAAGGTCTAATTTTTATCTTGGTTGCTGTGTGTTGCTTGATTCGTGTAATGTACAGGGTGTCTTATTCTCGTTGTATAACACAAGTAAAATGTAGGTATTGTTTGAAATAATAAACTTAAACTAATCTTAATAACTTGTACTACAACAGTATCTTCATGAAGTGGAATTCCAAGATATTAATAGCAGATTGATAAGAGATGCAATAGAAATTTATAAGGAAAAAGATAACATCAATCACTGTAAAAATTTATAAAATTTTTATGATCTAGTTACTTATTTGTTACTCATTTGTATCAGTTTTCCTGATAAAGACGGACGTTGAGTTCGTCGAAACGTCGATTATTAATAAATATTAATACAGAACTTAAACCTAAAGCCATTTTATTTTATATGAGTTCTGAAAGATTATTTGCTACCTTAAAAAATAAATGTCAAACACGCAAACAACGAAAAAGGGACACTCTGTACACATGGCAGGTATCGCGCCCGAAATTAAATTAATTGCGGAGTTAAATTGCAATTTGAGGTAATTGTGTTTCGCGGGTTTGATTTGAAATTAATTGACCGTAGATTTGTATAAGTAAATTGGATTTTTGAATTAGCATGTTAATAAATTCAACTAAATGTTACCGAATTAAAAAGTAAATGAAAGTGATTTTTTTAAAGTGTTGTGTGATTTGATATTAACTTAAGTCTGATAATAATTAATTTTGGGTGTTTTAATTTCACCTGTAGAGTGTTAATTTTTACACCTTTGATTTTTATAATTTTCTCAGGTATTTTTAATTTTGTTTTAATTTTATTCGTGAATAATAAAATTCATAATTAGTCGCTAGTTTTGTTGTTAATACCACTATTAAAATTTATATTGTAATATCGATTTTTACATAAATTATAAGTAAAATGTAAAAAATATTAAATACTTAATTTAATAGTAGATTTTCTTAATTATAAAAATCAATTAACATATATTTTTTTTAATATGTCAGTATTAATTTAAAATGTATATTTTTACCTAATATTTATAAAATTAAACATAACATTACTTTAACAGCTATATTAAATTTTTTTTTAAATGAGTTAAAATAATATGAAATGATTAACAATTTTTATTTATATACAAATATTATGAAAAATAATGCACATGTTATAAAAATTTACTTTTATATATTAGTTTTTAAATTTATAATAATACCAATAAATCAAAAAATATGTAGTTTCGAATTGAAACACATTTTACATTGTTACGAATTAGGAGTTATAAAAACCATTGTAACATGCACATACATTTATAAGATTATAATTAGAATTTTAATTGATTTTGTTGACATAACTCACTATGAATAGAATTGTGCAAAAAAATTTAATTTAACGATTTTTGAAATAATTACAAGCTACATTTTTATATCTTATATACACCTATCAAGAACACGATAAAATTGAAGTTTAACTTTCAGTTTTAATATTCTCATTACAAAAAAAAAAAAAAATAGGAAATTTCTGTTATATATCGTGTACCGTTATTTCTTAGGTATTTGCATTCGTATAAAATGCATACAGTTTAAACAAAACACAATCGAAACGAAAAAGCAATTAACAGTCCACTATTATATAATTCATGGGTCATTCAATATACATTTTGTTGCACTTCCTCGGTAATTTCACATTGCATAAAAACTTGCAACAATAGGTTTTCGTGCACAATAAAAACGTGTTTATAAGTCAGTTTTCCGCACAAGCAATGAACCGTTGAAAATAGCCCGAGAGCAAAGTAAAGTAGGAAACCACATTGTTTGCGCTAGCCATTACGAAATATGAAATCGAAGAAGCAAAGCCCGATCAGATCCCAGCATCAGATCGGCAAACAGAGCCAACTCTAATCAAAACTGAAACAAAATAGAATCGTGTAAAGGTCACGAAAAAAGCATCGAAACACCGAAGAGAAAAGCAATATCGACACGACGGTGTTCAGTTGCACCTTGGGGAATGCAGCCGAAACTGTGACCATCGCGGCGGAGCGATACCCGGAGATCGGACCGCATTCCATCCCGCTAACCATTCTAACCGCACATCCAACATGCAGCCACCACACCATATCACATCTAGACTGTGAATCGTAGTTCGGATATTTCATTTTCGATGTATGGTGTATTTGGTCGATTCACATTCTGACGTGTCAATGCGGAATGGTCTATTTTGTGATATATCCGCTAGGTAAATACATTTGTTTTTTTCCACCGGTGGTTGTAGGATCTATGTTCGTTTTTTCTGTTTTTTCTCTCTCTCTCTTTTTCTTCTTGATGTTGCTGTTCGTTTGTTTCATCTTTTATTTTGTTTACCGGATAGATGGCGCAAATACGGGACACACACATACACACAGTGTTCGCTTCTATTAAGACACTGTATAGCTGCCAATCTGCTTCCAGTATGAACTCAAATAAAGTTCGGATTTATCGTAGCAAATGCAAACAGACTATATTAAATTTATATCAAATACATATGTTGATGAAATATATACTCTCTCGCTACTAGTAATTTGCGTTTATAAAAGAATGACATTATATCAATTCAAATAAATTACCAATTGATATACAAAATGATTGCAATATATATTTGTAACAAAAATTATTTATAAATTACAATAAAAACAATATTATATTTCGATTAGCTATTAGAAAACCTTCTAACTCTATTTTTTTTTTTTAACAAATATGACGTGTTTTAGAATTATCTAAATGTTTTTTGCGACTTCAGCAAATATTGAATTTTAGGAATTTTGAGAGACATACAAACACTTGTTGCATATTATTGAATTCAGAATATGGTATAGAATTTGAATATACAATAATGTAATAATGTAATATGTAGTGTTTCATTTAAAATATGAGAGATAATATTCACTTCCAGGTAAAATCGAAAGTTAAATAGACGTTTTCGTATTCTTGGATAATAAATTCTAGGAATGTTCTATTTTATTAACATTGATCTGAATGTATTCTTGAGTTAGTAGTTAATCTCTGTTATTATCCGAGATAAATTTAGCCTACGATTAGGTAAATATTTATATTTTTTATACATAATACATACATAAAACCTATCAACCATAAGTATCTTTGACTTGCAAAAATCTTTAATAATCACATCAAACCAACAGATATTGTTTATATTGAATTTCAAATCTTTCAAATTCAAGGAAAACGAATGTATTTTGTTTCAAAGTTTATTATAATCTTGTCACTATTGTCATTATAAGCTTTAATAATAGCATTATACAAAAGTTTATAAATGTATCGTAAAATTAATATAAATTGTATTCTAATGTTGAGATTTTTTTCTCACTGAACAGTAATTGATGCATAGCCTAATAGCCGATTCAATGATTGAGTAACTTGTAAAATGTTTGGGAAAAAAATCCCAACATTAGAATATTAATAATAAACTTTGTTCAAGCCAGAATTTAAGTCTTCACGAAAGCTCAAAATCGCACGCTAAAATCAAACTGCGCATAATTTTGAGTTTCGTACTATCAAAA
Source organism: Clivina fossor (assembly GCA_963966155.1). Classification (NCBI taxonomy): domain Eukaryota; kingdom Metazoa; phylum Arthropoda; class Insecta; order Coleoptera; family Carabidae; genus Clivina; species Clivina fossor. The sequence continues at coordinate 5,470,650 of OZ014564.1, read as the reverse complement.
AATCTAGTTTGAACAAATCTATAAAAAAAAACTATAATTGCAAATTGAAAAACTTGTTTAAAATATAAATATGTGTTATTATTGTTAAATATATAGTGAGCAAAATGTTATAAATTACTCAAATAATAACAATGTATTTTTAAGTTGTAATGAAAGAAAAAATTATCTGCGTACATGTGTTTTCAATTATGATTTGCCTTGTGTTACATAAATTATCAATTATCAATATAAATTAAAATTGTACGATTTAAAATAACCAATTATACAATTACATTCATATACATAATAATTTCTCACATAATTTCTTAACAGCGTAAAAATATTAGCTGTTTTTCATGTATGTTTGTTTAATGTGGAAAAAGTAAAATTTTTAATGATGGTTGCAGAAATAAAAACAATGGGTAGTAGCATGTACCAAGTTAGTAGCACGACTAAAATTCGATTAACGTAATCACCTCTTAATCGCCCAACTAACTTGGCACATGCTACTACCAAATATTTTCTACAAACATAAAATATTATTTGAAAATATCAAGAAAAACTTTCAATATATATTTTTATCAAGTTTACGGTGATAGACATCCAAGTATTTCATTATAGAAAAAGCAATATGTCGTCAAGTCGAAATGCAGAAAAAAAAACAAAAATAAAGTAGAATGAAATAAAATAAAAGTAAAACTAAGAGAAGAAAAAAGGAAGTTGTGCGCATATGATACCGCATATTTTCATATGCACTTACCTGAATATTGTACGACATTCAAGCAACATCTCTAGATGATGACAGCTTTGCTCTACCGTACGATATTTCGAAAAATATATAGCGACTATATATATTTTTATCTCGAAAAATACTTTAGAATATATGTCAGATACTTTCATCAAATATGAGATTATTTTATTAAATTTTTGGTAATCATACCATGCTTTTGAAACAAAAGATTAAAAATGTGACAAAGAAAATGATATAACTTTAGTTTTATCAAATATTTTGACACATTTTTCAATCTTTTAAATATTACTACCACCAATAACACCAATAAGTAAAAAATAAAAAACAGTTAATAATAATAATATTATTATTTCCGAATAAATCGATGTGGTATAGGAAAAAGCCAATTAAAAAATACATAAAAATTGTAGTACAACACAGATTTATATTACAATTGAAAATTATCTTTAAATAAAATTTAAAATTATTTTCAGATTTTATGCTATGCTTTGGTAAATTATAATATTGATACTAAATTGAAAAACAATAATTGTTTTAAGTATACTTTATTTCCTGATCAAATGATTTAATTTACTTCTTTGAGAGTTAACAGTGATCTGCATACTTACAAATATTTCTGTTATTAGATATACATTTTTGCAAATAAACAATCGTTTTTATTGTATTTATTTTGAATCAATTGTATACTGTAACTAATATTTATTATTTACATATAATTGTTTACAAAACAATCTATATATGTACATGATTTATAATCTTAGAAAAATAACTACATGTGTCAATAAAAATTGTAAGAACAATTCAATATTTTTTAAACAAATATATATTAAGCAATTTACAATTTTTTTTTTAAATAAATGTATATTAAAAATTTAAAATATTACATAATAAACTACAATAAACCAACGTGAAACACAATTTTATCAGTAAAACTTTTTGCTATTATCAAAAAATGTTCATTTAATAAACGTTGTAAATAAAATTGAAATTTTTATTATTTGTCCAAAACAATATTTCGCCAACCTACGCAAAACATAAATTAAATGACAAATTTAAAAATTGGAAAAATACGTATTGTGTACATAAATGTTAAAAAAAAAATTGATATAAATCACATAAAAGAACAATCACATTATAAAATGTATGTGTGTAATTGTGTATTTTTTTGTTAGAACTATTGTTTTGAAAATATTAATAGAAATATATAGATTTCACATTCAACAATCAAGGACAACTGATATCATAAAAAAATTATAATCTTAAAGTAATTAAAGAATCATAGAAATTACTCATTGTTCAAAAATGCTTTTCGATATACTTATTTATGGTTTATAACTATAGCGATTAGTCAACATAAAATATGTATTATTTTCAGTTTCGGTTATTTATTTAGTGCGTAAAATGTAAAATTCTTGAATCAGATAAAAATTAAATTATTAATTAATAAATTTAGTTAAAATCTTATAAGATTATCATAAGTGTATGTTCCAAATCTTATTTAGAATATCTAAAAATGTGATAAATATTTTTTTCAAATATTCTTTTATTCTGGCTTTATTTGTTTAAATTATTAAAAATATTGTTTAACATGCAATTTTGATATTAGATCTATATTTTTGACAACAATTTATTTAAAATTAATAATTTACTATTATTATGAATTAATAAAAATTCCTTGAAACAAAAATAAGCAATTTAATTAATAATATTGAATATTAAATTATTTAAAAAAAAAACAATAAATTTTCATAAAATTTTTGAAGTTCTTAATACAAATTAAAATTAATAAATTTTGTACTCAGAGATGTATTTTATAAGATAAATTCAAAATTATTTTTTAAATTTTCGGTAACAAAGATTACTTGAGCATATTTTGAAGCAGTACCATATTTGCAGCACATGGTCGTACAATATATATTTCTATCATAGTTAAATTCAAATATTTATTATACTAAAATTATATTAATTAAAATTTTTCATACTCTTTCGGTATTTTTAATAAATATTTTTAATATAAGCAAGGCCAAAATAGCAACAAAAAATTTATGTAATATAAAACAAAACAAAAAATATACTGCTATTAAACAAATATATAATTGTTCAATTTAAAAATTATATATAGTTATTTAATAATGCAACTCTAACAAATTGCCTTAAAGTTTCGACAAACCAAACAATTATTTAAATAATAACCTATTTATTATTATTCTTATTATTATTATTACAATTGTATTTCAAATATGGCAAGCATAGCTTAAAACTGAAAAGTCGCTATTGTACCAGTTAATTTTAAATATACATATGTATGTATGTGAAAGTAAAGAAACAGTTGCCAAGCGATAAATAATTTTATAAAAAAAAAATGCAAAATTTACAATTAGAAGCATAGTGAATTGAAGTTAAGATCCAAGTAGGTAATGTATGGATTCGATTCAATGCAACAATTAAGTTTAGAAATTTATGAATCATAAATGTACTATATTTATATAAAATATTAAACTTCGATTAGAAAATACGATTGCAATGTTATTTTCAAATTGCAATCTCATTCCTGTTTCCTGATTATACAGTTGATAAATTATTTCTATTTTCTATTTGCTAAATTATTTTCGTATTATTGTTAAAATTTTCACACAACAAATGAAATTATATAATGTGCAAGTATTTAATTTAAAACTGTCAGAATTAAAATTGTCACAGTTTGCAATTTCCTAGAAAATGTAGCTTTTCAGTTATGGATAATTTTTATCAAAATATCAGATATTTATATAAAAAAAATCATACAGTAAGTGCCAAATGCATAAAATGTTGTTAGTTCAATCAATGAGTTAATTGGACAACTAGATTATCAACTGTCATTGAAGTACTTTATTAGTTGTACAGTTGGAAAATTAACTAGAGATTATCTTACAAAAATAAAAAAAACTAACATTTAGTTTTGTATAAATATTATAATTATAAATCGACATTTCGATCTACTCTACGTACATCACCATGAAAAAAATTATACAAATGACATATATAATAAATAAACAGAACATAGAAACAACTTACTAGATAACAAAACAAGTAACTAGATTATGAAATTTATAAATTATTAATTAAAGGAAGTTAAATTGTATTTAAATTCACACTTATTAATGTTATTATTTTCTTTTCTTATTAATCTACTGTAAATATTGATGGGTCTTGCAATTATTATAGTAAGAGCAGAAGTGAGAGAGAAAATTGTGAAAAAACAAAACTGTTCAAAATGCCAGATTGTAAAAAGAAAATGAGTAAAACGATAATTAGAGTATAAGACAATACGAGGTACAGTCAGAGCAGTAAAGATAATTTATTTTTTATTGTAAGTAAAAGTAAATACTCTGAGAGGTAACAGTAAACTATATTTGCCCCACTTTTATTATTATTTTGCATACTGCACAATCTAAAACCACACTGTTAGTCATTTCTGTCGGGAGACGCTTATTTGTGTTAAGGTGTGTACACTGTAAGTAATTTAAATTTATATAATTTTATATGGTTTATAACGGTAAAATAACAAGATTTTGTAATGTTTACAATAATAATATAAGTAATACATATTACATTTTTTACTACAATCAAAGAATATGTAAATTTACATAAATTTTTTACAGTGTAGTATTTCCAGTTGTGTCTCTACATAAGTACTAATATATTTAATGTTTTTACTACTCAGGCTTTTTGAAATTGTATCTTCAAATTTTCAAAAGTGACTATTATAAAATCTGACTAAAGTGTGATACTTGAAAAGTATTAGTATAAAAAATAATACATTGTTAACTTAATCAGTGAAATAACTAGGTAACTAGATTGTCAACTGTTTTCAAACCGGCTCACTAATTGGCCAGTTAACAAATTAACAAGAAAGTTAGTTAACTTGCAAGATGTTTAAAAAAAGCTTTATGCAACCTGGCTTTAACAGAACATAGTATTCTTTATTTCATTTTTAAAATGATATAGGTATTATCTTATATTAAAAAAGTAATTCTGTTTATTTTTGACAAAACAAGTTGTAGCCGTCGTGAATATTTGATATTTTTCATAGTTCGGAAAATTTAAAATTTTTAAAAGTTAATGATTCAAAAAATAATTTAAAAAAATATTTAAAATTAACACTATCATTTATAAATTATTTAAAATATAATTTAAAATTAAAATTTAGTTATAGAGAAAAAAATAATAATTTAATATCTAAAACTAATCCATTATTCTAACATCAAAATACTACAAATTCTCATCTTTAAAATATGCAAAACGGAGCGGTAAAATTTCAAGCAACATCCATTAAAACAAAAGAAACGCTCGAATTAATTTTGGCACAAGAACAGTTGAACATTTCTACTAAAATGCATTCATGCACAAATATATACATACACATATCTGTCTACTATCTACGTCTATAACACAATTGTCTTTGTTAAAGTTAAAATTATGTAGGTCAGACTTCAGTCTACACACACACACTATATTCTGGTACAAAAGCTGCAATGCTCAGCCAATGTGATGTGTAGACCAAAATGAAAGCGAGACAGAGAAAGAGCGAGATCTGCAAACCTCGTTAGAAACTAGCGCGCAGCGGTTGCCAACGCCAAACTGCACAAAATTAACTGAAATTTACGTGGAGCAAAACTTTGTTCATATAAGAGAAGAAGATCGTACAATGCAGACGCTCTCGCACACGAGCTAATATCGTATGTGTGTCCAGATATATACGAAGAAATAATATGTTCCCACCGCCACCAAAATTACTTTGCCAAAGATCAAGTTGTTTTCAACGAACAAAATTTCATTTACTTTATGAAATTGGAAAATTTTCGGATTATTTTCACCGAGAATTGTCTGGCACATGTGTCTACACATATTTTTTTCTACTAAATTTGAAACTGTTATTACTTAGCGAAACTTTCTGTTAAACGCAATAACATAGTAAAAAATCTTTCAGGACTCTATATTAAAATAAAACGACTTTAGGATTTATTTCCGTATTAATTTTTATTATCAATCAACGTTTCGAAGTACTCTACGAACATTATTGAGAAAAAAATAATAATGATGTACGTAGAGTACTTCAAAACGTCGATTATTAATAAAAATTAATACAGAACTAAATCCTAAAGTCGTTTTGATTTAAACTTAATAAAATAACTCCAATATTCAAAAAACCGAAAAGTAATAAGTGATAGAAATATTTATGTGTACATAAACAAAAAAAAAAATATATATATATGCCATTTAAAAAAATATAAAATTTTGATAAATAAATTGTATCACAATTTTTACTAAGTTATAAATTCGAAAAAAAATTGGCTGGTACTGCAAGCTTGTTTTTTTTTTAACAATTAAATGCTTATAAAATCAGGACTAAAACATTCAAAACCGAGCTTGAAGTATCAGACATTGGCTGATACCACGAGCTCGGTTTTAACTAATATCGGATTTACAACGTAACTGTCATAAAAGCAGAACTAAATAAATGAACTAAAACACCTGAAACCTTGTGGTACAAAGCCAATATATTTATCTTTAAAATATATCTCTAAAAGATTTTTTACTATGTTTATATTTTATGTAGTTTTTTCTAAAATAAAATTATAAGCTTCAGTTGCTTAACATTATAGTAAAATAATTTATTTAAAAAATTATAATATGATATAATTAAGAACTACTTCAGTACTATAACTGTAAATTAAAAATTCAGCCATTGAAGGACAGCAAAAGAAAAGAGCAAAAAATATATTGACTGTATACAGCAAAAAAATATTTAAAATATTTTCCGTAACTGATGTTAACTAACTGTTAAATAATATAATTGAAAAGCAAGAAAAAATAAACCCTTCCCATTTACCGTTAATTTTTTCTCTCTCCCGCCGTTTCAAAGACCAGAAAAAAAGTTTCTCGAATACATAACGGCACTTAAATGACTTACGTCCAAGTCGAACGAATCCGTAAAACTTTTTTTGCTTCGACAAGCGCAACAAAAAAAAATCGAAAAATTGCTTGGACAGAAATTCAACCGGTATTCACATAAATTCTGCCGTTACACTCAAGAGTGTATGAACCACTTTACTTAAGTAAGAAATATTGATTTCAATTTTTCTAATGAAACTCATGTCTCTAAGCTATTGAATAAATTATTTATTATACTATAGTTTTACGAACAACAATATTATTGGTCAATTTATCGAAAATCGGTTTTAGTTAATTCAATATAAAAATTCAGAATAAATTATTTTTCTTAACATTTGATTTTAGTAATGTTCCTACATTTTATTTTCAATAACGTTCTTATATTTCTGAAAATTATTTATGCATTTATCGAACAATACTTTTATCTTATATAAAATCTGAAAATATACATTTTCATTAAATTACCATTTCAGTGTTTCTTATTTTACTGTAAAAATTAAATTTTTATATTTTTATACTATTTTAAAATTTTTGGTGTTAAATATCTGTTAAACTTTTTTAAAAATATTAAAATAAAAAAGCTTTAGGATTAAGTTCTCTATAATTTTTAATTAAAATATAATACACTAATAAAAATTATTATTTATTACTATAACAAAATTTTAACATTAATATAAAATTCTAAAATTCTGATTTTGTTTTAATTTTCTTTAATATTTAATTTTTATTGTTTTTATATAGTTTTAAAAATATTTTAATATTTTTTCATATTTCAGTTAGCTTAATATATTATTACCATTAATAGATAGTTTCAGATAAGGTTGTAATATTCTTATTACATATTTTTTTAAATTCATTAAAAAAAAAAAATTAATAATAAAAACTTAAAAATTCAATCAAAAATAAAATATCACTTACCATTTTAAAAATAAAACTGTATAAAATAGGTATATTTCACTATAATGCAGCAAGACCGATGGCAAAAAAATCAGAAGTTCCAAAACAATAAATGCAAATTGCAAATGAGTATAATAATCGATAAATGTAAATCTTCTAGTTGTATCGCAAGAGCAAAAGAACAAAAACTGTCCAGATCTCACGGGTGACGGTGTCTTATATACCTTTCGTGATTTTTCCGGATATCAAAACGTTATCAAGGGGCCGTGCGATAAGAAAATGCAATTTATACCAAGTCATAGTCGGAACAAAAGCTGCCCCCAACCCAGCGAAATGCAACTCCATTGTATTTAGCAGTTCGCGATATCGAGCTTCGAACAATCGGCCGACCGTTATAAATCGAAAAGCAATAAAAAATGATTAATAAAATCAGTCTTGCCACGCTGATAACGGACCCATTTATTTCCAATCCTTATCAGACTAAACCCGGGCTATTGTTTTCTCTAGTTGCTAATGCAAAACGCTGTGGCTCAGTAAGCTGGACCATACGAGCCGAGGTTACTCGCCGGTAGCCTTCGAAATCGTCGAATAGCTTCGTTTGATATGACTCTATAGAAAAGTCTGCCATTTCAAATTCATTAAAATCTTCGCGATAATACTTACTACATTTATGTTTATTAGTTTGTTGTACGATTGGAACATATAGTTTACTATAATAAATTAAAAATCAAATTTTATTTTTTCGATGCTGTAGAATTATATTGTTCCAATTACAAAAATAAAAGTTATGCCAAGGTAATAGTTAACAAAACCTTAATTTTTCGATAGTTAACTCAATATTGAATATTGTTTATTCATTTTAATAATATGTGTTAAAAAAGAATGAACTATATAATAATAACTACATGTAATCAACCGCAAAAATTACTTAAAGTAACTTAGTTAATCAAGATTTTTTTTTTTAAGATTTTTTTTTCGATTTCCGATCATCAGTAGTGTTAATATTGTAATATATGAAAAAACTCCATTAATATAAAGAATTTGCAATAGATATACAAAATATTTTTTCTTCAGTTTTGATAAAGTAAACAAATAAAATTTTAGTTATTAGTATATCCCAAAACAATCAGATACAACAGCTATCAATTCTATAATGCAATTTGGAAACTATGTTTCATATTTTGGAGTTAGCGTTATTTGAATTGACTTACTTCTACTTACTTCCCAAGTAGATATGTTATTACGCAATCTGACTTCCTGCGTAATCAATTATATAATAATATTATATTATTATTTTTATTATTAAATATAGCTTTTAGAAATTATAAAAAAAAACTTTTCATTAAATAAAATGTTTTAAATATTTATTGCAAAACATACATTTTTATGCAAATGTTTTTGATAAAATATTGTATTTTCATTTTAATAACTAAATTCTAATTTAGGCAAACATTTCTAAAATTTAAAGTATATTTAAACAAAGTAATTAAAGATTTATTTAAAAATAAAAAAATAATTATGTAGGATGTGTATATTTTTACTATGAATACTAAATTAAATTGTTAGAGAAAAAAGTTTAAAATTATTTTTTCCTGTTTGTGACAACTATATTAATTAGCATGTTAAAACAAAAAGAACATAAATTATATCTGACAAGCTATTGAATATTTTATAAAATTGACAGACAATAATTATAAAAACAAAATCTCCGTCATCGTATTAAATTTGTATAACAACAAATACTGTAGTCATGGTAACTAAAAACAAAACTGTCTTGACATAAATATGTCACCTATTTACAGCATATCATAAAAATATGAAAAATTATAAAAAAAATATTTAATCATAACGAAAAATATTGCAAATAAAAGTTGTTACTTACAAGTTGTTTAGCAACTTTTGCTAAATAATTTTTTCCTAAATATATCTCTGTTGTAAAAAATTTGTAAAATACATAAAAGTGACATCAGTAAATTAAAACTTTCGGTTGGCAGATCTTTACCAAAAGTTGAGCAAATTGAAATATTAAAAAAGTATTTGTTTCATATTTTTTTTGCATATCAAGATAAACATTTTTTTCCCTTCTTTTTTACAGTAAACTGTTAATCTTGAATAGTTTTCACCCGTTTTCATAAAATGTTACTAAATCAATATAAAGTAATAATAATATTTTAAATAAACTATTATGTTATCAGCATTAGAAATGCTATTTTGTGTACCCATTATTCATGTAGATATCAAACCATTGCATTTTTAAACTTTCAGCAGCTGAAATTCCATTTGACAGAAAATTTTAGAACGAATCAGCGTTTCTTCTAGCAGCAAACGAAAAAAAAAAACCATCGAAAAAAGTTAAATCAGAAAAAATAATCCGCTTAGCAGCACAAAATTTTAGCGCACGCAAAATGAGAAAACTTATTCCCAACCATCAGAGAAAAAGAAAAAAACACGGTAGCATTTGTGACTGGTCGTAGGTGGCGTAGCGTAGGCCGACAAACGAAGGCCAAAGCGCGATAAGAAGAATAATAACTGTTGTACTGCATTTCGCATTCAAAGGCGGTTATTACAATTGAATATTTCTAATCGATAAACAAAAATATGAATCAGAAAAAGGAGAATATAGAGAGAAGCAAACCCGGTGTATATATGGAACGAGTGAGATTAATTTCTTGTCATTTTAATTGTTTGTAAAATTTCTGGATCGGTTGCAATAAAACGCAATAATATCTCGTAAACATTTGATATGTTTTAGGTGTACTGTAATGATTATATTTTCGGTTTTCCACTAACTAAACTTTGCCGAATAAAATAGACTTGAAGCGACTAATTCTTGAATCAGTTGTTATAATGTTCTACTATACAGACTGTCCAAGATAACTCCGTATGCATGGGGATCTCCGGAACTGTTAGAGATACGACTTCGGTTAAATTAAAAGAAAGTTGCCTCATTAGTAGGCGAGTTTAGTCATCTTTTGTTTTTTCCAAAAAATTCCTTAGGTTACTAGATATAGACAAAAATGCAAATTTTGCTTTTTTATATTTTCGCTTATAACTCTCGAATGCAAAACGATAAATTATTTTGGTTTGCACTTTCTTAAGACACTTTTTTACACAGAATTTCCAGGAGTAACCAAATTTTTTTTATCATGTACCGTTTTCGAGATTTATGATGCAATTTTCATTTTTCTTATGTAACTAGTATTTCAATGTAGAGTCATTAAAAAGATTTTTTTTTTCTCTTTCCAGTGATATAACATTGTCCTATTTTATTTTAAATAATAACATGGAAAATTGAAAAAAAATTTATTTTGCAAAGTTATAATTTATTTTTTTAGTTGAAAACCGAGTATGCCATATCAAAACAAATGAAACATGAGAAATAGGCTTTGTTTTCGTTATTATTAGATTTTTGGTTTTGCTTTTCTTCTGATTATTGTCTTAGTTAGTTAGTTGGTTTTATTGGAGTGCTTATTGAAAGAATTTTAATTCATGGAGCAGTTTGAAAATTTAGAGAAGTTTGAAATGCTTTATTGTTACATTCGTTGTCAAAATAACGCAGTATTAGCCGCGGAAATGTATTTAAATTTATATCCTTAAAGAAGGCAACCCAGTGTAGGGATGTATAGGATATTAAACATGAATTTGATTAAGTACGGTATTAAATACCTAAAACTAACCTAACACAAGCTATGCTTAAGAGAACACGTATGTTCATTCAAGAAAACGGTGGTTTATTTGAACACTTAATGTAATTTTACTGTTATAGTTATTAGTTATTACGAATGTAAAATATGGCATTAGTATTTAATAAATTGTTTTTTTTTTTATTATAATTCTATATTATTGTTTAAAATAAGGTAGGGCTCATGTTTCATTTATTTTAACATGACCTACTTAGTTTTCAACTAAAAAATGAATTATTACTTTGCAAAATAGATTTTTTTTCAATTTTCCATGTTATTATTTAAAATAAAGTAGGACTATGTTATATCACTGGAAAGAGAAAAAAAAAGTCTTTATAATTACACTACATTGAAATACTAGTTACATAAGAAAAATGAAAGTTGCATCATAAATCTCGAAAACGGTACATGATAAAAAAATTTTGGTTACTCCTGGAAATTCTGTGTAAAAAAGTGTCTTAAGAAAGTGCAAACCAAAATAATGTATCATTTTGCATACGAGAGTTATAAGCGAAAATATAAAACAGCAAAATTTGCATTTTTGTCTATATCTAGTAACCTAAGGAATTTTTTGGAAAAAACTAAAGATGACTAAACTCGCCTACTAATGAGGCAACTTTCATCTAATTTAACCGATGTCGTATCTCTAACAGTTTCGGAGATCCCCATGCATACGAAGTTATCTTGGACACTCTGTATGTGTATCATATATTTTGATTAATTAAGACCAGCTAATATCCATATGTATTACTACATTTTTTAAACAAAAAAGTTCATGTATATTTCCTTCAAATAGGGCAAAAAGAATGTAAATATAATAAAATATTTATGTTCAGTAATATTGTATTAAATTTTATTTATAATAAAATAAATATGTACCATTATATATACCCTGTGTGTCCTTAAAAATTGTACAAATTTAAAAACTATTTTTCTATTATAAAAACCAATATATATATATATATATATATATATATATATATATATATATAATAATTAAAGAAAAAATTTTCTTGGGTTAAAAGCACTTTGTTAGAGCTTTTGGTAAATGAAACTCAAATGAAATACTAATCTAAGCTTTCGATATATATTACTTATTACATCATCGTCAGGGAGCTGCAATATTATATATAAAATTAATATAACATTCTTTTCAGTTAGGTTAGTAATATATATATATATTACGTTGTTCAAATATACTTCGGAATTTTTTTTATCAAAAATTAAAAAATTAATTTACTGATTTGAAACCCACGCAGCTTGTTATATATTTTTCTTATACACATGCAAGTATCCCTGAAGTATAAAAATTCAAATTTCAGAAATGTAGATGTTTCTAAGTTTATTACGCAGCTTACTACAGTACACATTATTGTGGATTTTTGTTAGTTTATTAAAGAAGACAGATTTGAATTGCAGTAGATTTGTAATTCTGAGCAAATCTGTAAAATCTATCTATCAACGCATGCGTGTAAAATGATTCATAAAATCAAACCTTATGTACTAATATTTAGCCCAAATTATAGGTACAGTCTTATAAAAAAATTGTTTATTTCCAGCTTTCATGCTTGAAAAATCAGACTTTATTAATCACTGTCATTTGGCAGTTAACTACGCGATGAAATTATTAACTATTTGTAATTTAATCATGTTGTTAACTATAAATGTGTTTAATAACATTTTATACATCAGACCGTTGATATGTTCCTTTCTTCTACACCAAATTTTATTCGAAATAAAGTATTCTATTAAATTAAATTTCTAGTTTTACCTAAACTACCTATAATAAAGACAATTAAAAATAAAACAAGATAACCGAAACATAAACATTATCAAATTTGGTTTAAACAATATTTAAGATATAATAGCCTTTTTAATATTTTTAAAATTAATTTTTATATAGACTAAGAACGCAAAGCCATGCAAACTCGAGGTCAAATTAAACTTCAAACAATATGATTATAAAATTTTAAAATGCATTGTTTTTCCTCCTACATTTTCATTTAACTTTTTTTAACTAAAGATAAAAAATATGATGTAATTTATATTTACAGTAAAAGTTGTACACATTATCAATTATTGTGCAATATTTTGTAAAAGAAAAAACAGTTTTTTTTTTAAATATAATAGCAACAAAAGTTTATTGTACATATTATTTTTTTAATTTAACTATACACCAAGTGCTTCTTTACATGATTGTAGAATAGAGTAAACTATTGCATTTACACAAAATTTTGCATGCGTTAAAATCAATAATTATTATTATTTTTAATTTTTTATCAGTTAGTTTCAAAGATACTAAATTATATTGACATTTTTTAAATTACAATGGTGGTCAAATTTAGCATAATTTTTCTATACACAATGATGTGACATTTTTTTAACGTTTTGTAAACAAAATTAAGAAAAAAAAAAACTATTAAAAAAAACCATAATTACATAATTTGTGAACTTTTTGTATTATTTGTATATTATTTGCAACTTGTATTGTATTTTATTGTAATTTTTTTAATAAAAAAATTAGTATAATAAATATTAAGCCTCATTCAGATTGCCGTTTTAGTTTCAGTTTATTAATTTGACCAATCCAAACACTTGAAGTAAAAACTAAAAATGTGACATGTGTTTTAATTGGTCAAATTTTTGTCAGAATGAGTCTTTATTTAAATTATGTATCAAAATATAGAACAAAGATATCAACTTGTATATAATAAATATAAATTAAAACGGTTTCAGTTTAAATTCTGTATTAATATTTATTAATAATTGACGTTTCAATGAACTCAACATACGTAAGAAAAAGATATACAAATGATATTTACAGTAAATAAACAGAACATAGAAACAAGTTACTAGTTACTGTAAATGTCATTCGCATCTTTTTTCCTGATGAAGACATACGTTGAGTTCGTCGAAACGTCGATTATTAAAGCTGTTTCATTTTAATATATAATGAGTTCTGAAAGATTTTGTACTATATATAAAATATAACTATAAATACAGGTTTCAGCATCTCAAATATAATTTTTAAGATATTAAATAAATTCCAAACGTTTTCTCGATTCTGTATCAATAAATCTGATATTCTGTCTGATTTTATAACACGTATAGCAGCAAAACTATGTTTCCTGAAGTAAAATCATTTCGATGTGTCAATTTTATAAAATATGTTACAAATCAAACTCGATACAATATCAAATTGAAACACTTACCATTAGTCATACTTCACATTAACGGTGAGACGCACAAATAGCCACGGGAGTTTGAAGAATTTCAGCCCTAAAGCGAGCTATACGACTCAGCCGCGTGATAAGACCCCGTAAATACAACGTCATATTTCAGATAAAGCGTCCGATAAAATCCCGCTGGCTTGCGGACTCAACCAGCCAGTAAAGAAATATTTCATTTGTTATAATTACCTGTAAAGAATTACGTGCGGATATATCTCGAAATATAAGCTCGATTATTTGTATGCTGGCCGCATGGGTACCGTCTTATTATTGTTATGTACCTTATGCATGCACTCGCCATATGCACTTTTATATAATAAGTATTATTTTAAAATATACAGTCAAGTAGAAGCTAGACACATTCATACATGTTGTGTTTATTTCGTTCGTTGTATATTTAATTAATTAACAGACTCGCAAAATTAATTAATTTATGTGCGTCTTTATTATGTGTCTTGACTTTATTTCATTAAAACTAATTGTATTTTTCGCTGTGTTTATAAAGCGTAGATATATTCGCAATATCACTAGAATTTATTATTATTATTATTTCATCTATAGTCTTAATTAAAACTCATGTACTGTACAAAAACGTAAAATTATTATAAATTAAAATTAATTGTGTATTAATTGAAATTAAATAATATCAATTAATATTGCATTTTTTAAATATTACATATAATTATAGTACGAGGACTTTTAAAAGTTAATAAAATAAAATAATTTCTCTTAAATAAACAATAATTTTCAAAAGCTATATACGTATTTCGAAAATTAAGCTTTCATTCTCAGTAGCAAAAGATAAGCCAAAATCCTAATCAGTGATCTAAGGTTACTCAGATACTCAACGTACCCATCAGTGACATGTAATCCCCACGTTTCATCTATTTCATATCTAGATTCACACATATATATATATATATATATATATATATATATATATATATATACATGGTGTTTGGTGAGCCTATATAAGTATTTAAAAGAGTTGCAGAAAATAAACAAGTATAGATAAGATAAAAATATAGATAATCATTAATTCTACAATAAAGTTCTAATTATCACTTTTATTGTAGTTTTTTGTTATTAATATCATACATCACCAAAATAGGTATAATAGGTTACATAACTGTAAAAAAATTATGTATTTCTACATATTTTGTGAATGTAATTTTTCATAAAAAATGTAATATTACATAAATTGTCACATTAAAATTACAAAATGTTGTTATTTTTACTGTTAAAATTTAAGTAAAATTACATAAATTTACAATATATTTTTTTTACAGCAAAGAAATATAAATATATGGTGTTTATTAATCCTTTAACTGCGACGTCTCTGACTTTCAGCACTAATACAATAATATGCCAATACATATCTTGAAAACTATATCACTTTGCGTATAAGTATATATGATCGAAAATCTACGAAATATACTACTCTAGCACTTTTTAAATATCTAGAATTCTAGATCAACTCATCAGATATCCTGTATATTTTATTTAGCACTGTTTCGATTAATAAATATTTTTATCAAATATAAAAACAATTTATTAATTTAACTAAAGTCAAAAAGTACAAAAAACAATGTGAAGTAAACGTCAAAATCACTAACTTAAAATCAATTCGAAAAGGGGTTATAAATATAGGCCAATATGGCAGCATGATTGACATCTGAACTAATTCGTTTAAATCATTTTGTAATGCAAAGTTACGAATTCAAAACAATAAATACAAATCAGTTTATGGTAAATCAATTAAAAATAAAACAATTTTTTTGGTAAATTTTTCTCGCTTGTTATAAAACAAATTAAAAATCGTTCTATTTTTAAATTCAATAACAAAACAAAAAAAAAAAACTGCGGCTAACAAAAATGATCAAAACCATTTTCCACAGAAACCACTCTCTTAAAAAACAATCTGAAAGCAATATAAGCCCGCACGGTTCAAACGCATCAAAAGAGGGGGAGCATTCTAGGGAGTTTCTAGTGTTCCCCATAACCATCTCGGCAACTCTTTTCAGTTGGCATGCCTGACCATGATGGCTTCCTATTAACGTCAGTATCTCTCGATGATGGTAGCCTGATTGATGCGCCCAGGGCCGGCCAAATCATCGGCCAATCGGCTACCTGGCCAGGTGATAAAAACGGCCGCCCCTTGCGCTTTAATGTTTATTCGAGGTGTAAATCTACCTGAGACCGGTCCACGGTAGTTGAATTGTATATAGTTGGCCAGATGAACTAACTGTTTAGTTCTTAGTTCTTCAACGATGTTTTTCGGTTGTAAAATTTTGTACTTTAATATTCGGTATGGATTTTTATATTTTTTAAAAAATACATATTTTTAATGACTGTTGAGGTTAACGACCTTTAAAATTTTATTGTAGATGTAAATTAACTGGTAAATTAAGTAAAGACATTTTTATTGTTAATTATTACAAAAATAAATAATATTTTTTTTTTTTGTTGTTGTTTATTCTTAATTTATTTTCCACTTTCCATTTTCCTCTTTTTCAATATGTATTATATTTGGAGTCTGCGGTAAATCAATGTAAACTTTTTATCATGTAATAGAGAGAAAGTAATTTAGAACCTATTTAATTACACAATTTACAACTACAATTACAATTAATTAATTTAATTTGTAACATATTTTGAAATTTTTATTATACTTTTAAATACGATATTATAAATATTAATATATCTGGTATATATTAACGTAAAACTACAAATTTTCTTATTTATTTTTTAACTTAAAAATTGCAAATATTTTCAAAATGAAGCCCTTGCATCTCCATACAAAATTTTTGCATTGTCTTACCTGAAAATCCGAAAAATAATGTTGAAAACTATTTATATTTCAATCGTAATTTTGTGATATTTATATACGAAATTAAATATAAATTTTAGTATAGCTTTTTTTTCTTTGTTTAGTATATAGTCAATAATTAAAAACTAATAAAAATTATTAATATTACTTTTCCACAAAGCAAAAAATCGAAGTAAATAAATAATTAAATGTTGGTATAGTAATTTTTATATTATTTAAAAACAAAAATCATAAATAAGTTTCTACATTGAGAAAAATTTTGCTTTAGATCCCAAATTTTACTTTTAACTCAAAAAATTATTTACTATTTAGTTAAAATTATAGTGTTTTTTTTTTGAAGAAAAAGTGATTGTAAAATTATTAAAAAATTTAATTTTACATGTAGTTTTATTTTTAAATTATATATTAACTAATTTCATACAAAGTAGTTATACTGTTACTTACTATTATTTTTGTCTACTAAAATTTTTAATTTTATTATAAAAACATAAGTTTACAGTTCAAAAATACGTTTACTTCTGGATTAAAAGTAAACTTCGAATCTAAAGCAACATTTTTCTCAGTGTATAAATGTATTTATTATACAATAATTATCCTGTCGGTAAATAATAATTATCAGTTCAATTATAGACTCAAATATAACTGTTTATCATATAATTTTTTTTTTTTAAATCATAAAATAAATAAAAATTTGAAGAACCTAATAACAATTAATAATGTCGTTTAGCAACGCCATCATGTACCGAACCAACGAACTACGATCAGCCCCAAATGGTTAATTCAGAGGAATGCCGTACTGTTTCCACGTTCAAATGTTTTCAGGATAGTCGATACGGGGCGCATTCACTTGTGCTGCGCATGCGTTCTACCAATCAATGCAAACTGACTGGCGGGACACAAGTCCCGGAGTATAGCACTCGCACACACACACACACACATAAAACAAAAATAGTAAAAAAACGAAGAACACAAAAGGTGATAGGTCAAAAAGGTTCCGCTTTTTTCTACTGTTTCCTGGAACCAATAAAACTCAGATTTTTTTTCTTCCTATTCTCCTGTTCTTTTGTTGGCTAAACAAGACGGTATATAAGTAATAAGAGGACGCAAATATACAAATAAAGTTATAATTTTTTTTCTGGATGCTTAAATTTTCGAAATGCGAATAAAAATTTCTGCGTATTTTTTCATGCGACATATTGTTGGATTAAATAGCTGCTTTCGAAAGGATAAATCCGAATGTGAACGTAATTTAATTTTTTTATGCGGATAAAAATTTTACGATGTTAACATGAATCCTTCTTATTTCTTTATTCGTGTGACACGGGGCAGCAAAGTTGCGCAAAAATATTACAAATGAAATAAATTTTAACAAAAAATACGAAATAAAGCAAAAAGTTTTAAAACTCATCCGAAAATGTAACTTTAAAATCTTATTCTATTTTTAACATAAATTATTAACAATATATTGTAGTTTTGTATTAATTTTTATTAATAATCGACGTTCCGACGTACTCAACGTACATCTTCATTTTTCCTGATGATTTTTTTCCCTATTATAATGAGTTCCAAAAATTTTTTTACAATGTTAAGAATATAATATATATCTGTAATATTAATTTAAATACATAAAAAAATATTAACTAAACGTATCTTCATTGTTTTGGTTTTAATTGTCTAATTAAACCTACAAATTAAATATAATAATTCTGTGTTTCTGATACATTTTCATTTACTTAGTAAACATGTAATTGGACACTTTTCAACATAACATTCTTGCTACAAAAAAATCATCATATTGTTTTTACCCGACAACCTTGATATCTTCATTTTTTTTTCCTCTGTTAACATACGCACATCATAATTATTTATAACGTGTGAAATTTATGTATGTTGGGTGCTGCATCACGTATTTGCTTTTTCCGGTTGCACCACTCAACACCCACACATACCACATAAAATCACCCGTCAAGAACACATATATAACATATATATTCAACAACCAGTATTTGAGTATTCGCTCGACCAATATCTAAAATGCAATACTGCATCTACTCGATATACAGGATGTTGGAAATTCATATAAATTTTATTTTTGCTAAATTACAATATATATATATATATATATATATATATATATATATATATATATATATATATATACTACTAATATAGATCTGAAAGAGATGTTACTTTAATTTTTTGATAAAGTACATACACACACATAATCATGCCTAATTACTTTCTGTCAAATATTCCTTATTACTTGAAAACATTCACTCACGCAAAACAATTTCAATCATCAAACGTCTATGCAGATATACACCTTTAAAATTTACTGTTACATTTACTTTCAACATGATACAGTACACAAAAGAATTTTTTTATAGAATTTCCTGGGCAGTGGATATGTAATCCACGATGTATGGCAAAACGTCTCAGACGAGTATAGATCGACCGTGATATACCAATCCAAAAAATTCTATAAATTCAATAGAATACCGGCCGTGAAAGTTTGAGAATACTATAAAAAAACATTGTTAACAACTGTTTTTTTGCTGATATATATAGTATATTGACTTTCATCTATTTTTTTATTACTGTAAATTTATAATTGAAATGATAAATGTTTTGCGAAATGTTTAATATTTTTTTAATTTTGCCTTTTCCTTCAAAACTGAAAAAAAAGGCATCGCTTAGTTTGTTTCAAAATAATATCCGAACAATTTCCTGCTTTTTAGATAATTTCAATATTTGAGTTATTGGCAATGAGAGTTATGTAATGTTAAAATAAAAAAAAACTTTACATTCAAGTTCTGTTTAATTTTATATTAAAATTATAATTTTGATATACTAAACTATATACAAATATAAAATATAAAACAAAAATATAAATAACAGAACATAGAAACAAGTTACTAGGTAACAAAATAAGTAATCAGATATAAAATTTATAAATTTTTAATTAAAAGAAGCCAAATTTAATTTAAATCAGTTCCTGTTTGATGTTATCTTTTTCTTTATAAATTTCTATTGCTTCTCTTATCAATCTGCTGATATAGAAATCAATAAAAATTTATAAAAACAAAGATAAGATCAATCACTGTGAAGGCATTGAGTTAAATAAAATTTGACTTCCATTAATTAAAAATCTATAAATTTTATGACCTAGTTACTTATTTGTTACCTAGTAACTTGTTTCTATGTTCTGTTATTTACTGTATATGTCATTTGTATAAGTTTATCTGATGAAGACAGACGTTGAATTTGTAGAAACTTCGATTATAATAAATATTAATAAATATATTTGTTAATAAGTTTAGAAAAATTAATTCTATAGATCACAAACATAAAATTTTATTAAAATTAATTCAATATTTTAAATCATACAAAAACAAAAGAAAAACTATTTACTTTGAAGTATCATTGCTATAGCAATATGAAGAACAAATTTTGCTACATCCTGTATATATATTTCTAAATAAATATATGTGAGTGTCTGGTATGTTATGGTATATATGTATATAGTTATATAGCAGAATGGCAGACACAATACGTTCAACATACATTTGTCTGATTAAATTGGAGCAGACATTTACAACAATATAAAGTATGAGGTCTTGTTGATTGTCCGCTGCGCTGACCAAGATTGTAAACTGGGATTAAGTTGTAGTAAATTATTTGACATGGCAAAGACGAGGGATACGAGCCGAGTATGAAAGCACATATATGTATTTTTACTTTAGCTGAATACACTTCTATTCCAAAGTATTACAAGTACATTTTGTTAAAAGTAGGTAAGTATAGTTGAAATAAGTTTCCAATTTTTTTATAAATGTTTTGAATTATTTTATTATTTTGAAAATATTTAAATAAATTGGTAGTAATGTCTATTTACTTTTATTTCAAAACTTCTGTAAAAATATTTGAAAAAAAAACTAACTTCGAGATATAATAAAAAGAGTTTGTACTACATCCTTTTGGGTACATAAAGTGATTATGTATGTATGTATAACCAAAGCCATCTTTATAACCTGTTTTCAGGATTAACATAATGTGTAGAAAATTTGTAAAATTAAAAAATAACAATTTTTATTTACAAAATTTAACATAAATACATTTAATCGCCAATACAATATATATTATTCATGAAAACTGCATACAAAACTATAAATTTCTGTGATAAAGAAAGAATTTAGCTTATAAAACTTCATTATTATTTAAAAAAACAAATAAATACACAATTAAAATTATAAAAACAAAAATGTATTTTTTAAATATTTAAACATTAAGGCTAATATTATAGGTCCGGTTTTTGTGTGTTTTATTTCATTTGTTTAGTTCTGTTCTTATGACAGTTACGTTGTCCGATATTAGTTAAAACCAATTTTAAAACCGAGTTCGTAATACGGGCCTAAAAATCTTATTCAAAATAATAAATTTTATTATTTTCAAACCAAATAAATACAATAAAACAATTCTCTTATTACAATAAAGTAAATTTTGTTTTTTTTTTTTAAATAATATTCTTATCAAACATTATTTATTATACAGTAAAAAAAAACATTTGATAATAATGGTCTACATATTATTTAAAAAAGAATAACAAAAATTTACCTAAGAAATATAATTATAATATTTGTAATTACTAGGTTTTTGTTATTGTTAAATTTTATTATTTTAAGTAATAAAATTTTTAGTTTTCAAATTTTGTTCTAAATTTTTCACAATATGTTTAAACGTATTCAGTATTAATATTTACAAATAATCAACGTTTCGACTTACTCAGGATGTACATTAAGTACGTCGAAATATATATATATATATATATATATATATATATATATATATATATATATATTAATTAATACAGAACTACAACCTGAAGCCATTTTATTTTAATATAATGAGTTCTGAAAGATTTTTACTATATGAAGAATTAAGCAAAATGAAAACAATGTTCCTTTCATTCAAAGTTGTAATAATATATATACAACCATAAATTATTTAAAAAATCTAACATTTTCTAAATAATGATTAAATATTTTTTAATCGTACTGTAGAAATAATATAGTTCTAATAAAAATTAAGTCATTATAAGCAAATTTATTTCATAATCGTAAAACACATATTCTCATAAATTCACCTAAGCAGAAACATCAGCAAACATCGTATCTAAAAATGGCTACGGTAATCAACACATAAACTCAATGCTCGGTAGGCGGGTCAAACATCAAGACATTTTCAAAGCATCCTCATTGAGCCCAGACATGTGGCGAACCAAGCGCTCACTTCCAGACCAGTTCCAAGTTAAATGAATATGACATTGGCGCATTTTCCCCCGCATATGTGCCCATACTGGCCATGTATCGTCAAGTATGTACTCCGTGGAATGCCTAACGAACCAAGTGAAATAAAGCTAGGCTACTACATACGAGCTAAGTTTAAAATGTGGATCTACTCCCATCGTATCGCGTCTGCTAATTGAAAATTCAGTCGATATATACCTATAAAATGCTCCCGGCTAGGTGAATTTATCAGAAATTACACGAAAGACGAATTTTATTGAGAGGAATTTCAACACGGCACGTGAGAATTTACGATAAAGATGGTTAAATATTTTTGTAAAAAAAAAATAAAACGAAGATCTATTTATAAAGATGTTGCGGTAGAAGAGTTAATATATTTATAAGTTATGGATTTTGGTAGATAAATATTTTAGTTAGTTTTTAGATAATTCTAGCAAATTTTACAAACATTTTTTAAAATTTTACAAAATTAGAATGCTCTTTCACCTGTCAATTAAAACTGTAATGTTATTGAATATATATTAAAAAAAAAAAACAGAATTGTTCCAAATAAAATAAAATATGTAACAGAATGTACTGACAAATATTTTTATAGTGTAATAAAAATAATAATTTATTGTGATAAGTTGAAATCAACATTCAAAAATATTACTTTACACATACATACATATGTACACTATCACGCTATGTACCCAAAAGGGTGTGACACAAACTCTTTCCACTATCCTGAAATTAATTTTCTCCAAACATTCCCATTCAGACAAGCAATTCTACATTGTAAAAAATCTAAAATATATTTATGTAATTATACATAACTATTAACAATAAAATAGCAGAATTTTGTAATTTTTTCTGCGATAATTGACGTAATATTACAGTTTTTCTGTAAAAATACATTTAGAGAATATGTAAATTTACATCAATTTTTACAGTATAGTTTTATCCATATCCATGATATTTCTCATACATGCTATTTATTCCTACTACCGGGAAACGTTTGCAAACGCAAAACACTCTCGAACTTCCACGCAAACTTATACCTTGAAAATCATTCATATATATTCTTTTAACCAAACGTTCATTAGATATTTGCCTAAGATGATCGAACCATCTTAACTAACTATCACTTTATATTCAGTATTTAACACTAAATTAATTTACAAGAACTTAGTAAATAGTACTAGTGCATAGTAACAAATCTTTCAGAACTGATTATATTGAAATAAAAAAAGCTTTAGGATTAAGTTCTGTATATATTATATTTAATAATCTACATAAAGTATATCGAAATTTTTATTTAAATAGACGTTTAACTAGCAAATTCATAAATATATTGAGAGTATTTCACGAGAGTGAAAGTTTCCAAATACATAAAATAAAAGTGAGAGGAATCGTACTTATGAACATGAACAAATATTTTTGTTGGTATATTAAATAAAATTTTATGACATAGCTTATAATAGATACTTTATAATTTTCAGAAAAGTTATATTTGTTTCAAATATTTATTTATTCTTCATAATTATCAAAAAATAAATTAAAATCATATTACAAAAAAATATACTGGTAGAGTCAATACCCCAATAACATTCTTCAAAAGAAGCAGTTTCAATTTATTTTCAAATCGCTGAACTTTCTTCAAACGAATATTTATTTTCCATTCTCAACTGCAACCGTACATACGAGTATGTGTATAAACAACAATTCATACACCGATAAGACTTGAAAAGCGCCGATACCATTTAAAATAACCATAACCCGTTTATTTACAAACTTCTTTTACCCGTAACAAAGCTAACCCATTCTGTACCAGGAAAAAAAATCACTATCCCGTTACGTATTCTAGTATTGACGCAATAGAACAACCAATATTTTGCTGTTACACAAAAAAATCGGTAAATCTTAGGAAAAAAATTGTACCGTTATTTCTGTACGCTTTACACCGAAAACTAAATTTTAAAGATTAGTTTCAAAAATTGTCAGGTGATGAGAACATCGTGTAAATAAATATTTTGAAATCGTGATAAAGCTTTGATTGATTTTATTATAAACGTGATGAATGCATGCGAAGAGAATGTTTATACAGACAAGGTAAGAATTTAAATATTTATTTCTTTATGTAAAAGTCGTACAAACAATTTAAACAAAGTTTGTTATATGAAAGTTCATGCATAAAATTTAAATTATAATATATTTCTCAAATGAAGAAAAAAAACATATAATTTAATATATAATTTAAATTATAGAATGTATAATTTTATAAAATATAAAGTAAAAAATCTTTGAGAATTCATTATATTAAAATAAAACGGCTATAGGATTTAATTCTGTCATCAACAGGAAAAATTACTCAAATAATACAGTGAACAAATCGAATATTGAAACAAGTTACTAGGCAACGAAACAAGTAAATAGATTATAAAATATAGGAGTAAATTTTTTTAAATTAAAAGTAATCAAATTTTATTTAAATCAGTGATTGAACCAATCAGATAAATCTGCTATTGCACAACATACATTAGAAAATCTTTATGATGTAAAACTCGAAGATACTGTAATAATTGCAAAAGCCAATAATATTAACAGTAGATTGATAAGAGAAGCAATAGAAATTTATATAGAAAAAATAACAACATGAAAGAATTGATTTAAATAAATTTGGCTTCTTTTATTTAATAACTTATAAATTTTATAATTTAGTTACTTATTTTGTTAACTTGTAATTTGTTTCTACGTTTTGTTTATTTATTGTATATATGTCATTTGTATCTTTTTTTAATTATGTATGTAGAATACGTCGAAACGACGATTTTTAATTAAAATTAATGCACAACTATATCATAAATCCTTTTTATTTTAATATAATGAGTTCTAAAAGATTTTTTTTGCTATGTTAAAAAAATATGAATTTACATATTAACTTAAAATTTTTCTATAATATCTATTTGAAAATTAATATAAATACATAAATAATTATTGATAGTTTTGTTAAAACCAATAAAATAATATTTAATTAATAAAGTTTTGTGAATATTTAAAAAAAATTATAATTAGTTTAATTAAAAACGGTATATTATACAGTGCCAAAATGACAAAATTCACTAAATTTTGCACACGTATTTCTATTAGTGTAGTTACGTCACTGTTCAATCAAAAAATTGTCCTTGGTTTTGTAGAAAAATCTTATGAATACAAAATACAAAAAAAAATATTTTCCAAAAAAATACACTTTACTTGATTAAAAAAATGTATTCCAAGATTGGAATATTTTCAATTATAGAACTAGTTTTTTTTTTTAAAAAAAGAAGTTTATCCAATATACTTTGATTTAAATATTTAACGTAAAATAAACCATAAAATAATTGTAATATATGTATCAAAAATAATAATTGCAAGTACGACATATGGTAAATAAAAAGTATCGTTAATGTATAAAAATTTAAATTATGTAGGTACTATAATTTCAAAATTAATAATTATTACTTTTTTAAAATTTTGTTGACGAAGTTGTTAAAGAATATTATATATAAATATTTAAAATGGTTTAGGATTAAGTTCTGTATATATTTTATTTAAATATCGACGTTTTGATATACTCTACGTATATCTTCATCAAGAAAAAATAATACAAATGACATAAATAGGAAACAAGAAAAACATAGAAACAAATTATACTAAGTGACAAAGTAGCTAGATTAAAATAATTATGAATTATTTAAAAACAAAATTATAAATTATTAATAAATGAAAACTAATTTTTATTTAAATCAGTGCCTTCACATTGATTGATGTTATCTTTTTCCTTCTTTTCTATTGCTTCTCTTATCAGTATATTGAAACGTCGATATTTAAATAAAATATAAACTTAATTTTAAAGTTTTTTATTTTAATTTAAAATTATTTCAAATTTTATTTATTTTTAATTTTTACAAACATTTACGTTAAAATAAAATAATGTATTTGCAAATTAAAAATAGGTATATGTAAATTTCATTAAAGTACAAATATCACAAATAATTGTATGCAGTCTATAAAGTTCTTTAAACATTATGCAAAAACTAAGTACGTTTTACTCAATATAGATAAAATATTTTAAAACAAAGTTCAAGACTTCTTCATTAAGTATTTTTAGTAGTATGAATAATAGAACGCGATAACAAAATCATTTCTACGCTGCAGAAAGCGCACCACAGTCTTTTAACCTAATGGTAAAATATAAATTTTGTAAAACGACATCGCGTTAAAGGACATTGCAAGAAAACGACAAGTTAAAACTGAAAATACCTGAAGTCTCGTTCATGTGCGACGTGGCAAAATTAAATTCCTTTATATATTGCTAACCAGTCTTCATTAACGTACGATTACCATTAAAATTGTGCATAAAACCAGCATCTTTATTATTTCATTAATATAAACATGTTTATTATTAACGAACAATATCAGGCCTGAGACAAGCAAGATACTTCGTTTTATTCGCTGTGGTTTAATTATAGGTATTGATAGAAATATGTTGATAGACATCCTACTGTAATCAACAGAAATAGATTTTAGTCGTTCAAGCCGAACAATTAAATTGAAAATTAGTTATTGTAGTTTATTTATTTTTGATAAAAAATTACTGTTATGGAAATGAGATTTTTTCGTGGTGTAATTAACAGAAATCGGGTACGAAATAGATTATTGTATGATGAGTGTGAAATTGAAGAAAAAACGTTGTAGCAAAAGTTGGTATTAGTCAGTTAAGATGATTCGGACATTTTGAGCGAATGTCTAATGAGCGTTTGGTTAAAAATATATATATATATATATGAATATAAGGTTTTTCTGAAACGCTTCGTATAGATATTAGTTTTAAAATATATCAGATTAGTAACTTGTATAGATAAATTATTTATATTTTGTTTTAAATATTATATATTTCACTTAAACATGTTTTTGCACTGAAATATTATAACATATGTTAATATTAATTTAAAAGAAATTATGTTCTAAAAACTGTATGATTCTTTAAAAAATTCAAATATATTTTACTCAGTCTTACATGTATTTTTTTGTATATGTATATGTATGCAAATAATTTATAAAAGAAACTTTCACAAAAAATCTACTTGTAAGTAGGTTTTAATACTGTGGTTTTTACTGTAAAACTTTTTTATAGTAATACACGTGTAAAAAAAATGACGTAATTTTTTTTGTTTGCAAAAGTTTCCACAAAAATCTGAATTTTTCTTGCTCAAAAACATAACTTATACAAACTTTTCTTATTAATATTTCTTTTGTATATGATAAAAAAATATTAAAAATGTTATTTATAAAAAAAAATATATTTTATATAGTTATACAAGTAAAAAATATCATGTACAATTTTTTTATTTATAAAGAAATTTTTACAGAAAACTTATAATGTCTATTGATCAAAGACATAACTTATTATAAAAACTTTTGTTGTTTATATATATATATATATATATATATATATATATATATATATATAGAGTATATTAATTGCATGTCCGCAGGGTATATTTATTTAATAGATTGAATAATTGTACATCGAAATTAATTAGAAAATTAAATTAAATTAAAAATTGTCAACCGCCTCGTCTGGGACTCGAACCCAGGACATATAGGTCGCTAGCCTAATGCTCTCCCAACTGAGCTAACGAGTCGAGACGAGAAGCCAACAATTTTTAATCAATGTAACGTATTCATATGATTTTTAAATTCAAGCCAAGTAAACACTCACAATTCGCAAGCATTGTTGGCTTCTCGTCTCGACTCGTTAGCTCAGTTGGGAGAGCATTAGGCTAGCGACCTATATGTCCTGGGTTCGAGTCCCAGACGAGGCGGTTGACAATTTTTAATTTAATTTAATTTTCTAATTAATTTCGATGTACAATTATTCAATCTATTATATATATATATATATATATATATATATATATATATATATATAATCAAAGTTTATTAACAAAATTGTTTTGTAAAATAATTAAGCTTGCAATAGACCAGCAATACCAGTTGTTTTTTAACTAGTTTATTCTAAAATATTAATTATTTTAATATTCAAATGAATGACATTGTACATCTATTAAGAAACTTGAGTCAATAAATTTTGTAACTTCAAATCTTTCATGGCAACAATTTAACTTTC
The DNA here is from genome assembly GCA_963966155.1 of Clivina fossor. Taxonomy (NCBI): domain Eukaryota; kingdom Metazoa; phylum Arthropoda; class Insecta; order Coleoptera; family Carabidae; genus Clivina; species Clivina fossor. The sequence continues at coordinate 5,441,886 of OZ014564.1, read as the reverse complement.
TCAAAGCACATTTGCTGCATATATTTTCCATAAGATTAACCATAATTTAAATCAACCAACCCACTCTTAGTTGAACTGTTTATCGCATGGTAACCATGGTCCCATATCGCCAAACATAACCGCGTTTACCGCGAGTTAAATTAATGGTAATATCGTTTCGCCTGGCGTTTGGCGCAGCGCAGTGCGCGCATTCATTTGTAAGCACAGTGTAGCGATGCAGTATTTGCTACAAACACATATATTTTGCATTTTATATGATAGCTGGCTTTTTGTGCTATACGAATGTAAATGAGGATAGGCGAGTGCAGGGACGAAGAGGCGACAAAATGCAGTAGCCGGGGAGGGATAAATAGTTGAAATTTGAAAACGATTTTTCGAAAAATGGCGCAGATTGTTCGGGCAGGATTATACTGATTGTAGCTAGTTGTGAAATGTTTATGGTTTATTTGATTTTTTTGATTCTGGATGGATTTTTATGAATTGGAAATGTGGAATATGTTACATTTGAGTTTTAAAAGAATTTTTAGATAAAAATAAACATCGTTATTTGATTTAAAAGCAGGTTATTGAAATTATCACATTACTTAAAAGTATATGACCTGTTTTATCAAATTTTTTCAACTATTTAGATTTTGTATTATCACATAAATTTACATTTTTCTTTAAAAGTACAAAATGGAACACACGATAAACGATATATGTATGTTCTAATAGTTGTTGGAGATATTTTATTTCCTTTCATTGATTCAACTAAATACTAATTTAACTATTATTGTCGTCAAAATTATAGCTACTTAGTATAGGTTATATAAAGTATCAATATCTTTCAACTTAATTAATTAATTTTAATAAAATTACTGTATGTTAAAGCAGAAATATTTTTCTACTGAATAATTAATTTATTTCGATATTAAAATAAAACTGCTTTAGGTTAAAGTTCTGCATTAATATTTATTTATAATCAACGTTTCGACGAACTCAACGTTTCTAGACGTAGAAGTCGTCGAAACGTTGATTATAAATTAATATTAATACAGAACTTTAACCTAAAGCAGTTTTATTTTAATATAAAGAGTTCTGAAAGATTTTTTCTATATTATTTCAATATCTTTCCTAAAAAATACTTTTCAAATTTAAGGTAAGACGACTCTAATTTTGACGACGGTAGTGATCTTATTTAAAATTATTTTTAGATTTAAATTTACTCCAGATGCAAATCTTATAAACAATATTTTTTTTTTTAATTTTAATTAGAAAATAAATTTATTTGGCAAAATAGTTTACCATTATGTTTATAATTAAATAAAATTTTAGTATTATTTATTATATCTTTTTTGAATTTGAGTAGTAAAAAATTTTAATATATATAAAAATAAAATGTTTCATGAAATTATTTCTAGCTACTTGCATTTTTTATGTATTGTGGATACTGTATAATTCAAAATATTTAAATTTATAAAAAAAAAAACTAAAGTTACATTGCAATAAATAACTTTGGAAATTTTAATTTTGCTCTGTACAATAACTATAACATAAATGTATAGAACAATACAACACTATATAGCATACCATTTAATATAAAATAAATAATATATTATTGAATTTGCCGTTTTTTTGAACAAACACAATGGTTAATTCAAAGTTTAAAATATTTTTGTTTTACAAATGTTTTAAATTTTTCAACTTTCGTATCATAACAAGCACAAATTTTTTCTCCATTCAAATATTTAAAAAACCTATTTTTTGTCTGCAAAAATTTAATCAACCATTTCAAGATAATCGTAGATTACAATAAATTTATTTTAAAAAACGTTCATTTTATTAATTTTCATAAATCAGTAATATAACCTAACTACGTAAGCTAATGACAAACTTTTAATATCATCAGTCATTCTTCATTTCACCGCCATTTTCCAAGAACGAAAAGAGAAACAAAAAAAAAAACGTCAAATCCTAACCTAGTTTCCATATTCCCGTGACGGTAGGCGATGGACCGTATCACCAATATTTCGTCTCTATGTAGCGAGACCCCGGTTCCCGGCAGACATAACTTTGTTCACTCACACCATATCACCACATACACATAGATCACATAAACGTGTGTGTGTGTGTGTGTGTGTCATAAACTAATTGCACGACTTTTATGGTTGTAATACGTTGTTTGTTTATGGGTTTATGTCAAGTTATGGGACCGCTTTGCTCTTTCTGTCACTCATACTACGCGCGCAAGCCGACTGCATGTATTTGTAGTGTGTGTGTGTGTGTGTGTGTGTGTGTTTGTGTGTGAGTATATATGACAAACGAATTATGTTTAATTTATGACTCATTGCGGCGTAATTTATTGATGGTGACCGATTGGCATTTGTTAAGGTTTAGTTCCATTCGTTTTTGTTTTTGTTTGCCATCGTAATTGCATAATATTAAAGAGGTTTCCGTTTTTCTTCTGTTTACACAAGATTATTTGTTGTATTATATAATGTTTATTATATAACAAGTGTAAATTTTTGCTATAATTTTTATAGTAATTAAAACTAATTATAACTAATAACTAAGTACATTATATTTTTATATAATAAATATTAAGCTTCAAAAATTCATGTAAAAATTATATTATATATTATTTATATTAAAATTGATATATTTCTGTTTTTGTATATAATATACAATAATTATAATGTTAAAATATTGAAAATTATAGAAAGAATTTAAAAATAAATTTCCAAAATAATAGCATTAAGAAAATATAAATAAATAATTTCTTTATTAAATTTAAAATTAATTTCATTTTTAAAATAAGAAAACAAACTAATTTTATTCTTTCGCAAGATAAAAAATTAAATGTTATTAAAATTTACTAATTATAAATTAATTAATTAATATCATATATATATATATATATATATATTATATTAATTAATTAAATTATAATTAGTAAATTATATATATGGAATATAATTAATTAAATTGTAATACATATTTACAAAATTATAAAAATTACAGAAAATTTACAAATTGGCGACATACAATATTGGCGACATACATAAATTATAAAAATATTTATTTAATTAGTAACTTGCATTAACTTTATTATATAAGAAAATTATTCATCCACTAATTAGTAATTTAATTCTATTAGATAAGCAGTTTTGTCGCTTTTGAATATCTATATAATTTTTTTTAATTTAAATTAATTTTAAAACTAAAACTAAATTGAAAACATAAAAATTAATGAGGTTTTCAATTAGATTGAAAACCGTTTACATTTTTATTTTTTGCATCATGAAAACTATTCGAAATATTTAAAACAATTTTTGCTAGTTTTTGTATAGTATATATAAAAATTCCTCGTAAGCAACCATGTTGCGCTGAAAACCACATCAAATTCAGCCAGGCAAACTTGAACCGCAACTTAACGAAAATTCCATCTAGATACGGTTCATAATCGCCTGAAACATTCGCATATCGACCGTTCGTGTTGCGCATGAGCAAAAACTCACCAAAATCCGCACAGTCTACCATCCCATCATCGCTGTCTCACTCAACCAAATCACACTATGACTGTGACGCGTCATGTGAGTCCACGGCCAATTTGAATAGAATAATGGCAGGAATTAACTGAAATGCAACTCATCCCTGTTGTTGAAGGGTAAAGTACACGAAGGGAAGTGGGAGACGGGAGGGAGGAATAAGCCGACCTGAACGCCCCCCGGTTAACGTGTAAACGAGAAGCATTCAAAGTCGAAAGTCGTTGAGAATAATTGCGGGAAAAATATTCGACGCTCGCCCGACGCTTCCCTTCGAACGCCCTGGACATGGTGCCGCGTCGGTGCAAATTAAACACGACGCTCCGGGCATTGGGAATATGCTACGAGCGATTCGCACTGAATAAATTTACTGGTGTGAATGAAAATAAAAACAAAGAGAAAACTGGATATTTTATTGGGCATATTTTTGGTGGTGATATTTGCGCTGTTTCTAATTTTTTCCTTTTTTAATTTTGGCAAGATTTTTTTTTTCACGAAACAACAAACGATTAAAATGTGATCCTTGTGATTGTGTCAGACATATTTTTAAAATATCACATGTAACTGTGATATATATTTAAATATGTAAAAATATTAAAAGATGACTGGATAGTAAAATTAATAAATATTGTTTTTTTAAATAATTATAGTAGTAATTAATTTTTTTAACCTAATAATTTATTTGAAATATAAAAAGAAAATATAATTTTTAAGAAGTATATAATATCGTTCTAAAATTAAAAACAATTACACTTCATCAGTAATCACAAAAATGGATAAACTGTAAAAAGTCAAAAATATTTTTTTAAAACGTTAGCATTTTAATACTGATTTATTAAAAAATAAGAAACATAACTGTTGCCTATTCTATTCTATCAACAATAAAATAATTTTAAAAATGCTTATAAATATTTACAAATTTTTATTTCAACAAATGCATACAATCTTTAATAATCACTGCACATAATTAAAAAATATATTAAAGAATAATATTTGTACCTATTCTATAATTTAATTTATTATTGTTTTATTTATACGGTGATTATAATAGTTTGCTTTTGCAAACAAAAAAAAAATAGAAAATCATAATTTTAAAATTTTGCATAAATTAGATAGATTTTTGAAAAATATTTGACACGTATTTTGCCGTTTTTCGATCCAATGTGTATTTCGCAAGATATTTAACCGTCCCGGAACTTTTCCCCCCATCCTGTATATATATTCAATAATCATGTTTACTTTCTGCGTTAAAAAAATTGTAGTTATCCAAAAATCTTTAAATAATTTAATTTTTTTATTTTTATTATAAGTTTTTAATTATATTTCGTAAAATATTTTATATTAATAAATTATTGTATATAATAGTATTTTGTGTATTATATAATAGTATTACAAAATGTTGATATAACTTCTGAAAATATTTAAAAAAATAAGAAATCTAATCCACAATAATTATAATTCAAGTTTATGCACTATTTAAAATAATTTATTAGTCTTTGCATAAATTTGTAAGACCCCATATAAATATGTACTTATCATAAAAAAAAAACTTTATTACAGTGACATTTTTAAAATAAAATAGAAAGTTTTAAACCAATAATTTATTTCATATTTAGTGGAAGTGGATTATTTTATTTTCGTAAATATGATTTATTTCAGTACGCAAGTCATTCTACAATAGACAATAATACAAATATTTACTTATTATAATTATTAATAAATTGCAATTTGAAGGTCAAATATTTAATCAAAACTGACAAGTAAAATGTTAAAGATGTATACATAAAAAAATCTCTGTATAAATCTTGAAAATAACAGTGTCACGTAGCGTGCATAAAATACCACCGCGAAGAAAAAAAAAAAAGAAAATCTACTTGGGTTACATGTAATATAATCATCAAAGTAAAACGCTAATCCGGATCGAGTCTGTCTAAACGCCATATTATATATAACCTAACTTTTATCATATAGTACACGTGGGCAATTTTCCAAAGGCACAAACTTCTTCGTAACCACGGATACGGTAATTGCGAAGGAGTGTCATAATTTCCCGAACAATTTTGAAAATGTTTCGCCGACGGCACTGCGTCCTACCTCCTCGGGAGTCGTTCGTGCATGTTCGGACGAAACGGTAAACGGTAAGTTTTGCGAATTTTATTCGTCGCGAGAATATCTAGATTCCCCCCAGGAGTTTATGTGCGGTGCATGCACCGAATTTTGAACAAAGCGGAAAAATGGGAAAGGATACTGATGCTCGTTCCTTGCAGACGTGTTGGATGTTATTGTCGTCTTGTTTTGTTCCTCTTTGTTTTTTTCGGTTTCTTTTTGTCTTCCTTTATTGGGCTGTGTCTTTTTTTGGCCAAGATAGCCTTGTTGGAGATACTACTATACGTGTTTGGCTTCTGGCTGAATTGGAATCTTTTTTTGGAAAAATGAGTTTGTTTTTTTCATACATACAAATTGCATATTTTGTTTTGTATATGTGATAAACTTTTGTTTTATAAATAAATTACTGTATCAAGAAATTGTTTTGTTATTAAATACAAAAATTGTTTAAGTTTTTCATGCTTTTCATGCTGTTTCATTATTAAATCTTAAAGGTAAGCCAATAATTTTCTTAAATAAAAAAAATAAATTTATAATTATTAATTTTTATATATTTATTTTGTAATTTAACAATAAATTATTATATTTAAAAATCATTATATTCAAGTGCTAATAAACTCGCTCTATAATCAGTGTTAGAATCTAAATAAAAATTGTTATCTTTTAAAATAAAAAGCTTTCGAATTAGGTGCTGGATATATTTTATTTAAAAATCGACATTTCGATTTTACTTTAATATTATAAGTTCTGAAAGACTTTTACTATGTTATCTTTTAGAAAATTTTTCCTATAATCTATTTCAAAATTATTTAAATAAAATTACTGTAAAAATTTTTTATATTGCAAAACTCTAAGTATCTGTAAGTTTTTTTAAGCATAAAACTGTACCTGTTAATGAGTTCCTAATCCAAATTATCCTTATTATTTTATACTCTCGGCAATGTAAACAATTCGATAATATGAACAAACCTATATTTATTCTGTTCACACTAACACGATTGTACTATACAAAAATATAAAAAATCTTATATTAAAACATAATTTTGATTACTCCAAAGTCAAGTTATATAAAGCATTGTTAAACGCTTTGTAAGTTGGGGTGAAAAAAAAAATTCATTGATTAAATTAACAACATTTTATGTAATCAAACCTATATTTTTTAAAATTATCAAATGTTTAGTTTTGTTTAAACAAGTTTTTCGTCCAATGGTTCTTAAACTGATAAAATAAAAGTAGCTAAAAAATAATCACAAAAATAATTATCAAATATCTAACGTAATTACTACAAATATTAATCTTATCACTAAATTAAATAATAGCAATTATAAAGTATGTTTCCTAATTTTTTTTTTGTCAAACATCTTATATAAGTAGATATAAAAATTTTTCTTTATAAAACAAAATTTTGCTTCATCCAAAAATTTTAATAACGTAACTGCAACATTATTATTTTAATATTTTGTTTATATTATTCAGTTTGTTCTGTTTATTTATTAAAATTTATGACACTTATAATTTTGTTAATATTCATATTATATCTGTATAGAATTTAAGCATTTGTTAGTTTTTTTGATTACGAAATCTAAAATATAAATCAAATTTAACAGTAACCAAAAACACAAAATATTTTATTAAATTTTTACCGCAAAATTCCATCAACCATTTCGCAAAATCGAAAAAAAAATCAATACCAATATAAAGCATCATAAAACTAGATTACATTCACAATACCCCATGTATATTTTTCTACGAAAAGAAAAAGAAAAGAAAAAAATAACAAAACAAGGCAGAAAAAAAATGCGAAACGAAACAAACTGCCGATAGCCTCAAATAACTGGGTTATCCATGTGGATCAGGGCGGTTTAAGGGTTCCTTATATGGTCTTTTCAGGTCAATATGTAATGCTTTAAAATCGGCCAAGCAAACGATAAATTCGAATAGACTGAACCGCCATGTTTTTTTTTGCTTTGGGGGTTGTCATACTCGATTAGGGGTAACGTACTGTATTGGTGTATGTAAACTGCCATTGAGAAAAAAATCAGTTTTGTTAGATGCCAAGTTTCAATCTTGTGATAAAGTTTCTGATAGTAGTTTTTTAAACTATTTTTCTTTCTATTTTAAGACCACAAAGTGAATATACTTATAATAAAAATTAAAGTCGTGAGAAAATAAATAATACATTTTTTTAAATTTTAAATTAAATATGTATTGTTATAAATAAATACAAATATTTTACTAATTTAAGTTTTACTCAACTCAAAAAAGAAATAAAATATTAACAAATTAAAATAAAACTGCTTTAGATTAAAATTCTGTATAAATATTTATTTAAAATCGACGTTTCCACAAAACTCAACGCTCGTTTTCATTAGGATAAAAAATACTAATGACAGTATAAATAACTAGATCTAGTTACTTATTTGTTACCTAGTAACTTGTTTTTATGTTCTGTTATTTACTGTAAATGTCATTTGTATCAGTTTTCCTGATGACACCGTTGTCATTAAGACGTTGAGTTGACGTTAAGTTTGTCGAAACATAGATTTTTAAATAAATATTTATACAGAGCTTTAGCCTAAAACAGTTTTATTTTAATACAATAAGTTCTGAAAGATTTTAAAATATGTATTAATAAATTAATTCAAACAATATGTAAATTAAATTTATTAAATTAAAATGTGTATAAAATGTTCGACAATTCGATCGACAAATCGTTAATGTATTTAACAATAACATTGAAAAGCTTTGAATTTAAATTCTGTATTATTTTACATTACAATTCGACGTTTCGATATACTACACGTACATCATCATCAAGAAGAAATATATACAAATAATAAACAAACAAAACATAGAAACAAGTTACTAGTTAATAAAATACAAGTAGCTAGATAATATACGTGTAATATAACAACACGTCGAATTTTAATATAAAACAGAACTTAAATCTAAAGCTTTTTTATTTTAATAGTTCTCAAAGAATTTTTTACAATAAATTTAACAATTTTAACAGTTATGTAATCAGGCCTAGAAAACGCATACATATTAAATATATTATTTAACAAAAGTAAAAAAAAAGAATATTTAAAAAACAGTATTTCCGCAAACTGTCCAATTCTACCCCATCCAATTCTTTATAATTTATTCCCAATACCGAATTGAATTCTCGCAATCATGCCCCCATCATTTGATCACCGTTTCGTCAAAGAATTCTCTCGCGACCCCGATCCCAAATAGGAAATGAAAAGCCACCACGATCAAATACAACTGATATCGACAGTCATGAGTCCGACCATTCGTTCGGCGTTTGAACGCGAAACGCGCGATGTAAAATACTCGTACGTTTCGCTGATAAGTCCTACCGGTTATTGATTAGCACCCAAGCCGGTCATCGATTGATAATACTAGTTGCAATAACGATGCAGTCGACCAATGGACTTTTCCACCATATGACACAGTTGATATATAGATGAAAAGAATTTTTGTTGATTGTAATTATCGATCTGATATTTATAAGTTTCTTGTTAGATGTAAATATTTAACAAGTCTCGTTTGATAAATATTCGAAAGATATGTAATAATATTTTTAACAAAGTTTATTTCAATGTATTTATATGAAGTACTGCCATATACGAGTATCGTTTATTTTAATTGTATTTGATAAATTACAATTCATATTATTTATTCATGCAAATGTTAATTTTAATAATAATACAGGGCGTCTCACGACGAGCTGTAATCTAAAAATTGTATGATATTATTTTACGAAATTTAGTATGTAGCTTCCTTAATAAGACCTTGTTTACAATTGCAAATATTTGATTGCATTGAAATACGGACCCTGAAAGATGTTATCAATTTCAAAAAAAAAAAAAATTACAAAAGTTGAAATATGTCAAAAACAGTTAAACTAAAGTAAAATGTTATTAATGTATCTTATGTAAAATTTTCTCCTAAATTCAATAATAAAAGAAAAAATTGGGTATTTCATTTAAAATAAGAAAGTTAGAGTCGACTTTCAAAAGTGGCAACTTATTGGCAATATTTTACATCAACTGAGCATATCGAAATACCCATATATACCAAATTTCGTAACATAATATTATATAGTTTTTATAATAAAACTAGCGTAAGCTCGTTGTGGGACACCTTGTATGCCTGTAGTATATAAAGAATCTGATTCTAAACCATAGATTCTCAAACTTATTTGAGCTATTAAACAATTATGAATAAAATAAATCTCCAATGCCCCCCCCCCCCCCCTGCTATATAGAGATAATGTTTGCGCGTTACGCGTTATTTTTATTTTGCCCCCGAAATCTTTATTGCCCCCCCCCCCTATTACCCATTAGTCCATCATTGCCCACTTTGAGAATCAGGTAATCTAAACGAAGTTTTAAAAATAATATTTTATCCTACCTATTTTATTTTTTCTTTTTAATTTTATTTTTTTAAATTATCCTTTTTTAATTTTTATCCAGATCTATTTTTTCCCAGATAAGCGAGAGTTATCTGTAACTGGCTAGTATCAAATCAATGGCTTTTAACTACTAAAACTTACTCTGTCTTGTAATGTAAAATTATATTCAAAACATTTAAAAAAAATACAAATTGTTAGTATTTCATTTTTCAAGCATTAATAAAACGTATATACTTTTTATCGTACAACCGAAAAAAAAAAAAGATTCTATTTTACAAAATCCCGAAAAATAATAACAATAAAAACAAAAACAAACGAGACGTAAAAACTCATCAAAAGAAAAAGGCAAAAAAAATATATGTAGTATCAGTGTTCGTTTTGCCTGTCATTGGTACATTTTTAATAAAAGCACAAAACTTTATATATGAAACAAGTAAAGCAAGCTTTGGCAAAAAACAAGTAAGCATCGTGACAAGAGCAATGCCGTATGTATGCATGCACGTCTTTTTATACGACGCTGTTTACAAGTCCCCGATGCTCAATTGTCAGTGGATGCCTTGCGAGATGGTAGCATCGAAGACAGCCATGGATGACGCTTCTGTACGTTTGTTTGTCTGTATATGTCGTAACTGTGACAGTATACCTATAGTGTATGCACATTGGAGAAGACAACGGAATATACTTTTGTCTATGTGCAATATATGTAATATGTATAGTATACAGAGAAATGGAAGTATAGAGAGTATACATCTATATATTTACAACGTCAAGGTAGAAACATACATTGCTTGAAGAAAAATAGAGTTTGTACAGTATCGGATTATTCATTTTTATATAAAATTTTATTTATATTTAGTATAATTAGTATAAATTAATGAGGTAAAACTTCAAACAACTTAAAATATAGTTAGCTATTTTCATAAACATTCTTACTTTCTATTTCAATTTAAAAATAAAGATACCTATTATACATTAACTAAAGTAACAGATTAGTTGAAATATTGCAGAAAATCGAATATTCTAAATAGGTTCATCTAGACATTTTAGATTTTTTTATATGTTAAACTAGAGTTAAAAATAAGAACAACATATACTATAATTATTTTAAGGATGGGGCTATTTATACATACGGTATGTATACGCAATTGGCTTATTTTAAGGATGAGGCTATTTATACATACTGAAAAAAAAAACCTAAACTAACCTACTAACCTAATCTACCCTAAATAGCCAATTGCGTAAAAATACTGTATGTATAAATAGCCAATTGCGTATACATACCGTATGTATAAATAACCACTTTCTTATTTTAAAGAAAAAAAAACTGAGATTAATAAAATTCATAGTTGTTCTATTTTACACAATAAAGTAACGCCACATTTCTAAAACTTACAAGAAATATTAATTGATTCAAAGAAAAATTAATTAACAATTTCTTTAAATCTAACAAATTAATCGTAGTACAAACCTAATATCATAATTCCATTATTTATTATTTTTAATCAAACGTAAACCTCAATCCATCCCTGTATACACGTGTACATCCCATCCATTCTTCCTAGTAACCCATTCCGTCATCTCCGTGTATTTCCATTATATGGAAGCAAGTACTGAAATTTCCAGAAGTATATTTGTTTTGTTTTTATCCTAGTGGTTGTGGCTGGGCGGGTTGTTTGCGCTGCGCTTGGTGATAGCTCATCCACGGAAAAACATAAGACTCCGGCGAGCGCAAAAAAGAAAAAAAAAACGAAGAGGAAAAAGCGAACGCCAGCGGCCGGTGGCTTACGAGCCCGCATTAAAGATTTCATGCCAAGGTAATGCCCCCGCCAAGATAGAGGTGTACCTTCCACTGACGACAGACCAAAAGACGGATTTTATACCATGAAAAGAGACTTCGGCTTGCTCCGAATATACTCCGACAGGCAGTAAATGTTTCATACGACAAAATGCCCTGGTTGCTCTTCCATCCTGCTCTGCCACTGCCTTCCTTATTTTTGTTTTTTTTTCTTCTTCTTCCTCTCCGTGAACTACATCGGGTAAAGTCCACAGTTCATTAACCATTTCGTACAGCAAATTACGAGACACCTCTATATCAAAGGATAATCCATGAGAAAAATAAAACTCTGCTTTTATTTTTGGGTTAGGTAAGAAATATTTTTATTATTCGACTGCTCGGAATATGTATACTTCTTAAAGCTGTTATAATCATTTTTAATAATATAAACTAAGGTCTTATTTTATATTAAGATAAAAATGGAGCTCGTTACGATGGGTTCAAATGGAAAAATACTAGACTACTACACAAATATTAAAATTGTCAAAAAATATTTATACAAAAAATGAATATTAGATAATAATCTACATAATAAAATTATTACTTTTTATTGTATTTTTAATTTTTAGATCAATGTAAACAATAATTTTAGATAAATAATAAATAAACATTGTACATTTCTAGTATATATTTGTTTATTTTATTCTATTTTGTTATTTTTTTAATTTGGTAATTATCTTTTTATTTAAAACAGTATTAACATTTTTCTAACAACTATATTTAAAAAAAAATTATTATTTTTCAGAACTCATTATATTAACATAAAAAAGGTTGAGGATTAAGTTCTGTATACATATATTTTATTTAAATATATATAATTTATAAAAAAAAATTAATCTAGTTACTTTGTTATTTTGTTTTGTCACTTTTTGTATAACTTTTTCCTAATGCAGATATACGTAAAGTACATCGAAACATTAATATATAAAAAAAATTAACAAATATTTTGAAATTACAAATATTATACGAGTAGTTTTTATCATTTCTAAAAATTATGTGTTCAAAAATGTAAATGTAATTGTATTTCTTTTTGTTTTATTAGTCCAAAGACCAAACACAAATACAAGATTTTATAGTTTCCCTATTACATAATACATTTACATTTGAAATTTAATATTTAATACAGACTTGACTTTATTATTTGTTATTTTTTTCCTAACGTTAACTTTTTCTTGTATATTTTTTATTGTTATCAGCAATAATAGATAACAAAAATAAAACAGGAGAATATGTAGCGGACATATTGTCCGCTAATATAGTCTTCATGCTGTTCTTATTGCAGTACTCCCCGTGCCTTGGTACGTAGGTCAAAGTAATTTCAGTCCCTATAGTGTCACACAGAATACACACACACACACATACACACAACTACAGCGACACGGGTCAAAGTAATTCAATTTTTGTGATTTTTTTCTTGTCTTTCTGTTCGTCCCGTGTTTCTTCTTTTCTCTATATATAAAATTACTACACGTAATGACATTTCTTATTTCTTTTTTTTACGATTTCTTTGCAAAGTTGCTCATGCCCGAAAAATCAGATTTAAAAAGAATGAATAAACTTCTAAGACGACACGACGGACTTCTTTCTTTTATCTTAAGTTCATGTTTCTTTGTACCGCCGCGCGAGCTTATACTACCGTGAAAAATAAGGTTTTTTTGCATTTTATTTTACAATTCTGATTTTTATTATATAATTGGTGTACATTTCGCGTAACAAACAAATTCAGCATATCACATTAATTTTCTTTGAAATTGAAATATATATTACTTTATGTGCATAATTTTCCATAAAGCAATCAATTATTTGTTTTTAGAAATAAGTATAATTTAGTATATTTTAAAAACACTTTTTCGTGTGGTCTCTGAGACAGGTGTTAGTGATTGAAAGTTAAACATATTTATACGTTTATTTATTGAACATCTACGTAAATGCATAATGTACTTCTTCAATTTGATCAAATACATATATATATATATATATATATATATATATATATATATATATATATATATATATATATATTAATCATATGATCAGCAAGAAGGCGAGCAAATAAACGACTCACGATCAGTTATAGTTTTTTCTTTTTTAATTTACAGTTAGATTTCTAATTAACTATTCTGATTATTCTAGAAACAAACAATAGGTATATTGAAAAAAGAAGATTGAAATTAATTACGGAAATTAATCCAATAAATTAAATACTCGTAAAATTAAAATTTAATATTGTGATAAAAAATTGAAAATACTAAATAGTTTAACACATTCTTAAATACGCTTCTATCAATCTCTCTAAATATTTACAAACACTGAAATAAATCTTTGGCAATATTCATTCCTAATACAATTTTTAATTAAAATTGTATGAATGAGTCGAAAACTATGATACTGTAAAATGCATTTTACTAAACTTCGAACACAAATTGAAACTGATTTCAGTCATAAAATAAAATGTTTACAAATCTATTAAAACAGGCACATACATAATTGAATATAATCTCGAAAATTATCTTAATTCCAATTAAATTGGTCACTTTCGAATAACAACAAGTTAAATTGAGATTATTGCTACTTTTAATTGATTGATTAATAGTTTTGTTAATTTGAAATTTTATTTCGAAAAATAACAACTAATATCAAAAAATTTCATTTAGAATGCTTGAAGAAAAAATCATATATGTCACTCAGAATAGAAAATTCATTTTATGTTTCGCCCAGATATCTGCACTCAACACAATAATTGTCGCTTTCTACTCCTAGTAGGATAATATACTATTTTTATCTTATTAATAAAATTAAAATTAAGATCTTTTTAAATATTCCATTAAAAATAATAATAATTTGAGTGTTCTGTTCTATTCAAAAAAAAAAAAAAAATTAAATCAACTTTGAAACAAATTAAGAAATTCAGGCTACCCTACCTACCTAATTTTAAACTTTTACATTCATGCTTGCTAATATCTAGCTAAGAAAATAAATATAGCTTCCTTCACATACACAAACAAGTTTAACTGCAACAAATAATGTTAACAATTTATTCGCACACAGCGCCAGAAGATTATTAGCATTTTATGCAAAAATTCTTATTATTAAACGTATCAAAAGCATACATAAAAACAACAAAATATATTTCTCTAGCTCTAAGACATTTCGACCATATCCCAAAGAGCAAATACCTTCTCGAAAAATAAAATTAAAAAAATAATAATAACCACAAAAAATAACAAATAACCGGATGAAAAATTTTATTGCAAACTTTGTCTATATCTGTATGTGTGTGTGTGTGTGTTGCAACAAAATGAAGGCATTCACAGTCTAACGAGTATGCACCATTTCATGCAGTATACCCAGACCGAATGTGCAAAATGCACCGTTCATCAGACGGTGACCGTTCCGATTCTCTTTAACCGGCACGGTCACAGTCTCGCGCGACTATGATCAAAACTTTTCGGTGTGCATTTGAGCGTTTGAGTCGATGCCAAACGTTGGGGCTTTGCCGAGTTTAAGACTGTGCACGACCTCGTCTGTGCCAAATGCAACTATATATTTCTGCCCGCTCGACGATGAAGATTTGCAAGGCAAGCCAATGGGAATAGTAAGCGGCGCGCACAACTGCAAACTATAATTTTTGCGAGCGTTAAAAAACGGATATATATATATATATATATATATATATATATATATATACCGGGATTTGTCGGAATTAAAAATGATATGAGACGAAATTCCACGTGCATGTATATGAGCTCGTTCTATATCTTTATTAATTTATTTATTCGTATTTAATTCTGTAATTTATGAGTTTATATCGTATAAATTTAAATCTTAATATAGTAAATTTTAATACTGTGTCAAATAAATATTTTTCATGATGTTATTAAATATAAATTAATTTCAATTCTATAAAATAAATAAATAAAATTTCAAACATTCTATAAAAGCGTTTTTTTATATATCGTGTTGAACAAATTATATTTTATTAAAATATTTTTTAAGTAAAATGAAAAATTAACAAATTGTGTAAATTAAATAATTATTAATTCAAAATATATTAAATAGTATGCAAAATTAAAATCTGTGAGTTTACGTATATGTTCGAAAAGTGAGAAAATTAGCATAAATAAAGAAATATAGATTAAACGGGTATATTTAAGTATAAAAAATACAAAAACTAATATAGCAAGTAAGTTTAAATCTTTAAATGATACAAAAGTTTTATATTATAGAAATGAATTCATGTGACTCGAAATAAATAAAAATATGTATTTTTAATAATTCCATTACTTTCAATTGTAAATATTTTTTCTTTACGTAGATAATATGTAAAAGTGCAAATCCGATAGAAATATAAATTTTTAGTTAAATAATAAATAATGTTGCTATTTTTTTTAAATATTATATTTATTTACAAAATGTTAATGTAATTAAAATTTTAAAAAAGTTCAATTAAAAAATAATTATAGATTTCATAGGAACATTAAATCATAACTTAAAAAATAATAAGTACACAACTTGAAGCTTTTTAGAAAGTTGATTGGAAAACAATAAAAAAATTTAAAAAAGTACAAAAATTATTTTTAAAAATTGTTTTTCGCTTATATCCACAGAAATTATTTTGAAATAAATAAAAAACCTTATAATAAATACTAGTCAAATTTTATTTAATTACAGTTTTCGAGGACACCATACAATACTGCTTCAAAAATTACCTTACACAAACATCTGTAAATATAAATAGAAAATATATTTTCGAAAATATCCATCTATATTTACTTACTTACATACAAAAAGAGTTTATACAGATTTCGCATTCTTATCAAAATCTCTTTCATCTTATAGTAAAAATAAACAATTCAATTTTCTATACTAAAAATAAATTTAGTTTACCATAAAAAATTCCAAATTAAATAAAATTTTATATATTTCAGCACTTGTTCATTTCAGCGAATTGCAAATTTCATTCTACAAACATAAAATCTTTAATAATATACTTCACCAACTTCAATATTAACTCCTTTCTATCTTAATTTACATTTTTATTGTTAAATATCAAGACACCATATTTTACAAAAATATCGCGCAGGCAAAAAAAAATTAGCAATTTAATTTGTTGTTAACTCGTATTAATTTCATTATAACCATAAATTACATTTTTTAATACTAAAAAATCAAGACCGTAACAAAATGAAACAAAAACTAAAAACAAAAAAACTATCTACTTTGGTAGCCAATAATAGCGCATCGTTGACAATATTAACCGGTGACGTTCCAACTTCTGGGTGGTCCGTTACGAATCAAACAAATGACAGTCACATGCTGGGTAAATGCAATTCAACTTATCAATGCTAATTCGCAAAGTTTTTTTAACTAAATCGTTAATAAATTTCCTGATTTTAATGCAAGAATGTGGCATGTTAATAGTAACAAGTATACGTTCTGCCTGAGTTGCTCGGCTTAATACATACATAGTTTATAATATAATCGAGCTGCTAAAGTGCTAATTACTTCCATAATTTTGCATTTAATTAAATTTATATTGGCGGACATTTGAAGTATATTGTATATATGCAAATTCTGTATTAGTTTTACTCGCAGAGTTGTGGTAATCAATGTTGTAAATTTTCAACTTTATTTACATCATTATTATTATACACTGAGAAGAATTAACAGATACATGGAAAAGATACATCTTTATTATATAATAATTTTTCAAAGTTTTTTTCTACGCAAATACAAACAAAATAGCTATTTTATTTAATTCGAAATATATTACTAAATTTTAGATAAGTTGTGTATTTAATTAGATATTTCCAATAACATTTGTTATTTCAACTAGGTACATAAAAAATTAGTTGAAATCATTTAAAATAAAATTTAAATAAATAATCTCAAACTTTACATAAATAGCGAAATATATAAAAAAACTAACAAATATCTAATTACATTAGATGTTTCATCTAAAATAATAATAAGATTAATTCACAGCTCGTACTCAGTTGATAGGGCACTTTCCGTGATAGAAATAAGTCCCGGGTTTGAAAATCGCAGTAGCTAAGTACATTTTTTCCAAATTTATTAATAAACTAATTGTAAAATTAGTTCATTGCGATGTTTCAATATGCTTAAATATGTAAAAAACATTAAAATTTTCGATCACCTGTATCGATTAATTATATGTATTCTTATCAAAATTATATTCAATTAAAATCAAATCAAAATTTTTGGTAAAGATTTTCCAACCGAAAGGGATAATTTACTGATGTCATTTTTATTTGTTTTACGAATATTTAACAACAGAGATATATTTCAAAAAAAAAATTAACAAAAGTTGTTAAACAAGTTATAATTACTAACTTTTATTTGGAACATTTTTCGATACGACTAAATAATATTTTATAATTTTTCATATTTTTTGTGATATTCTGTAAATAAGTGGTATATTTATGTCAAGACAGTTTTGTTTTTAGTTACCATATAACTATAGTAATTATTGTTATACAAATTTTTCTATTCTATAAATTTATTTAATACGATGGCGGTCGGTTCTTTGGTGGCCTCAGCAGATTTGTTTATTAGATTACTTTTTGTTTATATTATTTTTAGATGCACATTCTGCGACAGCAGGTGTAGCTTCATTTATTTAGTTTCTATGCTTAATGTTTTTATTTTATACAACACCACAATTACTTTGTACACATTTATAACAACTCTTATACTATTTTAACTCACACACATCTGTTTGTCATTCACATAATTTTTTAATAAAATGTGTGTTCATTTCAAATTAAATAAATATTAATCAATTAAAATAATATTTTATAGCATTAATACTAACAATTTACAATCAAATTATAGCACACTATTAAATAGCATAACAAATTATAAATAATATTCGATATTTTTCGAAAAGTTGTTGGGAGTTAAAACCGTTTCTTTGACCCCTAGTGGCTTCACCCTTCCGAAAGAGAAGAGAATTTCTTATAAAAACTATATATGCTCGACTGTAAGTATAGATGGGATGAATGTATGTTGGTTGGGTAGCAAAACGAAGAACGTATATATCTGTCTGTATAAGTCTGGCGCCGGTAAAACTCGTGCAATTTTCCAGACGGGAGCGCCGCGGCGCACATAGAGTCGCTCTCCGCGAAATTGGATTGATCTATTCAAAACCGAGGTGAACGCCAGGACCGTACGCGTTAAATTATTATTACTTTTTTTTCTGTATTGTTTTGTATACGATAAAAAATGTTCTGAATAAACATGAGAAATATTATAAATATAGACAAAGTAAAAAGAATATTAATTATTTCTTCATACAAAAATAATATAAAAAATTAAAAGCACAGAATTAATATTCGAAAAAATAAAAAATTTAGCATAAACATTGAAAGTAATAAAGTTTATCTTTATTATCATTTACAATTTTGTGTTACTATTAGTATCGAAAATACATTTAAAATATATTTTTTCATACTAAAAATGTTAAGATTTAAACACTCGGTGACTATGTTATAAAGAATTATAGTTAGCCATCCAACGTTTCTAAACGATTTGGTTATCACAATGAACTAATTATTAGTTCATTGTGATGACCAAATCGTTTAGAAACGTTGGATTGTTAATTCTATACTTTTTTAATTGCAATAGAAATAAAATTTCGGATAAATACAACTTTATTATTATAAATTGACTGTATATTTCGATAATAAGTTATAATAAAAAAAGGGCAAGAATAGAAATATTTCCAATATCTATACATTACATTAAAAAAATGGCAAAAATTAAAAGATGTTCCGACGAGACAAATAATGGAAAAATGTTTTGTGTGTGAGCAAATGTTTCCAACTATAAGAAATAAATAGTTTCCAATGGATTATAACGCTGCTAAAAATAAAAAATTATGTCAAGAATTCACAGATTAGAAAATCGTTTTTACACATTTGTTATATTTTTTTTAAATATAATTTTTTATACCTACAAAAGATTTAAAAATGCATCAAAAAATTACTGAAATAATTGTATGACTCTTCTAAGAATAATTTTTAATCTTCTATATCCAGAAAATAATGTGATTATATGTATGCATGTATCAAGTGTCATTTCATAGTCTTATCAGATTTATATTTCAATGGAAATAAATTGATTCAAATTGTCAAATAAAATCAATATTATATATTTTAATTAACTAGCGTGATGTGTAATTTTTCTAATATTTAATTATTCATGGCATTTTTTTGGAAAATGCACTTTTTTTATTTGTTAAGTAATATATATTCTAGTATATGATTTATTATTGTAAATAAAAATGAAACAATAAAAAAAAATCCAGAACAAAGTATATGATGTTGATGTAAATAGAGTTCATCGAAACGTCGATTTTTAATTAAAATTTATACATACTAAATCTTAATTATGTCAATAATTAGATACAAAAACTAATTTATAAATATAATAAGTTACAGTAAAAAATGCGAATATTTGGTAATTATTACATAATCAAAACAATATTGATATTAACATATCTTCATTATATATCAAGCGGTAAATATTTCAAAGTGTTTTTGTAGAAAAATATTTAAAAATTTTATACATATTCTTACAAAGTTACACAAACTTATATATAAAAATATACCACAGCCAAACTTAACTTATAAACATTCTGTCAAAATTAACCAACTTTTTATTAAAGTTATATAAATAAATGTATAAACGGCAAAAGTAACTATGATATAACATCTAAAATTCAGACTGAAACTCGTCCGTCCCTGGTAACCGAGGCAATCTCCAGCGCTTGCTTGATTAAAACTTCTACTAATTTAAGTTTTCGTTCTTAAAGAGTTATTCCCGCTGCTTGGTCACGACTCACCAAACACACAACTTTATCCCATCCATATCTCTTCCAGGCGAACCCGTAAGCATCACCTGCACACAGTTCACGGTATCACCGTCAGAGCAACGATGGCGCTGCAGTCTCGATTCGTTGATTAACCTTAGCGCCAAGCAAGGGGTTTTTAATAAAGTTTTATAACTAACTCTAGAGCAGACTTCGGCTGCGGTTTTTTTTCTTTCTAACACTTTACCCGTGTCGGTTGTGTGGGGGAAAGGTTAGATAATATTTTGCAACCGAACCAAGTACCAAGTACCTCTTTACGTTATGGATTTGGTTTATATTTCAGAAAGGTTTCTGCTGCATGGCAGCGAAATAGGATATTATATGGTCACTGAAGCGGAAATACCACGGACCAGTTGAATTAAAAACTTTTCAACCACAAAAATTATTTTGGTTAACGAAATGATCTTGTAGCAATTATAGTTTTTTGCTAGAATATTAAATTTTCATCTCAGAATAATTATATTATACCTATATTACCATAGTAAAAATCTTTCAGAACTCGTAATATAAAATAAAACGAATTTAAGTTTAAGTTCTGTATCAATATTTATTAATTATCGACGGATCGACGAACTCAGTGTCCATCTTTATCAGGAAAACTGATACAAATGATATTTACTGTAAATAACAGAACATGGAAACAAATAATTAATTTTTCTTTAAAATTTTTTAATTAATAGAAGCCAAATTTCATTTAAATCAGTGCGCCTTCACAGTGACTTAAATAATAAATAACAGAACAAGTTACTAGGTAACAAATAAGTAACTAGATCATAATTTTTTTTATATATATAATAAGTTCTAAAAGATATTTTTACTATGTTAAACAAATAGAATTTTGCACAAGCAAAATTTAATCAAGGAATACAAGTATTCGCAAATAAACAATACAAAAATGAATCTCAACAAAACTATACAAATTTTTTACTGAACTGTAAAAGCAAATGCTATTATATAATAATAAAAGTTGCTGTAACAAATAAAAACAAAAAAAGAACAGTTCCAACGCCACCTACACAAAATCGATAACAATATCAAATTTAACGCAGTTTTAAAAAAAAACAATTACACCATATCGCAGTTTAGGTAGCAACATACTATTATTACAATCGTTTTAAATTCAAATAAATTTTAACTCTCATTTTCTTCAGGTGCATTTGAAGGTCAAATTGAAGGTTACCCACATGCAACCTAAAATTTTGAAAAAAAAATGATAAAAATAGTATATCAATAAATTTCGATAAATTATCGATATATCGAATTTTTTTCCTAGCCTTAATCTAATTTAACGAAAATTATAGGCCAGTTGCAAAAAACGTTATCTTAATTAGTGATAGATAATATAATGTTGTAAGTTGACAATGTTGATAACCGGTACTATGTCTTTTATAGTTTTCGACATCGTCTTGTATTGTTGTAGCAAAAGATGGTGTTAGTCAGTTAAGATGGTTCGGACATCTTGAGCGAATGTCTAATGAATGTTTGGTTAAAATGATTTATATGAATGATTTTAAAGATATACGTTTGCGTGGCCGTCCGATGAGTAGTTGGAGTGATATGATTAAGAGTGTCTTGCGTGAGCGGAAATATTCAAGTAGTAGAAATAGAAGAGCATGTATGAGAGGAATTATGAATGTAAATGAAGCTAAAGTTGCTTGTATGGATAAGAAGGTTTGGAAGAGATTGATTTTGGGATAGTGGAAAGAGTTTGTGCTACACCCTTTTGATTATATGGCGTGATTGTGTATGTATGTATTCATTGCAACTTAAATAAACACATAACACAAAATAAAATTTTATTTTGTCAATATGCAACCAGATAATTATACTGAATTTAAAAATATGTCTGTGTTTAGAGAACTAAGTATTTTTTTATATTATTCAAAATCTGAATTTAAATTTAAATTTGAGGAAATTTCCCGTTTTTACGTGACAGTAATTAGTTTTGTTAAATGATTCTGTTTTGTCATTTGCTTGTACACAAGTTTGTTTTGAATCTTTGAGTGTGTTTATATGTGTTATGTTTATATGACCATATTTAGAGAGACCGACTTTTAATTAATAGCGGGCTATAAATTTAGCTTTTATGTTTCCCAAAAGTGTTAATGGGTTGCTCCGTTGCACACAACCTATTATGCATGTCTCTCTGTATGTTTTTGTAAATGTTTGATTAATCTCTGTCGTGCTACTACGATTTTCTGCTTGCATTTACAATTACTGAAATTGTATAAAGATTTTTTTATTTTAATAACCATAATATATTGTTTTGTTACGTATTTTATTACAAAATATGCTCATTAATAGCATAATATAGCTAATAAATTGATTTGTTTGCTATTTAATAATTTTAATAACGCTACTTTGTTTTGTTTCAATTATAGAAAACATAAAGTTGATTTACTGTGCACAAAGGTACATACAAATGAATGTAATTCATTTTAATAGTACCATGTAGAAGAAAACTTTAACTCAAGCAGAAATTTGTTTCCATTATACATTCCTATATTAAAAGGATGTGCAATAGATATAGCACAATTTTAAAGGACGAGTCGTCTAAAAATATTAATTAAAAATTCATATTTCAAACATAATTCAAATTAATTTTAACTCGCTTAAATTAATTTTAGCTGTAATAATAAAAATAAAATAAAATTTTATAGTAATAAGCAATTCGCAAACATTAATAATATTTCAAGTAGTTTTATCATTTTTATCTATAAACTAGAAAAATAATAATAAATTTATATTTTCAAAAATCTTTGCCTTATAAATTTACTTTATGTTTTAGTACTAGTCCTAAAATGTATATTATTATTTAATTTATAGTTAATCAAACTGAGGCATTTAAGATTAAATCGATTACATCAACATTAACGTAGTAAAAAGTATTTCAGAACTCATAATATTAAAAAAAAAGGGTTTACATAGAATTTAGTTCTGCATTAACACAGAACGAAATCCTTAAGCTTTTTATTTTATTTACATCAATATTATACTTTAGAAATCGTAAATATCTATAATTATAAATGTAAACAATCAAATCGTTAACAAATATTTCACACAAAATTTCACACAATTTCAGTGTTATTATTGTCCACGTACCAAGGTCTAATCCCCGCCCCGCCCCCTCCTGTTATCAGTTAATAAGATGTGATAAGAGCTTTATATATTCAATTAAAAACCTATGCTACATAAAAAATTGAATCTAATTTAACCTTCACGGTAATTTTGAAATACGGGTGGCCACACACTCCATTTTCCCCACCCCTTGCTCCCATCCTTTTATTTTGTATGTCCACCTCTCATTCTCTCTCTCTCTCTTTCTCGCTCTTACTAATGCTCTTTTGTTCATAAATACGCTTCCCACATGCAATTTTGTACTGTATAAACTCTCTGATTATAGACGGTTCGTATGTAGATGTAAATGGTAGTGATACAAAAGTTACCAAACTGAACAAGTAAAATGGAAAAATAGAAAATAAGTAGTATATGTACATTTAAAAAATGCTATCATTGATTTTTTCTAAAAAAATTGAGGCTTTATTGAATCATATGTGAATAAATACATATTTTAGTTTGTCTATTTTTAAAATATCTTTTTATTGTTAAGGACGTTTCGATACAGAACCAGTGTCATCTTCAGTTTATTGATTAAAACATCAATTGTGTGAACATTACAATTTTTATGTTTTTGTGTATGACTATTAATGTCAAAAGATAATCTTTTGTTCTTGGGTCCTGAACCTGCGTTATGATTAATTATAATGTTATTAAATTCCCTATCAGGTTCGTTATTTTTAGCAATAACGCATTTCGACTTTAAGAAAACCTCAAATTTCATAGAAATTAATTATATTACGGATTTTACTTAAATCAAAATATAATATATATTTCTAATTAGATAATGTTAAACGCTTTGTAAATAACTTGCCAATTGATCAACGATTGAAGCACTTTAGAAACTGTATTGTTTTAATCATTTCTGATGTGTACTATATCAAAATTATTATTATCTACATGTAATTATAATACATGTCGTAGATTATTTGTCCATCACTGTCATGAACGCAAAAAAATGGTGGAGCTATCAAAGTTTAGCGAGTAATTTAAATATTCATAAAATTCATTAATTTCTCGTAAAAATTATCATGCATAATTAGAATAATTCAAATTAATAAAAAATAAACTCGTTTAAATTAATTTTAGCTGTAATAGTTCATACTTTAAACAATATTAGTAAATATGCACATCAAATAAAATTAATTATAAAAAATGTAAAATACAAGATATATGCTAATAATACTATTTATTCTTTGCTAAATTAGACTTGATTCGCAATCATCATTAATTTATTTTGATTCAAAACGATTTACAATAATCTTCAAAAAGTTTATATTCACGTTATCGCTTCAGTTCTCGGTTAATTATAAACCCGGCCTTACATGCTAAGTTCCATAACTTTTAGATTAAACTCTGTATGCATACATATCGTAATAGCCTTGAAAATGTTGAGATGCATCTTAGTGTTAGTGCTGTTTTAAACGTGTCCCTCTCTCTCCGCCATCAAAATTAAATGTACAGTTGTTTGTTAATTTAATCGACATGTACCTAAATTAAAACTATTTGCAGCAAGATTTTTTAAATTTCAATAAAATTATATATACTTGTGTTTAAGTTACGCTAATTATTCGTAAAATCATAAATTTATTATTAAAACATAATAAAACTTTATTAAATATTAAATAAAGATATCAGATAAACCAGAGTTTTTGTCAAAACTGTTTTAAAGAATTTTGAGAAAATCTTTTTAAATATGGTTTCAGCTTTACATCTATTTACAGAATTATATTTATCATAAAAATATAAAAAATTATAAAATAATTGTTTAGTCGTATCGAAAAATGTTGTTAATTATAACTTGTTTAGCAACTTTTGTTACATATTTATTTTTTCGAAATATATCTCTATTTCTAAATATTCGTAAAACATATGGAAGTGACATCAGTAAATTACCATTTTTGTTAAATAAATTTTCAAATTTAGATATTCATCTCCAAAACTTAAATATGAAATTTGATAACAATCCATTCAGTCGAATTTACTCATAAGTGTACACAGACAGATCGAACATCACGCTAAAAACAGTTGATTTGTGTTACTATAAACCTAATTCGTGCTTATCTGTAAAAATCTCGATATGTAAAACCTCCCTTATCATATGTGATATGACAGTCGGTAAAAAAGTAAGCTGTACTGCTAAAAGTAATTTCTTTATACTGCATAAATTACATAATTTTCGAAATTTTCCATGTAAATGTAATTTTAAAACTGTGATTTTTAAACAGTCAATGTGCAAATACATTTATTAAAAATTAAAACAGAATTATATTTATTTAACATCAAGACTGAAAAAAGTCTAATAAATTATGCGACTAACGATAAATTTAAAAACGGTGAATAATGGTTTTACGGTACATAACACAAAATTGTAACATGTAATATAAATATTATACTACTTGTAAGTTTTTGTTTACTAGTTTATATTTCTGCATTTATGTTATTTTTATCAAAAAAACAGTAACTTTTATTATGCATCCATTCAATTTTAACAAAAATTGAATTTTACATACATGAACAATCGTAATTAAATGAAAGAAAAACTAAAATTCGTAACTAGTTTTTTCCTAATAAAACAAGATCGAATCAACGTTTTAATCTAAAGAACAGCAAAAATAATATTTTCGAGTGGCAAACATTACACAAGAGCTAAATTATTTTCGCTGTGTTTTTCTTTTTACAATTTCGCTTTTGACTATTTATACTATGCCGTAAAGATAGTGGATACTATTTCTTGTGCAACGTAATGCGTTTGTTTTTGACCTCGTCTCTCGCGCCACCGCCTCACCCGGTCCATAGTTTGTCTGGACATTGAATGCACTTTGCAATGGACATTTCTTTAAGTGCCGACAACTTTCTTAAGTTTTTAGCGTAATAAACTAAGCAGTTGGTTGTAAAAATTTTCATTGCTCTTAGCTAGTTTCATGTAATACTTTGCCTGTGCACTAACCTACAAGAACAACTCCTTTTTATGTATGTGCGAGTGTATGTACAGATAAATAATTGAAATGTATATAAAACAAAATTACTATAAAAAAAGTTTTTGCTATTTATTTCTTTTGATAAGTTAAATTATTTCAATATGTGTCTCGGTAGATTATTAAAAACTTTTTGTTTTAACATATTTACCTACTTGTCTTTTGATTTATTAAATTATAGAATATATTGGTCTTTCTCTAGAAAATAAAAAATACTCTCTTCCTAAAAAAGGATAAATTATTTTGTAATGCTGTAATGGATTTTACATTACTATGATTTAGCGCAGAGCTAGTGGTTCTGAACCAAACTATGTACATGTAAGCTTATGTTAATACACTACACATGCACGGTTTTAGTTTCATTAGCAAATGTTGTTTTATCATAGTCAAAGTCTGGCATGGTCAAAGTTTCTTAACTAAAATTCATTTGTTTTAAGAACAGTCAATCAGATTTCTATAAAATGAGATAGTGATGTATATCTGTTTTCATCAAAAAAAAAAAAAAACGTCTTTATAATACTTAAATGACCACTTTAAAAGATAAAATTAATATTATTTTGAAAAGGCGTATTTAATATAATAAAATATCATTTATTTTAAAAACATCAAAAGAAAAATTAGCGAAAACAATAAAGAAGATGAATTAATCAATCTTTAAAATTATATTTATCTTCTATGCTATTCCAAATATTCTGTTTCATATTCGTATTTTTAAAATAATCGTACAGGTTATTTTGTATAATAATAAATTCTTTTTCAGACCAAACAACTGAAACTGTAAAAAAAACTATACTGAAAATAACCAAAAACTGTTTGATATGTACATTAACAAAGAAATGTCAGAAATGCAATTGACACTAGATTAATAAACTAATTAAGACTTTGTTTGAATGATTTGAAACCTACTGCATATGTGCGTTTTTCTGTATGTAAAAAAAAAACGCGCTCTCTTTGGTAAATTTGGTACAATCTTTTATTGTAAGAGTTAAAATGTTGCATTACCAATATAATACATAAAATGTTTTTCAAAATCAAAAGAAACTATAATTAAATTTTCAAATGCAATTCCTTGTAATCAGCAACTAATAGTTAACCTTGACAGTGAACAAAAAAAATAATTTTTCTTATCAAAGTATATTAGAGTTTTTACATATAGAAAAAAATAACATAATAACTAGAGAACAATATTCTTTATAATTTTGTTTTTATTTAACTTACAATGGAATCCAAAAATATTTTTTTTGACGTTAAAACCCATACCTTGCTATTATAACAGGCTATCTGATAACTTTTTCCAAAGAAATTTAATATAAAATTATATCTTTATTAGCTGTTTAATGAAATTTGTAATTTGCTAATTTCTTTGTAAATCGTATGCTTGTAATATTAATTTTTCTTATATGAATTATTAACACAATACATCATTGTTGTATATAACTTATAACTTTATATTGGCAATTAGTCGTTGTTTCAATATATATTTTAATTTTTATAATCATTTGTTACATTATAATGAAACAAAAATTATCAAAAATTGTTGGGATATTTTATCCAGTTAAAAATGCTTACAACTAAAGTTATATTATTATTTTGTAAATTTATAAAGTAGTTAAAAAGTATTGCATGTCGTAATATAATATGTAAAAAAGTGAAAGTAATAATAAGATTATTTTTAAAAAACACATATTGGCTTTAGCTGCTAAGACTATTAGCCAGAAACAATGTTTGAATCACTATCAAAGTGTATTTTTCAGACGAAACAAAGACCACTCAAAAATACCCCATTTATGTTAATTATTTAATATCATTTAATTATACAAAAAATATGCTGTACTGACAAGTAAAATGTTACTGTAATAAATCGCTAAATATAATGCACGCAAGTTTGTAAGACAGAGCAGTTTTCATTTATACAGTCAGAAATATTTAACAAATAAAAAAATTGGTGCATTTTAAACAATTAATATATTTTATATGTTTATAAAACAAATGTGTACTGTAATGTACTCTTAATTTCAATTAAGTAGAAACACAAACATAAAATTGCCATAAAATGAAACAAATTTGAAATTAAAAAAAATATTAACCATGGAAATTACAGTCATGCGTTCAAAAAATCGTTTTAAATTATTACAAAATTTAATCTAATTGATTTTTATAGTTTTTAACACAGTTTACGTTTCTGCAAGTTATATCATAATTTTTCGTTGTATTTTTAAAGTTTAAATTCACCTATATTTCGTCAGTTGATTTCAAATTTTTTCCCAAAACTTTACTTTCACAAAAATTGTTTATAATAAGAATATGGAACAAAATAGAATTTATATTTCCGAAACTATTAAACTAATAACATCTACAATTGTTAAAATAGATAGAAAATATATAAATATTGCCAAAATCAGTAATAACTCAATTTGATCGAAAATGACGAATGAAACAAACAAGAAATCGACTGACAATTTACATAAAATGTTAACAAATTCGCAACAAATTGAAAATTACTCAATTAAAAAATGTGAAATTATTGTATAAAAATGTTTATTAATTAGCAAATATAACATATAATATCAATTTGATGCTCCATCTGATTATAAATTCATGAATTGAAAATATCAAATTTTTCGCAACATTTCTGATTTTAAATATTTATAATAATATTCGAATAAAAATTTGCAAATACAGAAATTTAAAAAAATTAAGCAATTATCGTTATTTTACAGTTTCATTTTCAACAAACACATTAGCGTCAAAAATAATGTTTATAACTTTTTCTACAGCAAATTAAAACATCTCTACACAAAATTAAAAATGACATCAGACATAATGTTCGAACCAAACAAACACAGCAAAAAATTAAAATTCGTCAACAATATGCATGTTATGTCGTAGACATTAGTAAACAAATAACACGACAAAACACTGTGTATTTGACATATACATACGACATTTTGTCAAACAGACATGTTCATTTCATTCACTATTGCGCCATTGTATAATTGAGATTTGCTAATTTTTGAAATGATATGACAAACACGCGAGCCAACTACAACGGGCCGAAATATCAAGATTTTAAATATTTGAGCAATTTAAATATGAATAGTCGCCTTCTTTGACTGCGAATAACATTTATTATAATCGTATTTCGATAGTGAATTTTAATATAAATATTTATAATTTTCAAATCAAGAATTCTGATAAAGAAAATTAATCAAATTCCAACTATATAGCTTTTGTTTCGTTAGAAAACATTTTCAATACTGTCCCATTATTTATTATTTAAAAGAAACTAGTTTTATTAAATTAATAGAGTATTAAGTGTACACAGTACACTCTAATATAATTTAGCTATTGAAAAATTTATCCTAAAAAGTCTGACAAATTATTTACAATCGGCACTTTATACACTGAGAAAAATAGATATTTAACAAATTGGATAAAAATAAGTAGATATTTATTTGAAATATACGAGTATGTTTACTGTATTCACAAATTTATACATTTTTAAAATCTACTCACATATATATTTTAATACTATATTAAGAATTAAGACTGTAATACTATATACAAATTGATGGTATTAAATTTTTGTTTTTATTATATTTATAGTTAATTTTTAAATATACTTATTTTGTTATTTTTAATATCTTGTGTTTGTGTCACCTTTTTAAATATAAATAGCGTTACGGTAACTATCCATTTTTCTCAGTGTACATAAACATAAAATTATTTGTTTTTTCTTAAAAAAATTTCTTGACAAAATTAAAAAACAAAATAGACAAAGTTTGGCAACTTTACTAGTAGACATAATAAAAAGAAACCAAACTTTTTTTGTAAATCAACAATAAAAAAAGTTTTCCATATTGTTCCCTCAATTAATCAATATTTAATTTTCTCTAACCAATAATCATAACCAAAATATTATTACTAAAAATCTACTTTAAATTTTTATTGCAAATAGCAACAAAACATTAAACACAAATATTTTCTTTACAATTAATATTAATTAGTGTAAAAAAATATTTTCAAATTTTCAACCTTGTAATTCACAGCTATCCTATGACAATATTTTTTCCATTATGTCTCTACCACAATCCAAACTTCAGCTGCATTTTTGTGAACAGATAGCATCATTGACCGTCTTTTATCTAGTGAACTGCGGGGACGCGGCCATGTTTGGGAGTGGCCCCATATAGGATCATACAAACACTGTTTTCCGACGGACAAACATTCTCTCTCTTGGGTAGATAGCTGATGCAGCAACTATGGAATCTATGCCCAACACTTTGCTTATTTCCAAGCTTGACTTGTTCAACTATTTGCTTCTATCAAATCAGTCGGCTGAGCCACTGATGCGTATTACTAAATTGTTTTTATATTGGAATTTATATACATTTAGATAATTACGGAAAGATAGAATGTTAACAAGTTTGTTGTTTCACATTCTGATTATATTGATAACTTGATAGTCAAGATACATATTTTATATTTTTTTTTTATATTGCAACATTTTATTTTTAAAAAAATTATAACATTCTTTATTTATGTTTACGTTATGGACACGTTGCATTTTTTAAAATTCAAATTGTAATCGATATTAAATAATATAATTAATTGCACTAAATTCAGAATATATTAGCTATTCACTATAAATTTATGTTTATTATAAACATATTTGGCAATTTCACAATAAGCTTTGCATATCGCTGTACTTTCTAGGTAATATAATTTTTCCAAAGATTGAAAAAGATATTTGCGAATTTAGTTCAAAAATTTAATTACAATAAATAACGTTTAATTATCGATTTCAGCCGACTACACCACTGAATGCAAATATCGCAGTCAAACAAATTTCAACTCAAGATACTCTTAAACGTCAGCCATTATTAAAATATAAATAAACCAATAACCGATCTGTTGGGGTTCACCGCACGCTTCGACTTCAAAAATTACCATAATAAAATTATTAAAATGCAAAAAAATAAGCGCTCCGAAACAGGTACGCATGCGCAGAACCCACGTCAACTATAATGCAGTCGAAAAATCATCGAACATAATTTAATGTAAACAAATTTGTTTGGCGCAGTCTAGCGAGTTATTATTTTATTTTTACTTGCCGAATAAAGTACGAAGTATATGGACTGCAGTCATGTAGGTCTGAAAGACTGAAAACGCGATGTGCCGCTGCCATTTGATGATGACAGAATTACAGGCTAATTATTGCCGAAATACATGACAGTTTTCGTGTATATCTGTATTTACGATGCTGTTTGATTCTTGTTGGCTTTTAATCTACATAAAAAAAATCGTAGATTTATTGTTATATGGAATTAAAGAGACTGATTTTTTTATAGTGTTTTTGAAATTATTTTATATACAAAAATTATGTAGTCAAATTTAATTTATGCAACTTAGAAGTTAAAATAATTTATGATATTGTATTTTAAGTCGATTTGGCAAACTTATATTTCAGTCTTATAAAACATTTTAATTTTCTTTTAATTCAAAATAATTTTTTCAAAATTATATACGTATTATTTAAAATTATTTATTTATTTTTAATAAACAAGTAATATTGAAAAAATAAAGAAATATTATATGTTTCTTCTAATTTTAGTAAATAAGTAAATTTATCTATCTTTAATAAAAAAAAATATAAATAATTTTATTGAAATTTATTATCTATCCAGCTTTTACAAAATATATAACATTTTATAAATAATACAAAATTTGAATTTTAAAATTAAATTTAAAAGTAAAAAAGCATTCTTTAAAAATATATATAATAAATTATTCTTCCAAAAACCTATGTCATTTAAAGTAAACGAGTAATTTATAGCAGTTCACAAAAATATAAAATATGTAATTAAAATTGCAATTTACTAAAAACAGTAAAAACTGAAAACTTATTTTGTATTTACAAAATTTAATATAAATTATTATCAAAAACATAAATTTGAAACCTTGAAAATCAAATAAGTTTACAGCCCACGTTCTTTATGTTTTGTTAGTGTTCACTGCCGATAGAAATACAGTAAATATTGTAAAATATTTGAAAGTTTGATATGAAAATATGATTATAAATAAACAAATATAAAAAATTACTTTAAAAATTAAATTAAAAAATATACATAAAAAATAAATAAAAACAGACCTTTAAACCCTGGATTAAAAGTTTAGTTACAGTAAATCGTTGGATTACTCTTGAATTTTAATTTGTACTTTCTTTGTCTAATTAGCAAAACAAAACAAAATTAAAAAAACTAAAGTAATTCTTTAAATGCAAGATATATTTTCTAGAATGTTTAAATTCGAATTATTAATCAAATTTGTGACAAAACGAATGGTATTAACTGATCTGTAATTGTTTCAAAAATTTTCGAGTAATTAGCAAATTTACAAATTGGCCGATTTTTATTTTAATGTTTAATAAACGTTTGGTTATATATGAGTGATATTAAAGATATGCGTTGAGTAGATAGGTAGGTATGATTAACCCTCCGGAGGACGCGCCAGCGGCAAAAAACCGCAAATTTTTCTTTTATTGTTATAACTAAGATTTGGTCAGCCCTGTAATATTGTGCGTCTAAGTATTCCTTGTTTATGTTATTGGCTCCGCCTACCTACAGTTTTGGCCCCGTACGTCATTTTCCGCTCAGTCGTACAGCCCTTAGATTTGAAGCAGGTTGATATTGCGGTGTGTTTTCCGCAGCGCGCCCAGTCATGTAAGTTTTATTTATTAATTTTTTTTTCTAATATTGTGTAATGTGCCATTTACATGTATGTGTACGTGTACTATTGTGTATAGCATGCAAATTAAATAGCACAATTTTATTGAATTTTAGGTCACGAAAAGGATTAACACAAGAAGAGTTGGAGAATGCTTTAGAAGATGTTGTTAGGGAATTAGCCGACGAAAGGGAAAATGTGCTGAGGGAAGAACCTATATATGAATTTGATAGTGACACAAATGTTAGCGAAATAGACACAGATGAGGAAATTACACAAAACTTATACAGCAGCGATTCTGAGCAGTCAGCAGAAGAAATCGATGAGGTCTCAGACGATGACGAACAAAGCCAACTTGAAAATGATTATCGTTTTTTTATAGGACGCGATAATGAAACACTTTGGATAAGTAAACCTATTTCAGATGGAAAAACAAAAGCAAAAAATATAATAAAAATATTACCTGGTCCAAAAGCAAGTGCTAAGAATACACATAGAGAAATTGACGCATTTAGATTGTTTATTACTGACCAAATGATTGACGACATAGTAACAAATACTAACATATATATAGAGGGAAAAAAACAGGAGGTAAACTATTCAAGAGAGAGAGAGATTGCAGAGACACAACTCAAACTGAAATTAGAGCTCTGTTAGGTGCATTATATTTGATTGGGACTAAAAAAGGAAGTCATACCAACTGCTTGGAGTTGTGGGATCAAGATGGAACGGGAATGATTCTTTTGAGAGCTCTCTTCAGCTACAAGCGTTTCAAATTTTTACTTCGTGCTTTACGATTCGATAATTTGCATACGCGAGAAGAAAGAAAACAAAATGACAAATTAGCCCCAATCCGAAATTTTCATGATAATTTCGTCAAGAACTGTATGGCCCATTTCCATGTAAGTGAATTTGTTACAATTGATGAGATGCTTCATGCGTTCAGAGGTCGCTGTTCATTTGTACAATATATTCCAAACAAGCCTGCGAGGTATGGCATTAAGATTTATGCTCTTTGTGACGCCAAGACCTTCTACACTTTTAATTTTGAAATTTATTGTGGAAAGCAAGTATCCGGACCGTATCTGAAATCAAACAATGCCGAAGATATTGTGAAGAGACTGGTCGTACCAATAGAAAAATCAAAAAGAAACGTTACTACAGATAGCTATTACACAAGTTATCCACTTGCAATATATTTGTTGACAAAAGGACTTACTTTGCTTGGAACATTAAAAAAAAATAAGAAAGAAATACCTTTAGAATTCCAGCCAAATAAAAATAGGGAGCTAATGTCATCTGAGTTTGGCTTTCAAGATGATGCTTGTCTTGTTTCAACTGTACCCAAAAAAAATAAAGCAGTTATTTTACTCACAACGATGCACAGCTCCTCTGATGTAGATGACGAAACCAAGAAATCACTTGTAAATTTAGACTACAATGCTACAAAAGGAGGTGTCGATACAGTCGACCAAATGTGCTCTTCCTATAGTACGGCTAGAATTACAAGAAGATGGCCGTTATCACTTTTCTTCAGACATCTCGATATATGTGGAATAAATTCAAGAGTCATTTTCAAATTTAACAACATCGATAACAAAGACAGAAGAAGAATATTTTTAAAAAATCTTGCCTTACAATTGATGGAAGACCATTTGAAAGACAGGGCTCAAATGAAGTCGCTCCCTAAAGATGTCTTTGTATTTTTATCTAAATACAGAGAGGACGAAGAACAAACTAAGGAACCAACAAGGCCAGGCATCTGCCACATCTGTGGAAGTCACAAAAATAACAAAACAAAATTAGTTTGTCAAAAATGTGAAAAAAATGTGTGTAAGAAACACAGTACAATTATTGTCAATTGTTCAGAATGTAAGCAGGAAGAACAAATGGAAGTTGAATAATGTAAAAAAAAAAATGTTTTTGAAAGTTTATACTTGTTTAATTTACATCTGTTATAGAAAGTTTATATTTCAGTTTATTTTCTTTTCTTTACTTTATATTTGTTTAAAAATGCTTATATGTATATATATAATTATTACAATAAAATAATTAAGAATGGTATATTTGTCTTATTTTACTACATAAAATATATTTTCCTTGTTATTTATGAGCCAGAAACGTAAAAACCTCAATGCGGTGTAAATGCCGCGGCGCGCCCGCTAATGTAATTCTAAAAAGCGCGCCCTCCGGAGGGTTAAGAATGTTTTCCATGAGCAATTGTTTGCAGAATATGTATATTAAATAATGTCAAATGTATTATATTTCTGAAATCAACTCAATTTGAATCACAAATTAATTGATTATTATATACAGATTATTATGACCAAAGTACAAGTGTCAATTCGTCAATCATGCATGTAACAAATTTTCTATATTTTTACCAATTATATAAATAATATATCATCCCTTCCAATGTTTCAAATTACAAATAGAGCATAGCCATCTTTTCTTCTTCTTCTTCGATGTATTCATTACAAATAAATAAAAATCAATAATATTTCCGTCCAGTAATTGGTACTTGAAATAAATGTCATATTCATTAATGAAAGTGTTTTCTCTGTACACACCATTTAATAACAGAATCAACATGGTAACAAACATGGCCGCGTTATTACTCTTACGTATACGCAATTCAAGTACAGTTTATGAACAAGTATGTGTGTGTGTCAAATGTCTGTCAAACGTGAATTATGAACGAGCATTTATGAGCGAATACGTTCGAAAGAGACGGTTAAATAATATTTACACACATTGCGTGTGCACATGTAAGTATATCCATAGACGTGCGCCGCGCCGCGTGCGTTTCCGTCTTGCGTGGCTCACGCCAACGTGGATCACGCGGGTATAAAGTTCGACACGGTTTTAACGGGTTAGATTCGCGCATTACATCGGCTGTAACATCTGCTCTTACATACGTAATAAGTGCGGGTATAGATGTATGTATAATGTGTCTATAAATTTAATTTGTTGAATAATGGAAATTCTGTCTTTAGCTATGTAGTTTGATATATACATATATATATATATATATATATATATATATATATATATATATATATATATATATATTATATGGATTATAAAAAAATTAGTTAAAAATTAATGTTAGATTTGAAGATATAAATTATAATATTTTTTTTGATATAAAAGAATTATGATGATTATTTTATAATTAATAATTGAGTTAAATAAAATTATACACAGTAAGAAATATTTTACAATATCCAGTGTCCCATTTGAGACTAACCAAATAGTGTAAAAAAATTTACATTAAAAGAAATGTTAAAAAAATATACTGATTGGTGTTACCTACTAATATATTTTGACAATATTTTAAAACATAATTTATAATTAGTGCCATTTTTTTACACAGAAACATTTACACAATGAATAGTGTTATTTTTGTTACACCAAATCCAACAGATTTTTTTACTGTGTATGAAAAACGTTGTTGATGAATGGATAAAAACATTATTTTAAAAAAATATTTACTTATATTCAGACATCCATTCAGACATTTATATCTACGATATAAATAATATATTTATGTTAGAATATAAAAGTTATCGTTATTTTAACTATATTTGATGTATAATAATTGTTAATAAATTTCATGTTTATTGTTTATATTTTATGGAACGTGTTCAATATATTTAATACAGTTTTTATCATATAGTTATTAAAATTATTTTTTAATATATATTCCACTAATAATAATATTTAAAAATTCTAAATAAATATAATAACATATTTAATTACAAAAATGTTACATAAAATTTTAACAACATTTTTTTTTATTAATAATTAATACATATAAGTTAAATAAAATATTATGAATCTTTTCTTCACTTATTTATTTAGGGAACAGAAATTGTTTTACACATTTTACAATTAGCACTAAAGCTAAAAAATTAAATGTAAAAACAAATATAATTTAATTTATATTTTATAGCTATAACAAAAATTTGCGATATTTCAAAAAATAATATTGCAAAAGATATTTCTTATTTAAAGTTAAATTACAGAAATACGCTGATCATTTATAATGTTATGAAACAAAAAATTTGAAGTTTTTTTGATATTATAATTAATGTATGATTAAACTCAATTTCAAACATTTAAGCGATAGTGTAAAATTTAATACTGAATTGAATTTCAAAAATTATATTCATTGTACAACTTTATATTTTGCAAAAAAATATGTATTTGATTATATATAAGAAGTCAAGAAATTAATTTTTTCTTGATAATTTATAAACTAATCAGTAACAAATAGAAAAATTTGTTTGTAATCAATTCCTACATTTTTTTTCGAACTCAATGGATATTTTAACAAAATATTGAATAATAAATATTAAACTAAAAAATTAAATTAAAGAGTCATTATGCATATTATATATTAAAGGATATTAAGTACATAAGTACATCAAAAATATTATTTCACT
This sequence comes from Clivina fossor, assembly GCA_963966155.1. NCBI lineage: Eukaryota > Metazoa > Arthropoda > Insecta > Coleoptera > Carabidae > Clivina > Clivina fossor. The sequence continues at coordinate 5,403,840 of OZ014564.1, read as the reverse complement.
TAAATTAGATATTTTCTATAATAGGAGTATTAGTTTAGAAAAATAATCAAAATATTTGAATAAATCGTCGAACACAAATATGCAACAAATTCAATTAGATTTTTTTCTGTTTATGTATGTATTTTTTAATATATTAGTTTATCTAAATATTGATGACTTAATGAGCAAAAATCATAGCAATTCAGTCAATGAATCTTAGCATCCATCCCACCTAAGCACAGTCTATAAATACGACCCTACCGAATATCACATTGCAATCGATCCGCTAAATAATCAAAACTACTTTCCGCACTATTGACTTAGCCGTCGGTGTACACATTCGACCTCGGCTGGAGCCACGCCTCTACGAAAAAAAAAGCGCTAGCAACAAAAACAGTAGCTAAGCGACTCGTTATCGAGTCCCAAACATTCTTCGCCTTTAAACACCAACAAATCTCAGAGCAAAAAAAGTTCTTACCTTTACTCGCCATGGCTTCAGTGTCCGACAAGCCGCTGCTGAGGACGTCGTCGCAGTGATGACGTCAGCGGTGTCCAGGGGCCGACGCGAGCAGACCGACGGACGCCCAAACATGACGCGACGCGTCGCGAAACACTCACACATACACACGCCACGCACAAACACACTCGGGGTCAGAGAATACGGAACGAAACGGAACGGATAAAACAAACGTACACACGGACGGAAAGAACACTACACGATATAGACGCGGTGGTGAACTAGTTACATGCGGATAGTATAGCGGCTGGTACAGTCACAACGCGACGATCTGCATCTGAAACGTAAATTAATGCTGTTAGAATGTGATTGATTAGGAGCTGGTGTTTATGTTTGAAACTAGTGCATAGTTTAAATTAACTATGCACTTGCAGTTTGATATGGTTAAAGTTTCTGATGAGTTTATTTGTTTATTTGTTGTATAATATATACAAATGAAACATTAGAATTCATTTATCCTATATGAATATATATAAAATGTATATTTTTGAAATATATAGAATATAGTTATTAATTTATATAAAATATCATACCTATAATATATCATTAGTATTAGGTATTATACGAACTTTTTCATCATTTACAAAATTTATATTTAAATATATATTTGACACTATCCATGTTTTCCATTGGGGACACCCAGTAGTATCACACAAAAAATAGTGTAAAATTACATATCGATAAAATGTAAAATAAAATCACTTATTGGTGTTAACAAAAGAACAATAAGGCGTGGTTGCACAAAGCATTGCTAAGAAAAAGTTAATTAATTTGTTAAACTTATCAACACCAGCCAATGAGGCGCTTCAAAAACAGTTGATAATCAAGTTGCCTAGTTAAGCCAATGAGAAAATTGCTGGTTCGATTCCAACCAGATGACGAAAAATTTTCATTCATTTAAAATAAAATTAGGATTTAATTCTATATTAATATTTATTAATAATCGACGTTTCGACGTACTCTACGTACATCATCATAAAGAGAAATTATTAATAAAAATTAATACAGAATTAAATCGTAAAGTCGTTTTACTTTAATATAATGAATTCTGAAAGATTTTTTTCATGTTTTCATTTAATTATCAACTTTGAATATTAAATATAAATATTATTTATTATCATATATCAATGATTAAGTTAACAATGCTCTGTGCAACTGGATACTATTGTAAAGTGTAATTTATACACAAACTTAGTGCTATATTTTTCACATAAAACACAAGATATAGTATTATTTTTTAACACCAAATCCAAAAAAAATTTACTAGGTGCACAATAATTTTTATTTAATCATTATTTTATTTAAATGAATTAATTTTAAGAATATGTATATAGATATTTCTGATATCTTCTATAACTATTTTTAAGGTTATATGTATTTATTAATTATCCTTTGACCGTTTTACAATTATTATGGAATCAATGGCACATTTTTTTCGTGAGAAAGTGCTTTTATCATTAATTTCAAAATAACTTTTAGCTTCTGTTTTTCATAAAACGTAAATAACTTTTCTATTTTTGATCATTTTTATTATACATATTTGATATTATAAAATTTAAATAAACTATTATAAAGTGCTTAATAAATAATTTTAAGTAAACTTCAAAAGTAGTTTTAGCAAAAATCACTTTTATAAATGAAGTAAGATTACGGACCTATGTTTTTAAAATTACAAATTCCATTTAGCGATAAATAAAATGACAGTAGTCAGTATATTTTATAAATTTTATTTATTTAAACCCGTTTAGTATAAATATACTATTATTTTAATACACCTTCAAATTCTTTTATAATCGTTGTTTTCAATTAGGACACTTTTTTATTTTTATTAAAAATTGTTATGTTACAAAATATTTGGGGAAAAAACTTTATCCACATAAATATTTTCGTTCTGCTTATAAATTTGTCATTACGATTAAGATTTTTGATCTACAGACAAGTGACACCTGATGACACTAGCATATTTTTAAAGACATTTTCAGAAATTATTGTAAAAAATACCTTATTTATATTAGTACAATTTTTCAATAAATTAAAATCTTATTTCTTATTCTTAATCTTAATTTAAGCAACTTATTAATCAATAAATTATAATGTGCCCTGAAACAAAAATCATAAATTTTGAATTCAATAGAACTGAGAGTTACGTGAAAATGTTTCTAAATATTATAGTGCATACGAAATATTTCAAGTACAAATTCTTTTCAAACATTCTCATTACTATTTATTTATGTCGTTTTTTTTTTTTTGGACACACTTTAACAATTTTTCTATTTACATTAACAGCTTATAAAATATAAAACTCAAGTTCTTTTTAAATCAGTTTAGTTTATTTGTTTTTCTTTTAATTGTACAACACAATAATCCTGCATCTATTTACATATAAAAGTAAAATCAACTGTTATCTCATTTGAAAATCAAGCACAAAAAACGTAAAATGTATAAACATTTTATTCATACAATTGTAAAAATTAAAATGCAGAAATTAAAAGTGCAAATAAATTTTTAAAAACTAACAACAGCGTGGGTTTTAAAACGCAAGTGTTAAAGCGTCAACAGTGGAAAAAAGTGCCATCTAAATTATCCTACACACAATCAGCTGCTCTAAACTGTGCAACTAACTTCAGACTGATAAACATTTAAATGCAAAACCATGCCTACCTGTTATGATATTCAATGAAGATAGCCACACATGCATTAACATTTATTGTACAGTATTTCTATTCAAAGTTAAAGCTGTCTGCATTTAAAAATTGAAAATATTATGAAAACCAGTTTTCAAATACCATGCAGAAATGTTGAAGGCCAAACTCGTTTGCGTAATGAATTTTTATAATTAAAAATAATTAAGATGCGGACGTCAAGAAAAGCTGAGAATAACATTAGAATTAAAATCTACATTTAAGTTTATCTCGTAATTTTTCCACTTAAAGCTAAATAAGGTTTACTAAGAAAATGTTAAGTTAAAATACAAGAATTTTATTTCTTTACAATGAAAAAAAAAGGATACAATCTTCTATCAGAATCTTAAATATATTTACGTTCAACTTTAAATTGAAATCACAATTGAAGGAAAAACAGAAATGAATGAAAAGAGATAGATTGATGTATATAGAAAAAAGAAAATAGATTTATGTTTTGTATGTTCAACAGCTCTACAAACTTTTCAATCTAGAAATATTGGCAGTATAAAACTTCAAAACGTAGCAGATTTCGTTCAAAACAAACTTTGATAACTTCGAAAACTTTAAAATTTGAAACAGAATTTTTGTTTGCAGAGATAAAACGCAATTGCACTGTCTGATACAAAATTTTTATAGAAAGTTAGCTAACACAATATCGTGTACCTAACTGAATGAATAAAGTTATTTTGTTTGGATAGTTAAATGTATTTAAATATTAGATATAACAAATAGTTTTGTGAATATAAACAAAAAGCAAAATATTTGTCTTCATTGAATAAATCCTGCTATAATATCGAAAACATTGATTTGAAAAAAAATGGAAATAATGTTGAATTTTGCATTCAATATTTACTGAAATTTATTTATAAAAGTAATTTGAATTTTATTTTTTATTAAGTTCCAAATGAAGTAGGTTGTATTGATAAATATAATACTTAATAAATATTCAAGAAAACGAAAATCTTGATTGGTTAATACAGCATGTTTCAGATATAATAGACCAAATTGAAAATATAGATTTCGGACCTCAAAATATGTTAAACTTGAAACACATTAAATACCGTTTAAAAATTGTCTTGATATTCAGTGTAGTATTTGATAAAATTCTAAATATGATTTCATATTATTCACATAATTCATGTAAATGTCATAAACGTAGTTTTTATTTAAAAAGTATTTACGTCAAATATATTTTAGTTTAACATAATAAAAAAAATCTTACAGTACTCATTATATTACTATGTCACCTAGTAACTAGTTTCTATGTTTTGCTTGTTTATTATTTATGTCATTTGCATATTTTTTTTTATGAAGATATACTTAGGTTATATCAGAACGTCGATATTTAAATAAAATATATGCAGAACTTCATCCTAAAACTTTTTTATTTTAAACTTTATTTTATTAAAATAAAGTATTAATTAATTCTATTACTACGTTATTTAATTGTGTTTTAAATTTAAAAATAGGTATACTAAAAGACAAAAACAGCCATTTACTAAAATTTGCTATATGTTAAAAATTAAAGGCACAACCATAAAATTCAAAATAAAAAATTATGTATTAATATATTCAACTAGATTTAATTAAAACGTGTATTAAAATAAATAATAAAAAATCAGCAATATATGTATTTTGATTCATTGATAAATGATTGAACAATTTATGATACAAAATAATCGTTAAAATTTTTAATTAATTATATTATTTAAGAAACAACGTAATAATAGAGGTGTAATATATTCTATTTGTTACTTCTTTACCATTAATATTTATAAACATTCTTTAAAAAAAAAACAATTAAAACTAAACTCACCATTTTAGTTCTAGGCACTACCATCAGATGGCAGCACAAGCATTTCAAAAGCACCAATAACAGTAACAAGAAGAAGACTAAGACCACAAAATTTGAAATCCGCATGTGCACATATGACACCAAACAATTCTCATCGACGGACGGAGAGAAGCACTTATCGGGAAAAATATTTAATAAGGTCGTGCCAATGGCAACTCCGACGAGCAAATATGTCAAACATACTCGGAAATTATGCAAAAGAAGACTGACAGCCAAGCAACGACAGCAGCAGCAACCAATATGCCTGCGAGTGTGTGTCTGAAGAGGACACTATTTTGACTTTATACCCCTTCATTTTACACCATAGTTTAGTGTTCCATGTTTATGGAAACGAGAACGAGTACGACATACCAGCACACGTCGCCGATAGGGCAACAGAATATATACATATTCCCTTTAGAAGAGACGCCCGCTCTCCTTGTCGTCGTCGACGTCTTATAGAGCTTGTTCGATGCGATGCGGTAACGCCAATATCGGACGTTATATGATCGAAGACGTCGGTTTTCTAGTTACGGTTATATGTGTTAGCTCACCGGCACGGCACGGCGACGCGATGCGGTGGAATGATGGAGTTAGACAGATGCATGCCAACACCACCAATGTGTGTGTGTGTGTGTGTGTGTTTGCTTCTGGGTCTCTTGCTTATATGATGCTTGTAATAAAACGTAATCGTGCAGTACGAAAATATGGAAAAACAAAAGATCTGTGCTTTAAAGAATTTTGTTTTGCGAATTGTTTAATGAAAATATATTGATCTGTGCGAAGATCTAATGGGTCATTTGTATTCTACATTTATAACCTGAATATGAAATAATATCATGTAAAAATAACTAATAAATATTTTCTCCTGTTTTATTGAAATATATATATATATATATATATATATATATATATATATATATATATATATATATATATATATTAGGGTGGCCGTTATTTTGGCAATGTCAAAATTTTTTTAATCTCACCCCCTGGAAAGTTTCAAAATGTTAAAAAATATGGTGTTCAAAATTATAGCAATTTATTTTAACACTAACCCGTGCCTCAAGACGGATTTTCTGTTTTAATTTGCTTAAGGGAGTCTTCTTCGCCGCCATTTTTATATGACTAAAAATTATTATTTCAAACTCAAACTTGTCTAAAATGTAGCTCAAACATTGACAAATAAAAGCATATAAGCATTATATAACTTATTGATTGACTTATTGATTTCATTAAAAAAAAATAATCGAAATAGGGCCTCTAAACCAGAAAAACCCCATAAGCAAATTAAAAAAGAAAATCCGTCTTGAGGCACGAGTTAGTGTTTAAAAAAATTGCTGTAATTTTGAACACCTTATTTTTTTAACATTTTGAAACTTTTTAGGGGGTGAGATCAAAATATATATAATTACTCGTAGTTCATCTGGCTTGTGACATATTAAATATTACAAACAGACTTATTGGCATATTTTATGAAATACTTGAAGATACAATCTTTACTAAAGTAACTAGTAAAGTATATTAAAGTATATAATAGTTATAGTTTTTTTTTTTCAAAATGCTTAAAAATTTTATTGTTACTACAGAATTAAGAAAACAGTTAATTATATATTAAAAAGCATATTATGTTACGAGAAATAGAAAGCGATAAATTATTGTATTGAACTCAGATATTTGTAGCCGAGACAAAGCGTTCTAAACTAATGGTTCAATTTGACCACACTTATAAAATATAGGTGATTAATAAATTGTAAATTTTATTTTAATTATCTGTATATTTTTTGACACAAATATTTGGTACCTATGCAATTCTTGTATTTAAATAAAATATATATATAAAAATGTTATAAAAATTAAATATTTAATTTTCGTTTCTATTGTTTTTCACACAATATTTATTTTAATTATTTAGTCTTAAATTTATTTCTCTACATAGGAATGTTTTCACTTAATGTCGAAAATAAATAACGTTAAAGTTACCTTGACATTTTGAACAACTGCACATGCGCTTTTTTTGTTATTTTAAAATAAATACTATACTATAGTGTTAACGTTATTGTTATATAATATTTCTTATTATGTTTTAATGTTTTCTTATTCTATTCTTTATAAAACAATGCATGTTTAATTCTATTTAAATTAAATGGCACACATGTCATACAATTAAATGATTTTTAACATTTCTAAAAAAAATTTTAGTCCGTAATTAAAAAAATAATAATATGCAAAATAAAATTGTAACTAATTAATTATATTTTTTATTAGTTTATGATATTATAATATACCAGGAGTAAATGTTTTAATATTTTATAGTATTAAATATCTTATATGTATAATTTTAAATATAAACTTTGTAAAAAAATTATATAAGAATAGTAAGTAATATAAATATTATTTGTATTTACTTTTCTGATATAAATATCAATTAAATTTAGAATAAATATCAATAAAATATCGTACTCTTATAATTAAAACAAACATTCCTTTTATTATTATAAGAATTAAAATAAACGAACGCTCAATTTAACCAATATTTACTTGCAAATGCAATTCAAAAACAATAGGAAAAACATTTTTGTGCGCTCTGATAAAATAGCAATATCCGAACCGAGCGAAACAGTAGCACAACCGAACTGAAACAGTATTGATTTTGCAGAAACGAAAACTATAAACTGAAATATTTATTTATACTTCTGCATCCCGGTATTGTTTCAAACCGATTCTATCTAAATAAAAATGTATTGTACATGTAGAAAGAAGCATGTATGTGTAGGTATATATGTATGTTTTGTATCGATGGAAAGCCTGAATTTATATTTGAAAATTTTATCCCGCACATATATTTTGTTCAACAATTTATTGTAGGTTATAAATATCTACCAAAAATAAATTTACGAATTATAATGCATGTTGCACTTGATGGAACACATTTTCACTTCCAATTTTTAAATTATTTTTTAAAATAAAATACTGTAAATTAGTAAATATGAAATTAATTTAATATGTAAAATAAATCAATTAAACTAATGTTAGTATTTATAAATCCTTTTTAAAAATCCTGTAATTAATATATATATATATATTTGTCAAATTATTTATTTTTATTTTCAGAGATATATCTGTTATAATAAAAAACGTAAAAGCACAATTAGAAATATTTATTAAATACTGCATTTAAATAATAGTTTTCTGATAGGAGCTATTAATGCAATCCAAATAAGAAAAAAAATATTTTGAATAATTATATTATAATTTTTATTTGATATATTACTGCAAATTAAAAAAACTATTTGAGAAATACCTATGTTTCAATCACTTTTTAAGATTATTTGCATGAAGTTATAACAATATTCAAGTGTTTTAGGAAAATATTTGAAAATACAAAACATTTCAAAATTGCTATTATTCTAAGAAAATAAACTTAGATAGTAATTACAAACATATTTTTTAATAGTGTGTTAAAAGTTACAATATTATGAATAATAATAGTTTACTTTTATCAATAAAAAAAATAAAATAATTAAACTATATTTACATAGTGGAAAAGTGATTATATTTCCTCAATTTTTTCCAATATTTTTCAAAAAAAATTTCATATATGATATCTCTTATTTAATTTATATAAGTAAAACATTTAAAATAAAAATTATATAATTATGTAAAATTTTTTAATTGTGGATCAATAATTAGATATTATTCGTCAAAGATCTTTTACAATTTTTGGTATATGTTATATCTCAATTGTATAACAGTCCCTTTAAGAACTGGTTGCATGTGAAAAATTTAATGGGAGCCTAAATTAAGCTAAAGAGTTAATTATTGTTTAAAGAAAAATAAAACAAAAGAAAAATTTGATTCTTTGAATTGTAGTCAACTAATGAACAAGTGAAAAACACGGTTTACAAAAAAAGCAATTTCACGATTGAGGTGTAACAATCTAACATATACATCATTTAGGATAAAAATTAAAATTATTTAATCTGAAAATATTATTCTATAAATTTAATTATAGAGTATTGATAAAAATTTAATACGTTAATTGAAAAGTAATTTATAAAAATGTGAATTTCTCCTATATAATTTAAATAAAATATATTACACATTGCAAAAAAAAAAAATAAAATTAAAATATTTAGATTTACATACAAAATTACTCTAAATCTACAAAAAAAAAAAACACACAAATTACAAAAAAAAAAAATCATTTAGTTTTAAATAAATTTTTATATATCATTAGTTGATTTCTTCTTTGTTCCATGTCACAAAACCTTATTATCGATAAAATGATATTTAAAATTTCTGAATTGAATTGTTTATAGTAGAGATATGGAACCAATTTGAATTTATATTTCCGAAACTATCAAAATTATTACATCCACGATTGCTAAAATAGATAAAAAACAAAAAAAAATTGCCAAAATTTGACCAATAATGGTGTATGGAACTAACAAGAAATCGACTGACGATATGTCAAATATACATTATTTTTATATTATAGATATTTTTTATTATAAGTATCTAATATTATAAAATTCAAATAAACTATTTTAAAGTATTTAATAATTTATATTGAGTAAACGTCAATAAAAGTAATTTTGACAAAAATCACTTTAAAATGTGAGGGTGAGAAAAAAACAGTGCCTATATATTTTTATACATTTTTATTTTTTTGTTGTTTTATACGCAAAATTACCTTAAATTTATGGGTAACGGAATACTTGTACCCGGGCTACTAGTAAAAATAGAAACTTGATCAAGTAACTATACCAATGTAAACACGGCTTAAGAAAATTATATTCGTCATATGATTTGTTCTTTTCTAGATATATATTTTTTATTTGTTCGTAAATTAATTTTGTAAATGTGCTCAATCATAGAAAGTCTGTCATTTAGAAAATATTAAAGTAATCATACCACAAATTCATCAATACACATATTCGTGCTTTATTAAACTCGATTAAGATTAGAAAATATTGCGGATTTTTTTTAAAACTAAAAGTTAAATTTTATAATTCGGAATAATTTTAGGTTTCTCATACATAGATACATACACAATCACGCCATATACCCAAAAGGGTGTGGCACAAATTCTTTCCATTATCCCGAAATCAGTGTCCTCCAAACATTCCTCTATCCAAAACAAGCAACTTTCGATTCATCCACATTCATAATTCCTCTCATACATGCTCTTCTATTTCTACTATTCAAAAACTTTCGCTCACGCAAAGGTTTTTCAAAGATTAAAACTCACTCTTTGCATTAAAAATATTAATGTTTCTTTACGAGAGTGTAACCTCAATTTTAGATCTTATTTAATATTACCATAGAAAGATCTCATATCACAATTGAAATTAAAATTATATAAATGTAGTTACATATATGCATATAGCAAAATATATTTTTTAGAATTCTTAACAAAATACTGTGTGTTTATATACATGAATACCACACATATATTAAATAAAACCAATGTTTATAGTTTATAAAATAAAACTCACCAGAAATGTTTTCATTTCATAGAATTTAATTCATCTAAGCATAATGTTTGTAAGCGAAATTAAATAATAACGAATAAACTAAGTTATCAAATTAACTATACATCCCACATATGGAACTGATAAAATTTTACAAAGCCTGCTACGATACAAGAATTTCTCTCTCTATATGCCTTTAATGTTGTGTATTGCCTAAGTGTGCGTTAGATTGTACGCGTGTGAAAGCAATATAATGGGAAATAAATTTTGATATTTTGGCGGTGTGTGTGTGTGCCCGGTGGCGATGGCGGCGGGCAGTGGGTTCGAATGCCCGCTGAAACCAAGACCGGTGCTGCCGCCAGTTGTACCAAGCGGAGGACACGGGAACTATTTAATGGGCTGCGAAGAGGCTGTGTTCCAATTGTTGGCGCGCCAAAGCGACGAACGGGCCTTAAGAGCTCGTAAAAACGACGATAGATGGAAACAGCGTATACACTCAACCCGACTATGCCAGGTGATCAACGCGGGAACCAGACGAAACAGTTTTTTTTTTATTTCGCGCTCTGATTGAGTGATGAAAAAAATAATTACTGTTTAATGACCGTCATTGTTTTTTTATATATATACCTGGTCTAGCTTTTAAATCTTATTTACTGATTCAGAACAATATCCGATTGAAACATTCAGTTGTATATTTTTATATTTAAAATTTACAAATAAATAAAATATTTATATTTTTAATTATTTTATTTTTATAATAAAATTATTTAAGTACTTTTCTAATAATAATCAGCTCCCATAATTTCCAAGTGGAGCATGGGGCTATATGCTCGAGAAACTGATCTAAACAATTTTTCACTTGCATTATCAATAATCCAGGCAGTCAAATAAGAAACCTACAACTTATAGATATCAATATAGTGGTACAAAATTTATCAATAACAAAAAAAAAGATATTTAAAAGTAAGTATATAAAAATGTAATTTTTATAAATATTTTAAAAATAAATATTTATTTACATAACAATAATCATTTATATATAATATCTGTCATTATTATAAAATAGGAACTTAAATAAAATATTAAATATAATAAAACAAAATTTTCTTATTATCATATCATTAAAAGTTTTAATAATAAAAATATAATAGAATTCCAAGAAATATTTAATATTTTTGCATTCAATTTTAAATTTTCTTAAATATTTGTTTATATAAATATTTTAAATTTCATAAATTAAAATTAATAGAAAATATAGATTATAATATCTCCAATGTCCATATAAAAAAATTGTGGTAATATTGAATCAATTTAAAACTTTTGCCCAACCCTGTATTAAAAGATCACAAAATATAAAATATATAATTTTGTTTGAATTTTATTTCTCCGGTATAAAAAATAATGTCGAAAAAAATCATTAATTTTAAATAAAATATATAGTGATAAATTATTTAAAATTATAATATAAAAACGTGAAATTATATACGTACTTAGTATTTGCTGACCTAGATAAAAACTGCATCAATGCATGCAACGTAAAATGTATTCCACACTTTGAATACAGTGCATCTAGAGATATGAAAAGAATTTCAAATGCAAGGAGAAAACCCCGATTATCGCCGTCTTTTTCTAGGCGAATGTGTTCGATAAAGATAGCATATCGTTTCGTAAGTCGTAACATAAAAACACCCACCATCAAAACGAGTTAGAATACGGCAACCATGATGGTTTCAGTCGTCACATGACCTTATCGACCAATCACGAAGCCGGATAACGTGCCGGTCGTCGTGGCAACCGGCTCGGCCCCAAAAGGCACCGCCCGCCCGCTAGTATAATACGTTTTATGGCAGGCATGTTGGGGGGGGGAGCGCTATAAAACTTCGCCAGCCCGATTTCATTGGAGTTCAAATAGTAAAATTTTTATGCTTTTTCCCCATGTTAAATGTGTGTGCTTATACAAACGTCCTATAGATGTAGGTATCAGTTCTGGTTTTTGTCGAAAACGATTTCGAAAAAACGCACGACGCGTACAAAATACCCGAAAAACAAAAAAAAAACAAAATACAAACATGTTACCTACCAGAAATGACAATTTTATTTGAAAATTGTGTTGCTATTTGTATGTACAATTGTACATATAAAAAATATATATACTTCTCTTATTAGTGTCTTATATTTTTTTAGATTTAAAAAAAAAAAAATTAAGAATGAAAAATTTTGTAAAATTTTAAAATTTCAAAATCTAAATAACTTGTTTAAATGTCGATCTATTTTATTTAAAAAAATCGAGTAAAGATAGCAAACTTCACTTTCAAATTCAATTTCAAAAAAGATATCCTAGACAATTTTATCAATTTTGTGGAGGAAGTAATTTGACTGTTATTTTAAAATGAAAAATTATAATTTATAAAATAAGTGCATTAAGTAGTACTTTTTTTGTAGAATACTTGTGCAACAACCTTTTGAGTGAAAAAGACCTTTTATGCATAAGTTTCATACAATCTTTTTTCTATGACTGTCTGCAATTATAATTAACTTACAGGCATCCAAAACACAAGACTTTTAATTCATTATTTTTCCTAATATGTACGTGAAAAACGTCGAAACGTGGTATTTTCTTTAAAATTATTGCAGAACTAAATCCTACAGCCTTCTCTCAAATATTTTTATACTATGTTAGATGTTATATGTTTATCTTTTCCTGAAATAAATTTACTATATATATATATATATATATATATATATATATATATATATATATATATATATATATATATATATATATATATATATATAGTTTGTCTATTGTTTATAAACTTATTGTATTGTATTATGTTTGAAGTGAATTTGTACCTAAACTATATTGTACAGTACACACATAATATTTAAAAACACTTTCGCTTAACTCGAAGTTCTATTGAATGAGTTTATTGCGAGTTTATAATCTATGGACACACTTTATCTAATTCAATAATTTCTCAATTATTTCATAGCAATATTAGCTTTTTCATTTATTCGTGGTTAAAAATAATATCTATATACATTAAAAATTGGTGTCACTCTTAAAATTTCGTTAGATTACTTATCACTGATTTAGAAAGAATTTCTGCGATATCATTAAATAGATAGTTTGAAATGTATTGTTGTGTTATCATCAAAAAAATGCCCTGTAAACCATAAATATTTTGTGTTTCAATAAATTGCAATAATATGCAATTTACTAGTGTAACGTTCAATTCCTTTCTTGCAAAAAATATATTTATAAAAATCTGTGCAATATTTTTTTTTAAATTCATCTCTAATATTTAGTTTATTACTTATTATTATTATTAAGCACACACACACTGAATTTTTTTTTATGTATTATTACATGAATCATTTGTGTAAAAATTGCATAATAGATCATTTGTGTAAAACAAAATTTTTCCAAGAAAACAATTGATTTACACAACCGATCTATGTATTTTTTACATAGGCGATTTATGTAATATTACATAGAATTTTTTCAGTACGGTCAAACCAACAAGGCTAGACACAAAAGGAATGCAGCTGGTGCAAGGCCACCTCAGGCAAAAAGGTCTCCAGTGAAACAAAAAAAATAAAATTAATATTACTGATTGATTTTCTAACATTTTGTTTAAACACTAGTAAACCAATTTACTAGTTATGACTTACTGGGTCCTGACAAAATTTGTCTTCGATTTTAAATTATTGTAAATTGTTTATTAGGTATATATTTATTTAAGTGTGTACAAAAATTTATAAACTAGTAAATTGGTTTATTAGTGTTTAAACAAAATGTTAGAAAATCAATCAGTAATTTTACAATTATTCAGAAGTTTATGACTTGTTTTTTTTTTCTGATTTAATAAATAAGGCTATCGCGATTGATGTTACATGTAATAAACTTCTAACGGCTACAGTTCCGTTAGAAAGCATTTTCGGACATATGTTTATTTGAAGTTTCTTATTTAGATTACTCATAGGAATCATCCGGTGTAGTTTTTCCCCGACGTCATAAATCACCCTGTATTAATCTGTGTTATCTACAATAACACGAACGACTTTTAAAAAATAACTTGAAATCAGATTCCTTTTATATTTTCTATATTTGTAGCAATTTCATTCATTTCAGTTTACAAACTAAAGGTCAAGATATCTTAAACAATTTTATCAATTTTGTGAAAGAACTCAAAAAAGTAATTTGCACTCAGGCCCTTTTATAAATAAATCGACTCTGTCAAGTAATATTATAATACCTATAATTCCATTCAAATATTTTACTGTTTTGTATACTGTAAAAGTCGGTGTAAATTTATATTAATATATAACCATAACGATTTTACTGTACTATTTGTTATAAGTTTATAAATAAAATTGTTGTAAATTGACTATTTTCTAATTAGTGGTAAAAATAGAGATATCATAATTGTATGTGAAGCAAAAGTTACTTGTCTGGTTAGAAATATTTCGCGAAAAATAATTTCGGCATAGCGGAAAGAGTTTGTTCCACACCCTTTCAAGTACATGGCGTGAATGTGTATGTATGTTTTCATCAATCTAAATTACATAAAGTTGTTACAGTGATCTCAGCAGCTTTATTAGTGGTCAAACTTTTATGCATCCATAATCAATATTTTGTCAGTCGATTTCTTATTTGTTCCATATCACAAAACCTTACTGTCGAGAAAATAATGTTTAAAGTTGCTGAACTGAATTAATTATAACAAATTCGAATTTATAAATATTTCCGAAACTATTAAAATTATAACATTCGCAATTGATTAAAATAGATAGAAAACAAACAAATATTGCAAAAATTAGCAATAACTCAATTTAACCAAAAATAGCGAATAAATCAACAAGAAATTAACTGAAGAATTATAAATTCGTGATTGACAAAGAAGAAATAAAATTATTTAAAATAGAAATTATTCTAGCAATATTGTTTAGCAAGCATGCTTACACTAAAAAAATTCGGAGCCAATTTACACTGATAATCATATTAATTTGTCCATATTTTTATTGTAATTTTATATATTGTTATAAATTAGTAGTAGTAAATTTACAACATTTTATAAAATTGCTCTAAAATATATAGTAAAATTACTATGACTATCAATATAAATTTACATCAAATTTTTCCAACAAAGTTAATCGTTTATAAGACATTTAATTTGTGTTTAAACTTTTATGCAATGCCACCATGTACGTCGATAATTGAATTTTGTGAATACATGATTAATAAGCATAAGAAATAAAAAACATATTTGAAAAAATAATCTGGACAACATTTCTTGAAAAGCATAACAAACAGTGTATACTTCAATTAATAATTATACCTATTGGTTTAAATAATTCCAATTGGAATTGCAATAATGCACATTTTTTAAATAAAATATTACCACCTTTTCAGTACACCAGAATATAAATGTTAAATGGATACACATTTCATATTTTAGTTAAGAACGATTAATAATGCATGTAGATATATGAACTTAAAGAAGTCTATTTAATTTTATTTCGATTTAAATAGAAAATATTAAATAAAAAATGCAAAAACAAGTATCGAATGTTTTTTTTGTTGAGTTGTTTACATTGGTCATTTTATGTTTGCTTATTGTCATTTTTAGAAAAAAAAATGCTTTTAATAAAAAAGTTTCAAGAATAATTGAAAGCTGTTTAACATAGTTCTAATATTATATTTTCAAATATATATCTTATTAATATGACGTAAGAATCAATATAGATACATATACATAAATGTATCTTGATATAAGATAAAATATAATTTTTTGATTTGATTATTACACTATAATTAAGATAATTTCAATTTTCTATTAGTGTACATATTATAAACTATTAAAAATTAAAACATTAAATAAATATATATGTGAATAACGTGTCAGTTAAATAATTCATAAGATTATTTTAAAATAATTTTATAAATTTATTCAAAAATGCAATGGTTTGTTTACACGGAATTCTAACTTTAAATACTAACCTAAAAATTATTCAACAATTTCAGATTTTTAAAAACAAATACTTAAAATTCCAGTCTAAACAAATCTTAAACGAACTAGGTTAAAACAAATTATAATTATGAAAAAGTTTATCAAGCATGCAAGATCATAACCTAAATTTCACAACTTGTTGAGTAAGTTAGAACTTTATCCAAAATAAATTTGATCCAATTAGACACTCACCTTGAGCAATTGTCAAAATAAAACACAAATACACAAAACAATAATCTGCACCCACGCATCCGAACCAAAACCGCTAATTATAAACCGAACATCAACGAATACGAAAAATGACAGTTGTGGAAAGCGAAAATAACATTTGACAGACAGGCGCTGCGGGTAAAGTTCACTTCACGCGTCGGCGAACAAATCTAATTAATTTCAAACTGAATTCGAATGATTGATGAAACGGTTATGCAGTGATTTTGATGGAAAAATCGCGAGATTATGATAATATGTTTCGGATAAAAAGAAAGAAAGTTTTGTAACACAGGCCATGTCTGTCCCAAACTTGCCGGCATATGGGAGGAGAGACAACGTGCAGTGTGTATGCCGGGCTACCTCGACGCATGCGCAATGACGCGCTGCTACTTCGGCCAACACCACAACCGACGTTTCGTTGCACAGCAAACGAGAACAACTTTATTGGCGAAAGCACTATCAAAAATATCGTAAAATAGTTTATTCGAATGGCACTAAAGGCTGCACATATACACACACACATATTCACGTACATACACCAGTATACTAACATGAGAAAAAATATCAAAATGTTTACGTTCTGGACCCGAGTATGAGTCTGAGTTCGCAACTATACCAGGCACGGTTTTATTCTTTCTAAAATACATACATTCTCGTCTCGTATGTGCATGCGATTTGCGATTTATTTATGTGCCAACTATATAATTTACAAGATTTATAACAATAATATTTTGTACAAATTAAGTGCAACGAACATAATTGCGCGCTTAAATGTATGTAAATAAATTATTATAGTTTTATTTCTATTGTAATACATATTAATAATATTATGTTTACCGCGTATATTGTTTCTGTTCCGATAAGATTAAAATTATTTAGTCAAAATGTATGTATGACCAAAAACACATCGATTTTAGAATTACTTACAAATAAGTGTACGTTGCTGAAAAACAATGGCCCGTATTCTTTACTTTGGATGTTTACTTGAAGTAACTTATTAAACAATTTTAATTAACTAATTTGAGTTTTATAATATTAGATATATTATGTCTATTACTTAACATTTTTCAAAATTTGCACCAACTTTCATATACTTTAAAAAAATCCGGTATTACTATAACACAAAATAATTCTATATTATGTAGCTCTATACTTTTCAAAACACAGATATTTGAAACACATTTCTTCTTCTTATTACAAACAAGATATTCCAAATATCAAATACGCCAACAAGACAAATAATATAAATATTTTTCCGCCAACAATTTTATACGTTGGTTAGTAAATCTCTTATTGTTCGCAATTTTAATCTGCAATTTGCTTTAGATTGTATATGTGTGATTTTATGTAATTTAATAAATAATTAGTTAAATTGCTAATTTACATATTACTTAAGTATTTTTAAAAAAATTGACGGTAAATTTTATAAAAAAATTTAATTTTGTAATCAAAATTTTTTTTAGAATCATATACTTAAGCATTTAATTAACTAAATTAATGATTTGAGAATCTCTTATTAAAAATATTTGTATATTTAAAGTTAAATTAAGAAAAACAGCTTTAGAAAACGTTGATATCCTAATCATTTTGCTATGTAAATGTAATTGTACCAATTCTGAAATTTGAATGTGAATAGAATATTTTATTAATATATTCAAATAATTGAATATTAAATAGTTCTAATTACCTGTTAATATTTTTTTAATGTAATTACTTACTATATTAAAATTACGAAAAATATTTTTTAGTTAAATATAATAGTTCCACGAAATTTAAATAATTAACATAAAATTAATAAAGATTAGATTTAAATGATAAAATTTTTGTTTGGATTTTATTTAAATATTTTGATAAGCAGAAATATTTGAATATTATACTATATACATATTTTTTAATAAATTATTAATGTATCTATATTAAAATTTCAAATATAAAGTAAATAAACGTATTTATAAAATATATTTAAGTTATTTTTTATGTATTTAAAAAAAAATAATGTTTAATTCAAAATAATAAAAATTAACTCTAGTTATCATTGAAATTGTGTTAAAATATAAATACATTTTTAAAAATAAAGAACTTATGAAAAATAATTGGATGAAACAAAAAATTTTATTTCTAGCAAATATGTAATGATAATCACCAATTTTTTTAAATCAATATATATTTATTAGTAATCTACGTTTCAACGTACTCTACGTACATCATCAGGAAAAATGATTCAATGATGATGTCAAAATGTCGATTTTTTAATTAAAATTAATACAGAACTAAGTCCTCAAGCCTTTTTGTTTTAGGAATATACAAATACACGACAAAGTAAAAAAAAATTAATTATATTAGATCAATATATCAAAATTGAATATATAATTAGAAGGTGGAAAAAATCATTTACTATTTTTATATAAAACAATTGAAGATTTCTAGTAGCCTATATTAAAAATAAAACAAAACTTTAAAAATTATAGCAAAGTAAACATAAAATAAACTGGTTAAAATTAATCCAACAAGTTGAACAAACCGGTATTTTTTTTCTCACTAACCAAGTATTAAAATCTGCAATTACAGTTACAACTTTTACACTTATTTAATTCACAACTCTAACAAAAGCAAGACAAAACGTAAACAAAATAATAATTTGCATAATAAAATAAAACACCGACGTAACTTACAATTAACTATTCTCCGTACAAAGAATGAATGTTAAACGCATAGAAGAGCTGTGAAAATGAGATACTACCGAAGTGATTCATGAATTTTTACCACTCAACATAACATACAGACAATTTTTAACGTCCTTGGCATAAAGAACAAACCACGTTGCATACAAATTTATTTCTAGCTAGTAGGCTATGAAACAGTTGAACTATTTATTTAAATAATACATTTAATTTTTTTTAAGTTGATTGAAGATTATTCTACAATATTTAAATAATCATTTTTTTTACATAATTTAATAATAATTACAGATTAAAATATATTAAACACTATGCTATGTCTCAATTTGAAGAAACCAAAATAGTGTAAAAATTAACACTAAGAGAAAATGTCAAAAAAAACACTTGCTGATGTTACCAAAAAGGCACTAAATTAAATTAATGTCATATGTCATATAATGTTTACAAGAATCTAATAGATTTTTTACTGTGTACAAATTATTCTTTATTTATATAATATTAGAAAACTATACCGCCTATTAAAAAAAAATTATATTTTTTTATAAAATTATTTTAATTAAAATTATAATTAATTATATTACACAGAAATTTAACATTGAACTAATCATAAATCTATAAATTCTTATATTCATTACAAGACTATAAGAACAAAAATCCATGTACAGTATACATATAAATAAATTACAACTCTATTTATATTAAAAGTATTTGTTTAAACATTTTGTTTAATTTATAGCTTAAACAAATAATAAATAATTGTATCTTAATTTCATGTTTGTTTACCAATAATTTTATTATTCAAATAAATTATTTATTTTGTTATTTTGCATAATTATATTAAACTAAACAAAACTATTTTTATAATTATATTTTCAATAATTTTCTATAAATTACAAATGAAAACATATATTACTATATGTATTGGTATAAAATATTTAAATTAATAAAAACTAAAATATTACGAAATCAATTTAAAATAATATTTTTATTATTTTTGTAAGAATTAACAATTGCTTAACCTTTATAGTACTTAGATAAGAAGCAATATTTATACATTTTTTTTTAAATTACATTTTCCAAACACAAACAATAAAAATATTTAATAAATTTAAAACTTAGTTTACGAAAAACATGACTGACTTTATACTTGGATTTTTTATCTAAATAGAAACAAGTCAAGAAAGCGTAATATTTCATGTTATTCATCAAATGACTTTGAAAAAGTCAAGATTTTTTTTGAAATTATACATATACTTTATTCTATTCACCAGTTTTAATTTGTTTTACAACCTTGATTTTCTACATGTGTCTAAATAACATATTATGTATATAGTAAAAAAATCTTTTAGAATTCATTATATTAAAATAAAACGGCTTTAGAATTTAGTTCTTTTTATTAATAATCGACGTTTAGACTTATTCTATTCTATTTTATCATCATTCATTTTCATTCTTTCAAAAGACAGTTTATAAATAAATATATAATCATGCTCAAATTTAAGCTTTTTGTTGCCAAATTAAATTAACAAGTTTTAATTTTAAAAACAATTTTAGGCAAAATATAATTATATTTCAATGTATTTATAATATTAAAATTTCATAAATATAACAGAAATTTTTTATATTCAATATTTTTAATCTAATTTTATTAAAACCACTTTTGTTGTCCAAATAATAGTAAATGTATACCAAGATTGAGAAGAGATTTATTATAGTCAAGCTGTTTTATTAAAACTTATTCTTGTCTTGTCATTCAAATAAAATATTATACGTATTTATTAATATTAAATATTGTTTTTTATCAATTTGCTCAAACAAATAACACAGTAACACAATAAGTCTATTAATAAAAATCTAATCTTTTGCGTCACCAATATCGATACAAACTAACTAATGAAACGGACATATATTGTTATTAATCAAGTTAATCTCGTATAACATCTAATAAAATAACCATAATCGTATTGTTTTCATCAACGATGGTAATAATAAACACAAATGTCACACATAAAATTAATTAAGATCAATAACACTAAAAACTAAAAAAATCCTCATAGAAGTTGTTCCATTTTATAATTTTGTAACGCATACTTGTAGTTCTGAGTGGCATGATTAGTTGTGACGACATATGTATGTTAAATAAGAATTAGTGCATCACTAACTTTTTGACTCTATTTACTATTCTTACTCTTCTGTTTGGACATATTTATCTACCTTCTAAGAAAGATAATACCATATAATACGTACTATGCAACTTCATACTTCTTTATGTATAAATAAGTTAAATAGTTTTAAAGTACACTTAAGAAAATAATATTTCTACAACAAAAAATAAAACAAAACTTTATAAATTATTAAAATATGTGTAAGAAAATTTTTTGTCAATTTATAATTTATTGCTAATAACAAATGAATATTATAAAAACAAAAAACGATTTAAAACCTATTTTAATAGTTCAAATTCTACAATTTATTGCAATACAACATGTAAATTTGTAAAAGTATCTTATTTTTTTAAATATCAAATATAAGTAAATAATTTAAATGCTCAATTGAAAAAAAAATCTTATCAATATTATTACATAATTTGAAATTTTTGAATATCCAATTCTTAGAAATATGATATTATAACACAGTAAAAATTCTTTCAGAACTCATTATATTAAAATAAAACGGCTTTAGAATATAGTCTTGTATTAATTTTTATTAATAAAAATTAATACAGAACTATATCATATAGCCGTTTTATTTTAATATAATTTCTTTGTTTAACTGTAAACCAAAATCTGGTGATATTTAAAATTTTATAAAAAAATTAAATATAATTTAGGAAACTGTATTATAATCTTTAAAATATATTCTTGAAATGCATGTTCTACTTTATATATATATAAACTACATACAATAAAATATATATTAAATATTTTTGCTGATAAGAACTGAGAACTAACAGAAATATTTACAAGTATTGTTATAGCAAAAGTTTGGAAATATATTAAATATTTCTGATGTGTTTATGATGCATTGAAATAAAAATTTACAGTAATTTTTGTACATTTTGAATTTATTGATGAGATAATTTTATTACCAAATTCTATTATGGATATTAATAATTATAATTTTACGTAATATTTTAAATTTTGTCATTTATTATAAGTAACTTTTTAAAATTGATATATAATATATCAACGAATTCTAAATATTTGTAAAATATTTGTACCGAATAAAATTTATCTTTTTTCACTCTTTTTTGTTGTAAATAACAATCTGTTGATTTAAAAAAATAGAAGATATAAGAATTTAAATAAACAAAAGGATTATCTCAAATATATAAAATTATTTTTCACAAAAAATAATTTTACCAATATCTTTAATAAATAACATTAGAAATATTTAAATGTTTTCATAATTTTGCTTCATAGATTATATTTATAATAAGTTTTGACTTTTTATAACTACTTTATATCAAAACCGTCCTAAAATATTTTAATCAGTAAGCATTTACATGAACCGAATTTAAGTTCGTTAAAGTAACCATTAGTATTGAATAAAAGGGTAACAAGTATGCATGTAATTTTTTTCTATTTTTACGTAAAAACTTTCTTGGCATCGAAATGAAAAAGACCGTTCCACATATCTATTAATCAATAGGTTCTGTTGACGTGCATAAATCAAAACAATAAACAGTAACATTCGCGCACTGCGTGTGCCGGGTACAGTTGGAAACAATAGGGTTATAATCTCGTTGGTAAGTGTGCGGCTCGCGGCCAGCGAGACCAGCTTGAACATTCTATCACGCTTTGTTAAATGCGATTATAATGAAAGAATGTGAGTTGATCAAAATAACATTTAGCATTACCTGGCGTTTGAACAATGCCGAAAGATAAACGAATTAACACACCTATTGTACGCGTGCTCTCTCTTTCATGTTACAGATTAGAATTGTTTCACTGAGCTTTTGATATTGGAAATTCTAATTTTGAAAAGGCTGATATTATTGTTTCTCTGTGCAAACACACAAAAGAACGTATATGATATAATAATATAAATAAAAAATATTGTTTTCGAAAAATATAAATACAATGAATATTTGTTTAAATATGTAGCTATGTTTCTGTCAAATTTATTTAAATTTTGTATAAAGTATTTCGGCTGATAATAAATATTAAATTACTAATTTAAAACCACTTGAAATTTGAAATTGCAGATTCTAATTTTGAAAAGGTTTAAGTTACTGATATTAGAAATTGTAAATTCTAATTCTGAAAAGATTGATATTATTGTTTCTGTGTACAAACCACAAAAGAATGTTTATGATATAATAGTATAAATAACAAATATTGTTTACGAATAATATAAATACAATGAATATTTTAAAAAATATGTAGCTTTGTTTTATAAAATAATATTATTATAACTGTCCAGTTTATTAAAATTTTGTCACTAGTATTAAAAATAAAGTCGATAATAAATATTAAATGAATAGTTTAAAACCCCACTTTCTAGAATTTATTTTTAAATTGAAAAATAAATTTTAAAAATATGGCGTTAATTAAAAGACTAAAAATTTTTTGAAGTTGGCATAGTAAAAAATCTTTCAGAACTCATTAAATCAAAATAAAAAAAGCTTTAAGATTATGTTCTGTATATATTTTATTTAAATATCGACGTTTCAATATACTCTATGTACATTTTTATCAGTATAGCGAAACGTCTATATTTAAATAAAATATATACAAATTTCAATTCTAAAGCTTTTTTTATGTTTTGAAGTTATTTCATCAATAGATTATAGTTAATTATCAGTGAATTTTAAAAGGAAACTAAGATTTAAAATAAACTACTGTCGTTTTGTGCAAAAATTTTGAAAATATAAGAAATCTACGAAAAATAATTGAGAATCAAAAGGCTCATTTGAGTTTTTCTACGTAAAATAAAATAATTAAAAAAATAATTAAAATTTCTATACCTACGAATGTATTTCATTATATATAAATGTTACAAAAAATATTCAATTATGATTTCAATTCAATATATGATTTCATATAAATTTCAAATTGTTTAAAATAATGAAAAATACTATTGTAAACATTTTACCAAATAAAAAAAAGTAAGAAAAGTATTATAGAATGCGATATGCTATTAATCTAATAAGATTTAGACCTGGTTTTATAAACGATAAATCAATTTGCTTCCCAAGTAAATTTTATTCTCCTAAATATGATCTTAAAAACAATTGTTATTTCAACAATTTATGACCAGATCATTTTTATTAATAATAATAACTATGCTTAATACCCCTAGATTAGATTCATTTATTTTTTTTAATAATATCGAAAATATTTACTTCTAAAGTAAATTTAACAGACGTTTATAAAACTGGACCCCCAGTTTATTTATTTAAAACAAAAGCAAATCATATTTATTCTTATTGTAATTATTCAAATATTATTATTGACAAAAAATTTAAATTTTCTGCTAAAATTTTTATATAAATTAGAAATTAAACAATCTATGTTCATAGCCCTTCCAATGTTTGTATACTGTTTCAAATAAAATTCAAACAACTTAAACCTACTTAAAATGTATATACATCCAACCCTAAACTACAAACAAAAAATTCGAAAACCATATAAAATCATAAACAACCCTACCACTAATATTTAGAAAGTTACCCCAGAAAAACTATACAACCAAAGAGAAAGCCGCAGATGACTTTGCAAGGGTAAACCAAAATTTAAAAAAAATCTACCGTTTAACTAAATGTGTAACAATTTGAAAAATCTCCCCTGTGTGTGCAACAAAAACTGACCTAATTTAACTTTGAAGTGAAATTTTCTCTTCCCGGACTGTAATGGATTCGGTTAGCGTGGGTAGTGTGCAGTCTCAACACGGTAACTTTGCGTGTGCGACAGCCGGTATACGATATGCGCTTACATTCAGATTGTTTTTGTGACACACGTGATCAGGAAATTGTAATTTTGATTGTTTAGTTCGTTGTGTTTGAAACGGGAAATTGCAAAGAATGGTAAGTCAATTGTTTTGTACTTTTTTTATTCTGTTGTTTGTTTGTCAAGCATGTGTAAGACATGAACTTAACCTCTATCATTTGTAAATGTTTTTCCTTTTAATATAATGAAACGATAACTAGAATTACCACAGAAAAAAACCGAATACATAGCTATTTTATTTAATTTGAATAATTCTTTCAGCTATATAAAAATTAATTGAAATGATATCATTATAAATAAAATTTGGATAAACAGTCTTAAGCTTTCAATAAATTAACGAATAAACTGAAAAAAATATTTAATATCTTAGAAGTCTGAAAATCATCTATTTTTTTTAGTAGAAAATATACTAAATATTTTTGTCTCATATATTTATATAATAATATATATAAATATATAAATTATAGGCTATTATATTTATTGAACTTTTACCAATAACTTATCTTTTACCAATAACCAATCTTATAAATAAATACACATTATTTTCACATAAATGGTGTTCTTTGTTTAAAACTGCGACTGAAAATGATACGTATTAAATGATATCTTAGTAATCGATCAGTAGCATACAAGATACATGGAAATAAATATAATAAATATTAGGCCTCCAACGCTACAATCAAATATAATCTCTAGTTCATTCATCTAAACTTGTTTTATTTATTGAATATTAAAGTCCATATAAAAAAAATATTTTAATTGTAGTATTTTATTTTTAAAATACTGTATATAATTATATTAAATTATAATAATGTAATTAAGATATATGAAAGATTTTTAATGTTTTGAATATGTTAACTTTTTTCAAATAATATGATATGGAAAATATCAAAATATTTTTTATTTCTCTTTTAACGATGCGATGTGACAAATATTGGTGTATTAGTAGAAACATCATAATTATGCAAAAGAATTTAAAGAGTAGGCACTTATGATGCATTGGTTAAATAACAATATACAATGTTTAAATAGATTTTAGTCTTTATGCTTTTGCTCTACAATGTCTAGACATAAAAAAATTGGTTCAATTAAATGTACATGATAAATTTCCAAATTATTTAAAAAATAATGTTTTTAACGTTAATGAGAGATATAATTATTATACAAGGAACAATCAGCAATTTAACATTAATAAATTTAATAAATCAAGTACTCACATATCCATGTTTTCTAAAGGTCTCGAATTATACAATCAACTACCACAATTAATAAAAAAGTAAACTCAGTGAATGGTTTTAAGAAAAAAGTAAAAGAATATTTTTTTCTACAGTGTTTGTGAGAGTTTGTGTAATTAGATTAAGTTTTATAATACAAATAATTTTAAGTTATTGTATATTTTTTGTATTAATTAGCATTATTAGCTAAATAAAATACGATTATTATTATTATTATATTGGCATAATGAAATTTCTTGCTAGCGTGGGATACATTTGGACATTTTAATAGTTAATATACATATTATTAAAATGAGTAAGCAATATCAAATACCTAGTTAACTATAGATAACTATGCTCTCAAAAAATTAAGAATTTTAAATCAAATTGGAATGATGCGTTTTTCTTATATTACAAATATATACTCGTCATATTTGTTTATATTCTGATAAAGTAATAAATTTAATAGCAATAAAATTTTATTAGAATATATAGAAACAGAAATTTTTGTTTTAATGTGCCATATATACCTATATATATATATATTATTTAGATTTTTAATTTAGAATACATGTAAATTGTATTACATTTAAAAATACTTTATTAAAAAGTACATCTATAATTAAAGAAAATAAAAAATACCTATACCAAAAAATTTAATAAATAAATATAAAACAAAAGCACCTTTTTTTGATTATGGAAAGCGCTTTTATTTTTTGCTTTAAAATAAATTTTTGCTTCTACCACTTATCAAATACGAATAGTATTTATATTTTTGATATATTTTTATATATCTAATCTTATAAAGTTCAAATAAACTAATTCAAAATGCTTAATAAATAATTCTATAAAACGTCAAAAGTATTTTTGACAAATCACTAAAATTGAGATGAGAATACAGGCCTAAGCTTCTATCGTCAAGACGCCAAGATATTAAAAATCACTGGTTGCAATGAGTACTTATGCAATTATAGATCGCCGATTAGGAATTTAGTTTTTATTCTAAATTTACTAATGATAATGGAGATTAAATTTAAGTTTTGTAATTTTTGTAATTTTTTTTATATATAAAGTTTAAAAAATCAATATCAAATCAATTAATGCCAAAATTCCAATTATAATTTTCATTGTACCAAGATTTTCACTTGTATAATCCAACGAATAATTTCAATACATCCTCAATGGCAAACTAGGTACATTATCATAACTAACAATTTCACATTCAATTATCCATTTCTCGGGGAAATTCCATTCATACATAAATTCATAAATCCGGGAACAACAATTCGAATCCTAATTCCATCAGCCCCTCATTCCGGGAACGATCAACAAGTACATACACCGGAGAGAGGGGCGCCCCGGCTAAAGATAATGATCAGGCAGACGCGTGCCAAACACGACGCCACTCCGTCGACAAGATGGCGGTGGGGCGAGGTCGTCCCACCGTCAACGTCGTCGTTGTGCTCGCCGATGGCATCGATCGGGGAGCGACTGACTGCCCCCGCTGCGACCGACGCAACGCGGGCTGCAACGGCCCAAGATTGACACGCGGGGCCATACGGACCGAAACATTTCAGCCAGCCAGCTTGTATTAGCTCCGACATCACATTCAATTATCTGTCTGTATGTCGACGCTCGGTGTCTCTCGGCTGGGTAAACGAACAGTGGGCCTGCGAAATGCTTTTTAGCACTCTTCTACTTGTGGGTGAAATGGAATGAACGCTCTTTTGTTTTTTCTACCGGAGATACGCGGATGGAATTAATTTGATTTTGTTTTTTTGTTGGTAGTTTTCAAGCTAGGCTTTTAGCGTTTCTCTTTGGAATAATTCGCCACAATTACTGATCATAATATTTTGTTGTGATATGAGTACTTATTTCTAATTTTTTGCTGAAGAATGTTATGTATTTTAGAGTAAAACCGTAAAATTTATTATATAAAACTTATCAGAAATTTTATTCTAAAAAAATTCAGTAAATTGTAAAAATTTTGTTTGCGTTTTACTGTATACTTTTATATAAATGTTATGTCTAGAAAAATACAAAAAACAATTATCATAAATTAACCAAACCGTAAATATATTATATTATTATTATTATTATTTAGTTGTATTATATTTTCCTGCTGATGATATACATAGAGTAAAACGTCGATTTTTAAATAACTTAATCCAAAGCTTTTTTATTTTTATATTACAGAATTTCTTTTGTAAATTTTACTAAATAATTATAGGATATAATATTTTGTTTGAATTACCTATAATAAATTTTATAATTGAATTTATTAAACAGTAGCAGAAATTGTTATTTCGTTACCGAATTATCAAAGCAAAAACTGCAATAAATAAATAAAGAAATACTTTTTAGTATATTTACACATATATGTATATGTTGCAGTTAATATTAGTTTTTGTAATTTGTAAGTATATGTTAAAGATACTATAATCATATAATTTCAAATCATTATCCAAAACCAATAGTATAAATTTGAAAAAAGAATTAATTTTTTAAAACAAAAAATATTCTATTTTACAAATAAATATGTATTTATGTTTATTTCTGTCTGTATAACTTTTAAATCACTCGTATAAAAATTAATTAATTTAAAATAATAATCAGAAATTTCAACTGTTAGAAAAAGTACGGTTTTCAGCTATGAATGTACATGTAATTTTACATAATTTAAGTGTTCAATTAAAAATTACTTAATTTGATTATCGCATCTAATATTACTGATAAAATAAATGACAATTTAAAAGAAATGTAAGAAAAATATATATATTTTACGCTAGTTTTAAAATCTAATAAAAATCAAAATCACCAATAGGTAAATTACGTATTATTTTAGGCAATTTTACATTTTTTTCTAATAAAGCATATTTTCTATACATTACTTGAAATTTAGAAATTATGTAGAATAGTTAAAATAGAATAGAATCTTCATAAAATTATCTATAATTAAATACTAAAAAATTATGGATAAAATAAAATTATTCAAAAATTAAATTTTAGGTCTATGAATTTTATTTTGAAATTCATTAAGAAACATTTGATATTTAAAAAAAAAAAAAATTATTGCAAAATTTTTTAAATGCTGAAAAAATATTTTTGTTTTAAATAAAAACAAATAAAATACATTGTTCTGTTAACAAAACATATTTTTGAAAATTTATCAAAGATTATAATTTTCTATCAATAAGCCGTTGTATATTTTGCAATCTTTTGTACAAAACTTCACAACTTTATCGTAATTGTAAGATTAACATATATATACATATTATTATGGTTACTGTACAACTGTTGTGATAATTTGCTATTGCAAAGTATAAAATGGCAGAGTTATTTCGAATATAATACTATTGTCTACGTAAAATTAATCTACAAACAGTATTTTTTATCATAATTTTTTATTTAGTACTTTTTATATGCTGGAAATATATCATAGGAGTATTATTTTTTGAATAAATTATTTATTGTTGGTAAAACCAGCTATAAATGATATGAAAACAATTATCAGTTACTTTTTTAATTCATTTCCTTGTAGGAAAATCCAATTTTTATTATAAATTTAACGTAGAACAAAGTAAAATTAAATCTAATTTTTTTTTAATAAACAGTAAAAAATATCATTAAAATAATCTGAAACTAATAGTAAATAAATTAATATACCGTACCTATAACTAAACATTGAATTAAAAATGTTAATTTTTTCATGATTTACGACAAATCATATAAAACATTGTTAAATATTTTGTAAGTTAACTGTTTAGTGATCTTGCCAACTAACTAATCAATAAAGTGTTACAAAGACAACTGATTAAATTAACAATGCTTTATACAACTGACCCTTAATTAATGAATGTTAAAAATAAGTTGTCAACTTGTTATATTAGTATATTATGTTACGAAAAGTAGAAAGCGATAATTATTTTGTTGAGCTCAGAGAGCTCTTTGGTCGAATATACCATTTCTGATTACCTTGGGCGATACACATTGCATTCCTTGCACTTCTTCAAACATTTTCAAATATCAAATTCAAATTTAAGGAAAAATAAACAATACAATTATCACTTAACTTAATTTGACATAATAGTTTGTCAATATGGCCGCCGAAGATATCACATTAAATACACTTAATGTTGTAGTTATGTTTGCTGCTGCTACCAGCGGTATATATAGTAACTAATTGCTGTATAATAATGTCATTATTGTACTAATATCATAATAAACTCTTTCTAGATAAGCAATATGGCAACGTAATATTCATACACTTGAAGAAAAACTTACTTATTGCTTACCTATGCAATTACATTGTCATTTGTTTCCGAAATTCTTAACTACTATAATTTGTCAGTTAACAATTTAATAATATTGTCATTTAACAACGTTTTAAGCAAGTAAGCAAGGCTGTAATAGTAATATAGAAAATTAGACTGTTTTTTTTTTTTATATTTCTTTTAAATTAATAATATTTCAAATATTATAACTACATAAATATACTCTACATGTTAAACCATTACAATATAATTATGCAAAAATTGTCAATAATTATCTATATTTATTATCATATTATAGAACCATAAGTACATAACTTATACTTAAAATACGAAGAAAAAAACAGTATGAGAGAGATGGAAATGAACCACGACCACGATGTAGACCAGTCATGATAACCGAGTCACCATAGTACAGTGTGAGTGTGTGTGTGTGTATTGTGTGTATATGTGTATAGTCTCCACGTGTACCACTGCAAACACATAATTAGCTTCGAGCACGTATTCAAGCCATTTTGGAACATAGCCAGCTTGGATTTTCTTCATAAAGACTAGCGAAACATCAGAAGATAACGGATAACAGCATATTTAATTCCACAGCTAATAAATTATTGCTAAATTGGAGCCATCTTTTTTCAGTTTTGCTTGCAGACTTTAATTAAAAAGAATTGTTAACTTTTTTTAAAATTTATTCCCATCTTAAATTATTTTATAAAGAGCCTAGATAATAGATATAGTATTTTTTCACAATATGTTGACAAATTTATACCATCATTTACTTATCATTATTATTATACATTTAATAAAATATAAATTTTCCCCGTAGGTAGTTGATTTTATGCATTAAAAATATTCTAATTATTTAATTAATTAAAATATATATAGCAATTTCTATTAAACGAACAAGTATGCTATTAAACAATAAGAATATATAGTCACAAAATTAATAATAATTATATTTAGCAAATTAAAAAAGTATTTTAGTCGTATGTGGTTATTATTTTTTTGCATTATTGCTCCTATTATTAAATGTTTACTAAAAATAAATATTCAGCAAATAAAAATGATTTATGAAAAACGTAAATATATTATTTTCAGTATAGAAAAACAACTTAGCTTTAATGCGACAAAAGTGAAGTGAAAATCTCGCACAAATCCGGTCCTGCTTAGGAATCTTTGCACGCAATCGCCCGGAGAATATCTGGCCGGTTGCTTGCTTCGCCACGAACAGCAAAGCAAGGCGTATGTACCAGACCCAGCAAAACACAAGCATGAAGATGCTGTGATTTGACAATCAGCCAAGCGGCAGAATTTAAGCACACAGCACAAGCACAGTTCAGCCAGCCAGCAAGAAGAAAATAATTGTTGTTTCGCTTACCCGTTGATGCGGGCTCCGGCACCTCCACCAATCTTCTCGCGAACGGAAGTCGCGTGTATTTCCTAGTGATCTTGGCAATCGGCAATCGCCACCCGGCAGGCACACATTCGCACAATAACCAACATAATCTTCGACTGATGTACGTCGAGGAGGACATGTTTGCGAAGGAAGGTGAAGCTGCATACACACACACACACACACATACACATGCAGCAGCAGTCAGTCAGCGAGGGCCTTCGCCCGGCTAAGGGGAGTGGTGTCAGTTTATGTGCCGAGTCGAGCGCAGCCGTATATATATCTTAGTGTTATGGTCGCTGCCAGCATTGGAAGATAGGCCATCAAGCAACGAGCAGCCAGGGATTGTAAAACTTTTAGGACACTTTGGCTCTCGCTTCGCGCGCGTTTCCGAACCTATTGCTATCTCGCTCCTGCCACCATTCAGGCTCAATAGTGGTGTTTCTGTCGGGGGCTTCGTCTCGCTTTCGACCGTAAACATGCACGTGTGATGGCTTGCCCCGGCGCGGCGGCCGTGAGGGGTGGTTAGGAGGGGTGGTACGGCGCGGCGCGGCGCAACATGGATAAACTCGCGCCGCGCTGATTACCGCGATGTGACGGGGCTAATGAAGTAATTAGCCGCGAGGACAGGTGTGATTATTGTAGGCTTGGGGTTGGCCTAATACACTCACACCATATGCCCTGGCTGTTCTCCGAGCCGTACCGTAATGCGGATGAAATCACTGCTCAGTGACCCAAGTTCAAACCGGGATGTACTTTTGCACTATATTAAACTCGGAAGTACTTTACTCACAATGAGCTTGACTTACTTTCGACAATCACAATGAAACTTTTTTATACATTGAAATTAACTAATTTCACCATGTAAACATTTAAAAATATTTCTGACAAATATAATCTGAGATTGCAAACAAAAACTAAAATAACGGTTAATATCTAGTTTTTTAAAAGTCTTCAAAATATAGTACTACAAAAATTCAAATTTTTTAAAACTAAAAATAATTTACAATTAATTTATTTGTGTTAGTTTTAATTTTATTTCGGTATATTTTTTTGATAATCACATTTTCTTTTTAAATATGAATTATTATATAAAAACCTTAAACTAACGAAATATTTCTTAAGAAAACATTTCTTGTAACTTATAAAAAATTTAAAATATGTCTTTCTGCCAACTTATCAAAATATTGATATTACGATACTATATTATCTATGTAGAAAGAAGTTATTATGTTATTAGTAAAAAATCTTTATTATATTATATATCTATTTATAATGACAACACTGGCGTCAATATTAAAATTTAATAGATTATAATTGATAGTAGCATATCATTTTCGTTTGAGTTAGATTTTTGGAAATGTGTAAAGAAGTGGAAAAATACATTGCACACCGCCAGATTTATCAGAAATTGCATATTTGATAAAAGAAACATTAATTCTCATATATCACCTAACAAATATAAATAATATATGTACTTACTGTTCTATAATTGTTAGTAATTTATGTGGTATGTATTTTTATTTATTTTTTGTTTAGTTTCGTTTGAAACGCTTGAAGAAAAATAGTAATATCATCTGGATTAAAGGTCGCTTTCTACTCCTCGTAACATACCATACTATTATATTTTTTTATAGCCAATTAACAAAAAAATCATTTAAAAAAAAATTAAAAAAATGTTATTGAAGTGGAAACTTATTGAGAGTATTCCCATATGCAGAATCAAATAATTAACTTAAATGAATACCTGGCGAATCAATAAAAAATTATTCCGCAATCGTTTTAGTTTAATATTCAAACGCGTTTATAATGTTTTAATTAATTTTGATAATATTTTGTTTATGATAAGTATATAAAAACAATTAAAAATTAATTATTTGCTATTCGCGATAATGACGTTAATTTAATTTTAATATTAAATATTAATTCATTATTTGTTTATAAATTGAAAATATTGATCACGCAATAATGAAAATTAATTGAAAAATTATCGATATTGTTTATGATTTGCAATACTTAAGTATAGTGCTTGCAGGTGAAAAAAATGTAGCTTATAAAAATTGCATTATGATAAATATCACATTTTTCACATACATACACAATAAGTTGGAGTAACTATAAATATGTTTAATTTTTGATAAAAAATGATATTTTAATATTTGAAATTACTTATTTTAACATAGCCAAAAATATTTCAGAACTCATATTAAAATAAAATGGCATTAGATTGTAGTTCTGTATTGATATTTATTAATAATCGAAGTTTCGACAAACTCAAACGTATGTCTTCATCAGGAAAAAAAATGTACGTCTGAGTTCGTCGAAATGTCGATTATTAATAAATATTAATACAGAATTACAAATTAAAGCCGTTCTAGTTTACTTATTTTAAGTTAAGTATATTTTATTTTGATTTTTTTACAGTTTACACTCGCATTGAGTTAATAAATTTGTACAAATTTCAATTGTAGATTTATTTAGATTTTATTTTGTGAAAAATTAACTTTTAAGACATAAATTGTCTATAAATACAAATGTACAAATATACATGTATATAAATAATTATTATATCAGATTCAATTTTGCTTTAACATAAAGCCTGTACTGCCAGATCAGCATCAAAAAAACTTTATATTACAGTTAAAATGACACATAACATTAAATTGTTTTTCGGTTAACACTATTATAGCTGTGTAATTTTAACACTAAATTCTTGTGTACCAAATACTAGTGGCACAACTACTTTATTAATGTTTTTATAGTGTACACTTTTCTTTTTAAAAAATTCGTTTACAATTTAAAGAGTAACATTATTTACTAACGTACAAAATTATACATATTATTTAACCATATAGATCAAATTGTCTAATTTTTTGTTTATATTTAATTTATTTTATTTTTAATTTAACTTTTAAACTAAACAAATAATTTATTGAAATATTTCCATAATTTAATAGTATAAAAATAATAACAATTTACTATATATTTTCTTTTTGTATATTTTTAAAATGTGTAACATATTAAAATAATTTATTATTTTTGAGAAAAAAACTAGTTTTTTAAATAATTTTTACGGCAATAAGTTATCATTACAGTTTATAATAAAATTCAACTAATTTGTAAATAAAATTGAAGTAAAAACCATGTCACGAAATATTGCCGCTTATCTCTAAAAATAAATGTTTGACTTTGCTTTCAATGTTTATAAACAAAACAAGGCAAAAAATCAATGAGATAAATAAGAGAAATAAGAGTGTTATTTTTTTTATCAACTGTAGTTCTGTGAAATTACCAAATACCGAACACAAATTATGCTTATGTATTTTTGCATTCGACCATTTTGCAAAAGATTAGAATACCGAAAAAACATTTTGGAATAGTCAGTTTTTATATTTGCTGTCGGTTGCAGTATAGATGAAGCGTAACGAATTTTTTTCTTGGAAAGTTAACAGTGATTTTGTTTTGCTCGTATCATGCTGATTTGTAATTGGTCGCTTTTAAGAGTTGTTTTTCTTTCTTTATCTACACCATTTAGTTTATCTCATTTTTTTTTGTAACGCTGTGTCACAAAAATACAATCATAAGTGTTCATTTACATACTTTAAATACATAGAATTTTTAAAGTATTACAATTGTAATTATTATTTTAATTAAATTTCTGGTTTCTGATTATAATGTTATACTAAGTTGATAGATTTTGCATTAATAATATATAACTTGATTTAAAAATTAAATTATCTATATATATATATATATATATATATATATATATATATATAACTTTGTTTATGTTACAGTAAGAAATAATTAAAAGAAAAATATGTTAATCATATATTTTTATAGCAATATTTATAAAATATTGAAATATTTTTAAAATTAAATGTTTTAAACAACTTTTGGTTTAACGTTCTGTTAATATACATATAATGACAATTAGCTAATTAGTTCATATTTTCAATTTAAAAATCAATCGTATTATATTGAAAACTTTCTTTCTTAAATAAAAATGAATATAAAAAATTTAAATATAAAATGTTATTTTCCGAATGCATTGTTATTTTATCAAATATATTATATAATAATTAAAAATATTGAAATTAAAATTTTACATTTAAATATATTTATGTTTACAAAAAAAATATATAATTTATACACAATGCAATAACAAAAAAGTGTCTGCGGTGCCTCGTCAGATATTTTGTAGAATATAGTAAAAATAAACATTTAAAATTTAATAAAAAAAAAAACCTTGTTTTAGTAATCATACGAAATTTATGTTAAATACCTGTCTAAATATTTTTGGTATTTTACGATAATTGCTATTATTTGCTATTCAGCAACTGTGATTGCCTGTGTTTGGATTTGTGCCAATGTGACAATTGGCTATTTCTAAGTGCCAATAAACTATATTGAACAAAGTGCATAATTTTCTCTTTGTTTTATTCTATTTTTTTTCCTATTATTTAACTTGACAGTTTTGTTTATAAAAAAAAAAAAAAATTATTGAACTAAAAATGAAACAGAAAATTTATTCAATTTAAAGAAATATTCAGATTTTTTATCACACCAGTATTATAGATACATTAATTTAAAATTCATTGTTTTGCAACAGGTACTCATAATTCTACAGTAATTTCTATTTATTACTATATATTCAAAGCGGCCTCGGTCATGCCCACTCAGAGACTTTGTTAGCTACTGTATTTTTTTGTAAATAATTAAAAGTAAAACAATAATAATTTAGTAATCTTTAAGCGTTCACGACCAGTATCCATTGAATTTATAGAATTTTCTTAGGTCGATCTATCTTCGTCGCAGATGTTTCGCCATACATCGTAGATGGCATTCTCAGTGCTTGGTGAGTGAATAACCACTGAGGATGCCATCTACGTTGTATGGCAAAACGTCTGCGACGAAGATAGATCGATCACGGTATACCAGCCCAGAAAATTCTATAAATTCAATAATAATTTATTTTATTAACAAATTCAACAAAATCTCATCTAAATTTACATTTTAATCAAAACGAAATGACTAAATCTCATATCAACCAATTTACAATTTCGCCCGTATATTACAAGTACAATACAAATTCAAGTATCAAACTACTGACCATCCCGCATCTCGTGTCCGACTCCAGACACTCATACAACCGGCATTTTACGAGCCAAACTCAAATCTAAATCCGAACCGCAGAGCAGTCGTTCCCCGTGTGTGTGTGTCGCAAACCACTTTTGTGATAAATATAAATATACAGGTGTTAGGAGCCCTGTCACAAGCTAACTACACTGGACACTGTGCGCCGAATATACGGGTAGATGATTGCTCGCCCGGATGACACTAAACATGGCTGCAAATATGGCCGACACATAAATATCGGAGTTTAGATGGCTTTTCAAAACTGGTTCGGACCGCAGGGATGCAAGCGGTATACTGGGCATTGGTAGGTAATAATAAGATATGGCTTATTTTGATTCGGTTGTCAAATATTGAATGTGCTTAGAAAGCAAGATTATAGTTATATATGTAGATAAAATTTGTGTTATTCAAAATAAGTATTGACTGTATAAAATATTGATTATATGTTTGTAATTCTAAATAATATATACAAATAATACAGCTTTAATTTGTAGATCTGTATTAATATTTATTAATAATTAACGTTTCGACGTACTCAACGTATATCTTCATCAAGAAAAAAGAAGATGTACGTTGAGTACGTAGAAACGTCGATTATTAATACATATTAATACAGAACTACAACCTAAAGCCGATTTATTTTAATATAATGAGTTCTGAAAGATTTTTTACTATGTTAATATTATATAATTTATTTCAATAAACTGTGGTAAACTGTGGAGCCGATCAGAGTTGTTTAAATATTTTGTTTGTTCTTTTTTACATGTTTAAATTGATTGTGATTTTTTTTCCATATGGAATATAAAACTAAGTAAAATATAATTTCTATAACATCTGATATTTATTTAAGGTGCTATGCAAGAGAAAAAAAAAATTAAATTTGAATTTTTTTTATTCTTTCTGTAAACAATAAACTACCAAGTAAAAAATCTTCTAGAACTCATTATATTAAAATAAAACAGTTTTAGGATGTAGTTCTGTATTAATAATTATTGTTTCAACTTACTCCACGTACTCGTACATCATCATCAGAAAAAATTATGTCATACATCAAAAGGTCGATTATTAATAAAAATGTTATTTACCTTAATTGCAGAATTATTGTAACTTCAATGTTAATCGTTTTACACAAAATTATAGTCCCCTTAATATGTTAGAACATAAAATTACATACATGAAATTGTCCAATTCAATACTGTCTGTCCACCTTTATAAAATTCCACAAAGTTAATTGTGTCAATTAGAATAGAATAAGAGTACAATAATATTTGTTTCACTTTATTAAACAGTAATACACTAAATTTTACACAATATTTTTATGAAAAACACAAAATTGTCACTAACTGCTACAGCAAAAACACTCATCTAACTCAACTAAATTTGGTTAGAAACATATAATTACTTGTATTAATATGCCCTCAACTCTGATTGGCTAATATTTTAATTGTTTGAAATTCCTGTAATGTTTATAAAAATTAATAGAATGATACAGGTATAAATATTATTTTGTTTTCAGAAACAAAACAAAAAAAAAACAAGATTACGCAATTCAATTAACTAAAATGTAAGGAAATTCAAATAACAAGTTTTATTTTAATATAATGAGTTCAGAAAGATTTTTTATTAAAATTTATTTGTAAGAAATATTTCTTTAATATATAATAAAAATATAATAAATCAGACAAGAATAGCGCAGAATTTTATTTATTGAGGGTTACGTTTTTTATTGAATATACTTAATATATAAATGTATTAA
The DNA here is from genome assembly GCA_963966155.1 of Clivina fossor. Taxonomy (NCBI): domain Eukaryota; kingdom Metazoa; phylum Arthropoda; class Insecta; order Coleoptera; family Carabidae; genus Clivina; species Clivina fossor. The sequence continues at coordinate 5,364,723 of OZ014564.1, read as the reverse complement.
AGAGATAAACTCAATATTTATGTTAATGAATTTTATATTATTTTATATTTTAATATTTAATGCGACCCATCAGTGGGTCGCGACCCACACTTTAGGAACCGCTTATCGATTTTATTAATTTATTTAAAAAAATGAGAAATATATGTTTTAAAAGTATGTGCTTTTAACTGGATGAAAATCAGTTACAATATCAATAGGTAAAATAAAAATTGATACTTGAATGTCAAAAAATGGTAGGTCAATTTTTTTGAATAGTTGCTTAAAAATGTCCTACTCAAAATTATTGTTGTTTTTGAATCGATTTTAATGTTTGAGTAATACAAAAAAAAAAAACAGTTTAATTAAACCATAATCGTATCAGTCTTATAGTTATCGTGATCCTAATACATAGAGCAGCTGAGGTAAAATTTTCTGCATAATAAATGCAATAACTAGTTTCCGTAATTCCTGGACGGAACATGGGATTATATGCTGGAAAAGCTGATCATGATAGTTTCTTAACTATTTTTATTTGTATTGTCAATGGTGCGGATTGTTTGCTCATAGTCAAGCAAGAGAACTACAAATTATCACTTGCGCCTGTGTCATTAATATATAATAATCTACTGATAGGTTCATGTTTAGATTTACAAATAAATACCAAACTAATTATTTATATAATAATTTAATTTAATTTTTGTCTAGTGGCTATAGATTCTAAATTCTTTTCCTCATTTTAGTTTATCGTGTAGGGTCGGCCTTGCCCAACGAAAGGAAGACCAGTATAGCTGATGCCGATCGATAATCAAAATCAAAATATATCAACATTAAAACCGTATTTATGTATTTGTATTAAAGCTGTATTCAATTTAACAAGAAAAAGTAACATAGTAAAATATTTTTCAAAACTGTTTTAAGATAAAATTCTGTTTATTACTTATATAAAAAACGACGTTTCGACAAAACTGAACGCTCGTCTTCATCTGGTCAAAATTTATTTATTTATTTTTATTGATAAATTTTAACCTGATGAAGATAGTAGTTATATCAAGAAAAAGTAACTTAGTGGGATACATGCTCGGTTTATTTCACAGTTTTAACTACACTACGAGTTTGTGCAAATCAAAGTGGCGTTTAGTTTCAAATTTCGGACTGAGTGAAATCTTTGGCCCATAGACTGCGCAGTTGAAACAGAACGTTTATGTGCCTGTTACATCGCTGTATCATCTTTAATTTGTGGTTAATATGTAGTTATGTAGTGCACTAAAAAATTTTTGTAGTATTGATTGAAAAATATTATTGATTAGAATGCGTACTACGATTTAGCTGCGCTCTAAATTGGGTAAAAATAAATATTAATACAGAACTTTAACCTAAAGTAGTTTTATTTTAATTTAGTGAGTTATGAAAAACATTTTTTTACTATGTTGAGTAAAAATTGTACAGTGTGTGGACAAAACTAAGTTATCTATCTGTATACTGCGCAATTTTACTACGATTTTACTGGTTTAAATTAAAACTGAGCGTGTATTTAGTATGAATATACAGAAATAGGTATATCCTGCAATTTTTTTCAAAGCAGTGTATTTTTTTATACTCAAATGTCACAAACAAGTACAAAATTTAAAGCAATGAATAAAAAAATATTTAAATATATTATTATAAATTTTAACAAACGTATCTAATATAATTTTTAAACTAACTAATTATATTATGATCATTTTGGCTCATATTTATGAGCTCTGTTTTAAAACTGGTTTTAAAAAAATCGGTTTCAAGACAACGTAACTGTTATAAGAACTAAACTTAAGCTTGTAATATCAGCCTTTGTTTTTAAACTCAGTGAAATATAAATTTTCCGATACGATAAAATTTTCCAGTCCACCACTGCTTATATACATATCTATTTATATACAGTAAATCCTTGATACTTGCTTATTCATTCGAAAGAAAATGTAATCCTGTTTTCGTTATATTATATATGGACACCTTATGACTATCTACAAAAACATTAAAATGTGTCTTACTATTGCAAATTTTGTGTAAAACGGATAAAAATCAGTTTTTCTAGTATTTTTTTATTTATAACATACAGTTATACGTTATTTTAATTATTGATTTTACTATACCAGAGAAAACAATGTATGAAATATGTCTAGCTGTTTTACTAGTAGAATACACAAAATGTATTTATTGTAGCAAAAAATGCGTAAAGAACATGATCATATAAATCTTTCTTTCATCATATAAGATCAATGATTACAATTTTAGTCTAATCTAACCTATCTATACTTTTTTTGCATTTTCTATTAAAATTTTACTTACTAATATACAAATAAATTTAAAAATATCACAAACTTTAAACACAGGCAACATTTTAACTATATATATTATATATATATATATTAATTTTAATTAAAATTTTATATATATATATATATATATATATATATATATATATTTAAAAACATATTATTTTAATAATTAGTATTAATTTGGATTTGTGTATATCTGTTTAATTTTGAATATTTATATTACTTGATTGTGATTATTTAAAAAAGTTAGAAGAATAATTTAAAATATTTAATATTATAACTTATACATTTCATTTCACTTACCTTTCTAAGATAGACATATTGAAAGAATCACAGTAGGTACCTAAAGTTCTGAAACATAAATACACATTATACATACAACAAAATGTTAATATTATACAACTAACATGGATGTTTATTTAATTTGGATAATTAATAAGGTTTTTCTTTATTAATCATTTATTTTATAGTAGACAAAAATAAAACAATAATAATTATAAATCGATAATGTTTATAAAACACATACATATATATACGATGCTTAATAATATTATTTATAATGTGTATATATATATAATAGGTACATTTACATATACAGAAACAACAATAAGTATCTTCATGAACACAACAAGTTAAAAAAACTCAGTTATTTAAGTAAGTGTATATAGTTATATAGTACAATATTTAGGTACATTTCATAATTCGTCCGATTTCTCGATTTTTTTTATTTAATAATACATGTATGATTTTCTTTATTTCATTTCATTTATTAAACTATTTTATTTAATACCGATCATTTTTGCTGTATGCTTTGCATCAAAAGTTTTTAACTAAATTTTCAATTTTTTTTTTTTTTTTCTTAAAAATTGATTGATCACAAAAGCTACATTAACGTCTGATCAATCAAGAAGACCATTCGACATTTTTTTAAATTTTCATTTTGTGGCAAATTTTTCACCATTCAACATATTGCCACATACAACGGCAATTAATTTAATTTTAATTTCATTATTAATCTGAATTTAATTCACGTTTTTCATCATTTATGAAAAAAATTGTGTGCATCTTCTGTTTCTACAATGCAGAATGACAAATTATACATATTTTTTTTTATTTACAAGATTTACTATATGAAAGAAAAAATTGCCTCACCCTAACAATTTTCTGTTGCATTTATAAATATCATGCTTCTATATTTCTACATTGTAAGTCAGACTTTTTAATATGTTTTGACTTACGAGTAAAATCGGTTTCTAGAGAAAGTTTTTAATTTTTATCTTTTTTCTTATTTTTTCTTTTTAATTATTCACATTACAAATCTACAAACACAACACTGACAAATTTTTGGAGGGTTTTTTTTTGTAAATTCTTTTAATTTTATTCTATTAAATTAATTTATGGCAATCGAAATATTAAATTAAATTAGATAATATTTAGGATCGTAGTTGAAATAATGTGGTCCAATTAAAATAAAATTAAAATTCGGAACGATTTATACATATAAATAACTAGAATAAACGAGTAATAAAAATATTTCAACATTTTTATAACAAAATTAATTTATGACCACACATTTGAAATACGGTCCTGGATTTTCAACATAGGTACAATTTCATAAAAAATTAATAGAAACAAGGTATAGATAAAAGATACTATTGTTGAAATATAACATATTTTTAACAGTTCATTAACATGTAAAAAATAACAAAACAGTTATTCGTAAATTATTGAAAATTAAAAATTCCAAAATTCTTTTAGAATGGTTAGAATTTTTTGCAACCATTTAAAGCAACATCGCTTTTGTTAGCAGACTTTATGTTCTAAATAAATTACTAAAAACAATTATTTTTTTTTCAATTAACACAAACGATAAAAATATTTGAAAAATTCAATAAAGGTTAATAACCTTTATCATTTACAAAAAAAAAACAATATAAAAAATGTAATTTTAAAAAACAAAAACAAAATCAAACAAATTATATCACGTATATAAATTTTGAGGTATAATAGTTTTAAAATGGCATTTAAAAGAAATATTAAGTCAAAACATGCATCAGAAATCAAAGGTTTTTCATTTCACGTTACTAAATCAAAACAATAGTTCCAAATTAAACGTTTTAATATAGCATTGCAATGCGTGGGATGTCCATTTAAAAATTGTCGTATTCAAATAAAAAAAACAAACATTTGTATTAAAAACGATAAACGAAAATCAATTTACTTGAGTGCGAAAACAAAACATATTTCAATTTCTATGTGTAAGCGTGTAAATTTAAGCACACGTCTTAAATGAAATAACAAATATAAAATATTTCAAGAGCAAAAAATCTGCCAACGAAAAAGTTTAGCGAATTATACACAGATACAAGAGCATTTCTTTTTATACTGGCAATAATTTACTATGAGAAGAAATAGACACTGATTAAGATATAGGAGGACACAGAGCACTATTCAAAAGTTCGTTAATTATTATAATTCTACCTAAAAAAAAAAGAAAAGACGTTGAAGATAACACACTCTATGCTCAAAACGCTAGAATAAGTCAACTTCAATTTTGGTTACAAATTTGAGATTTATATATTATTATTAATAATAATTATTAATATTTATGTACATCAGTTGATGTGTAACTTTGCTTCAAATCTGATCACAGTGATTTTAAAATTCACTCAGTTACACCAGGTATATACTTACGATTATTTCATGTGTTCTTTTGTGTATGTATGTGCGTGTGTGTGTATGTGTGTATGTATGACTTGTTGACTTGAATTGGGATGAGGAGAAACATATTTATGTATATGTAGGTAATAATTTTGCACAAGCCCTGGACAGTCTTCTTATGAACAAGAGTCCAAACCTCTTCTCGTGAAAAAAGTCTTTTTACTAAAAAAAGAAACAATAAGTATCTAAAGATAGGTAAACTATGTAGTAGAGAAACGAAATTTTTATATAGTTTTTTTTTTATATTTAGGAGCACGATCACTCGCGATTAGAGAGTTTCTTTGGCACACACCAGCAAAGTGGACAAACGCACGAGACGAGACAAATAAAATCTACATCATCTCTGGAGTCGCTTCCCATTAAATATCAGTTCATTCATCTATTTGAGTAGTTCAAGTGACAAGTCCGTGATGGTGGTGGCCGAATACGACTCCAGAGAATGCCACGGGTCACTGATGATGCTTGACCGTTCCATTGGCAGCAACGTGGTGATTCTGCGCTACGACATGGTGCTGAGTGTGACCATGGTGTGCCCCATGGTGATGGTGGTTCTGATTATTCGTCGATGCATTATTATTGTTCGCCACCTGCGCCGCTTGTCGTTGCGAATTCTTCTTGTTCTTCATCCGTCGATTCTGAAACCAGATCTTCACTTGACGTTCGGTTAGGTTGAGATTACGTGCCAATTCCCAGCGTTTCTGCTTCGAGACGTAGGCGTTAAAGAGGAACTCTTTTTCTAATTCCAACGTTTGGAACTTCGAATAGGGTTTGCGTTTCTTACGTACGGTGACCTGACCGGTCCATTCGAGTGGATTCCCGCCCGCACCGCAGGCGACTCCAACGCCAACTCCCATTCCGGATAACGAACCTGCGAGTGCAGATGGGGAGGAACCCCACATCACTTTAAACAATTAGTCGGTCTGCGGAAGGGTTATTCATTCGTACACACATTCACACTCAATGCTGGACAACCTGTGCGGCATGCAGTAACAAAAGAGGCGGTTTCATGATAATGTAAGCATTGCTAAATGACAAACTGTTCGATATGTAAAAGATAAAAGCTGACATCATGTAGAAAATGTCGTAAAAACATACAAAAAGTCTACTTTTTATACAATTTTAAATGTGCATTTGTGCATTTATTGTACCTTTGTTTAATCTGCAAGAATTATTTGTTTTTATCTTTACTTTCCATTCTTATTATTAAAAAAATATATAATATTTGTTAAATACTAAATTTGTTTAAAATACACTATTATCAAAGCCTAAATTCTAATTAATTGTCTTTAAAAACATTAGTCTTTTCTTGAATATTACCAAAAAATAATATATTATTGTAATTAAAGTTTTTTCTTTGCTGTAAAATCTGTTTTTAAAACTGTTTATGTTTAATAGATCCGAAATTACAATAAATAAATACGTAATCAAATAACAATACAATAACTTTGACAATTGTCTCTTCATACGTTTACATTTCAAATTTAATGATTTATATATTCATTTTGTAATTTTTTCTATGTTATGCTGAATGTCCCACTTATGTTGCAATGTATTTGAATCTCGAGAACTATAACAGATACAATTTTAATAAAATTATTATATTATTGTTATTAAACATTTCGCTTATTTCAAAAAATTACTTGTTAATAGATAGATGAAGACAAAAATAAAGTATATACAAAAAAAATATTAAAAAACTTTATAAATTATATATAATTCTCATTTTGAACTAATTATTTTTCAATTGAAAGCTCCACATTTTAATTTATATTATATAACACATATTCTGTCTTAATTTCAAAGAATTTGTCTAGGTTTAAAAATATATCACAAAAAAAATTTATATTATTTAAAAAAAAGTCCATATCAAATTTCTCTTTAAATATAATAATAAAAAAACAATTTGTTCTTTTATTTACAAAAAATTATTGTATATTTAAAATTTTTATTTTACACAATAAATATTCATCACAGAATTAATTTAGATTATAAACGTGTATATCTACTATTATAATATTAATAGGTTTATTAATATTTTAAATACCCGATAAAAATGTAAACATATCATAAATTTCTATAAACAGATTTTTGTCAAAAAATGTTTTGTAGATTAATTAATTTACCAAATTAACTAAATTTCGATAACGTACGCAATTTTAAAATATATTAGGCGTACCTGTACAGATAATTTTTTTTTTATAAAACATGTTATCAAGTATATGACCTTACTGTATACATGTACTATATATTTTTGACATTATGTAATAGATAAATTATGGTATACATGTACCTTACATGTCAATCAAAAAGTAGAACAGCAGTTATCTTTCGAAGTAAAATATGATTGTGTATATACATGTTGGTTACATAGGGTGCTACAGATAAAAAAAAAATAGTTACATAAAGTAATGACAATTGTAAGAAAAATAAATATTCTACGTAATTTTATAATTTGTCAAAATTACGTAATTGAAAACTATTAAAAATATTAATGAAAAATTAAATAAATGCCGTATTTGCCCGAATATAACGCGATATTTTTTGAGTAAGTAATTATTTCCCGTTAAAAAATTGACTCGCGCTAAATTCGAGGTCTAGGTAATGGACTGCTTATCTGATTGAATTTTATTTTCTTTGAAATCTTATATGAAAAATGAGTGGATTGCGTTGATTCGGATTTTTTTTTTTCTAAATACCTTTATAAAAAATTTCGGTGTCGCGTTATATTCGGGCAAATACGGTAGTTATTTCATTTAATTAAAAATAGGTGACTAAATTTTAAATGATATTTTCAATAATATTAATTATTTCATCTACATACTTCCTCTTCTTTTGTTTGCAACCTTAAGGTTACTTTGCAGCTTGCTACCACAATTCTCTATCGTCAGCCATTATTTTTATTTCGTTATATATTATAACCCATGTCTCGAATTAACTTTTTTAAATATTCTAGCCTTAACCTTCCTTTACATATATACATACAAATTAGTTAAAATCAAATTGTTATATCAAGTAATTTTTAGATAAAACAACTAAAGCAGAAAAATCATTTAGATTTTGTCTGTGTAAAATATTCAGAAGAAAAACTATATATACATATACATATATATATATATATATATATATATATATATATATATATATATATATATAATTTTATTAGTTTTCTAAATTATATTGGATGAGGCTATTTATACATACGGTATGTATACGCAATTGGCTATTTATACAAAAAAAAAACCTAAACCAACCTACTAACCTAACCTACCCTAAATAGCCAATTACGTAAAAATACTGTATGTATAAATAGCCAATTGCGTGTACATACCGTATGTATAAATAGCCACTTTCAATTATATTTGTAGAAAAAATTATGTGATTACTTTTAAAACAACTTTTGAATTTTTTATATTAAATTAAATTAAAATTACAATATTTAAATTATTATCAAAACTTAAAAAGTCACAAAAACAATATTGTTTGTGTATTTTCTTCAGGAGCATTTTTTAAAAACATTGAGGATATAAATTTGTTACTTAATTTAGTATTTTTTTACATGACTTATTTATATCAAAAATCGCATAATTTTCATATTTATTTTATTTTTAACAAGTTCATAAAATAATAATAAAGTATATTATTTAACCATATAAATAACAATAAAACTAATTGAGCAATAAAAAAATTATAATCTATTTTATGATTTTAACAATTTTATTGCACAATAAATGTAAACAAAGTTACATCAAATAAATAACAAAATTGTGATTAATTTACATGTTCATTTGAAACGTCATAAATAAAACAATCATTAGAGTAATTTAATAAATCTAACAGACATTATATTGTTTTTTTAATATCAATCAAATTGTTATTAGGTCAGTGACATGAATTTTCTATTACCGTTTTATCACCGCTTGAAAAATTCTTGTCAATTTGTGTTTTTTTAAGCAGCTGATCAACAATTATGATTATTTTTTTTTTTAATTACTCATTGGGGATCTTGCATGTTTTAAGTTTTATTTTATTCCATTATTATTTTATGTCAATAGGTGAATGTCATGAGCAAAATTTCGTATTTTTAAATTCGCCGCCTCGTGTTGTACGCAACGCGACGCGGCGCGGCGCGACGTTTTCGCCGGCTTGGTCGCTAGCGTGTGTTGGCGGGTGCACGGGTTGCGTCAGGTCAGTTTTATGGCATTGTAAAAATACAATAGTAAAAGGCGACTTATACGCGTGTTAGTGAATATATGCTTTTCGTTTTCGGTGTGTATGTTTATAACATCGGCATCGGTGAATGATGTGCTACGGCCCCCCTCTTATTACCTATAAATGGACACTTAACTGCCGTCTGAAACACTATCGCGGAACTGAATTTATACTCGCAATGGCGCGATCTAGGAATGTTCCTTGTCTATGGTTATGATTTTATGATATATGTAAAACACGAATTTGTGCTTACTATATATTCTATTTCAAATTCAGTTGACAGCGTTAATAACTATAAAAGCTGAAATATTAAATAATCTATTAATGGAATCTGATATAAAAATTCGGTTAAAAAGTTATTCATATGGATTTTTAATTTTGAAAAAAAAAATTTAATTAATTAAGATTAGATAAAATTAGCAGAAATTTTTATTCAAAATTTAATAAACACGGGACAAAAAATTAAAGAGAAATATATATTATTAATATTTTATCTTTGGTAACAAATTTTATAAAACGAATTATCTCGAAATTTAATATCTAACATTTTGTTTAAATTTTTTATAAGTAGTGGAATCGTTTTAAATTTAAAAATATTTTTAAATGACAAGAATTGAATAAAAATAGTTTATATATATATATATATATATATATATATATATATATATATATATACTTTTGTAAATAACGTAGATTGTTTTATTTTTGTAATTATATTTTAATTTGAAAAAAAATATGAAAATTTTGCCGCTCAGGCCGGTTCTGCATATATATATATATATATATATATATATATATATATATATATATATATATATATATATATATATATATATATAGATCACTAAAGAAAGATCACTATTTCAAATAAAAAAAAAATGATTTTTTTGTTGTATCAGTAATTAAAATAATACTTACTGCAAAAAAATACAAAAACTAATTTTCATACAAAATTACCGAGAAAAAATATTATATAAAAATAGATATAAAAACTAAACAATACATACGAAAAAAAAACTCAATTTTATGTTTAGCAGAGTAAATAAGAAACGTACAAGAAATTTAGTTTGTTTTAAATCATTTTATAATGAAAATGCAATATGCGTGGGAATATATTTCATTAAAATTGTTAAATTGAATTCCACACTATAGCTGCATTTTCCAAAGTTAAAGAGTTTTGTTTTTCTAATTTACAACTTGCAAAAAAAAATATCAAAAATTAAATTAAAAAAAACTCATAGCATGTAAATTGCTTTTCTATGCTAGATGCTAATACGAAATGTACGTACCAAATTATTTTTACATTATCGTGTTTTTTTAAATTAAAAAGAAATTCATGTTAAATATCTGAGGTAACTCACAATCATGTAGTGACGAAAAAGCGTCAATTTTGTTTCAGTAGTACATACATATATTTGTTCATAAGACATGCAAATTTGATAAGATTTATCGTAGCAATAAGTTCAATAATAAGGTAATTAGTATGAGTTTGTATAAATAATTACCATTAAAAATGGAAAAAATGCAGATATTATTAGCTAAAATTTTAATTGTAACTGATTAATTACAAAAACTGTGTAATTACAACACTAATAAGTTCTTAAAAATAAATCTTTCTCATACGGAAAAATAATCATTTGCCGAGTCATATGCGTAATATATATATATATATATATATATATATATATATATATATATATATATATATTATATTATAGTTATAGATGGAATTCAGTCTTTTATATATTTTTATTAACTACTAAGCCAACGTTTCGGCAATCACTATTGCCTTCTTCAGGGCTCTATAAATAAATAAATATGTATACATATAAATATATTCAAATATACATATAATAATAATATATAACAGAACAAAAAACCCACTTATACTGAAGAAGGCAATAGTGATTGCCAAAACGTTGGCGTAGTAGTTAGTAAAAATATATAAAAGACTGACTAACTTTTGATATATATATATGTATATCGTTTATTGGCTTTAGGATTTAGTTCTGTATTAATTTTTATTAATAATCGACCTTTCAATGTACTCGACGTACATATACAGCAAATAAACAGAACATAGAAACAAAATACTAGGTAACAAAACTAGATAATAAAATTTATAAATTTTTAATTAACGGATTCAAAGATTGTAGATTAGTAATTAAATTCCTTTTGCTAAGATAACATCAACATAATAAGTAACTAGATTATAAAATATATAAATTTTAATAAAAAAAAGCCAAATTTTATTTAGATCAGTACCTTTACAATAATTAATGTTATTATTTCTTTTTACATTTTTATTGCTAAGATAACATCAAAGATGATGATGTACGTAAAATACGTCAAAACGTCGATTTATTAATAAAAATTAATACAGAACTAAATTCTAAAACCGTTTTATTTTAATATAATGATTTCTAAAAAAATTTTTACTACGAATATGTTATAAGCAATATTTAATTCATGGATTGTGTGTTTGATATATATATATTTTATACTTAAATAATACTTTTATATATATATATATATATATATATATATATATATATATATATATATATATATATATTACATAAAACTGTTTATGCTATTGCTATATGTGTATATTTGTTTCATAAAATTCTATGCAGTATTATAATATTTAAACACTGTCAAATTCAGTCAACTTTAATTTTGACGGCGATAATAGAAACAATGAATATGCTAATATTAATATAAATTATTATAATACAATATTTTCGATTCATACAAAATCACGCGACAAAACAATATTGAATTGACAACGGAAATATTATGATTTTTCTTTTAGTTTTAAAATTTCCATAAATTTTTACTGTATTAAAAAAATGCGAGTAAAATATACACTTACGTTAGTATTCTGTATTATTCAATATGCTATATAGTACTACAAAATCTTTTGTCCTTTTTAACACATAAAATTTGCAATTTTTTGAAAAATATAATACTCTACAGAATATCGGTATTAACGAGGGGAAAACCACTTACACAATCTGGTGTACAAATTAATTAAAATCTTTATAAAATACTCTAAAATTCATTAAAATCTTACTAAAATCCTTTAAAATTCATTAAAATCCTTTTAAATCGTGGTAAAATCAATTAACGATTTCTTAAAATCATGTAGTTTCGAGTAAAACCTCTATAGTCTTAGAAATTTCGTATAAAATCACTATACAATCCCAACAAATATACTTAAAATTTGTACAATCTGTCGTACAAAATTTGAGAAAGTGGTTTCCCCCTCGGGCTTTAATTAGAGGAATTAATATAAAATAATTTGCATGGTGTTTAATTTAAATGCATGTATGAGATAAATTATGAATGTGGATCAAGCTAAAGTTGCTTGTTTGGATAGGAATGTTTGGAGAAGACTAATTTCGGGTTAATGGAAAGAGTTTGTGCCACACCCTTTTGGGTATATGGCGTGATTGTGTATGTATATACTATTGCTATCTCGCTAACTAAACGAGCTACGAGGTTGGTTAAATTATCAAAGAGGTACCATTTTATACAGGTATCTTGTAGATAGTGATGCACTTAAACAAAACCATCTTATAATATCTATTACATTTATTATTTAAATTTTTTATTCAAATTTGCAAAATTCAAAATAAAAATATTACTATTAAGTTAAATAAAATTTAAACTGATCTGGCAAAAAAAACTATACTGCCAAGAACTGTACATTTTCGCGTAGGTTTCCCGAGAAAATTTTCGGTTTATAATGCGAATTTTCACACACAACGAAAACATATTTCCGATTACAAACAAAAGAAACTCGCTTAAATAGTTTCCTTGCCTTACGTTATACGCGTTTCTATAAATGATTGCTTTGGTGTTAGAACAATGATGTTAATCGAATTGGTACAAGTAACTTATGACTGCGTTTTAGACGTATATATACGATAGAAAGAGAGGGGCGTAGGGGGGGGGGGGGGTTGTAAAAGGGACAAGTGACCAGTCAGTCAGTAAAACAAGCAGCTAAATTCCTCTGGTAAGAGATTTACATTGTTCCCTTGTTACCTATACTGCCTTCTGTAGGTCAGGGACATTTTATATAGATGTATACGTACATTTTATATTCCTGATATTATCGTCAAATTAGATATGCATTCTTATTGTTTTTCTATTCGAATTTTCTAATATTTTTAATAATTTCATATAACATAAATATATTTAAAATAAAAACTGTTTTAGGATTAGATTCTGTTTAACTATTTTATAAGAACGACCAATCAATATTAGCAGCAGATTAATAAGAGAAGCAATAGAGATTTATAACTGTGAGGGCACTGAGCTAAATAAAATTTGACTTCCATTTATTAAAAATCTATAATTCTTATGATCTAGTTACTTATATGTTACCTAGTAACTTGTTGCTACGTACTGTTATTTACGTTAATGTCATTGATACATTTCGACGAGCGTTCAGTTTCGACGAAACGTCGTTTTTATAAAATAATTAAACAGAATCTAATCCTAAAGCGGTTTTTATTTTAATACAATGAGTTCTGAAAAATGTTTTACTATATAAATATATTTATTTTTAATAAACTACAATACATGTAAAATTTTAAAATATGCTTTTTTTATTACTGATAAAATATTAATTATTTAATTAATGTTAACAAAAAAATTTAAAAAGAGTTAAAATTGTAGTCTCCTGTGAGGATAACAATATTTTTTTTAGAAATGTCATTGCATATTTAAAAAATTGACATTATATAAAAAAAAATTATCAAAAAATTTTGAAAAAAATAAGTTTTATAGCAATTGTATAGTGACTCCCGGTATATAAAATATTCTGTATACTTAAAAAATATATTTTATTATTCATTAAAATAATAAAAAAATGTTATTAGGGCAGTTGTTTATCATAAAAAAAAAAATTTTCGGAAATAAATTTAAATAAAAATATAATCAATACCTTTTAAAAAGTTATTTGTTTAATTTCTTTTCAAGTGTTCATAAAATTAATATGTAGAAATGATTTTATCATTAACATTAGTTTAAAAATTTTCTTGAATTTACAAAAAAAAATCTTAAAGCAAAATTATTTTTATATTTCATAAATGTAATAAATTTTTCTAAAAAACATATGTATTAAAAAACTATTAATCTAAATGTAGTCAGTGTTTAGCAACTTCTAAAAACTAACATTTACAAATTCTATTCTTTTTATTTCAAAGACAATCAACAATACAAAAATTATTTTATTTTTTTATTATTACTATAAATAAGGTTACAAAACTATGTTCAAATTATTCGTTATATTTAATATTTAAATGAATTTCACTGATTTTTGCAACTATACTAATAAATAATAAAACTATAGGTATATAAATAATAATTTTATCATAAACGTGTTCGTCTTATATCTGTCATGTAAACACTGAAAAAAATCGCAATTAAATTTTTAAGATACAGATTTATTTTTATATATATTTTTTCCCAAAAAAATTTTTAATTAAAATTTGTATTTTATTTTAACAAATAATGCTGTGAGCATTATTATTAATATAAAATATGTATTACTATTTTTTTCATATAGCATATTTAATTTAGCATCTATATGCATTTAGTTTTGTAAATAAATAATTTTTATTTTTTCTTATTTTTATTTGTCAAAATTAAGAAAAATTATATTTCATTCGTATGTTAATTGTACTTTAATGCAAATATTAAATACTAAATAAAAAGTCAAATTAGTGAATGAAAAAACCACATAGTTTTTTTTATTATTCTTTCCAATTTATATGCTAATTTAATATAGCATTATTATTCAAAATAAACACAAAAAAAACTATAAATATATTTTACATAACAAATATTTGTCAATATTGAAAACAATTATTTATTCTCACGCGAACATTATGCTATGATTTCTAATTTTCATTTTTTATTTGTTAAACAATATTTTTCATGATAAGTATATTATTCCATATAACTAAATATTATTCTAAAAAAAATCTGTAAAATACAATTTTTATCGGTGAAAATTTTATATTTTTTACATTGTTTATTTTAGAAATAATAAAACTTATATTGTTTACAAATCAAATAAGGTAAACTGTTAAATAAAATATTATTTTCAATTTCTTTCATGATATTTCTATGTACGTGAAAACATTCGTTTCGCAGAATTTATGAAGCATTTCTGTGTAGTGCGTTAGGTCTATCGGGGAAAAGTGACGTCATAGGCTAATAACTTGAGGGAAAGCCGTAACGAACCCCTCTGTCTGTTGTGTCAATAGCCCTAACATATACACACACGCACGCACACTCAATATATGAGTAACCAAATCTTCTGATTCGGTAATAGTCATGCCATCTAGGAAAAACTATTTGAACTATTCGCCTTGCGATCTAAACACATTAATTAAATTGAACTTTTTATGTTATTATTATTTTTTTTATTAATTAAAAATCGAGATATGTTCATCTATAAAAAATATTCAAGGTTTTTTTTCTTTTAGAACAGTTAAAAAAATTTGCGAAACTTTTTTTTGTTTGGTAAATGAAGTGTTTGAAAGTTTCGGTAACAAATTGTTGTGTGTGTGACAAAACATAAAGGGGCATAAGGCACGAGACAGGCTGAGGTCTATCTAGTCTTGAATCTCATGTCAAACATGAATGAACACATAAAGTTATCGTTTTATGGGAGGCCGAATTAAAACACTCTCTAACCGTAGTAACGGCACGGAGATCAGTTTTGACTACAATTCGGTCAAACGCTCGGGATGTTTATTTCATGGGCTATATTACTAAAATTTATCTCTACCAGCCTCCTGTTACACGTGAACGACAGAGTACGCGTACGACGACGGAACGACAGACAAGGCAAACGAGAACGAGACACAAGTTCAATGACGTTAGACTGTAGGAGCTAGCTAGCTATCTTTGTCTAGCACCCGCACATTTGCTAAACAAACATATGTTACGATAATTCCGAAATGCCTTTCTTTTAACATTTCTTTCGTGAGTTGATTTTCGAATTCTGAATTTTAAGTATTTACGTGGAAAACTTTCTAGCCTAACTGAATTAGTTGCTTGGTGCAAATGTTTTTACAGTAAATGCATAATTAATTATAAACAAGTGTTAGTTAAATTTTTGCGAAATTAGTGAAATATGAACAACAATCACACACTGCAGACACACTAGGTGTTAGTAAAAAAAAAAAAACGTTAAAGAGCTGTTTAGATGCTTACCTGGTGGTGGGTATGGGGTAGATGGCACAGGTTCTGGTGCACCATAGTTGCGTAGACCGTAACCATCGTGTGTGAAACCGGCAGCGGTTTCAGCGGCGACCATGGCAGCGGCAGCAGCAACTCGTCCTCGATCATCCGCAGGCGCTAAGTACTGAGCGTGCGGATGATGGTGCGAGTCCATGTGATGTCTTGTGGTGGCCGACGTATACGGTGCATAATTGCACCAGCTCTGCGCCGAAAAGCTCTGATGACAGGACGAGACAGCTGGATCGGTGGATGGACCGGCTGCCGTGCCAGAGTATTTGTATTCGGTGGCACCGTTACCGCCAGCCGCCGTTGCTGCTGGCGACCAGAACGATAAGCCCGACGAAGTTTTTCGCGCTGCTGCATCTCTGGACGCCGAATCCGCTAGGTTGTAGTAGGTGGGCGCGTTCGCGTACTGATGATGATTGAGTCCGGCAGCCGGCTCAAAAGCGCCCGCCGTGCTATGGTGGCCGTCAGCGACCGGTGAGTAGTTCCAGGGCTGAGTGCCGTGATGCGAGTGCCGAATGACGCCCGCCTCCGTACCGCAATCACCATAGGCGGTAAGTCGCTTGGCGGGTATGTGCAGCGGGCCGGTGGAACCGTTATTGCTCGCCACCGACGAGCTAGGCGATGTGGACGACGTGGTGGAGGTGGTGGCGGGTGGCGGCACGGTTGCGGCAGCCGCTGGACTCGTCATGCCGCTCGAGCTGATCGGCGTGGCGGCGTTCGGCGGCGGCTGTGCTGGGGGCTGTTGCGGTGTAGCGCTGGTGACAGCGGACGGCAGCGGCGCGGGCGGTGGACTCTCTTCGTACAAGCTGCCGTTCATCATAGCCCACCAAGTCACCCCGGAGGAATTCCCCGTGCCGGTGGCTGGCGACGCGACGCCGCCATTGCCAGGCACCGCATTGTCGTACAGCGTTGCGGCCGTGCAAGCAGCCACGTGGTCCGAGATGGTGATGATTGTGATGGTTAAAACACGGGGGCGTCACACGAAACAATAAACAATCAACCAGTTAGCAAATTACAAATACGCGATAATGACGCGGCCGCGCGATGACAACAATTTATTTATTTTTATTCAATTATATCGTTGTATTTGATTAAAGAAAGGAGTCGATAAATTTAATAATTAACAAGAATAAGAGGAGGTGAACGATGAGTAGAGTAGAGGCAACAGCAGCAGCAGCATTAGTTTGGATGGCATCGACGCAGCGTGCGAGAGAGTCGTGTTTACAACGGCGCCGAATGTTGGTAACAGTGGTGTGTGTGCGAGCACAGTTGGCACCACCGGCACACGAACAGACGCGAAGAGGGGATGACGGATGATAACGTAGTGGAGGGGATGTTTGGGTTCAGGCAGATCAGTCGCGGGATAACGGTACAGGCAGCAGTCACAGTGTGATCGTTGTTTGGCGATGAACACGTGTCACACACAAGACGATAGATAGATAACCGATGGATGAATGGATGAGACGTTGATAAACACAAAAACAGATGCAATTCCCGATCAGAAGACAATGTCCAGACGAAGCACACGATAATCACGATGCATTCATGAAACAGAGCAAAAAAAACCTCACATAAGTTCAACAGTTCATCAACAACAACTTTATTTTAAAACAGTTAATTATATCGAACAAGAGAACGATAGTGTCACCCAGTCGCAAAAATTCTATAATCGCAATCAGCTGTTGATTGAATTGAGCGCGCGTGTCATTTATATATACACACACTATATAATAGTAATAGTAGTTTTATGACTCGTAAATATATTTACTGGCAACCATTGCTATTAACTCAGATAACGACACACTCGGCACTATTAATTTTATTGTACCGGGGATTTAATTCGCTTTTTATATTTTATGATTTTGCGCGCACGATTTGAAAACTTCAAAACTTCATCTATTTGTTTTGTTTGTGTCGTTCAAAGTCACATTTTTAAAAGTGTCAGTAGCCAGAGTATTTATCACTGCGGCGATCTTGCAAAGGGGCTCCGGATCCCCAAATGGTTGTTAACACAGCAGGTGATGGGATGATACACTTGTCACTTTTGTAAACTCCTGTCACTCTTTTTAATTCCGTTTATAATTTTCTTTGCAAACAACTCTACTAATATTCTATGTAACACAAGTGCCTGAGATGTTTGCTTTGCTTGTTGTATCGGTCTACGAGTGCGTGGGCCCAATTACGAAAAGTACGTATCGTTTGTGTCGGGAGTGCGTTTGGCGTTCGGACAGCAACACAGTTGCTACGTCAAGCGCGTACTGCGAGTGTG
The DNA here is from genome assembly GCA_963966155.1 of Clivina fossor. Lineage (NCBI taxonomy): Eukaryota > Metazoa > Arthropoda > Insecta > Coleoptera > Carabidae > Clivina > Clivina fossor. The sequence goes on along the minus strand of OZ014564.1, from coordinate 5,345,961 downwards.
AGCCGAGTCGGTGTCTCTCGCGACTCCTCGCGAGCGCCCCGATGCAAGCGCCTTCGTTCGGCCGCGGCGCAAACTATACGGCCAACGCGCGCCTGCTGCACACATGCTCCGCGAACTTGTATGCATGTCGCGTTCGCCCACCGCGCGACAGACAGAAACAGCATACGAGCAACTGTGTCCGTTCTCAGCTGAACGACGCTTTTCATTTCCTAATCTCAATAATACTACATTGCTGTCTCTTTTCTACGACTATGAGGGACGCACCGCGACTTCTTGCAGTACCTGACATTGCACATGCAATTGCACATATACCGGACACACGATTTCATATTCTAAATTCTAATTAATGTGAGTTCACAAAGATGTTTTTCATTATTTTTAATTTGATACAGAATTTATATTACTTTAATAAAGAGATAGCTTTCTGATATTACTATTTTTTTAAATATTATCATCAAGTTTTTTCAATTATAATTATATTTACTATTATGACTATTTTTATTTATTGATTGTAAATTTAATTAAAGTCTGTAAATAAGTATCACATAGCTTGTAATATAATTAAAAAAAAATTTCAAGTTAGTTCCTAAATCCAAAATATCAAATTCTTGAATGTCAATATTTTTTTTTATATAAAATTTCATACTATGTCTAGTTAAAAAATAAATGGCATGTGTTTTTATTTTTTCAGTAGATTCTTATGAAATTTGACAAACAATTTAAATATACAACTAAACCTATTTTGAAATTAAACATAAAATAATTGCATATCATATAAAAGTGTGTATGACATATATATATATATATATATATATATATATATATATATATATATATATATATATATATCATTTTCGGGATATTTTTATATATATTAAAAATAAATTGGCATTTTGAAAATATTTTTCAAATAATAATTTTATAATTCCGTTCTGTTTATAATCACAAATATATGGGTAAAAATTTAATAATAAACTATATTATGCGATAAGCAAGTATAATACTAGGACATTGAACAAATAAATGTTCGTATTGTCATTGTGAAATTTAATATAATAATACTCAAAAATATTGAGATTTTAAATTTTTCCCAAAATTTCACATGATATTGTCGATTTTTGACTTAAAATGATATAATTTTCTTATAGTTTCTTAAAAAATTATAAATATACTAATTCAAATTCCAACAATATTATTTAAATAATTCTAGTTTTATCAGGAAATTCTTTAACTTGTACAATTTTGCTATAAATATTTAATAATAAAAAATATCGAAAATTGAGTGACTAAAAATAACCTAGAATTTTAACATAGTAAAAAATATTTCAGAACTTACTATATAAAATAAAACGGCTTTAGGTATAAGTTCTGTATTAATATTTATCAATAATCGATGTTTCGACGAACTCAACGTCTGTCTTCATCATTTATAGTAAATAACAGAACATAGAAACAAGTTACTAGGTAAAAAATAAGTAATTAGATTATAAAAAAAGTCGATTATTGATGAATATTAATACAGAACGTTTTCATTTTAACCTAAAATTTTATTTCATTTAAATAAGATTTTCTGTACCTTAAGAGAAATTTCTTTGAAATTACAGAAACCTAATATCCGAATTCACCTAACACGCTAGTGCATCTAATCCAATATACACAATGTCCACCCTCGACTAAGGGGTGACGTAAGATAATGACGCAATTGTTCGATGTACGAGGGTGCGTCAAAATAGGGGATGAGGTGTAGTAATATCAAACAAACTAAACTATCAGAGTCACCTATACGGATCTATGTTGAACTTGTAATTAGCTCTGAAAATATCTCTTTAGTTAACTCGTTTTTAAATTCACGAGCAAAAATTTACATACGCGGACAGATGAACATTTTCTGCCCGTATGCGTGTAAAGAAATATATTGCTTTGTAACCAGGATGCGTAAAATTGGCTACGGTTTGTTAAGATCTACCCTCATACTATTGTAAAATAGAAACAACAACTTAACTGAAAGGTATAAAACAGCAGAAAAACAAGTGCAAGGCATTAAACATCATTCTCATTGGTGTAAATTCTGTTTTATTTTATGTACTCGCTATTTATGGCAGACATATTACAAAAAGTAAATGTCGAAATGAACTAATATCAGTTTTAATTAGTGTTTATAAGAAATTTATAATTATTATATTTACTTAAAAATATTTTAAACGTATATGGATATGGGCTTAATTACTGATGCAAAATAGTTTTTTGGATCATATTTTATACAAATATATTTAAAGAAAGTTTTTATTTATACCAGCATAGATAATTTTAAAATATTAATCATTAAATTTATATAAATATAGAAAAATTACAAATATAATAAATTTATTTAATATGTATACTATGTAACACATTGTCACACAAATACATACCAATGTATGTTACCAATATTTTAATATTTTTTAAATAAAACAGTTTTATATTAAAATAATATTAAATAAAACAGTTGGGTACTACAAAATCAGTATCTAAAGTTTCTGATTATTTATCAAAAATTTATTTGATATAACAATTTGATTTCAACTAATTTATATGTAGATAAAAATTAACTAATATTATTGGAAATATCATCTATTTAAAAAGACAAATTATATACCTATATATATATATATATATATATATATATATATATATATATATATATATATATATATATATATATATATATGTATATAAGACTCGGCCATCTAATTCGAAACAAATGAAACCAGCTACATATTTTGTTTTCTTTCACCTAATATTTATTTTATCGTCAATTTAAGAAATAGCTATTCTAAAAAATAAATTATTTATTAAATTTATCAAAAAATATTACTTAACATGCAAATCATGTTATATTATATAAATAATTTTTATACATTAATATCGACACAACATCTGTATTTTTTGGTGTGAATTTTTGTCGTTAAAATATCAATTTTCTGAAAGTAAACCCTATCTTACTATCAATCTCATCGTATCCCTCGCAAACCAGAAACGGAAACAACAAAACAAAAAAAACAAAAAAACAAACGCGCAACGCGCTGCTATTGCATACATCCGTTCAATGTCATCATCTGTCTGGGTCTGAACAACGGATGTATTGCATGTATATGCATTCTAATGGCTGATCCTATACAATACCAAATGCAGGCAAAATGCATTCTAGACCCGGCCTTCCATCGGACGATTTGTGAATTTTATATGAATCGCATGTGTGTCCAGTCATAGAGTATCCTTTGCGTTTATATATGTTTTATTGAAAAGGGTTTGGGTTGAATTTGGTTTGTCCAATTGCGTGCGTGGATGGGAGCTCAATTGTTTTGTCACACGAAGGGTGGCATTTTGAATAGTAATGTTTTAAATTACATAAAATATTCAAGTTTGAATGTCATTTTATCAATATTTGAATTTTGATTGAAATAATACTCTTTTAATAATATGAATTTATTATTATTAAAATTGAAGTTATTTGCTCTTAAAACTAACGGCACAATTATTACTGTTTCACAAAATATTTTAGTTCTCATAGAAATCAATTAAAATCTGCGTTTAATTTTAACTTCGATTTTCAAAATCAGCATTTTTGAACTACTAATCAATGAAAAAAAAATAAAATTTTACATTTTTTATGAAAAAATATTGAAAAGAAAAAATTACATAAAAAAAATTTCGATAATGAAGTTTGAATCACCTACATATGTTAGTAATAGAAAGCTTATTTCAATTTGTCTTCTTTATTTCTAGCTTATAATCAAAACCTTTTACTATTAATTAAAACTGTTTTATAGTTTATTTCTAATTGCATTTTTTTCTATTATAAACAATGTGAAATCAATGCAACAACTTTTAAAATGGACAATAAATTCGGAAAAGTAACTTAAATTTATTTAAAAACAAGTATTTTCGTTTTAAAACAAATATATAATAAATATTTTATGTTAGAATTCTGAACAGATATTTTCTATATATCTCTAAATTACATAAAAACATAAATGACAGAATGCTTTTTAACTTGAGTTTTACAAGAAACAATACAAATTTATCTAATTTATAAGTTTATAGAAAATAGATAGAATTCCATCAAAAAATATTTTTTTGATTGCATTTTTAATTTTTTCCATATTGAACAAATACCATTTTTTTTTTAAATATATTTAAATAATAAATCTTTAAATGAAAATGTACAATCGAAAATAGCCAAATGAGAAAACATAAACATACTTATATCCAATTTCTCAGAAGCACTTACGCCAAATCTTTGAAGTACCCAATATAATATTTTGGCCAACCCTAATAGATTCAAGCATCAGTGACGAATGATTGACAAGACCCATCAAACACACGTACAAAATATAAAATATATATATCGAAGATCTACGAGTAAATTATATTTAGAAACGATGATTCTATGTTTATAAATAGTCTACGTTCGCTTGCTTGTATCGACTACCTAATATAAAATCAACAAGCACCTCTTTGTAAAGCAAACTCTACCTATTCTTGTAAACTTTAATGTGTGTAAAATATTACAGAGAGAGGCTGAATGGGGTACGCATCGACTAATATGCAAATAACGTACATACATTAATATACGTGTATGCATTTGTATGAGTGCAGTTTTGTCATGTAACTTTTCAAATAAGTTCAGCATTTGTTTTGTCTAATAAATTACAATTGACATCATTTGCATAACAGAAAACATATTATCGTGTTTATTTATTATTTTTTTTTTTACCAACTAACACACGACTTCGTATTTAGCTATCTGTTTTTGCATTTTTAAACGTGTATATTGACTTTTATGCACATAAATTTTGGTTCATGTCAAAACTTGACAGAATTCTTAGTAAATATTTGATACGTCAGATATTTCAGAAGTTGTAATAATATTTTTCTTTTCATTTTTAAATTAAAGATAACAGAAAAAACAACGGAAATTTTAGTTTTTTAAAGACTAGTAACATATTTCTAAAAACTTCTACACAATCGTAGATGTACACCCATTCAATTATATATATATATATATATATATATATATATATATATATATATATATATATATATATATATATAAGGTCTGTACAATTTAATGCGTAACGGTTTGCTAGTGTCCATCTACGCTCGTCTGTAGTCAGCCTAATAACAATATAAAAATTTTGTTATATTTTTAAATATTTTTCCCCTCTCTTTATTTTATTTATTTATTAGTTGGATGTTATAATTTTGTCAGTAAATATAAATTGATGACTGTATTAGTTTTATAATTTTATATTTTTTAAAATTAAATTCAAATAAATTTGAAAAATTTATAACTTAAATTAATATATGGACAAATTATAGGTTATTTTTCAATTTGATTGACTTGCTTGCGAGATATATTTCAAAATATGTACTGGTGGTTTAATTTCGCATATTCAAAATAAAAATTATTTTATTGTGAAATTAAGCTAAATAATGCCAAAAATTATAATAAGAGAAATTAAAAATAGGGAAATTTATAGACTTATATTTAATTTTTTAATAAATTTTTCCATCATAATTATGTAAAATTAATCAAATTTACCATAATACCTATATACAAGATAATTTTGTTAAATGTGTTCTGTACCTACACAAATAAAAATTTGTATAGTTAGAAAAAGTTAAAATAGTTCTTTGTTTATCATTTAAAGATTTAATAATATAAACAGGTGTTAAATTATTCCATATATCATATTGGAAAACATTTGATTTTATGTTCTACTCTGTTATTTATAAAAATATTTAGATATAGTCTACGCCACAAGAAAATGGCATTGCATAATATTAATTGTACGTTTTCGTACGACAAACAAAACTATTGCTTCTTCTTAACACTCAGCTGACAAATTCATATATAATGAAGTGTCTCAAGAAATATTTTTACAGTACGTTCATAATACTATATTTCTTTTCTACCGTTGTGTTTGTGTTTTTAAATCGTATTTATTTATTTTTCTGTTTAAAAATAAATTTAATAATTAATTATACAGTTAGGAATGGCAGTATCCAATAGTCTCCTAGCTGAATAAATTAAAATATATAATATTTCAATTATTGCTCAATTCCAACACTCTTTTGAGTACATATTAAGTGACAAACATTAAAATGTGGACTCGCTTTTTACATATTTTGTGTATTATATGGTAGCTGCAGTTAGAAATCTAGCTAACTAATAAATTTATTAATATAAAAATATAATACATTTCGTTAATTTCATTAGAAATTCTAAATGAAACAATTCCCAATAGAAATATCCGATAATAGATCACTTATACGATCACCCCGAAAAGAAAAAAAAATCCTCTTCCGTAATAAAATAAAACGGAATAAAATCCAATCGCCAAAAACACAGACAAGGACCGAGAACGACCACGTTCCCATCCGCATCGTATCGCATGCATATTCGGAAAATTTATATTCCCCTGGCGTCGCGACGCACAACGTACACCCCTTCGCCCATCACGCCGCGCCGGCTAAAATGGCTATGGTGCATTAGATTTTCCAATTTCGATGAGAGCCAGGCGCCACAGCAACTGATCACCGGGAGAACGAGAGGCACGATTTCGTTTTAGTTCCAGGACAAGAGGAATTGTGGAATTGTATGTGCGCGGCGGCATCACGGCTTCCATTCCAATATGCGCGCGGGATGCCACCCGCCCCCCGGGTAACGGGTGCCGCCCCCGACGCCCACATACGGCGGCGGATGGCGAGCGATCAGCGCCGCCCCTATTGGACGCATGCATGATGTATACTAACTTATTTTTCATATTTATATATATATATACCTATATATATCATTTTTTTTTTCAATTATTAAATATATTTGTGGGTTATTATTTATTAAGCAATGACTATCAAAAAGGCTCGGTTACTAGAGCTTTTCGTTCTGAAATTATTTTTAAAATGATAATTTTTAATAACAAAAATCACATTTCAAAAACAAATATAATAAATCATTAAAACAATAAATTTTAATGGGACTTTGTAAAATAGTTACATGGTTCTATTTTATAAAAATTGTCATATATTGTACAGAATCCCAAAATATGTTATTTAATGATTCGTTTAATTTAATGCAAAGTTTTATGAATATGACTTTTTAAGTATTTGGCGCCCCTTTTTTATGGAATTGAATTATATAAAAATTATTTCGTATCAAAACTTCTCAAGTATTTTATTTTTAAAAATTTTTTACTTATTTAAAAGTAAATAAATTAATTGCTTTTATTTTCAAATCAAAATAAAATACAGATTTGGAACTGTAGAAACATTAGTAAAAGACTCTTTCTATATTCCTGCTAAATGATATAAGTACGTGTAAGTATAATATTTGTGCTTTTTAATAAGTAATGTTTTTTATATTACTCATCATTTTTTGATCAATTAAAATTTTGTAATTTATTACTTAACTATTTGTGGTCAGCCACAACATTTTATTTGAAATATCTGACAAGTTAACGCTGTTGCTAGGATATTACTCAATTTTTATATTAGCATTATTTTACACATCATTCATGTTCTCATCAAATAATTATCAAAAATTTCAATTAATAAGTAATAACCATCATTACATACTTGTTGAATAATATATTATTATTGAATATCTCTCGTATATAATAAAAAAGTTTATAAAAAAATAATAGATAATACTTTAGCAAACATTAAATTTATCTGCCATCTAATCTCGCCCGTGTAAACAAAACTACTGTTTCCTAGTAACGGTATCTAATACTATAATGGTACCATTACAAAATACTAACCAATACTAAATTTTTATTCAGTTATAAATTTGCTATATATTTTATTTATTTGCTTATTTTTAATTGCATTAACTTAATTGTTATCAAGAAACAATATAAATTAATTTTCTTTTTAATCTAAGAACAAAATTGATATTTACCTAAACAGCAGACATTTTTGTCTGCAAAATACTATAGAACTTACATCAAAATAAACGTATATAAATGACATCAAACATTAAGAATTTATTCAACAGACTATAATTTTATTTGCGACAGGTGACACCACTATCTAAAACAGTTGAAGGAATGCTTTGTATACAATTTGTACATAGATAAAAGCGGTACTTACAAGTAAAACATATTTCAAACTGTTTTTTTTTTACATTAATACAAAATGGAAATATTCTAACTCACCTGGATGTAAACTGGCCAGCGTGGCTGAAGGAAACACACGCGAGAGTCTGCGAAACAAAAAAAAAACATTATTTATGATAAATATCTCCCGAGAATTATTAGCTAGAACGTTAAATTAACTTTGAAATTTATCTTTAATATAACACGCAAGTATGCATACATATTTTGTTACATTTGCATAAGAAAATTACTTAGAAAACTTGTGGCCGTTCTTTGTAATTAGTTTCTATGAAAATTTACAGTTTTATCGTAATAGTATTCCATATTTTTCTATGATCTCTATATGCAAATAAAAAAATGTGTTTTTACCTTAATTTTTTCTTTTTAAATTCAAAAGTAAGTGTAGTTGTATTTTGTATTGTAGGAATAGAAATTTAATTTAAAAAATTACTAAATCACAAAATGTTTTTGAAAAAGTATTCCCTAAAATATATCTACTAAAAAAATTATATATTTTTAAAATTCAAATTACATTTTTATATTATTTTTATTATTAATTACAGTGTGTAATATTTCCAAATTTAACATAGTAAAAAAAATTTCAGAACTCATTATATAAAAATAAAACTGCTTTAGATTAAAATTCTGTATTCATATTTATTTAAAATCGACGTTTCGACGAAACTCAACGTCCCTCTTCATCAAGATAAATGATATAAATGACATTACAGTAATTAACAGAATTTGGAAACAAGTTACTAGGTAACAAATAAGTAACTAGATCATAAATAAATATTAATTTTTTTTTCCTAAGTTATATACGAATTGGTAATTGTTTCCGAAATCCAGAGGGGGGGGGGACAACTGACCCATCTTGCCCACCCTTGCGGGCGTCTATGCTAAAGCAGTTTTATTTTAATTTCCAAATTTATTAAATCTTGCAATCCAATCGATTTCTATCTATTCACAGTGATATACGATGTAGTTCTGACAAAAATACAATATCATTAGACTTTATGATCCTTTAGGAATTTTGGTTGAAAAAATAAATTAATGAAAATTAAATTGTTAATTTTTCAACCAAAATTTTAAATACTTATTAGTTTATATTATAATTTTACGTAATTTTTTTCAATTTCGGCTTCATATTTTCACAGTATCAGTGAGATTCGGAATCATATTACATGCAAACACAACAATTTTAAACTTAGGTTTGCAATAAAATCAGCTGGTATGTAGTTTTGTTTAAAATCACTTACACTACGAGACTACGACTGAAAAGTGAAAAAAGTAATTAAATTGTCTGAATAAGACTTTGCACTGCTTATTTCAATCATAATAAATAAAGAACAAATAATAATAAATTGTTTTATATATTCTTACCGAATTTTCCTTCTCAGACAATATCTCATTATTAAACAGCGAAATTTTTTATTAATAAATAATATTTTATATTCTGAATAATGTAATGAAACTTAACACCGTAAACAAACCGAAATAGTAACAAAAATGAAAAAGAAAAGAAAATTGATGGCGTTAAAATTGCAAACGCGGCATTTGGTTATTATTATAAAATAGCGCGTGCATTGTTACCGGTTACCGTAATTAGCCGGGCTAATTAAACAAGTAATAAACATGGCAGCCGGCATTGCACGTTGCGTGTCTATATACGTGCCCATGAAAGCATGCTTATACCGACTCGACGTACAGTTTCAACTACGATAAGGGCGCTATTGCAATATATTTTAAATCCTTTTGTTCTTTTTGCAAAGTTGCAATATATATTAAAAGTTTCTATTTTTAATATTCCTATATATTATTGTACATAAATAAAGTTACAATTACGTTAACATACCATAAGTATACGATATAGTACCTAACATTTTTACTATGTTAATTTGCAAGTTGTTTTAGTATTGGTGATGTGTCTTATATAATAATCACTTATGTAAAGTTCTAAAGAATAATCTTTCACAATCAAAAACTAACTGTAATTATATTTTATTGCTATTTTTTCTATTATATTATTAAACAAAAATAATTTTTCAATCTGCATACTTTTTGAGAACACCGCAAAACTATAAAAAATATATAAATCTGAAAAATATTTTTCTCAATTATCAAGAAATTTTGTGCAAAATTTAAAAATTCATTTTTTCCACCAAATTTGGTATACTATGTCAGGCAAGTATATATTTTTAAACAAAACAGATTTATATTGTATTTGAATTGAATAAATGTTTTAAACAAAATATATTAATTAGAATTTCAAACATATTTTAAAGCAAAAGAATAAACCATAAATTAAAAATAAATTTCAAAACAAATTGTTATAATAGTTTTTAATTTCTTTTTAGTTTGCATGGAAGCACTTAATAATAATTATAGTTCACATTTCAGAAAAACAGCTTTCAAAATTCGAATAAAGATTTATGAATCTCATATTACTGTAAACAGTTCAAAGAAAACTAATAAATATACCAAACTATAACAATTTTATTCATAAAAACATAATATTCAAATAGTACTCCTTCCAACCAATGAAATATAAATCTACACGTAGGGTACATATCCCAAAAAACTCACAGTATATTCGAAACCAACGACGTTACAACAAAAAAACAAAAACCAAATACAAAGACGATGATTCTGTTCAGAGTTTGGCTCCAATAGTTTATTTACCAAAACGTTTCCGTAAGCGTGCTACGTGATAGAAGCAAGACTTCGAAAACCAAGCCCACGTCTACAAAGTTCTGGATTAAATCTTTAACTATTTGACGTTTCTTATAGTCGCCAACAAAACGACGATAAATCAACAGAAATGTGTCGACGGCAACACATGAAAAATAAACAGAGTGTGGTAGTTTATCCAACCAGAACTGAGGAAGTTTTGAACCTATATACGTGAACCGACATTTTAGATAAGAAAGTTTACATTTTAATGCTCAAAAAAAATATGGTAGTCGTCTTGTCAAAATAAATATTATATAAATATTTGTTTAATCATGTAATTCCATTAAAAAAATTTGCTTTTTAATGCGGGTTATTTATGTATAACGAACCAATATGTTAAATAAATATCAAATTATTTAAACACAATTGCATAACTAGAATATGAACATTTAAATGCTAATATCTATAAGGAGATACAGACAAGAAATTTCAAGAGTACTAGATTGGAATCCTCAAGGTAGGCGGAAGGCAGGACGACCTTAAATAACTTAGCGGAGAACGGTTTTAATCTAGCAAAAAACCGGACCTGCTAGAAATTTTTATGGAAGCCCTTTGCTTCTCCTAGAAACTATAGGATATATTCTGACTTTAATTTAATTTTTATTTATTTCTTAAAGAAAAAAGTGAAGTCAATATTTTTTTTTTATTTAGAAAATTTTATCATAAACGAATATACTTGAAAACTGAATTGAATTTTTATATAGCTTTGGATAAGCATACATGTCAGTTACGTAACCTTTAGCCATTTTCCATTTACCACTAAAATAACGGTAAAGTTTTATTTATACAATTCAAATGTAAAATTAAAAAAAACAAATAAAGTATATGCTCAATTCAATAGTATATAATACACTTTTCTCAAGCAAAAATAGATTGAACAAAACTTTGCATTAGGTTTGTGGTTTTTATTTCTAACTCAAAAGTAAACGTGTTTTAAAACTGTAAACTAATGTTTTTCTAATGAAATAGTAAGTAACAGTATAACTATTTTCAAAGTTTTGTATTTAATAGTTAAAAAATAAAACTACATTTAAACTAAAAATTATATTTATTGCAGAGAAATACTATGTTTTTAAACTAAACAGTAAATATTTTTAAACAAATCTTTGAAAACAATTATACTGTTACTTACTCTTATTTTCTACTATTAATATTTTTTTATTTCTCTTATGCCCGGTATTATAAAGGACTGAATAAATTTACTTCCCAAATAAATCGATTTATTCGGTAGATTTCTGTATTATAAACGAAAAATAAATTTAGTTGTCGAATAAATCTAGTAAATAAACTGATAAATTTTATTTGGTCGAAATACATGGAAATAAATTTTATTCTCTTGAATAAATCAGTTGACTGGTTATATTTTTGTAAGTTTTAGGTTATAATAGAAAAATATTTGTAAAAATAAAAGTATATACTTAAAATATAATTAAGATTTTATTTTTATTTATTAATATAGGTATGTTATCATATATTAATATGTATTATTTTAAACAAATTCAAAATAAATGTATTCTCAATTAAACATTGAAATGCGACAAAGAAAATAAAATATATCTAATATATAATTTTAATGATTTTAAAGAAAATGTCTAGATCATCTGAAACAATGGTAAAATATTTAAGAATAGAAAAGGATGGTTCTCAATCAACGTACAAATGGTATGTGGAGCCAAGTTAAAAATATGGGACGTTGTAGCGAAGTGGCCAGGTTCTGCTCACGATAACCACATATTCAATAATTCGTTATTAAGAGTTCAATTCGAAAATAATGAATTTGAGACTAAATATCTACTAGGCGACATTTTTTCTTTATACATTCGTATAATAATTTTAGTTGGTTGCCACTACGATTGCCTGTTTGGGCACAAGCCCTGTATTTTATGGCAACTTTAAGTTTTTTTTTATTTTCAATAATATCAATATATTGTTTTAATATTTGTATTAAATTTTCTTTGTCTTGTTCTGTGTAATTTTTACCCCGTTCGCGTTTTTTACTGATATTTATGTCGTTTATTTCGTAATAGTACTCTGACATTTCCAAATATACATAACCATAACCCCACTAACGCAATTTACTAGCAGAGTGCATTTTGTCTCATGCAGGCAGTGTTACCAAATATTCAATAACAATTCTTTAAAAATATAATTTTAAATTTAATAAATTAAAATAAAACAATTATTTGTATTGTTCATATTTTATTTTCAAAACAAATGAAATAAATTTTAATAATAATTATGCTGATTTAAGTTTCTGTTTAAAAAATTTAATATGCTACAACGTGAAAGCATTATTACATTGGTAACACTCGCAATTTATTGGACGAATAGTTATTTTATTTGGATATTTGCTTTATAATACAGAGATAATATTTATTTGTAGAATAAATTTATTTAACAAATAACTATTTTACTTTTATTTGGTCCTTTATAATACCGGGCATTAGACAAATATAAGTTTACAATTTAAAAACAAGTTTACTTTTGCGTTAGAAGTGAGTACTCCGGATCTAAAGCAAATTTTTTCTCAGTGTGCAGTAAATATATACCTTAATTTTTATTATCTTATACTTTACAATAATAATTTAAAAATATTATTATAAAAACAAAAAAAAATGTAAACAAACGATTATTTTGATATTGAGCATCATTTTTGTTAGTAATTTTAAATCTACAACAGCAAAAAAAAAAAGATAAATTACGGTTTGACTACATTTGAATCTTCTAACATAATATAAATATAACTCTCAGAGTGTTTGATCATAAATTTCAAAAGAATGGTGTTGATATATTCGTTTTAAGTTAATTTATTTCCCAAATTTTTATCTTAAGTTATATGAACTTTGAACTATTTTATAGGTGCATATATTTCAAAATGTGATTTAAAGTATTAGATTTTTTTAGTTAATACAACTTTAGAAATAAATTATTGGCTTGTAATATAAATATTTAATCTTTACTTAATAAATAATGTGTCAGTTTAATCTACAAACGTTTTAAGAACTGTTTTTTATCTATAAATTTTATTTAGTCAGTAACAAGAACCTTCCATTTTCTAAATAGTCTTGTTTATTAGTAAATTTTAAATATTTCAAACATAGATACAGCTTTATTGATTTTAATTACTAAAAATATATCTACAAGAATAAATAATAATTATATTTTTTATGTAAATAAAATTTTATTTTTCAGTTGATGGAATGATTTTTTTCTATAAGCACATATATTTACCAAACCTCTTATTAATTAATTTGTATGTCAAATAAAGTGAGCAAAATAAATAATCAATAATTTAGTTATACAATAAATTTGTGAATTTGAGCAAATTAATCTATACATAATTAATTAATACTAAATTATTATTATTGCCGTTCACATAAATATATTTTTAAGTAAAGCAAAATGTTAAATCACAATTTATTTTTAATCCTTATAAGTTTTAAAAGAAGTTTCAATAATTTAAACTAATATCCGTTTTCACAAATGTTTTCTGTTTTATTAAACGAATGTTTCCAATTACTATTATAAAATTTTGTAATATTTTTGCTACATTACACTTTATAAAATCAAACATCATAAAAAAATTCAAAATTTGTTATCAAAATTATCTCGTAAATTTGAATTAATTTATAATATTAAGAGTAAAATAAAGGTGTAAAATTTTACTCCTAATATTATATGAATTCCACTGGTGTATCATAAATGGTTTTACAATTGAATTAACTTCTTTTAACTTTTGTTACTTTCAATTAAAATTATTAAATTTTAAAGTAACATTAACTGCAAAATATTTCAATATTCCATCTATTGCGATCAACCTGTCAAAGTTTCATCAAAAAATATTCAAACACAATCTCAGAATACATATGCGTCCCCATAAAATATAAAAGAAAAAATCCCACACTATCCTGTACGCAGGATTAAATCACTTCCTTCGTGCCTACGACCCCCGAAAACAGAAACATTAAATTTTATTCATACACCCACACCATCATCCCTAACCGTCGCGGCGGCGGGGGAGAATAAATTCCATAACCAAGTTGCCATGCGAATAGAACGAGAAATATGGCGAACACGAGCGTGTGTTTTTCATATTTGCGCGCTCGTTCCCATCTCTCCCAATAAACATAATCCCGTAGGAACAATCTTGTGCACGTTCCCGTTACGTTATTGGAGACACGGCGCGCTGCTATTTATTGAAGAGATTATGGAACCTGTCACACGGATTGATTTGTTCGGGCAAATGTGATTGGATAACTTAGTTTTGTTGACGACAAATATTTTTGTGTAAACTACACACTAATACGTTAAGAATTTGATGTTTACTATATACTAGTTATAAGTAATGAATACATTTTTAGTAAACTTATACAAAACATAGTAAAAAATCTTTTAAACTCATTATATTAAAATAAAACGGCTTTAGGTTGTAGTTCTACATTAATATTTATTAATAATTGAAGACGTATGTTGAGTTCGTCGAAACGCCATTTATTAATAAATGTTAATACAGAATTACAACCTAAAGCCTATTTTTATACAAAACAATTTGCTAAATAAATTTTTACTCTGCTCATGTAAAAATGACCAAGAATAGTAATTTTTTGTAATAAGAGCATATTTTACATTGAAAAAATGTTACACTTAAATCAAAACTTTCACTATTAATTTAAAAGTAAATACACTTTTGATCGGCAAAATTGGATTTTTATATTAAAAATATAAAAATAGTAAGTTACAGTATAATTATTTTGAAACCTTTTAATAAATATTGTTACTATTCAGTTTGGAAAAAATATATATTTTAATTGGAAATTATTAAAAAGTTTTCATTTAAACTTTTTTCAGAAAACATTATGGCCCATAATACGAGGTCGATTTTAAAATTGGTTTTTACCTAATACAGATTTTAAAACAATGCAACTGCTATAAGAGCAGGACTAAACAAATGAACTAAAACACCCAAAAACCAAGCTCGTAATACCAGCCTATTTCCAAACCAAATAGGTAGTAAATAATTTCATACAAATCTTTCCCAATAAAAACCAAATTTTACAGATTAAAAGTATTGTTTACTTTAGAATTAATAGCAAAAACGTTGATTTTAAAATAATATTTTTTTCAGTGTAGATACCTTATGCAAAAGTTTCATACAATATTTTTTCTAGGACTGTAAACAAAAGAGAATTAACTTACACAAATGTAAAATTTGACAAGATCGCGAAACTATATTTTATCTAATACAAGACTGGTCTCAAGAATAGATAATTAGACACTACTTATAATATACTGTATATGTTCCAAATTCGCTTGCCACTTTTGTGATAAACCATAAAAGACATAACAATTTTTGATTAAAACTTTTATTCGCAAACCTTTTTTATATTAAAATTTTGTTTCAATAATTCCGAAAATATTGAATAATATTTTATTTAGTAGTGACTGATAATTTTTGTTTCGGTAAGTTAATTTGTATGTCTGAGATGATGTACAAAATGTGATCAAAAATTTCCATTTAAATAAAATGAAATTGTAATTTTTAATATCTTTATGGCGACAAATAAAATTAGAACACATATAATATGTTAGGTAAATATGTATTAGTATATGTTAAAGATAAGTATTTAACTATAAGAAATAAAAATTAATAAAAATGTGAATGCGAAAAAGTACCTACCTACTCATAACAGTGAGCCTGTGATTGAGAATATTCAGGTGATTTTGTCTTTAGTTGCCATGCGAACAAAATAAATATATTATAGTCATTGGAACGCAGTGAATTATTATTATTTATATACAAAAACTATTTTCATGTATAGTGCAATTGAAATTTGTTGAAATTAGAATTAATTTAAACCCCAAAATATATTAAAGATTAAAAGTTTATCAAATCTACAAAGTTAATATATTTTATCTAAAGTTATTATACAAGCAAACAAAGATGTTAATATTAGTGGAAATTAGTAAGAATTTCATTAAGAAGACATTATAATACAATACATACCTGTTAGACAACTCGAATGGCCGAATAGACTTTTCCACGTCTGCGAACAGTTTGAGGCATTACACGAACAACTACGACAGGAAATTTCAGCCTGAAATAAAAAAATAAATATTATATTTTGTTGATAATATTTTACTATTCGGAAATTAAAATATATATCGTCAGATGATTTCTTGTTTGTTTCATATCACAAAACTAAACTTTCGAGAAAATAATGTTTGAAGTTTCTGAACTTAATTGTTTATAGTAAGGATATGGAACCAATTAAAATTTATATTTCCGAAACTATTAAGATTATAACATCCATGATTGTTAAAATAGATAGAAACCAAATATTGCCAATATAAGCAATAACTCAATTTGACCAAAAATAACGTATGAAACACAAATAAAAAATCGACTTATGATAACTTAAAAATATATTAAAAAATAACTTAATAAAATTAGTAATCTTTATTAATTTTTTATAAGAATTCAATATAAATATTTTTTAAAACCCACTAATTTGTCTAAAGTTTTTATTATTTTTACATTTCTTAATATTTTTTTACAATTTTGCACTTAAAATGTGCATACAAAATAAATATTATTGTATAAAAAGAGTTTCTAATTACATTATATTTCATACTCATCGCAATTAACTTAGTTATGTATCTCAAAAATTAATAAATACTGAAAAAAAAAAATTATTAATAATAAACTTTTTTTGGGAATATAAAAACTAAAATGTAATATATTTTAACTTATTTAGCTGGGACCCAGGTGACTGTATGAATGAACTGCAAAATTATTTCCCAGATAAAACTTAGGCATACTGTATTATTAATGAGTTTGTCAGCTGAGTATTAAGTAGAAGCTTATTATATTCACTTACTATTGTACAATGCTACTTGCTCATGGCCTAGACTATAAAACTATTTATTAATATTTGTTATAAATTAACAAACATTACAGCCCATGAGCCAAATCCGACCCACGGCAGTTAATAAAAATACTTGCTCATATCACATTTAAAAACCTCTATGTGGCTTGTCTACGAAAAAGTTACTGATTCTTGAGTTAAAGCAATGTTTATTAATCAAAATCAACACATAGTAAAATAAAGCAAAACATTTCTTTGTAAACATATTTTAAAATTTATCAGTTTAATTTCATTAAAAAAAATAAAAACACTTTTGTCAGTCACGTGTTCATGTTTATTTACTAAATATATTTTCCGATATTTATTAAACTATAAAATGAAAACGAAAAAAAACGCATTTAAAAATAACTATATGAATCTTAAATAATAACGAATCCATAAAAAATTTTACGTGTACGAGTTTAATGACACTTACAACAACTTGCAATTCATAAAATATTAATTTTATGAACTGGTAGTAAAAACGTTTTGCGTATTTAATTCTACAAACAACAAAAATTACATATTTTTTTTTACGATTTTTCGCTAGTGATTTGATAACCTATT
This sequence comes from Clivina fossor, assembly GCA_963966155.1. Lineage (NCBI taxonomy): Eukaryota > Metazoa > Arthropoda > Insecta > Coleoptera > Carabidae > Clivina > Clivina fossor. The sequence goes on along the minus strand of OZ014564.1, from coordinate 5,327,618 downwards.
AATTTAATTTATTAACAAAATAATTTGTCATATCCTGTCAAAATAATTTAGATTTTCCTCATTTTACGATTTTTGTACTAATTTATTGTTAAATAATGAATATTAAATTTGGAACTTAAGGTAAATTAAACATTTTAATTTATTGCTTTCTTTTTTGTGATAAGAATTGAATTCTAATTTTTGTATGTATTTGTTACAGTGATTTTTTTAGTTAGAATATTATTGAAAATGATTGTATTTTCTTTTATAAGTTTTAATATTTTATCAACCCTAAAAAATGAAAGCTAACAAACTTTTACAAATTTAACTACCTGTAAAATTTTTACATATTTTATGCTCGGTTTCATATGCAACAAGATGAATTTATTAGGAAGGTAAATATGTTTATTTTTATAGCAATTGTACTATAAACGCTTATTAAATTTATTAGATAAACCAATTAACCGAATGAATTATTTGGTCAAATTTCATGGTAGTAAATTTTTCTCTAGAAGTAAATAATTTCACATACTGTAAATTTTATTTCAGTATATCATCCATTTCTAACAAATTTTCTTTGTCCGAACCTGTGTAGTTTTTGCCTCTATTACTATTTTATCCATTTTCAAATAACTTTTTAACGATTAAAAAATGTTATTGTATATAATAAAAATTAAGTTCTATATTAATACAGAACTTAAACCTAAAACCGTTTTATTTTACATAATGAGTTCTGAAACATTAAACATTAAAGTTATTTTGACAAATATCAAAATTCTTAGTTAAGACATCTTTCAATAGTTAACATAGTAAAAAATATTTCAGAACTCATTATATAAAATAACATGGTTTTAGGTTTAAGTTCTGTGTTAATATTTATTGATAATCGACGTTTTGACGAACTCAAAGTCCATCTTCATCAGAGAAAATGACACAAAATCAGACGAACGTTGAGTTCGTCGAAACCTAAAGCCATTTTATTTTTCTTTCAATAGTTATTTATTTTATTCGTTTGTTTGCGAAACAAAGTAAGATAATTAATTTATAATTTATTTTGGTGTTATTGAAACTGGACTTAACAGTTTTATTTATTTTTTAATTTTGTTATTTAATAACAACGTTCTTTTTATAAATAAATTTAATTAATATATCGAAGGGCTACTTTTTAATGTACATTTTATTTAAATTATAATAAAATAAATTAGTGCTGTTTTAGATCTTTTAGGGGCTATATTTGACTTCATATAGCTCAGAAAATTTAGTGCATATAGTAAATTTAAAACAAATAAAAATAAGCTCAAAATGTCTTTTTTATTGTAATTTATGTGCTATTTGAAAAGTTCGATTAGTAATCAACCGAATCCAACCTAAAATTTACATCTTAATAAAGTGCTAAAACAAGTATAATTATGCATAAAAAGGTAGATTACCAGCAATTTTACATAAAATCCAAATAATAATATAAACCGTAAAATATAATTAGATTTTCCACTTTTTTTTTATACTTTTCAAAAAAAAATTGCTCGATAATGTTCTTAATTGTTACTTATATAAAAATTAAACAATAGAAATTTCATGTAACGTACAAAATATAATTCTTTTATTCTTTGGTATTTAACGTGCACAATTAACAAAAATTCGATTGTCTAATTAGCATTCATTGAACGCATGACTGAAAAACTAACAATTTAAAATTAAACATGCTAAATTGTTTATTCAATAACATTTTCGTTCGCATACGATAAACAATATAATTTCCATAGACTGGCGTATATGCACGTATTTAAATTGCAACGAACACATAATACATTTTGCATTGAAATCATAAAAAGAGTAAATCAGTATAAAAACAAACTAATTCCCTATTTATAAAATTTTCTTATAACAATAGAATTTTCAATAAATGCAATTTCTTTTTACAATGATTACAGCTAAAATGTGTTACTATAGTACATATCAAAATTCAAATTTTTCATTTGAAAACACTACATATTTATTTCATGAAAAACATTTTCATATTTGATATTTTTAACAATGTTTGTTGTTAATAATTGTACTCGATTGGAAAAATTTAGAACTGATTTTAAAGTCAAATTTAATTTGTATAAAACGTAAATTAAATCAATTAGATTGTCAACTGTCTTTTAAGGGCCTTTGATTCGATTAACAACTGCAACTGGCCTTTAACATTTTAATAATATTGAAGATATTATAACTTATTCTAGTAATTATTGTCAACTTTTTATTACCATTACATTTTGAAACAGAAAGCACGATTAATTTTTCAAAAATTGCATCATTATTTAACTTTCTTATAATAATTTATTTATCATGAGCTTTATAATCAAAATTTTATAAGCTTTGTTAACTTTTTATTGAAAATATAAAAGAAAATATCACTGTACACCGAAACAAACATACGATATTTAAATTAATAAAATTTATATTTATTTTAGTACCTACCTACCAAATTAAATACGAGTTGTTTTACAATACGATTCATTTAGTTTTAAATAGCAGTTGTATCAAAAACAAATAGAATATAATTTGTAAATTATATACTCGATATTCTTTTAAAGAAAAATATATATTTAATAAAATTAAATTATAAAATAAAATCTGAAGAAAGTCGTGTTGTTCAACTACTATAATTTATCAAGTTGGTTACAGAATTAATATTATATCTGGTTATATTTATTTGAATTTTTATAAAAAAAAATTGGATTATTTTGTAAAAATAAAAGAAAAATATTTTGAACAAAGTTTTTGTATTATTCATTGATTAAAGTTTATATATTTTTTTTTCAAAACAGATAAAACCTTAGAAAAATTGAAACTGAAAAAAAAATAATTTTTAAAGGTTAGATATTTCTGTTTTAACATTTAATTGCAAACTTTTATTATAATAAACTTAAATTCTTTATATCATTTATGTTATAATTTACCGTAGAATGCAAAAACAAGAAACATGAAATTTCAAATCCAGCAAGCAAATAATGAGCAACATTAAACCGTCTGTTTAAACTAATATCTATATAAGACATTTTTGTTGTTTGATCAAGTCGCAAAATAAATAACCGTCTAATAGTAAAGTAGAAGCGGTCGTATGTTGGCAAAACACGCATTCCTTCGTGACAAGAACACATTGCACACGGAAGTAAGTCTGTCAGCCACGGACAAAAAGTCAGTAGCAACTACTTCGGGGTGTAATGTCCTCCGAAGAGAACTCGTTATGCCTGTGGCGTCATGCTTTTTGCAACATTATACATATACCTATAATCCAGAAAGCCGCACCCAACACCACCGACAATTCGCAATAAATTAGCGAATGATGCGTGCGAGTACCGTTAACTTACTGCAACGCGTATGAAGTTGCCGCCATTACCGTTAACTTGCATTTAACTGAATGCACAGTTTTATCCTGTGCCACACTGAACAGTCAGATGCTGCAGCTTGATTTTTAAGGTTATTATTGTGCTATGGCAAAACGTTGCAATTATTATGAAAATCTTCTAAAATAATATATAAGTAACAAAAAGTCTCATTGCACTCATGTTTTTATTATATACATATAGTTTTAAAAAGCAAAAAATGATAATAAAAAAATATAGGTATGAATTATAATTTTTAATCTATTGTTTTAATAGTAATAATAAAAATTTGCAAGTTCCATAATTAGAATACTTTAAAATTATATAAAATTTCCTTGTTCAATACTAATATAATATATAATAAATAATTCATTATTAAAAAAAAAATGCTCTCAATTTTGGTCCAACTAACTAATCTTTAGAGCTTTAAAATTTAATTGTGTATTAATTTTAATTAAAAAATCGACGATTTGACGTACTCTTCGTACATCAGAGTACATTGAAACGTTGTTTTAATTAAAATTAATACAGAACTAAATCCTAAAGCCTTTTTATTTTAATATCATGAGTTCTGAAAGATTTTTTACTACGTTAACTTATCTTTATTTAATATGAAATAAATATTATTGGTCTATAAATGAAAATCATATTTTTTATTTTTTATCAGGATGATGATGTACGTAGAGTAAGTCGAAACGTCGATTTTTTTAAATAACATTAATACAGAACTAAATCCTAAAGTCTTTTTATTTTAATATAATGAGTTCACAAATCTTTATTTAAAATGAAATACTTAAATATTTTTGTTCTGTAAATAAATATCACATTTGTTTATTTTTATTTAAGAATATTAAATAAATTCATCATAATTTATTATGAATGTGGATGAAGCGAAAGTTGCTTGTTTGGAGGAGGCTGATTTCAGGATAATGGAAAGAGTTTGTGCCACACCCTTTTGGGTATATGGCGTGATTGTGTATGTATGTATGTATAAATAAGGTCAATTAAAATTTAAAACTTGAAAACATTCGCTTAAAGTAAAACAAAATAAAAAACCTATGTAAGTATTTATACCAAAAACGATATGTGCTCGAAAAATTAAATTTTTGCGTAAATATATTGTAATCATGTGTCAGAGAGAAAAACATGCAATGTTGCTTTATACCCGCCGGCAACGTACAGACCACCTACAGTCTTAAAACGCAGTGTATGCGTACATTAAATTAATAGCCATCGTTAACTGTTTATTTTAATGGTATACTCCTCCCATATAATGTAATTATTATATAGACTCCATACAATGATAGGTCCCTCCCGTCTCCAGCTCAGCTTGGTGTTAGGGACGTCCTTTCGTTTTCATGGACACCATACTGACTCCAACTTAAGATGCTTTTTCTCTAATAAATGTTTTGCGAATAATCATATTATTTTGCGAAATTTTATTGGTAGAATATACAGCGGTTTTTATTTGCGTAGTTATGCTAGGAACATATTCTAATATTAAGTTTCAAGTTTATGAATGCAATTTAGTTGCAATTTTTTTTTTTTAGAATTTATTTAATTATTGTCTTGTTTGTACAAAACATAATAACAATATTTTTAAAGTGTCTCTTCTGTCCGTAATGTTTATTTGTGTTCTTTAAAAAATTACATCGATAAACCATGAGAATTGCTTTGTTGTTTAGCTACACAGACAAAAATATTACGAAGTTAAATAATTTTAATTCCGTAGGAGAAATACTAATTTATTTTTAGTAAAAAATAATTAAAATAAAAATACTTTTTATCATTCTCGGTAGACATCATAATTTCAAATATTTAATTGAAGAATTTCTCTCCATAATATTTACTTTTTTTATAACATCTGAAATTAAAATTTTAACTCTAAAAGTCTTAAGGGAGTGCCTATATGTATATAAACTTTTTTCCAAAAGTCATTGAACTATATTATTAATTAAATATATGTATATTAGTTAAATGTATTATAATTTAAGAATGTTTAAAATATTAAAAAATATTTTTAAATATGCATATATATATATAGTACTCATTTCTGATTGTCACATATTAATATTAAAATTAAAATTAATTGCAAAGTATAAAACTGGAATTTTTTTATTCTACAAATGCAAACGGAAAAACCAATGCCGTTTGTTTTCTGTAAAAAGTTTTGTTATTTAACATATGACGAGAAATGTATTTAAATAAAGTTTTTCTACATCTCAATTATGTTCTTAGAATAATACTGTTGTAATTTTTAACATAACAGCAGCAGTAAAAGCCAGTTTAGATGGTTAATAATTTTTTAATAATTTATATAAATATTTGAAATAAATCGTGAATAAATATTTGAGATTGATTTATTTTCACTAAATATTTGGGACAGATTTGTGAGAACATGTGCATTCATGTCATCTACCACTGCTACCATCAGACAACCATTGCTTTACATTGCCAGTCAACTGTTGTGGCAATTTGTTGTCAGTTGGTAGTAGTGGTTATAGTTATTATAAATTATTAACAAATTATTAACGTTTAAAGTGACCTTTAACTACTTATTTCATTAAAATAAAAATATATGTTAATCTTACTTTTTATTAGCTCATTCTTGTAGAAATTTCGATTACTAAAAATTTTTACGTATTCTCTACAACAGATTTTATGTATAAGTGAATGTTTACAAAAGTAATAATTCTTAGTCGATAATATTGCCTTTCATGTTCTATAGAAATTTATTTATCTATTTAAATAATTATGTATTTACATAAACTGCAACATTGTAACAAAAAACAATACATATAAAATGTAATATCTTCATTTATACACAAATACCATGTTTATAACAATTGATGCTTCAATGGCAAACTATAATTATTGCTTACGTAATCGTTAATTATTATTATTATGATACAAGAACATATCTCGACATATAGTAAAAGGTAAAAAAGAAGAAATAGAATTTTTTACCTCGACATAAGTACATACATAATTTCTTACTAATCCACAATTTATTATCAATAATTTACACTATAATACTTATTTAAGTGCGAAAGTATGTCCAAAAAATATGACAATTTACATTGAAGATGTCAAGATTAACATACACGTAAATAATTGTTATTGCGTATAAATAATATTTAGTTCATGATATTAATTAATTTTTAGAACTATATTAATAGAATTAGAAAAAAAAGGTGAAAGTTTACTATAAAGAATTCATTCTAAGAATTGGACGTCAACAACTGCATACATGTCAATAAAATATTCAGCTTTAACCTAGTACTTACGTTCTGTCTTATCTCATATTTTTGTTTTCTTTTCAAATTTTATTTATATCATTATTCTCTTTATCTTGTATAGGCCATTTGTACATTTCGCCAAAAAGCTTAGTATTTTTTTTACAAAATCGTGGCGTATTGTAAAACAACTAAAAATTATTGAGCATTTTAAATGTTGTAAGACATTTAAAATTTAAGATATTTGACTAAAGAGTATAAGTTAAATTCATTTGGTACAAGTGTATTGTACAAAGATTTAATAGATTTTTACAGTAATTTATAAATGTTGTAATTTATTTATTGTTAATTAATAACATTATATTTGTATTTAATAATGTATCAATTTTTCGTAAAAAAAAAAAAACTAAACTTGTTACATAACAAATTTGCAATATGCTTATAACGTACACATTTGAAATTGTATTTGTATTGCATTTGTATCTGGTACAGAATTCCATGTTTAATAAACATTTGACTTTCAGTTTTGTAAATAACGTTTTGAAAGTAGAGTTTACTATGGTCTAAAATAAATCAATTGTGTTTTCTGAAAGAAAGCTTTTCAACTTGATTCTTTATTAAATCTCATTAACTTTAACAATATCTTTAAACTCGAATCTAATCAAATTCAGAAAACTTTCTATTCCGTCGATCATCTGACATTTAAAACCGATAAAAAGAAAATCGATAAACTATTTCCAAGCATCGTGATTTTCTCTTCTTCTTCTTTCCTCTTCGTCATCGTCGTTGGAAAAAGCTGAAAGCAAAAGCATCCCAAAAGGAAATCGTTCAAGCGAAAATTAGTTTTTGATTAAATCATTCCATCTGCGTAAACCCTTTTTGCTTGGCTGTCTTGAAGCGCGCGCGTGAAAAGGGTTCAACAGTGACCTTTTAAGGGTCACATACACCGGAACTCTTTCAGCGTTCAATCCGGAACAATGGTTCCGGGCTATGATAGCATACGATTCGAGTGAACGATGCCTGGGCGATTGAGAAAGTATGACGATTGATCCACCACGCTTTAATTACATTTATTTCGTTAGATTAATTCACAAATTTCTTTATCTCGTCTTACCAAATATTTTAATTTGTCTTTCTCCTATTTGACTATACGAAAACGATAATAAAAACTCTGACTGGATTCATTTAAAAAATTATTTACGTTAAGCTCTGCTTTTACTTCGTTTATTTAATATTATCTCTCATAAAAACTTTTCAATGTTTATGCACATTTATGCACATTAAATAAATCCAAACTTTTTAAAATTTTGAAATAAAAATATACACAAAACTAAAAAACAAACTATTGAGTGTTTTGTGAAAAACATTTTTTTACAAATTTATGTTTACATTTTACACTATATTTATATTATAAAACTCCATTTATCGTGCTAGCAATAATTTCAGTTGTTGTATTTTTGTATAACACTTTTACTTCTCAATACGATATAAATTATGTTACTCTTTTTTCGGAATATTTTGTACAGACAAATAAACAAGATTAATAATTTTCATGTGACTTTTATTGAGTGAAAATTTGTATCATCATTATTATTTATTTATATTTTTACATAATATACCTACACAGTCATGCTACGTACTCATAAGAGTGTGGCACAAACTCTTTTCATTCCAGTAGGAATTAGTTTCCGTCAAACACTCCTATCCAGACAAGCAACTTTTGCTTCATCCACATAATATAAAGCAGTAAATATATAAAAAATATATGTTGCTCATTGTATATTCTATAGCATAATTTATTTATATACAAATATTTTGTAAAATTTATTCTATATATAGATACCTAAATTCTATATTATTTTTGTTAAAAATAAAAATTCTGGTAGAATCTTAGAATTCTTCTTTTAACAAATCGTTATTTTTAACAGAAATAATACAAAATATATACAATAGTATTATCAGCATATAAGAAAGGTCAATAATACAAAAGACAACAAACCTGACTTCAATAATAATAAAATTAATGTTAAACATATTGCAGTTTCAAGACCTGAAAATAAAAGTTTATCTTTTAATATTATCATTAAAAGTAATTTAACAAAAAGGTAGTGGAGGAACAAAACAAAACCCTAGATGGCAGTATCATCTAAATCTGGTCATCAGTCCGGAAATCACGCGAACAATCAGGAAACGAAGCGGACACTCTTCTGGGACAATGAATCCCTTTTATATGTATGTGTGTATGCGTGTACGGCTCGATTATACGGGGGTGTTTTTGGAAATGAACCGTTTCGAAATATATCTAGATACGGTACGCGATGCGTTTAGATGAAAATTATATTGTAAATTGGTCCACACGCGTCGATGTCACCCAAAAACAACACTTACAACTTGTTTCGCGCTCGTACATATTAAATGATGTACAAAGTTTTTATTACACAATCGTTTAAATATAGTTGAAGTTTAATTGTTTAATGAACAAGTTACTTCGTTCCGTTCATGAATTTTAATTATATGACTGATGCTTTTTTCTGTTTTCATTCAGTGATTTATATTTATGTTGATGGAAATTTATTATGTAATTTATATTAGGACTGTTTTCGTATTAACAATATCATTTAAGTTATTATTATATTCGATAAGATTCAAATAATAAAATGTTATTTTTTTACTAAAAATTGAACAATTTAAAATAATAAAATATATCCTTCCTTATTTATTATGTGTTGCGTAAACAACTAAATTTTTTCGGATTGAGTAATAGAGAAATATAAAAATTCATACAAACGGATATTCAATAAAAATGATTTATATTTGCAAAACAATCAAAATAAATAAGTTTTGTGGTTATGTAGCACGAGTATCATGTATCGTTGTGCCCTTATGCGCAGCACATACGAGTATGTATATTCAATTTGAGCGTGGATCGTAAAGCTGAGTAGACAAAAATTCTGATATATACAACTTTGCCATTGAAAATCTCATTTACCAGAAAGGATGAAGATGAAATATTATTTTCTTACAGCATATATTGTTTCGGGGTTGTTATATGTATATAGATATATATATATATATATATATATATATATATATATATATATATATATATATATATATATAGTATGTTTTAGCATACATTTTTCATACATATGCAGATATACACACATCATGAACCCGTAATATGTATATGTATATAATATGTTAATTAAAGTTAAAATAAAACGGCTTTAGGTTGTAGTTCTGTAGTAATATTATTAATAATCGATGTTTCGACGAACTCAACGTACGTCTTCATCAGGAAAAAAAACTATGTTAATTAAATTTGTTCAATTGTATGCCTAACAACATAATCAATGCATATATTTTTAAAAAGTTGTTTTTTCAAATAATTTGTTTCTTAAACTAACTTTCTGAAATAGATAAAAACTGCTATAATATTGTGAGAAATTAACTTCAACATGAAAAATTATCTACCAGAAACGTCGTTTTTTAAACACCAAATCCAACTTTTTTTATAGTATGTGTAAAATTAACGTAAATTATTTTCCATTAATTTTTTTCAAATTAAAGTTAAATAACAATATTTACCCTTGATTATATTTAAACATATAGGTACTTTCTTAAATTAATATTTTGCAGAGCAAAAAAACTAGCAGGAAAGAAAAGTGTTATTTAGTATTATCTAGTGTTAATTTTTTTAAAAAAATTAGCACTAGATTAATATTAGGTAACACTAACTATTTTTTTGTTGAGTCCAAACTCGTTCTTTGTTGCGGGCTTAACATATTTTATTTCATTTTGTAAAAGTAAATTCATATGTTAATTTTGTTCTTAATTTGCATGCAGTAGTTATAACTAATATAAAATATATGTACAGTTATAATAAATATGGTAAAAACAAAAGCAGAAATTTGCACAGCCATCCAATAAATAATAAATTTCATTTGGTACCGTAAATACGTCGTAATTAGTCGGTGTTGCATTGGCAGCAAAAGAAGTTATTAATAGCCGAGCCAATCAACCGAGACAGGCCAAGCCGTATAAGTTCTTATATGACTGGCCAATACTTTTACATATACACCGTATGTACATAATACAAACGCAACATTTTCTAATCGGTGTCTAGTTGCGCCCGAACGCTTATAATTGCACATTTTGCCCACGCAGCCGCTCGACCGCGCTGCGCCGCACATTAACGGTCAGCATTCACGCACGATTGCGTTAACGTAGACATCAAAATGGCGGACACATTGAGGCATTTAACCATTTAACACCCCCACAGTACCCCCTTCGTCGACCGTCATCGACGACATCAAAGCCCATTTCATAACATAAACCAGTGCTGGTTTCAGTTACTTGAATCTTTTTTTTTTCTTCTCAGTTATAAGTTTTGATCGAATTTGGTACAGAGACGGGTCTTATCAAAATATATTCAGTTTAAAACAATAAATTATTAACGAACAACGACAAAATATGTTAAAATGCAAATATACTAAATTGAATTTATATAAACACTATTTGGGAGTGTTTAAATTTTAAAATTTCATATTCACGGTAAATTATTAGCTCTGTAACAAACTTTGGGAGATAAAACTAAAGCTATTACCTATATGAAAAAATGAAGGAATATAAACATTTGTCTGATTTGTATTAATTAAAGAATTGTAAGCATTTAAATATAGCAATGATGAAACATAAAATAAAGTTGACTGTGGTAGATATAAACGTTGTTTTTGTCATGCTTGCAAAGTTTTTTCTAGATCAAAAATCTATGCATTTATGACTGCAGAGTATACAAATATTGTATATTTTTTATATGTGTTTTGTAATGTTGGCTGTGCTAATAAAAAAACGCAGCTATTTATTCAAAAAATTATTCGAAGATAGACGTTTTAAACATTTCTTACTAACTTTTAAACTTTATAAAATTAAACTGCGTTAAATTTTTAAATCCTTACAACTACTTAATAAAGACAAACTGAACCCAAGTTTATATCATTTTTTGATTAAAGAAAGCGTCACTTTCATCTCCCAAAGTTTGTAACAAAACTAACAAATTACCCTGTATTATAAAAAAAATACATAAACTATTAAAATTTGATAAAAGACAAATGCAAAAACGTAAAATAATCTTCAAACATTAAATAATTTTTTTATGAAAATCTACTCTAAAAATTTTAACAAAATTAAATAAATAGTTTAAAATTACAAAGAAATATGTTCGCAAAATTTAACGAACTGTTAGAGAGAAAGTTAACGATGTAGTACACACATTCATCTTCACAATCTAATTTCAAATTTATTATATGGAAGCTATAATAAAAGATTTTCACATAATTTTGATTTATTATTGATGAAGTTACAAATATTAAATCCATCAAAGTAACATTGAGAAACTTTCTGGTTTCTGTTACTATTATTCTGGTAAGTTTCAGTAGCTTGCTACAATTAGGAAGTTACTGAAATCTACTGGAATAAGATTAACAGAAAGTTTTACAATATTACTTTCGTAGATTTGTATTTTTAGAAAAGAATTATATTATGTTGATATTAAAGAGAAGATAAAAAGATAATTTAAATGTAGTTAAAAATTACATTATCCCATTTAGTTTAAATTTTTTTAAAAAATGAATCTATTAAATCCATTTTAAAAATATTATTTTTTAATTTAAAATTTACTTTATGTTTTACTGATATAAATTGAAGTTAACCTAAAAGGGTTCATTGTAAAATCGATTCGTAAATTAAATTGGTTACTAGACATATAAAATTCGCCAATACAGTCCTGTAGGATGACTGCACATATAATACGATATAAGCGAAATATAACGCATGCAGTGAGCTTGAAAGCGTAGGCCAGTTGGCGCCCAAAACATTGAAAAGCTTTTGCTCGCCGATTGCGAATGGAAAGCTGTCGACTGGACCATGTCGATGTCGGGAAATTGAATATATTTCTGCCCTTACTTATTCCACCCCCTCATCACCAAACCTATTGCTATCTGCCACACAAATCGAACGGTCAACTGACCAATTCGATTTTGGCTGTATTACAAATCGGGATAAGTTTATTCTCGAACATTTTATTTATATGTTCAGGTATCTTTGTAATAATGAAAAATGTTTTTTTGAAATTTTATTTTTAACACTAGAACTACCAACCGGTCAAAATGACCGGTTGCATCAGTTCATCACCACTTTTTGTTCATAATTACAAAAAATATTGTTTTTAGAATACTATGTATTTTTCTAAATTTATTAAATCTTTAATTTTACAAAATGTTAGATTCGTGCGATTTCATTTTACAGAGATAAATATGTGGTATACCTAAATATACCAACAGGTCATTCTGACCGTCATATAAAAACATTACCAGAGTTTAGGATTGCTTGTGCAAATGCAAAAAAATTAAAACACGCGTTAGCAATACACTCTGTCAACATTGTAGCATACACAAAACATATTTTTTACTCTAAATACTCACGAATAAAAAGATTCTGTGCTTTGTTCATGGTTCACATTTCTGCGGCTAAGTAGTTTCATTTTCTTGTTGGTGCTTCTGGTGCGAGGTGAAATAAATATAAAAAGTGAACAATATTTTGGCAAATATTTTACGATTGTTGCTAATATTGTAAGTAAGTTGTGAACAAATTTTTTTATCATATACATAATATTCCATATATTTATTCAGTAATTACACATGCAACTACACATCAAACCGGTCATTTTGACCGGTTGGTAGAAATAGGTATAGAACAAATCTTGGTAGTTCTAGTGTTAAGTACAATAATATACAAGTAGTCGGCTTACATGGCCGAGTGGTTTAAAACTTATGTCTGACATCGCTCATACCTGTGCAAACCCGGGTTCGAATCCTGCTTGGTGCATGGGTATTTGTGAAAAACATTGTTTCTGGCTATAAGAGTTAAAAAAAATACAAATGCTTGTAATAAAGACAGTGGAGGACAGTGAAGGAGATAAACGACTTTCTAGTGAAAGAGTGTTTTCTTGTTTTGTCAATTCGTGTTATTCGTCAATTAGGCAAATTTTACCTGAATTGACTATTTATTATTGATTTGTCAACCACGAAAGATTTTAATTAGACTCAGTGATAAGATGTGTTGAGTTAAAAAGTGAATTTTTTATTTGTTTAGAGAAAGTCAATACACCTGAAGATTTTGGTTTCTGAGTACGAAAAAAATTTTGAAGTGACAAAAGAAGAACAGTTCAACAAATTTAATAAAAAAAAAAATATTCACATAGTATCATTTCTTTCAATGTATTTCATAGAAAATCGGAAAGTTCCTATTGTGAATTCCTTCAGCAAAAATAGGTTTATAAATAAATGTCACAATTATGAATACATTATGGTTACATTGCCCGTATCACATTTTAATAAAACCGAAACAAATAATACCTTCAGCGAAAATTATGACCACTCTAAAGTTTGATTTGATTTTCTTCGAAGTCTGGGTGAAAAAAAAAATCTATGGAGCGCGCGGGCTCACTCTACTGCCGGGCTGCTCGGCTTGCAAATATATATAATACACGAAAGAAAGCCGAAGAATTTAAACATAGACCATTTAGCGGGCCTGTTAAAATACATTACAAGCCCGGATTACAAACCGTGCTCGGTGTTGCTGTCAAATATACATTCTTTATTCGAGTCTGCGGATGTATTTTACACCAATTTAACTCAAAATACGGGCATTTCTTTTCAAGCAATATAACTCTGCTTCGCCGAATCGAGTTCGGAATGTGACCCTCTCTCGCACTGACAATATCCAAACTCATCACAGTCTAAACACCAGGGGTTTCATTTCAAACTTTCTGTATACAAATACAAGGATTCTATTTAAATACGTAATTTCAGTTGCTCTGGATACAAACACACACACACACACACACACATACATATACTCGCAGATAAATGCTTAGAGAATATATGTATACGTATACGTGTATGTGGGATTTTTATGTGTATTTGTGTATTGTATATAGAGTTTGTACGATGTTTTGTACACTGTTATTATTAACGTACAATATTAGTGCATTTCGTGCGTTTACGTCGTAAACAGTTTATTTAGGTTTATGATTTTTTAATGTGAATATGTCATTTGAATATTGAACAACAACCGTAATAGTTTTTTATAAGAGGACCTTTTTAATCAATAATATTATGTACTATATATACAGCAATTTAATATAATTGATTTGTTCATAAATTTAATGATTTTTTTGTATATACGAATTTAATTCGCTTCTATAAATTCGTATAAGAAAATCGTAAAAAATACTGTACAGCGATTAAATTATTGCAATTATAAGGATAAAATATTTACATTTACGTTTGTAATAATATTTGTGATATTAAAAATAAATTATTGTTTAAATAACATTAAAATTACGTATTTACTTATACTTATATGTTATTGGTACATAAATATAAAAATTATTAATGAAGAATTACTAAATTTTTATTTTCTAACAGTGACATAATAGATGTACACACTGAACCATAATTTAAAGCAGTCGAAAACGTATCAAATTTATTATTTAAATTTTTTTTCTCAATTTTGATCCTTGTTAATATGGTATTGCACTCTTCAAATTTTATTTGATCATTATAGTTATAAAATATTTAATTTATTGTTTGTTTTATGTGATACATATATTTAAATTTTATCGCCATTTATATCATTTAAAATGTAAGTACTGAGGATTCATAGATTATTGTCTTTTTTAATTCGGTTTTGCTTTCTGTATGTCGCATTGTTTTTCTGAATCTATGTACAAGCAAACCTAGGCAGTTGCCAAAGGCCCCGAACAAAATAGGGCGCTTTTTTTTACCATAAATCATGAAATATTATCAATTGGAACTAATTTTACGTTAAATATTAACTATAGCAAAGCAATACAATTAACGATTTTATTGAAAAAATAAAGCAAGACAGAAACAGTATTTATTTTGTTATTGTATTGTAATTTTTATAGATGTTTAAATTATAATAATATACATACATATTTCTACTCGCAATTATTTTAAATAATTTTTTTTCTATTAATTTTTTTTTTCTAATATGAAAAGAGGTAGTCTAGGTTGCGCAAAGGATTCTGTGTCGTTATAATAAATTTTTATAAATGACAAAAAAATTTAATAATTTACTTTGATAAGAGTAAACATCAAAGTGAATATTTGTGCAATGTAAAAAAAATTATTAATTTATGTTATTAATTTTCAAATATTATCTTTTATGTGAGTATTCGTATGATCTGTTCCGTTTGGTTCGATTGACTTTCTTGTGTTTTAATGCAAAACGCTGCCGTAAATGATATAGCAATTTGCCATTTACATACTATGAAACTGCGAATAAAAAACAAACATTAACGCAGCAGTAAACAGTAGACGCAAGTGTGCGAATCGAATATGTATTTTTATTTCAAATTAGCAATATAATAACATTTAATTTTATAAAAATCTTGTTTATACCATTTTCAATTTTTCAAAATAGTACTAAACAATAGAATGTATTTTTCAGAATTAAAGAAAACCCATTTCAACTGGTGCAAGTGTTGGAGTTTTTTTGGCAAAAAGCATCCATGTTTTTCCGCTGAATTATCACAAACGATGACAATGCCTGGCATCGCAGCGAATCCATCCGAATCCGTCCCGAAGATATACGACTGGGCGGCGCCAAAAACTCATGATGGCGGAGTGAGAGCAAACGATTGACCCGAACGTAGCGCTACCCGTTCCAGCAACGGTCGTACATCGAACTATAGAGTGTGAGGGGCCATCAGCGAGAAAACAGGATCAGGGCTTTTTCGCCTATTGAAAGGCGACCGGGAACAAAGTTTTGATAACAATTGCCGGGCAATGAATAAACGGTACGCAGTCATTGTCGCTGAATTGTGATCAAAATTCATGTTCGATCGTAAAATGTTTGAATTACATGCAGATACAGCGCACCGTTTAACAGGATATTGTGGAATTAAAGCACCTAATTGAATAAACAATGCGTTAATTGATTGATTTGTTGAGAGGTGCGCGCTATACGCAGCACAGCGCTATGGTTTCCAATTAACCGACTAATGTTTCGAAGCAAATTTATGCCAATTCAATGACTATAGTCGTATATTGCATTTAACCCCGGCACCAATCAGATTTTTACGTTTGACTTCACTCAATCATTTTTAATTAATTGTTTTACCAGTTCATTCATTTTGAATAAAGCTATATGGTATGCTATTGTTCAGTAAGCTACTATATTATTCAAAAAAAATTGTTTCAGTTTTTATCTAATATTTTCTTAAAACCGAAAATGTGCCAAAACTAATGTAATCTTTGACATGTTAAATAGAAAATTAAAATATAACCAAAACATTATACAATCTTATTTAAATCCGACGTTGCGATTTTTTTATTACATTTTTAATAATATCATAAATGTATCTATGAAATTAATATAATAATATTCTAATGTTGAGATTTTTCCCAAAAATTGATCAAATCACCATACTGACGAACTTCTAAAGAGCGAAAAACGTGTCTACGGCTAATTGGTCGGTCATTGATGCATAGCTGTATAAGTCGATTCAATGATTGAGAAACATGTGAAATTTTTGGGAATTAAAACATTTTTAAACCTTTGTTTTAAGAATGCATTTATGATAATTTATAATAAGATATTATTAAATATATGTATGTCACAAATATTCAAAAAATTGCTGTTTATTTGAAATTTTGTATTTCCTTTTTTGTATTTTTTTTATTAGTAGATATATTATTATTCTATTTTTGTTCTTAATCTATAGTTCCTGTACGAACAGATTCATATTTTGATCCAATTAAACTATAATTGCTTTTATTATCAAAATATCTTAACAATGTTCGAAATATTTAAATTTTAGTATCATTAAGTTGTATAATATAATAGATTCTATTTATTAAAACATATATTTTATCATTTACTTTATATGTACTTATATAAGTATAAGTGTCTAATAAATTATTTTTAAAAAATTAATGAATATTTAAATTTTAAATAAAAATATTAATTATTATAAATATATTTTCAGAAACATCAATTTTATTTCAATTATTATTCCAGCAAAATATATTTATAGTGTAAGTATAATAAAATTCTATTAGTAAATCATAAAATTTAATACAAAATACAATAACAATACAGTATATTTAATAGACAAGTTAAACGACTGAATGCACTTTTCAGTTCACATTATATTTGCACATTTGCATCATCCGAGATATCGCTTGTCCCCTTTCTAACCGGTTTCGATACATAGAATACGTATTCAAATTATTTTACAATCACTATCTATATATACCTATTATCAACATTTCAAAGATATTATATATTGCAACTAAAATAATCTTCCAGTATATTTACAAAAGTGCTTTAATGACTTTTTATCTTAACAAACTAAAATTAAGTATTATTAAAAAATTGTAAATAAAATATATATTAATATAGTAAAAAATCTTTCACAACTCATTATATTAAAATAAAAAGACTAAAAATTATGATGTACGTAGAGTAAGTCGAAACATCGATTTATAATTAAAATTTATACAGAACTAAATCCTAAATCCTTTTATTTTAACATATATGTTTGATATTATAACATACGCTTCAGTTGATGCAAGATTTCCAAAAATATTTCTTGATAAATCTAGAAAAATCAATATTACAACTGTACTTATATTTTAATAAATAAAATAAAAAATATATTATATAATGCAGAGAATAGTACAATTAAATTTTAGAACTAGTAAAAGTATATAATTATTTTTGATTAAAATGAAAAATTCGCAAAATATTATATACAGTAATTTTTTTTGTAAATATCTTCATTTATATGAAATATTAAACAGACTAATATAAATTAGTTCCATCATATTTTCTTTTTGCGAATTCTCCAAACAACACCAGATAAAAGTCCAAAAAATAAAGCACGAAGAAAAACATCTCTTGGCAATTTCTCAGCGATTCAGAACAAACAAAAAATGTATATATCGCTTGACACATACGACGTGCAGCAGAGAACTGCAATCCTAACAAAGGGCACAAGCCCATAAAGTCTCGCGTTGTTGTCGCATTTCATTCTTATTATCTGGTGTTTTTTGGGGTCACCGAGACCCACAATACCCCGTATCCCATATCGGGACGAACTTATGCCCGAGTGGCGACTGCAACACATACATTTACAACACCGTATATATACCAAAGAAGAAAAGAAGCGACACTGCTTTACGAGCTGACAGACTATAAAAATCTTTACGTATGCCTTTCTTGCTTTCGGACAACTTAGATTGTGACTAATCTCCGGCCTAGGCCACCACAGAATAGTACAGTCTAGCTGTTCAGATTGGGAATAATTTAGACAATGAACTTATACACCTGTTGTCTTTATTATATGGAACCTATGTATTGGTTATGGCTAATGGGCTTGTTATAACTCCATTATTGTTTAGGAATTATTGAATTTTGGATTTCTTCTACGTTGTGACATTCCATCCAATTGTTTTTATCAAAAGAATATATTAGTTTAATGATATACAATTATTTGAATGGCTAGTAAATAAATTTACAAACATAATTAAAAAGGTTATATGAGAAAATAGTTGCAAGTGTGAACATATAAGATTATATAAATAATATAAATTATAAAAGCGTTTTGGTTAAGTTTATTTTCAAAAAGTGAAAAATGTTTTGCTGAAAACATGTATTTTCTATTATCTTTAAATTTTTTTTTAAAATAATAGCTTTTATAGTTAAAATATATTGTAATTTATTACAGATAATATATTGCCAACTATTAAATGAAGATTTTTCAGATACTTGACAAGTTTCATGTATACAAGGTTGTTTGATTAATAACATTAGAAATCAATGTTCAAATAAAACTTATTTAGTATTACGTATTCTATATTATAATGTAAAAATATACATATATTTTTTTGTTAATACACATTTGGTGCACAATTTTTTTAATAGTAACATATAACATATAATTTTAAAATTTTAAAAAGACAATAATTTCTTAAATTCAATTATGTATAATTTTATATTCGGCATAAAATTTGTTTAAATAAAAAATGCTTTATTATTGGATAAGATAAAAAACACAAAAGTTTTTAAAAATTGTATTTTATTCGTTTAATAAAACAGTTTTTATTTAAATAAATTTCATGACAACATATGAACTCAGAAAATTATTGAAATTAAAAAAATCAATATATGTTACTATTTAGAAAAATGTTAATTATTTAAAAAAATACGAAAAAAATAATTAAAATTTAAAAGTTATTGTGATAAACTGAACTATTATTAAATTTTCTTTCTATTCTACATTTCCGTTATTATTTTTTCTCTCTACGAATATGTACTTTATCTTAATTAAAATTACATAAAAAAAATTTAAACTTATGTAATAAATATTGATGCCAATGTAAAATTTTCATATTCCAAAACTCGTATAACAAGAGAAACTATATTTCAACAAACATAACTGGGACAAGTATGACAATCCCTTTTTTAATATTTCATACGCATATATTTCTCGTCGAAACCCTCGGCCATTTCTGTCATAACGAAAACCTATAAAAACATGGCGGTCACTGTCCAGTTTTCACAATAAAATATCTGAATATATTCCTTTTTCAACCTCTCTACATTTTTACAAAACGTACCTACAATTTTTAAAACAAATTTAACTTTGGCATTCACAAATAATATTTCTAAATACATCGGCGGATATTACGAGTTCAACTTTTGAGTGTTTTAGTTCATTTGTTTAGTCCAGTTCTTATGGCAGTTACATTGTCTTAAAACCGATATTAGTTAAAACCAATTTTAAAATCAGCCATAGTGTGTTTGTAACAACCATTTGCTAATTTTAGCATTTTGATAATTACTTTGTTTATTTTACATTAAAGAATGTTTTGTTCATCGTTACGTTAATAACAGTTTTTCTAACTTATGATTAATAAATTACCGTAAAAAAAATCTTATTGTAAATTGATTTTATGTTGACAATTTTCTGTATATTGGAAACAGGTAGTCATTTATTTTATAGCTTTTTCCATAATTTATTTCGCAAAATAAATTACCATGTTTACTTCTTACTTTGTAAATATAAACGCGAATTTTTTCTGTAATTTCTAATGTCTTAATTTGAATATTTATGTGAGTGGTTACGTTAGTCTGATGCTGTAAATATCCTTGAATTGCAAGCTTATATATTTATTTGCGAGATAATTTATAAAGTTATGTAAATAAATTTACAAAATAATTAGCAAAACTACGTTATTTTATGTCATATACTCTTATATTATATGGAATCATATAAAATTAATGTGTTACAGGAACATATTACTGATAATTATATAGAGTATAAAATTCCATGTAATAATGTTAGATAATAAATTAATTTTTTGTTTATTAATTATTACGGTTGATATCATGTTTGCTTTGCAATCTTGTGGTTTTTAATTCAGATTTTGCTGATTTTATGTCCATTAAAAGCTACATAAAAATACACAAATACCAACTTCACTATATTTGTGATTTAAATCTTCAAGTGTTTGTGCACATCGATTTTTTTAATGTTCATTTGCCAAGCGTGCATGTACCCTATTTAAATGTGCACTTCAATTTTTATTGTTTATTTTTCTAGCGTGAAAGTAGCCAATTTTAATGAGCAATTATATTCCCCTTTATTTGATATTTTATAATAAATATATTGCAAAGGTAACATTTTTTTTTAATTAACGCTGTCTAATTAAGCAATATGTAGTGCAAAAGTTTGTATACGTTGTGATGTATTGCACGAGTATATTCTTAAATTTACGGAACTGATTTGGTCAGTATTTGGACGGATGATACAAAATGTGTGTGTGTTTGTGAATGTGAGTGGGTATGCACAACGTATCCGGAGAACGAAGGACAACGCAGTTGGCATTAAGTGGACCAACAGTGACCGCAGATGAAGCACGTCCATCGTTAAATAAACCCTAGCGAAAACGTTTCCGAGATCGGACAGCGAAATTCAGACAGAGATATCAAACTACAAGTCCTACAAGTCTAATCATATAGTTATTGAAAATTTTGTGATACGTAACGTAATTAACTTTCAGACTTCAAACTAAGGTATATATTATTTTTAATTTGCATTTCAATTTATTCAAAAATAATAATAATAAAATGTTTTATTTTCAGTTTTGTGATACAATAATGGATATAAAAAAATAAGCCAAAATACACAATATAATCTACAATTATTATTTCAATATTTTTAATGTTATCAACAAATTCTTTCACATTATAGAACGCATTATCTAATAAAAATTATTTAATTACATATATGAATTTTTTCTTATTTAACTCAAGTACAGAAATTGGTAGTATTTTAAAAGGTGTTGCCCCACATATTTTTCACTATGGTAACCTAATAATATTTCATATAACTGTCATATTACCTGTAATGTAAAATAAGATAAAAATATTTGTATATTAAGATAATTACTTTTCTCTTCTAAATAAATTTGTTCAAAAACACGCTTAAAGTTTGTTTAGTTTCTAAAAAAAAATATTCTATAAAAATTAATATTGCTTTGTTTTGAACTTTTTCTTACAAAAGTCACATTATCGTACAGAAACATCGGTTTTGATAAAAAAAAATTACAAAACTTAAAATCTAAAGTTTTATTTATCTAAGATAATATAACTTCAAAATCAAAACAATATTTTTATCATAATGTCCATGATCAAACATGTTATATAAGTATTAACTCATCAAATACCAGATAAATTTTTTAGGTAAATAATAACACAAAATTGTATTCAAAAAAAAAATATTACAGGTCCTCATGCTACTTAATAGGTTAATATTATAAAAATATAAATTTTTAGAATATCTTATATAGAACACTTTATTCTCAAGATATCAATCCGCAAATCTCGACATCTGAAAAAAAATCTCCTAAGGTTCGTCTATAACAAACTTTATATTCCCGGCTGCCGAAAATTTAGCGACATTTACCCCGGATCATCCCCCAGACTGTCGTTACCTTACGCGTACCCATCCCAGCCCGGCAAAGGGTGTCCCCCCCGCCTTATTGCACGACGTCTGCCTTGTATGTGAAACGAAAACGTTCTACTCCACTACGACCGACAGCCCGGAACAAAAAAAAAACTCATTTTCTTCCTGGGAATTTGGGATTCGCAACGCGTTCCTGAAGAAATGACGTCTTGCCTGTGTGCGCCCGATCTACGGCATTACGCTGTTTCACTCGGACATCACCGGGAGATATCTTTGGCGAAATTTATAAAAGTTTTTCTTTGCCCGCACTCTGATGGGTTCTCGGTTTCTATGTGAGCTTAGAAAGGTATATGTGTGCTTTGGAGATTGTCGGATAGAAAGACGAAGACTATTGTCTCCATTTCGGATGATATTAAATAACTTTATTCTGTCAGTGGAGTTTGATATTTATTTTTATGAAGTTCCTGGATATTGTATTTTGTGCCGGCAGTATCATTCCAAATAAGTTCATTTTGTTCTTAATAAATCATATTTTCTGTTATTGATGCTGAGTGAAAATTTAAAAACTTTTGTAAATATAATCATATATTTATCAATTTATTTGTAGTAACATGATAAAAAGTATTTAATAAAAACTTTCAATTATTACAAATTAAAAAAAAAATAATTAGTCCTATTTTTTAGTTGTTCATTCTTAAACTTTCTTTTAGTAAAATAATTTTTTAAAGTTTGTTTCACATTATTATATAGATATATTTATTATTTTGTGACCAATTTAACACTTTCTAAGTATGAACACAAGTTAAAGACAGTGCTCGGTAGTAGTTCATATACAATTTGAAATACTTATAATTAAAATCATTTCTTAAATAACTTGTAAATACAGATGTATAGCTCATATTAAGAAGTCTATTTTAAAATCAATTTTAACTAATACTAATTTTAAAACATAAAAGCTGGACTAAACAATTAAAAAAATTTCGAAAACTGAGCTTGTAATATTAGCCTATAAGTGTTGGTATTGAGAAACAAATTCTTTTTTTTTTTAATTTAATGATTCTTGTAATTTCATTCAAATATAGCAGCTTATAGAACAAAAATTTATTTTTAATGAGTACGTAATTTATAAAAATAAATATTATATCAGGATTAAATGTTAACGTTATTTTTAAATAAAAACATTAACTTATTTTAATTGTAAGTGGAATGTGAAGTATGTGGATTTAAAAATGTTCGAACCCATTGTTTTCGTTAAGATGGTGGAATGTTTTTATAGTTAAAATAAACATATACTGATGATCCAAAACTAGCACGCCAAATATTTAAGACTGATATTTTGTTTAATTTATAATTGCCAAAAAATGTCGCCATAAAATCACAAATATTAGAAAAATGTAATACTGACGAAAAATTAAAATACTTGCATAAACAGTAAAAAATATAATTAGAATGTTCATTTTCTTTGAAAAATTATTGCAAAACTTTAAATAATATTTAAAAAATTACATTTTATAATCTAAATTTATATTTTAAGTATTTCAATACAAAACAAATAACTGTTTTTGAATTTCTGAGCGTGTTCTCATATTGATCCAGGCAATTGATATATAATAGTGCTGTCAATATTTGAAAAAATTGGATCCGGATATCCGGATCCAAAAAGATTCGGATATCCGAATATCCGATTCTCGGATAATTTAAGATCCGGATCTGAGATCCGGATCCGATATCCGGATCTGAGATTCGGATCCGATATCCGGATCTGAGATCCGGAACCGATATTCGGATCTGAGATCCGGAACCGATATTCGGATCTGAAATCCGGAACCGATATTCGGATCTGAGATTCGGATCCGATATCCGGATCTAAGATCCGGAACCGATATTCGGATCTGAGATCCGGATTCGATATCCGGATCTGAGATTCGGATCCGATATCCGGATCTGAGATCCGAAACCGATATTCGGATCTGAGATCCGGAACCGATATTCGAATCTGAGATTCGTCCGACATCCGAAACCGATATTCGGATCTGACATCCGCATCTTAGATTTGAATTCGATATTTTTTTCTTAGATTTGGATAATACATTTGAAATGCGTAATCTAACAATTACACAGAAACAGGTATTGTATTTTTATTTCTATTTACTTTATAATAAAGTTTATAATTTTAGTAATTTATTATATACATGTTTTATTGGAGAATATAGAGTGTTTTATATAAAAGTAAAATTTGGTTTAACAAATAGATATATTAAAATAGTTATTCTGTCTAGTTATGTCTATAACTTCAATACTTTACTATACATTTATGATGTAATATAGACATGCACTCATCATACGTTTATTGATATAGTGTAGAAAGAGACAACTTTCAATTTTTCAGTGTTTACGTTAAGATATTATAAAATCTTTTGTTCAGTATTTTTGTGTTGTTATTATATCACTGTTATAGTATGGTTATGGTGCGCTACACGCTATATTTTACTAGATTATTCAATTATAGTTCAAAAAATTAAAATATTTCTGAATTATTAGATGAAGCAAATGAGTTAATATTTGAATTGTATAATATGTAACAAATATAAATAAATAACTTAAATAATTTGTTTAGTAATTTTGTGAATATTAAAAAATAGATACATCTTTCAAGAAACACAATAATATACCATAAATTAAAACTTAATATAGTTTATTATAGGAGAAGTATTGAATGTTTGCTTTATTTTTATTCAAAAACATAAATTGTCTTACTTTAGAGTTTACATTTTTAAGGGCGTAATGTAAACATCTATAGAATAAAATCAGACTATTATTCGATAGTTAGTAGTTAGATAAATAAATAAATAATACCTTACAGGCAGCATTCATTTAAAATTACTATTGTATACTAAAAAGTTAAAGACGATGATATGAAATACAAACAAACAAAGACAATCATATCTCAAATAAAGCAGCGTCCTTTACCAACCACATTGTGTTACAAAAATTAAACATTTGTTAAAAAAAAATATTTTTAATATTTTTATTTACTGTGTTTTATTTAAAATGTATATGTATTTAATTTTTTTGTCTGGATAAGAATGTTTGGTGAAAGTTGATTTCTGGTTGAATAAAAAGATTTTGTGCCACACTCTTATTGGGAACATGGCGTGATTGTATATATATATATATATATATATATATATATATATATATATTTAATAGTTGAATAAATACACACCGAAACTAATTTGAAAATTAAATTAAAAATTGTCAAACTGCCTCGACTGGGGATCGAACTCAGGACCTGCTGGACGCTAGCCAACTGCTCTGCAGTTTGACAATTTTTAATTTAATTTTCAAATTAGTTTCGGTGTGTATTTATTCAACTATTAAATTAACACTCTGCTGACAGGCAACAAAATACTCTTACTTATATATATATATATATATATATATATATATATATATATATCAGAATAAAAATTAATAATAATTTTAAAATAATATTTTTATATACAAATTTTACATTTCATTAAATCAAAACCAAAAAAATATTAATTTGTAATAAAATATATAATTTAAAAAATATTAACAATCTGGAAAATTTATTGAAGATTTGACAAAATGCAAATATTTTTAACAAAATTGTATAATTTTTAACAAAAATTAAAAATTTATTCTCAATATTTGATAGTTTTTATAAATTTAATAATTTTATACTAAATTTCAAAATTTTTAGCACATATGAATCGCCAAGAATTTTAAAACAAAATTTTCAGAATTGCATATGTAAAAAAATTTTTAGTATTGCCAAAATCAGCTCTTTTAGTATTCCCAAAAACAGAACTTGTAATAACATCCATTGTATACAAAATTCGTTAGACACAATGTATATAATTGAGTACTTTTATTTCTAAGACACACTTCATATTTATATAAAAATTTATTTTATATAAAATTCTTGAGACACATTGTATATATATAATTTTTATGCACATTGCATATATAATTTTTTAGACACATCGTATATAACTGCAGTCGCACACTTATTTGGCATTTCGATAAAATAATACAGCTTGTAAAATGTTTTTAATATTTGTTTAAAAAATGTGATATATATATATATATATATATATATATATATATATATATATATATATATATATATGATATATTAAAAAGAAAACAGATATTTCATAACCTACTCGTACATTTATTTCAATAATATAAATATATAAAAATAATGTGTGAAAAACCTATATAAAAATAAAAATATAAAACACATAGATTCGAAACGATTCAAATTTGAAATCCGGATCTTTAGATTCGGATCCTAAATCCGGATCTTAAATCCGGATCTGAAATTCGAGTCCGAGATCCGAATCTGAGATCCGGATATCCGAATCTAAGATTCGGATCCGAGACCCGAATTTTCGAATCTGAGATTCGGATCCGAGATTCGGATCCGAGATCCGGATATCCGAATCTTAGATTCGGATCCGAGATCCGGATCTGAGATTCGGATCCGAAATTCGGATCCGAGATCCGGATATCCGAATCTGAGATTCGGATCCGAGATCCGGATATCCGAATCTGAGATCCGGATCCGAGATCCGGATATCCGAAAACCTAATTATCCGGATATCCGGATAATTTTGGATCCGGATCCAAAATTATCCGGATTCGGTTCCCAGCACTAATATATAAGCAATATTTTATTAAAAACAAATATATTGAAGTATAATTATCTTACTTTATATAGCAGTGTACAAAAAGTTAATAATAGTTTTTATTTTTAGCATTGCATTTATAGTTAGAAATGTAAAATATTCAAACAAAAATTTCGAAAAATTTTGTTTATTACATAAGTTTTAGTTTTTCAAAAAATAAATATGCAAGATTAAAATTCATTGTTTTTTATAACACAATTATATATTTTTTTTAATACAGATTTGAAATACAAAGATTTAATTTGCTCCTATCTTTTGGCTATTAAAATTAATCTACAATAATAAATCAGAAAAAAAAATTCTGTTGAAACTAAATTGTCCAGTATTTATTTACATTACCAGAATTAAGTTTAAAAAGTTCCAATTTAGAACCATCAATTTTTATCATCGTTTTGTAAATGTTATAAGTATATTTATGTGTTTTAAAAACAAACAAACAAAAATCTCTGAAACGATTTAACTTCTTTTATAATACCATCATCAACGATAGCATGTGCATCGACTCTTAACAGCTTTATCAATAGGCAATTACCTCTATGGGGGAATGAATGTTCACAAAGATTAACCATAAAACGTACGCCATAAAATAACATTATCTAAAATATATAGGGCCCTCTGTCCCATTGCCAAGTCAAGAAGTCAAGCTCGGGCGTCTTTGAGAACAGGCCCAGCCCAGCCCAGCCCAATGCCGCGAGCAATGCAAAAAGCTGTTAAATTATAACATCTATAAAATAACGCCGATATGACTTAATCGCATTAAATGTCGCGGTGTGCCATGCCTGTCGAACAATTCGAAAGGGAAATTTGGGAATGATTGGCAGCGCCAAACCGGCTTTATTATGATGAAAAAACTGCCACCACCAAGCTCTCAATTTCATGCTTCATTCGGCTTGAGGTTAGAAAATTGTTGTCCCTCTTTTCGAGCACAACCCCAATGCTTTTTAGACGTAGAAAGTTTGATACTTTAGTCTTATTTGAACGTTTAAACGCAATGGAAGCATGAAATATATTTTACTTTCATAGCTATTCGGAATATTTTGCAAAGACGAGAAAAATGAAAAAAAAAAAGTGCAATCGCTGACAATTTTTTCCAAATGAAATTTGAAATTTTATAAGATTCATCAAATTACGAATTTCATATAATGAAAGTTAAGTTATGCAAATTAGTTTCAGTTTTATGTTTCTTTTGTTAAATATTAAATTACATTACATATAAAGTCTATATAATGCTGTATTTTCATATAATAATACAGATTATCAATCAGAAATAATAATCAAACCATAAAATTTGTATAATATAGTTTATATAAAGTGTGTTAGAATTACAGTAAAACAATGTAGAAAATTGCAAACTAACGTAGAGTAAACAAAACATGCAGTTAAAATACAAAAGAAAATAATTTTAAACTAATTAACTCTACATAAACAAAATTTAATAAGCATGATATTATAATAGAATTAGATCTAAAAAATCAAATAATTGTTATTAGAAATTTATTTATTGTTCTACATGTGGCGTAAAGTAAAATAGTTTAAATAATTTGAAAGAAAGTCACAGAAGTGGTTTGATAATTTATCTTGAAATAATATATTTTTGCGCTATTGTTTTATAAAAACTATAATAGCAAAGAAAGAAACAACAGAAATTAGTTCCATATGACAGTTTTATTTCAAATTAAAAGAAATTTTCATTAACTTTACAGTTTTAGGTTAGAAAATTACACACTTCAAAGCCAGTTGCAAAGAATTGACAATATACCTAACTTATTTAATTGCCGTTAATTGCAACATTTGTAGAAAAGACAAGTTACAGTCTGGTAGTTTGAAAAGAGTGTCCGTTTCCCTACAACTTTTTATATTTTCCTTTTATGTTTTCGACTTCTTTGTTTGCCCGAGCAATTGTCTTTACTTTTAATTCAAAACTTAACGCAACTCCATTACATTTTTGTCTCTATCATTGTCGTTCCCTTTTCTTTGTATTTTTCTTTAATTAAACAATCAAAGTGCCTGAAGTCTCTTGCGCAAACTTTTTGTTTTTATCACGATGACATTTCCGTAAATTGGACACGGTTAGAATGTGAGCGTCGCCGTCTCGATTTAAATTATGAAAAGCATATTCTTTCCGTTGGCCATTTTCCCTTCCGAGGTGCAAAACAAAATCTGCGATGGTTGATTGTTCTTGGAAGAGTTCAGTACCAACCGCGATTTTATAGACGCTCTTTTGTTTCCACTTCCGCCATTTTACTTTCCTCATTAGTTCCGGAATTTAGTCGGGAACGTGCGTTATACTATTAGCGCGAAAATTCCATCATTATTTTTGCTGTTCTTTTTTTATATATCGCATTTTGCCAGTAATTACTTTTACATTCTAAATAAATACATGTGAATAATAAGAAAAAAGTTAATTAATATACATATACACTGAGTTTCAAAATATCGATATTATATAACAAAAAACTTTTATCAATAAATTTCGAAAAAAAAAAATATGAGCAAAAATTGGTTTTGGTCAAAAAACTTATTACGCGATAAATAAAACATTATTACAATATTATATGTTAAAATATTAAAAAATGTAAAAAAAAACTTGTTTGCTATAAAATTTTCAACTAAGTATATCTCTGGTGTTATTGCAGTAATTAAAAAAAATTAAAATATCATTTTCGTAATATCTAAAAAAAAAAAACACTAATCATTAGTCGTTACAAGTAGACCTAATAATGTTTTATTCTGTTATTCTTTATTCTTTTCTCACATACACGTTGTTCATTAATATTTGTTCGGCTTGTATCATAATGGCTATCTAAGTCTAGACATGAATACTAAATATGTGGAGGGTTATATTGGACAAATATCGTTCACAATAATGTGATGATTTCGTTTCATGATTTCTTTGCCAATTATTTAATCATCTATTATCTAGATAAACGTTTGTTCGAATATTCATTATCTCATCTAAATAATAAAAAATACTGTACTTTTATCTTTATCTATTATATATTATTTTTTTCTTTAACTGTTTCAACACTGAAACTTGGCTTAAATATAACTATGTTCAATGTAATCGAGTTTTTATTTCATATTTGT
Organism: Clivina fossor; assembly: GCA_963966155.1. NCBI lineage: Eukaryota > Metazoa > Arthropoda > Insecta > Coleoptera > Carabidae > Clivina > Clivina fossor. The sequence continues at coordinate 5,297,164 of OZ014564.1, read as the reverse complement.
TTACAACCTTCTAACAGATTATATAATAATAATTGGTTCTTTCACTCAAATATTTTTCGAGCCCACATGTTGTTCGTACAAACTACAGCAAAAGATCAACAAATTTCGTGCAGCATAAATGCTGATACAATTTAAAACCATTTTACTACATTTTCTAAGATGTAATGATTTATAAAAAAAAATGTTGTAAATTATCAACAATCTAAAAACATTTGCAATAAAATTTATTACATATTTACAATATTGTAAAACATTCATTATAAGTTACCAGTTACAATGTAAAGGTACAAAAATAAATTGACTCGTTCGTAACGTATTTAAATGCAATAAAAGTAATATTTACAATAGGAAAGTATAGTGTTTATTTGAGGTGATTATTAAGAAAATGAAACGGTAGAACGCACGCGCGCTCACCATTTGTAGATCATTGGATTAATTTCACGATTTAATCAACGTAATATCATTTTATTGAGTGCGATAATTGCAAACAAGCTTGTTAGTTTTACAATGCATTTATTGTTATTCTCGTGGCTTTTTATTATTTCTTAAACACGTTATTAAATTGCTTTTATTGCCTACTAGCTACTGCATTATATACACATCACGAAATATTTCGATGTCTGCGTGAGTCTAGGTTTCTTTGTATATGTGTAAATTTAAGATTCGTTTTTTACGTTGTTTAATTTTTAATAAAAGAATGATTTTATTATGTGTATATATAATTCTACTATTTGTAACTATTTTTGTAACGTTTATTATTTTACACTATTAACTATTGTATACAGTCATAAACTAATATTTTTTATCATTATTATTTTTTTTGCAAATTTTATTTTATTTCTAGCAATAATTAAAAATGTTATTCAGTCACCAAGCACCAAACATTTGGGACGGGGATAGATCGACCATGGTATACCAGCCCAGAAAAGTCTATAAATTCATTAAAAAAAATTGTTATATTTGATGTTCAAATAATAATATTTTTATGTTCCATCTAGGAATTACGAAAACTGATTATTAATGTCTGATAAAAGTAAAAGTTTTAAGTCTTATTGCGACTGTCGTTTTAGTTTGACGCACATTTTTAGTTTTTACACCAAGTATTTGGATTGGTCAAATTCTTCTGCTTGTGAGTAAAACAAAAATAAAACGGCAGTCTGAATGATGGTATTCCGATTAGTGATGTAGCATAACAGAATATTTTATCTATTTCTAGTAAATAGAATTAATCATTTTATAGAGTGAGATAAAACATTCTGTTACGTTACATCGCTGTTCAATATATCATTATTAATATCATGTAAAAGTTAAATTGCTAATTTTCATAAATAATACATAAAATTTGTTAAAAAATTAAAAAGAACTCTCTCTTTGAACTTTGTACCTGTATTGATTTTTTTTTAGACTTAAAAGTATAAACTAACACTTAGAAATAAATGTGAGTTTATAAGCAATTTAATACTCATAGTAGATTAATATAATAAATTTTACATATTCACTATCATACTAAAACATCGATAAATATTCAAGTACACTAAAAATACATACAGAAACTAGCCAAAATGTATTCAAATATAATTTGGAAAAAATTAGAATCAAAAATTAATATGCATATAAATTTTATAAACTATCAAATTATAAAATCTATAATCATAATTTATTTAAATTTTTCTTTAAACTGAGACATCAACTAATTAACATATAAATATCTAAAGACAAAAATGATTCTATTCAAAATCTTATATAAAGGAAAAAAAAAACATCAAATTAAACATGATTACTTTGTTAGAAATATTTCTAAAAACCGGTTTTTAATCGAATCTACAAAAATCACCAATCAAGATAAAGCGTACCATACACATTTCTATTCTGAAATGTATAATAAAATTATGGTATAAAACTTTGAAAAACATCAGAGATTGAGAGAAATGAACGAACAATACTGGCAAGGTCATTAATTGACCTTGAACTAGTAAACTGGGTATTATGTAATAGTAAAAAAGACAATATTTGGTTGCAAATTTGATTGAAAACGTCTGTAAACGGTGTATAGAGAGTGTGGCGCGACACGCGGTCATTATAAATCATTTTATATTTGATCTTTATGGGCACATAAAAAGCGAAACAACTGTTAAAGCATTATATCGCGACACCCAGAATTGTTTAATGTTTTAAGTAGTTGGCTATGTAGACGTAGGTATTGCTTTCAATTGTTTGCATGGATTTCAGATGGAATTCTGCAGCAACTAGGTGCTATATATGCGAGAAGAATATACGATTATTTAATTACTTATTACTTTCATCAAGTCTAAAATTTCCTAGACATTTTTCAAGTTTACAGCAATTTTTTTTAAATTCAATTTAAAAATAAATAATAAATTATTTTTACAAAAATAAATGATTAAACTAATGATCGACAAATCAACAATTTTTAACTATTCCTAATTTATATATTTATTCAATTAACTAATTAATTAACTAACAACAACTTTTGCAAAAAGTTTTTCTTTATTTTTTATTTCATAGGTACTCATAATACTCTAATCTATTTACACCTCATACATCACGTAAAAATGCTTTTTCAGTTAACCAATTTGAAAACTGACCAATCAATGAGGCGATTCAAAAACAATTGACATTTTAGTTGCCTAATTAAATTATTGTTTAAATTATTGTATCACTTTAATACTAAATAGTTTCTTAATTTTTAGGTGAATCTGCAATTTAAAGTGAACTTAAAATCTCTCAAATATAAAGAATAGTTTTATAATGCAAAATTTAATTAATACAAATACTCTAATATTTTTAATTAGATATTTATTTTAAATCATTTGTGCTAACACATTACTATACATATGGCTTACCAGTGTCTGTATTAATACTAAATTAAAAAATTAATAAAGCAATTTTTTTATTTAAAAAATTATAATTTTTACTTATTATAAATATCCGATTATATGACTTTTTACAAGTTTGGCATTATTCTATTCTCATACATAAACTTAAAAAAATGACAAATAAAAAGGCAAACTTATCACAAACACAAAAACTAACATATACATCTGCTGATAAATAAAACATAATCAAATCGTATTAACATAGGTTTGAATAATGCAACATACGTTTACATATTACCATCTTTTTCCAACAGCATTGCAAAATCTAGCATTAGAATAAGACAGAGGTAAAGAAAGACTTGGACGTGAAAGTCTGAACCAAAACGACACCTGCATCCGAAAAGAGGGATTTAAAGAGAGTCTAGAGAGGATTTCTGTTGCTGAAGCTGAAACGGTATTTTCAGCAAAAGACGCAGCACCACCCAGAGCAAAAGCAGTTTATGTGTATGTGCTGAAGGCGGACCCCGAGCAGAATGGAACGAAACGGAACGGAACGGTTCACCAGATAAGGTACCGTACCGTATATATACTATATATAAACTTGGAGCCCGTATAGAGTTAGTATATATACATGTATAGTAGTTTGGCATGGAATGAAGCTAGAGCCAAGCGGATATATGCTATATACCTTCCCAACGTTCAAGACGGTGATTGCGTACACTCAGCGATGTAGAAAGCATGCATTTTCAAGGAAATTGCTTGGCTTTCGTTCGTACACTCCTTTCAGTAAGTATTTATTCTACCAGCTAGAGAGAAAATGTACTTTTTTTGTTTAGTTAAATTTAGTTTATACACAGAGTTGTAATTAAGAAAGAGTACCTATACTTTAGAATTAACAAAAAAAAATCAAAAATTTAAATTGGTTCGAAACTAGAACTAAACAATTAAACTAAAGTAAATAATAAGTAAATTGATAAGCGAAGCAATAGAAATTTATAAAAAAAAATAATAACATCAATAACTGTGAGGGCACTGAGTTAAATAAAATTTTCCTTCCATTAATTAAAAATCTAGTTATCTATAATGTCATTTATATCATTTATTCTGATAAAGATGGACGTTGAGTTTCGTCGAAACGTTGATTTTTAAATAAATATTAATACAAAACTTTAACCTAAAGCAGTTTTATTTTATTAGCTACTAGATTCGTTACTTTAATTATATTACTCTGTTAAAAACAAAACATTTGTAATAAGTTGTTAAACATGTCTTACATATTTTTACTATAAATTTTTTTGTCTCCATTTTGTTTTTTCTATATAAAACTCCATGAAGAAGAAGACATCACCAAATCCAGTTGGCCATGGTAAATGCACACAGAATAAAAAAATTTCTCTCCCAAAATTCCGTTGTCTCATATATCAGCACCGGTCTCTCACATATGAAAAGATTACTTAATTAATACGATGGCAACTATGTATCTACATATGGCGGCGATCGGCCAACATCAAACAAACTATCTGAACTTTTTCTTATTATTAGTTCTCTAAGCACCGCCCACAGCCTCAAAGGATTATTTCATTATGTGTCTTGTAGTCTTGTCTATTATACGTTACATGTGCATAGCTAATTTCAAGGATAGAAAAATTAGAATTAATTATCTTAAATTATAAACAGAAGAGTTGTTTTTTCTGTCTATTGTGATATTTACGTGGAAAAATAAAATTAGATGCTATAATCATTATAGTTCGCTGTCTATAATAATGACTTGCAACATGAGGCATAGCTAATTAATTCTTAAAAGTAAATTGTTCATTCTTTACCGATTGTTTCAAGATGTCTATATTAATATGTTATTAAAAACAATAAAGTTGTTCTCATCTTAAAGAACGTATGAAGAGTTACGTAATTTTTAACATTTAAAATTTTTTTGAGTACCGCAGAAATATTGGTTTAATTTTGTCTTAAAATTTTTTGATATCTTTTACCGTTTTCGAAATATCTGAAATTTTTAGGAGCTGAGTTCACCTCCTACAATTATTTTTGAGAATCAAAAAATACTGATTTAATTTTTTTTAAAAATGGTCTATTAATTATCACAGATTCAATTTATTATCTTTTAACAGTTAGTTGTATAGCATATTTTATAAAAAATATTTTTATCTTTTAAGTGGAAGTACGTAAGATTAATATATAAATTAAAACAATTAAACATAAATTCGATTTATTTATTTGTTTAAGAAATCGTATATATAGAGAGCAAGAATAATGTTAGAAATTAATAAATAAAAAATGTCATAGTTAAAATTGGTCTCAAATTCTTATGGCTCAATGAGGTGTAAAATTCTTTTTAATTCAACAACCCCAAAATATAAAAAAGCCATCCCTCGTATCTAGACAATCTAAAACTCCATACCAGAATCTCCAACCTTTCAAAACCAACACCATGAGTATTCCAAGAGACAAAAGAATGTCGCTCTGTGCGAAGGGTTTAATGATTACCGCGTGGTTTTGCAAATGGCCGGTCACAAAAGAAAGGAACGCGGATGGGTGCAAATAACAGGACAATGCGAATAATAATAATATATCGTGGTGGTTATGCCTCGCCCTGTATAACCCTTAGCTCTAGGCTTGTTCCTTTTCTAGGATAACGTTCTCGTTAGGTAGCTGGAAGGGTGGCGCAGCGTCTATTGTCTGACACAGGAACAATGGCGCAACGTAAAAGGTTCTCGCGAGACGCAAGGGTGATTTGAATATTAATAATTGTTTTATAGACCGGAAATCCTCTCGCAACGTGTGTGTCTTAGGTATTCTAGCACGATGAATATTTAAACAATTTGTTAAATATTACAAATATTTCATCAAGAAAGATCATCTAGATATATAGTATTATAAAATTATATACTTACTCCACACAACAATGAGAATTAATAAAAACTTTAAACTTTATAAGTATACATATCATAAGAGTTAAAAAGAATAAATATTAATTATCAATTTTTCTATTTTAATTGTACGTTTTCTTGTCAAAAATAAATATAGTAGTAATTTTTAAAAGTATTTGTTTCAAATAAATCTCATCTTATCAGGAAGTTGTTTATTAATGAAAAAATAAACTTTTTCTCCAACTTTATAAAAACACCGTACATTTTAAAAAAAAGTTGCCATTTCACATAAAAAATATAGTAAAAAAAATTACATATTATTTCAGCAAAACGATAATTTAAATAAATTTTCTGCAAAAATAATACTTATAATTTTGTAATTTTAAGTAATATTATTAATTTATCATATATGTCTTTTTTTATCGAAAAAGTAAGTAATTACTTACAGAAAGTATACGTATTTTATATTTATATCATGTAAAATTTTCCTTAAATATCTGTAAATAATATTACATACATTTTGTAAAAATACTGACAGATAAATTTACATATTAAACTACTGTAAATCAGTTGTCCCAGGTTTTTATGTAAACTTACCGGATTTTTTTTTACAGTGTACCCAAAGTTGTATAAAATTATTCGAAAAATATCCTTTATAATACTGCTTCTGTTAGGGCATAAATTCTATTATGCGAAAATTTAGTTCTGAGATAATTACATTTATTGAGAGAATTTCAACTAGATTTATTAAAATTACAACTTTCTGTCTTAGTAATATAATAACATATGTTTCTTCAAGAACATATACTTTTTACTCAAAAATATCATTTAACAGAACAAAATAGTATATTTAAACCTAAATAATTTATAATGAAAGGACTAATTTGTATGTAAATATTTATAATTTTATTATGAAAATATACACCTTTGGCAACTTTCTAATCGTAAATCAAAATCAAAATAACTATTTTAATTTTTTTTAAATATTTCATATATTGCAAATTTCTCTTTATCATTACTTAAAAAAAATCAATTACCTTGTAAGATAAAAAAATACCTATATAAATATTATAAGTAGCTTTTGTCATGTCATGTAAAAGTTCAGAATAACATTTCAAGTGAACGGTAATTCGAAAATTTATCGAAAAAAATATTAATTTACCGGGGAACGACAAGTACCTCAATGTAAGTAGCACTCATAAAACCTAACGGAATTAATGCATATATACAGATATATACCTATAAGAAAAGACAATTTACAGAGACAGCGTAATCGAAACCTGTTTCTGTAACATTAAAATAACGTATTTATATAGATATGCCAGTCAACCGTTCATATCGCAAAATCTATACGTGATTGGTTAAAATAATCCTATTTCTTTCTCATTTTATTTTGCAATGCAACATTGTATATATCCTTACTGCATAATAAACATGTTAAATTAAAAGATGCAACAGCTTGTTAGTGTTGTAATTGATGGTGAGAAAAAAATAAAAATAAATGGAAATGCTACCAGCATGAGGCAGATACATCTGCAAAAATTCTTTGTAAAAATGTATCTTAATATACTCGTAAGATATTCTTCATCAGATAGAAATCATGGTATTGTTTATTTTGCACTTATCTTCAAACTAGAAAAAATATTACACTTGACGCGTTGCAATTGTTCATGCTTCGGTAATTAAGATTTATACAATAAACCAAGATTTACTATAGATCTACACTGAGAAATAATTTGCTTTATATCCGTGGTTTTTACTTTTAACTCAAAAGTAAACGTGCTTTTTAACTGTAAACTTTTGGTTTTCTACTGAAAATAAAAATTGTAATAGAAAATCAAAATAATAGTAAGTAACAGTATAACTATCTTCAAAGCTTTGTACGAAATTAGTCAATACTTAATTTAAAAATATATTTATTCCAGAAAAACACTATGGCTCGTATTCTCACCTCATTTATAAAAGTCATTTTTGCCAGAAGTACTTTTGTCGTTTACTTTATAATAGTTTATTTAAATTTTATAATAGCGAATACAATAAAAATGATCAAAAATAGAAAACTAATTAATTTGATGAAAAACAAAAACAAAAAGTTATTTTAAAATTAATGATAAAAGCACTTTTTCATAAAAAAAAAAATAGGTGAGAATACGGGCCTATGTTTCTAAACTTGATTTAAAATAGCAATTTAATTTGAACTAATTTGTGTATAAATGATAAAATTAATGTTATAAAAAATATCATCTAATTAAATAGAAAAATTACTTAAAATCTATCCATCTAATTTGAAATTAATAAAATAGTCATTTAATTTTTCTCTGTATATTTTCCATTCACAACTACATATAAAAATCCCACTAAAACCTTATTAAATAAAAACAAATAAAAACTTCTCCCCATATTCATACATCTTAATCATAATCCCCAACAGAAAAAAAAACCCTAGCCAGCAATATTTCAACTAGAATTTTCCCCATCATAAAGAAACAAAAAAAAAAAGAAAATAAAGAAACCCAACCCTTATAAACTGTAGTGCGTCATACTATCATCATATGACTTCTAATAATTCTTCATCAAGCAACAGCTCCGTTTAACCCCTTGATGTCCTCGATATCTTACGCAAGAAAGAGAATTTTATAATTAACAAACGCTGTTAAATAGAAGAGATATGTAAAAAGCGTCTTGTGCACGTTCTTGTAATTAAATTTCTCGGCCTGCTGCATTCCTCTGCTTATGCTATTCATACAAGGTTGTATATTATATTATTGTCCTCTCTCCGCTTACTGTTTTTTTTGTGTGGTATGAGCTTGGTTAGTTCATGGAGACTAAAAGAGATGTTTAGCTAGTGACAGGTTTAAATTTTTTTCGTTGAGTATATTTTGTTCAATTTCTATCCCTGGTAATAACAAACATATTTTTTTATTTATTTTGTTATTTTATTTGATAATGATCGCAAGATCGAAACGCGTCGTAAAATTAAGAAAAAAGAACTGCAAATAAGAAAACCAAAAAACAACAATACATATTTTTTTAATCTGCAATTAGTTATTCAAGTAATAATATATTCTTTTAACATTGATAAAATAGCTTAAACTGAGTTAATCTTTAATATTGTAAAAAAATTAATAATTCAGAACGCATTATATTAAAATAAAATGGCTTTAGAATGTAGTTTTGTATTAATATTTATTAATAATCGACGTTTTAACAAACTCAATGTACGTCTGCATCAGGGAAAAAAATACAAATGATATTTACAGTAAATAAACAGAACATAGAAGCCAGTTACTAGATAATAAAATAAGTAACTAGATCATAAAACTATAAATATTTAATTAAAGGAAGCCAATTTTTATTAAAATATTGCTTCACTATAAAGACATTGATTTAACTAAAATTTGGCTTGATAGATAGATCAATCACGACATACCAGCCCAGAAAATTCTATAAATTCAAGTTAATATTTAATTCTAGGTACTTCATTTATTTGAAATAAGTAATATTCAAACGTATCTCTTGATCAATTATATCAGTTGGATCAATGACATAATAATTCGAATTACACACATCAATAAACAAAAAACCAGTCAAACATTTCAAAATATTCTTCAATAACAACAACAAAACTTCAGCATAAAAAAAAACACTATCACGATTCATAAACGAACAGAAACCAATTCAGCACGGAGACTTTGAAAAGGGGTTTCGATCGCATTGAACAAACGACTAGGATGCGCAACGTTTTCTCAAAAATATGGTAAAGATAAAACTAAAGTTGTTTGGTTTACGGGGCGTAAAATGGAACGAGACAGTCCCTGATCCGTGAAACGGGTAGCGCGCGAACGAACGTCGAACGGACTTGGCTTCCAACGCGCCCAACCCTTTGTCTATTCAACGAAATTTCTCTTCTTCTTACTTGGATAATGGTAAGTGCATTCGTACTCATATGAGTAGTTAGGTTAGTTGTTAAAAGGAAGCAAGATGAGAGAATATATTATAAAGTTAAAAATAAAATAAATTTAAAACTTTATTTTTAATTAATAAAGGTTTTTAGCTTACGCAAACGTAATGCATATTCAGAGCAACTTTTACATTTAATAAAACTCTTGAATATATACTTGAATTATATATTAACACTTTATTTGTATTTGTTGTTATTTTTTTTTAATTAGCTACATATGTTACTTATTTAACATGTTATTAAATAATTTATTTTTTAAAATACTGACAAAGTTTGTTTAATATTCTTGTAATTTCTTTATTTTTTAATTTTCAGAAACACCAAACCCATTTATCTTCATCCATTTTTTAAAATTTACTAAAACAGTTTAATTATAATAATCTTATTCTCATTGCTATACCAGTTGATAATGAATCTTTTGTTATATAATTAGTATAACATTATAAAAATCAAGCATATTTTATTACAGTCCGGTATAAATATACAAAAATAAAGAGTCAAAAATACCCACTTAAAATAAAGAAATGTGACTAACATTCCTAAATATTCAAAAACTTTGTTTTCTAAATCACTAAATTATATATTTGCTCTTAAAATTTTAGTAAATTCTAAACAATTTCATAACTTTCAAAACCCTTTTAAGCTTCAAAACAATTTATGTATACCTATTAAAAAAATACTATAAGTACTTCTAAAATATTATGTTTTCAAACAAGTCATTTCTTATCCCTCTGTTATTTGCAGATAAAAATAATTATTTATTTTTATAATTTTAGTTTAAGAACAATCTAATATATATTAAAATATTTAAAAAAATATTTTGTTATAATATTGAAAAGTGGATTTTCCTAATAAATTATAATTCTCAATATTTTTTTAGATACTTACATCATATTTCTATTAGCTGTAATCCAAATTCAGAAAGTAGAGAATTTACTAAATTTAATCAAACTTCGAAGTTCCGTAATCAGTTTTATAGTCTAGAAATTTCTCGTATACAATAAAAAATTTATTATGTCTGTAAGCAAAATAAACACACACACTACCGTGCAGCGTTATTACACTGCATGTGTGTATTTATAAATTCAGTTTGTGCACAATTTATTTTTAAACATGGCGATCTAAGCACTGCATCTTAGATTTAATTTACTGCAAGACGTAAGGAGGATCGATGTTTTGCGTGTATTAAACAAGGTGGTTTATATATATATATATATATATATATATATATATATATATATACCGGGTGTAGAAATGAAATGTGAACCATAGGGATTTCAATGTTATTTTTTAAATACGGCTGTATCTCTTTCCCTATTGACTTTAGAGCAAATATTTAAATACAAAACTTGTTCAAAATGTGGAAATGCATGGTATAAAGTCAATTTTCTTACATAAATATTAATATTTTACGATATACAGGGTTAACCACTAAAAAATGAGTTATAACATTGGGAAACGGGAATGGTATCGAAAAATGCGGAATAATGAGTTCTATAATTCGGTGAAAAAATAATTGTTCTACGATACTTCGTTTAGGAGAAAAAAATTAAAAACTGATTTTTGAAAAATTTCGTAAGGGGGTACCCCTGTGTTTTGTTTAAAAAAAAAAAGATTTTGGATATTTTAACACTGGCTTTCGTTGTCTACTCTTTTATCCTACTCTTTGTACCAGACACTTTTTTTTTCCTGTTTTTCTTTAATTTTTTATTCACCTTTTTCTGATTTTTCGAAAAGTTGATAAGGGGGGACCATTGGCATTTTTTTCGAAAATCAGTTTTGAATTTTTTTCTCCTAAACGAAGTATCGTAGAACAATGATTTTTTCACCAAATTATAGAACTCATTATTCCGCATTTTGCGATACCATTCCCGATTCTCAATGTTATAGCTTATTTTTTAGTGGTTAACCCTGTATATCGTAAAATATTAATATTTATGTAAGAAAATTGACTTTATACCATGCATTTCCACATTTTGAACAAGTTTTGTATTTAAATATTTGCTCTAAAGTCAATAGGGAAAGAGATAGAGCCGTATTTAAAAAATAACATTGAAATCCCTATGGTTCACATTTCATTTCTACACCCGGTATATATATATATATATATATATATATATATATATATATATATATATATATATATATATATATCGTATACAGATTGCAAGTTCGTAATAACATGCTTTCGAAATGCACTTCAAATGACTTTTATTTTGTTATAAATATGATTCTATATGAACCTAGTACATAGATTTCTTATGTGAATTATTTTAATATGTGGTTATTAGTGGTCATTTTCAGTGTTAGTTGGCTGTGAGTAATTATTTACAAATAGAGTTAAATACATGTTAAGAAAACGCTGATGGTACTTGTTCTGCAGAATCTAATTGTTTACTTAGAATATACTCGTATGTTTTTAATTTGTTAATTTGTTATTAAAATATGTTTTTAATTTTTCAAATTATTAATTATTTTATTTTTAAATATACGGTTTACTTGAGCAATTCAATAAAACAAAAAAGATACCACATGAGTTAATCAAAAAATTATATTATAGAAATCTTTATAGTTAAACTATACAAATTAAATATATATATATATATATATATATATATATATATATATATATATATATATATACAGATTAAAGTAAATATATATATATATATATATATATATATATATATATGTAGGGTAATTGATGGGTGTTTCAGTCTGGTTATTGGGGTTGGTTAAATAATCAATTACCCTACAAATATTATACCAGTCATTATTCATTCAATTTTATATATATGCAATATTTGTAAGTAAATAAATAATGGGTGTATCAGTCAATTTGAAAAAGGATGTTAAGTCAAACTCAATCAAGTTTAATAGGCAAGCTTTCGATTTATTTTAAATCTTCGTCAAAGGTCTCTAAAATATATGGAAAAACAAAGAATATTTTCTATATCGTAGTGTCAATGTAATATAAATAATTATAATAATAATGTAAGTGTATGATTTTGTTAGACATACGTAGCGATTATCTTCTTCTTCTCACTACTGGTATGACAGATTAATTTGTATTATGATGTAGATCTTAGCTTAATTCGGAAAATTTGTATCGCGTATACATAATTATGAATAATAATTATGACAAAAAGACAGATTATCATAGCGAGAACTATATACTGTTTCTTATACGCTTATTCAGTATCATAAATTCTAAACTAAATTTATAAATTTTAAATCATTTGGAATGCACAATTTAATCATGTACCAACTTTAACTATTTTATAAATTAAATTTAAACCATATTAAAAAAGCATAAAAAATATTAAAATATTAAAATAAAAAAACTTTAGCACTAAGTTCTGCATATATTTTATATCTTTATCGGAAAAAAAATAATACAAATGACATACTTAAATAATAAACAAGCAAAAACAAAGAAACAAGTTACTAGGTGATAATCATAAACAGTTTATTTGAATATAATTCGTAGAACTTTTCGTGTTAAGTAAAATGGTTGGCAATGCAGTTGCATTTTCGAAATTGACAGGGAGGGCGACAGAGGTGGCAGACGGTGTAATGATGCACATCGGGCTCTCTTGAGCCGGTTACAGGAACCAGTTCTTGTTCGCGATCTGTCGCCTCTATTCAGCGAAATATTTCGTTTGATTGGTGCGAACAGGCCGCGTGGCCGCGCGCGTCCAATGCATCTCTATAGTCAGGCGTTAGGTCAATAACCCGATGAGTACTCTGTTTGGATATGTATGCTGTATGTGTGTGAGAGTGTGTTTGCAAAGTATCTGTGTCTGCAGAGCCGTATTTACTTCTTTCGAGGCCCCAGGCGCAATTGAAATATGAGGCCCCCTTGCATATATTCTTCAACTGAAAAGGAATTGCCAGTGGAAAAAAAAATAGTTTTAGTCCTATTATTATTATATGAAAATCTTTTTAATCTGTTTAAATTGTTTATACATTGGTATTAGATCAAAAAAATCAGCAAAATCAAAACAAAATAATGAATACGTACATAAGGAAAAAGAAAATACACAAATGGCTATAAATATACCTAATAATAATCTTAAATAAACTTTTTACGCGCTTTTACCTTAGTAAACGTATCAACAATATCATCATAATTGATGGATTTTTGTAACTCTGTTTCAATAAACAATAAGCTTAAATTACACAATTTTGATGTAAACTATTTCTCAAATAATTTTTCACTCGTTTTAAAACTGAAAACGAACGTTCTCCAGATGCATTAGTCACTGATTTATAAATTTGTACATTTCGAGAAAATTCGTAAGATTTTCTTGTATTGCAAATTTTTAACATTGCATAATTTCTTTGAAAACAAGTAGCAATAGCAACTAGCGGGTAGAGAGAAAATAGTCCCGTTTGTTACAATAGCCAGATAGCCACCTTACTTAATATGCAGGTTTTTATTAACTTATTGACAATAACAGTACTTCAACATTAGAAATGTATTGAAATATAATTTACTCGTAAATTAAAACTAGAAACTAGAAATTAAAATAATTTTCAAATTGATCTCAGTGACTGATATCTGATTTAAAATCTGAAGCCCCTTAGCTACGAGGCCCCAGCTTGCGCCTCATGCGCCTGTGCATAAATACGGCTCTGTGTGTCTGGGATGCGATTCTATACTTTTTGCAATCAGTTTATGGTTTTGTCTTATTTTTAGTTTTTTGTTTTAGTTTTTTAATTGTATTTACTGATGTTTTATTGATAATATTTTGTTACCTCAACTTGTTTCTATATTTTGTTTATTTATTATATGTATATACCATTTGTATCATTTTTCCTGATGAGTACGTCAAAACGTCAATTTTTTAATTAAAAAAAATACAGAACTAAATCTGAAAGCCTTTTTATTTTAAAATATTTTTACTTTATACACTCTAAGAAATTTGCGAAATTTGTATGTATGTCCCAAAAATATTCAATTACCCATTTTATTTTTGCAAAATTGAAATATTAAATATTTTATTCAATATTTCTGTGATATATCGTATATATACCGTATCGATAACTGAGAATATGTTAAAATTTGTGTAAAAAAGATTTTATAAATTTTTAATTAATTTAATTTATTTAAATCAGTGATTTTTATGATCTAGTTACTTATTTATTACCTAGTAACTTGTTTCTATGTTCTGTTATTTACTGTAAATGTCATTTGTATCAGTTTTCCTGATAAAGATAAACGTTGAGTTCGTCGAAACGTCGATTATCAATAAATATTAATACAGAACTTAAACCTAAAGCCATTTTATTTTTTAAGCTTAATTTACTTTTATCAATTTATTGAATCAATTTTAATAAAACATAAAGATTAGTTGCTACACTGAATGTACCTATTATTTTACTTTCTTTGTCCACATCTCAAGCAAATCCTTTTTATTAATTCTTAGATATCATTACTAAAATAAGTATCCACTATCATTTTACATTTTACACCAAAGAACAAAAAACTGCACATGTTCATATAATTTATGATTGAACAATTTACTAATGACGTTTATACTGAAAAAAAGAAACAAAATGAAAAACTGAAATATCATATAATTTTACGAGCGCAGCTTTACACGGAAGAAACAAAACACACATACAATTCCAGCACTGTCTATGATTTTAAAAATACTGCTTATTAGTTTGCTACATGCACCTTGCACCGGCAGCCATTTTATTTTGCAGGTTGTTGCAGCTTATATTTAATAGTGGTTCATTACTAATTGATGCCATGCTGTATGTATAAACCCTGCCACTATATCTGTATACCGTTTATAATTTATTGCAATTTTATTTCTGTATATTTTACTGTTGATATTAAGTATTAAAATTTTATATATGTAGGTAGATATGTATCTCTGTTTCATTTAGATTTTCTTTCATTTTTAATTGAATGCCAATTAAAGATTTATATTACAATTTGTGTCATTAAAAAAATATAGTAATGTATTAAGATGTGTTAATTTATGACTTTCTTAATACCTGATAATTTTATTGTTACTAAACATTACAATAATTTTATTTTAAAAATAAAAATTACTTGTACACTTATTATTCTTTGATAGAAACGTGACTTATAACAAATCTATTTGTATATTAAGATATTGTGTCCGTCTTAAATTGTAATTAAAAATGTTAAACAAAATTCGTAGATTCCTTAGTTTGCAATCTACATAACTAGTATACTTACATAAAAAAGTATCTGAATAAACGACCCAACCGTTTTATAATAAATATTTTATTAAGATATAGACAAAAAATAAAATAAATAATAAACATTTTTAAATGTTCAATTGTTTTGCAAAAATAATTATTTTAATTTCATTTTAAGTAAAAAGTATGCAAATATTTATAACATACCTACATTTAAGTAAATTGCCACGTGTTATCATGAATATAACTTTATTTTTAACATATTTATATAGTTACAGCTAACGTATAGTTGATCGATAAGAAATGATTAATATAGTATTAATAATTTATGAATGTTTGTATATGTGTATACTCGAATCTATTATCATTTTCTTTACTTTGCATGTTTACATGCAATGTGCATTTCCTTGAAAAAAGTGACTACTGTTCTATAAAAAAATATGTATGTATAATATAAGTAATATATATATATATATATATGTATATATACGTAAGACTACAGAAAATTAATATTCAGGAAAAACTAAACTTTCTTTAAGAAATGTATCATGCTAGTTATGATATGAACTATTCCTATAATTATGACATTGAATCTAAATCATCGTGTATATAAAAATTCTGTAACAAAGTTGTTAAGTTTTAGCAACGTTGCTAACAACCCTAAACACAAATGTAACAGTTGTCATTTTTATTTAGTGCCTACTATTACTAGGACCAGCAACTTTGTTACAGAATTTTGGTTAAGTATATTGGAAATATTTATGAATATTACAAATTACTATTTTGTAGTATTTCCCAAAAATAAATTTTAATAGTTATATAAGAAAATAGTAATTAGTATAAATAATTAAAAATTATAATATATAATTAAAATTATTATATGTATAATTTAAGATCTTATTAATTTGAAAGATCAATAGACTTTATATGAAGTCTACAAACAATTGTAATTTCTAATAATTGTTTCAATAGTCTTAAATTATTTTCTTAATCAATAAAATATAAATTCATTAACACAAATCTTAACAGCACATACTTCATAGTCTATTTTTAACGGTACAATCACATAAATTGTTCAATTATTTCCAACAAGCCATACGTAATTACATATCGTACATTTCTGTGTATGTAGATAGAAAAAACATACCCCACTCCATAACGGAAAAAACATGACTTAACTTCAAGCTCGAACGTAAGTAACAAATAAATGCACGTAGCCACTGTACATGGCGTGGTCTAGCCTCCCACTACTAAACTATTACCTCCTCACACCTCCCACGGCTCTTTTCAAAACATTCATTCGATCTAGGCTAGACACACGCGGTCCACAGTGACCATGTTCTCCTGGCATTAAATATATTCAGAATGCAATATATATTAGTTTAAATAATTGTTTATTTATTATATTTATATATACAAAATAACTGAAATCGTGCCTGCTCATTGGTCGACCCGGACTTTGGAATTTTTCGCGGTGACTGTACTTTTTTGGCAGTGACGTCATAGACAGATTTTTGGCAGTGGGGATACCGCGAACTATTCTGCTTGCATTGGCATTTTTTTTTGTTTATTATATATTTTTAAATATCTAATTATTGATTTTATACATTTACGAAAAATTTGCTATTACATACATATTTTTATTACATATTTTTTAATTTTTATTTATATTTCTAATTTTTCAATACAAATTACAATAAAATATATTTCATTACTTAATGATGATTCAAAATAATATTTTAAAAAAAGTTTTATTTTTATTTTTTTATAAAATACATGATTTAAAAAAAATAATTAAAAGAATATAATAAAACTAAACATAATTATTTAATTTATAAATTAAAATGTAAATTATTTTGTAAATACAAATTTTATCTAAACATTTATATCTAATATTTTATTTAAAACTATTTTTCTTGTAATTTTTTATTACGTATTTTAAAAATAGTATAAATATAAATTGGTAATTAATAACAAAACTCAATTAAATTTGCATTTAAATTAATTTTATAAATAACAACTTAAAGATAATGCAAAACAAAACAAAGCAAAAATTCAACATCAAGTTAAAAAAACGAAGAAATTAATTCTCCCCTTTAGTAAACAACAAAATAACATATATATCTGTATCCTTTTCCATCTGCAATAGCCCCGTCCTTGTTCAGCATCCTAGACAAAGACGTCGACTAGACGCGGTGCATCGGTGTGCATACGACGCCTAGATGCACTTGCATCTAATAGTAAAACGGGGCCTGGTGAGTGTTTTGTATGATCTATCCTTACGTACCGAGTATTAGGCGAACATAACGCGTTACTTTCGAGTATGTATAAGCAATCGCGCCGTTTTACTAAAGGCATGTGTGCTGGGCAGTCAACCCGCTGGACACGAGCTGACCATGCGGTCAAGCTGTGTTCGGATAGAGTCGAATTGCGAACGAAACCAGTCGAAGTATTACAAAGTTGTTATATCGAAAACTTTGAATTGTATTTATTGATATTTATATGTACCTATATAAGGCCCTGTTTCACAAACGTTACACTGTAAAAAATCACTGTCAATTTACATTGGTAATTATTGTGATTTTACTATATTTTTCATTATAATTATATAAATTATCAGTAATATACAAAAAAAAAAATGGTAAGATTATCATGATTATTATGTAAATGAACACCGATTTTTTAGTTTAGTTAAATTTACTTTACAAGTGAATATATTAAAAAGACAATAAATTCGATCTAGTGGTATTAAAAAAATAGTTATTACAATTAATAATAGGTAAATTGTTGTAATAACATTTGTTTTTAAAGTTATTTATGAAAAAATGAAATTTACTTGTGACGTAAATTTATTTGTCGTTTATAAAATCGAGTCTAAGTTGTTCAATTATGTATAAATAATGAATGCGTAGTTCAGCACTCATACTTTCATGAAATAAAGCTGTAGGTTTAATTGTAAAAATTATTATTTTTTATTTATTATCGATTTTAAATAAACAAAAAATGGAATACAGAACTTAAATCTAAAACTTTTATTTCATTAATTCGTAGTTTAGTAATCATTTTTTATATATTTATATATTACTTAACAAAAATATAAATAAATAAATATTATGTATCTATATAATAATTAGATATTAATCAATGCAAAAAAACAAAATTCATTTGTTGATATTTGTGATGTAGTACCAGTTTTTCCAAATGTTGGAATAATTTTACCTTTGAAATAATTTTATAATTAGCCAGTGAAATGTCATTTATTCCGAAGATACATTTTTAGCCAATTACGTATAATTTTTTACTCATCTTAAGAATAAATAGAAATTGGAAATGCTGGCCCTCAAAAAATTTCCTGTGTATTTTATATACGGATATTTCAAATTGTTCGTATAATCGATTGCACCAACTATACTTAAATTTTAAATTAGTCGACCAATTTAGTACGCAATATTATCACAAAGATTATTTATTAAAAATTGGCTGGTTGATTCATTTAAATCAAACTTAAAATTTAAATAAACATCGAAGTTTTCTTTAAAAAAATTTAACTTATCAAATCATATTTAAGTGATTGTGACATTTTTGATAAACAATATTACCACCAGATAACTTGATCTTTCGATCTTAAAATTTTAATAGCTGCACACTCTCAACTATTGACAAAATATGTTAATTAAACTTAAATGAAAAGAAATCTCTAGTTATCAACATTAATTTGAAGCAATAGCAAAGTTAAAATTTTTGAAAATATACACGGAATTTTTATTAAAAAAATATAAATATTTTCTTTTAAAACGTCAAACCCAATTAAAACTTAATCAAGATTGTAAAATTTCAATTATTAAAATCGTTTTAATTAACAGAGAAAATAAAATATAAATTTAGCATTTCAATTAAACGTTTATCACAAAAAAAAAACTGTTCGAGAGAATTTTATGCAAATGAAGCTGGTTTTGAAACTCGAAGCATTTTAGAATAAAGCAAAAAAGCGGATAAGAAACAGTAACACAGAAAGAAAAAAGAAAACTGAAAAGTTTTGTTCGATAAAAACACGATTCCATTGAAGCAATATGTGCGACGAATAATAAAATCGAAACGCTGGAAATTCGTGCTGGAAAGTTTCGCTGTGGAAACATGTGAAGTGGGCAAAACGAAGTTGAGCTTCCAAGTCTCTGATGGCTACAACCTACGACGAAGACTATTTCTGCAAATGTATCCAAGCTACCATAAGCGAAGAAGACAAAGTTTGCACCAATTCAATCTCGGCAAATAGGGACCAGTGATCAGTAAATAGGTAATAGCATTGTCAAGAAATTAAAAATACCAACATAACATAAATAACAATAATTTTTGTCTAAAAATAAATCGTATATTATTATTTTTCTTTTTAATACCTACACTATGAGAAATTTGTATGTAAATGGAAATTACAAAATTTGTATAATGTTAAATACACATTAAAGCTGGATGCACAAAGCATTGTTAACTTAACCAATGAGTTAACTAAGTATAGATTGTCAACTGTCTTCGAACTGCCTCATTGAGTGGTCAGTCTGTAAATTAACCAATTAATTAAGTTTTTTGAAAACTGTATTTTTTTTAATTTTTTGCGAAAAAAACATAATATATATTTGAGCAATTTTACATGTATATTTGAATATCTTTAATATATAAAATATTTTTATTCCACGTCGTACCAAAAGCAACATTTTATATAATACGAATTCGAAAATATTCAATATTAAATTTGGATATTAATTCATCATCTTACAATTGTAAAAAGCATTGTTAACTTAATTAATGAGTTAATTAGGCAATTAAATTATTAACAGTCTTTGAACCGCCTCATTGATTGGTAAGTTAAAAAAATTCTTTTTATTACAAAAATCCAATTTTACAGATCAAAAGTATGTTTATATTTGAATTATAAGCAAAAACGTTGATTTTAAACTAATATTTTTTTCAGTGTAATAATACTTGTTTCTAACAGTACAAATAATTACCAAATATTTATTTTTTAAGTTAATATTTAAAAGAAAAAAATAATTTAGGATTCAATTCTTGGCACAATGTACAAAACCGTTGGATAATATACTAGTCTCTATTCAATCTTACCCCCATAACCTCTATCTCTGCCACTGTGTTACTCCCACATCTACATAGAAGAGGAGGACAATACTAAGCGCGCAGTATTTCAGTCCTGCACACAATTTCATCAAATTTAGACACACTCGATTACCCACATTCTCTTCTCAACCGTATACAACCCGTACTGCTCTATGCACATAACGTATGTCTTTTATTGGAAACAAAAACATACCATATTTTTTTTTATTCGAAAAATTTGATATTGTTATTGCATTGTTTAATCATCTAATGCACATACATATATTAGTTTTTCGTATACAGATTATTTTTTCCGATATTTCTTTGTTTCCATTGAAATTTATTCCATTATAGAAATGTTAGATCGTAAAGTTTTATTGATATCATTTGTAATTCTTATTATTTTTATTTATTAATGTACACATACGATATGTGCAATTATTTCAATAACAATTATATTAACAAAATACTTGTTTCGTAAACTTGATACTAAAACAGACCTAACTATGCCTTGTCATATCATATTTTGTGCAATGCTAGAATCTAGAAAGCATAAATAAATAAATAAATAAATAGGGTTTCCTAAATATTTCTAATCAAAATGTACCATTTAATTTTATATTTTTATAATGGACTATTTTCATATTTAACATTTTTAGTTTGTAATTCATTCATATACTTAATTTACTTTCGTTTTTGTAAATCATCTAAACTAAACTACTGGAACTAAAATGTAATTGATTATTGGCATTGGCCTCTACCTCCAGTGGTTATGGTAACACAAAGATTTTCAAATTTTTTGGGAAAATCTTCTAATGTAAGTAATTACATGCATGTACAAGTACAAAATAAAATAAAAGGACAGACTGCTTTTCCATATACATGTAAAATATATTATATATTTATAAATATGTATATTTCACTCATAAATGCTATTTTTGAGTACGTTACACCTTGAAAATATTTAAAAAATTTCCTGTGGCGCTGTTATCCGGGGGGCTGCCACTTCCTAGACCCCTCGCAACCATTTATTACAACTCACTTTTTATGTATAGCTTCTTTATATCATTTTGAAATTAGTCAGTATTAAAACAATATCCCCGTCTGAAATATTTTTCTGTATACGCCACTGATTTATATTAAGAAAAGTTTTAGTTTTGCTAAAAATTAATAAATAATTTAATATTTTTTAAAGCAAAATTTGAAAAAAAAACTAGTTTTACATCATTTTAACAGAACGTTATAATTTTCATGAAAAAACGTTAACTAATTTTCCTACTTATTTATTTTTTTACTATGCATATGTAAAAAAAAATATATATATTCTACATTTTATAAAAGTAGTATAGAATAAAAGAGAAAAATATAGGTGTATAGATATAATGATAAAACATATTAAAAAATAGCAAAACTTAATTTACATACTAAGTATTACTTATATCACATTAAAGCTACATTCACGCAACATTTTATATCTTTTTAAAAATAACAGATGACATGTTGCCATGACAGCGACATTAATTATATAATTAACAAGTGTGCTGTAATAATATAAGAACACATACACAATTTATTCAGTCGAATAAAAATATTTGATTTACAGAAAAAATTTAGTTGAAATGTAAACCACTAAAATAGTTGTACTCTACAACACATTAAACAATATACGAAGCATACAGTAATGACGTCATAATTATTACGTCATCCGACATGGATTTTATTGTTATCCTAGCTACGTTCACCAGCAACACAGTTTATGTATAGTAAATAGTATAAATATGGTTGAAAATTTGCCACGCTGATATTTACATCGTAAAAACCGTGTTATGAATGACAAAAAACTGTCAATTTTATTAGTTATTTTAGGCATAAAATTGCTAGATGTCGTGTAAGTCGACTTATATTCAAGTTTTCGTTACAGACATTTAGTTGAACATTTGTTCTTTTGCAAAGTTTCTATTTTATATTCTATTGTAAAATTGTACTAGTGCCTGAATAGTCTGATGAAATAAAATAAATATCTTTTATGATACAAATTTTGAAATTTAGCGTGACAGTAGTTTGTATTTTCAATGTTTAACTTAGAATTTTAAATTAAAATACTTTCTTGTTTGTACCTATATACTATCCCAAAATAAAAAGTTGTTAACATAGTAAAGAATCTTTCAGAACTCATATTAAAATAAAAAAGCTTTTGGATGAAGTTCTAAATAATTTTAATTAAAATTCAAATGACAAATGACATAAATAATGAACAAACAAAACAGAAATACAAGTTACTATAACAGAGAAGACTTAGAGTTGTTGAAGATTTGCCTGTGAATGAAAACATAATTTACGCTTCTTTGCCTTTTGTGGATAAATGTTACCGATAATAGGCATTTTATCTAGAGAGAATATTAAAGTTTCCTATTTTCCACACATGAAATTGCAACGTATGTTGTAGAGTGTGAAAGATATTATTCCTTTTCAATTTTCAGGTATATATATCTTGATGTGAATGCAATAAAGTTTATGTTGGACAAATAGGTAGAACTGTTTTTACTAGATTGTCAGAATATAAGAAGTCAATATGTGTAAACAAACCAGATAAATCTGCTATTGCTCAACATGCGTTAGAAAATCCCCATGATTTAAATTTGAATATACTAAATTAATTGCAAAACCCAATAATATTAACAGTAAATTAAAAAAAGAAGCAATAAAAATTTACAAAGATAAAGATAGCATCAATCAGTGTAGAAGCACTGATTTAAATAAAATTCGGCTTCTTTTTGTTAATTTTGTTGTATTTTGTTACTTAATAACTTGTTTCTATGTATTGTTTGTTTATTATTTATGTCATTTGTATATTTTTTTCCTGACGATAATATACGTGAAGTACAGCAAAACGTCGAATTTTAATGAGAATAATACAGAAATTAATCCTAAAGTTTTTTTATTTTAATAAATATTATTTTTAATACAAACACACTTAAAATCCAGTTGCAGATTTGTTACTATATCCACTTCCAAATATTTGTGTACAAATCACATATAAACCTTCCCTGCAAAAGAGCATAAATAAATTTTAATACATTTGACACATGAAATGTAAGTACTATTGTCATAAATATAAAACACGAAAAAAAAAAATTGGTTGGATGACCTAAATTTTTTGTCGCAAGAACTTTCACATTTAAGCCCAACCCTCGGAAAATTTTGGATAACTTATATTCATACATTTTTTTTGTGCAATAAACTAGAAAGGGTAACCGCAACGTACAAAAGCCAGAAAATTTGAATACATAGAATTTTACTTCGGCATAAATGCATACAGATTTCTCTTGGCCCAAAAATATTACGCAAAAAAATTAGAAAGTTTGTCCAAAATTATTCTCTTTGGTTTTGATCAAATTTAGTTGTGTTTTGAGAATCTACAGAGTTAGTTGTGTACAGTACAGTTGTTTAAAAATATATTTATATTAGGTAAGTAAATTTTAATTTTTATACTGATTACATTTTTGAAACTAAATAAAGTTTCTTAAAATAAAACTGCTTTAGGTTAAAGTTCTGTATAATATTTATTTATAATCAACGTCTTTTTGTTGTTGTTAATATTAAGTAGATTGATAAGAGAAGCAATAAAAATTTATAAAGAAAAAGATAACATAAATCACTGTGAAGGCACTGAGTTAAATAAAATTTAGCTTTCATTAATTAAAAATCTATATAAATTTCATGATCTAGTTACTTATTTGTTATCAAGTAATTTATTTCAATGTTCTGTTATTTATTGTAAATGTCATTTGTATCATTTTTCCTAATGAAAACGGACGTTGAGTTCGTCTAAACGTTGATTATAAATAAATATTAATACAATACTTTAACAGTAGTTTTATTTTAATATAAGTTCTGAATTTTTTTACTATTGTTATAGAGTTTCTTATTATAAGCAATTCCTGATGATAATGTACGTTGAAACGTCAATTATTAATAGAAATTAATACAGAACTATATCCTAGAACCTATTTTATTTTTGTCATATATATATATATATATATATATATATATATATATATATATATATATATATATACTTTATTATAAGTTTATACTATACTGGAATCTTTCTTGTCACTTTATAAAAAAAATTTGATTATAAAAAACTATTTAAATAAAAATATCTCGGGTTAAAAGAGTAGCTGTGAGTAAGGACCTCTTGTCATTTTTAATTTAGTAGAACATTTGTAGTTTGCAGGGAAAAAAAAGTTTGTTCTCATAAGTAATAATATTTTTCTCACTGGAAACAATTGAAATGAAAATAAAATTTATTGTAATTCTGAAAATTGAAATAAATCATTTAGCAAGTAAATGTAAATCAGTAAAATAAGTACCTATAGATTTGCGAAACAAAAATGCATAGAATTAATAAATTCAATACGTAATATTAATGTGTGACTAGCAAAGAACAATAAATTTATTATAGAAAAAAAAATTACAATAAACGAAAATTCATTTTTTTCACACGGTTTTATTATATTCACGGAACAATTACAAAAAAAATTAAAAATTTTATATTTTATTTATATATTTTCGAATTTTAAAATATAATAAAATTTGCTTGAACAATTCAAAGTAGTACTTTGTGCATTATTCAATCACGAAACAAGAAATTACATATTTCTTATTGCTCTAATCGAAAGATTTCATGTAATTATCGGCAGTTGTAATAACAAAATTTTAATATTTTTTTGAAAAATTATTTAATTCGATACTATTTTAATTTGACTATAATTATATTTAAATATATAATAAAAAATTTAATTTTAATTTAATGCTATATTCATTTATTGCCCAACAGTGAACAACCAATTACAGGACAAATAATGCAATTATAAATATAGAAATATACATAAGCGAAATAGTAAATAAGTACAAACAAAATTTTAAGAAAACATATTAAGCATAATAAAACAAAAATATAATAATAAAACATATTTGTAATAAAAAATAAAATTTAAATTATAAGAGAACCCAATATAAACCTAAGAGAAAGGTAAAATAAATTATTGGCAAAATTATACATACATACATACATACACAATCACGTCATGTACCCAAAAGGGTGTATCACAAACTCTTTTCATCATTCCGAAATCAGTCGCCTCCAAACATTCCTATCCAAACAAGCAACTTTCGCTTCAAAATTATATTTATTGCATATTATATACGACGGTGATAGTTATAACATGTTAGATTTACAAAATTGCTATGAAAAGTTGAGGAAGGTCTTGATGTTTTACGAGTTAACAGTATTTCAAATTATTTAAACCAGCAATAAATTATTTTTTTAAATTATTTTTTAATATAACAAAATTCTATTTAATACTTTGAAAACAACTTGTGGAAAAAATTAATACATTTTTTATTTTAGCATTATTTAAAATATTTTGTATAATTTAACTCAAATAAAAAAAGTCCAGTACTCCGGTTACAGCAAACATTCTATATATATATATATATATATATATATATATATACCCAACATGGAAATTTTGTTTTAGTATCATTATCTTTAACATATTCATGCAAATACTGTATTTAATACAGATTTAATTCTGGATTACTTGTAATTGAATATCGACGTTTCGACACACTGTACGTCGATTTTTAATTAATTATTCAGATCAATAGTTTTCTTGATGATGATGTACCTACGAAGAGAACGTCGAATAATTATTATTAATTATTAATTAAAACTAATACAGAACGATATCCTAAAGCCGTTCTATTTTAATATTTTTGTAAACTCGAATAAAGCATAATTGCATTATGGTAAATTTTTTTAAACAAAGGTTTATATAAACATTTCACCAAAATAAAATAAATACGTATTTTAAAATATTATAAACCTGGCACAGATATATGTAAACTACTTATTTGTATTTAAAAATCCAACAAAACTTATTTCTTAAGCAACATCAAATAATGCAAATGCGAATTTCGCGCGTCGTGATTCGTGTACGTGCAATAAGAAGTCGCTAATCCTTTAGTTGACGAGTGACTTAAAATGACACTAACTTCATATACGACTTTGGTCTGAGTGTCTCGTCGCGTCGCAAAAAAAAAAACTGCGCAACCAGATGAAAAAGGCCAGTTGAGTCCGTATAATCCGTAAAGAATGCGCGCATGTAAACATCGTTAGAGCGATTCGAGCGTTTAATAAAAGGCTAGCAACAAACTCAGTAAATAACTTGGCTGGCTGACAAAAAGTATTAAACTCGAACAGTTTATGATAACTGCGTATCATTGGCGGATACACTAATGAACTTTAATTCACATACTTTATACGCGGCAAACAAATAAAGTTGCGCGAAATTATGTTGCATTTCAGGTTTCAGGCAAACGAAATGCAACAGAGCTATCTGAGCTGAGAGGTGAACACAGTTGTGATTCCGCGTCAATTGCGCAAAATGGGGACCGTATGGCGTCCCGCTAATGCATACTCGGGCTGGCTCTCTGTTATGTCAACCATTGCATTATGCATCAGGATATGCATGTACTTGACGGGGAAAAAAACAAAATACACTAGATGCAAATGGCCTTCGCTATAAATGCTCTGTCTGTTGTTTGTTCTATTTACATGTTCAGTTTTTGTCTCAATAACGACACTTAAATTATTGTCCTTCTGCTCTCTTATAGAAGAAACACTCTATAATTTATTTTTATCAATGACTAAAATTCTACCATACAAAGACAATAATTAATGTCAATTTTATTTACATATTAATTTAAATTAGTAATACAAAATATTACAAATTATATACATTTTGATATAGTAATTAATTGATTTATTTTTAAAGATATTTCTAGAAATCTGACTTCAACACAATATAAATATTCAAAAAATATTTACTGTAAAATGTTACAAAATTAAATAAAATAGATTATAAACTCACAGTTTTGTTGTTTTTAATAATTATAACAAATAATTTTACAATTACATTCAACATTTTTCACAAAATGTTGAAGATAAAATATCAAAATTATATTTGGCAGCTTATTAATAAAACAATTACTTCTTAAATTTTTTATTTCACTATTTCTTAAATTAAAAAAAAATCTTTTTATATTAATTTCCTTCGACATATGACATAAATTGCCATTTGTATATATTTTTTCGTGTTGTATATCAAAAAATCGAATATTAATATAAAATGAAATAAAACTTGAACTTAAACAATTTTTTATTTTTAAAATACCTTAACATATACCTATTAAAATAATATATGTAATATAACTAACATAGTAAAATTCGAAGATACTGTAATAATCAATATTAACAGCAGATTGATAAGAAAAACAATAGAAAAAAGATAACATCAATCACTGTGAAGACAATGATTTAAATAAAATTTGGCTTCCTTTAATTAAAAATTTATAAATTTTATGATCTATTTACTTATTTTGTTACCTAGTAATTTGTTTTTATGTTCTGTTTATTTCTTGCAAATGTCATTTGTATCTTTTTCCTCGGTTGAGTTTGTCGAAACGTTGATTATTAATAAATATTAATACAGAACTATAACCTAAAGCAGTTTTATTTTAATACATTATAAATTTTTAGTACGTATTTTAAAAGCAAAAATACATTCACGTATTATTATACTGATTTAAATATATTAGTAGATACAGTTCACTTATTGAATTAAAAAAAATATAAAAACATTTTTTTCATTTGTCATTTCAATTTTATCTCGTTTGTTCAACATTCACTCTAAACGAAGAGAAAAAAAAAAGAAGCAAATCTATTACCTAGGCCAACTAGTACATTTAAAAAATATAAAACTTTATAGAATCACATTTATGCATTTAACGGATGCATAATTTCGCAATAACATTCTCCCAGCAGGGACATTTAGATTACTTTCTATAATGCATATCGCAGTCGGGCCTTGCATATAGCGTAAACGTTAAGTTAGGTTTAGTACACAAACAACAACCCACTATACCGGTATCGGTAAATTGCTGTCGGGGTACATAACTCCTAACTTCAATTATAGGCTGTAGCGCGCCAATTAGGACCTCGTCGGTAATTATTACACCTGCAGACCGACGTGGTATCGGATTGTTCAATTAGTTGCGATTTTATGCGAAATGGTTCAACGTTTTTCTGCCTTCTTTGTCGCCGGCTGAGAAACTCATACTGTTAATACAGTAAAACAGCAAAAATTACTATGACAGAATTCATATTTGATATATAAATATATTTATTTAAGTTTATATTTAATATCAAAATAAATTTTGTTTGTTTATACTTTTGATTTTATTTGACTCTTATAATTATTAATTTAAAAACAATAGAGTTTATTATTTATTTATTTTAAATAAGAAATTTCTATTAGAATTTTCGACCAATCGGTTGTGGTTCTCTTCAGTATAAATTTAAGAAATTTAAAAAGAAAACAAAATTATCCATAGAAGAAAATTTTGACAATGTATTATTTTTTGTTTTAAAATATAGATATACACTAAAAAAACTTTGTTTAAAATAAAATTGCTTTAGGTTAAAGTTTTGTATTAATATTTATTTAAAATCGACGTTTCGGCGAAACTCAACGTCCGTCTTCATTAGGATAAATGATATAAATGAAATTACAGTAAATAACAGAACATAGAAACAAGTTACTAGGTAACAAATAAGTAACTAGATCATACAATTTACAGATTTTTAATTAATGGAAGCCAAATTTACTACATTGAGTTAAATAAAATTTAGCTTCTAGTTACTTATTTGTTACCTAGTAACTTGTTTCTATGTTCTGTTATTTTCTGTAATGTCATTTATATTATTTATCCTGATGAAGACGGACGTTGAATTTCGTCGAAACGTCAATTTTAAATAAATATTAATGCAGAACTTTAACCTTAAGCAGTTTTATTTTAATATAATGCGTTCTGAAAGATTTTTTACTATGATTTTGATTAATTTTAACATTCTATGTACAGTGCTTCTAAGCGAAAAGAAATTTGATATGCATATTTTTGATTCATCTTCATGGTTTATTCGGGTTAAAAATAAAATCCTAATAATTAGAAAGTCTGTAAATTACATATTTGATTTTTATATATTTATAATTAAATGTTCATTAAAAAAATTTTCAATTTGATAATATTTCTCTCACACTTTGTATATTTTTAAATATTTTTTTATATATAAAGTGATACAGACAGCCGCATAAAATAATACAATTTACAATGGATTTTACAGAAATAATTTCTGCATCGAATCACATACGTTGTTAAAATCCGTCACGGCTAATTCGGTATTAATGCGGTGTACAAGCTTGTTCCCCATGTTGCCATGGTGACCATATACACCAACCAGCCTTTTTCGACCTGACCGCGCGTAAATAAGAATTAGTGTCCAAATGCTGGGGCTCGTTACAGCGATTTGAACACGGCCTACGCTCTCTCATATATTAAATCGAACTGACCCTGCTTTGGATTTAACTTAGTGTAAAGCTAAGTAAGTTTTAGACATAATCTATGATAAACTTGTTAACTTCTATGACCTTCTAGTAGGGGTTAGTTAGTTTAGTAACACTTCTAATACCAAATTATTACTAATTGTTTTAGTTTATTTTGAATTTAGCTTACTAAAATAATAAAAAAAGCATCTATACTTCGGTTAGTAATTAAATTTTTATACTAATATATCTGTAAGTCTTGAAACAATATAAACTATTTTGCCTTTTTGTATCAAATACAAATTTCATTTATTAACTAATTTATAAAATATACATCTAGAAGAATTACTTTTTAATCAACTCCCGCACAATATTTTTCATAATAAATGATTTTATTTTATTTATTAAAAATGTAAATATTGGCATAGTATCTCTATCTAAGTATCTACTATATCTATATTTTTGTTGGTATCAAAAAAGTTTAAAAAAATCAAAAGTATTGCTATTAAATATAAAATAAATAAATAATATATGTTAAATATGTATAAATATATATATATATATTTATTTATATAAAATTCTTATCAATATATTTTTATAAATAATATTATCAAATGTGTATATATATGAAAAGTAAATAATGATTTATTTATAAAGAAATAAAACAATGAAAAATATATTGTTTTTATAATATATAGAAAAACACTGAATTAAATTATATTAAAACAAAAATTAAAATAACCTGTAAAATATTTTGTATTTGTCGAATCCAATTAAACAAAATAATATTCCGTTTTTTAAGTAAATTATAAATAAAATTAACTCATTAATATTCAAATTTGGATAAAAGTTTACAATCAAATTTATTATTCATTATTTATATAATCAACAAACATAAAAATTGTGTATAAATAATGTTACAAATACAAACAATAATTGAATTTACATAAAAGTCTACGAAAATTATAATCTTATCAAAGTAAAGAAAATCTTCTCTGGCCACCACAAAATCGATCGTCATCGTATTAAATAAATTTATAAAATAGAAAAATTTGTTGAATAACTACAGTAGTCATAGTAACTAAAAACAAAACTGTCGACATAAATTAATATGCCACCGTTTTACAGAATTTATATCATAAAAATATGAATTATTAAAACATTATTTAACCGTATCGAAAAATAATCAAAAATTCATTATTCCGCATTTTTCCATATCATGCTTATTTTCCTAGACCTCATAGTTTTTGAGAAAAAAAAAAAATAAAAACAAAAAAATCAAAAAAAAAATTCTAGCACCCAAACGGCACATGCTAGCAAATTAAAACTAAAACCAAATTATAGAACTTTTATGCCCTATCGAAAAGCAGTCTAAGTATTTCTCCGAATTTAACTCGAGAAAGAAGTATATCGCAAATTATCAAGATTGCATATTAAACGCCCATACGAACTTGACGAACAAACACCCGGTATATATATATATATATATATATATATATATATATATATTAGAAAGAGTTTTTGATGCTTGTCAGCAAGAGTATTCAACTATTTCAATATATATATATATATATATATATATATATATATATATATATATATATAAATTATGTGCAAATATTATTATCGCAATCAATACTTTTCAATTTTTTAAAAGTATTTGATTGTATCAAAAATTTGATGCAATCATAAGATCTCTCTATATAATTAATACACTTATATTGTCAGTAATTAAACATATAGAAATAACATCTTAACTTTCAAATATCTAAATGAAAGTAAACATATTAAATATCTAAAGCAAACAATTTATTAATCAACATAAATACAAAAACATATATAACTGTTACTTTCAATAATTACAATCATAAATTATTTACTCGCCAACAGATTCATTTTTATGAGACAGCGTTGAAATACTAGCACAATGAGGTCAGACGTCAAAACGGCATCCACATATGTTTCGAGAATCAGATATTGGGGACACATGAATATATAAAAATTCTGATTATTTTTAAATAGAATTTCCAGTATTACAATATACTGTTTTGCCGTAGCCAAGCACAGGTGACTTTGATTTGGTTGTTTGTTGTTGTGTTTGAACCGCAAGGTAAGCGGGGCTGAATCTACACTTTGGATACGACAACCGAATGCTATAAAAGACACATAAAACCTTAATTTTACGCCGTAGATAATACTTTTTTCAACTGGTTACATCGTAAGGTTGGCCACTTAAACGGCTACTAGATTTTTCAGCTACATTTTTTTTTCTCGTCAATTCTCAATCGACATAAAAATTATTTTACTGTTACAAGCTATATTTTCTAACAAATATCTAGAAATATAATATACCTGTTTATTTAATATTATATTATATTATATTTAATATTATAACTAATTATAAAAAGCACAATAGTTACGTACAAATCAAATAATTGAAATAAATCAAATTAAAAAAAAAATTATGATGTAATTATTGCAAGACCATCAATATTAACAACAGATTGATAAGAGAAGCAATTGAAATTTATAAAAAAAAAATAACATCAATCACTGTGAATGCACTGAGTTAAATAAAATTTGGCTTCTATTAATTAATAATCTATAAATTTTGTGATCTAGTTACTTATTTGTTACCAAGTAACTTGTTTCTATGATCTGTTATTTACTGTAATGTTATTTGTATCAGTTTTCCTGATGAAGACGGCCGTTGAGTTCGTCGAAACGTCGGTTATAATAAATATTAATACAGAATTTGTTCCTAAAAATATAATGAGTTCTGAAAGATTTTTTACTATGTTAATAAATTCTATTATTACGAATACTTCTTAATTGTTTTTACCTAAACTTTATATAAAAATTTATAACTATGTAAAAGTAATTTCTTAATTTTTGATGTGTAAATACAATAAAATTTTAATAGTATATAAATATTATGGATGCTTCAACCCATAAAAAAATGTACTAACATTTATTTCTAAGACAACAACAGGTCTACGATTTATTTTAATTGCAAGAAATCAATAAATATATTCAATATTAATATTTGTCTTAATCCTTGTAGATAAAAACATTAATTAATTACATAAATAAATAAAAATTAAATTACAAAATTTTACAGTTATAATACTAGTATTTGCTACTGTATTTATATGTATATATGTAAAATATGTGCAAATAAAATAATAAAATTACAAATTAAAGAAATGTGTAACTATAAATATTTTATATCGTTCTTAATATGAATAAATAGCAAATTTTCTAATTATATGGTTATAAAAATACAAATAAATGTAAATTGGTTTGTATCACCAAATAAAATTTTTATATGTGCAATTAAATTATTTAATATTAGTAACTTTTGAGTAAAAATAGAAACAACTTAATTCAATAATATGACATAATAATTTTGTTATTATTAATAACTTAATTCAATAATATAAATTTTATTGATACTTTTCTTAGTGTTTACTTCTAAATATATGATTTTTTTCTATTTTTAAATTATTTTTTTTTCATATTTAAAAAAATATAGTAGTAGTAGTTGTGTAATATCTATCATAAATTTTTAAAACATTCTAATTAGAAAATCTCGTGGATAAAACTGGTTTCAATGCAATACGTCTTTTTCGTTTACAGGATATTCGAACTCTTTCAAGACAACTAAAATACATAAAGTTGTAATTTAAAAGCAAATTAAGTCAAGATTCTTACCAATTAGTTCAACAAATTAATATTAATAGCTTCAGTTTTCTCAAATGAAACTTTTAACGAATTTTAATATCACAGAATAATTTGTTAATAAGATAATTATAAAGCAAATATTATCATATAACTATAGCATTAATATTAAACAGTTTCACATTATGTATTTATATTGTATATACATGCGTATTTTATAAGTATTTATCTATACAGTGGCGAATAAATTTCCTTGCAAGAATAATTTTCTGCAGACGTTCATTATTTGAATACAAAATATTGAAAGAAAACTATAAGACATGAATTTCAATGTTTTTTAAAAAAAGAGACAAAGAAGATAAATATGTACAAAATGCGTTTTAATTTTTTAGAGTTTTTAACAAGAATTCTTAACACTTTTTAAAACAAGTTAAGCATTTCAAACAATACGGTTGTGTATTTTTAAACACTACATTTGTCTAAACTTATTTTATCCGGATATTTCTATACATACATACATACACAATCACGCCATGTACCCAAAGGGTGTGGCACAAACTCTTTTCATTATCCCGAAATCAGTCGCTTTCAAACATTCCTATCCAAACAAGCAACTTTCGTTTCATCCACATTCATAATTTCTATACTTATAATTTATAATAATGTTGCAAGCTTAAATAAGATTTTGTATTATCAGATTTTTCATATAATATTACAATATTTTATTATTTGTATAAACAACCTATATTCTGCAACATTTACATTGTCTTTTATACTTTTTTTTTATAGTTTTTAGCCAAATTAATTTTGAATATTTTTAGTTTAAATTTATTATTACAAGTTTGATTTTTTATGTGCTAAACTCCGTATTTTCAAAGTGTATTACAAGTAAACAAAAGCGAATCTTAAAAATTAAAATTTGGTGTTAAAAATTAACATTAATCTTTGTGTAAACGTTTTGTATATTTTACAAATAGTGTCAAAAAAATTAGTATTAATTTGTTTAATCTACACAAAAATAAATTAAATAATTATAACTTTAAATTTTGACATTTTGTTCAAGTGTTATTTTTACACTATTTTGGTGTGTCTCAAATAGGATATCGGAGAGTGTTAATATTTTTTTATTGTACATATATAAAAAGTATTGATAAATGAACTGAACGCACAAAGCTATAATTTTAAATAAAACAATTGAAAAAAAAAATCAAGTTGTCTAAATCTGTGTGGATACAAGAATGTGCATAATTTAAACATCCCATCCCGTTTCCTGTTCATTTCCAGGAACAAATGACTGTCTAGCAGCGCTCCAAGTGGTGTAGAATGGCGCAACTAACCACCTACTCGTGTACCCATTCGGAAAGCATGTCACGCATAATGCACACACACACACACACACTTTACACTTTACTATGTAGACACTTCTGAAACGAAACATATTCGTTTAATGTAATACAGAAGTCAGACTGTCATTTTTCAGTAGCATTTGACTTTAAGCGGATTTTGTTATTTCTGTGTGCGTCTCTGTGAGAAATGCTACTGGTTTCAATTCTAGGAACTTATAAAGAATAGCTTAAAATATTTGTATTAAAATTTATTTTTACATCCCGTATATACAGTCTAAAAAAAATTATGTAGTTTTACCTACAAACCACGAGACACTTTGATGCCCATTATTTCTAGGTATATTTACGCAACTGCTGTAATTTTACATAATTGTTTAAAAATATATAATATCAGAACTACCTACAAGATGTAAAAGTACATATGTATGTAATATTACAGTTTTTTTACAGAACTCAGTAAATTTGCTGTCAGAAATTTTCCATAAATAGATAAAATTTGTTTAGTTCTGTAATATTATTGTTGGTATAATTACATACATTTCTAAATTTACATAAAAGATATATATTGAAATAAATGAATTACACTTAAAATATTTTATTAGTATTATTACACAAAATATGTACTAAGTCTCATTATTTTGATGAATTATTACAGATATTTATATGCAAGCTATAATTTATAAGTTATACCAATAATATGTAATTCTACATTAAGTATGTGATGTAATTTGCAAAAAGTAAGCAATTTTACATACTTATTATGTCATTTTTACTTATTTTATGTGATTATTAAGAATTATGTAAAAATTATATTTTGAGGTAGAATTCAGAATATTTATGGTAAAATAAAAATTTTATAGTAAAATTTTACTACTATTATTCTGTAATTTCGCTATTTTACTTTTTAAAGTGTACCTAATTAAGTACATCATCATACTAAAAACGTTTTATTTTAATATTATATAACTTTTATTTGAACATTTTTTCTAATGTTATTATTAGTTCACGAAACATTATCTCGATATTACAAGTCAAACCATTCTGTTTTATAATCAGAAATTAAATTATTTATATTGTAAATAATGTATAAATAGTAAAGAATTCTATAAGATTAAAAACAATATTGAAATTTTAAAAAGAAAATTTAAAATTGAAAGTAAATCAAATGTTTAAAAGCTAAAACACCAATTTCATCAAAACATCTCCAATATCAATTCAAAATATTTATTTTATCCGCCAAAATGTTAGATACATTTTCTTTACGAAACAGTTTAATTTAATCATTATTTATCCTCAGAGAAATAATAAAAAAACCAACGCAACGTCCATTTCGTTTCATGGTTAAAAAGAAAAAAAAAACACTTTTCCAACACATTTCGGGTGTAAGATAAATAAACACAGATATATAGAATAACATAAACAAAAGTATATACAAAGCACGTCACTGCACACATATTCCCACTAACGTGGCCTGAAATACCAAGACATATGTAGACTATAATTTCGGGTTGTAAAAAAAATAAAAAAAATAAAGAAAAATATCACGTCGTCCACCAAAAAGGCACGAAAACAAAAGTAATTTTTACTTAGTCGGGTTTCTTTTGTTTATTTTTAGTAACACATTTGTTGACCTGTGACGACAAACCATAATTCCAATTATATTTAGTTATTTTATAATGATTTAATTTTTAAACATTTCCAATAATAAGTTACATTAGAAATATGACTTTTTTTCCTAGACTTCTTTGACGCTTACAAGATATAAACACAATTTAATGTAACATAGTAAACTATTTTTCAGAACTCATAGTATTAAAATAAAACTGTTTTAGGATAAAATTATGTTTAATTATCGACAATCCGACGAAAATGAACACTCGTCTTACTCAGGTCAAAATTTATCAATAACATTAAAGTAAAAAACATTACATAGCAACAAGTTACTTGTGAATATATAAGTAACTAGATCAGAAGAATTATAGATGTTTAATTAATGGAAGTCAAATTTTATTTAACTAAGTGCCTTCACAATGATTCATGTTATTATCTTTTTAAATCTCTATTGCTTCTCTTACTAATCTGCTGCTAATATTGATTTGTGAAAAGAAAAATACTGTAGTTTGAGTTATATACGCCAGAAGAAAATGAAAGTGGATATTTATACGTACGGTTTGTATACGCAATTGGCTATTTATACATACAGTATTTTTACGTAATTAGTAGGTTAGATTAGTAGGTTGGTTTAGGTTTTTTTTTTTTAATATGTATAAATAGCCAATTGCGTATACATACCGTATGTATAAATAGCCTCATCCGAAAAAAATATGAGGATTAAAAAACTACTTAAAATATGTTCTTCAAGACTACGAATTGTTCTTATTTACTAAAATTTCGCAATTGAAAATTTGATACGATAACAATACTTCCATTATTACATACAGTTGACCGGTAAATGTATATTTAAATACAAATTTTATTATTTTCATAGTTTACAATATTTATATTTATTCATTCATTTATTCATTTGTTTATTTTTGCATACAATAAAAGAATAAGTAAAAAAAAAACCATAAGTAAGATTTTTATACCTATTACCTTACTTATAAACATGTAAACTGTTTTTAATTTGCTTAACTTTGTTTTAATCACAAAAATAAGAAAACCAATTATTCATTATGCATACAGAAATAATATAAAATCTTTCAGAAAAAGTGTGGGAATTTTTTAAAGATTTTTTTATAAATATTCAAGCAATAAATATATAATTTTTTTTTCTGAAAATAATGGACTGTACACATCAATCAAAAAAACAGCAAAATATTTATAAAAAAAATTGAAAAAAAAACAAACCGGCAAACATTGTTTTAAGTTGCCATATTTACATTCCCATAGAATTTCAGTAAAGAGTAAAATCAATTCTTTATGTCTTATGCTACGCTAACCGTATACTAATTTTAAATTTTCCACACTACTACGACAATTTTGATTTATTTTCCCACAAAAGATCGACTATTTTCTTTAAAAATTCTATTTATCTTTGTTTTTATATATTACGCATGGAATAGCATGTAAAAAAAACTATAAAATGTTGGCTCATTAATTTTACTTATTTTGTTACGTGTTTATAAAATAACGAAAATGTTTTGTAAAATTTTTCTTATCATGATTCTAAATTTTGAAAATTCTTAAACAATATATGTAAGCATAGACGCATGAAAGACACAATTTCTACACAGCAATGTTATTTTTGTTTTTAGATAAAATGAATTATAAAACAATTTATAAATACGTCGTGAAAATATTTGATGAATTACCTAAAAGTTGTAAAAAGTTAGATATTACATATCTACCATTTTTATAATGTACGAATATATATTACATTACATGGCAATTATAAATTTGTCCAGTTTGTGAACTTGTATTCGATGACAGGCAACACCACAATTAAAACAAAAAAAAAATTCTTTCTATATATATCTTTTCTAAACAATAACCAAATTATCTTTTTTTACAGATTTTTATAACTAATAAAATAATTGTAAAATTATAAATTCATGTAATTATTAATATTTCATTAAATTAAGTATTTTTTTTTGTTAATATGTATTTTCGAAATTAATGCAAATTCCGCAACATTTATTTTATTAATAATGACAATATAAGTATATGACAAAAATAAATAATTAACAATTGTTTTGAAATAAAATCATATTTCAAACTTTACAATAACTAACAATAAATAAACTTTAATTCTATTAAATTTATAATTTTGAAACTAAATGTTTATATATAATACAGTTTAAATATGTAAAAATTTATTTTAATTCAATTTTTACCTATTAATTTATCAAATATTGTAATAAAATAAGTCAGATGCTTGTTTTAAATTGTCAAAATATATATTATTTCCTAATATATTAATATTAAACAAAATATAGAAATAATAATCATAAAATCTTTTTAAAATAACCAAACTACATAAAAATATAATTTAAGTAACATTTACTTAACAGTGTACCAATCGAAGCCATGATTCGCCAACTGGGATCTGTTTTTAAGTCTTCCATTCAGTCTGAGCACGCATCATCAAACAAGAGACGATCAGTCGTTTCAAGATGGCGTCCGTACACCAAACAGACAGACGCCATGAGTGTACTAAGTAAAGAAATACTACACAATTTTGTAAACAAACACCAGCACATAGTGACCGTATAAATAAACGAAATCGAAAGAAAACTTGCAACGCCATTTGCTGGCCGATAGTATGGAATAGTGAAAGCGATATTTCAATGAGTTTTTCTCGAAAAAAAATTGGACTTTTGATGGGTGAGTTGTAAAGTATTTGGACGCGATTTGGTGACTAACATATGTGCTAAGATGGTCGGTTGATGCGTGTACACTGTTAAAATTTATCATGATTTATACAGGCAATTTCATTAATTTTATTTATTTTATTTAAATAAAATATTTTCATACTTACTTTTATGTTTTAATTTAAAATTGTTTTCTAAATAGTTAGCTATAACATTGTATTTGTATATGTAATAATATGTAATATTAACTAATTTGACATTTTTCTTATATATGTTGTCCTATCATTAGTTGTATAACTGTTAGATAATAAAATTATTATTATTATTATTATTTCTTGTAATAGAAAACAGACTCATTTTTTGTTTGTTTTGAGTTAATACCAGAAATTTTTTTTAAATAAGTAAGTACTTAAATATGTATATAAAACAATAAAGTATATTTATTTAATTAAAAATTTAAAAAAAATTCATAAATTGTTTAATATATATATATATATATATATATATATATATATGTTTATATTTTAAAATATCAATAACATTACATTTTTTTTGCAGATAATTTAATATTTATAATATAATAAATAAATAATTTTTTTATCTATTGTATATCATAGTCTCCAAGATTCTTATAGATACCTGTTATATAAAATATTAGATGTACTTTACAACATTGTTATATAAAAAATAATAATTCTTATTAGAAAAACATCTGATATTATTAAACATTAAAAATGATTTTTTAAATATGGGAATAACTCTCTCTGTTCTTAATAGTTCTCTGTTGAGTTAATATAAAAATTCTTGGATTTTGTTATGTATATTACCTATATAATTTAATAAACATACATATATACATATTACATACATAATCACGCCATATATCCATAAAAATGTGGCAAAAATTCTTTCCATGTAAGCTAAAATTAGTTTAAACAATTTTTGCTTCATCCGCATTTATTTTTTAAAAATTTTACCATTTGATAAATTTGTTTTACTTAAATTTTTACAATTTTTTTACAGAGTAGAACAGTGACTAAAAAAATTGTTATCCGTATTAAAATAAGCACAATAAAATACTTATAACAAAAATATTTTACCACTGAGCTAATAAAAAATTCAACAAGATGCTTTTGAATATAAATATATGAACACAAATAATTGTATGTATAAAATAAAATAAACGTAAAACGTAGTGAGCATGTATTTGAAAAATATTTTAAAACAATCAGTAATGATATAAAATGTTCATATCGCCATATCACAAATTCTATTTTCCGGTACGCTGGCTTAGAACAATATAAATTATTTTTCTATTATTGTTATATGTAATTTAGCCTACAGTTTTCAAACTCTAAATACGAAGTTAGAAAAAAAAAACTTCACATGGGAAACACATGGCAAGAAGTTACCTACGAATTATTACGATTTAAAATAATTGATTAATTAGAAAATTAGTTCACGAATTTATTAACTAAACAATTTTCAAAATTAATTATGAGAATGAAAATATTGTTTTCCGTTTATGTTTTCGTCACTCAACAATAGATTATTTTCGAAAATTTAATTTATTTAACTTCTAGTTTCTTAAACATGAAACAAAATTTTTACTACTTGTATACGTTTGTCATTTTTGTTTCCATAACAATATAATTTTATAATTAAAAAAAAAAACTGTATATGATAAATTAAAATTATTTCTTGTCCGAAAATAAATTATAGTTTTAATTATAAGATTATATTTATATATCGATTAAAATAAATAATACTAATTATATCTGAATAAAATTATTATTATTATTATTAAAAAATTATTTAGTTTAAAATAACGAGAATATTTATTGACTATAAATTAAAATTTGAAAAACATATACAATATATGTAAAAAAAATAGGTTACTTGTTCAAAATTGTAGTGCATTTGTCAACGTGGAGTACATTCATTATTTATAATATAATAATATTGTTCTGCCACATTTTACTATTTATTTGACGATTGTATTTGTATTAAAATAACTAAATACAACTAGAAAATGACTAATCTTAATATAGAATTTTAAAAGATCAGTGACCTTTGGCAACACATGCAACGTATTGCAAGTTGTCTATATTGCAAGTACTAATACAAAGTTTGCCGTAAAACTCCGCATTTATAGGAAAAAACTTATTCTATATTTTTATGTATTTGTTCATATTGCAATCATAATTTTGTTTGCAGCTGCATACAGAAAATATTTCTATAGTTATGTAATATATTAATTTAAAAATTAAGTGTATTTAAAACTAAATGTTATACTTGTTTAACAGTACAATTCTGAGAAGTATTTATACATAGAATTTGACATTTTTATATCAATATTTTTAGAGATAATGAAATTCTTTTAAATAATAAATTTTATTTAAAACTTATCTTAATGTATCATTACTAAAATATCATTAGCTACTAATTATTGTACCGCAGTAATCATCCTGTCTATCTAAATGACAACTCAAAGATTGTTAATTTTGTCTCGCTAATAGTGAGATTCAAAATATTTCCGCTATATGAACTTAAAACAATAATAAAACTGAAACATAAAATATAAAAAGAAATTGTTATTTATATATGCTTGGAGGTATTTTCTATCATATTTCTCAATTATTAAAATATTACTCGATATTTTATTAGAAAGTTAAGACACAAACCAATATTTATTTACAAAAATAACATATCACTAGTCACATGGTAGTTCAGAAAATTGCCGTTATAATTGCAAACTTGTCGAAAAAAAATAAATAAAAATAAACAAACGAACGGGGAAAAGACACATGACGGTGTACACGCAGAAAACAAACGCGAAGCGTGGCGCAAAACGTCATTTTATGAGCCATCAAATTACGACGACCACATCGTAAAAATGCTTGATGTCTTATGTATGTTTATGTGTATGTGTGTGTGTGTGTGAGTGAATGAGTGAATAAGCGAACGCAAAAGACTTTGCGATCAGCTGATTTCTGCCCGCATATAACCGATTGAAACGATCCCTTTACTTGATCATTATTTTAGGTCAGGTGGTGCCAATACGTTCCGTAGCACGTGGTGTCTGAAGTTATAACTCACTGTTATTCAGACAATGGAACATAATTTCTAATTTTTTTTTAACACATTATTATTAATAATTAGAGAATATAATATTGGTGTAGGTTCGCGCTGCGTTCACATAAAAATTTAAATTTAAAATATTATTTCCAGTTAGTCAGTTAATATGGTTCGGACATCTTGAACAAATGCCTAATGAACATTTGGTTAAATAAATGTATATGAATGATTTTGAAGCTATACGTTTGCCTGGACGTCCGATGAATAGTTGGAGTGGTATGATTGAAAATGTTTTGCGTGAGTGGAAGTTTCCAAGTAGTAGGAACAGAAGAATTTGTATGAGAGAAAAGTTATGAATGTAGATGAAGCTAAAGTTGCTTGTCTGAATAGGGATGTTTCGAGAAAACTGATTTTGGGATAGTGGAAAGAGTTTCTGCCACAGTCTTTTGGATATATGGCGCGATTGTGTATGCATGTATGTATTTCCAGTATGAAAACCTTGTACCACTGAACTGAAATGGGATGTGTTTGAGTGGTTTGGAACCCGATATAAGCTATATAGGTTTGACAATATACAAGTAAAAATTGTTAAAAAACTATATATGACCAGCTTCTGCAGTATATTGTCCCTATGTTCCACCTATAAATTACAGAAACTGATTATTATAATATTGTATAAGGGTAGTAAAATTGTAATTTAATTTCAAAATATGTAAATCGAAAAAAATGTTTCATTTATATTAATTTTTTTTTTAATAATAAAAACTTATAAGCATTTTTATAAAAAAATTCTCAAAAACTGATTTTTTTAATCTATTAAAAGATTTAAATATTTAGAGATTACAAATATTTAATTACAGAAACTGATTATTATAATATTGGTATAAGGGTAAAAGTTGTAATCTAATTTCAAAATATGTAATTCGAAAAAAGTGTTTCCTTTATATAAGTACCTACATTTTTTTCAAAATAAAAAATTATAATCATTTTTAAAAAATTTACTCAAAAACTGATTTTTTTAATCTATTAAAAGATTTAAATGTTTAGAGATTACAATTATTTTATAATCTACAAATATTCTAAGGTGAGTGTTAGTTCAATAAAATTAATTTCAAATTCTCACTGCACATTTTGTATTCAATTATACGTTACAATATAAGGTTCGGTTCGCTCTTTCATGACCAATATTTAAAATTAATATATACCTGATGTTGTAATAGGAGGCCATGTCGAACACAAAGCAAAACAAATGAGAAACAAGAAAGAAAGAAAAAAAAAAGAAAATCGAAATAGGCAAGAAACGGTGCGTGGGAAATTACAAACGGTTAATAACGTATAATGGGGTTTATACACAAGGAGTTTCCACGCCGAACAGGCTGCGGATATTACTTGTGAACGCGCGACCGAGCTATACAATCATAAGTCGGAAATTACATTCATACTTACTTGTTAGATGGGATTACATACTATGCTTATGCTATACTACATAAACTACATAATGCTTTATACTATTATTGTACCATCTATAGGTATGTACAGTTTATACCATGATTTTCTATATTCAATTTTGTTTTAATTTATTTTAACAGATAGTTTAGGCCTGTTTTTATAATAAAAACTTTAATTAAAGTCAATCAAAAATAGAAATGATTGATAAAAATAGTGAAAATACTAAGCCCATATCAATATTAAAGCAGGACACAAAATTATATGTAGATAAATGAACAATATGTAATACTTTTATTTGATAAAACAACCGCAATGTTATCAGCACCCCTTGCAAAGAATAATAATTTCTAATTATTTCAATAATAATTTCTAAACTTTATACCTTATATTTACCATTGAATAATACTACAGTAAAATCAATAACTTTATAAATCAGAACTTCATAATTATAATACTACTAAAATTATCATCATCATCAGGAAAAATGATACAAATGACATATACAATAA
Source organism: Clivina fossor (assembly GCA_963966155.1). NCBI lineage: Eukaryota > Metazoa > Arthropoda > Insecta > Coleoptera > Carabidae > Clivina > Clivina fossor. The sequence continues at coordinate 5,252,364 of OZ014564.1, read as the reverse complement.
ATAAACAGAACATTGAAATATAATATTGAAACAAAATATGTAACAAAATAAATTATTAAATAAAAGAAGGCACATTTTATTTAAATTAGTGTCTTCACAATGATCGATATTATCTTTTTCTTTATAAATTGAAAGTGGCTATTTATACATACGGTATGTATACGCAATTGGCTATTTATACATACAGTATTTTTACGTAATTGGCTATTTAGGGTAGGTTAGGTTACTAGGTTGGTTTAGGTTTTTTTTTTTTAGTATGTATAAATAGCCAATTGCGTATACATACCGTATGTATAAATAGCCTCATCCTTATAAATTTCTATTGCTTCTCTTATCACTCTACTATTAATATTGGTCTTGCAATTATTATAACATTTACGAAGTTTACATCATAAAGATTTTCTAACATATTGAGCTCTTAAAAGATTTTTTTACTATGATCAATTTAAATTCATGTAGATATAAATCAAAATCTTTGTAGTAATTAAGCATAATCAAAATATATTTAAAATGCTTGTTCATTTTCAAGTAACAAGTTTAATTAATAATATTCACAAACTTGATGTTTAATGAGTTGAATTAAATTACTATTTTTTGTTGACTTGTTTTTATATATCCTAAATAGTTATTTATTGACTGTTGCTTAAATTTCGATATCATTTTTCCAAATTATTATTAAAGCTATTACAACTTGAGATATATGCCTACAATAAAATAATAATAATAACTGAAAAAATAAGAAAAGACAATATTATTTAAAATTATCTCCCCTACACGTCCTTCAAAAACACATTATAGCCACGAAACCAGTAATCAGTAAATAAAAAAAAAATAGTTTCTGAGTATATTGTGACTAAATTGAATTATTCTTTCAATCGTAAACCTTTAAATTAGTTATCAAACTCAATCGATACCACTAAACAAAAATCTAATAAACTAATAAAGTCAACGCAGACACATTAAAAGTTTGTTTACTAAACATCGATTTTCGAAATTTGAAATTTCCGCATAAAATCAGTTCCAATGTAGGAATCGATGTAATTAAAATCCTAATATCTTCAAACATTTTTACTGCTCACGTATTTCATTTCTTATGTTACTCATGCAAAACGGAATGAAAAAATTATTAGTTCCTCTACCAGGTGTCTTATATTTTCCTCGTTTTGCTTTAAGTAAACCAGAGCTATATTTGAAATGATACGAGAAAATTAATTTCAATATTCTGTGACCAGTTTTGATAACTAGTTTCGATGTTAAACAAACATTGCTTATTGGCTTTTGTTTTTAAGATATGATGAATAATTGTAATTTTAGTGTTTTCAATTATTTATTAAAACTAAGTATTTTATTTGTCGTAATATTACAATTTTTAATATTTGACCAAAACTGAGCTTAAATTTATTCAAGACGGATTCAAATAATGAATTAACAACAGATTTCATAACACTTTAATTAAAGTCAACTTTGACTAGACAAAAATAGGTTGTTGAATTGATAACAGTAAATAACATTGCCATTAGAAATTTGAAAAGTTGACAAAAAATCATAGTTTTATTAACTTTCAGAACTTATTATATTAAAATAAAACGGCTTTAGGTTATAATTCTGTATATTAATATTTATTAATAATCGACGTTTCGACAAACTCAACGTACGTTTTCTTCAGTAACTTATTTCTATATTCTGTTTATTTACTGTAAATATCATTTGTATCTTTTTTCCTGATGAAGACGTACGTTAAATTCGTCGATTATTAATAAATATTAATACAGCCTTAAGACGTTTTATTAATATCAATAATAATTTTGACAGTAGAATTTAAAAGCAATGCTTTTTTGTCGGCATAAAGTCGATTTAGTTAAAGTGTTTATTATGAAACTGACCGTAAGTCTTAAAAATATACTATAAGCTTACGATTTAAGGATTTTAATATATAAAAGTAATTAGAAAATTATATTAATAATTTAAAAATTAACAACATTCAAGAACTAATAAAATGTGTAAATTTTGATAAAAATAAATAAATACTTTCCAAATAATTGTTCTAAGAAGTTTAATTTATAGATTTGCAAATAAGATTTTTTTAAGAAAAATAATTTTTCCACAAACATTTGAAGCTAAATATAAAGTGCAACAGTCGGTATAACCGTGAGTCACACAAACATTTTGGTAATTTTTCATTAAAAAAAAATAATTAATAATATACAGGTAAAAATCGTGTATTATTTCATTTAAAAGATAAGTACATATATTAAATATTTTAGTTATATCAGTATCTAGTAATAAATGTATTTTAATAGGAAAACAAAAATATCATTAATTTGATCAACAGAAGAGAAAATTTATTCTAATTACTACAGTCGTATCTTTTATGATTTTCGATATCATTATACAAATTAAAAGTAGTAGACAAAATATTGTAAAGGTGAATAATTCTATACAAATTTGATTTTATGTAATGATAAATATGGAACAAAAATTTTACATATTTCCAGTGAAAAATTTCATCTCACTGTATTAAAATTCCAAATAATTTATGAAACAACACAAATAACTAATAAACGCTTTAATAAATAAAGGCGAAAAGACAAAATTAATTTAGAACAAAGAGTCAAATTACTAATTCGTCCTCTCCTCTGCACCAACCTCATACAGCAGTATTACTTCCACCATCTACCTGATGTGTTAAAAGAGCAAGGCGGCTGGCGCTGGCTGCGCCCCAAAAACAACTTTCTCGCTTTATTACATTGTAATATTCGCGTGCGATCCCCATTTTCCAAAAGACGGTTGCTTCGCGCTATCTCTCGCCGCGTCATTTTCGCCCGGCCGCGCCGCCGAGAAGCGAAGACGAAGAGACCGGAGGGCCAAGATAACTTAAGCTGACATTAGCGCACGACCCAGATTGTGTAGCATTTGCATGGAGTCAAGACCACCCAAGTAGCGCTGAGCATCAGTGACGTCAACCTTATACTCGGTTTCATTTCGAGAGAAAGAGAGAAGAAGAAAGAGAGAGATCTCTAATTACTAACCGAATTGGGATGGTGAGAAATTGGTGGTTTGGTGGGTTAGTTCAGTGGTTGGTTGGAATTTTTGTACTGATTGTCAGTTCCAAGTAATAAAACAATTTTTTTTTTGAAAATAAATTTGCTTATACAAACTGAAATATATTATACATATTACTGATTTTTTTTACATAATCAAAATATGTTATGTCATGTATCTTACCAAAGCAATAATGTACTCGTATGGCAATTATGGCAGAGTTTATTTTACTTTAATGTCATAGATAAATTTTAACATACCTGGAAAGTTCTTTGAAAAAATATAAAATCATAGCAAAAAATGTTTCAGAACTCATTATACATGTCATTTGAATAATTTTATGAAAAATTAATAAAAAATTTAATAACATTTGACTGTGTGATAAAGTTTAAGTACTAATACATTTAGACGAGTAAGATTCTTGTCAAATAATAATTAAATTATTAAAAACACGTATTGTTGAAGAAATTGCAATTTTGAAACTTTTTTCAAAATTTTTATAAATAAAGTAAGCTTACCTACTTTTTTTTATTATTTAATTTGACCTATACCGGAGGTGAATAGGTGATAAATGTATTTTCTTTCGGCTAGTATATTTTTCATTTATAGATAAGCACCATAAAATCTCTTAGTAATTATTGCCAAAAATAAAATAATAAATTTTTTCAGCAAACACTGTATTACTACTTGCAATATAGACAACTTGCAATACAATGATGGTTGCATATATTGTCAAAAGTCACTGATCTTATACAATTTTATAATGTAAGATAATATTACAATGTGTTTGTATTAAAAATATGTTTTTTACATTTTGATTTTATTATAGTATATATTTTTTTAAGTACACTGTAAAAAATATATTTTAAATTTAAGTAATTTCACATGGGTTTTAACAGTAAAATAACAACATTTTGAAATTTTACTGTAATAATTTACTTAATATTACAGTTTTGATGAAAAATTACTTTCACAAAACATGTGAAATTACATAAATTACATAATTTTTTACAGTGTACAATAAAAGCACATTGAAATGATGTATGTATGTATATAAATTTTGTTTCTTTATATTCCGGATATATTTTATACAATTTTTTTTTAAATAATGAATTAATAAAAAAATTATACTTTTAATATTTTACCAAAAACAATTTAAACAAATTATTTGTATTTATATATCAGTAAAAAGAATATGTATATTTTTACAAAAATTTAGATAAAAAATATGTAACCGTTTAACGTCTAAAACCAAGTTAGGGCCTCTTAAAATTCTTCGAATAGCTATATATCAACTCATATCTAAAGTAGACAGACATAAATATTTCCTTGTTTGTACTGTTTTAGATACTGGCCTGTTATATGAACGTGCTCAAATGTTGAAAACTTCAAGAGGAATTATTTTTCCTAACATGGAACAAAAATGCACGGGGATTGGACGATATGGAAGCCAATAGTCACGTTTGTTATGTCTACTAGAATGTGTGGACAGACAACTAACAGCTCGCCCATGAAACATGCCCACCCTCTATATCATTTTTTATTATTTAAGGTAATAAATATATAATGTAAACAACATCATATTATCTCAGTATGTATAGATATTTCAAGACAAAAATCTTGAATTTTTAATTATAACTGATATTAGTTCAGTGGTATAAAACTGAAACAAAAGCAAAGATTATTTAATAAAATTACTAAGTCAGAATAACGTAAGATTGTGAAACTTTTTAATTTGAATTTGTTGTGTTTTTTAATCAATTTGTATGAATATTATAATTGGTGCTTATCGTATTGCTAGATTCAGATTAGTCCGAAACTTGAAGCAATAACTCATTTTTACTAAAGCATATGTGACATTAATTTTACATATAAAGATATTATTTAACTGTTGATAGTTTCTTGTTGAACGAGTATTTCTCTTTGAATTTTTTTTTTGTCTAAATTTTACTATCAATAATTATGTATAAAAATTAATATATTTTCTAATTAAAAAAAGTAATCATATAATAAGAAAATATTGTCAATATGTAACATGCCACTGGAAAAAGGAATGCTATCTTCTGAATAACTTAGAAAATTTTCTAAAATATTTCAAAAGTTTGAAAAAGTGTGTTTTGAGAAAACGTTCGTTAAAGTTTTACATTTTTTAATAACACATGTTTCATATATGTAATATTCTTATCAATCTGCTGTTAATATTGATTGGTCTAGCAATTATTACAGTATCTTCAAATTTTACATCATGAAGATTAATAAGAGAAGCAATAGAAATTTATAAACAAAAATATAACATCAATCATTGTAAAGGCACTGAGGTAAATAAAATTTGGCTTCCATTAATTAAAAATCGACAAATCTAGTTACTTTTTTGTTACCTAGTAACTTGTTTATGTGTCCTGTTATTTACTATAATGTCATATATAACATTTATCCTGATAAAGACGAGCGTTGAATTCGTCGAAACGTCGATTGTAAATAAATATTGATACAGAATTTTAACCTAGAACAGTTTTATTTTAATATAAAAAGTTCTGAATTTTTTTACTATGTTACAATTGATTTATTTATTTGACAATTTCATAAATAATCAAAACTAATAAAATCATATATTCGGAAATAAAAAACAATAGTTAATGTTAATAAACAATGAATTTTTTATCAATTATCAAAGTTAAAATAAATGCTTCGTTTTTTTTATCTGTAACTGAACATAACTTAATTATCTCAATCAATACCTATTCTTAGTAGAATAATTGAATTAAAAATTGTATTGTACGTTCTTTAAATCAACACTGTATTGTCCCGAACAAATGAAACCTAAACAAGAAGAAGGAGAAAAAAGTCGTTTAACAACAGTGGCAATTGTTTTAAAATCTCTCAAGTTAATAATGTGATTACATCTTCTTTACTGCACCATTAGCTACAATAGCGTGAACATACCCTGAGCAAAACATAGGCTAACACTTAATAAGCAAAAAAGTCGCTTAGCCGCTTACTGCATATTATCATGACATATATATGTCACTCGCGTACAATACGTGTTAATTAGCCGTTTAAAATGGCCTAAGTACTTTTTTCCTTTGCATTGTTTTACACCCCGTTTATTCATTAACGTACTCAGCCTGGTTTATAAAGCTGCTTTCACATTAAGAACATAGTTTTGACGTCAGAAACAATATAAATACTAACGATATTATCACACAAAAACATCTATTTAATTAAATTCAAATTAGATAACTAAATTTTAGATGTTTCGTTTAATTAATTAGACGATAACATTAGTTATTTTATCATATACAAATTAGCCGAAATCAAATTTTTATTACAAAAAAGTTTAGATAAATGATCGAATCTAGATAATAATAATTGCAAGACCCAAAAATATTAACAGTAGATTGATAAGAGAAGCAATAGAAATTTATAAAGAAAAAGATAAAATCAATCATTGTAAAAGCACTGAGTTAAATAAAATTTGGGTTTCTTTAAATAATAATTTATAAATTTAATAATCTAGTTACTATCTAGTATAAATTTTTGTACACACATAAATAAATATTTAATAAACAATTTACAATAATCAAAAATCGAGACAATTTTTGTCGGGACCCAGTAAGTCATAACTAGTAAATTGGTTTACTAGTGTTTAAACAAAATGTTAGAAAAATCAATCAGTAATTTTACAATTATTCAGAAGTTTATGACTTGTTTTTTTTTTTCCTGATATAATAAATAAGACTAACGCGATTGATGTTACATGTAATAAACTTCTAACGGCTACAGTTCCGTTAGAAAGCATTTTCGGACATATGTTTATTTGAAATTTTTTATTTAGCTTACTCATAGGAATAATCCGGAGTAGTTTTTCCCCGACGTCATAAATCACTCTGTATATATATATTTATTAGCCATCAGTCTAGTTCGTGTTTGTTCCATATCACAAAACTCTTACTTTTGAAAAATGTTGTTTAAAGTTTCTGAACTGAATTGTTTATAGTAAGAATATGGAACTAATTAGTATTTATATTTTCGAAACTATTAAAATTATAACATCCACGATTGTTAAAATACATAGAAAACAAACAAACATTGTCAAAATTAGCAACTCAATTTGACCAAAAAAAGGCGTATGGCATAAACAAAAAATCGACTAACGATATTTATTAAATTTACTTTCTAGATACTCTACGTTATTATTAAACACAATAGTAGACAGGCTCATTATTTTTCTGAAGAACACGAAATAGATATTAATCAAAAATTAAAATACCTCAATTATAGATGCATGACCTAGTAATCGTAAACGAATATTCTTCATCAAATTATAATACACTGTAAAAAGTTTATGTAAATTTACATGTTCTCTGATTGTAGTTTTTTCATAAAAAATGTAATATTACTTATATTATTATTGTAAACATTACACAATCTTGCTATTTTACTGTTATAACCATTTATTACATTTTTTTTATAGTGTGTAGAATTCTATAGATTCGTATAACAATGTGAATGCTGCCTAACCAGTGTTCAATTAGTGGCCGTCGTTAGTCGATCACCCTGTATACATATTTTATGGTGATTACATATGGAATACGTCCACTTGTTTAATTAATAACGGAGTTATAATTGATCCTTTGACGGTTACTGCGCAAATTTTCAATTACCTATTGTTTCTTTGGTATAATCGCGACGCGGCATATGTATATTACCTTGTGCAGTATGACTGTAACAGTTTGTTTATTTTCAAAAAAAAAATTAAATACGCTTATATTTATAATAAATTATTCAGCTTTATTCGAATCACAAGATAGCAATATGAAATTCACATTAAATTATTTCATTGCAGTAAAATTATTCTATTTTTTTTTTAGTTAATATTTTTTATAGAGTTAATTGAAATTTAAAATTTTTAATAAATTATATGAATTCATAAATATTCATTTGAAAGTTATATCATATCTTTGATATGCTATATCATTTATAAATGAGAATAAACATTTATACATACTGAAAAATTTAACTTGCTTTGACAGAAATTTATTAAACATAGTAAATATTATTTAGAACTCATTATATTAAAATAAAAAGGCTGTAGGAATTAGTTCTGTATTAATTTTATTTAAAAATCGACGTTTCGACGTACATCATCATCAGGAAACAAAACATAGAAACAAGTTACTAGATCACAAAATATTAAATCAGGACCTTTACACTGATTGATGTTATCTTTTTCTTTATAAATTTTTATTGCTTCTCTTATTATCTTTAATATATTATTTTTAATTGTCAATATTTTCCTGTGTGATTATTATTTCAAAAATATATATAAGATATTGAGTGTCATTTGTAGAATAACGTAAATTTATGATCTTCAGAAACTAATTTTTCATAAGAAAATAATATAATATATATTTGTCTAAAATTTAGGACAAAAATTTTAAAAAACAAAGCATTTTTTTAAAATAATAACAGTTAAATAATAAGATATTACTATTATACACAAATTTAGAAACTTAGGTAAAATTATAATTAGCCGGCTGGCACAGCCGAGCGGTTTAGGACGTGTGTCACTTTGTGTCTGAAACCGCTCGTACCTGTGCGGGCCCGGGTTCGAATCCCGCTTGGGGCATGGATGTTTGTAATGTCTTTGTATCGTCCAAATACACTTTATCAAAAACAAAGCTTCTATTGGATTGATGGTCTTCGCTACCGAGTCCATTTGTGTGTAAAAAAAAAAAAAAAAAAAAATTATAATTGAATTAATAATAATACACATATTTTCTAATTAATATAATAATTAGTAGTATCCAGTTATGTAGCAAAAATAATATAAAAAATGTTTTTCAATTTTTTGAGGTTTGGATCTGGCAATATTACAAGCAATATACCTTAATAATAATGCTGATTAAAAAACTGTTATTTCGTTTTATTAATTACTTAATTGTCTAATAAGTTTACGTCTTTGCATAATACGTAAATTAGCATGATAACCTAAAAAAAGTAATTTGAAAAGTTCCATTATTTATAATGAAAATTTTTATATGAACACTTTTCAATTTTAATTTATTTTATTTAATTGATAAATTAAAGTTATAAAAATATCAATACAGTATCAGTACTATTTAATCATGATTAATTTTTTATGATTAAAATATTTGTGAACTTAATTAGAAACACAGTGAAAGAGAGAATGCGATAGCATTTAAATTAGGTATACTTTAAGCCAGATTTAATTTGTACGCACCTACCAAATTAACTCGCAACTTTATAATAAGTTCTGTTTATATCCAGAAACCAAAAACGATTCCAGCGTTTCACGGTGCGTGGTTGCCGAACTCCTACTTGTCTAATTATCCGCGGGCCCGCGCGAAATATATTTAAACCCACCAAGGCTTTCCGACTAACGAAATTTCTGTCTTGGCGCTTCCGCGGTCGCCTAGTTTATATGGAAGTTTTAACTGCTGAACTTGTCGCGTTGAAAGTTCGCAGTTATTAACGCATGAGGAAGGAGGTGGTGAAGAGAGAAGAGAGAACGAAAGAGAGACAGGGTAATCCCACGCGTAATTGGCCCTCCGAAGGTCTCGTGTGACAAAGCTCTACTACGTTCGGATTATCATGTTTGCCAATGCCTTCTTGTTTCACTTAAACTCAGTAACTAACATATTCTCCATTCTATGCGACTAGATTCTGCTGGCTTCGCTTTAAGTTTGGTTTAGCGTGAGTTTATGAGTGGAAAATTAAAAATTTATATAGTATGCATTATGCTAGGCAAGGCTTACCTACATCCCTGTACACGTTAACTTATTTACTTATAAGTTTGTATAAATATATCGAAGAAAATTCAAAGTAGATAAAACTAACAATTTTTTAAAATAAACATGATAAATTCTAACACATACCTTGAAAATTCAAAAATGTATAAATATTATGTTAATTAAATAATACAAAAAATGCACAGAAAAATCTTTAGATAACCTGCCTAATATTTAAATTGTTTTATCTAAACGAAATAGATGAACATAGTAGAAATTCTTTCAGAACTCATTATAGTATTTCGACGAACTCAACGTCCGTCTTCATCAGGATAACTGATACAAATAAAAACGGACGTTGAGTTCGTGGAAACGTCGATTATAAATAAATATTAATACAGAACTTTAACCAAAAGCAGTTTTATTTAGATGATTTTTAGTTATCTAATTATATTAGATAAAATATTTAATTCAAGAGTAGATGAATACTTTTGATATACCTATTCATCTAATTAGTTAGTTTTACTAGTATGTCGTATTAACATAGTAAAAAATCTTTCAGAACTCATTATATTGAAATAAAAAATCTTTAGTTTATAGTTCTGTATTAATATTTATTAATAATCGACGATTCGACAAACTCAGCGTACGTCTTCATCAGGTAAAAAGATGTATAAAATTACTACAGAACTATAACCCAAAGCTGTTTTATTTTAGTTTTTTGTATATTTATCTGTTCTTGTTCGTTGGCTAAAGTTTTAGATTATTTCTCTAAACTTTAATTGAAATAACAATTTGATTTCAACTATTTTGTTTGTAGATGAAAGGACCAATGTTATTAGAAATATCACTTAATGAAATAGACAAATCATCTAAATAAGAATTAATTTCTGTATATATTTTATTTTAATTTATATAAATTTAATGAATAATAATCTAAATAAATAATTTTTTTGAACAAAACGTGTTAGTTTGGTGAAATTTAATTTGAACCACAAAACACTGAAAGTATGAGAATTTGTAAAAAAAGTAGCACCAAAAAATAAAAAAATTGTTTGTATAATTAAAAAATTGCGTAAAAATTGCATTTTATAAACAAAACATGCTTAATATACCGCAAATCATTAAACAGTAATAATAATTTATTTTAACTTTTATTAACTTTTTTGGCGTTTCACGTTTGTTAAAATTCTATAAAATACATTAAATCAATCACAAAAATAAAAAAAAAAAACATTGAACGCTAATTAATGTAACCAAGTTAGGAGTTAAAAGTTTTTAAACATCTTAAAAGACCTTTAAAACGACGAAAAAAAATATTTGGTTTGATATGGTTTTACCTAAATTTGTCGTAATAAAAGCGAAATGTTTTTTTTTAAATTGTTGGTCTTCGACAGGAAAAAGAATGCAAGTTATCGTTTCATTGATCTGAATTTCCACTAGACATGATTGATTAAGTATGTTTATTGTTCGTCTAACAAAACAAACAACAAAATCCATATTGGTTGTAACACAACAGTCACAGAGGAAAAAAGAAATTAAAAAAAAAAAATAAAAGAAAAAAAACCTAACGTACAATAGTTTGTAAATTTGTTCACAGTCACGCCAGTTTTTCTGATACAAAAACATTGTTCTGGTAAAACAATAATAGGAAAATTAGCTAACATGGGAACAGACCCTTTTCTTGTAACTGCTTTGAAAATATTAAACAATACTTACACTTACCTATACAAGGTATTTTAGAAATATGAATACTGCTTTTACAACGTTTATCTTTAGAAATTAGAAAATGTTGCAAATTGAAATTGTGCACAATTATTATACGTACATAAATGTGCAAATAATTATCACTATGATCAATCAAAAATAGGAAAAAATTCATTCACTTTCATAACATAAATATAACTGAAACAGTGTTCTAACTATAATTGTATTTTATATGAATACGGATCAATACGTATTTTTAATTATACATATCTAAATAAAAAATAAAAGTTCATGTAATTATATTTCTATCAAAATTTCTGACAAACTAAAAACTCATTTTCAAGTTATTCAAGTATTGTCAGAAATGCTTCTCACGTTTTATTAAAATTGCTTATATTATACTATCAGAAAAAAAATTAAAAATATTTGACAGGAGTAAAAACTGTTTAAAATAAACAATACAAAACTTTGTATACAAAAAAACGATTTGAGAACTTTTGAAATATCTCGTATAATTTAGGATAAAATTTGGCATGTCATGTTATATGCGTATCTATTATTTAAAATTTACCAATATAAACAATACATTTGTACAATATGCCTTGTTGGGTGCCAATAAAAACCGAGATTTGTAATTTGCCGTTACCTATTTATTGATCCATTTAATAGTCAAACATTTGACGCATATTAACTTGAATTTTTTGTTTCAAAATATTTCTTTTTTGAAAAAAACTACCTATGTATCTACAATATTTTCACACGGTTTATAAGAACTGTTTTTTTTTCTTCTAATTTTAGTTCCGGATTATTGATTTTCAATTGAAATTCGGGGTTTTTTGTTTAAAAAAATATGTTTAGTATGAAATATTGAAAGAAAATCATATGTTATTTGAAATAATGCCAAATATAAAATAATGTCCCGCAAAAAAACTTTTGAAAGAAAATATTACGTTTAGTTTGTTTTTCCCAAATAATTGTTTACTAATTTTTCTTTTCTTTATTTTCCAGTTCCTTAGCGAAAATCTACATACTACATACACAATTACGCCATGTACCCAAAAGATGTGCCACAAACTCATTTCACTATGCCAAAATTAGTTTATATCCAGACAAGTAACTTTCGCTGCATCCATATTCATAACTATTACAAATTAATATAAGATTTAATATTCATAATTTTATAAAGCATAAAGGGATTATAATCTATGTTAAACAAGGATTAATAACTCTACAATTAATATCAGGTATTATATCTAATATTAAGATCTTTGACCACTGAACACTGAATTGTTGTCAGTTACGTCTGAGTGGTTCAATAAACACTATAAGCTGTAGGTCCTTTGCTTCACTATAAATCCTCATCATTGAAAATAAAAATGTAGTAATGAAACTATATGATTTAATATCTCAAACATTAAGCTCATCTATAAATTAAGGAAACTTATTAATGTGATACTATAGTAATATATTGAACGATAAAATATTCTAACCTATACTTATAAATAATTACAATTAAATAGGTATTGAAAATAAATAATCATAAAAAAATTAATATTTTAATTAAAAATATCATTCCAAATACTAATTATTGTATTAGATATTATGTTATATACGTATAACTGGTACAATAATAATTTAATAACATCAAATTGTCTAATGATAATGGCGCAAGGTAAATTTTAATGATCTTTAAGTATAAATCCTTTAATGTAGTAGTTCGTTAGTAGTTAGCTATCATTTGTTGACTGAGCTATGACATCTATTTTTGTGCAAATTTAAAAATAAATTAATTAAAATTAAAAATATAATCATATATAGCAAAAATTATAAATCAAAAATTATTATAAATCATTTAGACTTTATTGTCATCTAGTATAAATTTTAAATAATTACAGAGTTAGATGCAATTGAATTTATAAAATATATTTAATGCAGTTTTATAAAGTATTTACAATAAAGGTAGTTAAAGTATCTTGACTTATTTAAAAAAAATATTATAAATTTGTTATTTAATGTAAGAAAACAATAATAAAAATTATTTAATTTCATATTTAATATCTAGAAAAATTATTATCATTTTTACAGTAAGTAAAATTAATTTTTTTAAACAAAATATGTCCATACAAGAACTAATAAAACCCACACGAAGTTAGCTTAACCCTTTAGCACAACAATGCAAAACAAAATACGCAAAATTTTAATTAAACATAGTCTACAAAATACCCATAATATTTTTCAGCCATTTTCAACTGACCACATCACGAACAAACCTACAACCTACATCCAAACAGAGACAGACATCTTCGCGACCAACGACCAACATGCCCGCCATCTATTACCGTACGCTCGAAATACAACAACATATACATATATACCGGGCACGGGGCACATTTAATTAAGATACGCCTCCGCCTCTCATCTTCTGTGTACATCGACGCGGCGCGGCGCGGCGCAACGTCGACCAAGTTTACGTCTGTAAATAGCTCCGGGTATATACCGTTTGGCCTCGGGGGTGGCATCTGCATAATTACTGCCCCCCCTTGGATGAAACGACACAACGGTCGAACCGTTTGCATTTATAAATACATTACCAAGACGAAGAGCAACGAGAGAAGACCGAGGCTATATTATGGAGAGAGTATTTTGTTTGTACCTACGGCACGGCACGGCGGTAAATGCTTGGGAACGGGGAAATTATGAAGAAGGAAAAATAATATTGTATAAAGTTTAACTGTAGACAACAAGACAAGGACGACCGTCAAAAACGGAATAATAATGCGACGGTTTTATTCCTTCATTTGTTTGTTTTATTTCGCGATGGATATAAGCCCCCCGTTTTTGTTGTCTTTTTCCTCTGCAGGAATAGTATATTGTACAACGAGTACAAAATGATAAGTACTCATTTTCCACAAATATAAATATGAAGTGGACACGCTGTACGAGTTTTACACTATACTTTTTCTACTAGCAGATAGAAAATTGTATTAAAATAAAAAAGCTTTATGTTGAAGTTTTGCTTAATTTTCTATTAAAATTCGACGTTTCAGTATATTAAACGTATATCATAGTATATTGTACAACGAATACAAAATGAAAATAGACATGCTGTATGAGTTTTACATCATACTTTTTTCTACAACTATCAAATAGAAAATTGTATTAAAATAAAAAAGTTTTAGTTTGAAGTTCTGTTTAATTTTATATTAAAATTCGACAGTTCAATATACTGAACGTATACCAACATCAGGAAAAAATATTTGACATAAATACTAGACAAATAAAACATGGAAACAAGTATAAAATACTAAAATTATTACATAACTCACCAATATTAACAATAGATTAATAAAGTAAATAATAAAAATTTAAAAAAAGATAATTAATGTGAAGGAACTGATTTAAATAAAATTTGGCTTCTTTTAATTAATACATTATAATTTTTTTTAATCTAGTTACTGATATTTTGTTATATACCTAGTAACTTGTTTCTATGTTTGTTTAATATTTACGTCATTTATATATTTATTCCTGATGATGATATACATTTAATATATCAAAACATTAAATTTTAAACTAAAGCTTTTTCATTTTAATATAATGATCTTTGACCTTAGCTTTACCTTTTGCTATTGATGGTGAAAATTTGGCTTTCGAAATACGTATATAGCTTAAAATTATTTTTTGTTGTTTAAAGGAAATTATTTTATTTTATTAACTTTTTGCCATAATAAGATCATATTTTAATTTACTAATATAATAAGCTCTGAATGATTTTTACTATGTTAGAAAATTGTACTTTTTGGTCTGTCATGAATGAAATTTTAAAATAATTATAATATGAAAATATCATAGTATCCTATCAGCACTAACTCTTCAAATATTGATTGACCACAAACTAAGCGTTGTCATACTTTCGACTGGCTTATTTTAAATACTATGTTATGTTTGGCAACAAATTATACGTTGTTATAGCAAACTTTTCATTTTGTTCCACTAAAGCAAAAAGTCATATTTGCAAAGATGTTGTTTTGAGATAATAACGACTTTCAGTCTTGGCATATATACGCAGTTAGTTCTGTAAATACGTTACATTTATTGTTTGTGAATTTCGACTCGATTTATTACAGTTAACCATATCATAATAAATGTTTTTCCTTTAAACAGATACACTTCTTAAATCAAAAACACAATTTTTGCAGATACGATCTTTTGTTTTAGCAGGGCAGTATATATGTAAGACAATTGATGATGTGCTGAAATTATCTTCAAACAAAAAGTGGTAATACCTTATTTATTAATTAATTTTATTACTAAAATATTACTTAATAAATCAGATCATAAAAATAGTAAAAAACTAAAATACTTCCAAATACTTATATTTAGTAAAAAATTTAGGGCAAATATACAAAAATAGACAAAATAGTAATTGTTTATTTATTTGAGAGAATCTGTGGAAACTAATGCTCCGTCTATTATGCAAAAAATATTTATTATATTATTATTTATTATATTTATTTTATTATTTATTTTATTTGAAAGCACTAATTTATTGTAAATAAAATTTGGCTTCCTTTAATCAAAAATTTATAAATTTCATAATCTAGTTACTTATTTGTTACCTAGTAACTTGTTTCCATGTTCTGTTTATTTACTATAAATGTCATTTTAATTTATTTTTTTCTGATGAAGATGTCGAAACGTTAATTTATTAATAAATTATTACAGAACTAAAAACATTTTACCATGTTAATTATAAATGTAATGTACTCAAAATTTTTGTAAACCCAATAAAACTAATCAAAAATAAAAACGTATTTTTCATATTTTATTATGTACAAGAAAAATATATTTTACATGAAAAGGAATATGACAAAATATTGTCACTTTGAATATTGTTTTTAAATCGCATATTGTTTTTAAAAAATCCGATAGATATTATATTAAAAAAAAGAATTTAAAATCTGTTACACCAATTATTTACGCTTGTCCAACATTCACATGAAAAATTCAATTAAAAATTAGATTTATTCTAGCATAACTTGTTGAAATATCAATGTTATTAAAAACTATTGTTTGTTGTACAATTTTGTAATAATTTTATAAATTTTTTTTATTAAATTTTCTTGTTAAATGTAATACAGTGATTAGTTTGATATAAATAATGATTACCTTTACAAAATACATTAATTTAATTACTACAAGGTTTACCATGAAAAATTGATAAAAATATACACTTAAATATTTTAAGAAATAATTTTAATTAAATTACTAAAGAAACACATGTTTCTATAATAGTTTTGATATTCAATATTGAATGTCTGATATTAAAAAAAGTCATATTATAAAAAATTTCGTTATATATATATATATATATATATATATATAGGTAATATACCTAGAATAAGTATAAATAATTGTTAGTTAGATTATTTAAAAAAAGAAGTTTATAATCATTTATAAAATATATACTTAAATCAATATTTTTAATAAACTATAAACATATTTTAATGAAATAAAATGGCTTTAGGTTAAAATTTTGCATTATAAGATCTAGTTATTTATTTTGTCACCTAATAATTTGTTTCTATGTTCTGTTATTTGTTGTCATTTCCATTTGTATCAGTTTTTCTGATGAAGACGGACGCTGAGTTCGTCCAAACGTCGATTATTAATAAATAATTAAACCTAAAGCCGTTTTAATTTAATATAATGAGTTCTGAAAGATTTTTTATTATGTTATATTTTAATGTAGTAAATTTCCTCTCGTGTATATTTTTAACGGAAAGTTATCAATAAATATTGAAATATAAAAATTAAAAAATAAATAACTCTTCTTTATAATTTAATATAAATATTACAATAACATCACTGTTTCTCATAATTAATAAAATTCGATATCATTCTACACACTGTAGCTCTATGTGATAAAGAAATGATGCTTCTAAGCAAATATACAGGGTGTAACAGAATAACTATTCCTAATTTTCAGAAATGATAGAGGGCACATAAAGAAACATTTTTTATTAATAAACTAGTGTCCGGAATTTTTTTTTTTTTTTCGGCAGTTGATTGTAAAAAACACAACTTTATGTTAAAACCCGAGAATTAACGAAGATTTATAATATTCGTTAAGATCATTTCATTCTACTCAAAAAAAGTGCCTTAACAATGTGAAAATTATTTTCATCTAATTTAAAAAACCATCGAGATATCGCCATTTATCAAAATACGGAAAAAGCGAACTTTTCGCCATAACTCGAAAACAAAAGACGATAGCTAATTTTTGTTTTCATAATTGAGTTTCTCTCAAAAAAATCGATCGAGGATGCGCGGTCTATTTTTCCATATCTCTTATAGTTTCCGAGTTCCCCTATGAAAACGTCCAAATTTGCTCACCCTGTACATCGTTACAACTTGTGTATCGAAAATGGTGGTCGTAACTTCGAGCAATTTTTATAAAGTTTAATGCACTATTATTTCTAATAAAATGTTCCTTAACTTAACTACTCTTTCACGTTGTAATAATTAAAATTGTTTTTAACAATATCTAGTGTATCTTGACACCGAGAAATTTTCGGATACTAGTTTATTGATAAAAAATGTTTCTCTAAGTGCACTCTATCATTTCTGCAAATTAGGAATAGTTATTCTGTTACACCCTGTATATGATAATAATTGTATAAAATAAGAATAATGTAAAAAATAATGTGTATTATTATTTCATACCAATATCTCAAAAAACCCAACAGGATTTATTAACAGAATTTTATTTTAGGATATAATGTCCACATTTTGCAACGCACTGTATAATATCGCACCTTTTAACTAATTACCTGTATCACACGTAAAAGTATCTCAGTACAGCTATACTATAATAAAATTCATTTTTGTTATTCTATCTCCAATTGCCTATATTCCAAGAACCATAACCCTATCATCGAATTATCATCGGCAAATAATATACCTAATTGACATTACCTAACACCATTCCATACCTATCACGATAAACAATAGCAAAAATCAAAAACAAAAAACTAACGGTCTTCAATAGGGAAAACAATTTTAACTAAGCATACGTCTAAACAAACACAAACACAGTATAGGTACGCATGAATGGCAAAAAAGAACAAGAACCTTACGGTAATCGAAATGGTAACAGTCAAACTGTTAAATGGTAAAATTTCTAAGAATTGAATTTCTCGCGTGGAATGTCACGGTGCGTTTTTGATACAATTTAACTACAATGCCAATTACTGGGCTATTGTTCTTTTATGAATTCGATGCGTATGTAAATACGTAACTACGTTTACTAGACAACAAGTTACGAGATGTTAAAGAATTTCGATTGAAAATCATAAATGATAATTTGAGTCCTTTAGTTATTTATGTATTTATAAAGAATAATCGGAAAATTTTGAATAGCGTAAGAAAAAACAATACCGTCAAATTTAAAACAGTGTAAAATGACAGATTTTTAAAATTCAATATTAGAAAACATATTTAACTGAAAACTACACAAAACAAAAACACATTTAAAATTAAATTTCATCGGTAAATAAAAGGCTAAAATTTAGTCATAACGACACTATTTATAAAATCTAGTGTAAAAATTAATTAAAATTTTAGTAAATAATTTTAAATAATGGTAAAATCAATTAAAGATTCTCTTAAAATCATAGAAAATCTCAAGTAAAATCTTAAATATTTCGTATTAAAACCGTAAAATCACTACAATCGTTACAAATTTGTACAATCTAGTGTACACAATCTGACGAAGTGCTTTCCCCCTCGAGTCATAATTGATTTAAAAAATATTCTTTCTGAAATTAACAATTATTTCTTCCATACAATAAACTCTTTTTTTTGTTATTATTATTTTATTTATTAATAAATTTATGGTGGTATTCTGAACAGCGACGTAACGTAACTGCGTATTTTGTTTCTCTCTGTCAAATGAAAAATTATATTTACTAGAAAAGGACAAAACATGCTGTTACGCTACATTACTGTTCAGAATACCATCATTAATTACGTAAAATTTTCCCTTATTATAAGCAGCTTAAAACTAGTAAATAATCTCGTTCATTTATTTTTACTTTAAAAAATAAACAAGAATTATGTCAATAAAAAGATTTAAAAATCATACATACTTAAGCAATTTAGACTGTTTTCATAAAATAAAGTCAGAATAAGATATTCTCTGTAGTTAAAATTTCATTTTGGCGCTAAACATGAACGAGAGTAGCGCCAGCACTTGGAAATACCTTGCACTAGTAGACGTGAAATGAGAACACAATCGATACATGCAAAACTGCAGGAAAATGTACGAAAACTGGTTCGAAGTTTAACTAAATATTCATTCTCAAAAATCAAATCAATATTGTTTATAATATTATCACGAAACGTGAGAATAATGTATAAATTATAAATTACCTTCAATATTAAATTAAACATATTGATATCGAATTATTATATTAAAGAAATAAAAATTAAATTACAGTCATTATTAAAAATAAGCAATTATATAGTATGACAAATTATTATTAATTGCAAATAATTATTACATTTAATTATTTTATTTGCTTCATAGAAAATAATAACATTTAATATAATACATATTTTGAATAACATTTATAAATAAATGTAAAAAAAGTTTGTTATTTTTGTTACTATAAATTTAAATCTTAAGTGTGTCATATTTATATAATAAATAATAAGAAACAAAAATCACGTGACTTATGTATGTATTTTAGTTTTGCCCATATTCATATATAAAGTGATATTTTAAAATTTTTCTAGAGGCCATATTTAGAAATACTAAAACAACACAGAACTATGTAATATTAATTATGTTTTACATTAAGTAAGTAAGCTATAAAAATAATATCAGTGTATACCAAAGACATCTAATGTACATATACTTAAAAATATATAAGTAGTTTAAATGTTATTAAATATGAATTTAACTTTTATTAAAAATAAAAATTTCAATAATAATTAAAAAAATATATAAATACAAATTTTGTACTTGTATGATTGATTTACTTATTTTCAAATTGTCTTTTATTTACAAAAAAAAATAAATTAAAATACCATTTTTTTACAATAATTTACTGTGAACATATACTCTAACTGTTCATATTTAAATCTGGATTTTCAAGGATACCCCATCGGTTAACTTAACACTTTGTGTATATTTTGTTTAGCATCACTTTCCATTTTACAATCAGCAAACACAAATTTTTTGCTCTGTGTTTACCGTCATTAGGTTTTATGGTTAAATATTCAAAAAAAAAATGCTACCCTTTAAACTAGCCGATGAAATGCAGTGGCGCGCAACATCTAATGAAACAAATATACAATATCATCAGTATTTATTTTATTTTAATAAATATGTATTACTGTGTTTGTTTTATAGGTATAAGTGAATTTTTAAATTTTGTAGGATAAAAAAAATGCAGGACTATAAAACGTATTATTAGATATCTAAAAGCGAAATTGCTTATCTAGATAGGAATCTTTGGCAGTTAAATACATTATTATGAAACTTATAAAACACTAAATGAAACTGCCTTAGGTTAAATTTATTTATAATCGACATTTCGACAAACTCAAAGTCCGTCTTCATCAGGAAAACTGATACAAATGACATTTACAGTAAATAACAGTAAGTAACAAATAAGTAACTAGATACCGTAATCATTGCAAAACCAATCAATATTATCAACAAATTGATAAAAAAAAAGCAATTGAAATTTATAAAGAAAAAGATAACATCAATCACTGTGAAGCACTGAGTAAAGTTGGCTTCCATTAATTAATAATCTATAAATTTTGTGATCTAGTTACTCATTTGTTACCTAGTAACTTGTTTCTACGATCTGTTATTTACTTTAAATGTCATTTGTATCATTTTTCCTGAAGAAGATGGACATTGAGCTCGTCGAAACGTCAATTATAAATAAATAATAATACAGAACTTTAACCTAAAGCAGTTTCATTTAATATAATGAGTTCGGACAGATTTTTACTGTGCAAAAACACAAAAAATAATTAAGTAACTGTTTTTGTATAAAGCAAGTGAATAAAAATGTGTAATATATCAAATACTTATATTTTTTAAATTAGATAAATAAAATATTTTTAACGTTAGTGGAATTTAAATGCTCAGAAGTGGGGTTATTGTACGCCTATGGCTTCAGAATCAACAGAAAAACTAAAAGTACATATATAAAAAAATATACAGCCCTTAAATTACAGAAAATAAGATGAAGAATAAGTTTTATATGCAAAGTGTCCTTGCATATCTAAGTATTTAAAAAGGGTTTCCAAAAAAAAATGTCCTCGAAAATTTCAAACTAAACCATAAAACTTCAAAACGTCTTTCCCATTTTGCATCCGCCTTTTCTATTATAGTTTTCAGTTTCACTTTCAACAAAAAATATTCTGAATTGTTTATATGTATACGTTTACAACCTATTTATTTAAATTATTATTGTATTATTTAAAGTTAAAAGTAAATTTTAATTATATAATTTAAACTATTAATTTTTATTAAATATAAGTAATAGAAATACGTATAATCACGGCTTGTACCCAAAAGGGTGTGGCACAAACTGTTTCCACTATCCCGAGATTAATTTTCTCTCACCATTTCTACCCAGGCAAGCAACTCTATAAAAATAATTATGGTCACAAAAGTACTAATACATACTAATCTATAAAAAAATTTTTTTTTTAACAATTATATCAAACTGTATGCATGCTTAATAAACAATTTGAAATAAATGTCAAAATTGCTTTTAACAAATTTACTTACTTTTAAAAGCGATTCTAAATATAGGACATTATAATTTTCATTTTAATAGTTAATGATATATAACTTTAAAAAATTGCATTATCTACGCATTTCTTATCTTATATATTATTGCATAAAGCGTATCAAAATCTCTATATGCTAATACTTTTTTTTTTCATTTTTGCATAAAACCTGTATGTTTCATGTTGAAAATAATTGTTAATGTTAAAGTTTAATTATTACAGAAAATGCATTTCAACCTTTCTAAATTTCAAATTCATTTACATATGAAAAAAAAATTATTTTTACTCATTTAAAAGTTTATTTAAATGTAAAATAATTTCTACATCCTGTTATCTGTATTTTAATGGTTTAATAGTAAGATTCTGAGTAAATTTGTTTCAGCTATAATATTACAGAAAAAAAAAACATTCTGTATCATTACATGTCAGTGACATTGTTATGTTCAGGATATTTTTAAAGTAGAATTGTTCGAAATATCGATTATAAATAAGTTTGTTTATTTTTATTATTCAATGCAGCCTATATGGCAAGATGCCGCGATATATATGAGCAAAATATATTGAAAAATATAATTTAGAACAAAGGTTTTTACTTTTAACTTAAAAGTAAAATGTTTTATAATTGTAAACTTATGTTTTTCTAGAAATAAATAATAGTAAGTAACAGCATAACTTGTTTCAAAGTTTTTATGAAATTAGTTCATATTTAGTTTAGAAATAAAACTACATTTGAACTGAATTACATTTATTCCAGAAAAACACATTTTTTTCTGAACTAAATAGTAAATAATTTTATATACGTATTTTAAAAACATAAGTTTACATTTCAAAAACACTTTTGAGTTAAAAGTAAAAATCTGGGGTCTAAAACAAATTTTTTCGCATTGTAGTTTTTTGCTACATCTATATACTTTTTTATAGAACTGACATATCTCGTTTTAATTATAAATCTTACCACTGCGGTGGTATTTAAAAAAAAATACCCCTATAGCAAACTTTATATATTTAAGAAGATTATATTAAAACTTTAGGGAAGGTCTCAAAATTTATAGTTACATTGCTATTATATATTTTAAAAATTTTTACAAAATTTTGCTATAAGTTTATTTAATCATTAACTATTGTATACATATTCATAGCACTAACTAGAAAAAGTATCACAAAATATTAAATTTATAAAAACAAAAAATTTAATTTTAAATTAAAACCTTTCTTTAAATGACTAAAAATATAAAATACAAGTGTGTTATCTCATATTAAATTTCATGTAACTAAAATATTAAATATTTTCTCTAATATAATTGAAACTTTTAGATTCCATTTTCACTTTATTTTATTAAATCCATAAGACCTATTTTCCTTTGCCCCATATCAAAATTCATATGAAACTGTAGAATATTCCACACGTAAAACGTTCAGCTCAAAATACGCAGTCTGTAAATGGAAGAATACGAAGAAGAGAAACACATCTTCACGGAAAATAAACATGTCAAGTTGTTCCGGCAAACGTGCAGGACTCCGCCTTATCCAGCGCTACCCACGATCGTACGACAAGAAAAAAAAATGTCAAGAAAAAAAGATAAAAAGATTCGAAACTCACCAAAGATGGCTGTGCTGCGAAGGAATAGTTTGGTTTTTTGTGTTTTGTTTTCTACTTCAGCCAAATTCAGATATCTACTCCATGGTGGTCGATTATTCTGTACCCTGAAAATTCAAAACAAGTTAATAGCTGTTATGTAGTCTAAAGCATTTTTAATAGTTATTGCAAATTTAATTAATTCAAGATTGCTATCTATTTATATCGAGTTTTAATTTAATTATACGAGGTTATTGATTTTTTACGCGAGAATAATGTTTATTGATCAATTTGCAGATAATAATATCAAATTCAATTAAATTACAATTAATTATAATTGCTTGAATCATACTTGCAGTTATCATTGAAATTAATGCCAGTATTCTGTATTATGCTATAAACTCTATAGTATTGCAGAATATATTTTAATGAAATTTATATTTATTAAAAAAAATGATACTATTTATCATGCTTAAAGAATAACATAGCAAACTACCATATATTATATATTACATAATCTCTATAAATATTAAATGTCGTTAAATTATTTTTCGCATTTCTCATATATTTTCCAAAATTATAAATTTTATTCATTGTTCTAGTCAATTTGTTACTTACATAGTACAAATCTGTTTAATAATCTATTAATAAATGATGATACAAACGCATAGATGCTAATAATCTGTCTATAAAATACAAAAACTTTAGTTCATTTTTATCGTACTATATAAAATATTTTTGTAATATAAGATTTAATACTAGAGTTATATTTTCTGTGACTCTGTCTAGACTAAAATAATAATGTTATGAAGAATAAATTTTCAGGTGTGTGGGTCAATAAAAACAAAATTTTAGTTTTTTTTTTAATGCAACAAGTTTAGATTGCTGTATGATGATTTAAAAAGTGGGGCTCATGCAATAGATAATAGTAAGAAGTGTAGGGAGTGGCTGTCTTTGCGCCCCATGTTCATTGACAATCAATTTCAGGACAATCTGTATGTGGTCAGAAATCTGTATGGGACTAGGAAAAATTATTTTATACTTTTTAGTCCATTTTAAAACTTAGTGTATTATTTAATCTCCCTAATTGTCAAATGTATATATTTTTCTCCAGCATGTCCTCCTAAACCCCTGAACCGATTTTGATGGGAGTAGTGTCATTCCCTATTTGAGAATAGGCAAGTTTCATCTTTCTACGATTTCATCTTGATTCTCAAAAATTTGAAAAATTATATGTTTAATTAAAATGCCAAATTACAGCTGTGTGAAGTTATGTGTTGCTTTTGAGTAATATATAATAGTGCAATTGATATTTTATTATTTTAAGTCACGCGTTTTCTAGTTTTTTTTTTATTTAAATAATTATTAATATTATAATATTATAATATTATTGATAAAATAAATTACGTTTTTAATAAAAAAAAATCTAGAAAATGTAAATTTTAATGTATAATAAACAATGTATCAAGATTTAAACTAACAAGGTTTGCTAGATTTCTAAAGTAACTATAAATTACTGATTTCAAATGGAAATTTATATAATAAAGATACATTATAACTAACTATAAAGATATATGCTAATTATGAAAAACTAGTTATACTAAATTAACTATTCACAAATTTACATAACTTATATTTTATAATGAAACAAAAAATTAAAATGTTATAAAATGCTTTTACAATATTTCCTAAGTCAAAAATAATATTTAAAAACACTAGAAAATACTAAAGATATTGGAATTAAATTTTCCTTTTTAATTTTGTTGTAAACAGAAACAAATGAGTAGATTATAAAAAAATTGATCGTAAATATGAGAATATATTTATTAAGATAGTTTGTGAGAAAATCTATTAAGAAAAAATGTGTTTCAGACCAAATATATTCGTGTAGGCAGTTTTTATCTTAATGAATTTACATACAATTTTACATTTAAACATCTTACAAATACTCCAACGCATTTCATTTGTATAAATTAAAATGTTTTTTTTTTTTCATGTACAATTACTACATATTTATAAAATATTAGTGATTATATATAGCATAGTTACTTGATTGGAACTAACGAACATTTAAAATATTAAAATTGTAATATAAACATATTTCAAAATATAAAAATTAATTTAAGAATTTCAGTTATTATTAATTATTAATATCACTATTATTTTGAAATATGAGAAACTGAAAAGTATTTATTTGTAAATTGTACACATTAAAAATCTTTTGGATATTTGCAGTTTCTGATTTATTATTAGGAACAAATATAAAATTATTATATTATCTAAACTGCTTTCTGTTGCAAGTAAATAATTGACACTCTGTTGTAATATATATTAAATATATTGTTCTATGATTATTATTAAAACAAATGATAAGGAGAAAGATTTCTAAATATTTTAAATACTTAATTATTATTAACAATTATAATTACAATTTATTAAACATCTTATTACAAGCGAAATTTATTACACAGTAAAAGAAAGTTTTTATTTATAAATAATCTATTTGTAGAAGTAATTAATTTTCTGTTAATAAATATAATTGAAGAAATTGTTTTGTAAAGAATTTCTTCTGAAAACAACACTACGCAAATATTAATTATAACAAATTTCAAAATAATGAAAAATGTATGTGTGTAACTGAAATACAAAAAAAATAATTTAATGTACACCACAAAAATCTAGAAAAAGTTTTTAAAAACCTGGATATTTATTTTCACTTATACTTAGCTATATATTTTCTGTTAAAAATGTTTAACTCTAATACAAAAAAATCTATAATTCAATGAAAATTATTTTTTTTATATAATTTCTGAGATTTCAATCCGTTGTAGCTAAATTGAAATTTTAGGTTGTAATTTTGTATTAATTTTTATTAATAATTGACGTTTCAACATACTCAACATACATCATCATTTTACCTGATTAATATGTGTTTTGAGTACGTCGAAACATCGATTATTAATAAATATTAATACAGAACTACAACCTATAAAGTCGGTTTATTTTAATATAATAATTTCTGAAAATTTTTTCTTTTCTTAATTTAAAATGTTTGTACTCGTATAATAATAAAATCCGATAATTTAATTTCCATAATGAAAACATCATATTAAAACATCTTGTATTATTTATTATTTATGTAGCAGGAATAGAAGAGCGTATATGAGAGAAATTATGAATGTGAATGCAGCTAAAGTTGCTTGTTTGGATAGGAATGTTTGGAAGAAACTGATTTTGGTATAATAGAATGAGTTTGTGCCACATTCTTTTGGGTACATAGCGTGATTGTGTTACATTCTAGTCGTGATTTATATTTATATATGAGAGATATTATGAATATGGATAAAGCTAAAGTTACTTGTCTGGATAGGGATGTTTGGAGAAAGCTGATTTCAGAATAGTGGAAAGAGTTTGTGCCACACTCTTTTGGATACATGGCGTGATTGTGTATATATGTATATTTATTTAAAAGTATTTAAAGCAATGTAAATTTAAATACAAATACATTTTATATGTCAAAACGAGAAAAAGTGGACTTACACCAGTGTCAAATTAAACGGTATGTACAGTATGAAATTTTGAGGTGAGAAATAGCATTTACGTATGTGTGTATACGTGTTGTAACCATGTGAGTTATGTGACACACATTCTGTTTATCGGTCCTCGTTGTGTTGATGTATTATTTACACGGTGAGCTGAAGATCATAACGATTATTCTTTGCGAGCTGTGACATTGAAACCGATGATTAACTAGCGATTTTTCGTTCTCAATATAAACGTTACGACATTTGCTTTCTCTACCAACCAATATGCATCGCGCGCTTATACGCGTTGACTTTTTTAAAGCTTGTACTGTTTTGAGTTTTCGAAGTTAAATTGTTTGACTTAAACTGCCCTAGAAGAAATTTATTGGCATACTACACCATGATAAATTTGAAAACAATAGATTCGTACCGTTTTTGCAAAAAACCAAGTGAACCTAAGTCGGTGTAAATTTATTGTACTTATGTTGTTTTTTTCACTTCAATGAAAATTGTGTTTATGATTCGTGTTGTGTATCTCACAATGTGATTACTTTTTGTTTCCATATCTATTATATAAACATAAAATGGGGAAGTTTAGCATATTTTTTTTATTTCTTTATTTGGTTAGAAATGGCTTAAAAAGTGATGTTTAATTTATCATTTTTCTCAAAGATGCCCATATTTCCTAAAAAATGCAAAAACATGTCGTGATGACATCAGTAATGTCTTCGCAAAACTTATGTCCATTTGTGAATCAGACGCACATATATTGCCATAGTTGTTGATACAAGCTATTGGCTGGGCGTAACTGAATCAACAAAAAGCAACATTTGCTACGACATACGTTTTCAAAATTATATCTCACCAACTCTTCTGCGCTTGCGCGCAGTAGCCTTGTGACGTCAGTAATGTCCTTACAAAAATTGTTAATAACAAATAAATGAAACAATTATTAAAAATTTTAATGACAGTTTCTGTTGTTATTTTATATACATATTTGAGAAAAAATAATTTTACATGTAACTTCACGCTAAACTTCCCCATTGTCAAGTATCATAAAGATTTAGCATATTCTAAGTTTTAAATTAAAAATGTGATTTGCATACACGATGCGGAAAAATTCGAGAGTCAATTTTCTGCTGATGACTACTGTTAAGGACTTAGCATACGTTTAAAATTTAGCGCCAGTTTATATATATATTGTGATGCTGTCTAGCGCATGATAACGCATGTCCGCGCATTCGCATACGTCACGCGTACGTAAAACTTAACCAGACATGATTTTGTCTTCAGTCTAGCCAAGGACGAGAATGAACGCAGACATATATTCTCAAGCGCAACGGCAGACTCACATATAAACACTTCATTGTGTATAAATTTACATGGTCCTTCGAGCCGGATAACTGAACCGCAGTTATAAAATGTATATCGTTACATAAAAGTGTATATCGTTACTACCATGTGTATAACTTTACATGGTCCTTCGCTAGCCAGATAACTGAACCGCAGTTATAAAATGTATATCGTTACATAAAAATGTATATCGTTACATAAAAATGTATATCGTTACATAAAAGTGTATATCGTTACTACAATGTAATAAATTTACATTGGTTCGTCGCAGCAAAATAACTGAATCGCAGTTATCAAGTGTATATCGTTATATCAAATTAGCCAATCGGAGCTAAACAACTAATCGATAGTTGCAAGAAAACGCCAATATAAATCGATACATTGGCACACCAAGTAAAACAGTCGAGTTTTACATAGCGGACATTGGGTCACAATCGAAATCATAATAATTCCAATCGGGAGTTACAAGCAAAGCCAAGAATTCCATCGGGAACAGCAAGCGACAAGTCCTAGCACGAGGCAACGGCATACCAAGAATAACGGAATTGCAGGCGGCAATTTCGCAAGCAAGCAAACGAGCGGCGTATTACCAGAGCAGCGGTGACGTCACAGCACGGGCACAACATTCGCAGCGGCTGCGGCACAGCGGTGGCGGTGCAGCGGCAGCCAGCAGCAACAACAAAGGGCGCGGCAGCGGCGTTCAGCACAAAGACACCTTTATATCGTTCGGATTAGGTCGTATTATTTATTATTATTGTCACTTATTTGATACTATATTGAGTTAACAACGATGGCACAGAACCTTAACGAACAATTAAAACTATTAAAAAATAAAAGATCGTTTTTAATAAGAAATTTACAGTTAGCACAAAAATACATTGATAAAACTAATGAAACTTTAGATTCACAAAATAAATCATATAAACAATTCAATCTTTGCGAAAACTTACTTAGCGATTATGAAACGTATTTTAAAGATATATACGACGCAGAAGTAGAAGATGAGTTTAATGAGATTTTTGATGAAAATGAAGAAATAGATGAGTTAATTGCAAATGTAAAGGTTAAAGTAAATGAAATTTACGCGAAATATAATTCAAATCATAGCAATACAGGACCGTCTGTTGCTACGGATGCGGTAGGGAGTGCCAATCGCATAACAAAACTTCCAACGATAAATTTGCCATCATTTGACGGCAAATTTGAACATTGGATATCTTTTAAGAATCAGTTTATGGAATTAATAGACAAAAATATAACTCTTTCAAATGTAGATAAATTACATTATCTAATTACATCTTTGACAGGCGACGCTGCAGATGTAATTGCGGGTTTAGAGATTACAAACGAAAATTATAGTCAAGCAATCGAGCTACTTAGAGAAAGATTTGAGCATACTAGATTAATAGTAAATAATCATATACGCGCTTTATTCGAAATAGAGCCGGTATCAAAAGAAAATTATCACGGTATTAGAAAACTTTTAGACACGGTATCACAACACACTAGGGCGTTGCTATCATTAAATAGGCCGGTAGAATATTGGGACGATATGTTAATACATTTGATTGTTAATAAATTACCGTTCAATACACGACGCGAATGGGAAACTAGAATTTCAAACACGGAAATGCCCAAACTCAAAGTATTGAAAGAATTTTTAACTCACAAATGTCATACGTTAGAAGTTTTAAATCATAAAACAAACGATAAACAAGAATCGAAATACGTTAAATATAAAACGGTAGATACGCGTGCACAATGTAATTTAACAACGAAAGATAGTTTTTGTTATTATTGTAAAAATGATAAACATTACACAAACAAATGTTTTCAATTTTTGAAATTAAATGTAAACGAGAGAATAAAATATGCTAGAAACAACAAATTATGTTTAAATTGTCTAAAGGAAGGGCATATAGCATATGAATGTAAGGCAACACGTTGTAAGAATTGTAAAAAACCGCACAATACGGTACTGCATTTAACGGCCGGAACAACGAGCGATGACGCGAGCGGTAAGGATGATGTGGTTAGCGCGGCGGCTACCACTCTCTCATCTAATTGTCGAATAAACCCTACACAAGTATTGTTGTCTACTTGCATGATTAAAATAAAGGGAAATAACAACAAATATTATGAAGCACGTGCATTGTTAGATTCTGGTTCACAAGTAAATTTCATAACTAAAAAATTGTTTAGTTTATTAAATTTAAGATCGACTAAGGTGCATTTGCCAATCGTAGGTATAAATGCAAAGGATAGTCAGGCTACAGCGGTAGTTCAAACAAATTTAAAATCTAACATTAGTAATTATTGCGTAGAATTAGAATTTTATATTCTTGATAAAATAGCGGGCTCGCAGCCATCAATAGATTTAAATTCAAAATTGTTACAATTGCCAGGGAATCTGCAATTAGCAGATCCGGAATTTTATAGAACAAAGGACGTAGATATCTTGGTAGGCGCGCAAATATTTTATGAATTGTTATGTAACGGTCAGATCCGTACTCAACAAAAAGGGCTGATTTTACAAAATAGTGTTTTTGGTTGGCTAGTATCGGGTTGTATACCACATAATATTCTGGACGTAGCACGTTGTAACTTGAGTCTAGTACAACGTCTAGACAAAAATATAGCTAAATTTTGGGAAATAGAAGAAACACCTGACAAAAAAGTAAAATCTATCGAAGAAAACGAGTGCGAAAAGCATTTTAACGAAACAATAACTCGCGATATAAATGGTAGATTCATTGCTTCGTTACCCTTTAAAATAGAATCAAATTGTCTCGGTGATTCATTAGAAACCGCGAAACGGCGATTTTTTGGTTTGGAAAGAAAGTTATTGAGTAATCCAGAAGCGAGGGTTAGCTACAATGATTTTATGAATGAATATATTCAATTAGAGCATATGAAAGAAATCGGTACATTAGAATCTGGTAATAAAGAAGGCTATTTTATGCCACACCATGCTGTATACAAGGCCGATAGCTTGACAACGAAGGTTCGGGTAGTTTTTGATGCGTCATCAAAAACTTCAAATAATATTTCTCTAAACGACATTTTAATGACAGGGCCTGTTTTGCAGGACGATTTATTCAGTATTCTTGTACGGTTCCGAACTTATCAGTACGTGTTAACGGCTGACGTAAGTAAAATGTATCGACAAATTACAATCAATTCAAATGATGTAAAATATCAAAAAATATTATGGAGATTTTCTCCTAGCGAAGAATTAAAAATTTTCGAATTGCAAACGTTAACGTACGGTACGCGACCAGCCTCTTTTATTGCTACAAAATGTCTACAGGAATTAGGTCGAAGTGTACAAAACAGTAATAATCATTTAGCCGAGATAGTTACAAGAGATTTTTACATGGATGATTTAATAACGGGGGGTAACGATCTCGAAAAAATGAAGGTATTACAAAAAGATATGACCATTCTGTTAGAGAATGGTGGATTTCCTTTACGGAAATGGGCGTCAAATTATTCGGAAATAATTGACAATGTAGCGTTAAATAAACAGGAAAATTTAACAATAAAATGCAATGAACACGATTCATTGAAAACATTGGGTATTCATTGGTTACCTGTACGCGACGAAATCGCTTACCATGCTGTCAGTACAGAGAATACAATTTATTCGAAAAGAGTCATACTATCGCACATAGCTCAACTGTTTGACCCATTAGGATTGTTAGGTCCGATAATCGTGATAGCAAAATTAATTATGCAAGATATATGGAAACTAGAAATAGGTTGGGACGAGCAAGTACCGAGCGAAATTAAAAATAAATGGTTAGAATTTATAGAGCAATCGTCGGTTATTAATAACATTTGTATACCACGAAGGGTAACCGGTAATAAAATTGTAAGCTTAGAGTTGCACGGCTTCGCTGACGCGAGCGAAAAGGCATACGGTGCATCGGTTTACGTACGATGCGTATCGTCGAACGGAATAATAATTTGTAACTTACTCTGTTCTAAATCAAGAGTTGCTCCACTTAAAACTATTAGTTTACCGCGGTTAGAATTATGCGCAGCACTAGTTCTAGCTAAATTAATGAAAAAGGTTATTTTTGCAAGTAAATCAAATTTTGAAAAAATTTGTTATTATTCAGACTCTACTATTACATTACATTGGATCAATTCATGTCCTAGTAAATGGAAAACCTTTATTTCACACCGAGTTGCTGAAATACAGTCGAAATCGGAAGTTAAGGATTGGTATCACGTCAACAGTAAAGATAATCCAGCTGACATATTGTCACGCGGCGCGTATCCGGTAGATTTAAAATCGAACAATCTATGGTGGCACGGGCCAAGTTGGGTAATAGCGGCTGAACTAAATTTGAAAAAATTTGTAGTATCTAAATCGGAAATAGTAATACCCGAGGCAAAGGTACTAACAGCGATATCAAGAATCAATGATTACGAGTTTTTAGTCGAACTAGCGAATCGTTTTTCTGAATTAACCAAACTAAAAAGAATTTTAGCTTATATTTTGAGGTTTATTAAAAATTCGTCGGTTAAGGTAGAGAATAGATCGTTAGGACCTTTAAGTGTAAAGGAGTTAGAGCAAGCATTTTTGATGCTAATCAAATATAGTCAAGCATTTTATCTAAATGAAGATTACAATGACTTGTTACGGAATAAGCCATTAAGGAGAGAAAGTGCACTTCTTAGTTTAAACCCATTTATTGATGAGAACAAAATTATACGTGTAGGGGGTCGTTTAACGCTGTCAGACTTTCCGTTTGATAAACGTCATCCTATAGTTTTGCCAAGAAACGCGATTATTACGAAATTAGTATTTCAATTTGAACATATCAACTCGCTTCATGTCGGTCCAACGTCGTTATTAAATATAGTGCGAGAAAGGTTTTGGCCAATAGCTGGCAAAAATACGGCAAAGGCGATTGTGAGAAATTGTGTTAGATGTTGCAGATTTAATGCAAAAACAAATAGTCCGTTAATGGGTTCATTACCGGCTGATCGAACCGCGATTATGCATCCATTTCACACGGTAGGCGTCGATTACGCTGGTCCTATGCTAATAAAAAATAAAATAGGGCGCGGTGCCAAAATTTCAAAATGTTATATCGCAGTTTTTGTTTGCTTTACGACTAAGTGCGTACACTTAGAGGCCGTGACGGCATTAAGTACGGAATGTTTCTTAGCTGCATTAAGACGTTTTTGTGCTCGACGCGGAAAACCGTCAAAGATGTATAGTGATAATGGCACTAATTTTCGTGGAGCTAATACAGAAATTAAAAAATTGTACACGTTCTTGAATGACGTAACAACGGAAATCGTACAAGGTTTGAGTAACATGGGTATAGATTGGCATTTTATCCCTGCTAATTCCCCGCATATGGGCGGCCTGTGGGAGGCTTGTGTAAAATCGGTCAAGTTTCATTTGAGACGAATTGTGCTAAATAGTTCGTTAACGTACGAGGAGTTGTGCACGGTGTTGACTCAAATTGAATCAATCTTAAATTCACGGCCATTAGGCCCACTGTCGTCCGATCCGAACGATATACGAGTGCTAACCCCAGCGCATTTTTTGATTGGTCGTACATTTACGACAATCGCTGATCCAGACGTTTCTGATCAACACACTACCCGTCTAAATCGTTACCAATTCTTGCAGAAATTAGTACAGAACTTCTGGAGAGCTTGGTCACGAGACTACATCTCCTGCCTGCAGCAAAGAACCAAGTGGAAGACAACTGGCTTCAACGTGAAACCGGACATGGTCGTGCTGCTAAAAGAAGACAACTTGCCACCTTCATGTTGGCGTTTAGCGCGGATACATGAAGTACATCCTGGTGCTGACGGTATAGTGAGAGTGGTTACCTTGTGGTGTAGTGGTAAATATGTAAGGCGTTCAGTAACAAAAATTTGTGTGTTACCTGAAGTGAGCAAATAAGCTACTGTTATGTTATAAGGAATTGAATATGCATTTATTTGATATGTCTATTATGTTGTAAAAAAAAAATGTAATATTGTTTCTTATTGTTTTGAAACCCCTCTGTGTTTCAAGGGGGGCGGTATGTTAAGGACTTAGCATACGTTTAAAATTTAGCGCCAGTTTATATATATATTGTGATGCTGTCTAGCGCATGATAACGCATGTCCGCGCATTCGCATACGTCACGCGTACGTAAAACTTAACCAGACATGATTTTGTCTTCAGTCTAGCCAAGGACGAGAATGAACGCAGACATATATTCTCAAGCGCAACGGCAGACTCACATATAAACACTTCATTGTGTATAAATTTACAACTACACATATTAATAATAATCTTAGTCACTTATTGTCTTTTGAAGTGATAACTTTTAGAAAAAGTAAAGAATTAAATTTTAATTGATAATTTGTGATCGAGCATTATAACAATTTTAATCAAAAATATTTTTCATAAATGTAACAGTTATAATTGACTACAGTTATATTTTTCTTACAGCCAGTTTCATAATAAACTAAAGTCGTCTTTAAGCTTTCAAAAAAAAAAAAAAGATTGGAAGTGTGAAAAGCTGACAAAAAAGCATCGTTTTATTGACAGCAATAATTATTATTCTAGTAGATTTAAAAAAGATGCTTTTTCTGTCGGTTTAAAGTAACTTTATTATGAAATCGGTAGTTATTCTCATAATATTACTTGCTACAGAAATTACAATATTTGCAAAATATTATTGATTCGCAAATATAAATATAAATTTTTTAAATAAAAATTCTATTACCATCTTGCAAATTTTGCAATAGAGTCTAGTTTATAATATGAAATGGAAAACATAGTTAAAATTATCACAAATATTTTTGCTTTGTTTTACGTTTCTCATGCGTATTACATGTCTGTGCATTTTCTGATAGTAAAAAAACATAATCGCAATTCAGTTCGGAACATGTTTTTCGATATCTAATCTAAAATGAAAATGTTCTTGACCTATAAATAAATGCTATTCATTTCAATAGACATGGATACAGATTTTTTTAGAAAATTATAATGCTTTTTTTTCCACTTTGTATCTATAAACATTCATTTCCAAGAACTTTTATTAATTAGAAACTGAATGTTATAAATTAGAGAAATAATTAAGACATATTTTTGACTTTTATTTAATTATATGCAATTTATCTTTTCAAATTTATATTAATTAATTTAATGTGGACATTTAAAATACTAGTTTATAAAGTTAACTAACTTCAAGATTTTTCGAAATATTAAATAAGAAAAATCATATGCATATAGTAATAAAACGTGTAGTTTATGTTTAATGAAAAATTTTATAAAATTGACATATAATAATAATTTCATATTTAAAATTAATAATTAAGTTATTATAGAAGATGTTAGTGCAGCCAATAATAAAACCTACAGAACTTAATCCTATAACCTATTTATTTTAAAAATATTTATTTTATAAATATGTAGCTAATACAAAGAGTGGTTTTTAGACATCTGAAAAATGTGGAATATAAATACAGGTAACCCTCGTATAACACGGTAAAATACGTTTGTACATATATTTTTTAAGATACATAGGAGAGTTAGTGCATTTAAGCGAAACGTGTTAGAACAAAACCATGTTGTCAGAGACCGTGTTGTAAGAGGGTTACCTGTATATCTATAAAAATGCATATAGTTATGGTAGTGAAAATATTTTTAACAGTGTACATGTGTGTCACTGTATAAGTAAACTTCACCCGCTATTCAAAGATTAGTAATCAGAGCAATAGTTAGGTAAATAATATTTTTGCATTGGAAGTTTTTGTATAAAAACTGTGTTGCTTAGCAACGCGATAAATCAGTTACGTCAGCTAGTAATACACTGTAATTTGACATATTTTGTGAATGTAATTTTTCATAAAATAAATGTAATATTACATAAATTATCACAGTAAAATTACAAAAATGTCGTTATTATAACTGTTAAAAACCTATATATATATACAAAATTACATAAATTTAAACTATATTCTAATATCTAGTAAAATAAACGTTCATAAATAATATTTTAACTAAAATTTTCTTCATTTTGATATTGTTGTAACCTTAATAAATTTTTTTAAGGACATGTTGATTAAATTTTTAAATATCCCGTATGTAATATACAAATAATATTCTATTTGATAAATATTTTACATACATATGTTCAATAAAATTGTCTTGCTAAAATTTCATATCTATTTGCAAAGTATAACAAAGAAACAGTCGCATCTTCAATTATAATGCAGTACACATCTACTAAAAGCAAGAGAATCGTATCCCCCAAACCGGTTCGACAAACTTGCCCAACATTGCAACACTGTTTTCCGACTCGGCCAGCCAACGTGAACGCCGAGCAAACGAACGTTCCAAGCTCGTATATTCTCCAGGCCTGGAAATAAAAAAAACCTCCAGGCAAACGCAATGCCAATGCAATGCGTTTTTGCCGTCGCGACTGAGGCACTAATTGGCGTTCAGCCGATGTCAGACCGATGGTGGAATGTAAATTATATACCTGAGCACCGACCACATGTGCACACTTGGGCATCATGGATGGGGGCTTTGCATGGAGCAAAACTCCAATGTTATTTCGACGATGCGAAGATGCTATCTTGTTGCCTTGACTTCCACTCGAGGCCATTTTGTTTTTGTGCAAGTTACAAGATTGAGTTAAAGGCAGAATGTGGTTAAATAAATTCAAATGATACGAATTGCATACTAAAATATAAAATTTATTAAATAAAAAACCTTTGTATATTTTTTCATGATGATGATTATACACACTCTAAAAAAAATAATGTAATTTTATCTACAAACCATGAGACACTATAGTATAATGCCCAGTATTTCTAAGTATAATTATTCAACTGCTGTAATTTTATATTATTGTTTAAAGATACATAATATCAGAACTATTTCACCAACGGG
Organism: Clivina fossor; assembly: GCA_963966155.1. Taxonomy (NCBI): domain Eukaryota; kingdom Metazoa; phylum Arthropoda; class Insecta; order Coleoptera; family Carabidae; genus Clivina; species Clivina fossor. The sequence goes on along the minus strand of OZ014564.1, from coordinate 5,214,666 downwards.
ATGAAAAAGTACATATGTATGTAATATTATAGTTTTTCAGTAAAGCCTCTTTTAGTAAATTTACAGAATTTTCCATAAATAGGTAAAATTTGTTAAGTTCTGAAATAATATTGTTAGTATAATTACATACATTTCTAAATTTACATAAAGGATGTATTTTAAAATGAATGAATTACACATAAAATATTTTATTAGTATTATTACACAAAATATGTACTACGTCTCATTATTTTAATGAATTATTACAGATCTTAATATGCAAATTATAATTTTACATAATTTAAGAAGTTGTACCAACAGTGTATAATTCTATATTAAGTATGTGATGCAATTTGCAGAAAGTAAGCAATTTTTACATACTTATTAGATCATTTTTTACTTACTATATGTGATTATTATGAATTATGTAAAAATTTACAGAATTTTAAAGTAGAAATGCAAAATATTATTATTTGGACTTTATATATAGTTTTTTCATATTATGTAACATAATAAATATTTCCAGATTCAGATAATTTTATAAGTTGACTTCATATATTTTTAATGTTTCATTGATGACACAGTTACCTAAATATTTGTTAAATAAAAGTTTTTAATGCGAGATTCTTATTGGTTAATTTCATTTCGTAACCTTGACTACGCACCTAATATGGATTGGTATGCAATAATATATTAATAATAATAATAATGTTATTATGAAAATAATATAAAGAGTCTACGATAAACATGCTATTGTGATTTTGATTTTGTATAACAATTATTTGCTTATAAAATTGTTTTAATTTCTTACGGTACTAAACTATTTATTCTTCTCCTTAAAAAAAAAATACCATATTCCAAATAACTTATAATAAATTTCAAAAATTATTATAATTGGTTTTCTTGTAATATAAAAGAAAAATTGCAAATGTATTAATTTATAGTTTAAGAAGAGTTCACTGTTAGCTTTCAAAGAGTTAACTTTACTCAATTTTAATAGAAAATAAATCGCATCTCAAGTCAATCTCTCTTGTTCCAACCTTCTGTTGTGGTAAAATTCTATTTCTCCACAATTTGTCTCCTTGCAAGTTTTACAGTTTTACTCATAAAAATTTATATAGTTTTCTGATAGTAACATTAGCAATTATTATTGCAATAATTTTACAAGAATTTCACTAAATGAGTAAACCGTTAGACAACGTCCTTTTACTTAAAAATAATTTAAAATAAACTTGTCAAATAACAAAATAATTTATCTTCGCGTTATTGCTAAAATATTCAAATATCCTGTAACAAACTATAATTAGCCAGCTCACTAACAAGTGCAAGCAAACAAATAAATCTTGGGATAAACAACAAGAAACCTTCAGCTAGAATTATAGAAAAAGCAAAAAAACCTTCTCCAGCCAACCTACAAGTACGAGTAACAAGGCAAGGAATACGAAGAGAACCTCATTGAATTTTTTTCCCCCGGCATTGCTGTACGCGAGGCGAGAGCAAAAGGTCAACCGTGTTTCCAACAAGCATATCGTGTCATTAGAAACGTAATATATGTTCAGACATGCATCGAGATAATATACCAACGCGCGCACACACACACACACAGTATAGAAACCGATATTACCGACTTGACCGGCTAGATTGTCCACAAAGGTATTGGTGGGACCGGGTAAAGGGTAATGTGCAAAAGTGGCTGCTGCTGCTTGAAGTTTGTGTTATCAGCGTGGAAAAACGGTTTGTGCAGGATTTAAGACAATATAATAACCATTACATGAGAGGCAAGATAACCGGTAGCTTTGAATTACGTATTGGAAAACGGCTGTAATACAATTTGTAAACTGAAAAATTGTTAGCTATGCTTCATTTTCTTGTTTTCTTACTGGAGTCATGAGAAATTTTTTTCAAACTATTGATCAAATACAAAATCGATTTCTTTAAAAAATGTTAAAATTAACAAAACCTTATATATATTTTTCAAAAATTTTGTTACATCAGACATCTTGAATTATGTTACATAATTCGACAGGACCCAATACAATTTGGAATTCATCTATCAATTTACGCACGGGTTTGCAACTCTATAGATATATGACATGCGTATTATGATAAAATACAAATTACATACTACACGTGCATCAGGCAGTTGTAAACTGATCTCAAATTGATTTGATACTAACAATAAGCTGAAACAAATCTATTAGTAACTATCCCAAAAAATATCTCACATACTTGGAAATGTCCTAAATGTTTCTAAATATTTACACAATTTCCTAAAAAGGATTTAAGATTTAGTTCTGTATTAATTTTAATTAAAAAAAAAAACATCGATTTTTATTAAAATTAATACAGAAACTAAATCCTCAAGCTTTTATATTTTAATATAATGAATTTTGAAAGATTTTTTTTATTATTTTATATGTCTATGATTTTTGTATTAAAGTTCGCATTTATTGTATTTTTTTAAATAATAATTTATAAATTTTTTAATCTAGTTTGTCACCTAGTAACTTTTTTTTTATGTTTTGTTTGTTTATCATTTATATCATTTGTATTATTTTTCCCAATGAAGATATGCGTAGAGTATATCGAAATGTCAATTTTAAATAAAATATTTATATACTTACAGAACTTAATCCTAAAACTTTTTTGTTTTAATATAATGTGTTTTGAAATAATTTTTTACTATGTTAAATATAAACAAATTAAAAAACAAAATAAATTTTCAAAGGTAATCTGAAAATAATCATACCAATTCCGAACAAAGTTATTACTGTTGGTAGCGTTGCTTATAAACATCCAGTAATAATAGTAAATATTAAATAAAATAAAAATAAAAGCAGTTACATTTGTTCCTATTAGTTATAATTATTAGTAACGTTGCTAAAATTAGTAACTTTAGAGTTGAGATGAATATGTTACAAAAATACTAAAACATTTAAAATATCAAAATATTTAAAAGTTAATTGTTTATATATAAAAACAAATTGATGAAAACATAATATAAATTTTTTTTTTTTTTTAAGTATTACTAATTTTATTGCCATGAATTTAAAGTACAAGATTAACATTCTATTTTATTTAAATTTATAAATATAATATTTATAAGATAAAATGTATCTTAAAATCTTTTTCATGTAATATTAAAGATGTTAAAATATAAAACAACAATTCATAATGCATATTTTTGTCTTAATCTGAAGCAAAATTTTCAAAATTCTTGACATTTATATTAAATAATATATATATACTACATATAACACTCAAAAACATTGTATGTACATTCGTAATTTTAAAATTAATTATTTCAGTAATTAAAAATTGTAATTATTTTTAATTATGTAGTTAACTCTAGCATGAAAATTATACCTAGTGCAGGTTAATCTAGATTACATTTTTATTCTGAGTTGTATGTATTATTTTAATTAAATTTTTTAATATAATTTACATATCCTGATATCTTACTTGTCACACCAATTAAGTTATAAATATTATTGTGTAAATTGTATTATTTTGATTTACATACATACACAATCACGTCATGTACCCATAAGAGACTCAATTAAATAGCGCAATAACACAAACATATACTTATAAGATATTCTCATAATATATAAATTTACTGTGCGATGTGTAAAATAAAAATGCGAAAAAAACATGAAAAAATGTTTATACTTAATAATTATTCTAACTTATTAAATGAGTGACACAAATTATAAATAGGAAATTTTGTTAGAAGATTAGAATAAGCAAAAGGTAGATAAAAATATTTGTACTTCTTGTAAAAGATATAAGAAGAAATTGTAGTTGTTGAGAGTAATATGTAGAGTCATCATTAAAGTTATTAACTTAAAAAGAAAAGTCAAAGATGAAATATTTCTGCGAGATTGTTAAAATATTAAATTGAAATAAAGAAAGTAAGAACGAATAAGAGTAAGTAGAGAAAGGATACATACCAAACGATTTTATGAATAATAATTTCAAAAAGCGCCGTTGAACTGACTCAATTTCATTTGTAGAATATTATGCACAATATTATAACTTAGATCTTACAAGTGAGAAAAAAAGTGTTTTAAGTTTATCTAGTGATTTACACATGCGCTCATTTTTAGTTATACATCCCAACATTTTATATACAGACGACATTATACTAATAATATGCAAATTGAAACTTAATTTAGGGTCAAGAACAACTCCCAACTCCTTTATATTATCTACAAGTGTTAAATGTGTATTGCACAAAGAATATTGTATTCAATTATATATTTTGGATGAGCGAATGTAAGTGGTAAGAATAAAAGAGCATGTATGAGAGATATCATAAATAAAGATGAACCAAATGTTGTTTATCCGGATAGGAATGTTCGGCGGAAACTAATTTCTGTATAAATAAAGAGTTTGTGCCAGACCCTAATGGATACATGGCGTAATTGTGTATGTATGTGTAATTCTTTTTATTTATTTCTATACATCATTAGAATGCTTATTTATGTTAGCTTTTTTATTTTTTTTAATAGCTACCGATTACATTTTTATGTTTAAATATAATTTAAATATAATAATATAATTTATTTAAAAGAATATATTATTCCGCATATTAAAAAACTAATCTCACAAGCTATTTTTGTTGTTAATTTTTAATATTGATAACCTACCGACCTTAAAACTATACCAGCCTACTATCAAATTTATTTATATTTTGAAACAGCAAACTTCATACAGTAAAAGTCAAAAATCCCAAATGTATACTCGTTTTTTTTTTTTGCATCATAACCTAAATAATACGCAATGTCCTTGTATCGAGGCCCTTTTCATGAGCAAGCAACATAATTCAAGGCCAACAAATGTGACATAATTATACACCCAGCCAAGTGCAGTCAAAATATTTACCCTTCGCAAAATAGTTGTAAACCAGATTTCCTATTGATCAGACTTACGAAACGAAACGTTTCACATACACAATATCAGTTCACAGTTTTCAAAAATTACGGCTTCTAATCAAGTTCGGTTTCTCATTTAATTGCGCCTGTGTGCGTGTGTGTGTGTTTCTCGTGCAGCCTTTATATTAAAACGCATGTGAAAACAATTGAAATCTTTGAAAAACCTCAAAGCCTGCCTTCTACCGTATACAATGTGTTGCGTTCACACAAATGTTGTTTCCTGTAAGTATTCGAGTCTTATGCCTATATACGTATGGTAATTAATTTATGAGTGTGACGTCATTAAAGCGAGCACAGCCCGACGTGATTGTGGAAGGTTTTTAGTAATCTGATATTGAAACACAAGTTTACTTATTAATATATATGTTCGTCGAGTAGTTCAGTAAATACTACGGAGTCTCGTTCGGTATAAGGTTCCATGTTTCTGATATTGATTATCAATATGTGTGTGCTTGTGTGTATAGGCTATATATGTATATAGGTATGTATGAGAAACAATCTTATTTATTTCAGATATTGCGCGTTGTTTAAATTTGCGGAATATGAAAATATTTAATAGCATATTTTGATTAAGTTTTATTTTACATTTGCAATCAATATTTACGTTACATTTTTTACTATATACAAAATCTAAAATAAGATAAATTTATTTCGCTATATTGATCCTAAATAATTTAATCTATATCTAAATATATTTTTATTTATATTAAACATTATTTTAAATATGAAAATATAAATAACAATATAAAGAAAAAATATTTCGTAGATCTTTGATAAATAAAACTCAATTGGCATACTAATATATATATACTTCGATATATATTATATCATCATCAACAAGCTACAATAGCATACACGTAATTAATATAACATTCTTTTTTTTAGTTAGGTTAACATTAAATATTATATGTTAAACTTACAATTCGCAGAGACAGCAGAAACTGAATTCGTTTAATAAACAATACATTTTATAAGAAAAATTTAAAAAATAATTTTATCAGCCCTAAAATTAATAAAAATAAGCAATAAAATACAGTAAGTATTGTAATTAAAAGTATATTCGGTTATTCGGATTTTAATCTTGTCTGTTTTTGGAAGCGATGTAATTCTGAAATATTTGAAAAAATTCTGCTAATTTTTTCTATTACATTTCTAATATTAGAGCTATAATTAATAACTATACTGACTTGCTAAAGCATAAAAGCTGGTATATGTAAAAATTGTGTTTTTCCTATAATATTACTAATCACATCTCTAAAACGTGTATAGTTTTACAGTATTTTTATTTTCTTCTAGTAAATTAAAGTTTTGTTTTGATGTTAAAAAAAATATTCTGTAACGTTACAGGTTTTACAGATGCGTACAGAATAGAGCTATAATACTTAATATGCTAAGACTGACAAACCTTCATTATCTCAAAACTCTAAAATATAAAAAAATATTTAAAAATTTAGTTTATTTTAAATATTAGATTAAATTCAAAATATTTTTTAAACATATTTAATTATTGGGTTCATTTTAATTACCACAAAATCAATTTAAAATATTGCATAAAATCAATTCTATTAAACTTTACAATTAAAATAAAACCTGCACAAAAAAATAAGTCAGAAAATCGGAATTTTAATTAAAAAAAACTGGCCGAATATAAACAAAGCGAATAAGGTAACATAAAAAAATCTCGTCACAGAGAGCCGATTCGCAAAAGATAAGAATTCCCATTTTCATCAACGCAAGCAGAAAAAAAATAAAACGAACAAGAGAAAAAAAACTCGACTGTGATTCGAGGCAGATCTGAGAAAGAAGTTCAATTTTATTTTGGTAAGCTGGTCGCGTTCCAGAGATAACCGACAACCGGCACACACCGCTGTTTTTCTTCTTCCAGCAGTCGCAATTCCTTCTCAGATCACGTCAACGACCAGCTCACACCAAATTCGACTTTAGTTCTACGGGTTGTAAGTGTCAATTTTGCGTGATGGTAGATTAAGCCGGTATCTTTAGATATCATAGATTCTTTTTCTTAGTGGTCTTTCTGTATCACACTGAAGCTACGGGTTCGTAAACCATTCTTTTATTAAAGTTAGGATTTTTCGTATTCACCTAGTGGCCGCACTTATGTAGCATATAATATGAAATGCACCACGGTTTAGATGGTGTAAATTCATAGTTCTGAAAGAAATGTATAATGTTTCACAATCTGTTTTTATTTTTCTTTTAAAAATAATCTTAAATTCCTACTTTTACTAACACTATACAGAAATTACAGTACAATTTTATAATAAAAAAATAAGTGAATAGTACATTTCTAAAAATGTTTTAATATCTTTATTAATTTAAACTGTTAAGATATAGAATTGCAAATAATTAAAATCAATTATAAAAGAATTTAGAAAGATCTATGTTTGTGTTATTACTCAGAAATACAAATAGTTAGAAATAAACTAATAAAACATATAAAATCTAAATTGAATAAGACAATTATTCGCTACTTTGATATTAAAAATTTTGCAAATAAAAAAGTTGTAACATATAATAAATAAAATTTTGAAATTTCAATTTTCTGCCACATTTAAAAAAAAAAACAAAACAATAATCAATGTTTGGTTATATACCTAAACTATAGTTTTATAAATTTGTCATTTATCATTTTAAATAAAACTAGTGTAGGTATTTCAAAGCAAATGAGATCAAAATATGTACCTATTTATTATTTATAAATATAATAAATTGTTTTAATATATTTATAGTATTGTAATTTTATAAATACAATAATTAATATATGTATTTTTACCAAAAAGTTGTTTGATTCTTTTTATATAAATTAGAGATTTATAATTTAGAACCATTTGTATACATATTTTTAAAAATATAAGTTAAATTCTATACAAATTTTCAAAACGATAAAATTTTTGTTATTTCATATATTGATATCTATAACTTTTTTACGCAATTGTTATCATAAATGGTTACATAAACATGTAATAAAATGTAAATTATTTAACATGTTATATTTAAAAACATTCTAAGGCCAAGATATAATTTTCTGTATTATTTTTATTACAATGGTTACTTTAATATGATATATTAATTAATTACATTTTTGCTATTTAACTTAATTCTAATAAAAAAAAATCAAATAACGTTAAATATTATGTTAAATCAAAAAAAGTAAACTTGTTACAATAAAATAAATTTAACAGTTAATTATATGTATAAAAAAATATACCAATAAAATATATTTTAATACAGTAAGAAAATTACGAGTATTTGTAATATTAAATAAATCTAAGACCATTCTGATTCTTTTATTCAAATATATTTAGTGTTAAATTTTCATTATTTACTTAGTGCATAAAGTTGTAAGAATTCTAAAATTTTACATTAAAATCTTCAACACAAATTCCATAAGCATCATGATTCAATTTCATGTCAGTACAAAGAAATCTCCATCAACAGGGCCCCATTGTTTGAGAACCATAACTCGCTCCGAATCCAGGGCCATCTTCGAATCTTCGATCTGTCTGCGTGTCGAATCACGAATCTAAAATTTTTTATTCGACATTCACCCTTACCACGTAACAGACTAGAACCTGTTTTCGTTCATCTTTCAAACCGAAACATTCCAGTCGAGATAAGAGACCCGACGCAAACCAAACTCGTTCGTTTTCCACTTGTATTTTAGGGTGTTAGTCGTCTACAACGAACCGGTAATACGGGTTAGGCGTGGCCGGAGACGCGCTGCGGGATATCCAGGCGGCCATGATGCCGTCCGGGTCACGTGACCCCCCGTGCAGCAGTCGTTTGTGCGCCAAACGACCCGAAGCAGAGAGCTTGATCAATAACGGACGCCGCGACGTCCCCGGGCACAGCAAAGACGCTCAATACACCGACGCTAACTTGTATGCGCAATAGGTCGTACACAAGAAATCGTTTTTTTTTTAGGTTACAGATAAAATACGGGAAAATTTATTATTTCTGTTTTAAGATTAAACAATAAATTAAAAAATTTGTTAATAACTAAATATTATACGTGCAATTAATTTATGTTTTATAATTTATTATTTGGAATAGTTTTCCAACCGCCGGTTCTAAGAAACATTTTGTTGATCTGCGATAATACTAGAATAATATAACAACAGAAAATAAGACAAAATAAAATAGTAATTATTTTTAAATAATTGTCAATTGAAACTTATTTATTACTTATTTATTTACTTTTTTAAAACTATACTTATATATTGTAATAATATGAAATTTCTTTAAACAAATAATAAAACGTATATCTGATACATTAACAATAATACCCTTATACTGCGGAGGGCCGATTTTTCGGCCGAGTTTTTCTACTTTTTTCTACTTAATTTTTTTTTTCCAATTATTGAACATTTTAATTTTTATAAAGTATATTTCAAACAAGAAACACCCAATTTTGTTTGTATTTTATACCTACAAATATATAGGTATATAAGCAAAAACGCCGAAATTTCGGACTGCAGTAAAATGGTTAAATTTTTTTAATTATTTCACATATTTATAATATACATTAATTATTAAATTAAATATTATTAAATCATACGATAAAAGTAGTTGGCTGTGCTGTTTTTTTTTTATTATTATTAATTTTGTAGATCTTATATTTATAAAAAATAAACAAAAATTGAAAACAAAATAATAATTAATGTATCAAATAAATAAATATAAATTTTTATAAAAATTTGTCCTATTTAAAATATCCTTTTTAATCGTTTTACGTCAGTAAACATTTTCGAAAAATATTTTCTGTAAACTATAAAAACGAATAAAAATAATATTTACGCTTCTGGTAAAATGCAACAAAAATGTTAATTAAAAATGGGAACAATTTTACAAAATATTATAAACAAAATATCAATAAACTTCTGTCCGAGAAAATCATAAAACCAATATAAAATAGAATTACGGTTTTTATGGGACAATAAGTGTTAAAGTAATTATCAAACACATTTGTTTCATAATTTTATTGCTAGCAATTTAGTAGTTATTTCTTTTGTGTTACTGTTACACTTGTAATTTTCTGTATTAGATGTGAATTCACATAACTGCTTGTTTTCAAAATTATTAAATAAAGGTATTAAATTTGTAACATCTAAGTTAAACCAAATTAACTGTAAAAACTTTAAATAGTTTTTATATCAAACTTAAAGGACATTAATAATATTTAAAAACATTCAACGATAGGCCACAAATAAATTAAATTTCTTCAAATAATTTTTGATATTTGAACATTAATTGGAAACAACATTTAGAAAAAATCATCTCATCAAAATATCTAGTTTACCTAAAATATTCCGTGGGCCACAAAAGTCTCAAAGCTTACATTATGTTTCTAAATATAAATATTTTAAAATACTCAAAAATTTTAAAATCAATACAAATGTTATATTGCGCAAAAAATCCATTGAAATTTCATAAATTTTTCAAAAACACACCAGATAAATATGCCTATAAGATCTCAAAATTTCGTAAGATTATCTCTGCAAAATGTATTTACTATATTTTGTAGAAAATAATTTTTTATTGTATGCAGTGATTAACTTTTAAAAATAATGTTTTTAATTTGAAAATTTCATTATAAAACTGATCATTACTAGAACAAAATTATTAAAAATAGTTGATATACTTATTTCACAATAGATACTCAAGCATTTTTGATTATCTCAATGCATATAGAAATAGAAATGTATCAGTAGATAAATTTCGATTCATTTCAGTAGAAATAAATCGAAACTTTTGCTAAATAATAATAACCAAGTATCACTAGCAGTATAGTGAACGGTCGTAGAGCGTATTTCAGTTACAAATAACTATGTAGTTCCAAGAACGAAGCAGCCGTCGGTGTCCGCGTCTATTTAACCCCAACAACACGACCTCTAGCACGATAAGAATTCCAAAGTTAACGACATCAATTTATACAGATGCTGCGTATAGCTGCAGCAGCCAACACAGCTTCAGTCTCTAGCTCGAGCTCGGCGGCTGCCCGCGGCACCTCTGCGCCTTCTTTCGGGCTTAAATTAAACGCTTTATGGCTCGTTAAATCGTGCAGTGAGGTAACGCGATTGCTCGAACAATTATAACGACATATCCGCACGGAGATTTATGCGCTGGATAAACAGACCAAGAACACAGACCGAGGCTGCCGAGTCCGAGAGCAGCCCGACGGCGACGGTAAATGAACGCCAAACGGCGAAACCAAATTCTAATCTAATTGTATTACATGTGTTTGTGATTTATGCGAGCGGGAAAAACGTTTCTACCTAATTGACAAAAATTGCGAAATAATTATTTTGAAACGATCAACGGTGCTATAAGTGTATCATACAGAATTCGACAATTGTTGGTACTATTTTTACACAATAAATAATAGTTGTTAATAGTTTATTTCAATCTAGAAAATACTATGCCAAACTTTATTGTTTTGGTTAATGTATTTGTCTATTTTAAATCAATCTTAAGTAAATCATAAATTTACTAGATGTTTAATTTTGTTTTAGTGAATCTAAATTTTTCGTTATGAGTTTATTTATTAATAAATCCTTTTTTTTTTTAACATAAACGATTTAAAGATAATGATAAAAAATGTAACAAAAATATACAAAAATTTTAAAAGTTTAGGCTAAAGTTTTAATTATTTTTAGAACAATGTTCATTACGTACATATATACACCATAAATTTGTCCATACGCTTTATTTCTATATTTATATAAGAAAATTAAATTATCATAAAGAAAATTACGTGAAATTGTAGAATAATGTTACTCTCATATAATCAGAGTCAAACATTTGAACTAAAACACAGAATATACTCAAATTGAATATATAAAGAAATATAATTATACTAGACTCACTGAGTTAAGTCCAGCAAATATTTACATGATCATTAAGCTAATTGTTTCCCTATTGGTTACTGTAACAATCTTCGCATCCCTTCTCAGTTCAGCCAATCAAGTGTATTTATATTTAAATTGTAATATAAATACAGAAAAATATATTACCATCAGCTAAAAACTACGAAAATATGTAACTGAACTCAAAAAGTAAAATTCATGTATTCATACTAAGGGATAAAGTTTTTGATTATATTACGCATGTATCACGTGAAAATGGACTTGTTTTAGTGATTCTGGTATAATGTTTCTTATTCTATATCAATCTATAGGATCTGTAGTATTATAAATTTTTTGTCTACTTTTTACACATGATATTTTAAATTTAATCAAAAAAGAGAGAAAAGATTCTACAGCATTATAAGTTTATAGTGGTTATTGAACAAGACATAATAAAAGCATAAATTATTTAATCTTAAGAATACACATATATGGTAATTTCCAATTTAGTTTATCTAATTTATAAATTGTGTAACAACCAATTAAAATTCTTGCAAAAACCAAATCCAATCAATTTGAAATAAAACAAGAAGAAAAAACCTTTTAATCAAAACCTGAATTAAATATATCGCAACCATCCAGCAAGTTTAGGGTGTGCCTTGAAACAAAAAATATCTTATAAAATTGAAACCAACCAGTCAGTATCAGGTGCACAAAAATAAAAATAACCGTTCTCCGTCCGTCGCACCTTGGTTCGAGTTCACTTAGTTTTGGTTAGGTTAAGTCAGTGGTTTTCAAACTTTAGATATTTGAGATACTCTTAAAGCAATTTTCAACACCTCAAGTTAATATATCGTAGTAATCTTAATAGGTACAAAAAAAACAAAAAATATCTATGGACTTACTATGAGTGACCACGAATTTTTGTTACCATGTATTTTCAAATAATTAAATAGGTATTTAAACATATGAACTGGTAATACTAGATCGGTTTTTAGGTATTTTAGTTCATTTGTTTAGTCCTGGCTCTTATGACAATTACCTTAAAACCGGTATTTATTAAAACCGATTTAAAAACCGACCTTGTGGTACCATTTACGAATTTTAGAATCTTGTTTAATTAAACAGATATTGGTTGTCTGCAAATTGTTAAAAACTTAAATTGTAAATTCCATGCTTAAATATTTAAAGGTTGATATTTCCAACTTCAGATAAAATGTAGAATAATATAAAATAAAATCAATGTAATGTAAAAACTAAGACTATATACATTAATGATATTTAATATGTTATTTCATAGTCTCCTATCCATACAGTAATGTTAGATATTCACACACTTTTTAAAGCTTTAAATTATTCTGGGTATTTGCAAGTCTTATTTGATATTTAAACTATAATTGAATACAAGATAAATGTTAAACACTAATTACAAAATTACAAAAATGATTTGACATTATTCTTCTTTTCTAGTAAATTAACACTTGGCAATTATTTTTACAATTCGAACCTGTAATTCCATTTTTCTCCTTAATAATATAAGCTCCATAATAAATTAAGGGAGTTATTATCAGGTATAGAAAATAGTTAATAACTTAAAATTAATATAACTTAAATTATTAATAACTTAAATAATTATTTTTACATCTACAAGTGGAGCAGAAAGAATGAATGAAATATAAACATTTAGTATGAAAATTAAATCCAAAAAAAAATGACAAAAGTTTTTATTAAAGCCTTTTATTTTAATATGAGTTCTGAAAAATATTTAACTATGTTAGTATTTATTAAATTTCTAGTTCAGATGGTTTTATTTTTTAAGTATCAATAATATTAAAGATAGATTGTTTAATCATTATTATTCCAAACATTTACACGTTCATTTTTTTTTAAATATATTTTTTAATTTAAAAAAACCTTTTTATTAACGCAACTATAACAGAAATAATTATATAATGTGTAATATAATAAAGTCATTATTATTATTAAAAATTTGATAAAATTCAAATTTATAGAATCAAAATTGAAAAGATTTCTAAATATGACAAGATATTTTACAATATTTTTTTTTATATGTAGGAACTCAAATTTTTATAGTAATTCGCTGCAAGATTCTACGTTGAATATCGTTGTATATCAATCTGTTACAGCAAAAATTGTGTTTTTGACATAAATGACATGGGTATGTATTTGACGGAAACATTGTCTGTTAAATTACTAAGCCAGACAGTCATAACTGTAATAAATCAAATCAAAATTAATTTAAAAAAATTTAACGCATCTATAGAACTACCTACATGGTGAGACTGAAAAACCTTCATTATCGCAAAGCTGTATTTTTACAGATACAACATTTTTACTTTAACAGAACAGAAACTAATTCTTCTTTTCAGCAAACACATTTTAACAAATAATGTAGATAAAAAAGACAATTAATTATTTATTATGTACCCTTCAAAAGATTCTACAAACTGCCAAAAATCTAATAAACACAATTTAAATACTGCAATTATTAAGTTACCTAAGTTGGAAGTCAAATATTGTAAAAAGAATTACGCTATATTAAATACATTTCTTAAACGATTTGATGCAACCACGACTTCGTACATATCCCCTGGTTGATTCCCACGGAATTTACAAGATCCAAAGAACACAGTTTGAATACTGCGGGGTTAAGTTAAAAGTTAGATGGCCTCCACAGCACATAAACGTCACCGGCAGACACTTGCATGCTAGCAGTCTGATAGCAAAGGAAGATTATCATCGTACGGGAACGTTCATATATATATCCACGTCGCATGGTACATGCACGGTCACAGCCAAGCTGGACCATAAAGTAATGTGTTTATCGTAGTGCAGGACATAAATTGCGAAAGTAATCCGAGATCGAGCGAACGCGAAACTGGTCACCGACATGCAACGCATTGAACACATTGAGGTTACACGTACACAACCAACGTGCAGTATTTTTGCAGAATGATATCGAGAAAGCTGGTTTGTTTTGTATTTTTATCTCCCCCTCTTGCATTGATTCGGTAAGAATGCGAAATTGTTGTTTTTGTTTATATACTATCTTGGTATAATATTTTATTGTAATTTATTTTAGTTTTCTTTATCATATTACATTTTAATCTAAAAGCGTATCAAAATATTGATATTACTTTACTATAGTTTCTATGTAGTTAGAGGTCACTAGTAAAATAATGTACATTATTATACAGTAGTCAGTTACTATAGCAGCAGCACCAAATATTAAGATTAAGATTATTTATTATGTATTTTTATTTATTTTTAGTTTAGTTTCGTTTAAATAAAAATAATATTATAAAATTAATATTATAATATTATTTTTATTTAAATTTCGCCACAGTAGATCATTTTCTAATCTTTTATTAGTTTCGTTTAGTACAAGTAAAAAAAAATATGTATTTTTATCTACAAACCATCAGACTGCTGTAATTTTACATAACTGTTTAAAAATATATAATATCAGAACTATTATAAACATCATGTAGTATGATATTACCAACTGGATGGAAAAGTATATGTATGTATTTTAATATTACAGTTTTTTTAGTAAAGTTTTTTTTTGTAAATTTACAGAACTTCAGTAAATTTGCTGTCAGAAATTTTCCATAAATAAGTAAAATTTGTTTAGTTCTGTAATATTATTGTTGGTATAATTACATACATTTCTAAAATAAACGATGTATTTTACAATTATTACAGATATTAATATGCATGTTGTAATTTTACATAATTTAGGAAATTATACCAACAATATGTAATTCTACATTATGTGTATGTGATGCAATTTGCAGAAAGAAAGCAATTTTACATACTTATTAGAACATTTTTAGTTACTTTATGTGATTATTATGAATTATGTAAAAATTACAGAATTTTGAAGTAAAAATACAGAATATTTGTTGAAAAATAAAAACACATATTTTCTTATAGTAAAATTTTACTATAATTTTTCTGTAATTTCGCAAATCTTTTTTTACAGTATATGCTTAAAGAAAAAATAGTACCTATGTCACACGATGTAGAATCCTCATTTATGTTTCGGATAGATATCTTGGCCTCGGTCGCAAATATCTGGGCTTAACACGAGCTTTCTACTTCTCGCAACATAATACACTATTTTGAAACTAAAATTATTTTATTTGTATTCTTGCAATGTCATTGTTTAGTAAAAATTCCAGAGAAAATAACAAGAAAAATATAAAATAAAAATATTTATTAAACAAAATACCTATACATCAACTAACAAAAACCTTGAATCTAATTACATGTCCAGTAATCAATAATATTGGCTACTAGTTAAAGCCTTTCGTTCTTTTGATTTAGAAATCAATAAATAAGTATCTTTACGACTCAGTGCCCTTATTAAACCATTCAATAAGAAACAACTATATACCATTTTATTTGCATACTTTACCATTTTATTTTCTATGCATATGAACAAAAAAAAAATTATAATTTATGTACATACAAGCATGTATATAATAAGTAATGATTCATATAAAAGTATTTGATAGGAGATGTAGGTCATGAACTAAAATCTAACGTTTGCATTGAATAATAAGGATCAATAAAGTTATATCTGCAACAATGTTATTAAAATATATATTTTATTAGATTTATTTTTGCAAAATAAATTTATGGAATTCTATATTTACAAGAGGCTATAAACTACTGTTTTTTTTTTTAGAATAGAAATATTATTTATTAATTAAATAAAACAATACATAGTAAAAAATCTTTCAGAAATAATTATATTAAAATAAAACGGCTTTAGGTTGTAGTTCAGGAAAAATAAAGAAAATGTACGTTGAGTACGTCGAAACGAGGATTATAAATAATTATTAATACAGAACTCTAACCTGAAGCCGTTTTATTTTAAAACGACATAATTAACCAAACTTAAGTGTAAAACAATCGAAAAATAAATCATTTACATTTTTTTCTGTGCATAAGTTTAATATTGCAATATTGATTTTATAATGCATTTATCATTATTAATTTATTTTTAATTATAATACAAAAAATTAAAAATTAAAATAGTTTGTAACAACATAATATAAACAAAAAAAGTAGTTTTAAAATTATTATGTCAAACAAACCGCAAATATTTCTAATTAAAATATTTAAAATCAATTTACAAACACTAAATCTGTTTAATACATCCATATATTGTAGCAATAAATCAATAAATTTAGTAATAAATAAGTAGATAAATAAAAAAGTTTATAGCTGAGTGTAATAATTTAATAGAGTTGCCGTTACATTTTTATTTATTATGTGGTAATTTATTTGGTATTAAATAGTGATAAATTATAATCATAATTTAACTAAATATATGTGCATATATAGGTAAATAACTGGATATAATTTCGCACATCCTTATAAAAACTAAAGGTCATAAAAATGCTATTACAGTATTGTTATTATTATAGACATTAAAAATGCAAACTTGTTCTAAACTTAATACAATACTTTTTCAAAAGAAAAAGAAAATTAATAAATTTACTTATGAAAATTTGTAAAAAAAAAATTAAAAATTAAGTGTGTCAAAATAAACATTGAAGTATGTATAAAAATTCCTTTTTTATTTTTAATTTCCACGAAACTACTCACTATACTGGTCACTATTTTATCAAATCGTTCTCCGAATATTTTTTGTTTCAAAGAAGCACAGCATTAAATCATTCGCAGTATTTAGAAACAGTTTTTCACAAATATTTTTACTAAAAATTTATTTCGATATTTAAAAAATGTTAAACATTTCCCTTAAAAAATAATTGGCTGAAACTACAAACTCTCTTTTAAATAATACCGATTTTAAAACAACGCAACTGTTATAAGAACATGACTAGACAAATAAACTAAAATTGTGATTGTGTATAATACTCCTGCAAATAGAAAAATAAAATAATCTCTATGCGAATTAGAAAAAGATCTGTAATTGACAGCAACACCAATCAATTATCAAAGTTATAAGAATATTAAAAAAGCAGAAAAGTCCCCGAATGTGGATAAAGAACTATAAATAATTCTTAAGCGATGTAATATAAAAACATTGCACAACAAAAAACTCATAAAGAAGTGGAGCAGGACCGTAAAGCAGAAGGCGATAATGGCAAAGCCATGCGCCCACACTTGAGGAACATCGCGAATGCAGGACTCCTCCTCATCCCGTTTCGTTTGCTTATGTACACTGAGAAAAATTGGAAAAAGAACAGGAAAACAAATGTTCATGCATGGCTGATGTTGAAATGATTCAATATCAAGATGATATGAAAATTTTTCCAAATATTATTAGATTTATAGAATCTTGTTTTAGTTTTATTATTACATTACAGTAAAGATTTCAATAAATTTTAAAGTTTCAACACTAAACTTAAACGAAAATAAGACTAGTACTATGTTCTAGAATAAAATACTAATTTTACTATAAAAAAAAACTGTAATTTCATTTTACCATAAATATTCTGTGTTTCTTCCTCAAAATTCTGTATTTTTTACATAATTCATAATAATCACATAAAGTAAGTAAAAATGACCTAATAAGTATGTAAAATTGCTTACTTTCTGCAAATTGCTTCACATACTTAATGTAGAATTACATATTGTTAGTATAACTTCTTAAATTATATAATATTACAGCTTGCATATTAATAACTGTAATAATTCATGAAAATAATGAAACTTAGTACATATTTTGTGTAATAATACTAATAAAATATTTTAAATGTAAATCATTCATTTCAAAATACATCCTTTATGTAAATTTACAGCAAATTTACTGAAGTTCCGTAAATTTACTAAAAGAGACTTTACTAAAAAAAACTGTAACATACATATGAACTTTTCCATTCCGTTGGTAATATCATATGTAATTTGTAATAATTCTAATATTACGTATTTGTAAACAATTATGTTAAAATTACAGCAGTTGACTAATTATACCTAGAAATACTGGGCAACATAGTGTCTCATGATTTATAGGTAAAATTACATATTTTTTTAGAGTGTAGTTTTTTTTTTTAAATCATATTAAATTCCTAAATCCGTCTCTGTTCACGAAAAATAAAACCATCTGAGAAAAGAGCGTCGAAGACGTGCAACGAATTCCTAAAGCATACCACCCGAAGGCACTTTGCGTCGAAAACATTTTACTGTTATCTTGCGCGATGTTCCATTGCGCGCCCGCGCGTCCCGTATCCCGTGTACACGCCCGTCCGCCGAAAACGAGAAGTCTTATTTTACTCAAGTTGTAGACTTTTACAGCTTCCACAAGCACGAGCACGACCCCCCCAATCCCCCGCCCGGTCACCCCCTTGCCGGCGCTCAACCCAGCAGCAGCAGCACCCAGCCGAACGAAGCTGGAGCCGGCAAAGCTTATTTCGCGAAACTAAAATAAAAAAAATAAAATGCCGCGCACGTCCATTCGTTCCGGAGGTAAATTTAACTTTTGCAACGTGTGCATGGCTGCATGAATGCTTGCTTCACTTTGCCTGGTTTGTTTCGCTTCGTTCTTATTGGCTTTGTGCTAAAGAAAATTGTAAAATATAAAAGTAAATGTTCAGCACTTAGTTATCAAACTGTAAAACAAACTTTCTTCTAGGTTTTAGATAACAGATAAGTACAACATTATTAAAATAACATTTTTCTTGAAACATTTGATTGATTATTTTTTTATAATAATTCGGAAATATTATTTTTCATTTAATGCAAGTTTAGTAGATATCTTCAACATAATAAAAAAATCTTTCGAGACTCATTATATTAAAATAAAACGGTTTAGGTTCTAGTTCTGTATCAGTATTTATTAATAATCGACAAAGTCAACGATCGTCTTCATTAGAAAAAAAGATGCAAATGGCATTTATAGTAAAAAAACAGAACAGAGAAAAAAGTTAAATACTTAAGTAACTAGATCAAAATTTTTATAAATATTTAATTAACAGAAGTAAAATTTTATTTAAATCAATGCCTTCATAGTGATTGATGTTATCATATAATGATTTCTAAAAGGTTTTTGGCAGATAAGTTTTTCTTAAAATAATTGTTTGGAAACGACATGTATTTTCAAAAAATTTAATCAGAGATTTTGTAATAACTTAAATTTTGAATATTAGAGAAACATATACAGAAATTGATACAAAAATTGTAATTAATTTTTAACATTTAAAAATTAATTACATATATATGGGCTGATGCATAGACAGTCTTCCTACTAGTAGTATTAATCAAATGATTAAAATTATTAATTTTTTATTTTGTAAATACAGAAATTTTATTCAAAATAATTGCTGCAAAATAATACATGAATAAAAGTATATATATATATATATATATATATATATATATATATATATATATATATATATATATTTTAATAATTTTAATACGATAGTGCAAACATCAGACATGTACGCGATAAAATTGATAAAATAGTACAATAACAAATATATGTAATATTTTCTTGTAATCTGCTAGAAAACTGTAAAATATAAATTAGTGAATACCGATAGTTAAAATTATTGTTTTCTTTGTAAAAAAAAAACAGCAAAATGTAATTCCTTAAAAGTATAAACACTAAACAATGTTTAACATTTTTTACATTATATGTCTAAATTTCACAGAGGTCATTAAAAGCATGTTTTTCTCTAATCATACTAAATAATTTAAATGCAAATTATCAAAATACAGTATTTCGTCGTAGTTAATTTAAAATTCTTATATACTGTTTTCATGTAAAACGAAAAACATTTTTGCTTTCATGACAATCAAATATAAAAGATCAAAAAAATTCAAAAACTGTAGCCTAGCATGTATTGAGATAGGTATATGATTAAATATGAATATAAAATATATTAACGTAGAAATTTTCGTGCACAAAATCTTTATGTACTCATTTTTACTTATCAAATTAATCTATTAGCCAACACTCTCTAAGAAATTTCGTGAAAAAATTCTAATTTGTTTCAGACATGTCAAGTTGATATTAAATTTCCACCCTCTTACTGAATGTTTATCGCACGCTACATTCTTTTACTAAAATGATAACATTTTTGGTTCGTTTTTGTGAAAAATAAAAATTAACCTAAACTGACATATCGACATAATCTATATTCTTACATGAATTTAATAATTTTAAAAAATTATTTTAATGTAGAACCAAATATTAGATCAAAGTATTAAAAATAACTGTTTCAGATTTTTAAATTTTTTTTTAACAAAAATCACCACACAATTGTCACTTTAAGAAACTTAAATATTACATATTATAATTAAAAAAAAAAATTAGAACACATTTATAAAAAAAAATGAAAAGTCAAAAATAATGCCTAGTTGCGAGCTCGATTTTTGGGTGTTACGTTGTCTTAAAACCGATATTACTTAAAGCCAAGCTCGTAATACGGACCATTGTATTTCGTGATGTATCCGTAAATTTAAGACAAAATTTAACTGATTATAATGGTTTTGAGTTCTATATCATTTACATTTGTTTGGAGTAAATTTTCACAACAAAATATTAGTTAATAGTTCATAAACTATCAAATTTTTAATCTATTGAGTACCTTATTATTCGACGTCAAAACAAATTTCCATTTTTCATTAAAAATAATCGTGACCAAATAAAAATTTTCCCGGATATGTAATTTACAAAGAATTTTATAAATCAGAAAATACATAGTTTATACTTTGAAAGTTTTCATTTATTTTTAATTAGGATTCTATTGCAAAATAATGTAATATAAAAATTGAATATCAATAAATTACTATAAGTTATTATTGATTTCCACAATGTGTATGCTTTTAAATTATTGTATTCTATATAATTAATGTCTTAATATCTTAATAGATAACTTACTAATTGAAATTTTTTTAAGATACCAGGCATGCTTGTTATTAAGCGTAAAAATCCATTACATAATTTAATAATTTTATCTCATATTTATTGATATTATTATATTCTAGGAAAATATATGCTCTCTGCATCTAATAATATATATATATATATATATATATATATATATATATATATATATATATATATATATATATATATTGTAACAGATTGTACAAAAATAAAATATTATTAATTTAATTATGGACCTATTCCAGTTATACATAAATACAAGATGTCTCATACTGGATTACTAAAAAAATTTATACATGAACCATAGCTGAAATACGATACTCTCTATGCAAAATTATTCCAAAACCAAATATAAAACATAAAATACATGGACATCTCTATTAAGAATAAAATTTCAGTGTATACGCAAACGTTGCAGCCATATAAAGCAACCACTGCAAGCAAGGGTTGTTCCATTTGCACAATCAGACTCTACCCAACACCCTCATAACCAACCGAAATAGAATCACAGTCTAACTCATCTTCTGCACCAGTGGTCAGTTATTAAAACCAAGGGCTGTGTATATAAAATATATAATATATAAGAGAGAGAAAGAAGAAAAGAGATGGAATATAAAAAAAAAAATTCGTCATTTCGCTGAAATAAAATTCATGACGCGAAAGAGAGAGCTAGAGGAGATCACAGGGATTCTATATTTACGTCCGCATTCATAAACGGTAACTAGTGGAGTGTGTTTAACGCGTTGCCGCACGGATATGGCACGAACTTCACTCATGCAGAACTTCGTCTGTGTGTGTGCGTATGTATGTGTGACTTCAAATGAAGTCACGTCAGCGTAAAACGGGAAAAACTTCACGTAGTGAAACTCTAACCGACCGAAAATTGTTTAAAGCACTGACGCTAAAGTTTTAGTTAAAAAGAATTAAACTTGGTATTGCTTTTTCAGGATTGTAAATATCTATTGATTACGAATTGTTAACTATAAATCCTTGTTCAAAATTTAATAACAGAAATTAAAAATTAGTTATATTTTATTGAACAGAATTTTTACCGTTTATTGGCGCCCTTGTCAAATATATATAATAATAATAATAAAATAAAAAGTATTTCATGTATATATATTTTATATATAATTTTGTAATAAGACACAAATATTTATATTTTAAATCTGCCTAAATGAACTGTCATGATATGATACGATTAACAGAAATTTTTTTTCTTTATCTCGATTTAATATCTAATATTTAAATTTATAAAATTTTCCTGCAGGTTCGTTATTATTATTAGCTACAATATATTTCGATCTTGCAATCATTTTAAAATAGATATTTATGTGGATCCAAAACATAACTTTGACTCAAAGTCTCTCAAGCTACCCTTTGTCCTAATGGATTTTATATTTACTTATATATGTTAAAATTGTAAATGACCAATTGCATAATAAAAACTTAAATTTGGTTGCTCCACTAATATTGAAGTTTAATCTTAAAATAAACGTTTAATAGTTTTCCATTTTAGTTTAACATAAAAGTTTAATTTAAACTTGACATAATCTTAGCCAGAAAAAATAGGCCAGTTATTACTTAAACTATAAGGTTATGTTCTATAGTATATCGTAAAATAATTAAACGCTATTGCAGAAATGAATATAATTAATCAAACTGAAATTTATCGGAGCCTTTTTTCAGTAATAAAGCAATTTTTGTCTTCATTAGGCTTTTTTATAACCTGCAATGATATTTTTTTATAAATTAAGCTTTTTCTTTAAAAGAAAAAATAAATTTGTATTCGACATTATTGTGAGTTATTTCTTGTATTCAGTAAATTCACATATGTCTATACTTAATTATAAAAATAGTTACAATATATCGTTAAACTTTAATTTACATAATCTTGAATTTGATTAATTTTATGTAAAAAGCATAATTGAGAAACTCATCGATACATCAATAATTAATTTAAAATAATCTAACGAGCCTTAAAGTTTCTTTAAAATAAAATTCAAAATATAATATTACAATATATTTCATTTCATTAAGGTTTAATTTTAAAATAACTAATATAAATTTCTGAATTTGGTTGCTACAAATGAGCATCAACCAAATAAATTTTTTTGAAGAAAACAAAAAGTTATGTTTAAAGCTGTAAGCGGTTTTGTAGCACATAGAGAAACGGTGACGTATGTATAATACGTCATTAAACGTTTTATCGTTTATTTTAGTGGGCAGTTAGCACGTGCCCGTTCTCAAACGGCCGCTTCTTTTCCACATACAAACACACAGGATGAATGGGCGCCACCATCGTCAAGGTGGTTGATGGGAAAATGACGACCCGATTGGCTACTTCAAAACGGTAACGAACAAAAACATGTGTTTTGCTTTATTACGTGACCTAGCCGCCGCCGCACACCTTTGGGATTTAAAAAATGTCAGATTACAAAACTGTTATCATTATTATTTTTTTTTTCTTTCATTTTTAAACATTAAATTACATGAATAATTTGTGAATTAACAAAGAGATTATAGTTGATTGGTTTGTAAAGATTTTTCTTATATAATAAACGAGAAAAATTAAAATATGAATAAAATATATTTTACAACGATTTAGATTAAATATCTTTAAAATATTATAATTACTAATATAGTATGGCAAATATTTATGGTAGGTGTATTATTTTTTGAGTATGTACGCATGTGTACATTTATTTTTCTTGTACTGTTTTAAAATATATAAAATACAAAACTACTGTTGCTCCAAACATTCAAATCAGTCACGGTTTTGATAATTTAAATACCTTTCAACTATAATATTTAAAGTTGATTATTGTAACTATAGATAGCCCCGACTTACGAAAAAATTATCTTGTCATAAAACGATTCTAACGTAAATCGAATATCTTATAAAGTTTAAATTTTTATTGTTATCGCATTTTATTATCAGTATTTTTATAAATCCGATTTTATTTTTATTATAGTTTAATAATGCCTGCTGATTCAGCTACATTTATAAAATATTAACAATAAAATCGTTGTTAAAGCTCTTATGAGTACCATTAACACCAGATTGTCAAAAAGCAACACAGTTGTTTGGCTAAAAACAGAATAGAAATATTGAAATTGTAGAGCAGTCGAATGCATATTCAGTGTACTTTATTTTCTATTAAAATAAACTAAGTTCGCTTCATTCTGATACTATATTAACTGCGCAGTTCATTTTCACATATACACATAGTTATATATTACTATATACTACTATTGCGAGATGTTTATTTATGTTTGTGTAGTATCGGTATAGTTTTATGTTCAAAGAATTTTTAGTCTAAAAGCTTAATTTTTGTATATACAAATTCAGTTGTTTAATTTTGAGCTTATGATAGTTGCTTTGTTTTATAATCAATATTAAGTAGTTAAAACTGCAATTAAAAACAATCTTTTAATAACCCCAAATATTATTAATCAATGTTATTATTGGTTAATATTTTGTTAGCAATATTAATGCAGGAATTCTGAACAGGACATTTTGTCTTTTTTTAGTAGACTAAATTTTTCTTTCGTTCGGAAAAGGCGAAACATTCTGTAACGTTACAGCCCTGTTAAGGTCAATCTTAATATGTGTAAATACGTTATCGTCTGTATAATTTGAAGTAGTTGAAATTGTAACCAAATTATACAAACTAATACATATTCGTATTTGCAATGAAATTTACTTATACCTATAACATTTTTTTTTCCAAATTTATCTTTTCTTAATTAAAAATATAATCTTTAAAACACCTCAAACAAAAATGAATTAATATGAAATTAGCCACACATGGAAATATAATCATTTCCTTTTCAAATTAAATTCCAAACCTGTTCGATTACAAACATAATAAATTTATTCGCATAATTTAAAATTATTTTTTTTCGGTTTCTGACAGATTGGACAAGGGTTTATCTACAAAAAAACATTCAAAAGAACTCATCACAAAGTGTATAACAAAGTAACAAATTGTATAGGGTGTCTAACAAAAGATGGAACCTGTACGGATACTCAAATGCTATTGGTCAAAGACTACAAGCGAAAAAACTAAATAAAAAAACTTCAAAAGCAGAGGTCGGTAGCATAAGCCAGCTTGGAAGAACTTGCCTATGGTATAATATGAATAAAATAACGCCCTAGACGGCAGCCATAGCCTGCTATAAATTATATTCAGATATAATATTTATGTATCGGATGCATTTGGTGTAACGTTAATAACATGACCGAGAAATAGAATAAAACAAAACACGGTGCTTTCTGTCTTACCTTGCTTGTAATCTAAATGAGAATGTACATCAGTCAGGCCTTGGCAAGATGGCCGCTGCCGGCAATCTATAACAAAAAAAAAACAAATTAAAATACAAATCTTTAATTTGCTTGCTCATAATGTTTATTGTTTTACTAAATAATAAGATAAGTGTTTCTAAATATTTGATTTCTGACTTTGTTAGCATAAAAATTATATTCAGTACTTGTTGATTTAAAATTTAATAAGTAAATACATAAAATTTGAGTAAATATGTATTTAAAAACCACTCTTGAGGTTATAAAATATAACGGAATTGTTTGAGATTCACAAACAAGCTACTGTAATAAATTTATGTGTTCTATAAATAATTTATTAAACATTTAGTTACAGATTTATTAGAATAATTAACTATATTAACAAATTATTTAACTTTTTAAATCAGAAATGAAAAATAAAATTAACTGCTTGAATTTTTGTTCTTAATATGACACAAAATGAACTTGTATGTATAAAATCCGTCAATATTGATTTCTCAAATTTATTAAACATTTTGATTATTATAAACTATGTACAATATTTAATTTTATTATTAATATTGATCAAAATATACAAAATAAAAATACATTTAATTAAAAATATTATCATATATCTTACGTTTATGACATTGGTAACCTCACTTAAGATTCATAACTAATATTTAATTATTGTTTTCTTTATAACGCGAAAGTGATTGCACATAGGTTGAAGCCTTGATTTAACAGAAAAGTATTTTAAAATTATTGTGAAAATCTATAAACAAAATGGTGGCTTTATAATACAATAAACTACTGCGTCAAGCGTGTGGTATAGCTAATTTTATTAAAATTCAAAATTAAAAAATTAAATTTATTAGAAGCATATGAAATATACAAAGCTAAAATAACAATAAAAAAATCTGATGATCAACCTAACCGATAATGAAAATGTTCTGTAATTATTTTAAAAATTAATTTGTGGAAAATATTTTATGGCATGTTACAGGGGGAAAAAAATCTTAGCTTCACACAGCTTTTTTTAAAAAAAAGTCAACTACACTGATCTGGATCAAAATTTTACATTTTCAGATTAATGCATTAAACACTTCCTATACTCTTTCTGTACAACTAAAATCTATTTCAATGTACTTTTTTCAACACTAGATAAGTATTTTTTTACACCTTTTGTAAGTATATTGTGGAAATGTGTTATTAAAAAATGCAAAATTTTAACACACGTTTTCTCAAAAAATACTTTTTGAAACTTGCGAATTCAAACAGCAATAACTTCAACTGCTTTTCTAATATTTTAACAAGTTTTATTTCAAATTATTTCTCGTTCCAGTGATACTAATATCTCAACATTAATTAGCAACATTTTTCCTGTGACAGGTTACATGTAACCATAAATAATTTGTGTCCATTAAAATTTCTCGTATATTATTCAAATTTTGTAACACAATTATTTTTTAAAATAGCAACTACTTATATCACATTAATAATATGATTATGATTACTATTTTGATATAGTTCTTAATCGCTAGAAATTACTGTCAACTAATTTACTATCAATTAATTAAATTAACCATGTGTTTGTTATTTATTGCAAATTTTTAAATTAAAACACCCAAAAACCGAGCTTGCAATATCAGCCAATATTCTTAATATTATAATAGGTAATTTTTATGTCAAATTAATTTATAAGTTTTTTATTATGTATATCAAAACTAAAAACCTTTGTGTTTCCAAAATGAGTTCAAAGTAATTTATTCAAAACACACAATTTTCTCGGAATCCATATATAAGCCACGAACAAGCATTGCATTTTAGGTATTAATCCAATAACGGTCGGGTATATATCGTCCATCGCGGTTTCGTATCAAAATCACGTTTACCAACGTAGCCCATCTCTCGCTTCTGCTCCATCATGGGCTTCGGTTCCAAGCTGTTTAGTTGCCGCATAAACACTCACAAACATCCACGCACACACACACACACACACACGGCGGACTCATAAAGAGCTTCAGATCCCATCCGTATATTTTATGGGAAAATGCAACACATAAAATACAGACATGTTTATTATGATTGCCCCGGTATCTGCATGTAAATTGTTCAAAGCCACCATCAGATATATCCCAGTTGGCTATGAGCTCAGAAGCATCCTTTTTCAACTTTTTTCGTCTTTCGTTATTCGGTTTTTTGTTTTTTTTTTTTGTTTAAATCTGACTGGTTAATACGTTCAT
Source organism: Clivina fossor (assembly GCA_963966155.1). Classification (NCBI taxonomy): domain Eukaryota; kingdom Metazoa; phylum Arthropoda; class Insecta; order Coleoptera; family Carabidae; genus Clivina; species Clivina fossor. The sequence continues at coordinate 5,186,464 of OZ014564.1, read as the reverse complement.
ATTTAATGAGTTAGTCATGGACACATACTACACAAGTATAGTTTTCGAAATTGTAGACGAAACGGCTTAATAAACTTTGTAAGAAATGTGACGTGTTCTTCGGAAAGTTTTCTTTTTTTTTTGAAAGATCGCGTGAGGCGTTGGAATAATGTTCGTTGTACTCTGTACCTCGATGTTCATTTGTTATGTAGTTTATCGACAAACGTCAGGCATTTGTTTAAAGGAATATAATACTACTGTCATGTTTTTTGTTATTTATCTGTATTGTCAAACTTTTTTTAGTTTTTTTTTTGTTCCTGATATTAGTAATCTTTTTGTTGCTAGGTTATGTAAACCAAAATATATCTTTTAAATTCATATTATAAACAGAATTTTAAAAAAAATTTAATAATAATTTATTCATTACAAATTAAGTGCAGAAAATAATGTATTCTTTTTAAATTCATTAAATATGCATATTTCAATAAAATTAAAACGATATTTTATACAAGTAAGCAATTTATTTCTTTCCACAATTCAAAATATTCTATTACAGTTTCCGAAATTTACTTATACGTAATACGCCTTTAATTAATTAATTATTTTTTTCATATTTAAATAGAATATATTTTTATTTGATAAAATATTCTTATTTAAAAAATAAATGATCTATTATTTCGTTCAAAAGCGATAAATTGGAATACAGATAATATTTTCTGTTACAAATGGTTTATGAATATATATATATATATGCATATATATATATATATATATATATATATATATATATATATATATATATATATATATTTCTGTACAAATATTGAATGAATTTAACACATTAGTTTGAAATACAGGTACATAGCATACTAATTCAAAAAATTAAAATTTATTAGTTTTATGTATGGAAAATATAAAATTAGTACCTAATTCAATTAATAATTAATAGCTGCATCAAATAAAACTAAATTAGTTTTAATTAATAAAATGTGTTATAATGTATATATGTATTAATAATTAAAAATAATTATAATACAACCTCGTACATCATTATATAATTAAACACTAATTTAAATAGGCTCAAAGTAATTAACAAATTATCATAATTATTTCAAGCTACTTAAGTAATTCAGTTTTTAAATTAGTATTTCTCGAAAATCATTATTAAATGTACAAATTGATTCACAGTTATTTAAATATCATTTATAATTAAAATTTATAAAATATCCTTATTAAAATTAAACACAAACAATAAATACGTAATGTTTACTTTGTCGGTCATTCAATAATCGCATATTTAAATTAATTTAATTTTACAAATCCGTAAAATTTCTATTGGAAACATATCATACAGCGGCGGGAGAATTCCGGGACCAGTAACTCGTCGCTTACCGCAACTGCAAACGACTTTTGCCCTGCAAGAAAATTCTACAAAATCACTCCACAATTACTAAACGTTCTCCGCTACAGAGACTTCAAAAATGCCCATTAAAATCATACGGAGCATTTAAAAATAGTTAAAGCGATTATAACGCTTTTAACAATCACATTAAAAAAATTGCAAAGCAAAAAAATGAGTAAATTATAATAGCGGGTTTGTTTGTTTACAAACTAGAAAAAAAGCGAATATCACACACGGTTTTTTGTAATACTTAACGCCCATATTAAATAAAAGGCGTAGCTTTATAGATTTTTCATAAAATGTATATGCATTGATAGCATAATACAAAAATAACAATGGTTTTCTTTACTGAAACATAATATTTTTTTTTTAATGGTAATTTTCGATTTTTTGTTTTTCATAACTTTTTTGATTTACCGCCAATTCAAAATTTTTGTATTAATATTAATATTTTCTTACTTAAACAAATTTATCTATTTTTTTCCAAAGATACTACATAATTCTGGTAATTAACTTGAAAAAAAATGTACAGTTAATTTTGTAAAACGTATACATCAAATATTTTTGACTTGTCATGGGCGTACTTAAATTACACATAAACTAATTAAGTACACAATCGTAAATTGTTTTTTTTTATTTGTCCTAGATTATTCACGTGTATTAATGGTAGAAAAGTTTAAACAAGAACCAACTAACTTTTTTGATTTAATTTATACTTCAAGTTTCATAATCTTACCACAATTTTACTTAGTTCATTAACAGAATATTTTTGCAATTGAGGTGCAATATATACATATATGTCAAAGTAATATTGATTTAATCTGAGTTTTATAATTCTTGCATTTAAATATAATTAAAGATATATATGTTATATTTATTTAAAGAAAAATAAAATATATTTATTGAAAATTTAAATAAAATCACTATATTATGTTCACAGTGTAAAACAACGTAAAACAATGTAAAAAAGTTAAATAAATATGGAGTATATAATTACTATTATTACTATTTTATATAAAAATATTTTTCTTTCTGAATATCCTGTATGTATATATTATATATCAGCAAAAATGAATATAATATTTTAAACTTATGAATTCATTTTCATATATTTTTATTTTGCAAAAAAAACATTTTGCCGTTAATTGTTAATGAGAAGATATGTTAATTAAAAAATAATAACTGTAAATTATGATAATTTTGCAGGCAACATATATTATTAAACATTATTTTAAAACGTGCTAAAATTTCATTATATTATACTTTAAAGTATTAATAAATTTAAGTTGATGATTTGCCATATTAATAAATTAGTTTTTGGCAAAATAATTATTTTCTTATGTCTAGCGGAATGGTTAAACGTAAATAAATTAAAATATATGAATAAATTTTTAAAACAAAAGTTAGAGTTTCTCGTCTGAAATATTATGAATTTTTAATAATAATCTGAAATTTGTCAAAAGTTAGGTCATGTTCCGTAATTTATTTGTTGTTCTATTATTTTAATAAATCTTTGAAATGTATGTAATTTTTATAAAATTTAAAAAAATTACACTTAAATTATTTGTATACAAAATACATATTTTCATATTTTATACATCTACCACATATTGCATTATTTCGATATATCTGTTCGGTAAGTAATTAAGTTTTAAATAGATTCTACAATTACTATTTTGAATTTTTATAATTAATGTATAACCTATTAATTCCGCTTAGACAATTAAAAAACTAATATATACTTTACAATTATACCAAGGAATATAAATTATATTTCTGACATTCTGAAATAATTAAAAAAGAAAAATCTAGTTAGTATTATAAACAACATCATATCGTAATTCAATGCATTTTTTAAATTATTCTATAGTTATTAATACAGATATCAGATTTAAGAAGCTAGTGTAAAAAAGTTGTAAAGTTGTTTGTCTGGATAGGGACGTTTGGAGTAAACTGATTTCGAGATAGTGGAAAGAGTTTTTGCCACACCCTTTTGGGTACACGGTGTAATTGTGTATGTATGTATGCATATAAAAAATAAAGGAATGTCTAATAAGAGTTTAGTTAAGAGAATATATGTGAGTGATATTGGAGGTATACGTCTGCGTGAACGTTCGATGAGTATTTTGCAGAATCAAATATCTCCAAGTGGTAGGAATCATGTATAAAAGATATCTTAAATTTTTATGAAGGGAAAGTTGCTAGTCTGGATAGAAATATTTGGCGGAAACCAATTTCTATTTGAGTGAATTTTCTGTCACAACCTTATAGGTACATGACGTGATTGTGTATATGTAAAAACTAATAAGCGAAACTGGTGATACATAATCAATTACTAATATATTTATTAATAGAAAATGATCACATTTATTTCCAGTATTCTATCCTTATGTAATATAAAATTTTACGTAAAATATGTGTGAAAATTTAAATTAATAGCAATTATACATTATTTTAATTAAAAAATTTATAGCTGAATCTAATTTTATATTGTTAATTAGCAAGTTTATTCATAATACTGGAGACGTTTCACATATTTTTATTCGAAACATGCCTATATATATATATATATATATATATATATATATATATATATTTACATTTACATTTTAGTTTCTATAATTTGAATTACCGGGCGAATATATGTCACCACCTTCTAGATGCAGTTCTAGAGTTAATTCATGTAAAAAGATCACTGTTCAAAATATCCGAAATAAGTGGTATTTAGCGTACATATAATACAGTCCCTTGTTGGAAAGAAAAAAAAACGCCGGCAACCTTGCGATCATTTTGAAAGTGTCTACTATAAATTTACATACTTGCTACACTATTATGACTTACTAAAAAATTTGTCACAAATGAAGTAAATAAAGATAAAACGTCTTTATAAGATTACAATTTTTGTTCAAACATTTGACAATATTTAATGTATAATATATTATAAAACAGTTTACTTCTTCAATAAATTTTTTATGGATTAAGTTAAATAAAAAAATTAAAGATATCAATTTTATAGCTCAATAAATTATTCATATAATCGTAAAATTCAGAGAAATCAAACTCATTACGAAAAAAAATTAGTAGATAAATATGTATATACATTTGTTATACATATTTATAGTTTATTACTATTTACAAATTTACTCTGTACACATAATAAAAATGTAATTAACATTATAATTATCATAAAAGCACGAATTAGTACATATTCGCGTTTTTGTTATTAGTATTAACATAAATATTATTACAATTTGTTTGAAATTAACGAATTTATCTGAAAGTAATTTGTAGAGTTTAATAAAAATGTTTAACATATGTTTATTTACATATTAAATAATATGTTTATGTTAAAATAATTCTATTGTAATATTTGCATAAAGCAGTACTTTTTTTTCACACTATTCTATGAGTGAAACAATATACTTTATGCATAAGTTTCGCACAATTTTTTTCTACAATTATTTGCAATTAGAATTAATAAACACAAACATCAAAAAAGAAATTAAAATTGTCTTTCGGGGCATGTTTTATTACGGCAGAGTAAAATTTTTCTTATTGGATTGGTCGGTCCGAATGACACGTTACGTTTTCAACAGTCATAGAAAAAATAGTTTTTCAATTTATATTCAGGTTAGTGCCTATATATAAATGCCTGCTTTTGTGACACTTTTCAAAATTATCGATTCAATGATTATGCGTTTCTTTCATATTTTAAATAATGCAGAAAAATCATAATTAATTCAAAATGTTTGTGATATAGTAATTTGAAAAGAACAAATATTTACATAAGAATAATCGCTTAATTTTTGCACTTTTCAACACATAAAATGTTTTTCTAAAAATATATTATTCTTTTCTTTAAAAATTTTATATTTATCCAGCATATTGTTTTGTTTGCAATCTGCATATTCAATGATAATTTTTCAATTATTTATCAAACAAAATATGCGTAAATTTAAAATTAAAAAAATGTCATTATTCAAAATTTATGTGCACAGACTTTTCTTAAATGAATTATAACAAAAATTGAAAACCTTATCGTTTTCAGAAATTTTAAGAAGTATATTCTTATTTGCATCAAATTTAAATATTAATTTTTGCATTAAAAATATTTCTACTTTAATTTATTTAATATTTTATTATACGAAACTAATTTATATTATAAATAATTTTAATAAATTTTACTTTAATATATTTGCCAAAATTATTTTCAATTTTGTATACAACATTTTGTAAAGTACGCAATATAAAAACAGCGTTTTTTACAAGTTTGATTACCAGCAGGTTACACTAACGATAAGTCTACATCTAAATTTACAAGAAATTAAATTTTTAACGATTTATCAAGTTGGTGTACTGGTCATAATGTAAAATTAAAATTAGTGTGTGTGTGAAATCTAACATAACGCAAATGCTATATAAGTTTGGATACAATTTCAGTTCATGAAATTTCGTAAGAATGTATGTAGGACAATTAATCTTAATTCTTGACAAAAAAAAAGATAAATTTTTTATTAATATAAATTTATAAAACTATATTAGGAAAATTGTCAAAAACGAAATATAATATCAATCTTTGGCCAAGGAATATGAAGCACATTTTTATTTGTATAGGTATGTTAAACAGAAAGTATATATTAAAATTTATTTTAATAAAACTTGTGTAGGTATTTTTTCTAATAATTTAGTTATTTCTCTGAAGAATTATAGACGATCTTCATTTTTATAATTACGATTAGTATATTGATCTTTTTTCTAGTTCATTTTATACTGTTCGTTGATTTATTTTTAAAATAATATAATTTTTTTATTTAAGATCTAATAAGAATTAAACAAAATAGCCATTTTATTTTTTCTGTGTAATTATGTTTTATAAAATTTAAAAATAAAGTTTTTTAAATTTTCAAAAGGTGAAAGATTAAAATTTTTTTATATATTTTTCGTCTTATGATTTACAACTGTACGAAAAAAATATCAAGTATTTTTATTTATCTATGTCTAAATTTAACATAATATTATATAATAGCAAAAACTAAAGCCTTTCTTACATCCATTACAGACACCCGAAGTGCGTATGACCCTCAGCAACGTCTTCCAATGCCAATGACCTCGCCAAAAACGAAAAAGACCAATTCGGCTCAACACTCCACCAATAACAACACAGCTTTCGGGTCATTCTACACACACACACACACACGCACTGTCAAACTGCTCGACCTTCGCCGAAAAATGTCACCGGACAAAAACTCAATTCCACGCTCGGACCAGAGAACAACAAAAAAAAAACAAGAAATATAACAAACTTTACCCACACTGAACTCAGCTGACGTCGACTGTGACGTACAGTAATGGTACCAGATATATGTTTCAAGCTTTGAAACACGGAGAACCAACCCGGATTTTTAAATAGAAGAGAGGGGGGGTTTTGTCATTTAAATGCTGTGGGGTTGATTGCCCCCATGTGACGAATGAAGAAGAGATGTGTGCCATCGGAGAAATGAAATATTAGGGAGATGTCTGTATGTATGTATGTCAGCTGATGATGGGATGTATTATAAAATAGAGTTAGACATGTTGAAGTAAAAAAATCAGTATCAGATTTAAATAATTGTTACTCGACAAAGTTGATAATTTATATTATTTTAAAAAGATATATAGATATATATTTTTAAAATTACAAAATTTTAATCTGTTATAAATATAGTTAACTGAAGAATATAACAGAGTTATCGAAAATTAAATAAATTCATTTTTAAATGAAAAAAAGTGACTAGTAGTAATTAACAATACTTTGTTAATAATAATATTTAATTAAACACTTATATTAAGTTTCCTAGGTAGTATTTTGTCAATAGTCGGCCAATTATACTAATAATAAACTAATAATTAAAATAAATATTTAATATAAAATTAAATTTATCTATAAAGATATTAAATTAATTTCATAAAAATTGTAAATATGACAATACGAATTGATTACTTCTAATAAATATTTGTACATAGAAATATAATTAAATGTTAGGACAATATTGATTTCATTTTATAGATGAGAAAGAAAACAATATAAATGCTAATAGTATGTGTATTGTACAAAAATGCCTCTAAAGTATGCTAAAAAATCGGTATTCTTGAATTAATTATTAGCAAAAGTAAAGCATGTATATTCTATTCTTATATTAATCAATGTTTATATAAAATAAAATAGCTTTAGGTTGTAGTTCTGTATTAATATTTATTAATAATCGATGTTTCGACGAACTCAAAGTAAATAAAATTTGGTTTCCTTTAATTAAAAATTTATAAACTTTATTATCTACACTGTAAAAAATTTATGTAAATTTGCATATTTTATGAATGTATTTTTACAGAAAAACTAAAATATTACGTCAATTATCGCAGTAAAAATTACAAAATTTTGCTATTTTACTGTTAATAGTTATGTAAAATTACATAAATATACATTAGATTTTTTACAGTGTAGTTACTTATTTTATTACCTTAGTAACTTGTTTCCAATTTTTTAAAGCTTAATTTAACCAGTTTTATCAGAAACGATAGTTAAAGTTTGCCAATTTTTTCAAAAATAATTATTATTAATTGTTTTTAATATCAGTCATTTAAAAACGATTATATGGGAAACTTACTTAAGTTCGTTATGTAGATCAAAAAAGCAAAAATATATTAAGAACAAAATAAAAAAGCTTAAATTTTAGGTCTGTGAAATTTAATTAAAATTTGATATTTCGATATACATAAGTAATAAACAAATAAAACATAGAAACAAGTTATTTTCAGTATACCGAAAAGTCGAATTTTAACTAAAAATTGTACAGGACTAAAATCTAAATTTTTTGTATTTTGTTCTTAATATATTAAGAAAAATTTTAAGGTTTTAAATCAAAACTGATCTAATAATTTTGTATATAACATTTTCGCATTATTTACGATTATAACATATAAGTTTCGATTGATTAATAAAATCTAACAAATATAATTCCACATTTTTATCTAACACTTTCTATTAAATAAATTATAATATAATATTTTAATATATTTTGTCAATTTAATTCTCAAACCAATTAATTGTGAATTTTGTTGCTGATTGTGAATAGAAATATCTTAAAAACTAAATTAAAATACATATGAAAATAAAAATTCGACTTTTAACAAGGTAGAGTGTCCGGTTAGTGGAGAAAAACTTTACAACCAGGCAATAAAGGTTCGAGTTGCATGCTAAAATCTCGAATGCAATTGAATATTTCAACAGAATTTTTTGTCGAAAGTGAAAGCTGACTACTGTAATCCCACCAAGACAAAAATTAACCAACCACAACGTGGTAAGAAATACAATTGTTATTGTTGAATACCCGGAAATAGTGAAATTTCGTTATTTGTACGAAAAACCACATTTTGGGTAAATATCACTTTAGCCGTTCAGTTTGTGCGGAGGTATTCGCGTAGTCACACGACGTAAACCTAAACATTCTATTAATTAAACGGAGTGATAATAGACTGAACATAATTAGGCATAAATTAAAATTAATAATTAGGTGTTTATATATGTGTGCGTGATGGAGTGTTTGGTGAATAAACTTACAATTAGAAGAAATATGAAAAGAAAAAGATTTGCCAAATTGATAAACTATATACAGAGGAAATAAAAGTACCTAACTCTAAATATTAGAATAATTTCCTACAGAAATAAAAATGTTATTTATTGCTACGTAGTGCAAATAATAAATTATTTGGCGGGTTTTAAAAGTTACACATCTTCATTCATGTTTTCGGCAGTAAAATTAATTTTTAATACCAATAAAAATTTTATTAAGACTATCGTAAATGCGTGTGTAAAAAAAAAGGAAACACATGTTTACAGAAGTAATAATGATCTTTATTGCTCTCAGCACAAATCTCTGTTTATATATAACCAACTATGGTATATATGTGTATGTATATAGGCATAATCTTGTGCTTTATGCCACAAATGGAGTCATCATATTATAAGGTAATTTATTTCATTTTTGCTTACTTATTGCAATTTTTAACTGTATCTTCATACACAGCTATTACTTATAAATAATTTGTTTCTATTTTGTATATTATTATAATAAACTTATATTTGGTTTCGTTAATTTAAAAAATATTACTGTCTTTCTTTTGATTTTGTGAATTAATTCTAAATAATTATTTAAGTTCTTGTATCTAAGTTATGATTGTTAGAAACAGTAATATCTCCAAAATTATTACAAAATTCATTATAAATATTGATTTATTTTTAATCAGCAGTTTCCGATATATGTCTATAGTGATTTTTGTTAGTTTTTTTAAAACGAGGAAAATCTAAAATCATGCTTTATAACTAAAATATTACAGCAAAAAAATAAAATAATAGAAAATACAATGAAATTTGTATTGTTAACATTGTTTATTGAAAATTTAATACGAAATATTTAATTTTTATATTATAAATAACTATATTGTTTTATTTTAAATATTTTTTATTTAATTTTGCTTATAAAACACCATTCAAATAACGCATTATATAAAATATAAAAAAGTAAGGTTTACTTATGCTAGATTAGATTTTTATTTCAATTTGAAAAAATTGTAATTTAGGAAAGAATATTTTAGTTGCATATCCAAAAAACTAAGAATAACAAAAAATTGGTACTAATAATAAAGATGAGTTATAATATCTCATATATTATGTAAAATTTTGTATTAATTTTTGTCACAATTACTTTAGAAAATTATTCATCATATTTATGTCAAAAACAATGCATTATATTATTTAGTTACTATTGTATTTAACTTAACAGTAATTAGAAAATTGTGTTGGGAAACTATACCAAATATAATAAATAATTGATACATTAACTAAATATTCTATTAATCATATAAACCTATTAGAAACTCACATAATTAATAGGTATATAGTTTATTAGGCAACTAAATAGATTTATAACCTACAATTTAAGTACAGAACAAATCGCGCCGTGTAAAAAATTAACACTTTATGTAAATGTGATTATCTGACTTTTTAACTAATATCAAAATTAAAATAACCATTTTTCCTGTAATGTTTAATACTTAAAATAGTATGGATATAATAGTATTACACACAAAACTTATCTATTTAGAATTTACATATCGGGGGCCTTCTAGTTAAAAAAAAAATCAAGAAGCATTTATAAATTTATACAAAACATTATTAAATTATTGCTAATATTTTCTTCCGTCACCATATTAAAATGTTTTTAAGATGTACCTATTCTGTTCAGATACATTATTCTTTATTTCAAATTATGAAAATGTCTTTTTCTGTTGGTTTTGTTGTTACAAAATTAAAATTAAAACTAGTATAACTTAACGCATAAATATGGGACTAACATACAAATATATTTGTAAAAATAATGTGTTACATATCTTAGATTAACAGTGTATAGGTAGTGATTAAACCAAATAATAAATTAAATAAAAAAAAATAATAAATCTTACTGTGTTGTATAAAACAGTTCATGCATACTCGGTAATCATCAACATCAATAGAAAACAAAAACAATTTGACACACACAAAATCAATTTAATGTAAATAAATTTTCAAATCAAAATATCCCAAATGGAAACTTATAAGAAAACACTAACTAACAGAATTCATCAAAACGAAGTAAAAAATGTGAGAAACTAATTAACAAACGGAACACAAACGTATATAAAAAAAGCGTGGCGCGTTAGTTTGGTAAAATAATCGGACTGTCGCATAGATTAAGATGTCCGTCGTCGTGCACCATCTTGGCTTATAGGTTAGGAAACAACACACAAAACGAGAACGGGCTCCGAACCGCGTAGCGTTACGAACATGGCGTTATACTGACGGAGAAAGACAGCGATACCCACTCGATAACTTTGGCTAGAGCGGGATAGATTTAGTTGCGCTCAGCCAATGCCGGCTGGGACGGCTCCCCTCTCCGACGGCCCGTGATCGTGTTAGGGGCCCAGAATTTCGTGTTAGTCTAGCGTGCATGTTGGCTCGCTTTGTGTTGGTACGGGCTCACATGTCTCAGACGCAGGGATATTTTTAAAACGCTGCAGAGGCAAAATGGTCTTTGTTCGGTTTTTAAGTATTTTAATTGCGGACTCGAAATAGAGGCGCGCACTGCTTGCTGCCACTATAATATTCTCTGATGTGTTTTGTGAAGCGAAATCTTGTGCCCACTGCTATGAAATATTTTCCTGTTACTTTTTGTTATATACGGATAGATGTTTTTTTTTAATGCGGGAATGTGAGAAAAACGGAACTATTCCGAACTTTTTTATTATCAAAAAAATGTATTTTAAATTTATTAATTACACATGTAGTTACAACATTTTTTATGGTAATTTGAAAATAACGTAAACGTATTTGAAATCTAATCTCAAATTTTTCTATGGTTATAAATTACCTATTCTAATAAAAATATAATTTTTATATTTTTTTTGTCTACCATAAATATACTTACAGTAAATATTATTTTAAAAATTTACTAACATTTTTCTACTAGTAGGTACCTAAATTTTTCCAATTGTTTTTAATTCTATGTAAAACAAAGTACACGATAAATAAATATAAAATGAGTATATGAGATGTCATCAAGACAAAATTATTTAATTACTATTTTAATTAAGCTGAATGTTCTACAGAAACACATTTTTTATTATTTTATATGACTTAAATCATTTATTTAGAAAATCAAATTATAAAATAAATCGGTTTTAGATTGTAATATTAAGACCCATCAATTTTAACAGTAGATTAATAATAGAAGCAATAGAAATTTATAGACAAAAATAACAGCAATCCGTTAGAAGGCACTAATTTAAATAAAATTTGACTTCCTTTAATGAAAAATTTATAAATTTTATAATCTAGATACTTACTGTTACCTAGTAATTTGTTTCTATGTTCTGTATATTTACTGTAAATGTCATTTGTATCATTTTTTAATAACTACATTAATTATATATAAAAAAAAACTAATTCTAATTTTTTTTTAAATTTATTTTATCCAACATATTTAATATGCTTAAAATTAGTAAATATATAAATTCTGTAATAACCATTAATTTATTATTAAATTTACATATAATATAACATAAAATATTTATTATTTATTTGTGAATATTCTCTTGTTGTATTATTATTATTTAAAAAAATTCGTTACGTTGAATATAATGTGGATAAAAGCAAGTTTAGGCAAAAGAAAATAATCAAAAACACAAATGCCTTTCTATATAGGTACATAATAAAATTAAGAAGAAACGTAGGTACACGATAATCTCATTGGCATGATCTTGTCGATAAAATCAAATCACACGCATCAAACTTTGAACCGGTAAAATCAAAATGTTCTCGTCTAATTACGATCTCCACGTCCGATGTTCTTCTACAGATTAAATCAATTAGGCGTTTCGCGTTAATTGCGTTTCACTCATTATGATGCAGTGGCCCAACAGGATATCAAAGTTAATTTATTCAACATAAGATTATATACGATCGTTCTACGCATATAAATTGTCTTCAATTTTCCATTTACATGACTTAAATTTTAAAATTTAAAGTAAATATGTACGCCAGCGGTTTTAGAATCAGTGAAAAATATTATGGATAATATTTGAATCTTATATATACTATTATATACTATTCCGTTATATTGTGTTTTGGTCACACTTTAATTTTGCTGTTCTGAATAGAATAATATTCAAGCTATGAATCCGTATAATTGTTATTTAATTTAAATTAAAAGGAACAATTATAATTACATATTTTCGAATTGGATGCATACTCTCTTGTATTTAATTCATATTTGATTTGCTTTATGGTCCATTCAGAATTAAATATCAAAAAAAATTGTAATTTTGTAAAATTAAACTATTTTGAAAGAATTGGTTCTAAATAGTCACAGATGAATTATCTAATGTTTTAAGCTCTTATTTTTTCTTGTAATTCAAATTAGTATTTAAATGAAAACAATCTTAATATTTAATTAAAAATAATAATATTATAACAATTAATATAAATTCAAAACAAGTGCAAAGTGTTCCATAGTTAATCAATAATACTCAAAATTATTGGTAAATTTTATACTAACTTTTTTATGCTTTATAAAACATGTTACTTTTCCAAATTTTAATTTATTTATAACTTTAATATATATATATATATATATATATATATATATATATATATATCGATTATAAAATTACGCAGTAAAAAATATTGTAAAAATTATGCTATAATTCATTCATAATTAAGATTCCAACGATCTTGTGACAAGAGGCGGTATTAGCAAATAGTTCGTAAGATTATGCGTTACGTTAAAAAATGCACAAGCTATACTACTAGAGTCGAAAACATTTACTTTCTATCGCAGACTATTGTAGCGTTAGAATAAAGCATTAAAACGTCATGCCTTTAAGTATAAGGGATGTTAATTGATAGTTGATCTATCATTTGAAAATTCCTGTAACAAAATTGGAATAAAATGTCAAAAACATATTTATTGCTGTTGATAGAAATAGTGTCATTTTTTCAGTGGCGTTGCATGAACTGTCTCAATGGACAAGTTCGAAATTCTGTACTCCAGATTTGTAGTTTTATCAAACGCCCCAGTATAGAATCTCAAACTGGTCACAGTTACTACAAACTCACACAACACTGTTATTACATTTTTTTGCACAAAAACATTTGCACAACTAACAGTGCGAGTTTTTACACCAAATATAACATTTTTTTTCAGTGTGTATGTAACTTTTATAGAAAAACATACATCGGTTTAACATAGTAAAATATTGTATTAAAATAAAAACTGTTTTAGGTAATTATTTTATAAAAAATAGTGAATTATTGTGAATGCGGTAAAGTTTATGTTAGACAGACTGGTTTCACTAGATTGACAAAACACAAAAGGTCAATTCGTCTAAATCATCCAAATAAATCTGCTATTGCTGAACATGCTTCAGAATATCTTCATGATGTAAAATTTGAAGATAATAAATACTCTTTAAATAAGTTTTGCAAATATTTATTTTTTAAGCTAATAAATCAGATACTTAAGAATGAAATCACTCATTTTTATTTTAATATAAAAGAACCAAATTCGTTCAAATAAAATATACCGAAGCAAATACATTTTACATGACATTTTTGCTAGAGTTATTCTAGATTATTTAGTTCGAAATTCTTTGATTATAAAAGCCATATAGTAAAGCAATTATTTTATCCGATATAGTGATACAATATTGCTGGGTAAGCGTAACTATTGCTACTGTATATGTGCAAATGTAAGCAAAGCAACATTGATTATGAGAATCGAAGTTACCAATATTGAATTTTCTCGGCTTTACCGTAACCAAAAACATAAAAACAAACCGACTGACCTCATGTAAAACTATGCAACGCATTATACATATGTATATAGGTTATGCTATAATAAAGTTATCATGACAAAATCAATTTCACGGAAATATTTTTCTTGTTTTTTTTTAAGATTTTTTTCTACTTCTATTCAAAACACAGATACTGTTTCGTAAATACTTATTTATTTATTTAAATTTAAACTAATCTTATTCATATATATTAAAATGAGATGGATTTTTACAGACAAATGTTTTGAAGTCTTGAAAATAAAAAAAAATAAAAACATATGTTAAAGTTGAAGTTTGTGTACGCGTGCTTTTTCGTCTATTTATGGGCATTTTAATTTCAATAATTATCAATCACAAAGAATAATTTCAAAATTTTATAATTTGTTAATTTCAAACATAATTTTATTACAAAATGATGCTTTGTAAAATGATAATTACCTAGTTCTTTTTAGTACTAAAGCGAACTATGTTAGCTTGTGTAGACATCTGACAAATTAGTGAATAAAGATTTAGATTCGGTATAAGTAAATGTTTTCACATAGTCAAAATTAAGAGGACCGTACTAATATGCGTCGTATTACAAATGTAAATAAGGCAAGGTAAGAATATTTCGTGTATAATAATTAGGTTATTGTATTTGACAATATTTTCGGACTCATATTTTTTTTTTCATACCAGTTATTGAAAAATTATATACTTCCGTTGAGTATAATTTTTTAGCAAAATTTTGTTAACTATACATATTTTAATAATTTAGAGATTTATTTGCTAAATAAATAAAAATGTATACATATTTATTATAGTACAAAGCAAAAAATGTTTGACACTGTCCTGTGTCCCGTTTCAGAGAAAATATCAAAAAATACAAATACAAAAGAATGCCAACATTTTTGATACTATTGCAAAGTGAATAAACACATAAAATTAGTCATTTTTTACACACAAAAATAGTGTAATTTTTTTTAACACCAAATTCATCTGTTTTTTTTCTGATGCATTTTACTTAATTTATTTAAAGGAAATTACTAAACAACTAACAGTGAAAGATTATAAAGCAATTATTTGTCATAAATAAAATGATAGCTAAATAAAAAGAATCTAATATATAGGTAACCGATTATATATCTTCTATTCAAGAAATAAAATTACAAAATAGACATAATAACCGACTACTGAAAAACAGTAAAAGTGTCCTTGAAAATGAAACGAAGATAGTCCGTAAAATACACCGGGGTGTACATATAAATTCATCATCACAACTTCTATATAAGCGTCTATATTGTTCCACTAAATCACAAGAGACATTGATGGACACTTATTTCGGGTTTATATGTTTGTAGAAAACCTTTCTACGTTACCGACTGGGAACTTCTTGTATTACGACAATATAATTACGTTTTCCTTTGAACGATTTCATATTAAATCAAACACAGATAGATACAAAACCATATTTAGATATGTTGGAATATTAATTTGTATCTATACGGGTATATCCTGTTATTTTGTGTGAATTTTAATTTTTATGCTTGTCATTAAAAAGTTAAGTTTATTGGTTATAAATCATAACAGAAATTAGATACATAGTTTAATTTAAATATTACGTTACTTATCATGTAAATTAGCTTTGTAATATATAACTGAAATGTGTATAATTATACGCAAATAAAATAATAAGTAGACAAGCGTTTACTTGGAAAAATATTGCTATTTACAGAAAAATTATGTAATTAAAATTGTTGAAAACATACTATAAGAAGTGTCTGGCATTGTTGATGATTCGAGGAACTAAGCAATAAATCTGCAGTATTCAATAGTGACATCTGAATTAATTATATACCTAAAATTGATATTAAATTATCATCCTAAATTAAACATGGTATAAACTACTATTAACTTTTATTTAGAAATTTAAATATTATTAATGAAAAAGTAACAGCCAAATTGGAAAAATTATTAGATTATAAATTATATTTTATTTCAAAAAGCAAACATTTATAAGAATACTAATTATTAAATTCTAAATATCAGATTGGCAAAAATTGGCAAAAAAAAGCGCAAATTCCTTAAATAGTTCAAAATTTTGGATACAGTATCAGTTTTCCTGATGAAGACGGACGTTGAGTTCCTCGACATGTCGCTTAATAAATATTAATACAGAACTTAAAACTAAATCCGTTTTATTTTATATAATGAGTTGTGAAATTTTTTTTACTATGTTATTAATACGATTATTGTAAATATATTACTAATAAAACTCCATTAATGATAATAAATCATATTTATAGTAAATAACACAAGTTAAAACTAATAACAATAGAAACAAATGTATCTAAATGATACAAATGTAGTTCTACTTGCCAAAAACGAAATAATTATATCTCTTTCTTATACATTGAATGAATTATTACAATCGTAAAACAGCAAGTTTGCATTTAAAAAAAAAAACCAACTAAAGTCTGAGAAGTATTTATGACTTTGTGTTTTAATATCAACCACACAAGTTGTATGCGCGATTTTATTTTGTTGATCATCAACAATCTTTGCGATCGTAAATAAATCGATTTGAATGCAAAAAAAAGAAATAGGAACTAAGGTCGTTAATTACGTATAAGTTATTTTGTTTTTGTTTCGCGAAATATGCCGTTGCGTGGTTGAAAAAAAAAGAGATTAATTTCGAAGTTTTTTCAATCTCATAATATACATTTTTTAATTAAGCTGTTTGTTCGAACAACATTTCTTTGAAAAAATTTAATTAGACCGAAATGAAACAAATGTTTATTTTTTTGTTATTCATTGTTCATATTGCACTAAAATAATTTTATTGGTTATTTATTTTCTCCATTTAAATCCGAAAAAAATTCTACTGCAAACAATTCAACAAGAATTTCATATTTATTTGACTTTCATTTTCTGTTTCAATTAATTTTTAATTACTTGTCATATTACTATAAAGTTTTTGAAAAATTAATTACATTTTATTTATATTAGTTACATATTCCTAACATTATCTTTATTTTTTTTTCTAAATTCAAATTTTAGTCAATTATATTAACTGAGATAGTTAAAAATTAATATGGTAAATAAACTTTTATTAAATTTAACCATTTTGTAATTACTAAAAAATAACCACGGTTAAACATGTAAAATAAAAAACTTTTAATTATCAGTTAAAATAATTATACTCTGCAATCAATATATTGTTAAGAAAAATATGACAGTGAAACATTTTTTTAGTTTAAAAATTAACTAATAATTTAATTAGTTCATTAATTGCACTTTCAGCATTTAAATATTAAACTAATCTATGTTAGAATGCCTTTGTATAATAAATAAATACATTTAAGTTTACTATAAATAATCTTATAATAAAAGTAACATTTGTCTTAGAATTTTCTTACCTCTAAAATTAAAAATAATATTTCAAAAAAATTATATCAATATCATTTTGTTTAATTTATGAACCTATGACTTTATAGTATAAGTTCAGAATCTCAATTAAGAAAAATAAATCATAAAATTATCAACAGAACAGAGCTATATCAATAGCAAGTTTGTTATCACAGCATATATTTTTATATTTGATATCAATAAATTCTAAGTATATTGTGATATACATTTCATTATAACTTTCAATGAAAATATCTTGTTTTCTTTAACAATATTTTCTAAGAAGTATAAATCAAATCTTCTACAAACTATTAATCAAACATATATACGTAAAATGCATTGAAAACTAAAATCAGTTTTAAGATCGATATTCCATGTATAATCCTTGTCGTAAATTTATTCCTTGAGGACACAAAACATGTCGTAGCAGACAGTACCATGTGTACGTAGGGAATATCTACGAAAACTAAGTGATATATCGCTCCGGTACTACGCGTAAGACATATGCCACATGTCCGCCGGAAATTAGAAATGATGGGACACGTTGGGACGGAGCATACAGCGAGCTCAGCCGCATTTTATCCCCCTTAGGACGACCACCTGGGTCTTGAAACGCAACTAACTCCATCTGAATATACACGTGTGCTGAACCACGCGACTTTCTGTAAGATATATTTATTTTACTGGCCATGTAATATATTTAAATATATTTCTTGCAAAGATATTTTAAAAAATGTTTTATTGAATCTAGTTTTTACAATTTAGATATACCTGTTTGTTATTTATGCTGCATATAGAAATTAATAAAAGTAAATTGTATTAGTCGCTTTTACAGCTTAAAACGTACGCGGTTACAACTATGTAATTTGTTCAAGTTAAACTTAAGTATCAACTTTAAATCTAATTTTTTTTTTTTAGAATTTAAATATAGAGTTGACCTTATAATTTATTAAGCTTAGTTATACTGTAAAAAAAAATCAATGTAAATTTACATAACAATCATAGTAATTTTGCTATTTTTTAAATGTAATTTTATAAAATATAGTAAAATTACTAATATTGGTATATACACTAATTTTTTTATAGTGTAACTCAAACTTTATCATTAATTTTTTGTGTTAAACATTAAAAATTAATTTAAAATAAATAAAAATATAAACAAATAGTTATACGTTTATTCGTTTAAAATATTTCAAATAAGTAATCTAGCAAAAATATATTTTTGCTTTTATTTTTAATCAAATAAAAATAGCTTCTTACATAATTATAACTCAAAATTGGTTAAAAATAAATTTGAAAATTGTTTCAAATTACTAATGTAACTTTAATAATAATTTTCTTTATCTTAAGAATATAAAATTTATCTAATTTAATTTCCAAATTTCAGCATTAATTTTTTTATCTAAGTTATAGTTATATAATTATTTTATTACATTTTTACAAAACTATTAAAATAATGTTTATCATAATTTCGTTTTCAATATTTTTACCTAAAAGTAAACTTATAGTTTTTTTAACGTATTTTTTAAATCAGTGTTGAATATACATAAATTAAGTCAATATATTATGTCCCATATAGTTTTAACAATAAATTGATCTCGTTAAATTTTTTAATACTCTGTTAAAAGGCAGTAAAAATTTTAAATCCATTTTTATGTATTATTTATTTTAGTACTGCTACTTATTATAAAGAGATAAATATTACTAAATTTATGTTATATATTTCAGTATGTTTTGATAGCGTTTAGTTGAGTTAAAAAAAAGTAATAATAATAATAGCAAAACGTTTTCTGTTAGTCTCATTTTAATTTCATTATATATTATTATAATTTTAAACAAGATTTACCTAAAAAATTGATAAAAATTAAAAATATTGCCAACTTCAAAAGTGTAGAAATTTTAATCTATATTTTAAATTTACTTCAAAATTATAAAATTGCGTATACCTCGAACAATTATTGTAAATTGATACCAAATCGATTTGATGCTAGATAGAAACAAACTTAAATATAAGTAGAAATTACAAGAGACTGTAATCTATAGAGAAACATATTCATAAAATATAAAATTTAATGAAATTTCAACTTTCAATCGACACCATGAATTATAGACTGGCTCATAAATCAAAAAAATTCTCTAACTTCCCGCATTACAGATTTCCAGAATTGTGCACTCTGAATATGATGTGTATGCTTTGTAACTAACATGTACTTGAAAATGTAATGCGTATGTTTGTATGATAAAACATGAAAATTAATCTGTGTACACGGATAAATTATATTTTCAAGGTAAACATATCCTATTGTGCTTGCAAAAACATTCCTGTTTTTTTTTTATTATTTTGCTGAGTATTTCTGTGAAATATGTATTTTAACACGGTACTTATGAGATTCTACGTAACGTAGAATATTTTAAAATAATTGAAAAATTATTAAATTTATTTTCAATAACAAATATAGTGCTCATAAAATCATTGTATATTAATAATCGACGGTACTCATCGTACATTTTCATCAGGAAAATTGATGCAAAAGACATATACAGTAAATAAACAAAACACAGAAACCAGTTACTAGGTAACAGAATAAGTAACTAGATCATAAAATTGCTAAAATGTAAAATACAGGGCTGAATTTAGATATTGCAAGGTTCCTAAACACAAAACTTTTTGCTAATCCCTCACCCCAAACTGTAGCTTGAAATCATCAAACTTAAATACAAACGTAAAGTCTTTGTGAGTGTACTTGGTATTAAAGTGTCTTGCAGATACGTAAAAAACTGTAAAAATTTTAACAGTAAAATCAGTATACACAATCACGCATAAACCCATAAGAGAACGGCAAAAACTCTTTCTCATTTATTCAGAAATTAGTTTCCGCCAAATAGTTCTATTAGTCAGACAAGCAATATTTGCTACATTTACGAGTCCTCTCATACATGCTATTTTATTCTTACCACTTAGAAATATTATTCGCTCACGCAAAATACTCTCAATCATACCTACCCATCTACTTATCAGATGTACACGCTGTCATATAATTTCAATATCATTCATATAATATTCCTTTAACTAAACTTTTTTTTACAAATGCTTCCCAAGTATCTTTTGTTTTTTTGAATAAAACTAACTATACTTATTATTTTCTTAAAGAAATATATTTATATACAAACCTATTCCGTATATATTGTTTATGTGGCGTTATTTATATTCTGAAGCAAACACAGGAACGCATATCGCATCCCGTCTTGGGTTGTGTTTACACCGCCCATCTATTTATCTTCGTTCCCAATGTTTTTCCCGTTTTTCCCGGGACTGCCAACCCCCCCTCCCCCCCGTGTTACCATTCCACGGTTACATTGCCGCCCCCCGATCGAGCTACACGATTTTCTTCTTCTCTATATTCGTTCGTTTTACCACCGCGACCATCCCCGCCAACCACCGCTTTGGTCGTTGGCAAATGTTTCCCGCTCGGCGCATTCCCCGCTTAATAGCTACGTGACCCGGGTGCCTGGAGTTCTATGTATTTTCCCCGGAACGAGAGCTAGGATAACGTTTAAATATGTGCTTTTGTTAAAAGATCTAAACAAGTACAGATATACTGAATAAGTGTTAGAAAATAATAAGTTATTTTTAAATATTAAAATTTAACAAAATATAAATGTATAGGCGTTTTAAGATTGTAAAAAACTTTCGAAACTCATTATATTAAAATAAAAAGCTATAGGTTTAAGTTCTCTTATATTATATGTATATTTTTCATAATAGCTTATAAAATCTTGAAATTTAAAATTTAAGAATCTTTTTATTTTGACAAAATTCAAATGTTAAGCAACAATTAGCACTTAAATGAATAATCATTTCAGCTAGTACACAAAAACTCACAGTGTGACTCGGAATGCTGTAAATGAGTATTAGATTAGAAATCTAATCTCGTAAAAATGCTAATTCTGTAAATATCGTAAAAGATAAACTTAGAGTTGTTGCACCACAGATTATCATATTATTTTACCATTAATTTTAAAAAATAGCACTAAATAAATTTAATAAATAAATAAAATAAATGTAATATATATTCATTTTCTTTAATATGGTATAATTTATTAAACAACCGTGAATAATTTAATGCTGGTGTAAACATTTTATTTTTTTCTATTTTTTTTTTTGTCCTATTTCATTCGACTATTACAAAAAGACAATTTGTTTATTTTTTTTTGTACAAAACAAAGAATATTTTATAAAACGAAAATCCGCCCGTATAAAAAGAGTTTCTACTAGTAAAACCTCATTCGGACTGCGGATTTAACAGTAGGAGTAGTAATAAGCATAACAAATATATGTAAACTTATTGAATTTTAATGCGCATGTGCCAACGCCAAATGTTTGGATTGGCCAAATTCCACTGCTATTACAACTGTTATATCTTATAATCAATGTTATAATTATTATAATTTTTTAAAATTTTATAAATAGTACTCATTTTGCAACATTTAAAACTACATATTTTATTATAAATATAGTTAAATTTTTGATTCACAAAATAATCTACAGATTGATAAAAAAAAATACATAAGCTACAGCAAAATTAATTGACAAATAACAAAAAGTAACAACTTCATTTAAATATAGAAATATAAAAAATTTCGAGTAAAAATACCCTATATCATATAATTAAACGCCATCTTGCTCTGGTCCCCGGATTGATTGCACTCCGGGCGTCCGCCTGCCACAGCCCGCCACCGTCAAACAGAGCCCAGCAAGCGAACGGGCGCACGCGAAACAGATAGAGGACGCGATGCGATGCTGCGCGCCGCGGCGGTAGAATGGCCGTCTTCGTCAGCATCAGCAAACGGGCACGTAGCCTTAGCAGGCAGCAGTAGCAGCAGCAACGATAGGGCTTAGGGCCAGGCGGCACGTGGCAGGGTTGGGCCCTCGTAAAACCAAGTCGAGGATAAGTTAGAGCCCGACACGACTCGATTCGACACAACGAAGGGTACATCGTTGTAGCCTTGCTTGTGGCAACAGAGAAATGTTTTTAGGGTAAAAAGGGTTTGTTGTACGATGCTAGAATATGCTTTAAAGACGATGGTTTCTATTTGAAAAAGATCTGGAATGTGTTTTCGTATCATAATTATAACTAATTTTAGATTTCGCCACATTTTCCTATGATGTGTTGATATATTTTTTTTAAATAAATAAAATTATATTTGTAAAAGTTAATAAATTTGGTAAATTAAAAAATATCACTTAATTATATTTCATTTAATACAAACTTTTTCAATTTTATAGATAGAGTTACAAATATGTACCTAACATGTTGAAACAGATTTTTATCAAAACTTCATAGACTCAGTTTTACAATTGTAAATTAAATATTTGGTGTTGATAAATAACAGTTTAATTTCGGTGAACGTTTTTATGTAAACAATGACAATAATTTTCTTGTATAAATTACGCTTCATAATAGTGTCCAAAATATTAATTTAATTTGTTGTTTTTTTAACACCAAAGCAAGTGTAATTTTTTTAATTTTTTCCCCCTGTAATTTCTACACTATTTTTATACGTCCAGAAATACCAGATAGTGTTAAATATTTTATTTATATCGTCTTAAATCTCTCTTTCTGCAAAATAATTTAATATAATTATAATAAATTAATATCATGATAATTCTATTTGTATTAAAAATGTTCTAAATATTATTCACAAATTAATTTATACAAATATTAATTAATATTAGTAAAGATTTAAAAACCAATCACTTTTCAAATTACGAGCTCGGTTTTCAAATTTGTTTTAACTAATACAAGATTTAAAACAATACAATTAATTGCTATAAGAGCAGGACTAAACAAAATGAACAAAACAAAAATAAATTTTCAAATATACGCTGAAATATAATACTAGATATTTGTGGTAAAAACCTATAAAAAGTTAAAATTTTACGTACGAGCATGTGTCCCATTTAGATATAGATATGACGAAAAAACAATTAGAAGTTAGAGACCTCTTGTAGATACACACAAGACTTCCAGGAATTCGCTTAATTAAAGATAAAGCCCAAATGTAATTCCCCACTTAACAATTTATAGAATTTGTAAAATTCGAGCAGGCGTTTTCTAATGAACCAATTAATTTATCCAAAAAAAAGACCTCCCATCGCATTGTTTGTATAAATAATTATATATTTATATATTTGAGCATTAACAAAATATTTTAAATTAATGAGTACGTAATTATAAAATTAATTACAGTTCCCACATAAATATTATAATTATTATTATTAGGTACCTATATATAACTCGTACAAATTTCACATAATTCAGTTTTGCAAAAAAAATAGTTAATTATGCATTCAGTCATACTATTATTATACTAATTGAGTTTTTTGTTTAATTTATAAAAAAAAAACGTATATGAATAAAAACATTCAGACATCGTATTTTAAATTAATTATATGTTAAGTACTTTGTTAAGTGTAATAATTCAGAAAAGATTATTTATGTAAACATTTTTTTTTAATATAGTAATTTAAATTTAATAAAAGAAAAAGTTAAATAGTAAATTATACTAAAATAGTATATTGGGGAACGAGAGCGTGAAACTCTTGTAAAAACTTCTTCATTATGTATATTTTGCATAAAGTACTTTTTCTACGACCTAACATTTTATTTATTTGAAAATTAATTTAAAAAAATAATTAAATTTCTTTATTGGAATAATTTATTACTAATTCGTCAAATTCTTAAATTTGATTCCAACTGCTTCATTCAAATACTATAGTTAATTATAATCGTGATACTTTTTATGCGTTGGTGTGAAAAATTGGTTTTTATGAATTGTGATCATTGAGTGAAAGTACTATTTCTAGTATGAGAGTAGAAACAGAAGTTTTATGCGAAATATTCATTTTACACATAAAAAAATTAATCATTTTTTTAAATGTTAATTAATAAAATAAATATATATTCAGCCTAATTCTGTAACGAAGTTGTTAAGTTTTAGCAACGTTGCTAACAACTAAATATAACCAACAAAAATAAATATAATAGCTGTCATTTTAATCTTTTAGTTAGTGTCAGCTAATATTATTAGCAACTTCGTAACAGAATTAAAGTGATTATATTATACGTATATGTCTATTGTGATCTCAAAAACTATAAGAGATATACAAATAAATTATTAAAAAAATAAGAGCAGACCGGTTGTGTAAAACATTGTTAACGCTTGACAAGTTAAGTTGACAAGTTACATTAGTAATTTATAACTAATATGGTAGAGAAAGTGATTTAAAATAAAATTAATAAAGTTTTTTTTTTAATTTTTTGCACATTAGATAAAACTTCACAAAAATAATTAACTTTTTTTTTCTTAACCAAATAAAAAATAGTATTCCGCAAATCAATTAAATTAAGTATGTAGTTATATCAATGCTTTCTGTTTTTAACTAATTAGTTTGTCACTGGTTTCTTTTTGTTAAAACCGCGGTTTTATTTTATTTTTATACTACAGAGAAAATGATATGTTGTCAAGTCAGCATTACTTAAGAACAAAAACACATAAACATATAAACGCAGTAAGCTATGAAAACAAGATCGAAACAAACAACAGAAACGAATCGTCCATGGCCAGGGAGAAAAAAGTTTACGACAAACATTTATGAAAAAATAAAAATCGCCAACTGTGCAGAAAGAACGCAGTCTTGTGGAATTTATCTCTTATATAGTTATAGAAAGAAATTCAATTCCGTCTTTTTTCTTTTACAGCACACCGAGTGATTTTAATTTTATTATTGGAAGCACGCATATTATATTATATATCTTTAAATTATACAGAACTATACTAAACGTAATCTCATTTAAAAAATTTATTTTATATGCACAAATCAAAAAGAATATAAAATAAACATGTCTTTTATATTATATGAATCAATAATGTTATTGTTTTGATATATTGTGATAAAGAAAATATTTGAAATATATATATATATATATATATATATATATATATATATATATATATATATATGTATGACGCATTTTTTTCGATTGATTCATAAATTAAAAAAATCTGCCGTATCAGTATAAGAATATATTTTTCGTTACTGAAAAATGTTCATGAAAAGGCTATGAGAGGTATTGGTATTGGTCTATTCAAAATCTAATTTTTGTTTCTAATTTTTATCTTACGTCAGGTTTACGATAGCGTTAATGTATTTTTTATTATTTGTTATAAATATTTTTTTTAAAAATGATTACGCACATAACCCTACACATATTCAACATTCATGTACTAAAAAAATATTAATATTTAAAACCAAAGTTTTTCTATTTATTCAAACATAGCTTTGATCTTAACAAAAATATATGATAACAAGTTAAAGTAAAACTATAATATGTATTAGTACATGATTTAAATATCAAAACATTGGTTTTAAATGTAATTTTTAAATTTTTTATATGTTAACTAAGTTATAGGTAATAATTTCAATGCAGGGTATTTAAGTTTATATAAAAATGTTTTTAAAAATACAAATATTTTTTTGTAATTTGTATTAGTTAAAAAAGAAAACTATATAAATTTATTTATTTAACAGATAAACTCAATGCACAATATAAACCGGTAGATACACAAATAAGCCCGTGAAATGTATAAGATAAATTTAATTTCTCATCCCCGAATGGTAGGATGTAATTCTCCGGTCCAAAAGATACGGGGAAAACACACTTCCGTATCCTAGATGCTGATGGGAGTCGACTTAATCCTGTCCCGTAATTCCATCGACGGTTATACTTGCTTGACACAACACAACGCTAACGCTAACGTTACGTATATATATATATATATATATATATATACAACGGCAAAGTCGTAAAATGGGGCGCGCGCGTTCATTTACGGCTACGGAAATAGAAAGGACCCTTTTTGTTTAGTTGCGTCTGTTTTTGTTGTTGTTGCGGGTCGTATTAGATGGAATGGCCTATAGCGATGTTCAATTGTTTTTTATCTATCTTCTTTTTTTTTTCGTTGGTAATCAATCTATATACCTACGAATATATATTGTTACTAAAGCATAAAATTAACTTCTTAACTTCTTAACTTTATATTAAAATTAAAGTTTTTTTTTTTCAATTATCTAGTTAAAAATTTTCTTATAATTATAATCTAGCCTCCCTTATTTTCTCCTATGAATAAAAGTTAAGTGACAATATTATGAAAAACTATTAATAATTTTATATTTTAAATTATTTAAAAAAATTCAAAATATTTTAATTTAATTTTCTTTATTGTATTATTACCAATTCGTCAAATTGTTAAAATTTATTCCGACTGCTTCACACAAATACTATAGTTACTTATGATCGTGGTATATTTTATGCATTCGTGTGAAAAATTGCTTTTTATGAATTATGATAATTGCGTGAAATATTGTCAAATATTATTTAAAAAAAGTCTTGTAAGAATATCTTGAAGTTTCACAATTTATAATATACTATAGTAAAAAATCTTTTAGAACTAATTATATAAAATAAAACTGTTTTAGGTTTAAGTTCTGTATTGTAATTTATTTATAATCAACGTTTCGACAAAACTCAACGCTCGTTTAACGATTAGAAAAAACTAGAGTTTTTCTGGATGAAAACGAGCGTTGAGTTTCGTTGCAAAGTTGGTTATAAATAAATTTTAATACAAAACTTGAACCTAAAGCAGTTTTTTTCCACAATTTATGTTAGAACGAATATAGAAAGATACAACAATTTATAGTGTACAGTGCTTCTAAGAGAACAAAGTCTGTGAGTGGGCGTGTCTGTGGTCGCTCTGAATATATAGTAACAAGTACAAATACATTCAAATATAAAATTTTTATCTACTAATTATTTTAAGGTTATAGTTCAAAATAACAAATTATTGTTTCTATGGTCTGTACTATCATTTCTGATTGGTTTAAATCAATTCCGCTTGAAAATTTTTAATTTAGTTCATATATTTTCCAGAGTTTTTGTTCGCTTAGAAGCACTATAATAGTATATAAGCAAATATGTAATCATCTCCGAAAAGTCCCCTCGTCATAAATTAAGATACCTGCTAATAACATAATCAAAAATAATCTCAACCCCGTACGACCATAATATCTATAATAATATGGCTGCTCATATACGTCCATAAATATTCAAGAGGCAATAAAGTCATTCGCTGGTTCGGAAAGAAACCGCGCAACCCATCACTAGGAGGTCGCTAAGAAATGTACGTCTCAGTCGTGCTCTCGTTTACCAAAGACGTAGGTAGATATTATTTTTTTAAATATATTTATGTTTTATTCAAACATTTCTGCTGTTAACTAGTTAATTTAATACTATAGTACTCTCAAACGGGCGTAGTTAAAATTAGTTCTAACTAAACAAAGAATAAGTTGAATATCTTCAATATTTTGAAAATCAAATTTTTCCCAAATCTACTATGACCTACAGGTAATAGTGAATTTTATTACTGCTGTTTATAAATGTATAACACATTTTCATAAACATAAATCTTTCTGTAATATTCAATACCCAGTATACATTTTTACAAAATTTAAATATCGATATTTTTAAAATAAGGTTTTTGCATTACAATAAAATATTAACTCACCATTCTCATTATCTTAGTTTTCCAGAACATTTCATCTGTTTCACGTGTTCTTAAAGTTAAATAAATAGAATTCTATAACCTTGTGTTTTTATCTTTCTTATAATTTTAATCGTATCTTGAAATAAATTGCTAGAAAATAGTGGAAATACAAAATTATATTCCACAACAAGTAAAACAAAAAAACAAATCAATATTAAATACTATGTAAATTAAATATACTTCGTACGCCACTGCGTCTCCAAGTTAATTAAACGATGTTAAGAAAAACCCACTTCATATAACACAAAACTTAAGTCTGGTTACGACTGTATTATATACACACAAACCCAAGGAACGAAACGTGACGTTTCGAAGCGCAGGCCAATTGTGAACGTGAGGAGGGAATCTTCTCAAAGAGGAAATGATTATAAGCCACTAATCATCATCGTACTGAAAAGAGGGGTTGTGACTCGAAACGAAATATCATCGTGATGGAAAAACTTAATGAAAATGACATAAGATGTTATTTATTACCGACTTCAGTTATGATTGCTAGATATGTTTTGAAATGACATGAACATTTTATTATAGCTGATGATATTTCTTCGTAATATTAAGAAATATATCTTATCGAAATGTTTAATTAAGTCTGGCTATTATCGAATATCGAATATTTGATATGTATATTTATAATATTTATAAAACTTCATTGAACTAGTTAAATAAACAATAATAATATTTGTATTATTTTATATACAATTATATTATAATTATAAGAAAATAATTGAATAATATTTTTTTTTATTTTTACCATAATTTGTTTTTCGATATATTATACGAGTAGTTCTCGCCATGAAGATCTGTCCTTTCGGAAAACTAAGTATATAATTTTGTTATACATACGTAGCAATTATCTTCTACTTCTCATTACTGATATGACAGATTAACTTGTATTATGATATAGGTCTTAGCTTAGTTCGGAAAATTTGTATCGCGTATAGATTTTTATGGCGAAATATACATAATACAAAAACATTGTTCATTTAATCAAAGAGTTAACTAAGTAACTAGATTGTCAACTGTCTTCGAACCGCCTCATTGATTGGTCAATTAGCAGAATAATGAAATGGTTAATTTACAAAATGTTTAACAAAGCTTTGTACAACTGGGCCTTAATTCATTATTGGGCGTTACCGAGATAATGATACAACATGACAGTTGACAAGTCTATTAATAGAAAAAGAAATTTATTTTTAGATTCAAAATATCAAAGTACCTACATGTAACATTTATTTTTCTGTTGATATATTATTTTTTGCACTAGATATTATTACTGCAGATGTGTTGCGTATAATCAAAAAATATTTACAAATATTGTACAAATGTATCTGTAATAATTATTATGTATTATTAGAGACTGCATAAATAAAATCTTTTGCCTATGTATAATCTGTTGTTTTCTTCAAATTCATTTTCAAAACAAATTATTTTTTTCAGTTTTACATGAGTGTTTATAAATAAAAACTTATTTCATTATAGCAATATTTATTTGACATTAAAATAAATAATTTTACTTTTTACGACTATATTTTTCTATCAACAATTAATATCCTAAAACCTTCTACAACAAATAACGAAGTGCGAATTGAATGCAATCATGAAAGTCAAACGTCTTGCAGGTCCTCCATCTTTCAAGATCTTGATGAGTATTTACCCTTCGCCCATCGTCGTTTTCCCTTGTGTCACGTTTATTTTTACCTCTATTTCCACCCCTAAACGATCTACCCTTCTAGTTGGTAGACTTTCTGAAAGTAATGAGACGGAGAAACGCGATGTGTATATACATCTTCTACTCTGCTTTCAGGACGTAATCATTTCGTTGCGTGACGTCATAAAAAGAACGTCCTGCTACGAGAACAGTATACCGGAAATTACCTAAGAGTGCGCTTGTGCTTTAGGGCTTAACTATGAGAAAATTCACGATATAAGGATGTTGACGTTCATATATTGATGCAACCATCTTGTTAGAAATTTTACTCATTTATTTTGCTCATAAATAATTAATATAGTTCAATAAATAAATTGTTACATGAAGTTGCAAAAGTTGATGTTAATTAGTAAAATTTATATAATTTTGTGTATTATAGTAAAATTTTGAAATTTTTACTATGATAATTGATGTAACATTACATTTTTTTGTAATACATCATAGAATATGTAAATTTACATCAATTTTTTCCAGTGTAGTTCGGTATCTTGTGCGAATGTCTGATAAACGTTTCGTACAAAATATATATAGAAATTCGATAATTAGATGAGGAGATATAATTGAGAGTTTTGGTTATTCCTTTAAATCAGTGATGCATAGACCGCCGTCCAGCCTCACCATGAGTTATTTTAACATGTCATACGATTTTTCGTAATATCTTGTTATAAATTATTACAAAATAATTAAAAGATTGCTGGTATAATCTTATATCTGACAAAAAATATAAAAGTATATTCGAATTTAGTCGAAAATATTGTGTAAAAATTACATGTTTTTTTCATTATGAGAAAGTAATATTTATTTATGTATCAACAGCCGGTTTTATAATAAATACTTTAATTAATGTTGACTTTAAGCTGACAGAAAAGCATCGTTTTTAAATTCTACAGACATAAATATTATTGCTGTCAATAAAACGATGCTTTTTGTCAACTTTTCAAGCTTCTTATAATAAAATTATTTGTTAATGTTAATAAAAGAATGCTTTTTGGTCAGCTAAAAGTCGATTGTAGTTAAAATGTTCATTATGAACAACATATTGAAACCACACTTTTTATAATCGTACCAAAATGCTGTGCTTTTTTCAATTTAAAATCATTATTTGTAACTGTAAATTATCAATTTACCGTTATCAAAAGAAACAATTAGAAATTTATTACAAAAGCGATAACTACCAGACATACTTTTTAGGACAAACTTTTCATTAAAAAAAAATGAATAAAATTGATTATTCATGTAAACTTAAAAAGAATTATCCCACTGATAATTTCAGAGGAGAGTGTAGCACTAAATAGACTTGGGTACCAAAAAAAAAATTTTTTTATTGTTGTCTTGTTATTACAAAATTAACATTTTAGAACGATTTAAATTTTTTTATTACTCGGTATAATAAAAATAAAATCACATATACAAAATAACATATTTTCAAATTCAACAAATTCTCACCCCTCGCTCTTTCATCATGCAATACCCTCATCCCATTCCAAACCAACCACATCTTAACACAAACTATCAAAAGGTGCATGCAAGCCGAAGTTTTGCTATTTCTTTTTCGGTACGGCCGTTGCCAGTCGCATGGCACTTTTTATGACCGTACACCGTACAACTTTTCGACGAGGCGCGGAGCAAGACGGCATTCATGTGACAACCGCCTCCGCCGTTGCGGCCGCCGCCTCCAAGACGCGACAACGACGATTTCTTATTAAGATAGCGAGCGGTAATGAGACTGCTTGCTTGCTGGTTTTTTTTTTATTTGGAATCTGGAGGACGGCCGGTTTTTGTTTTTTATTCAGTGTTTTTTTTTGTAAGTGGTGTTCAGTCAGAGTTGGCCACTACTGAGATACGCGCCATTTTAGGTTTTTTCACCGCGTTGTTTGAGATTATTGGACGAGTTGATTATCTAATTTAAATACTAAGTTTTTGTTTTACTGATTGTATTGTAATGTTAGCGTAGAAATTATGTGTTTGAATATCTTTATACAGATTCTTGCTACGAACTGGTTTGTGTTAAGATAGCCGAAAATAATGTATGAGTCAATATAGATATGACTTTTTAAGATATGCATACTTTAAACGTACACAGGATGTTCACTTATTGTCTAAAGATTAAAACAAAATGTGCCCACTATTTCTACATTTTATGATAGAAATTTTCAATATGACATAAATAAATTAAGTTCTATATAAAATATATACAGAACTTAATCCTAAAGCTATTTTATTTTAATATTATGAGTTCTAAAAGATTTTTTACTATTTTAATATGACGTTTCATTGAAAAAAATTCTAGATTTCTAAAAACATTTTTAAAAAACTTGGACTAATAAAATAATAATTTTTAGTTCAGATATTATAAACTACAATTTCAAAATATATTAATTCGTAATTTTTATATTAAAACAAGAACAAAATCCATAAAAAATATATGTATACAGTTTTTGAAATTGTCAGTTATTTTTATTTTTTTTTAATAAATATACTTAATAAAAAATTTATTTTGAATAAAATGACAACGTGGATTAAATAGTACGAAATAAACTTAATTGTTCAGCATATATGACATTTCAAATTACGTATTTTACATTATATTTAATATTAGTGTAAAAATTGTTTTTTTCATTATAAAATAATAACAAATTTTCTTAATTTTTATTATATACATATGGTAATCCAGATAAGTAACATTGATCATTTACATTTCTTTATAAAATTTTGATAAGTAATTTTTAGAAGCCACATTCCGAATGAAAACTAATTTTAATTCTACTAAAATAATTTAATCTATACATTTTTTTCAACTCTATTTTTTCTATTAAAATATGACTAATATCTACACAAAATAAGGTCATATTATTCACAAGACTAACAATATTATATATTGTCTGATATCGGGCGTTAAAAATTTAATTTATAATTTATTTCTTATAAAAATTATTTGAAAAAACAATTTTAATTTTATACTAGCTATATGTAACAATATAAATATAATATTCAGGTGGCAAACATTTAAAAACTTTCAACATCTAACCTAAATGCATATTTATTTCTCGCACTTAAAATCAAAATAAACAAAACCTGATGCAAGTCTGCAAATTGCATTTTACTGTAATAAAACCGTTACTATCCTAAAAAAAAACAAGCATTGAATCCACTTAAAGATTACATTTTTATTAGCGAAAATTTATCCGTCCACTTTAGTTAAACTATACGAAGAAAAAAAGGACATCAAAATAACATGGCGTCATTGAAGACAAGTGGGTCTCTCCAGATTAAAGTTTGCTGACTACATTCCATTCGATTCCATTTCGAACAACAACAAAAATAAGAAAAATAACAGCGAAAGAAATAAGAAAAGAAAAACAGAAAAACAATTTTATTTTGTCGTTGCTGCGAAGCGCGCAGTGCACAAATAAGTTTCATTTCATTTCTTTCTTCTTTTCATTTCGTCTCTCCTGTTTGTTATTTTACACGATGTTATATGGCGTGGATGACCTAAATTGTTTTACTTTATATATTACTATTATATATATATATATATATATATATATATATATATATATATATATATCTCCGTTAATTACTTGAAATGTTTGCAGACAAACAAAAACCAAGATTAGTTTTTCTTTTATACATATACACATTTACGCGTCAACTGGACGTATGTAACTTGAATGTTAAGAATGTACATTTAACAATTTTCTATTAATTAAATTTCAGAAAAAATACATTGTGCTATTCTAAATTATTTAACTAGTTTGACATTTTAAAATACATTCTTATCTTAATCTTAATTTATTTTTAATAATTTTTAATTATTTTTATTGTCAAATGTTAACCAATTATGTTCAGGTACCAGAAATAAATAAAATATATTTTTTTATTAAATTAATTGTCGTTTTAATAAAGATTGTAATAAAAAAATTATATATATATATATATATATATATATATATATATATATCTTCTCTTCCTAGTACTTGGAAACTTTCGTTCACGCAAAAACTCTCAATAATACCACTCCATCTATTCATCGGACATCCACGCAAACGTATACTTTATAGTTTACCTATATGATTTTTAGTACTGAAAAAAAAAATGTAACGTTCGGCGTCCTAAATATAAAAGAGTAGTATGTAACAGGTTAAAACTATGTACATATATTTTTTGTTTAAAACTGCGGTAACAATTTTGAATATTAATCTTAATATTAAAATTGAATTCATGCATTATACTACTGAACATTTTCAAGAATATTATATATATATATATATATATATATATATATATATATATATATATATATATATATATATATATGTATGTATATATACGTTGTCGTAGTATTTTATTCAGCGAGGGTTAACAAAAAAAAGGCGATAGACGCCGAGCGTAACGACGCTCTGTCACGTCTGATGCAGAAAGATATACGATAGACTCAATGCACCGTGAAATATGCATGTTTTATGTTGGATAAAAAAAAACGCGAGGGTCTTCAGTTTTTTTATGGCAGACACATCGCAAAAAAAATTTAAATAACTTTTTTGAGAATTTAATTTTAGGATTTGTATGTTATTACAATAAATTGTTATCTTACATTTACACAAAAATATTTTAGTAACTTGTTATTTTTGTTTTAATATAACGAGTTCTGGAAGATTTTTTTAGTATGATAAAGAACTCTAGTTCAATTTGGGTAGGTAAATTCTGAAAAAAAATTACTAAAAATTTGAGATTAAAACTTAAATTTAAAAGTCAACTTGTAAAAATTTTATTTCAGTATTTGCCGTAAATTGTCAATAACCACTATAAATGATTAAAATTTTTCAAAACTTTTTATAAAATCTTATTAGAAAACTTAGGAAGTAATAAACTTCGTTAATAACAAGATGATAGAGAATTTCTAAAAACCTAGTAAAATTTTATAAGGAATCCTTTACAAACCAAATTCTTATATTCTTCTCTAAAAAAAAATGCATAAAAACTAACAATTGTAATTTATCTGACAAGCAAAATACATTCAAACTTTTTACGAGTCGTAAGTCTTAATTAAATTCATAAGAAAAACGTCTCGTCGTTTTCTATGCGAAGGAAAAAGAGCAAAAGAAAAGCAGGCCGAAGAAGAAAAACCCGATTACGTACGATATTTCCCGAGAGAGCTGCCGAGAAAATGACATCACGGCTTCACGGCCAACCTCATGAATAATATTATGAAAAAGGGAAAAAAGTTTTTTCCTGGTCGCTACAAACAAAATTAGGTTTGAATTTTAACAGTAACCCTCTAGAAGAATGTGCACAAAGTTTCGCTACATTTACTATAAAAAATTCACGGACTAGAAATTGTATGAATAATATATTTCAATATACTTTTTCTTCTTCTACTAGCTCTAATACCAACCATATATGAAAAATATATGTTTTATGTAACAATATTCTGAAATGTGAAAAAAGTTATAACACAAATATTAAATATTCATTATCTAATTGTATATGTGCATAAATTAAAAATTATTGTATATAGTATTAATTTTTTCATATATGTATTTTAGAAATATTATTACGTGTTTATAAAATTATTCTGAATATATTAATGTCAAAATTTTCTACAAAAATTCTAAAGAATATACATGTTTTAATTATAATGTAATGTCAACATGTTTCTGACGATTTTACTGTGAATATTGAATATATTTATAGTAATTAAAAAATTATATTTTCATAAAAAGCATATATTTAGCTTCATGTACTACTTAGTTTGTTAGGATAATAATAATAAATTTATTTCTGTTCTAGATACAAAAATATATATACAAACAAGTCAACAAAATATTGTAAATTTAATTCCTATATTAAATAGTAAGTTTGTAAATCTCATTCATAAACTCAGCAATATCATAAAAAGCATTATTGAGTAAAAAGCTCTTTATTAACATAAAAATTCTTTACTTTGAAGATTGGATATTAACGTAGGAAACATATTAAAGAGTATAGCTCCCACATGCATATGTAGTTGTTTTACAATATTTAATCTGCAAAAATTTAATCTCAAGTTCTCTTTCTTTCTGATAATTACAATTTTTTGCAAACTATTAAATTGAATCTTGTAATTTAATTTTGACTTATATTCTGACTTATATCTGATCGATTTGTAACTTTTCAAACATACATAATTTCGATGACAATATAAACAAACTATAATTTTAAAAGTTTGTTTTTAAAAATATAACATCGAAAAAAAAAATAAATACAATTGACAAATATACAACGTAACTTAGAAATAAGTTGAATCCAAATGTTATATTGTGTCGTATTTTAATACAAATAAAGAGAACTTAAATCAAACATTTTTTATTTTATAGAATGAGTTTTGAAATTAATTCTATTAATTTCGAAACGAATTGAATACAATACGAAAAAAATAAAAAATATTTTTAAAAAATTGTTACAAATATGAAGCAATATCTTCAAAATCACAGCCAAGCCATGTAATAAAATTTTGTTGACAAATAATACAAATTTATTACATCTCCTTAATAACATATGTGCACTATGAACGATTCTATTCTGAAATAAATTCATAGCAGAATCAAGCACAAAGTTGACAAGCTAGCATAATTTGTCTGAGAACAAGATATGACCTTTCAAAAGGGCTCATAATTTAGAATCATGATCGTTCATAAGTACCCTTCAGTAAAACCTTGCTGGCGGGAAAAAATATCTAAACGAACAGGAACCAGACGAGCACCAGGTATGGTTCACATCAATATCAAAAACACAAAATCCTATTCATAAAGGAAAATCATCCTTAAGCACACGATAAATAGAATCTACTTTTAAATTAATGTCGAATTTAAGCTCTTAATCTTGAGAAGGATGTCTACCCCTAACTAGACTAAAAAACAGACAAGGGTGGCTTAAAACCCCGCCCCAAAACTACCGAAAAGGACAAAAATTAAAATGTGCGAACATCCCCTCAATTTTGGTTTCACCATTTATAACTTAAAGTTGACAGTATCTTCGAAATTTATTTGCGCAAATAAAATATAATAAAATAGCTGTGTAACAACACACAGGTATATACAAAGAATATAAGTTTGTTATTTTTACGACAGTCGTTATTTTTATTTTATTGGCTACAATATTTAGAAGTGTGTTTACCCTTCATGTTAATTATGGAAGCTAGTTGTCGCATTGCTACTGGATTTTACAAAAAAAAAGACGGAGTAATACAGCTGTCAAAATAACTAGGATAATAAAATTAGGGCATTTCAATTTGATCGTGACAGAAATTGTGTAACTGAGCGTTAAATTTATATTTCTGTTGCTTACATAAATAAATTTCAATTGCAGAACTTTTTGCTTCATTAAAGTTTTATGCACTTATACACATTATATATAATTCTAATGTATATATATATATATATATATATATATATATATATATATATATATATTTATAAATTTAGTAAATACATAGCTGCATTCAAAATTTAATATATTATAATACAGTAATTTATAATTAAAAATTGAAACCAAACTTTTATTCTGCAAAATAAATTAATATTAATTATGACAAATACTACGAGTAGGTACATTTACTATATTTATAAAATTTCGCCATATACCCAAAAAGATGTGGCACAAACTCTTTCCGCTATCCTAAAATTAGTTTCCTCGCTGTTTAAAATAAAATTAACTGTAGCTAAGCGAACCCTCTAACCGATGAATAAATATATTATACTGCGTGCATGCTGTACGATAGATATTTTCATCATTTTCATATCATTTTGACATTTTTCAAAAGACGAAATTCAATATGAATGCAACAATAATCATACAACCTTGTATAATTTTTTTTCGGTCCCTATACCAAAATTTATAACAAAAACTCAAGGTTTGTCCCATGGTCAACCACCCTCGCTAGTTTAATTTTTTTTCTCACATACGCATTGTCCCCCAAATTCCATCAAAAAAAAAGAAAACATACCACAATTCAACTCGATAATTCAGCTACCTGCCTTCGTTCTTTCTCAGAAAGACCAACAACCCTAAACATGCATGCACCGTTCATCTATACTCGATGAAATGACCGCCCAATCCGCCATTATCCACTTTATTCCCTCACCCCCCGCCCCCCTATTCCACGACCACGCAACGCGATAGTTAGTGACAGACAAGTGACAGTCGTAGGCCCTTATCTCCCCCACAAGAGGTCTTGTTCGTTTGTGATATATTTTTAGACCGCTATCGTAAATAAACAGCTTAATAAGATGTTGCTTGGTTCTTGGTTGGCTTCTTTGAGAAAATGAATGTTGTTTTTTTTGCTTCTACGGAGGATATGTAGTGTTTTTGAACTGGAAATAGACGCACGACAAGATTAGAATCGACAGGCCCTAACGAAGATGTCGCAAAAACTTATGATGGTGTCTGGCTTTTTTTGAACAATGTTCTTAAAAGGTTAACAAGAATAAATTTTTCTTAGATAGAATCTAATGGGAAATTTTTGAACTCTCACAAGATATTTTTTTTAGAACTAATAAAGACACTTATAATTATTGTTACTTTAAAGTAATGTAAAATTTTTGGTAATTAACTTGTAGATAATAAAAAATATTTCATGTAAACGTAACTAAATTTAAAATATTATATTAATTTGTTATTGTTTCTTAAACATATTGGTTGGTACTACAAGTGTAGAGGATTTTAGTTTATTTGTTTATTTTTGGTCTTGTGACAGTTGCATTTTAATAATAATAATAATGTATTCCTTTGATTATGAAATAATAGATAATATAGAATATATCACATATCAAAAATTACATGCGATTATTTTTATTGAGACATATATTCATCTATAATATAGAAACATTTAGAAGTAAGATATAATTATACCTATTAACCTATTATAGAGTATTGCACCTCTGTAATAAATGTTTTTTCAAATTATTTATGTTTTAACCAATATTAGTTAAAATCGATTTTAAAACAGCCAATAATTTTCACTTTCTGCATTACCTATAAGATTAAAGACATTATTTACTAATACAGTAAGCTAATAATAACTAATAAGCCATTAAAATTATTGCAAATATCGTAAAAAATAACAAGTATATTTAAAATATTTCTTCAATATGATGGTTTAATAATTATTTATTTTCAAGGATAAACTCTTTGTTATTCTTGTTGATATGGAAAAACTTTATTTTAAAAATGTTTCTATAAATTATTTCTTTATATGATATCAGTGATAATCAAATGTTTAAGTTTTTGAATATTTTTCTAAAACGTTTGATAATTTTTTGAAATAAATATTATTTTCAATTTGATTAAATCTATTTATTATAAAAAAAAATAATACAGTAAAATTCGAAGATAGTATAATAATTACAAGACCCA
This sequence comes from Clivina fossor, assembly GCA_963966155.1. Lineage (NCBI taxonomy): Eukaryota > Metazoa > Arthropoda > Insecta > Coleoptera > Carabidae > Clivina > Clivina fossor. The sequence goes on along the minus strand of OZ014564.1, from coordinate 5,146,526 downwards.
TTAATATTAACCGTAGTACCGTAGATTAATAAGTTGAAGCAACAGAAATTTATAAAGAAAAAGATAATATCAATTCTTTAATTAATAATTTATAAATTTTACTCCAATCTAGTTACTTTTTGTTACTTGTAACTTGTTTCTATGTTCTGTTTATTTATTGTACATATCTTTTTTATCATTTTTTTCTATTGCTGACATAGAATACGCCGAAACGTCGATTTTAATTAAAATGAGTACAGAAGTTCTAAAGCCTTTTTATTAAAAAAAAAAAAACGTAATTTAGACATTAAAGATTTTACATGGAAAGCAATTTCTTTGTATAAGTAATATGTACGTAGGTACATAATATTGGTTATATAAAATTATAAACACTATCACAATCAATGTATGTAGCAATGTTTGGCCTGATATCGGCGGCATTATTGTAAGCAACTGTTATTGTTTCTCATGTAAGTAATGATTTGTAAGTAACGTTTGAGAATTTTCTTTCGTATAGTGGCGCGCGGCGAGTAAGCGGTAAGCCGGGCAGGGCAGTTAACGGGCAAGTGTCGTGCGATAGTGGCGCAGCGCGCGGTCCGCGGCGCGGTTTTGTGCACGGCTTAGAAAATCGATTAGATTAACAATACTAAAGTTCCAACATCAAACATAATAGCATATCGAATCCGTTCTGAATTGGAACAGTTCTGCTAAATCGGATTTTAATTACAAGCTTAATAGAAAATAGCGTGTAGAGAAATTCCAGAAAATAATTACAATTTAATAAAAGCAGACTGAAGAATCTCTCTTTTACTCGGCTATAGAGATTTATTTAAAGCTGGTGGTTAGTTGCGCCAGATATTCCAGATTTAATAAAACATTTTTATTTTAACATAGTAAAAAATCTTTCAGAACTCATTATATTTAAAATAAAAAGACTATAGAATTTAGTTATAGTAATTTTAATTGAAAATCGATGTTTCGACGTAATATACTTACGTCTTCATCAGAAAAACTGATACAAATTACATATACAATAAATAAACAGAACATAGAAACAAGTTACTACACTGTACAAAAATGTAATATAAATTTATATAATTTTACATAACTATTAATATTAAAATAGCAGCATTTTGTAATTTTTACTATGATAATTGACTTAATATTACATTTTTTCATCAATTTTATATCAAATTTTTACAATGTAGGTAACAAAATAAGTAACTGGATTATAAAATTTATAAATTATTAAATAAAAAAAGACAAATTTTATTTAAATCAGTACCTTCATTAAAATTTATAAAAAAAATAGATAACATCAATCAGTGTGAAGGCAGTATAATTATATTAAATAACGTTTTTAGCTAAGAGCGCTTTTAAAATAGACTGTAAATACAAGTCATTTACTTAACATAATAATCAACATCTTATATATATTTTTTAAGACAATAATAATATAATATTTTTTACTCGATTTTATATAATTTAACAACCCTGTTAATTTTTAAATTTTGTATCAATTTCTGTGTCCACTATTACTGAATTGATTGTATTCAAACTGACTCCGATGACATTACATACATCAATTCATAAATAACTATATATACAGGGTGTTACACGGGAACCGGACGTTTTTTAAATGAACTGTACTCAGTTGATTTTCAAGGAAAACTGATTTTATTTTTACTAAAGTAAAGAACATCTCTTTTTCACAGTGATTAAAGTTGTATTTATCTTTATAAATTTCTATTATTTTTTTATCAATCTACTGTTAATATTATTGAATTTTTAAATAAATAATATATACAAAACTTAATCCTAAAGCTTTTTAATTTTAATATAATGAGTTCTGAAAGATTTTTTTATTATGCTAATTAAATTAATATTCTAAAAAATTTATACAATCTTTCGAACTACATATATTGGTCAGACAAACATGACATTTAGCGTACATAAAAAAAAATAAAGCAATTCGTTTCATGTAAATTACAAAATTATTTTCCTCCAAAGAATTGAAAAATTTAATAACAATTGACGCAATTAACCACCGGCCCATTCTTAAGACTATCGTCTCGTAAAGCTATCATCAGTCTCTATGTATGATTTATTGAAGCCAATCTCTCTCTCTGTTTCGCGATTCTAATCTTCCATAACGAATCACACACGTACACACATCTATATGGAGGCGGTGTGGTGTGGTGTGGTGTGCTGTGTTGTGATGCGATGTGATATGTGCCTGACTTGAGTTGCATTAAATTTATGTCCAATTCCGTTTATGTTGACAACTTTAAACTCCATTAAACATTAGCAATCGAACCATAAACTGTGTACTCTTTTATTCGTCGATGTTGCTGTGCTTAAAACTTAAAATCAGCTAGCGAACACGCCGCTGTTAGATATGCTCATCTTCAAGGGATTTTTTTTAACACGCTTCATGCAAATTAATTTCTATGTTTTTTTGTAATAAAATTTTGTTATATTTTATTGAAATAATAGAACTGAGAAATTATTTAAACAAATATTCTAACACTTTTTGTTTTCTGTTTTTGAGATAATATAATTTGCAAATTTCACTCAGCAACAATTTTATATTATTTTATTTCACATTAAAAAATTTAATTTTAGATTTTGTTAAATTGATTTATACAAAATATGTTAAGCAATTATAATATGTTTATTTTATATTTATTATAAAATAAAACAGTATTAGGTTAAAGTTCTGTATAAATATTTTATATTAAATTTATTGTTATTACAATCAAATCAATTTGTTACTGAAAAATCTTTATAACCATCACAAATATTTAAATGTTTCCATTGCAAATCATTTAAAGTCGTAAAAATGCATAGTACATTAATAAATTTCAATAAATATATGTATATTATGCTATAAAACATGAAAAAAATGATGAATCTAAAGCATATAACAGAATAGTAAAAGATAACTAAATAGAAATCGTTTTTATTCCATTCCATTTTGCGTTTCGTTTCTCTTGCGCCGTTATTCAAGTTTTAATTTGTCCGCGAAGGAAGTTTTACGGTTGACGCATTTTACTGCTTCATCTACCCGGAATCCGGACTCGTCTTCCAATCGTTCGTCCAAGTTTTTAAACTAATTTATTATATAAATGTAGCGAAGAACCGTAAAACAAATCCGGGCAGTTTTCACGGGTTCATGCGTCTAATAAAATTTCGGATATATACGAGTACAAGAAAGAACTTTAAATAGAAAACGGGCCATGGATGCGTTATTGCTTTTGTTCTGAGTTCCGTTGTCAAATAGATTTCGCTGTTACAGCAGATTCCAATCTTAAATAAAGTTAGATTAATCGATAATTAATGTGATAGAAATTTGAAAAGTTTTTAGAGTAATTCCGTTCTGGAAAACATTTTCCGTTTAAATTTAAAGATTTAAGTTTTATTACACAGATAAAACATTCGATTTTTTTGTTTTAATCAAGTATAAATAATAAAACTTCACAATTTTAAAAACGACTGTTTATATAAAAGAATGATGTTGATTTTCTATTAGAAATTTTACTAAAAACAATCAATTGAGTGATATAGTTATTATTAAAATAATAAAAAGTCTTTTAGAACTCATTATATTAAAATAAAACTGTTGTAAGTTAAAGTTCTTTATTAATATTTATTTAAAATCGACGTTTCGACGAAACTCAACGTCGGTCTTCATCAGAATAAATGATATAAAATATAAATATTTATATCATTTATAATAGAAAAATTTATATAACAACAACTACTGTAGTCATGGTAACTAAAAACAAAACTATCTTGACATAAATATACCACCTATTTACAGAATATCATAAAAATAAGAAAAATTATTAATTAACTTGTTTCGCAGCTTCTGTTAAATAAAATATTTTTATGCTTGCTATTAATGCAATAAACTATTGTTCAAAATAAATATTATTTTAGCTAGCTTCATATTTTTTAAATCTGAACCATATTATACTAAAAATAGTATTCCAAACTGCTTATCCATTAGTTCATCGAAACACTGTTTACAAGAAAACCGATTTAAATTCGGAAAAATTACAAATTTCAAACACATATTTGTAATATTATTAAAATTTATAATCAATAATAACCACGATTTTCAATTAAACAAAAATTAATTTTTCTTATCACATTCATTTTGCTTAATATTTAATCTTTTTTTTAACAATATTAAATTTAAATTTTTTAAGAAAAATAACTTGCATACATTATAATATACAATAGTTATAAAAACTTCAAAAATTGACAGATATTTCAAATATTTCAAAATTAAAATAACAACTTAATTAAATTAACTACTTCATTATTCTTATCAGAAAATTTAAAACTGAATAATGTAATCAAAATACTATTTAAAAATACATTTATATTCAATTTTTATCCATAAAAAATAATGTTTTAGTACTATATTAATGTTGCAATTATTAATTAATTTATTTTTTTAAATAACAAATTCTTTCAAAGAAACATTCCGAATTTAAATAATTAAAAAAAATATAAATAATTTTACATTAAAATTAAACATAATTAAAAACCATCTTTTTACCGACCCTCATATCATGTATTATAAGAAAGATATTGTAATTATATCAAATATTTGACATATCGAGATTTTTATAGATAAGCACAAATTAGGCTTATAGTAATACGAATTAATTGTTTTTAGCGTGATATTCCTCTGTCTGTCAGTTTGTGGACAAGTGTAGAGTAAATTCGGCTGAACGGATTGCTATGAAATTTCATTTTTGAGCTTCGGAAGTGAATATATCTCAATTTGATCAACTTTTGATAAAAATCTGCCAACCGAAACTGGTAATTTATTTATGTCAATTTTATGTGTTTTACGAATATTTCGCAACAGCCAAAGCATATTTCGAAGAAAAAAATTATTTAACAAAAGTTGCTAAACAAGTTATAACTAACAATTTTTATTTAGAACATTTTTCGATACGTCTAATAAATTTTTATAATTTTTCATATTTTTTATGAGATTCTGTAAATAGGTGGTATAATTTATATGTCAATACAGTTTTGTTTTTAGTTACCATAACTACAAAACTAGTTGTTGTTATACAAATTTTTCTATTCCATAAATTTATTTATTACGATGACACTTGATTCTCTAGTGTCCACAACAAATTTTTTTAAATTTCCTTGCTCATTTTCCGTAGAATCATTTACTTAACTACTTTTGCACAAATATATGTATTTTTTATTTGGTATTATGCTTACAAATATTAATAATGTAATAACAATTAATAAATAATGAAGTATTATAAATTTAAAAAATATAGGTATATATTTTTTTCCAAAATATAATCTCCAACCCAAAGTTATATTTAATTTAAATTTGGCTATTTAATTTAGAAACATTATTTATTAATAAAAACAATTATTAATTCAGATGAAAATATTTAAATTATTAAGATAAAAAAGCCTTAGAATTAAATTCTTTATATATTTTTTTTAAAAATCTCCGTTTCGATATACTCTACTTATAGTATATCGAAACGTCGATTTTTAAATAGATTATATAGAGAACTTAATCCTAAAGCTTTTTACTCTTAATATAATAAGTTCTGAAAAACTGTATTATGTTTAAATTATATCTAAAAACAGATATTAGTCAAGATTTAAAATTTTGGTTATACAAATACACACATTATATATAGTTGCTACAAAATTCAACAATATCAGTTACTGTAAACTATATATATATATATATATATATATATATATATATATATATATATATATATATATATATATATATACAGGGTGTAACAGAATAACTATTCCTAATTTTAACTAGAGTATCCTGGGCTCAGAATATGAAGATTTAATGCAAATCACTGAGATAAAATGTGGCTCCTTACTGAGCTACAGGGTGTTTTATATAAAAATTTAAAAACGATTTTTGCCCAGTACTTTAAAACTATTTGACGTATCCTTATCATACTTGGCAGGAAATGTAGGTACCGTACACCATACTAAATTATGTTAAATAAAAGTTTCTGGCTACTGCCAGTGGCGTACAACAGGGGCAAGTGAGAGGTTGATCCTTCCTAAATTCTACGCCACTGGCGGAATTGTCATTTTAGCACAATTTTTCGATTCTCCAATACTTGCTGTGTAAAAAACATACTCTTTCTTTGTAACGATAAAGTTACTGTTTTTCGAGATATTTAAAGTTAAACATAAGCTGCACCCTTGGGATTTTTTCAAAATTTGCTCAAAAAAATCTGAAAAAACTCAGTAAAATAGAGAAAAAAAGTAGCTACATAATAAATAAGTAACTTTTTTCTCTAATTCATTCTAATTTGGCTGTAAAAATTATTGAAAATAAAAAAAATAAAATGCAAAAAATATTAATTTTCAATAATTTTTCCAGCCAAATTAAAATGAGTAGAGAAAAAGTTACTTAGATATTATGTAGCTAATTTTTTTCTCTATTTTACTGAATTTTTTCAGTTTTTTTTTAGCAAATTTTGAAAAAATCCCAAGGGTGCAGCTTATGTTTAACTTTAAATATCTCGAAAAACAGTAACTTTATCGTTACAAAGAAAGAGTATGTTTTTTACACAGCAAGTATTGGAGAATCGAAAAATTGTGCTAAAATGACAATTCCGCCAGTGGCGTAGAATTTAGGAAGGATCAACCTCTCACTTGCCCCTGTTGTACGCCACTGGCAGTAGCCAGAAACTTTTATTTAACATAATTTAGTATGGTGTACGGTACCTACATTTCCTGCCAAGTATGATAAGGATACGTCAAATAGTTTTAAAGTACTGGGCAAAAATCGTTTTTAAATTTTTATATAAAACAGCCTGTAGCTCAGTAAGGAGCCACATTTTATCTCAGTGATTTGCATTAAATCTTCATATTCTGAGCCCAGGATACTCTAGTTAAAATTAGGAATAGTTATTCTGTTACACCCTGTATATATATATATATATATATATATATATATATATATATATATATATATATACCCAGTACTTATCGAATTCAAAGCATCATTTATTTAATTCGTATTATCTTGTATTTATTCTTATATGCAGTGTATAACTGATTTCCTTAGATGTATTTTTTGTTTTAGTAAATCTAAATTTGAGACGAAATGTAAGTCTTCAACTTAAAATAACATAAAAAAGATAAACAAAACATATACCATGATGACCAAGGGACTTGGTGCATTTTCCAACATCACTATAAGCAACCAAGCGGTAATAAACACATTACCCCGGTTATTACCAACCGCAGCGAGCGCTAAACTTTGCGCCAAACTTTATAATACAACTAACCGTTGTCATTACCAAACAACTAAAATAACTAAACTAAAGCCCACGGAGTTTCCTAATACGACAAAGTTTAATTCACCAAACAGGTCGTAAACTAACTCTGTATTTAAACAAAATTAAACAAGCACCGACATACGATCTAAGCTCTAATGGATTCGTGCCAGCTCGTTTTGCGGATAGACAGACAGAAACATGGCCGCGTTGCGATGTTCAACTATTTACTACCCAGTTTAATTATGAGCCGTTTGAGGTCGGTCGCTAGCTGTACTTATATTACAGAAGTTTATTTTCGCGATAATATCTTCAAATTAAACAATTTTAAACTCGTACAAAGTGCATTATTGCACTTTCCATGCACATACATATGCGTGCATAAATTATACGTAAATTATGTTTGGGTTTCTTTTAGTTGCATGTAAATCAAATCATTAAAAAAATATGTAAACATTTTTTATCTAAAAAATAGTAAAATTTAGCTGAAATAAAATATCTTTAGATAATACAGTAACAATAAATTACAAATACTTAAGTACTGATATATAATAAATAATAACTACCAAAGTACATATAAAATATAATATAAACTGTAATAAATAATATGTTTATTTCATATAATTACAAACAATATTTTAAATTACTTTTTAAATCAGGATTTAGTTTCTTCGGTTTACGTAAATAATAAATTTTATCAATAATTTTTCTATAATCATTTTAAACTATTTTTGTTAATAATAGATTTATAATCAGTAAAATATTGAAGAAATCAAAGCCTTTTGTTACGTATTTAAAACAGAAACTGCATTTCTAGTACTCGCATAGGAGCAAATCTTTTAATACTTTTAATACCATCCAAAAAACTTATTATAATTTATAGTAATGTTCCATACATTCTTTTCGCCAAATATTGTTTAATTAGTTCTTTCTCTATTTCTCGAACTAAGAAAACTAAATAAATAAATACATTCTTTTTTACTTGATAAAATTTTATAAATACAATAAAATTTGTCGAAAGACAATTTTGAAAAAAAAGATAGATATCTATTAAATTTGCTTTGACATTGATTTAAAGAAAAAATAGACAAAATTTAGGAATTTTTTTTCATGAAGAAATAACGTAAATATTCCGGGTTTTTTATATGTTATTACGGCGTATTTTAACTACATTTTCGAATTTTTATGTCAAAAAATGTTTTCAAATTTTAACATTACGCACAGATTTGTCAGGCCCTGTCAAAAAAAAACTCTGGACATTTGTCCCGTCTGAAACATAATACAAATGTTTTCTTAGAATATCCTAAAGGTAAAATAAAAAAATCAACTATAATACGGCGGATATTTTAAATTTCAAAAAATTGTGAAAATGGCAAAAAGTGTTTTGCTTTCAGTGTAAAAAATTAACTTTTAATTACGTTAACTTTTTAATTACGTCTTAAAGCGAAGTAAATCGGATAGACAGTTTCCGAGATCTCTCGGCTGGACAAGATTGAAACACATAATTTTGAGAAAAACGCGTTTAAAGTTTGAAGTTAGTTTTTGACTGCCCAATCAGCACGTTTTATTTACTCTAATACAATTCAGTATTTGTCGCTGTAACTACGCCAGAGGTTTAAATTTTGGAAAACTGTTTTGGCACATTATTCTACACACTTTTCAGAAAATGCAAAAAAAAAATAGATTTTTTTTAATGTCTGGATGGTGTCCCCCTTTAATTTAATAGCAAAATATTGCAACAAGTACGAACAAACTTCCCGTTCGTAAAAAGCGCTTTATACATGAGTTCCATAAAATATTTGAGACTATGTATTTATATAACGCCAGAGTTAAATAATTACACTTTTTTTTACTCTTTTTATTATTTTATACTAGTTATCTTAACAGTTGCAGGTTTTTTTTAAATGAAACTTAATAATAGCAGGTGAATTATATAAATAATATAATTTTGTTAAAAAAAAGCTGTAAAGAAAATTTTAATTTTTATACTGCGTAAAAAATAATATATGTATACAAAATATTAATTTTAATAGCACTGTTATAAAATTGTAAAATTAATTATTTTTTAAGAACTTGTTATATCCGCAATTATTGCGTTAAATTATGCGCTTTATTTGTTAGTGATTTACGTGTCAACAACTTACAAAATTTATGTTTAATAATATTTATATTTGTATATATTATACAAATACAATTTAAAGAAGAGCCTAAATTCAAAATTACCTTTTAACTCCAGTATCTTATGCAACCAAATTTACTTTCGCGAAACACACACAATCAACATTTGGATTATATTTTTAAAAATTACTCCTATATTATTCTAGCTTTTTAATAAATTTAAGCATATATTGTAAGAATGTAAAAATATTGATAATAATATACTAAATTTTTGACATTTAAAATTACTTTTGTATAAGTTAGAAAAAAAGCACATGTACCTATAACTTATATTTCACAGAGACAGTTAAAAACTGAATTCGTTCAATGAACAAAATATTTTAAAAAGAATACTTATCTAAAAAAAATGTTATATTAGTTTCATGTATGCTATCATAGCTCCCTGATGATGATATAAATATATATCGAAACTTTGGAAAGTATTTCTCTTGAGTTTCATTTTTCAAAAGTTTTAACAGACTGCTTTTAACCTAGGATATTTATTTGATTTTATATATATATATATATATATATATATATATATATAAATTAATATACAAGGTTTGTTCCTACCAACTAAAAAACTATTTCGTATTTTGGAGCATGCGCAGTATGATAAATTAGATGCTAATATCACATAATTTTATTTTATACTCTGATTTTCAAATTCAAAATTTACTAGCTCCAAAATTTACAATTTCATTTTATATTAATGCATGCACAAAAGATGCCAAAGTGACAGATTTCACATTATTTCAACTTTATATATTTGATATTAATATAGATAGAAAAAATATATTGGAAATTTGTCTCATAACAAGACCACTCACATTACTATTTAAAAGAAAAATTAAAACAAAAAAAGATTATAGCTAGTTTGACTTGTTATAAAATATAAATACGTCTAAATTTAAAACTCAAATTTAAAAGTCAAATTTAAAATTGCAAATTACGTAAATTCTAATGCAACTTAAACTATAGTTCTATTTTCTAATGTTTGTTCTTTTTGTTTATTTAGTTTAATTCTGAGCATTAATATAAATAACAAATAAAATCAATTAATTTATAAACTTTTAATATTTCCAATTGCTTTACAAAGCACCATAAAACAAAAATAAAAATTCTTTCATCTATAATCAAAAATTCAATCCTACCCGCATATTTTAACACTACCTCCTACATCCAATCAACGAATCAACTTGATTCTCATAATCCACAATTCATAGACAACCTAACCAAACAAGGAACAATTTAATTTATGCATGTCACAAAACTGCTTCGACAAAAATATATTACCCAGTCACCCCTCGCGAGTTTAATTTAAGAACCATCCAGCCGAGGTTGAAACAATTGCTAACCCTTCACCCTTGCACACTGAGAGATAATAGCCCAGGGGAGGGCAATTGCCGTTGCCAGGGTACGAACTCGTACACCCTCGGTTTATTATCTAAAGCTTGTGAGTCGTTAAAACTCTGGCAGCGCGAATTTCGAGTAAAATTGTCGAAATACTTCGAACATATATTCCGGACGATTAAGTTTCGTATGGGATTCTGGCTCTGAAACTGAAATTATGATGGCTGAATTTCCAACCAAGTTATATATATGTACGTAGTTCAGTTTTAAATAGTTATTGTAATGAAATAAGTTTGTATTTGGAAATAAAAGAATTTTATTTGTTTAGTATAATTTCAAGTTTTTATAAAACGATAAAAATAACAAAATGTAAAAAGTACTTTATTTTATAATTTGTATTAAATTTCTGTCTTTTTTCCCAATAAAACAGTATAACATAACATAAAAACGTGATAAAAAAAAAAGGATTAAATTCTGTTTAATTATTTTATAAAAAAACGACGTTTCGACAAAACTCATCTTCCTCAGGATAAATTTTGACCTGATAAAGAGGAGCGTTCACTTTCGTCAAAACGTCCTTTTTATAAAATAATTAAACAAAATTTAATCCTAATACAGTGTTATTTTAATATTTTTCAAATTTATTGATACAGCGATACACTAATTAAAATCACGAATAATGCTATCATTTGAGTATTATTATCAGTTTTGTGAAAAATGAGCCGGACGCATTCAACTACATAAAAAAAACACTGTTTATAATAATTGTAACTTATTTTTCTTAATGATGTTTTCGTTCACGTAACCGTGCAGGCTTGTTGGCAGCAGCTTTCTTTTTATTCATAAACACATATCTATATATGAAGAATAATGAACGATATATTAATTTTCACATTTAACTTTATATAATGTTATATTTATTTTTAGTTTTATTTGTTCATTGCACAATTTATTTGCTGTTTATTTTTATATATTTCTAATTAATAAAGATTTGGGTTTATGTCTTTTCCTATATTAATATCAATTGATTATTGTTATCAAAATAAACCTAAATCACGATGTGATCACATCAAGCAGCATGAACTCTTCATAAAAAATAATACAAATTCTACAAAATTTTATATAAGTATACATTACTTTCTTAAACTATAATAATAGGTAATAAGTTTATTTATGTAGCATGGTGTATAATTAATACAAATTTATTATTGATAAATAACAATCTAGATTGAATAAATATTAACATAATAGATAGATAATTTTTAGTAAAAGCTAAAAATAATTTCATATACATTAAAATTTTCCTTAGAAACTTTTTAAATTTGAAAAAATTTTATGAAATTAATCTCAAAATGACAAACTACAAATTAATTTAAAATAATTTTCACATGCAGTTTCTTCATTTCGAGTACTTTCTGTCGCATATTTGAAAATTCAGAATCGTATATAATTATATAATTATTTTAAAACACATAATTAAGCAAATACCTCAATTACTATCCTCAATTTTCTGTCGTCTGCAATTCGCGTATGTCCATCATATTATATATCGATGTGTGTAAGTTGTAAACTTAACAGGCGCATTAAAATGCATTATGAGTTCGTGAGCGCATCACATATAAGAAGTTATGCAGTAAAACTTCTTTGTAAACAATATTTATTGCAGTTTTACAACCTGTATTGTCTCTCTTTTTACTGTAGAAATTATTACTTTGCATTTTAGCCCCCAATCATTGATCACTTTGTTACAACCAAATTGACATTTCAAATCTTTTTATTTCAAACACAAAACTCCATTTGCAACATCCGTTGATGTTATTGTAAAATTGCATTTACACCAGACAACAATCACATTTAGCTGGATTTTTTCCAAGCTTACGTTAGCTTTGTTGTTTGGTTAGATAATTTATTACATAATTTTCAATAACAATAACTCAATCTTTTGCCAGAAAGTGATAGACATTTATGATAAATAAATATTTCCAGAAAAAAAAGGTAATAAAATTACTATTATCCCAGCTACATATAAATATTTTAATAAAATAAATAATTTTAAGATGGTTAAGATGATTTGGACAACTTGAGCGAATGCCTAGGGAATGTTTGGTTAAAAAAAATGAATATAAATAATTTTGAAGCTATACATTTACGTGGACGTCCAACGAATTGAGTGGTAATTGAGTAGTATTTTGCGTGAGCGGAAGTTTCCAAGTAAAAGAGAATAGAAGAGCATGTACGAGAGGAATTATGAATGTGAATAAAGCTAAAGTTGCTTGTTTGGATAAGAATGTTTGGAGTAAACTGATTTCGGGATAATGGAAAGAGTTTGTGTCACACCCTTTTGACTTTTTGAGTACAAGGCGTGATTGTGTATGTATTTTATATATTTAAATATATTTTAAAAATTAATTAAATTTATAAAGTACATGTGAAGTAATTTTCAATACTTGAAATATTTTTAATAAATTTATATGAAATTGCAATCTTTGATAAGAAGAAAAATATTTTGGTAATTAAAATATATTATAAGTATATTAATTGAAAAATATTTTAGGTTAATGTTGTTATTTATTTGATTAAAATCCAACGTTTCGATTCATTGCAAATGAAGTTTCAAGTTAATGAAATAACTTCTGAAAGGTTTTTTAGTTTGTTGAAATATTGTTTTAATTTACATTTATATAACATATAAATCTAACAATAATTTATTTTAAATAAATCTTAATTTTATTCAATCAAAATCAATTATCAGCAGTCACAGCCATCTTCCAAAAAAACTGTCTTTATAAATCATTTACATATATAAACACTAAATGATATTAAAATTCAGCTACTTATATGACTATTAAATTTACGACCAAAAAGAGATTTAAAAGGCACGCGGCAATCAACCCTTTACCAACTGACGTTCAATGGTCGTGCACGCCCTTTAGTTTCATTAATCTCGGACTCACAGAAAAAGACAGATAACGATAAGCTAATATTATACGGGTTGGATTGGTATATAAAAGTTAAAGTCTATGAATATGTCCACCAGTAGCCATGTTTGAAATGTATTTAGGGTTGATATTTTAGGGGGGTACGATATGGATGGACAATGGACTATTTCCAGTGATTGATAACAAAGAGGGATTGCTGATAGAAATAGTTAAAGTGAATTGGAATTTGTAGTTGAAGATAGATTCTTTGATATATAGAATTTTTTTTAAAAAACTGGTGCCTTTAGTTATGTTACTATATTGCCTATGTAGAAAGAGGTTATTTGGTCATTATGTTACTGTACAATAATACACATTATTATACAGCAGTTAGTTACTATGTTATAACACTAAACATGAGTGTATTTAATCTGACATCTTCGGCTGCCATATTGAAAGTTATTATGTGAAGTTGAGTTAATTGACAAGTGCATTTATTTTCGCTTGAATTTGAATTTGATTATTGAAAATGTGTGACGACGTGCAATAAATGCAATATAGAAATTTTTAGTTTAGTTTCATTTGGAACACTTGAAGAAAAAATAACATATAATATTACTCGGAGCCGTATGTTTTCAACAAATCACTTTATGTTCCTCGTAACTTAATATACTATTAAATAATATATTTTTCTGTTTTCCCGGACATTCAAAAGTTCATTAGTAGTTGAAAATGATTTTATGTATGATTTCAAATTTTATCCTTACTGACATTTTAGGTAGAAAACTCTTTAATAGTTTATTGTTTTATAAATACAGAATTTCTTAAAATCTTTTTATTTTATAAAAAAATATAATTATTTGTGACATATTTATATAAAAATTAAAAAATTATTTATAAGAAATTATAATGTTTAAATCCTTCAAAATGAAATAGATAATTAAAGCAAAAAAAAATTACGTTTAACTTGAAACAATATTTTAAATAAATTCTAGCAAAGTTTTTTTCGGTTTTTAGTTATAATAATCCTTTAATATTCTTATAAAAAGTTTAGTTTAAAATTATCAACATTTAAATGTAAACAAATATTGTAAAATATTGTAAGCTAAACCAAAAACAACCCACATATTTCAAGAAACTGTAAATATTTTTAGAATACGTATTTTAAAAATAATTTTTTTTAAATAATAACTAAGTGTTATTTTTTTTAATTTTTAATTTTTTTCCAGTTACTAAACCAAGTTTACAAAATGATAAAAATATGCATAAACTTTAAGTTCTAAATACTAAATTATACATTGTTAAAACAATAAAACAATATACCTATTTCACAGGCTAAACGTTGTTTAAAATTAATTTTATAATAATAAATTTATAGTAGTTTTATTATTATAAGAATTTACTAGCAGAACAATAACAACAAAATTCATACACATTTGTAACACCGATATATTTTTATTAGATAAACGAAAATCAAAATTATGTAAACAATTTTTACTAAGAAAATAAAATTTTCCTATAAATCACCTAACATTAAAATGTCATATTATTACCCGTAGTTATAATTTAATAGAGTTTTCACTTTATAAACGGTAAAATAAATAAACACTATATAAAATTACAAACTAATAACACAAATATAATAATCTATAATTAAAATCTCAATAGACTGCAACAAAATTCTAGTACAAGTTTACACGATCCAATAAACAAATTAACCCAATTCCTTGCTTTCAATATCACTTTCAAAAAACCTATTAATCATATTCGCTAACTATTAACTGCATAGTTAACAACGATAAATATTTGTTCGAACTGTTTCTTATTATCTGAAATATTAGCGGTAGTTAGGTTATATTATATAAAGAAAAACTGATTTATGCCCCATCTATATTTCATTTCCAATCGTCGCATTGTTAAACTATGTTAACTAACTACAAATACGCGTTGTTATTAATGTGTATATATACCTAGGCAAGATGGATATTCAGACCACCCTGAATAAAGCATTAGTAAACTCTCTGGAATTTATATCCATGTAAATGTTTTCAGATTATTTCTTTTGTCTTAAATAGTTGTGGTTATTGATGAGAAATAGAAATATTTTTCCTGTTATTCAGAATTATTATCGTTAGTTTCAGAAAAAAATATGAATGCTTTGTGTTTGAAATGTTTAACTTATAAAATTATTAAAAAATATAAATAAAATATAAAATAAAAACACGTTTTTCTATATATAATAAAGGTCTGATGACTACTTTCAACAATTTACCGGATACTATTAAATGTTCTGTTTCAGTTAGGGAGTTTACATACACTGTAAAAATTTAAGTAATTTTATATGTTTTGTAAATGTAATTTTTAATTAAAAAATGTAATATTACGTTAATTAACACAGTAAACTTACAAAATGTTGTTATTTTTACTGTAAAACCTATGTAAAATTATATAAATTTAAGATATACCTTTTACAATATACAAATTATATACAAATATATTTATTACATAATTATATATATATATATATATATATATATATATATATATATATATATATATATATATATAATATTTGATTAGGCATTGTTTGTACAAGTGAAAAACAAAAATCTCAATTTTGAAGAAAGTAGCGTATTTTTCATTATTTCATTCAGTTCCTCATCTGTCCAACATCATATAAATTTATAAATAGCTAACGTATCACACGTTGCTTATGTGCTATAAGATTTGTATTTACAAAAACATTCTAATATAGACTAATATTACATGACACATCTTTGTTTATTTATTTTTACAAATTATTAATTTCTTTGATTTGTTTAGTTCAAAAATTTTTTTTACTATTTTAAAAATCACCAGCCTGAAGTAATATCACTATATAAAAACTCGTGACCCAGACGACATGTAAACCAAATTTTAAGTTCTTGTGCATAATTGTTTTTAGTTATAAGTTTTTAAATAAAAATACAGATAAACAAACAGATATTATAGATTATCATAATTAAATGAAGTAAAATTTATTAATATTATTATATAGTTTTAATTTTTTTGATAAATATCTGTACATATATTGACAATTGATGTCCAAGCTCTTTTTTTTCACAATCCAAATCTAATATTTACAGTATTTACAGATCATAGAAGAGTCCTCTATGTGAAAACACAGAAACTAACAACAGATATCGGGCGTCATCCCTACACTCTGGCGGAGCGTATTCGAACTAAAACGCTTTGGGAAAAGATCAATAACAACCCTCTGACTGAAAATGAAACAGGATTATTTTGCCAGCACATACAATTTCAGTCTTTATGCTTCCTAAGGAGAAAGTCGAAAATAGTTTGAAAATGGCTAAAGTATACGATAGAAATAGTTTTCTTGATATGTGCAGATGTCACTAGCTATGTAAGTATTTTTATATTTAAAATTAATATTCAGATACTGTTACGTCTCATTTAGATTGCCGTTTTAGTTTTAATTTTATGTGCAAGCACAAAACTTCGACAAATCCAAACGCTTGACATATTTTTAGTTTTTACAGTTTGAGTGAGATTTTAAGTTTTATTTAAGTAAAATAGCCCAATTTTCATACTGCCAATATTAAAAATATGTGACACAACATATTTTTTTCTAGAAAACAATAAAATATCATAAAATGGGTAGCACATATTATATTTTATGTTAAATAATTATTTCTTTTCAATGTGGTAATTTTGAATTTTGTAACAGTACCTATTTTGACACGTCCGTACATATTTTAGCAAATTATAATTCATTTCATTAATTTCGAATAAAGATATGAACAAGAAGGCGATAATGGATCAAAGAATTAGGATATTTAATTCTTATATAGTTATAATTTTTTCCAAATTAGTACGTTTCGGCCATAAAATTTCAGTTGTTACATTCTATTTGAGACATCTGAATAATATATTGTCGATACATGAGTTCGTTGGTTAAAAATTAAAATTTAGATGTAAATTACATGACGTTGAAGTATATAAAAACATATTTGATAAATCATACATTGAGAAGTTATGATGTTGAATAAATTAAAATAGATGTTGATGGATTACTAGTGTTTTTTACATCATGATAAAAACAATATGGTGAAAAAATTTTGTAGACTGTCAAATCTGAGTACAGGAAGTTCATTTCATTAACATAAATTTAATAAAATATTTATTTAAATATATAAAAATATATACATTTCTTAAAGCAACCAAAATGACGCTGTTGTAAATCAGGTAAACAACTTTTAGGCGTAAGAAGATACAAATGTTTATAAATATATCATCTTTTAACAAACTAAATAAAATAATAATACCTTTTAATTTAATTACCAGTATACCTTATCTGAAATTTAAAACAATTTTTAATAATTATTATGTAAGTTGTTTATAAATAAATATATGACTGTCATGTAACTGTAGTTGTATGGTTCAATTTTAATTGCGCTGAAACATGATCCGAATCGAATTATGTCTTAGAGGCCAAACATAAAATTCATGAATAACATTAAACAATTCAAACAAATTACATAAACAATATCTCATAATCATGATTGAGAAACAGGCTCGAAAATTACCT
Source organism: Clivina fossor (assembly GCA_963966155.1). Lineage (NCBI taxonomy): Eukaryota > Metazoa > Arthropoda > Insecta > Coleoptera > Carabidae > Clivina > Clivina fossor. The sequence goes on along the minus strand of OZ014564.1, from coordinate 5,128,215 downwards.
ACAAAAGTGGTATATAAAAAGAGAGAAAAAAAAAGAAAATCTAAAAATCCATAAAGATCGTTAATGAAAAAAGAAACTAGTGTACAATAGTATAACATCATTAGGTAAATGGCGTGTGTAAGCAAAACACGAAAACATTCCCTCCGTTCGTCCGTTCACGACCACGGCAAGTCTGGTGCTTGGTTTGTGTAACTAAAGAAACGTAAATCACGCGCTAATTATTGTTTGCGGGTGAAACGACTCGTAAACGAACCACCCGGTAACCAGTAAATAAGCCGGCAATAACCACTCGCGACCGCGTCGTATAAAATTAATTTGGAGCGATCATAAACATGGTGCACGCTGTTCCGCTGTTTATTTTGCTGCACAATCATCGTAAACCAATTATACTGTATTCAGATCTTACCGCATACCAAACTCTATTATTACCTGCACTCTCATGCGCATATATTTGTAAGATTTAGACACTATTTCAATCCTAGCAATACAAACATATGCTACGAAATATAAACTAAAAACATAGTAAAATATTTTTCAGAACTCATACTAAAATAAAAACAGTTTTAGGATTAGATTCTGTTTAATTATTTTATAAAAACGCCGTTTCGACGAAACTGAAAGTTCGTCTTCATTAGGTCAAAATTAATCAATGACATTAAAGTAAATAACAGTACATAGCAACAAGTTACTAGGTAACATAAAAGTAACTAGATCATAAAAATTATTATTATTATTACCTATTATTTTAATACACTAAAAAGTTTTAATATATAATAAGAAACATTTTACATATATATATATATATATATATATATATATATATATATATAATTATTATTATTTATTACAAATAAAGTATGTAGTTTTTAAATTTGTGCATTTTACAAGAAATAATACATTATATTTTTATATTTTTAATATGCTATTTACTCGGATTTCAATACAAGATGCTAAAACTTATAAATAGTAAAACAATTAATAATTTTCATAAGCCTGAGTTATATTAAAAAAAAAATAGGTAAGTATTTACTTATATGTTCAGAATAAAGTAAATTTAATTCGCCTCAAAATAGTTTATTTAACATAGCAAAAAATCTTTCAGAGCTCATTATATTAAAATCAAAAAGCTTCAGAATTAAGTTCAGTAAATATTGACGTTTCGATATACTCTACATAAAGTATATCGAAACGTTAATATTTAAATAAAATATATACAGAACTTAATCCCAAACCTTCTTTATTTTAGTTTATTTAATTTAAATTTTTCTGTCAAAGTAGAAATTGCAAAAATTACAACTGTTAAAATAAATATTTATTTGTCAATTGCAGAACGAGAAAATATCAGGATATAATAATTATATTATTGAATTTTTATTTAATTAATCTGTTCTTCATCATGTTTCTTTTAATTTATATTTCTCTGAATCCAGAAGGATAAAATTTGTATTTTAAATCATAGTCCGCTCTTAATGGTCCCGCCAATATGAATTATTTTTTAAATAAAATATTTGTTTAGTTTTAAAAATTTATATATTACTTGATAATCATTTGAAATTTTCTAGTTATTTTTAAAACTTAAATGGATTTTATATTTAAATAATTTAACAAAATGAATTTATTGATAGAACTGTCGGCAATCCGTAAAATATTTTTCACAAATAAAAATGAAAATTTACCTTTTTTTTTTCTTATTTTGAAAACCGAAATTTGTGGGCCTATGTATATAGAATATCTAAATAAAATTTTACATATATGATAATATTATTTTATTAGATAGATATTTATTTTTATTTAATTACATCAAATGCAAAATTTCTCGTAATAAAAAGTCAACACCTTTTGGGTACATAGCGTAATTATGTATGTATTTTTGTTATTTATTTTATTTGTGTTTCATTTATTCTAGAAATATGTTGTAGTCTGTATAAATACCGATATATTAATATAGGCGTTATTTAAATAAATAGTAAACATTACTAGAAATATGTTGTTTTTAATATTTATATAAAAATAAAATACTTTTACTTATTACATTCATGCATTGAAATAAAAAATATTTTCAAAAATTGTTTTAGTGTTGTTTGAATATCATATAGATAAAAACTACATAAGTTGGAAAATTCATGGAAATAAAAAAAGATAACAATAGAATTTCTTGAATATTTTTATTTATATCAAGATAAAATAATATTATGAAATATCTAATTTATTCCATTTTATAAAAATATGAAATTTATATTTTAATATTCAAGATTAAAAATAAATCTACATATTTAATCTAAAGCAAGAATTTCAGTACAAGGCATAATGTATTTGATATTCTAAAATATTGAGCTATGTTTATATAACGCTATCTTTTACTAAATCCCATAAAACCCGTAAATCTATCCTTCTCCAGTAAGCAATCTATATGGAAACTATCTCTATCTCGTGTCAACCAACATAAACCAACTGTATCTATATCTTTTTCACAAACAAAACAGTCCATACAGCTATCTTTTTCTTACTAATGGAACAAGAGGATTCCCCCAGGTCGTAAAAACTTAACAACATAATTTATGACCCAATACCCAGTGAGTCTGCCGTCTCCCCCCACCAAAAATGTAATAAAATATGCAGGCAGTAGTAGGGAGCTGAAATTCAGCGGTGGGGGAACAAACTCGCCTTGCTATTGGTGCGGAGTCATGTTAGTGTCGACAGCCATGACTTTTTCCACTCGCTTGTTGCCTAGCAACGCCTTGCGCGCGGCATCCATGCTGGATTTTCCGTGACGTCACTGGTTAAATAATGGCTGAGAGACATGCGCATTGGTGAAGATGTTTATATGGATCCATACTATCTCTGGATGTCAAAGTAACTTTTTTTCACATTACTTCTTTTTTTGAATAAATCTAAGTTTTTTGAGTATTAAGTTACTTGATGGTGAAAATCTGCGTGACATTGTAATTAAACTTCTGTAGGTATATTTTTAATAAAAAAATATAATTATAATAACGAATAATTAAGAATTATACACAACAAATTTTTGTTTTACAAAACAGAAACGTGTACCTAATCACAAAACTAGCCCGGAGTTTGTCTCATTTCTAAGTCCGGAACACCGGAATGCTGGTACAGTATGTCTGCATATAGTATGGATTCATCAAAATAATTTATAACGTTTAATATTATTTAAATTAAAAGTTATTTTCAGGTTTCCCAAATATTTTTATGCTACGCATACAAAAGTTTAAATTATATTTAATAAGCAGGTAAACACAATTTTTAATTATCAATAAATAATATAGAACTTCAATTATTTGCCAGGTCAATAATAAAAAAGTTTTTCATTTGTTAAAACTCATATTTGAATATCTATTAAATAAATTATAATAAAGCTGTCACCAACAGTGGCATCATCATTAAATTTGGTTAGTCTGTACGAATTTTACAAAATACATGTAACATTCAAAAAAGCTCATTATCATATTTGGTACAACAGCCCTAAAAAAGTATTGATGGCTAGTAATTTTTCCGTGATCATTCATTTAAACATAAAAGCTCAACAGTATTTATAAAAGTGGGCGTTAATATCTAAAATTTAAAAAAATACGTTTCTCCTTATAGTTTAATTTGACACAAATAATATGAACAGATTCATTAAAATAATTTTACTAAAAATAAAATAATTGCAGATTCTTTAAAATATGTAACATAGCCACTCAAAATTTTAGCCAACACATATCTTTATTAAATTTTCCAAACACAAAAACATCACAAGACTTGAAAACCCACACGAGTATGAGTGACATCAGGCACACATCTGCTGAGTGACTGTTTAAAACTAATTTTTTTTATTTAAATTTAATCACAAATTATTTAATTCTTAACCAAAAATTGTTTTCTAACATTCTCCAAAATATATGCGACGCGACGGTTTAAGAATATATGGTATGAAATGGACAATTTTTTCAAAGTCAGCAAATGGAAATAAACTATTTATTTAATATCCATTTTTCTTTCAATTTGTTAACTTGTTTAAATACAAAATATATAATGTTTGTGTTAAACTATGCTTATACTGAACTTAAACATATACAGTATAAAGTGTGTCCTGAAAACTTGCCAGTTGCGTACGTGCCACTTGCGTACAGTCATTATTTAGTGCCATTTGCGTACAAATAATATCATCGCACATAATTTTGACAAATAATCAAGTCAGTATTTAATTTTAAAATTGACCAAATTTATATTTATTGGTTTAAATTTGATTTGTGTAGATTAATATTTAATAAATTCATATCCGCTCTTCCATTCAAAAAAATTCATTATCTGAAGCCGTGCCGGTCTCGTGGATGTATTAAAAATTAACTGTATTATATCGTATTTGTTACTTTTACAAATAAAATATAATATTTGATAGAAGCCCGAAGAGTTATTATTTTGCTAGTTACTTACATATATTCCTAATATTGAACAAAAAATGTTTGTAATTGTATTTCTGTGAAATAAACTAATATAAGCTAAAGTTGAGATTTTTCTCAAAATTTCACAAGTTACTCAGTCATTGAATCGGCTAGCTAAGCTAGCTTAGTAATTAGTTTACATATATTCCTGTCAAAAACTTAAATCTATATAAAAATATACCCAATAATTGTTGTTACTGACTTACCCAATTAAATATTGAGTGTATCGTATGTGGTTCTGTTCTTTAGTTAGTGAAAATTCAGATTTTTATATTGATAAAAAAACAAACAAAATAATTATGAAACATTAAACACAAAGCAAAAACGAAACTGTTAATTCCAATTAAATAGCAAATAAAATATTTGTATTCAGTTATACTACGATAGTCAAAACTAAAAAGTGATACAGTTATTATCTACATTGTAGATAATTATATCACCTCATGCGCATATATAGAAAATAAACTATAATTGTATTTTGATAAGAAAGTAGAGAGAACGAGAAACGCGTTCCGTTTCTAAAAAATATATCGCAACGACGGCGACGTTCTGAACTGTTCCGATTCTTAAACGATCATTCAGAATGACATTCAGACCGAAATTGGTATTCTAATTGATGGTTTAAGGTCAAGACATGTATCAAAGTCAAGATAATGTAGAAGTTTTGTGACTGAAGTCAAAAATGAATGTCTAATTTTTCAATCCAGACTTTCAATCCTGATTGAGCGTGTAAGGCCCCGCTTATGACACCACTGAATATACTACATGCAATATTTTAAAAATAGTAAGTTATAAATGAAGAAGCTTAAAGTTTTAACTATTAAGTTAAATCACCTGTTAATAGTTTGTAAAACAAATATAATAAATAATAACAAATGACTTACGTACACATAGTAAAGAAAGAAATGTAAGTAAATAAATAGTAGTAATATGGTAAGTAAATCATAAAAATCGTCTAGGAGTAAACAAATAAAAAAAAGAAAACAATCTAAACGCGGCAAGGTGTCCCAGTATCCATAAAGTAAATTGAAGAAAGAAGAAAGAAGGAAGGTGTTTTAGTTGTGTATGCCTGTACTAAACGAACGATTAGTTAGCATGAGGCTCTAAACACGCCATAAAATCTATATGATTATGTAGTTTAGTAGCCGATGGCTGCTTGTTTGCACAATGGCATCGTGGTTGGCTATGGCTGCTGTGCTTGTAAAGCGGCTGGCTGTATGTTGTATAATGTATATACCATAGTATAAAAGCAAACAATTCGGTATTCGGACTATGTACATTAAAATATGAATTATAGTGCCAGTTAGTAAATATTGTCAATAACATTAAATACAATTTACTTTTGCACTTATGTTTCAATGATTTTATGCACTCATATGATATACTCGAACTTAACTACGGATGTTGTTCTTATGTCCTACGTAATCAACTTACATAAACGTGTCAAAAAAATAATGTCAGAATTTTCTTTCTAATTTCCCGTAGCACTCTGGGAAGAATTTTGTTATTATGTTATATTACATATATATATATATATATATATATATATATATATATATATATAAAAAGAGAAAGAGAGTAAGAGAGAGAAAAGATTTGCTCACTAAGTGACCCCAAACTATTGGCTAAAAATATGCAAACCTTTCAGTTCTTCTGAAGAAGTGCCCTGGTTAGAACGAAACGTGCTATATAAAAATTGAAAGTGGCTACTTATACATACGGTATGTATACGCAATTGGCTATTTATACATAAAGTATTTTTACGCAATTGGCTATTTAGGGTAGGTTAAGTTAGTAGGTTGGTTTAGGTTTTTTTTCTTTTAGTATATATAAATAGACAATTGCGTATACATACCGTATGTATAAATAGTCTCATCCATAAAAATTAATAAATAATTTCCGAAATAAATTTACGTTTTATTATTACTAACAGCACAAGCATTCTAAAATTTAAAATATATGTCATTGAATCATTATTTAAAGTAAGCTTAAAAATGAAACATGGCCAGCTATTTAAACATAACTAAATTAGAAGGTGCCTTGGGATGTGCTTGCAAAATTTGTAATAAATATACACGTATTTAAGCTTAACACAAAAAAAAAATTGTAATTACTATTAGGAACACACAATATATACTGTTAAACAAAAAAATCTTTTGTTTTATTTCTAAGAACTTGATAAATACCGCGTGTAATTAAAATATATGTATATGAAAAACAAACAAAAAAATACGCACATGTTTTGTTATTTAATAAGTTTAAAAAAAAATAAAGTATTTTTTAAGAACGTTTTGGTAAAGTAATAAACTAATCTCATTTAAATATAATACTTATCAAATTACTTCCACTAATTTTATAACATTTACATATTTAATAAGATATGTCCAGATATTTCATGTTTCTCTATGTTTATATAAAAAAATAAACTGAAATATTTTAAAATAAACGTAAAAACTTTAATACTGCTTTTCTAAGAAAACGCTTGTTTCTAATTTTAGCCTAAAGATACATTATATATAAGCTCAATGTCACTGTAAAAATTTATCGAATTCCGATATTTTAAATTTGATTTTTAATGCATATTTTTAAGTATAATTAGAAAAAATATGTTAATTTTAGTATGATTTGTTTCAGAGATAATGTTTGATTAAAATGCTATTAAATTTTATTGTTTCATTTTAAGGAAAGTATAAATTTTATAACCAAAAAAAAACCAGAAAAATATTTTTGTAATTTTTCATTATTTTAACATTTTTATTACTTGCTAATAATACTGTTTATTTAAAAATAAAAATTGTATACACTAACATCTTCAAATAAATTGATTACTTCTATAATTGTATCTTAATTTTGCACTCAAATTAATGGTGAGATTCTAAGCAATTTTATGAAATCTGTAGGGTTATACATATTATTGTTTATTTTTCTACAAAATAAAAAATAGACTTATAAAATTACGCAAAATTTCAATTAAAAAGAAAATCCAATAAACAATTAGCTTTTTGTTTACAAACTTTAAACACTTTGTAAATTTCATTAAAAATAACAATATTAACACAAAACCCGTATTCCCAACTCTTTTGTTTATGAAAGAGTGCTTTTATTTTTCATAAATAAATTTTCACTTCGATCTCTTATCAAATATGAATAATATTTCTATTTTTGATATATTTTTTATGTCTCATAATATAAAATTCAAATAAACTAATTAAAATTTCTTATTAAGTAATTTTAAGTAAAAGTCAAAAGTAATTTTGACAAAAATCACTTTTAAAAGTCAGGTGAGAATACGGGCCATAAATTTTGCAGTAGTACAGCACAAACTATAGATTGGTATGTACGTCAACCTAGAAAATTAATTATGTAAAAATCAGTATTTGGTCTAAACTCTCCAAAAGTAATTGGGCTGCATATTATAATTTGTTATATATAACGTAATACATATTTTTATTTTAATTGTTCATTATTTTAAATTTTCAGAATTTATTAAATTGATTGGTAGAAACAGAACAATTGTAGAAATACCTACAAATAAAATTAATATAATTTATTGAAATTTTGTGTAGTTTTATTTAAATATAATGTTAATAAATATTTGGATTCTTTTAAAGAAAACAGACGATAATACATGCAATGTGAACACGAAAAAAAGAAAAAAAAATATCATAAGTTTTTATTGTTACATCCGTGTTAATGGGTCAATAAAGATGAATATGGTCTGTATATATTTTAGTACCAATAGTAACACGTACTAGTACTTCGTTCCTACAGAAAACACTAAACTGTAAATCATGCAGTAAGTTATCTTTTTAAAACTATTAATACTATATTTTTTCCTACTATAGTAAATTGTCAAGAGTACATATACAAAAAAAATAAATATTTCATTTAATTCAATAATATAACAAAATTTTATATGATACAAATTAGTTATTATCAAATTATTATTATAATAAAACTTAGATTAAATAATCTAAAATTTTCGATAAATCTACGACAAACTAGATAAGTTTCTAATTACATTAGATAAATATATAAAATATAATCATCTACTTTTGAATTAGATATAAAATGTAACATGATTAGAAGGTCGAAAATTAAATATTTCTTTTTAGATAAAAAAAAAACACCTAAAATATTAAAGGAATCATCTCTACTTTTTCTGTGTAACAAATTAACTAATTATTTTATAAAATAATATATATATATATATATATATATATATATATATATATGATTATATTAATGTTTTAGACATTTTGGGATATAACTTTTATTGTATTCACTTTAAAAATATTTCATTATAATCACCAAAAAGCTAATGAAATATGCTTTTTAGTCCAAAATTCATGCCATTCCGATGATTATTAACGGAGTAGTGCGAATTTGAAAAATATAATTTTTGACTCAGAAAAAAGCTATAATAATTAATAATCATTAATCATCATACTTATATTTATAATATTTTGTATACACACAAAATTTTTAAAAGAAATTTGCATACTCTAATTGATTGAGTTTATGTAAATTCTAGATTAACCATACCATAATTCAAAAAAAAAAATGTATTACACTAATAATGTTAAAAAACTGTTTTATATAATTATTTGTATTTTGACAAATTTTATTATATACAGCTTAATAAATATGTTTATTATGCTGGTCACTATTTCTAATATATATAAAAACAAACACATTTATAATTTTAAAAACGTGTAAATTACCATATAGATAATTTATTATAGATATAAGCATAATGTTTTAAAAATAGTTACTAATATGTCAAGAAAGTGTTACTTACGTATTTTTAGTTTGAAAACATTCACACTTTACAAGTACACTTAGATAATTAAACAAAAAAAAAGTTATATAAATATTTTTTTATAATTTCTGTTTCTCTTTATTTTTATAAAATAAGACAGTTTTTTTTGTTAGAATTATTGATTTTATTCTACTATTTTTGCAAAATAATCTAATCAGCCATTATTAATTTATTTTTCAGTTATTCATATTATAATTCTACTATTTTCAAAATATTTACTTAAAGTTTGTTATACCTTTTTTGGTTTCTAAGTATATTTATTCACAATATTGTAGCAAAACAAGCTAGCCGGAACCCGTCTGTTGACGGCAAGCGAATAGCCTTGACCGCATGAGACAGACCAGAGAATTCTATGTGTTTTCAAGTATGCTGATTCGAGAATGTTCTACAGGCAACCAGAGTTACGTTCGAGAAAACACGATGGCCGTATAAAAACGCAGCCAATGCAATAGACAGTTCAGTTCTTACGCAAACCTTAAGCTTGAAACAAGTTCACTTCGAGTGCACCAGTTATATAAATAGTGAAATAAATATTTAGTGTTAGTTTGATTACTAGTGTTTAAGCTTATAACCATTTAGTTTATAGTTATATTCATACTTTTATATTTTTATATTTACATTCTATATTTAATCGTTTTAAATAATAAATATCTAGTTAATAAGTGTATATTGTGTTTTATTTAATTATCTCGTAAAAAGACGAACAAAACGCATTACAATTGGTGTCAGGTGTGGGGTACGAGATAATTTTAGAAATAAATAATAACGTAGAATTAAAAACGCGTAAAATATTGTGAAAATGGCTACAAAACAAGTTAGTTTGAATGAGTTGAAAATTCAACAACTGAAACAAGAACTCGAAGAACGTGAATTAAGCGCAACAGGGGCTAAAACCGTGTTACAAGAACGACTTAGAAAAGCCATACAAGATGCTGGTCAGAATCCTGAAACATATCTATTTGAAATACCAGCGGATATAAGCGCACTGATGAGAAAAATGGAAGAAAATTTAACAAAAAATATAACAGAGAAATTTGAAGAAAATTCTAGAAAAACAGAGGAAAAAATAACAGAGAAATTTGAAGAAAATTCTAGAAAAACAGAAGAAAATTCTAGAAAAACAGAAGAAAATTTAACAGAGAAATTGGAAGAGAATTCTAGAAAAATGGAAGAAACTTCTAAAAATACAGTAGTACAATTAAAAACAGAAGTAAATCGTAACATAGAAGTTATTAAAAATAATATCTCTGAATTAGAAGATAAAATTAAAAATAATATCTCTGAGTTAGAAGGTAAAGTTAAAAATAACATCTCTGAATTAGAAGATCAAGTTAAAAATAATATTTCCGAGTTAAATAACAAAATACAAGTTGAAAATAATGAAATTAAATCTGATATATGCGCTTTGGAAAATAAAATCAGAACCGAAATGGAAAATAAAATCAGAACCGAGATGCAAAACCAGATTGAAGCAATTTCGAGTGCTACATCCGCCAACGGTATTATGATGAAACAAGAAGCTGGTCAACCAAGTCCTGTCCCGAAACTACCAACTTACGATGGGAAATCATCATGGGAAGAATACTTGACACTGTTCGAGACGACAGCAATAGTCCACGGCTGGTCTGATTCAAGAAAGGCACAAGTATTGAGTTTGTCTCTACGTGAGGATGCACTACGTGTATTACAAAGTGTGCCGTTGAGAGACCGTACGGACTTTAGCCAACTAGTCGAGCAATTAGAGCTACGATACGGACATAAGCATGTAAAAGGGTTGTACCTAACACAGTTAGACAATCGTGTCCAAAAGGCGAACGAAACATTGCAAGAATTCGAAGCCGACATTGTTCGCTTGATACGAATGTCTTATCCAACGGCTCCAGATGACATCTATGAAAACCTGGCAATTAATAAGTTCTTGAATGGAGTTCGCGACCCAGAGCTACAACAAGCCGTTAAGCTAGCCCATCCTCAGACGGTTAATGAGGCATTAACGCAAGCACTCGAATTTGAGGCCATCAAGGCATCAACACGGGGCCACGCTCGAGTTCGTGCAGTCAACAGCCATGAGGAGGAGGAACACCATAATGGCTCGATTGAACAAATCGTGCAGCAAGTACTGCAAGCACTGAAAAATCAGAGGAGACAACCTCGCTGTTGGAACTGTGGCGAAATGGGGCATATTAGACGCCGGTGCGGAAAGCCCCAACAGCCACAGGAAAACTAAAACGGGTTGATGGGAAGGGGCAATCTTCAACCCGCCGTACACAAGCCCCACGTAATGCACGAGTGGCCATAATTAAAAACTGTTCAAAGAGCGTGTTCATCGATGGTGTCGTTAATGGCAAGAATGTTCTTCTTCTATTAGACACGGGAGCCACGAAGACCATCGTGAAGACAGGAATGATCAAAACCAAAAACAAGCTGTTACCGACCAACTGGAGACTACGCACAGCAACTGGAGACTTGGCCAATGTGTGCGGCGAGTTGGATGCCCACTTTACCATCGGTGGCACCAGCTTTTTACATCGAGTGCTGGTTGCGGATATAGAAGAAGAAATCATTCTTGGAATGGATGTGATGACAACGCACGGCTTTGAATTAAATCTGAAGCTAGGAATCGTGAAGATTCATGATGAAGAAGTTGTTCTACATCAGCGAGAAGACACGATGGCACAAGCAGTTTTGCTGAACGACATTGAGCTACCACCACGCAGCGAAGTATTTGTGGAAGCAAAACTAGACCGTCTGATTCCGGAAAAACAAATCATTATGTTGGAACCAAGATACGGTGACAAGGGTCCGGATAAAGGAGTGCTGATTGCAAAAACTATAGTTAGAAATACGAAGAGCATTCCAGTACGGCTGATGAATATCAACAATTATTCCGTAACATTACGTAATGGAACGTCGATTGGTTACTGTTCGTCACCGTCATCTATCGTCCGACAAATTAATAGCTCGGCAACCACGTTAACTAAATTTCCGGAACATCTGAACAAAACGGTCATGAGTGCTTGTCAAGATTTAACCAAAGAAGAACAACACAAAGTTAAAGATCTATTGTGCCGTTACCAAGATATATTCAAAACCGGGGGAGGTCGTACTGGTCGAACCAACATTGTTCATCATCGAATCGACACTGGTGATGCGAGACCTATACGCCAAACAGCGCGAAGACTACCACTGGCGAAACGTGAGGAGGCCGAACAAATCATCCAAGACATGGAAAAGGATGATGTGATAGAAACCTCAAACAGTCCATGGGCGTCGCCAGTGGTTCTGGTGAAAAAGAAGGATGGGTCAACACGATTTTGTGTTGATTATCGCCTGTTGAACAATGTAACAAAGAAAGATAGCTACCCGCTGCCAAGAATAGATGACACCTTGGACACGCTGGCCGGATCAAGAATATTCTCGACTCTGGACCTGAAAAACGGTTACTGGCAAGTTGCCATGGATCAAGGAGATCGTGAGAAAACAGCGTTTAGTGTCGGATCGGGACTGTGGCAGTTCAAAGTAATGCCGTTCGGACTCTGTAATGCTCCGGCAACCTTTGAGAGGCTGATGGAAAATGTCCTGAATGGACTATCCTGGAAAACGTGTCTAGTATATCTAGACGACATAATTGTGATTGGAAAGTCCTTCGAGGATCATGTGAAGAATTTGGAAGAAGTGTTCCAACGGCTGCGACATGCCAATTTAAAGCTGAGTCCCAAGAAATGCTACCTTTTCCAGAAAGAAGTACACTACCTCGGCCACGTTGTTTCCGGAAAAGGAGTAGCTGTTGATCCGGAAAAGACACAAGCTGTCAAAGAATGGCCAGTACCGCTAGATAAACACGAACTCAGAAGTTTCCTTGGTTTGTGTTCCTATTACCGTCGGTATGTTCTAGGATTTGCCAACATAGCCAAACCACTTACACGTCTAACCGAAGATGGTCGTAAATACAATTGGGATGAAGACTGTCAGAATGCCTTTGATACCCTGAAACAGGCCTTAGTGGGTGCACCAGTCTTAAGCTACCCTCTTCAGGAAGGCAAATTTATATTGGATACAGATGCGAGCAACGTAGGCATTGGCGGAGTCCTGTCGCAGATTCAGGAAGGACAGGAAAAAGTCATCGGCTATTACAGTAAAGGACTGTCAAAGCCCGAACGCAATTACTGCGTAACTCGGCGAGAATTACTGGCAGTAGTGAAATCCATCGAGCATTTTTACAAATACTTGTACGGCCGCAAATTCTTGCTGCGGACCGATCATGCTGCCCTCAAATGGTTGCTGCGATTCAAGAACCCAGAAGGACAAGTGGCACGATGGATTGAACGATTACAAGAATATGACTTCGACATTGAACATCGCGCTGGTAAAAGTCACTGTAATGCCGATGCCTTGTCAAGAAGACCATGCTTGCCGGATTGTAAAAGTTGCTCCCGAATTGAGGAAAAATCGACCACTCTCTTTAGGACGACCGCCGTTGATGACGACTGGCAAATAGAGAATATTAGCCACGAACAAGATATGGACACTGATTTAAAACACTTAAAACGGTGGAAAACGATAGATCAACGGCCAACTTGGGAAGAAGTGGCACCACATAGTCGCACCCTTAAATCGTATTGGTCGCAATGGAACTCGATCGTACTTAGGAATGGGCTCCTAATGAGGACTCTGGAAAATGAAGAGGGATCCCAGGAGAAATTGCAGCTACTGGTTCCGAGAAACAAGGTTTCGGATGTACTACGACAACTCCACGACGGGACCTCTGGCGGGCATTTAGGAGTCAAAAAAACGATCGAGAAAGTGCGAGAACGATTCTATTGGGTCGGATGCCACGAAGATGTGAAAATGTGGTGCAGAAAATGTGTAACATGCGCTACAAGTAATGGCCCGCATAGAAAACGTAAGGCGCCAATGCGACAATATAACGTTGGCAGTCCATTCGAGCGAATAGCCATTGATATAGCTGGTCCTTTCCCGATGAGTGAGCAAGGAAACAAATTTATCCTGGTAGCCATGGACTATTTCAGTAAATGGGTAGAGGCGTATGCACTACCAAACCAAGAAGCTACCACAGTTGCCGAAGTCCTAGTGAAAGAGCTCTTTAGTCGATTCGGCATACCAATGGAATTACATTCCGATCAGGGACGAAACTTTGAATCCAACATCTTCCAGGAAGTTTGTCGGTTACTAGGAATACGGAAGACTAGAACGACTGCATTACATCCGCAGTCTGATGGCATGGTAGAAAGGATGAACCGCACAATGGGTAAATACCTATCAAAAGTCGTCTCCGACCATCAAAAAGACTGGGACCAATACATTCATCTGTTTCTATTGGCCTATCGTTCATCCGTGCACGAAACCACTGGACAAACCCCTGCAAAAATTGTTTTTGGACATGAGCTACGCCTGCCTTGTGATTTAAAATTCGGCTGTAAACCTGGAGAGGACCTGGCCGGAGAAGACTATGTCGACAACCTACGAAAGAAGATGGATGAAATACATCAACAGGTTCGTTCCAACATACAGATCGCAAGCGATCGGATGAAGGACGGCTACGACATTAATGCTAATATGGGAGGTTATAAGCCAGGAGACTTAGTCTGGCTCTACAACCCGCAACGTCGTCGGGGACTGTCTCCTAAACTGCAACGCTGGTGGGAAGGGCCATATCAAATCATAAAAAGGATTAACGATGTCATATACCGGATCCGCAAGACGCCCAATGGAAAACCAAGGGTCGTCCACTATAATCGTCTAGCCCCGTTCGCTGGGCAAAACGAGGAAGATCCTAATATCGAAGAGGGCCACGTCCACCAGTTACGGAGCGAAGAGGTGGACTTCGAGCAATTTATGTCCTCTTACGCTGCAGGTCGCAAGGCCCGTCATGGCGTCACCCGAGAAATTCAACAGGACCTGTTCACCGTACCCGAGGACTATGCACTTGCACATTGCGTCGCTCAGGACCTGCAAATGTCCAGAGGGATTGCTACCGTTTTCCGCAAGAAGTTTGGCGGGATCACCGAGCTACGGGAACAGCTGCCTGCCGTTGGGGCCGCATTACATCTGCAAAGGGAACACCGCAACATCTACTACCTGGTTACAAAGGAACTGTCTCGAGAGAAGCCCAGTTACCAATCAATGTGGAACACACTGCAGACGTTACGCGAGCTACTCCTGCGGGACAATATCCTAAAATTGGCGATCCCCAGAGTAGGCTGTGGCCTTGACGGTTTAGATTGGCGAATTATTAGAAATATGCTGGAAACTCTTTTCCAGCATACCGGCATTGACATTCTTGTTTGTAGCTTCAATCCTCTGGAAAACAAGAAAGCCGAAAAGACCGTGGAATGCTACTTTTATCATACCTCCCACTGCGCTCGCGGGACCACGTGTCGATTTCGCCATGGCCCTTCACCAATAATTTATGAGTGTCCCGAGACGGAACACTCTAGGGAGGGGGCAATGTAGCAAAACAAGCTAGCCGGAACCCGTCTGTTGACGGCAAGCGAATAGCCTTGACCGCATGAGACAGACCAGAGAATTCTATGTGTTTTCAAGTATGCTGATTCGAGAATGTTCTACAGGCAACCAGAGTTACGTTCGAGAAAACACGATGGCCGTATAAAAACGCAGCCAATGCAATAGACAGTTCAGTTCTTACGCAAACCTTAAGCTTGAAACAAGTTCACTTCGAGTGCACCAGTTATATAAATAGTGAAATAAATATTTAGTGTTAGTTTGATTACTAGTGTTTAAGCTTATAACCATTTAGTTTATAGTTATATTCATACTTTTATATTTTTATATTTACATTCTATATTTAATCGTTTTAAATAATAAATATCTAGTTAATAAGTGTATATTGTGTTTTATTTAATTATCTCGTAAAAAGACGAACAAAACGCATTACAATATTAAGGTGGATTTTGCTAATATTATATATCAAACATTTCTTTTATTCATAGTAATGTAGATATTCTTCTACGATTTGTTCCAAATTATAAGGACGTTCATAATCACAATTTCAATTCGGTTCTTTTATTGTTCTCCAAAACGTCCATATCCAGATCTAACTCTACTTAAGAAAGTTTTAAAAACTAGGAGTAATATTTTATTAATAATTTTTGACCAAAATTCTGTTTTATATTGTTCAATTTTATAATTTTATTTTAATATTAAAAATAATTTACGTAATAGAAAAATTATATTTAAAATTAATTATATCACTGTAAATAAATATTTATGCAAAAAAGTAATGTATATCAAATTTTTAAATATTTATAAATTTTAATTTCTACTATTCCTTCCTATAATTAGTATATTATAGTAGAACTTGTTGCAAATGTGGAAAATTTTTGAATTTATTTTAACTTATTACTGACAATCACAATTTATTTAAATTTTAAATAAATAGAATAGATTTAGTTTCTTCAGGTGCACTATTCAGAAGTTTCAGAACAATGAAATAAAATTTAGAAGCTAAGCAAAAGTTTTCAATATTATTTTATTGATCATCATATCACATATGATAAGGTAGGTATTGTAATTATAACAAATTTGACATATCGAAATTATTTACAGATAAGCACAAATAGTTATATTATATAAGTATAATTAAATAAAACACTTGGTATGAGTTTCACAATGTTTATTAAATACTACGGTGACCGTTTCGATCGCTCGGTCATCTTCAAGTATACACAAATTATACAAGAAACTTATGCTAAATATATACTATTTAATATTAAATTAATTAAATTTTCCAGTAAGTTTAATTTGTACCCTTTATTGACACGATATAAAATTTTAAATTCACCGTTATAACTGTGGCTCGATTTGCAAATATGGGTAGAAAAATCAGTGTTGAATTTGTGATTTTTTATTGCTTTTATGTGTTCTTTTATTCTGTACTTAAAACTTCTTCCACTTTGTCTAATATAAATCGCATCACAGTTATTATATTATAGAGTTATTATATTTACACAAAAAGCTCTTATTTCATATTTGGTCATTTTAATTTAATTACCATGAATAATAATCGCTCAATAATTTATTGTTGTTTAATATTGTGCCACACCCTTTTAGTTACATAGCGTAATTGTGTATGTATGTATATATAACATTATTTTTCGGTTAAACTTTGCTTTACGGTTATGTAATCGATTTTCTTCAAACTTTACATATTTACCGTTAATTTTGCACATTTTATGAATATAAATCGCAAAATTTGAGTGCGAAAATGATATTCACTCTAAACTCGTTTTTAACATAGGTTGTACGTAAGATAAATTGGTTGTACTTGACATATATATGGTGGCGCTTATTGCAGAATAGGTAAAGTAAAGAGATTAATTTGTTAATGTTTAACAAAATTAAAACAACGTGAAGAATTATTAGTTGTTTTTAATGTGAAAAATTAAAAATAACAGTATCTGCTAGTAGTTTTGTAAACATGGAAAAATATGACAGCAGTATATGTTGAAAACAAATTTTCAAAATCAGTTTTAATATTGTAAATATTATTTCCGCACTAAAATTTTGTGATTTACATTCATTAAAATATACAAAATTAACGGTATGTAAAGTTTGAAGAAAATCGATTACATAACCGTAAAGTATAGTTTTACCTTATTTCTTTCATATTTATGAACTAAGTAACAGTTATCATATTTAAATAAAATTTGAATAGTTTAAATATAACTATAATAACAATTATTAACTCACCAAATATTTAAATAGAATATCCTTTGTAATAATCAAGAGGAAAACATCAAATGTGCGTGCTAAAAATAACACGTAAATA
Organism: Clivina fossor; assembly: GCA_963966155.1. Lineage (NCBI taxonomy): Eukaryota > Metazoa > Arthropoda > Insecta > Coleoptera > Carabidae > Clivina > Clivina fossor. The sequence continues at coordinate 5,110,139 of OZ014564.1, read as the reverse complement.
AATTTGTATTTAATTACGCATGTATAACATACAACAAAAGTAAAAGAAAGAAAGAAAGAAAGAAAGAAAAAAGAAATGAAAACAAAAGCAGTAATTTTTCACTAACAGGTAATTGAAACGAATGTCATTCATTAATCATTATACACATATAACTCAAGGCACTTGCATCGGAACATAAATGACCGCGACTTTAGAATACAATTTCTTCATTAATTTTCCGGCCGGCCTGTACATATGCTACATACACATATACAATCTATGGCACGGTATACATATACACAACGATTCATACACAACGTTTTCTTAACGAATGCATTTAATGAACGAGTTTAACGCGGGTAATAATTACTCGAGTTCCGAGTAAACAATCTGCGGGTTTATTTGACGCATGTTGCTCGAGATTAAACTGCCTCGCTTAACTGCTATTGATTCTGCAAAATCAATCGATTTCATCGCGATAACTTATAGGTTAGGAAACGAAACCGGTTATTGAATGCATTTTACCTGAAACTATAACATACATTTCGTATCCAATATTGCGTTTCCTCCTATACTATTACACTAGGTATATGTATGAAGTTGAAATTGTTTCATTGCAAATTATAATTAAATTAAATTAAATCGAACAGTTTTAGAAATAAATGACACAAAAACTAATTTATTAAATATGTTTCCGGAAACACTAAAATAAGTGTAATTGTAATTAGTCAATTTATTTTATATAAATTTTAATAATAAATTTGAAATTAAATTTTAAGTATTATGATTTACTATTAAAATTGTTTTGTTGATTTATTGTAATTAATTAATTAAACAAAAATGCATTTATAGAAAAATCATTGTTCGTTAAGCTATTTTAATTAAAAATTGTTATTTGTGTTCTAGTATTAGTTTTCAAAAAGACAATATCTTTGATTTAATTGCTTTTTTTAACTTATTTAAACTTACATATTTCTTGTATTTTAAAACTATTTCAGGCATGTTTCAAATATATTTCTGAAATCACCTATACATAAAACTATGTAGCGTAATAAATAATTTTGTGCTTTTTCCGCAATAAATCAAAAATTTTGTGTAATATAAAAAATAAAACATTCCGTAACATTATAAATAATACAATGATATCTCTCAGAGTATGTACTTCCAATTATGTTTGGTTACTTTACATTATATCTTTTGTACAGTAGAAGTGTCGTACAAACGTTTGAATTTTTATCATTTCTACAACTTTGGAATTAATTAAAATAAATAAGAAACATTTTTCCAAAATATATATAAAAATTTAAAAACAATATTAAAGATTTTATAAAAAAAGTTATGTAAATACTGAACGCTAGTCTGTAATGTTTCCATAAATAATTTTTGCATTATTGCAAAAATGAAAACTAATCATTAACTTTAAAATACTGCACTTGAAGCTATAATTTTGTAGAAAATAACTTGTTAAAAATGCAATTTAAGAAATTTTTATTGTATAAAAATGAATGTAAACACTTTAAATAAAAAACTGTTTTAGGATTAGATTCTGTTTAATTATTTTATAAAAACGACGTTTTGACAAAACTGAAAGTTTATCTTCATCAGGATAAAATTTATCAATGACATTAAAATAAAAAAACATTGATTAAAAATCTATAATTCTTCTGATCTAGTTACTTATATGTTACCTAGTAACTTGTTGCTACGTACTGTTATTTACTTTAATGTCATTGATACATTTTGACATGATGAAGACGAGCGTTCAGTTTCGTCGAAACGTCGTTTTTATAAAATAATTAAACAGAATTTAATCCTAAAATAGTTTTTATTTAATACAATAACTTCTGAAAATTATTTTACTATGTAAATACTTTTTAAAGACCAATTTTTTTTAAATACTCTGAATAAAATTTTAATCAACCAATTTCTAAAAAAAATGAAATTATTATTGGCAATAGTACACGATCGGAATTGGCAAAATAGTATGAGAAATACATACCTTTTCGAACATTATACGGTACGTTCCAAAACACGTAAAATGCAACGTATCAAAGATGTAATATTTTATCGAGCATACCATTACCGATGTGCGGCACAATACACACGCGTATAGCGTGAACGTGAGCAAGTCACGCTTCGTGTTATACACTACACCTAATGAGAAAACTGATTACCAATGTAGAGATAATTAACCGACTGCCAGTTACATGCTTTGGATATACGTACTTATACTTCGCATAGAGTTAGCTTGCTATATTGGCGTAGTTGAGCTTATAAGCTTCCTATAAAGTACTCTTGCGTCCGTTGTACAAAGCTCTGCAGTTAGTTAGCAATTACCAAGACTTGTTCATCGTTTTGAATACGATAGGCAATAAATGAGAGTAAGACATAAAATTATTTATAAATATAATCCGATATAAAATTTAATGCCTCATTCTTCGTCGAGATAATTAGATGAATTGAATTGAATTTGATTCATTTCATTTAAACATCGAATTCAAAGCAATCTACAAGTTTGTAGGGTTTCTTCATTAAATTTGTGCTGATTATAAATAAGTAAATAAAATTATTCTTTAAAAAAATACTTTGTTAGTTTTAGAAAGGTATATATTTTTAGGAATTTAAACCAATGAAAATAACTGAAAGGTTGAAACTACTGTCCAGTAATACACAAATTTTGATAATTTCTTCATTACTTATTTTTATCATTAAAATGTTTTATCAAGTACCAACCATCTAAAGTTTAAACGTTATGCAACGTTATTTAGAAAAATTAAAAAAAAAAAACAGCAAGTATATAGATTGTAGCTCGAAAAAATTGTCTTTAGATCAGCAAACTATCTGAGCCCACTGTATTATTAGTTTTTAACAACTGCATTAATATACATATAAAATAAAAATGAAAATAATACCAAGAATCATCAATCTTAATCGGAAGAAAACACTTAGTAATGTGAAATCGAACATTGCAAAAATTATCCGTTGCCGTCGGTACAACATAATAAAAATTCTTTGTTATCTTATTTCATTTCCGTAAGAAATCTTTCTATTTATATTGCAACAAAATTTCTTACGACATCCAAAAATTTTCAGTTTAACGAACTGTTATATTTAACGAAAATGTTTATGCATACGGGCATTAATCGGATAAAAATCATATAACGTAAAGAAAAAATTAGACAAACATTTTTTTTTTAATTAGCAAGTTACTATACATTAGGTATGCCCTTAAATAAATTTTTCACGCCAAATACTTCAGAATAAATTATTACCACGTATTAATTAGATATATAAAAAATATATTAAAAAGTAATGTGTTAGAATTTCGGTTTTCGAAATTTTTAAGTTGAACAGTTTTTAAAACGATTGCAATTAAAGTATGTTTCAGAAATAGAAAAACTAAATTTACATACAGATTTTTACCGCGCAATTAATTCAACTAAAAAATAATAATTAAATTCACTAAAGCGAAATGGTGTTTAACTTAACCGTAAAAATCATTTTTCATTAAAAATAACGCGAAATTTTGAAATCTCTACGTTTTAAAAGATATTAAAGTACCTTGTAAAATTAACTTGCTTGTAATTTTATACCTTTATTTATATAACAAAAAAAAATTATGATAACCCACAACTGACAATTAAATAGTATTTTAAAATACTATTGAACAACAGCTGATCAATAATCATAAATATAATTTTTAAGATAGTCAGCTTTGTCTAAACACATTATATTTTCCCTATAAATGTATATGATTTAAAATAATAAATATCAAATTTACTGACAAATAAATATCATTAATTTTGTTGAAACATAAACTTATTTTAGTGGCAATATATATGAAAATGTGTGAATGAAATTTTTATATATTAATAAAAAATTTAAATAGACTAATAACATTGCTATTTATTTCTTATTTATATGAAAATAAGCAATGAAAATTTTAATTGTATTATATAGTAGCTACACTAAAAAAATGACTGTTTTAAATAAAATTTTGTAATTAATTTGTAACAGAAACATAAAATATTAATTTAATGTATACTGTCAACTACAGACAACTGTAGATCAGTGGCAGCGTGTTAAACTGGCACTCCAAAAATCTTTAATTCACGTCAAGTTCGAAAATTGTATAGAAAATTTATCATGTAATGCAAAGCATAAGAATAATTATGAGTGCATATGTAGTGTTTAATAGTTTGTCCCTCAGTCTATCCTTATTTCACTGTCGATCTCAACACAAGCTTTGTTGAGATCGACATATTAATAATAGTTAACTTATAATAGATAGAATAAAATGAGTATATTATTTGTTTAGTAATCTGTGTCGTGAGGCTCAACTTGCGAGCAATGTACTTTACCTAATATTTTTAAATCAAAATATTGTTAAATAAAGCTATTTAAAAATGTTCAAAAATCACTTTGAAACGTATCCTAAAACTATGTATTTACTTGAAATTATATTTTCAAATTATTCTGATTGGAGATTTGCAGGTTTAATTGTTATTAGGTTAGTCGGAAAATATTACTGCAAATAAAAAAATCTATTAAAATCGAGGACTTTTAAATAATAAAAAAATGTTTATAACTTGAAAATCATTGAATTTAGTCATAAAGAGTCTATTAGAAATTAGAAATTGTTATATAAAATAAAAACAGTATTGTTGATATTTTAAGTAATGGCTACTTAAATTTATCAATATTCGTAATTTTTATGTACATTTATGTAATATTTTTTGTCAAATTGCAAGTTACAGACTTATATCTGGAAAATATTAAATTTAAAATTTTTTTTAATCTACATTTTTCTAAAACATATCTTATTTGATATAAATAAAATTTGATTAAAAAATTTGAATAGTCAAAGTGGTAGGATTGAGAGTGTATTGGGTGAGCGAAAGTTTCCAAGTAGTAATAGAAAAGCTAAAGAAACTAAAGTTGCTTGTCTGAATAGGGATGTTTAGAGGAAACTCATTTCGTGATAATAGAAATAGTTTGTGCCACACCCTTCCGGGTTCTTGGCGTGATTGTGTATGTATGTATGTAATTAAAAAACATATCTAAAATATTTAATTTTTTTAATAAACTTATTATAAAAAATATTAAAAAGTAATTTCTTGAATAGTGTGTTATGAAATATTAGTTTGACAAAATTTAACACAAACAGTATTTCTCATAGTATTAATAATACACTACCAATTATATGAACGAACAGTCCGTATATTAAAAACCCACTTACTGTTCACTTTTTTTTTAACAATTGATATATTTTTTTTACATTTGATAAGTATATTGTAATTATACTAACCGTATAATTACAACTTTTTTTTTTTCAAGTAATTATAAAATAATAATAATAACATGAGTAGCTACTTTCTGGAATATCACCTGTTAATATAATTCTTTATCAAATAATTCTTTATTTGACAGTAATTTAAAGTTTTACACTTATATGATACATATACAATCACGCTCTGTACCCAAAAGGGTATAATACAAACTCTTTCCACAATACCGAAATAAATTTTCTATTATTCAAAAATTTACTATAATTTACGTATTTGTATATAAATATAAGACATAAATTTACCTTGTTTATCATATAACTATTCACATTGTTTAAAGATATGACAATATTATTTTTTTACTGTATTAATTATCCTATATAAGTATGTAAAAAAAATTATATAATCTGGACAATTGGTTTTATCGGTTCAATAAATTAATTCGTATAATATCGAATCAACTGTATTCTTATAATATTTTTTAATGGAAAAAATTTAAGTGCATTGATTAGTCGTTAATATGGTTATAATTTATAGATTTCGCAATAAAATCGAAAATTATCGCTTTCATGTGTATGATTGTTTATTTTTTCTTACAATTAATATTTATTCGTTATACTAATATTAATACGCGCTCCTAATAAATAAAGTCATAAAAAATATTTACTGAATGTTATCACTGTAATTTTTCTAGATTAAAAATAGAACAATTCTTTTTCATTTCCTAAATAAATGTAGCTGATTTAATTTTTATATTTGTTTTATTTTAGTGACAAATTGAAAATATTATTTTTTTAATTTGTCTGACATTATTTGTAGTTCTTAAGTAAAACATGGAACAACGTATATATGCGTAATATTAAATCACAGTTTTGTTAATGAGAGACACCAATCTGAGCGTTCTGAAAATAGGCAGAGTTTGGCATATTTTTTATAGCTAAATAATAATATAAATGTTCCGGGTTTTTTATATGTTATTACTGTATATTTTAACTACGTTTTCAAATTTTTATATCAAAAATTGTATTCAAATTGTGCCAGACACTATCAGAAAAACCGTGGCCATTTGTCCCGTTAAACAACCTAAGCAATAATTCAATGCATTTTTGAAATAATTGAAACTAAATTAATAAATACAAAATAAATGACGACCTTGTAATTTAGAAAAATGTTCCATTAAAAAGTTGTAAAATAAATAATAAATGCAGATGACTCAATTTTTACAATAGACATTATTAAATTTGTTTAAATGTGACAATTTAGTTTTAAAAATGTATATTTAAAATAATTGATGATCATAAAATATGCGCCTATTTAAAGGTTATTACATACTTAATTACCGTAATTGCTAATTGTTACAATACTGCAATAGATAAAAACGTACTAAATTAGTGAAAAATAATAAAAAGCTTGTCTTCATGTTGTTATAAGCTATAGTTATGCATATATATTATTTTCTGTAAAATAAGGATAATTTTTCATAATAAAGTGTTAGGATATGGGTTTTGTTTTCAACTAAATAAAACACAAGACAAATATATTGTAGAGATATTTATATTTTGATATATAGTAGTGTATACTTGAAAAGCTATGTGTAGAGTGAATTTACTTAACATTCTAAATGTTTTCGTCTCATCAAAAAAGTTTCCATTGTAAAATGTGACTGTCAATAATATTTACATCTTGGTGTGTTTTTGTTATTTAGTGTATGAGTTTCTTTTATATTTGGTTTCTTTTATATTTGGTTTTGTAAACACTCTTTTGTACATTAGAATGAAAACTTAACATAAAGTGTAATTTTATTGCAAATTGTTTACGTAATTCGTAAAAAAATTCTATATACATATCATAAATTACATATTATAATTAAAAGTGGCACAATACATACATACAGAATCACGCCATGTACCCAAAAGAGTGTGACACAAACTCTTTCCACCAATTCAAAATTAATTTTCTCTAGATATTCCTATCCTGACAAGCAACTCTAGCTTCATTCTCATTCGTCTAGCGAGTCTAGCCTATCTCATGATACTCTTTTATTTCTACTACTTGGAAACTTTTGCTCACGCAAAACACTCTCAATTCATACCACTTTATCTACTCATCGAACGTCCACGCAAACGTATATCTTCAGAAATTAGTTTCCGCTAAACATTCTTACCATTTGGAAACATTCGTTCATGCAAAACAATTTCAATATCATCGACTCATTTACACTTATTATTTTGAAAATACTTATATATAAATCCATAAATACTAAATATTTTAGCTAAAATTGCATCTAAAATTGTGTATAAAGGAAATCTATAATTTACTTTATTTCAAATTTTATATAAGAACATTTTACAATTTTTTATTTATACAAGACAGGGTAATATACAAAACGCATATTACGTCAAGAAAAACCGTAAATAAAATAAATTACATTTTTATTAACACAATCTAATTTACAATTAAAAATGTAATAAAAATGTCATTATTACAAATCTACAATATGATTATCAATTATTTTTTTCGATTGCTATGCATTTAACACATTCGTAAAAATCATTTATAATTAACCTCATTAACTGCAAATAAACTCTCATAGATTTTCTTTTTATCTAAATAAAACTATTATTGTAAAAGCGTGCTAAAATATATATATATACAAATAAAAAAATATTATTATCAATTATCAAGTGGTAAGTACCCCAATGGGACAGTTAGTTAGTGAAGCACTTATGAAATTAATTTAAGAATGACGTAAAGTTAGCAGCGTGTCGTGATATGTCGTTCATGTATAGTATTTTATCTGACTGGTGCGGCCATAAAATTGCATTTGGTGCATTAGGAGCTTTTAGTACCAAATAGACTTTGGAATTCGATGCAGTAATGTAATTAATGTGTTTGTTACGATGCATTTTATCAATATGATAGTGTATGAAATATTTACAGTAAAATCTACGTTTTAAAATATAACAATAAAATTTTTATTATATTGTCTATTGATTTTTATATAAATATTGTTATTGAATATAATTTTTCATATGATATTTGTACAGTCGCATACTGTGATAAATTTAAATGGAATCGTAAACGTTTTCATTATTGATTAAAAAAAATTGTACAAATTTTTTTGTTTTATTTAAAGTCAACAAACACTGTCAATCTCCCATTGGTTGTTTGCAAATTAATAAATTTTATTTTGTTATTTGCATTTTAATGTAAAATAATTTTAAAGTAAAACAGTGGTAACTAAACTGTGATCTATGAGTTGGTTAGTACACTCACTAAAGCAAGCATACTTAATTTACTGTTGAAATTAATTAAAGTATTGCACAATTTAACCTTCATACGCAAACTAATATCTTTTGGGAAAATGTTGTTTGTATTTGTACATTCTTCAGAAATAATCCTTTCCAAATGATCTACATCATCAAATGGTTCTCGCTGATAAACCTGCTGTTTTAAGTTTATGTTAAATGGCTGTAATTGCATATTTAAATATAACTTATAATTCAAAATAACTTTACTTTATAACATTCTTCTGTATTGTAAAAAATAAAGGTACTTTACTCTTTAGTAAAATTGATATTTTTTGACAAACCTCGTATACAGCTTCAAAAAATTGATATCTGATTTTTGCATTTTAAGTTTTGGACCATGCACAACTTTTTATCAATAATAAATTTTTTCACAAAACCAATAATAAAAAGTTATCCTTATGATTCCAACTTAAGTAGACACACTGTACATATATATATATATATATATTTAAAATTATTTAAAATTATGTTTCTGCGTATAAAACTAAACAACACAAAACAAGAAAAAACTTGTAGTAAATGTGATAAATCTAAAGCAAAAAAACGTGTATACATGAGTAACACCTTATTCCTTTGGTATTTTGCAATTATTTAGAAATTATGTTTCATTTGACAATATCTGTATTAATACATATTTCTACTTAAACTACAAGAATTTTCTTTAAAGAAAATATCATATATTTGATTAAATTTTACAACTTAATTACATAAAATTAACCTTTGAACCAAATTTAAAACTAAAGTATTTTATTTGTTAAACTACATAATCAACTAAATGAAATAATAATAAATCTAAATGTTAAAAAATATTCCAATATTAAAATATATTTTCATTTATGGCCCACATTTTGTTAATAACAAAAAAAATTTAGAAAACAAAAAAAGATATACAATATTTTGATTAATACTCCGCTGTTTCTTAAATTATTTATTAAAATGAGAATGCCTATTATTAAATAACTATTAAAAATATTTTTAACTTCTATTGATGTGTTGTATTATTTAAAACGGCCAATAAAAAAATAGTAAATGTAGATATCTTAAATATTAAAATAAAAATTTTGTAAATAAAATAAAACACTTACATTCGTGATTTTACGTTGAATTTTATATATCAGCAAAATAAACAATTTGACCTTCTTATAGTAAATAATAAACTTAAATTATATATTTTTAAAGTACTTAAAATACCGTTTTATTACAAAAAAAAAAACATTAAGCAATATCGTTTGTACTTAAATATATAAATACATTATACATTTAAATAAATTATTCATTAAAGTAATTAGAAAATATTTATTTTTTTTTGATTCTGTGTGAAAAAGATTTTAATAATAATACCAATTCACGATATAAATTTTGAATAAAGAATCATTATTCTCAACTATTTGCAAAAAATTTTGTAGCAAAAGTTGGTGTTAGTCAGTTAAGATTGTTCGGACATGTAGAGCGAATGTCTAATGAACGTTTGGTTAAAAAGATTTATTTGAATGATTTTGATGTTATACGTTTGCGTGGACGTCCGATGAATAGTTGGAGTGGTATGATTGAGAGTGTTTTGTGTGAGCAAAAGTTTCCAAGTAGTAGAAATAAAAGAACATGTAAGAGAGGAATTATGAATATGGATAAAGCGAAAGTTGCTTGTTTAGATAGGAATGTTTGGAGGCGACTGATTTCGGGACGATAAAAAGAGTTTGTGCCACACCCTTTTGGGTACATGGCGTGATTGTGTATGTATGTATGTATTTGCAAACAATATCGCGCATTTAGATGCCAAACTAGACCCGATAACGCCGTTAATCGTGCCTAGTCAAGCCGACTAAGTGGATAAATGTTACCACATTCTGACCATGCACCCAAAAGGGTGTGGCACAAACTCTTTCCACTAACTCGAGATTAGTTAATTAAGTGCCAGTATTTCCAATTTTATTTATTCTCATTATAAAATTATTCTTAAAATAAAAGTAAAAAAATCATTTGTAAATGGCTAAAAATTTATCCTCAAGATAAATGACAACATTATTCCAAAAATAAATTTATTTCAAAGTTTGTAAATGATATATTCACAAATTATTTAGATTTCCATAAATATAATACACAATCACGTCATGTACCCAAAATTCTTTTCACTATCCCGAAATTTGTTTTCCTATCCAGATAAGCAATTCTAGCTTCATCCATATTCATGATATCTCTCATACATATACCATTAAAATCATTCATATATATTCGCTCAAAATGACCGAATCATCTTAACTACCAACATGACAACAATATATATACAACAATTCTTAATGATATCTATATTCCATGTTAATGTTTTTTTATGAAAATTTTTATTATTTTAATCATATGACATTTGATCACTTTATTTTTTCGAACCCTGCACAATTTAAACTACAAAAAATATTATTTACAAATTTATTTATTTACTTATTTAATGTAGCCAATATGTGATGAAAATATTAACAAAACTTAAAAACAATAGAACAACAAATGTAGACTTGCAAAATTAATAACTAAGGTAGACATTTTTTTTGCAAATGTATAACAGGGTACTATATACAAGGAGACAGTATCAAAAAAATATTTATTATTTACATACATCTCAAAATAGGTATTGTTTGCAAGCAAGGTAAAAAAAATATTAATCATGAAATTTTATAGTTGTAAACTTTCTTAAATTTACCATTATATGCATGCTCTTTCAGCCTACCTAAAAAAAAAAGAACTTACGTATAGACCCAACTTCCTGGGAAAAACTTTACCGTGTTCTGCATTTACTATATACAGCGTATGGAAACCTTATCAGTGTTTGTTTATAAAGTTTTGTAACGCAGATAATTGAAAAATATTTTTTCACTACGACACATTCTACAAAAACCAATTTTCAATTACAACCACAAAATATAAATTTACAAATTTCTATTAGCTTATTTGCTTGTAATCTTGTAAATGTAACAATTATGTCGATTTAAAAATAACTACAAAAAAAATTATCCAGTTTTGAAGCGATTTTATAACTCAAAAACTATTATCACAAAATTCTCCGTAAATGTTTGAAGATATTAAAGCTTATCTCTGTTATTGTTTTTCAAATTTTTATTACTATTCGTTTTTAAAATATACGCCAAGTTAATGTTTTTATAGTGATAATTTAGTTGGGTATCTTATTTTTATTCAATGATGCGTCACTCTTGCAATGATTTAAAAGAAAATTTTTAAGAAAAATATTATTTAAAACAACTAAGAATAATATTGATTTAAAAGGCTTTGTTAAATTTTTATTGAAAATTTAAAACAAAATATTGAACATTTGTTTCAAAGCCAACTAATTCTATAGATTTTTTTTTATTATTTCAAATTTTCTTTAAAAAATACGATAAAAATGACGAATCATTGTATAGAAGAAAATAAAGTTATCAATTATGCCAAATTTAATTCTTGTTTCAATTTATGAAATATATAAAACAATAACAAAAAATGTAAAATATTTACAGATATAAAATTTAATATTTTTGAAAAATTTCTTAATTCATACAGTAAAAATCGTTGTGTCCCAAATAGGACACAAACCGACGATAAAATGTCACTTGATAAAATATTGATACAACGAATTGAATTTGGATAACAACACTATATTTAACATCAGATTTTCACTGTGCAATATATAAAGATTTTGTAATATTAAAATCGTTCCAAACTTTTTCTAGATCATGTATATTGTTTACTTATAATTTATGTGTTAATATACAAATGCATTTTTAAATCAATTTATTAAAAAAACAAAAAGTTTATTGAAATTTTATTTCTAATTGCTGTAAAGTAATCAATAATAATTGAACAAAGTAAAAAATCTTTCAGAACTCATTATATAAAATAAACTGCGTTAGTTTCAAGTTCTGTATTAAAATTAATTTATAATCGACGTTTCGACGAAACTGAACGCTCGTTTTCATCAGGATAAACTGATTCAAATGATATTACAGTAAATAACAGATCATAGAAACAATTCACTAGGTACCATAAAACTTAAAACTTTATAGATTTTTAATGAAAATAAAATTAATAAAATTTGGCTTCCATTAATATGAAACAAAAATAACAGAACACTGTGTAACTGAAATATATGTATACTTATGTTATAATAAGTTTCTTTTTTTATTGAATGTGAAATTTTTTAACTGCTAATAAGTAATAGTTCAATTTTATTTCTTTTTATGTTTTCATATATTCACTAATGCTTTCTGCACTTATTATTGACAGGTGTCATTGTCTTAAAACCGTTAATTGACCTCGTAATATAAACCATTTACTATTAGCTAGGTATATCCAATATTCGACTTCACTTATTTGTTAAAAATCAATTATCTATTTGCTATAATAATATTTATTTATTCTTGCTCATAAGCTTAAAATTTACAAAATCAAAATCAATAAGTATAATTTTCTTTTTGTTCTATTATATTATTTTAAATACTTGAAAAGTTATATTTAAAACATTAAAATTTAAAATAGCGATGCAAGAGTTATATCTTTTAAAAGAACCCTCATCTCAATTTAATAATTGATTTGTATCTCGAAAGTAAAAAAAAATTGTAATAATTTAAGAAACGTGTATAAAACGGCATTGTATATATATATATATATATATATATATATATATATATATATATATATATATATATATATACTTTGGTATATAAAATCTGCACTACAAAATACAATACGTTGTAGAAAAATCCTATTAATTGTATTATAAAACTAATATTAGAACTATTAGCGATTAACAATTCTAACATAGTAAAAAATCTTTCAAAACTCATTATATAAAATAAAACGGCTTTAGGTTTAAGTTCTATATTAATATTTATTAATAATCGACGTTCCGACGAACTAAACATGTGTCTTCATCAGGAAAACTGATAAAAACAGACGTTAAGTTCGTCGAAACGTTAATTATCATTAAATACAGAACTTAAACCCAAAGCCGTTATATTTTAGCAATTCTTAAATTATTATTAAAACAAACAATTTGTTAAAATAAAACATCAAAAGTTTGGTAAAAAATCTTGTTGCACATAATAAAGTATTTTTCTTATAAAATGTAAAATTTTTTATTTTAACATGCCGTTATTTTTACCATAAATTCGCCATATTTTTTTAAGAAAGTAGTTTTATGTTTGGTGTATTCTATAACAATATACTTAAATTAAAAACTTTATATATTTTATATCAAATGTAACTTTTTAATAATACCCCGATAAAGCAAAAATATATAAAATTTCTACTACACTACACTAAAATTTTCGAAAAATTTAATCAATAATTAGAACCTAATTGGTAAGAAATTTCATAGCAAATCTTAAACAAAGTATTAATAAAAACTTAAAACTAAAATAATAAACTATAATAATTCTTAAACATTTTATTGAACCAATCAGATTGTTTCTAACACAATAATAATAAATTTATTACCCATACGTCAGTAAACATTGGTTAAATTACATTATTATGAAATGTGTTAATCTTGCGTCTTTAACTACTGAAATAAAATATTTTATTGCAACTTATAAATAATAAAAAAATTATAACCTAACAAATGAACCCACTAATTTTAAGATATTGCAGTAAAATTATTACCGATTTTTTTTGTTTATTTCTTTTTAATATGATACTGTAAACATAACTATTTTTTCACAATGCATTAAATTGCTTACATATAAATTTCTGCACCTAATAAATAATTATTTATATAACTTTTATATATCACTAAGTAATAAAATAATTGTATTACCAATATAATTAAATAGTAAAAATGCACTTACCCTAATGCAAGTTCTGTGAATCTGTAACGTCCAAATAAAACATAAAATAACCAACCAAAAAACAATTGAATGTCACTGCACCAAAATCAAAGTAGCACAAAGTCAAAAACAAAACTAGAAGAAAGAAAAAACCAATTGCACTGTAATAGGCGACTAGATCAATCGAACTAAATTAAAAGTTTAATAAATCTGAACGGATATTAAATAGAAACTAATGTCGAGATAGAACGCAGCCATCGTTACATACGCTACGAAACTGATCTGACTTCTGAAAACCAAATAGAGGTTACGCCCGCTTACTAAGATTCATTCCGATAGGTCTACGGCGCCGTGAAACAGCGCAGTCGTCCCATCTCGCTCGCGCATTTACTATTCGCCATAAATCGTACTTTGTCTGACAATCAAACAAACGCTATCTACCCCCTTGTTACAATGTATATTAGGTAGACATATTTCATGTCTTCTTTCTTTTTTTGTATTATTTGTTCCTTTCTGTGCTTTTTAAAGTCGCTTTTATGGTTTTGCATTACTGATCACAGGTTTTGTTTTGTGATTTTTTTCTTTTAAAACGAGTCTGCTAAACACAAAACATAGTATAGAGACTGTCTGATGAATGTTGAAACGAGTTGAACAGTTGAAAAATAATAAAAAAAACGACAACTTAAAGCCTGGTCAATGAGGTTCATTGAATTCAGCAGGATGTTGATAGTTTTTGAGCTTTTAAAGATGGAGATACATAAACAACTTTTGAAATGTGTCATGTTTATATTTAATTATTTAATATTCATTTACAAATAAAAAATAAAATTATTAAGGCACCTATTTCTTACTGAACATAAAGAGCAATTTAAAAATATATTTCACTAATGATTTGAATTGTGTCAGGTAATAAATTAATTTTATATGCGAAAATAAATATAATAAATAATTAATTATTATTATTTTTAACAAATTTTTCTATTTATTTTTAATGCTAATTTTATGGAAAAAATTAATGTGTATACGCAAAATTAAATATTTTACAAAAAAAATATAAATTTTAGTTTAATTCAACTATTCATAAAATTATCTATTTAATTTGAAAAAATATTTATCAATTTTTGTTTCAATTATTCATATTCTACATTATTTCTTTCAAAATTACATGAATTTGAATTTTAAAATTCCGGAATATTTTTCAAATTAATATATAAGTTATTGTTTGCCTCTACAAGTTTTTAAATATTATTTTAACATATTTCACTATAGTGTATCAGTATCAAATTGTACCTGTTACACTGTAAAAAAATTATGTAATTTTACATGTAGTTTATGAAATTTTACATGTTTTGTGAATGTAATTTTTCATAAAAAATGTAATATTACGTAAATTACTACAGTAAATTTACAAAATGTTATTTTTTCCGTTAAAACCTATGTAAAATTACATAAATTTAAGATATATTTTTTACAGTGTAGCTCATTAGGCTACAGTTGTATACCCTCGAAATTTTTGAAACTTTTAATTTTAAAGATTTTTTAAAGATTTATATTTTAAATATTTTATAAATAAAAACAAATAAATATATAGCTTATTTCAATATATAACTACTACATCCTCAGAAACATCATATATTATATAAAAAACATAAATTATATGATGTTCCTGACAATGTGTGTTAATAAATAAATTTATAAAATTATTGAGTAGTTAAGTATATAATCCTTTGTTGATCAATTATAGACAAAATATAGTTGCATAATAACAAATATTTATGTTATAGTACAGATACAAATAATTTTTTCACGTCAGAAAAGTACTCGTACATACGCAAACGTAAATATACAATGTATATTTTCTCTAACGCCAAAGTTTTTTTTTTTTTTTGTTATTTTACCACGCGGAATGTTCTAAACACAAAGTCTCGTCAATATACACAACCTTTCACAGTATCTTTGTCTAGTTATGTCAATATTTGTTATGTGTTCATGTTTCCTAACACATTGAAATAAACATACAGCCGAGCCGACAAACTATAGCAAATGACATTTTGTATTTATAAATACCGACAAATTTCTTGTCTGTCTTTTCATTTCTTATATTAGATTCAATCTTTCAGTATTTTCAGCGTACGTACAAATTCATCGTTTCACGTTTATCTTTAGAAATATATTTTCTAAAATTTTATTTAATATTAAAGAATTAGGACAATTCTTTTAAAGTTTTCAGTTAACATACAGACATTTGACCTGAAAAATTACAATCTTATATAAACAATTTTCAGCGCAATGTGCGATTAAAAATGTTAGATAATTTTTAAATTTTCCTTATTTTCTACATCAAAACTTATTACTTAAAATTTTATAGTTTCTGAAAAATAATTTTATCCTTTTTTTTAGAAATTACAATGATAATAGCAAATATCTGAGTTTGCTTACACGTTATCAGTTTTCGTTCTATTTTAATATTTAAAATAAATTAACAATAAGTATGTTATTTTTCTAGTGAAACATTATAATTTGATAATGTTATTAACTTGTTATAAGATTATTCATGGTTGCGTTAACCAGATTACGAATTAACTGGGAGTAGTAAAATTTCATATTTTTTTTTTCGAATTAATAATATATGTAGTCAAAACCCCATCTACCATTAAGTGCAGGGGTTGTTACTCCTTGTGTACAAATTTCGCTCATTATTTTTTATCCTTTGCTCTTCTGTTATCTCGTGCATTGCTATTTCTCTTTTCCTTATTATTTTTCCTAGCGTGGTGGTCTGCGTCTGTCACTTTTTACCTGGATTCTAGCTTTTCAGATTTTCTTTACGAGTCTGTCTTCTTTTATTCTTATCAAGTGGCCCCCACCAACTTAGAGGTCTTTCCTCTATAAATTGAAGTACCTATTTGATTTTTAATTCTTGTCTTATGTCGTCATTCCTAATTCTCTTTTTTCTTCTAACTCCTTTAATTCTTCTTAAATATTTCATTTCTAGTGCCTGAATTGTGCATTTTTGCATTTTTCAAGTCAATATCCATAATTCGCATTCGTATGTTAGTATGGATCTGCATATTGTGTTATAAATTGTTATTTTCGTTTTCCTGGTAATTTATTTTTTTGTTTATAATTTCTTTTTAACATATGCAATACTTTGGCTGTTTTATCTATTTTTTCATTTATATCTAATTCCTAAGTACAATATCATTTGTATTATTCTTTTCTGATGAAAATATACAAAGACCATGCCAAAACGTCGATATTTAAATAAAATATATATAGAACTTAATTCTAAACCTTTTTTATTTTAATATAATGAATTCTGAAAGATTCTATACTACGATATGTTACTTCTATATTTAATAAAAAAAAAATTTATAGAATAACCTATTGAGTTTATTAAATAATACAAAACACTATCATAAGCTATTTTTTAATGTAGTTAAAAAAAATATGATCAAAAGTAATACTTACATTTATTTATTATTTTTGGACAAAATTCTACAATAATTACATTGATTCAAACACAGAATACTCTGCCATTGTGAGTAAAAATAAAAACAATAATTTATACTAATTTTCCATAACTTCCTGTAATACTAAATAAAATTAATAAATAGGTGCCTGAAGAAGTAGAACAGAAACCTCCGAAAGCTTGCGAACAATGTAATGAGTTGATTTCTACATTCTGTTAGCCTTCCAATCCAACATAATTCTTCAAAAGATATACATATATATATATATATATATATATATATATATATATATACATATTTTAAACAGGTTAAAAAATAAAATAATCAGTTGACATTCTAAATTAATAACTACTAATAGCAATAATTTAATTTTTTTTCTTATTCAAAAGCAACACCTCACATTTGCATACGAGAATTTATGTTCAACGTTAAAGTTCAACAAACTTACATAACATTTGAAAAAAAATAAATTTAAATTTAAAAAAAATTCTTTCGCAACGCCTTATTTAAATTTATTTGAAAAAACGAATCTGAGCGAGGTAGAAAAGAAGTAGTAGATAATATAATACATAATTGCTTTCTAAGAATAAATCCATAAAAAATTCGAACAATAATAATCGAGCTGGCACATAAATTATTATCTTTATATATGTCGGTAATACAACAATAATTCAAAAACTCCATTTATCTATTTAACATGGTTTGTATACCTACGTGTGGCTAACAGACATTTATTGTTGACTAGTTATAACCGCGCTTGAATTGGTAAATAGCTAGTCGATATTGATTTTATAAATAAAACGACAGGAAATTGTAACGCAAAATATTACCTGTAATTTTTCAAAATTTATAAACTGAATATTTTACTACTTGTATAAGCAAACTTTTTTTTTCTTTCTATTATTTTGTATCAAACTATTCTTAGGTAGAACCGGGTCTATTTTCTATTTCAGTACTACTATTCTTAAACTACAAAATGATATTTTCCATGATAGATCAAAAATTAAGTAAATTGATAATTCTTATAAAATTTTTAAATAAATTTTGAGAATTTTCTGTTTATATGTTCTCAATTTTTACAATTATCTAAAGTGAGCGAAAGTTTTCAAGTAGTAGAAATAAAAGAGCATGTATGAGAGGAATTATTAATGTGGATCAAGTAAAAGTTGCTTGTTTGGATAGGAATGTTTGGAGGAGACTGATTACGGGATGATAAAAAGAGTTTGTGCCACACACTGTTGGGTACATGGCGTGATTGTGTATGTATCTAAAGTGATTTAATATATTATACTAAATTATTTTAATTTATAATTGTACACATTGTATCATCAAATTAGAACATGTAAAAATTTAAAATCTGTATTTATTTTAAATTTTTAAAAAACATTAATTTTCATGCTTTCATGAACGATATCCATTGAATTTATAGAATTTTCTGGGCTGGCATGTCGTAGTCGAACTACGTTTCGTCATACATCGTAGATGGCATCATCAGTACTTGGTAACTTAATTCAGTCACCAAGATTAAATCAAACTGCGACCATACTGTAGTTATGGCCAACAAATGAATACCGTGGATTAACTATAGAAAATATTGACAATTGTCAAATAATTATCTAGTTTCAATATAATTTTCTTGCAAATAAGAATAATATAGATTTATTATTTTTACTCTAATACGTCTCCTCTTCAAAGAGATACATTAATAATAATAAATCAGATCTGATTTCAACAGCATGACTAGAATTGGCAACGCTGGCTACTTTACTCATCGTATTTTACAATCGTTGGGTAAACGATAATTTTTCACTTTGTCTATAGTGTAAGTTTTAAAGACGGCCCTAGATAAAGATTTGATTCTGTTCAAAAATACATTTTAAACAAATATTATAATGAAACATATTGTCCACTAAAATATAAGAAATTTAGTGCTTTCCTTTTACTATATCTAGTATCAAAAGTATATGCTACTAACCTTTAAAAATTTTCTAGTATCAAATTTCACAACATCATTCCAAAATTTTGACAATTCGACATTTTTACGTTTAACATTTTAAGCTGCAGAATTTTGGATACCAATCTTTTAATATCAGGATTTTGAGCAGCGCAACATATAAAAATAATAATAATAAAACTATAAAATTCTAATTTAATTATAAAAGAAATCAAAACATTTTCCTGCAAGAAAATCATTTCCCATTTTTTACCAATGTTTGCATTATAATTTTTCATTTCTCTTTTGTTTAATATTAAAACGTGTAAATTATATAAAAATAATTTTCTTTGAAAAATATTACCAAAGGCGTTTGATATGCCAGACATTTATTACTTTTAATTTAAATTTATTTTACAGCGTTTTAAATGTTTATCTCGCTATATTATCTACATGAAAATCAGTAAAGTCAATTCACTTTTATTCAACGCATCGTCAGCAGGAATAGGTAAACTTTGCTAAAGTGAGTCTCTATTTTCATTGGCTTATTCCACCTTTGCAGACTGCGACTGGATTGCTCCCATAAACTGTGAATTTTATTAAAATCACGGCGCATTTAATTCAGGAATTTTACGATCTGGCAAAACGCGCATGACATTTGCATGTTATTTAGTGCCCGCGCTGCCTCGTCGGGCTCTATTTTGCGATAAACACAATCCAAAATAACGTATAAACCGCCTATCTTACTCGCGCTCGCGCAAAATATATACGAGGTTTCCTAGTTTCAGACACAACCAATGTTTCTGTATTTAGAATTTTACATGCGTCTGCTATCTTTGCTAATATTAAATTTCGGTTTATGTACTTCAAATTTCAGTGGCAATATTACTTTATCGTGCAAAGGTGAAAATATTTATTCTGGTAGAATACAAAGAATCTATTTTTTTTTTACTTATAATAATAATAATATTTATTTAAATAACATTAAGCTAATAAAAAAGTTAATACATTGTACAATTATATTAGTGTCTGTAATAAAAAAATTCCAGTAAGGCTAAAATCGATAATTTTACATCGAGAAACATCAGAAATAATAATTTTTGCTTATTATTACGAAAGTGACGGGTTCCTCTACACAACTGAAATTTTCAGAAAACGTGTGTAAATACATATATCGTTTATATAGCGTATGTATTAACACGCGTTTTTCGAAAATTTCAGTTGTATAGAGGAACCTGTTACTTTCGTAATAACAAGCAAAAAATATTATTTCTGATGTTTTCTCGATGTAAAATTATCGATTTATATATATATATATATATATATATATATATATATATATATATAAGTGGTATATGTAATATATTTACGAGAAGTTTATTAATTTATATGTAAATTCCGTAACTGAAAGCAATCATTAGACATTTATTATAAATAGACAAACATGTTTTTGTTTCATTTATTTGTACAATTATATATATATATATATATATATATATATATATATATATATATATATATATATATAAGTGGTATAATTATGTAATATATTTACGAGAAGTTTATTAATTTATATGTAAATTCCGTAACTGAAACAGAACATTCAATATTATTCGGTAAATTATTGAAAGCAATCATCAAACCTTTATTATAAATAGACAAACATGTTTTTGTTTTATTTATTTTCACTGACATATTGTATAATTTTGAGCAAATAATTAGGTAATTTATTTGTTAATATTTTAAATATAAATACATTATATTCGAGAAATTCTTTTTATATTTAGCCAGTGCAAAGTACTAATACTCGTATGAAGCATATCTTTAATATTAGTATATTTATCCCACTTCAAGTAGTACTCGCATCGCCTATTTCAAAGTTTTTATTATTTATCAATTTCATTATTATTGCTCATAAGAATTATAACGGAACAATACGTGAAATGTGGTAATACAAATAGTATTATATAATTCTCGCTACATAATTTTCTTCGAAAATTTTTCACATAAAAATTGAACATATTTATTGAATATTAATTTGTTATTTATTATAATGCCCAGGTAATTAAATTCTGTAGTTAACTATATTATATTATTATTTATTGTAAATATTGTTTGTATAAATATAATAAAATATTTTTGAATATTACCTTATTCATCAAACTAGTAGTTATCGATTATTTTAATATTTAAAATGTGATAATAGTAATTCATATATGCAGTCAATTTTTCACGAATGAGAAATATAATTGTATGAGAGCGGTAACACCTTAATTTTCTACAGTTATCTGCAATTTAAATTAACTTATGCAGATATCAAAATATATATATCTAAAATTTGACGATTTTAATGCCAAGATCGCCAGGTTGAAATGACACACACAGAACAATTTTTTACTTTTCACTCTTACATAAACAAAAATTTGAAGCAAAAGATTGTAAAATATAGTTACATTTTTTAACAGCGGCAGAAAAAAATATTTATTTATTATTAATTATATATTTTGATTACATGCTAATAAAATTTAATAAAATACTTTTTTATATACACTTTAATGCAGGTTTTATTTGTTGTGTTATTATGTCTCAAGAACGTAGTAATTTGGGGATAAAAAATCTAACCTTGATTTATTATTTTCAGTAATTTGTCAATTTATTTTTATCGTACTTTAAAGCAATACTTTTTCTTATAATAAAATTAAAGAATATAATTTTGATTTAACACATCAGTTTTAAAATAAGTGGTTCGGTTCAAAAAAATTGCCGGATTATGTATTTTATTACTTAGAATTTCTAGTTAAATAAATAAGGTATGTAATAGAATATCTAAAATACCAAATAATCATATTCAAAGTCAAACACATCTTTAATTAAAAAACTATTTAAAGTATGTTTTAAGAACAATTTTTTGGATTTAGATTCGTTATATACAATAAAATTATAAACATAAACAATACTAATATATTCGATAGATTACAAAAGCGAACAATTTGACATATGCATTAATTAGTATTATTAAGTAAATTTGCTGTTAAAAAAGCCAAAATTTCATATTTTAAAATCAAAATATAATATGTTATAAAAGATAAAAAATAGTTAATGGTATTATAACAGTAAAAATATTCACTTTTTAATAATAAATATAAATTAGAATTATATTTTTTATTTTAAAAGTAAATGTGCATATAAATTAAAAATATATTTTTGTAAAAATGTTTAATGTTTCTTACTATATGTCAATTTTAAAATAACTTATAAATATTTTGTCGTAATTGTAAAATTTGAAGATACTGCAAGACCAGTCAATATTAACAGTAGAATGATAAAAGAAGCAATGAAAATTTATAAAGAAAAATATAACATCACTCAATATGACTTCCTTTAACCAAAAATTTATAAATTTCATCTAGTTACTTATTTGTCACCTAATAACTTGTTTCCATATTCTGATTATTTACTATAAACATCATTTCAATCTTTTTTTCTAATGAAGACGCACGTTCAGTTTGTCGAAACGTTGATTACTTAATAAATTATTACAGAAGTAGAACCTAAAGCTGTTTTATTCTGAATTAGTTTTATTATAATTAGCAAACTATAATTCTTAAATTATTCTATATTAATATTAATATTAATTCAAATCTTTTATAAAATAATCTAGCATCTAAAACTTTTTATATCAAACGCATAAAAAACTGAAATTAGTAGGACGTTTCATTTCGAAACAAAAACAATAACAAATCTGGCTTTAGTAAGATGACACTTCAGTGACAGAATGATTACATTTCGAAAAAGAAATATCATTTTAAGTGTTGTGTTATATACCTAAATGATGTGTAAGTAACATAAAAATAAAAATTTTAATTCGTTAAACAATTAACTCATTAACTCTTATAACTCTGATGTAATTGCACATAAATTATCATTTTTACTGCATCAACAAACAACACAAATATATTTGACATATTAATAGTGTACGTACCTAATTAATAAGTAAATTAAACTATGCAATTAAAAAACTAATTAGTTTCTAATTACGTTCCTATAATTTTACTCATTTTTATATTTGAAATGTATGTATATAAACATTGTAAATTAAAAAAATAAATAATAGTTAGTGTTTAAATATGAGAAATTCATTTAGTCATATACAAATTACCCAATAATTTTTGCAAAATAACAGTTTTTAATTTTAAATTAAAAGAAAAACGATTATTTCGGTTGTTTGTAAACAAATAAAAATTAAATTTAAATTTTCAATAGAACGCTGATTGTTCGAAGTAATATCAGAAGAATTGAGGAGTAAAAATTCAAGTAGCTTGACAAAAATTTTTTGTTATATTTACACCATTATTTTAATTATTCTAGAAATCTTTATAATTTTTATGATTATATCAATAAAAAAAGTTGACTTATTTTCCCTATTTTCTACTGAGAAAACACAGAAAGATAATTTCGAACTGGTGTTTTGTCCAGGAGATCATCTGTTATTTGAGCCAAACCTGGAGATATATTACTAAAAAAAACCATTTAATTAAAACCACGAATGAAATAACGTTTAAAATCGTCACGTTATTGTATAACGTTATTTATTATTTGTTTTCGTTACTTAATCTTACAAATAACATTTAAAACGTTATATAAATAACGTTATAAAAATAATTTTATTTGTAACTTTAAAATTATCTGTAAAATATAAATTAAAGAAAAATATTATCAAATTAATTTTTAATGTTTGAAATACAAACAATATATATGTATCGTTCTCTCAAAAGAAAACTTATAGAAGATAACATTACAAAATAACTTTTTTACGAAACGTTATTGACTATTATAACGTTATTGAAATACCGTTATGTTATAGTTTAATCGTTATTATAACGTTATTAGGTATCGTTACCACCCTAAAAATAGTAAATGTAAAACTTAAAAAAAATGCAATATAAATAAAAAATAATAATATTTATATTACAATTAATATCGTTAACTGATCGTTACCGTTATCTGAAAAAAATTATCAGAAAACTTGGATACTGGAGACAAATAATTCAAACTCACTTCAGGTGAAAACTGGAGAAGTGGTCAAACCTAGTCTTGTATCTCATAGAAAATGTAAGATATCAGTTTCGTCTCAGTACTGCAAACCTACAGAGTCGTATCGCCTCATTTTCAATAACTTTTTCTTTTGAAAATTGAAATACAATATAGCAAACGTATCACATTGTAAGTATAAGTACAAAAAAAATTCAATTATGGTAAACTCGACACCTTTTGCAATTTAAAAATAATCAATCTGGCTGTTTTTTTAGAAAACAATCGTAATAAAAAATTTCAAATAATAATAAATATTAATTTTAGTCTTTTCAATATCTACGATAAATTAAAGTTAATATTTTTAGAGATTCCATTTTTTTCCAAATTTGTTTTAAATACTACATTAATTAAACATACCAATTTTTATATATCAAATAAAAAAATATTATTTTGCAAAGACTCATATTGGTATATTGAAATTAAAGATAAGTAATAGAAATATTACTTACAAACGCATAAATACGTATTCATTCAGTTGAAGTGTAGTATATCCAGTCTCATTTTGGAATAACTTATAATAACATATACCAAATTTTAAAATCATATGATACCTACATATAATAATAAGTTTCCGTAATTCCTAGGTGTAACATAGAGGCTATATGTTCGAGAAGTTGAACATATAATTTCTTAATAATTTTTACTTGCATTGTCAATAATGCCAGTCGTTAGTCATTGCATAGAAAATTGGCAAAAAGTCAAAACTTTTATTTAATTTTTTTTTAATAAATTCTAATATTATTATTTCATAACCAAACATATTATCAATAACATTCTAGTGCAAATTAAAAATATATTGCTGAAAATAAATTCAGAAATATCTAAATCAAAAATTCTCTTGTTTTGTTAAAGCAAATAACCCATTTTTTTAAACAAAGTGCCGCTATCACTTTTAATACTAAAAACCATTTATGCAAAAACCCGATAGCATAGTCGTTCATTTACGAGACAGATAAATCGAAATACCAGAAACTCGACGCAGCAAACAAATGCCAGCCGTCGGGTAACCGAGCAATGGCTGATAAAACGAGAACGTCGAATCATCGTTAACCACTCAGCGTATTCGAAAACAGTTGCGTTCGAATTGTTCCATAGCCTGCTGTGAACCGAACGCGCATTACGACTGGACCACATTCCGTTCTCGCTCGTCTTTCACATAAATTACACTATTTTATTGAATTGTCACTAGCGCGTTTTACGGGCTGGGCTGGAATTAATAATACACCGCACCTGCTGTCCCGCATTGGCCCCGAACTAAACAACGGCTATACGTGGGTTTTAGGATTCGATTTCTCGCTGTGACTACGGAGGTTGGTTTCTGTCGGGTTTCGTTTTTGAATTTGACTGGTTTTCGAATCAGGTTCTTAGAAATTATTAGTTTTTTTGTTTTTTTTTGGTTAGCTTAAAAGAGGGATTTCTAAAGTGTGATTATAATATTATAATTTATTCTTCAAATTTTACTATAGTAAAAAAAATTAAGTACATAAATGTTAATCATAAGTTGTAAAATTTTGTATATCTATTAAAAAGTTTAAATCTGAAAAAAATATTTAAAAATTGACACACGCACACACATTTATTTAAAATATTTATAAGTTTGTGATTTATTAATAATTAAATATAAATAGATTATTATTTAAATTTGTTTACACGAAAAATTTAAAAATATTTTTGAAACTTATACTTTTTTAAAAAAGTAGCTCGCATAGCTAAAATAAATTTGACACCTCTATTGTAAAAGATTTTCATTGATTTGATGTATGTATCAGTATATATAGTGTACCATCAAATTCACACAATTTTTGTATTAATTTTTTAATTAAAGTTTAGCGTTTTCGCCATAATAGAAAAACATAAAAAATATTTTTTAAAACCAGAAAATTTTATAAATTCAGTGTATACCGGTCATAAATGCCGGAAGATTACTATTATTTTAATGTTCAATATTTTATAAAACAAAAAAAAATGGTAATATATAAATTATACCAAAATTTGTTTTTAAAAATATAAAAAATTCTTGAATGTATTTTTAAATAGAGTTTTATTTTTAAAACATTTTAATAACAACCGAAATAAATTTAGTACATTGAACTATGTAAACAGTTTTTGAAAAAAGCATCATAAAATATATTTTAGAAACTTTCAATATTTAAAAATAGACAGTCTATAGTTTATATTACAGAAAATATAAACCAATTTAAATTTTCAATTTTTTAAAACTTTTTGGTAATTTTTTAATCAAAAATTATGAAAAAAAAGATGTTAAAACTTAAATTAAAAAAATTATAATTTTCAGATTAAAAGCACAAGAAAATTGTGTAAGTATGTACTAAAAAATAAACCCCTATCTTTGTGATAATATTAAATGTTCTAGTAAAAATATTAAATTAAATAAATTTTTCTATCCAAAGATATTAATTTCATAAAATATTTTATAGTTTAGGATAATTAAAAATAATAATTTCTCACAAAAGAAAATTGTAAGTAAAAATAATAGGTATATACCTACACAATTTTATTTTTTTTAACTCAATTTCAAAATATTTTTCTCTAATATTAGTTTAGCAAAAAAACAATTTCCTATAAAATGGACAGTAATAGCCTTGTTCAATGACTTTTACTTTCATATAAATTTATAGAAAAATTTTTCAAAAAATATCTAAATCCATTGTTGAATATATAATTCGTATTAAAGACAAAAGTTTCTAATTGAATAAAACATTCCCTATTTCAGCGTTAAATTTACAAAACGAATTGTTTTGCTATTTGAAATTTTAAACATTGGTCAAAGTTTGAGACTATATCAACAACTTTTTATCAAATTATTATACGTATCTTATTATTATTCCGTATCTATTCAAATAGTGAATAGATTTCAAAAACATTGGCTTATATTTGTAAATACAACGTATTTTTTTCTTTATTTTGCACCTAGTCATTTGCAAATATCAATCGTTAGTGTACTGTTAAACATGCAAAATACTAAATACATACTCGATCGGCATTTGTTCAAAGACCACACCAAATATTTCACATAACACCTTTAAAATGTACAACGCACATCAATTTGATCACATATGCACTTCTAGTTAACATCATTTTCCGTTTAAATTTATCAAGTTTATCTATCTAGTAATTCCTCTAGACTTTCCGGGTAACTCACCACAGCGTATCCCATTTTTTTATAACCTCACTTTATAAGATTCTACTGCACACTATTTTCAAGTCTCGATGTATCGTTTGCGGTCTCCAAACAAGGAATTTCGTACCGAGATGCTAATTGAAAAAATAAATAAGCGGTCGGCGTTCTCTAGAAGAAGGTAAAAGTCTGTTGAATTTTTTTCTTGTAGTTGACTTTTTTTATGCCGACTGCAAGTGGACAGTGTTTTGGTAATATTTAAATCAAATAAAACGCAAAATGTGTTTGAGAATTGTGATTAATTTAAAACTACATTTATACATTAAATTTGTTATTTATGACTGTATCGAAAATTTGTTATTTACATTTTTTTTTGTCTGATTTATTTATTTGAATAAATTATTTTTATGTGTTTTTAACATTATATTTACGTAAAATAATATATACTTTTTATTAGTTTTTGATATAATTTTATGGAATTGCATAAATTACTGAATTTTTTTTTTAAATTATTGAATAATATGTATTTTTATTTTAAATTGCATCTTACAATTTCCTATTTCATTTATACAAAATAAATAATAATTTTCTATATTTGATAAATTTTTATTGCTTCTAATATTTGAAAAAGCTCTTAAGAGAATATAAAATTTAATTAGTAATATACATTAAAACCACTATCAAGTAAAATTTCTTTAAAAAGCTACTACATATATGCGGGCTAGATTTTTTATAAAAATTATTTCAAGTATTTTTTTACTTGAAAAAAATTGATTCTGATGAAAATAAACAAAACTTTTTTATATTAGTAGACCAATTGTCTTGTGTTAATAATTTCAAATAAAATTTAAAAAATTAAAATATTCTAATATTTTGATTAAATTTAGATTTATTAGCGGTGGGAGTTTTACTGATACATCCTGAATTTAACGAAAAATAATAATACTAACCAATTGTTTTTGATACTTAGATTTTATAACGCTAAATTAATAACCAATTATGTCTGAATGATTCTGAATCTACTACAAAATGTATACAACTGTATAATTCAGTATGTTGAACATATATTCTTGAACATATATATTTATAAATTATAAGATCTGATAATGTATTTAATATAAATAATTATTTTGTACATGTTTAGAATACAAAAAAAACAGGTAATTACGTATAATGAACACATGAAAGTGAGATTACTGATTAATTAAATTCTGTAAAAGTAATCATATAGGTCAAAGTTGCAGTTTGACATTAAAAGATTGCATTGCAAATAAATTCTCTTTTCTCTGTTCAGCTTTTTCCTTTGATAAGAACTTACACAATGGTCATTCAGTTTGGACAAGAAATTTTTTTCTTTATCACCTTACTAAACCGAATTGATTAGGTTTTCGCATACGAGTTATCTACAAAATGAAACGCAAGTGTAATAATGTGTATCGAGAGTTTGGTATTTTGTAATTTCAAAATGCTAACTTATCTCACACAATTGAAACAATATTGTGTTGTGTTGTTACCTAAACACACTATTGAATTTTTTTCCATCTTGCGATTGCAATACGAATCCAATATGATTCTAGAGCAAAATTAAATTATTTTTGTATAACGAACTATTTATATTTTTAAAAAATAAAGTAAAATCATTAAACATAAATTTATATTATATTTCTTTTTTTTTACATTTGTTAGTTTAGTAAATAATTCAAATTTTGATATATTTTTTATAACTTTTTTCCATTTTTGAAATATTTAAAAAATATTCATATTTCAATATAGATGTTATTTTTTTATCATCTAAATTATCAATTCAAATTTACAGTTTTATTTTAATATGTAATTTTGTTATATAGCAAATGATCGGGAAATTTTTGTAAAAAAATATATGTAAAAATATTCTAAATAATATAAAATTTAACATAGTAAAAATTCTTTCAGAACTCATTATATTACATTTTTTTTAATTAGAAATCGACATTTCGACATATTTTACTCACATTAGCTTTAGGAAAATTATACAGAACTTAATCCTAAAACCTTTTTATTTTAATATTAACTTTCTTATTTTAAATAAAACACCGTACAGATTTTTATTCCAAATATGACGCCGAATTGTACCAATAATATATCAATAATAGTTTGATAACTAAATATAGAATGTAAAATTAGTTATACTTCAAAAATAGCTATGATCTTAAAAGCCAATAAAATCGATTCAATAACATTCTCTAATATTGTGTCAAAGTCGTAGAATGTAATTTAAAAGAATTATGACGACTATAGCCAGTTTTACTCGTAGATGACATAAGATTTTTATAAATTTACAAAATTATAAACGCGATTTTCTCAAAACCATATTTCTCAAATCGCTGAGTAATGTGACTCAAAAAAATATTAAACAGACAAACTTAATCTTGTCATCTTAGATACACAAATTTTAAACAGTTTTCTTCAATGTATAAACTTATTTTTATACAGATATTGTTTAATTGTTAATTTATTTAAATCAACAAAATTACAAACTTTTTATGGAAACGAATCCTTTTTTCAAGCTGCCAATATTACTCCAATTTTCTTTTAATAGATTTTTTTCAAGATGTACATTAAAAAACTATAAAACTATAGTTGAATTTTTATTTCGAATTATTACAGCAGGTGCTACTTTTCAGTATAAAAAGTGTAACCCGTGGAAAGACTGCGTTTAAAAGCTTTTGCGGTACACATACACTACACTATATTTTAAAGTTTAGAAAATGTTTTACATTAATTTATCTGCACATTAAAATGTTTTATAAGTTTCAAAAAATTAATCTGATAATTTATTCAAACAAAATTTCCGAAAATTTACTAATTTTCAGGCGTTTTCATAAGGTGCTTTTTCTGAAGTAAAAGCTGAAATTTTTAAGAAATTTATAAACCTGAAATTCTATTTTATAAATATTTTTCTATCATTTTTAATACCAAAAAAACTTATAGCATATCAGGGCATTCAGCATTCGATTTTTCATTTAAGTTAAATATTTCAATTTTTATCTGATAACATTAACAGAAGTTAGCTGCTAATTCAAAAATAAATTTTGATTAAGTTAATACATATGAATAGTATATTCCTAGATTAACTAATCGAAGAAACAAAAATTGACAAAATAATTGAACGTAATTGTAATTTTTAATTAAAATATGATAGTTTATATCAAACTCAAAAATCTCAATAGCGCAGGAAAAAAAACATAAAATAAATAAAATTTACTTTGATGTATGTATAAAAAATAATCAAAAATAAAGTTATGCAAAAAAATATAACTGAATTTTAATTTTTCGCCATATTATATAAATATTAATTTTTTAGGTATAAATTTTGAATTTGGAATTTAGAAAATAGAGTGAATAAAATTAACCGAGAACAAGATAACGTAAAAATTATTTAAATAACACTGATAAACATGAAACTTACTGCAATTAAATATTATATTAACATATTTTCGTAATAGCAATAAAACTTTATTATTATGTATAATATCTTTCAATTTGAATGCATTTAACATGCATGAGTGCATACCCGTCTCGTTACAGACCAACTCAACTGTAAATAACTATAACATTTCAACTGTGCAATATAATATAAAAACAGTTGCAGACGAGAATATGACTTCATCACCCTGACCTAGAGCAAATTGAATGACCACTAAAATAACAACAGCATCGTCGCTTAAAACGTGCCATATAGACAAAGTGAGTCATACCAGGGCAGTCAAGCTAAAGTGCTACAATATCTTTTAACAAAAATTTTTACTTCGCATCACCCGCCTGCTATATGACATCCTTCAATAATGTAATGGCTAATATTTTTTTTTTGTTGTTTGTGACACGACACAATATAAAGTATACAGCGTCAAATAAGTGCTGCTATGAAAACGCGAGGCAATCATGTCGAAATTTTATTTCTTTTCACTTTCTTGGAGTTAAGAATTTTTCTTGTTTACGGATGTTTGAATCGCTTATAGCTGCGTCATATGATTTATAACTTTACTTATTGTACTCATATGACATTAACACATGCATTTATTATTCATTAAAATAATTAAAAGATAATAATAGCGAGATAATTAATATTATATGTATGTAAGTCTCTTTAAATATTTAAGTAAGTATATTTTCATTTAAGATTTCATAATTTTATTAGTGAAATTTTATTAGCTTAAAGTTATGTATTAATATTTATTAATAATCGACTTTTCGGCAAACTCAACATCCGTCTTCATCAGGAAAACTGATACAAATGACATTTACAGTAAATAAGAGAACATAGAAACAAGTTACTAGATAACAAATAAGTAACTAGATCATGAAATTTATAAATTTTTAATTAATGGAAACCAAATTTTATTTAACTCAGTGTTTTCACAGTGATTGATGTTATATTCTTTATACATTTTTATTGTTTCTCTTATCAATTTGCTGTTAATATTGATTAATCTTACAATTACTATAGTATCTTCAAATATTAATAGCAGATTGATAAAAAAAAACAATATAAATTTATATAGAAAAGGAAAACCTCAATCAGTTGGAGGACACTGAGTCAAATAAAATTTGGGTTACATTAATAAAAAATCTATAAATCTAGTTACTTATTTGTTACCTAGTAACTCGTTTGTATGTTCTATTATTTACTGTAAATATCATGTGAATCAGTTTTCCGGATGAAGACGGACGTCGAGTTCGTCGAAACGTCGATTATTAATAAATATTAATACAGAACTTTAACCTAAAGCAGATTTATTTTAATATAATATAAGTTCTGAAACAATTTTTACTATGAAAAATATAATCTTCAGTGATCTATATATAAAACTAAGATTCTTAAATTAATAAAAAATAAATTTCTTTTCCATGTAACACAAAAGACTAACCCATCCCACACGAAACCATAACCCCCTAACGAATCCATCACGGGTCGGATAGCTTATCTGAAAGCGTGCTTTATATGCGCCATCACGAGGCCGGGATTTAACAACGCCAGCGCACAGCGAGCCGGGCGAAATTTTATACGGCGATCGAACTGCGGGCATAGCCCGAGCCGCGAGCCCGGAATCCACCAGACCCGGACCGACCGGTCGAGGCTAGGTTGGCCGGGGTACTATAGGTCTGTAGCCTATCTGCAATATCGTAAACCGAATGGTCTGCACTGATGTTGCTGCCAGAGAAAACATTTGCGTTGTTTCATTTTAACTCTTTCGGATTTATTTTACTTTTTTACTACTAACACTATTTTGTTGTTACTTCAAAAAAATGTTTTTACTTTAACAGAAACAGTTTTATTTAAATTATGTATTTGTAAATTAAATATTGTATTATTTACCTAATAATTAAAATAGTAAAAAAATATTTAAGAACTCATTATATTAAAATGAAAATACTTTAAAATTTAGTTCCATATTAATTTTGACGTACAACATCAAGAAAAATGATGCAAATGACATATACAATAAATAAACAGAATAATTTTTGACGACATTTATTTTAACAAGAAATATTTCTATTTTAACTTTTTAATAAAATGGTATAAAATCCTGATGTCACAAATTTCAATACATACATACATACATACACAATCACGCCATATACCCAAAAGGGTGTGGCACAAACTCTTTCTACTATCTCGAAATCAGACTTCTCCAAACATCCCTATTCAGACATGCAACTTTAGCTTCATCCATATTCATAATTACTCTCATACATCCTCTTCTATTCTTATTACTTCGAAACTTTCGCTCACGCAAAACTCTTTCAATCATATCACTCCAACTACTCATCGGACGTCTACGCAAACGTATAGCCTCAAAATCATTCACATATACATATTCTATTAACCAATCATTCATTAGGCATTCGCTCATAATGACTTTTTGCTACAACATTTTTTTCAATATATTACTGAATAAAAAAAATTCTAACAAGCACATGACATTTTTAAAAGTATTTTATTCTCGCTTGGTTGTCGCATAGCGTAAACAACATTTTCTCGTAGATTTTATTTATGCGCGCGAAGTTTTTTTTACGTTTCGAAAAAGCCAAAGAAAAAAGAAAACGAGACACGAAAAT
Source organism: Clivina fossor (assembly GCA_963966155.1). NCBI lineage: Eukaryota > Metazoa > Arthropoda > Insecta > Coleoptera > Carabidae > Clivina > Clivina fossor. The sequence goes on along the minus strand of OZ014564.1, from coordinate 5,076,022 downwards.
GATATGGCAATGCGTTATCGAATAGTTTACGATGGGCGATAAATTGAAAGTAATTGCGATCTCATCGGTATGCGTTGGCTTCGGAACGAAAGACGACGACGGTATAGCATCAATTTTGTTGACGTTTTAAATATCTTAGACGCGAACGAGCGCATTCGAGTTCCAGGCGTTGAGGCGTTCAAAGTGTTCTCGTTCGAGAGAGTTTTGGACAATCGTAAACGTTCCACCGCACTTATCGACTTAATAAAATTCGGTTTTATTTACTTACTATATTTGGTAGTTTTATAATCAAAATAAATTTCATCTTGAGAAATGTTGTTTTTTTTTTTTGAAGAAAAGTTTCAATAAAACTGTGAGATATAAATGGAATATCACAAATACATTGTTTCAAACAAATATATCTAACTATTAAATATTATAAAAACACAGATATCAGAAACTAAATTATTGTTATAAATATTTTGTTATGTATTCAATTTTTTAGTGTCAGAGAAAATATTAACTATCAATATTTAAATAAATATTCTACAAATATGCAAAATATTAATCGCTTCTGTTTTTCTTTTCAACAAAAGAAATATATTTTTTCAATATATATATATATATATATATATATATATATATATATATATATATATATATATATATATATAAGTGCAAAAAATGCAATATATATATATATATATATATATATATATATATATATATATATATATATAGGATGGTCAGAAACTGCATATTCGGCCAAAGAAACACAGTCAACTACGATAATATTAAAAATTATAATTATTAAGTCAAGTTAAGTTAACTGAAAATCGCATTGTTTATTTCCGCTTGAATTTGAATTTGATTATTGAAAATGTGTAAAGATGTGAAAGAAATGCAATGTCTACCACCAAATTTGCCAGAAATTGTATATCTGACCAAAGAAAAATTAATAAATATAAAAAATACATACATATACATACTATTTTACAACTATTAGTAAAGTTAAGGTAATTTGGCATGTATTTTTCTTTATTTTTAGATTAGTTTCGTTTAAAACACTTGAAGAAAAATCGTATGTAACTCGGAATAAAAAGCCCTTTTTATGTTTCAGCCAGATTGCTTGACCTCGGCTTTGCCTCTGCGACAAATATTTGTGCTCATCACAATAACCATCGATTTCTACTCGTCGTAACATAATATACTATTTTTTTAAAAAGCATTTTAAATATTTTACAAAATATATATATATATATATATATTTCTTTAGAATGTAAATATGATAAGACATTTAGATGTCATTTTTATAATCTAATATAATTTTGATATAAATTTTCAATAAATGCCAATTAATATTTATTTATTGGTAATAATTTTAAAAGCTATGTAAAACAATGATTTTATCAGTTATTTTTGCACTATACGAAACTTTCTTAATTTTTATGTTTTGTCAGTAGAAAGTTTGCATGTTTTTTTTCTATTTGCAACATTATATTTTTATAGTTTTAAATATTATGAACATTAAATAATTAATATCTGGTAATTATCGTAATTAAAATTTTATTTACTAATTTATTAACTTTTATCTGTAATTAAGAAACTGATGCTATCATAAATTAATTATTAATAGAATCATAATTATTCCGAAACAAATTATGAATTTTTAATTATTTTTTGTTTGTATTGGCGTTTAATTTAAAGACTATATAATCACATTTTAATTTAAATATTTTTAGCGATAACTTTTTTTTTTAATTTTATGAGAAAAACGCGATAAAATAAGGATTTATTTGAAATTTAGAATATGTGTTTGTGTTTTATTTTGATTTGTATGGACAACATTAATGTCATTTGTATCTTTTTTCCTGATGAAGATCTACGTTGAGTTCATCGTAACGTCGATAATTAATAAATATTAATACAGAACTACGATTTATTTATTTGTTTGAAACAATTTCTCAATATGCCCAATTACAGAGTAATGTAATGAAACAAAAAACAAATACAAAACAATAAAATATTTGAGATCAATTATAGAAATGTAACAAACTAATAACAAAATATTTTTTTTTGAAAACAGACATGAACAAAAAAGTGTCATTACATTTTATGAAACAGTTAAATAAGTAACATATTGGATAGATGGAGAAATAAAGCAAATGTTAAATTAAGTAGGTGACAAGTATGATTATATGATTATATGAAAAAAATTCCAAGTAAATATAATTTTAATTTTTAAATTTAAAAAAGTAGAGTAAATATTTGAAAGTGATAAGAGTAATTATATTAAAATTAAATAAAATCAATAGAAAAACAATGCATATAACATTAAAATACAAAATTATTTTATTTTAAGAATTTCAGTTTAAAATATGAATATTGTACAAAAGCATTTTTAATTTAAAAATACCCATTAATGTATATTTTGAAAGTATCAAAACAGAAAAGTTTTTATTTTCAACTGCATTTTTATTAAGTTAACAGCAAAATATTCAGGTTTGTAGTAAAAAGTCAAATTTTTGTGTATTTCTATGTTTGTTAATTTTTAAATATTTATTTCTACTAAAAATATAATTTAATTACATCAAAGATACTAGTATTTTTTATAATTTCTTTGTCTATCACTGTAATGAAATATTTTGAAAGACTCTACACACACCAAAAATTGGAATTTAACGACTTTTCAAATAGCTCTTGAAAAACAAACCATAATATAAATATGTTGTAACATGTTAATCATCACCATCTTAAAAATTCGATAAATAACAAATTCGAAACACAACTAATCTATTATGCCCTAGGACCTACCACATTCACTCTAAAAATTCGCTAAAGCATCTAAATCTGTCATCATTTAGAGTAATAATTTAAACTCTCACAAATGTATAAGTCCTTTGTTTGGCCCAAGCACTTTGTTGCTATACGCCATTTCAGAATCCATTTCACCACTCCCAAAAAAAGTTGCCATTTTTATTAAAAGCATAATTTCTGCTTGACTGCTTCAAGTAAAAGAACCTTTTTTTTTTTTCATAAATACACTCAGCGCTCACCCTTAAAAGAAATATTATTCCACACTGAAAGCGTATATAGAAATCTTCAAATGTCAGTTCGATGTCCAAATGTCTCAATTTCGTTGGAAAGTATGCGGGACGAAGAAGAAAAAAAAAGAAAAAACCAGAACTGATACGCGCGGACAGTAAAAATGCGATAAAAACGCGTAAATCGACCGTTTTTATACCACCGATGGCATAGGGGTTGTGTCGGTGGAATTGAAGATTTTGGTTGGCTAGTCATTAGTTAGAAATCTAAGCCAAGAATAGTTTTATATAGCTTTCTCATGAGGGTGAACTCAGCATGATATCTATGTTGTTATAAAATTATATTTTAGAATTTTTTGTTAATGTATAATCATTATTAATGTAATAATTCGCTAAAACACGTTAGAAAAACTAATTTTATTAAATTTTTTATTTGAAAAACATTTAATATTTGAAATTAAATATTTACAAAATCCATAAATATAAAATTTAGTTACAAATATGTTTTTGTTCAGAAATATATATAATTTCTGATATAATAATTTTTAACATAATAAAAAATCTTTCAGAACTATATATATTAAAATAAAACGGCTTTAGGTTGTAGTTCTGTATTAATATGTATTAATAACCAACGTAATACACGTACCTACTCAACGTACATCTTCATCAGGAAAAATAATACAAATGATAGAGATGTACGTTGAGTACAACTACAAACTGAAGCCGTTTTATTTTAATATAATAATAATTATTGTATAAATCAATAAATTTGAATTTGTAACCCACGTAGTAAAGAATGATACTTTTATAATTAATAAAGTCAATGTTTATATTAAATTTATTTACCTATTGGGAGATACTTGTTTAAATTATTATTTACTATTTATTCATTTGCACTGAGGACAATACTATCTATATGTAATGAGATTTAAATGAATATGTTTCCAATACTTGCACGAAATTATGTTATTTTTATTGTCATTTGAAAAAAAAACAAAATTTAAAATTTACTTTTTTCTGATATTGAACCTGAATTAGTACTGAAAATTATTGATCACTTTATATTTTTAAAATTAAAAAGCTTACGGATCAAGTTTTAAATATATTTCATTAAAAATGGATGAAGATGTACGTTGAGTACGTCAAAATGTCGATTATTAATAAATGTTAATATAGAACTACAACCTAAAGCCGTTTTATTTTATATTTCTCTTATCTAAAATAAGAAAATCTGGAATATTCAAAACTTATAAAAAAAACTAGACCCAACATTTGTTGAAATAAGAAACCTTCTCTCAACACCGATTTCCTAAATCGAACCAAAACTAATGAAAAATGTTAAAAGACTACGCCCAAACTAAACTAACCATAAGACTGTAACACTCTCCATTCTATGCCATTCTATTGAAAAGCATCAACCCCCTATCTAGCAGCATTCTAATGCCGGATACTCCCGTTACGATTGGCTGAAACTATAAAAATACGCCGTTGTCGAAGTGGAGAAGCAAAGCAACAGCAAAACGTAAACGCGTCTTGCCTTTTCCCTTGCCGAATCAATAGAGCCACACAGCTCTTGAATTTCATCTAGCCCAGGCTCTGGTTTTCTTATCTTTCTCGCAGGCATGCTGACTCGGTTACATGTTTTATTGTCCCAAAGGCCTTCCAGATTCGTCCTCTTTCTCTAATAGAAAACTAGCTAGCTTCGTCTATCTGGCGAGACGCATTGCTTGAGTGATATTTCAGATGTGAGTTCATATGGTGCATATGTTGCCAGAAAAGATTCCAAACAACAGTTTTTTTTTATAAAAGAAATAAATACACGTAAATTTTTTTAAAAAATATAACATATAGCTAACGTTTATATTTTTGTATAGTAACTTCTTTCTTGTTCAAATTAACCTTCATAGATTTATATTTTTCATTATAAAATCTTAATAACTCGAAGTTAAAAGTTGCATACGTATACATAACGCATCTTAACTCCTTATTCACTTTATTACAATATTTTTAAGAATATATATCTAATTTCTCAAAAGTTTATAATTTTTAAGTCCTTGAATTGTTAAGAAATTTCTTTCTTTTAGAGTTTAGAAAAAAGAATATATACGTTAAATGGGTTAACCATAAAAAATAATGAAAATAGACTGTTTATTTTTTATTTATTAATAATAATAATAATAATAATAATAATAATAATAATAATAGGAGTAATATTTTTATTTCCATATAAACCAATACATAGTATAGGAAAATATCAATTAAAAAAATACATAAAAAATTGTAGTACAACATACAATTTATAGTACAATTAAAAATTAGAACTAGTCACTAAGATAATCGTCAAACTTATAATAGTTTTTGTCAATGAAAAATTTCTTTAAATAAAATTAGGAATTACTTTCAGATTTTATACTAATATGCTTTGGTAAATGATTATAAAAAATTAGACCAAAGTGATTTGAGTTAAATTTAGCTTTATTTAAATTTATAACTGAAATAGAAAAATTTGGGTTGATAAATTTCTTTTTATATTACGAATGAACAAAATAACATAGTATAAATAAACACATGGAACATTCAGTATATATTTATTCTTAATTAGTTTATTTTTATTTGTCTATCCTTTGAAATCGAATTAAGAATATATATTGATATTGTTAAATTATATATTTTTAATCAGATTCTTTTACCTGGAAAATTTTGTTATCCGGGAACAAGCGAGTTTTGTATTTACTGGATAAAACAGCCTCTGCTGTTTGCTTATTATGTGATTTGACAAAAAAATTAAGTAGATATTAAGTTAATTACGCTTTAAAATACTACGCCAGTAACATAACAACTTGATTGATAATAAAATAAACAGTTAAACTGTAATAACACAAAAATAAAATTTAGAAGGACTTCTTAATTTTATGATGAATTAAATACAACACACAAAAAAACTAGAAACATTAGCTACTGTGCGTAATATTAATTAAAGCTATATTTTGACTATTAATATTTTTATGTATATGTTTTTTTGCTTGTAAACACACAGTAAAGTTTTGGGCAATTTTTTTACAAGAACTACAACCTAGCCCACATAATTTTTGTTATATTATATTTAAATATGCGAGTAAAAAGTTAATTGATACAATTAATTAAAAATGGTGTTTTTATTTAAAATTAATTTGACGTCATTATAATAAAATTATACAGTGTGTTTACATTATTAAAAAAATTTAATTAATATTTAAAAAAATCAAAGTTTGTACTTATTTGAAAAAAAATCTTAAAAACTAACAATTTTTTTTAAATAACAAAATCACAAATAATAAAATGCTCTAAATATCAAAAAATTGTTAAGTAAATCAAAATAATCATAAATTATTTTATACAAATACGTTCAACTCCTTAAAGTTTTTTCTCTCATACATATAAACAAAGAAGATGGTTCCATTTAGAATGTTAAACCTTGAAATTGATTTGTCAACAATATTAAATCGCTACAGATTTTTTTTATCTCAAATTAAATTATAAAATGTTCCGGCATATTTTTAAATTTCTTCTGTTTTAATTCCTTTAAAATAAATTTAATATCCTTTAAAATAAACACACTGTATAATAAAAATAGATCAAGATACTTTTAATGTAGGTATAGTATTTAATTCAATTTTTATTTAATCATTTCAATTCCTTTTTATAATACATTAATTATACCATCATGTTGACAAATTTCTATTAATGAACTTTAATTACGTTTTGCAATTTTAATCAGATTATAATAATTTGGCACTTCAAGATGTTTATCTAAATTAAAGTATATAATTTAACTTTTGTAAAAAACATTCTTTTTAACGTTTGAATTACTTATTAGAAAATATAAAATTTAGTATCTATTTGGTATAAAAACAAAATTAACAAAAACATAGAAATAAGTAACTAGATAAATTTTTAATTAAAGAAAACCAAATTTTATTTAAATCAATGCTTCTTCACACTGATTGATACAGAACTACAACCTAAAGCCGTTTTATTTTAATATAATGAGTTCTGAAACATTTTTACTGCTATCAGTTTATACTGATGAAGACGAGCGTTGACTTTCATCAAAACGTCGGTTATAAATTAATTTTAATACAGAACTTGACCCTAACGCAGTTTATTTTATATAATGAGTTCTGAAAGATTTTTTACTACATTTTTACTATGTTAAAATTAAAAGTTAAATAATAGTAGTATATAATATTAAGTTAATTAATGTTACTAAAAAATTTGTTGTTTCTATTTACGAAAGAAAAAAGCCGAAACATAGAAACGAACAAGCAAAATAAATGTACAATGAAAAAAAGGACTAAAGTAAGCAGTTCCCCGAAGTGTGTCGAAGAGTTTTTGCAACCCCTTACCGAGGCTTCTGATGTTATACGACCATTTCCTTATGGCTTTAAAAGTCGCGTGACCGTTCGGACATCAGCGCCAAACAGTTGAAACGCGAAACAGTTGAACAGTTGCGTTTTACGACCGTCATACGCACACAGCCAACTTGACTTTCAACTCAAAACGCATATAACATGCAAAATACCAACGCATACACAACGCTGGCATATACACACAAAGACAAACTAAGCTTATATATTGGGGCGCATTTTGGCATTTTGAAAAGGGAAAGTTTTGGTAGTGACCGGCAGGCCCTTTGTACTTCACGCGGAAGCGTTGTAAAAATATATGGTGTGTATATGGTTTTATATACAGCAGAGCAAAAAATTATTTTTTGCTTTGATTTTTTTCCGGAGTCGGTTGTTAATTTTAACGCGGCGGAACGACGTAAAATGTAAATATTTGCATTCTATATCGACAAAAAAAAAGTAATGAAACAAAATTTACATGTTTGTTATTAAAGATATAGTTGCATAACTTTCAATAGTTAAATAACGTTTAAAGTTATAAATATTGGCTGGTATTACGAGCTCAATTTTTGGTTGTTTTAGTTCATTTGTTTAGAACTGCTCCTATAACAATTGCATTGTTTTAAAACGTGTATTAGTTAAAACCAATTTTAAAACCGAGCTGCTAATACGTGTCATTATGTTTAAAAATTTTAAATAAATAAAAACATTTACATTCTATAAGTATATACAGTGTTTGCCAAATTTAAAATTGGTTTAATATTTTAAAAACTTTCAAACTAATATCAAATATTTCTTGAAAATTCTAACTAAAATAATTGAAAAACTGTCTATAGTAATAAATGTTAAATTTATCTCATATTGAAAAACATAACAACTATTAGATTTATACGCGTATTCTGCGTAACATAAAATAAAATACGTCACAGTTATTCAATATCTTATTTGCCAAAGAAACGACCGCTCTTTAATTAACATAAATTACCTTTAAAAGTAACCGAACACAATTAACTATTTACTTAACTTGCTTGTTTTTTTTTTGACATGACTTTAGCAACACACTTTCAATCGTCACCGTTGTACACACATGTGTCTAATTTAATAATTATTAGGTGCACCGTAAACTAGAATTTTTTATTATCTATGTCATAATTTATTCTATAGGCATTACGTTTTTTTTGCAAATAATTACATAATGGTAACAGCTGACACAATTATTAACTACTAAGCAAGTTATTTTAGACAAAGATGTACGTTGTACATTATTATTGAGACATTAGAATCATATCCTAAATTTTAATTTATGGAGGAATGATAACAGTGTTGAGCTGGGCAAGTTTCAAACTGAAAATATTTAATTTAAAATTTAATTTGCATTAAGTTAATTTATTTTATTTATTAATTTATTTTTAACATATATAATAAAAATATATATTTGTGTAACTGCCAGTTGGCATATCTTTACCAAAAGTTGATCAAATTGAGATATTTACCTCCAAAGCTAAAATATAAACTTTTATAATAATCCGTTCACCGAATTTGTTCTATGCGTGTCCTCAAATAGATTGGCCGACAGTTGATTCGTGTTACTATAAGTCTAAAGGCTGGTTTATGCACGGTGTAAACTTATGCCTTAACCCTAACCCTAGCATTAGCATTATGCACTAGCATTAGCACTAATAGTCTGGTTTATGTATTTCTACGGCTTGCCAATGAGAACAAGCCGTTAAATTAGTTTTCTATAAAACAGACATATTACTGACAGCGCTGCACGAAATATATCGATGTCAACCGATCATACGAAGATCATACGCTGTCCTGATTGGTTGGCATTAAGCATTAGCACTAGAAATTGAAAAGTTCCCAACTCTTAAGTTTAAGGCATAATGCTAGGGATAAGTTTACAAGCGTATGCCAGCACTAGTACCGTAGCACGTGTTTCGCTATACTTCAACTTTCAAGGTTACGGCTTAATGCTAGGGTTAGGGTTAAGGCATAAGTTTACAGCGTGCATAAACCAGCCTTTATTCATGCTTATCTTTAAAAATCTCGATATGTCAAATTTGCATAAAAAATTATTTTATTTATTGTCAAAATAAACGTTATTTTTATCATACATCAACAGAGTGATTGGAAAACATCTTTTTTTTCTCAAAGACTTCAATATAACAATGGCATATTCTGTTTAAAAATATTGATTTATACATTTTAATGTACTAGAAACTAAATCATTAAATTTTAGTTTGTGTAATATAAAAACAAAATCAAAATATTTCCTTATATCTTGTCTTGCAAAAATGCAAACTGTTAAAGTATATACTATTTTTTTTAATATTTGCATTTAGCTTCCATTCTAGATTTTAAAATATTATTATTATGAACTTTTAAGTAAATAAGTGACTTTAGAAATCATTAAACAAGATATTTTGATTTTGTACTTACGAACATATAAAATGTCAGGGCCAGTCTTTTAATTACTGTAATGAATTCCTTGCCCAGTTTATGATAATAATTATAAAACGAGTATCTATGTAGATAATGACATTAAAACAATTACATGCATAATTCCGACTTCCGATAATTAAATGCATAATTTTAAAATTTGAAATACTGGTTTAACAAAAGACATTGAAAAAGTACTTACATTTCCCAGATAGAATTTCAAAGCAGGTAATACCTAAAAAAAAATATAATAATAATATAAGAAAAGCAATTTTTAAAATAATATTTTGTCAGTCGATTTCTTGTTTGTTCCTTATCACAAAATCTTATTTTCGAAAAAATGATGTTTAAAGTTTCTGACCAGAATTGTTTATAGTAAAGATATGGAACCAATTAGAATTTATATTTCTCAAATTATCAAATTATCCACGATTGTTAAAATAGATATAAAACAAACAAATATTGCCAAAATAAGCAATAACTCAATTTGACTAAAAATGGCGTATGGAACCAACAAGAAATCGTCTGACGATTTATTAATCAATTTATAAAATAATAATTTTTTTCAAAAGTATTTTTAAGTATTATTTACCATTACTTAATCAGTTTTTCATATAGTTTATTTATATTTTATATCAGATATAATAAATGTAAAAAAAAATGTTTAATATTTATTGTAATAAAACGGCTTTAGGTTCTAGTTCTGTAATAATATTTATTAATAATCGACGTTTCGACGAACTCAATGCCCGTCTTCATCAGGAAAACTGATACAAATGACATTTACAGTAAATAACAGAAAATAGTGACAAGTTACTAGGTAACGAAATAAGTAATTTTTAATTAATGGAAACCAAATTTTATTTCTAAAAATTTCTATTGCTTCTCTTATCAATTTGCTGTTAATATTGGTCTTGCAATTATTTTATAATTTAGTTACTTATTTGTTACCTAGAAACTTGTTTCTATTTTCTGTTATTTACTGCATATATAATTCGTATCAATTTTCCTAATGAAGATAAACGTTGAATTCGTCGAACCGTCAATTATTAATACAGAACTTAAACCTGAAAGATTTTTACTATGTTTTATGTCGTAAAATTAATATATAATAACGAATATTTAATAAATACAAAATTTGAATACTACGTGTTAAAACAAAATTATAATTTAGTAAATGGGCTAACTTTAATGGAAATATCTTGTCTCCAGGTACAATCACAGCGCAATTAAAATATAAAACTTATATGTACCCGCGTGTGCTAATTCTACATATAACATTAACAAATGTGTATATGTAACCATATATGGTAGGTTAATATAGATTTAGTTGAAAACTCGCAAACTTTAGCTATTTAAATTACGGTTTTAATAATTATATGGTCAGTTAAAGATTTCTCTTGAGAGTGGACAAACGTGCTAATTAGATTTTACTATCGCAATGTGAGTTATTTTATTATTGACATTAAATATAATTAATTATTAAACAAAAATATATTATAGCAAAGCATACATTTGATATATTTAAAAAATATATTATTAGTTAAAAATTATAGCAGTTTTATTTTAAAAATATTTAAAAATAAAAATATTAATTATACGAAATATAGTAGATGTTTCGATTAAATGATTATTATAAATTGGTTATTTTCAGATTTTCACTGCCGGTATTCATTGAATTAATAAAATATTCAGTAGTTAATCTATCCTCATCACAGACAATTTGCCATACATCGTAAACGACATCCTTAGTCACCAATGAATTTAGTTTCTTTTAAAATAAACACAGTGTATAATAAGAATAGATCAAGATACTTTTAATGTAGGTATAGTATTTAATACAATTTTTATTTAACTATTTCAGTTACTTTTATAATACATTAATTATACCATCATGTTGCCTGATAATGCCATTTACGATGTATAGCGAAACGTTTGCAACAAGGATAGATCAACCACGAAATACCAGCCTAAAAAATTCTAATAATTCAATGATTACAAATTTTTATGACAAAAAAAACCTATTTTTTTAAATAATTTTTTTCATGTTTTAGTTCGAAAAATTTGTATCGCGTATACATAATTATGTAGAATAATTATGACAAAAAGACAAATTTTCATGGCGAGAACTATACATAACATTATTTGTCATTTTTTTATATCTCGCCTTCTTTTCGAAATCGAAACATGATAATGAAAAATGTACTTGAACACAGAAACTTTTTCTATTTCTTAAATTAAAGTAAATTATAGCTAATTCACAAAAAAAAACAATATGAATCTATTTTCCCTTTTTTATATTAATATTTATCACATACATATTTAACTATATATTTTGGATCCATCAATTATATTTAAAATAAGCAATTTATTTATATTTATATTATAAAATCTAAATACAATAAATCACCGATTATTATGCTGGTCTGCAGAGTGGAATTTGTGAAAGAATTGTATATGTATGTATGATAAAATATATTAAAATATTGTCAAAAATATCAAAAATTGTTAAATTATAGTATCCGACAATTGTGTAAAAGTTTTATAAATATAACAAATGAAAATTTTTATTAAATTTAAACCTACATAATTTACAAAAAATATAGAAACATTTAAATATCTAAATTAAATTATTCATAAAAATAATAAAACAGAAAAAAAACATTTTTTTTTTTTATAAATTTAAATCATTTTTAACTAGCTGAATAACAAGTTCAAATTTAAAAGTATTAAAAATTATTTTATTGTGTTTGCATTTAAGAATGACCACATTAAATAATTTACACCACATAAAAAGCCAAATTATCAAAATTTATTTTTTCTTGTTAAGTATTGAAGTAGTTGTACGTGGGTATTTTATAAATAATAAATTAGATTAAGTAGATGGTAAAACAATCATTTATTTCTATATAAATGTCATTATAAAATTAAATACGAGTGTCATTAAAACAATTTATCATTGCGTGATGAATACATAATAATCACGAAAAACAATATAGCAACGGAATATATTAGCCAATGAACGCAATCATTATATTTTGTTTATAATTTCACTCCAGTCACTTAACATTTTCATTTCGCTATAAATAACCTAATAAAATTAAACTGTTCTACAATGAAATAACCTACAAAACAAATATCTTACTACAAAGAAAAAAAAAACAAAACAAACAAAAATATTGTTAAAAAACATATATCAATTTTATTTACACGTAAAACTTTTACATTGCATTAAAATCTTTGAGTGTGCGACATTCTAAGCATTAAATCGCCGATAAAATGAAAATTATTTCAAATAAAATATACACTTGCATTAAAATTTCTGTTACGGCCATTTAAAAAAAACTAAAATGACTCTTTTTACAATAACGGAAATTGTCTATAATTGTATGGCCGCGTATTCCTTACCTGACTCAACACTTAATTTTTTATTTTTATTGCATTATTAATATAAACAGTTAAGTATATGTTAGTCGAATTATTATGACAACTATTGAAATGTTGACAATAGTAAAACCTTTTTTATGATCTAATTCTTAAACAAGTGGCCACTGAAATTCGCTGATTTGTTTTAAACCGACGACGTAAAAAATTTTCACTGTTTTCTCATATCTGCTCTATATTTTTTCAAATAAAATTTATTTTATATCTTAAACATACCTATATGTTTTTAATATATTTTTTTTTTCATTCTTTATTAATGAATAAGATAAATGATTGATACATATTTTTATACTTATATTCAGATTAACGGGTATTTTTATTACACGAATTAATGTATATATTTGTAAAACTTATATTCTTAAAAAAAATGTGTCAAAATGATGAAAACTAATTTTTGAAACATGATTTTTAATCTTTTGTTTTGAAAGTGTAGGTATAAATTATAATTTATACTAATTGTATTTTTAGAAATTAAAAAATGTGTCAAAATTAATTTTCTAAACTTTGATAACTGAAATTGCATCAATCTTTTGATCATCAATCAATAAAACTTTTTTATTTTAATATAATGTTGATATTTTTCCCAAAGATTGCTAGAAGTTACTCAATCATTGAATCGGCTTGTTAAGAACACTTAAGAACTTTTATTTGATGTTATTATTATTAATATAATAAGTTCTTAAATATTTTTTACTATATTTGTTTTTATCAAAGACCCAAAAAAATATCCCATTGCACATAAGAAATTTGGTAGATTGTATACACGAATATATCTTCCAAACATTTTTGAAATAATGATTTATATACTAAAAAAATGTTTGTGGTTTAACCGTTTGAGTGCCAGAGATTTTTGCTGTTTCTCCGTTCAAAAGTGCCAAGGAGCGCTTTTGTGCTTGTCTTACTTTCTATTCTACATTATTTAGTTAATTATATTATTATAGTAATCGTTGTTTATATGAAGAAAAAGTGTAATATTACTCCAATTTTATTTTTACTTAAAGCTTGCTAGAGCGCTGGCAAATTTCGAGTGTATCAGAAGAGCGCAAAATCGCTACTTGGCAATCAAACGGTTGAGGAAAATTATATTATTTTATTAACTTTTTGCCACAGTGAGATCATATTTTAATTTGTATAATGCCTAGTTTTATATATATATATATATATATATATATATATATATATATATATATAATTGCTAATTTGTAAACTTCAATATTACCTAGTTAAAAATAAAATATTAAATAATTTTAAATCTAGTTTTAATATAAATTCAACATATAGGTATGTTAAAGTAGAAATATATAAAATATTATGATAAAAAAACTACACCAGCAAATAGTAACTTTTCGTAAAATATTGAAAAGTACTTAAAATATATTTCAATGAACATTATTATTGAAATGTAGTACAATTTATAATTGATTTAACTTATATTTAACATGCCAAGAATATAAAATCACGCCAATTCTGTAGCGAAGTTGCTAAGTTGTAGCAATGTTACAAACAATAAATTATAATCAATAAAAACAAATATAACATCTGTCATTTTTATTTTTATTTAGTGTCTACTAATACTATTGGTTAATGTTTGTTACTAACGTTACTAGAACTAACAATTTCGTTACAGAATTGAGGTGAATATTTAGTAAAATTAATAAAATAAAAGTTATGTGTTGGTATTTAATATTTTTATATGTATTATAAGTAAAACGTAACCTATACTACAAAATATACACAATAAGCCAGCCAAAAATCATATTTATTTAGCATAAAAAACGTCTACAGCACATCTAACCTAACATTCACAACCACATTGCAAAATTAAACATATTTTTAAAAAGTTTTCTCGTTTATAAATCAAAGTAACCATCACGCATAACTCAAAGTAAATTTTAATAAACCGATTGTGAATGCAAGATAATACCAAACTCACATTTTTTCTTGTCAATCGAAATCTTCGTCGTATCACTGAACGTGAGGCGAGCGAGCGTTGAGCACAAACTTGACGGTTACGGTTCCGTTCCCGTCGCAAGCGGTCAGCGATCGTCGAACGAAACGGTAAACTTGGCGTCCCCGATGCACACGGGTGCTACGTGCGTCGGCTGGCGCGATCAGATCTAGCGGCGGGGCGGGTCGTCAGGAATGCGCAGGGCGCTGCGTCAGCGCCGATGGGCGCCCGAGGCCCCGGCAGCCCGTTAGCTATCCGGAGCGCGGCGCAGCGGCCATAGCGTTTCGGGAGGGGCGATGGGATAAGTTATTGCGACAGGTTTGACGGTACAGATCACAAGCATGCTGGGAAACGTAACTACCAAATATTGGTGAGCTTGACTAAAAGTGGATGTTCTTGTTTTTTCTTTCGGAATGAAAATTTAGTTAAATGGAGAAAAAGGATTTATTTAGCGAATGTATATTATTTTTTAAATGTAACGATTTCGATGTAAATAAAAATTATGTTTAAAAATATTATTATAAAATCACTTTCAATACCAATATATTCTAAAAAATAATTTGTATTAAATATTTACAACTATGTTACAATAAGTAAACTATCAGTAAGGTAGCTTTATGACAAAAAAATATAAAAATTTATAAATTAAAGCCATGTTTGTACTCTATTATTTTATAATTATAAATATTAATTATATTTTATATAATTATTATAATATATTATTTTATATTCACTATATGAATAATCAATTTTGCCAAAATATTTTACTACTTTGTACTTGTTTAATTTTTAAACAAATTGAAACATTTTACACAACATTTACTATTTATTTTTGTTTATTTAGTGTAAAGTAAAACGTATTTAAAACAAACAATTAAAAAACTTTAAAAAATATAACAGATAAATTTACTATTAATATTTTTAAGATCCTACATCGAAGTAAAGTAATGTGATGTTTTCTTTTTTTTTTTGTTTTGTAATTTTTCGCAGAATTATTAGGCGACATTTATCCAAATCTTTACTAAATTAAAACTGTTTTTTTTTTAATTATTTTAAACAAAAAATATAAAATAATTAAAACAATTATCCTGAGTTTTATAACTAATAAAATTGTAATTGAAAAGTGATATCTGGCGATATTTTCCTTTGTAGAGGAGAAAAACTCATTTTTAAAGTTATATAAACTATGGCAGTAATTAAACCTAATACGTTATTAATAAGTAAATGATAAAAATGATTTATGTAGTTGACTGGCAATGATATTTTCAAGATAATTGGAATTTATCGTTTTCGCTTTGCAAGTAAAAAAGATTAATTTCTTTTAGATAACCTCTACATTTGGTTCCCATACATTCAATACTGTTTTAAAAAACTTTCAAATATAATTTGGTTGGTGTATGATTAAACTGATATTTTTATCGTTGAAACAAAAATCAATTGTTCGGCTCATGGCAAAAAAAATATCGTTCACTAAATGCGCTAAATGAAATTGGGAGTAAAAATATAAAAATTTATAAAAAAACTAATTTATGAAAATAAATGTTTTTCTATTATTTAAAACATTCTTTTTAATATTCTTTGAAATTGAATAATTGGTATTCTAATATGATATAAGAAAGTTTTAGAAAGCATGTAATATTTTCGTTAAAAATAGAAATGTAGATTCACAAAAAATCTCATTTGTACTAGACTAGTTAATATGATTTTCAATATATAATCAACAAAAAAATCTTAAAGGTAATTTTGAAAATTCGTTAAACTATATACGTTCAATATTTCATTTTACAGGTGTACACCAAATGCGGCCTCTTTTAAACTATATCCAACGACCATCTTTCACCTAAAACTTGTTTCAACCATATCTGTGGCTCGTACCCAGCGTGGCCCATGTCTGCCGATGCCCACACCCTCATGAATATTTCATAGATACTCTCCGAACCGACTGTGGAGAGAGCGAGCGACCGAAGAAACTCACTTCGTATAACCGAACGTATCACGTTACATTATTTACGACTCGACACATGCTGATCAACTGCCAAGATACAGGGCCTTCGGTGCTTCGTTGCCTGGTTTCAGATACCAAGAAAGTAAAAAAAAAAACGAAGAAAAAACGACCCGCTTCTTATTGGAAGAATATTTAGAATGTGCTGGTGGAATGATTTAAGTCTACTCCAGTAACATCGATGGATAGTTGGGTGTTGTGTGAAAGAAATTGGAGACTTGGTATAATATGGCAACTGAATATATATTTTTGAAAATGATACAGAACGCAAAGGAATAATATTAATTTGAACTTACAATTAGTATTTTTCTCTAAAATATATTAAATTTACATAATTTTTAATAACAAATTAATTAATTTTATGTGTAAAGCTTTCTATTATTCATTATTTATAAATTAATATTATTTTATAAGATTATATAGTTACATATATGATGTTATTATTATTTTAAATAAAACTTTAATATTTTATTATTAGCTATACATAGCTTTTTCGTATTCACACTTGTATATAAATAATCGATGAAGACTACAAATAAACTTATAGACTACAGAAAATTTCAATTCAAAAACTATTATAATTGTCATTTTGTGTATCAATAAATAATTTTAGTACATTAAATGATATTAGTATTTTGTTGTTATAAATATGTTTAGTTAATAATAAACAAGGAAACAGTTTTTCCATCAAAACATATCACTTTGTAAAATCAGTCGATATTTTATATCTTACTTATAGTTTCTTTGTTCTGTCACACACTATCAATATGTGTCACATACCACCCAGTAGATTGTCAATCAAATTTGAATAATACTTTGTATTGTACAATATTTGACATGAACTTAAAATGCGCTGACTGTATCATTTTATCGGAAGTTAAACCGTTTTCTACGCGCCAGAATGCCTTTAAATCTTTAACTGATATTATTCATCTGAAATTCAGACAATAAATTTCACTCCAGACATTTATCACTCGCATATGAAATATTCATGTGCTTATTTCACATATATCCTGCATACGAAATTGACTATTTTTTATACACAATCATTGCGAAAAACAGTGTTTTTTTCTTCTTTTTCTTTTTGACACATATAAAAAATAATTTATCCTTACAAATTAAATGAAAGGTTTGTAACATGTTTCAGTGACATATTTATTGTTTTTATAATTTTTTTATAATGTAAATTATCGCAATATATGCCAAATAAATAAACTAAATTTATTTCTTGTATCGTTTTATAGTTTAGTGTAAATTTTATACATATATTTATTTAATTATAAATCTTTTAACACGTCTTGTTTTTATTCTATTGTAGCCTGGTAACATGGAACGGAAACACGCGTTTAGAAATATTTAAGTGTGGTTTTTTTATGTAGCAATTATTTGTGATGTCTTTGTTTGTGTTTATTATCAATTTGTTATGTTGACATTCCAAGAAAAAATTTAATGATTTCTTCTCATTCAAGACGAATAATTTATATGTATAATTTCAGTAAATTTATTTTAATTAATTAAATTATTTAATATGAGTAGTAACAATTTATATAAATTATTATTAAATTATCTATATAAATTATTATTATTTATTAAATTATTAAAAAGCAGTAATTAACATAGTAAAAAATTTTCAGAACTCGCTATATTAGAATAAAATGGCTTTCTGATCTAATTCTGTAATAATTTATTAATAAATCAACGTTTCGACGAACTGAACGTACGTCTTTTATCTTTTATCCTGATGAAGATGCACGTTCAGTTCGTCAAAACGTGGATTTATTAATAAATTAATACAGAACTAGAACTTTTTATTCTAAACAGTAATTAATTTTAAAATATTTATTTATAATATAAAAAAAAAACATAGCTAGAAATTTGGAGGTATTATCTTAATTTTACAACGACAAATAATAATAATCATTTCAACTAAAAAAAGCATGGTTTCATTGGCCCCTATAAATAATTTTACCATTAAATGTTTAAATAATTGACGAAAATGCATTCTTTTATTGATAATAATAATAATTATGCCAGTATAATTTAAAATCGGTGTACTTTAGCAAGCTTATAGTTGACTTTAATTAAATTGTTCATTATGACATACTTAAAAATAAAATATTCCAAATTCATCTGTAGATAAATACACGATCAAAAATAGTTTTATCATAATTCTAAATAACGTCCGTAGTACTAGAATTTTTGTTGTTTTACAAACTATATCTAATTTTTATAAATTTTTATATAGGTATAATACAATGACCTAATATTTATTCTTTTTTACTTTGCATTAAATTTTTATTTTATTCAATATAATTAAAGCTAAATAAATATTCGCAAAAACGGAATTTCTAAAACAAATTCAACATAAAAAATGTCTATTATTATTTATTCTACTATCATTCAATTAACTAAATTAAAACCGAACACACACATATATCATCGATTAATTACAACCCTCCATTATTCCACCCACATTTGATCCCCTACATCACCCCCATCTGAAACAAAAATGGCATTTAACGTTGCAACCTATAATAGCATTACACCAACCATGCACAGACTAGGCGCAAAATTCAATTAGGCTAAAGTAAACTAATGTACGTTTGGCGAAAAAGAACTAAGCGAAGCGTACGATATTCCAACTTTCCACCCTTTTCGGAGGGGTGGGCGTCGTAATGGCCGTCGCGTCGACAACGCGGTCGAAACGAGTGCTTGATTAAACAGAACATTAAGCGGAAAAGCCGAGCAAGTTAAATTCATCATAGTCGTCATTCCAGCGCTGCCTCGGATTTTGATTAAATCCAGACGTCGTGCCGCGCTCTGTGCCGTTATTATCCCGGATTGCTTTTGCTATATAAATCGCGCCTAGTATAAAGTAGTCTGAACGGGATTTACGGGATAAGTTTGTCGAGATTTGTTTAAAAAGTTTCAGAATTAAATTCATTTATTTTTTTAACTTTATATATATTCTATAATAAAAATAATAAAAAACCGAATTCGAGAATTTTTCTCATAAACTTTTTTGATTCAATGACTGAGTAACTTGTGAGATGTTTTGAGAAAAATTCTCAACTTTAATTTTTTATTATTTACATTAATTTCACAGATACACTTATAAACGTTTTTTGTTCAATTTTTACAGTTTTTTGTGTTTCATTTTTTTTTTATCTAAACAATAAAGTACAAAATTCTTCTGATATAATTGGTCTAAAACTATTCAACAAATTAGACAATAATAAATAATAACAATATTAAACAATAACCTTTATCATTATATGAATATTTTAATATGTAATTTGTATATTTGTGACAATGTCTATATGTAAGTATTTTGTGTAGTAAGAAATAAATAAATTATTATTATTTTGTTTTATTAACTTTATATATACAGCTGAAAAATCCATATTATTTATGAAAAACGTGCTTTTATTTTTTGCTTTAAAATAAATTTTTACTTTTACCATTTATCAAATATGAATAGTACTTCTGTTTTTGATATATCTTTCTATATCGAATATTGTAAAATTCAAATAAGCTAATTAAAATTGCTTAATAAGTAATTGCTTTTTGTAAACGTCAAAAGTACTTTTGACTAAAATCACTTTTAAAAGTTAGATGAGAATATTGAAATCTTATAAAAAATATTTTATCTTATCTGTTTATATTTAGAACAATTTTATATTTTATAGAAGTGTAAATTAAAGAGTAAAACAAAAAAAACATTCGGCTATTGTTATCCCTAGAAGCCATATTTTCGAGCAACTGTTTTTAAAATGCAGATGTCGCTAGCCGACACAGCTTGCCTGATTTTTTTAAAATTTTATTACCCTTGTATACGTTAGAAAACTTTAGTATGGCCGTAGTGTCTTCAT
This sequence comes from Clivina fossor, assembly GCA_963966155.1. Lineage (NCBI taxonomy): Eukaryota > Metazoa > Arthropoda > Insecta > Coleoptera > Carabidae > Clivina > Clivina fossor. The sequence continues at coordinate 5,054,903 of OZ014564.1, read as the reverse complement.
TAAGAAATTTTTTATTTTACGAGTAATTATATCTAACAACGCGGCTTCCGTGGCTCAACTTTAAATCTTACGTACTCAAAATATTCCCGAAAAAAAAAACCACATCGTTATTTCTTTGCCGTTATCGACTTCAGTTGCTCGTAATAATTTACACGTGAACAGATAAGAAATGGGTAAATAGTTTCCTATCTCTCATTATTTTAGTCTAGTTTTTTAAGTATACGGTAGTAAATAATTTTTATAGGCCAGATTCCGTGCTATAAAGATTTTTTTCTTTTGAAACGTTCTAAATTTGGGGCCACACATTAAGGACGTTCCAACTTTCGAAAAAAAAATTTCTTTAGTTTTGGTAATGTGCCAGTACCTTTTAAACTTATTTTTAATAAAAGTAAATTAAAACGTTCGAAGGTCATCTATAAAAGCCTATTTGCATAATTTATGTTAAAATTATAATAAACTTCTTTTATCTAGTTAACTAAAATACATAAAAATTGTTTGCGCATTAATGTAGCCTTATTTTTATTAACATAGTATATTTTAAGAGTTATTTTTAATATTGTATAATAAAATTATATAAGTGATACTAGCATACTTTAAATAATTTTATAATTGTGAAATTTTTACAAAATAGAACCTAAAAACAATATGTAAGGTTTATGTTGGAAAGAAAAATAGAACTGTTTCTACTAGATTGATAAAACATAAGAAGTCAATACGTTTAAATCATCCAGATAAATCTACCATTGTACAAAATGCAGTAGAAAATCTTCATAATGTAAAATTCGAAGATACTATAATAATTGTAAGACCCATAATATTACCAGTAAATTGATAAGAGGGTGTCGTACGTGCCAGTTGCGTACAGTCATTAAATAGTGCCATTTGCGTACAAATAAGGTAGTGAAGCTAGTTAGGCCGAGTGCCAGTTGCGTACAGCGGTCTGGGAAGGGTCGAGTTGTGCTTATATGGTCAAAATATAATATTTATAATACGCTATAATATCATCGCACATAATTTTTACAAATAATCAAGTCAGTATTTAATTTTAAAATTATCCAAGTTTCTATTTATTGGTTTAAATTTGATTTGTGTAGATTAATATTTAATAAATTCATATCGTTTACCAACTTCGTTACTTTTTACTATATTATGATAAATTATGCTTAAATTCGTGATGTTAAATTTGTAATAATAATTACATAAACTTTTCCTCACACTTTTCCGTAATCATTTTGTCTTCATCAGGAAAAATACATAGAAACAAGTTACTAGGTAACAAATAAGTAACTAGATCATAAAATTTATAAATTTTTAATTAATGGAAGCCAAATTTTATTTACGTCAATGCCTTAACAGCGATTCATGTAATTTTTTTTTTATAAATTTGTATTGCTTCTCTTATCAATATGCCGTTAATATTGATTGGTCTTGCAATTATTGCAGTATCTTCGAATTTTATGTCATGAAGATATTCTAATGCAGTTTTATTTTAATATAATAAGTAGTAAAAATTTTTTTACTATGTTATTTACATTTTTTATATAAAAATATTTTCAATATTTTATAACAAGAATATTTAATAACCTGTTCAATTGATAATGAATAAAATTTTCTATTAATATTTGCATAAAATCGATAAGAATAAAGCTATAGTCATATAAAAATATAAAATTTTTATCTTCACTTAAATAACGGATATAAATATTTGTTTTTATTCGTCGGTAACTGTATTTTATAGTTATATAACTCTTTTAAGTAAAATAATGTATTTTTAATGTGATTCACGAAGTAGAGAGTAAAAAAATCGTTTATTTCATTCATGAACTTGATTTTATTACGTATATTTTTTTCGTTTGAGTTTGTGTTTGAAACCAAACGTTAAATGAAGAAATGATTTATTAATTGCTTAGTTTTATGATTTGTTTATTATGGCTGCTACTTTGCCCGCGCGCTTAGTGTCCAGTATTATATTAGTATTATACTAACCATTTTACTCTTCATTATAAATCGTAATTCTTTTTAGTGAGTGCTGTAAAATAAATTTATCACTGTACAGTGATTTATTATTTCGTATAAACTCGCATCTTTATCACTCAAATTATATATTTATATTTATTAAAAATTTGCTACTGTTTCTAATTGACCGCAGTTAAATGGATAGAGTGATAAGTCAATTTCAGTTTTATTAGACGATTTTAAAAAGTGATTGGGATTTTTATGCACGCTGAAAAAAAGTGAATTAACGCCAGAATAAGATAATGTAAGAACTATTAATAGAAATTCACAACCGTTAATTTGATATGCACATTAAAATAGGTTATTAAACAGCAATTTATAAAATGAAGCCTATCCTAATCTAATATTAATAAGATATCTATTCCAACGTTTTCTTTCACTGACATGTATTTATTACATCTGGTGTTAATTTGCATAACCTGACGTGCAAATACTCTAAATTGCAATTTTCATTCTCGGGCGTTTATTGACATATTTAAATGTTTATTTATATATATATATATATATATATATATATATATATATATATATATACCCCTTTCAATATTAATGTAATAAGAAATTATAGCTGCTAACTAGAAAAAAACGAACATGATCACAAATTAAATTAATTAGATAATTATTGTTGATTAAATAGGTTAGATTAGTGTAACTAGTTAATTAGTTATAATATTTAGAAAAGAAGCAAATTACTTAAGTATTTCAGCCCCTTATGGTTGCAAAAGAATATTTAGAAGTTTCAAAATTCTCAATAGCATTAATTAAATTTGTTAAAAATCTCTTTTAATTTTAATATAAAATTTTATTTACTTATATAAATGTAAATTATACGTATTAATATTATTATTCTCTAAAATGTGTTACAAACGTACAATCTTTTAAGAAACGAGAACGCAAATCAACAATTTAAATAAATCTGCTTGTTTAACAAATTCAATTTGCACATTTAACAAAATAAAAGCGTGCATCTGAGAAATGTGTACCTTTACAATGAGCAGCAAGAAATTGATAACAAAAAAAAATTGCAATACTCTTTTAAACATCTAGATGCAAGCCTGCAAACATTTGACAACTTTAAATTATTCCCGGCACGTTTTATTTTTATTAATTTTGTTAATTATAAATAACGAACCATTGCCAGTTTCAAATTTAATTCCGAACATACTGTATAGACATAAATAAGCGCAAGCCGTTGCCTTGTTCGAAGAATATAAAACCGTCACCTGTAAACAACAAAACAGAAAAGAAAAAAAACATAACATATATCTCGCGGAGGAGATACAGAATTTACATACATGCATACATCCACATGCAGAGAATTTAATGGCTGCTCCCAGTTCGACCGTTCGAATCTGTGAGAAGAAGAAAAAGAGAAAAAAAAGCACATAGTTTGATATATAAAATATATATGACAACGTAGGTTGTAAATCGAAAGATTTAATCAGAGATGGCCGTGGACCGATGTTGTTGTTTTTCTTATTGTGAGTCGTCATTTTGTATTTTCTCTTCTTTGCAACCCGACCGGTTGGTATCTTTCGAAGCAACTTGAATTTAAGATGGACACACACACACACACACACACACATACTATACAGTAAGATTTGAATAGGCATAATTTATCCCAAGTCTCGCCGCTTTTGACTTTAAGTGTTCGTTATTTTATTTGATTTTATTTTTTCGAAAGGATTCTTCTTGCTTGTCTTCTTGTTATTGATTTATACGGAATGTTTTTCAAGAAAGTTACTGTACATACAAACTAGACTTGCATCTAAACGTACAGTATTTAAAAAATTGAACAATAAACATAAAGTTTTATTTTTTTGTTTTAAGAACTTTTATTTATAAGAACACATTGTACTGGACGTTACATACATTATTTAAACTGTACAATATTTTGAGATTTACAGGTGATTAAATTAGACAATTTTATGTTATGTTTCAGAACTTCCCAGGAGATGGGACACGTGGCCAAATTGAAAATGAAGTGAGAAGTTGGACCAAAAAAAAAATCTTATTTATGAATCTACATGCACCCTTTTTAAATATATATTTATTAGTTGAAAAAATTCAGTTAACGTAGTAAAAACTCTTTCAGAACTTATTATATTAAAATAAAAAAGCTTTAGAATTTAGTTCTGTATTAATTTTAATTAAAAATCGACATTTAAACGTCAGTTAATTTCTTAAATACTGAAAATGATAACAAAAATTATATTTTTGCTAACGCATACTAAATTTGGTATAATATTAATTATATAATAAAATTCGCAAATTTTAATGATACGCAAACAGCATCATTTATAGTATAACACTCTGTATATACAGTATGTTTGATAAAGCACGTTTCTATGATAACTTTAACTCGATTTGAATTTTACTGCATGACGGAATAGTATTATACAGTGTGCGTGACAGAGCACTGATTAAATTTTGCATTAAAAATCAAATGTAATTTACATACTTCAGCTTACGCGTTAAACACAATCACGGGTAGAATGGATGTGGACAGCAGAAACTGAACGAAATAAACCTTTATTATGAATGGAAAAAATCTTTTTTATTGGCTACACTGTAAAAAAAAAATTAGCGAAATTACAGAAAAATAGTAGTTAATTTTTACTATAAAATCTGTAATTTCATTTTACCATAAATATTCTGTATTTTTACCTCAAAATTTTGTAATTTTTACATAATTCATAATAATCACACAAAGTAAGTAAAAATGACATAATAAGTATGTAAAATTGTTGACTCTCTGCAAATTGCATCACATGCTTAATGTAGAATTACGTATTGGTGGTATAACATCTTAAATTATGCAAAATTACAGCTTGAATATCAATATCTGTAATAATTTATCAAAATAATAAGACTTAGTACATATTTTGTGTAATAATACTAATGAAATATTTTAAGTGTAATTCATTCATTTCAAAATACTTACATCCTTTATGCAAATTTAAAAATGTATACAATTATACCGAAAATAATATTACAAAACTAAACAAATTTTACCTATTTATGGAAATTTTCTGATTTACTAAAAAAAACTGTACTATTACATACATATGTACTTTTTCCATCCTGTTGATAATATCATATTACAGCATATAAGTAATTATACCTAGAAATACTGGACATCATAGAATCTCATGGTTTGTAGATAAAATTACATATTTTTTTTTAGAGTGTACTCTCTGCATCATTAAACATTTATTGATTACTGATTGTATTAAAAATGGCTAAAATAATAAGCTTTCTGGAATTTCATATAAACTATTTTGCAAGTCTGTATGTAGATTTGTTACAATTTAGTTGTTCGTAATGTTAAACTGGTTTTTAGGATTCAATTAGTAAAATTTTATTACTGGCCAGGCGATGTCATAAAATGTTTCACAAAATTTTATTTCAATTTGTTGGTTAAAATGTTGTTAAATAATCCGTCGCATATAATAATCTCGTATGTTTTATTCACAAGTAGAAAATCAGACAAATCTGCATGTTCATTGACAGATTTCTAAAACAAATTAAGTTTATAATCTTTAAAACCAACAAATTTACCTAAAAACTTATGATTGTTTGAAATACAATTACATATTTATTATAATTTCTTACTGATAATAATATAGATGTAAAATACAAAATACTAAAATCATATTAAATTATAATTTAAGTACGACTATAGACAAGTTGCATAAAACTAAGTTAACTAGACAACTAAATTATTAATTGTTTTTGATGCCCATTATTAATTGATCAATTGACAATCTAGTTACCAAATTAACTCATTAATTCAGTTAACAACGTTTAACGCAATTGACCCTATTTCATATGAAAATGCTTGTTTTATACAATTATAATATACAATTATTTTTTTTAGAAAAAAAATAATATTTTTTTTTATAATACTTCAATTATTTTTTTTTAGAAAAAAAATAATATTTTTTTTTATAATACTTCAACGCTTGGTATAATAATAAATTCATTAATTTTTTGTTTTACATAATAGCTTTATAATAATTTTGAAAATAATTTAATAACATAATCATTTTCAGTATTTAATAATTACATCAATTTTAATTAATGTCATAATAATTGCAATATTTATCAGTTATAAACTTAAGTAATTAAGTACGATATAATAATTAGTATATTAATATGCAATTAATTGCGCATAAACTTATGTCACATTACTTTTATGCTGTATACGTAGTAATAAATTTGCCAAATTTATAATAATTTGTGTTTAATTTTATATTAACTTATGTTAATATATTACCGTACTTTATTTCAAATTTTTTAAATTTATTATAAATAAATGTTGCAATTTGTAATTTACATTTGAGTATTTCTAGTGAGAAAATTTTATCTGTAGGAAACCACATTGAAATTTAATTAATTTTATATATATATTTATATATATATATATATATATATATATATATATATATTTTGAGAAACTATTAAAATAAACTAAAATTTAACAAAATAGGATTTGCATTTTTTAACCACATAAAGCTAATTTTAAAATTAAATTAAGTAAATTTTTCTTTAATTTATAAATATTACTCGTATGGCATCCCATTTAAAAAAAGTTGAATGTCGCCATTTTGAAATAATTCATCCAATTGAAAATCTGATATCACCATCGTGTAGAGAATGTCCTGAAACATATTCCTGCCAAATATTTTGAAAGTAGTACCCGTAGTGTGGCTAAAAAAAAAATAAGGCGCTTACTCTGAAACAGGCTGTATATATATATATATTTGTGAAAACGGTAACCTTCCTATAAAAATTATTTATTTAAAAATATATTTTTCTTCTTTTTTCTTATGAAATTAAAATCAAAATATTTAATTTTAGTTTATCACTTAGTTGAGGTAATCATTTATGATATACTGTATACTTACTTAAGTAAGTTATAAATATATGTCTCGTTTTATACATCAAAGTATTTTTTGAAACAAAACAAAAAAATGGTAAACAGAGGAAAATGACACCTACAGTGTTTCAAACATCGTAAGTGTAAATCTTTCAGCTCTCCAAAGTACCAACGGTAATGTTGTGCGTTTAACGACAGTACAAATTATAAATTATTACACCAAATGTATCCAATGATTTATGTTACGTTTATGCTTGATGCTTTTGACTGAATGCGTTATGTTGGAGGAGTACAAGCAAGCGCATAAACTTAAGCATACACACATGACGAATATATACGTATACTTTAAATAAAAAGATCATTTTGCATATTTTACTACTACTACAATTTTATACAGAATGTTTCAAACTAAATAACCAAATTTGTAAATACTCTTAATCACAGAGTAGCGACCATTCAAGCCTCTACTTAGTTTAACATCTGTAGTTTTTTTTTTTTTAATCATATAAGGTTTATCAGGTGGCGAAAAATATAAATATGACAGGTGTTGCAAAAATGGATAAAAGGAATATTGCATACTTTAATATGAATGCATGACATAAATTGATTGTTTTGTTAAACCAAACAGAAATTGTTTAAAAAACATGTAAATTTTATATCGAACATTTATCGATCGTTTATTACACTTATCGATTATTTATTTTTTAATTATGCATTTGAATAAATTAACAGAAAAATTTAATTTTCACGAGAAATATAATTATGAGCATTTAATTTGTACCCCATAACAATAAAGATATGAAATTTTTTTTTCATTTACAAAAAAAAATTCAAGATACTGAAATTTCCAATGTTTATAAAATAAATTAAGTATTGTCATTTTTGAACAATTTGTAATATTATTGTATATATAATTTGATTTAAGAATGTTAATTAACTTTTATAATTAATTGATAAAAAACTAATTAAAAAATAAAATAAGTTTCAAATTACAGCAATTTATGATACAAATATTTACGTACACTTATCACTAATGTGCACAATTAAAATTAAGCTAATTTAAATTCCAAAAATAATATTTTTTATTACAATAATATTTAGGCAATTTAAATTAAATTATGTCGTTCATAAATAAATGTGTCCAATATTTTTTAAAAACTGTTTTTGCATTTGTTTATAATCACGTACGTAATTGTGTAATTTAAAAACAAATTAACAACACATGCATACATACATACATATAGGTACACAAAAGCTATAGTAGAAAATTTCACATAACAAGTATCTGTTCATGAAAAAAGTTGAGGAAAAGTTCAATATGAGTTTTATGCAGTAAGATTTTAGATGATTTAGAAAAAATAGACTACACCGTTAGACACAGAGAAATTTACGAGTTATATATGCATGCATATGAGTATCAACAACTAACCAACCACTCACGGTGCACACAAACAAGCGTTTCTAATTAATAAACAGAATTCTATTATACGATCTGTCCGTGCTGTAAGCATCATTTTCTGTTTTTGTTTGTTCATTACAATTACATGATTAAAACAACAATAGAGAACTAAATTATAGGAACGACTTTTATTGTGAGCGTAGCGATTATTGCGTTAATTGATTTGATAATTCCGTATATTTGTTACGCGAAATACTTTCTCGCTATCTCTTGTTAGATCTAAAAGATTTTCTAACAGTAAATACATTTACTTAAAATTTAAAATTTATTAACAATAAAAAATATATATAAAAAATCAAAAAGATTCAACAATAAAAGAAAATCATTTAATTTGTTAAAATCTCTATAGATTTTATTTGTTTCAACATCAGTAAGATCTTTTATGTGTATACGGAAAGTTTTACATTAACCTTTGAAATAAAACAAATCGTAATTACAAATTACAACCAGGGGTTCATAGTAGTTTCATCACGTTGCACATAAAAACCAAAAGATTTTTAGAATCATCATCGTTTATAGGAGAAACAGGACCGTATCTATAATTGTATTTTTGCAAAACTTTTACAAGAAAATTAGTTTTAAAATAACAAATAATCAATTTCCTGAAATAAAAATGCTTTAGGTTTTAGTTAATTTTAATTATATTCGACTAATCATCATCAGAAAAAATATATACAAATGACATAAATAATAAACAAACAAAATATACGTACAATATATTGAAACGTTAAATATTAATTAAAATTTAACAGAACCTAATACCTAAAGCTTTTTTATTTTAATAGCAACTTTACTTTTGAACTGTTTTCTAATTTTTATGCCAAAAAATGTTTTTAAATTGTTAATTTAAGTTTTGAAACATAATACAAAAATTTCTTTAAAATATCTTAAAACTAAAATAAAAAAAATCTACTATAATAAGTAAGATTGTTTTTTAATTTTAAAAAATTACGAAAATGGCAGCTGTCTGAAAAAGTGTTAAAGTGTTAAATTTAAAAGGGTATAAAAAATTGAAAAAAGAGATATCAAAAAATCCTAGGTATTATTTAAAAAAATATAATTTTGTCGAATTAAATCGAAAACATAGTTTCAAGAAAACGTATTTAAAGTTAAATTAGTTTTTTACTACCCGATCTGTACATTTTACCTGCTTTGAAATATTGTTATTGGTCGTTGTAATGTTGTAACTCCGTCAAAAGTTCTAATTTCGGAAAACCGTTTTAACACTTTATTCTACAAACTATAAACTTAAAAAAAAATGCAAAATTTAGTTTTTTTTAAGTGTCAAGGTGCTGTCTCCCCCGTAATAATAAAGTATTTGAAGAAAAAAAAATGCTACATAAATCCACTCCTGCATTAAAAGAACGACAAATTAAAGCGAAAAGCAGAAACCTGAGCAACCATCTTACGAAAACGATCGTAACTAATCTAGGAGAGGGGGAGTAAAATTGAAAGGAACCGGAAGTAACGAGCTTCGCTAAAAATAACGACAACCTAAGAATTGTTTCTGCGAAGAAGAGATTTAATGAGGCAAACGGGCGCGTATACTGTAAAAACGGAACTTGATGGATAAGAAGCACGCGAAATAAACGAAAATAATGTATTTAATTAAAATATAAAACAAAATAAAGATAAGATAAATGGAGAAAGGTTAGTGAGTTTTCCGTTTAAATGTATAAAACGCAATCAAATTAATTTTTAAAAAGATGATTTATGATAAAGTTACTGTATTATTTTATTATAAAAATAATTCAGAACTTTAATTCTAACTTAAATTTAAAACTCTGAAAGATTTTCATAATGTTAAATTTAATATTATTAATATAGTAAATTTTGTAAGTTATTCATTGACATACACGTAAAAGTGCGTATATTATTATGAATTTATTTAATTTTTTTATGAAAAAAAAACATTTAAAAATCAATAAATTTCAATAAGTAATATGTTTATCAGATATTACAAATTCATATCGGATTTTTTTTTGTTATATTTATTAGACTTTGAAATTTTCCAATATAATAAATAAGTAAGTGTTTTTAAGTTATACCAAAGATAGTTTATCAGATATTACAAATACTTATGTTCATATCGGATTTTTTTTTGTTATATTTATATTTGTTATATAATAAATAAGTAAGTGTTTCTAAGTTATATCAAAAATAGATTAAATGATAAATTTACAAAATTTCATAAAAATGAAAAAGTACAGAGTGCTCAATAAAAAATTGCTGAAACTAATTAATCGTTATCTTCAAATATATGCAATTATTAAAAAAGAATAATTATTGAAATTATTAATATAACAAAATGTTTTCATATCAATTTATTTTATTGATAAAAATATACTACTGATACAAGGTATCATAAATTGAGTTTGTAATACTAATTATAACTGTAACATTTTACCAATATTCTAGCAAACGACAACTTACAAATAATTTTCTTTGATTGAAAGCCCGTATTATTTAGATTCTATTTGGCAATGAACATATTTTTTGACACATTCTCTGTATTTATCTTATATATATATATATATATATATATATATATATATATATATATATATATATATATACGATTAATTTTCGAAAACTACTTTTCAATTTCAATTACGACTACGAAAATACCAACGAATCCAGTCACAGCTCCTGCTAAGTTAGCAATTCCTGCTACAATTATAGAATCCCAACCGTTAATACTAACACGAGAGTTAATTAAAATTAAATTATTCTATCAGTGCTTAGAATAAGCTATTCCTAGAATAACTAACTTACGAACAAATTTATTTGTTTGAAAACCTTCGATTACTTTGATTCTATTCGTCAATAAACGTATTTTCTGACACATGCTCTGTATTTGTCTTATACATACAATTAATTTTCGTAAACTACTTTTCAATTTCAATTACAATAAAACACTACCAAATCAAAAACCACAACTCCTGCTAAGTTAACAATTCCTGCTAAAGTTACAGAATCCCAGCCGTTAACTGCTAACTCGAGAGTAAATTAAATAGGTTACTCTGTCAGTATTTAGAATAGGATATTCCTAGAATAACTAAATTGGAGATTTAGGTTAGCAATCAGACTCGGTAATTTTAAAACAAAGTAAGTACCTGATTTTTATTTTCAATAATTTAATGTAATTATTGTTTTATTTCAATTTTTGTTTATAAACATTTAAAGTACATTTCTCGTAAGTAACAAACTTACCAGTTTCAAAACAACAGACCACTTTACAACAACATCTAAACAATACGTAAATTTAATGTAGTCAGAAAAAAAAATAAAAGGCAAACAGAACTTAGCAGCAGCTAAAACAACATTAACAACAAGTAGCTACAATTCAATACAAATATCCAAACAAGCTAGCTTTAACTAATACATTCATACAATACTTCACTTACGTTACGTTAGGTTATACGTTATACAAAACGTGTAGTAAAATATGAACGCACATTTAAACGGTGCGGCGAGCAAACTAACGTTGTTTTTACGATAACGTTATATGTTTGTCGGCAAAGAAGCGTGCCCGGCTATGTACCTGGCTAATTATTTTCGCATAAATAAATCCGGTAGAAAAGTGCGTCGCTCCGGGTTTAACTATATGCATACGTACTTTTAAAGTATAAAATCTAAAATGCGTAGTGCGCTAAAATAGTTAACTGTTTTCGTATATAAATATTGAAGAAAAGAATTGAAATAATAAAAAACTTTTTAAAAATAAAATTGCTCATTTTCATTAAATAGTAATATTAATCAATGCTTTTGTTTCACTCATATTTTGAAACTTTGTTATCTGTAAATATTTAATACATAATTATTTTTTCTAATTATAATTTTTAATGGATGATATAGGTACAATTTTTTTTAATATAATGGTAATATTTGATGTAAAAAAATTTGTAAAAACTAAAAAATTTGGAAATAAATGATTTATAGAAACAAATTTTTAACTTTATTAATAATACTTTTCTCTTCTTGATATATACACTGTAAAAAAAATAGCGAATTTACAGGAAAACAGTAGTCAAATTTTACTATAACAAATCTGTAATTCCATTTTACCATAAATATTTTGTATTTTTACCTAAAAACTCTGTAATTTTTGCATAATTAATACTAATCATATAAAGTAAGTAAAAATGACTTAATAAGTATGTAAAATTGCTTACTTTCTGCTAATTACATCACATACTTAATGTAGAATTCATATTGTTAGTATAACTTCTTAAATTATGTAAAATTACATCTTAGATATTAATATCTGTAATAATTCATCAAAATAATGAAACTAAGTACATATTTTGTGTAGTAATACTAATAAAATATTTTAAGTGTAATTTATTTATTTCAAAATAATGTATATAATTTTATCAATAAAAACAAAACCAAACAAATTTTACCTATTTATGGGAAATTCCTAACTGCAAATTTACTGAATTTATGTCAATTTACTAAAAGAAACTTATCATATTACATAATGTTTGTAATAGTCCTGATGTTATGTATTTTTGAACAATTATGTATTAAATGTATAGCAGTTGAGGTAATTATACCTAGAAATACTGGGCATCATAGTGTCTCATGGTTTGTGTATTAGAGTGCATTTTCTAATTAAATACTAAATAAAGTACGCAATGTATATTTATTGATTTTCATTTTTACATTTTTTTATGTATTTCAATATGATAAATAAAATATTATTTCTGCAATTTTAAAAAAAACCGATTAAGTCCTAGCATGCAACCTCCTAATCTATTTTTCTTCTACGTTATATAACTGATCCATTTTTAACTGCAAGTAAACGATAAAACATCATATCCTTTGCATCTAAACTCGTCGTTCAAGAATCGAACGATAAAAGTTTTGCTGATGAAGAAGTTTGTGTAAAGCGCAGACCGACCCGTATATATATCTATCTCATCTCATAAACCCGTTCACAAGTTTGAGTGTTCTTTAGCGTTTGATGGCCTTTGGGATTTGTGCACGATCCTTAGAGTATTCGACCATCCCAGACTAAGATCTTGATTGCCTTCTAAGGATAAAGGTTTTGGTTAGCTTTAAGAAAGTAACATGTGCTGAATAGATAATTATACTAAAATTTAGCGGCAGATGTGAAATAGTATTAAAATAAAACGGCTCTAGATTGTAGTTCTGTATTAATTTATATTAATAATCGACGTTTCAACGTATTCAACGTACATCATCACAAGGAAAAATAATACAAATGATATATATATATATATATATATATATATATATATATATATATATATATATGTAATGGATTTGTTACGGGATTACGGTAAATGTAATTGATTATTAAAATGCAAACATCATATTTCAATCAATTTATTGTTTGGAACCAATATTTCGCCAATAGTTTTTTGGCTTCATCAGGGTTGACACTGAATAAAAGAGAAAGATACAAGAAAATTTACAATCACCCAAAATTAAAATTCAAAATTACATAGAATGTTTGACAATAAAAAAATTATTAATGTATAACTTACATGTATGATATGAAATTCATATCATACATGTAAGTTATACATTAATAATTTTTTTTATTGTCAAACATTCTATGTAATTTTGAATTTTAATTTTGGGTGATTGTAAATTTTCTTGTATCTTTCTCTTTTATTCAGTGTCAACCCTGATGAAGCCAAAAAACTATTGGCGAAATATTGGTTCCAAACAATAAATTGATTGAAATATGATGTTTGCATTTTAATAATCAATTACATTTACCGTAATCCCGTAACAAATCCATTACATATTCGTCACGGTAATAATTTCATATCATTTCTATATATATATATATATATATATATATATATATATATATATATATATATATATATATATACAGTAAATAAACAGAATATAGAAATAAGTTACTATGGGCAACAAAATAAGTAACTATATAGATTATAAAAATTTATACATTTTGAATTAAAAGAAACCAAATTTTATTTAAATCAGTACTTTTACACTGATTGGTGTTTAGTTTTAAAATTAATACAGAACTACAAACTAAAGCCGTTTTATTTTAAAATAATAAGTTCTGAAAGAATTTTTACTAAGTGAAATAATATATTTGGATAGTAAAAAATCTTTCAGAACTTATTATATAAAATAAAACTGCTTTAGGTTCAAGTTCTGTACTGAATTTTATTTATAAACAACATTTCAACGAAACTTAAGTTTGTCTTCAACAAGAAAAAAAAATATTTTTTTTCTTGATGAAGACGAGAGTTGAGTTTTTTCGAAACGTTAATTATAAATAAAATTCAGTACAGAACTTAAAACTAAAGCAGTTTTATTTTTAAAGAAAGATTAGATTATTCTGTTTTTTTAGTAAATATTTTATTTCTTTTATATAATTTACAAATTGAAAGTGGAAAATAAAAACTTATTTTGAAATTTGTGTATATATTAGCAAATTTATTTTTATGGCAATATGATAAAATAAACTTTTTATTAGGTATCATTTGTTGAAGAAGTCAAGGGATAATTTTTAGTTTAAGTGTTAACTTTTTTTAAAATTCTTTGAAAAACAATAACAGTTTTGTAAATCGGTTTAAATTCAAAAAAAAATCATGTAAAAAATAGTAAACAAAAATGGCATGAGTTATAATGTATTTTCTATACAATTAAATCAACAATTATTAATTATTTCTAATTATTATCTTTCTGATAATATTTTATTATCTTAAAAAATAATGCTGCAAAACCTTGCTGTGTTATTTGATATTTATAATTATTACTATTTAAATAAAAACACTTTTAAGTCAACAATAACTTTTTATATTTTCTGGTACCTACATTCAAAATAATTCACGTATTCATATTTTTACCAAAAACAACAAAAAAAAACAAATTTAAAACTGCACAACGCCAAACAATATCCACGTAAAATATTCAGACTATATACACCATCTAACTTTATATAGCATATGATGACATTAGCACCGTAGCTGGCGTCATTACCACCCCCGCCAACCATGCACCCCTATCAGGATCCTTGCGTATAGAGCATATATAAAGGTGTAAAAAGGGCCGTAAAAACCGGCAGCCAACAGCACGAACCTTTCAAGTACGCCCCCCCCCCCCCCCCCCAGCTCTGTATAGCGATACTAGAAAAGCGCGAAATACACACAGATGGGTCACATTAAATATTTTATACTGTTATCTACTCCCGACAAAATTTATTCAATTCATAGGATATTTTGCGCTCTCCCGTAAACATTTATATTTGTTTTATATTTATATATTACAGTAGATTGTATATTATTGAAGTGCGGGTGAATAAAAATTTTCAATGTTTTTGTGACTGTCGTAAAAAAATCGACAACAAAATTTAATAAATACGTCATTGTTTGTCGGCTCATGAATAATGTAAAATTAGATGATAGTCAAGTTATATGAGATATTAAATTTTAATTTATTGATTTTTTAAAATTACATATTTTTTCTAATATTTATAGATACACTAAAAATAATGTCACAAAATCAATTAAATGTAACTTGAAATATATTTTTTATTATAGTAATAGAACTATATGAACTAGTATTTAGTATTTGTATATTATATTTGTCTATCTCTATAATTAATTAGAAACATCCAATATTTTAAATTTAAAATTTAATATTTAAAATTTCATACATTTACAATCGATTTTATAATCAACACTTTAAGAAGTCGACTAGTTAAGATGATTCGGACATCTTAAGCGAATGCCTATGTATATGAATTATTTTGAAGCTATAAGTTTGCGTGGACGTCCGATGAGTAGTTAGAGTAGTATGATTGAGAGAGTAGTTTGCATGAACGGAAGTTTCTAAGTAGTAGGAATAGAAGGGTATGTATGAAAGAATTTATGAATATGGATGAAGCTAAAGTTGCTTCTCTGGATAGGGATGTTTATGTTATGCCTCACCCTTTTGGGTACAGGGCGTGATTGTGTATATATGCGATTAGAAGCCGTCAAAAAAATATAAATTTTAAATTTTACTAACATAATTTATATTGTTATCAATAAAACTATACTTTTTTATCAACTTTTCAAACTTCTAATGGCAAAATTATTTGTAGTTGCCATAAAGTAGACTATAATTTTTGCGATGAATTTATTATTATTTTTTATGTAAAATATTACATTTGTTTTATTTTGTCTTAATACAAAACGCATAAAGGCCATTATTTTCTAGATATCAAAGAAGTATAAATATTTTTCTTATACTATTTTTAACCGGTAATACCATAAATACTGTCATGCACTTTTTAGCTATAAAACGAAGGTGAAAAAATAAGATTCCCTTGAGTACAACAACCTTTTATCTTTCAGCTCAACTGAGAATCGACTTGACATTAATTCTTTCTTTTGCATATATTCAAAGTTCCTTGAAAAGTTTTTGTGAGCCTTTTAGAGTTTTATGCGTTTACAGCTTTAGCTGTTGGTTTGATGTTACCACAATCAGTTGAAACCTGAAAACCTTTTTTTTTTAATACAGACACTCTGTAATTTGATTTACCTCTCTAGTGCATAAGACTTGTATTTTACCTTTCTTTGATGTCAGATATTTATATTGTATACTAATAAACGTTGGTCGAAATTGACTGCAATATATAATTATCGTAATTTAATGCTTTGAGACTTTTTGTTTCTTAGTTTTTATAACTTCTATTTACTGTGCAAAAAAATGTTAGCAAAGCTTATAAATAAATAAACAAATTTTTTTAAATATTTACAACTTAAAATTATAATTATCAAAATAAAACGGTTTTAGATTCTAGTTCTGTATTAATATTTAAACATGATACAATTGACATTTACAGTAAATAAACAGAATATAGAAACAAGTTATTAAGTAACAAAATAGGTAACTAACTAGATCATAAAATTTATAAAGAAAATATAACATCACTGATTTAAATAAAATTTGATTTTCTTTAATTAAAAATTTATAAATTTTTATGATCTAGTTACTTATTTTGTTACCTAGTAACTTTTTTCTATGTTCTGTTTATTTACAGTAAATGTCGGTTGTATCAGTTTTCCTGATGAAAGTGTACGTTGGTACGTGGTGTATGTCGATTATTAATAAATATTAATACTAAACTACAACTTAAACCTAAACTACAACAGAACACACACACATAAGACTAAAAAGCAGAAAATTTTTTTTAAATAAAAATAAAATAATTTCTCCTAGCCCCATACGAAAAACGTGCGGCGCAACGACAGCTACTCCCTACACTCCTTACTATTATCTATGGCATGCGTCCCACGTTTTTCGTATAGGGCTAGGAGAAATTATTTTATACTTTTTAGTCCGTTTTAAAAACGTGGTGTTTTAAATTTTTTATTTAAATAATTATTCCGGATATGTCCTTTTGTTGAGACCTAACATTTCCGACCATTCATTTTGAAATAAACAAAACAAAAATTTGTTTATTGAAATTACATTTGAAATCTACCGAAAAAGTGGTCTTTTATTTGTACAGTATAGAAAATAATAAAACATTGCTAATCTTTTAAGAAGTAAAATGGTTACAGTGCAGCTCCGCAATATGAACAGTTTGAGAACGCTATAATATACACTGTTCGACGTGATTAATATTCAAAATTTACTTGGATATAGATATTTAACAAAATTAATTTATTTTTCTTGTTTTATAATATTAGATGCAATATAAGTATATGTTAATTTTAAACAATTTAACAATTAAAATAAATAAATTTTCTTTTCTTTTAAATTATTAGTTTGACATTGAATGTTTTACGTTATTACGAAATTACGTTATCACCCACAAATACAAAATAAACCAAGTAATCTGATTATTATTGATATATGTAATTATCTCATCAAACTACTTAATATTATAGAAATAACTTATTTAATAAAATATTAAATTTATAAAAATATTATAACTAATCTTACCATATCAGAAAATTAGCAAAATAAACTCAGTTTACAGAATTTTAAAAATATTTTTCGTAGTTTTATTTGTCATATTTTAACAAAATTAATGCTAGATATCAGGACTTTGACCCGGAACTAAACCGAAAATCTAAAAAGACTGATATTTTTGATGGAACGTAAACCAGAACTAAACCGAAAAAAAATATCGGTTTATTTTGGTTCAATACATGTTGAAACATTTTTCATATTTTTTGTTTGTTTTTTTTTTCTTTGATAAATACTCAGTTATTGAAATTGAAAATAAAACTAGGGATCACTTTGAGAACGGTGTATTTTTTGATAATAACTTTGCTTCGGCTTTCAATAATCTTTAAATTAAATAAAAACTGTTTTAGGATAAAATTCTGTTTATTTATTTTATAAAAACAATGTTTCGATAAAACTGAACGCTCGTCTTTATCAGGTCAAAATTTATAAATTTTGACCTGATGAAGACAAGAGTTCAATTTCGTCGAAACGTCGTAATTTTATAAAATAATTAAACAGTATTTATTTTAATACAATGAGTTTTTTTACAATGTTAATTTTCCAATAGTTCAAGTAAATATACATTAGAAAAAACTTTAATAATTTTAGGTAATTTTCATTATTTTTAATTATAAATAAATAAAAATCCTTTATTCAAGAATTTGTAACATTAACATATGTTATCTTATTATTGCATACCTAATTAAAACATACATACGAATTATATAAGTTTCAAATAATAAATTATATTATTACCTATCTTATATTATATACTTATAATTATTACATCTTTAATTAATAATCTTTAATCTTAATCTTTAATCTTAATTGAACCGATATATATTTTTTTGATTCAACTAGAACGAAAAATGTAACGGTTCGAAGTCCTGCTAAATATTCTATTTTTTTTTATAATAAAATAGAGATTTGCAAATACAATCTATAATTTAAAAAAAAATCATTCCACTCTTTCAATAGAAAAAATATAACTTTGTATAGAAAAAATGTTTTAAATGTTTTATATTTTCATTTATTTCAATAATGAATGATACGTTTTGTAGTATATTATGTATATGTAAATAATTTTAATAAAACAAAAAATAATTTTGTAAATTGTGTCATAAAGACGTTTATATTATTTTGTTTTCTATGTAAATTACTTTTATTTTAAAAATAAATTAAAACATATTACCTACACATTATTCATTCTATATTTTTAAACATCTTCAAAAACTTTTCCCATAATTCTTGTATTTTCTATTACATTACAGTGGCAGTGGTTTAAATTTTTTTTTGTATTTATATAAAGAATTTTTCCATTGGCATTAAGTTAGAATTAAATGGTATTAGAGACTGAAGCTAATTTTGCAATGAAAATATATATCCATATAGTGATTTTTTCCATAAATATCTCAATATGTAAGAAATAAAGATAGGCTAGTTCTGCTCCAAGCTATATATATATATATATATATATATATATATATATATATATATATAAATTTTGAAATACAACTGGATAGGAAACATACAAATTATATCACAAATAACCAATTTCTCTTGGTTATGAGACGAACAAAACGTTTTAATGACTAAGCGCAAACGGCAAATATAATCAGATTATGTACGATATTGGTACTCAACGTATTATCAATTCCACTTATAATGTAATGCATTTAAAACAATAATTTTCGGTTATGAACAGAAAAAATTTGGTTTTGGTTCTCAAAATTTAGATTACAGTAACAGTAATTTCTAGTTACGCTTACAAGTTTTGGTTTTTGAATTTGGTGTATGTTAATTTGTTTTGTTGAAATAGTTATTATTGGCAAAAAATAGTAACTTAAAATTTAGGATAACTTTAATTAAATTGAAAAAGTATAAATAACAGAAATTCGATGACGTAAAAGATAAACAGAGATAACAAATATAATTTCAAATCTGAAGTACAAAAAATGCAAAAAAATATATGAATATTGCACCTGATTTTTACAAAATTATTTGTTAATCAAATAATTTATATTTACAGCAGAAACCTATTAAGTAGTCTGATTAGATAAATATATCAATAATATTAATTAATTATGTGTTTCACATTTCTGGATAAGAACGTAATTATTAAAATTGTAGAAATATTGAATGTCAAACAAATGATTTTTAAATAGGGCCAAACTTATACGTTATACCTTTATATATATATATATATATATATATATATATATATATATAATAAAAAATGTTGACTTTATATAAATTTTGAAAGGAAAATTATTGGGATTAGAAGTCAAAACAGAATATGATATTAATAACTCAATTCATTGTATACGTAGCAACCTCCGAAAGCTCGCAACGTATACAATGAATTGAGTTATTAATATCATATTCTGTTTTGACTTCTAATCCCAATAATTTTCCTTTCAAAAATATATATATATATATATATATATATGCATTTTTGTTATTTTCAGAAATATTTTTTAATTTACGCAAAAAAAAATTATGTTAGCAAATTATAACCTCTTATTTAACTTCTAGATATTATCAAAGTGAAAGTCACTACTATTATATTGTAGTAATATCTCTTAAAAAAGTCTAAATATGTTTCAATGGGCACTTATTGATGCAACAGAATATGAACGTTCAGTTGGTAATTAATAAAACATTTTAAAATATGAATTATTCTAAATAAAACACCTAATTAATTTTAGAAATTTGTATATTACTAAACGTTCATTTTTACTTTATGATTATTTTCAAGAGTTTACTACAAAAACTTAAATTATCTTATGTTAAATTACGTAAACCATTAAAATACGATACTTTTTTGTTTTTGTATTAAACTTTGAAAAATAATCGAAAGAATAAAAAAATCATCGAATAATATATAAATTTATAAAATTAACCAAGTGTATTACTTAAAATGTAATTTTTTTCTTTATTTCTTATTATTATTATTTAAGATTTTTTATAAATAAATACACTAAATTATTAACAAATATGAAAAAACATAAACGTAACAAATAAATAATTTATTTTAATAATTCAATTTTTTTTATTTTTACAATAATATAAATTTTTAGCACAATAAATTTAATATGATTAATTTTACAATTATATTGACATAGAATAAAACCACAACCTATAAGTAAAACTACAAAAATATTAAATTTCTAGAATAATTTATTTCAAATATATTAATGCAATTTTTAATTTGCATATTGTTTATTGTATGTTATTTAACAGTTTTCAATTTCTTTAATATTATAATCAAGCATAAATATTGCATTTTTTAAATAATCAAATTGACATGTAATTATGTTGTTAACATTTTCATTGCAAAACTCAAATGTAAAACCAGAATTTGATTCCAATAAAATCAGTTTATTAGCAGAAGTTTTCGTTAAATAAAAATTTGGACCTAGACATTTTAGAAAACGTACAAGATCTGGGACAGACTTAATTTGCATAAACTTTAGTAATTTTTGCATATTTTGCCATTCTATAGTAAATTTAATATTGTATTTTAAGTAGTAAATTAGAATTTGTATTGTTTCTTTGTTGTTATCAGATAAATTATGAGTCAAGTTATTAATAACAGAAGAATACCATTCTGTCATTTTTTCTGTATTATTTTCCAGTGACTTAAAATTTAGAATATTTCTTATTTCTGGTGTAATGTTTATAGTACCATTAATCATTATAATAATATTTTCTATTGAACTTTCATTCAAGATTTTCTTATTTGTTATTTCATCAATTTTTAATGATTTGTATATGTGAGGCTTCAAAAATTTAATGAATGTAACAATAATACAATATTTAAAAAAATCTCGATTATTAATCAGGTAATTTTCGATATTATTTTCATTTAGTAAAAGATTTTCTATATCTTCTTTAACATCATGTTGAATTTTTTCCAAGATTTCGTTCTCTTTGTCTTGTAATTTGTCTTTTAATTTGTCTAATAATTTCCATAAATAATGGCGAAAACATATAACGGCATAATTCTCAATTAAACTTACATCAGAAGAATGTTTTTCGGACTGACCTTTTTTTACCAATAAAAACATGCCTATGATGTCATTTTTTTCGTTTAAATTACTTAGATACAATTGAACATAATAATCACTACAAGTATTAAATTTTTCAATACTTACATTAATGTTTACACTGTTTAATCTATTGTACTTTAAATAATTATGTATTTTAATATTGCTATACATTTCCAGAAATACATTTAGCAAGTAGTGCTTTTTTTTATATATTTCTTTACACAAAAAATCATGTATTTTACTTCGATTTTCATCATGATAATTCGATAATAATAACTTTACACAGAAATAATAAGCAAAAGTTTGATCTGAAATTCTTTTACCACTTTTTGTACACTCTACAAAATTAAATTCACTTAGATTATAAAGATTTTCTGTTTCACTTTGTGGCAAATCATCCTTAATTTTTGAATCTGGAAATAGTTTATCTAAAGCAATAAATCCCATTGTCTCTATTACATCTTTGTCTTGAAATAATTCATAGTTTGTTTCAAAGTAATATTCTAATTCTTGGCCTACTTCAAATTTAATATTTTCTTTAAGTGGAACAAATATTTTTAAAGGTGGATGATAATAATCAATTTTCGATAAAACATGAACAGATAATTTTACTATAATATCAAAGTTAGCTATTGCAAGATCCAAAATATGCTCAATTTCATTTTCAATATCATTATATTGTTTAAACTCGATGTTACTTAACTTATTGATGGAACTGAATTCATTGATTTTACATATTAACTTTTTTTTTTCTTCCTCTTTCTTTTTATTTTTTGGATAATTATAATCACCAACAATAAATGTCCGTGAATTTTTATCAGTTGATTTAAATATATAGTCGATTGTGTCTAAATGATCGTTGTAACATTTTTCTGAACTGCTAGGTGGGATATATATTACACCAATATTAAGATATTGAAAATTATTATTTTTTAACGTAATTTTTACCCAAATTTCTTCATAATCTGAATGAATACATGTATATTTTTCACAATATTCTGTGTAAAGTAATTCGATTTTTTCACATTCTAAAGTTTTCTTTACAGCAATCATTACACCACCTCCACTTTTCTTTTCTTTCCTTTTATTGTCTGATGGCTCACACTTTTTCTTTGAACTTTTTCCATCTTCTTTTTTCCTCCCTGAAATATTATTTTCTTCATTTGTACAAGTTCTATCTTCTTTATTCATTTTTACATTTTTTTCTTCTTTTGCACCTTTTTCAAGTTCTTTTTTTTTGCTTTCTTTATCATTTTTACTTTTAGATTTTATATATCTATCACGACGAAAAATGGTATAGCTTTCATCTAATTTATTTTGGTAGTCCTTACCCTCTTCAAAGTTAGTTTCTGTTATACAGATTACATCAAATTTAAATACTGATGCATTACTTTTAAATTTTTTTTGTTTTGCAGGTGTTCTAAATTTATTTACATTTTGATAATATATTTTCAATGACATTTTGTTAGTATTACATGTAATTAGATATTAAATATTTTCCCATCTATCATTAATATTTATAATAAAATATTTTTTATTTATTTTTACATCAGATAAGATATGCACATATTATCATTAATGAAACATTGCATTAATAAAATTTAAAATAAAACATACATACACACATACACAATCAATATGTTATATTGCAGCTAATTATATTTATCCGATTTAAGATAGTTTATTTTATTATTTTGTGTTTTTCCGTTACGCAAAAAAAAATGTAAAAGATAACATTACTTATAACTGAATACGCAAGAATTCATTTCACAGGTTTTTAATTCGGATACGTAAAAGTTTTTTAGGATTATATAAGCATATAGTGAAAAGTGGAACATACGGAACATTGTAAATTTTGAAATAAAACTGTTTAAAGATTAATATCAGAAATATCAAAATATTATTTATATAAATAAATTTAACTCAATAACAAATAGATTTATAAAACCGCCCATAAATTTAATATTTAAAATATAAATTTGCTAAAAATTCCGCAAATAATAAAAAGAAAACTCAAATAAACTAGAAACTAAAATATATTTACATAAACAAAATTGTAAAAGAATTATTAAACTGATAATCTTATGCAGATGGAAAACCGACTACTATTTTTTTTAAACATATAATAAACTCGCTCGTCTTAAGACAGCTTACTATATCTACAGAACCGGGCGATAAAAATTATACTTGGCTGTAATCGTTATAGCAATATCAAATTAATGCTCACAACATTGAAATGAATTGAAATAGATAAATTTATAGAAATGAAAAGCATCATATTCATACATAAAATAAAATTATATTAGAATCTAGAATTTAAAAACGAACACAAAACTATATTCTTCAAAACAGTGGTAAAATACAATACCTTACCAAAAAATGTTAAGTTGTGCAATCATAAATTTTTTTTATAGAGAGTTAAAAAACTTACATTTAAATGATTTATTTTAGTTATGATATTGATAGGATTAGATAAAATTATATATTTCTTATATATATATATATATATATATATATATATATATATATATATTAATATATATAAATATATTATATATATATATATATTATATATAAATATATATAACAGGCAGGCCGTAGGTCAGTGGTAGCGTGTTGGATTCGAACCCCAAAGGTCCCTGGTTCGCGAACAAATTAAATTAAATATTATTTCTGGTATTAAAACTTTGTACCACTAAACAAATATCGGCTAGATCAGATTGGTTCGGAAACCACTATAAGCTATAGGTTCCTTGCTTAGCTGTGGGCTAACGACCCGCATCATGAACAATGCAAGTAAAAATTGTTAAGAAACTATGTTCAGTTTCTCGAATTACGGAAACTGATGATAATGATTATATTTTATATATATATATATATATATAAATATATTTATATATATATATATATATATATATATATAAATATATTTATATATATATATATATATATATATATATATATTATTATTTTTTACATTTATTAATTTTGTTTTTTATAATTTATTAACATGTTCCAGAGTAAAATCAATACATATTATAATTATTTATAAATAGACAAGCAAGTAGGAACATATATTTTTTTTTATTTCAGAAGAACAATAAAAACATTTGTGAAAAACGTTTAGTTTAAACAGTTAAATGCCATCAAATTACATAGTATATATTTACTTAAAACATTACAGTTAGTGATATTTAATTACCTGCTTATGTTTTTATATTGCTGTCGTAAATATAAAACATTTTTACACATTTTCAAATTAACTGTGCGTGTATACGTATGTTTGTTGTCATAATTCATTAAAATGTTCACTGTATAATTGTATATAATTGTTTTTTTTTTTTTAATTTTATGCGTCCGAAAGTAATTGTGAATAATTTTTAAGACATGTATTGATCGCAAAAGTTTTTCAGTGTTACTGGCATCTGTATGTGAAAAGCTGAACTAATGCCAGAAAGACGATAAGACAGAAAATTTTACAGTTGGTGAATAGGATGAGTAAGTATTTGCAATCAATATGAGAAACTACACCGTTAAAATCAATGTAAATTTACATTAATAATCATAGTAGTTTAACTATATTTTGTTGTAATTTTAATAAACTATTGCAAATTTATCCAAAAATTATAAAATTACTACAATTATCAATGTAAATTTACATGGATTTTTTTACAGTGTACATAAAGTAATTTTGCCAACAAATTCCATATTATTAAATATAAAATTTAAGAAAAATCAAAGTAAAAATATTTAGAATTTAAATATAAAAATTCAAATTTATAAATAAAAAAAACAAAAAATTTTGTTTTCTTGTAAATAAACTATAACTAAAAAATAATAATCTAACAAAAATTAGCATTTGTTACTGAATTCAATAGTATATCATTGTTTTATTTATATTATTCTGTATAAGAATTTTTATAGCAATAAAATATGCGATTTTAACCTATTTAAAAATCTTTCAGAACTCATTATATAAAATAAAACGGCTTTAGGTTTAAGGTCTGTATTAATATTTATTAATAATTGACGTTTCGACAAACTCAACATCCGTACCAATTTAAATAAAATTTGACTTACTTTAATTAAAAATTTAGAGATTTTATTATCTTTCTAGTTACTAATTTTATTATACCTAAGAACTTGTTTCTATGTTCTGTTTATTTATTTTATACATCATTTGTATTCTTTTTCCTGTTAATGATGTACGTAGAGTACGTCGAAACATCGATTTTTAATTTTAATTAATACAGAACTAAATCCTAAAGCCTTCTCATTTTAATATAATGAGTTCTTAAAGATTTTTACTATCATCTACAGTAATTTAAAACATTATTTGCAAATTAAATGTTAATTTATTAACATAATTTTAACTCAATAAATTAAGTCATCTCCCATACATAATTTAGAATATTTAAATTTTTATAACACTATATAATAACAATAATTTTTTTTTTTCTCATACATTAGAATAAATTTAAGAGAAAATTGTAAGCAGATTATCATTATCGCTTATCATCTAATTATATTCACACTAACTTGTAGAATAATTTCCTAGTAATATGTACCGGGTGTATTATTTAAACTGTCATATATGATAATGTTATAGTAAACCAAATATTCACATTACTTAAACATTATATTTTTTATTTGTAAAATTCTCCATTGATACACCCGTTGATTTTATGAAAAATATAGAATTGAAAAATAATGATAAAGATGTAAATTTAGTTTTTTATTGATTTTTGGCGACTATTAGTTTCGGTATATATTGAAATTGGTTGAAATTCAAAAATTTAGAACCACAGTGTTGTTTGTTACAATTTTATCACCAACTACATAAATTCTATGAATATATAAATATTCTATGATTGCTGTACCATTTTTTATTTTTGTTTCTCAATCCCTCCAATAAAGCATGTCTTGAAGAAAGTGGAAAATACTAGCGAAAACTTGACATAGAATCTTAAATGAGGATTTGATTCGAACATCTAACCCTTTTTGACTATCTTCCTATTAAATTCAATCATATATATATATATATATATATATATATATATATATATATATATATATATATATATATATATATATATATATATATATATATACAAAATTAATACGTTTTACAAGATGTAGAATAAAATGTACAGACGTCTGCGCAATGATATTTTACATTTTGACATTTTTATTTTTAAATACAAAAATTGCAGATCCATCAAGAAAAATATTTAAGGCTTCAACTATATAAGAAATTTAAAAAAATTATATACATAAATAAAAATTTGTGATAATAGATAATCTAAATGAAAATTTGATGTTTCTAATACCAATGTGCATTTAGTTTCGCGTCGAATATGCACGAAACATAGGACGTGTTCTAATTCATACATTTTCTATATAGTAATATTGTGTTTTTTTTCCTGATTTAATAAATAAAGCTAACGCAATTGATGTTACATGTAATAAACTTCTAATGGCTACAGTTCCGTTAAAATGCATTTTCGGACATATGTTTATTTGAAGTTTTTTTATTTAGATTACTCATAGGAATCAGCCGGTGTAGTTTTTCCCCGACGTCATAAATCACCCTGTATAGAATCGAATATTGGATCGTGTAACACAGAAAATTTTGTTTGTATAGAAAAATGCATCGTGTGAAGCTAGTATTAGACAAATTTTAGCAATTCATTTACTTATTGTACTTATCTAAAATAAAACACTTGGTATAAAGTAAAATTAAATATAGTTCTAAAGTAACTAGACTAGAATACAATTAATTATTAAACTGTTTTTATTAAATATAAACAGCAATTAATACTAAAAATTTAAATTTACGTGCAAAATTTATTATTTCAATTTGAATAATACATATAAGCTAGATTAACAACGATATTTGTGAAATTATAAATCATTTTTTTATAAGCATTCATTACACGAAATCTTGTATATACCTACACTGATTATAAGTATATTTCTTTAGTATTTTAAACGCAACAAAGAAAAGCACCGTTCATAAATTATAGGCATTTTACGAGCCGCTACACACATACGTACACCACCATATAGAGAAAATATATGAATCAGTCTTTCTTTTGCAAATGTGGCTGCGTTTCACGATGTTTATGGTCGAAATTTGTTTCGGGTCCTTAAACACGTCTATTTACGATGCAACACCATCAACATGGCGGCTACATTTTGTATATACATACACACTGTATACAAATGCTATGTAATATGCAAACAAGCGTACTAGGTGCTTAATGTTTTATGAACACCTTTATGTATAACTATTATTATGCAACAACTAGTTACATATGTGTATATGCAAAAATATTTTTTTCACACATTTCTTTCTAATATTTTATTGGTTACTTTTTTCTAGAATACTTCTATGACTTACTAAAAAACAACTATTATTTCTTATAACAATATATTTGCCTACTTATCCTTTTTTTTAATTTTGACAGACACATAATAAATAAACAAGAAAATTAAAAAATCGCCTTATACTTTAAAAATGGTAAAAACTTCAAATTCAACAGAAACTAAAGATTGATTTGTAAAAAATTTAAATCATAGTATAAACTAAATATATTTAATATTTTAATCAAAGTTGTTTGATGATCCTCTTGAATTGAGTTGAAAAATAAATTGGCACTATGGATCGATTGAAAATAATGAAACTTCGATTAGTTTCATATATTTATTGTACGTTTCGGCTAGAAATTCTAGCCATCTTTAGCTATACATAGTAATTTAATATTTAATGCAAATTAATGATAAAAATATTAAATAAATTAGTAAAATTAAATATTTAGAAGTTTGTATAGATAACAAACTTATCATGAATATGTAGATTATGTATGCAAAAAAATAATAAAAAAATGTTAACTTATTGTAAAGATTTAGAAATAAAATTAATTATATACAAGCAGTACAACTGTACAAATCTGTAATTGCACTTCATATTGATTTTGCCATTTATCATATCATATTAATTAAAGCGAACCAGATTTTATTTAATTTTATGCCTTGGCGTTCGTTTTCTTCGTATATTTCTATTGCTTCTCTTATAATAAAACAGAACTAGATTGAAATTTGTAACTTTATTTGCGAATATTTTCATGATGTAAAATTCGAAGATACTGTAATAATTGCAAGACCCATCAATTTTAACAACAGATTGATAAGAGAAGCAATAGAAATTTATAAAGAAAATAAAACATCAATCAATGATTTAAATAAAATTTGGCTTCCTTTAATTAAAAACTTATAAATTTTATGATCTGATTACTAATTTTGTTACCAAGTAACTTGTTTCAATGTTCTGTTTATTTACTGTAAATGTCATTTATATATTTTTTCCTGATGAAGACGTATACGTTGAGTACATTGATTATTAATAAATATTAATACAGAACTATAACCTAAAGCCGTTTTAATTTAACATAATTAGTTTTGAAAGATTCTAAATTTTCTACGCAATAGTAATAATGATTATAACACGTCGATAACTATAAACTTTTATCAAATAATTAAAGAAAAATACTTTTATCAGAACTATAAGCGGCAAACTTCACAGTAACTATCATTAAAACAACATTTATATACCAAACAACTAACCGGTCAAATAATATTTGAATAGGGGCCATTATCAATAAAAATAACGTTGTGTTTGTATCCTCATTAAGGCCAACATGGAAACCAAAACAAAAAAAAAGACGAGGTAACTAAATTATACGAGATACAGAAGCCAAAATTTTTACGACATAATTGCTACTAAAAATAAAGATTTCAGAATTTAAGATGACTCAGACGAATGTCACTTTTTTTTGTCTCTATAAATAAAGTTGAATGTTTTATTATATCTGAACTGTATTGTGATATCCTTATTTAGTTTCAGATTTATTTTATCTAAATCGGATATCAAAATATTTTCATAAACAATGAACAAGTTTTGTTTTACAGATCATTAAAATATTTGTAATTAATTTCGTATAACTAATCAATTTTTAAATTTAAATTTATAAAAATACATAGTAAAAAATCTCTCAGAATTATTTGTTTTAAAATAAAATAAAAGGGAATGCGGTAAGGTTTATGTTTATTTAAAAACTTCTAAGTTTAAAATTAAATAAGAATAAAACAACTACTCGGGCATCAGTCAATAGTTTTATTTTATTTTATTAAAATATGGTTCGATATTTCTACCTTACTGAGGCCATCATCAGGAAAAATATTTATAACAATTGTTATATATTTGATATAATTTTTTTCCTGTTTTATTACATAAAAATTTTAAAATATTATAAAATATTATGTTCTATAATTTTTATAATTTTGTAAATATGTATTACAATGTAATTAATTAGCAAGAAAACTAAATAAAGTTTGATTATTATTATTATAGACAAATAGAACTGTTTCTACTAGATTGCCAGAACAAAAAAGGTCAATACGTCTAAACCATACAGATAAATTTGTTATTAGACAACATGCGTTAGAACATCTTCATGATGTAAAGATTCGAAGATACTGTAATAATTGCAAAACCCAACAATATTAACAGTAGATTGATAAATTTATAAAGAAACATCAATCATTGTGAAAGCACTGATTTAAATTAAATTTGGCTGTTTTTAATTAAAAATTTATAAATTTTATGATGTAGTTACTTATTTTTTTACCTAGTAACTTATTTCTAAGTTCTGTTTATTTACTGTAAATGTCATTGGTATTATTTTTCTTGATAAAGATGTACAAAAAATATTTTTCCTACATTAATATTTTTGTTTATATCATTTTTTTTTTTATGTCCATCAAAATTTTTAATTTAATTTTGTAGCTGTTATTATAAAATATCATACATTAGAATGCCTATTACGATTTAACTGACCAGTAAAAACTGCATAGTGCATATGCAAAACTGAGTTATCTGTGAATTGCACAATTTCGCTACGATTTTCCTGCACAGTTAATACTGCGCAGTAAAAACTGAGTTAAAACTGAACTTGTTGCTTTAGAAAACATATCATTCATATCAGTAAAGAAACTATCTGACTATTTTTAAAATGTTTATAATCAGTAGATGACAGAAGCAATCAAGAAATATTTAAACATCTAAATCTGTTCTTATTTGTCTATGTTAATGTCACGACACAAGAATGTCATATTTTAATTGAAACATTTACCTTACGTTCAACTTAAAAACAACATGACAATATTAAACAACATTAACAAAACAACATTACAATATAAGTAATTTTAACTTTAAGTTATTTCACGATATAGAATTTCTTATAAATTAAGAGTATTTGCTTAATAAAAGTATGATAAATTTATTTCTGTTAAAAATAAATTATACATGATTTTGTGTAAATACAGAGTGGCCCAAAAGTCGCTAGACCATTTAAAAGATGTAATTTTCAAAACTAAATAAAATTTATTTCCAAACTGTATGTTATCTGTTTATAAAAGAATAAATGTAAATTATTAATAAATAAAAAATAATTTCGGTTAATTCTCAGAAATTACGTAAGAAATATAAATAATATATGCAGATGGCCCAAAAATCGCTAGATGATTTAAAGGATGTAGGTAATTTTGAAAACTTAATAAAATGTATTTTCAAGAAGTGTGTTTTCTGTTTATAAAAGAATACATGCGAGTTATTAATACATAAAAAAGTTATTTTATTTTAAAATGATCTAGTGACTTTTCGGCCATCTGTATTAGCAAAGTTTTCTATAGAATCTATTATCTATCATAAAAGACTAGTTCAAGAAATTTGAAGCTACACAATTTAGAAAATTGAACCAGGTAAAAGGATTACTATCGACTTCAAAGATACACTATTTCCATCCGCTAACATCTTAAAAACCAGTAGCTGATTCAAGATGGTTTCCATCGGTGTCCTAAAGCATCAGTTCACGTTCCCGTAAGGTATATAAAACATTAACGTACGATACGATTGGCCGCAACGCTATATTCTGTATTTTAGCGTCTTTCGTGTCAGGGTCGTTCATCGTGGCCACTGTCTCGTAATCCATATGACTTTCGTATATGTAATATGAAATACAGATGGGATACGAAATAACGCCTTTCTATAGATAAGCTAATTGGACTACCGTGTTACGGATCGCGCTAAAGAAAAACTTATTTTGTTTTAATTAAACGACGGTGATGCGATGTGAAGTTTTAAGTTCTCGTTTTCCAAATGATGACTGTTAATGGATTGAATTAAGTTTTATTACTAGTGGGAAGTTATCTAATTAGAAAGAGTGCTTTGATTTATTTGCATATTCCACATTTAATTTTTTTGTTTTTCTTAATTAAAATATATTTACAGCTACATATTTACAAAATGAAAACAAAATATTATAAAGAATGTCCCAGAACGAGTTGCTGACATTAATCAGCTGTCATTTTCAAATGTAAGTAGTTATTGAAAAGATAAAATTATCTTTAAAAAAAAATGTAGTTTCAAATAGAAATATATAAAATTTAACATAGTAAAAATCTTTCAGAACTCATTATATAAAATAAAACAGCTTTAGGTTTACGTTCTGTATTAATATTTATTAATAATCGACGTTTCGACGAACTCAACATCCGTCTTCATCATCAGGAAAACTAATACAAATGATATTTATAGTAAATAACAGAAAATAGAAACTAATTTTGTTATATAAAATTTATCAAAATATTTGTATATTTATTAAACTTATTAATAAAAATATAATAAAAATATATCTAATAAATATATTAGGTATATTTTTTTATTATTAGCATATTTGTCATTAATAAAGTAAATAAATAAACTAATATATAAACATTTTATTTATAGACTACAGACTTTTTTCAGTGCAATTTCTAATTTTTTAATAACTGCATACATTTGAAACTGCCATCTGATTAATTTTAGCAACTCCTCGTAGCAGAACCTGCTTCTTTAGCTTATTAGATTATTATTAGTGTATGTTCATTAATAAAATTGACTACATAAAATCCAAACATTTTGTTAAATTTAATTTTTCTCACAGTAATTAAAGTCGTCTTTAAAACTTCATAAAACCATCAATGTTAAATTCTACTGCCATAATTATCATTGCTGTCAATAAAATGCTGTATTTTTGTCAAACTTTTACTAAAAAAATTATTAATTTTCAAACTTCTACTAGCAATATTATTTTTTGTTGTCAATAAAACAATATTTTTGTCAGCTTAAAGCCGATTTTAGTTAGCGTTTATTATAAAATTAGCCGTTATATGCAATGCTTTGATATAAACTACAATATGGCTACCACGAGGAAGAAACCATTTGTACAACCTGATATAGAAATTAGTTAAAATCTTTGCAAAATCCTCGAAAAATTTTTAAAATCTTAGTAAAATTTTTCTTAAAAATCTTTAAAAAATCATGGTAAAATCAATTAACAAGTGTAAAATTTCTACAGTCTTAAAAATTTCGTATAAAGTCCATAATTACTACAATCTCAACAATCATACTTAAAATTTGCACAATCTGATGTACAAAATTTGAGGAAATGGTTTTCCCTTCAGGCTATATTTAAGTAAATTTTATTTTATTTTATTTTAAAAAGCGACAAATGATTCTGACGCATTTGTATAATAAAAATCATAAAAAATAATTTAAAACAATTACATAGAACCAGTTGCATAAACGTTATTACATACAAGGTTAATTAATTTATTTGTTAATTGTCCAATAAATCTGACGTTTCAAAAACAGTTAATAATCTAATCGCATAATTAACCACTGATTAAGTAAACAACGTTTTAAGCAATTAGCCCATAGAGTTTTATTCCATTATTTTAATAATGATATAAGACATTTTAATTAAATTTATTCTAAATTAATTAAATTAAGCACGTCTGTAATTAAGTTATTATCACATGCTAATTTAAATTTTAATTATGAGAATTATAAAAATAAAAAAATTGTTATAATTTAAATATTAAACAAGATTATTTACTTCGTAATTTATAATTACAATAAAAACATGCAAAATTATATATTGTTTATATTTTGTATATCTAACAATAAAATATTGTAAATTTACGTAGTACAAATTTTAAACGTAAAATTATTCAATAACAAAAACTTAAATTCGGTGAACAAGCTGTGTTTGTGTTTTCGGAACAAAAATTAACCATGAACCTATAAAAGGCAAAAAAATAAAATAAAATTAAAGCATTTCGTTAAACTCGAAACCTTTCATTTTTTCGGAACACCAATTTAATTTTACGATGTCCAGATTTTTGTGGACCTCACAACAATTTTACCTCAGAATCCCAAACAAATGAACGTCGAACGGCCAACCATTTATGTTTTTTCGTCACAGCACGCTGAAATTCTTTTTCCTCATATATTATTTCTATTATATATGTCACCTTTTTAAATGTTTTTAATGCGGTCGTATAATGTTAAACTCTTTTCTAGAATATTTTGCTTTTATTTTTTTTTTTTTGAAACGTGACACGTTCAAAGTAGTAATCATCAAATACCATATATTTGTCTTTTGGCAAGAAGACTGTTATTTCCGGCAAAATCGATATGTCAGTTTAGTTTCAGACGCAAAATTGTGAAGATGTCCTAATAAACTGTAAATATATAGTGTAAAATAAAATAATTTTGAGTGATAAATATTTTGAAACTGTGTTGAAAGTGTTAGTATTGAAAATATCACCTAAAAAATAATAGTGAAAGTTTCCAATATTGTGTATTTTTTAATTTCATTTAAAATAAAATATTAATGTTAATAGTACATATCAGCAGTGTTATTGCAAAACATGTTATCTCTGCCATTTTTGTGATTTTACAAGAGAAGCAAAAACAGTTTTGTATTTATAATTCTGAATATAGATTAGCATGTATGATTGCCAATAATAATAATTTTCAAAAGTCATTTTTGACAACTAAGCCCTTTGATTAACTTAAAGTATACTTTATTTGTGGCCAGTTAATGCCAATAAGTGCATTTTGAAAAAAAATGCACTACTGGTATGTCAAATGATTTTTATGTTTTATCATATTAAATTAACTGCAGAAAATACATTCCGTGCTTATAATATTACATAGTAAACTAATATAAAATATTCACAAAGATAATGTTATACTAATTATTGGAAATATTTCTTTATTTATCAAAAAGATCATTATAGTTCATCATATTTTCAGTGTTCAGTAATATTGTAAGTATTAAAAATGTTTAATATTATATTGTCTTTTGTTTTGTTCATTTGTTTGATTTTAGTTTATTTGAATAGTTTGTTATGACTAGCGAAGAAATGTCTTTTCGAGCAATGAGATGTAATGTGTTCATATTTAGGTTTAGCCATTGAATCTTAATTAGTTATTCAATGATTTAGATAGATAATGCAAATTGTTAGTGGTAACGTTGTGGCGTTATTTTTAGTATTAAAAAAAGGAAAAAAATATCTTTTTGTTCACGTAGTATTATATTTTTGTTCCAAAAAAAGTCGACTCTAGCTTCACACTCCTGATTTATAAAGTACAAGTATAGTATGTATATGATTTCACGCATTTTTGGATTTAACGCATGCGTATATTCTTAGAAAGTTTACGTAAAATAAAGTAATCTAGTTTAACTTTTTTTACAAAACAATACAAAATATGCTATGTCATTCAATAATATCTAAAATACGTAAAAAAATCGAAATTAAAATTTTTAATTAATGTTTCTATAGTAAATCAAATTTAAGAAAATAAATTTTAAAAATAACATCAAAGCATGAACAAAAATTTCAGTTATCCGTTTATTCTCCGATTTTTGGGTTTAACGCATGCGTATATTCTTAGAAATTTTAAGTAAAATAAAGCAATCTAGTTTATTTTTTTTTACAAAACAATACAAAATATGCTATGCCATTTCAATAATATCTAAAATACGTAAAAAAATCGAAATTGGAATTTTTAATTAATGTTTCTATAGTAAATCAAATTTAAGAAAATAAATTTTAAAAATAACATCAAAGCATGAACAAAAATTTCAGTTATCCGTTTATTCTCCGATTTTTGGATTTAACGCAGACGTATATTCTTAGAAATTTTACCTAAAATAAAGTAATCTAGTTTAATTTTTTTTTACAAAACAATACAAAATATGCTATGCCATTCAATAATATCTAAAATACGTAAAAAAAAAACGAAATTAGAATTTTTAATTAATGTTTCTATAGTAAATCAAATTTAAGAAAATAAATTTTAAAAATAACATCAAAGCATGAACAAAAATTTCAGTTATCCGTTTATTCTGCGATTTTTGGATTTAACGCAGACCTATATTCTTAGAAATTTTACGTAAAATAAAGTAATCTAGTTTAATTATTTTTACAAAACAATACAAAATATGCTATGCCATTCAATAATATCTAAAATACGTAAAAAAAATCGAAATTAAAATTTTTAATTAATGTTTCTATAGTAAATCAAATTTAAAAAAATAAATTTTAAAAATAACATCAACGCATGAACAAAAATTTCAGTTATCCGTTTATTCTCCAATTCTCAAAAGCTTTTCAGAAAAATTTGTAAAAAGTATTGCTAAATAAATCGTTTGACAACTAATGCATAACTAATATGTCAGTATTATTTATTATATTAATATTATATTTTCTTATTAAAATAATGTAACCGACAAAAAAAATGGTGCAAAATATGCTTTATAGAACACCTGGTACATAACAGTTTAAATATGATTTATACATTTTTCGCATCATTGAACAAATGTAACAAATTACACTGCATTGTATTAAAATTTAACAAAATTTATTCATATATGAAAATTTAGTAATAAAACTTAAGATACATTATACATAATATAAATAATAGATTTATTTCTTGTATATAAAGCATCATGGCTACCTGAAGTAGAATAGGAAAGATAAATCAGCATTTAAAATAGGGGTTAGTTAGTTTCGTGAGAAAATTTTTAACCAATCAAAATAGACTTCTTGGGCGGTCCCAAATTTAAAAAAAAATATATTAGTGATACACATAAAATTAAATATATATTAGATTTTCATGCAAATATACTGCAATTATTAAAAGGGTATTAAAAGTCGAATGAATAAGCCAAAGTACAATAAATTATAGTTATTACGAAACAAAAGTTAATTTATTTTTCTAGAACTTTTATTATAAATTATTTTTAATAATATATTATACAATATTTAATTAAACTGTATTAACGTGAAATTTTATTCTTACTTAAATTAATCTCTAGTTAGTTTCACAAATATAGATACAAAACTGAAAATCGTACAAGTGATTTCACAAAGAAAAGGATAAGATCAATCACTGTGAAGGCGCTGATTTAAATAAAATTTGGCTCCCATTAATTAAAAATCTATAAATTTTATGATCTAGTTACTTATTTATTACCTAGTAACTTGTTTTCTTGTTGTTCTATGTTCTGTTATTTATTGTAATGTCATTCGTTCCAGTTTTCTTGGTGAAGACGGTCGTTGAGTTGTCGAAACGTTTATTATTAATAAATATTAATACAGAACTTAAACCTAAAGCCGTTTTATTTTTTATATAATGAGTTCTAAATTTTTTTTTACTATGTTAAATACTATATGTTTTTAATTTTCTTTTTTTATTTAGAATACAATACTCATATTTGATATCAGTACTGGACACAATATATAATTATAATTCAATGCATATAATTTAATTATAAACATTATTTTATAAATAATTTTTATAATTATTACCGTTTACTCAGTGTTCGATTAACTTCTTTTAAACAGACAACCAGACTGACAGTTGTGTTGAAATGGTCACATTTATTTTAATCAAATTAAAGTGTTTTGAAATTTAGTATTGTAGATTCAAAAATAAATTCTTGGTTGAAGTAGTTTAATAATTTAGCAAGAGGGTCATAATAAAAAAAATGAAATAGTAAAGTATCTTTTTCATTTAATTAATATAAACGAATATTTAGGTCATAAAATCGGCCGTTATCCGCATACTTAAAACATACATTTAGTAATAAATTTTATCTTAAAATAAAACTGCTTTAGATTCAAGTTCTGTATTGAAATTTATTTATAATCGACGTTTCGACGCAGCTCAACGCTCGTCTTCATCAGGAAACAACTGATATCAGTTTTTTCCTGCTGAAGACGAGCGTTGAGTTTCGTCGAAACGTTGATTATAAATAAAATACAGAACTTGAATCCAAAGCAGTTTTATTTTATATAATAAGTTCTAAAAGATTTTTTACTATGTTAAATTTTACCTTATTACTTTTACGAAGTCACAATATACCTTTCTAACATTTTATTTCTTTGTTTCTTAAAAATGTCATTTAATTTGAATGAAATTAAATTATTAATTAATTGTTTTGCTTTACTTTTAATATAATTGTTATTAAAATAAAAAAGCTTTAGGATTAAGTTCTGTATATTAAAAGTATATAAGTATATATATTTTATTTAAATATTGACGTTTCGATATACTCTACGTATATCTTCATTTGTATTATTTTTCCTGATACAGATATACATAGAGGATAAATATATACAGAACTTAATCCTAAAGCCTTTTTTATTTTAATATAATGAGTTCTGAAAGAGTTTTTACTATAATTATTATTGTTTACAAAACATAGATACAAACTTTTAAAAATACCATTGTTTAAATGTAGATAATAATATAAAATATATAACGTAAATGACATGCTTGCACTGCAAAAAACGTCTGTAAATTTATATATATTTTTATAGTAAAATCATATAATTTTCTCTGTAATGCAAATTTACTACATTTATTCTGCAAATTTCATAAAACTATTATAAATTTAAAATAAGTGCATAAAGTAAAATAGCAAATTTACATATTTTTTGTATATTTTAACGAAGGTTTATGTAAATTTGGGCTGCAACAGATAATATTATGTATTTGTCCATATTACTTATATAGCACTAAAATTATAATTACATTATAATAGAATTTTTACCGATAATATTCAGTAATATTATAACTTCTGTAGAATTAGATTCTATGTAAAATTAAAAATATGACAAGGCATTTTTGTTAACATTGGCTTTTTACAGTAAAATTATATAAAAAATATTTACAGTGTATCATCGAAACTTACTCAAGACATTTCCAAAGAAAATTCCAAGAAGGTTCTTATTCGATTGTAACCTTATAAGTTGAAACTTGATTTTTGCAAACGCAAGCCTATTTTTTTTTCTTTTTACTAGTTATTCACTAGTATACCTATATAAGCCTACACATACACACACATATACTCACACCATATAACGGCAATTTAACGACGTTACGCCTTGCATTTAATCACTGTTTATTTTCATTTACAAGGTAACGTATTGCAAACACTCTTGCCTTTAAAAACGACATGCTTCGCAATTCAGCGTTGCATATTGGTTAAGTCCAACGTTTTACGTACATGCTCCTAGAAGCAAAACAATCGCGCGCCCAGTTTGTTGATTTTGTTTTGTGTTTATGCCGTGGCGTATGTATGTGTGTGTGTGTGTGTGTGTGCATTTGCTCTGGGTGTTTTGGTGTAATGTGTGTAATGAATTATTAATCAATAACTGAAGTGTTAAATTGTGTTAATTCTGTTTTCATGTTGGCTGTTTGCTTAATTAAGATTGAAATTAAATGTAGACATTTGTTTTCAAAAGATATTGTTTGTATTATTTTTACCGACGATTTCAGTACATACACAAAGTATGCACTTGTATATTGAAATATTAAATCTATGAGAGCTCTATACAAATCATGTACATCATAAATATGAACATTGATAATAGTGTAAAAATAATCAAGAGTATTATTACCTCAATGATATTACAAATTGTACAACACAAATATTATTTAAATAATAAAATCTATCTCTTTCCAGATCAGTGTTAAAAGGTTAAAAGTGATTTTTATGTAAAATTCAATTTAATTTAATTACTATAATTCTAAACGTTTCATTTTCAATAAATACATTTTTTTATTAAGTTCTAATCATATACTCGTACTTATCGTTATAGGTATATTTGCAATCTCAATTTAAAATTTCGAAGAATTAAAACTAACATTGATTTACTGAAAATAAACAAAATATTGCACATTTATTTCAAAATGTATTGATGGTTTTCATAAAACATTTTTAAAAAAACTATAATTAGTGATTTAAATTTAAAAAGTTCAATTTTCTGAAAAAATATTTAAAAAATGGTCGAATGAAGTGTAGTAGAATTAGCTATTATTTGCTTAGCATGTACATTTTTAAAAGATGAGCAATAACATGAAATATCAACCAATAACAAGGCTAGTATAAATGCGGCCATTAGAAAATAGGTTGGCTTTCTAATTCGGCGCATGCGCTTATCTGTCTAATAGCCACGTGGATGATACAGTCACTGTAAAAATTTACACACAAAAATTAAATATAACTACAAAATTTATAAATTAATACAAACCTAATAATTGAAAATCATTTTCAAATTAATTATATTTGTGGTCAAATATACAGACAAGATATTATATATTCTCAAATTTTATAATATCTATAATGTGTCAGTGTTTTATAATTTAATTAGAGTTTTAACGTATTAAAAATTTTAAAACTTTATTTAATTTTTATATTTAAAATTTTTTTATATAAATTAGAAATGTTTGAATTTTTACTCCCGCTTGGTTAATTGACTAGAAATTTCTTTTTGTATAGGTACCATACATGTTGTCAAAGTTTGACAATTTTTTAAGTCAAAACAT
This sequence comes from Clivina fossor, assembly GCA_963966155.1. NCBI lineage: Eukaryota > Metazoa > Arthropoda > Insecta > Coleoptera > Carabidae > Clivina > Clivina fossor. Next base: position 5,013,744 of record OZ014564.1, on the reverse strand, counting down.
GTTTTTTTTTCTGCGGGGTGTGGTGGAGAGCAGAATGTTTGAAATGGTACATATCTTGCATTACCTTAAAGATGAAACTAGGATTACCACCTCTCCGGTTTTCACCCGGAGTTTCCGGTTTTCACCCGGAGTTTCCGGTTTTTCACCCAGAGTCTCCGGTCTCCGGGTTATTTGTTGTAATCTCCGGATTAAACTAAATTTAGAAGTAGTCATATACTTTTAAGTTAAAAAAAATAAGTACGTCATTACTATGATCAGTGATAAATTTATAGTATGATTTAGTTTAATGTATAACCATTGAAAGAATTTCAAAATTTTATGATTGTATTCAAATTAAAATGTTTTTATATTTAAAAATAGTAGTTTTAATGTATTGAATTTTCTAAACCCCCTCGATCATCAAAATCTCCGGGTCAGTTGAAATAAAAAGGTGGTTACCCTAGATGAGACTTCAAATTTTTTTCGGACATAAAATTTTATTCAATTTCGTTCAAAATTGACCGAGTTATACCTATTTGAAGATCGGTAATTTTTCAGATTTTTCGAGTAGCGCGCTTTTTTTTATGAGTGTAAATATATGTATATAGAAAATATAAATAATAATATTGAAAAAAAATAATAAACCCAATGACATTATTTTATTTTTTAAAAGAATGCAAATTTGTTTAAAAATTATAAGTATACTACAATTATTACATAGAACTTAATTTTACATAGCAAAAAATTATGTAAAACTAATATTATTTTTATGTAAAATATTTATATATTTTAATGTATTTTTTTTTTTTTTTGATAAAGCCGCGCAACTGCTATGGTCATATGCGGCAATGTATTATTATTATCATAAATGTTTGTAAAAATAAATATTAATTAAATAAAATTGCTTTTTTCAATGAAAATGTCACACTTCATCACAGCTTTAACTATAATATATTGTACTGCTGTAAAACTGTATTACGTTACATATTTCATAATTATAACGTCAATTCAAATGAAAATTATTGCAATTATACGAAATAATTCCAGTTTGGCCTACTTCATGCAATATCGCATTTCTCCTCTTGCAATAAACTCTTATTTCCTGGGTACGAACTAATAAATTTTGAAGTGTACCATCCTTGCTGTATAATAAAATGTATTTCCGTTCCCTCAATTGCGCATTCTTTTTTTTTTCGCTTTTAATATCGTAGCATCGACGGGGACCTGGTGTCGTATTTCGGTATCGTACTGACGCGTATAAAATGGCGTATTTTTACGACGCGTAATGGCAGCCGGCGTGTCACGTCAGCACTTAACATAAAAGTCACATAAAAAAAATTGCACCAAAAGCCAGAAGGGACCTACTAGTTTTTTGTACTTGTACTGTTGTATATGCCCGCATTTATTTAAAGCATGCTAGATGGTTCTATTCACTGTAGAAAATTGTTAAAAATCTTTCATTAATATAAAGAATTATTTCTTATAATAAATAATTCCATTTTCCGTAAATATATAGTACATTGTAGGTAATATTGTAAAAAGTTTTTCTGCAATTTTACAATAAAAGTTATAGAGGTAACAAAAATGCCCTGAATTATTATGTATAATTTTACATAGAACTTAATTTTACATAGCATATAATATTTAACAAAAAATTATGTAAAACTAATTTACTTTTTATCTAAAATATTTATAATTTTAATGTAGGTATTATTATATAAACCAATATGTATTATTGCACATAAATGATAGTTATAATACTAAGAAATTAATGTAAAACTATATAAAATATGTAAAAATTGTGTAATACAAAACTGTATTAATTGTAAAACGTTTAAAATTGTATGATTTATCGATTTTTAATAATTGATATATATTTAATTAAATTTGCATGTACCTACATTTTTATAAATATTGCATAAATATTATGCAAAATCATATTACACAAAATTACATAAATATAATTAACAATCGTAAAATTGATTATTATTTATTGTAAATTTCAACCAAAATTTGGAAAATTACAGATAAGTACATTATATGTAATTTTGTGTAGCATGTAAAAATAATTAATATTATATCTGTAACAACTACAAAATCCATGTTTTTTTTATGAAGTAGTACATATTACTAGTATTATTACATTTGTCTGTATGTAATTTGTTTTTTTTTATATTTTTTCTGTAAATTTTCATAATTAATAAAGTAAAGTCATTTTATAATTTTATAGTAATTTTTACTATACAAAATTATGTAAACTGATAAAATTTTTTACAGTGTAGTGAATTTATCTATTTACCAACCGTCATATCACATATGATAAGGAAAGTATTGTAGTCATACCAAATTTGGCATATCGAAATTTTTACAGATATGCACGAATTAAACTTATAGTAACACGAATCAACTATTTTTAGCGTGATGTCCATCTATTTGTGAATACATGTAGAGCAAATTCCTGCTGAAAAAATTATTATAAAATTTCATTTTATTTCATTCAAAATTATTGCAAAATGTCATGTGAGATTACATTAATAATAATATAACATTTACAAAAGTAAAATTACAATACGTATAGGCATTACACGAATAGAAACATAGAGTAAAGCACTTTTATAGAAATTATTTATAATGGTAATTTTTTTGTTTTCTGTAATAAATAACATTTAAGCGTTGCATTGTTTGGTGTTGATTAACAATAAATTAAATCTTTTGTCATGCTAATCAATTTTCAAATGAAATGTCTTAATAACAAAGATATAATTGAACAATCATTTCCACTTAAACTTATAATTATAGTTCAGTTAATTTCACGTATGCTTATTGATATAAAACATTCTTATTTAGTAACTCGCTTATTATTAAACGTATATTTATTTGTTAATATTTATTTTCGTGTTAAATGAATTAATTATATAAAATGTAGAAATATTTTTGCAAAGAAATGTGCAATATTTTGTAATATAATATTTCATTAAAAATATATATGATTTATAACACAAATTTTAATTATAAAACTGTAGATTCTATTGTAACAATCATATGAAAACATCACGTTAAAGCAATAATATTCGCGGTGCGTTTCATTTACAATTAAATTAACTGGAAGCGTTTGAATTTATTATTTGATTATATTTTATAACTCAAAAACTAATACACATTTGGCATTAGAATCTTATCGTAATAGAAAATATATAATAATCTATAAACAACATGACAGACTTGTGTAATACAAATAGCTAGAAAAATAGTACTTACATTCGGATTTTATATAATATCAATTGCTTATAACTTTTCAGATTTCAAATCATTTTTTAACTAAATGTTATTAAATATGAGTGTTTTTCAGGGATAAACTAGGAATAATTTATAATAACGATTAAATTAAAATTTCTAATAAGATATTTAAATAACGTTATAATAACCGATAACGTTTCGTAAAAGATTATTTTATAACGTTTTATTCTCTACGAGTTTTCTTTGAGAGAACAATGTATTTTGTTTGTATTTCAAATATAAAAATTAATTTGATAATATTTTTCTTTAATTTATACTTTACAGATGTTACATAATATAACAATTCTTTTTTGCAAATGTTATTCATAATGTTACGTAATGAAAACAAATAATAAATAACGTTATACAATAACGTAACGATTTAAAACGTTACTTCATCACTGACATGAACAATAAAACATTTTTTATCATAAAAAGACTTTTAATCTTTACCTACCGGATAGAAAAAGTTGTATTTCAAATAATTTATTTAAGATTTTACTAATTTGAATTTTCAAAAGAGTCTGCCTTCGTCAGCAATCTGTTGCACATATTAATATTATTATAATTAATTATAATAATTATTAATAATAATATGTGTTGGCCCAACAATTTTAGCAGATTTTATCTTCAGAAATACAAGTGTAGCTATTCCACGAACTATTGTTAATATTTTTTACAAATAAATCTGTAATATAAGTACACGAGCAAAATAACTTATTTAAGTGGTTAATTTTTGTAAAAATTGTAAACATATAAATGTGTATTAAAATCAGAAAGTAATAAATAATTGAAGTCAATAACAAAGATATATGTTTTAATATCTTTAGCATCTATACAATATTTGCGATTTTATCAATTTTAAACTGTTGACCAATCTTTACACGTTGATATACGTAAAGTAATTTGATAAACAAATTTACTGATCATATTTTTATGCTTCTGTTTGTATCTCGTAAGATATTTGTCTTTTTCTATCAAAAGAAAAATTCCATTTACTAAAATAACACGAAATATATCGTAACACTTCGAGTCTTATAAGATATGAACAGAATTGCAGCATTTGTCTGCTTATTAATACGAGTAATACCCGGTATTTTTTGTATACGTATAAAACAATCAGCCCTTAGTTTCATTTATATTTACAAAAGTTCTATGGTTTATACAATTTGCGGTTTTTATTGCATATATAAGAAAAACAGAATGCCTAGGCCCACCATAACAATTCCACTTTAAATGTCAAACAAGCCCAGAGACCAAAACGCTCGTCTTTTATTTCCTCTCAAAGAGACGCGTTTTTTATTTCTGTATTTTATGACTTGCATATACACACACACACACACACACACACACACACACACACACACACACACACACACACACACACACACACAATGTTGTTATAGTTTACTCATCTATTCTATTATTCTCTAGTATAGTTCGGTTCGGTTCTACGAGTTATAATGTTTTGTGGCTCACACACAAAACCACACAGCATACATCTGGTTTATATCCTTTCTCACGATGGATGAGTGAAGAAGAATTTTTAAATGTATACGCCACGAGAATAATGAAATTTTTTTACGTTCACAGATAAGCGTATTCAATTTATTAGTTAGAACTATATAATATTCCGAAAGTATAAATAATTTATTCTAAGTAAATGAAAATTGATTACAGTTTCTATTTAAAAAAAAATTTAATTTTATGTTACATTTAATCTAAATTTAAAAATAATATTTCCAGTGGCACATAGCGACAGCAAATAATAAAATATATTTATACTTTTTACGAATTCATATTAAATTGTTTACTTTGCAAATATAAAACAAAATACTAGGCAAAACAATTAATTATATATATTACGCACAAAAACACTAAACAAGAATATAATACAGTTGCTATTTAGAGGAATACAAATATACAATAAGTTATCTGATAATTATAAAAATTTAGAATTAAAAAATTTGAAAATTAGAATAAATAAATATTATTTATAAAAAGACTGAAATAAATTATAGGTAAAATAAGTACAAAATTTAGGTTACCAATGTACTAGACTGGATTATAAATGTATATTTAAAGGGTTTTTATTATTGTATAAGTATATTTTTATGTTGTTCATTGTATAGCCTTTTTTAGCTAAATCATCGCAGAGAAAATGTAAAAATAATATTTTTTAATTGTAAATAAACAATATTGAATATTTAAAAATTATTTTTAATCCATAACATCTTTTCTTATTAAAAATTTTCGATATGGTCAAAAATGAAGATATTTTACTCTTGAACAAAAATCATATTTTTCGACACACCTCGTATACGACTGATGTAATTTAATATCTGATGGTTGAATTTTGGGTTTAGTTGTATATAAGTCAAGTTCTTTTAGATATGCAGTTATTATTAATAGCATTTTTTCATAACAAAATTCATGATTCACTCAATCTTTTAATGCCAAAAAAATCATTTTCCAATTACAAACTTAAAACACATGCCTTACGTCGCTATTATTCCTAATTTCTCATATATAATTATTTCTTTTACACGTGGGCGCTAGCCTTATAAAAAAAATAAGCATAGTTTTTCAAAATAAAGACGTACAAAATTTTTAATTTTCTGTGATATACATAATAATTTTTAATTTAGTTCTAAGTATTTTAAACAACGATTTAAAGTAACCATTAATAATGATGAACTAACTACTGTAACAATTATGCTGAAGATGGTGCTCACTTCGAGGCCGAAACGTCCAAATCAAGAAAAAATAAAATTAACATAAATGATTGTCTAGAGTACCTTATAAGCCGAATTTTACCTTATAAATAATATAGGAACGAATTAACAAGAAAAATTCTTACTTGTATTAGTAAAATATTAGATGTAATGTTAAAACAATGTTATATTTAAAACTAATCAAGCATCAACACACTCCAATATAATCTAATCTAATAACTCATATATAAAAATAGATGCACATAAAATATGATTTACTATCCAAATGGCAATCAAGTTAAGAGCGCAATTTTCTCACAAAAAGCAAAAGACAAAAGCAGCAGCAATATCGTTTTACGTCTCCAAACACTTGCTGACAACATTAATTATTCTTACAATATACATCGACCAACGACACGACGCTTGCTTCTCATTGGTCGAATCGAATAATAGACGCTGTAAAACGAAAGAAGGGTACAAACAAACAGCCATAGGAGTTTCGTATGTCGTAAAAAATTTTCATTGTTCGCTATAAGGGTGCCATATTGGGGTGAAATTGCTTCCAGCAATTTATTCTTAATCAAAAGATCGCTTCTCATTGGCTGGGAAGCTTTTAAATAACGGTATCTCAAAAATTTAATATGGAAGACAATAATTTTCATAAAAAAAATGTTTATAATTTTCTATTTATTTTTAAGAATTCATTCATATTTTTTCTAGTTACTAATTTCAATTTTAATAAATTAAAATATATTATGACCGCTTCATCAAAAACCTGTTATATGATATTACAAAAATTAGAAAATAAAACTTATATTAAATATTACATATTAAAATATACTTTATTTTTAATTTTTTTCAATTTACTGATGTTATGAACGCCTTTATTTTGATACTATTCCCGACAACATATTTCATTAATATAAATATATTTTACTAATAAAAATTATACAAAAACCATATAAATTAAAAAATTTGAAAATTTAGTTTTCTTAGAATGCTATGTTTTACAGTTTTCAATTGATTTTCAAATCATATTTGTTATAAACGCTTTACAACTGTTTTTTTTTTTTCAAATGTTATTTGTTATATTTTTCACAATTTGACGTGTTCGTTGTATTTAGTTGTAATTATTGAAATAAATAGTTTTTATTAAAAGAACAGTTACAAATTATAGTTGTACATTCTCCAGAACATAGTAATGACATTATTCTACCAGAATAAATCACTTTAGATTAAAAAAAAGTGCAATAAGAAAACAGGCTCTTGGCGAATTAAGTACACAAGAATTTCTTCTTCAACTACAATTACATTAAAAGAAGCAAAATCAATTAGTCACGAAGCAAATACTAGAACAAAAATTGTGGCCAAGCACAAATCTGTTGGTAATGGAAAGAAGACTAAACGAAAAATGGAACCATCACAACAAAAGACTCAAGTGTCGATCTTAAATAAATTAGTTTCTGAAATTGCTGGTAATAATTTTACATATTAACTCACAATCAGTCTAGAATTAAAATATTATATTGATGAATTATTCTTGCTCTGTTATAGAATAACAAAGCAACTGCCCCTGCACTTGGATCAACTGATTGATTAACGTTCACAAAGAATTTCATGTCCTGCCAGAAAAGTTACACTTGCCCGTTGCCATTTTGGACAGATTTTTAACAGAAGAATAAAACTGTTCATAAGAATTATCTACAGCAGGTCATTATCACTCAATGGGTCACTTCTAAATACAAAGATGTGCAATTCAAGAATTAAATCAGAACTGATGATTAAGATATCTCTAAATTACAGTATTGAACTGCCTATTTTGTTCCATTTCTTGCAGCATTTAGTAAAATTAATCAAATAACACTTCAGCAATACTCAATAGTATAAGGTTGGTGCCCAATTATCAGGCGTTTTTTAAACACTATTTATTATGAAAAAAGAAACATAAAAATTCGACAATAACATTTTTAAATGATTATTCCAAAGCGTATTCATTATATGACGAATATGAATATATTTTTATTTAAAAAAAAATAAACAGTAGCAAATAACCCTCCTACAAAAACGCCTGATAATTATGCACTAATCCAATAATACTCAATACTAATTCCAGTAAATATTTCGCTGGTGCATTTTTTGTTCTGAATTGCCACATATTTATATTCCGGATTTTTGATAACCATTTTGCTATTAATTTGTCGTACCGTATTTTTTATATCACTAAATTTATATGGCAAAACTAGTTGCAATGTTGATATCCATACTTGATCGTAATTTACTTCATTACTGAATACACTCAGAGCAATAAAAATTGTTGCAGCCGCTTGTAATTCGATTTAAGAAATACTTCGCTAGTCACTAGCGAAGTGTTTCCTAATATTGGAGTTTTTACATTACGAGTTGTGCAATTATGATTTGCATATAGTTAAAAAAATCTATCGGCTACAAATTTCCACTCATTGTCAGTCCAAAACTTTGAATGGAATCTCACTCCAGATTTTACACATCCTACAAATTAATTGAGCAATTTCGGCTCTACAATAAACTGAGCGTTAAAATTATAATCAGTCCCGCAATAGTTTTTGTATTAGATTTCATTTATTTTAAATAAAATGTTGTTTTAGTGAGGAAACAATTAAAAAATAGTTTTTTCAAAACTAAAATTAAGAAATAAGAAAATATTGACAACTAATCAGTTGTAATATCGATGTCACTAAATTTGTATGTCAAAATAAGATGTAATGTTGGTGTAAATACTTGTTTACAATTCGATTTGGGAAATATTTCGCTAGTAACTAGCTCTCTGGTTAGTTACTAGTGAAATACTTCAATTTTTAACTATCATTACAAGCGGTTACTGCAGTTTATATTGCTTCCAGCGAGCTCAATGTTGAGTCGAATTACGACCATGAAGATATATCAAATTTGTAACTTATTACGTCAAATAAATTTAGTTATATTGAGCATATCGTACGATAAATGAAAAAAAAAAAATGGTTGCCTAAATTCTGGAAATAAGTATGAGGTTCTTTAGAACAAAAATGCGTTGAGTAAAAATTTCATGATCAACTTATTTAGCAAACAAGTAACTGATTATACTTTTTTGAAATATAAATTTTATATTTTATTTTCATTTCATTGTATGCCTTTTAATTTAAATCTTTGTTTTTTATAATTATTATAAATATAATTATTAGCGTTTTTTAGTAATTTTATGCTATTTTCAACATACAGAAAGTCAAAATAAATTTCATAAACAATAACATACTTTTATATTTTCAAGTATTTATTCCTTATCTTTTAATGCAGAATAACATGTAAAAGAGATCCCCAAGTATTTTGGAGCTCTTAAATTTTTATTTTACTAAACGAAATAAATTATGACTAAAAACTATGTATGTATTTTTAAAAATCTATATATTAATACGTGAAGAAAACACTGTATACCAGATCAGTGTGAGATCTGTCACAGTTAAAGTTCATATGGAGAAGGAGTGCAGAAAGATAAAATTTATGTATAATATATGTTACAAATACTAAATTAAAAATTTACGGTAGTTCGATAGAGTTTGTGGACTGCAGTTACGTTATGTGTGTTGCCTATAGCTGAAAAAAGCAAGGAAAAAATATCTCGAAAATGAATGCATAAAACGTATTGTACACGCTCGCAGCTAACGTAATAAAGCAAAATTGTAAAAAAATTATATGCAATGATTAGAGAGGTATACTCTTTGACAAAAGAACCTCAATAATGTTCAAACTTACAAATTTAATGAATTACGGTCGAATTTCGACCACTGGGCGACCACTAGTATTTATTAAAGCTACTGCATAAAAAAGTAAACCTGTTTAGGAATAATATTATTTAAAATCTGCTGGTGTGATTGTGACTTAAACTAAAAACCTTTGTAGTGTCAATCAATTGATTTTTTTATATAAAGTAAAAGTAAAAATAAATTACTTTCAATAAATGCAATCACATGAAATTAAATGCTACAAGTACAATAAGTTGCCTAATTTATTTCAATGACAGAATACGATATTTTTTAATAATAAACAAAAATCAGCTTGATACAAGAGTTCCACACACAAAATCTGCTAAAAGCCCCTTGCAAGTTTCATTTAGCACTGTAGAAAATAAAAGATAAATGATATAAACTAACCTGCAACTGAATCCTGTTACATTTTGCTGTGTCTTTGGCTTATTATGTATTTAGGTATTCCCATCATGCTTCAAGATATGTATTAAAAATAAAAACATTGTACTAAACATAAATCACTGTATTATCACTGTTATCACTGTAATCACTGCTATTGTTCTGTAGTGCACCGAAACGTCAAATTTTAATTAAAATAGTACAGAATTATAACCGAAAACTTTTTATTTTAATATTTATTACTGATACGAAAGAATCAGGGCCGGATTTACAGCTTGCGGGGCCCCAAGCACGAGGTAAGGATGGGGCCCCTATCTCTACTTTAAAAAAAATTTTCATCCTGAAAAAAATATAAAAAAGGTTGACCGGGGGCCCTTTTGAATTGGGGGCCCCAAGCACGTGCTTGTTCTGCTTGCACGTAAATCCGGCCCTGAGAAGAATAAGCTCTATTGAAAACCGGAGCCAACTTATATTGAGTAATTTATTTGATTTTAAATACAAATCGCATTCTTTTCTGAATATATTCTTTAGGGGACCATGGTCACCATTTACCGATAACTTTGATTGTTACTACACCGATTAACATAAATTTTTAGGTTATATTAAACAATTAAAATTAAAATAATTTTTAGTATGCTGACTTCATTAATAAACCCTAAGCAATATCTAGACATAAAATATATATTGAATTATTGATATTTTCTCTATTACACACTAATGTAACATTTACCAAAAGTACAACTAACAATGACTGATGTTTCTATAAAAAATGATCAGTTGACAGTAAGGAAATATATAATTTTGCACATATATTTAAAGTATGTAGATCAACACTAGATAACAGCATATATATTATTTAATTATCTTCTACCGTTTTGAGGAAATTGGTATTACCCGCTGATCGTAATTCCCTTATTCTGCCCTATTAAAAATAAAAATATTGTAATCGAATTTTAATTAAAATATTACAGATATAAGCTAAAACTCTTCATTTTAATATAATGAGTTCGGCAATGTTTTTTACTATGTTATAAATCATTACATTTATGAAATATACCAATTATGTATTAAATCTTTATTTAGTTAACTGAGAATTAATTCCAAAACATCACGTAAAAAATGAAAAATTGTCAACGTCAATAAATCACATAACAATAAATAAAATCATTTTTATTTTATATGAAAAGCTAGTTTTTTAATATTTTCTTTGTCATTCTAATTCCTTTAATAATTTTTTTCAATTTAATTTAATTTTGTATTCCTTTCAATAATATCTGTATAATGTTTATCATATTTTATTTGTTTAATTAAGTCCCAAAGCATTACTTTAACTTGAATAGATTACAAACGAAATAATTTAGAAATTTTATTAAGTTATTAATTAATACTAAATATATTTAATAAATATAGACAAGTAATACATATAATAATAATATTTATTTAGCTCGTTACAATATTACAATCTATTATAAAAATATAAATTTATAATTTTGTTAAATAAGAATAATTCATCAATAGAATATTTTAATGAATTAAAATTTCCTATTTATGAATTATACTATTAACGCAATCTTCTTCCGCTTCATGACTATTTCTTCCGTTTTTCGATATTATTTTTTATATTAACAAAAAATTTCGGCTTCTCAGGCACAATTGTTGTTTTACCATATTTACTTTTTGACAAACCAATCTTGTTTCTTCTAACTGTAGTTGAAAAAGTAGTTTTATATTTGGTTGTAGCAATATTCTTAGAATTTCTTGTGGCAATTTGTTTTGAATTCAACAGGACCTTGTCTTCCTTTTGCATTTTTATAAGCATCTAAAGCAGTTTGTAATGGTAGAATATCATTACTATTTATGGAGAATGTACAACAGTTCGATGGTAATTTTCTTCTAATAAAAATTATTTATTTCAACCAAATACAACACACACGTCGAACTATAAATAACAAATAACATGCAAATAACAACGATAACAGAATAAATAAATAAACATTTGAAAAGCTTTCATAACAACGCAGTATTGCCACATTTGCAATATTGCACATCCGGAAATTTGAACTATAAAAAATCCCCAAAAAAAATGGTGACATCTCCAAAATATGTTATTTTTTTTTTCAAATATAGTGTAACCAATAAAGTCCGCATCATATAAAAAATTTCTTCATGAATGGTACAAAGATATCAAAAATAAAAACATAAATCAATGTATTCATTAAATATTCCGATTATTACATTTTTATTTAATAATCTCAAAATTAATTTCAAATGAAATTGTTTTAATACATTTGTGTATTGAGTTTTTACTTAATTGTATTATAAAAATATTCCAAATACAATAGAAATCAGAATTAAAATCGAATGGAAAAAGTTCAGAGTTGAAATCGGAGTCAAAGATTTTTTATGCTGTTCATCTTTTCTTATCATACAAATATTCGCAAAAAAAGACTATTAAACAAAAAAAAATCATTTAAAATGTATTAGTTCGATTTAAAATAATAAGTACAAATATTTAAAAACTATTTCAATCAATTTATTAAGAAATATGTCAGTAAGAAATTACACAATAAAATAAATACATAAGAATTAAATAGGACAACTGTAAATGTTTATACTTTTATCTTCTGAAACAGACATAATTTTACTATTATCCGGACTATATTTTGCTCCCCAAACCTAAAAAGAGAAAAGAAAAATTATTAAATATAATTCATTGTAAAAACCAAATAATATTACTTGATCAGTATGTTCGTTGAATGTGTGAATACATTGCTTGGTGGCAACTTCCCAAACTTTAACAGTTTTATCAGCACTACTTGAAACAAAATGCTTTCCGTCTGGTGAAAATGCAACACTTAATACCCATGATGCATGGCCTGATAATGTTCCTATCGCATTTGCATGCTGGCTAAAATTAAAAACATATTTTCAATTATAATAATTAGAAAACAGATATTACGTATGTTTATTATATTTCCAATTTAAAGTTATATCATTCAACGAGCATGTAATGGTGGCTATTACTAATAAAAAATAAAGTTCATCATCTGAATGAGTAATAACTATTATATGTGAGTAGAATACTATACTTTTTCTATGGCGCACACTGGTATTAATCTTGTAGTAACAAAAGATTTTTGTTTTACAAAACGGACAGAATCACTAGGAATTCAGAGAGTTTTCCAGATCATCAATACAAGTCGATAGAAAAAGTTATAAACTTTTGTAAAGCTATAAAGTTATGTACTTTATTTTAAAGCAATTAAAAAAACAGACTAGTTGAAGGAAATAATAAGGAAGTAAAATAATGGATGTAGCATGCTTTCAGAATCTCCCTGGAATAATTTTATACACACACTTTTTTCAGCATTTTTTACAATAAATTGTTACCCTCTTAACTTTTCCATTCATATGAATAATATTTTTAATATTATAAGTTGTGTATTTAGACTCTTTTAGGATAGATGAATCAACAAATAATAGTTTTAGGCGATTAGAAGTAACTTTGTTTTTGGAGTTTTGTCCACCTAGATTCAGGATTCATACCACTGTGTGGCGGAAGCATAAAAAACAGGTGTATGAAATTGGACACTAAAAGATCTAATTATAATCTTTTTAAAATGAATAAATTTGATAAATTGGGTGAACGTTTGTCACGTTCGTTATTAATACATAAAAAATACACTTACACATCGTAAAGTTTCATATGCCCATCATCGGAAGCAGTTAAAAGAAATTGCGAATCCGGAGAGAAACAAAGTGATCTAACAGGCATAGCGTGACCTTCTAACGTATGAACTAATTTGCTAGAAGCAGCGTCAAATATATTTACAATACCATCTATAGCTCCACTGGCAAAATACTTGCCATCTGGACTCTGTAAAATACATATTTCAATATTAACAATAAAATTTGTTTGAAAATAAATTTAAAAAAATTACATAAGCTATACTAAGAATAAATTTGCCTCCTCTAGTATCTAAAGTTTGTTCAACTTTTGCGGATTCAACACCATACAGCGTAATATTACCGGCATGAGAACCAGAAATCACATATTTATCATCGGGACTAAATGCAATAGTCCATAAATCAACCGGGCCCACGTCAATATTCGTTATTTTTTCACCATTTTCAACATCCCATATCCGCAAACTGGAATCCATCGAACTTGATGCACAAACTACAAAAAACGTAAAATGCTTACTTTGCACTTATTATTTAACGACATACTTACTGTGACCATCAGAGCTGATTGCAACTGATATTACGCCTAGTGAATGTCCTTCTAAATTATGTTTCAGTTCTAATTTGTCATTTCTAAATTCCCAAACACGAACCAAATCGTCCAAACTACCTGTTATAAGATAATCTATTGGATTCTCATCTGTTGATGCATTTGAATCTCTAAATATAAAATAATAATAAAGTAATTATGTAAAAATTATAGTATGCAAATATTTAATGTTTAACCTGGAAGCTTCTTTATCTTCTTCAGTATTTTCAGCTGCCTTTTTCTTTTTGAAACGTCCCCAAGCACAACTCCATATGCAATCTTCATGAGCATTTTCTTTTTTATGTAGTACGGAATACTTAAAATTAAAATATATAATTAAAAAAATATAAAATCTTTTCTATTCACACCTAAATACCATTCCTAATATAAAGTTATAATACTTTATTTAAAATATCCGGTATATGTTCCGGAATATTTTAGGTTAAGTTTGACTTTATACTCTATAAGACTGAAATTATGTACATGATAATGAAATTGGAAAAAAGCATATAATAAAGATTTTTTTTGTTATACAATAATTTAATGTTTACTGCTCAAATATATTTATTATATATTAACTAGCTAAATTTAAAAAAGATTATTATTTAATGTGAATGATTTTATTTATAAATTACAATTTGTACGGTATATTTCCGAAATGAAATGAGTAACAGTTACTTTTAAGTGACGTTTAAAGTAACCGAACTTTCGAACAATTATTCACCAAAAAATCTCATCGTATGTTTGTCAGGTTTATATTTATTTTGTATTATATTTATAGTGAAAAAGAAAAAGTTGGCTAAACAATCATGACTTCATACACAATTAATGACGGTGCTAATAATTATTGGAGTGGAGACAACAATCAAGCGTATAAAAATTCATTTTACAATTCAGCAGAAACTGATTACAATAATATGCAATCTCAAGGATTGGGTAAGTAATAATGTTATGAATTTAGTATCTCTTATTAAATGTCTGTGATAATAGATTTTCAGAGTTTTGGAGAGTCAAGCGCTGATCAAAATTCGTACTATGGAAGTAATATAAATAGTATGTATTCACCAAAATCTACATTTTTGGATCCTCAAGGCGATCCGAATTATCCGAAAATATTTACACCTTCAAATATAGAGGACCCACATGTGACAACAGAATTCGATGAACCACCTTTATTAGAAGAACTTGAAATATATCCCGATCGTATTTTAGAGAAGACTTTAGCAGTTTTAAATCCTTTTCATAGCAAAGGACGGGTAGACGATGCCGAATTTCTCACTCAGGACACAGATTTGGCAGGCCCGTTATCATTTTGCTTAATGTTGGCTGTAGTTTTGTTCGTGTCCGGTAGCAGTACACCATTTGGTTATATTTACGGCATTTCGATGATTTCCTGTATAATGATGTACTTCCTATTAAGCCTTATGACTATAAATAATAATGTGTTCACATTGACGGGCGTTGCATCGATTTTGGGATATTGCTTATTGCCAATTGTTGGACTATCAGCGCTAAGGCCGTTTATCTCGTTACACGATAGCATCGGTTTGATGCTTACCTTTCTTGTGATAATTTGGTCCAGTTTATCAGCATCTCGATTGTTTGTCACGGTTTCTGGAGATGATCAACAACGACCACTTGTAGCTTATCCATGTGCACTTGTCTATGGTGTATTTGCTTTATTAGTTATATTTTAAAATTTATTGTTTATAACATATTATTAAATTTCTAACTACAATTTGTTATAAAAAAAAAAAACTAATTTATATTATATTAATAAGATTGTGTATTTACAATAAACGTATGCAATTAAATCCTTCATCTATTTATTTTATTATAAATAATTTTAGAATTAACCCATAATGGATATATATATATATATATATATATATATATATATATATATATTTATTTTCATTATTTACATTACAAAAATAGCGTGCAAGCTGTCTGCAACATAAATTTCTAAACAAATTCTGTTTCCCAAAACAAAACTATTACTATTATTGTAACGTTAAAATTTTAATAAAATAACATTAGATTTTTAATTTTATCATTGAATATTATATTTTTATTGTAGTTTGTTATATGTATATAAATTAACGTTAGTTCACACGGTACAACTTATTTATTGTAACTGACTGTTCTGAAAATTACATAATGAATGTTCAATTAATAATTCAATAATAAATTTAATATTATTAATTGATTTATAGAAAATAAAAAATAGTATATTTTTTAACTGGCTCTATTTTCTACAATAATAATTTTTATAATTTTATTTTTAACTAATGCAAATATGTTTTTTTATATACCTTCAATTTTTTAATTAATTTCTGCTGCGGATTCACAGCTATTCGTGGGTTCGCGTTTCAAAATATGGTGCAAGCTTTGCAGGGTTAAATTGATGTTTCCTAGCGCAGACGTAATTTTGTTAAGATTTCGATGTGTTATTAAAAAAAAAAGGAAATAAGAAAAGCTAAGGATTTGAACTTAAATGATTCTCCCTGTATTTTAATACTGAATTTTACAATTACTCGTTTTTATAAAAGTTAATTTGGAAGTTAATATAATGGAATGTGTTTAAAATAGGATTTATTTTTTATAAATATACATAATCAAGTTATGTAGTTTGCACAGTTAGTGTATGTACAAGTTTTGCACTAATATTCACAGACACTGAAAAATATACTAGTAAAACATTTTTTATTGAACTATAATATTAAATTACTTGCGCTCACACACAAGTTTACAATCACACGCACATTTTTACGATCTTTTATTCCTTTAAAATAATCAACAGAAAATTAACAATTTGTTTAAGTGACAATGCGCAACGCTTAACCCTCGTTCCAGAAAAAAAATTCAATATAATTTAGGCTAATAATTATTTGAAAGTTTGTTTTTAATTTCCTTTTATTTGTTGTAAAAAAAAAATTGTCTATGGAAATTTACATTGAGTTCATCATTTGAGAGGGTTTCTTCTCTGAGAAAAAGTTCTTTAAAACAAACACTTGACCCACTGCGATAACCAGAATGGCGAATGTTTCCATAATGGACCACCACATAACACGTTCGTTTAAATCTTCAGCGCGTTTACGGCCCTGTGCTTCTCTTAATCGATGATGCGTTTGATGATCGAGAATTGTATTTAAACTTTTGTGGATTTCTTGCGCGGAAGACTCCATCTATTAAATAGGAAAATTATTAATCTTTCTAATAATAATAATAACAATACTCAAATAGATTTCTACAAATTCACTATATTATTTGAAATTTTTAATATAATAAATCTAGAATTTTCATTAATTATCAGTCATCTTATACATTAGATAATTTTTTTACCTAAATATTAAAATGTTTCACCAAGTTTATCGCCAAAAAAGATTTGTCGTTTCAATGTTATTCAAAATGGTTGAACAAAACTAATTTCGATATTATTTTTATTTTATTTTAAATATAAATATATAATTTTCAAATAAAAAACCATTTTATGTATGTATTTTTATGTATTTACGTATTTTTATTTTTTTCTTTATTTTAGCATCGATATTTCTAATAGTAAACAATTTAAAAAATATGTTATAAGATGCTTTTAATTTAAAATGTTTCTATAAGAAGCGTTTCACAAAATTTTAACAAATCAAAAATTTCAATATTCCGACTTAAATGTGTCTTCAAACTTTTAAAAGTAATTTTTGTCAAAAGTACTTTTCACGTTTATTTGAATTTTATAATATTAGATATATAAACAATTATATCAAAAATTGAAATACTATTCACATTCGATAAGAGGTAGAAGTAAAAATTTATATTAAAGCAAAAAAAAAAGCACTTTTTCATAAACAAACGAGGTGGGAATATAGGCCTCATATGTCTGCTCATATATTCAAAATCGACTGCAAATATACAAAATAAAATATTTTTCCTACTTTCGTATATTATTATTGAAATAAACAAGGAAAATAGAACAGTGATTAGGGCCATCCTAAAACGACCCTGATCATAATGAATAAGAATATTGAAGTGATTATTGTCATCTAACGAATGATTATGATTATTTGTAGGAATTATAATAATACAAATAAAATTAGTCAACCAAGAAATTTTCTTATTATGTAATAAAACAAAATTAATAAAGATGATAAAATTTTATTTTCATTTGTATTGTAATCGAGGGTGAAACTACTTCAAAAAATATATTTTCATGCTTCTTTCAATATTTTCTTTGAAAATTATATGTAGAAATAGTAATTAATTATGACTTTAGGTTGTACACTAGTTTGTAAAGTGGTGTCTTATTTTTATATAGAAATTAAACTTGTGTATGTGGCAACAAATCGAACGTTCAAGAAAAAATATTTCATTTGAGTCTAAAAAATAATACTACGATTTTTAAATTATTTATCGCAAACAAATCATAACATTACTACCACATAATGTATTCAAATTAAAAATTAAAATTATAACCAACTAACGAAGTTTAATTATTACTATTATTAAATAACAGATTTCAATTTACGTGTTACAAATTTTAATATTAGTTTTTTAAAAACATTCTCGAAAACATAATCAATTTCCAGCATTTCTTTATCAAGTATTGTATTTTTAATTAGTTACGAATATGAAATTTAAAATTATGATAGTAAAGTGCTTTAATTTTGGTTATTTTTACGTGGGTACAATGAAAAGTAATCTTTATCTTGTTATTGTAAAAAAAATATATTAAACTAAGTTACCAAAGTTAATAAAAATTACATTAGATGTTCCTTTTATGATACGAGTAAATAAGTGAAGGCCAAATTATTATGCTATTAATAATACGTATAATACGTAAGCAAAAAACATGCATATTATGTAATTATAAAACAATAATCAAATATAATTATTATTTGTTTTATAATTAGGAATGCTGTATACAAAAAATAATAAGATTACAAATTGCATTAAATTAGAAAATAATTATTTTTGATTTGATATACTATAATTCTCAAATTAATAAAATGTAATATTAATCGACGTACTTGTAATTATTTATAAAAAATCACACGCAACAGTAATTGTATTTTCAAATAACTGATAACGTATATAATTTGTGTTCTTAAACATGTGTTTATTATGAATTATTATGTATTATGTAAAAATTTCAAATTAATAAAGTTTATTTATTTATTATTATTAATTTTCTTATCAAAATTCTGTTACCTGCGATTATATTATTAATTTTACCTGTGTCATAACAGTGACATGTTCCCCGACGCCGGGTAGGGGTTGTTCATCTCCAACTTGGAAATCCATATATACTAACTTATGAGAAAATGTAGAAAATTCATTACTGAAGCATACAACATATACACCTGTCTCTAGAGCTGTAAATGTATGCGAATCGAATTGCGATTTAACTTGACGATAAATTATTTCTTTTTTCGGATCTTCTAAAATTACATCAACGTCATATTGTCCGCCAGTAACAACCTAAATAAAATGATAGTTTCAAAATTATGCCACCTTTTCTTTATTGACAAACAAAAACATATAGTTTAATTATAATATAATAGTAAATATTGTTTATTAATAAACATAAATAATAGAAACTAGGCAATTATACGGCGATTTCTAAAGACCACTCCCAGTCAATTACATATGAAAATAGATGATAAATGATTAAATCTATGGATTTATTAAAATATTTTCTATTATTACTTGAAATTCGAGTGTTGCTGACGTGTTCTTTTTAATTTCTTGATGAAAACATTCTCGAGCACTATCCGGTAATTCAAAGGTTAGTTCTACACCATCACAAAATTTCACTATACAAAGCACAAAAAAACACCACGTAATCCTTGAAACCATTTCGAATTAATTTTCTGTACATCTATCTACTCACTAAATTGTACCTAAAAACGTTTTGACACCTTTAAAAGGTGCAAAACGTATATAATGCTTGTCAAGCAATTGCCGTCAAAAATTCCTAACGTGGCCGGAAATAGGTTTTTGGAGTATGGTGACATCTACAATATTTTTTTGGTATTAAAATTCTGTAACGCACTTTTCTTTTGGTTTATAAAACTTTATTCATTATAATAATTTACAAAATATTTCTATAATTATGGTACAATTTTCATTATTTCTGACTTTGTTTTGCATGTATTGATTCATGAAAAATATTTGAAAATGACACTAAAATTTGATTTCATTAAATAAATGACCAAGATTCTAAATATAGAATATCCATTTATTCCCAAAAAAAATTTTTTATAATACATGGTGCCAACATTCGGTACAAAATTCAATAACAGATATATCGCTATAAAAACATTCACATAATACATACATACACACACGTACGCACGATGGCACACAACAGTAAATCAGTTAAAAGAAAATAGGTAAAATTTAAACAGCCCTACCTAAAATTACAACATTATTTTAATATCTATTGTTTATTTATTTATAGTACTGTGTACACGCACTTTAAATTAATTATGTATTTTAAATTTGAAATTTATTTTGGATCCCCAGCCCAGTGCAACTTTTTACACTCATAGCCTGTTCAAGTAGTGAACAAAAAAAAAAAAAAGGGGTAACTAGAAAATAGACAAAGCCGTTCGTAAAATCACACTGGGCTGGGAAAGGTCGCACAGATTCAGAAATCATAAAAAACACTTGTATTAAT
Organism: Clivina fossor; assembly: GCA_963966155.1. Taxonomy (NCBI): domain Eukaryota; kingdom Metazoa; phylum Arthropoda; class Insecta; order Coleoptera; family Carabidae; genus Clivina; species Clivina fossor. The sequence goes on along the minus strand of OZ014564.1, from coordinate 4,992,669 downwards.
TTTATCAACAGTTTCAATAGTGGCACTATGTTTAAAATAGTTAACAAAGTCACTTGTGCTTGCTCCAATTCCAAGAAAGTCTTCTTCTTCTTTAATTAGATGAATTTAGTTAGGTACTATGAAGAAAACTGAAAATTTAGTCCGATAGTTCTTCAGCTTCCAACGAAGCAAAAATATTAGATGCAGCAAAATTCTGAAACACACAAGAAAATACTAAGTTATAACAGTAAAAAATCTTTCAGAACTAATTATATATTATGTATATTTTGTATTGTGTTTTAATAAAACAAAATTGTAGCTGTACAATGTATTACAATAACTACTTAAAAAGTTACAAAACATAGCGAGTGCAGCAATTAATCTCACAGCAGGTAAACGCCACAACAAATACAGTATCATTGATATGGAGCTAGTACTGTGCATCCTATATTTAATATATCCCTATTTTGTTTGTTTTTTTTTTTTTACTTAAGTTATATTGCAATTCATTCGTATCTCGTAAATTTACAATATTTTAAATGCATTTTAAATTCATTATCATTATATATTTCAAATGGATGTATTCTTTTGCGAAAAAATCGTGGAAGTCTCTGTTTCGATTGTTCATATTCCGAATCTTCATTTGTTGACACACTGGACAATGACGAACATGTTTTAACTAATTCTAGATTACTTACATTACTTACGTTAGACATTTTAAAATAATTATAAATAAATTATTCATTTAATGAATTGCAGAAGTTCAAAAATAAAGTATTTACTATTAAATCAACGAAAATATATGGTTATAAATCTCTACTTAAATATTTAATGTTTCAAAATTCTCCATAGTTTATTTGTTAGATTTGATTGCCAAATAAATTTAAGTGACGTTTATAAAACTGAAATCTCAAGTTAAGTAAATTTAGTTGACAACTAAATTTTACTTGACTATTAAATTGTTTTATGAAACAGGTCCTTAATCAGACTAATATTAAAGGTATACTATTATATAATTTACTTACTGGTGGCTCTGGTTCCTTCAATTTAGGCATTTCACGTTCATGGTTTTCTCTGTAACAAAATTTATAGTTGAAAATATGAAATAAATAAAATAATTTCATTAATAAAATATTACCTTGGCGGTCTATCATCTCGTTTTGTTATCGGTTTATCATCTCTTCTGGGCGGAACTTTATCGCGTGGTCCTGTACCAGCTTTTTTATCTTCTGAACATACAAAAAAAAAACAATTACATAAAATATAAATATTACTGTACAGAGAAACGTTAAATTATCACATTGCAATAGTAAATGATTTTGTCTGGAAGATTAAGCTACAAATGTTGCTAATAATATTTCAACATTCACGAAAAAATCCATTTTTATTATTTGCCTAATTGAAAACATTATATAACATTATAAATCACATATGTCAAGCATTAGGCATTGTTTTTTTTTTAAACTATAATTTATTATATGATCATTAAAAATGTTGTTGCAAAAGTTGCTTGTCAGGATAGGAATGTTTGGGGTGATTGTGAATACAAAAGTCTTTAAAGTTCTAGGTTTCTTTTAAAAAGAAATAGAAAATTACAGCTTTGCCTAACTTACCATTTCGTCGAGGCGGAGGACCTCTACTGGAAGGCCTTCTCTCAGGGGACTCCTTCCGTTCATCATGATGATCATCCTATAACAAATTTCGCATTAAAATTTTTAAATAAATACAATGACCCATATTCAAAGTACTTTTAGATAAAAGTGTGTATATTTTAAAGTATTTATTTAAAACATGTTATGTACTGTTCAGGATTATTTATATTTTAAAATATTAAACGTAATAAAAAGTATTTAATTTATAAAAATAGTTCATATTTAATAAATAATAAAAGCAAAAATTGATATTGAAATCTAGACTGCTTTTAACTAAAAGTGCTCCAAAACAGACTGTGAATATTTTGGACACATATTTATATCAAAAACAAATAAATAATATTTTAAATTTGCTAGATATAAATTTATTGTTAAACAGAAAAAGAATTAGTCAACATTCTAAAAATATATTTTACGTAAAAATTAATTACATAGTAAAAGAAAAAATCTTTCAGAACTCTTTAAACTTATATTAAAATGAAATAGCTTTAGGATATTCGACGAAGACGTACGTTGAGTTCGTCGAAAAATCGACTATTAATAAATATTAATACAGAACTATAACGTATAATCATTTTATTTTAATTATATATATTTAGTATTGTGTTTTAATAAAACAAAACTGTAGCTGTACAACGTATTGCAATAACTATTTAAAAAGTTACACAATATAGCGAGTACAGCAATTAATCTCACAGCAGGTAAACGTCATAACAAATACAATATCACATTGATATGGAGCTAGTACTGTGCTTCCTATATTTAATATATCCCTATTTTATTTGTTTCAAATATATTATTACTATTTCTTGACAGTATATAGTTTGTTCCAACAGAATAAACACGTTGCAAAAAATCAGACATTCATATGCATTTTATCTAAAGTTATGTACAGGACCTGTATCGAGAACTATATTAATATCGGTTATCATGCTTTAACCGGTTTAATTTTCCGGTTAATTTTCTAAAATAAAACTGTGTAAATAATATAAGATTAGAAAATGATCTACTATGGCGGAAATTAAATAAAAATAATATTATAAAAAATCCCAAAAAACCACACTTAAGGGGGTAGTACACTCTGCAAGTTTCAAAAAATCTATTTTTTTTATTTTGGCTTAAAAAATTCTTTGGAGTGTCTACTTTATCGTAAACTTTACCCAAAGTTCATGAGACACTCCGTTCCAAAGTTACAGGCCGAAAAGCGAAGCCGTGTAGCACACTGAAGGTATGTAAACGAATTTGATGAAAAACTGGACTCAAAACTTCAATTGCGATTATCTCGAGACCATGTTTTCAAAGTTGGCGGACATCATAACTCAGAAACGGTTCGTCCGATTTGAACGCGGTTTAAATTTTTGAATTTTGCACAATTTTTTCTGTCATCGTACGTAGCCGTTTTTCTTTATCTTAAAAAATGGCTCTTCGGTGCAAGCTTTTATGTCTATTTTTGCGTCCAAAAACCTGATTTTTTTTTAAAAAAGTTGTCAATTTTTCATTTTTCAACATAATCAAAAAATCCTACGTACGATGACAGGAAATTTATTGGAGATTAAGGGAAAAATATCGATTTTGTTTGAGCTCCAACGGTGCGGCCTCTATGATGTCCGCCGATCAGCAGGTTGCCATCGGAGGTGCCACGCTGCACCTGGTGTAGCGGCCGAAGGAGTTGCCCAATGTAAGCCAAAAAATTAATTTTTGTAGCCGAAGAACGGTAAAATAAACTTATGTATTCCATTTTTGTCATACATTTATAGTTATCTTTAAAAAAAATCCCGAAAATCACCTTTTTTTCAGGCCGACAGAGTGTACTACCCCCTTAAATTAAAATATTTCGAAAGCTAAGCTTCCATCTTCAGTAGCTAAATAAAATTTACAAAAAATTTTATCTATGATCCAAAGTGCTTAAGTGTTTATGTACTTCGGATCACAGGTAAGATTTTATTTAGCTACTGAAGATGGAAGCTTAGTTTCCGAAATATTTTAATATAAGTGTGGTTTTGGGATTTTTTATATTATTTTTATTTGTGTAAATAATGTATAAATCTTTTATCAAACTGCAAATTTTAAAACTAGTATTGTTATTTATTTTTGTTTTGATTAACGTTCGCAATATTTACAAATAAAATATCGGTTAACCGGTTTCATGTGCTGCGCGTCTGACTTTACAAACGATCCATTATTCCACTGATTGAAACAAACCTAAGAAAATAAATAAACTTACATTTCGCTTACGATTCCATTCTTTCTTCGGCGGCTTTTCTTCATCGTCACTTTTTCTGAAAATTATTACCTTTATCAGTTATCAGTTAGTATACATTATTAAGAAAAAAAAAACTTATAAATTTACAAAATATAATCAGATTAATTAAGGGACTACGATTATCAGCAGGACTTCTTATGAGTGGTGCATGATCCAATCATCATAAAATAAAAAGTATTAATGAAAAAAAATATATAAAATAAATAAATTAATACCTATTATCTTTATTATCCCTGCTGGAATCTCTTGCCGGCGGTTTTATTTCTCTTTCTTCTTTTTCTTTTGCGAGACGTTCTTCAATTTGACGCTCCCGAGCAGAAGTATCGACCGGTTTTGCAGCACCAAATATCGAAGCGGCAGGAATCGCCGGTGCAGCAGCAGCAGCAACAACTGGTTCTTCAGCACTTTCGATTGGTGCTGTTGGGCTGGCTTCTTCAAGCGGTTTCGTTCTTGGTTGCAATACCAATTTCGGCCGGCTACGTGCTTGATCTAATACGGCAAAAAACAAATATTCTCATTTATTTATTGTAATAAATACATAAAAAAACAAAAAAAATATTATTTTCGAAATTTGTTACTACAAATTTAAGTCAAATAACATAGCGAGTAGAGTGATTAATTTTACAGTATTAAAACGCTACAGCAATTATAATTATCACAGATGTGGAACTGGTACTGTGTATCTGAAGAAATATTTATTGAGAATAAAATTTGAAAAAAGTTTCAAAAATGATAATTTTCAAATCTTTAAATACGCTCCTCACACTATACACGGACTACGTCGTAGCGCGATAAACACATTTTGTGGGAAAATAATAAGTCAAAAACCAGATAATATATCATACTTCAAAGATGTCTTTTGATTTTTGTTTCAAATGAAAAGGGAAGGAGTTATCATTGTTATTACACAGCCGTCCGGTTTTGCAGTTTCGAAGGACGGATTAGAACTCGGGAAGATTTCCAACACAAGTAAAAATAAAAATTCCTAAAAGAAGCTCAAAGTCAATCTTTTATAGTTTGACAGAAAATAATTAATAAAGTTGGTCGATTGTTTTAAGGTTTAATAAAAATTATAAAACACACGAAAAAGTTACCTCTTTCAGTTGGTGGTCCATCATCTCTTCTTCTAAAATCATTGTCCCTATCACCACCATCTCGATCCCGTTCACCGTATCGCCTCGGTCCAAATCCACCGCCCCTTCTATCGTCTCGATCGCTCCTCTCCCGATCTCTGTCCCGATCACCACCAAAACGTCCCCGATCCGAGAAGCTCCGTTCCGTTTCGCGACTAAAACCACCACCACCACCACCACGATCTCTATCCATATCCCTACTAAAACCACGATCTCTGTCACCGCCGTCTCGATTAAAACTACGATCGGATGATTCCCGACTAAAGCCACGATCTGAATCACGATAGCTTGGACGATCGGGACGATCAGCCGAATCGCGCCATCCACCCGGTCGATCAGACGGAGCTGCTGTAAGAGATATTTTTAATTAGTATTGTTAGGACTTGTAAATTGCCGCAGTAAGAATTTAAAGATTAGGTACTTTTAAAACTAGTTGCATAAAACGTTAATTTGATCAATAAATTGTTTTTAAAGTATTGGCAAGTTAACAAAACTGTAGCTGTACAACGTATTGCAATAACTATTGAAAAAGTTACACAATATAGCGAGTACAGCAATTCATCTCACAGCAGGTAAACGTCATAACAGATACAGCAACATTGTTATGGAGCTAGTACTGTGCTTCCTCTATATTTAATATATCCAATAAATTAACTATTGTTGAGTTACACAATTTATTCTTCTACCATTTTAAATTGTAATTTTAACTTAAAAAAAAAAAATATCTTACCTTCTCTGTCTCGATTAAAACCACCGCTACTTTCTCTGTCTCTACTAAAACCACCACCACCTCCACCTCGTTCAGGTGGTGGCGGATCACTTCTAGGTCCCGAACGCCAATCACCCATAGCGACTTCAGGTCTTTCGGGTCGATCACGGCCCATATCCATGCGGCCAGTTCGTCGTCGATCACCATCCGAACTAGTCGCCACATCGATTTTAATTCGACGCCCTTTTAAATTCTGAAAACAATTCGATTATTTTTCCAACGTAAATAAATGTTTGTTTATACAGTTTTAATTTTGTTTATTAAGCAAACAATGTAGCTGCACTATATACGTATCGGTAACTATTAAAAAATGTTACCAACATTATACCAAGTATAGCAATTAATCTCACAGTCGGTAAACGTCATAACAAATACAGTATCATTGATATGGAGCTAGTACTGTGCTTCCTAGATTTAATATATCTCTATTTTGTTTGTTTTACAATATAACAATAAATAATTATAGTTATCATTGCTATGGAGTTAATACTGTTATCATATGTTTTACCCTTTCAGTACTGATGCCTGATATATCCGTTAGGAAGCTAAATGGTCTCACAGACGGGTGACTGATATATTTTAATATTTAAACGAATGTCATTTATATTCGACCCTTTTAAAAACTTGCCTTGCTCAACAGACTGCTGCCATTTGTGGCATTTATAAACCTCTTTTTACTAATAAACACCTAATATTTACAATAAAAAAGATAGGCTTCTGTAAAAGCAGCCATCTGTGAGGTCATTTTAATTTAATAATCAACCGTACTGAAAGGGTTAATAAATGTACTAAGTTACCATTAATTTATACCGGAAATATTACCACGTTATCGTAAATTAACACTAACTACATATTTAAATCAAGTGTAACAGGACGTTTCTTTTGATACCAAACACATGATATAAGAATAGTTATATTATTCATTGCGAAAATAAAAAATAAATCTTAAGTTTATAAGGAGCTTCTTGTATTGATTATATATTAAGCTTATAAACACTTTGAAAATAAAACACATTACAGTTTTAATAAATAGTCAAATTATATTTACAATTTAATAATTTTGGCACGGTAATGTTGTAGATGTAGTATTAAATACTGTAAGTTAATGTGTTTTGTATAAATGTTAAATTTATGTTAATTATTGATGAAAGATATAAACCGTTCGAATACCTACCGTATCGACAATAGAAATAGCCTCGATAAGACTAGCTCTGTCTTCAAACTCAACATATCCATAGCCTTTCAGTTTCATGCCTTCTTCTCTGCGATCATCTCGTGGTAATCGCATGCCAGCAATCTGTAGGAAAATATTATAACAATACATTAATAATTTTTATATTCAAATTTAAATCAATTAGTTTATCATATTAATTGTTTGTAGCTGTACAACGTATTGCAATAACTATTTAAAAAGTTATAGAATATAGCGAGTGCAGCAATTAATCTCACAGCAGGTAAACGTCATAACAAATACAGTATCATTGATATGGAGCTAGTACTGTGCTTCCTATATTTCATATATCCAATATTAAAAAGTCAAAACAAAAGTATAAACAATTTGTTGATAAGAAAAGATGCATTCGGATATTGATATTTAACTTAACTTAGTCGTAACATATGCCTATCCGTGATGAATTGAATTAGGGTTAATAAAAATCATGATTTTTTTAATTTAAATCAGATTTAAATCAAAAGCGTATCTTGTAATGTCAATAGCGCTTAATTAAAAAAAAAAACAAACAAACGTGGAACATAGACAAGTGGGTATTAAATCCGAGTGGCTAACAAACAATCAATATAAATATATTATTTAAATGTTAAAAGTCATCAGTCAGTTAATAAAAAGATTAGACAAATGTACATATTTTAAACGATTTAATCACAACATATTCTCAACGCTTATACAACTTTTTTATAACTTATACAACGTGGTTAAATAGCTTTCCTCTTAGTGTTTGATTTAAATCAATGATTTAAATCCTGCTAACCCTAAATTGAATTGACTTGTTCGTCACAGATAGATATAATTTATTGAATCTCTGAATCCAGCTAAACTGTTAAAATTGAATATTAAATTACACACACACACCTTCATGTTGCCAAAAAACTCAGCAATGTCTTCTTCATCAATGTCGTAAGGCAAATTTGAAATGTAAGCAACAAATGGCGGATGAGTGGGTATTCTATCATCGGATATATCGGGCCCCCGAGCAGCCCTAGGTGCTGTAGGTAATAGGACATTTGTAGCCTTTGGTCGACTTTCAAATCCACATTCTGAAAATATAATGTAAATGCAAACATTTGTAATTATTAAATATTTTCTAAATTCAAAAACACGTGGTACAAGTTTAAAACAGAAATGACTGAAGTTTAGTCTGTAGACACGTGCAAATTTCTGTTTAATCTAAATTGAATATGAAAATATAGTAAGTTCCCTGATAGTTTTAAGAACTTAGATTTACAAATATTCAAAATTAGACTTAGGGATTATTATTCAAATAAAGATAATAGATTTAAGAAATTTTTATATATGATTTACATTTATTATATCATTATTTTGTATAGCATTTGAGCTAAATAACGACTATTATTGTTATTATTATTATTTATAAATGAAACTGTATTTGCAGTGTTCAGAATAATTTCAAGTGTAAAATGGTTAGCAACAGATTAGTCTGAATTGAGTTCTGACCGCAAAGTCAGCTCGCATATTGAACTAAAATTGCCAGTTACGAGGGTTTCCAACGGGCTAAGCAATATCATCTCATGCCTAAATGGCAGTCCCAGACTATAATCGCTTAGTCCGAACATTTCTGGTTCCCCCGCTTTCTCGTTAGAGAAACGCCCTGCTAGAGCGTTAGAACAACTTTTTCTCAGACCTTCCCGAGGTTAAAAATGGACAACAAAGTGCCCCCGTTTGTAAACCCCAGATGCAAGATTATTGCTAACCGGTATGCACGTTATGAAATCATAAATTCATCATAACAACTGCGCTTAGGAAAATGGCGTTTAAGATAACGCCTTCACCTAAACAAATCTATGTGACCACGTGGTCAATTCATTAAGCATAAAATTTAATATTATACGAAAATAAAAAAAAAATACATATTTAGAAATATAACAGAAAGTATTTATTTAAAAAAAAAATTATAATTTACTTACCAATTGAATCTTCGACTTCATCTGACCAGTTTATTTTCTTTAAAGATCCTGTTCCAGAAGTATCTTGTAAAAAATCATTTAGGGCTAATGTTTTACCCTTTGATTTTTTACCTTTTTTTCCTGTAAAAGTTATAATATAACGTAAAATATAAAATTTATTTTTTATTATAGTGAAATTCACATAAATGCCAAAATTTAAATAAATTACTTTAAAATTTGATTAAAACAGTGAATATATTTCGAATTAACAATAAAAATATAGAAAATAAAACGTTTTCCGTATGGGATGAATCACACACGCGGTTCCATCGTGTACTCGTGGTGAATAGCAGACATGCCAAAATTTCAGTTTACAATAACGCACTTACTATATAAGCAAAATAATTACCAATATTATTAAATTAAGTAAAGAATTATCTAATATTCAATAATTCGATTTATACACACGTGTCTATCGTTAAACGATAAAGAATGTTCTGCAAATTTCACGTGACGACTAAAATTCAACTGTACTAACCTGAAGAAGCCATGTTAAGAGGCTTGTCCAGTTCCACCAACTTTACAAATACGTCACTAACATTTTGTTTGTGTCACCTTCTTCTTCATCTTCCTTGACATTTTTCCATTCTCTTCTTGATGACCATATGAAATAAAATATTTAATATTATTTTAAATTTTACTTCATATAAAATACTGTTCTTGCAGTAATTATTTAATTTCCTGAATATACTTAAAATTTAGAATTATTATTTTTTTAATATTAGGTTCGTTTGTTATAACAAGTAAAATTTAAAACGTTTAAAACTATGGAAACATTCACAGAAAAATAAAATAAAATCTTTTGGAAAGCATTATTTCAAATTATTGATTATTTGCAAGAACCATATAATAAAAAAAATACGAAACACTAAATTTGAATATATTTAACTAATAATTCATTAATTACATTTTTTGCGGAATTTACGTGAATTTTAATTTAAAAAGATATACGCCAACCCGGTAGCGCTCGAAGCGACAACACGCGGCAAAAATCGTAAGCTATTAGTGGAATGTTATGACAGGCATAGGTGTAACAGGGCAAAGAATTACGTTTTTTCAAATTTCGGCATTGCAAATACTAAAATGAATAAAGTTGCTTCAAAAAGTGGACACGGTCGAGCGTGCTGTGTACCTAATTATCCGAATTCCGAAAGATAAAACAGTGAACTGTCATTTTATTCGTTTCCGAACCGTGCTTGGGACGCTGACAGGAAAAAATTGTGGATTGCATGTGTAGGGCGAGCTCCGTAATTATTCAACGAAATTATAAAAAGTATGCTAATACCCAATGTATTATAAAGTCTTGTGAAAAATTAATTTCTAATCTATAAAATTTCTGGAATAGAACTGATTTAAATAAACAGTATTTTATGAATGATGTGAACAAGTGTTTATTGCACATGATGTAATAATTAATTAAAAGTAATATGTTTTGTGCGTAATATAATTGTTATCACAATTGCAAGTATGTAAATATAACTTTGTAAAATAAGTTAATTTGTAAAATAGTTTTAGAGGCCTGGCATGGCTACGGAATGCCGAAACAATGATTTGCCGCGGTCATACATAAATACATTGCTGCCTAATGGTATTTTTCCAGGACTGATTTTGATGGCTGATTCCATAATAATGGGTTATCAGATTTTGATCGCGTATTCTCCTCATTTACGTAAATGCAAATTGCAGCTGCATGTTTACAATGACTTTTTCCCCCTTTGCAGTTGCAGTTCGTGTCATTAATCAGTCTGTTCGAAGTCACCTACATATTAGAAAATATTATATTTGGTCGTCTTTATTTACGTTAGTAAATAATTATTATTCTTAAAATTTCGTAATTAAAAAATATAAGAATGTGTACCCCATTCATTTATCACTTTCAGGTGATGTTATTTTTTATTTTATTTCATTTTTTAAAATAAATTATATTAATTTATGAAAACAATAAATTCTATGAAATTGTGCTTAATTTTATGTTTTGAAAGATAGTAGTATTTTGCAAATTTATTTATTACCAAGAGACATGGCGCAAAAACGGCATTGCGAAAATAATTTAAACGAAACTTGAATAAAACGTGGCAGTACATTTTTCAATACATAAACATGTCGTAACTTTTGGCGAATATATATTTTCATATCTTTTAGAACTTTGGGCGCCACGAGTATCTCTTAAAACAAATCCACCAATCACTCTAAAACCATTTTCTCGTAATGACTCTTCAATATTACTGACGTGAAAACTTTCATACAATTTTCTTCCTTTGTTAATACTTTTCTGCCGAAAAATGCTTAATTCGACACTTTGAAAACCACACTTAATAATTACTGGCATAATATTTAAAATTAGATTATCATTTTGTGCAAATATTAGATCTAATTATCACCTATCATAACTTGCTAGGTATTTGTTTTTAAACAGTTCCACTAATAACTTACCTGGAACGCCGCTAGAGCGGCGCAACAGTAGAACCGAATTGAATCGGGCTGGCGTATTTTAAAGAAATATATAAATAAAAAAATTTTTGACACATTTTATTTGAAAAATCCCAAACATTTTAGATAATAAAAACTTTATTTTTCAATTTTCATAGCTCCAATTAATTTGGAATAAATTTATAGGAAAATTTGAAAAAATAATTTATCATCTTAAGGTTATAATTTAATAATTTCAATAAGAAACGTATAATCTGTAAATATAGAATACATAAAAAATTCACAGTCTGTCATTGAAAAATTATGTTTATTCTAACATATAATACAATGACAAAAAAGTCGAATGTTTTTATTTTATGTTTATCGCTTTCTACGCAGCTGAAGGGAATTTCTTCGGAGCCAAGCAGCTTTGCGTGATCCACCAATTGTCTGGCTGTAACGATGACCTTTTCCAAGTCCACGTGATGATTTGCCATTTGATGTCTTGCCTCGGAGTTCACGGTGTTTGTGTACTGCGTTACAAATCCAGTTGGATTTAGGATCGCGACGGATTGCCTGGAAAAATAAATTAAATAAATATACAACATTAAAAGAACTATTACCACCGAATAAAAGAATAGTTTTTCATCCATTAAAAATTATTTGTATTAACAATACGAATTAAAAATTTCGTCTTATATTGTATTAATTAAATTAAAACCTTTCTAATAATTCTATAATATATTCAAATAGCTTACGTATAGTTATAAAAAAAAAACTTATTCTATTAATTTAGATCAGAAGTTTTCAAACTCTATGTGCTCATGTGTCTTTTTTTTACATAAAACATTGTTTCGAACCATCCAATTTAACTTTTTTGTAATAATATGTTCTTAAATTGGAACATATTTAAATCAATATCAAATCGAAGTGTCATTAAAAATATGGCTACTTGCAATTATTTTCTAATCACTAATATAACAGTATAATTACAGTTTAGAAAACAAAACTATAATGTAAATAAAGATTTGCAAGTTAAATTACAATCAACATTTAAATAATATTATCTATAAAATAATGATTACATTTACCAATTTCTTATTCACAGCACAAAAAAAACTAAGATATATAAATTTACAAAATAATTACAACGATAGTTTTATTACAACTATAAAATTGTCACAGACATTATTTCTTTAAAGTCTAGTTACACGTTCTTTATTTTTGTTGATTATGTTAAAATAATTTTAAGAAACACATTGAGCGCATAATATGCTAGATTAAAAACTATTACAAATTATAATAAATATGACTTATTTTAAAGATAATTTATAAGTACTTGAACCTTATAAAATAAACAACTTAAATATCAATTATTCAGTGCTAAGTTGAAAATAACAATGAAATAGTGATAATTTAACGAGAAAAAAAATTAAAATATCCGACATTATATAGACCAAAATTACGCGTATTGTACATTTTCTTATTATAAAAATAAAACTTACCTTGTGAGAAGGATCAACTAAAATGACTTCATAATATTTGTAGGATGAATCTTGACCAACCCAATATGAATTCAATACCCTAAGTCCACCACACCGTCTGCCAACTCGTTCCTGTTCAAAAAATTATTTCAATTATTCTATTTGCTATAATCAAATCGTTTGAACAATATATTACCTCAGCAACAGATTGAAGATTACGAGTTGGTTTCAATTGGTTGACACCATGGCTTTTCGGTTTACCATAAGTGGCACCTTTTGGTACAGGACGTTTGCGTCCTCCACGTCGGACACAAATACGATAAATTACAAAACCTACACATAAAAACAACAATTATCGCACATAGTTGTGCATGGTACATTATGTAAATGTACGTAAAAATTACAAAAAAAAAAAAGACACTAACCTTGTTTAGCACGGAAGCCCATTCGGCGAGCTTTATCTGGACGCGTTGGTCTCGGGGCTCTATGCATTTTTGTGAGCTGGCGATATTGCCAGACACGGATACGAAGTAAAAATCTGAGAACATCACTTTGTTTTTTACGATACAATTCTTGCATATATTTGTAGGCCCCCATGGTTGCTGGTAGGACCTGAAAATATATTTTAAAATATTACAAATCACGTTAACAAACTTATGTTGACACACAAAAATTTATAGGTTATGTATATTTAATCTTACAATAAAATAATATTACGAAAATATTATTAATATAGTTTTAAAGTAAACTGAATTGTATTCACTAACACACTTTTATAATTCACAAAAGTTCACATTGTTGTCATTTGCCATTACATTTTAGAAACCAAGTCACATGAACAATTTTTACTAAAATACAATTTTATAATAATATTAACACAAAAAATACATATATACAATAAAACTAACTTCAATTTACTTTTAAATCATGTTTATAATTAATACCTGATATAGATGATGACACAAATATAAATAAATTAGAAATTTGAAAGAAAATGACAGTATACTTACTACAAACACTACCGGAAAAGGATTCCTCCACGACTAGGGGAATTTTATTTTAGTGTTATGCACGTGTCAGTAACATCTTCTTTTTCTTATCATTGGCGCTTTAAAAAGATATTTAAAATGTATATTTGTATTTAAATTATATGTGCTTATATAGTATTTTATTTTGCATAAAATTTTATTATATATTTAAAATAAAAATTTAAATTATGTATATGTCGAATTTTTAATGAAAATAATAAAAATAAACAATATGTCAAAATTCGACCTGTCAAATGTAGTGGTTCATGTTTGTTTGTTACGTGTGTTGTGTTATCAATAAAAGTGCTTTTAATAAATATAAATACGAATAATGTTATATTGTGAAACGTCATGAAATTAATTTTTTTCAAATCGCGTTATAAATATTTGACATAACATAAATAGTTAATAGAAAGTATTTTATGTTTGATAGAACTTTGGAGTGAATTAACCCTCAAAATAAACATTCCTAATAATAATTATGGCTCTACAAGTTCTCTTTCAAGCATTGAAGTCAATTCTATTTTTCTTTGTTGGCATTTGGAGACGGGCGTTATGCTGTTTTCGACGTAGAAGACGAATGTCATGTGATTCGATACCATTAACGGCTGTGGGTGTAATATCAGATTATAACAATACAACTACCAATGAATTAGAAAATTGGAATACTTGGGATGAAGCTAATTCAGCATCATATCCACCAAATAGTATACAACAACATATAGAAATGTATCGACAGCAGGCAATCGCAGCACGAAATCAGTCACTAGATGTACAAGATGAACCTCAACAGGATTTTTTCGAAGATATGACACCTCGTATTACACGTCAGACCAAACTTTTGATTAATGACGGTGCGCATGATACTTCTAAAAATCAAGTTTTCCGATTGTCATTAGCACCTCAACCAATTTCGCCGGTAAGTTTTAATTCAAGAGGGGACAAAACCCTGAAATTTTCAAACAATCGATTTTTTTACATTTTGTTTTGAATGCTTATAGTGTATAGAATATTTGGTTAAATTGGTGTTTCGAAATTAGAACTTGTTGCGGAGTTACAAAGTCGTGTCAGGCCCAATCGATAGGGTATCTCAAACTTTAAACGCATTTTTTCGAGACCATGTTTTTTTAACTTTCCAGAAGATATCTTGGTAACTATTAGTCCAATTGACTTAATTTTCTCTATAAAAAAAAGGAGAATTGAATTCTTTAGGATGTAGAGTAGGATATTTTTGATATCTACTATTTTCGATTTTTTATGTGCTTTCTAAGTTGATATTTTATTTTTTTCCAAAATGCTGCTATTTTGGTAATTTTATGAATTTCAAAATAATCCTACTCTACATCCTAGTTTTTTTAGTTTACTTTTGGGCAGAGTAACCAAAAATGTTTTTCTATATTTGAGTGCTGCCTGGGAGTCTTGACAACGGATCATGAACATGAGTCCACAAATGAGCGAATTACAGCTCACAACTGCAACCAATTTGGTTGAAACTTTTTTAAATTGTAGACTAAATAAAGCTCTAAAACATACAAAAATCACAGAACATGTGCTTTATTCTGTCTACCCGAAAAAAATTCTCAAACTTTACCTATTTTCAGAGTGCTTAGGGTGGTGTCCTCCCTTAATATAATAATAATACATAAATTAATACTTATGACTTGTGTGATGTATTCTAGGAACGTGAACTTGGTGAATGGGAAGAAAATTCAGGTTGGGAAGAAGAAGCACAAACTGATTGCGATCCTCAAAGTATTTTACGTGAAAAACGTAGACAAGAGCGCGAACGCCGAATGTGGGAACAGCAACAACGCAGACAAGAAAAAGTAACACGTCCGTTATCATTAGGGGCAAAAATATCGTAGCGATTTTAAATATTGCTAAAGCAGTTATATATTTTTCGTCTTGTGTTATCTGTTATATTTTGTAAAAATATTAAGTATTAGAATATCAATATATGATTTTCATACTGCTAAATAGAAGATTGTAGTTTCAAAATGCAAATTGTATTATTTTATGATACGGAACATATTTGTATGTATGTTCAATAAAATATTAAAAATAAAGATATAAGATGCAGATGTCATGTACTTAGTTTTCTTTTATATAATAATAAATTATGAATTATGTTGAAATTTTCTTTATTTTTTTATTAAATTTATTACATAAAAAACAACGGATCACAAAAACTTAAAATTATAAAATTTAAATTATATAATATACAAATAAAAGAACGTAAATATTTTAATTATTTGTACGATTTCTTACATAAATCTTTTTTTTATAGATTTTCGTTATAACATTTTTCATATTTTATATAAAAAAAATTCAAAATTTACGACATTTTAGAAGTAAAAATATATAAAAATATTGTATATAATAAATATGTTTAATCATTGTTGGTCTGCTGAGTCATTATTTTAATTTATATAATGTAGATTACCATATAATGTAGTCCAAATTATTTCAATTTTGTTCAGAAATCATATTGCACATTGATATATGCTGAAGATAAATAAAATAGAAAAATTTAACGATAATGTGAATTTTATTGTATGACATATTAACATATTTTTATTTAATAAACTAAATAGTATAAAACTATTACAATGTACAAAAATTACGTGCATAAAATATATACAAATAGACATTTAAAATACAACACATTTTTTATTCCGATATACTTTTCTCTCTATATATAAAAAAATAATAAATATTATCTTATGGTTAATTAATATCTTAAACTAAAACAAGTAAATAGTTTAATTTCTTTGTGATAATGTTGCAGTATTTGTCGGTTGAAAATTAATATATTCTGGTAATTGTTCATTTGATATTTGATCAATTGATTGATTATTCATTTCAGTGGCTGCTGGAAGATTTATATAGTCTGTTCTGGGTTCATCCATGGTTAAATATTCAGCAAGTGGTTCTTCTATTGTTGAAGGTGGTAGCGGTGATGGTGATCTTGAAATTGGTTTATTTTCAGACTGTAGAGGCGCTGAAATAGAGAGTTTTGATTAATATTTATAGATTACATTTTCATAATAAAATTTTAAATTTAAAATGAACTTTAAATGAATAAAAACGAATCTTAGTAAGTACTAGCACGCAACTTTCTACGACAAATATTACCGGATCAACTGATATATTTGACACAAAAAAAACATCAGTTGTTCCGGGTATATTTGTCCTTCAAAGCTATATGCTGGTACCTAATTATTGATATCAATAAAATGTCTTACTACATTTTAAAATTAATAAAATTATTTTTCAATTTTTCTTGTGTAACTTACTGGTAACTGGAAGACCAGATGGTGGAAACTGGATGTAATATTCATCTTGTGTTGGTGTTTCTATTCTTGGTGTTGGATGAGGAGGTCTTTCCTAAAAATAATATAATATATTTGTTTAATATATTTTCATATTTTATAAATTTTTACTGTAAAAAATTAATTGCTTACTGTAATAGTTGAAAATTGTTGAGTTGTTTTAAGCGAAGGACTCTTATATACTGGCTTTGGTGTAGGTGGGATTAAATAATTAAAGTTTGAATTTTTCTTTGGTTCGTTAATTTCAAAATATTCGTGGTCACTGCTCGTCTGACGCATAAGATGCTGCATAATAAAGTTACAAGTTATAGAGTATATGTTGTAGAATATTGAAATTTACTAAATTACCTTGCGATCTTCATGATCTGAGTGAGTTCCACTATCTCCTAAACTTGTTGCACTGCAACCGCTTAAAGTGCTCATTCTTCCGGATGAGGATGAACCTGAAATTGTAAAATTTATGTAATAAATGTAACAAAAAAAATATTATGAACTTACTAGCTGTGCTCTGGAGACTGAGACTGCTAATCGGTCTTAGATGATTTTGGATATTGTTAGTAGCTCCATCTGTACTGACTTTATCATCCGAATTAATAGACGAAGTATCGAACTTAATATCTCGATTAACTGTTATTGTATTTGTCATATCCTTATTTCTAGGGCTTCTACTAAATAATTTTCTTATTCTATCAAATGGTGTCGGTCTTTTCATTTCTTCCTTCATCATTTGCTGTATTCTTTCATATTCACGTCGCATTACGTTCAACTGTTCCTCTTTTTCCTTAAACGATTTCTGAACATCATTACGATTACGCCAATTATCAACTAGTTTTTCAACTTCGTTCAGTGTGAAAACATTGTTTTTAAAATCGTTGATAATTTCTAATAATTCTCCTTGTACTTTGTCTTCATATGCTTCAACATGATGCTTTTCATTAGTCTTGGTCGGTTCTTGACTGTCATTTGATGGCAGAGGTGTGATTGATTTTGAAGAATGGTTGCTAATTTGATCAGGTTGCTTTGATATCGGTGTAATTCTGCCTAATGGCGTTGATCTTCCGCTTAAATTTGGAGCGTTGGTTTGTTTTGTTGCTGGCTGCATTTCTAAATAACCAGTAATTGGTCGGTTAATATTAGTTGGTGTTTGAGTTGCAGGAGAATATGGTCGTGCTGGAGGTGGGATACTATAATTCATTTCTTTCTGTTCGCCAGCACCACGAGGAAGTAAATATTCATCTTCATCGACATCAGGTGCAGCTGTTGGTTTAACTTGACTTAATTCTTTCAGTTGACTATACATATTGGTAAATTCGTTCATTTGCATGTAGCCTCTGAGAGCAGAGGCTAATTTATTATGTCCGGTATTTTCTGAAATTTCAGCGGGTGTTAAATCGGCTGCATTGCGTATATCGCACGCTGCTTCAGCTCCCGAACATTCAAGCAACTGCCATGCAAGTCGCTCCAGACCGTACTTGGCGGCAAAATGTAACAAAGTAGGAAACTCTTCATGACTATGCGGATGTCTCGTTGAATTCTGTCGGATCAGATGACTGTCAGTACGAGATGTTACACCTGCTGTGGCTGCTGACATTGACAACAGATTGAAATGCGGTGGGAGATTCTTTTGAAAAGCATGCACCATCCAGTTGTCTAGTTGTTCGGTATTTGATGGACTGAAGCCTAATGTCTATAAAATAATTATTATTGTTATCAACATTTAATTTTAAAAAAATATTGGTTTAAATATTACAAATAAAAATAAATATTTTGGAAAGGATTAAGTTTGAAAGTATTCGTTAAAATTTTTTGCTCATCTGTTTTTTAAATTATTACCCATTGTTAGTTATAATATTTTAAATATGAACTTTTTTTTTACATTTTAAATGAAATAAATACTTACTTGGCACATAAATTCAATGGGATCATTAACCGAACGAAGAACTTGATCAAGTTCTCGAAGTCGGCTTTCGCATTTGACTGGTCTTGCACCGAGCATGTTACCATTTTTCTCAACCAATACATTTACAATAGAAGATACTTCAAGACAACGATCTGGCATCGTAAATTTCAATGTATAGGGATTACGACGTTTCACGGGTTTCACTTCGATCAAGTCACCATTTTTATCGATTGAAACGCGAACGTTGTCGTCTTTATTTAATGGTTCAGCGAGTAATACAACTAGTCGATTTTGACTCTGAAAGAAAAATTTCTTTAGTATTATAGCATTTTAATTTGTAACATGCAGTTAATTACAAAATGTGCAATGGGAGTTCTAAAATTTTAAGTCAAAGAATTTAAAAACATTTAAAATTTGAAATTTTTTTACCATAATAAGTTTGATGCAAAATTAATAATTATGTTAATAGTACGCTATAGTTGTAAATTTCCTGTAAATATGTTAATAGCACGCTATAGTAGTAAATTTCCTGTAATTCTTAAATGTTAATATGTATTACAATGTAATTAACTAGCCTAAAGCTAAATAAAGTTTGATTTGATTTGACTAATAAATAAAACAAGCTAACAACTTACATGTTTAACTTTCTTTGGCATAACAGAAAACGCAGTACGTTCTTCTAGTGCAGCAGCATGCTGTTGCCGAGCAACTTTAGTTAGAATTCCCATAGCAGCCGATAAGAAATCTCTCGCAAAGTCTTGATCCTGATCTTGGCCAACTTGGTGTCTTTTCCATTGACGGTACGATACCAATGCCTGATGGTGGATATCCATTAAATCGTTATCCAGAACGCCAAGTAACATTGCAATAGTTCTATCCGGTTTTAGTAAATTGCAAAGATTGGATGACGACTGTGGATCGGTAGCAACATATTCCAGAAAATGTGGGCATACGATAATTACGTGTAGTTTTACGGATGATACGCGCTGTGCTAGTTCTGGATTAAGCCCTGTACCTTCGATTACTTCTTCTATACCCAAATGGAATACTCTACGTAAACAATTAATTATTAATAATTAAAATTGTATTAACTGAAGTTTATGTAAATTTAAAGTGTGAATAATACAAATAAATATTTAACAAAATATAAAGTATAACGCAATTTATTATTTTTATTTTTCTGTAATATCATATTTAATAAATATAAGTAAAGTTCGCTTAAGGCTAGGTTCTTTCTTAGGATTTTATTATATTTTCTCAAAAATCAATTTAGTTTTTCGTGGTCGTTATATATAATTTAATTTGATAGTAACATTTATATAAAAATGGTCATGGTCATTGTAAATATTTAATAATAATAGAAACATAGTAAACTAAACATATTATATTAATTTTTTTAATTTGATATATTATAATGTAAAATGTTCAAAAATTTTGAGACCATAAAAGTGACATGATGCCTGGCAATTAAAATATAATTATCGTAGAGCTAAATTAACTAGGGATTTTGTGTATTTTCTATAAATCAAAAGATCTATAAAATTTAATAAAAATTTTAAGAAATAAATGACAAGAATGATTTTTTAATTTTAGTAGTTTTCACAAACTATGTGTAGGTATATGTTTCAATGTAACATAAAATGTCAAACTGATAAGTAAATTTTGAAATATACATATGCAAGTACATCTTTTTAAAAATAATAAAATTATATTTTTGATATCGAAACTTCAAAATTTAATTAAAAAGTTTAGCATACATGACATTAAGAGTATGTAGTTATATCATTAGTAAAAATATTATTTTTAGATTTGTTTTAAGTAAAATAAATATTAATAACATAGTTTTTACATATTTTATCTGAATATTTTATTTAAATTGATGATCTATTTTGATTATAATTATAATTTATTTAATTGCTATATCATATTGCAACATTTCTCAAATTAATTTTATCGTAAACAATTGCTAAAGTTGTTATTTATTTGTTTTAATTATTGCAGCATATTATAATAATTTTAAATTTTATCTTAAATAATTGCAATAATCGTTACTTATTCGTTATTATTTTTAACTAAATTGTTTAAAAACATACAATTATAAATTAAATTTAGTATTTCATTTACTATCAGCTTGTATTAAAATGGGGATTTACCAACAAGGAAATGACGTATATCTTTTAGTTTTTCGTAATATAAGTAAGTATATTACAATTTTCGTTGAGAGAATCCTGCATGTTTCACAGAATCTCTCAAAAAAAAAACTTTACATAAAAAATTTACAGAAAATATTTTTATATTCAGAATTTTTTGTCACAAGCTAATTTGTTTTCTTCAGGGCCCAGTATTTCCAATTTTATTTACCCTCCTCTTTTGTTTATGAAAAAGTGCTTTCATTTTTTGCTTTAAAATAAATTTTTACTTCTACCTCTTATCAAATATAAATTGTATTTTATATCTAATATTATAAAATTCAAATAAACTGATTAAAATTACTAAATAAGTAATTTTTAAGTAAAAGTCAAAAGTACTTTGACAAAAATCACTTTTAAAAGTGATGTAAAAATATGGACCATTGTGATTGGCTGAATGACAACATTTCGTTGTTAATTTTAAAATTATTTTAAGGATAAATTTATTCCAACATTTGAAAATACTGGGCTTAAAGAAAATTTATTTTTAGTTCTTTATGCAATAGTGAATACAAAACTCTTCTAAATCAATATTTTAAGATTTTAAATAGTAATAGGAATAATTATTTATAAAATAATTAAAAATAACAATTGTAATAAAAATTTAATATACTTTAAAATAATTATATAGCATTATATTTTTATTCGTACAAGATGTGTGTAAATAAATGTTAGATATTTTCGAAATAAAATTCATTTACTAACTTGAGAGCTGGTCTATTCTTCTGTCGACTGATTTGATCGAAACATGTTCCAAAATAATTAACCCAAAGCGAAGCAGCTTGACTACTTTTACTAGACACAATGAGAATGTCGTCCATATTAACTGAAGATAGAGAATTTGATACACCTGTAACAAAATAAACAAAAATTACAATCACGATTAGTTTTTTAATTAATAATAAAATAAAATAATAATAAATAAATAATTTGGTGAAACTGAACAAAAACGGAATTCCTAAATATCGAATATTTAGCTAATACGAGAAATTCCTTAGTTTTTTATTACAAAAAATCTAGAACTAACGTTAACTTGTTACATCAATGTGCAAAATATTGAACTCGTTTGGAAATAATTTAATTTTTTTTAATATAAGTAACATTTTACACATTCAAAAATAATATTTTAATCCATGTCAAAGAATTATAATTTATATTATAATTCGATAATTCAATGTAAAATGTTTTTGAAATATTTTTCTGTAATTTCGCTATTTATATATATTATATATATGTATTGTTATATTTTTATTTTATTTAAAGAAATATTTTCTTACATTTTACTTAATTAATTTGCGTAATCTTGTTAAATTTTGTCTGTTGGTTTCTATGAACAAAACAATATTTATACCTGTAGAGAAAGAAGTACTATTCTTTCTCTTTTTAATTCATTTATCTTATGGACATAATAACAATTTCAAATAATTGAAATATTGGCCAATCAGAGATGAACAGCATATTGATACAAGTTAATTTATGTTTCAAACAAAATTTAGTTGTGGAAAAAGAGTGTTTTCTGTAGCAGTTGGTGACAATTTCGTGTATTTGTAATGACAATTTTGTGTAAAATTTAGTGTATTATTGTTTAATGACTATATTTAATAAATATAAATGTATTTTGTTTATAAAAAGTGCAACAAACGTACTGTAATTCTATTCTAATTGGAAATAATTTACATTGTGGAATTTTATATGATAAAAGTGGACAGACAGTAGTGAATTTGGCATTTTAAAAATTGAAATTGAAGTTAAAATAATTCTGCAAATGAAGGTAAGTAATAATTTGTAATATCATCAATTTATTCAAAATATGGTTAACTTAACTTAAGTATAAATAACTTAAGTATAAATAACAAATATTTATAATGTTAGAACTTATTTTGATAATTCGTATTTAACATGGGTATACCTAAGATAAATTGGTTTGTACATGTCATATATGGTGGTGCTCATACATTATTATATTTTTTATTTCTGTTAGAAATGGCATAAATTACTTTTAAATATCAATTTAAATATTTTAAGTTTATGGACTATACCAGCGTTCCTCAAACTTTTCCTACGAGGGAACGCTTTACAAATCTTGATATTTTTACACCTTGGATATTTTATAGGAAAGGTATAGATAAAAATAATAAATAAAATTCTCAAATGTTTAAACTTGTTGCAGCATTTAAAATTATATAAGGCTCGTATTCATTTTGATAATTTTTTACGGAACAATTAAAATAAACAGAAATTAGCTTGAGCAAAAAGACCCCAAACGCTCCTTCTGAATTTTATCCGCCACGAGTAATTTTCCCTTCTTTTCTTTAAAATTTTGCATAACAAACGTGTGGGTTGCAAGAAATGAAAGTTTGGAAAATTCTGGTTTATAATTTATTAAAAAATAATGTCTAATTTTCTTTCTTTTTCTAATTCCCTAAAATTTTTAATTGTGTTAAATATTTTTAAACTTGATATTGTTTAGATTAATAGGTCTACTCTGTTTACATCTGTAGGATCTGGAACGTTACATGATATTTTGTCTTTTTTTGTTAAAGGAAAAATTTTATTTACTAGAAAAAGACAATACATTTTGATGAATACAAATCTTATTGATGTGATCAGAATAGACCCATAAATGCTATATGAATTATTTGTGACTTTTTGAATACTATAACACTAATTTATTACTATATATTTGTCAATATTACGTGGATAATTATTAATATATATATAATTTTCGAGAAATACAAGTTTGTTTATGTTAGAATAAATTTTATACAAGTCTAAATATAAAATTTAAAAACACTTTATCTATAGAAAAATATATAAATGTCACTTAAAACTTACATTTAAAATATGAAAATAAAATACAAGAATTAAATTTCTTCTATGACGCCAAGAAAATGTCGTGAGCACTGGTGATGTCGACACTTATATTTCTTTTTCAAATAGAAGCAAAACACACGTAAATATTTTAAATTTTCATATTATATTTCAGAAATATTTCACTATCGACATAACTCACTGTACACAAGTAAAACTAAACAGAGACTAAATTAAATTCCCTATATCTGTGTATAAAAGCAGTGCATGAATACGTTTTGATAAGAAAATGTAATCAGTGGGAATTTATTTTTGTAAAAATGCGTTAGTTTTTTTATTATGATAACAAGACAGTATTGCAAAAAAAGATAGCAAAGATAACATATAGACATGTTATTAAGACATTATATTTACATTATATTAAAATAAATCTATCTACGTTCAAAAATAATTTTAATCTTAAAATGCTTCTATCTTCTATTTTTTAAATAAATAAAATAAGAAAAATATTAAAAAACCGAAATTTACTATTAACAAAGTATAGTTAAAACAAAAAAGGATTTAGGATTTAGTTCTGTATTAATTTTAATTAAAAATCGACGTTTCGACGTACACTACGTACATCATAATCAGGAAAAATGATATAAATGGCATATACAATAAATAAGTACAACATAGAAATAAGTTACGTACGTCGAAAAGTCGATTTTTAATTAAAATTAATACAGATCTAAATCCTAAAGCCTTTTTATTTTAATATAATGAATTCTAAAAGATTTTTTACTATAGTATAAAGTTATAAAATTGAGATTTCTTAATTTTTTTTTGTAAAGATTAATAAAACTTTAATAAATTTATTTTGTTTTATCTCGAAGAAAATTTTAACCCGCAATTATATTTCCAGTATTTAATATAAATGCGGTGTAATTGCATATTCCAAAAACGTTTTTCCTCAAAGTTTAATTTTTATATTTATTTTTTTTTATTACAAATGTAAATAGGAGAATTTAAAAAGTAAAAGCAATTTAAATAAATAAGCGTCAATTTTAATTATTTTATTGTAAAATGTTGTTAAATTCAACAATACAATATTATTCACTTAAATACATAATTATAAATCTAAATGATATAAAATTCCGGAAATTCGTCATAGATAAAATAAAGATAAATCTCCATACATGAATAAATAAAACAAATAATATTTTTGTTTAACTACATTATTTTGCATATTTTATACATATATACAATAATATATTTCTGGTTACATAATAAATTTTTCAATTAAAATTAATATTTGCAATTGGCTTCTAATTAATAAAATAATAATAATAAAAATATATGCAACTTATATATCACACAAAACTATTTAGTTGCATGTATGTTAAATAAAAATCGAATATAATTTGTTTTTTCCAGTATTGAATTGATATATGTACTATGATTTTGAAAGTGTAAATCTTATCTATCTTTGTCATGTACGCTGTTAAATTTAATAACTTACATCAAATTTTATTACATTTTTTAATATTTAGTTACAGTTTTTTCCTGCAATTTTTTAAAATCTTTTCTATGTATTGTTAAAAACTTTTATATTTAAATTTTCAGTAATTATATGCTCTACGTTTTTCTAAAATAATAAAAAAGATTTAGAATTAAGTTCTGTATATATTTAATTAAAAATCGATATTTCGATAAAGTCTATGTATATCATTATTAAGAAAAAATATACAAATGACATATACTTATAATAAACAAAGAGGACATAGAAATAAATCTTTATGAGGATACTAAAATAATTGCAAGACCCAATAATATTAACAGTATAGATTGAAAAGAGAAGCAACTGATTAAAGTAAAATTTGACTTCCTTTAATTAATAATTTATATATTTTTTTTAATTTATAAATTTTCTAATCTACTTACTACTTATCATTAGTAACTTGTTTTTATGTCTTGTTTGTTTATTATATATGCCATTTGCATATTTTTCCTGTATGTAACTCATTTTTTTCTCTATTTTACTAAATTTTTTCAGATTTTTTTCAGCAAATTTTTAAAAAAGTCTTATTTTGAAAAAATCGCAAGGGTCCCCCCTTGAGAAATTTTCAAAAATTCAGTTTTTAATTTTTTTCTACTAAACGATGTATCCTAGAATAATGGTTTATTCACTAAATTATAGTACTCATTATTCCGCATTTTTCCATATCATGCTTATTTTCCTACACCTCATAGTTTTTGAGAAAAAAAATAAAACGAAAGTAAAACGAAGTAACAAATGAATAAATAACTTCAAAAAAACCGAAAGACTGAGTTTCGATAACCTTAAAAATCAAAAAAAAAAAAAAAAAAAAAATCAAAAAAAAATTCTAGCGTTCAAATGGCACATACTAGCAAATTAAAAATAAAAAAAAAACTATCAAAAAGTATTCTAAGTATTTCTCCGAATTTAACTCGAGAAAGTAGTATATCGCAAATTAGCGAAATTGCATACGAACTTAATGAACGAACACCCGGTATATATAAAAGATACATCATTAACATATATACTTCATTAAAAATATAATTTAAGTTGTCTGTGACTTGATAAAGGAAACTCAATTATATTTTACAAATGATATCGTGACATGTTGAGATTCTAGTATTATTTTATACAAATTTTTCATTAATGATACTCGTATATTGTATATGTTATTTGAAAAGATTTTTTGTGAAATTTAAATATGTATAGTTTATCCATTTCTTGCAAACTCATTATATTGTATTATGTTTGAAGGGAATTTGTACCTAAAATATTTAATTCTTTAAAATATTTAATACTTTAAAATATTTAAACACATAATATTTAAAAACATTTTCGCATAACTAAGTTCTCTTGAATGAGTTTGTTTATGTTCATAAACATTATATTTGAATTTTTTATAATTAGTAAAAATAAAAAGCACAATGTTTATATTTATTATAAATAAATAAACAAATTAAAAATTACAATCATTAAATATGAAAATAATTTTTATGAAATAATCTTTAAAATATTTAGATTAGTCAACATATTAGTATGTGGCGTACTTTACATGATAATTCTATTTTAAGTTTGGAAAAAATTATGCACGCTTCTATGCCTTTGTAAAATTAGTAAGGTAATAAAAATCTTTTTATATTCAACCCTCTTGAGAAGTAATACGATGTCTGTGTAATGCCGGTGCAGTCATTTCCAAAAAACTGCGTCTGTCATCAATCATAGTTTTACTAATTGGTGACATAAAACCCACACTATAATTAACACGACGGCTGTCAGTGTAATTAAGGACCTTATACACAAATTATTTGTACCTACTCTTGAAAGATCCTACTGTATAATTAAATTACGGAAATATTCTACTTTTATACACTACAGTTTTTTTGTTTGTATTGTATCTGATGGAAAAGAATTTGTTTGCTTTATAAATTTGAGGATTATAAAAATGTAAACTTGAAAAACAATGAAGAAAGTATTAATGAACTAAATATGTAAAAATTAATAAACTTATAGGTATGTATATTAATAATAATATCATTATTTTCATACAATATAATAGATGCTGCATTTTATGATCTAGTTACTTATTTTGTTACCTAGTAACTTATTTCTATGTTTTGTTTATTTACTGTAAACATCATTTGTATCATTTATTCTGATGAAGACAGACATTGAGTTCGTCGAAACGTCGATTATAAATAAATATTAATACAGATCTTTAACCTAAAGCCGTTTTATTTTAATACAATGATTTTTTACTGTTATTAAATATGAAATTAAAATGTAAATATAAAGATGTAATTTAAAAGTCAAATCAATTATAAATAATAATGCAAAAAATTGAAAAAAAAATATATAATATTTGTGCAGCAAAAATTATTGATGTGCCGATGCCAATTAATGTCATTAATTTATTGATGGATTTAAAAATCGAGATGCTGTACAGCAATTAGTGCCGAATGCACGTTTGACCTTTATAATTGCTTTATATTTTCTATTTCCGTTTTATTATATTTACAGTTCCATGTTTGTTTATACATATAATGAACGATAATATTTACAGCATTTTTAATGTTTTATAATGAATTAAGAATCATTCTAATTTTTAAATTAATACAAATAAAATTTTGAAACTTATAACATTTATCTTAATATTTTTTTTATTTCTCCGATCAGTTATTATTGGGATACCCCAATCTCTTAACATAGCACTGGTGGTTTAAAATTCAAATTATATAAAAAAGTAATTTTAAGATTTATAATTATAATTGTTTATTATTTTTAATAATTCATAAACTTTAATATAAACTTTAACAGTTTGTTAGGGAGGTCAGTTCGAGTGAAACATGTCATATGAATATAGATCCTATTCTATCTAGTTGCGCAACTATAAGAAATTAAAGTTTACTCATTAAAGTTATTAAAGTTAAAGTCATTGTAAATTTCCGAATTTAATAACTAGTTACCGTAGAAAAAAAAAACAAAAATAGTCGAAAGGCAAGTAAAATTATTTTATATATTTTACAACAAATGTTCAAAGTCTACTATTAAATATAATTAAAAATATAAACAAAACTGCAAAAAACAACAAAAAAATAGCATATAGATATTGTAATGTACTTTTAACTTATAGTTTGTTTGAAGTCGCTTAAAATTGAATTAAATTGCGTTAAATATTCCTATTCAGACAAGCAACTTTCACTCCATCCACATTCATGATACCTTCCATACATGCTTTTTTATTCTTACCACTCATGCAAATTACGTCCACAAAAATGTATCACCCACATATTCGTAAATTACCTTAACTTACTTAACTTTACTTAATTACCTTAACTAACCATAGTAATAAACGAATTTCAAATTTTGCCTTAGATAAAACAATTTTGCAGTTAGGGTTGTCAGGTGCTTTAGGACAAAATAATGAACAACCAGGGAGGGGGTTAGACTGAGAGAACAAATTCAAATTAGATTTTATAAAATTTAATGCAAAACATTTGGCGAACAGTCCGCTCAAATAGTGAACCCTATTTGCAGCAGTGAAGAATTTTCCGGTAAAACCGCATCATATTAAAATCCATTACTGGAAAATTTAATTTCAATATATTTATAGTATATTCTGAAATTAAACCAAATAAACCGATTACTTTGCTCTGGTTTTTCCTAGTAAAATTGTGTGTTGTTCGTTTTTGAAACACATTGACTTCGATCGTTAAATTTTGAATAAAAATTTATTTATAAATCTATAATTTATATAATAACATACAAAACTATTTAACTAATATATGGGGTTCTATTAAATTTTTAAATAACTGTTAGAAATATTAATAAAAATTCTTGTTTTTATAGAATTATATATAGAAATATATAGAAATATATTCTTTTACATTAAAATTATTTAATTTTGCTAAAAAGAAAAGATGAAAATAAAATTTCAAAATGTTTAATCCAGCTGTAATCTCACAAAACATATACGTACAAGTGTTAAATTTAAATTCACGCGTTAAAATACCAGGTAAACCGCCGCTCCTGTACGGTTGAAGTAGTAAACGGAACTTTCAGGAACCGTGTACTGAAATAAACTAGTTCTTCTGAAAAAACTAACCAGTTCATTGATTCAATTTCAGAATATACCTACTATTAATTATATAAGAGCATTATCTAGTACTTTTACCGCATATTGTATAGTTATTTTTAAATTTCATCAATTTTGAAAATATTTATTTTTCGTATATTACTTTTATCAAAATTGTATTCATTGAAATATTGCAAGTATTGTAAACAATGAAATATATCTACAAAAAAACAGTATTAACTCAAAAATAGCAGTGTATTTTTAAAATAATGTATATTTTATATAAAAATTTCGAATTGGTTGACATATGCATTGCTAAAGAAAAATATGCAAACAAAAAGAAGAAAAATGTACAATGCCGTTGAAAATTATTGTCTGCCATGAATGTAAAGTAAAATTCTCGTGGTGTATATTTTCAAGTAAAAGATTGTTTGCTTGGTTTAGGTGTATGTACGTCCTAGAAGTGTCATATTTTCACGAACAAATAACACACTCATTGCACGTTTAAAATACCAGACTTCTTCGTTTTGTTTGTTGTCGATTCAATGGAATTCGATAAAAACAGAAAAAGAGAAGATAAAATAAATATATCACGTAAAATCGAAATGAAATATAGGACGTTAGAGACTTCGTAAAAATGATATGTTACGAATTTACAATATTATATTTTTATATTTCAATTTAAAACAATAAATTGTAAAATAAAATAGCTTTAGGTTTAAGTTCTGTATTAATATTTATTAATAATTGACGTTTCGACAAACTTAGCGTCCGTTTTCAACAGGAAAACTAATACATATGACATTTACAATAAATAACAGAATATAGAAATAAGTTACTAGGTAACAAATAAGTAACTAGATCATAAAGCAAAAGTAATTTATAAAAAAAAATATAACATCAATCACTGTGAAGGCATTGATTTAATTAAATTTGTCTTCTTTAATTAAAAAACGTAGTCTAGTAGTTAGGACGATTGACGCGAAAGCAAGAAGTTCCGGGTTCAAATCCCGGCGAAACCAATATATTTTTCCAAATTTATTAAATATTATAATTGTATATTAGTTCACTGCGATTAAGTTGAAATTAATTTTTTTTAAAACTCTTAGTGTCATCACAGATAACATTGCTTTAATAAATAAATTTTTACACTTTTCCGATTGTAAAAGTATTTTTAAAAACTTCAATTTGTCCGATTTTTACGTAAATTTAATCAATTTATTTAGTAAGAAATAATTTAAAATACTTGAAATTTTTTGTTAAAATAGTACTTCTCAGAATCATAAATGTTTTATTTCAAAAAGTACAAAAAAATATTGTAAAACTAAAACTAACAGCCAGTTTTATAATAAACACTTTAACTAAAGTCGACTTTAAGCTTTCAAAAAGGCTTTGTTTTATTTACAACAACAAATAATTTTACCATTAGAAGTGTGAAAAGTTGACAAAAAAGCATCGTTTTATTTACAACAATAATTATTATTCTAGTAGAATTTAATATCGATGCTTTTAAAGGTTTAAAGTTGACTTTAGTTAAAGTATTTATTATGAAATCAACCGTAAGTTTTCTATTTTAACCTGGAATTTAGAAAAAAAAATCAAATACAGAAATTGTTTCTTACATGTGCTTTCCTAAAGGTATGCGAATAAGTAACCCAAAACAAACGAAATATACTAAATACGAAACTTAATATCTCTTCTACGATAATGGCAGAAATGTCACGTGTTGGAAAATTAACGCCTTTTTTGCGGCAAAAATAAATACAAACTTTACAGCTTGTAAGGTACAAGATTTTAAAAGGAAAAAAAAAACCAATGTAGATACTATTTAATAGTCGTTTAAGTAAATTTATGATCTTCGAAAATTTCTTCTCAAACTGAAAAACACCAGTTTACATATCATTAACTTTTTTGAAAGATTTTTTTGTTGATTTTATGGAAAAATATACGTAATATTCTAACAATATAAACTTTAAACGATAAACATTATATAAAATAAAATGGCTTTAGGTTTAAGTTCTGTATTAATATTTATTGATAATCGACGTTTCGACGAACTCAACTTTTTCAGCAGAAAAACTGATACAAATGACATTTACAGTAAATAACAGAATATAGAAACAAGTAACTAGGTAACAAATAAATAAGTAATTTATAAAATTTTTATAAATTATAAAAATCATTCAGCGATATTTAAAATTTTTTGTCAAATTTTTGAAATGTTGTAGTTTCCTTTAGAAAATTTTTACAAAATATGAAATAATGTAATTTTATTAAATATTTAAAATGTGAAATTTGAATTGTAATGTTATACTTACAACATACTGTTACGTAAATTTTCGTAATTTAATACAGAATTCTAGAAATTATTTTTAGTACACAAAATCTGTTTCTTGTAAAATCGTTCGTGTTCTAAAACTAGGCGAAATATTAGAAACAGATTTAGCGAAAAACCAACCAAAAACACGAGTCGTGAAAATGATTATAGGAAACTTCTATGTAAACCATCAGCAACATTCAATATGTCTGTATGTCTGATGCTTTCAGTCAGCCATGAACGGAAACAGAGAGAAACTTGGAAGTTAACACCCCCTCTTTATCTCTTCCGTTTTGTCGTAAGCATCTTTCACACTGTCTAGTTTGTAAAATATTGATTTGGACTAACTAAAGTTTTAATCTCACCTTTAACTTTTCAGATAGTAGAACTAAACAAGTAGTTTTTTTACATTGACAATAAACACTTTTAGAAAAAAAAAGGTATTTTGGTAAGAAAAAAATTATAATAAAATAAAACGGCTATAGGTTAAAGTTCTGTGTTAATATTTATTAATAATCAACGTTTCGACGAACTCAACGTTCATCTTCATTAGGAAAACTGTTACAAATGATATTTACAGTAAATAACAGAACATAGAAACAAGTTGCTAGGAGATACAGTCGTGTTATTTTATATAATGAGTTTTGATAGATTTCTTACTATGTTAAAAATTATCATATTTATGAAATATTTAAATAAAATAAAATACAAGTAAATCTGAATGCAAATAAATATATAATTTCAAAATTTTTCGTGTAGTAAAATATCACTCGAACGTGTAACTATAGATTTCGGAAATATTTCAAATGTAATCTGATAAAAGTTAATGTATAACGTGTCAATGTTATGAGCATCGCAACAGACTAGACTGTTAAAACGTGAAAATTTGATCTGTTTGTTGCCATGGCAACTGTGTACCGTCACAAAATATTACGTACAACTCAATTGTATTTAATATTACGTAAAATGTTTTGCATCCTACGTGTATCATTTCAGAACCAAAAATTTAGCTTTTTGTATTGTATTACTTCATCTGGGAATAGGAATGTTTTTATAAACAATTTTCGTATTTTACATGAAAACATTTAAAGTTAATGAAAAGCATATTATAGAACGAACATTTATAAATAACATATTTCAATTTAATAAGATAATTTCAAGCATTCTAAGGTTTTTGATGTTTATTTCAAGCTTTGCAAATAAAATGAATAAATATATTATATTATATTTCTTGATAGGTAATGTTATTCATTACTCACACTAGTAAGTTTTTGAATCATTATTCAATATATTTTGATCAATCAAAATTTAATATTAATTTTAATTATTTAACAGTTTGTGATCAATCACAACAATGCATTTAAAATATCTGATAAGATATTGGTGCAATTTTCAAAATATAATTAGCTTAAAATGATTGTAGATTGTAAAAAAATATAAGGTCGTAGCATATATCAAGTTAGTCGCGCGATTAAGAGTCGATTAGCGCCGTTAATCACGTATTAGTCGCGCGACTAACTTGGTACATGCTACGATCTATAGTATTCTACTCGCATGTTAAGGAATAAGTAAATAATCATCATTTACATTTTGACTCAACATGTTTAAGTAAATGTTTTTGATAATATCGTCTGCTTTTTTTTTATAAATAAAGATATTAGAATAACAAATGTTTAATCAAATTATAATCGAGAAATTTGACTTAATAAAAACAATAATAATTAAACTGAGCATTCGTTATTCTAATATCCTTAATGTTTAAGTAAAAACTAAAATTAATACTATTATATTACTATATCGTGTCAATAAATTTAAAGATAAAATGTTTTTTTATCTTTTATTTATATGAATTTTTCTATCACAGTAAAATGAAATACGATTTCGATAAGATATTCTAATATTTATTAAAAATTAAAATACGCATTGTGTGTATTAAATATATAAATATTTTCCATGGTATTCTTTGTTTTTTAATAAATAGTATCAGATAATATTTTTGGAAAAAAAAGATAATACTTTATTAGCTGAAAGAGAAGTTATATGTATTTTGAAGAAACAAAAATACTATAATACATTTTTTATTATTTCCTTTGGAAATTATATACGTAAAGTATTATTTCCTTCCATTGTTTCAAAACATCTTAACTCGTCTGTAAATAAATAAAGAACTCGTTTTGACATAACAAAGACATTTATGTTATGAACTTGCAGCAAAAGTAGTTTTCCAGATGTTTTCATTTACTATAACTATAAATTTAAATGCATTTCTCTGGCAACTTAATATTCTTAATAAGTTAAAAAATATACAAGTAAAATATAATATTTATTTTGCTTGAATTATTAAAATTTCAACTGAAGCTATTGTGTATATTTGAAAGAAATATTTAAATCCTATCAGAAAATTTAACTTTCTAGCAAAACTTTCTGTCATATTTAATTTATTATTAAATCAGTTTAATTTGTAAAGTTTTCAACTTTAAATTAAATTTTGAAATAGATTAGAAATTCATTTATTAATTATTGCACAATTAATATTTTATATATTTACCTATATTAATATAAAATTTTTAGAAATAATTTGTCTACTTTAAACCTATGAAAAATGTAAATAAATCAGTCAATAAATATTCTATTTAATAAAATAAATTTTCTTCTCTTTTTTTTTCAAAAAACTATTGTTTTCTCATATTAATTGTACAGAAACTCCGTAATTAAATTTCAAAAATGATTTTTGAAATATGAAGACAATTACTTAAGTAGTGACATCAGATTTTGAATTAAAAGAGAAAAAGTTCCTATTTCACACAACTAATACACATATGAAGTAATTGAAGAAAGGTGTACTAAAAACATAAAACATTTTAACTAATTTTGTTTTTATCAAGAAAAAAACTGATACAAATTTGTATAAGTTTTTCCTAATGAACACGAGTGTCGAGTTTCGTCGAAACGTTGATTACAAATAAATTTTAATACAGAACTTGAAACTAAAGCAGTTTTATTTTATACAATGAGTTCTGAAAGATTTTTTACTATAATACTAAATTATATTTGCTGTAGTAATATAAAAGATAAAAAAATATTTCATAAGAGACAGAGAATTATAATTATATTAAATTGTCAAAAACAAGTCGAAATTTATAGTATAATGTAAATCAGACTCAAAAACACAGCAAACAAGCGAAAGCATAAAGCTGGGCAGGATTTTATTCGTGCCCTCGGAGCAAATTCAGTAAGGCATCAGTCGAACAGGCCCGCTTTGCCATACGGGCTAATATACAAATATGCTAAATTTAACCGGTGGACCGCGTTAGCTAGTTGGGGTAGAATATATTTGCGCCCTCTATCGACCGCCGCCTGTAGACGCTACCGACGCTACCGTCAATTAACTCACTCGAATGACACGCACAACTTGACACTGACGCTTCGGATATGATTTTTAAGATGTATATGTTCTGTATATCATGACAGATAACTAAATCGAATTGTTATATTTCGAAACATCGAAATTGGTTAGACTTT
The DNA here is from genome assembly GCA_963966155.1 of Clivina fossor. Classification (NCBI taxonomy): domain Eukaryota; kingdom Metazoa; phylum Arthropoda; class Insecta; order Coleoptera; family Carabidae; genus Clivina; species Clivina fossor. The sequence continues at coordinate 4,957,089 of OZ014564.1, read as the reverse complement.
TTTTTTGTTTTACTTAATGCATATATACTCCATTTGATCAACTAAAATTTTAAATTTAGACTCATTTATAAACAAACTGATTGAACATTGACTTTTAAACATTATGTATATTACTAGTTTTTATCCTGTGAAAATATATTTGAAGATAAATTGTATCTTCAAATATTTTAACGGTACTTCTTTTTTACGTTATTCTAATTGTCTATATAAAACTGAATACTATTTTAAAATTTGTCCAATTTCTAAAATTAAACGAAAAAATAGAACATATTAACATAGTAAAAAATTTAAAGTTTTGAATTGGAACATTTTTTGATCCGTTACTTATTTCTTGAGATATTTCAGGATATAATTTAAAGTTGGACATCCAGTGTATATATATATATATATAATAAATAGAACAATAATATAGAAAAACAATATAACAAACAATGCAAATACAATTTTATCCTTAAAGTACTACACAAAGTAACTTTTAAAACTGCACATTTAAATATAATTCTGAAAATTTTTTATTAATTTTTTAAAATTTCCTATAAATAAAGTAAATTTATCTATTTTTTTTTTCTTTATTCTTTAATGTGACCTATACCAGAAGTGCACTTGTAGTTTTTAGATAAGTACCAAAAAATGCAGTAGTAATTCTTTTTAAAAAACAATAATTTTTTTCCATACTTGTATTACTAGTTGCAATATAGACAACTTGCAATACGTATTGATAGTTGCATACATTGTCAAAGGTCATTAATCTTTTAAAAGTCTATATTAATTTTAATAATTTTTCAGTTTTATTGTATTTATTTATTTTTATAATTAGATTTATGAGTACATATTACTACTTGCAATATAGACAATATGTAATTAACAATTATAAAAAAAACAAATTATCGACAAATGCAAAATGATTCATCGCGCGTAAATTTTGTTTAAATTTAAATAAAGTAAAAACAGTAGACTAACATGAGAATTGTTTACGTACAGTCGTGTACAAATTTTGTCATAAACGCAGAGCTATTTTAAAACTTGCCACTGTTTGGTTTGTGCGAAAGTTATGCAGCTTATAACGGCACACGTTATAATATATATATATATATATATATATATATATATATATATATATATATATATATATATATATATATATATATATGTAGGAATATTTACATATTTATTACAGTGAGCCAGTTGGCAGCACTGACAAACCATATACCTACTATACTTAAATATAAGTATGTCTAATAAGTTCTTAAACTGATGGATGTTTATAATTTAAAGTTTAAAGTAAAAGTAAAATAAAAGAGATTTAAAATAAGTATATTTCTAATGCCCGGTTTCATAAATGCTAGTTAAATTTACTTTAGAAGTACATAAATACATTTACTCTATAAATTTTTGTATTAAAAATAAGGAATAAATTTAATATAATGGTATTAAAAAATAATAATTATTGTTAATAATTAATATAACATTTGTTTTTAAGATTATTAGTAGAAGCATAAAGTTTAACTGTGAAGTAAATTTATTTATCGTTTATGAAACTGGTCCTAGATATTAAAAAATCAAAACACAACATATCAAAAGTATATATATATGTATCTTAAAAATAATAACCATAAAAAGATTTTTTGTACACAAATAATAATAAAATAAAGTACAGCTTTTTCCAGTTTTAGAAAATATGGTACTGTAAAACGTTTGAGTATTTAACTTTAACTTAGATACGTTTATTGTATACGTAAAGAAAAATTTTGACGCACATTTTTCGCTTCTGTAGTATATATAAAATCAGCCCAGAAATTTATTAGGCAAACAATACACATACTTTTAGTTTCCTCTCAGTTGTCTGTTTATATGCTACGAAACAAATCAAAGTTGTGTTTAGCTTTTATGTTACAAATAATGTATTATATATATATATATATATATATATATATATATATATATATATATATATGTATTATATACATATGTGTGTGTATGTATGCGATGAACAGTTGAACACCGACTCTTTAAATTCGGATTGGTAGATAGGTCACGGCTATTGAAGAAGGTTACGATGTTTACAGAAAAATAAAATGAAAAAAAAGTATTTTTGGCACGTTTCTTCGTTTCTTTTTTCACTCTTAAAGAATGTGCCAAACAGATTTTTATTTGTTTATCCATTCGTGCTGTTATAGATAATAATTATTTAAATATATATATATATTTACTTGACACAAGCAAATAATCGATTTTCCTACCACGTTGTTAAAAAGTAAATGCGAATTTTTCGTTCTTTGATGCAGAAAATTATTTTGACATTTAACGACGCCTGGGTCAACTTTGTTTGAGAGATTATTTATTATTTAAGTTGTTGAAAACTTTATAAATCAAGAAAGTTTACAACGAAATTTGTTGACACGTAAAAACTGCGAAACTTTAATATTTAAAATATTTTGCTATGTAATGAAATATTAGACATCTTTGTCTTCGATAATAACGTAAGATGACCAGAGTTTTTAAATATAAAAACGTTGAGTACGTTGAGTTTGTAGACACATCGATTATTAATAAATGTTAATACAGAATTATATCCTACAGCCGTTTTATTTTTATATATATATATATATATATATATATATATATATATATAAAGTTATTATTTCTCTTAATTAAGAAATTAAGACTGATATATCACCTTTTTTTCCAATTCAAATGTCTACAATCTCAATTTGTGAATGAAATCCATGACATTAAAACAGAAAAAATAAAAGAGAAACTAAGAAAGATGGTAATCTTTAATCATAGCTACGACAGAGACACATAGAGGAAGAAATAATTCAAGAATGACGCAAAAATAATCTCAACCTATAACACCGAAAAAAATAAAACAAAATACTATCGTGTATAGTTAGACAGCCGAATTAAAAATAAATTGAAACATTTCCGGTGGCGCTGCATGTCCATTCCATCTTTAACCAAACTAACCATTCGCTGTTTCGTAACAGGCACCAGGCGTGACTTTTTTCTAAATCTTCCACGTGTGCTAGGAGAGAGTCCCTTATGTCACTCACATCACAAACGAAATTCAAATAAACTGGTGAAGAAATTGTAAACGCGCGTGCGCCTATTGCGCGGAGGAAACGTGGCATAACCGGATGTATACATTTACGTTAAAAACGGGCTCACTAACTATTTTTTTTCGTCGATGATTACTCGTTTTTCTCGCCCGAGTTGTTGATGGTTTGATGCGGGCTGGTAGCGAATAGGTCACGTGGCACGAATAATGACGATTTTGTAACGTCTGTAACGGCCTACGTAATATAGATTTTAATATTTATGTAATATTTAAGCTCTCTATGGAATAAGATTTATTTCTTCTTTGTTATACTATTAAACAAAGCTAAGATTGTTGACGCTGTGAATTGCCTTTCTGTTAATATATGTAAATATCATTATGAAAAATCATTGAAATTAATATAGAATTTTAAAAGAGTTGTCTATATCGCAAATAGTAATACAAGTTTGCATCTATGGGAAAAATTCATTGTTTTTTTTTTTTAAATGAATTACTACGAGACTTTTTGGTGCTTATCTAAAAAACTAAAAGTGCACTACTTTCGGTATAGGTCATATTAAATAATAAAGAAGAAAAATTAGATAAACTTAACATAGTAAAAAAATTTTCAGAATTCATTGTATTAAAATAAAACTGTTTTAGGTTAAAGTTTTGTTTAATTTTTTATTTAAAGACGACGTTTTGACGAAATTTTACGTTGATCTTCTTATCCTGATAAAGAAATGCAATTTTGGCATTTTTATGCATCAAAAAATAATAAATAAATAAATAACAGAATTTTCAAGATATAAATTTTAGTTTACAATCGAACAAACCTAATAATTTTACATTTAAAAACAAAATTAAAAACAAGAGATATTCAATTATTATTTCTTCTACTATAGGTATCTTCCTCGGATGTTAATAATAAAATTGCATTAATTTACAAACTTTTTGTATATAACACGTTTTTGCATGTACACAGTAAAAAATGTAATTTAAATTTATATAATTTTACATAATTTTTTGCAGTAAAATAGTAGCATTTTGTAATTTTTACCGTAATAATTTACATAATATTGCATATTTATGAAAAAAATGACATTCATATTTACAAAAAAAATTACAGTATATATCATTAAAATCTTTAATTGGAAGATCTATTTATATAATATTGAAATAAAAATCTATTTCAGTTTGTAACATTCTCAAAAAATTCATTAACAGGTTAGAAGAAATATTTACTTTCTAAGAAAAATCCTATTTTATATTTACAAATCACAAAAAAATTCAATATAACTTCAAATTTAATTTGTAAAATAAATATATACACGTTGATAAACGATAAAACATTCAATTATATTACTGACAAATTTTTCCAGAAATTCAATTAAATTATTTTTGATAAAGATCATTTCATTTCAACATACTTTTTCATTTTCATTTTATTTTCCGGAAATTGAGTATATTGGTTATTTTATTGTTAACAATAAATATAATTTCCAATATTTTCTGTAAACATGTAACGGTGAAATTTACAGTTATAAAGTTCTTGGTATTAATTATAAAGAAATGATATTTTTGAAAAGTTTAAATTGTACATCAATACAGCGGATAATTGATTTAGAACTTTGGACTTTAAATATCTTTAAATAATAATAAACGCAACATAACTTGCAATGTGATTGCGTACATGATCTTTTTTAAGATTATAAGATTATTTATATATGATTTAGATCAAGATCGAGATATGTAAAAATCTTACTTTTTGATCTAGATTAGTCACAACTTTGTTTATAAATATGTTAAAATATAATATTTTATTTAAATTTTCAGACTAGATTTGCTGCCTAGCTTTGTTAAGAAATAAATAAGTTGTTTACAATAATATAATACAATAAATCTTAAGCTAAGAAATACATAAAGTTTAATTACAAAAAGAATCTACTGTTGTCAACGAAGTTATATAAATCAATTCATCTTAATTTTTTATTATTTTTAAAGTAATCAAAGGATTTTTGATTGTCAACAGTGACAAACAAAACAATTGCATTTATATCGAATTTAACACGATTCGTGTAGTATCTGGAGTATTTACGCACCAGTGTACCGGTATTAATGAAATTACCGGTTGGGAGAAACGTGTCAAGTGTAAATTTAATTACAAACGTTTACCCGATGGACGCGGGAATGGCGCACGACTAAATATGGTTGACCGCGTATTTGTGGTTTAGAGCCACACAGAGTTCCCAGTTTGCTTTCGTTTGCATATATACATATGAATTCATTTTACGATCGGTTTGAGTGATACATATCTGTCGTGTCGTTCCCGTTAACGTTCTGCGCGTTACTTTAACGTTTATGCCATTTCCGTTTTCATCAATCTGGTACGTGTGTGTAGGTTGCAACTTTTTCATTTAGATTTACGATTTTGTGATTTACGAGATCGTATAGATGAGCTTATTGAAATCCACTGAGTAAATAGACTTCAACTATCTGTTATCGCTTTGAATTTATGTTTGGAAAATTATCTAAAATGTTTTAAATATTTTACTGCACAATTTTCTAGTTTATAAACTAGAGTTGTTGAGTTGTTCGGATGAACAACAAACTTTTCCTATAATGAAACAAAAAATTTAAATAAGTAAAAATAGAATAATATATATATATATATATATATGTATATATTTTATATTATAATATTGTTTAATGAGTAAATATTCGTAAAAGAAAACTGATATATTCTAGAATAATTTATTTTTTTCGAATTCAAAAACATAAAACATTCAATATAAATATTTGAACAATAGTAGAAGTTTGAAAACAAATCTTGCTTATTGCAATATTTGCCTCATACGTATAAAACATATACATAAAGTAAGTAAAAATGACCTGATAAGTATTTAAAATTGCTGCTTGCTTATTAATATCTGTAATAATTCATTAAAATAATGAGACATAATTTGTGTAACAATACTAATAAAATATTTTAAGTGTAATTCATTCATTTCAAAATACACCTTTTATGTTAAGTTAGAAAACCAACAATAATATTACAGAACTAAACAAATTTTACCTTTTTATGGAAAATTTCTGACTACTAAAAAAATTGTAATATTAGACACATATGTACTTTTCCATCCCGTTGGTAATATCATATTAGATAATGTTTGTAATAGTTCTGATATTATATATTTTTAAACAATTATGTAAAATTATAGCAGTTGAGTAATTATACCTAGAAATTCTGAATATTAAAGTGTCTCATAGTTACATAATTTTTTTTAGAGTATAAGTAAATCATTCTTTATTATTTGTCCTAGAGTCTAATAACTTTTGACTTTATATTAAAATTGAAAAAAAGTAATACGATTGGTTATATTCAACTTCAAGTATAGAGAAATAGAACAGACTAGTCTGTACATTCTAATTTCAAAAGAGGAAACATTCGAAAGAAAAAACTCCAAAGCAATATTTCCGTACGTTCCAGGAAGAAATCATCTTTACCGACAACCTAGCATATCCGTCATCTCCAGTAATTACCTTTAATACTTCATGCATAAGACGCACGAAAATAAAAACAAGAAATACGATTTTTGTGTCAGTGTTGTTTCAAAGTTCAAATCATCTATGCTTGAAAATGTACTATACTGTCGTTCCGAGGGAAGTTTTTTACAAGGAGTATTTTTTCTCAAACAGAATTTTTTTTTAACGGTGTCTATTACACACGTTTGTGATCCAAATGCAGCACGAGCTTTTTGAAGGGAGCTAACAGATGGAGCGACCATCTGTGACGATTACAAATACCAAGTATTTTCTTTCACTAGAATCTGTCTAATATGACTTATTACTTGCGAAAAGAATATAAAAAAAAGCAAGAATATTTTATTGAGTTTGTCAGTAAATAAATGTGAAAAATATACAAGAATCACCAGTTTTATAACGAAAATTAATACAAAAGCATAAAATAAAAATTTGGTTTTTAAATCAATGTTGATTTAATAAATAAAATATTTTCAATGTAAATAATTATCATCAGTTCCCGAAACACCAGCGGAACATAGGGCTGTATTCTAGAAATACTGATTTTTATAGTTTTATAAATAACTTTTACTTGGGACCTGTAACTTATTGTGGGTTCCAAACCACTCAGACGCAATCGATATCAGTTCAGTGGTATAAGGTTTTAATACTAGAAACGATAGATAATAATAAATAAAAGCTAGAATATTTTGTTAAGTTTGTCAATAAATAAATGTGAAAAATATACAAGAATCATTAATTGTATAACAAAAATTAATATAATATTTATTTAATCAAAAGCACAAAATTAAAATTGTGCTTTTCAATCAATGTTGATTTAAAAAAAATATTTACAATATAAATAAGGAAATTAATAAATATATCAGTCTGTAACAAAAATTAATATAATATTTATTTAATCAAAAGTACAAAATTAAAATTTTGCTTTTCAATCAATGTTGATTTAAATAAAATATTTACAATATAAATAAGGAAATTAATAAATATTTGCAATATTTTCAAATTATTATATTTTCTGTTATATGTTATTATATCACATAAAAAATTTATATATTATTGATTATTTATAACAAAAAAAAATTATTTTGCTTATGTAGGTACAATGTTTTATATTCTATGAAATACATTTACAAGGTACAATATTTTATGAATTATTAATATTTAAATAATATTTCTATATTTTTAGTCAAATATTTTTTTTTAATTTTAATTGTTTAAACGAAAGCAATATATATATATATATATATATATATATATATATAATATATATATATATATATATATATATATATAAGAATAACTACCGTGAATATAAGTTGAGAAAATTTATATAACGGGATACGGTATATGATTGACTAGGTTATTAAAATGCTAGCATTTAATATCTATCAATTTATTACAAATCCTATATTTCGCCACACATTTGTGGCTTCTTCAGGGAAGCACTGAAATAATTTTTTAGAAAAACAAAAAAATTATTACAATCGTTAAAACCAAAACAATACAGTTTAAATTAACATAGTATGTAAAAACTTACAAGTATGACCAGATATTTAATTGCTGTTGTAGTAAATGAATATTTTTAAAAATGGTATGCTTTTTTCTGTTTTCATTCTCATTCAATGTAAAACTCTTTTTTGTAATCCAAGTTAACACAAAACGAACAAATTAAAAAAATTTTTAAAATTATACACAGATAATTAACACTTATACAAGTCAATTTTTAAAATAATAAATAGAATAAATATAATAAATAGTTAAAAAACAATATAATAGTTATAAATTAAAAACAAATGTAAATTTATACGTTATACAAACAAAAAAACTGAAAAATATAAATAAATTTTACTGTTTTTTCAAAAACCAATTAAAATTCAAAATTAACAAACAAGTCGAATCCTAAAAAACAAGAAGAAAAAATTGATTCATAATTGAAATTAAAAGTGTGCGCATGTCAAAACAAAAAAAAAAAAATTTTTTAAAAATTAAGTTGATAAAAACAATTATAAAATTTTGGCGCTGCTATGAAGTTGAACAGGTTACTAAGAAGAAAAAGTTTTTATCGACCGTATTGACGATTGATCAATGTTCATTATGTTGGCATATACGGAGATAGAGTTTCTGATATCAGATTTGTTATTAATTACATTCTGTCTGTTTTGAGTGATATGGTATGATTCAAGCCATAAACGCTTGAAATAATTGTTCTCCACATCCAGAATGTAAGGATTGTCATAATCAGGATGGTGTGATGAATTTCTTACATGTACTGCCAAAGCACATAACTTGTTAGTCTTATTTTGATCGCTTTTGTGCTGTGTCAGTCTGTTTTTTAGGTTCTGTAATGATGTGCCAATGTAAAATTTTTCACACGAACATTTAATAGCATAGATAGTGTTAATGGTGGCTAATTTGGACGTTTTATCCTTCACTTTTGTGTACAAGTTGCTTATAGTTTTACTGTTTTTATTAACAAATCTGATATTATCATCATCTTGAAACACTGATATGATTTTGCTCGATAATTGATTGATGTTTGTCAACGAAATATATGTTATTTTGTTGTTGCTATTTTCGTTATTGTTACTGATTGTAGTTGGTTGAGTATTGTTATTGTATAGCAAGGTATTTATCAAGCTTGCAGGGTAACCATTTTCAATAAAGAGTGTTTTGGCTATTTTTAAATTTTTATCCAATAACGACGTGTGGCTAATTTTAGTGATTCTAGTTTTCATGTTCAAAATTACATTCTTTTTTGTGTTAAAACTGTGATTGGATGCATAATGGATGTAGCGCCCTGAATGCAAAGATTTTCTATACCAATCTAAAGTAATAACTTGTTCGGTAGATCTAATCAACTTCGTATCCAGAAACGGTATTGATCTTTCAATCTCTTGTTCTATAGTAAATTGTATGTTAGTATTATAATTGTTGAATACTTGTAGAATTTCATCTAGTCCTGTTTTAGGTATAGCTGTTACAATATCGTCCACAAATTTGTAGATGAACGGCAAAGTAAAGGATAGATTGGAGACACAAGCATCTAAAACCATGTCCATCACGTATTGTGCAATAATAGGACTAATTTTAGAACCCATAGCACACCCTAAAATCTGATGAAAATATTCTCCGTTGAACATGAATATATTAGATTGATAGATGAAAGTTAAAATGTCAATAAATTTTTCCAATGGTATGTTCGTGTGAAGCGTGATAACATCCCATTTATTTCTTATAGCCGTTATTGTGATTTGCAAGTCAATGTTGGTAAATAAGCTAATAACATCCAGACTGATTAGTACATAATTCTCCGGTATCTTTTTGTTTTGTACAAGATCAGCGAATTGAAACGAATCTTTGACGAAATAATCATTGTTGTGATTATATGATTGTGCTAAGATTCTTGAAACCATGTTACAAAGCGGTTCTGAAGGAGTGTTTATATTTGCTATGATCGGTCTTAGAGCCAAATCCTGTTTGTGAACTTTTGGTAGGGCATAAAATTTTGCAACAGTGCTATTATATGTTGTTAATGTCTTGGCTTCTGTATCTGTAATATATTTCTTGTCTTTTAGATCTTTGACAATTTTGTTGGCTTTGATTTGGGTGGAGTTGGTCATATCTGTTCTGACTTTTTTATAATATTTATGATCATTTAATAATGCTATGCTCATTTCGTTGTAAGTATCTCTGTTCATAGCTACTGTAACATTACCTTTATCCGATGTCGTAATTAATAATTCGGGATGTTCGTTTAGAAATTTTTTTGTTTTGTAATATAATTCATTTAAATAATTATAAGTATATTTATTATTGTTAAGATAATTAGTAATTAAATTGGTAGTTTTTGCGCGAATTACATCTGAATCCAAAGAGGTTTTTGATATGGCCAATTCTGTCTCAGCCAGCAAGTGTTTAACATTAATTTCGGATTTGTTGATGTCGATGCCAAATTTGCCACCTAAAGCCAAAAATTGTGCTATTTCATCCGGGATTTGAACGTGCGAAATATTTTTGAACCATTGTTTAGGAATTGTCATGAAGTTTTGTTTTTGTTCAAGTTTAAGTTTATTGAATTTTTTAATATTTGAATTTTTTATATTGCGAAATGTGTTATTATATGTTGCTTTTTGTCTTTTAATAAATTCCTTGAAAGTGTTAAGTTGTTCCGGATTGTTAAACATATTTATTGCATTAGTTGTTGTTGTTAATTTTGTTTCCAATTCTTGTATTACAGTGTTAGTAATTCTGATTTCCAAATTGAGTATCTGTTGTTTAATATTATTGTTAAATTTTAGAATTTTTTTAATAGTTTTCTTATCCTCTATTCTCAATAACTAACAAGTTACTAACAAGACTAACAAGTTATGTGCTTTGGCAGTACATGTAAGAAATTCATCACACCATCCTGATTATGACAATCCTTACATTCTGGATGTGGAGAACAATTATTTCAAGCGTTTATGGCTTGAATCATACCATATCACTCAAAACAGACAGAATGTAATTAATAACAAATCTGATATCAGAAACTCTATCTCCGTATATGCCAACATAATGAACATTGATCAATCGTCAATACGGTCGATAAAAACTTTTTCTTCTTAGTAACCTGTTCAACTTCATAGCAGCGCCAAAATTTTATAATTGTTTTTATCAACTTAATTTTTAAAAATTTTTTTTTTTTTTGTTTTGACATGCGCACACTTTTAATTTCAATTATGAATCAATTTTTTCTTCTTGTTTTTTAGGATTCGACTTGTTTGTTAATTTTGAATTTTAATTGGTTTTTGAAAAAACAGTAAAATTTATTTATATTTTTCAGTTTTTTTGTTTGTATAACGTATAAAATTACATTTGTTTTTAATTTATAACTATTATATTGTTTTTTAACTATTTATTATATTTATTCTATTTATTATTTTAAAAATTGACTTGTATAAGTGTTAATTATCTGTGTATAATTTTAAAAATTTTTTTAATTTGTTCGTTTTGTGTTAACTTGGATTACAAAAAAGAGTTTTACATTGAATGAGAATGAAAACAGAAAAAAGCATACCATTTTTAAAAATATTCATTTACTACAACAGCAATTAAATATCTGGTCATACTTGTAAGTTTTTACATACTATGTTAATTTAAACTGTATTGTTTTGGTTTTAACGATTGTAATAATTTTTTTGTTTTTCTAAAAAATTATTTCAGTGCTTCCCTGAAGAAGCCACAAATGTGTGGCGAAATATAGGATTTGTAATAAATTGATAGATATTAAATGCTAGCATTTTAATAACCTAGTCAATCATATACCGTATCCCGTTATATAAATTTTCTCAATATATATATATATATATATATATATATATATATATATATATATATATCTAGAAGGTCTTGGGTTCGATTCCCAGACGATGGAATTAACAAAAATGTTTAATTTAATTTTCAATTTTAATCAATGATATTTATTCATATTTAAAATTACTTAAATTTTTTTAATTACGTAACAGTCAGTATTATTATTTTTTGTTTCAAATTAATGATGATATTCTGAACAGTTCTATGTACAAATGTTTTTTTAGTAAATGGAATTTTTCATTCGATAGAAAAGATAAATCAGTCTGTAACGCTACAGAACTGTTCAGAATCCCACCATTAATTTATTTTACAATAATAAAAAACTAAATTATTATTATATATACCCTAGTAATAATAAACAAAATTTCACTACTAACTCCAGAATAAATTTAGGTTAGTAAGTTATTTCTAGAATAAATAATTGAAGAATATAAAATATATATTATAACCAGAGGGGAAATATTTTGTTTTATTTTAGTTGTATTTTTCAATATTAAAAAATTTAAATTTAATATTTGCATGATTTAACTTAAAAAATTACCATATATGAAAAAAATTATAATATATTTATTTATATTATTACGTTATAAACAATTTAAGATAATAAATAATTTTATTTATATTACGTATAACAAATAAAAAAAATGATTTATTTGTATCAAGGTACTTATAACTTCTTGTTAGTGAAGCAGAAAACATCTGTGACCTTTGATCTTTCGTAAAATTGTAAAAAAATATTACGAGTACCTTTGTATGAAAAATATTTTTCATACAAGTTATTCGTTTCAAAATATAAGCCAGAATATCTGCTATATGTAAAATATTTCTTTCACATATTAATTTTGCTCAAATACAGCAATTAAATTTGAATGATTAATAATATTTAATAATATAAAAAAAGTAAATAACATTTTATTTTAAAATTACTTATATTACTTTTAACAATTAGTTTCCAAGTAGTAGGAATAGAAAAGCATATGTGAGAGGTATCATGAATGTGAATAAAACTAAAGCTGCTAGTCTGAAAAGGAATGTTTGAAGAAAATTAATTTCAGGATAGTGAAAAAAATTTGTGCCACACTCTTTTGGGTACATGGGGTGATTGTGTATGTATGTACAAAGAAAACAACTGAATCATAATTTTAAATAAAATTATTATAAGAAATAAAATTAGTTTATGTATAATAATTTGTTCAAATTATACTCAGATTTACTATGTTAATGACATATACTAAATTTGCAAATAAACCCTGTTTACATTACATTGCAAATACTATACGAATAATGTGTAATTAAACGTTAAAAGCTACCTGCATATACCGTTAAATGTCAATAGTCCTGAATATCACAAACATTACACTAAATATTGACTGTGATTTCAACAGTTTTATTAGAAAAAAAATATTTAAATGAAAGTTATTCTGTATTACGTATTTTATATTATATCGTAAAAAATATATTTTTCAGTTAAGTCCCTTTTGGTGAACAGATTTTTGTTTTGTTTTTTAAATAGTAATATATAAATATTTTGACATATATAAACTTATATAAATAACACATATTTTATTAGAAGATAAAATATGAAATAAAAATTTAATTTAATTAACATGTCTGTGAAAATTGTATCTTATCCTTATTAAAAATATTTTTAAATTTTTAAATAAAATATATACAAAACTTAATCTTAAAGTTTTTTAATTTTTTAATTTTAATATAATGAGTTCTGAAATTTTTTTTACTGTGCTAATATTTTTAGTTTATGAAATATCATCGGGATATTGCAAATCGAACCACCCTGTATGTTATAACTGACGTTAATCTATTATGAAAGTGAAATAATTACATTTTAATCTTATTGAAAATTAACCTTAAACTTAACAAAAAATCTCATCTCACTTTTAAATCATATTTTACCTGACAATAAACAACTCTTAACTAAATATTTCCACCATATTTGCCGTACATTCACAGCACACTTTACAAGCAGGAAAAGAATCTATCGATCATCACTTGATACAAAACTTAAACCTGCTGTTTCAGTAAAATTCAATCAGGCATCCTGCCACACACTCACACACACACATATATAGGGGGACCCAACCGTCTGATGCTGATGAAGTAGTGATTATTTGGTTGCTAGGCAACGCTTTTACAGGTCAAACGTGTGCTGTCGCCATTTACTTGCATCTGGGGGGGGGGGGGGGTTGTAACCGTTCAATGTCAGCCATTTCACGACCCAAAGCTTTTAACAGAGATTGTATTCAATTTTCATCGCGACATATTGCAAGTTTTCCAACAATAATTGTCACCTGGTTTGCCTCTGTTATGTCTTGATACTGTAATGGAGAGAAACACGAGAAAATCGTTGAAGAAAAACAGTTTTTATTTGTCTCGTTAAACAAAGTTTTAGGAGACAACTGATGCGGAGATAAACTTTTATTCTTTCTTCTTTTTATCACGTTGTAAATGAAGTACAGAAAAATATGAGGATTTATGCAAAAGTTTGTAACTGTGTATATCAAAATGCAGAGTTTTGTTTATAATTTGTCACTGTTTTTAAATTATGCAAATTTTTATTTTATTTTTAATTTAATCTTTAATTTATACATATAGTTAGAGTAAGGAAGGAATGCAGTTACTTCACATGATACATTACATAAATTTAATTACGTAACTAATAGATACATATTTTTGTAATGCCAATTTCTAATTTTTTTTTTCATAAGAGCAAAAATAACTGAAAACAGAATATAATATTAGGCGAATATTTTAATATTGTTTTAAGATATATTATGAAAAAATCTTGTACAGTTAATAGAGAATACATATTCCTTTTATTTGTTTCAATATTACATAAAAATATAATATATATATATAATCGTACCGAAAAATGTTCCAAATAAAAGTTGTAGCTATAATTTGTTTTTTTTTTGTTAAATATATTTTTTCAAAATATATCTCTGTTGCGAAATATTTATAAAACAAATAGAAGTGATATCATTAAATGACCCTTCGAAGGTTAAATATGAAATTTTATTACAATCCGTTCAGCCGAATTTTCTCTACACTTATTACAGAAATTACGCTAAAAACAGTTGATTCGTGTTACCATAAGCCTAATTCGTTCTCATTTGTAAAAATCTCGATATGTCAAATTTAATATGATTACAATACCTCCCTTATCATATGTGATATCACGGTCGGTGAAAACCGATATTAAAATATAGTTACATGCCCTGATACTGACACGATATAAACTCTTGTGAAAATAAAGTAAAATAAAGATGTAATTATCTCTTTTGATACAAAATTGCAGACTACGCACTGTAGACAAAATTGAACCAAATCATTTTTAGTTTATATACTATCAAATTACGTAAAATCGATATTGCTTTCAATATCACCATCTAAATACACCAGCTATTACCCCCCGGCAAACTTACTAAATGAGCTTTGCCAATTCAGCAGTCTAATTAAATCCTTCAACCTGAGGTAATTACCTATGCGATGTGTGTCAAATTTCATTTCATATCTGAAAGCGACGTGAAGTTAGGTGTATAATTACATACTTGCTAGAAAATATAAACAACGTAGTAGTACATATATATTTACATACACAATCACGCCATATACTCCAAAGAGTGTGTGTGTGTGACAAACTTTTTCCACTATCCTGAAATTAATTTTCTCCAAACATTCCTATTCAGACAAGCAACTCTAGTTTCATTCACATTCATTTAACCTATGTCATACATGCTATTTCGTACCCGATTACTTCTAGTTACATCACATATAGGCCACGTAAAAATTGCATTTCCACAGCAGTCATTTTCCTTTTATGTTTTTACAGCCAAACCCAACATTCACATTCAACGTAGGCACCAAAACAGCATTGTATATACCCAAACGGACTTTGGAAACATTTACGTTTCTAGCAAAAGTATAGAAATGCACCCAAAACCATACAACCAGCATTAACTTTTATTTCAGTCAAAGTAGTGTGTAGCAGTAATTTTATTTAGTTGTAAAATGATCGGAAATAATATAAAATGTATTATCCTCCTTTTGAAATTTACATGTACCTTGTTATAAATAAACTTTTAATTAAATTATAATGAATGAGGAATTATATTTGCACATGGAAGTTTTGCTGGAAATGTAAAATATTTTGTTGATATTTGTTTACATAGAACTGAAAATTAATGTTTATTAAATCTAATTAACATAAAGCGTATTATATTTTTATATATAACTGTAGGTATATAACTTGATATAACAAATACATTGTTTTATTAATAAATCCAATAATTACACAATAATTACAGTTCTGTGTAAATAAATAGTAATACAGAACTATAACCTAAAGATATTTTATTTTTTTATATTTTTATTAGTATAAACAGTTCTGTTGTAAAATTGTTTTCATTATTAAAATCTATTTAATAAATTTAGCGTAAAATAATAAAACAAATAAAATTTTGTCAAATCATTTCCGCTTTAACGTTGACAAAAATGATGGCGCCATAATATTTTCCCAGTTCCCATTTTATGCACAACATATGATCATTTGTTACGCCAGATTTACATGAGAGCTGGTCTTTAGGCTACCGATTATATACAACTGTGTATTCGAAGAAGTCTCTGACTCATTCATTCATAAAACTTAATCTTTCATATATATAAAAAAAACAATATCTACGCGATTTACTTATAACATTTATGTACTTGCATTTGAATTAACATTGTCAAAACATGTGGCAATAATAATGGACAGATTTAATGAATAATCCAACACTTTTGTATTACAAATGAATTTTTAATATTATATCGAAGGGAAATTTTCTTCCTAAAATTTTGTATACCAGATTGAACAAATTTGAAGTATAATTGTTGAGATTGTAGCGATTTGACAAATTTTATACGAATAAAATTGAATGGATTTTTTGTAATTTTTACGAAAATTTTTAATAGATTTTACCATGAGTTTAAAAGATTTTACTATGATTTTAATGAATTTGTACATTCCTCCTCGTATTATGTCAAATATTAAAAAAAGTACATAAAATTACTTAAATTTTAAATTTTTGAGTAGCCTATATTCTAAAAATTTAAAGGTATTCATAATATTTATCAATAAAATCTACTTTCAATTAAATTTAAAAAAAAATTCTCTAACACTTTTGTCTTTAATTTTTACATCTTTTTTCCAATTTTTAGTTTTTCTTTTTATTTTAGTTTTTAGAATGTCCACGAGTGATAATTCACGCAATCTATTGATAATTCACAATGCTAATTATCGATGTTATTTTTAACTCTACTTAGAAAATCATTACGCATGATGATGCAGACAGTCAAATGCAACATTCGACCTAGTCCCAATGACGATGATTCGCTAATATATTATAGAATCAAATGACGCGTGTTTATAAAGCTGCAGATAACGCACTACCACCATTTATGGATCAGATTATATGCCATAGGAAGAACAACAATACTAATAATGCCACGTGTAAATTTTATTTAAATTGCATCGCAATATACCTATACACGTGATTCTTTTGTTTTGGATTCGCGTCAAAGCCTACTTCGACGAACTATAAAATCGAAACCGAAATTTACATGGTGCCCACTGTTTATAGTTTAGTTCAACGTTAACTAGTTGGATGTTTATTAAGTTAGTAAAGTTACTACTATAGTTACAACAGTAGTACCAAACTCAAATTTTACGGAATTTTCGAATGAGAACACATGTTAAATAAAAATAAGTAATATAATTTTACCTAAATGAGATACAAAACAGTATTACATATAATTTTTATACTAATATGTGAAACTTTGTTTTTATAAAATAATTAAACATAATTTTATCCTAAAACAGTTTTATTTTGAAACTATGAAATTTACACAGTAGAAAAATTTTATCACTGGTTTGTTTCGTATGTAGGTAACACGATGTTTAAAGGTGTAAGCAGTAGCGGACCATAATTTGTGCTAATGGAGCTGCAGCACTAGGTCCCATTCATAATTACTTTTTTTTCTATTAACAGGAATTTTAGAAGGTAATAATAGGTTTATTCCAGACTACCATTAAAAAAGTTTGCAATTGTCAAAAGCATACACAGTTAGTTTATAATTTACCATACTGTGCATGTACAACAGTTGCAAAGGTCTCTCAAACTTGTGAAAAATAAAAGCACTTTTTTATAAACAAAAGAGGTGGGAATATGAGCTTTTATTATTTAAGTTTTTTATCACCGATAAATAAATTAATTAGATGCTGTTGATAAGTACCAAGAGAAAGTGGTACTTTAAGTATAGCAAAGTTTACATTTGTTTAATTTTCATTAAGATCGTACAAAGTAGAAACGTTAATTCTGTATTTAAGTTGCCAAATTTTAGTCGGCTGAATATAAATATTTAATTTAGATAAATTAGCCAATTAGAAATATACATTTTTGCTTCAAATTCATTAGTAAAAATTCACTGTAAAAAGTAGTCATTTTATATAAAAAACCATAGTAAAAAAAATACATATTATTTTAGCAAAATCGATGGTTTACATTCATTTTTTGTAAAAATGATATAATTTTGTAATTTTAAGTCAAATAATTAACATTTTATGCGAAAATTTTCTTGTGATGTCTGTAAATTTAGGGACCGGGACGTTTTGACGCCGCCGTTTTGCCACCGGATATTTTGCCGCGGCCGTTTCGTTCCTGGACGATTTGCCGCCGGGTAGGTTAGGGTAGGATAGGGTAGGTTAAGTTAAGTTAGGTTTAGGTTGGTTTAGATTTAGTTAGTTTAGGTTTACTTGCAGAAAAATACCTGGCGGCAAAATGTACCGGCGGCAAAACGTCGGTGGTAAAATGTTCGGCGGCAAATGGTAGTTGACCCGTAAATTTACATATTAAACTGATGTAAATCAGTTGCCCCGAGTTTTTATGTAAAATTACCGAATTTTTTTTACAATGTGGTATCAAATAAATTTATTAAAAATAATTGCCAATATTAATAAAATTTATGTACGTATTTTTCTTCCATTCATTTATCTACAGTTTCTCAAGTTTAGCACGATGAAGGTCCACTGTTTGAAATTTCACGTTATACCAAAGCGTAACTTAGAACTTTTCGGGACTGCAATGACCCGAAATTGAGACGAGACGAGGTATGGTTTTGGTCATGGCGACATGTGGTTGACCGCAGTGTGTGGAAACTATAAATTTGATACATCTGTAGATCTACAGACGAGTTTCTTTGAACCAACTTAGAGTAACGTGCAAGCTTCATATAACTTCGTTAGTGTGACCTCTTGTGTTTACTACATAATTTACTTTGCAATCAATAAACTTGTACCTTATGAACTACGTTCTATTTTTAAATTTATTTTTACATTTCGAATATTTGGTTAAAAATAAATTTTCGACAGTAGTATTAAAATTAGGAAAAATGTTTCGTTCTATTTGAAAGTTGTAACGTGTATATAATGCTAACAATTTTTTGAATAATTGTAATAATTATGTTTGTAGTTTTATTTGACAAAATTTTATTTTATAATAAAAACTAATTAACTATATTATAAACACAATATAAAAAAATAACAGAATTATTTCTTAATTGTAAACATAATTTTTAAATATTTAATATTAAATTTATATATAGTTAAACACTATTTTAATAAAATAAATACTAAACACAATGGCTGATATTACAAGCACGGTTTTAAAGCAATGCAACTGTCATAAGATCAGGACTAAACAAATGAACTAAAACTAAACTAAACTAAAAAAAAAACAAAAATAATTAGCCGTACAGAAAAATGTTATAAGTAAAAGTTGTTAGTTATAACTTGTTCAGCAATTTTTGTTAATATTTGTTGCGAAATATTCGTAAAACATTGCTGTGAATCTTGTAAATTTATTTATTTGTATATTCTTTTTTTTTGTATTTATTAATAATAGTTTGTATTAATTTTGTAATACCATTATTAGCATATGGTAAATAAATAAACTTATTATTATAATTGTAAAGTAACTACCCTTACAAAATTACTCAACTGCAGAAATACATTCACGTAGAATATTTATCTTATTTTCCAGAAAAGCTTCCAAAAAACAAAACAAAACAAAACATAAATCTGTTCTTTGTGCCTACGTAACATACATATGTAACATCATCATTTGACCTTAAATTTGTTACAGCGACAACGCAAAACCACTCAGAGATTCACAAGCACACAGAGACACATACATACACACACACGTTCTCATACAAATATATCGCCGTCAGCTAGATTCCAGCTAACCGAAAAAAAGCTTCATCTCCCAGTCGAGGTAATTCACTAAAAATGCCGTCGGAAAAAGAACGAAAAAAAAAGAAGAGAAGAGAAGAGAAGAATACCTATCGTAGAAAAATAAAGGGATGTTGTTTTTTAGTTTTCGAAACTTCCGTCCGAATAGATTCTCGAATGTTACGAGAGAAAGAATGAGGAATGCACAGCGCCGTGACGCCAATTCCGGTCTGACAAAAGACGCGCGTGACGCCCACCCGTCCCCCCAACGCCTACGCGATGTCATATGACGGGCCATTAACGTCTTTTACTAAAAATCTTATACGTTTTGAAAAATCAACAGCAAACGCGCGCTTTTTCTCACCGTACCGGAAATCGTGGTATTATGTCAGCTAAAAGTGTCATGCATAAAAAAATATAATACGGTTTCGTATCATGATACTGACAGTAAAGATGAGTTTATAAAAATAAAACGGCTTTAGGTTTAAGTTCTGTATTAATATTTATTAATAGTCGACTTACTCAACAAACTCAACATCCGTCTTCATCAGGAAAACTGACACAGATGACATTTACAGTAAATAAACAGAACATAGAAACAAGTTACTAAGTAACAAAATAAATAAATTTTATAAATATTTTATGATCTAGCTACTTATTTTGTTTTTTAGTAATTTCTATGGTTTGTTGAAAATTCTTAAATGTACTAGAAAAATATGTGATGAGACTGCTTTTATGGATTTAATGTAGTTTTATCTCCAATTATTTTTGTTTAAATGTTAAGACATAAAACTTAGGACAAGTGGTTTGCATAAACACCTCATTTGTTTAAGACTAACCCCTGTATGCATAAACATTTTTGTTAAGAATAACAGTTCGTTAAAATGAAAGTAATTGAATTCCGTAAAAAGTCTTTCTATGTATATTGCAACGAAATATCTTCCGAGATTCAAGAATTTTCTTTTTAACAAACCGTTATTTTTAACGAAAAAAAGAATAGGACTTAAGACTATGATTAAGATTAGAACTAAGACTATGACAATTTTGCTTAAACCCGGCCTGAAATATCTTATACTTCTCTACATATTTCAAAGTAATTTAAAATTTAATGTTATACTTATTTTATTGAGATACCTTATACATTCTTTTAACAAAGTTATTATTAGTATATAATAATATAGAAGAAGACTTATAAAAATCAGGTAAAATAAAAAACCGAAGCAAAATCAGTATAATAAATAATAAAAAAGTATAATAAAAAACAGACAAAAAAAAGCTTGAAATCTGTGAAAGAAACATATAATAAAATTATATACCATAATTGTTCTCAAGTTTCTTGAAAAATACTTAGTTGAATCGAATAAAAGATGAAGAGAAAAATCTTGTAATTTTAGCAACTTCATTAATTGCTTTAGTGAAACACGAGAAAATAATCGTTTAAATTTACAAAGATCTTTACCTTATTGCTTCATTGAAATTCATTGCATTTAAAGACAATTTTCATTACAAAATACAAGGTAAATTTTATGAGATTTGTAATTTATATTAAAATCATTCCTTTGACAAGCGATTCATCTGAATTTAGATTACATTTTCCAATTCTAACTAACACAAATATTAATCGCTTCTCTATGTTTCTCTATAATTATTTAATTTTTAACTATATTTTTAAACAAACAGAAATTTCTAGTACAACTTTATGATTTATTATTAGACCGAATCATTTCTGATTATATACTTTCCAATTAAATTTAAAGCCAGAGAATTATAAGTTTTACTTTCTACAATGTTATGTTATAAAAACAGTTAAATTTAATTATAATACAAAATATAGGTTGAATTATTTTTATTATGTATCCTTTTTTTTTTCGAATAAGAAAAAAGTTATTCTTGTTGACCCATTTAACTGTTAAAAAGAATCCACAAAAACAAAATCGATAGCAATACTTATTCTTTAATGGTCTCTTCAATTAAATTATACTGAAAATCTAATTTGATTTTAAAAGAAAATGCGTTTTACCTAAAAACTCTTTTAAGAGAATATAATTTTATTCTGACTCTTTTGTCTTCTCTCATTAGATATATCTTATTTTACAAATTTTAAACTTAAATTTATTGAAACTACGTAAGTATTTAGAATTATATTTATTATTTATTTTAATGTTTCTTTTAATAATATCATATTTATTTCAATTATAATAAGATTTGATCTTTTATTTAGATCGAGACTTTTCA
The DNA here is from genome assembly GCA_963966155.1 of Clivina fossor. Lineage (NCBI taxonomy): Eukaryota > Metazoa > Arthropoda > Insecta > Coleoptera > Carabidae > Clivina > Clivina fossor. The sequence continues at coordinate 4,934,632 of OZ014564.1, read as the reverse complement.
AACTTTTGAAATAGTAACAATTACTAATTTTCCATAAATTTCTTAAAAGAATTTTCAGCTTCAATAAGTTAATAAGTCAACGTAGACTATATAATTTACAACAAATATTCATTTACATTCTCAATATTTTATTAATCAGACAATTGTAAGCAAATTCAATTTCTCAATTTTTTTGTTTCAAATATAACTAGACTGCTGCGTTAATATAACTAACAGTAAATAATTCTTAAAATAAGAGTAAATTGTTTTAAACGTTAAGAAAATACAGAACATCTTCACTTAGAAAACCTGAAATCTAAAAGTTAATTAAGCCTGCAGGATACCTGCCCGCTTCTTGTACACGTGGCGTCATTAAATGATCAAAAAATAATACTGAATACTTATATTTTGATTAAAATGTTGTTTCACACAATTTACAAAAGCAAAATCAAGTTAATCTTTGTTAAAAAATTCTTTCAAAGCGATTTAAAAAGTAAAGTTAAAGTAAATAATAAAAAGACATATTTTAAAAGGAACATATTGTTGCTTTACTATTATTTTTTTAATATACTTAATACGTAAATGTATTAAACAAATAAATTAAATAGTTATCTTAATGGACATATAAACTACTTTTATGTTTTAATATACTTTTATGTTTATAAATATAAATCAAGTTAATCTTTGTTAAAAAATTCTTTCAAAGCGATTTAAAAAGTAAAGTTAAAGTAAATGATAAAAAGACATATTTTAAAAGAAACAAAATATTGCTTTACTATTATTTTTTTTAATATACTTAATACGTAAATGTATTAAACAAATAAATTAAATAGTTAACTTTAATAAACTACTTTCATGTATTAATATATACCGCGACCCACCTAAAATCAGCCAACGATCAATACTTTTAGAACCGCTGCTCGAATGGTTATTATTACTCTCTCTCTTACTACTCAATAAAAATTGCCTTTAATCCGGTAACATTCTGACAGCACTTTATCAATAAAAAGTTTTTTGAATACGAAGGTTATACTTTTAGAAATAGAAACATATCATTCAATCACACGCATGCAAAATATCCGGTGATATAAGTATACTTCCATCGTTCGTTTACTCAACCGTCAATCTGCACCAATATTCCAAACGGTAGCAACTGTCTAGTGACACGGGTCAAGTGTTTTTCGTCATTTCCGGACAATCTCGCGCCGAGGGAGATGAACGAGAATCGAAACTAACTCTGTAGGGAGCAAGAGAAGAAGAATATTCTCAGTAGGTCATCGTAAAGTATTTTCCAGAGTGGTAAAATATCTTAGTTGCAGTGAGTGGAACTTTGGGACAAGCTATCCGGCAGCAGGTCCTAAAATTGTTCAACTGTTTTTGAGAAAGTTTGCTTGCCAGAGGGATGAGGCAATATTAAAAACTTTTTCGTGACCAGTTTAACGTTTGATGTGTATCGTGTGAAATATCTTTTCGCTAGGAATTTTAAGAGGACTGACGAACCTGATTTTAAATTACGTTATATGAGCTGATTTTCACATATGTCAGTTTTGATAAATATATTTCTATGACTGCAGTGTATAGGTTATACACCACTACTATTTTTTGTCATATAAAAAAAAGAGTAATAAATACTACAATAATTACTTAAAAAAACGAAAAAGTATGTTTTAATATTATATTTAATAATTTAACAAAATTCAATTTGAAAATTTTTTATTTTACAAATAAATTAAGTAGTGTCCAAATTATTTTTATATTTTTAATAAAATAATTTTTACTTATTTTAAGAATAAATAAAATGTGAAATAATGGCCCAAAATTAATTAAATTTTCTTTGGAAAAGAATTTTCATATTAATATTATGCGCTATTATTGTTGCCAAGTAGGTTGCTCTATATCACAAATTTCAAAGTTAATTAGTTATATTTAAATTATTGAAATACCAGATTATTTTTAAGTATCGTATTTATAAATATTTTAAATAAAACTTGTTCCAATAACTGTAATAAAAAAAATGTAATATGTAACAGGCATAATTTAAAAAAAAAGTTGGCAAAAAATGTTGTAAACAAAGAAACTTTATTAAAAAAGTTAGTGATTTATTTTGTATCTAAGGCAATTTTGAAAGAAACGTTTTCTATTTTCTGGAATTGCTGAAATTAATGATGCCATTTTGTGAATGTTTTGTATTTTGTTTCACAGCATGCTTCTCCAATTTCAAGATGGTGTTTGTGACAGTTTGGCTAGTGTTGAAAAAACATATGACGATTTGCAACTTTTAAAATTTTCATATTTCGTCACAGTTTTAAGTTAAGTGTACTATAAAACAAAATTTCATTTTACTGTGAGTTTTACTCACTAGATATAAATGTTGTACATTAATAATTAAAATATGTTTTACTAAATTCAATTTGATCAACCTTTACTTCATGATACATATTGAGTAATATGATAAAATAATAAATAATAATAAAATTTCATCTTATATATTTTACATATTATTATTATTGATAAAGTAATAATGATTATTATATGAAAATTAAGTGCTATCGTTAAATTCGGATATATTCTGTATATAGCAATTTTCTCAAAATATATTATATAGGTAGAAATTCAATAAATTTAATTACCGCATCTTGTTTTGCTCATATTAATAAGCTAGTAATCGTATTTTATTGAGAGAAAAATAACTTCGGAAAATCTGTCATCTGCAGATATCTTTTGCGTAAAATTATGAATAAAGCATTAATTTCAGCACCGATTTATTAAATAATGGAAAATATTGTATTCGCTAACAAAAATTTAAAAATCAAGTAATTTTGTGAAAAACGAAATTTTACAGGAATTGAGGCTATGACAAAATATATGTAAGTGTAAAACAAAAAAGAAAACTAACAAATTTGCAAAAAAATATGATTCAGCAAATAATAAATAGCTTATTTAATAATTAAAAAAAAAAAAACTAATTGAGACGCAAAATTTAAATATGAGATAATTTTTTTTGAGTGTGTTTTACTTTATCATGGTAAAAATATTTCAGAATTTATTATATTAAAATAAAACGGCTTTAGACTGTAGTTCTATATGTTCTCAACGTACACATCTTCATTTTTCCTAATAAAGATGTACGTTGAGTTCTTTGAAACGTCGATTATTAATAAATATTAATACAGAACTACAACTTAAAGCCGTTTTATTTTAATGACTCCTTTGCTACCCATTAAAAAGATTTGCAAATATACGTATTAAATTAAATTAAAATTTAAATCAACTTCTAACAATTATAAGGATTATTTTTGATTATAAAAATTGATTATTTAAATAAATATGACCACAATACAAGTTCAACAATTAACGATATAGACATATCAAAACTAGTTGATTGCAAATAAAAAAGTTTATAAACCTTTATAAATAAATTACGATTGGATAGTATTAATATACGTAAGCCTTGGTGTGGATTAAGTTATTAACTCCGATAATGCGATAATATTCAGTCGAAATCGCACATTTTAGTTTAACGTGTCCTAGGTTCACATACTGAAAATCAATTTTGCAGTGAACTGTATATGTGTTGTACGAAACATCTGTTTTCCACTTGATGAGAGTAGATATTTTACTCTGGAAAGCCTTCGAGGCACACATATATATATATATATATATATATATATATATATATATATATATATATATATATACCAAACGAGTAACTAACACAATCACAAACGCTACGAACAAAGGCCCAAACGTATTAGTCGAATAAGCAACAAGGCCCCTCTGAAAGTGCGTATAGTGTTCATGGCCCAGCTTGGTGCTGTCCCACCCGGGTCCGTTCTCACATTGACCGGCAATAAACGCACTTGTAATTTGCTAACAGATATATACGTCTACTATTTAATTTAAAAAAAAAAATATAATCCTTTTAAAAACTCTGTACTATATTTAAAGAAAACAAAAAAAAAATTAAGAGTTTGTCTCAAGGTTTATTTAATAATAAACAAAGTAACATACACTGTAAAAAAAAAATCTTAAATTTATGTAGTAAATAGTACATAGTAAAAAATCGTTCAGAACTCATTATGTATATTAAAATAAAACTGCTTTAAGTTTAAGATAAGAGAAGCAATAGAAATTTATAAATAAAAGGATAACATCAATCATTGTGAAGGCACTGAGTGAAATAAAACTTGGCTTCCATTAATTAAAAATCTATAAATTGCATGATCTAGTTACTTATTTATTACCTAGTAACCTGTTGAAGACGGACGTTGAGTTTCGTCAAAACATCGGTTTTAAATAAATATTCATACAGAACTTTAACCTAAAGCAGTTTTATTTTGACTGTGATATTTACTGTGATAATTTACGTAATATTACATTTTTTATAAAAAATTATATTATTAGTTAATTTTTGAATGAAGAAAAATGCATCGTCAAAAAAGTAAAGTCAATGCATTTTTCTTCATTCAAAAATTAACTAATAATTTAATTAGTTCATCAAACTAAATTAATGGCGATTTAAACAAAAACAAAATACTATAACCTAAACAATATTTATTTTTTTGTATGTATTATTTTTCAAACACAGACCCAAAAATAAATAAAACTATTCCGGTTAGCAACTTGTATACCTTTTTTATAGTTCTTCAAGTTAATAAATTTAACAGCTAGGGACTGGACCACTTGACTCTGCAAGACACATGTATACCCTTAAATAAACTATCCCCAACCTAAAAATTGCATTCATACAAAATATCTCTGTTCCTTCCGTCCAAGAAAAATTTTACGCATACCATTTTTGAAAACTTATTTGTCGAAATGGTCATAACCGAAAAAGAAAACTGAACTAAATTTATGAGTATTTACCTAGCTATGAGTCGTAATAACATATATAAAGGGTTGACTTAACTTTTTATTTCAAACGGAAAAAATAAAAGCAAGAATTACAGCATACACATTCTTTCATAGTTTCCTCTTAAGATTTTATATATAGAACCATTTTATATATTTAAAATTGTTCTATGAATAACACTATGCGCTTAAGTTAAATAACTTTTCATATTAAATGCGTTATGTGTGCTTTTCTTTGGAACATTTAAATTCTATTTTAAGCATGATTTATTAAGACAAAAATCATTATTGTTTTTAGATATTAGGTTTTATGCAAAAATATTTACTTTTACGTGGATTAATAAGTAAATATAAGATTAAAAAAATATGTTAAATATAACTATAGTAAATATTATGTGTCCTTATCGTAAAAGATAAACATGATACTTGTAAGTTTGCATACATAAAATTAAGTAAGTTTAAAATCCAGTAGAAAATTGTACTATGACCACTGATTAACATATTTGGAGTTTGTGCCACACTTTTATAGGTACATAACGTGTTTGTGTTCGTATGTATGCCATAAAAACAAATTTAGTAATGTTTCCATGGTGACCATATGACAGCAGTGTACCGAAAATGGATTTCAAAATAAGTTTGTTTTATTGTAAATAAGTTCAGATCTAGTTAAATCGCACTTTTGCACTCAGTAAATTTTATAAAAAGCATTAGAGCCGTTTTCACAATAAACTTTAGGCCAGACAAACAAATACACTCGTAGTATAGATATAGAACGTACTCAAATATGCAGTATGTATACATTTTCTACTTGTTCTATTAAATCATTGAAAATCTATTTATAAATAGATTAATCAAACCAATAACACTTATTGCATAGAATGTTCAATACTGATAATCGAGAAATATTAGCTGATATTTATCACTCAATGCCGAAGGATATTTGAACGTCAATACCGTACCCGTAGTAACAGTTGCGAGAAACAAACAGTCGAAGAGCGAAACCCAAACAAGCGAATAAAACGATCGAAGTTCCGGTTGTCGAATGGCATTAATGTGACGAATGGGAAACCGAGATTATTTGTACATAAAACCGCAAACATCGAACACTGGGCACGTTTCGCACAAAATGATCTATGTAGTCATGTGTGCAAGTGTGTGTTTATATACACGTGAAAGAGAAAAAAAAAAAGGTTTGTTTGTGTTTGAATGTGTGTTTCCTGCGTGATTTGAACGTGGAATCACGAATCGGTGTAAGATACGTGATACGTGAAAACGATTGACCAGATGCTAGGGCTGGGTCAACTGTCACAAATGTAGCTTCTTTTGAGGGTTTTTTTTCCAGTTTGATTCTGTGAGTAAATACAATTTTCTGTTTTCTTATATATAAAACGAGATTTTTAGTGCTATTATTAAATAATAATACCTGGTAAATTGTATTATTCCTGTAAGAAAAAATATTATTGAAAATAAAATGGTACACTGAGAAAAATGGATATTTACGGTAAATATATTTATATTTAAAAAGGTGACACAAACACAAGATATTAAAAATAACAAAATAAGTATATTTAAAAATTAACCATAAATATAATAAAAACAAAAATTTAATACCATCAATTTGTATATAGTATTACAGTCTTAATTCTTAATATAGTATTAAAATATATATGTGAGTAGATTTTTAAAATGTATAAATTTGTGAATACAGTAAACATACTCGTATATTTCAAATAAATGTCTACTTATTCTTATCCATTTTGTTAAATATCTATTTTTCTCAGTGTATATTAATATAAAGCCATTTATTTACATTTCATTTCTGTGAGTTTATAATTTTAAGTAGCTAGCGAATTACAATTTTATTTATTTTATACATACATATATACACAGTCACGCTATGTATCCAAAAAAATGTGGCACAAACTTTTACTACCATTCCGAAATTAGTTTTTTCCAAACATTCCTGATACCAAACATTCATGATACGTCTTATACATGCTCTTTTTTCTTATTACTTGAAAACTTTCGCTCACGCAAGCCACTCTCTCTCAATCATACCACTCTATCTATTCATGAGACGTCCGCGCAAACATATACCTTAAAAATCATTCACATATATTCTTTTAATCAAACGTTCATTTAAACAAGATTAGAAGTATATGGGTAAACCCATATATAGACCACTTTGACATTATCACATAAATGATAAGAAATAGGAATAAAAAATTTTAGTAATTTTTTTCTCAGATAGTTGGCAACACTGTACTTTGTTAAAATTATCTAATTTATATGGATACCAGAAGAATCTTTTGTAAAAATTTGAACAAAATCGGTTAAACAACATGGCCGTAATGAATTTTTAAAATTTTTAGTAATTTTTTTCTCGGAAAGTTGGCAACACTCTATTTTATTAAAATTACGAAATTTATGTGGGCACTAGGGGAATCTTTCCTGAAAATTTGATCAAAATCGGATAAATAATGTAGCTACAATGAATTTTTTAAAACTTTAGTATTTTTTTTCTCGGAAAGTTGGCATCACTGGAAAAAACCATAACCACGTGACCATCTTGAGCACCAGAAAAATTTATCCTGAAAATTTCATGAAAATCGGTTGAACCGTCTAGGAGGAGTTGCGGCCACAAAATTTTGACTTACGACGCACATCCATACACCCACATAAACTAAGTTCAGATTCGTCATCTAGAGGCTATATGAAGGATTTCTATACAATTTTTTTTTTTTTTTTTGAAAATGTTACAGACACCGTACCAAACGCTATACCACTTTTTCCTTGCAGTCAAAGTGGTAAAAATGACGTATTAAAAATACTTTATATCAATTGTCTCTAATAAACTGGATATTGAGAGATAAAAGCTAATTAATATTTAAAACTGAAAACTAAATAATAAAAAACAAATAAAATATAAAATATCAACAACTTCACAACGTTTCCAGGAAAGCTCAAATTTAATTGCAAAACAATTAAATCAAAATCTAATCAAATTACCGAACGAAGAGGCTCTACTCATCCACTTCATTAATTCTGAAAACCACCTAGCGAACATAACAACCAACTCCCCCATTTATCCTCTCAAATATCTTAAAGGGTTTCCAAATTGAACAACTGTTATCTGTGCTATTCAAATTCAGCGATGGAAAATGTCACTTCTCTCAATTTCAGCTTCAAGTGAACTATGACAAAATAGTAATTCTACCCAGTAGCTACCACGGACTTAAACATCGTAATGCAGCTACTTGAATTTAGTGCAGTGCCGTGGTGCACTGGCTAGTATGAGGCGGAGTGATGTAGCTAAGAATGCAGTGCCTTATCTCGCCGCTAAGTCAAGCCTAAGTTTAAAGGTCTTGGTATCTTTTGGAGAGCTAGACACAGTTGCCGAACAATGAAGATACTGTATAGTCACTAACTGGTTAGTTGGTTTAATTGATGTAGTAAATTTAAAAAAAAATGTCTTCAAGTGGGAAGTGATTTTTCGGTAGTAGTAAATGTGATGGAAATTGCAGAGTATATAAAATTTATCTCGTACAAATATTAAAAATACAATTGTTTCTACTCCTATTGAAAAATTCGTTTATAATATATGCGTATTTTGATAGAATATAAATTTATAACTCACGGTTTTTGACCAATTACAAGTCTTTAAAACTACACAATCAAAAAATAGATAACCTATGTATTAGCGTCGTTACTAGATAACCTAGCACTTGTTAATTAAAATTATTTTAAAATGTCGTTCATTTCACACCAAAAACTGATTTTTTTTATTGTATAATCGTAGAAAAAGTATATTGTTCGATTCAGATGATTTATGGTATTTGCTTATAGCTCGTGACGTGAAATTTATTTTCCTGAGTTATAATCATTATAATATATACTCGTTGAATAATATTTTTAATTGTGATTGTTTCGTAAGCAAAATAATAAATTTTGTAATACATATATACTACGTTTAGAAGTAGTATATATGTAAAAACAGATTTATCTGGATGATTTACATCATCCAGATAAATCTGCTATTGTTCAACATGCGTTAGAATATCTTTACGATGTAAAATTCGAAGACACTGTAATAATTGCAAGATCAATCAATATTAACAGCAGATTGATAAGAGAAGCAATAGAAATTTGTAAAGACAATGATAACATAAATCACTGTGAAAGCAATTATTTAAATAAAATTTGGCTTCCACTAATTAAAAATTTATAAATTGTATGATCTAGTTACTTATTTTGTTACCTAGTAACTTAGTTTTCCTGATGAAGACGGACGTTGAGTTCGTCGAAACGTCAATTATTAATAATATTAATACAGAACTATAACTTAAAGCTGTTTTACTTTACATATATACTGTTAAATTTTTTTTAAAGTTAAGTATTAATTCAGAAGTTTGTTTTAATATTATATGTTTAAAAATAAATACTGATGAATAAAATCGTCTTAAATTATTTCTCAATTTCAAATTTCAAGCATCATTTTATGTGTTTATAAGAGATAAGAATACTTTCAATGAGAAATATTGGCGTAAAAAACATTTATTGAAATACTTGTAATTTTACATATACTTTGTAATTACAACAATTTAAAGAAATATATTAAAATACAGACATTTTTAAATCGTTGTTGATGATGTGTATGTATAAAAAAATATATAAATTATTTATAAAAAAAAATGTGTTATTTTACAAATATATTTTCACATTAAGAAATTGTAAAAATTATTTTGTATTCTAAGAATAGTACATGTCAAATTTCTGAAAACTACATTGAAAAATTTATTAGTATAACTTGTTTATTTCCTATAAAAACAGTAACGACAACGTAAATTTAAAATTACGATATAATTTAAAAAAAAAAATGTATAAACGTATGAATAAGTGGATAGCCCAAATTCATCATTATTTCGATGATATTTTGCAGATTTAAACTACTTTATTCTCGGTAAAAATTTTACGATTTTCCGGTTTAACATATTGTTTTCCAGTATAAAAATTATAATATAAACAAAAAAATTACTTGCACCGTGTTACTCATACGCCTTATTTTAAAACATATGTCTACATCACATCATATTCGCTTAAATAAAATTTCTTCAAAATGAATTCAATAAAATTTTCAATTCAATATTCAGTTTACTATTTTTATCATATATCAAAAATATTAATAAGTACTGAAAAAAATATGTTTGCTTAATTGTATCACGTATATTTTTTGAATGACGTACCATGAATATTTTGATTTTAAATAGCAAAAATATGAACTTTTATAATTTTTAGCAAAATATAGTAAATAAAGATAAAATTAATTTATACAATTACTTAAATAACATACTATTAGCCATCTAATATTTTAAAAAATATACCAGACTTTTATTCATTGCGGAAAACCACAAAAAAAAGATAACAAAAGTACAAAAATAAAACTGTATTTTAATTTTTAATATTAAAATAATTACTGCTATAGTACATATTTTAAATTTAATTTCTAATTTATTAACATTAATTTTATTAGAAATACTGGTGGACTGAATAATTTGTCGTCATTGCATTTATATACAAAGATAATTTATTATTTTAATTTTAAAATATATATGTTTGTGAAATATTACCAAGTATTATAAAGACATTTTTAATTAGTTTCATTAAAGTACAAAAAAGCAAAATGTACAAAAGTAGCAGAACAAACAAAGATACATGTGTTCCAAAATGTGTACGCCAAAGTATTTGTTAGCATAACTCCCAACTTATTATGAGATTTTAAATTTATATTTTATGTTTGTATAATTCGGAGCAGGTAAATTGCACACCGCGGTCGTAAATCTCAAATTTGAGTAACCGAATTGCACACCGGTCAACCGCCGAATGACCCAAACAAACTCTGTATGTCCCCTATCGATTGCCTATGACAAAATTATGGTGATAAACATAGAAATACCGTTTGAAATAGAGTTGCCGTAATAATTTTAGCTTATAACCTATACAATATTCAGCTAGAGTCAGAGTACGTAAATAGTAAACAAATCAAATTGCGGAAGCCAAAGTTTAATAACTTTATAGCGCACCAGGTTTGCTCTATACATATACAACTCACATCTATAAGGCCGATGTTATTTCCGTAAAAGGCACCAAACATATACTACACCTATCAACAAATACGTATTATGTATAAACATACATATAACCAACTGCAATTTACTGTTGATTATCAATATTCATTATTCTTCGTATGGGTAGAAGCCGGAAGAACGTGCAACGGAAGTCACGTGACGACGCGACTTTTTCGGCCCTAATTTGTCATGCACCGTTGAGCGTCGGTAAAAGGGTTAACTAAGATGTTAGTTCATTAGTAAATTAATGGTTTCAAGTTCTCGGTGAGCCTGAAGAGAACGGTTTCAGAGAATTAAAAACGGAACGGGCCCGCGCAACGATTCGAAGAAATGATGATGAACGGTTAAAATAGAACCAGAAAACCGAGCCACGGCATCCAGACCAGACCAGACCAGACCCACTAGAGTGCAGCACATGTGGATTTGATGAGTGGCCAACCCACCATTAAAAGACTCTGCCATGGATTTGTTTCGATTGTTTATCATAAAATGAAAAAATAAACAACAGGGGCCGCCCTTGAGACTACAAATGTTCTACAAGACTATTTTTATATTTCTGCGTTACTCTTCTTCAATGTAATTAATAGTTGAATTTGTTTAATTTAACACGTAGTCCACACGTTATATTTAGATTATATTAGTTAATTTCTTTTACATTTTATCCGATTTTATTCAATTTTTGTACATAATACTGAACGTATAATTTGTATCAATTTAAACAAAGTGAACTAGTTGAATATGTTCAACATTAATTTATTTTTAATATCAATGTATCTCTACAAAGTGTAGATTAAAATATAACTTGTTAGTGAAAAGAAAAAAAATATAACATAGTAAAAAACTTTCAGTACTCATTATATTGGAATAAAACGGATTTAGGTTCTAGTTCTGTAATAATAATTTATTAATAAAACAACGTTTCGACGAACTGAACGTGCGTCTTCACCAGGAAAAAAGATTGAAATGACATTTTAGAAATAGACAGCTTTTTTTGTGTTTCGCCCAGATTGTTTGATCTAGGTTTTGCCTCAGCTACAAATATCTGGACTCAACACAATATTCATCGTTTTCTACTTTTTGTACTATTTTGTACTATTCTCAACAAATTTTTGCTAATATGCCATTGTCACGAGTTAAAAACTATTTTGTAAATTAATAATTTTCTATTATTAGCCAAATACTGTATTTATCGTATGATATTAGTACGATATTAATAATATTATTTAGCTATCAAACTTTCTTATAAATATTTCTAACGTATACCGTTATATTTTACGAAATAGGTAGGTATTTAGAATATATATATTTAGTATTTAAAAACAGAAATTATTTTATTTAATTAGTATAAATGCATGCACAAATATAAATAAATAACCTTTTAATTATAAAAACAATTACATTTATTGCAACATAAATATTTACAATATTAATTAATTTTCGATAAATAAATTCAATATGTTTGTTAAACAATACATTAGCAAATGTAATTATTGAATTAAATGTATTAATTAATAACAATATTAATTTATTTTAATTGATATCTAATTACTAACGCTTAGAATCAAAATTGTTCTAGTATGTTAAATAAAACGGCTATAGAATTTACTTACTCCACGTACATCCATCATCAGGAAAAATTACAATAGATGGCATTACAGTAAATATACAGAACATATCTTTAAAGATAACATCGATTTAAATAAAATTTGGCTTCCTTTAATTAAAACTGTATAAATTTTGTAATCGAAGTTGCTTATTTTGTTACCTAGTAACTTGCTTCTATGTTCTGTTTATTTACTCTAATGCCATTTGTGTAATTTTCGAGTTCTAAAATTTTTTTTACTATATTCTAATATGTATTTCTTTTCAGTAGCTACTAAAGCTAATAAAGAAATTAAGAAACATCTTAAAAAAACTAAAATCTTTTAAAACTTATCATTAGTAAAACTATAAATTATTTTAAATGTATATTTAAAGTTAATTGATGAAGCATTAGGTAAGAATTATATCATTGCTATAAAAATCTTACTCATAAGCAGTACAGATGTTATTATGTGAGAATATAAATATCAAATTTTCATTACCAAAGAAATGTTTAATGTCTTTTGCCAATACACAATTTGTACAATTTGTATTTACTTTATATTATGTATGTACTTGAAAATTAAAGAATCTAAAGAATATCATTAAATTGTTTATACAACATGTTTACATTTGTAAGAAATGAGCACTTATAATAAGTCATTTTTTTATAGTGACAAAAAATTTATTACTTTTTTTATATACAGTATAATATAATAATCAGTTTTTGTTTTCATTTCTTTAATCAGTAATTGTTAACTTTTTTAGCTTGTATGACTTGTCAAGAGTTTATAAACTTTATTTTAGGTACCAATTTCCTTTAAACAATAATAAGTCATTTTTTTATAGTGACAAAAAATTTATTACTTTTTTTATATACAGTATAATATAATAATCAGTTTTTATTTTCATTTCTTTAATCAGTAATTGTTAACTTTTTTAGCTTGTATGACTTGTCAAGAGTTTATAAACTTTATTTTAGGTACAAATTCCCTTTAAACATAATAATACAAGTTTATGAACTCTAGACAAATTATACTAGAATTCATTACTTTATAAATATTTGGGGAAACAAAAAATTTTTCGTGTGAATTTTTTTCATTTAAAATGAAAAGATTTTAGGATTTATGTATTAATTTAATTTAAAATCGACATTTCGGTGTTCTCTATGTACATCATCATCAGGAAAAAGATACAAATGACATATACAATAAATAGAATATAGAAATAAGTTACTAGGTAACGAAATAAGTAACTAGATTATAATATTGATATTATAATATATTAATTATTAAAATAATATTATAATAATTATATTATAGATTATATTCCTTTAATTAATAATTTATAAATTTTATAATCTAGTTAGACGGACATTGAGTTTATCGATACGTCGATTATAAATAAATAAATATTAATACAGAACTTTAACATAAAGCAGTTTTATTTTAATAAAAAAAAGATATATAAATTTTTTTGAATTTATTAACATATTTATTAAATTATGTAAATTGGTAAATTTTTCGTACTATATGCTTCGAATAATGTTTTTTATAATATAAAAAATCACTTAAAAATTTGTAAAACATGATATTGTCATGGAATTTTCAATCATTAAAACATGATCCTTCATCAGCATCTGAATCCTTTATTATTATAATACTTTATAGAACAACAACATTTTTATGTCAGTGTATGTATAGTTAATTTTAATAAAACTTTAATAAAATATACCAGCATATTGTAACTATTTCTTCTAAATTAAGTAAAAATAAAATACAAATGCGACAACAAAAATAACTAGTGTAAAACAAAGATCATAAAATCATTCACACTTCAAATACAGTGATTTTTTTACGAAACCCCTCGACATGACAGTTTCAAGGAGTCATTCAATGATTCAATTATCTCGTACAATTTGTCAGCTGGCGACAGTTGTACGAACACTAGTCATTGAAAAAATTAAATAAAAACCCGTAATATTAAAACACTTACTGAGTTTGCGCTCCCCAAAATGCAACCAGTGAATCTTCAAACGAAAACACACACACACACGAGATCAAATCAAAAATTTTCAAACACTGTCTTCGAAGAATAAATACTTTATGAATAAACACTATAAAGATGCAATAGCTACTGTCGGGACAATGCATACAGTGACTATCAAACTGTTTCATAACGGAATCGGTGGTTACGCGTCATAATACCACCAACAGCTGAGTTGTGGTGCATTATGGTCGGTTTCTCAATAAGGACTGACTCACTGACAAATATGGACGACTGTTTATTATCTATCCGTTATATATATAAAATATAAATGTGTTTGTATTTATATAGATATGCTTGGAGTCGGAGTTGCGGTGTGTTTTTATAATTTTCTCGGATTCGAAACAAATCAGTTGTTAATAATATAAATGTAATTATTAAGTTCTGTTATCGAGGCTGGTGTGATAAGGAAAGGCTGAAAAGATTTATTTTTAATTTTATCTTGTTGTTTGATGATATATTGTTATTGAACAAGTGATAATGTTTTTATTTGATTGGTTTTGAATTTGTAACTAATTGTCTTGTTTAATAAATATGTTTGCAGTTAACACCAGTATTCTGAGCCCAACATATACTGGACCTGCTAAATCAAAAAATTGTAGCTACAAATATTGTGTTTTTGATTTATTTATATTACTAAGGCAGAAAGTCGTAATTGTA
Source organism: Clivina fossor (assembly GCA_963966155.1). Classification (NCBI taxonomy): domain Eukaryota; kingdom Metazoa; phylum Arthropoda; class Insecta; order Coleoptera; family Carabidae; genus Clivina; species Clivina fossor. The sequence continues at coordinate 4,919,390 of OZ014564.1, read as the reverse complement.
ATAAATCGAGTCGAAATTCACTTAACCAATGTAACGTATCTATAGAACTGCCTTTAGGGCTTATTCTGTAAAATTTCTGTTAAAACATATATCCTAGGATTTTATAAAGTGTCTTACATAATATTGTAAATATTGTAATAGATTCTGGAATTTTTGTTTTAACGTGTAGTTAATTTTAACTTTTTTTACACAATAGATATTGCATATTATGAGTACTTAGTTTCAACCCTTAAATTGAGCAGAAGTAAAAATTAATAAACTCATTCCTTGGAAGAATTTTTAATTGAAAACTATCCCTACTAAAAACAGTATGTAATATCAATACAATTGGTTATTTCTAGTGTAAAAATTAAACAAATTTATTAAAAAATATAATAAAACTAACATAAAAATAAAGGTATAAGTAATTCTTATTGAAACGTAAAATATATTTAAAATTTATTAAAAATATATATTTTTGAAGATAAAGTTGATAGATCAATTAAAAAGCGTGCAAATTGCTTTATTAATAAAAGTCCCAAGTGTTAAATTAAATTCGCAATTAAACTGAAAATAGTTATTTGTTCAACAATTAACTATTAATTAAGCGATACGTCGTCACTTTTTCCATTATCAATAACCAATTTACGGAAAGAAATGCAATTACACAGCAAAGTAAGATCGATGATGTAATAATTTATTTTTTTTTTAATTTAATGTGCATGTTACTTATTAAAATCACGAATCATGTTATTATTTGAGTATTTTATCACGAACCGGGCGAATATAACTACAAAGACAATAATATCGTTTATAGTAATCATAATTTCGGTTTATCTTATCAAATTTTTCTTAAGATTGTTTTTATCTACGAGCGTACATTTTTTTGTTTGTATATTCAAGCTCAAGGAATACCGAATCGGAAAATGAAAACTTTAATTTTTTATTGCATAAAATGACATTAATTTTATCTACGTTTTAAACCCCCCCCCCAGCTCCACCTATTTCAATTTTCTGTTGTACTGATATAGCCACTTTTGTGATTGATTTTAAACTTAATTCCTCCCGCATCTCTAAGAAGTAAAATAAAACTGTTTTAAGTTAAAGTTCTGTATTAAAATTTATTTATAATCGACGTTTCGACGAAACTCAACGATCGTCTTCATCAGGAAAAAGCTGAAGATGATCGTTGAGTATCGTTGAAACGTTGATTATAAATAAATTTTCATAAAAAACTTGAACTTAAAACAGTTTTATTTTATATAATGAATTCCGAAAGATTTTTTACAATGTTAATCATAGGTAAAATTAATGTTTTTTTTTTCTGGAGAATTCAAATCTGCAATGAAAAATTGAAGTTTCCATTTAAGATTTTAAAGTTAAACCCACCCCAAGGGAGTGAGGAAAGGGGTAAATTTTAGCATCAATCGATTCCCCCATCGAAACGAACCAATTTTATTCGTAATCTTTTTTGATCCGATGAGTAGTTTTTGAGATATTTCGATGTCTCAAGATAAAAAAAAACTCGCCCAGTCATAATTTTCCTTCTTCATCGCCGCAATAGCGAGGTTTTATATAAGTTCGGCTGTGTAAAAACTAGTTAAAACACAAATGGCAGAAATTTTTCTATAACGTATTTAATAGAGCAAATTTATATCTTCTTTAATGTAAACACTGTTTAGTGATGTAACTATTATTAGAATTTATGACAAATTAATTTCAATATAGTTCACATTTTATACTACACATAAGCGAAATAAATCAGTTGTTTTGTAATTTATGTAGTGTCACATGTACTATAATGAACAATGATGTAATGTCAAATTCGTTCGCAAAAATTAAAGGCAATTTTCTGCAATCACGGTTATCTATAGTTAAATCAGTAGTTAATAATATTATAATATTGTTACTCCTTCTAGTACATATATATGTATATTTTTTTAAAGTAAGCAGATACCAGAATCCCAAAAAAATCGCCTTAAATTGATTAAAACAAAGTTACTTTTTAAAAATTTTCCATTTACAAAAATCATCAATACGAGTACATATCATGTGTTTACTTGTATTTTGATATTAAATATTATATTATAATAAAATAAATAACAAAATATTTTATTTTGTTTCACTGCAGTATCATATTATTATTATTATTACTTTTAAAATATTGTATTAAATTTTTACTTTTAATTAATATTTATACTGAAAAATAATTATATACATAAAAATTAAAATTTACATAATATAAATAAAACAAGAGATCCGTGCACAAAAGAAGTACATTATTATTTTGAATAAAATGAGTACTTAATTAATGTAATAATATTTTAATTTAAAAATATATATTTTTTTTATTTATGTAGATGTCAATAGAAAGTTTTTAATTTATTTATTTATTATTAATTTATTCGATGTAGAAGCTTTTAAAAATTTGACTGACTCTTATGTAAAACTGACAAAAATATCTGTTGCATTTAAAAGAGTATAACTCCAGATTCTGTGATTGAAGTTTAAAACGAAACAATAAACTATATAATTGTATTAACATTATTTTAGGTTGCAAAATATTTATAATAAAAAAATCTTGAACATTTTTCAAATGACGCGTTTATAAATGTAGTTATTTATTTCTAGTATTTTTACTCAAGATACTCAAGTTTTAATTTTAATTTGAACTACTTCATGTACTCAACAACAACCAATAAGAGAGTAGTTCTTTTATGTTAAACTAAAAATAATTATATTATTTTCTAGCATTTTGACAATCACTGTAATAATGTACAATAACAATATTTCTATTCCACATGTTAAATATGTGTACATATGTATAATCCAGCATAAAAATTTTCTGAGAAATAAATTCATATGCTCAAATATCATTAGACAACATTTTCTATCTAAATATAAATTACATTATCACGTATATTTTTCATTATTTTAATAACCTAAAAATATCAAATCTACAAACAAAACTTTTGTTTCAGTATCAAAATTAAAACAAAAAAGAATCTATCTGCGTGAGTGTACTTTGTACCCAACACTTCCCTTGCCGTCCGCGTCGCCGTCGGCGCGTGAAAGATGAAGAGACCGGACGCGTGACGCGTGATCCGCGTGACAAGTGAATTCGGACGTCCGACGTTGAATGTTTTACGGAGTGGGAGGCGAGATAAAGGCGCCTATCTATTCACCTGACGACAGCCAGGTAGCTGACTACCAGGCAATGAGACAAAATCGCGATTAAAAATTGGAATCTTGCAGCAAAAAGGTATGACACGTGCTCGATTTCATGTTATTTTAAGGTTTTAGATATTGTTTTGTTTTATTTGTAACTATTTTAAAATATAATTAATCGTCAGGGCTTACTTTTATTTTTAACATCCAGACAGATACAGCAATTTTTCATATTGCGAATGTATTTTTTAATTAATTAATTAATTTTAAAAAGAAGTGATTTTTATTGACTAATTAGAAACTACAGTTAGACATTTGTTTCAATTTATACTTTAGAGCTATTTGAAATAAAGTTAATGGCAAGAGTATAAAAATTCCTTAAAATCTCAGTAAAATCAATGAAAGATTTTCTTAAAATCATGTAAAATCTCGAGTAAAGTCACTACAATCTTAGAAATTTCGTATAAAGTAGAATCTTTTGTCTTTTTCTAACATACGAAATATTCTAATTATTAAAGGAAGTAAAATATTCTATAGTAAACTAAAACGCAATCCGTTAAAATTCTGTATGAAATTTTGTTGCTAAATGACAAGATTTCTTGTGGAATTTTTATTTTAACGGATCAATATTTTTAACGGAAATGTTTTAGACATTATTTACAGAAAATTTGCCAAAATCATTGAATGTAATTTTTTTTGGGCAAAATTATTAATGTTGTTCGAATATTTAAAAACGGTTTTAAAAGTGAAAATATAATTTGTTCTTCAAAAAACCTTGCAGTAAAAATAGACTGTCTACACATCCATATATAAACAATAATATTTGAATACAATTTCAATAATTATTTTTATCTTGATTTATTAATTAGGATTTGTTTGCAACAACAAATATGTGTCGAAATTGCACACAAACATTTTCGAAAATACTTGATATTTAATTTACATATACATGCCTTATCATTCATTCAAGAAAATCGTTGTCAAATTTTATTTTCAATGAATAGACGTGACAGAGAGATAGAGATAGTCATATATGTATGTGCGAGAGGTTCTGATATTCGGATGTTTTTGACAATCTTTATAAATGAAAATTGCATTTCTTTGTTTAGACTACTTGATCATTGAATAGCATATGCATAACTTATCGTAAATTTGCATGGAATTTGACTTAAGAGGATACGTGATATTGCAAATTAATATTTTCATTAAATAAATCATCTTCATGCGTACTTTAATGCATATTTATTTAAATCTATACAGCTGACTTAAAATCTACCTCGTCTATAAAATAAGCCGAACGCAAATAAATTTGCAATAAATCATTTATTGTAAATGATTTGAATATTACTGGTACTATTATTTAAATAAATCGTGTAAATCATTTAAATGAAGAATTTAAACATAGTAGAAAATCTTTTAGAACTCATTATATTACAATAAAACTGCCATAAGTTAATAATTATTTATAACCGACCTTTCGACGAACTCAACGTCTTCATCAGGAAAAATAACATTTACAGTAAATAACAGAACATAGAAACAAGTTACTAGGTAACAAAATAAGTAACTAGATCATAAAATTTATAGATTTTTAATTAATAGAAGCCAAATTTTATTTAATTCCGTACCTTCATGGTGATTAATGCTATCTTTTTCTTTATAAATTTCCATTTTGCTTATTTGTTACCTAGTAACTTGTTTCTATGTTCTATTATTTACTTTAAATGTCATTTGTACTTATACGAATAAAAAGTACGTATATATTACAAATCATAAATAAACAAAACAAAAACATGTTTATTGTAACGAAAACCAGTAAATTAAAAACTAAAAATAGATGAATAATTATTTTCAATATTGTTGATTGTATTTACGTATATAGAATTGATTTGTGTGTTTCTCCCAGAATTGCTATCAGAAGTTACAGTTCACTGGATTATTTCTAAAGCTTGTATGTCGGTAATAGAGTAACAATTCTGTATACTGGTATAAGCTCACACAGATATGAATACGGGCCAATTGTATAAACTTAATTAATTTACATATAAGCACACAATAATATGAGTAGAGTGTAATTGAATCAACTCAAGATAGATATTCGGAGAAATATTGCACTTGTGTGGGAACCAAAATTTATACGTAAAATAAACACATGTAATAAAAAAAAATTAATACAAATTTTATATCATATAATTATGACTGTTACCTATTAGTAAATTTGTTGGGGGTCAAATCTTATAATCCAATTATAACATATCCGATTTATTTGAAACTTTGCATAGATACTAGTTCCGATGACAATACAATATAAACAAATAATAATTCTAAATGTTTTTTTTTTAATATATATTTTAAACTTATTTTTGAGCTGATATGCCGTGGTCGATCTATCCTCGTCGCAGACGTTTCGCCATACATCGTAGATGACATCCTCAGTGCTTGGTAACGAAAGATAGATCGACCACGGTATATCAGTCCAGAAATTTCTATAAATTCAATAGATACCGGTCGTGAAAGCCTGAAGATTACTATTATTTAATATTTTATTAAAACCTGAAAAAAGAAAAATAAAGTCGCGATGAAACTAAATAAAAACCCTTAAAAAATGTATTTTTATAAAAATTGTACAAACTCAATTATCTGATAGACATAAATTTAATAAACATTTTCAAAAAGCAAAATTAAATTTAAATATAAAATTTTATGTCAAAATGACAGTTACAAGGTATTCGTTGTAAAAATACTCAAATACAGTGCCTATTCAGAGAACTTCAAAATATACTTATCTTCCTAAATCTTGTTTTTGAATATTTAATATGAATATAATGTTCTTCTTCCGTAATACACTGAAATTGTAATATATGGTTGATAAAACGTATTCACATATAGATTTACATTTTTCTAAAAACAAATTAATGTAGTAAACATCATTGTTAATTTAAGAATATACAAGATAACTAATTGATATAAAAATTTAATGAAATCTTTTTCTTTTTTCATGATCTAGTTACTTATTTGTTTACCTAGTAACTTGTTTCCATGTCCTTTATTTACTATAAATATAATTTCTATCTTTTTCGTCGAAATGTTGATTTATTAATAAATTATTACAGAGCTAAAACCTAAAGCTGTTTTATTCTAATATAATTAGTTCTGAAAGATTTTTTACTATGTTAATAAAAACATGTCATAGAAGATTTCAATATTTTCATATTTTTAACTATTACTATAGATTAACTAAGCAGTTTTCAAAAAATAATAAAAAAAACGATACGCAAAACAGAACAATAATTTTTATTTTTTGATATATACAACATTAAATACTGCTGCTCTAAATTACTTTTAACAATATCATCAATTTCAATAGAAGCTCAAAACAAAACAATAATAAAAATTGTCAATAAAGGTAATTTATCGAATCAATCATTGTGCATATTTAAAATTTATTAAAGTAGATAGCTCAAACCAACATACAGGTACTATAATAAAATAAACGTTAAAAACATCGAACGTAAATTAATTGGTCTGTCAATAAAGCATACACAATATGAAATTGAAAATTATCGCTTTTATTGTAAAAAAAAAAAATTATGAATTTAAAGAAATGATAAAAATGTTTTGTTTTAGTTTTTCTATACATTCAATAAAACCAATTTTGATATTTCCATCAGTAAATTGAATATTTAAAAAATAAATCAAAAAGTAATCTATATGTTTTAACACTGAGATTAAAAAAAAGTTGAAACAGATATTTCGAATTAGATATTTCATTCATTGTTTTAGTATTTAGAATATTTTAGCATTATCAGTTTATATGAATAATTTTTCTTTTTCTCATATTTTTGTATTATATTTCATATTATAAAATTTAAATAACTATTTTAAAGCGCTTGGTAAGAGTAATTTTAGATAACGTCAAAAGCATTTTTAAAAAGAATTGATGAATATTTAATTATTCACATTTTGATATCTTGTTTAGTTGTAGTAAAATGCCGCAAAAAATAACTATTTCAAATCACCAACGAAATTCTTAGAATCTCAAGCACTATAATTTATCATTATTTATTATATATGATAATATATTTCAAGTATCTTAAATTAATATTACATTGGCAAATACCGCATTACAAAATGTATAAGTAACTAGATAAATCAGGAACACTTAAAATCGTCTCGACATCAGGAAATATTTTGCAATATTTGCGGTTGACTCTCCTCTTTTAAATCGAAAATAATAACACCTTGGCATGATGGACAATTTAAACCAACAATTATTATAAATAAATTGATTCACACCATATATATGTATTACAATAAAATGATTGTTCTGTTCCGTGTTCAACAGACACAAAACTACTCTTATAATATTCTCTTTATAGTGTCTCGTGTGATATCGTCCTGCCGTGAGTGAGTAATATTATTAAATCCCTGCTCGCATTTAAACCTATTGAAACATTAACATCTCTCAGACGGATTGAGAATAACGTCCCTCTTTCCGCTCGCCACTCTTATTCGATGCCTACGAAAATGCTTACTTAATCTTTGAGCTGGGATAATTTGTCAATGATACTCGCTCAGTCTTGGTGATTTAATCATGCTGAAAAACAATGCGTAGCAGATTTTGGAGGGGGGGTATTAAAGCAGTGCCGTAGTTTGGTGGATTTTATTGATTTTAAAAATAAATATGTAATTTTACCTACAAGCCACGAGACGCTATATGCCCAGTAGTTCTAGGTATAATTACTCAACTGCTGTAATTTTACGTAATTGTTTAAAAATAAATAATATTGCCAATAGAATAGAAAAGTAATATTACAATTTTTTTAGTAAAGTCTCTTTTAGAAAATTTACAGAACTTCAATAAATTTGCTGTCAGAAAATTTCCATAAATAGATAAAATTTGTTTAGTTCTGTAATATTATTGTTTCGCTTTTTTTTGTTACAGTCTGTTCTTCGAATTATTCGGGCAAGAAAGTTAATTAATTTAATGTGAATTATGTGCTGTTTACGTGATTAATTGGATAGGAAAATGATGTAAATTTAATGATTTATTGATTGATCAGGTTGATTGAAATCTTATATTGTTTGATTTGTTAATTGAATATTTATAAAGCAAATATTTGTTCATTGGATTTAGATTGATTATTATCAAATAAATTCTAAATTATATTAAATATTATAAGATGCAATAACTTATAATATACTTTAAATGCAAAAGTATAAAAGGAAAATGATTGCTGTGGTAATGAAATTTTTTACGTGGCATATGTATGGTGTAACTAGATTAGTGTAAAATCAATGTGAAATTGAAAAAAAAGTTGATGTTAGTCAGTTAAGATGGTTCGGTCATCTCGAGCCAATGCCTAAAGGCAACTTTAGACGGTAATAATTTATGAATAACTATTTGAAATAAATCATGAATAAATATTTAGTATTGATTTATTTTCGTTAAATATTTGTCATGTATCACTGCTACCAACTGACAGTATATATTTAATATCTATAGTTATTATTTTTATTTATTATTTAACCTTAAAATTTTTAATAAATTAAAATATGATCCGTCTCTGGGTGTTCCTTTTTCATAAATTGAAATAGGAATATTACAATAAATTATAAGCAAAACCTAAATCCTACAAACTGAATTCCAGAATAAATAACGTAGTTTTAGTAGACAATTGTGGGGTCCACATGATACATTTTTATATCGAATTTAGAAATTGGAATACAGGCTTTTAGCTCTTTATAATCAATAAACCTTAATAATGTATATACGACAATAGTGAATTAGGAAAATACTTTAAGTTTCTACTAAATACATACTAACAATGGACAAAAAACTCTGATAAAAAAAAATAAAGTTATCAAAATATATTTAGTATAAGTATTAACATTTATTTTGAAAAGTCTATTAAAATAAGAAGGCCTTAGGATTAAGTTGTTATGTTTATATTTTAATAAAAAATCAACGTTTCGACGTACTTGACGTCGATTTTGTATTAAAATATAAACTGAACTTAATCCTAACGCCTTCTTGTTATAATATAATAAATTCTGAAAAAAAATTTTACTACTTTTTTTTACAAATTAAACTTATATTTATAAATTTATAAAAATATTGGTAATTTTATTCTATTATAAAATTATATATAAAAGTATAATGCATTAAAATTTATCGAGTAAAGAAACTCATTTAATATATTCAATATTATATAATTTGTTATATTTTATTTTTATAAATTTTTAGGCTACATTATTTAAAATTTACACAAATTCTTTTACTAAATTTTTCAGATAAAAAATTTTTTTGGTTTGTTTTTAATTAATTTACGAGTACTTATAGCTTCTTATTTTAACATAATGAGATATAAAAGATCCTTTACTATATTATTTAATCTACATACATACACGATCACGCCATGTACCCAAAAGGATATGACACAAACTCGTTCCATTATTCCGAAATTAAAAATAATAATAAAATGTTAACTTTTTTGTCAAATTCACAAATAATATTAAATCTTCATCTATTACAGCATAGTAGCGTGTTCAATTCGAATATTCTAAATAATACTATATTTTTATACAAATTCACGACAGATCAATTTTTATTAATAAACCATATATATCTAAAGAGAATAAATAGTACTTTATATAATGGATTTAAATATTTTACGAATTCATATTCTCATGAAAGGACAAAACCCATTACTAAATACATAATGTATTTTCTCTGCATACTTTCCTAAAACAGACAGTGCTAGGTAAGTATGTATATGTTATGAAAAATAGTTACTTTGATGTAAATATGGTGGTGTGGTGTAATACTTATATATTTTGATATTATGTTATTATAAATTTAATCAGCTTATCATAGAGTTTAGTCACAAAAAATAATATTTTAAAAAAAATATGTTAAAAGTTTGTGAATCTTATCCTCATAAAAGTTATAATACTTAATTTTTCTTTCACAAATAAACAAAACTTTTCCATTATAAATTAGATTAATTTTATTTTTTACCTTTGAATCAAAAGATAATAGATTTATATCAATATATAATTAAATAAAATTGCGCTTGATAATAAACTAATTACATTTGAAAATTAAATTTAAATCATATTGTATTAAATATTGTACAAAAATTGATATGAAGATTTTTTCATTTGTCTTTTTCTGGCGCACACAATTAAAAAAAAAATTCTTCACGTGTATTAATCTTCCCTAAAAATAACCAACTAAACTTTTAAACTAATCTTTGCTGCAGTAAGCTCCACCATATTTTTCACGTGCATGAAATAATCAAGTAAAGAAACCAGTTCACGAACTGGGCAAAATTATATTCAATTTCAATATTGGGGTGTAGAATAAATGAGAAAATAATCTTCAAAATGTTTAAAAAATCCTGAAATTCAAAAACACTATAAAATCTATAAACTTTGTATGAAATAAAAAAAACATTTGGTTTATTTATTTCTTATCTATATTCGTAAATAATTAAAAAAGGACAAATTTAGAACTTATTTTTATATTTGTATTTATTAAAATTTATAAAACTATTTTGTGTGCACCAGTTTGAGAAAATTATATTTGGTAAAATAAAAATAAATTTTCATTTATAGTTTATTTTTTATTTGCAACTTATAACACAAATAAAAATAATCGGGCAATGTGTGAAAGTCCTCAGAGTGTTAAAGTAATTTTAATTTTCTTCGAGTATGATGCTTAAATTTTTCTATAAATATAAAAATACTAATACACAAAAAATGTGCATTTACTGAAATATGTCTATTAATTTTTTATTACTTTCAAAGTATTTATATTAAATTCAATTTTAACACTAACACGTTATAGAAATGATTTATTAAAACTATCTTTATATAGACATGTGTACATACAAACATTTTATATTATGATAAATGTAGGCGTCAATTTTGGTTCTTGACTTTTATAATTCGTTTTTAATACTTCGATTATTCACTTATAATTTATCTTTACATTATACATCAAAATTATATTCTATTTTGTTGCTATATCAAAAATAAATATATTAAAAATCGCAGAATTCAAATGTTATAACCAAATTAAAAAGTAGTTTAAAGTATCTCTGTGTATAATATTAACCAAATTCAAAACTTTGTAAGCATTAACGACTGTTTAATGTTAGAAACTAAACTTGAACTAAGAAACTACTTGTAAAGTAGAATATTATGTTACGTTTCCAATGATAAAGCATCATATTTCAAGACACAAGTAATTTCTCTCTGATGTAATATTAAATGCAGATACAGTTTCGTAAAGCGATGCATAAATATTAAAGCAAATGCCACTTACCTTTGACGGTGCACCGAGGGCATCTTCTGCGCGAATGACGTACACAAACTTGGAGATCCGTATCGGAACATATAGACGTAGAAGGCTTCACGAAATCCACGTCAGAACTATACGATGTTGACGGACGTGCAATGTCAGAACTAAACGAAGTTGAAGCTTTCACAATACCAACATCCGAACTATAAGACGTTGATGGTTTAACCACTTCACCGTCGATGGTTGCATGAACTTGTAACAAATCTTCGCGATAACTTTTACTAGACGACGCTGTACTCATGGTTCGTTCTCTTTCCTGCATCAGAAAGGTGCCAATAGAATGTCGTCGGTTAGTGTCTCTCGCAGATAAATTATAGTATTTTGCACTATCTTCCATTAAGAATACTTCTTCTTCCTCTTCTTCGGAACCGTCAATTTCGATGACAGCATCTTCGGAAGTTGCCAATGGACAGTACATCAAATCATTCGATATTGTAGACATTGTCTCATTCTTTGGTCGTTTGCCTTTTTTTGACAATCGACTGGGATCATCACGGTGCGATGATAGATACGGCGAACGAGGTGCAATATCCGATGGACGGGGTTCACCCAAAACTAATAGCTCTTGATTGGATTCTGCCGAAGTGGAACTAACGCTACGCAATAAAGTCCGAAGCGGAATTCTAGCATTCGTGTTAGTAAATCCATTTGTATGCAACAGTGGTTTGAAAGCTGATGTAGACGGTTCGCAAATGATTTCTTGCGCGCTCATTTTCTTCTTGAAGAGACTGAATTTACCTTTGGCGGAACAGCCCGGATGTGTTCCGCTCGCAATGGTGAAGTAGGACGGGTTATCTGCGGACATGAGTAAAAGTCACCTATAAGTTGTTGTTGTTTATGTTTATAGTCGCCGAAGATGGCGATTCGCGAGTTTTTACGTGGCTAACTGACGTAAGTTATTGTACGGCAACATGTGTGTTTAAGCGGTTGGCGGTAAGCAGTGCTTCTGACGATGTGTGTTGCGTTTTAGAAAAGTGATTGAGTCGGTGTCTGTATGTGTGTGATGTGAGTGGTTTAAAAGTGGAGGTGGAAGGAAGATGATTGCCCCCGTAAGGACACATCATACATAGAGGGTTCACGCACTGAATTGATAATTGAAGTGATGGGAGATTTTTAGAAGGATCATGTCTCCGCTACCTGCTCTCTTGTGTCACCGAAAAATTAAATTTACAATGCTTTGCATATTTAATACAAATTTTTAAAAATCCGTACAATAATTCAATTGATATTATATTTTTCAATTTATTAAGGCAAAATATAATTTATTTATTATTTTCATAGATAATAATAAATTGTAAAAATAAATCGTGTAATAATTTTAAAATTCACTTTTGTTTATTATGTTTGTATTTAATTTAAACATTCTGCATACTTATTATGTTTAAAATTAACTGAAAATTTAGGCTAGTTAAATTTATTCACTAATATTTGTTAAATACAAAAATGTTTATTTTAAATATTCAAACTTTGTAAAAAAGAATAGTATTAAAAAAGAATACTGTACATTACCAACAAATAACATTGTTAGTGATCTGAATGTTCTAAAAATAAAAATATAAATTTAATATAATACTTTTATTAATCGTTAAAAATATATATTATTAGTATTTTCGATATGTTTATAAAATATATGTTAATTATAAAAATGTAAATTGACATTTAAAAATTTATAATAAGAGAAAATTTTATAAAATTGAATATTTAAATACCAAATTAAATGTTTCAAAATAAAAATATAATCTTTAAATAAAATTTTTAAGAAGATTAGGTATATATAATATCAAATTTTACAGCCTGACGTATAATTATTAAAACGTCCGGCGGCTAAAATAAAAATGGATTATTGTTTGTGTTAAACTTGAGTTTCTGATATCATTAATAAAAATCTAAAATATTATTTATGATCTTAAATAATTACTATTTTATATTTTTAGACAATAATTATTATAGTAATAATAATAATAATAATTGCAAGACCCACTATTATTAATACTAGATTGATAAGAGAAGCAATAGAAATTTATAACGAAAAAAAGATAATATCTATTAGGGTTGCCAGGTGTTCACTATTTGAGCGGACTGTCCGCTATTTTACGCTCTATTCAATATTACTAAAATAAAAATAGCGAACATCAAAAAAAATTTTTCTGCGAAAACACAAAATATTTGCCATGATAAAAAAAATCATAATATTTTGACACTTAAAAGTTTGTGAAACAATATAATAATTTAATTACAAATTTTCACTTCTTTATTACAATATTAAAACCATAAAATTTAAGAGCAATTTCTGAAAATATTCGTTTTTAACATTCCATTTGTTAAACTAATACAAAATTCAAATACATGAAAATATCCATGTCACTACACAAATAATGGAAACAGAAATCCATCTACTGTGTATATATGTATATACATACGTATATGATATTTCATTGAATATTTTTAATCTTCTTTTTGAGTTTCAATACGTTTTACGTACGGGTGTACAGAACAAGTAAACAAAGAAATATCCGACAGGATGTAAGAACGTGGAGAACGGCTAGTGCATTATGATAACGCCCGTGTTCAGCCGTTCATCTCTGACTCTACTAGCCATTGGGCATTTTTACTGACCAATCGTACGAAAAGTATTTGATTTCTATGTATATACAAAGTGACCATTTTTCTTAACTTCAAATAAAATCTTCTAGTATTGTATTTTAATAATTTATATATATATCGATAAGTTGTATTATATTTGTTATTATTGATAAAATTTATTTATTGTATTTTAATTTTTAGGATAAAAACCAAACATTAATTTGTTACACTTTTTTTTATTAATTTTTAATAAAGCAAAAATCAAAATAATATAAAATTTGAATTATAATCAGTAACTATTTGAATTGTTTATTATGGTGCAAAATACTAGCTTTCAACTACATAAAAAAAATATATTTTAAAATTTATTACAAAACCACAAACCATAAACGTATTTGGTATTAGTCACGCAGTACGAATTAAAAAATATAAATAGAATTTTAAAAAAAAATATGAATTGTTAAATTTTAACATAGTAAAAATCTTTCTGAACTCGTTATATAAATAGGCTAAATAAAAAGGCTTTAGGACTTAGGTCTTTATTAATTTTATTTAAAATTCGACGTTTCGACGTACTCTACATACCATAAGGAAAAAAAATACAAATGGGATGTACAATAAATAAACTGAACATAGAAAGAAGTTACTAGGTAACAAAATAAGTAACTAGATTATAAATTTATTAATTAAATTTTATTTAAATCAGTTACTAGTCACACTGATTGATTTTATCTCTTTCTTTACAAATTTCTATTGCTTCTACTATTAATATTGATAGGTATTGTAATTATTATACTACATATCTTCTATTGTACAACATGCGTTAAAAAATCATCATTTTTCTGTGTTTAATTTCTTGTTTGTGGAATAAAAATTTGTTGCTAATGATATTTTAATTTGTAATTTTAAATTATTAATTATTTTTGTAGAATATATAAATATATAAAACCAGTACATTACTCTTAAATGTCAAAGTGTACAAATGTACGTATGAGAATAAAATATTACACCCTTATGTTTTTCAATTCGACGAGTTGCGCTATACGGCACTAGAGCTTTTTAACTTCTCAAGCCATATTTAAAAAAAAATAATTTGTTTACTATTCTGGTAAATCTGTAATACGGTTAATGCGATCCCGGATAATCAAGAGTTATATAAACAACTATTAATTATCTGATAATAATCTAGTTTACGAAATACTGCTATTAACTATTATATACAAATACAATAAATGTCACACACGCATGACGACATAGAAAAAATACCACTTTGTATAGAGAGAAGCATTATGTATTCGAAAATGACTCTAGTATTGTTTGATGTAATGTTTACAAACATAACATGATGTTAGAACAAGTTTACTTCGTCTTGCATGTATTTTGGAAGTGTTTTTGGATACGTTTACGAGTTTTTTATTACATAGGATGAGTGTCATTTTGTCTGTTTTTTTGGACTACGACGATGGAATGTCAATCGTCAATGGAACAGACAAACTGATCCAGTTAACAAACTAAAAGATTGTTTAATTTTTGTTTAAATACATTTATTGAATGATGGTAAAATAAACACGCTGGTTTATTGATTTTCTTAATGGTTTTTAATTTTAAACAAATTGAAAGATAATTGTTTATATGTATATATTTTGTTTTATAAAGAAAACTATTAAAGTCTATTTCATAATTTATCTTTAAATTACTTTATTTTAAAATTTCGTTAATTTTAAATACATAATAATTTATAAAATTTATAATTTATAAAATTTTGAAAATAATTAACAAATAATTCTGTTTCAACTTTTTTTGTAACATTAAAATCACATTATTAAAATTCATTATATAGAAGTACAAATTTTGTTTTCAAATTTTCATTTTTTATATTACTAAAAAGACTAAAAGTAGTACTATACTGACAATAAATTATCGAAATATATTAAAAATTCAACAAATTTTTAAAAGCTCCAAGAAAACATTATAATTGTTTATATATGACAATTTGTTAAATAAATATTCCATAAAACACTAAATTAAATGTGAATATTAAGTCGATATATATAGGTTTAGAGAAGAAAACTATGAATTAAGTCGAAAACTTTTATATGCGACCCTAATTAGATTTTTTTTATTGGTAATGAAAATATATGTAATAATATGTTTTACTCGAAAAGCGAACCAAATATTTTTTATGAGTTCTAACGAGTTAATTCATAGTTTTCTTCTCCAGACGTATATACATCGTGTAATATTTACATTTAATTTAGTGTTTTATGGAATATTTATTTAACAAATTGTCATATATAAACAATTATAATGTTTTCTTGGAGCCTTTAATTAGCCTTTAATTATTGACTACTTGGATTTTAATTTAAACGTGTCGTTCTCCTAAGTTCTGTTAGCTTATTTTCTTAAGCTAGCGGAACTTTTGATTTTATTAAAAAAATAAAAAGCCTAAAATTCAGAAATAGGGCATTTAATTAGCTTTTAATTCTCCAGTAATTTCCACGTCGATTTGACGAAACTGCTCCGCCATCTTTAGGGACGTCATATATTCTTTTAATCAAACGATATAAATAAATAACATAAAAAATCAAATAAAAATCTAACGGGGTAATAAAACATTATTTCTATTTTGAAAAAAAAAACTGTGCACACGTTTTTATATTAAGTAACTTCCGCTTCCTATACGGTAGTTAGATTATTAAACATAGCGCGCTACCAGGCACGAACATATACCCGGTTCACCCCCTCCCACACTTCCAATATATTAAAAAATATATAATCATACATAAACACAAATTGTTTATGTGCATGGATTTGTATCTAAACGCGTTCTATGAACCCCCTTATACGTATTGTTAAATGTGTTCGGTTTATGATGAGAATCGCAATAAGCTATGACTGTTTATGGGGCGAGTATTCTAAGCACGTATTAGTGTAGTTTTTACAAAGTATGCGTTTTAAATATATGTATGTATATGGATAAAATAGCATTGAGTTTATAATCAATAGATGTATTGACTATGGACTCTAACGAGTAAAGGACATGATAGGACAACGAAATTGTTTTTAGTTTCCAAAAACTGCTTTGGGAAGTAAAAATTTCAAGTTTTTTGTGTTTTAATTACTATTTCGATATTAGTACGAAATATTGTAGAAATCAAAATTTTAAAAAATGCAAAAATCGGTATTGTAAAGTTTTGAGTGCTTTGGGTACTTTTGCTAGAAATGTAAATATTTCCAAAGAAGCCCGTTTGAGTGTTTTGGTGCCTATGTTGATATATGGTAGATAATGTTGGATTTGGTTGCAAAAGAATAAAAAAATGACTGCTGTAGAAATAGATTTTTACGTAGCGTATGTAGAGTAATTAGAAGGAATCGGGTGCGAAATAGATTAGTACATAATGACTGTGAAATTTAAAAAATTTGGGTATTTTAGCTAGAAATGTAAATGTTTCCAAAGAAGCTCGTTTGAGTATATATAGTGTTGTTTTGGTGCCTACGCTGATGTATGAAAGTGAATGTTGGGTTTGGTTGCAAAAGCATTAAAGGAAAATGACTCCTGTAGAAATGAAATTTTTATGTGATGTAACTAGAAGGAATTATTATATATATATGATTAAAGAAAATATTTTCTGTCATAGTAAAATATCTTTCGGAACTCATTATATTAAAATAAAACTGCTTTAAGTTAAAGTTCTGTATTAATATTTATTTAATATTGACGTTTCGACGAAACTCAAGGTCAGTTTTAATCAGGATAAAATGATAAAAACAGATGTTGAGTTTCGTCGAAACGTCGATTTTAAATAAATATCAGTACAGAACTTTAACCTAAGGCAGTTTTATTTTAATATTTTCTACGCTAGAAAATTGTAACTGTAATAAATTGAAATGAAATTTAAAACTAAAAAACCGCAATTCGCTGAAAACTACATTTTCGGTTAACTAAATAGATAATTTAACATAAAGTACTTACTGAGTGTATTAATATATCATTGTTATTATTGAAAATATTTCGAAATAAAATAATTCTGTTCAAGTACGAAAATATGATGCATTGTTTACAAAAAAGAAAAAAAATAAGAATTTATAATGAAAGTTTAATATTTCTTAATTTAAAAATCAATTCACGTAAGAAAATAAAAATGTAAACAATTCAAGGTTTTATCTCCTAAATTCATATACTCTGAAACAACTGGTCATTAGATAAGTCGTTATATAAAATTTTTGAAAAACAATCAGTAACTATAATATTTATAACACGTACCAACATTAAAATAATAATTGCTATTATTTTAACAGCTACTGAACGATAGTACAAGTACAGTATATATCAAAAGTACAAATTTTATTATCAGCATCAACAACACTACTTACGTAGAATTGTTAAATGTTTCTTATGAAAATCTTTAGATTGTCTTGGCATTTCAATTGTTTTTGAAAGTGTAAATGATTTTCTCAAAATAAAATCATGTAAAATATTTATAGTTATAAATAAAAGTAATAATAATACTTTAGTATATTATTAATTTAATTTTCGGTAGATTAAATTATTAAAAAACATTAACTAAAATAATTTGTATAAGTGTAACTATTAGATTCAATTCACGGTTATAGTAAAGTTAAAGTCCGATTGAACTGTTCACTATAATCAAATTATTATATTTCAATTGTTTTATATTATCCTTTTATCTAAAATAACAATATATTCTAAATATTGTATTAAAATTACCTATATATTTCTTGAAATATTGGTTACAAAACAGAGAGGGATAATCTAATGCAAAAAATATATTTTAATGTTTTAATTTTTATGGTAATGTAAAAGTTCCATTTACGAATGTAATTAAATAATATAAATTTAAAGGGTTTTATCCTTTGATTATAAACACTCCAGTTAAAGTGCATTGATTTATTAAGTCGAATTGGCTCTATAGTGGTACATCTATTTTTGTTTTATATTTTGTGGTACAAAATTAGAAAAATTTGAGAACCATTGGCCTATAGAACCTAAACGAAAAAATATCTACTATGTTTGAAGAGAATATTAAAAATATTTTGCATATAACATAATATTTAATAATATTTTCGCAAAACTCTAAGTTGAGCTGAATTTAAAGTTTATGAGTATGTTACCTAGGCAAACTATGTTACATTTACTTTTAAAGTACAGATTCCAAATTTAACAAACCAATTATCGGTTTAATTTTATTTATTCAAATAAATATACATATTCATCTTGTCAGAAAAATAAAAATATTGTTCGTCACTAAACAATTGATTGATGCTTGAAACAAAATAACACATTTAAATTGAAAGATATATTACCATCTAATATTTTCCATCAATATCGTATAATTCAAAATCCCATGTAATAAATTCTAAACAAATCTATAGGACAAAATATGAATAATAATCCGGAGATATTAATATGCAAAAAAATAAATTCACCAATAATACATACATATAAACATATATCGTTGATGTTAACTTACCAAGTGGCAGGGCCATGGTACGTCCGGTTGTAAGCGTCACGGAGCCAGTGTTTCCGGTTACCAAGAACCTACGACCAACAAGACATGCATCAAAAATCAAAATGTTTCGTTGTCCCTTCTTAGAGATTCATATTGGATACTACACTAAAAATTATAAGAACGTGCTAAGCTTGCTATTGACTATCTAAACACAAGAGCTTTCATATGTTACACTCTAAAAAAAATTAGGTAGTTTTACCTACAAACCATGAAATACTATGATGCCCAGTATTTCTAGGTATAATTATTCAACTACTGTAATTTTAACATAATTGTATAAAAATACATAATATCAGAACTATTACAAACATTATCTAATATGCTATTACCAACGAGATGGAAATAGTACATATGTATGTAATATTACAGTTTTCTTTTTTAGTAAAGTTTCTTTTAGTTGCTTTTATAAAAATTTACAGAATTTCAGAAAATGTGATCTTAGGAATATTCCATAAATAGCTAAAATTTGTTTAGTTCTGTAATATTATTGTTGGTATAGTTACATATTAATTATAATATTATTATTATTATTAATAACATTATAATTAATCATAACGCAAGTTCAGGACCCAAGAACAAATGTTTATCTTTTGACATTAATAGTTACATACTTTTCTAAATTTACATAAAAGTTTCATTTTGAAATGAATGAATTACACTTAAAATATTTAATTAGTATTATTACACAAAATATGTACTAAGTATCATTATTTTGATAAATTATTACAGATATTAATATACAAGCTGTAATTTTACATTAAGTATGTGATGCAATTTGCAGAAGGTAAGCAATTTTACATACTTATTAGCTCATTTTTATTTATTTTATGTGATTATTATGAATTACGAAAAAAATTACAGAATTTTGAGGGAAAAAAACAGAATATTTATAATAAAATAAAATTACAGATTTTTTTATAGTAAAATTTTACCACTATTTTTCTGTAATTTCGCTAATTTTTTTTACAGTGTAGGTTTTCTTCTTTATGCGATAGGGAAGTACGGATAGATAGTTAGGTACACTGACATCAACATACAAACATTATTCGTGTTAATTAAAATTCTAGGATAGGTTTGTTTAATTAGCTATGCTGTTCTATGTGTTGTATGTTATATAATAATGTCTTAGATACAGTACTTGTCTTATTGCAATTACTGAGTTACTGTTACATTCAGCCATCTTGTTTAATTAAATTTTAGTAAGATAAAATGGCTATAGGTTTAAGTTCTGTATTAATAGTATTTATTAATAATCGATATCATTTTTCCTGATAAAGATGCACTTTTTTCGAAACGTCAATTATTAATAAATATTAATACAGAACTTAAACCTAAAGCCGTTTTATTTTATATAATAAGTTCTGAAAGATTTTTTTACTATGTTAAATTTTAGTAAGTAATATCCTATATCTAATGAGAGTTTGGTTAAAAGAATATATTATGAAGATACATGTTTGCGTGGTTGTCCGATAAGTAGATAAGTGCTATGATTGAGAATGTTTTATGTGAGCGAAAGTTTCCAAGTTGTAGTAATAGAAAAGCATGTATGAGAGGTATCATGAATGTGAATGAAGCTAGCTAGAATTGCTTGTTTGGATAGGAATGTTTCAAAAGCTTAGCTTTCGAAATACGTATATAGCTTTTTTGAATTATTGTTTCTGATTTAATGGAAACTATTTTATTAACGATATTATTCTAAAAGATGACATATTTCCGTATACTATAAATACAATAAAAACAAAAAAAATATAAATTACTTAATTTATTTTATATAGAATACATACATAAAATAATTAAACATTACATTTTCATCAACTTTTTCAGAAAAATATTGTTAGGTATTTTTTTATTTTATTTCATATTTTAACATTAAAATATTTTAAAATAAAGGATAATATTTGTATTTCAATTTCTTGGAAATTTTAAAATAAATGTTAAGAACATTAATTACATTCTTTCTGAAATATTCTCATTATTAATTTGAATATTATAAAATACGTACTTTTTCTTTGTTAAGCGAAGCATTAAATGAACTAAATTTTATATGCAAAATATAATCTCTTTTAATAAAAATTGTAAATTAATTTATAGTTTGTTCAAGTTTAAAATTAATGAAAATTTATAAAAATATTTAATTTTAACATTGAAGAAAATCTTTTGGTTCTCGTTATATTAAAATTAAAATGCTTTAAGTAATAGTTCTGAATTATTTTATTAAAATTAGAAATTTTGATTCAAATCATCTTAAGTGACTAATACCGACTTTTGCAAAATTGTTTTTACAATTTCACTCTTATCATACACTAATCTATTTCGTACCTGATTCCTTCTAGGTACATCACATACGCCACGTAAAAATCTCATTTTCACAGCAGTTATTTTTCTTTTATTCTTTTGCTACTATACATGAATGTAGACACCAAAATTATCATAAAATGCTAATAAAATTTACCTAAATTTTAAAATATATAAAATCTTATAGAACATTTCATTCTTTTAACTAGTCTGTAAAAATCAAATCTCAATTTAAATTACAAATCAACAAACAATGTTTAACACCCATTCACATTTTTCAATCATATAATCTATCTATATAACAAAAAAAAAATCCTTTCAAACAAATCAAAATCAGAATCGAATCGTCACTGATGCATAACGTTTGATATATCAACTTTTTTTTTCTCTTCTCCGCATTTCCAACCATACAAACACGTTTAAATTTAAATTTAGCTCGGGCGAGAGAGAGAAACAGACACAATCTGCCTGGAATTCCGCACCGAATTAATCATCAAATCTGCGAATTTGTGCCACAAAATCGTTGTGCGCGCCGCGACGGAGATTACAATCCAGAATGAGTCGAGCAGGGGGAGAGGGAGAAACTAGAAAAACTACATGTGTTGGATTAACGAGACGTCAACGAGACTGGTTGAAAACATATGTGTAATTATTCCATTGCGTTTAAGATAGACAGCCCTTTCCCCCTCGAAGGGGAAATAAATTGTATGAAGTTATAATGCAGCCGAAAACAAGACTGGAATGAAATTACACTGTTCTTTAAACCAATGGGTTGATTCTTATTTATTTAGCGTCAATTACTTGAACGTAAATTGATAAAACTAATGTGATTAAGGTTTATTCTAAGACAATGGAGATTTTGGATTGCACATGGCAATATATACTGTGTGTTAATATATATATACCGGGTGTAGAAATGAAATGTGAACCATAGGGATTTCAATGTTATTTTTTAAATACGGCTGTATCTCTTTCCCTATTGACTTTAGAGCAAATATTTAAATACAAAACTTGTTCAAAATGTGAAAATGCATGGTATAAAGTTATTTTTTTTACATTAATATTAATATTTTACGATATACAGGGTTAACCACTAAAAAATGAGCTATAACATTGGGAAACGGGAATGGTATCGAAAAATGCGGAATAATGAGTTCTATAATTCGGTGAAAAAATCATTGTTCTACGATACTTCGTTTAGGAGAAAAAAATTAAAAACTGATTTTTGAAAAATTTTGTAAGGGGGTACCCTTGTGTTTTGTTTAAAAAAAAAAGGATTTTGGATATTTTAACACTGGCTTTCGTTGTCTTCTCTTTTATCCTACTCTTTGTACCTGACACTTTTTTTTCCTGTTCTTCTTTAATTTTTTATTCACGTTTTTCTGATTTTTCGAAAAGTTGATAAGGGGGACCATTGGCAAAAATCAGTTTTTAATTTTTTTTTCCTAAACGAAGTATCGTAGAACAATGATTTTTCACCGAATTATAGAACTCATTATTCCGCATTTTTCGATACCATTTACGTTTCCCAATGTTATAGCTCATTTTTTAGTGGTTAACCCTGTATATCGTAAAATATTAATATTTATGTAAAAAAAAATAACTTTATACCATGCATTTTTACATTTTGAACAAGTTTTTTATTTAAATATTTACTCTAAAGTCAATAGGGAGAGAGATACAGCCGTATTTAAAAAATAACATTGAAATCCCTATGGTTCACATTTCATTTCTACACCCGGTATATGCAAAATTTATTAATGTATTATAAATAAAAACAACTATGAAACGAAATTAAGATAGTGAATAGAAAAACTTATTTAATTAAAAAAAAATACGAGTAGAAATATGCATATTAATAATTTTAAAGTGGTTTACGTATGGGTTTACCCATTTCTATATATATTTCTAATCTTGTTAAATTATATACTCCTACTTATTAATGTATTAATGTATTATAAATAAAAACAAATATGCACCTAAATCAAGATAGTGAATAAGAAAACTTATTTAATTAAAAGTAATACGAACAGAAATATGCATGTTTATTATAAATTAAACATTTAAGTATTTATTCCATTTTACAATACGACTTACAACAAAAAAAATGACAGTTTGAGATTCGCATTTTTTAATTGAACTTATTGATTATATACGTAGTTAAAGTCAATAACTGCCTAAATTTGGGGGCAAAGTTAGATATATAATCGTTACACAAAATACCGAAAAAATTAAGAACAAGTTAGAAATATAAATTAAATTAAAATTATTCGAAATTCTACTCACCGTTTAGAAATGATTTTTTTTTTGTATTTGTATTTTTGTATTTACTTCAAACAGCAAATCGATATAATTTGCAATAA
This sequence comes from Clivina fossor, assembly GCA_963966155.1. Classification (NCBI taxonomy): domain Eukaryota; kingdom Metazoa; phylum Arthropoda; class Insecta; order Coleoptera; family Carabidae; genus Clivina; species Clivina fossor. Next base: position 4,895,103 of record OZ014564.1, on the reverse strand, counting down.
TTTTATATTACTTACCTACATATATTATCTAATCTATGTATGAATATTGATAAATTTTATCTTTTCTTGTTCATCAAGTGCATTTTATGTAATATGAACGATGAATCTAGGAAATTATAAAAATTTAATTGCAGTTAAATAAAGTTTCGTAAGGGGGTACCCTTGTGTTTTGTTGACGAAATTTTTTAAAAATCAGTTTTATATTTAAATATTTGCTCTAAAGTCAATAGGGAAAGAGATACAGCCGTATTTACAAAATAACATTGAAATCCCTATGGTGCACATTTCATTTCTACACCCGGTATATATATATATATATATACACATATATATATATATATATATATATATATATATATATATTGTTAAAAACAATAACGAACCTGATAGGGAATTTAATAACATTATAATTAATCATAACGCAGGTTCAGGACCAAAGAACAAAAGTTTATCTTTTGACATTAATATTTATATATATATATATATATATATATTGTCATCCTGACTTTACATTTAATTTATGTGTTTAAAATATGAAACAATATTAACAGTAACAAAATAAGAGAAGCAATAGAAATTTACAAAGAAAGAGGTAACATTAATCACTGTAATAATTTATATATATTTTTAATTTATACAGCTACAGTTAAATAATTACATTGATTTGAATGCCCCATTTATATATATATATATATATATATATATATAATATTTAGTTCACTAACATCAGTAACAATGTATTTATATATACGCATCTAATTAACCTTATTACGCAAAAATTACCTTTGTTGATTGTACAACCTTGGCAAATATAATATAAATCGCTGTGAAAACAAATTTAACAATCCCAGTGTTTACTGTATACATGTAATGAAAAGATAATCCTTATTTTTTGACAAATAAAAATAAATCTTTATTGAAGCTTTACACAAACAAACAACACCTACATTATAATTTCAACGTGTTTTTTTCAGTAAATAAATTCCAGAAAACATTTAATTATATACAACATCAAACAACATCAAAATCCAGAATTTATACTCTAAACTTCAAAATCAATTTCTAGAATTTTGATATTAATTTATTTCAATAACATCTGAGCGGGTAATAAGCTCAGATTTCTCATGTTTACAACGAGTATTATTAACCAAACTTTGAAAGTAAATGAGTCAATATTAAATAATAAATATTAAGAAATTGAGATTTAATATAACTTTTTCGTATGATTGAAAATATTCTGCGCCAAAAAAATATAAAATAAAATAAAATGTTTGTAAAATTTGTTTAAGTTCTGTATTAATATTTATTAATAATCGACGTTTCGGCGAACTCAACGTCCGTCTTCATCATGACATTTATAGTAAAAAACAGAAAATAGAAACTAGTTACTAGCTAACAAATAAGTAACTAAATCATAATTTTTTTATAAATTTTTAATTTAAAAAAAACAATAAGAGGCACTGATTTAAATAAAATTTGGCTTCCATTAATTAAAAATTTATAATTTTTTTATGATCCAGTTACTTATGTGTTATCTGGAAACTTGTTTCTATTTTCTGTTATTTACTGTAAATGTCATTTGTATCATTTTCCTGATGAAGACAAACGTTGACTACGTCGATTATTAATAAATATTAATACAGAACTTAAATTTAAAGCCTTTTTATTTTAGTATAATGAGTTCTGAAATTTTTTTTACTATGTTAAAATGTTTGTATATTATAATCTCTTTTAATAACGCTGTTGACATTTGTATAAAATTGCCATTTTGTGTTTTTACACCAAAACAAACTGTGCATAATTTTTTAAAGTATTTTGTATACCTATGAAACTTCCAAATCATTATGTCCGTCACAATCTTAAGAGTTTACGTAACCGACATGAATATCAATCACACTACCCGTCATAATTATAGAATCCATTAGCGTTAGACCGCGGAAAAGCACTAGATTAATTCTCCAGCTTGCGTTCCCGAATTCTGAAACATGGCTACACCAAATCACCCATCAGTGGGCGACCAAAAACGAAGACTATTCAAATTGGAAGCGAATCAATGTTCCGAGATGACAGTGGACCATATGTGCGCATTTCTCATTCATAATGAACTCACGGGATGTTATTTTCGAGATGCAGTGGGCATTTATATACATTCACCAACGATGTTCATTCACGAACTTTAACTATAATTATAGCGAAGATGGCTTGTCACGTGTTCGCCTTAATTACTACAGAGTTGTTGGTTACCCCTTTCGTCGCCTACACAGATTTTGTTTTGCTTCGGCCAATTGGAAAAAAAAGGAACAACTCCCGATTTTATTTGGAACGCTACATGTATAAAGTTTGTCGTGTGTTTCAAACGCACCTGGCACTATATGAGTCCATAAAAGTTTATCTGTGAATGTTCTATATTTATGATTTATCTTCTACTTTGAAAGATGTTTCAACAAAATGAAATACGTGTTCAAATCGGTAAAAAGTTTTAATAAGCAGTTTTTACAATTGTCAAAGAGTTTTAATAATTTTACAATTATTGTTAACAAAAGTAATGTGCAGAAAAATAATTTAACACTGAAAAATATAAAACAAAAAAAAAAAACTAGAAAAAGAATTTCATAATTACTGAAAAATTTAATTAATTTACCTAATTACATTAATCATTATTAATACGTTATTCTAAAAATTTAAGAAATAAAAATAACAATTTATTACATTTTCTAACAGTATAGTTCGATTTGTATATGAAAAAGATTGCTTCACTACTGCTTGTAAAAGTAATATTGAATATACTTTTCATATTTATTAAATATGAATATTTTGAAGCTTGAAATTCGTATACTTTTTTGCTTGTATAATCTGTATTTCTTGTGATTCTTATATACAAAGAATTTATCAAAAAAAAACATTTTTCTATTCAAATAAAAAAACTTCAATAGCTTTTGTATAATTCAAGATTTCACTGATAGATATATTTGAAATTCTCTGTTCAAAGGTAATGCTCAAAAAAACAAACTTGAAAGCAAACTACAATTTTGTCATTGTGCAGGTACTATAAATTTTTCAATTTAATATTTTCTTTCAAGACGAAACAGTTGCGCATTTATCTAAACCGGTCATTGAATGTGGATGTTTTGAACAATAAAACAAAGGAAACATTTTGCAAATTATGTTTTTCTTTGATGTCCTTGCAGGAAAATACACTAAAATTAGTGTACATTTTAATCTGTACTTCAGTAACATATGTTTCCTTTTTATATGAAAACATAACTTCTGATTACAACAAAAAAAATTAATTTACTTTCATCGTCTTTCCAGTTATATTTGATCTTTAAACATGAACTATAAGATAAACAACAGAAGTTGTAAAATATCTTATAAATATAAGCAAATTTTTAAATTTCATTCATAAAATTACTAACTATTTTAAAGATCTCATTTATTACGTACACAAATATAGAACTTATTATTCCAAACTAATCGAATCTATTCTGTATCAATACTGATACAATTTTAAAAAAAATGTAATTCTGTTAAGTTATAGAACAACAATAACTACGCTATATAACGTAATAAACATATTAATATTTTCTGGAATTTTTATTTTAACGTACTGTTAATAATTTCAATATTTTGTGAATATAATACCGAATGTTTTATTAAAATTATATTATGTTTCACCAAAAATATAAAATAGAACGACTTTAGGTTTAAGTTCTATATTAATATTTATTAATAATCCGTCTTATTAGGAAAACTGATCAGTTTTCCTGATAAAGACGGACGTTGAGTTTGTCAAAACATCGATTATTAATAAATATTAATACAGAACTTAAACCTAAAGCCGTTCCATTTTATACAATGAATTTTTTACTATATGTTAAAAGTATGTTTTTATAATTTATGATCATATCAAATTCATCAAACAGATTTAATGATATTAACTACCATAAATATAAACAATGTAATAAATTTTACATTTTTAAATTTGTAAGCAGCGTGACAGTGTGGGCAAACTTTAGTTTCATGTAAAACATTATTAGCATAATTTAAACATTAATAAAAGATACAAATCAGCACTTAATTTTCAAAGTGTCACTTTATAATAGAAAAGTGATATTATTATTTCTAAAAATACTAGACTGTATATACAAAATTGTAACTACAATATACGTTCTTTCAAAGTGATCAGAAAGAAAAATATCAACTTTGATATTTAAATTAGCTTTCGTTTATGTTTTACATAAAACATAAATGTTTCTACAACATGATATCAATATGTTTATGATCAATGATGCATGTCTATAGTAATAATTATAATTTATAAAAACAAATTAATTACATTTATATGTTTGCTAGAGTTGCCTGTCAAGTTTAGAGAAAATTAATTTCGGAATAGTTTGTGCCACACTCTTTTGAGTACATGCCATGATTGTGTATGTATGTAAAAATAGATTTAATTTTTTCAAAATTCATAATTACAATGTATTTCTTCATTTCAACTTGTATTTCTCAACAAAAACTAAAATATAATAAAAGTAATAACAATATAAAACAAATAATAAAATCTTTAGATCTTCGGCTAATTTGTCATTTCCAGATATCTACAACAATTACAATAAATTTCCAAACACAAGCAGTACTCATTAATTATCCTTGAAAACAAAAATCACCAAGTGCTAAAGTAAACAGGATAACTTCATTTGCATCTCAATCTAAGACTCACTTGTTATTTCCGTACGGGGGTGTTAAAAACATTCGCGAGTACCGTATTTATCGTTTAATTAGTGTGTTAGACCCACACCTACATCGTGGACAATATATTCCATTCCAGACATGTATATGTGGTACAGCTACAAACTTAGTAATGCAACGCGTTACAGCGTTGTAGCTACCAGGCCCAATGTTTATACTCAGTGCGTAAGAAGTGGCGACATAACGGCTGGTCAAAAATAACCGCGGGTCCGCCAGAAATAACCGCGCACAGATATACTTATGACGGGACGGTCAGCATGCGAACAATATGTCACTGAAATTTCTGACGTTCTGTATACGCACGCTATGCATGTACAGAGTATCCTACTTTCTTTGTGTATGTGTGTGTATAAAAGTCAGAAAAGTTAATGTGATTCTATTGATGTTATCCTTTTTTTTTCCATATATTTCTAATAATTCGAAGATACTGTAATAATTACAAGACCAATCAGTATTAACAGGAGATTGATAAGAAAAGCAATAGAAATTTATAAAGAAAAAGATAACATCAATCAGTGTAAAGGCTCTGATTTAAATAATAATAAATTTAAATTATTTATTTATGTATCAATTTTGATATAATAACATTATATAAAAATACAAAAAAAAATTATATATATGTGACATACAATTGAAAAATAATGAAGATTATTGCGTTTGTATAGCATCGATTTTTTAGATGATTTTCAACATTTTTTTTTGGGAACTTTTACAACAAATGCAGTCAACAACAATTATACCGCTGGAAAGTGTATTTATTGAAGTTTTCAGCAGTATTTTTTATTATTCAAAAAAGTCAAATTTTCACTTAAAAAAATGGCATAAAATTAATCAGGTCAAAATTCAGATTTCCCAATGGTGGCAGATAAAACTCGCGTTCTACATTTCTGAAACAAAAACAAATTAAATGTTAGGATTTGTAACACATGTAACTTTCGTTGGAACCTACAAAATGTTTAATTTTTACCCCTAAATAAAAAAAAACGGGTCAATTTTAGAAAGTTGCCATTTTGAAATGTAAAAATTATACATTTTGTAGGTTCCAACGAAAGTTACATGTATTACAAGTACTAACATCTAATTTGTTTTTGTTTCAGAAATGTAGAACGTGAGTTTTATCTGCCACTATTGGCAAATCTGAATTTTGACCTGATCACTTTGGCGCCATTTTTTAGAGTAAAAATTTTACTTTTTTGAAAGAAAAAATACTGCTAAAACATCAATAAATACACTTTCCAACGGTGTAATTGTTGCTTACTGTATTTGTTGAAACAGTTTGGAAAAAAAATGTTGAAAAACACCTAAAAAATTGATTCTGCAAACGCGAATATCCCCTTAAATTACACAAAATTTTAAACATTCTCCTGTGCATTATTTTGCACACAATTTTGGACATTATTTTGTATAAAATAATGCAATGTGTTAAACGACCTTAAAACTGTACTAAACATACTTATGTCTCATTAAATGACTGCCTACTTATTTTTGGAACACACTGTAGATACAGACATTATGATATGTATATGTGTAGCAGTTTGCAGTTGCTATTATGACAAACGAGTGGTGCAGCTGGTTTGAGGAATATACCTATTTTAAAGGTGCTTGAAAACGCGTGCGTTCGCAAATATGATGCATTTGTTGCGGGTGCAGGTGATTTTAATTATATTTTGTTTGTTGTATTGCGGTTTTGGTTTGACTTTAAAGTATATGGAGCTAAACGCAAAATCTGCACGCCGCTGAATTTATAATGAAGAATACCGTTGGAGCAATAATGTCTTTATTCTCTTAAAATAGAGTGATTTATAGCGAAAGATACGCTTGCTTTAAATTTTCCTATTCTTGCGCTTCTCCGGAAATACTTGCTGTCAAATTTTTGCAGTTATTATTCTAAAGTTCTTAAAATAAATAAATCATTTTAAATATAAATAGTATTCAGATGAAGATAATTTGTAGTATTAAATATAATTAAATCTAACATATTTTAAAGATTAAATAATATGTTGCTAATTTTTTTTAATATATTTTAATTACTCTTGAACAGTTTAATACAGTCAAATTTCATAAAATGAGTCTACTATATATAAATATTTAAATGTCTACTTAATCGCAGTGAACTAATTTATAATTTGTTAATTTAATAAATTTGAGAAAATGTACTGGCCCCACCGGGATTCAAACTCGGGACCTCATTCTATCGCGGAAGGCTTGCTATGATAATATGATTGCGGAAAAATATGTTTGCTTTGGCATGGTATTCATAGCTCACTTGGTTATTAATTATCTTATATTATCATTCTAAAATAAAATTAAATGATCTTTTGTATGTACAAGTATATGTAGTAATATGAAACAACATTTATATACATAAATAAATAGATGTTAAAAATATGTGAATATTCTGCTACTCAGATATTGAATTCCAGAAATTGTTAAAATATTCATTTTTATTCAATATTTGCATGCAATATTTGTAACATGTTACATTCCACAGACATGTAAAGAATTTATTAAATTATTTATATATTTTATACGATATAGTATGCACTGTATTATAAAATATGTAAATACCGATAAAAATTCTACGTAATTTTTTCATGTTTCCCGGAAAATTAATAGTTCTGACTTTTTTCGTTAGTATGTCTACACTATTTTTGAAAAATTTACGTGATTTCTTTGATGTACTGAAAGATCAAAGTGCGCTCTATTTCTTAAATTAATAAATCTAAATCAAATCAAGAATTTGATTTTTCTTTATAGTTATTTAAAAAGTGAAAAGTTCCACCTTTCCTAACTTAAATTTGTTATTTAAATAAATGTAAAGGGTGATAGTTAAAACGTTGTTTAATATTTTTTATAATGCATAAATATAAAATTATGTTTAAAATACTTTTTATCATTTGGACCTGGTTTCACAAAAGCTGATTAAATTTACTTTAGAAGTAAGTATTTGTTTTTTACTCTGTAGGTTTTCGAGTTAAAAAGAGGGAATAAATTCAATCCATTGGTATTAAAAAATATAGTATATTTAATAATAATAATCTGGTAGTAAATTGTTGAAATAACATTTGTTTTCATGGTTATTTAATGGGAGAATAAAACTTCTGAAGTAAATTTATTTATTGTTTATAAAACCAGGCCTTAGAAATAGACGTTATTGAAAAATTACAAGTTTAAATTTTTATGCCCAACTCGGACACCCAAATTAAAAGACCCCCTACCGAATGCCCAACTCGGCTACACCGGTATATACGACGAAAGAAAGATTAAATCTTACAACAAATATAAATAATATATACATATACAGACTATTCTACGATTGTTAGTAAGTAAGGTTACTTGGCATGTATTTTCATTTATTTTTAGTTTAATTTCGTTTAGAACGCTTAAAGATAAAATCGTATGTCACTCGGAATAGCCTCTTTTTGTGTTTCGCCCAGATTGCTTGACCAGAATTATGAGCTCACCATAATAATCATCGCTTTCTACTCTTCGTAACATAATAATACTATTATTCTACGTATTTCACAACAATTTTATGTTGAATTTCAAATTAAGCACAGTTATATTCAAATTCTAAATTAAGAATTCTATTCAGTAATTGCAATTTGTACTAAATATTTTGAAGTAATTGAGCATTCCAAGTGGAATGTTAAATAGTTTCTAAAACGGTTAATCCAAAATATGAGTAGCATACGATTACTAGCATTGTATAGTTACTTTTAATTTATAAATAAAAACTGGTACAATATACAGGGTTGGTGCATAATTATCAAGCGTTTTTTAAACAATATTTTTTCAAGAATAATTACAATATGACGAATATGAATATTATTAAAAAAAGTAAACAAAACAGCAATTTTTCATTTCCATTAAAACATAAACATATAAGCTGTATTTGTATTGTGTATCCTGTTTAGTATATTCCTATTCAATAAATTTCCTTGTTGTTCAAAATAAAGGAAATACTTGTCGAATAAATTTCGCAGCCCTTTCACGACGCCAATCTCCATCTGATCGTAACTTTCCATTATTTAACATTTTCAAAACAATTCGGGACAAGCAAATCAACGTTGCGGCACTCAACGAAATCAAAATCTATTTTAAGAGATGAAACCATCGTGCAAATATATCGAACACATGCTTTCGATATTGAGCTATTGTGTGTGTGTGTGTGTATTGAACCTTTAAATACTGCTACGCCGTTGTTAAGGATTTAAATATAAAATACATGGAGAGCAAATGCTGTTTGTTTGTTGCGGATCGGACGGAGTTATGCTGCAAGTGCAGGCAGCGGTTATATGTAAATGCGAAAGCTGCTGCGAATCGTTGTCGAGAGGTGTATTGGTTTGTGCACGTGTTTTGTTGAAAGTTGCGGCTTGCAGCAGCTGTTTTGCACGTGCCCCGATTCGAGGACAACCCTGAAATATCGTTGTATATGTGTGTGTTTGCATATATACGTTCTCGCACTGAAATCTGTCGTACAACGAACTTAACGCGCGCCAAATTTATACATACTTTTATGCTTTCGTTTGCTTGAAGCGTGATGGTGACTTAAATCCAAGCGAAAAATTACTACTAAGTACGTTGGAGATTGAAGTGAAGATAATGCGAAAATTAATGATGCTTCTATAAAGAAATGTGTCAATTTGTCCAGAGAAATTAGAGTTGGTCGAAGATATATGATTTGCGTTTAATCTTGTTGTACTATTTTAAAAAATTTACTGTCTCTTTTATAACTAATATTTTAGAAGATAAAATTTCTAGTATATTTTAGATTAATATAAGTGTTATGATATCCAAATGTAGTGTTTTTGTCAAGTTAAAAAATTTACAAAAAAAGGCTATTAAAATAAAACCGAGTAATCGAGACAATACTAAAAAAACGAGACGACATAAGATATCTCAACGACACTCTTAGTAACGACTTAGATTTCTATTTTCTAATTAAAAAGCATTTAATGACAATTTAGAATAAAACATTATTACCAACTAAATATTAATTAAATAAATGCTTGTTCTACACGGTTATAATTTTTGAATATAATTTGTATCAAATATTTGTGCTGGTAAATTATTAACAACATATTTGTGTTAAAGATTTTTTGTACTAGTCAATATTTGACAATATTTGATTACAAATTGTAAACAAAATTTGCAAAATAAATTTAGTTTGCAACGTCCAGTAATACTGTTCGATACTAATAATTTATAATGTGATTATTTTTAAATATTTATTGTAATCGCATAAAATGTAGATGAGACAAAATATATATTTAAATAAAAATATTAATAATAAAGCACATGATCACTTCTTCACTAAAAACTTTTATTAATTATTGTAAACGTATTTCAACAGCGATGCTGTCCTCATCGGTACAAGTAAAATATTATAATACAAAAAACTACATGTTAATTTCTGCATATTTATGGAATTAATAAAATCATTAAATAAAAATTTCATACAATAATTTATTGATGTAAATTAATAAAAGACTATGTAAATACGATCATTTTTATTGAATATTAATATGAATTCATTTATTTGTAAACTGTTAAAAACATTAGAAAGTCGTGTTCTGTTTAGCATAAAGGATTGTTCTTATATTCATATTTTTGAAAAATAAAGAAACTTATGAAGATGTTTATAAACACAGACTGACAGCAAAACAAAACTACACATGTAGTTTTTTTTCCAAAGACGTTCAAGACGCGTTTTTTATAATCTCGTATAAAATTCGCATTATATTAAAGTCTAGAGATATCTGTTTCTAATTTCTGATACTGACGGTAGCGCAAGAATTTTTTGTGAGTCATAAAGAATAAAGTTGTGTGTGTATATATATAGGCCAGACTAGTACTATATAGTAGCAAACGTCTGTTTAATATTCTTAATATTCGTTTTACTTTTTTTTCTTTCCTTCACAGATGCACTCAGAGTCTGAGTGTAAAGCCGTACTGCTCAGGTGATGTTCCCATAAGTCACTGTCTCGAACATTTTACGAGCCAAGCGATGGACAGATGACCTGATTTGTCAGTAGAAAATTTTTAACTCTACGCCCGCTTTTTATCAAAAATTTTCAACGTTTTTCCAGTTATTTTTAGAAATGACGGCGACGAACTCGTAAGTATACAGTATTGGATATTCACCTAAATCGTGTACGTTTATGAAATATCGATGTTATTAACGCATGTAAATATGACCTGAATGGAAAGGTGCTTTCATAAAAAAAATCTGGTTTATATCAGAGTGCAAATATAGTTGTTTATAGCAATATAATGTATATGTATACGGACAAATTAAAAATTTGCGAATAATATCAAAAAAATTTGCTGTGGCCACCACAGAACCGACCGATATCACAAAGAAATTGTTATTTAAAAAATTTAGAAGCATATGGGTAAATCCATATATAGATAACGTTGACATCATCAGTTGGCAACGCTGTACAGCAATAAAATTATATAATTCTTGTGAGCATTATAAGAATATTTTGTAAAAATTTGATTAATTTTGGAAAATAATGTAGCCATAATAGATTTTTTAAATTAGTTTGTACTTCAGTAAAGTTATGTAATTTATGTGTACACTAAGCTGCCAATTCTGTTCGCAATTCGTAAGACTCGTAGCAAATCGATATATTTTGTCTTTTTCTATCAAAAAACAATTCCATTTACTAGAAAAAGACAAAATATTTCATAACGCTACATGAGTCTTACGAGATGTGAACAGAATTGACAGATTATAAAAAAAAAATTCAGAAAATTTGGTTAATCACGGATAAATAATGTAGCCATAATAACTTGTTAAAAACTTTTTCTCTCGGAACGTTGACAACACTGAACTTGGTAAAATTTGAAAATTTGGTTAATTACAGATATATTTTTAAAAACTTTAATTAATTTTTTATCGGAAAGTTGATATTTGGAAAAAACAAATCAACATGCGAGCGAGCAAGAGCCGCACACACATACACTATCATAAACTCAGTTCAGATTCGTCATCTAAAGGCTTTAAGAAGGATTTCTATATGACATTTTAAATTTTTGATAATATTACAGACACCGTACCGATAACTATACTCCATTTCCTAAAGTGGTCATAAAAACGTAACTTCATATACGTAAAATAGAAAAAACAAATAGTAAAAATATGAGAAATTATACAAAATTGTTAAATCGTATCAAACAATGTTGCAAATAAATGTTGGTAGTTATAACTAGTATAGCAAAAACGAATAATCATATAACTGTCCATTTTTTTTTGTACTCTAACTCATTTAAATTTTATTGCGTTTTTTAAATCTAAATTTATTGTTTTTTTTTATTACTATATGAATTGTATTATACAATAATATTTTATTTAACACGATGCTGTATATTAAAGATATTTTTGTATGAAAATCCAGGTGTTCGACTGTTCGTTCTACGCACATAAATTTATTTTTAAAATAATCCTATAGGTGTATATAAGTTAAATAATAGACTTGTCGACATACATGTTTTTCGGCCAGTATTTATTATTTTATATTAAGTTTTTATAAATAAATTTCGATATATTTAGCCCATAACCATATTGTTAGATGATATTTCCTAGAAAGAGTTCTAGACAAGCATATTTGCATGGATGAATAATAATTTATTTGTATGTATCATAGTCGTGCGTAGAGAATCTATAATCTATAATTAAACATGTCAGCGAAATGTAGTATACGAAGAAGCATAATTGATAATTGTTTCACTTAAAACAATAGTTTCATCTGAATACACAAATCTATGTACGTACTTGTATGTAATATGTACCATATGCGTTACGAAATTGAATAAAGATAGAAATTTGAAATCATAATTTATATTTAGTAAATTGATAATATTAAATTATTCATCTTGTTTATTTTGATAGAATTAAATGGCTTCTATATAATAAGTAAAACTTGCATAAATGCCTATTGTTTAGAGGTTTACAAATTCACACATTAATCTTGAATTAAATTATAAATTATTTTGTCTAGTATTCATATTTATGCTAGGTTTCTAGTTCGGTTTTTATTCGTGAATAATGTAAATCAGATTTTGTACATAGAGTTTTCTAGCGTAAACAGCATACAGTATTTTCTATTCTGTAAAAAACATGTCTTAAATTTCTTCTATGATTTCTGCTCTTACTTGTTTCACTTTAAATTCATTATGGTATATAAGTAATAACTACTTGGTTTTTTGTTTCAAACATATTTATTTTGGTGACTATAGTTTCGCTACACAATAGTTACCAAAATAAATATTTTTGAAACAAAAGCCAAGTAGTTATTACTTACATACCATAATGATATCTTAAATTTATGTAATTTTATATAGGTTTTAACAGTAAAAATAATAAGAGTTGGTAATTTCACTGTGATAATTTACGTAATGTTAATTTTTTTATGAAAAATTGCATTCACAAAACATGTAAACTTATATAAATATTACATAAATTTTTTACAGTATGGTCTATTCCAGTGATTCCCAAAGTGTGCGCCGCGGCTCCCTGGGGCGCCGCGGTTAGGGAGCCGCGGCGCACACTTTGGGAATCACTGGTCTATTCTATAAACTGTTATACCGCAAAAACTATTTATATTTCCTAGTTTGATGTAAAATGCAAAACAAAGCTCTGTAGTTATAATTTCTTTTTTTTTTTTAATTTAAAGTTAAAATTCTTCAAAATTATCAAAGTGTAGTACACATAGCTTATACTTAATATTCGAATACATTTAAAATTAACATATTAAAATAATTTATAAATCATATGCTTTAACTTTTCCTGCATGTATATAAATACAATATTTCACTGTAATAGAATAAACAGTCAATTTAAGAGCTATTAAAATTCGAATGTTATTTATAAATCACCTAAAAATACCTATATACACACGATTTAGTAAAGTTACAAACATTTAATGAACACATTAATATTTAATTAGGAAACCTGGTCCTCTTTTATGCTTTTAACCTTTCAATTAATATTTCGCTCAGTATGTAGAATATTATTTTGTTGTTCGATAATACGCTGTTATAAATATAGATTTATGAATAATATATACGAAGCATTAAACTTATAAAATCTGTAATTTTCTAACAATATAAGCATTAATTTAGAAGTGTTTATATATGTGACAGTAAGATGTGTTCTTTATTGTATTCTTGAAAGGAGAGTGTAATAATATCCATACATAATTCAAGTTTTATGAGGGCACTTTCGTATTTTTAACAATGACAAAATTTTGACGGTAAATTAACTGTGAAATTTAATTATAAAATATTACATACATCATTTTATGTTAGGTCCGCATTATAGAAATAATTATATCTCTATTATTTATTGATTTATAATTTTTTTTATTTGATTTTCTAACATACCCGTATATGATATAAACAAAATTGAATAGAAATTCCATATATGAATTTTATTTTCCATTTAATTTAAAAAAATGTATTTTTTTATATAATTTATTTTGAGTAATAATTGGTTCTAGAATAAAAACTTATAGGACAAAAACCCCTAAGGCAGTAATCCTTCAACAAGCTCCTTTTAAGTTAAATAAAACTTTTACGAATAATAATAAAAAATAAATAAGTAATAATTTTGTCGCAGAGTTTTAGTCCTGGTTAAAAAATATATACAAAATGAAGTGGAGTTAATATAATAAAAAATCTTTCAGAATTCATTGTATTAGAATAAAATGGTTCTAGTTCTGTATTAATATTTATAAATAAATTGATGTTTCGACGAACTCAACGTGCGTCTTCATCAGGAAAAAAAGATAAAAATGACAATTATAGTAATTATATTATATAAAAATCTTTCAGAACTCATATTAAAATAAAACTACTTTAGATTAAAATTCTGTGTTAATATTTATACATAAAAGGTCAATTCATCTAAAACATCCAGATAAATCTGCTATTGCTAGACCAATCAATATTAGCAACAAATTAATAAGAGAAGCAATAGAAATTTATAAAGAAAAGGATAACATCAATCACTGTGAAAGCACTGAGTTAAATAAAATTTGGCTTCCATTAATTAAAAATCTATAAATTATATGATATAGTTACTTATTTTGTTAGCTACTAACTTGTTTCTACGTTCTGTTATTTACTGTAACATCATTTATATCATTTATCCTGATGTAGACAGACGCTGAGTTTCGTCGAAACGTCGATTTTAAATAAATATTAATACAAAACTTTAATCTAAACCAGTTTTATTGTATTCTAAATATTATTAGTCAATCGTCTGTAGCTTGCATACCACACTTTAAGAATTACCACTTTAAAAGCTGTCTTATTTACACTTACATCATTTTTAATTGGAAGTGCGAAATATTAGAAGATATTTAGAGATACCTGTTACTATTAAAACGCTAAATGAATTTTAAAAAAATAAATTATTTAACTAACTTTACAGTTGAGATGAAAAACATGAAAAATTTCAAATTTATTTTGCCGATACGACTATTTGACATGTAAAATATTGAGAATCAACGTTCTAAAGTATAAAATAAAATAAAAATTACGTATATGACTATATATTTATGACGGGAAATAGATAATATGACTGAAATTAATTTGCTAAGTGATAAAAATTTCTAAATGAATACTTATGCGAGTAAACAAATATCTATTGCAATTGAAGACTTTATTGATTTTATTGCATCTCTGTACGGTCACTGCCTACAAAAGTAAATATCCGGCTTTAAATTCTATTTATGATTATAATAAAATCTATAAAACAATCATAAAATTCTTATTTTACTACTGAATCTGCAAATTTTTATATCATATACGAAAGGATATGATTTGAAAATTTTTATATCTAAATAATTGAACATAAAAACGGACATAAAACTTGTTATTTTGTTAATATAGTAAAAAATCTTTTCAGAACTCATTATATAAAATAAAACCGCTTTAGGTTTAAGTTCTGTATTCATATTTATTAATAATCGACGTTTCGACGAACTCAACATCCGTCTTCATTAGAAAAACTGATACAAATAACATTTACAGTAGATAACAGAACGTATAAAAATGTTACTAGGTAACAAAATAAGTAACTTGTTTGTATGGAAACAAAAACAAGTTAGCTTTCATTAGTTAAAAATGAATAAAATTTTTATGATTTAATTACTTATTTGTTACCTAATAACTTGTTTCTATGTTTTGTTATTTACTGTAAATGTAATTTGTGTGCCTCGTTAGCTCGTTCGCTCGCTCGCTTGGTCGACAGTCAAAATTTGTCATCGCAACTCCTCCAAGACGGTTCAACCGATTTTAATGAAATTTGCAGGATAAGTTTATTTAGTGCCCAAGATGTTCGTGTGGTTTTATTTTTTTTTAGTGATGCCAACTTTTTAAAAAAATACCAAAATTTTGGAAAATTTATTTGGCCATATTATTTATCTGTAATTAACCAAATTTTCAGGAAAAATATAGCAAAGTGTGAAAGAAAATGATTCCAAATAAATTGAAAATAATTATAACATGAAAAATGTAATTGATTTTTTTTTGTAGTACAAAAAAAAAATTCATAAACAAATTTAATATTCACATTAAAATAAAGGCAAGACAAGCTAGTTACCTAATAAAAAAAAAAAACAACAACCAAACGCCGTTTTATTTTAATAACTTATTTACTTTGTAATTCTAAAAACTATTTCAGTTAGATTAAAATATTTAGGTGAATTCCTGTCAAAATCTTATTTTTGTTATTATGCAATATATTTTAATAAAAGAGTTGTTCCTTTTCTTCCGCTGTTCCATTTTACTGGAAAAACTAATTTCCTCTTATCTCAAATAACTTGTCAAAAAAAATAATCTAAACACGCGCTGAATATCATAAAAAGCACTTCCTTGGCATAACCTAAACAAACTGCCAAATATACCTTGAAACCAATGACCTATCCATGTAATGGTGTTGTAATAAACTATAAAATTAGCACGTAAAAAATCCAGTATTTACAACCAGCAAAAAAATTCCATAAGCATAACTGATTATGGTACGAAGTAAGTCTAGAAATAGGATTGTTAGTTTATGCCCAACAATAAATAAACACACTGTATATAAACTGTTTTAAAGCCGTATGTGCTGGGCACGGCGCGGCGCGAACTTTAAATATACAGACACATCGGTGCAGTGAACCTTGTTTGTTATTGAATTATGATGGATACTGGAACGGCGGCCGTACCACGGTGTAACCAAAGGGGTACGGAAACGGGTAGCAGTTCTGGCGCTAAGCGACGCCTTCATCTGTTTCCTGGGCCGTGTCCCGGGGACCGCGCGCTATAGTACGTTCGCTTGGTCAAAAGTAAAAAGAATGTGTAAAAAAGCGCACTTGCTTTGACGCTTTAACGCGATGGATCTAGGCCCGGGTATGTGTTAGCCAAAT
Organism: Clivina fossor; assembly: GCA_963966155.1. Taxonomy (NCBI): domain Eukaryota; kingdom Metazoa; phylum Arthropoda; class Insecta; order Coleoptera; family Carabidae; genus Clivina; species Clivina fossor. Next base: position 4,877,929 of record OZ014564.1, on the reverse strand, counting down.
AGCCCGGAATAATGAATTCGTCGAATACGGAATTTACGCTGTGGACTATATGCAGTGGTGAAACGAAACTCGGCCTGATTCTCTAACGAAGTTGCTAAGTTTTAGCAACGTTGCTAACAACTATAACCAATAGAAACAAATGTAACAGTTTTCATTTTAATTTTTTATTTAGTGTCACCTAATATTATTGGCTAATCTTGTTAGCAACGTTGCTAAAATTTAGCAACTTCGTTAGAGAATCAAGCAGACTATGTCATTATTTTATAGATCTATCCTAACTCGCTCTTTTGTCTGTATAAAATAATTTCTCCTAGCTCAACATAGGTTCATAACCCCATACAGATTGTCCTGAAAATTTGTGATTGTGAATTTTTAATAGTTATATTATTATAATTTGTCTTATTATACGTTATTTATAAAATAAACTTACAGAATATAAATATTTAGCACTGTTTCTATTATCTCAGAATGATAAAATTTTAAAAATGCATACGCCTAAAACATTGTATGCTACATATTAATAATATGTGTAACAATTTGTCGTAATTTAAATACGTTGTGAGTTAAAGACTACTGTTTTATAAAAACAAAAAATTTGGTAATCACAATCTTACTAAAGCAAAAATAATTAAATATATTCAATATATGAAGTAATATTATTAATAATAGTTTACTCTTCTTAAAAATGTGTATCCTATACAAACAATTATCAAAAATCTACAAAAATTTTATTGGAAAAGTAATAAAAATACTTAATAAACATTATTTCAAAGAATACGGTCAATTATTTGTCATAATTTAAAATCAATACGTAGAAATGTATTTATAGTTTCATCTAGAATTTTACGCGCCAAAAACAGTATATGTACCTCGTCAATATAATCGTAAAATATATTCATATGCATATATTGACATCGAAATATTTAAAAAAATTAACAGAAGACAAAAAAATCTATTTATAAAATATACACGTTTACATACATTTGTAAGTCTATATTTTTGTTTCGATTTATATAAATAAACACAAAATTGTAAAAATAGTAAAAAAAAAACTGGAACAAAAAACTACGTAGTAGTTTTTATAAAATATAAGAATATTTTACTAAAACTACATGTACCGATACTGTAAAATATTTAAATATTTAAAAATAATAATAATCATGTTTTAGATTTTATATAAATTTACATAATTTGATGTCAACAAAGCCGATTACAAACATAAGTTAATTAAATAAAACTTTAATTTGCAGTATATCAAATATTTAACATGTAAAATATAAAGCAAACACAAAATTACTACAAAGGTTAATCAACAGTGCAATTGTTTATTGAATTAATTGATATTTGTTTCGTATTTTTATAGCAAAAATTTGTTTATAAATTTAGTAGACAATAACTATTTTGTTGTATTATACAAATTTAATTTTTACTACGCATGTTCAAACATAATTTTTATCATTTATAATGTAATTGTAAAACAATTTAAAAAACTTTATAGTCCTTTTAGCTTGTATTTTTTTTATTTTTGTAAATACAAAACAAGAATATAAATATTTCAGTTATATGTCACAAATTTTTCGATGCGTTAATTTAGGGATTCACAACTTTTGTTGAGAAAAAGAATAACAATTTTATTTATTGTTTATGAAACCGGGCTTAGGTAAGATTAAAAGATTATTAGCGAGTATTTTTATTTTTTACCTACAATTTTTATGTTATACAATAAATTAGTAACACATTCATACTTTTCTTTTCAGTTAACATAGTGATAAATTTCAAAGAAATTTTTATTTCAAAATTCATATTATTAGAGACATGCTGACGACTTGGGCATGGTTAGTTTTCAAATTTTGAGCATATACGACTAATTTCGTATAATATTAAATATATTTTTATTAAATCCACGTGCTTATTAGCATAAAATCTAGTTAAAAACAGATGTTGATGACCTAACCTAACCTATTTTGTTTTAAAGTTCGTAATTTCTTAATAAAATTCCTAACAAGTTTATTTCTGCAATATATAAATTTTGTTGAGATATATATATATATAAGTACTTAATAATTTACTGTCAGTTATAAATATGTTTTGTTAATAAACTATTAGCAATATGATATTCCTAATGTATTATTAAATTATTAGAAAATTAATAATAATAAAATTAATAAGTAGTATTTCTATTTCTTATATTTATAATTTAAATTGGTATATTTAATATCTAAATAAATGTAGATAATTTACTAGACAAATATATTTATTAGACAGTGGGTATTTCGGGACTAAACATTTTTTGCAAAATTTTAAAATTTTAAGATGAATTGCATGTTTATAAATATTATTTATTATTATATCACTGGATAATATACAAAATAAAAAGAAATTTAAATAAAAACATAGATAGTCGAACCTAGATGCATCGTTCTTGCTACTATTATTTTCCCGCAAATTTTGTCTATCTTGCTTACAATTAGTTCCCAAATTATAATCTGCAACTAATGTTTTCCCATTATATTGATTAATTTTTGTATTCCATCTTCTTCAAAAACGATACATCAAGGTTTAACTATAGATAAAGAAACATAAACATAACCAAAAAATAATAATAACAATGAAAAAATAAAAACATACCACTACACTACAACAAAAGACTCCATAACTAATCAACGAAAAGCAACACAATTTCAATCAAATTAAACAAAAAAAGGAAACAATAAAAATCAACTAACGTCTTTCAACTTCGTTCACGGACAGAGTTCGTAACAAAACACGGGCGTCGTTTCGATAAAAACACACAAGACGTCTAACGTAAACCGACTGACAGTCAACTGAACAGTATACACACACTCCGTCCCATACAGCACCCAGAATGTAACGCGACTGGTCGAGCACCCGGTTTAGAATCGCAGATTTGTCTATCTTCGGCCCACGGGTTACGCGGTAGGGATACACAGGCAGAATGTATATAGCCCCCTCCGACAGGAAAGGCCTTACCCAGAGTCTGAGAAAATCCCGGTGAAAAAAAAATAAAAATATAAAAACATGTGATTGCCAGCCCCTGACTCGCTTGGGTCCTTGGAACATAATGCTGTCATGAATTGTCTGATTGGGGGTAGAAGTACAAATAAGGTTTGGTGTTAAAGAAATGATATTTTTATGTATCTGACTGACTTAGTGGTTTGTATATTTATTATTGTTATTTTAACACTATAAAATTCAGTTTCTAAACAGTGCTAAATCAATAATAATAAAAATAAAACGGCTTTAGGTTTAAGTTCTGTATTTATATTTATTAATATAATCGACGAACTTAGCAGCCGTCTTCATCACGAAAACTGATACAAATGACATTACAGTAAATAACAGAACATAGAAACAAGTTACTAGGTAACAACAAATAAGTAACTAGATCATAAAAATTTTGTAAATTTTTAAAATAAAACTGCTTTAGGTTAAAGTTCTGTATTACTATTTATTTATAATCGACATTTTGACTAACTTAACGTCCGTCTTCATAAGGAAAACAGATACAAATAGTATTTACATCAAATATCAGAACATAGAAACAAGTTACTAGGTAACAAAATGAGTAACTAGATAATAAAATTTTTATAAATTTTAATACAGAACTTTAAAGCAGTTTTATTTCAATATAATGAATTCTGAAAGATTTTTTACTATGTTAAATTTTTAATTAAAGCACGCCAAATTTTATTTAAATTAGTGCCTTCACAGTGATTGATGTTACCTTTATCTTTAGAAAATTCTATTGCTTCCCTTACCAATAACTTTGTAGAAAAATAAAAAAAAAGGGAAGAGAATGAAAAAATCTTTTAATTTATTTTAAAAAATACTTTGCTTTTACATATAGTCCAACAAATATATGATGGCCGGTGGGGATAAGCTACGCGCAGAGAGAGAACGCATTCGGGTAGAAAGAGAATCCCCACCCCTAAATTTTCGTTAGTTTTCTGCGCAACCGAGCTTGAACGGCCCAGAGATACGTGTTGGCCTATACATACATACATTACATACATTTTAAAAAAATTAATTGAATTATTTTTAATAAAATTAAATATTTTCCGAGAGTAAATTTCTTACCCAAACACTTTTCTTAGTTCAATATTAGTTTTTGAGAAATTAAGTCTAGGATGCGTAACATAAGTCTAGCAAACTCATATACAAAATTTAAACTGATATTAATTATAATTTATGTAACTTACGACCTCCATTTATTAAAATGTGTATTAATTTTTACAACTTAATTTTGATGTATTATTATTTTTTTGTCTTTATTAAGAGAAGAGTCTTGGATATTCATGGTATGAATTCTTATTGAGAATTTTACCTATTCTAGGGTTAATGTCAATTAGTTATAATTGTTAAGTTTATTTTCTACAGTATTATAAATTCCACTATTGTATATACTTTTATTATAATTAACTTACAAGTTAACTCATTTTTTTTAAATAAAATAAATTTAAGAGAATTAGAGACACTGTAAACATTTTATTTAAGAAATATTTATTTTGCAACTAATTTTCATTCCTAAAATTTGATACAGAACAAATAATTAGTTTATAGAATGTGCTTACAATTTTCTTTGACGTCAAGTTTTGGTGTACTTTGAAATATGAAAACATATTACAAACTATTTAAATAGTACAAATACAATTGTTTGTGTACAGTAACTGCAATTGGTAATATTATTATTTATTTTAAGTCCATCATAATATTTACTTTCTTTAGTTCTTACTTATGTTAAAAAGAAATATAGTTACCACTGAGCGTACGTGTAACAGATAATGTTTTTTTGTACATAACGACGCATAGTGAACGTAATATTAACAAATATTTGTAAATAAAGTGACACCGTCAAATTTAAGCAGTTTTAACAAAAATTTGTTAGTATTTAGTACTAAAAACATAAGCCAGAATCGGCCGATGGTGTAATGGTATCTGTAGAGGTTGGTGGGGGTACAGTACCAGATTGCGAAGAAGAAACTATCATTCATCTACGATGTATGGCAAAACGTCTGCAACGAGGATAGATCAATCACGGCATATCAGTCCAGAATATTCTATTATAACTATATAATTTAATAAATAATATATGTTTTATTAAATCAAGATTAATTTTAGCGAAACTTTTGTATTTATTTTTTTTATATAAAATTTTGCTTTATTTATCAATAATATATTAAAAATACGTGGCATGCCGTTTAAAGTATACTCATATCGGAATCCGGAGGGTTTGATAGCAATAACCGATTGATAATAATATGAAAACATAAAAAACAAATTGATATTGATTGGAAATATGCAGAAACAAACAGTAAATACATTGCATGTAAATTGTGGTTTATAAATATTAATTACTTTATGTCATTGGATATAAATAAATTAATTCACGTATTGTGTATAATGAATTTAATATAAAATATAATTATATACGTATAATATCATTAATAAAATATTATACATATTAAATTAATTGAATATAACTGAAAATTAAACGATACAATGAAAACTAAAATGTTTATTTTCAAAGCAGGCTTTTAAAATTGTAACTAAATTGAACAAGTAGAACACAGATATTCAAATTTAAAATAAATAAAACATTTACATTTTTATGGGTAGACACAATTGTATGTAAACATAATTATTAAACAATTCGTCAATAGTATTGTAATATCATTGTTATGTTATTAAGTATTTTAATTAATACTAATTTTAGTAATCATAAATACGTCAAAATTAAATATGACACGAATAGTAAAATGGGAGAAAAAACAAATATGGAACACTTAAAAAAAATTATGTAATTTTACATGTTCTGTGAATGTAATTGTTCATAAAAAATGTAATATTACGGAAATTATCACAGTAAAACTATAAAATGTTGTTATTTTTACTGTTAAAACTTATGTAAAATTACATAAATTTAAGATCTATTTTTTACAATAAATATTCAACCACAAATTAAAACCAAATACAGAATATTTGGCCGCCGAATACTTTTTCCTCTTACTAAAGTTTGACTTCCATTAATTAAAAAAATCTATAATTCTTATGATTTAGTTATTTATATGTTACTTAATAACTTAGTACTGTTATTCACTTTTATTGATTAATTTTGACTTGATAAAGATTAGCGTTCAGTTTCATCGAAGCGTCGTTTTTATATAAATAATTAACAGAATTTTATCCTAAAACAGTTTTTATATAAATATAATCTATATATGTACACAAGAATTGTAGAATAATTTATGTGTCATATCAATTTAGACATGTATAAATATAAATGTATGCATGTATGGAAGTAATAATCTTGATTTTAATAATGTGGAGGCGTCTATAGTATAGCGTCGGCGTCATTATGTCTCATACGTTAGATATATTATAAATATAGTTTATATAGAACGTTTCTAAAGTTTCTAATGCAACTACTAAGTAAAAATGGTTTTTATAAAAATATTTGTCCTATGTATTTTGAAATTCAAACTGAAACCTTTCCAAAAAAAAAAAATATAACAATGAAACAAAAACGACGTCATTTTTTTCAAGCAAATCGTTTCCGTTTAAATGAAACAAATTCTTCAGTTTCTCATTCGTTTATATCCCGGCTGAGTCTTATCTTTCATCCAAGCGAAGAATTTTGATCACTTATTTCAGCGTGCGCGACGAGAGTCCTTTCTCTCTATCGGTGCGCTGGGCTGTTTGGCTTGGCGCTCTGTTTATTAAATTATCCTTTCCAAAGCAGTTTGCACGCACACCAAAGCTTGAACTTGCGTCTAACAAAGAGCCTTCAATTTTACGCTCTACCTTCGCACAAAAAAAAAGTTATACACACTTTGCAGAAGATTCAACGTACCATACCAGCGCAAAACATTTCCCGACCAAAATTTAAATTATGTATTTCGCTATAAAGTTGTGCTTTTGACCAATTTTAAGATGTTTTTGTTTTAAGAAATGTGTACATAAATATACGGAAATAATTGAGATAGTACTGTCGGTCGTTGTTAAAGTAATTATAACAGTATTGTGTCTTCCTTGTGAAAATAATACTTTTGTAAAAAAAATTTCGTCGACATTTTTACAAAAACAAATATTTAAATTGTTTTGAAATTATTCTCACTTTTAATTTTCAGTTTGTAGTTGTTATTTATAATGATTTGGTTTGCTAATTTTAGAGTTTACCGACCGTCATGTCATATATGATAAGGGAGGTGTAGTAATCATGTAAAATTTAACATATTGAAATTTTTCAGATATAGATACAGATTTTTAACTGATTTTAGCGTGATCAACTTTTGTAAAGATCTGTCAACCGAAAGTGGTAATTTACTGATATCACTTTTATGTGTTTTATGAATATATATATATATATATATATATATATATATATATATATATATATATATATATATATAATTCTCTAAATAAGTGGCATATTTATGTCAAGATAGTTTTGATTTTAGTTACCATGACCCCTACAGTAGTTATTACCTATTATAGACATTTTTCTATTCCATAAATTTATTTAATACAATGATGGTCGGTTCTGTGGTGGCCACAGCTTCTATTAATAGTTCTATTATATTGTAATGGTTTATTTAATTTTTCAATCTATATAATAAGTTATCTTCAGAAATGTGTAACAAAATGCAACAACATAAAATTTAATATAGAATTAACAATACCGTTTTAACATTAAAAATTTAACCAAATAATGTATATTAAAAATAACCGTTCAGTGAAGTTATACGTAATACAAAACGTCATAAATTATTCGTCAAATAGAAATGCACAGTCCAGCTATTGTATTATAAAAAAAAAAAAAAACATAACTTTGTTATCGTAAATTGAATCAGAAATTCATAACGTACTTCATTGAATGGCTATTTTTACTTTATATAATTTTGCTTAAATTTTTAATGTTGAAACAATATTGTTTATTATATATTATATATATATATATATATATATATATATATATATATATATATATATACATTTGTAGCTTAAAACAGCAACTACAGAAACGAAAAATGAAGAGAAATATGGTGCTGAGAATAAAGTTTTATTATAAAAATAATTATTATGCATATCACAATAAAACTTGTAACTAAAAAAATCTTGTATTTAAAAAAAATCAATTTATATTAATATTTCAGAAAAGTTTAAATATAAAACAAATTCCGTTTAACATAAAGTATTAGCGTTAATAAAGTTTGCACCTGCTTTTTAGAGAAAACGGAAAGTTTCGAAATTTCAGAGTTAAATACATAATAACAAACTTTTAATGATATACTACGCTAACTAGAGAACAACTTTTCAAATGCAGTAATGCAATTAATAAATACTGTAGAATAATTCTTTTATAAAAACATTTGTAATTAAAGAGCAGTTTAATTTATTATGTGCAATATAAATAGCGTTAGACATTAATAATACCGGGTCGATTATTTACTATCATAATATAGAGTAAATTAATCAACATTATATGAAACGCCGGGTCGCCGAAGCTAATAGCCGTGTAATAAATTTTGTGACGCCTGCAGCACAGGCAATTCCATTAACACATGTGTATGCGTAACTATAAAATTGCATTAATGGCAGGAAAAAAGGATATATACTTTTCTGTACGTTTAGTGGCCTACATTACACTTTTATATGTTTTGTAGTAAAAATGAATTAATATTTTTAGTTTTCTTCAATTTATAAATATGAAATAAAATGTAGAAATAGTAAATTTAGTTTTTAACTTACATACAACTTAAAAATATTATTATTTACAGTTATCTAGTAACTTGTTTTTATGTTGTCATTCGTATCATTTTTCCTGATGAAGACACACGTTGAGTTCGTCGAAACATCGATTATAAATAAATATTAATACAGAACTTTAATCTAAAGCAGTTTTATTTTAATATAATGAGTTCTAAAAGATATTTTGCTGTATTAAAATTATAAACATCCTCTGCAATATTGTAAACATATTTTTATCATCATCAGTAGCAAAATATGAATCTCAAGTCCTAATCACTTTGACCATTGGGTACTTTGAGTATTTTTGTATATCCTTAGATAGATCATTGATTAAGACTAGCTTTTATCTTTTGCTATTGATATAAAATAAAATTTTAGCTTCCGAAATACGTGTATTGCTTTTTTTAATATTATTGTTCGTGGTTTAAGAGAAATTATTTTATTTTATTAACTTTTCGCCACAGTAAGATCACATATTTTAATTTATTATCTACCTAATATAAACTAGGCTTTAATAGTTATTCACATTTGAAAACATTGGGCGCCTATTTGTCACTGATGGTTATTGCTAATCTTCAAACGACATTTTCTCAAAACTCAAAAAGTAATTGTGTTCCTTAAATATCCTGAATAGAAATAAAACTTAGTCCTTATAATAAACTCGTATTCCAGTTATTTATGTTCTGCTAAATCAAACTATAAATATGTTTAAACACGTCTTCTAAATCCAACCGTCCGGAACTGATGCGTGCGAGGATGGCGCTAGGACTATCAGCAGCCCCGCTGGCAAACGGGCAGTGACCGACAAGCATCAAGTACATCAGGATAACGCTCAGTGACCAAATATCGCAAAAATGTCAGGACGTTTTAGCACTTCTTCCTGCGCAACAAAGTTGGCAGGGTAACGCGGCGTCATTAGGTAAGCCTAATTCATTAATTCAAATTAATAAAATTATCACAAAGATTGAACTTTGCACGTTTTCACATCCGAAAACTACGGATGAAATAACGTTTCAAATCGTTATATTATTGTATAACGTTATTTATTAGGAGTATTAGTTTTCGTTATATAATGTTACAAATACGAGTAACATTATTAATAAATGAATTGTTATATTATATAACGTTATAAAAATAATTTTAATTTGTAACTTCGAATCTATCTGTAAATTATAAATTAATAAAAAATATTACCAAATTAAAATAAAACGGCTTTAAGTTGTAATTCTTTATTAATAATATGTCAAAGTGGTCTATTTATGGGTTTACCCATCTACTTCTAATCTTGTTTAAATAAATATCTCTATGATCATGATAATTTACTCTTGCTTTTAATTTAAAATTAATTTTTTTTTTGAAAATTATTCTTGATTATATATGACATAGAAATTTTAAAACAAGTCAAAATTTTTATGTTATTATTTATAAAAAAAAGGTCAGATTATGTAACAATAAAAAAAATTGTTTTTATAAAACAAATTCTATAGTTTCAAGAAATAGAAGAAATATAAATTGAAATTTTATTTTACGATTTGTTTGAAATAAAATATAATGTAAATTTAAATAAAACTTTAATTCAAATAGAAATATATTTTATATTGCATTGATGCCCGTGTTACAGATAAATTACATTTTTTACAGATAAATATTTATCTACATAAAATTAAAAATAAATTTTATTGTAGGCAATGTTATGTAAACTATATTATTTATTTTAAAAACTATTAAAATTAAATATATACATTAACTATTTTTCAGAAACCGATAAAGTATCAGACCTGAATATAACATTTGCCCGTATGCATGTTATTATTATATTTAAAATAATTATTATTAGTAACAATGGCCTATATTTTAACCTTGTTTTGTAAAAGTGTACATTTATTTATTTATTTAAAATATCTTTTGCTGTATTTTTAAATTTAATGTAAATAATTTTTTTCTATTTTCATTTTTATACAATATCTGATATAAATCTTAAATAAAGTATTTTAAATACTTATTCAGAAATTTGTCTTGTTTTTATCTTCAAAACAGCGTGTATTAAAAGAAATTACTGGATAAATAACATATAATAACTTATTTATAAATAAAAAACATTCATAATAAACTTATAAATAAAATATTGAACGCCTGGCATAATAAAAATACAAATTAAATATTAAAACAAATCTATGTAATGTGCTTTTATGTATCTTTGTATTAGAAACCAAATTTTTATCTTTGAATTCAATTTGTATTTTTAAAATATTTTTTTTATGCAAGGTATTAATGTTTTGTACTGCTGTATTGCTATTGAATAGTTATATTATAGTATAAATAGTATTACATACATTTTGTAAAAATACTGACGTTTGTAAATTTACAGTTGCTCCAGATTTTTAAGTAAAATTACCGATTTCTTTTTTACAGTGTACTTAAATAAAATGCATTCTTACATAAAAAGAAAATTTGTTAAACATGAGAATAATTCAATTATATTATTATGAATCTACTGGAAAACAATGTGTTATGAAATACATTTAATTATAAAATATTTCAGAGAAATAGCTATTCAAAATTTTAGTGAAAAGAGACGATTTCAATTCTGTGTAACGGTTATATAAAATTTCATATCTTCAGAGTGAATTTTTTATAAAGACAACTGTGTAAACTCAAGTGTACGTGAATAGCAAATCCACCCAAATACGCATTTATGAAATGCCAATGCGTGTAGATGAAAGCATTAAAATCTGCGTTCATATATATATTAGCCGAATATGCGCCGATATATAAACACAGCTCAAAAGAGAATCAAGACCATAGACAATCATAAACTTAGATCTGTCACGTATTTAAATCAATTTTTAGTTCTAAACACACAAAAATGTAGAGTTCATGTTATTACAGTTACTTTCAAATATTCAAAATTTTAAGCTATTTAAAAATTTTAATTCTTTAAACTGTAGATTTTGATTTGGACAGCTATCTAAATCTAACGCTATAGTTGTCAGTGATCGGAACCAGACCGAGCCAAGCCGTCGGGTAGTTCGGTTGGGTACGAATCGGAAATTCCCGCTCGTTCCATTGATCGCACATGCACGCATGCGTTCAACCTACGTAGTCTGACGATTGTAAAACGCGCCATCCACCCTGGACACTAAACACTACACATTATAACAATTTAAATTTCGAGTGGTACAGATTATTATTTTATTACGTAATTACAGTTGTATCGCTTAACAAGTTACACTGTAAATTTTCCTATACATTATAGTTATAGTTTCTCATAAATTTAAGCCAATTCTACTTTCACTTTAAGCCCGAATTTTACAATATTGTGACATTGACCAAAATATTGCGCTTGAGAATGATTGTTCGCCTTTAAAAAATTATAGTTTTTACACTATTTAGCGTTCCTATACTACATCTTGCAAACCTATTCATTTTATTCATTATTAAATCATTGTAATTTTATTAAGTTTTGTACCAAATTAAATATAATTGTAATTTATGAATAATGTATTATCGAGAAATCAATTATTGTTCATCATGTTATTAATTATCAAAATTCATTTATAATGCAGTAAGATTTAATACCATCAACTGTTTATAATATTAATACTTTATTGAATAATTACATACAAATGTGTGAAGTATTAATTATTAAGCACTACATAGTGACGGATTAAAAAGAGGGCTGAATGGGCTGCAATTAGGCTTTCCCTATAATTAAACAAAATAATAATAATAATTTTTTTATTTATATTTACATATTAGTTGCGTAATCATAATAATTAATTTTATATAATGAAGATTAGTTTTAATAAAATTATTTGTATTTACAGTATTTTTTTAAAAGTATTTAAGAATTTACTTTTATATAAAGTATTTCGTATTTTGTTTTAAATACTTTTTAAAAGTATTTTACCCAGCTCTGTATAGTAATAACCGGTATATATTAAGTATACTTTTTTATTTACTATTAAATTAAATCCAGATTTTTCTGAATTTATTTATCAGAATTTAAAATTTCATTATTACTTATGAAAAATGTATAAAACTCTAGAAGTACAATATAATATACTAATATTTGTATTGATACAATTTATTTTAATTTTATTATATATTTATGTACATAGTTATTTGTTAGATAAATTAGAACTCAACATCAATGATACCTATTTTATTGTCGCAAATATTTGCTGTTTAATTATTTTGTATTTTTTAGCCTTATGTAAATTTACAGGTATTGAATATCTAAATTTGTTTACGTTTGCAAATTAAGATAATTTTTATTGTCTGACGTATTTTTAAACGCCGAAACAAATATTTGCTAAAATTAATAAATTTAAAATTATTATTCTGTTCTACTCTGTTATTTTTTTAACAGTGGAGCTGTAAATTGTTATTTCTTCAAGCGTATCGTAATATTCATATTACGTTATCATATTGCCTAGTAAAAAGAGGTCATTATATTACTAATATAATAATGACATTATTATACAGCAGTTAGTTACTATATGGTGGCAACACCAAACATAACTTCAATGTTAAGTGTATTTAATCTGACATCTTCGGCGGTCATACTAAAAAATATTACATCAAGTTAACTTAATTGACAACTGTATATTGTTTATTTTCGCTTGAATTTTAATTTGGTTATTGAAAATATGTGAAGAAGTGCAAAAAAATGCAATGTGCACCGTCAGATTTGTCAGAAAATACATTTACATGGTAAAGTAAATTTAATTTGACATTTTCGACGGCTAATATTAAAAAGTATTAAGTCCAGAATTGACAATTTCATTTTTCATTTATCTTGAATCTGAATTCGATTATTGAAAATGTTTGAAGAAGTGCAAGAAATGCAATGTATAACGCAAGGGGAAGTCAGAAATTGTATATTCGACCAAAGAAAGATTAATTCTCACAAATCACGTAACAAATATAAATAATATATACATATACATACTATTCTACAACTGTTAGTGCAGTGAAGAATATTTGACATATATTTTATTTAGTTTAGTTTCGGTTAGAACGCTTGAAAAAAAATCGTATATATCACTTGAAATAGAAAGCTCTTTTTGTGTTTTGCCCAGATTGCTTGACCTAGACTTTATCTCGGCCAAAAATATCTAAACTCATCACAATAATCATCGCTTTCCACACCTCGTAACATAATATACTATAATATTATAGATTTGATTCTTGGGAAGTGTGTATAAATGCTACGTAAAATTAATGCAAATCCTAATATATAATCAAAATATATGCATAGTAAAAAATCTTTCAGAACTTATTATATAAAATAAAACAATTTTAGGTTTAAGTTTTGTATTCATATTTATTAATAATCGACGTTGAGTTCGTCGAAAAGTCGATTATTAATAAATATTAAATAAATACAGGACTTAAAACTAAAGCCGTTTTATTTTTAAAATATTTTACTTATTTTAACTTAGTGCTCATAAGTTTGTTATGTAGTTTATATGGAATAGGTCAATTAAATTGTTAAATTTCCTGATTCGTTCCGAATAATGATAAAAATAGAAACCGGAAATGTTTTATCAGCTTATAATCTGAAAGCCGTAAAAAATTTAAATGACAATTTAAATACTATAGTAAAACTAAAACCAACAAAAACTTTAATGTTTCATGTCCATTAACCTAATTGCAATTCTATCAATATTCAATAAATATTGAAAATTTACAAATCCAGATTAAAATATATGTAGTTTTCGATTTAGAAATGGTCAATTTCCAAATGTTATAAATCAAAACAAAAACAAGCTGCCAAAGCCGAGATATTTATGTTCTGTGTATTTCGATTTACTGATTTCAAAATGACAAATATCAGAATTGTAAAACGCAGATTTGTTTAGAAATACATTGTATTCATATATCGAATATATAAAGAATTATGCATCATTTCAAAGAAATTTTTTATTTGAAATTTTTTAACTCTTTAACTTTGATTTCGAATTATAACAGTGTAAAAGTTGTCAGGATTTTTAGGCTGTCCTGTACATTTTGTACAATATTTGTTTTATTAAAATTACCAGAACCGTAAGCTTAGATATACACTCTAAAAAAAATATGTAATTTTGCCTACAAACCATGAGACACTATGATGCCCAGTATTTCTAGGTTATAATTACTAAACTGCTGTAATTTTACATATTTGTTTTTAAATACATAATATCAGAACTATTACAAACATTATGTAATATGATATTATCAACGGGATATTAATATGCAAAGCTGTAATTTTACATAATTTAAGAAGTTATACCAACAATATATAATTTTACATTAAGTATGTGATTCAATTTGCAGAAAGTAAGCAATTTTACATACTTATTAGGTCATTTTTACTTACTTTACGTGATTATCATGAATTATTTAAAATTACTGAATTTTGAAGTAGAAATACAGAATATTTATAAATGAAACGAAATTAAGATTTTTATAGTAAAATTTTACTATTATTTTTGTGTATTTTTTTTTTTGCAGTGTAATTACAGAAAATATTCTTTAAACAAATCGAAGCTACTACTATTTTTCAGTATAGAAAACTCGTAGACTCGGATTTCGAGTATCCATCAATAACATTGGATATTGGACATCATGTGCAAGAGTTTGTGTGTGTGTCACTTCATCGAATGGCAATATACACACAATATACAGCAGCCCGAGAATCGAGAGTAGAGCGTCCGTCAGCGGCAGCAGCACAGCGAGGTCAGCACTTTCCATCAGCGACGTACCGAGCGAGCAGTTGATCCCGGGGCCGTGGCTTGCGCGCTTGCCGCGTTACACCATCATCGCTCTGTTCGTAGCGCGAGCGCACAGCGCACACTAGCAGTTGCGTTCGATTCGTTGCCTAGTGTGTCAGTGTGCAAAACGGATCCGTCGTCGCGGTTTTTTGGTCCCGATTTATTATACAAACACAACAGAGGAAAAACTAGGTGAACGCGAAAATGAGCGCTGTCGATCAAATTCTCAACTATAAACGTAAAGACGATGAGGATTTTTATAAATTACTCGGATGCGATGAACATTCCTCAGTAAGTAAAAAACTTTTTCTTTATATTGTTGTTGATGTTCTTATAAGAAAATATTTGAAATATATTCGCATATATACAGTTAAAGAAAATAGAAAACAAATCTACTACAATTTTTACAACACTATTGATTTTTTTATTTATATAAATACGCATAAATATATAGGTTGCAAAACATTGTCATAAAACATAATTGTTTAATTATATTTCTTAGAAATATTTAGAAAAATAATAAGAATATGTAATATTTTTTATAATACCAATTATCCTATGCGATTATCTAATACTATTTTATAAAAATAGTCGATAATAATATAATATTAATGAATTCCAATAAAAACTAGAATATTTATGAATTAATATTCTATAAAAACCTGTATTTTGTTCACATTTTTTTATAAATAAAATGTAATTTCTATTTAATAATAATAGCCTGTATTTACAATTACTTTCAAAATTGTTAAATTTTAAAATTGTTTATTATTAGTTATATGCAAGAGTTTTATTTCGATTTAGAAATATCAAATATAATATTAGATATAAAAAAATAGAATATGAAATTAACGTTAAAAATTGTTTATAAAGGAATTGTAAATTTTTAAAACTAATCATTAATACTAGGTAATATTTTTTAAATTTTTATATTTAAAAGTATATATAAGGAAACAAAACAAAATATTTCAAAATTGGTGCATTTTATTTTAAAGTTACGAACTATTTTGTGATTATATGACCAAAAAAATATATAAAAAATTAATATGGTTTGAACAATTCTGAAAAATTAATATATGAAATTTGTATGACTAATAAAAATTCAATAGAAATTTAAGTTTGTTATTTGTGTATTGTTTTTAACAGCCATGAAAAAATATCGCAAATTTTATCAAAGTAGAATAATTGTATTTATATAAATTTAAAATATAGACCTGATAAATGACAGGCATAAAAAAAAATAACTGTTTTGAATTATTTAAATATGTGGCTTTTTTTAAATATGTTTTGAACTACGAAAGAACTCAAAATGTAAATTCAATTTAAATATTATTACGATGTATTTATGTAAAGTGAAAGGAAACATTATAATATAAACAAACATTGAGATTATCGTAGAATTGAAATATAAGTAATTTAAATTTGAAGAAACTTTATATTGGCATATTATCTGCTTTAAATAATGCAAATTTAATACAGTTACTTAAATGTTTCTTACGGTAAAAAGTATGTTTTCAGAAAGAAAAAGAAAAACAATTTGATTATATTAAAAACATATTTAATGTAAAAATACACACTTTATCACAATAAAAAGAAAATATATGACGACAGAATGTACGTAATTTACCTGATTTTATTTCTCTAGCAAAAAAACACGTATACGGCGGTAATGGGAAAACCCAAAATTCCATTTTGTTTTACTACATATTTTAACCTTTTTGTACTTGTGTTGCATATTAAAATACTTTGTTTTAATAACGTTATTATTTTTATGTCTATGAATTTTATTTTTATATACAAACATTAACTAAACAAACAGAATTGAAAAGAAAATCATCAAAACACATAAATATAATTTTAATTTACTACGAAACATTAGTGTAATTAAAACATGAATTAATCACACACTGTCAACTAGGAATTCATTAATAGAATATTTATCATACTATAATGTATCATATATAGATTATATTAGGAAAAAGAAAAACACAGTTTATTCTAAAGGAGAAATTTTTTTTAAACAAAAAAAGGAGGTGCCAAGGGCCACATATTTTACGGGCATATATATCTTATAGTAAATAAATAGTAAAATTTTAATAAATATATTAATCGGACCGCAGACAACCCGATTCCAAGGAATTTTTTTATTTTTTGTTTACATGTGTCATAATTTTTATGTATTTTTTATATTCGTATACCGTTTAGACCTTTGTATACGTACGAATAGGGATTTCCCTAAATATCTCAAAAACTATTGTTTTGAGTAAATATGTCAAAGTATATTTCGATTAGGAAAGAAATTTATTCTACTTTTATTTGAACATAATTGTTTTTACTCTATGTACCATTTAACTTATGGTATATATATACTTTCATAAATATGCTTCATATACTTTTTTCCACAAATTTTTAGAATATTTTTTAACATAAAACTTTTTTACTTTAATATAATGAGTTCTGAAACATTTTTAACATCTTTTATCAACTATCTAATTATAAAGAAAACTTTTTTAAAAAGATTTTTAGTTTTTAGAATCTAATTATTAAATATTTTAAAAACCTTAATTTTGTTAATATAAGAAAATATACAAATTGACTTGTTACCAACTCAAGTTTCACTCGCAAATATTCAATCTTATGAAAATATTTCCGCATTTGGAACTGCATTATATTATTTCTTTAAATTTTGCAATTAAAAATTGTTAAATTAAAATAAATTGGCTTCTTTTAATTAATAATTCATAAATTTTATAATCTAGTTACTTATTTTGTTACCTAGTAACTTGTTTATTTACTGTATATGTCATTTGTATATTTTTTCTTGATGGTGATGTACATCGAAACGTCTATTTTTTTATTAAAATATAAACAGAACTTAATCCTTAAGGCTTTTTATTTTAATATAATGAATTCTAAAAGATTTTTTTATTACCTAAGCAATATAGTTTTAGTATTCATTTTATTTCTTTCTAGTACTTTTATTATAAGTAAATTAAATATTTAAAAAATATATACTTGTTTTAAAATAAAACTGCTTTAGGTTAAAGTTTTGTATAAATATTTATTTAAAATCGACGTTTCGATGAACTCAATGTCCGTTTTCATCAAGATAAATGATATCATTTATCCTGATGAAGACGAACGTTGAGTTTCGTCGAAACGTCGATTTTAAATAAATATTTATACAGAACTTTAACCTAAAGCAGTTTCATATTAATATAATGAGTTCTGAATGATTTTTTTTTACTATGTTATATTTGTTTTGTTAAATTTCGTTCAAAAAAATACTAGAACATAAGCTACAAATCCACCAAATTAACATCGAGAAACTTTCGAGTTTCTGTTACTGTTATTCCATTAGGTTTTAGTAACTTACTTATTTGCCATAACAAAAGTACATACTACAATGAACAAGCGACCTACTAGAATAACCAGAAAGTTTTACTTTGGTTGATACATAGCTTTATGATACAATAAACTTATTGCATATGTGGTATATATTGTGAATACAATAATACTATAGTATGTCAGTGAAGTAACTGCAAATTTTGCGTACTTGGCTAGGGCACCAAACTACGAGTGTTATATCGTAGTTGTTTGACTTGCCATATTCGTGCAGATACGAGTTATCTTGTAGTATATAAGCATAACTATACGGATAGATGTCTTCTGGGAGAAGAATAAAAATCAAGGGTGCTTTAAACGAACAGAAAATTTATTAATAAATGAACAGAAAATAATAATAATATGATATGATATAATATAATATGATTAAATTAAATTGGCTCTTGAGGCTAGAAGAAAATTACTGTGGCAGTCAACGTGTTAAACATACATAGTTTGTAAAAAGGGCATTTTTACCACCATTTTTAAATTTATAAATATACATTTGGTTTTAAAAATGTATTGAAACAAAAATTAATTCATTTTTCTTTAGAAAATTGTTTATAAAAAACTCTAGTGATTAGATTAATAAAACAAATATAATATTTATTACAAAAGTTGCTTATTTTAAAACGTAATTATAAAATTTTAATTGAAATTCAAGTTATTAAAAAAACTGTTTTTAGTTTATAATTTTTTGAAATTTTTTATATTAGCTCAAAATATTTGTTTGTAAATTTTTTTAGTATATAACAATTTTTAATATTATTTATAATCTACACAAATAACCTAATTATTCATTTTTTAATTTGAAAAATGTAACATATATTATATAACGGAAGTCATGTGATAAATTTTATTTATTTATAAAATAAGCATACAATTGCAATAAAAAAAAAAAATTTTTTAAAATTATTAACAAAACAAAATTTTATATCTAAGCTAAAGACATTTGGGTTGGCACAATAATATTAATTTATTGTTTCTTGTTAATTTTATTTTTGATAAAAATGTAATAATTCTTTAAATGTTGCTAATAATAATACAAAATTATATTTTCTTTCATATTTTTTAATATATTTCATAATTCAATAATATTTATAACAAAAAGTTTTTGCATGTATAAAATATTGTAAATATGTATAGAAACAGAAAAATTAGTCGAAGTGTGAAATAAATATAAGTACATAAATAATGAGATAATTATTATTAACTGATAAACTAGTCATGCTAATCAAGGTCAAACATTACACAAATATAGTTCAAAACATTATTTTCTTTTTAGTATTAACACAAATTGTATAAAAATATTATTATCAAAGATGACACAAATTATTTTGTAATTTTATTTATATTTGTTTATAATTTATTACTGCAATTTTTAATGATATTGTATTAATCCATATAAAAATATTTATAATTAAAATTTTACTGTTGCTATATCACATTTTAAAAAATATTTTATACAAAATTAGCTTAAAGGCCTTACCTTATTACCTTATTAAGTAGGCAGATTAAAATAAAACGGCTTTAGGTTGTAGTTCTGAATTCATATTTATTAATAATCGGTGTACTCAATGTCCGACTTTATCAGGAAAAATGATACAAATGACATTTTCAGTAAATAAACAGAACATAGAAACAAGTTACTAGGTAACAAAATATGTAACTAGATATTAACAGTAGATTGATAAGAGAAGCAATGGAAAACTTATAATTTAAACTTATACATTTTTATGATCTTGCAGCCCTAGAATAAGTTTTTTACTATAAAACTCACTTTTGAAATTTACAAATATCATATCTCATATAGTAAAAAAATAACTGCGTGATTTCCTAATTCTGTTTCGGTTTATGGTTTATATTTTATACCTTATTGCACATCCTCTTACCTAGAAAGTACTAAATACTAAATAAAAAATACTTAAAAAATATTTGTTTACAAACTACGTAACTCACGCCAGCTGAATTCACCCACAGTTTTAATTTTTTTCTTTGATAGGAGTCAATTGTTGAATTTATTTGTGAGTTCCCAGCATTTAATAAAGAAATATAATAGCCACCTATTATTTAAAAAAAAAATTTGTATATTTATTTTCTTATTAATTTTGGTGAGGTGATTTGGTGATTAGTAATATTTTGAACAAATCAGTTATGTATTGTTTTATAGCTAATATTTCAAAATTTGGAAAATTAATGTAAAATGAAGCAATTATGTTATTTTGTAAAATATATGTAGAAATTATTTTTGTTATAAAAATCGATTCAGCCGACTATGTCGAGTCACACTGTTGAAAGCGCGAACCACCCTGTATATGTGATCTCTATATCTCGAATCCCAGAAGACGCAAAGGGATGAAAAATATTTCACTAATAGAAGCTCTATCTATATATTATAACTGTCATAGTGTAGTTCGATTTCCAAAGACGCCTCTTATATTTACAAGGAGTGTGCCATAATTGGTTTTTAAATAAAAAGAATTTATAAAATTCTTAGAACCACTTTAAACCAAAGTAAAGCTTTAAAGTAAAAATAAAATGTATTTTGAAAGCTAAGCTTCTATCATCAGTAGTATATACATGCATACATACACAATCATGCTATGTACCCAAAAGAGTGTGGCACAAACTTTTTCCACTATCAAGAAATCAATTTCCTCCAAAAATCCCTATCCAAAGAAGCAACTTTAGCTTCATATACATTTATAATACCTCTCATAAATGCTCTTCTATTCAAACTACTTGGAAACTTTCTCTATCATACCACTCCAACAACTCATCATAAGCATTAAAGTGAAATGAGCACTAAAAATTTAGTGAACGGTTTAAGATTACACAAATACTTACTCGTTAGTACTCCATCTACTTATCGGACGTCCACACAAATATATACCTTTAAAATCATTCACACACACACACACACACACATTCTTCCAAACGTTCATTATCGAATTTTTCCAAGTCGTAAGAATAAAAAAGCAACAATAAATGATTTTGGATAGGAATGTTTGGCTAAAACCAATTTTTCCATAAATGAAATGAGTTTGTGCCACACTCTTTTGGGTACATGGCGTGATTATATCTGTATATTGTTATTGATTCTTGTAGAATTATGTTGAAGTTAAAAATTCATATATAATTGTTATTAATTTATTCTTTTTAATTTGGTTCTAGTTTGTTAAACTATAGTAAAATATCATTCTATATAAAATTTTCGTTTATTTCAGTATATTTAGAAACTTCTTTTAATTATTAAATTTGACGAATGTTGCTAGATATTTTTATTTTTATTGCAATTATATAAATCATATGTTTTGTGATTATTTTTACCGGCGTGAAAAAATAGCAACACTTTCTTATAATGCCCATTATTGTTAAAAACAGTAAAATTGCGATAACTCCTAAAAATTTAATTATAGGTTCCTAATTTTTTAATTTATTCTTTTTAATTTGGTTCTAGTTTATTAAACTATAGTAAAATATCATTCTATATAAAATTTTCGTTTATTTCAGTATATTTAGAAACTTCTTTTAATTATTAAATTTGACGAATGTTGCTAGATATATTTATTTTTATTGCAATTATATATAAATCATATGTTTTGTGATTATTTTTACCGACGTGAAAAAATAGCAACACTTTCTTATAATGACCATTATTGTTAAAAACAGTAAAATTGCGATAACTCCTAAAAATTTAATTATAGGTTCCTAATTTATTGCATGCACACACAGAAATATATTTTAATCAATTTGCAATTATTAAAAATAAGTAACAGACTTTCCTGGGGCGGCAATAAGCCATGAACTTATAAATTAATTGTAAAATTCCCTGATTGATTTACTAAAATATGTTTAAACAATAATAAACCAACTTTTTTGAGTGATTATTATTGTAACACTGTATTTATTTAGTTTTGTCTTTACATTTTTTATTATTTTTTTATTTTCGGAATCTAAATTTTTCCATTTTATTCAAAAAAAGTTTGTTTATAGATATCTAAACAATATTTTTCTTACTGGTTTTTGTCGTCGTACAGTAATTTGGAAGTAGTAGTTTGTGAAATTTATAATTTCGGATTCTGATTTGGCGCAGATTTTTACACACACTTATTCTAGTCTAAAATATCATTCTATGTTATTAAATCTAAAAATAAATATATGTAGTTAACAATTTGTGTCTATTCAATATAATGACAAAGTGTCATCTTATGATTTACAGAAAATTAGAGTGGTTATATTGTTAAGATAGTTAATACAGTTAGGCGAATGAAGGACACCCACACGCACATATATTTACTGAAAATGAATAGCTCAAAATTACTTTTAAGTAATTGTTACGTAATATGACAATCGTAAATATATACGCTACTTAATTTATATTATATTCATGGTTATTCATAATAATAGTAACTAATAAACCGCCATTTAATTTACTATATAGTGAATAATATTTGACACAATTTGATGTCCAATTTGGAACAAACCGATGTAAAAATTACACTAACAGAGAATGTTAAGAAACATTATGCTTGCTGGTGTTAAAGGACAATAAATGAATATAATACAGCTTCAAACCGTTATATTTTTCGTTCCAGTTTTCGTTCCGATTCACTTGAAAAAATATATATCGGTCGGTTATGGTTTCTGTTCCAGCAAAAATAAGGGTTTTTTTCGGTTCAGTTTTATACTTTTATAATAAGCATACTACATAAATTTATTGATACATTAATATAATATGAATAATAACAATTATTAATTAAAGGTATAATAATTAGAAGTATATAATATATGATAATAATATAATTTATTATTCGAATATATAATTTGTGTGTGTGTTTCAATTATATAATAATAAGATAACATATGTTAAAGTAACAAATTCTTGTATACGGGATATATATTTTACGAAAAACTGCTGTAATATAAAAATTTTTAATTAAAAAATATTTTTCGGTAATCACAAATACATTAGTAACTTGTTAATGTTTCTTAAATTACATTTTTAGAACAATGTATTCAACCTATTTTTTTTAATCTAATCTGTCACATTTTTATAATGAAATTTTTTGAATAAATTATTCGGTCTAATCTTTATGTAATTTTTGAAAATAAAACTGTAGATTTTTTAACTTTTTAACATAGATAATAATTTATATAGTATTAATTTTATGTAGGTACCTGTATACTGTATACACAAATATTATATTTTGTAGTTATTATTATTATTTTCTTTTTAATATTTCAAATTGTTTTCTGGGTCTGAGTGATTCGGAACTCACTATAAGCTGTAGGTCCCTTTCTTGGCTGTGGGCTAACGACACGTACCATTGACAATGCAAGTAAAAATTGGTATTATGAGCTCGGTTTTAAAATTGATTTTAATTAATATCAGTTTTAAGACAATGTAACTGTTATAAGAGCTAGACTAAACAAATGAAGTAAAACACCCAGAAACCGAGCTTCTAATACCAGCTTCTCGAACTTATAGCTCTTATGTTCCACCTAGAATTTATGGGAACTGATGATGATGACTTGTAATATATGCAACCATTAAACGCACAAGTATTGTTGGTTATCTAATTCATTTACAGGTTAATGACCGGGTTATGTGATCCATTTTTTATTGTTAAAAAGAAATTATTATTATTATTCCGTCGTAGTAATTTTAGCGTGTTTTTTATTGTAATGTTATAATTTTTTGGTAAATTTCTAATAATTTATTAAAATTTCAACAAAAAATATAGTAAAATTACTACGATTATTAATTATATAAATGTACACTGATTTTTTACAGTGTACTTGAGAAAGCAGACAATATTAATAAAAATATAAACAAATTGACGAATCAACCAAATTTTTTATTTACATTTACAATAAAATAATATGTTATTGAATTAAACAATTTGCATACAAAAACCAAAACAATGGTTACAGTTAATCAGTTATAAATTTGTTATGCTTTAAAAAGAAATTAATGGTACTACATAAAAATTTAGAACTGGATTACAATCAATATTTTTAAACCTACCAGATTTTGAAATAATTGTGAAACGATATTACGTAGCAAAACAAATAACTGTACTTTTTTAATAGTACAGTTAATAATTTTTAAATTAATATTATATCTGCGTATTTTGCACTCCATTCCAATAGATTTGCAATGCAAATTATTAATAATAATGATTATAACTGACTAATTTTGATAATTATAATATAGTTTTACAATATTTTTTCGATTATATCAAATAGGTATGTATTCTATAATAATAGCTTAAATTCAATGAATATAATATTATTTTGGTATGAAAGCAACAAAATGTTACACGCAGTTGTTAAAATATTTATACTGTAATGACATCATAAAAACTTTATGTAATGTTACTCATTACAAATGTAGATTACACGTATTTTTGGTCGTTTGTAACAACAATAATTGTGATAAAAAATGATGTATTGTGTGATATAACGCTAACCTTCATTTACAAAAATACACGAATTGAATTTTAATATGGTTTCAAAAATAATATACGTTCAAACTTTTGACTAAATGTTTTTAATGATGGAATTTGGAACGGCCAATTTTTTAATAGCAGTTTAGAATCTACTCAAGAAATTTGCACAAACTGATTTGTGCATTTGCATTTGCGCAAGCCAATCGTTTCGTGTAAACGGAAGTTTGAAGCTTGCGCAAGCCAAATAGTTTGATTTTAGAAAAAATCTGTATTTAGCAGATGTTTAGCATAAATTTGTATTTGAAAAATAAAGAATGGAACATCCATGGGCAAAATTAATGTACTACTTTGTATTTCATGTTTGTCTAATTTTTTTCTTTTTTGATCATTGGAAACAAATATTGTTCACTAAAAAGACAAAAGTAAACCAAGGATCAAACGAAAATTAAAAAAAAGGCATAATGAGAAATTTACAGATGACTGTATTTTCTAAGTAAACCGTTTGATAAAGGGTTTATCATGTTTTGAAACGAAATGAGTGATAATGCTTGAATACACTTCAAATGCATAAATGTACTTCAAAAGAAACCTAGACGAATAAGTCGTGCCCTTTGCAAATTATATTAGAATTGAATTTGTTTCAATACATTGCAGGCAAATGCTTCTCGCATTGTTTTTAAACTAGAGGATTTTTAAAATAATATTAAAACTTTATACTCGTTCAAAGATACGAATACACAAAAAATTTTATTGGGTAATTTTATAATTTGTTTAATATTTTAGTAGGTTTATCTAAACAAAATATATGATTTTTAATTTTCTAGTCATATTAAATGAAACATTAAAAAATAAAAATGAAATTCAAGAGTAGATTATTACCATATATTTGATGTATTCCGTATTCATCTAATGTAATTTGATATTAATATTTATTAATAATCGACGTTTCGACGAACTCAACGTACGTCTTCATCAGGAAAAATGATGGACATGATATTTAGATATCTATTTTAAATAGCTATTTTATTTTTTCTGTAAATGTCATTTGTATCATTTTTCCTGATGAAATCATCCATTGAGTACGTCGAAACGTCGATTATTAATAAATATTAATATAGAATTACAACCTAAAGTCGTTTTATTTTAATATAATTAGTTCTGAAAGATTTTTTGCTATGTAATTAGATATTTTTATATATTTTTTTATAATAAAATGAAATAATTTCTCTGAAATAGCTATACAGGGTGTAACAGAATAACTATTCCTAATTTTCTGAAATGATAGAGTGCACTTAGAGAAACATTTTTTATTAATAAACTAGTGTCCGAAAATTTCTCGGTGTCAAGATACACTAGATATCGTTAAAAACAATTTTAATTATTACAACGTCAAAGAGTAGTTAAGTTAAGGAACATTTTATTAGAAATAATAGTGCATTAAACTTTATAAAAATTGTTCGAAGTTACGACCACCATTTTCGATACACAAGTTGTAACGATGTACAGGGTGGGCAAATTTGGATATTTTCATAGGGGAACTCGGAAACTATAAGAGATATGGAAAATGGACCGCGCATCCTCGATCGCTTTTTTTGAGAGAAACTCAATTATGAAAACAAAAATTAGCTTTTGTTTTCGAGTTATGGCGAAAAGTTCGCTTTTTCCGTATTTTGATAAATGGCGATATCTCGATGGTTTTTTAAATTAGATGAAAATAATTTTCACATTCTTAAGGCACTTTTTTGAGTAGAATGAAATGGTCTTAACGGATATTATAAATCTCCGTTAATTCTCGGGTTATAACATAAAGTTGTGTTTTTTTCAATCGACTGCCGAAAAAAAAAAAAATTTCCGGACGCTAGTTTATTAATAAAAAATGTTTCTTTATGTGCCCTCTATCATTTCTGAAAATTAGGAATAGTTATTCTGTTACACCCTGTATACGTATGTCGAAAGCTAAGCATTCATCATCAGTAGTAAAAGATAAAGTTAAAGTCCTAATCAATGATATAAGATTACACAAATACTCAACGTACCCAGTGGTCATTGATCTGTGGCCATTGGGTACGTTGACTATTTGTTTTCTAGTTTATAAACTTTGATTGAAATATGAAATAAAAATTGATTTTAAGTAACAATATTCATTCTCATTTTTCAGGTAGAACAAATAACAACAGAATACAAAACGTTAGCATTGCAATATCATCCCGACAAAAATGAAGGTGATAAAGAAGCGGAAGAGAAATTTCAAAAACTAAAGGTGAGTAAAATGAAATGAATGCTCGATTAACTTAATACGTAATATTATAATTTTTTTTGTTATTTTTTTGTAATGATCTAATATTTGCAATATATTTTGTATTGTTGGCGCAATTAGGAAGCAAAAGAAACGTTATGCGATCCAGCCAAACGTTGTAATTACGATAAATGGCGAAACAGTGGCATCTCAATAAGCTATCAACAATGGCTTAATATGAAAGAACACGTACAACAGGTGAGATTTTTTATTATTGGGTTTCGTTAAAGAAGTATAAAAGACGTATGAATGCCGTAGAGATGAGATTTTTAACACAGAATAGTGTAAGAGTTAGTTAGGATGAATTGATCATCTTGAATGAAAGTCTAAAAAACGAATGGTGAAAAAAATGTATGTGAATATTTGATAACTAAAGTGAATTGGCATGATTGTGAGCCGGTATTTTGTGTTCTGGTTAAGCGCATGAATAACTAACCGAGCTTTCAAATTAAGCAGGTTTTAAATTCATAGTTAAATTTAATCACTTGTTAATGTAACCAATACAAAAAAAAATACAGAAAATTTGTCATTTTTATCAAATATTTAATTTAACCAGCTACCTAATAATTATAACCAAGATTCAAAATACTGACCCTTCGATTATTTTACATGAGGAATGATTCTTAAAGAAAAAAAAAAGAATTGATATGAAATGAGTTATAAACAGGGTTGAACTGGGCTTTCCCCGATGGGCCGTGACCGGCGGTAGTCAAAAAATTAAAAATGATCTTTGAGTTTTGCAAAATTTAAGAATTGATTATTCTAAAAACATCAATTTGTGAAAAGAGTCATTTAACTTAATTATATTTAATTTTATATGTGTAATTTTTATAGTTCATCTTTATTTTTCTGTAATATCATTTCCATGTAAATTAGAAAAAAAAAACCTAAATTATTTAAACATTTTTGGGATGTAACTTTCCCGGGCCCCGGGCCTAATTTTTTATTCAGTCCAACCTTGCTTATAAAAGAGTATAAGAAAAGTTGCTTGGTATAGAATGGGTTATTGATTATAGAACAACTAATAATAATAGAAAATTGCAAATAATAACAGTGATCATCATGCAAAATTATGTATTAAATAAATTTTTGTTCAACCTCTTGTATGGTATACATACACCTATAGACTATTCTTTGAATTATATGAATCAATATATAAAATATATCCGATTAAATATTCAAAACGGATCAATTTAATAATAAATGATGCAAAAAAATACCAAAACGTTCGAGAATCACTGCTTCAGAATGACATTCATTGACTAACTAATCCTTTTTCTATATATATAGTTTACCTTTTAGACCAAAATAGAACAATACCCATACGTAAAACCCTAACTCAGAGAGTCTGTTCATTTAACTGTATCGTAATTGATAAAAATTTCATTTTGAATCCGTTTTTCTTTTTTTTTTTTCAGTCGATGCACTGGAGCACGCCGAAAACAAAGGACCGTATGCTGCCTGACACAGCCGGCTCATCGGGTCCGGCAAGTTTAGGGGCTGGCGGACCCACCGCCGCTCATAGGCGTGCGTCGGAAGGGGGCGCAAACTTGCATTGGGCTGGTCGTGGCGCAGGCGCACCCTGGGGCACCGAAGCGCCCAACGAAGTTGTTAACAAGTTTCGGAACTATGAAATATAAACTGGATTGCCCCCGTTGCCCACCCCGGTACATTGCGTTTCAGATCGATTGAGAAATTATATTTAAATTATTCATTATTGATTGATTAAATGATCGGGTAATAGAGGGTATCATAATTTTCAATCGATTGGTGATTCTTTTGTGAAATTTAGAAATAAACAAAGACACGTCACAATAGCTTATTTATAAAATGAAAATTCCTAGAATATGAAATAAATTTGTAATGCAAAATCAAACAGATTGTAAGGTATGAATCAGCAAAGTAAATAAATGATTGTTTATTTTTAAAATTTATGACGTGAAATCCTCTATTGTCGATGGACGAATGGTCAACTAATCATGTGTGTGCAAGTATAAAAAATATACATGTTAAAGAAGAAATGCTACTAATACCGTTTATATAAATTTCATTTAAAATATATTCATTTGAATTATCTTTCTAATGCAATTTTAATAAGTTGACAAGTATTATAATGACAACTAGTTCAAACACATAAAAAAATATATTAAAATATTTAATGTTAAATAATATAATTTACGACTGTTGTCCTTTCAATAGTTTATAATTTAATCGAACTGACGATAAAAAAGTATTAAATGTCAAACTTACCTTTGAATGTGTAGAGAATCGTTATTTGTTTAAAGACCTATCTCAAACACATATAATTTAAAAGAAACAAAAAAATAATATTACACGTTAACGAAAACATAAATTGATTTATGTAAATCTACTTGAAATGACGGGAATCTTCCATATCGCTAATATGTAAATGTTATAGAAAAGAAAAACCCTAAGTGTCCAATTCCTAATTGTGATAAGGCAACCTGACTCAAAGAATATCAACTGTAATTTATTAATTGGCCAACTGACAATCCAGTTTTGTCGAAAACAATATTTTGTTTCCATTTATAATTATGTAATTGTTATGTATGCAAATAATTTAATATATTTTAAATACTAAATACCTTACACTTGAAATTTGTAACAATAATATCAGCGCGATTACTTAGGCGATAAAAATTTATTGCCATTAAGATATATCGCTCTAGTCCCAGCACTTTTTGATCAGGGTACAGCACAACTATCTTCTAAAGTACCTATTAACCAAAAATGAATAGTTTTCTATAACATGTTTTTTGAATTCTCATACCCTTGTATCTATTTTGATAAATGTTGTATTTTAAAGGGAAAATAAAAATATATAATATATTCTATTTTAATGTGATCAATATTGTATGTTTATAAATGTTTAATAAATATTATGCAATAACATTACTTATTTTATTTCAATCAATATTTGCCGAAACATTAAAGCCTGATTTATAATTTTAGTACCAACTTCTGCTAATATATGTGAAAAAGATTGTATTGAAATTTACACATTTTTAAATCTAAAAGAGTGTATGTGAAATTTTTTAATTTTGTAAATTCATCTAATCAATATTTTTTTAAATAAAATATAAGAAACAGATTAATAGTAATTAATAATAATACATAATAGTAATTAGTATAATAATTAATAGTAATTGATAATAATAGTAATTCGTATAAATTAGTATAAATTATTTATAAGGTTAATTTTTTTCCTAAATGAAGCACAAAAAATGCAGTGACATGGCAGTTACCTTGCTGGGAAAGCCTAGGGCAACCAATTTAACCAATATGCATAGCGAGAATGTATAAGCTAAGTTTTTTTAACGAAATTTGAGGGTTGACTAAATTAATAAGAAGGTGTCGTAGGGGGTTGATATTTGGATATATTGTAGTACGGCCATAATTGACCGGTATTTGTAAAACGCGGAAAATTTTGTTATTTTTGCGAAATTCCCAGCCGTTTTCGAGATATTCGCGAATAAAGATTTTTTTTGCAAATTAATAGCCGTGGGCTCGTACGGGGTTGGGGGTTGAAAATGTTATAGCTGCTAGGCAGCACTTGTGTTGCTATAACATTTTCAATCCCCAACCCCTTACGAGCCCTCGGCTATTAATTATTAATGTTTGCAAATAAAAATCTTTATTCGCGAATATCTCGAAAACGGCTGGGAATTTCGCAAAAATAACAAAATTTGCCGTCCCCTTACGAACTCGCGATAAACCAGGTACGTACTACAACATATCCAAAAATCAACCCCCTACGATACCCCCTTATTAATTAAGTCAAGCCCCCCAACAAAACTGATGAAAATATTGAAATTGAAATTTTGGTGAAATGTATTTTTTCTTATTGTTGAATAAAGTTCGTTAAAAACAGATGCTGTGTTGTATTTATGTTTTTCCCAATTTCATCCCTTAAAATTAGTTAAAATCTTTAATCGCAAATATCTCGAAAACGGCTGGGAATTTCGCAAAAATAACAAAATTTTGCCACCCCCTTACGAACTAGTAAAGATAAACCAGGTACGTACTACAACATATCCAAGAATTAACCCCCTACGACACCCCCTTATTAATTAAGTCAAGCCCCCCAACAAAACTGATAAAAATATTGAAATTGAAATTTTGGTGAAATGTATTTTGTCTTATTGTTGAATAAAGTTCGTTAAAAACAGATGCTGTGTTGTATTTATGTTTTTCCCAATTTCATCCCTTAAAATTAGTTAAAATCTTTAATCGCAAATATCTCGAAAACGGCTGGGAATTTCGCAAAAATAACAAAATTTTGCCACCTCCTTACGAACCCTTAAGATAAAGCAGGTACGTACTACAACATATCCAAAAATCAACCCCCTAGGACACCTCCTTATTAATTAAGCCAACCCCCAAAACTGTGATAAAAATATGAGAAAAATCTCAATTTTTTCTTGTTTTCCTGATAAAATTTCGTTAAAATGGTTTATTTTACGCTTTCCTGATACAAATTTTGTTAAAACTCCTTAACTTATTTTGATACATTGATACATTTTGATACATTTTTACGAGCCCTCGGCTTTTAATTATTGTTTGCAAAAAAAATCTTTAATCGCAAATATCTCGAAAACGGCTGGGAATTTCGCAAAAATAACGAAATTTGCCGTCCCCTTACAAACACACAATAAACTAGGTACGTACTACAATATATCCAAAAATCAGACCCCTACGACACCCCCTTATTAATTAAGTCAAGCCCCCAACAAAACTGATGAAAATATTGAAATTGAAATTTTGGTGAAATGTATTTTTTCTCATTGTTGAATAAAGTTCGTTAAAAACAGATGCTGTGTTGTATTTATATTTTTCCCAATTTCATCCCTTAAAATTAGTTAAAATCTTTATTCGCGAATATCTCGAAAACGGCTGGAAATTTCGCAAAAATAACAAAATTTTGCCACCCCCTTACGAACGCCTTAGATAAACCAGGTACGTACTACAACATATCCAAAAATCAACCCTCTAGGACACACCCTTATTAATTAAGCCAACCCCCAAAACTTTAAAATCTTCAATCGCGAATATCTCGAAAACGGCTGGGAATTTCGCAAAAATAACAAAATTTGCCGTCCCCTTCCAGATACATAATAAACCAGATACGTACTACAACATATCCAAAAATCAACCCTCTAGGACACACCCTTATTAATTAAGCCAACCCCGAAAACTTGAAAATCTTCAATCGCGAATATCTCGAAAACGGCTGGGAATTTCGCAAAAATAACAAAATTTTCCGCGTTTTACAGATACCAGTTAATTATGGTCGTACTACAACATATCTAAAAATCAACCCCCTACGACACCCCCTTATTAATTAAATCAACCTACAAAACTGTGAATTAATTTTGGGAGAAGAGAATGGGCAAAAAAATAAATACAACACACCATCTGTTTTTAACAACTTTATTTCACAATAAAAAAATACATTTCATAAAAAAATTAATAATAATAATTAATTAATAGTAATTGATAATAATTAATAGTAATTGGTAAAAATTAGTTCACACTCCAAACTGCTAGAAGTCTGTCAAAATTTTGACAGCTTTGTGGCCCTCTCTCTGGCGGTTTTAGGCGTTTTAGGGATGAACTAATTTCGGGGGAAATGGGGAAAAAATAAATACGTTCTTAAAAACAGCATCTGTTTTTAAGAACTTTATTGAAACAATAAAAAACACATTTCTAAAACATTTCTTGCAATACAATTTTGTTTAAGTACATTTTAAAATCATATAGGAGTATATTATATGTTTTTAGTCATTTTAATTTTGCTTATACTTATATTATTTTAAAAAAAATATTGATTAAATGAATTTTCAAACTTAGAAAATTTAACATACACCTCTTTATAAAAAGCTTTTATTGAAATTTACACATTTTTAAATACGTACATTATTCTTATTACTATTTTAAGTAGTGTATCACATCAGAAAGAAAAGTGACAATGAAAATTTTGATTTTAAATTAAAACTGAAAAAGCGGAAATCTACTATGTGAAAGACATACATATATTTGTATATATGCGTAACACTAAATTTATCTATGATTTTTCTACTTATGTAATATGTTTACAAATTATAATTCTAATATACATGAAATATGAAATTGAAACCAGATATACGAAAAACATTTAACACACAATTTTCATATAAATAGAAAAAGGATTTTTTATTTTAAAACAAGTGTGTTTGTAAAACTTCATTTACATACAGTTTACATTCACATTAAACATTTTCAAATATATAATAAAGAGAATAAATATTATAATACTGTGGCGATCGTATCGTTTTCCATCTTCATCATTGGTTCAATTGTTTCAGGACAAAGAAGAAAAAGTTTAGAATAAAGAGAGAGAATTGTGTGTTTTTTTTCCTTTTTCAAATTAAATATTAACAAATTCAAGTCAAATTGAATTTACCCTGGAAAATTCTGTTGAATTTGGTGGTCGGTCTCTTCTGATCTTCTAAGTACGTCGGTAACTTAACCTTCGAAATATGCTAATTAATCGCGGACATAGGTTTACAAAAGTCAGGCGTATTGACTTGAAATTTCAACTGGAGTAGTCTACCGTTACGGATGCTAGAGGCAATTCTAGTCGAAAACACTAAGGCTAACGAAGACCGAAAACTGGCTCACTCTGGCACAAAATCTCGCGCGAGATCAAGCATCCTAGAGAAGCACGATTCGGAAAACGCACTAGGCCGCTAAGAACACCCAAGCACCGAATTGAATGGTGCAATGCGGAAATATACACTTGCTGTTTCTCCTATATTATACAGTTCCATGGCATTTAAGAATGCTTAAGAAAAACTAGAAAATTAAATTATCTAGGCAATCGTAATGTATGTATAACATTCATAAAAAGACACGCTGAACATTTATTTTAAAAAAAATTAATACATATAAGAACAAACACTATTCGACAATTTTACAATATATTTCTTTGTTATAAGTTTTTAAATGGTTACATCATCGAAAAAGATTCAGTGTGTAAAGTGATGAAGTTTCCTATAGGGAAAAAAATTTTAATACGAGTTTTAGGTGAAAAACTTATTCTTTATAAAAAAATTTGCTTCTATCAAAACCCCTTATAGTCAAAGAAAAATCCAGTAATCACTTAAGATAAGATCAAAAACTTGAAATTATGTCGAGTTGTTGATTATAAATATGACTAACTCCAAATGTTACATCAGTACCCATGAAAAAAAAAATATAAATACATATTTTTTTTAATTATATTTTGGTAAATTAATAATAATAATAATGATTAAAAAGTAAGTATGACAAATATTTTTAACATTTTTCACACGATACTGATGTAACATTCAGACTTAGTCATATATTTAAAATCAACAACTCGACATATCAAGTTTTTGATCTTATCTTAAGTGATTACTGGATTTTTCTTTGACTATAACCCTTATAGTATAAGGGGTTTCAATACAAGCAATTTTTTTTTATAAAGAATAAGTTTTTTTCCTAAAACTCATATTAAAATTTTTTTCTCTATAAGAAACCTCATCACTTTACACACTGTAGAATAGAATTTGCATGTGCATTCTTTAAAGAAAGAACTATATTATATGCAACCACTAAAATCAATTTCAATTTACAAAATTACACAAGAAACATAACTTATCTTTAAATTATTCAATTTCTTCTGTTTCGTATAAAAATTTGTAAACACATTGTAAAAACGTTATCTGATTAATACGAGTATAATAAAAACTGTTAATAGATATTATAAATTGAAATAAATTATAATAGTAGAATATGAATTAAGGAATTCAAGTAATTAAAGAATGGAAATTCTAGGTTTCATTATTCAACTTCTTCACATTTCAAAATTTTATTTTAAAATTATACAATTTAATTTTATATATCATTTAAAATACAATTTGAATGAATAAGTATGTAGTAAATAAAACATCTATTATCACAAGTTAACTGATTTAAAATTTACGAAACAAATTTAGATTATTTTATAATTCTTTATATTGTTATATTGTTGACTCTTTCATTTTGATTATACTTCAGACTCTTGAAATATTAAAATTATATTTATTATCTTTCTTTATTTTGTTGATATGCAGATATGTTATTAGGTACGTGTTAGAATTAATATAGTTTATATAAAGGAACGTCAATTCATCGTATAAAAATTTTATACTACGATTATATGGTTTATCCCGCATTATATCGGATGGCACAAATATTCAAATTCATCTATGTTATAATAAAGAAATTAACTACTAGCAAACATTTATAGTTTTATTATAATTTAAGACAATTTTTTTTAAATATAACAATGATTATTTGTAGATAAACATTACCTGTCTTTATTCCAAGTCAGGCGTACGAAAAATGTATCTTCAGATAAATTGCAATAAAATCCAGTATTTATATTTTTAAAAAAATTTCCTTCAATTTTATAATAATTATTAATAATTTTGTAATCTAATAAAATTTTTATTAATTTTAATATTAAACAATTGATATTGTGACTACTTTTATTAGATTTAAGAAGTGTTTTAAATTATGTTTTGTTAATCTATAAACGTTCTAGGATAAAATTTAAAGAAAAATAGATTTGACTTAGTACAACTGTTTCCAAGAAAGATTGAAAAACGTTATTTTTCATACTTTTGTAACATATTAATATTTTTAACTATATATTATCTTATAATAATAATAATAAAAATATATTGCTTTGCATGAAAAGTGTTGCTTATAAAATAAAATAATTAAAATGATTTTAGAAATAAATAAGAATATAAAAATTCTGTATGAAATCAGAAATTTTACATATAGACTTGATACGATAGTCTGAAAAGAATGACCACTATTATATAAAATATTGGAGATTCGTAGTATAAAATCGTTTTAATTTATTTAAAAAGTTACGCAGGTTAGATTAATTATACTAAATGTTAAACAACAAACATATGTTCCATTGGATCTTCTGTTAAATTACACGGTCTTTTGAATTCTTGTCCCGCTTCGTGTAACCATTTATTGGATACTAAAAATAAATGAATGGTTCATATAGGACTGATAAAAAAAAATGGCAAATGTAAATTACCCCATTTCGAGCCAGCAAGAACCGGACAAGCAGCATGTCTTGTAAGATAATCTCCTTGACCACTTGGATATAAATTAAACCAGAATGCAGCTGTTCCCTTTTTCGGCCATAGCGCCGTTTTTAAATGAGGAAATACAGTTGCACCACCCTGGGCTACGTCACTCATCTTTAACATATAGTAATTTTTCTGTTTTAATTTGTAATTATATAATTCAGTTTACATAATAAAAAATTAATTATTAATTTTCAGTCTGTTTCAACAGTAATTCCTGATAGAAACTGTCAGACGTTTGGATTTAAGTGTTCATGAAGACTCAAAATCGCACGCTATAATAAAACTGCGCATGCTTCGAATAGTTTTTTTATTATCTTGTTGAAACAAACCTTTCATATTCTTTTAATTTTTAGACAATTTATGAGAGTGATTACCTTAAATTAATATTTTTATTGACATATATTTCTAAAATGTATAAGTTCTTTTGAATTTTATTACTAACAATAAAAGTAAAATTTTAATTAAAAGAAAATCAAAATATTGTAAGTATACGGGTTTTGAGACAAGCAGTTATTTACTGTTTTACTGAAATATTTCATTTAAAAAATATGCTGATTCATTGATATCTTTCAAACGATAGTTGAAAGAAATCTTGTAAAATTTATTGTATATTCGTTTTGTATTTATCAATAATAATTTGTATTAATTATGTAATATCATTATTAGCATATGCTAAATAAATAAACGTATTATTGTTATTTACTTACATAAAATAATACTGTAGCTATTCGATTGCCAGTTCCTAGTGATTTAAATGCATTTGTTTCTTCTTTCTAAAACAAAAAATTTAATAGATAAATTACATATTTTTAAGTGACACGATT
The DNA here is from genome assembly GCA_963966155.1 of Clivina fossor. NCBI lineage: Eukaryota > Metazoa > Arthropoda > Insecta > Coleoptera > Carabidae > Clivina > Clivina fossor. The sequence goes on along the minus strand of OZ014564.1, from coordinate 4,840,261 downwards.
TTATTTAAAACTGCACTAAAAAGCAAAACAAAAAAATGCAGTACGAAGTTTTACTAAACAGCTGTTTAGTTATGACTTTTATTTAAAGAAAATACATTTCAAAATGACACTGATTTCTATTAAATGTAAGAGAATTACACGAATTATTTCATAAACAAAAAGGATATTTTTTGAATATAAAAACAGACTGTCAAAGACAAAGTATATATATTAATAAATAATTAGTAATTGACTACTAAGCTTAGTAGTTAATAAAAATATATAAAAGACTAAATTCCGGCATTAATTAATTATTTGAAAGTGGTGTAAGTCCATTTTTGACAAAAAGTTAATTAATGATAAACAATGAATGCAATCTGCTATGAGGTTTTTATCTATAAACAGTTCTCAAACAAAAAAAAAATTTTCAAAATTTTCATCATTTCATCAATATTAATTTACGTAGTTACCAGTCAAATACAAAGCCTTAAATATCTCCATATAATATAAAATGGACTTACACCACTTTCAAAGAAAACGGCTCATTTATTAAATATTAACAAAACTTACCCTAGCAAAATCAAAATGTGGTTCATAATGACCACCGATACCGTAATTAACCACTTGTAATTCTTCAGCAGTTTCAACAGCTAAACCGGTCATATCTTCAACCCGTTTACAAACGTTTGCCACGTGTCTATGCTCGTTTTCTTTTAACCACGCTGATTTGCTAATACGATATTGGGCTGTTTCCAATTCACCAGTTTTGTAATTTTGTACTGTTGCTCGTTTAAACTGTAAATTAATTATGATTATTGTTTCCACTAATTAAAAAAAAAACGGAATTAGCAAGCCTATTTTAATAGTTTTATCTAGTTGTAAATAAATAAGTTTAAAAACGTAAAACTTTATTATATTTCATATGTTAACAATATATAATTGAAGTGAAGTTAACGCCAAAAAGTGATAGAAACTTAATTTTTGTTAGATTTCTAGATAGATTTGAAAGTATTATCAAGATTTCTGGTGATTTAAGCATAAAAATCACTATTGGTCAAAAATGAGTTCTGAGTTCTGTAGGAACTCTAGAATTGTTTGAAATCTATCCAGAACTCTAACAAAAATTGAGTTCCTATCACTTCTGGACGCAAACTTCACACAAATCAATATATAAACAATTTTTTTAAAAAAAAAACTTACTCTTGGCTGTGCCATTTTTTTGATAGTGGCAATTTCTTCATCGTACATGATCTCATGAAATATAACAATTCTTGGTTTTGAATGTGCCTCTTCAATTTTGAATGGTGCAATCAATAAAAATGGATTATTATTATTGATATACATGCATTTCAATTGGGCAGTTTTTTCTGGTGGTAGGGTTACATCGCCACGACAAAGCATTTCATATAATTCACGTTCTGGTAACTCATCTACGGGTCGGTTTATTGCTTCTGCTATCACTCCCTAGAAATTTTAGTAAATAATAAGTTTCTTCTGCTTTAATGACTTAATTCGAATACTTATGTAATTTTTTTTTTGTGTTTATGAAATTTTAAAAGCATGGGCATTATGAATGTAAATAAAGCAAAAATTGCTTGCCTAGTTAAGAATATTTGGCAGAAACTGATATCTTCATAATAGTAAGAGTTTGTGCCACATCCTAAATGGATATATGGCGTAATTTATTATGAAGAATAATATACAAAAAGATTTAAAATTGTAGTCTCTACAGATGGTTTTTGGAAAAAAACTAACTTTTTTTAAAAGTTTTTTTTTTGCAATTAAATAAAAATAATAAATTTACCTCAGCTGGTAAAATATTATCAGCATCAGCTTCGTCTTCACCTTTTCTTTGCATATTAATTTTTCCAATAGCTTCCTCATAATAAACTTTATTTCCCATGGCTCTTTGATGATTTGGCAAAATTTCTAATAATTCATTAGTCAATTGTAACGCTAATGGTGTGTTGCCTAGAAACGAAAAAATGATTACATAAGTTTTAAACATCAGCTTAACAAACACAAATACATTGGTTTCATTTATAAGTGAGATCGCAAAAATATCTAATGATGAATTAGTTAGACTTACCTTGCATGTAAGTGGAAAACGCTAGATATTCCAAAATATCGCTTTTCTTCGTGGTTTCATTGACCTCCCGTCCGAGACGTGAATCTGCCTCTTGCATCCAGAGAACGGTATGATAATAGTCACCATTATTATAAGCTTGACGACCGAGTTCAAAGCAATCGCCCGCTGTTAATTCGGTGCTGTATTGTATGCCATTTAATTCGCCACGTGCTAGAGATGATGTATCCAATTTGTACGTGTCTTGTAACCGCGTTAAAGCAACCGCAGCGCCATTCAAATCCTCATCAGTGGGAAACTTTAGAACGTCACGAAAGTTTGTTATGTTGGCGATGAAATCTAAGACAAAACTAAATTATAAGTCCTATTATAATTAAATACTGGTATAATAATATATTATATACAGAACCGTGCTAGCTATATACAGAACTTGCTTTAGGTAATAAACGAGATTTTAAATTTATATTTTTAAATTTTAAAAAATAAGCATTTGTTTGAAAGTGACGTACGTAACAGTCGAAACTAGTCGATTTAAAATATATAATTTGTAGAACTTCTCTTTGAGTTTCATTATTTTTTACATTTTTAGTTTTATTTGCAAAATTTCTTATCAATATTTTATATATCAAATATTACAGTTATATTAAAAAAAAAAATATATCTACACAAAAAGAGAAAAAGTAATAGATAGAATGAGAAGAAGAATAGTGACTTTCTACGGACACATTAAAAGAATGAATGAAGACTGACGATGACAATATTTAACTATTTCGATAAAAACCCCAAGAGACCCAGATGACATGGATCAAGGAGATCAGAAAAGATATGGAAGAAATGGAAATAGATGGATAGAAGAGAAGAATTCAGAGAGAAGATCAGAAGATTCAGTGTTTTCAAGAAAAGGCAAAAAAAGAAGACAGGAGCAAAATGGACAGAAGAAAGAAGGAAATAACTTGGAGAAAAAATAAAAAAGTAGTGGAAAAGAAGAAAGAAGGGAGAAAAACAATCATGAGAAGTTATTTCATAGCCAAAATCGAAGAAAAATTAGTTGTAAATAATACAATACCTTCACCAACACTATTTGCCATCAGTGCTTCCACTTGCCTCCAGTCGGTAGTTAATCTCTTTACCAACAAATATGCATTTATAGGATTGGAAAGATAATCTTGTACATCAGAGCTCGCATCATCATGTTGCCTTTGATAATCTTCGTGGAATCTAATATTTAAAAAATAATACATATACAGATTAGAAATAATTATAACCGCTGGACCAATCAATATTAGCAGCAGATTATAAGAGAAGCAATAGAGATTTATAAAGAAAAGAATAACACTGTAAAGGCACAGAGTTAAATAAAATTTGGCTTCCATTAATTAAAAATCTGTAGTTCTTCTGATCTAGTTACTTATATGTTACCTAGTAACTTGTTCCTACGTACTTTTATTTACTTTTATGTCATTGATAAAAAAAATTGACCTGTCAAAACGTCGTTATTATACAATAATAAAACAGAATCTAATCCTAGTACAGTTTTTATTTTAATACAATGAGTTCTGAAAAATATTTTATTATGTTATAACTATTATTTTTAAATTTATTTTCCCCTTTTAATACGAAAATCTACAGAGTATATACATTTACTTGTAAAGTAAATTTAACTCGTTTATGAAACCGGAAACAAATTACCTTCGTAATAGTTCTAATTTTCTTTCCTGCGCCGTTATATAACCCTGTAGTGTATTGATGAGAGCGGTTTCCGTTTGAAGAAGTTCTTCCATATCAGCAAGCGCTGTATATAATTCGGCTCTTGCATTTTCAAAATTTATACACAAGCTAAATGCCAGCACAGTCAACAGAGTCAGTCTTGGTAATGAGCAAGTCATGGCGATAGCTTCTGAAACAAACATTATATTGATAGTGTTTTGCGTGAATGGAAGTTTGCAAGTAGTAGAAATAAAAGAGCATGTATGAGAGGAATTATGAATGTGGATGAAGCTAAAGTTGCTTGTTTGGATAGCGATGTTTGGAGGAAACTGATTTCGGGATAATAGAAAAAGTTTGTCACACCATTTTGGGTACATGGCGTGATTGTGTATGTATGTATGTTCAATATACATTACAGTAAAGCCGCGTTAATTAAAACTTCACAAAAAAAATTAAGAAACTTGTACAGTATATATATATATATATATATATATATATATATATATATATATATATATATGTATATATATATATATATATATACTATATATTATATATATATATATATATATATATATATATATATATATATATATACATATATATATAATTTTATTTAAAGTTTTCTATTTAAAAACATTTTCGTTAAACAGCCTTTACATACACAAAAGTTTTTAGGTAAAAAAATAATTTTATAAAATGGATTGTAATTTATTTTGTGCGTGAAATATTAGATAATAAAATCAAATGTTTTCAATTTAACATATCGTTAATTTTATAAATTAGTTATAAAATAAAATCAATTGTTTGTTATGGAGAAATTTTATGGTTACTGCACTCAGTTTAATTTACTAACTATTGAAAAACTATAAAAAACGATATCAAAAAATATTAAAATTGCGAGTACAATTTGAAAATTAAAAAAACTGACATTATAGCCCATTTTGTGGGTAAGAAATTAAGAAGGAATTTATTTAATTAATTAAAGAAAGAATTTTGTTGTTTATCCAAAATTTCAAACTTAATTTTTACGCTAATTAATTGTATTATTATTATATTATATAATATAATTATATATTATTATTGTAATTAATTTTGTGTTGAAACATGTATCTCTGTGATTATTTTATTATATATTTTTTAATAAATTCAAATATGATAATAAATTAAAATATGATCTTACTGTGGCAAAAAGTTAAAAAAATAAAATATATTTTATTAAAAATAATATTAAAAAATATAGGAGCCATATACCTCATTACAGTGTTAATTTTTAATATTAATTTCCTTAGAGATAAATTTAAAATACATGTGACATACTTTTTTTCAAATTTTGGTAAGAAACAAATTCGAATTTATAAAGTTATAAAATAAATAATAATATGCAGTAGATGAAGCTAGTTTCAAAAGTTTGTAAAAATAAACGTTTGGATACATATGAGCATTGTAAACAAAAGTGTAAAACAGTAAAATTTATTCTAATGTTAATTCAAGGACGTTCCATAAATATATTCAACTTTACAATTTTTCAATTAATATTTTTGAAAATAAATAAAAACAAAATTAGAACATAAATTATTCTGCATATGCCATTACTAATTATGAATTTCATAAAACTCTTTAATGACAGTAATAGAAAATACTGTCATATTGAAACTTTAAAGTTACTATTGAAAATTGTGTGATCTATTAAATAAAAACATGATGGTTTCCATTTATTTACTTAATAATAAATGTTCTGAATGTGCGATATACTCGCATTTCACTATAATACTGAATTGAATTATTTACGTCAATGAATTAAGAACTTCCAGTACGTAGTAATTTAATTAATTCCAAAATCTAATAATTCCAATTGAATGACTAAAAAATTTAATTATAAAATTTCAAGTTAAGAATGTTTTTGAAATTTTCTTTTCTTATAAAATAAATGCTGAAAATAACAAACATATTATGAAAATAACATAGAATTACAAAAATAAAATTAATTTCAAATTAACAATAATAATTAATAATAATAATTCTAACTGCAAAATGCATTTTTAATTTTATTTATTAAAGAAATTTAAGCTAAAGTTTTACACTTAAAGTAGTATTGAGCAGAATGGAAATTTACTAAAAGTTCTTTAAATTTGTCATTTGCAGGCATACGAGTATTTTTCCATTACGTTAAAATTAGATTTCCTAATTAAATAGCTTTATATATTTCCTTATTAAATATAGGTTAAACAACTCTGCATTTAAATAAATACTAAAGATTTCTGAAACAGTAGTGCAACAAAAGATTTATTATGTATTGAAGAGTTACCTATCACGTTTGTAACAAGATTAGAAGTATATGGGTAAACCCATATATAGACTACTTTGACATTTCTCGGAAAGTTGGCAACACTGTATTTTAATAATATTATAATTTATGTGGGCAATAGGAGATACTTTTCTGAAAATTTGATCAAAATCGAATAAATAATGTAGCCACAATGAATTTTTTAAAAATTTTGTGATTTTTTTTTCTCGATAAGTTGGCAACACTGTATTTTGTTAAAATTGCATAATTTATTTAGGCACTAGGAAAAACTTTTATAAATATTTGATTAAAATCGGTTAAATAAAATGGTCAAAATAAATTTTTTTAAATTTTACTAATTTTTTTCTCGGAAAGTTGGCAACACTGTATTTTGTTAAAATTACATAAATTATATGAATACTAGGAGAATCTTTTGTGAAAATTTGAGTAAAATCGGTTTAATAACATGGCCATAATAAAATTTTTAAAACTTTAGTAATTTTTTTCTCGGAAAGTTGGCAACACTGAAAATTAATAAAATTATGTAATTAATGGGAGCATTAGGGAAATCTTTTCTGAAAATTTGATCAAAATCGGATAAATAATGTAGCCAATATGAATTTTTAAAAACTTTAGTAATTTTTTTCTCGGAAAGTTGGCATCACTGGAAAAAAACAAAACCACATGACCATCTTGGGTACTAGACAAATTTATCCTGAAAATTTCATTAAAATCGGTTGAACCGTCTAGGAGGAGTTGCGGCCACAAAATTTTGACTTACGACCGAGCGAGCGAGCGAGCGAGCGAGCGAGTGAGCGAGCGAGCGAGCGAGCTGACGACGCACACACATACACCCACATAAACTAAGTTCAGATTCGTCATCTACAGGCTATATGAAGGATTTCTATACAATTTTTTTTTTTTTTTGAAAATGTTACAGACACCGTACCAAACGCTTAACTACTTTTCCTTGCAGTCAAAGTAGTAATAATATGGTGAACAAACAAAAGGTCTTCTTCAATCAGATACTCATTTTCTGCAAAGTATTTCTTTAAAATAATCAAACTAAATGCGAAACTATAAATTAAATTGTTAAAATGTCGTTTTCACTCTTTTATCGCACACTATTGTCTTGTTGTCTGCTGCACGACTTCAAATATGACTTTATGTTTATAAGTTAACGTCTTAAAAATGATCTCTCCTAAGAATCTTACTTCAGATGAATAGTAAATAAGTACTTTCCACCACATATTTAAATTCACAAGTTTACAGATATTCTTTAGTCCCGGTTTCTCTTTATATTAGATAATTTTTCGCGATCGTGGTTATTTGAAATACAAGCAGGGTTGGACTGGGCCACCGGGAACAGATTATCCCAAAAACATCGATATGTAACTTTTCCAAAATCAATAGTGGTAATATTTTCGATAAAACTTATGAATTAATGACAAATTTAATTGAAAGAAAATTAAACAATAAATATTAAAAAGAACAATTTAAAATCTGAGTTATTAGATTTATTCAAGAAAATAGGACACATTTTTTAACATCTTAAATGATGAAAAAGAATATTTTATTTATAATGAATCCGATGACGAACAAACTGAAACCGGAGAAGTAGATGAAATTAATGTAGCAAACTGTAGTAATACTTGTAGAAATTGCATTGTCTGTTGTTTTTCAGTTTTACAAAAATTTAATCTCCACACATTGGCATACGCTAATTTATTCAGTACTAACATTATCTTCTACTCAAGTATCAAGCGAACGAATATTTTCAAATTTAAAGTACATTTTAAAAAAATTGCAAAATTGTTCAAGTTAGAATAATTTCGAGGCTTTCATGTTCATGTCATGCGCAAAGAATATTTTGGAAAAATTAGATAATAAAGATATCATTAAAAAAAATTCCGAAAAGATTCATTTATCAAATCGTCTTTTAACTTAGATTTAAATAAAAAATTATATTTAATTTTATATGTGTTATTTTTTACTATTCCCCTTTATTTTTCTGTAATGTCATTTCCATGTTTAATAGAATAAAAAAATATAAAAACATAACGTATTTGAACAATTTTTGAGACATAAGGTGGGCCTATCCTGCAACTTTCCCCGGGCTTAATGTTTTATCCAGTCCAACCCTGTATACAAATTGATATTGATAACTCCTTTCCATACATATTATTTAAAAAAATGAGCTAATCGCAGATAACCATGATTGCGAAAAATCACCTACTATTTTACTAAATAGTTGGTGTTAAAACAGCAAAAAATTAATTTTCGATTAATAAACTAACAATAAATATTTCTAAAACATATATATTATATTCACAAAAATGGTAAAACAAAAATATTTTGGAAATGAAGTTGCGTAGCCTATATGTTTGCGCATTACAATTTTATTGTCACGTTTATTTTTTCTAAAAGCTTGTTAAATTTAATTTCTTTTTTATATTAGTTTTAAATATAGTGCTATAATGATAAGTCAGCAAAATTAAAGAAAAATATACTGAATTTAAATTTTATCGCTATTTAACGGCTATTTTATGTGATAGATAGAGTAAATCCATTTATTAAATTTTTTAAAAAAGAAGTAAAACCTAAATTGAACAATAGATTTAAGAGCTGTCTTAAAATGTGTAATGCAAATTGTTTTGTGATATTACACGTATTTATTGCATATACATTTATCATGTATTACATACAAATATGGCCCAGTATCATATAATAATTTAGGTAGGCGATATCAATGGTTTTAAATTAGTTGATTCCAACTTACACAATATTTTAATTTACGGTCAAACTATATAATTTCTATAAAAGTCTAAAACAAAGCAAAAATATTAAAGAAAATTTTATGTCCTATTAATAATAAAAAAAAAGTTTCCAAATAACATCATTTACTTATATTTTATATATCTTTATTTTCATTTTGTGAGTTAATATTTCAGATTTTTATTACGCAATTAAATTTTTAACGCAATTTTTGTTAGGTGACAAAAATAATAATGATAAAAATTATACATATTTAAAAATTGTAATACAATATTTATTCTATTTTATTACAAAAACAACAATTCCTTCTCGTAATAAGTATTCAGGATGTTTGTTTCACTTAAAACTTCCACCGCCAATAACTCAAGATTTAATATATTAAAATTTTGCAAAAAGTAGCTTAAAAAGTGGCTTAAACTAGATACCAAGACGTGTTATAGTATAAATATTCTAAATCAAGTAGTTTTTACCTATCTAAAAATTAGTTTCATTTAGTAGTATTTAAATTGTAAATACTAAACAAAAGTTACAAAAAAAATCGAATTTATATAATAGATATATAAAATATATGACAGTACCTTCAGTACATGAAAAACTGACTGAAGATTACATAATATGACATAAAATTTGATATTTTTTATTCATTTTTAAGTGGTAAAAAGGCAATTTCACTTTTGGTGCCATAACCGGTAAACAAAAGTAGATTAACTAAACTCTTCCAGATTATGTAGATATAATGTGCCAAAAAAAATATTTACACAATATTTCAGCCCATTATGTTAATTAGACCGTTTGAAGAACAAAAGATCGGATACTTTTGGAACAAACAGTATATAATAAATATACCTATATTTTGTAATATACAACAATAACATATATGTGTAATTAAACATTTGTTTAAACAATAGTGTACAAAAATTTAAATTGTTCCACATAATAGAGGATGTAATTAATGTTTTGGGTAACATACTAACATATGGTAATCATCTTCCGTTGAATGTTTTAGAAACATATGGTAATTAGATCAATATATTCAAGGTTTACCCCATATTGAATAAACAGAATGCCTTAAATTTGATATTACTAACATAATATTCGTACATCTATTTCAAGCAGAGAGTCAGTAATAAAGATTCACACAGATAAACGATGTCTTGAATTGTCATATATACATTTCTGTTTCTTTGCTGTCTGAAACAGATGCACTTGCTGGGCGGGCCTACTGAACACTTTGGCTGAAATAAGGTATAGATATACATGTGTCAAATCTTGCTTTCAAAATCAAATGAATTTTACATTCATTTCAGAATTATTAAAGATTTACATATGATTTCATTCTCGTGACATGAATGAAAACATTCATTTAATTTATTTATCAACTCAGATTGTTAACAAGGTTATAACATATAATATCATAGTAATATCAAAACATAAAAATAAATATACATATAAAAAACATCAAGCTATAAATACATTTTAATTATAGTGTACAAAAAAGTTTTTTTTTTTGTATTTACATGCCAATAGAATACAGTACTCTAGTTGAAACTTACAAAATGTATAATTTTTACATTTATTTTCAAAATAACGGCCTTCTTAAAAAAAGTGTTTAAAATTGACCGTTTTTTGTGTGTTTAGGGGTAAAAATTATCCATTTTGTAGGTTCCAACGAAAGTTACATGTGTTACAAGTACTAATTTGTTTTAGTTTCAGAAATATAGAACGCTAGTTTTATCTGCCACCATTGGCATATCTAAATTTTGACCTAATCACTTTGATGCAATTTTTGTAAGTGAAAATTTGACTTTTTAAAAACAAAAATACTGCACAAAACAATAAATACACTTTCCAACGGGATAAATAATGTTAAAAAAAACCTAAAAAATCGATACTATAAACGGGAATAAACCCCTTAATTGTCGATATTTTTTAAATAAAAAATACGTAATAAAATGTATTTTTTTCCACAAAAAAATACATTTAAAAACTGCAGCGACTTTGAAAGTAGGTAGTAAAATGTTTTACACATCGTTAAGAAATCTTTTATATGTATCATAATAATTATCCATCTTTGTATTCAATAAACATAGGGAATTTTATAAAAACTTCAATAACAGTATTTTAGAGTTATCAGTAGAAACTAACGGACCCATACTTTACATGTTTAAATTAAACAATGATGTGCACAATAAAGTACAATTACATATATAGTAATTTAAATTCAATTCACATTTTATAAATTTACCGTTTTGAAAAAGTTTATGTAAAACAATTGAATTCAACTTGTGTGGATAATTCCAATGATTCTGCAAATTCTAGTATTTTTTGCTAAATTGAAAGTACCAAAATAATTAATACTCTTAATGAAAACTTATCTCTCATAGTATCAACATAATATAAGAAGTTTCGATATAAACAGGGGTCCTTAAATGCAGCGTTACCAAGATACAGGGTGTTGAAAAATTGAATTTTCCTAACTATTTTATTTTAGAATGTGGTATTGTAGTAACAAATAAAAAGTATATTAAGAACCCCTGTTTATAGGAACTTTTCTTCTTATTTTGGTAAGAGGAGCACGCCATATACAGGATGCCGTTTGTTTCTGAATCACCCTGTATAATTTTTATGTAAAATGGCAACTTTTTTACAGTTTACACTGTAAAAAATTGTGTAACTTACTTTGAGTTTTTGAGATTCCCATTTATTAAAGCTTAAATGTAACAAATGATATAATAACGAACAAATTACAATTGTTTAATAAAATAACGTAGTTCATATGTTACCTATGTGTTAGCCATATTAATAATACACAATAATTTTCAATTTTTTAAAAAAAAACTTAAACACACCTGTAAATATCTAGTTTTGGACAATGTACCTAAAATTCAAATATGTAATATTGCATCCTCGTTGATATAATAAAGCTCAAGGATATTGTTCTAAATGTCAGTTTATGCAATGTGCAACCAATTATCATTTTTATTGTTGTATTGTTTCACAAACCAAAACAAAAAAAAGGTAATTATTGTCTTTTTTGTTTTAACTTTACATATATATTTTATAAACAAATCTAATTAGTTTTTGTAGCTAGATTCTTCATTCACATTCCACTATTTTAACAAACTCATTCAATGAATAGATTTTTCAAGTTTATTTCAGGTACTCGTAGAATAAAATTATCATATAAATGATAGGGACAATGCAATTTAATAGTTTAGATTGACATAGTATTTATATTAATGACTATTCTATTTCATTTATCATCTTGTTTTTATTAATTTTTCTCGTATTTTATGTATAAATTTATATTACTAGTTGTATTTATTATAGCTTATTACATTATGACATTGAAAAATTATTACAAACGTTACATAATCAACTGTTTCAAAACTTTTAAAAATATAAATGAAATATCAAAAGAAAAACCACTTTAAAAAATCTGGTGTACAAATTGATTAAAATCTATTACGTCTAAATTCACTTGGTGTTAGTCAGTTTCACTTGTTTCGGTCATCTTCAGCTAATGTCTAATGAACGGTTGGTTTTATTGATTCATTTTCAAAGTGATCAAGTTACTAAATTATTAATATATTCAATTATTTCAACATATTCGAATAAAAACTAAAAATAAGCCAATTTATATTGTGTATTAGTTAATTATATATGCATATAGAAGAAAAAATATCTTTAGATATTTTATAAAAGCTTTTAATCTAATAATTAATTTAGTTGTATCGCTTGTACATTTGAAGATATAATTAATTCCATTTAAAATGGAATTAGGCATTTCGATCGGTAGAATGTGGCAAATATTATGAGGTATTTTCATCATTTTTATATCATTTTGACATTTTTTAGAAAACGAAATTGAATATTTCGGCGAAAAAACATTCATTTTTTTTTCAAAGCTATCTACTATTTATATTTCTAATGCGATAATTTTACTCATTTGGATTGCTTGTACAAACTTTCTTAAATAGAACATACTTAAGATAAGTATATTTTTGTAAGATTTTCAAAAATATGTAATATAAATTTATAATACATAATAAAAAGTTGTTGCAAGAAACTATACAAATATAGTAAGGTGAAAATTTACGAAATATAGAATATTTTTGTAACATTTATAAAAATCTTCGTGATACAAAATACCAATCTTTAAATGTATTTTTAATTATAATATAGTTACCATATGCAATAGTGCGAAATTTGACACTATTTAATATATTAGGTAATAAATAAAATTTCTTAGAAATGTTATGTGTTTACAGTGACCATAATATATGTTATGTTGTGACATTTCTAAATATTTACACAAATTTAAAATCGTGATAATGTTGCATACGAAATAATTATTGTAAATGAAAAACAATTGTAAATTTATTATAATGACAGTTTGCTTCCCAGATGTAAGAAACTGTAATCGGTAATTTAAAGAAACATTGCGATTATTACGTCATAATTTCTGCGCTCTACTAAATATTAAAAAAATATTGTACTGAATAATCGATTTATGTAAAAATATCTCTGTTCTGAAATATTTTTATTAAAGTTCGATGTTTCGATTTATTAAACAAGAATCTTTATCAAAGAAAATACATATACAAAATTTATTTTTGGTGACGATTCAAATATTAGCATAGGTTAAACATTAATAATCTGAAAATGAAAAAACTAATATCACTGGCTGCTCTAACCTCGGTTCTAACTACTGACCTGCCGAAGAAACACCAGATCAAGTGACAAAATTCTATTCACTTTCAGTATATGCTATTCATAATTTCAAAGTAAACATTATTTCTTTAAAATAAAACAGCTTTAAGTTGTAGTTCTGTATTAATATTTATTAATAATCGACGTTTCGACGAAATGAAAGTACGTCTTCATCAGGAAAAAAGATACAAATGGCATTTACAGTAAAGAAACAGAACATAGAAACAAGTTACATTCAGATAAATCTGAATTAGAATATCTTCATGTAAAATCCGAAGATACTGTAATAATTGCAAGATCCATCAATATTAACAGTAGATTGATAAGAAAAGCAATAGAAATTTATAAAGAAAAGATAACATCAATCACTGTAAAGGAACTTAGTTAAATAAAATTTGGATTTTTTTAATTAAAAATTTCTAAGTTTTATGATCTACTTACTTATTTTGTTAGCTAGTAACTTGTTTCTATGTTCTGTTCATTTACTCGAAATATCATTTGTATCTTTTTTCTTGATGAAGACGTACGCTGAGTTCGTCGAAACGTCAATTATTAATCAATATTAATACAGAACTATAACTTAAAGCCGTTTTATTTTAATATAATTAGTTCTGAAAGATTTTTTTTCTATTATTTTTTTTACTTATTTAAATTTATTTTTATTTGAACCTACACAAAATTGATATTAAAATAATGCCTGTAACGCCTCTGTTTAATTCGTATTATCAAATTAAAAAAAAACCGTAAACATTCAAATATAATACGCAATCCCCTCTAATATCCAACGTAATTCATGTTAATTTCATTTTAAATTAAAAGATTCAGATAATTTACATGGCAAATTCTAATTTACGCTTTAACACATAACGAAATGTGTAAAATTACTAATTAAAAGTAATAATAAAACGTTGACCCGCAAAATTTAACACCTCTAACACTGATTAAACGATATAATAATGTTATAATAGTCGTACAATAAAGAAAATAATTAAAAAAATAGTTGAGGATAATTCATTTTTCAAACAACTCAATAATAACAGGAAATGCGTAAAATATAACAAAACATTTCAGATAAAAATCATTAGAGCAAATCTGAAAATAATTATTTTAATCTTTGTTTTTACCAACTGGAGATATAATACGATTAATAATGATTTTTAGAAAAATACAGGAAGTGTTTGATAGAAATCGGTGATTAAAATGTCAAGATGTCATGTTGGAAATTTGAAAATTTGTATGAATGCGGTCGTAGTGAAATACAGAAACGTTATTTATTACTATTGGTTCGCATTACAAATTCTAATAATTATGTCATTGCTAAATAAAGTTGTTTTGTCATATTGTAAAACTGTATTATCTACTATTGTAAAGATTGTTCTAATTATAATGTCGCTTATTTGTTTATTCAATATAAATGCGAATTATAATGCTTTTGCAACCCAGTTATAAATATATTATAAATAATATAATTTTCTGTTTTAATTTAATTTATAATTGTATAATAATGATATACAGGGTGATTCAGAAACAAACGGCATCCTGTATATGGCGTGTTCCTCTCATCATCAGAAAAAATGATACAAATGACATATACAATAAATAAACAGAACATAGAAACACGTTACTAGATAACAAAATAAGTAACTGGATTATAAAATTTATAAATCAGTGCCGGTTCACACTGATTGATGTTATCTTTTTCTTTATAAATTTCTAGTGCTTCACTCATCAATCTACTGTTAATATTGATGGGTCTTGCAATTATTACAGTATTTTATTTTAATTGCTGTAAAACAAAATAAAATAAAACATAAAAATATTAACTTATTTTTAAATGTTTTGATAAACCAAAACTATAAATTTAAAACATCATCACGATTTAATTTAAAAGATGCATTAATTGTCAATATTTTATCTAGGTTAAGATAGAATAAATCAATTTCTGATAATTAGTAACTCATTTTCCTTCAATGTTTTGACAAATTTAATGAGATCGTTAACTTAAAATTATTGACAATACAATTTAATAGTTATTAATTTAGTACTTAAATAACTAATTTTAAAATTAATAAGAATATCATTTCCTCTTTTATTTATTTTTTTCGTATTATTATCTAAAAAAAATAAATACAATTTATATTTAGTAATCCCTGGGCTTTACTAATTATATATTACGCAACGAGTATGTAATGATAATTATTACTCACGAAAATAAAGTTTAAGGCACAAGCCGTAGACAAATATTGTAATACTGCACTACACAATAGAAAATTACACTTTTTGGTCAGACATGCAAAATAATATTGTAATTTTTCAATTACAGTATATCCTACGAATCCTAGTAAACGTTCTAAATTGTCAAATATTTTAAACGCAATTTTGTGATTGGTTACAAATTGGTGAGTAATAAAAACGCATATATAATAAATATAATTATTATTTAATAAAAGTAATAATAATTTATTTAGCAAATATTATGGTAAATTTTTGTTGCAATATTATAGGCACTATTCAAACAATATGTTAACTGATTGTTTTCTTCATTATTTGTATAGAATAATTCATGAAGTAATGATTGACAAAATGTATAAATAACAATTGAATAAATTAATTATTATTGGTAAGTTGGTGTAACCAATATAAATTATTTATAAATTTTAATTTTATATTTAATTAATTAATTTGTTTACACTAATTATAATTGGGAAAATGTGTTTATTTTGTCGTGGGCTAGTATAGTTAGAACGTTTACCGCGAAAGCAGAAAACCCGGGTTCGAATCCCGGTCAACACATACATTTTCCCAAATTTATTAAATTTTCTTATTATATATTAGCTCACTGCGATTAAGTAGAAATTAATATATTTGTAAAACACCGAGTAACTTATTTCTATGTTCTGTTTATTTATTGTATGATGATGTACGTAAAGTTCGTCGAAATGTCGATTTTAAAATTAAAATTAATAGAGAACTAAGTTAATGTTATATAATAATAATACTCAAAATGTTGAGATTTTATTTTTTCCCTCTCTTTGCTATCGTTTCAAAGTACTTGGTTTAAAAACCAGCCAGAACACAACATCTGCAACGTCTTCGGACATTGATCAAAGCACCATATTGACGAGCTCTTAAAGAGCGAAACACGTGTCTATGCTTAAACTGGCCAGTCATTGATTCATAGCCTAACAAGCCGATTCAATGACTGAAATTTTGTGAAAAAATAAAATCTCAATATTTTGAGTATAATTATATTAAATTTCACAATAACAATATGAACATTTATTTTTTTGAAGGTTATTACTATAATATTATGTACTTAAATAACGTAACAAATATATTTGAAACACACTATATGCGCACTAATACAATCTGCTATTAATTATATAAATTCCTCAGAGATATAAGGAAGACCTACTTACATTAAACTATCAAACATAAATGATCAAATAAGATTGCATGCATATTTCATACTGATGGGTACTATATGGCATGTTTGTCTTACTTCATTCAGTATACATATAACAAACATTCGAAAGAATTCAACCAGTTTGATTTGTGTTACTAAAAATAGATGCCGGCCGAGCACATGGACCCGCGCAGCAATACTATATAAGTTTGACAATCTTCCTTTATAAAGTTTTACATTAGTAGATGTAAATAAGTCTGCGTCATTTTAGTTTTGTGGGCGAAGTGGCTACGAATAACTAGTAAAACTGATTGAATCTAAGTATTTCCAAAGCTCTATTCACAATTTGGTTTTATATTAACACGTTAATCGTCATGAAATGATACGTAATTTTTGCTAAATTTAGCTTAAATCTATAAAATTAAGGAACTTTAAGTACATTTCAATTATGGTCACTTCTTACATACTTTAACTATAAAATTTCAACTTAAATTACTTTATATTTAAATGACCATCTGAGACTCGTTAAATCGATAGAATTAGTGTGAAAAATATTTGCATAAATGTGAATAATTTAGAAATGTTTGCAATTTTTAATATTTAGATGATTTTGGAAGGTAACAAATTAAATTTGTACTTTAAATAGTTAAACTTAAAGAAAATGTTCAGAATTGTTTTATTTAAATTTCTTTAAGTTAAAATCTCATTTAAGCTAAAGATCTTTAAATTTAAATGTGATAACCAAAAATAACAGCATGTATTTTGCACTTTATGAAGATACTATTTATGTATTATATGGAATTACCAGAAATAATGTTATTTAAGATAAGATGTATGTATTAAACTTTTTACATTTTCTAAATATGTTATCAATGTTGACAAGGTTTATAACAAACAGTACATTTAAAAATATATTTTTTAAATAATCATAACGATAATAATAGTAATAATAAATAATAAAAAATATAAGATAATACATTTTCTTCAAGGCTACGAAATGTTTCATTCAAGGGGGTTTTCCCGTTTGTAGGATCAATTTGTAGATGTTTTCCAACATTTTTTTTTTTTGGGAACTTTTAAAGCAAATACAATAAACAACAATTATTGTTGGAAAATGTATTTATTGAAGTTTTGAGCAGTATTTTTTTAAGTCAAATTTTCACTTAAAAAAATGACGTCAAAGTGATCAGATCAAAATTGACCTTTTTATATACACTTTTTTCCAAAACTCAATAATAAGGGAGACAAAATCGAGCACGAATTTACAAACTTACAAAACAATGCAGTAACATTAAATGGAATAATGCGTTCACTAAATAAAAGAATTAGATTGTGTATATACAACAAAATGGAAGACATTTTGAACATCTGCTGTAAAACATTATTTTGGTGACTAATTAATATTAGTATTGTATGATTCTTTTGAAAGTTGTAAGTTTTCATTAAGTTTGATTAAAATGTTAAGTGTTGAAAAATGGTTTTTATTTCACCCTTTTACAGGGTTGTATCTCCCTTATTATTGAGTTTTGGAAAAAAGTCTATATAAAAAAGTGCCCTTATTTTTGAACGTACTATCAGCTCTAGCAATTACGGTACATAATTCTGGACCACCCCGTATATATATATATATATATATATATATATATATATATATATATATATATATTTTATTCTATATCGTGTAAAACATACTAATTTTGTATATTTTCTATACATAATTTTGTTTAGAAAATTGTATAAATTTTTTTATAGAAAAATATATCGTGTAAAATTAGTATTAAGTTAGATTAGATTACGTAGGTTTAGGAAGTTTGGGTTAATTAGTAAATAAAATCGTAAATTTTCATACTTTTGATTTCCAAAAGTTATTATATTGGATTGAGCAAAAGTATAAAACGTTTTAATATTTAAAAAGCTATTTAAGGCATTAACATAAAATTTTCCATTAATATTGAAAATATTAAAACTTGCATCTGTAATTATTTTCATACTTTTATTGCTATTACTTTTCGAAATAAACAGTTAAATTAAATTATTTTTTTTTTAAATGTAACTGAGATCAAATTTAACATACTTAATTATAAACCAACTTTATTGATATAAGTAGTATATATAAGTAAAAAAATCAAATAAATATAATATAAAATAAAATAGAATTAGACGACCCTATGATATATAAAACGTGAACCAAAACATTAACAGTCTGTTTGAAACATTTGTAGTTTGGTAAATTATAAGCTAATTTCGCATTGTGCATACCTCGAATAGTTGCAAATTTATCCCAAACGTGCTTGTTGGAGCAAACCTAAGGTCAAATCAAATAAATAGCACTTTTGTGGTACACGTTCCCATAGACAAACGTACAAATAGACTGGACCACATTATTTGTATAGAATTGCTTTCCTTTTTTTCATTTCTCAAATCTTTTTCCAAATATAATAAATTCAAAATATGTTGAACAACATTTTTTTATCCTGTTGTTACAGGATTATATTGTACTAGCCAAAGATTTTATGTGTATTTTAAAATACTCCTAGTATTGATGGAATCATACATAATTTTGCAATCATTTATTTTTAAAACCTTATCATGCACTCAAAAGATATTTTATAACATTGAAAATATAAAAATATATATATATTTTTTTTATGAAATAGTTTGAGATTCGCTGATACAAACCCGACCACAAGTGTCAGATGTTAGTGCGTACGTGACATAAGCATCGTCTGAGAAGACAGGAAACTTTCAAAGAATAAAAACATTTCAAAAATGATACAGAATGCTGAGCTAAACTCAATGAATTTTTTTACTTGAATTACGTACCATCGATCACAGTTAAACAGATATAAATTTCAAATCGAAATCTACTTTAAATTGAAATTCCGGTGAATCTGTTTCATATGGCTGCTATTACTGTGATAGCTTTTCTTCATTTACATAAAAGCTATTACATTTCTTACAAAGTTTTTTACGTTTTTTTTTTAATTTAGTATTTACCGTTAGTAATAATTTTTATTTTATAATTTTACTATATTTTGTATTCTAGTTAAGCGCATAAATAACTTTAAATTCGTAGTTAAATTTGATAGATAGAACATATAGATTTAATCACTTATTAATATAAGCAGTACATAAAATACAGAAAATGTATTATTTTAATCACGTATATAATTTAACCAACTACCGAATAATTTTAACCCAGATTCAAAATACCAGCCGTAAATCTGACAATATAATAAAAACAAAAGCTATTGGTTAAAAGACTCGAAAATGATATGTTTCAAGAATTAAAGATGAAATGAATTAATGTGTCTAAAATTTAATTAAATATTAAATTTTCAAATTCGTCGAATCATCGATTATTAATAAATATTAATACTGAACTTAAACCTAAAGCCGTTTTATTTTATATAATGAGTTCTGAAAGATTTTTTACTGTATTCTAAAGTTATATTATTTTCTAATATTTTTGCATACATAGGCTCATATAAAAAAATATGATTTCATTAATTTAAAATTTGATAACCAAATTGAAATTTATAATTAGTATTAGATACAGGAACAATTGCTATTTCTTCAAATATTGAAATATGAAAATTTCGTCCTGTTCAGAATGAAATATTTGTAAAATTAATTCCTGAAAAACAAAACATGAGTAAAAAAAGTCTTTCATTGTAATATTGTAAAATACATGTTTCTTTTATCAAAACGAACATAAAATAAAACCGCTTTAGGTTAAAGTTCTGTATTAATATTTATTTAATTCATTACATAAAAATCTATATTTTATGATCTAGTTATTTATTTATTAGCGAGTAACTTGTTCCTATATTCTGTTATTACTGTAAATGGCATTTGTCTCAGTTTTCCTGATGAAGACGGACGTTGAGTTTCGTTGAAACGCCGATTATAAATAAATATTAATATACAACTTTAACCTGAAGAAGTTTTATTTTAATATAATGAGTTCTGAAAGATTTTTTTACTATGTTAAAACGAGCTTCTTTGATCATTATAAATAAAACTCATGTACATATTCGTAGCATTATAGCGTATTTTTTACATTAAAATACTTTTATGATATAAAGTCTTATTCTGATTTCCGTTTTAGTTTTACGCACAAGCACGAGAATTGACACATTTTTAATTTTTACACCAACTGTTTGGATTGGTCAAATTCTTGTCCTTGTGCGTAAAACTAAAACTGTAGTCTAAATGAGACTTTATTGATTGAAATAAATGTAATAATAAAATTATGACTATACGACGCGTGTGCGTAGTAGGCTTTAACAAATGTTATACAGATTTAAAATTAATGTGCTTTTTACATTACAATAATTTAGTAGGTAATAAAATTTATTAGTAAATTATATATTACTATACCTCAGACACATTAACACTGGTTTTATAATACAGCATGAGATAAAAATATAAAAACACTCCCCGTAAAATCTCTGGTAAAAAAAGTTTCTGTTAAAATGGAAATTCGTATATAATAGGCACCCACAACTAATCAATATTTTAAGTACATTGTTTATTATAATATTTATTAACAAAACTCACTTTCAATAAAAAAAAAATAAATAAAAATTGTGCGTATTTTTTTGTGATTTAGCTAATATTTGAGATTTAAGAGTAATGCTTCTCATATTATTAGATATTGAAATTATTATTTTTTAAAAAATAAGTTTAAAATCTTGTTGTTTTTAACTTTCTTATACTAAATGAAAATAGAACAGCCTATATATATTAAATTTTAAAATTAATAAATATTTATATTTAATTTCGTAACAAAATAAGCGAAGTATGTACTATATATAAAAGTACAAAAAACAAATGATTAATTTAAGATAGTAAAAAAAATTTCAGAACTAATTATATAACAGGAAACGGCTTCAGGTTTAAGTTGTGTATTAACATTTAATAATAATAAACGTTTCGACGAATTCAACGACTGTCTTCAACAGGAAAACTGATACAAATGATATTTACAGTAAATAAACAGGACACAGGAACAAGTTACGTACGTAACAAATAAGTAACTAGATCATAAAATATTTTTTTTATAAATTTTTAATTAATTGAAGCCAAATTTTATTAAATCAGTGCCATCACAGTGATTGATTGATAAAAAAAAAAGATAACATCAATCACTTAATCACTTTAATAAAATTTGGATTCCATTAATTAAAAATTTATTAAAATAAATTATTTTATGATCTAGTTACTTATTTGTTACCTAGTAACTTGATTCTATATTCTATTATTTACTGCAAATGTTATTTGTATAACTTTTTTTTTTATGAAGACGGACGTTGAGTTCGACGAAACGTCGACTATTAATTAATACAGAACTTAAACCTAAGACGTTTTGTTTTAAATGATTAATTTATAAAAATAGAAATTTGTTATTTACAAAATAGTTAATATTATTTTAAATAAATTGCAGTACTTAAACCTTAAAGAACCATCATATTTTAATACAATTTTTTCTGTCTATATTATTAATAAATAAAATAAAAATAGTTTGTTATCAAAATTGTTCGACATATAGATTAAGTTCAATAAATGATATTAAATAAAAAAGACGTTTTTGTGCTCAATACATCGGAGATAAAAATTTGAATATACAGTATGTGGGTCATGGATTTTGAAGATGTATCAAGCAAAAGAATTAAAAATTTAGAGAAAGTACTACTTATCGCACTACAACATTCAAGTGTTGTTAAATCTTTCAGAGAACGATATTAATTTTTTTGCTGTTAATAAAAATTCAATTATATAAATAAATGATTATAAAATATAGAAAATAAACTATTTTTATATGAAAAAATCAAAAAAGATTTAATTTATTTAGAAAAAAATAAATTTTTCTAATGTGCAGCACTTGAACCTGAAATTATGTTTTATTTTATATAATGAGTTCTGAAAGATTTTTTACTGTATGTCAAAGTTATATTATTTCCTAATATTTTTGCATTTATATAACAATATAAAAAAAATTGTTGATTACATTAATTTAGAATTTGATAAACAAATTGCAATTTATAATTACATACAGAAACATTCGCTGTTTCTTCAAATATTAAAATATGTAACGAAGACATAGTGCAACATGTGTCTATCCATCTGTTTATCTGCATATGTTTGCGATAACTTAAAGACTGATTTGAATGGCATTTTCATCATTGTGCAGTATTTTAAATAAAAACTGAAATAAATTATACCTTAAATAAGTACAAATTTTAGATTACCAATGTATTGGATTATAAATGTAAAATTAAGGAGTTTTTATAACTGTATATATTTTTTATATTGTTTATTGTCTAGTTAAATAAAGTTATTATTATTATTTTCTTGCAATTATTATGTTTATAATATGTAAATAACTGCTGTGGAAATGAGATTTTTAGTGGGGTATGTGGTGTAAATAGAAGAGATCGGGTACGAAATAGATTAGTGTATGATGAGTGTGAAATTCAAAAAAATGTTGTAGCAAAAGTTGATGTTAGTCAGTTAAAATGGTTCGGACATGTTGTGTGAATGTCTAATGAACGTTTGATTAAAAAGATGTATTTGAATGATTTTAATGGTATACGTTTGCGTGGACGTACGATGAGTAGTTGGAGTGGTATGATTGAGAGTGTTTTGCGAGAGCGAAAGTTTCCAAGTAGTAGGCATAAAAGAGCATGTATGAGAGGAATTATAAATGTGGATGAAGCGAAAGTTGCTTATTTGGATAGGAATGTTTGGAGGCGACTGATTTCGGGATGATGAAAAGAGTTTGTGCCACACTCTTTTGGGTACATGGCGTGATTGTGTATGTACGTATAATATGTAATAGATAAAAACAAAAGTAAACTACTCATATGTTTGATTCTAATAGAGTCACTACAAAAATAGTACATATGATTGGTTTCATCTTATATATGATGTGTTATATTAAAATATGGCAACATAGTAAAAAAATCTTTCAGAACTCATTATATAAAATAAACTGCTGAAGACGAGCGTTGAGTTTCGTCGAAACGTCGATTATAAATTAATTTTAATACAGAACTTAAACCTAAAGCAGTTTATTTTAAAATATGTAATTCCTATTTTAAAAATCTTCTCCTGCCTACAAAATTGTAATAATTTTTTTTTTAATTTCACTGATAAATCTCGATGTTAATTGTTTCATTTTAAACATTTATTTATGATTTCCTCGAATTATTTAAAAAATTTAAAAGTACTAAAAATACTTAACAGACAAAGAGTAAATTCAAATATTTATTTTGTGACAACAAACAATATTTCATTAGGTATAAAAAAAACAACTAATGTCATCTTCACAAAAAAACAACTATAGTAAAAAAATTACTAATAAAATGGAGATATTTTTCCGGTTTTTAATCCGAATAAAACGCTATTTATTCGCATACTAAATTATGTAAATTAAGTTAGTAAAAAAAAATAATAGAATCACGTTAAAATTGCTGTTAATGTCACGGTAAGGTGAAAGTGTTTTCCATAGAAAAAAAAAACACTTTTCTATTACAAGATAAATTAAATAAAATATCGAATGTAATTCTCATCTAAATAGAAAGGTTAAAAACTCCTTTCAATCGCGACGTACTCGTACTATTATCGTATCGTATAGAGCTGTGATTTATAAACACTGACTAATTACAATCAATTGACGTTCAGATGGTTTAGATTCTCGTTTGTTTGCTATCCATATAATACCATCAGTCGAATTATTTTGAAAGCCGTCACGTGATTGGCTAATTTATACATAGAGCCCCCAATGTAAATGTTAATGTTAATTACTATTCAAACAAACGGAAACGATCATCAGTAAATAGTGTTTTTCAGATGAATAGCACGTATTTATATGATTTCAACAGAAAAACAATTGACAAACTTGGTCTATTTCATAATTATTGTTTTACAGTTTTTTTTTTGATTTTTTTAATAAAAACTTTCAATTGTTTTGTATTTCCTTTCACAGTAAGAAGTAACATTTGATAATTGACTTCATATTTTATACGAATTTATTTAGTATTTGAGTAAAAATTTTAAAATACATATTTTAAACAGATTTGCTATAACACCCGTATGTCATCACTGAATTAATAATAATAATTTTTATATTTATTTAGAATAGCATACAGCTAATATATAATTATAATTAAAAAAATGTACCAAAAAGACAATATTTACATTAAGTATTAATACAATTCACGTAAAAAATATTTAAAATTTCTTAAAGTTTTACAATTTTTAATGTCATCCATTATGAAACAAAAGTTGTCGATTTTTTTTGTCGAAACAAAAAAAAAATTCATTTATATATTCCGGACATGACAGTTGTGTCATTTTATAAATTAACACTAAAATATTGTATTACCATAATTATTTAACATCTAGCCAGCCTAAAGTTTTTAACATTTTGTCTATGCTAGTGAATCTATTACAGCTCAAAATGATTCTTGCTCTATTTTGTAAAATTTGAAGTTTTATAAAATATTATTTTAGGAACATTATATTAACACAGATGGCAATCATTTAGTTGAAATAGGTATATCAAAAGAATTTAAAAAAAATATTTTTTTGAAAAAATAAGTACCTAGGTAAATGAATAAAAACTAAAATTAAAATAAAATAAATACAAATATAAAGAGGCAATAACATTGAAAAAAAAAATTAAGTGCAAAAAATAAAAAAAATAATTTAAAACCAATCTATACAAAAAGCAATCTTTTAAATAAATATCCATATTTTTTTGTTCTAATTTTAAAAATACCATATGATAATTTTCAATCACGCTTTATATATTCTACATTATAAATGTACTAATTTCTTCCGATTTTTAGAAATTAATATCTCCAAAAAAATCGCTTCATTTTCGATCCTATGTTATTTTTTTTATTAACAATTTTTAAACAAATTAAAATTAATAATCTCTAAAAATTATCAATGTACCGAAACCGAATGAAATGACATTTGGCTAATTCGGACATTAACGAATATTCGGTTTTGGTTGAATTTTTTAAATATTCAACTGTTGAATGTATAACTTTATAATCATATTCATATTTTTTTCTACTAGTCATTTAAAAATAATTTTCTTCAATATTATAATTATTAGTACTGTACGAATCACTTCTGATTATCAAAAATTCAGTTTATCCTACATACGCCAAATATTCGGCTTCTAGCCAAACAGATTTCAGGAACATCATTAAATTTAAATATTAAATCAGAAAAAATATAATCTTCAGAATAAAATTACAAAATATTTTTGAAATCTTTTCAATGATGTAACTGCTAAAATTAACAAAAATTACAACGTAACTAAATTGTTATAATTATAAATTATAGCCTTTACAATTTGTATCGTGCAAAAATATTTTAAAATAATAATTAAAACCATTTGAAAATCTGCTTGAAAGAATAATTAGAAATTTGAGAAAGAAATTATTATAATTATATATTTTCCTCACGATGTTAAATGTCAAATTTAACTTTTTAAATGCCTTTAATAAAAATAATAAGAATAAAATAATGAAACGCTATTCATATAATTACTGTATTGTATTCTCTATTAAACAATCAGTACTTTTTAGAAAGAAAAAAAAAGATAGAATAAAAATGTTGCTCATTATCAATTATCAGAATTTATTGCATAGGAAGTAGTCGGCAGACAAGAGATTTTAATATCGCTGACAAACGACCTCAGTTATCTTTGTAAGTGATACTAGTACAAGATTAACAGAATTTAAATTTAATTGTAAAACAATTAGTTATCTAAATATGTATGGCACAATTAACAAAAATTATGAATATTAATTTTTTAAATATGTAATATTATGCAATAAAAATAATTAATTTAATAAAGTTATTATTAAAGTTAAATAATTTGGAAAAACAAGATTATATTTATTGAATAAATTATCATATAAATTTCTAATTTATATCATTTTTGCTACTATAACCTATAAATAAATGAAATTACATACAACTTGAAAGTTCGCGCGAATAGCTCTAATGCAATAAAACCGAATAAAACGTAAATTAAGAATAGAAGTAAAAAAATCGTCTTCCTACCTTTGGGAATGAAACGAAAACGAACACTATGCAAGAATCACACACGATTAAAAGGGAACACTCCCATACACCACAAGTAATTCGTCGTTTAGCGTCTAAATAGCCGGTCGCAGACCCACTAAGTTAAAAAACATCCCAGTTGCTCAAGTCAATGTTCGAGAAGCACATTGCATTTGCCTACCACACGCTTTTTGACATAACACGGAAAAACAATCATGGCGAATTGTTGACAGTTCACAGCGCCCGGATCCGTGCTGCCCTCTGTGAACTAATTTTTGGATCAATATTTGGAAGATGTGCGATACTGGTTGACTACATACAAGGAGTTAAATTTTATTGCGTTTCCTTGATATCTTGATATACATCCCAATCCTCTCATGATCCTGTCAATTGACGCCATGAGGAAGTCTCAGGAAGCTCTACAATTTTGTCATAAATCATAAAACAATCCGACGTATTCGATATGTTGAAAATACGCCTTGATTGCATCACCAAAGCATTTTTTTTGCGTTACAGATTACAGACATGATATCGATTTGAAATAAATATAACCTGCAGCGCATTCATGTGAAACATTTGAAAGATTGCTAATGCAATTTATTTTATTTTTATATTTTTACTTGTTTTTAAAAATAATGTGGATAAAAAATAGTCGAATTCCAGATATATACAAACATACACAATCACGCCATGTACCCAAAAGGGTGTGTTATACACTCTTTCTACTATGCCGAAATTATTTTCCGCCAAACATTTCTATCAAGACAATTCTATTAGGCAATTTTCCTTAAACCGTTTGAGTGCCACGAGTCTTTGCTGTTTCTCCGTCTAAAAGTGCAAAGGAGCGCTTTTGCTCTTGTTTTATTCCCCATTCTACATTATTTAGTTAATTATATTATTATAGTAATTATTGTTTATAAGAATAAAAAAGTATACACCTAAAAGTGTAATATTACTCCAATTTTATTTTTACTTAAAACGAAACGGTAGCCGTAAAGTCGTGCATCAATAAAAACCGAGCTTGTTAGAACGCTGGTACTTTCCGAGCGTAAAATTGCCGTTTTTCACTCAAACGGTTAAATAACTGAAATGCACACGTATTCTTACCTTTATTAAACCTGCCGTGCTTGACAAATTATTTGGCAAAAAATGTAAACAAAGAAATTAATGTCAATGTTTTATTTTTAATAACTTACAAACAGTAATCATTTTGTAATATACAGACAAAATAACAAAACAAAAACAAATGCAGCTTATGACAAACACGAAAATGAAACCAATATTCTGTGTGTTATTTTTTTGCTAGATTTCATAACAGATCTTTAATAATAAAGTTATAAAATAGCGATGAGGAAAAGTGTAAAGGTTTATTAAATCATCAGATGGAACCGGAAGAACTGAAAAAGTGTTTTATCTGCTGAAAATTTATGGTGTTACATCTTCTGCATGATTCTCAATCAATTATTAACAACTGTAGTTTTAATTAAGTATTAATATTAAAGATACTATTGTAAAACTAGCAAATTTAAAAATTCTTTTAAAACAACAATAAATTATGTTCATTTGTATAGTTTGACAGAAAGTATAAAATAAAAATCTGATCTATGTTAATATAAACTAAATGAATATAAAATAAAAAATATCTGCAACGATTCTACCTATTTTGTAACTTTCTGGCACATCTTTACGTTACATTATTTAAGGTATATCCAAATTCTAATTGCATTTGTTTTTACAAAATACGATAAATATTTATTAGGTAACTGTATTATATATTCACTTTGTACAAATGTCAGATTGAAAAGTGCACTCGGAATAGAATATTTCTGCGAAATTATTTATTTATTTATCTCCTACATCTTGAAATAATCAATCATTTATTCAACTACTTAGACAAAAGAAGAAGAAAAAAAATGAATACGAATTTAGTTTTATTGCAAAAGTGTCACTAGTAATTTGTTTTACACGTATGATTCTAATTTAATGTATAATAATGAATGCAAAACACATATTGGTCAACTTTCATATATGTTACGAATTAAACGAAATCGTCAACAAATGGGACAGACCCATTTCATACTGCTCTAACAATAAGATTATATACAGACTCCAACAATAAATAAAATTTCTATTATTTATTTTAGATAGTATTACTATTATTATATGTATAAATTTATATTTTTGACAAGTAAATTATATATTGATACAATCAATAAACCTTCCAAGCAATTAAATTTGTCCTAAGAAAGTGAAACTAGATTTTTGATCAATATCTAAAATAATATATCAATTGGTGTACTCATGCAATAAAAGATTTAGAGTAATTATAAATTTGTACGTATATCATGTTGTTTTTAGTTATTTAGATTTATTTTTTTTCGTTTTAAATGATCCGTGGATTAGTTTTACAATTTTCGAATAAAGGCAATAGAATCCAATAAATTATACAAGCAGTGTTTATTTTGTACGTTTCGAAGGCTTTAATGCTTTCATCTTCAGCAAATTTTCTTTTACAATTACAAGTCTGGTATTTAAAACAAGACAAGACATCCCTCAACTTCATCGGAACATTACTTTTAACTACACTTTCGTCCACATGGCTCAAACCAATTGTAAACAATAAATATCATAAAACATAACCAGGTTAGTGGAACCATCATTGTTGTAATTATCTTCTTGTATTTTTAAGAAAAGAAAATTTGCTTAAAGCCTTCGAAACGTAAAAAATAAACAGTGCTCGTGTAATTTATTGGATCCTATTGCCTTTATTCGAAAATTATTTAGATTTATTTATTTCAATAAATAATAAGTATATTTAGTACAATTTATATAAGAAAAACACTGTATTACATACAATATTATGTACGGAAAAGCGCTTTGAATTTATTTATTTACTAATAAAAACAGTTTTAATATATTTATTGTAAAGATTAGAATGTTTTTCTTCTTTAACTTGCACAATACTTTATATACAAAAACAAAAAGTAAAATACATAACCCGTGTCCTAAACGAAATAATAAACAACAATAAAAATATATTAAAATAATCAGGAAAAAAATACTCCTAGTAGTTATAAATGGACCTGTCCATATATATAAATGACTCTGTATATTTTGTGAACGGCATTTATATTACACATACATCATTTTGGATTCTTTTAGTTTTAGTTATAAATATCCTAAATAGAAAATTACCTATCATTTCCATGCTTGTCTTAATGCTTTACGTGATGCCAATTGTTTGGTTAGATAAGAGGCAAAAAGCAATGCAGAAAGCACGATTACGATTAAATAGTAGTCGAAATCGTCCTTCAATAAATCGAAGGTCTTCGATGGTGCTACCCTTGTGTAAAACATATCTAGGAGAAAACAAATATATTTTCAATATGACAAAAAGTAAAAAAAAAAAAACATGGACTGTTAAATGTTTGATAGATTACCTAATCCATGAACTAAGACAAGACAAGTGGATTCCAATCCACTTGGCGACGTATGTATACCGCGTATGCGTGATAATGTTTGATTATAATTGATAACAGCCTCGTTAGGGAGTAGTAGTTCCGGTATATAGGGAACAACACCTTCTTCGCGCATTTCGGGGGTAACGGTTGCCGGACGTCGGGGATCTAAGAATATCCAAGGCATTTCTACCACACCACCGTTACTTAAAGCCACTAAACAAAAATACAAACAATAACTATAATGAAAATAAATAAAAATTATTTACTTGATTGTTTCACAAGTTTAGTTTATTCATTTGCTATAAATTGGAAACATGACGACCGTTTTGTCTTTATAGACTACGAATTTTTTGTCAAATCGACTATTTTTAAATCTACTATTTTTTATTTCAAAGCTGCTATTTTTTAGTTTTCAATACGTGCGTTGAATGGAGCCAGCAATTTTAGCAAACCGGATTGAACGATTTGCTGGATTTGCTAAGCAGTAAAGTAAGCTATTTTTATTTCGCTGTCATTGCTGTGTTATTTATTACTACTATTATTTTTATAAATACTACAAAATATGTAATAAATACAAATAAATGTTTTTATTTGTTAGTCAGAAAAATAACAAATACGTATATTAACAGCAGATTGATAAGGGAAGTAACGGAAATTTATAAAGAAAAATATAACATCAATCAGTGCGAAAATTTATAAATTTTATGATCTAGTTATTTTGTTACCTAGCATAAATAATGTTTATTATATAAAGTAAATAATTTGTATTATCTGTTAGTTGAACATTATTAACTTTCTAAATAATTTATTTTGATTTTCATATAATATGTGACATTTTCTAATTGTATGCTAGGTATATAAATTATTTTATACACTAGTTTCCATAATTCCTAAAAACAAATTTATATTATATCAGAAAAAATAATACAGATAACGTCAAGTTCGTCGAAACATCAATTATTAATAAATATTAATACAGAACTTAAACCTAAAGCCATTTTATTTTATATAATGAGTTCTAAAAGTTTTTTTACTGTTAACAAAGACATATTTCTTTAGTATGTATTATTCAGACAGTATTTTCTATAATTTGATTACTGAATCCTGTTAAAAATATATGCAGATAAAATGTTAATTATCTTTGAAAATTTTTGTTATTCCTTTTTATTACGTTTATTAGTTTGTATAATTTCATTTATTTTAATTTAACTATCAAATTTTCTGTCATAAAATAAATATATTAATTAACCTTCTTTTTTCTTTTAATTGACGTTAATAGCAAAGCAAATGCTAACTTGCTGATTTAGCAACTTGATTAGCTGCTTCTCCGTTGAACGCACCTAATCTGGATATAGAATAAAAAATAACTTATAAATTAAATATCACTTACTTAGAACATGTTTGCTTGTAATGCCTTTCTCCGTAAGAGTAACTTGCATGGTTTCGACTTGCGATGAAAGTATATAAGATTGTCGTTCCATTAGGGGTAGTTGTGGTGGTGCTAGTGAACTGAACGCCGTATCGTTGCTCTGTGTTTTACCTTCGTACAATTCAAGCGTTCCGATTTCAGTACGACGCCACTTATCGTTGAAATACGAATAAACAAGCCAGTTTTCGGAATGTACCATATGAATCGGTTCGCGTGCACGTTTATGCGATATCGATGCAACTATTACACCAGACACCACGTCCACCAAATACACATTTGATACATCTGAAATTTTAAAATTAGTTTAGATACATTAGCTGTGTTGTTTTACCGAAAAACTCAGTTCAGATCAGCAGATATCAGTAACCTTGAAATAATAGCTGTTTTATTTATCGTCTCGTCACTGAGTTAGAAGTGAATTAATTGCTTCCCCCCGTTATCGATACTGAGTTTAATATTTAGCTAGTGCTTAGCTGAGAATCAAGAGAGCGCACATGCGCAATTGAAATTTCATATTCACGCAAAATCATTCATCATACATTTTTTTAACCAAACGTTTCAGATGTCCGAACCATCTTAATTGACTAACACGAACTTTTGCTACCTTCATAATAATAATAATAATACGTACACTTGTGAACGGGATCCGGTCCATGGGTCAACACAGCCACTAAATTAGGATTCACGTATTTATACAATACGGACCTGTCTACGAGAACACGACCTTGCGAATGCACACGTTCTATTGAACTTTTACCAACTACCTCTTTAATACGATGCTCCTTGGTCCCCAATTTTAATTGCCATGTCGGCATTACGACCGGCTTCTAAAAAATACAATTATTATTTTTGTTTATTTCGTTATACAAACAAATAATTACCCGCTGTGCATCAATAGTAAATGAAAAACCATTAAGTAGTCCTGAGTCTGCATCGGCTGTGAAAATAAATGTTTGCTTAGCCATTTCTGGTGTGAATATTTTACTATGCTCGGGATACAAATGTAAATTGTGTTTGTCGTCCATAACCAATAAAGTACGCAAAAAGTCCTCGTTCATTTTATGAATTAGCATGGCTTGTTTGATTTGATAATCGGTGTGAATTAATCCGCCATCGATCGGTTCACCCGTTACTGGATTAAACATGTATATTACGCCGTTATTGCTAATCTAGAAAATAATTCACAGGTTAAACTCTATTTAAATATAGTTAGTTCATGTTTTTAAATATTTAAAAAATTTCATATAACATCGATGCCAACAATGTTATAATAAAGCTCCAAATGACATTAATAATTGTTACTTACTTTGTCTTTCGCCATTAACAAACACTGAGCTAGACGTGGAAAATGTCTTGTTGTTCTCTGTACATACAGCATCATAGTTTCTTTGTCATTAACTGAAAATGGTTCCACATCATCTAAATATTTTTGCCAAATAATCTTTCCGCTTAAATTATCAATGCCAAATAACTAAAATAAAAAACATTTTTTTTGCATTCACAAACATTCAGGATGAATAGTTTTAAAATAGGTAATTACTTTTCCAACTCGTGTAGCAACAACAATCATTTTATGTAAACCAAAATCATCCCGTACTAAACCGGCTTCTTGATTAGATGATTGTTGCTTTTTGCCACCCAAAACCGTAAATAATAACAAACGAAGTTGTTTTATTTGACTGGATATTCGCCGGGTAAACATGCTTATAAAATCCCCTAAAAATAACATTCTTATTTTTACCACCATAAAAATCAGTACATATTTAAAAACAACTCTAAACATTATTATGTAACACTATAAATTTATAATTAGTTATTTAATAGCAATCACATAATCTATACAAAATATTGTTTAAATAATATATTGCTTAAAAAATACTGTAAATTTATTTTCTGTGAGAGATACATGGAATATTTTTTGTGTTTCTTTCAAGAAACAATTTTTTAAAATTTTCTACTAGTATCTAACATTTTATCTATCTACCATTATTAAAAAATAATAATAATTCAAAATGTTTACTCATAACAGAAATCAGAGATAATTTCTACATTTTTTTAATAATTAAAGCAAAAGTAATTGATAAAATAAATTATTAAAAACATCCATTCCTAAGTAGAATCAATTTTTTAAAATAGATATATTAGTATTTAATAAACGATAAATACTTAAAATTAAAATAAAATAAGACCAAAACATGTTAGCTTACAACCCATTACTTACATGAAATCGCATTATTTTCTGGCGCATGAAAAGAATAAAATCTGTTAAACAATTATATCCCACAATTCAAAAAATATATATATAGAATTTTTCAAAGATTTATTCCATAATCATATAAATACGCGTGCAGAATATATATTTAAATACTCACCTTCTTTATTATCAAATTCAGTTTCAATTGATGCGTCTAGATCGGAAACAGGCAAATCCAATAAATCAACTGCTACAATATGAGATAATGCTTCTTCCCGAATCCACAATGTTTTACCTTAAAGAGAAGTGATATATATATATTATTGGCAAGAACTTTATTTTTGCATGCGCAGTATGATAAATTACAATCGCATGCTTCGAACAGCTGTGAACTAATTTAATTGGTTTGTAGGAACAAAATTTTAATATTTTCAATACAAAAAATTGCAGACAAGTTCTTAAAATGTTCGAATAATTTTCATTCTTCCACAAAGTCAGTGACGGATTTAACGTTTAAGGGACCTGAAGCGTTAAACAATGCCGAGGCCCCATCGCCATATCGAAAAACTTTGAAAAAATAGACTACATATTATAATTTTAAAATTATTAAGAGAGACTCGCAATGGCAAAGAAAAACTTAATAAACAAAAAATGTTACAAAAGCTAGCTAATGCCAAAAGAATTATTTTTTAGAAAAAATTAAACAAATTAGGAACACGGAATATGAATATAATTTAAAAATACAATTATTGGAAGAATTCGAGCCCCAAATTATTTATGGTCGTTTCACTGCACAAAGTTGTCGTATTTAAAATAAATTCTTAGTTTTAAGAAGACCGCAAAAAAAAGTTAAAATATATATTCTAATTATTACAAAATAATTTTTAATAAAGAACAAAATTTTCCATACCAGCATTTTGAGCAAGAACAAGAGACGAATCTTTCGCAGACAAAACATAACGACAAGCCACAGTTCCATCTCTTTTCATTGCACATAAACCAGCATGTAAGTCGGCATCTTTCGAAGGAATTGTTAATTTTGACGACAATTCAGGTAAATCATTGCCTGTCTCCAATGACACTGCCGAAACGGTTACCTAAAAATATTTCAATACCTTAGGTATTTATTCTTAATTCGTAATTTCGTAACTGTTACCGTAGTATCACTCTTTGTTGTGTATAATAATAATTTATCCTTATTAACATTATTATAATCAATTGTTAACATGCTAGAGTCTGCTGGTATACTATTTGGTAAAGTTTTTGGTTGTTCGTTCTCTATAAGCGGCATAAGTACAATTCGATGCACATTATTTCTTGTTAAAATAATGCCGGGTATGTCGCCATTTAAAGATGATATAGATATTTCACCGGATACTGCACCGATCAATGACTGAATTGGATATGTTTTGACGCGATTGGATTCCAATGATAAATCTAGATAATATAATTGGGAATTGCTATCTGATCCGGAGGTGCATGCAAATATTGTATCCGTAAGAGTACATCTGAAATGCATCATCAAATTTATAAAATTTATAGAAAATATATTTATCTTTTTATATATATTTTTATACACTTGTTTTTGAAAAATCAAATCATAAATTTATAAAAGCAAATAATGATAAGATCTTAATCTAAAATTACGCAAGCCCTATGAATCTTAAATTCATTTATAGTAAAAAATTATTAGAATAATGTCATTAATTTGAAATGGAAAAAAAATATTAATTATACTACAAAAAATATAATTAAAATTTAAAAACGATAAATAACCTTGAATCGATAATAAAATGAATAAATTTTAAGCAGATTACTTTTTATGTTAATAAAATATTTATAGACTATAATACGTATGACACAATTTATTAATTTTTTTCAATATGATTAATATTTAATAAGAGTTATTATAATAATCGATATTTATTTAAAAAAACAGCAAATACATAATAGCATAACCTCATTATTTGTAGGTTGTCAAATAAAATGAATTTCCTTGAAAAAATGTGAAATTTATGTACATAAAAACAAAATTCGATTGAAAATAATGAAAATCCTACCTAGATAAGTCCGTAACCCATGGAGTTGATATTCTTGTGGTAGTTCCTTTGTTTTGTCCCGTATGTACATTATAACTCGTAACTTCAAGATGCGATCCCTGCACAGCTACAAGTTGCACTAATTTGCCTTGCGATAAAAACCAATACACTTGATGATTTCGTAACGAACTAGTTAGGGCTAGAGACCATTCCCATAATAATCGGCCCGTAGTCGGTTCCCATGTTCGAATTAACCACGGACTGCTACCAGAAACAGTAACTACCTCGCTATCTACATGTAAATATTGTATTTGGCCCTGTTGAGCCCTTTCTAAAACTTGTCGCCATAAAATCTGTCCGGATTTTAAATTTAAGGCAGCAACTACATTCTCTTCCGTTGCTATGATAATTTTTTTCGCTGTTGAAACAGTATCGAAATGTGCAAATTTTATTTGTCCTACATAATTCTGTTTCCTGAAATAAGTTTTATATAATACGAAAATTAATTTAATTTACAAATCATGACTTTTGGAAGGAAATAGAATAGGTTAATACTAACCAATCAAATTTACCAATCTGGTCTTCAAATAAACACACCGATAAATTAAAAAGTCCAAACAATATCGCTATACACTGAATAAATTGTAAATCTGTTAAAAAACAAAAATTATTCCCTTTTAAACGTAACCCCATATACCCCATGACTGACCGGTTTTAACAAAATTTGGTTACCTAGTCTAGGGATATTTCGTTCTAGAAAAACATGTTCGACACATATCAGCTGAAGACCGGCAAAATTCAAAAAGAATGATAAATATAGGTGTAAGAAAAAGAGAAATATATTTTAAAATTTATTTTAATACACAAAACAGTTTACAAAATGTAAATTATTACGTTATTAGTTATACCACTATTAAACACACAAAAGACAAAGATGGTGCCTTAAATGAATATTTTCTTCTATAAAAACTATCAAATGCAATTATAATAGTCCTGACTCTAAAGTCTGTGACTAGAATTCATAAATTAACTTTGGTTTTAATACAAATAAAAACTATAAACTCAAAATTAAAATAACTTCAAATCACATAATTAATTTCATTTGTCATTTACAATAAGCCTCCTAATTTTATAGACAAAAATTATAAACAAAATAAAATAAATATAATACCTCGTCAGTGGTTAGTTAGTACTATAAATGTATATGCAATAATAATAGTAAAACGGCGTTCCCCATGAAAACAGTGCATCCAATTATCAACGATATTCTTAATAATGGTAATAATTATAATAAAAACAATTGTGATGTTAACATACATATTAGAATTTCGTGAATTATTACTAGAATTAAATCAGCTGCTCATAACGAGTTTCTATCCTACTAATATATACATAGTTTCGTGAAGCATAATGTATTTTTAATATTAGTTAAATTATAAAAGAAATTTATGTTTTATGGCGCTGCATTTTCGTTTTCAATGGCACATTCCAAGATCTTAAAAATATTTATAAAACAAAACAACAAAACAAAGATATTATTATATATAATTCGAATAAGCTCATTATTGCTCAAGTTAAAATTATATTTTACAAATTAAAGTCTTATCATTAAACGAAGTTGGTTATTTCTATTTTTAAAGCAATAATGAGTTTATTCAGCCTAAAAAAGTAGCATGGTTAACTATTGTTCATTGAAAAATTTCAAATTCCAGTGTTTTTGTCATAAGAATTCAGTTATTTTTTTTTTTTTAAATAATTAGTGTAATTTAACAAAACAAAAACTGATAACCAAATGCTACAATGAATAATGGAATTGTTACATAGGCAGTGCTTGTACATTTTGTTTTGTTTCATTCGAGTTTGTAACAAAATATTGCGTGTAAAAATATGCGATTATATTATTATAATAAATGCAAACATTGACTAATCTAAAAGTATATCGTCATTTTTCCCATTGTTTTCTTAAATATTTTATAATAAAAATTACAAAAATGAATACAAAACTTACAAATACAAATAAATATCAAATTGGATTGGAAGAAAAGATCTGAAAAAATTACATATCCTATGTAAATATTTCGAGATTCTACCATTTCTGTAAATATGTTTGTTTTTGTTTCCTTTTTTTTTAATTCTACAGAGTATATTATAATAATATTTATATATAAAAAGAGTTTGGATCCAATATTAAAAATTGTAGTATGTAAAACATCAATATAAAAAGTTGCACCAGATTGTTAGAAATAATTAAATACTTTTCAAACTTAAGTCATTATAAATGATTTCAAAAATCAATATTTTAATAAATTAATACCCCTCGTTATATATTTAGTAAATATTGTTCTTTCTGTAGATTATTTTGAAAATATCTTGCTTAATAACGTTAAGGCCAATTCTCCATACCAGATTAAAACTAGGTATCCATATAGTTTAAATTTTTAAATGTTTCCAATAATCATGTTCTTGTACATAATTATACTCTTATCTAGTGAAAAAATAGAGCCAGAAATACGTGAATATAAGAAAGATTTTTTATGAGCAGATTTTTTGTCGTATCTGAAAACACAGATTTTATTATTTTCTAGAAAATGCATATATGCAACAAGTTCTAAGAATTTTAATTAGTAATAAAAAATAACTTATAAGCAGAGCTGGACAAAAAAGAATTGTAATTTCACAAACTTTTCTTGTCAAATTGTTTTTGTTCACGTAAATAAAACCTGTATGATGATTAAGCCTTTTCCACGTAGATTGTTAAAGCCGAAAAAAACATTGTTTTTATTGACAACAAATAGTTTTTGCTTTTAGAAGTTTGAAGAATTGATAAAAAAAGCATTGTTTTATTTACAGAAATAATAATTATGTAAAATGAAACACTCCGTTAAATTTTCACAATAACAATAAAAAATCCTTTATTGGCCAATTTCGGCTGTTAAGACATCATCAGAAGGTAATACTACAAAAAGTTTAACAAAATTTGTTCTTATATATCTAAATACAACAACAATATAAGAACAATATATAACAACAATAAATTTGTTAAACTTTTTGTAGCATTATCTTCTGATGATGGCTTAACAGTCGAAATTGGCCAATAAAAGATTTTTTATTGTTGTGAAAATTTAACCGAGTGCTTTATTTGACATTTTTTCATAATGTTTCACCGAGTGCCAACAGCGACTTCAATTGAATTGATTAATAATAATAATTATGTCAGTAGAATTTAAAATCAATGCTTTTTTACCGACTTTACTTTAAGTACTTATTATGAAACTGGTCATAAGCATTTTTATGTGAATTAATATCTTAAATATTAAATGACTTAATTAATACACAAGCACATGAAATATTTTTTAAGACTTCAAATTCCTTAAAATAAATAAATCCGATTAATCAATGTCTAGCTCTGTCTATAAGTAATTCAAAATATAAACATACATGTTGTTAAGAATTACAAATTGTAATGCATCAAAAACAGATATTCATATTTAAAACTATATTATTTAACCTAGTCAAATAAAAATAATGCTGTATTACCTTCTAAAGCACGGAACACTTCCGTTGACGTCGTTTCTGAGGTTCCGGTCGTAATACAGCCCGTACAGCTTCGTCGAATACTTGTTTTAGGCCGCGTTGCGTAAGCGCTGAGCACTCCATATATTTAACAGCTCGAATTTTATTCGCTAATTTTTGGCCCTGTTCTCGTTTTATAGGCGATAAACCTTGTTCAGCTAACGCTGTTAATGTTTCTCTATCATCACGTAAATCTATCTTTGTACCTAGTTAAATTATTAGATATATTGTTAATAAAAGATTATAATTAAAAATGTATTCTATTGATTTACCAACTAAAATCATAGGGGCATCGGGACAATGATGTTTAATTTCTGGATACCACTTTGAAGTAACATTTTCAAATGACGATGGACTTGTAACACTAAAACATATTAGAAAAACGTCTGTTTGGGGGTAACTAAGTGGTCGCAATCTGTCGTAATCTTCTTGGCCAGCCGTATCCCATAGCCCTAAACTAACTGGGATACCATCCACTACCATCGGTGCGGAATAATTGTCAAATCTACGATTTTAAGTATTTCAAATGAAACATATATTTCTCTTTAATATTATTTCAATACTTACACAGTAGGAACATATTCGCCTGGAAAACTATCTGTCGTATAAGAAATTAACATACAAGTTTTACCAACAGTTCCATCGCCTACTACTACACATTTTATGGGCCGTCCCGATGACATTTTTACGATATCTTCTACAAATAAAACAAATGACATGGAAGTCGACAAAAGACTATCTTAAAAACAAAATGTATATATCATTTACAAAAATCTCATACGTAATTTAATATCGTATGTAGTATTACTGTAAACACACAAATAATATATTATTTACGAGCACAAATATGTAATGATTCAAAAAAATTATCATCTGTAGATAACCTATGCAACACCCACATTAAAAAATAAATAATAACTTGCCTGTAAAATTCAAATTACAACACTATCCAAAACAGTCTTCAACTGTCAAACACGTACTTTATAAATATCACTACAAAATGTATATATAATTCATATTTATTGTATTAAAATTTGATGACAATAATTTAATCACCAGGGCGGAGAAACAACTTTGTACTTTTGGCGAAATATTAGGGCTGCAAAAGAAACTGACTATTGCCAACCTAATCTGCTAATCGTTTTGCCAGAAAAGCGACTTGGAATGGATTCAAATCGAATTAAATGTTAAAAACAGTGACCATAAAAATGTATATTACAAGAAATTAACATTTTGCTAAAACCTAGTAATTTATAAATAAGCTAAAATTATTGTAAGCTTATAGTATTAACACACTTCTGTATTTTATATTTTATCAAAAAAATATATACACGGTTTTTCAAATTTTGATGTTTAAAAGACGTGAAATTGAATAAAACAAAAACGTATATATTTTTAACTTTATTTTTTAGAAAATACTTTATATTTTGAGTATAACTTTGAATATATTTTTTTCATCACAATTGTTATACAAACATTACATAAGTAATTATTTCAATAATATAATCTGTACCTATATTGTTTATAAATTGAATTTTTAATAATACATAATCTCTACAATATAAACAACTTAATAATAATAATAAAAAAATCGAAAATAGAAAAATAAAATTAATTCGTTTCCACAATTTCAGCTTCTTGTACTGACGCTGGCGCTGTATTGTTTTCATGATTTTTCAAATTAATATTATCCGATCGGACAACGTCCTTTTTATCATTAGTATTAGTATTTTCTGCTGATTGATCATCTTTTGTTTTACTACCGATTTTCTTAACATAGGTTCGTACAGAAGTTTTCGGTAGTTGAACTTCTAAATTAGGCGCTATATCGACTTTTTGTTCAGATATTTTTGGCGTTTCCGTTAATGGATCAGGATTTTTATTCAACTGAGTTAGTTTACTTAAATCCATATTTCGGACAACAATTGCACCACTTTTTACTTCAATTTTACCTTGCTTTGCCATTGCTTGATATTCAGCTTTGGTCATCATCAATTTTTGAACACGTATTACTTTTTGCCCAACTTTCATTTCAACAACGCCAGATTTTTCCGTCATTGCTTCTAACGATTGTTTCGATAGACCTAAGCTTTCCAATGTAGTGATTTTTGTGATTTTCTGTTGAATTTCAGAAGTTTTAGACGATTTATTGTCGGTTTTTGTTTTGACTGGATTTTCGGGCAACTTTTCTAATTCCACATTTTGATTTGTACTCAAATTTAACTTTTCTTTACCTTTATATACTTTCATAGTTTCACTACGAATAACTGGTTGAATAGTTCCAATTTGTATTTTTGGAGAAATTTCTTCCGGTATTTCTTCTTCGTCAGGTTCATCAATATCTTCTTCAGAATCTGAACCTAATTCATCTTTAAGAAACTCCGCATAATTTTTAATCTTAGTTTCTCGCGAAGATCTACGTAATTTTACTTGAGTTGGTTCCGGCTCTACATTTACAACTTCATCAGCATTATCTAATGGATCAGTTGTATCCGGAGAATATTCTTCGTCTTCCTCATCTTCAATATCAATGTGTTTAACCTCATGATCCTCTAATTCCTCTTGCGTTTCAAAGGAATAATCGCATTTGTCGCAAGGGAATGGCAAACCAGATAAATGTGTTGTAACATGTTCTTTGACTGTTTTAGCGTCTGAGAATTCTTTGTTGCAAATTACGCATTTTAAATTAACCATCGAGTGAATAGCTGTATGATTCACTAAAGAATCTTTACGACGGAAAGACATGCTACAGACATCGCATTTATGTTCGCCACTTTCATTTTGAGTTTGTTTACGATTGTAGTGATTCCGTAAATGTCGGGTTAAATGATGACTGAGTAGAAACGTTCGCGGACAAATTTTGCAGGGATAGGGACGAGCTCCAGCATGAGTAGTTACATGTCGTGCAAGTTTACCGGCGGTGGTAAAACTTTCGTCGCAGTAATTACATTTATATTCATTGACCGGGTTGTGTATCATTTCATGTCGTTCTAAACCCTGTTTGAATGCAAAGCATTTATCACATGATTTACATTTAAAAGGACGTTTCTTTTTATGAACTACCACGTGAGCGTCGAGATCTTCTGAACTTAGATACGTTCGGTCGCAGTAAGAGCAAAGATATTTCGGAACAGAGACGTGGGTCTTTTCATGACGATGTAGTAAAGTTTGACGGGAAAATGATTTGTCGCAAACGACACATGTATATGGTTTCTCGCCGCGGTGAATTTGCATGTGTTTGAGACAATCATGTTTCGAGAAGAATTTCTTGCCGCATTCCGAACAAGAGAATTTTCGTTCTCGTAAATGTTGACGCATATGAATGTCCAACAGTTGCTGTAATGGAAAAGATCTTTCACATTGTGGACACGGAAAACAATGAGTTATTACTTGTTTTGGAGTTGGTTTCGCAATTTGATCTTGTTGCATATCGACATTGTAATCGGGCAGAATACTTTCAACTTCTGTTTCCTCTGTTATGATTTCGAAATTTTCTGGTACAGGCTGTTCTAATTCTGGCCGTATTTGAGGACGTGGTTGTAATTCTGGTAGTTCTACAAAGTCTGTATTAGTTTCTACAGATACAGTCTGCTTTTCTACTGGTTTATCGTTTTCTGCATTTTCATTTGATCGTTTACGTTTTGGTGGATTTGGTGCATCTGAATTTTGATTTGTACTTTTATCCTGAAATTTAAATAAATCAATATGATATAAAATTGACGTAATACTACTTATACAAACATTAGTTAATTACCTTTAATATATCTTCTTTCTCATGTTTTGTCAAAACTCCAGTAGCGAGAAATAATTTTAAAGAATCATCTGAACGCTTGCACATTGTTTTAAAAGAATATGATTTTCTTGTTTGTAAACGGCAGTCATCACAAATTAGTTGAGGCATTCCGTCATTAGAAAACACCTTCAAAAGTTTCAATTTAATTAGTATATTTCAAAAAATATTGTTCCAAAACTTGATTTAAATTTAAATACCAGGTATTCTACCAGGTAATAGGTGGCTCTATTTTGTGAATTGACAACAAAAAGTACATAATTCAAATTATTATTACTATTCCAAATGTATAATATAAAATGTTTGAATTATTAACTATTTAAAACTATCATTTATTAGTTTAAGTATATAATTTTAATGCAATATAATAAAAATAAAACATGACTTTTAATTACTAATAAAAATCTAAGTTAACCTCAAAATAATATAAAATCACCACTGATTAATATAAATGTTTTTATTGTTTTTCTATATTTTAAAAAAATAGTGTAGCAAATAAATTTAACCGGTGTACAAACCTCAATCGCAACACAAGCCATTATTTGCAATGGTAGTGGGATGGCATTCCTAGTATCTTTTTCATATATGTTGGTTAATGGCTCTTTCTCCGTCAAACAGAAACGACATATTCGCATGAGACGTAATTGACCTGCTCTATCATCCATTTTTATGGAAAATCACCGCACACACAATTAATTTATTTTAGAAAATATTTTACTGTCCATCCATATGAACGCGCAAAATGGTCGAACAGACGCTCTACACCAGCCTGCATTACCAGCCAACCGACGCTAGGCAAGATGGCGACACTGTCTCCGTAATTCTACTCTCCACCGATAGATGTCTACATTTAATTCAATATTTACATTAAATTATTTATTGTAGTTTTTTTAATAACATTTCTACTGTAAAATATGAATAAATACATAAAATAATGTAATGAATACTTATTTATAAATAATATATAAAATATAATGAATGCGTTCTTCCGATCTTTTCGGAAGAACAAATTCGAAAGTTGCCTGAAAAGGCTAATTATAATGAACAGTTATAATCATAAATCGTTTAGATCGTCATTGAATAATTAATAAAGGATTAAGGTGTGTTTGGTTGTGGTAAGTGCAGTTAGTTAGCTAGAAGAAAACTCTGACAGGTAACTGCTTCAAGGTCAGGGGGGTAACGGATTGCCACATGGCATATCCGTGCATAAAGAGAATGTTTCTTTACGAAC
The DNA here is from genome assembly GCA_963966155.1 of Clivina fossor. Taxonomy (NCBI): domain Eukaryota; kingdom Metazoa; phylum Arthropoda; class Insecta; order Coleoptera; family Carabidae; genus Clivina; species Clivina fossor. The sequence goes on along the minus strand of OZ014564.1, from coordinate 4,795,499 downwards.
TTGCAACTTGCGATCCAAGTTAAAGAATAACCGCGCACAAGTCGATCGAACGCGCGTATATTTACAACCGTTTTCGAAAATGGGTGCTATATTGAAAATTTTACTATTTTTGGCGATTGTCGGTAAGTACAACTTTTTTCTTATTTTCTTATTAGTTTCTTAGAAGATATTTTATTAAAATTAATGCAATAGAAATTGTATCGTAATAAACGAAAGCAAAAAAGAATAAATTTCTTGTTATTATTTTTTGACGTGATTCTAGTAGAATTTATTTATTAATTAACTTAGAATGAATCCCTAATAATTATAATAATTACTCTTAAGTTTTATTTAGAATTTTAAAATGCCATTCTGGTTATTTTTGTAAATTATTTTCGAGAGCAACAATAATTTTATATAAATAATTTGTAACATAAATAAATCAAATATTAAAATCAATTTTTTTCTAAATTTTACATTTAAATTTAATAGACTAAATTAGTATTTCATATATTAAAAAATCTTTCAGAACTCATATTAAAACATGATATATTTTATAAACCTAACTTAAACCTAAAGCCCTTTATTTTAGTAGTTTATATGTTTTTAAAACAAATATTTTTTAGAAAAACTGTTTTAATAGTATTTGATTCCAAATATTATGTTTTTACTAAAATTTCTGTAAGGTTTCTATAAGCATTACAATTTAATAATATAAAAATATTAATATTGTCACTATATACAGTATGTCCAAAAGTTTATCGGATTTCAATACATTTGGAAACTGATCCTAATGTATATGCAAAATTAAACTCCCGTAAAATGTAACTAAAAATCATATACAGTTTTAAAAATGTAAAATATTTAAAAATATAAACAAATACTTCACATAATATATTTCAATGGTATAGCATTCGTAAAAGCAAAAAAAAGCATTGCTTTCTCTATTTCTACTGCGTTTAATGTGTTTTTGTTAAAACATTTTTCATTGATATTTTAATTATTTTAACCTATAGTAAACATTTTATATTATTTTTATTAACAAATTTTATAAATTAAAGAATACTTTATTCTTTATTAAGCTAAATTTTACGAAAAAATAATTTTTGATTAAACAGAGATAACTTCCTAAATTTTGATTAAAAACCGATAACATTTTTGATCTATTTATATTCTTGCATTATCTACCCGTAGACACACTGTATAACAAATAAAATAAATCAGTTTATATAATAGTTAGTTAATATTAATCTAATAACATTATATAATTATTTACTATCGTGCATAAAATTAGCAATAATTATTGCAATTTTGAATATTAAACGATGCATATTGCAGAATTACAACAAAAGGAAAAAAATAACATTTTTAAATGTCGAATTAAACTTTCATTTTATTTGTTTCGCGTAACAATTTCAAAACTTTCAATGTTTAACTAATATTGAAGAAACCAATAAAGAAATTGGTGAAAATATTCGTTAATTAATTTGTAAACGAAAAGAAATTAAACAATATGTTGTTTTTTTAAAGTTTTCTAAAGAAATTGTTATTTTTGTGTTGCATTTTAAGGTTAACAGGATTGAAAAAAATTAACCTTGAAATATCGTTAATTATTTTCAAGATAAAGTCCTTCAGAATAGTTTGTTAAACCAGTTTCGGATTAATTATTTTTTTTTGCTTTAACAGACTTTTGTTGTATTTATTTTATTCTTAGATTTATCTGAATTAAATTTAACGGAAATTACTACAGCTTTTATTTATATAACGGATATGTTACAATTTTTTATATTTGATTTTATTTATTACTGTCGTTTTTAATAAAAACATAGTGACAAAATACTTTCTACAAATGAAATTATATTTACTAAGACAACTTTAAAAGTTTCTAATAATTTGCGGTAAAAATTAATTCAATAAAATTTTATTTTTAATTTTAACACAATTTTGAATTTATTTATGAAAAATTAAAAATGTTATACAAAAATATATCTTTTCTTATTATTTTGTAGTACATTATTTGCCGGTTGCATCAACAGCAGCTGTAATTATTATTATTTTTTAGTTAATATATCTTATGAACGAATAGAAAGACGCTATTATATAAGTGTTCTCAAATTTAAATACGTTACTATGATTATCAAACTTTTGTGTCCTTAGAGTCGATATCACTGAATACGTAAGTAAATAATTAGAAAAGCTAATAAGCATACTTGCTCATTTATATAATAAAATTACAACATTTTTTAAGGATCAATTATTCTATTTTGTCTTATGGTGGTATTCTGAATAGCGATATAGTCTTAATTAGTAAACTTTGTTAATACAACTGGTTAATACTACATAGTTTACATTTTTGAAATGTAAAATATTAGGTTTTTGCTAGATTTAAAATAAATTAGTTTCTTACTTCTTTTATTTAGAAATATAATTATTAATTAACTAACAATTATAGTTATTTATTATATTTTAAAATGTTTTAAAATGAAGATTTAGTTGTCATGTTGTCCACTAATAATTAGATTTAGAATTAAATGTAGAATTATTCTACATTTCTTAAAAACAAAAAATTCTAAAAAAAATACTTCGATTTTTTTATAAAATCTCTACTGTTCCACATTATTATAATAAGACAGACGAAAAAATATATTCAATATTTAGTTTTGGTAATATGGATATGTTTGGCAATATAAATAAAAGACGATCACGATGAATTTATCAACCAATAAGTTACTTGTGAAATTGTGAAAGTGATTCACAGGAATTCCAAACGGAAAGGTTAACCGGTGTGTCTGTACAATTCAACTGAAGCATAAGAAAAAATAAAATAACAAATATATTGCCATATTACGCTGTGCCGTATTGTATTTATTTTAGTTGAGAAAATATTTCTTTGTGCTTGTACTTTTCTCAAGAACAAAAAATATGTTTAGATATATAATATTACCAAGCTACAAGCTATTATTTGTATTATTGTTCTTCTAGTTTTTATTAGTAAATTGATAAAAATTCAATTCTAAAATCCTCAAAACATAATTAGTTTTCGAAAATCATTTAGGAATATTTCTGTTGCATCTCTTGCAGCAGTCAGTCAGTATAAACAATTTAAACTTAGAAAAAGAAATATCATTTGAATAGAGAAAACTTCTTTAGTTTCGAAAAAAAGATATATGTCAGTGAGTAATTTGTTTTGTTTTGTTTTTTTTTTTGTAATGAATTGTCCTTAATCTGTTGTGTCCTTAATATGCTGATTAATAATCTGCAGAATAATTATTGAGTCATTTTGTTTTGCAAATAAATCGCATCATTGTAAATTTATATATCGTTTTTGTAATCCAACATTAAGTTCAGTTTTTGTATTTAAATGTTTATTCTTCATTTTATTAGCTGGTACTATAAGTTTGGATTCCTGGCGTTTATACAAATATGTGAAGTACACTGTAGAAAAAATAAAATACCGAAATTAGAGAAAAATAGAAGTAAAATTTTACAATAAAAAATCTTTAGTTTTATTTTACTGTATATATTCTGTAATTCTACCTCAAAATTCTGTAATTTTTATATAATAATTACATAAAATAAGTAAAACTGACCTAATAAGTATTGTAAAATTGCTTACCTTCTGCAAATTGTATCACATACTTAATATAAAATTACAGATTGTTGGTATAACTTCTTAAATTATGTAACTTTACAGTTTGCATATTAATATCTATAATAATTCATCAAAATATTGAGACTTAGAGACTTATTTTTTGTAATAATACTAATAAAAGATTTTAAGTGTAATTCATTCATTACAAAATACATCCTTTATGAAAATTTAGAAATGTATGTAATTATACCAACAATAATATTACAGAACTAAACAAATTTTACCTATTTATGGAAAATTCCTGACAGCAAATTTACTAAAGTTCTGTAAATTTATACTAAAAGAGACTTTACTAAAAAATTGTAATATTACATACGGGTGTACTTTTCCATCCCATTGGTAATATCATATTACATATAATGTTTGTAATAGTTCTGATATTGTGTATTTTTAAACAATTATGTAAAAGGTACAGCAGTTGAGTAATTATACCTAAAAATACAGGGCATCATGGTTTGTAGGTAAAATTACATAATTTTTTAGAGTGCAAACAAAAATTAAATTAAAGAATCAACTACTACAATAATACTTAATATCAAATCAAAAAGACAGTTGTTCATAATTCATTATCAGATTTCTAAATCGATATTTGAATTTTTCTAGGTTTAGTAGCCGCACAATCTCGCAAGCAGACCGGTGGCGGCCGAGGCGGCGGCGGCGGCAGTGGAGGTGGAGCTGGAGGTGGAGGTGGAGGTGGTAAGAAACAGCAAAGAACAAATGATGATGATGATGATACGACAGATCAATGTCCCGAGCCATTCGGTTACTTTGCCGATGCAGAACAATGCGATAAATACTACGAATGCAACGATGGTGCAATCAATGAAAAACTCTGTCCCGATGGTATGGTGTTCAATGATTTCAGTTCGGAATACGAGAAATGCGATTTGCCTTTTAATATCGATTGCAGCAAACGACCGAAATTACGTAAGTTAGTTGCATCATTCCAGATGCTATATTGTTATTTAATCGAACTGTCGTTTGTCATGCTAATTAAAGAAAATATTTCATTAGATATTTTGAAAGAATTTGCAATTCAAGAAGTGTCTGATACATTTTTTTAAATATAACTTTCACAACAAATATAGTAAAAAACAATTACAGTGGAACCTCGCATAACGAGCATAATTCGTTCTGGAGTCTTACTCGTAACGCGAAACATTCGTTAAGCAAAACAATTTTTACCATATAAATTAATGTAAAATACGATAATGCGTTTCATGCCGACAAAATACTCAAAAAATGAAATTAAAAAAAATACTCAAAAAAACGTTATGTGTAACGTTTATTTAAAGAAAATTACATATAAATTGTTAAGGAGCGTGATTCATCTTCATTTTTTCTTCTATCGCGGAATGAACCAACCTGGAATGAGAATTCAATTTGAAGAAAACAAAAAAATTGAAATAATTCCTTTTTACTAGAAAGCTGTCTAGAGACATTTGTTTTTGCTACATTTTGTTCTAAACACAGACTGATGTAGCAATGGCACGCAAAGTTCCATCGCACAATTCGGGGATTCCCCTATCCACGTCACTCGTTATTCGAAATGTTGCTCGTTAAGCGAGTCATTTTTTTTACAATTTATTTTACTCGTTATGCGAATTACTCGTTTTGCGAGGTGCTCGTTAAGCGATGTTCCACTGTATACCGTTGGAAAGCGTATTTATTGAACATATTTCGATTCAAATTTCAGTTCTACATTTCTGAAACAAAAACAAATTAGATGTTAGTATTTCTAACACATGTAACTTTCGTTGGAACTTACAAAATGTAAACAAAAAAAAGGGTCAATTTTAGGCACTTTCTAAGAAGGCTACCATTTTGAAAATAAATGTTAAAAATTATACATTTTGTAGGTTCCAGCAAAAGTTGCTTGTGTTACAAGTACTAACATCTAATTTGTTTTTGTTTCAGTCATTGTACTAAACTCTGTTGTGTCTTATAATTAGAGGAACCACAACCTTCGCTGCATTGTCCAAGAAAGCACGGTTACTTCGGTCATGAAGAAAAGAATGTTTGTGACAAATTCTACTATTGCGCTGATGGTAAATTTAATATGATCACCTGTCCAGATGGTCTTGTCTACAATCCCAAAACAGGAATTTGCACATGGCCAGATGAGGCCAAAAAGAAGGGCTGCTCTTCCAAAGGTATTGTAATTTAATTAATATATTTTTTATATTAACACATATTGTAATGGGTGATTCATTTAGAGGTACTTTTTTCAAAAATAAAAACAAATAGAAAAATTCGATTTTATCGGGTAATCTTTATTATCATACAAAAGAACCATTCTTTACATTTATTTTTTAAAGATTATTTCTTTCAAATGTTGGCCGTAACTGCGGCTAATATACTCCATTCTGAAGTTCCAATTTTCGATGACACGTTCGATCATTTCGAGCGGTATTTGGCGAATAACGCAAGTAATGTTGGCTTCCAATTCCTCCATCGTAGCCGGCTTATCCCTGTAGACTTTGGACTTTACGTAGCCCCAAAGGAAAAAGTCTAGAGGTGTGATATCACACGATCTAGACGGCCAATTCACCTGCCCGAAGCGTGAAATTAACTTTTTACCGAATCGTTCTCGCAATAAAGCCATAAAGCAATAAAGGAAGGTCGGCCGGCATCAGTTTTTGCACGAGTTGAATTTTGTATGCTTTTAAACCAAGATCTTTACGTAAAATACGCCAAGTTGTTGCATATGACAAGCCAAGTTGTTGAGAACGGCGCCGAATTGATTCATCACGTTCAACGCGGTCACTCTGAGCTACAGCCGCTATCCTTTTTTTACTATGTGCTGGATGTGGTCTATTTGGTCGCGTATTATCCAATAATGAAAATTGGGTTTCAAATTTTTCGATGGTACGACGAATTGTGCGTTCGGTAGGCCGATTATGTGGACCATAAGTTGCTCTAAGCGCTCGAAACACATTCTCCGTAGAACGTTGATTTTCGTAATACAGCTGAATAATTTGTAGACACTGTGCCGGGCTAAGTCTTTCCATAATGAAATGTCAAACAATACTGAACAAAAATACAATGACAGGTTGTCACGACTCGCGCGTCAATTGTCATAAAATCAGCTGTGAAAAAAGTACCTCTAAATGAATCACCCATTACAAAGACTTTTTAGTCAGCAACAATCTTTATAAATTTTTCGAAATAAATTCGACAATACACAAATATTACAAACATCTATAAATCAATCAAAATTTGAACTGGTATCCACTTGGTTTTGCAGATCAACAATTAATAATTATATTTGTTATTAAGATTAATTTAAATTAATATGGTATTGTTTTTATAATAAATATTATATAACAATGATTTCTATCGAATTTGCGAATACTGAACTGTGAAATTTCTCTTTATTCGATAATAAATATGCGAGAAAGTACTAATAATTACAGGAAACATTAATAATATCTTAAAAAAATATAAATATTTTATATAGAGAAAGGTACTTTATTAGCTGATCAATTAATATTGTATTATTTATAGAAAATCTATTATGAGTGAATCATTTGAAAATCAATATTATATAATAATTAATTCCATGGAATCATGTGTAATATTCTAATGTAAAAATATTAATATTAATTTTGCTGCCAAAGTATTTTTTGCACTGATAAATCTAATTAAGAGTCTGAGTATATACAATGTTTTTTTTTGTGCCTACATTGATATATGGTAGTGTATGTTGGGTTTGGTTGTAAAAGCATAAAAGAAAAATGACTGCTGTAGAAATGAGATTTGTACGTGGGGTATGTGGTGTAATTAGGAGAGATCGGGTACGAAATAGATTAGTGTATGATGAGTGTGAAATTAAAAAAAAAATGTTGTAGCAAAAGTTGATGTTAGTCAGTTAAGATGCGGTTCGATCAGCTTGAGTGAATGTCCAATGAACGTTTTGTTACAAGAATCTATATGAAAGATTTTGAAGGTATATGTTTACGTGGACGTCTGATGAGTAGTTGGAGTAGTAGTAGTAGCTATGACAGAGTGTCAGTATGAATGTGGATGAAGCTAAAATTGCTTGTTTAGATAGGGATGTTTGGAGGAAACTGATTTCGGAATAATGAAAAGAGTTTGTGCCATACCCTTTTGGGTACATGGCGTGATTGTGTATGTATGTATGTATTATGTATGTTAGTATTTATTTTTAATTTTGTGAACTATTTCTATTTCATTTTTGTTTAAAATAGAAATATTCCAATTCGAGTGTCCTAAAGTAGATGAACAAGTAGCTATAGCTCATCCTCGTTATCCTGATCCTGATGACTGTCAATTTTTCTACGTCTGTATCAATGGTGATACACCACGTCGTAATGGCTGCAAACTTGGACAAGTTTTCAATGATGGTAATAAACGCTGTGACTGGCCACGCCGTGTAGCCGAATGGTAAGAATTTTTCAATCAGAATCTTAATTTAGAAGATACATTCATCAATAAATTAAAACATTAAAATTCAATATTTAAAAAACATTAATTATTTACATATAATTTCACTAAATGGGATCTATGTTTTTGATCACAATGACAGATTTAATAATCCTTGTATAATTCATCATTCATTGTTTCCATATATTTATAAATAGTAGTAGGAAGTAAATTTGTAAACAATTAAATTATATTAAAATTATTAATGTGGGAAGCATACAAAGTTGAATTTTATATTTTGATGTTTGAAGTGTGGTGAGGCGTGATACATGGAGTAAAGAAAACATAATTATATTTTTTTTTTTAAATAAATTAATAAATTAATTAATTACAAATACTATACATACAAAATAGTGTGGTACAAACTTTTTTCCACTATCCTGAAATCAGCTTTCTCCAAACATCCCTTTCCAGACAAGCAAATTTAGTTTCATCCATTACCATAATACCTCTCGTACATGCTCTTTTATTCCTACTACATGGAAACTTTCGCTCATACAAGCCACTCTCTCAATCATAACACCAGTTATACATCGGACATCCACGCAAACTTATAGCTTTAAAATCATTCTTATAAATTTTTTTAAACTATGATTAATATAATTATTATTTAATCATTAATTACACTTATTTAATTAAATAAAATTTTAAAAAAATTGTTTTAAAGTAAAATTAGAACAACCAGTGTTACTTTACGTCCATAATTGCTTTTCTAATTTTAATATAATTATTAATGCGTAATAGCAAAAAATTAGTAATATTTTTAAAAAATCTGAGAAAAACTAATCGTTGATAAAATTTACCGTCCGAGAAATGGTTTTACAACACTACAATATCATTTTTAATACTTTTGATAAATAATAAATTACAGTTTTTGTAAATTGAAAAATTTTACCAGTAGAATATTTCATCCAATTAACAAAATTTATTACTAATAATAATTTAAATTATTATTCGTACATACATACACAATCACGCCATTTGTCCAAAAGGGTTTGGCACAAACTCTTTCCATTATCCCGAAATCAGTTTCCTCCAAACATTCCTATTCAAACAAGCAACTTTAGCGTCATCCACATTCATAGTTCCTCACTCATACATGTTCTTCTTTTCCTATTATTCGTAATTTTTTTTATACTATTTTTCGAAAACAAATAACAAAATTAAATGAACATTATTGTGTTGTAATTATTTTTTGATATTTTTTTTTAATGTGATTGAATGAATCAATTTGCAGCAAAGACTGGTACAAAGGTACTCTAACTGATGAACAATTAGCTGATCTTGAAAATCCGCCAACAGCACGACCTGGTTCAGCACCACGTCGGAAAGGTCAAAAACCAAGAGTTAAAACTCCAGAATCTTAAACCCACACTTTATTTGTAAGTCCTTTAGCTCCCCCCCCCCCCCGTTTATAAGTCAGACTTTCAATGACTACTTTTTTTACTATACTTTAATTTTAATTAGTTGTATATTTTATTTGTACTTTGTAAATTCTTTTACAACGAAATAAACACATGTTTTTTTTTTTATAAAATATTATTTTTTCTTTAATACCATTATAATTATCTGTAATACTGTTATTGGTTTTAAAATAACAATTTTCACAACTTCAATGTAGTTTAAAATAACAGTATAAAATTTCTCATTTTTTATGATGAATATGTATGTTGAGTACGTCGAAACGTAGATTATTAATAAATATTACTAGAGAACTAAAGTCATTTTATTTTAGTTTAAAATAATAAATATGTAAAAATAAATCTTTTATTTTAACATTTAAACAATAATATTTATAATAAAATTGATTGAATAAGCTATAAACTATGGAAAAAAATTATTTAAAAAAGTGTACATATTTTAATTTTTTTTTTAATAGTTTCGGAAAATGTAAAAATAATGTCAGAAAAGTAACATTATTGTCGTGTTCACACGATGCTTCGTCACTTTTTAAAACAGTATCTGACTCTTTTGCAAGTACGGTTTTTGGTAACACTATCTTTTCTCTTTTGAGAGTGATGATACAAAGTGCAAATACGACTTTAGTTAATAAACAATTAGTAGATTTTTGAGATGTGCTATTTATATACAGACTAGTATAATGCCCGTGCTTCGCTACAGTAATCACTACTCTAAATTCATTTTAACTTAATTGTAGTTTTTGATAAATTTTCATCATTTACAGCGTTGCCCCCGTGGTAAAACCTTTCTCAACTCAACTCAACTCTCATTAAAATCTGTTTCGCAGATCTAAAGTTATAAACAACCAGAGTTTTTAGTCAGTTTTTTATCGTTTACAGGCAAACGCTGCATTGTCCCATAGCAAAATTTTCCTGAGAAAACGACTCAATTGTTAATTAAACTACTATCAAAATTTGTTCCGTGGTTTGTCAAGTTATAAGCGAACACAGCTTTTGGTCAATTTTTATTGTTTACAGTGTTTGCCTACGGTTCCTCGAAAAACATTTCAATTATTAATAAGACTCCCAACAAAATCTGTTCAGTGGATGTCAAATTATAAGAGAAAAGAGTTTTTAGTTAATATTTATCGTTTACAGCGTTCACCTACGTCTCACACTGAATTTTTTTATAATAAAACCTTTCGTGAAAAACAACTCAACTACTAATAAAACTCGCATCGAAATCTGTTCAGTGAATGTCAAATTATAAGCGTTTACAGCATTCGCCTGTAGCTCACGCAAGTTTATGTTCAGTTTTGGATTTTTTCATCATTATGGTAGTATTACACAGCTCTTTGCAAAATTTCAACTTCCAAGTTGCATTTTAAAACCGAATAGGTAACATTGTTAAAATAATAAACTTAAAAAATTGCTGATCTACAAGAATAATTTAATAATTGATGTAAAAAAAATAACATAAAATATTTTCCCTACAAAACAATTATTACTAAATGAAATAGATGAAATTCTCCTAAAAATATAATTTCATTCAAGAACATGTCTACCGTTAATGAGATATGACCTATAATTTTTTTTTTAATAAAAATAACAAACCAATATTGAAGTAGACAGAAAATTTTAATATCTATTACTTTCACTATGAACACTATGATCAGTGAAAGTAAGACCGAAAATTTTGTTAGATCTATTGAATATTTTTATTTATTTATAAAATACATTCTAGAAAATTGGTAAAACTTATTCCACGTAAATTTCTTTTCCATAATTACTAAAAAATAAAAAAAAACTTTAAATAAATTTCTAATCAATTTAAACAAATTTCTTTTAGGTTTGGTTAATTTTGTTAGTTTGTTAACATTCCTTTCAAACGTACTTGAAAAGAATTCATATTTTTTAAAGTTATTAATTATTATCGACAGAAGTCGCTTGACTGAAATATTAAATGGATTTTTTAATGTTATGAATTGATTTATAAGGCTACGATTAAATCTGACATTTTTCTCCAAACGTAAGTGGGTTTTGAGAGTTTAAATTACTACAGAAATTACTTGATATAGTTATTGCCAGAAGCCGAAAATCACGATAAATGTATGAATAGTTTACATTTAAATAGAAACATTTATATCAGACATATATTTCAGTTTCCCTCTTGATGATTGAAAACCTAACGTAACCTAGCATTTGCATATTTTATTCTTTGACTATTTACTGTTTTATAACATACAATAAAGTACATACATTTTTAACTACTTTAATAAATTTTACGTTAAAAATACTGTTTTGTTATGTAACATGTCCTATGTTGAAAGTTGATCGTATAAGTGTAGTCATATATTTATGTTACTTTACTCATTTTGTGTATATTGCAAAAACAATAATAGCGAAATTACGGGAAAAAAATTGTAAAATTTTACTATAAAATATCTGCAATTTTATTTTACTATAAATATTCTGTATTTCTACCTCATAATTCTTTAATTTTTACATAATTCATAATAATCATATAAAGTAAGTAAAAATGACCTAATAAGTATGTAAAATTGCTTACTTTCTGCAAATTGCATCACATATACTTAATGTATAATTACATATTTATGGTATAACTTCTTAAATTATGTAAAATTACAGCTTGCATATTAATATCTGTAATAATTCATGAAAATAATGAGACTTAGTACATATTTTGTGTAATAATACTAATAAAATATTTTCAGTGTAACTCGTTTATTTCAAAACACATTCTTTATGAAAATTTAGAAATGTATGTAACTAAGCAATTTTACCTATTTATGGAAAATTCCTGATAGCAAATTTACTGAGGTTCAGTAAATTTACTAAAAAGGACTTTACCAAAAAACTGTAATATTACATATATATGTACTTTTTCATTCCATTGGTAATATCACATTACATAATGTTTGTAATAGTTCCGATATTATGTATTTTAAACAATTATGTAAAATAATTAATTGAGTAATTATACTTAGAAATACTGGGCAATATAGTGTCTCATGATTTATAGGTAAAATTATATAATTTTTTTAGAGTGTAGGTATTTCTATAACTCGAATATTTTTTAGTAAACAATAGGAATTCAACTTAGCGAAGTTCAATATTTTCTTATTAAATTTGAAACCAAACCAATCAAATAAATAATATAAGAAAACTATAAATACCAGAAAATGTGTCAAAAGTTAATGGCATATTAAAATGTTTTGAAAAAAATTGTAGCATCTAAGAAACGCCAAGCATATTAATTGATTGATATAGACTTTATGTTACCATGACATTTTCTACAAAGTTTGTTTTTTCTACAATAACTCCAATACAAAAATCAAAACCATATAAATAATTGTGCAAGTAATTTCTTACGATAATTTCAACTAAAAACTACAAGTTGCATATTTGAATATTTTTGCTTAACAGATAGAAAGTATCAAAAAATCAGTACATATATGATGAAATTGAATTATTTTTTTCAATGTTGTCACCACTGAAATATAGTAAGACTGGAACGTGCGCTGGGACTAAAAACGCAAGCCGACAGAGAAACGAATCGTTGGGGCCACCTCTCTTTGTCGTACAGTCCGCTTAAAAAAAATTTGTATGGCCGAAGATAGATGTATATGTCATCAGTCCTTTGTAGGTTAGATTAAGTTTTCGATTGGACTGTACAACATCTGCGAAGAGTCGTACAGCGCAAGCGCGATAGGGTTAGAAAGAGACAGGTGGCCCCAACGCTGTATGTCTGTTTCAGGACCGAAATTCACTTATTGGCGAGATACGCCAGCGCACGTTCCAGTCTTACTATATTTCAGTGGTTGTCACCCGATAGTAACCTTGTCCGGTCGTTAAGGTTATTTGTCAATGCTATTTTAACGGAAAGAAATGAAATGTAGATAGATAGATATTCGAAAAGTGATGTCGGCCTTCGGATATATGAAATGTCACACGAAAATTAAAATCGGAATGAATAATATTATAGTTGTGGTTATTAAAAATTTTATTGTAATTTTATTCGGTGACAAATTTTAATTTAAGGTTAAATTAATTTATAACTTAATTATACTATTACCCTGGATCATTTCAGTGTAATATATGCAATATTATAATATTTCGGGATTTTGTAAACTTTATTTTTCAAGCTTTGATAAATGCCTCTAATGCAAAATTAAATTTAGAATTCTATCTACAAAATTCTTGTTTTTATTTTGTAGAATATATAATTATAATCAAATCACATTTTAGAAAAGAATATTTAATATTCTAAGCACTAATAAAATTCGGTTTATAAAAAATGTTACAAGAAACAGTTTGTTCTAGAAAAAATACTATAATTAACGGTAAACAGTAGTGCAATATTAATGCATTATTATAATAGTTGATAAATAAAAATTCATAATTTCTTTATTAATTATTACACAAGAAAAGATAATGAACCTTAAGTAAGTACTTTTACTAATAAATATTATATAAAAATTGATGTGTATAATAATACGCTACTGACTTTCAAATCCATTATTTTTTAATAAATTATTAATTAAAAAATATATACTTAATATACTTAATGTACATAAAGCAATAACTTCATAATAATTATTAAATTACTAAAAATATAATGAGAACTTTAACAATAACTATAACTAATTATGTGACATTTTAATAATCAAGTTGTTATGAATGCTAAAAGCGTATAAAAAAAATTGTAAATTTTTGCTTTCTACATCAGAAGTTTTAAACAAACAATTTCTAGAAACGGTGAAATTTATTTTTCTACATAAATAAAGGAAAACATATAATTTTAAAAATCGATTCACTTGATTTATCGAGTAGCACATTAACCACAAATTTATAGAAATTTTCGTAAAAAAATTGAACTTATTTTTTAGGTGGTGCTTCAATATTTTTTTTAGATCTACTTTCTTCTTTTATGTTTATAATTTTATAAATTCAGTGATGTCTATTCTAACAATTAATATTCTAGTAAATCATTTTTATCAACCGATTCAGTTCAGTGATGACAACCAATTTTTAAAAATAAAATTAAAGATATTAAAACTTATTTACTTTTACTAATTAAAACATTAATTTAATAAACTACATATTAATTAATCTCATTTTCAAAGGACTTATTGTCTAATTGATTTTTTGACATTTATTTGAAATTGCTTATTAAATGACACAAATGTCAGGTATAAAAATCAAGTGCCTAAAGATGGGTTTTATGACATGAGCAGAGACATGAGTTCGGTAATTTTTGAACGAATGTCTGAAAATCCAGTTTCCTACCAAGTTGTAAATTGAAATTACACAAACAAAAATGTTTTTATATGAATATGTTAAGTTTTCTGAACAAATGTAATTTAAAAAAATTAAAAATAATTTTTATTCAACTAAAGACAGAGGATGTTTATAATATTACAGTCAAAAATTGTTGGAAATATAATTTGGAATAAATAACATTTTTATAAAAAATGTAATTTTGTAGTCAAAATACAATACAGTAAGAAAGTTCAATATTTTAACTTACTCATAAAGAAATATTTAATATAATATATTCTTCCTATTACTAGATATTTGTAAAGTATTATAACTAATTATTTTACAACTAAAATCTGCTTTTTTAAAAAGTTATCTGCAAAGTAATAAAATAAAATCTTAAATAAAATGTAGTAAGGGTTATTTTTTGTGCAGTTCTAAATTATTTATGCAGTTTTAGTTTTAATTTTGTATAATATCTATGAATTTTTGAAATGTATTGTTTTAAAAATATAGTTCTATTTTATTCATATAAATATGTCATGATATTTGTATAAGTCTGTTTTGTCATACATATTTTTTAATTAAATAACCTATAGTTTTTTTGGTTGCGTATTTATTAAAAACAGTTTTATTTTTATATTTAAATGTTTATTTTGAATATTTCATTATGCGTGTAAATATTATAATTAATAAATCTTATAAATACTTCTTACGTATCTTTTTTTTTTAAATCTAACTACAACTAATTCTATGAAAAATGTTACGAAATGGAGCAATAAAAAACTTATAAAAATTCTTTCAAAATTCATCATCATTTAGTTGATTTTTTATAAGTCAAGTATGTAAATCCCTTAGATTCTGCAAAAGGTTAAACTATCAGTAAATTGAGGGTGGGGGGGTGCAAAAAGAAATGTAGCAAGTCAAAAAAGTTGCGAATATGAAAGTAAGACAAGAGTAACATTTCTAGTTGAAGTGTTCAACTCTGACGACGAGTTATTAAATGTGGCTAAGACAAGAAATCCATACAGTCTTAACGCGGAGGTGAACATCGAATCACCTGCATATTTAACATTTAGGTTAGAAAGTTCTTAAAAAAAAATTATTTAAATAAATTAACACATATACATACAAAAAAAAATGAAGTGGTATTTCGCTGTTTTCTTAGCCACATTGGCATACGCAAGTAAGTTTTTTTTTTTGCTATTTTTTCATGTTTAAGATCCACGATAAATAATATTATTTAACGGAAAGTAATTGAAGATAAAAAAGCATCAATTATTTGATAATACTATAACATTATTCATATTAAATACGATGTAATTTTGCCATTTTCAATCTCTGGTTGTTTTATCTTGTAACATAACAAATTATATAACTAAATTGATGTTTTTTGTATAACCTCTCCTGTTTGCATCATACAATTTTATGCTTTACTTTATACTTTTAAACTTTAAACCAATAGCATAAACAAAAGAATTTTTTTCGATATAAACTATAGAATTAAAAAATTAGATATCACATTATCTTATTTAATAAACAGTATTCAGCAAAATAAGGCATTTGATATCTAGTTTTTTAGTTCTAAAATGATTAAAAGAAATCTTCTTCTTTATATAGTACAAGTTCTTTTCTCCGGCATTGTATTATGCGGCACGCTCTAAAAATCACCACATTTTAAATTGGTTCTAAAAAATTATCGAAATTCGTCAATTAAAAAAATATAGTGAATATAAAAAAAATGTATATTTTTATTACATAATTTATTTTGGTTCTTTAACTCTATGATTTAAATTTAAATTTTAATAAATGTAAAATATATAGTGTTTGTGTTAAATTATGATATTTATTGAACTTAAACATGTACGCTTTTTTATCTGGAAAATTTCGTTATCTGAAACCATGCTAGTTCTATGGATGCCGAATAAAAAAGCGTTTATCATCGGTTTAAACCAATAAAAATCGTATAATGTGAATAAGGAGTAATGTTAATTGACCGGTATATTAGAAATTTAATATAATTATTTTGTATTTAAAATGTTATGCTTCAGATGCTAAATGAGTTTAAGTAAGTTAATAAGTTTTTTGTTTTTGTTTGAAGTTAAGTTAAAAATGTTACGTCGAGTTTTTGTGATGTAAGTTTTTATTTCGTCATAAATAAGTGAAAGTATCGCGTAATATATATATCATATATTAATTCTGCTTGATTGAACGTTCATGTCTTAAGATATTTTGAAGCAATACTGTGACTTATGTAAAACAATTCATTATTAAATTAATAAAAATGGATGTTGTTTTTATTAACAAATGCAAAACTTTTTCATTACTGATCTAACAAATCATGTTTTCTGATTTGTACTTCTGTATTGTCTAAGAATTGGCCACTATTTACAAATATCTATTTTAACAACAAAATATCATATTTACTGCTTAATAATCAAAAAGAATATTTGAAAAATAAATTGATACTTATTTATGTCTATTCGTAATATGATAGTACAGTCTTATTCAGACGAACAAGTACAAAAATTTGACCAATCTAAACAATTGACACATTTTTAGTTTTTACTACAAATGTTTGGATTGGTCAAATTCTTGTGCTTGTGCGTAAAACTAAAACAACAGTTCAAATTAACCATTTATTGTTTTACAAAAGTATTCTAAATAAAACAATTGACAATCCTAAATTTGTTTTTTTTTTTAATAATTGTAGTGCATTATTAATGAATAGAAAAAATACAGTTAAATGTTTTTGTCGTTACGAAAATTAACTACGGATCTTCGAATTTTGTATAAAAACAATTAAAATATAGTAAAAAATCTTTCAGAACTCATTATATAAAATAAAACTGTGTACGTACTCAACGTACTCAACGTCCGTCTTCATCAGGAAAACTGATACAAATGACATTTACAGTAAATTACCTAGTAACTTGTTTCTATGTTCTGATATTTATAGTAAATGTAATTTGGATCAGTTTACCTGATAAAGACGGATGTTGAGTTCATCGAAACGTCGATTAATAATAAATATTAATACAGGACTAGAACCTAAAGCAGTTTCATTTTTTAATTAAAATAATTCATACTTTTAAAAAAAATCCTATTCATTGAATATACTAAAAACAATTTCTATAAATTTCGTATTAAATAGCAATGTAAATAATTGTGTATGCAAATCAAAATTTTCAAACATTTCATGTAAAAAATACCGGTACGTTGCCGGCATACCAATATGGTATGATTTAATGATATACCGTTTTGATTATGGATACAAACACAAGTTGTGGGCTACGTGAAGGTGTGCAGGTTTTACATACATCTTGCAATACTAAAGCCAGGGTCGGATTCAGGGAGGCGATACTATGTCGCACCTTTAGAAAGTACACCTCTAACAATAATTGTAAATGCGCTATAAGTTATCACCTTCATTACTTTATAAAGTTATACATAATCTGTATTACTCATGCTTTAAGTTATAAATTATGTATATTTCACTTAACAATATTTATTGTCGGAAATTCATTAATTAATGTATTAATAATTATCATTACTATAATATTAGTAATTATTTTTATATACACTGTAAAAAAAATCGGTAGTTTTACATAACAACCTGGAGCAAGTGATGTACATTAGTTAAGTATGTAACAATTTACAATTAAATTTTAAACTACTGATTACAGTTTCTGATAACTTTTTAATAAAATTCTTAATAAATTCTTTTTTTGTATATTAATAAGTAAATTATAAAAACGTGTCATCAGATAATAATGATAAAATTTTAAAAATTGCCAATAGATATCTACAAAAACTACACTCCAAACTAAAAACTATTTATATTTAAATAGCGCAAATGTGTTCATATTATATAAAAATCAATAACAATTTTATGTTTAAATATAGTAAATTAAAAAAAATTAGGAAATAGGTTATTTTAATAAGTAATTAAATACAAATTTTATAAAATAATTTGTTATTGACATTTATCTATTTATACTTGAGAATGTACTTGTAAAAATAGCTAAAATATTTTTGAAGATTAGATCGTATTAAAAAAATACAGGACTAAATCAATGCTATTAATACTACAAGATTGGTTTTTGAGTGTTTTAATTTATTTGTTTAGTCCTGCTTTTATGACAATTGCATTATCTCAAAACCGGTATTAGTTAAAACCAAATTTGCAATATCAGTTATTTATGATTTTATAATATTTTACTGTAAATTTTTAATTTTTTTTTAATGAAAGCCAATATTTTATATTATTCATATTTCAAATTCTGCAAAATAAACCAAATTTGAATAGACTCTTGTTTTATATGAATAAAAAAGCTTTTGGATTAAGTTTTGTCTATATTTTATTTAAATATATTCAAAAGTTTTTATTTTTATATTTCTTATTTTTTGTAAATTGTTACATAAATTTTCTAGCTTTTTTTTCTATTACATTATAAAATATTCTTCAACATAAACTAATTACAGATAATTGTAAAAACACTTGTTTTATTTAAATGTAATTGTTTATGATTACTCATGATAACCACAAACTATAATTAAAATAAAATATAAAAAACTAGTAACTATTCTATTAAAAAAAAAACTTGTTTAAATCTTTGATACTACCGCCTGTATATTAAAACTACTCTTATAAGAAATAAATAAAGCCACAATAATATAAATTTAGTCAAAGCAAAAATGCTAATTCATTGATAAAAATCATGTTTCCAAATTAGAATTAATTCTTACTTAATTTATAAAAAAAACTTTAAGAAAAAACAAGGAACAAATTCGAAATCTCATAAAATACGGTTTTAATTTATTCTTACCGTAATGTTAGAATTACGTAACGGCAAAAGAGTAAAGCAAAATAAAAAAAAAAACTGTGCAGAGAGACTAAAACGTGTAAGAAGATGAGTTGTTCACCTCGATTTATAACCGGCATGCATTGCGGCGACCTTTCACTTTCCACGAAGCGATTCATTGTAATTTTTCCAACGACATTTCAGGTGGAACATACCGCAAAGTGCAATTAGATTTTTTATATACATTTTAATGTTTATAGATATATGACTAATCAAACTTTCATAAATCTAACCTTCAAATTCAGAAAGAAAATTCGATATAAACAAATTTAGAAATAGCTCCATTTAATATCCATGATTTGAAAATTAAATATTAATCAGATTAAACGGCTTTAGATTCTAATTCTGTATTAATATTTATTAATATTCGACGTTTCAATGAACTCAACGTGTATCTTTATCAGAAAAAAAGATAAATATATTTATAGTAAATAAACAGAACATGGTAAAAATTTACCTAGTACCTAGTACATACTTGGTTACCTAGTAACTTGTTTCCATGTTTTGTTTATTTAATATAAATGCCATTTTTATCTTTTTTCCTAATGAAGACATGTTAAGTTCGTCGAAACGTCGATTATTAATAAATACTTATACAGAACTAGAACGTAAAGCCGTTTTATTCTAATATAATGAGTTCTGAACGATTTTTTACTATGTTAAATATTAATTTCATAATGTTATTCGTATTTTAATTCTATTGTTTTATTTTTAAGATCCTTACTGATGTATCTAAATGATTAATTCATTGTAATATTAATAATAAAATAAAAATATGTATTTTATTTATCAGAATTAAATTTACGAAAGCCTTCAGAAGATTATAAAAATAATAAAATAAAATAATAAATAAAAATAATTTAAAATATTGTGATGATTCTAAAAGCTTCTCTCTCTGTATTCATAGAACATTTTGTTAATTAAAACGCACCATTAACATATACATTATAAAACTTTATTATTTAATTAAACTATCAATAATATATGATGTGCCCAGTTATTATTAACGATTTTTGTTTCACATAAAATAATATATTTACGCTATACATTTAAAAATTATAGATGCACAAAGTTTCAAATGCCCACCAAAGGACGGTCATTATGCAGATTCTAGACAATGTGACAAATTTTATGATTGTAAGGATGGTGTAGCAACTGAGAAATTATGTCCCGATGGTCTGGTTTTCGATCAACTTATCCGTAAGATCAACAAATGTGATCAGCCCTTCAATGTGGATTGTGAAGATCGTCTTGAACTCCGTAAGTAACCATTTTTTTAAATGTAATGTAGAACTAATAGCGTTTTCGATTGACTAACCTAGGGCGCATTGAGAGCGTTCTAATGACAGACAACAGCTGAGATTTGTGTTGATATATAATAATAATCGCAAGATCGAAACGCGTCGTAAAATAAAGAAAAAAAAACTGCACACAAAAAAACCAAAAAAACAACAATATGAATTTACAAGTTCAGGAAAATAAAAACAAAATAAATTACATATATTTAAGTTTCATTTTGAACAAACAATTTTGCAACTATAATAAATTTACTTGATTCATCATCTAATAGTGATAAAAAAGAGATATGATATTTTCAAAATATTTAAAGTAAAACAAAACAATTATTAAAAATTAGTTAGAAGATCTTGTAGTTACCTATACGGAAAACAGTTTTTTTATAATATTTTAGTCAACATCTACAATAATATATTGTTAAATAATTAGATTTTCTATAAATTTTCTTATACCAATCGAAAACGCTATAACTTATTATATAACATTAGTAGATTTTTTTCATAAACTAAAATTTCTCACCACCCTGAACTGTGCACATTGGGTTTCTTGCATTTCTTGACACATTTTCAATAACCAAATTAAAATTCAAGAGAAAATACACAATGTAATTGTCAATTATGTAACTTGACTTAATAATTTCTAATACGGCCGCTGAAGATGTCAGATTAATTACATTTGACGTTGTAGTTATGTTTGGTACTGCCGTAGTGATGTATATAGTAACTAACTGCTGTACAAAAATGTCATTATTGTACTTGTAACATAATGACCTCTTTCTACATAGGCAATATAATAACGTAATATTAATATTACTGTAATAACACTGTAAATTTAAATAAAATCTTTTCAGAACCACCACGTCCAAACAAACTCTGCCCGCGTCGCAATGGTTTCTTCGCCCATCCAGATGCAGCCGTCTGTAATATCTTCTACAACTGTATCGAAGGTGATGGAATTGAAATCCTCTGCACAGCTGGCCTCCACTTTGACGAATATACCGGAACTTGTGTATGGCCCGATTCGGCTGGTCGCCAAGGATGCAACCTCCAGCCCAACAAACAATTGAAGGACGGATTTATCTGTCCAGCTGACGGACAAACCGATGCTAATGGCCAACAAGTTGCACATCCGAAATATCCTCATCCGACCGATTGTCAACGGTTCTATGTTTGTTTGAATGGTGATGAACCTAGAGATTTGGGATGTTCAGCTGGTGAGGTTTATAATGAAGAAACACAACGATGTGATGCACCCGAGAATGTAGCTGGATGGTGAGTTAATTTTTGAAATTTAATAAGATGTTTCATAGTCAGTTGTATCAATATTTATTAATTAACGTTTTTATTAACTGTTCGGTAAAAAATTTGCAATCGATTTTAAAGTAACTTCCCGATGAGCTAGAGATTTGAAACTATAAACATAGCCCAGAACTGAATGACAAATTAACTAATTAATTAATAATATTAGAAATATTAAATTGAAGTTAATTAATTAAAATTATAATTAAATTAATTAATTTGATTAAAGTTAAAGTTAAACAAAATTAAAAAACAGAAAATAATTATTTAAATTAAAAAAATTAATATACCACGTTTTTAACACGGACTAAAAGTATAAAATAATTTCTTTTAAATCTGTATGGGATTAGAAGAAATTATTTTATACTTTTTAGTCCGTGTTAGATACGTGATATATTAATTATTTTTAATTTAAATAATTAAATATACGCATACTTTACGTGAGTCAAAAATCCAAATACGTTACACTTTTGTGTACTTTATAAATTATAACTAAATCGTGTTAGCGTAAAAGGTAATAATAATATTGTACAGACTGTTAGAGAATGATGATTATAATAAAATCTTAATATATTGTTAAATTGTTTTAGTTTTTTAAGTAAAACGGCTTTAGGTTCTAGTTTTGTATTAATATTTATCAATAACAGACGTTTCGGCGAACACGACGTACGTCTTTATTAGGAAAAAAGATACAAATGAAACTACATCTATTGTCTTCAAGTACTTTTTATTTATTTTCGAAATATTTTTGCGATTTCAATTGCATATCGTTATTATAATGTAATTGCTATTTTAATAGAGATTTAATAATTTCTTACGCTATGCAAAAATTCATTGATGAAATAATAACTTTTTTTTAATGCTTATTTAATTTTTTATTATGTATTTCATAATTGAATGTTATTCAAAAAATTAAAAATATCTACTTATATTTCAGTAAAATAGTTTTTATACGTAAGTATTGAAATAAATCTTTATATTTAAAAAAAATTAAAAGCTAATATTAATAAAAATAGATGAAACTATTATCTAATTATAAAAGCTCTATTTAGGGTATTTAAATCTAGCTTTAATGCAGTCTTAAAACTAGTACCTATTAACAAACTTAAAACATCTTCTGATCAAAAGTTAAAACAATACTGTTTATAGAACTGAATCTATAGAATTTTCTGAGCTGGTATTCCTTCTAGTCTGGTATTTCGTGGTTAATTTATCCTCGTCGCATATGTTTCGCCATCTACGATGTACGACGTCTGCAATGAGAATAGATAGACCACGGAATACCCGTCCAAAAAATTCTATAAATTCAATAGATATCGGTCGTGAAAGCCTGAAGATTACTAATACTGTTTATAATTTAAAATTTTAATACATAATTA
The DNA here is from genome assembly GCA_963966155.1 of Clivina fossor. Classification (NCBI taxonomy): domain Eukaryota; kingdom Metazoa; phylum Arthropoda; class Insecta; order Coleoptera; family Carabidae; genus Clivina; species Clivina fossor. Next base: position 4,771,904 of record OZ014564.1, on the reverse strand, counting down.
ACAATGTAGAATAATATTCCAAAATACTTATATTAATTAGTAAATTATACTACCTAGATAGTAAACAGTGCACCAATATAAACTAATTAAAATTTTTGCAAGACTTTCTGGATACTTAAATAAAAATAGCTAAAAAGTCATTATTTAATGTAATAAAACATAAATATTTCAACAAATTATAAAAACATCATTATATACCTTGGAATGCAATCGTCATAAATGTCATTTTAAAGGTTACACGATACGAGTAAATTTCTTTCCGTATTACAAAATAAATACTTAGTAATTAAGATTTATTTACCTTTTTTCTTATTTACAGTGAGGACTGGTACAAAGATGAACCACCAGCAGGGAGTAAATCTGCCTCTAAGAAGGCGTAATTCTCTTCAAGATTTATAGATAATGAACATCAAAAAATCTATTAAATTACTATTAAATTATTTCCAAACGAGTATCATCTTCTAAACACTTTCATTTTTTTTTAATTCCAACTGGATTCAATTAATGTTTATCTACTCCCGTATCGGGAAAGAAAAAAAATAATAAGATTTTTTTTCTAATTTTTATATTGTAGACAAGTATGTGAGATATGAAATAAATTTGTGTTTTATAAAAAGATTTGTTCTATATTTATATGTTTATTTATTTATATGCCCCAATACCACTTTGTTGACTAGACTGTTTATGTAATAAACTTGTTGAGAGAAAGTTAAAGAGCATTTTTGTTTTAAGTGCTTAATTATCTTATGGACTTTTCTATATGCATTTAAAAACAACTTTCAAAAATATTAATTTTTGGGCGTGGAATAAACGTTAAAAATTTTGTTACGCAAATTATATAAATGGCTTTTAAATTATTAATAGACAATTTTGTTTTAGATTTTTTTTTGCTCCATCTTTGTTATGCAAAAATTGAATGTTTAATAATATATTTGCAATTTTCTATAAACGCACGCACAATATTTAACTAGTTTCACAATTAATAACTATGTCTATATATAATAAAAGCATAAGCGTGGAACAATAAGATTTTTTTTTAATAGCAAAAAAATAGTATTCAAAGATAATATAATTTCAAATAAATGTAAGAAAAATTCATAAGTTGTTACGCGTGAAAATTGTTATGGTGAATGAACGTCCAACGAGTTGAGACTACAAGAAAAAAGCTCCTTAATTTTAAAACATTGTTTTTAATAGAAAAATCTTTTTAATTTAAGATATGTTATTAATAAAAATAGTTGCATATATTTTTATTTTATAAGACGTATTTGTTTCATTAAATAATCCATGGTAATAATAAATGTTTTCTTTTCCCTCAAATAGTTATTCCAGAAATAACCATATTCTGTTAATATTAATGGATCAACTTAACCTGAATTTATTCTCGAGTTAATAGTTAACCTCTGTTTATTATTATCAAGCAATATAGTGTAGATTACTACAAAAAATGATTAAGTCAAATTTTGATAATTGCAACTTAATATGTTCAATTGATTTCAATAAATAAAAAATGTATTCACCAAAAATTATACTGCTGTAATTGTACAAAAGCATCTAAATCTTTATTAATTATTTATGAAAAATTATTGTTAGGTTTGTTATATATTAACGATCTTAAGTTTATTTCACTAGAAAAATATAAAAATTAATAAAAATTCAAATAAACCTATAAATTTATTTTGAATAATTATTAAATAATATATTAATAAGAAAAACATAGACAGTGTTCGATTTCTATTATTTGTTTAAAATGAATATTTCATAAATCTTAAATCTAACAAGTCGTTTTGCTGGGGCAAATCAGTGTGCAGGAAACTTTACGATAACCACTCACAAAATTTTAAATGTCAAATCTATATTTATTAATGGCAAGTCAATTGACATACATAATTTAAAATGGGGCCCCTATTCTCACGTGGCCCCCCCGGGCAAGTGCCCAGCAGGCCTATACGTTAAGACTGACACGACTGATTAGGTTACAGTATGTAAATGTGATGCATAAATTACCAGTAATTAATTTTTGATAATTTAGAACGGTAATATTACCATAACGTAATTTATCCAAAAAATTAAAATTGAAAATTCTATTTTTGAATAAGGTGTAAATGAAAAACTAAAATAAATTTTAAGATTATACGAATATTATGTAAAATAAATGAAATTTATATATTAAAAAAAATTAAATAAATAATTAATAAATTTATAGTTATAGTTTAAAAATTGTGTGGGTAACGAAGAAAAGTAATATTACTGGTAAAAATACCCGTTACACGTTACTTATCGCGGTATTTTAAATCACTATTTTATTTTATAATGAGTAAATATTTTGAGAAATTACTTATAATTTAAAATAAAACTGCTTTAGCTTAAAGTTCTGTATAAATATTTATTTAAAATCGACGTTTCAACGAAACTCAACGCTCGTTTTCATCAAGATAAAAAATACTAATTAGTATTTGTAATATTAATATTTTCATTCGATTTTACATAAATATTTTTTACAGAACTTCAATCTAAAAATTTTTTACTGTTTCAATGTCTTTTAATTTATATATAGTGCCAATCATCAGCTCAGCCACGCAAGAAACCAACTATTATAGTAAGTATTAAAAAATATTGAAGGTTGATATTAAATTTATATCATTTCATTATCTATTTTAAAGAATAGACCGGTATATCTTCAATAAATTATATTTTTTGTGTAGTTCTTGTTTCTTAGAAATATCATTGAATATATAATCTTAATCTTATTCAATGGAAATATTTAAATATGCAAAATACTTATACAAAGCACAAACAATTCTTAATTCTACGAAAATCAGGTACAAAATTTAATTCATTAATTAATAAATGCATAATTCATATCTCATATAAAAATATAAACAGCCGCATCTAAATATAGAAATTACAAAAGAGTGATTTACTGCAATTTACAAAATATCAAAGTTGAAAAAAATACTTTAAAATTCCAATCGACTATTTGAAAAAACACAAACAAATGAAGAAATACGAAATTCATTCCAGCAAAACGCATTTGGAATTCCAAAACAATAGAAACTCACTCCAACAAAAACAAATACGAAGAAAAAGCAAAAAACAAAACATTCATTTGTCAAAACAAAACTTTTTTTGCATCATTTACCAGCCAATTTGAATCCCGATTCTTTAGCTTACACAACACGGGTAAGAGACAGTATAGCCGAGTACTTTACTTTCTTTTAGCGTGAGGGAAGGAGCAGACCCGTTTGTGGGACTTCGTTTTAGCGAGATATCATATTTGAACTGATCTTCTAGTGTGGCTGTTCTCGAAAAGATTGTGCCAAATTCGCCGGGTGATAGTGATTTAATTTCGAAGGGCCATGATTAAGTATTTGGTCGTCGGTGTTGTTGGTGCTATGCTCCTAGCACTCGGTAAGTACAGCTTTCACTTACGGAATGCAATTGTCGGTTTTTTTTTCTTTTCGGTGAATTTATTTTGTTTTTGTTAGCTTACCGGTGTTTAAAGATAATTAGTTTGTACTGATAAAAAATTTGATTGAAAAAGTGTTGATTTCTTTTGTTACTTAAATTATTAGAACTAAAATATATAAATAATGCTATGAATGATTTGTTAAATATTACATTGTTTGTAATATTGTTCAATTATCTTGTCTGTATGATTGCAAATTTAAATTTTAAAACGTAATAAATTAGAAAGTACTTTTGTCATTTATTTAATATTATTCTGTCTAAATTTATAAATTTACAAAAAATATACAAAATAACATAGTAAAAAAATCTTAGAATAAAACGGTTTTAGGTTCTAATTCTATATTAATATTTATTAATAAATCTACGTTTCGACGAACTCAAAGTAGGTCTTCATCAGAAAAAAAGATAGAGTTGAGTTCGTGGAAATGTCAATTTATTAATAAATATTAATACAGAACTAGAACCTAAAGCCCTTTTATTCAAATACAAAGTAAATTTATAATTTATATTAATGATTTCTCATATACCCGAAAAGATGTGGCTCAAACTATTTCCAGATGCTGAAATTAATTTTCTCCAAACATTCCTATCTAAATAAGTAACAATTGCTTCATCCATATTCATAATATCTTTCATACATGAATAAACGTGCGATTAAAAAAATACACATATATGAATGATTTTGAAGATATACATTTGCGTGTACGTCCGATAAGTAAATGGATTAGTATGATTGAGTGTGTTTTGCGTGAGCGAAAGTTTTCAAGTAGTAAGAATAGAAGAGCATGTATAAGAGATCTCATAAATATGGTTGAAACTAAAGTTACTCGTCTGGATAAGAATGTTTGGAAAAAATAATTTCGGGATAGTAGAAAGAGTTTATGTAAAAAAACAGAGACTTTATTTGTCGTAATTAATTAAAAGTTCTTTATGTTTAATTAATTCTTTTATATATAATTTCAAATCGATAAATAATTTAAATTATGTTTTCACAATACAATACAAAAATATCTAAAAATATATTAAAATTTTTAAATATATGCACAAATTCATAAATATATTATAAATATCAGCTTGCATAATATAATAATAAATTATAATGTATAATTTTAAATGCCAATAAACATGTTTACATAATTTCTGCAAATTTTAATCTTAAATTTGTGGCAGTAGAAAAAATTTTCAGCATACCTGAATATCACTTGGTACATTAATTAATTATCAAATACTAATAGAAATTTATTGCTTCATGAAAAATTAGAATGTAAAATATACAACGATAATTCTCGCAAATTTTAACTAGGGCATTTACAAATCTAGTACTTAATTTTATTTCGCAATGTAAACTGAATCATTTGTAAATCACATTTCTGTTAACTATTTGCATGTTCAGTAAATACACTAATGTCAAACTGGTCGCATACTTTACAAATATGTGTTTCATGTTTCAGTTGCTGGTCAGTATAAATGTCCGGAAGGTCCTGGATTCTTTCCCGATCCTGATCAATGTGATTTGTACTATGTTTGCTCAAAGGGCAAAGCTGAAGCAAAATTATGTCCAGATGGACTCGTGTTTCATGATGGAGATCCTAACAGGGAAAGATGCGATATTCCTGCTAATGTAGACTGCGATGATAGACCCGCTTTACGTAAGTTATTTTGCATTTGAAATTATTTACATTTTTCTATACTACATATACAAATTATAATAAAAAATATTTATCTTATTTAACTTATGCCCGTTTTCATAATAAATATTTTAACTAAAGTCAAGTTTAGGCCGACAAAAAAGCATCGAATTTAAATTCTAACCATTGTTATTTTCAAAAAAACGATGTTTTTTTTCGTCAATTTTTCAAACTTCTAATAGTAAAATTATTAACATAGTAAAAAATCTTTCAAAACACACTATATTAAAATAAAATTGCTTTAGTTTAAAGTTCTGTATTAATATTTATTTGAAATCGATGCTTCAACGAAACTTAACGTCTTTCTTCATCAGGATAAATGATATAATTGACATTACAGTAAATAACAGAACATAGAAACAAGTTACTAGGTAACAAATAAGTAATTAGATCTTACAGTTTATAGATTTTTAATTAATGGAAAGCACTGAGATAAATAAAATTTGGCTTCCATTAATTAAAAATCTATAAATTGTATGATCTAATTAATTATTTAGTAATTTGTTTCAATGTTCTGTTATTTACTGTAATGTCATTTATATTATTTATCCTGATGAAGATGGACGATGAGTTTTGTCGAAACGTCGATTTTAAATAAATATTAATACAAAACTTCAACCTAAAGAAATTTTATTTTAGTATTATTATTAGTTTATAGTTATATTATAGTCTTCATCAGGAAAAAAGATAGACGTTCTTATTTTTCAAAATAAATTTTTAAATAATTGTAAAATAAAATTCTAAATAACTTAATAAGTAATTAGAAATCAATGTAAATTAATGGTTATTAATTATTGGTTGAAATATCGAATAAATATATTTGTCAGATATCTATGTAAAAATATATAAATTTATTCAACTTCAATTTTATTTGTAAGAAATCAAGTAAAAATTTCAAAATTTGTCGTATTTATTTCTAAAAAAAACTGTTAATATCATAAATGCTATTATAAATAATTTTTTTAATTGAATTACAGAGGATCCGAAGCCAAGCAAAGGTTGTCCACGAGCGAACGGTTATTACCGACACAGCGATCCACGAGCTTGTGATAAATTCTTTAATTGCGTCGATGGCACTCCGCATGAGTTACCATGTCCTCCAGGTTTAATTTACGATGATATTGGCAGCACATGTGCGTGGCCTAGTGACGGCCGTCGTAAAGATTGTACAGATATTAAACGAGGTAAAATATTATCTACTTTTAAAATTTGTATTTCCAAACGAAACATATATAAGAATTCATCGAGTAAAATGAATATTGTATGTCAAATATTACATGGTTTAATGTTTGACTTTTAGTTGAAATTTTTTAATAAGATAATTCTGACATTAGTAGATGACTGCGAATTCAAATTCAGTTCAATAGAACCGTTTTTTTTTCAAATAAAATTGAAAATATTTAAGAAAATTATTTTAATTGATATACTTAAAATTTGAATTTATATATATATATATATATATATATATATATATATATATATATTACAATAGAAGTGTAATATTAAATATACGTTAGTGTCAAGTAATTTATACTTAATTGAAAAGAATAATATATTTTTATTTTAGTATATAAGATGACAGGAAAAAGGTCAAATAAAAATGCTCTAGTTTGTTAGCATGCGACTAGTTTCGGTATATTCAGCATACCTTCCTCAAGCAAATGCTAATATGTTTGAACAAAAATTAAACATTTATATGGTTTCAATCGCAGCTCGGTACAATATATAAAATTATTAAATTAAAATTATTCAATTTGTCACAGTGTAAAATAATAATACAATCACAAGTCAGGAATAAAATATAAATAAATTAAAAGTAAAATAAATATAAATACAAAAATGTCAAGAATTTAAAAACAAAATTGATGTGTACACAACCGTTGTATATAACAGACTATATAACTATATAACTATATAACAGACTATATAACAGACTAACAGTCTGTTATATACAACGGTTGTGTACACATCAATTTTGTTTTTAAATTCTTGACATTTTTGTATTTATATTTATTTTACTTTTAATTTATTTATATTTTATTCCTGACTTGTGATTGTATTATTATTTTACACTGTGACAAATTGAATAATTTTAATTTAATAATTTTATATATTGTACCGAGCTGCGATTGAAACCATATAAATGTTTAATTTTTGTTCAAACATATTAGCATTTGCTTGAGGAAGGTATGCTGAATATACCGAAACTAGTCGCATGCTAACAAACTAGAGCATTTTTATTTGACCTTTTTCCTGTCATCTTATATACTAAAATCAATTCGAGAGGTCGTTCAACTTTCATAATATATTTTTAATTTCCAAGTATTATTTTTAAAATTAACATAATTAACAAAATTAACAATAATTTCTTTTACATAGTAAAAAATCTTTCAGTACTCATTATATTAAAACAAAACGGCTTTAGGATGTAGTTCTGTTTTAATATTTATTCATAATCGACGTTTCGACGAACTCAACGTATGTCATCATCAGGAAAAAATACACAAACAACATTTACAGTAAATAAACAGAACATAAAAACAAATCGCTAAATATAATAAACCGTTAAATCAAATATATTGGGATTTGAAAAAAGATTGCTATTGTGAAAATAAAATGTTTTTTAAACTTTTGCTCATTTATTGTTTTAATTATTTAAATAAAATTTATGTTACTACATAACACATAATATTTGGATATACTGAACAAGTTTATGTCTGTGGACACACTTTACATAAATAATTGTTTTCTTTTTACAATAGATCGCCTCGATGATGGTTTCTCGTGTCCCGAAGGAGACGTAGCAGGTCCAGGTGGACGAAAATTACCACATCCTACATTCCCGCATCCTGAGGATTGTCAGAAATTCTATATTTGTCGAAATGGCGTTCAACCACAGCGTGGTTCCTGTTCAGGCGGAAAGGTATACAATGAAGAAACGTTTATGTGTGATGATCCAGCTAATGTGCCGGGATGGTACGTATCAATTTATTTGAAACAAGGTTGCAAACCGAACCGGAACGTAAACTAAAACCAAACTGAACCGGTTCTTAAACCGGTTTCTGAACCGGTCGTATTAAATTTATGAATCGGTTACATATCGGTTTATACCTGCAATGCGTTTGCACGATAGCAAATTTTTCACTGATTATTAGTCTGTGGAGTTTTTATTTTTAAATTATTAGAATCTTACAATAATAAAATTACTTAAAATAATAAACTTTATTAGAATTTTTTCACAAAGCTTTATAATTAATCTGAATTATATTTAATAATTTATTCATATTTAAGTTTCGAGAATATTAAATTGATCCTGACGAAATATTCTAAAGCAATATATTTTATATATAGACATTCAGAATACCTTCCAAATATGTTAAGTTTTACTGATTTTGCGGCTTAAAAAACTTAATTGTATATCTTAGAAACCAATATTAATAATAATAATAATATGTTCAATATTTTTAATATTTATGCAAATTTTTGTAAATAACTTATTCAACAATTAAAATAATAACATTTCTTTTTGTTACAGTGAGAATTACCACAAAAATAATAAAGTGTGAGTGCAGCGAATGCTTCAGTTTATAATAGGTATTATTAATACTCAATATGTACTTATATCAATTTATTTTTAGATTTGTAACATTTAATTTTAATTTAAGTAATGTATGTCACTTACATACACCTATGTATTATTTTGATAATTATGTATTTTATGAACAACAATAAAATACATATATTTAAAATTCTAATTATATTAATTTATACTACTCTCTCATCATATTTTGTCCTATGCCATTTGTTTTATTAAGTTTTATTAATTAGTATATATATATATATATATATATATATATATATATATATATATATATATATATATATATATATATTGTAACCTGATTCACGTAGTTTGAAGATAACCTATCGGTTGAAACTGCAATAACTAATTTTTTAATAAATATTGTGATATTTTACAAAGTAATTGTATTTTATTATTTCATCTTATTACTCAATATGTATCACAAAGTAAAGACTGATCAAATTAAATTCTATAAATTGTTTTATTATTGTATTATTTAACAATAAACCTGATAGGAACGAAATTATGAAAATATTTACGAAAAATTTAGTTTAACATTTCCGAAACATAAACGAAATATTACCAAATCAAATAAAAAAAAGTGCAAAAATGCCATAAAGTAATTTAACATTCTTGAGAAATTCGATTCGAAAAACAACAAACAATCGACAAATACTTCAATTACTTTCATATTGTACCATGTTTTACGTTAAGTAACTTTCACTAAACCAAAGACATGTATACAACTATTCATTTTTTTCGTTACAATCAATTTGCTTATTTAAATATATAAATATGTAATAGTTACAATAAAATTACTTATATATTTGTAGTCACATGTTAATTAAAGTAATATTATTTATAATTCATGTTTTGTAATGTAAATTTATTTCGATAGTAAATATTTGAAATTTTGGTGAAATTTTCTTATTACTAAAATAAATCAATAAATATTTATAAGTAATTAAAAAATTAAATATATGCTGTATGTTTTTTGTAATATAAATACAATTTTCTGGTAATAAACGTAAAAAATGTGAAACTGAAAATTAATGTAGTATAAAATATTTGTAATAATTATACTGATATTACAAGTAATAATATTTTAATTATTTAAAAATAATTCTAAATAACTAATTCAAGTTCTTATAAGTAGAACATAGAGGTTATATATATTCGACAAGCTGAGCATATAGCTTTTAATAATTTTTACTTGTACATATTGTCAATAGTACGGGTCGTTAGCCCATAGGCAAGCAAGGGACTTACAGTTTAGAGTGGGCTCCAAACCACTCAAACGCAGCCGATATCAATTTAGTGCAGGATTGCTACGTTTTCTTATTGACCAATCGAGAAAAATCAATAAAAATTGACGATAAAAAACATATCTGCATACTTATTGAATACAACGCTTGTTATGCATTGTTTTCGTCGTATACTATATATGCTTGTTGAAATTGATTGATAACATCAATCACTGTGAAGGCACTGAGTAAAATAAAATATGGCTTCCATTAATTAAAAATCTATAATATTTTATGATCTATGTAGTTACTTATTTGTTATTTACTGTAATGTCATTTGTATCAGTTTTCCTGATGAAGACGGACGTTGAGTTTTGTCGAAACGTCGGTCGATTATAATAAATATTAATACAGAACTTTAACCTAAGGCTGTTTTATTTTAATACAATGTATATTTCTCGAGCGGAGAACAGGTAAATTTGCTAATTTGTTATTCTTTAATATTGTGTTCCCTCTAACTGAAGTTAAATATGGGTTTAAAGTAACATTTTACTAGTTTAGTATAAATATTCAAATAAATTAAGAAAATTTGAATACTTTATATATACATCACATGTTATTAATAAAAAAGTTATTAAATTACATTACACTGCCCAACAGGTAACAGAACCCATTAATTGGACAGGAAACCATAGTTACAAAAAAAAATACAAAAATTATACAAAAATATCAAAACAATTCACATGAATAATAAAATATACACATAAAAAAATATTCTAAATTATTATTAATTAATTTAAATTTTTTTTAATTATTTATTTTTTTATTTATTTAATTATTTAATATAGAATATATATATATATATATATATTTTTAGTATCATTTTTTTATGAACAATATATGATTAAAATGACTGTATACATATTTTTGAGCAAGTCTTTTTCTTCAACCTTGATCATATTAATAAGAAATAAAGGAAATACAATATGAATGTAGAACAATCATTTTACACACTTCTAAAAGACATATATAAACTGCCAAACTGAATAACCTTCACATAAACTGGTCACTCAGACATGACATTTTCTTAATTTTATTGCAAATTTATAAATTTTACACGTTCTATTCAAGAAAATGTTAAAATATTATAAGAAACTTTAACTACCGTATAAGAAACAAACTTGTTATTCAATAAAATGTTAAAATATTATGAGACTTCAATTGCCGTATAAGAAACAAACTTTATGACAACATGAAAATAACATGATAATTGTGCAATTTTCTATTCATTTAACTATAATTAATTTAATAAGCATACATATAAAATTTTTTTTTTTTTAATTTCAATAAGTATATGAAAATTTGTTAATGAAAAAGGGCTTTTAGTTTTCGCTTAATAAATTTTTATTTCTACCGTTTATCAAATATGAATAGTATATCTATTTTTGATATATTTTTTATATCTAATATTAAAATATTCAAATAAACTAATTAAAATTGCTTAATAAGTAATTTTAAGTAAACGCCAAAAGTAATTTTGACAAAAATCACTTCTAAACATGAGGTGAAAATACGGGCATATGTTTTTAAATAACTTATTTCAGTACACTGTATAAAAATAAGTAAATTTACATATTTTATGAATGTATATTTTATGTAATAATAATAATTATGTAAAATGACATAAATTTATATTACATTTTTTACAGTGTAGTTTAATTTTGATATATAAATAATTTTAACATGAGTTCCGTACATTTCTATTTAATATGTAAATTATATTTATTAAGGAAAATAATATTCAGATATCTACTACAGCTGTTTGTCATAGTTGATCAAGTGACTGAACTGCCTTGAAAGTACAAACGAGATTTGTTTAAAACTGACTAGATTAACACATGAATTTACATTAATATTTGACTTAATATAGTGCTGCTTTAATATTTTATATAAAATATTTAATATTTTGTAGTTGAATTTTTGTATTGTAAAGTTTTTGTAATTTATTTAATAATAATATATTGAAAATCTATTTAACAAATATAGAAAATTTGCTTCTTGCAATATAATTATAAATACTCCAAACATTCATTTACATTCACCAATATTCATTTAAATCAGATAATATACCTAATTACCTTTAAATAAAGCTGCTTTAAGTTCTAGTTCTGTATTAATATATATTAATATCGACGTTTCAATAAACTCAATGTACGTCTTCATCAGGAAAACTGATACAAATGACATTTACAGTAAATAAATAAAACATAGAAACAAGTTACTTACTAGGTAACAAAATACGAATTTAATAGATTGCTATACAGTTTTAAGTATCAATATCTGTTTTAAATATAGAATCAATCTTAACTCTTTCGTGACGAAACAGTAACACACGTCAATCGATATACAATAATACAATCGAAATACAATAATTGACACTTTTTTTTTTCAAAAGTACGTCAATCGAAAATGAGTAGTAATACTTTAGGAAAAACATGTATGTACGACATTAGTCCTGAAAAGGTTAAATAACTAATTTCAATCAAAAATTGATAATCTGCAAATGATTTCAATAACCAACCAATTTCGACAAACGAAAAAAAAAATCATTCCCAATATATCTATATACAATCAAAGAAAAACAACACGCACATAGTGTTATTACGCAAGCTGGAATAAATCTATGTCAAAATCCGTAACATTTCATTTACTTATACGTATATACAGGTGCATATATATATATATATATATATATATATATATATATATATATATATATATATATATATATATATATATAGTAAAATATAAGTAAACGAACGTTTATTTCGTACGGTTGACTGGGGGTCAGTTCTAAATACCGCAAGTGAAGGGGTATTTGAACGAAGTGTGGTCTGGCACGGTACCGCGGGGCGACACCCGAGAGAGACAATTATCACCGCGAAGTAGAAAGTACCTTGGCGTTGGCTGACTAGCTCACGAGTGTGTTGAATTGAGTGAATTGTTTTGGTACAAACGCACCATACCGCACACCGTTTCCCATTTTGGATATCGTTATTTGCCTCGTTACACGGTAGTTTAGTTGGTGTTTTGGTGTCGACCCGAAGAATAAACCATGAGGCTGATTCTGTGCGTTGTTTTTGTTGCCAGCGCGTCGATCGGTAAGTTTTCTATTTATTCGTTTTGTTATTGTCAGGAAATAGGAATTATCCTAAAATATTATTCCACTATCCAAGCGGTTTTTTAAATGTTTTATGTTATAGTAAAAGTAATATTATGTGTAACTGTAATCTACGAAAATTGAGGATTGAAATTATAGACTTATATAAAATCTGTGCCGTTCCAAATATAAATCTCTTCAATATATATATATATATATATATATATATATATATATATATATATATATATATATATATATATTACTTGTCTTGTTAACTTTCTTACTTATATTTATATTGTATTTTTTAAGTCAAACAATTAGTTGGTCAATATCTTGACAGTGTAGTCCTAGATAAAAATTTTGTTTTGTTATTTTAAAACAAGAATTTATAAATAAAGTGTAAATATATTTAATGATATATTAGTGTTGACAACATATTTGACAAAGACGATAAAAATATTGAAGGGCTCAGAGAAAAACTAGTCTGAGTGATATTTTTCCAGTTTTGAGAAAATTGTAAAACTCAATTTTTTTAACAATTGAAATTTTAGTTTTTTTGTTTGACAATTATCTAATAATAGTAGAATTTAACTGAATCCCTCCAATACATTTTAACATCTAGTTTCAAAAAATAATCTCAACTCAAGATATCCAAACTTTTCATTTGGCCTAGTTTTCCTCTGAGCATCTCGATTGTCAAAATATATTTTTTAAATATTCAAGTTAGTTACTATTACAAACTTACATAAAAAATCAATGTTTTTGTAATATTTCATATAAAATTCTACACAATTTTCTGAAAATAAATTTCTATTTCAAATAATTCATTAAAATTTATGTATATATAGATATATAAATAAAATACAAAACTGTAATGTTAGCTACTTTACACAAAATTATTTAAAAGTTTTAATTATTCTTAAAACATACTATGTATATTTCCGTAACATATATTGTGTTTCTTGTAATGAGAGAAGTAATTAAGAGATTTGTTAGATACCAAAATGTATATTGTCATTGAGAATAACCCTGATGTCTGATATACGATATTTATTATGAAACACAAGATCTTAGATCTTCAAATTTTTATTCTGTATGTGTGTAACGTAAACATTGATGACTAACAAATTTTACATAACTCTATATTGCAACATTCTACAAACAAATAATAATAAAATTTATATACTTACCAGCATTAGCAAATGATTTTAATTTTATTTTAAGTTAATTTCTAGATTATACATTTAAGGATGATATTTAAAGTAAATTAAAAGATATTACATTTTTATCTGAACATACATTAGACGTTGTCAAACTACGTGGTTAACTATGCAATTAGATTAATAACTGACAATATCATTAATAATATTTTTTCTTCAACCGTATAATAATATTAACATTACGTTACCATATTGTCTATGTTGAAAAAGATTATTATGTTACTAGTACGATAATGAAATGTATATCGTATGTTAAATACAAAATATTTGAAACTTAAAACTAAGAGTTTTGTGTTGATTTTATTATTTTAATAATAACAGTAAAAAATCTTTCAGAACTCATTAGATAAAATAAAACTGCTTTAGGCTCAATTCTGAATTAAAATTTATTTATAATCGACATTTCGACGAAACTCATCAGGACATACAAAACTTGAACCTAAAGCAGTTTTATTTTATTTTAATAATGTTTCAACAAAATAAAAAATTTCAAATTTTTATATTTCTACTTATTTATTAGAATGTAAAATTCGATTAATTGTAAATTTATGTAAATATTCACGTAGTTACGAACCAGTAAAGCACTATAATTACATATAAAACATAATCTTTAGAATAATTAATAAAAAAAATCAATAATAATGTATAAGCACCACTTGTTGGCATACCTTGAAGAAAGAAAAATCTTAAATTAAAAATTTCACGACATCTGTTCAGTTAGGAGAAACTATGATTGCTAAATAAATATTGTGTATAAAAATCATTGGCTAATTTCTCTTGATCTTAACTAAAAACGCTGAGATAAAATACGTTTGTTAATTTTTCGTCTAAACACTTTCATTTCCTCAGAAAAATCGAAGATATTATCAAGGTCGGATTTAAATTTCGACTTAATATTATCAATATTGTTTTCACCGGATACGAATGTAAATATTATATATGATATTTTACAGTGTGTTAACACTCAAGGTGTGTATATACAGGATGATTAGATTAGATTAGATTAGGTAGTTCATTTTCAGATTATTAATTTATTAAAAAATATTGGCTGGTATTAGTATGTCCATTTTTGAATTTTTATTCTTAATTAATATAAAAAAGAAAATTAAGTAACTACCTAATAAATCAACTGTGCATTATTAAACATTGGATTATATCAATAAGTACATGCAAGACAAATAAATTTATGATAAAATTTTGTACCAAACTGTACTGTGTTACAGATTTTTTATTTGATTATAGATCGATTGTGAATAAACATATCAAATAATTCCTTATCTGTTATCTGCTGCATTTTAAACAATCATTCTGTATACTACAATATCATAAAAGTGATCACATATATATATTAGCCTACTAGATAAATACTGGTTTTATATTAAACTTTCATATATAAGCTATGTATATATAAATGAATGTTCTAGTTTTCAAATTTTTTGCTTTAAGCATTTTAAATGTTATAGTTTAACATTTTGCTGTGTTCATATATGTCTTTGTCAACGAAACGTTTATATAATACCAGTTTTCAAACAAAAAAAATTGATAAAAAATTCAAATGTAGTAGTGAAAATTTAATTTGGTTTTTGTAGCATTAAGAACTGTTATAATCGTATAAAAAAAACTATTTTTGGTTATTATGTATGTCGTAACATTGTCTTTGTAATAACTGTTTCAAATTTGCAATATATCTATTTATGATTAGCAAAATACATGCTCAATTTTTATTTTATAAATGGAATAATTTGACAACTTATATAAAAAAAATTATTTAAAATTACTACTTTAAAATAAATCTTATTATTGTCTGTAATAATGTTGTAAAACATAATCGAGATTAAGGCCACTTTAGATGATAATAATTTATGAATAACTATTAGAAATAAATCATGAATAAATATTTGAGATTGATTTATTTTCGCAAAATATTTGGGATAGATTTGTGAAGACATGTGTATTCATGTCATCTACCACTGCTACCAACTGACAAATAAATACCAAATATTTATTCATAATTTATTCATAGTTATTCATAAATTATTCCCGTCAAAATTGGACTTTACGTAATAATTTTTGAAGGTATAAAAATACAAAGATTTTAAAAATGATATTTACTTTCATTATAATATGTTAAAATTCTTGCAGAGAATACAATTAAAATCTGTGTCAAACTCGCCTGCAATTTGATTTCACATATTACAATATTTTCATTTATTGAGAAAAATGTGTTGAAAGTTCAAATAATAAATTGTATTTTTATAATTTAAGTAATTTTATACGTATGCAAGATGTTCATCTTTCTCATTTTAATTGAATTAGTTACATTTTTATGTGTACTTCGAAAATTATTATTAATAAATTTTTCTATTCAATGAATTCTATAAATTGTATTACTTTTTAATTACACTGAAATAAATTTCTGATAAATATTCTTCGATTTCAGTGAGTGGTGCCGTGGTGAAACGTCAAGTTAGTGGTTGTCCCGAACAGCATGGCGTTCAGGCATACGCACATCCCGAATCGTGTAATTTGTTCTTTTTGTGCACGAATGGTACACTGACCGTGGAACAGTGCGAGAATGGTTTACTGTTTGACGGCAAGGGCGCCGTACATAATCACTGTAATTACAATTGGGCTGTTCATTGCGGCGAACGCAAAGCTGACCGTAAGTAATACTTGCCAATAACTATTCAATTTTACATGTTATACGACCACATAAATTTTTAATAGTAAGAAGAAGAACTTTATTTAGTAAAGCTATTCCAAATTACTTATACAAAATTTTATATATATTAAGAGTGACTTTAATTAGTATGTAACATAAATTGCCTTAACTCTAATTTAAATTTCTTAAGATCTAACATTTTTATATCATTAGGTAACTTATTATTCTCACTGACACCTTTCACTAATACCGATTTTTTTAATTGTTAATGTTTTTTGAGTTTCTATTTATTTAGTCAAAGAAAAAATTAATCAATGCATCTTTATATTAATAGTATAATTAAAATTGAAAAATAATTCTTTTAATAATGTTTCAATTTTTACATTAAGAATAAATATTTCATTTGAAAAAATATCTGTGATATATTTTATTTTTTATGAAATGCAGTAATTAGAAAAAACTGATTTTTTATTTGCCTCATCCATATGTAGAAAGAATCTTAAATATTTTTATTTTAAATTAGAAT
This sequence comes from Clivina fossor, assembly GCA_963966155.1. Taxonomy (NCBI): domain Eukaryota; kingdom Metazoa; phylum Arthropoda; class Insecta; order Coleoptera; family Carabidae; genus Clivina; species Clivina fossor. Next base: position 4,754,347 of record OZ014564.1, on the reverse strand, counting down.
TTCATCAATCTTAAGTTTTCTCAGATATCAAAATATCGGTACATCGATAACTTATTTTTAATATCAATTATCGATATATCGAGATTTTTTCCCAGTCCTAGAAGTAATTTAAAACCTTTTTATTAAATGCAGAATATATTTGAAATATATATATAGAATTTTTTTTAAATTTCATTATTTTTGTTGTATTATTCTTTATTAAATAATATTGCATATTTTTCATATTATTCAATAAATTTTGTATAATAACAACAAATAAAAATAAATGCACTACTCATCATTTGGTCAGGGTTCAAGTCCCGGTTAATGCATGATTTTTTTGTAATGTCTTTGTCTCGTTTAAAATGATAAAAGTGATTAAAATTTGATAAGAGTTGTGGCCAATATGTGTTAACAAAAAAATAACAACAAGAATTATTGAAATATTCATATTTTCTTATAATTGCAATATTTATTTTGTCACAATTAGCATTAAATCAAATTCATCCTTATACTTGGGACATACGACCAAACTTAATAATCATTAAGCTATATTCACACTGCGGTTTTAGCAGTAGTTGTAGAGTGGAGATACAGTTGTAACTATACTGCTGCTGCTAAAACCGCGGTCGGAATGAAGTTTAATGTCGTGTGTCTCAGGTATTAAACTGTAGAAATTTGTTAACAAATATTTATTAATGTTATGTTCACTATGCGTTATTAGGTACGAAAAAAAAAGATATGCTTAATAAAAAACAAAAATTGAAATAATTTTTCGTACACAACAATGCATATTAAACATAACATTAATAAATATTTGTTGACAAATTCATCTAAGATGGGCTTTAAAAAGTATAACTATTTTTTTTTAATTTTGAATCAGTTAATATGTGATTTGTTTCTACCAACTATGACACTGATTCGCAACTGTCCAGGTAATTTTATACTGTACATGCCTCAGACAGTTATGAATTGACCTTAGATTGATTAGATAGTAGGTTAGAATAAACTTAATGTCAAATACATTACTATTTCTTATTAAAAAAAAATTAAACACAATATTCTACAAAATATCAATATGTCTTCATTTTCCTAAATCCAAAATTCCAATATTTTCAAATAAATAAAATATAATAAAAAAAAAACTCACCCTTATTTCCATAGTGACTCCCATCAGCTCACCCGGTTGCGAATATCAATTCGGTATCTATCCCGATAGTCATGAATGTTCAACCAACTACATTAAATGCGCTCATGGTGAACCAATCCCGCACCAGTGTGAGCCAGGTTTGGTATATGACGATCGTATCCATGGCTGCAACTGGCCCGATTTGCTTTTGGAATCTTGCAATCCTGAAGGTAAAGTAAAATTCATTAAATGCAATATATAGTTGACCTTATATTATGGATAGAATTCAAAAGCATTGTTTTCATTGGCAACAACAAATAATTATGCTGTTAGAAGTTTGAAAAATTGAAAAATAAAACATATAAACAGTATAATTTAATATTGATGTTTTTTTTGTTTGCTTAAAGTTGACTTTAGTTAAAGTGCTTATTATGAAACCGGCCATTAAAATAACAAAAACAATTGGTAAAAAATTATGGTATTAATTCCTAAAAAGTTGATTTGAATTTTATGTTTTGAATAGGAAATGATGTTTAGTATTATTACGATAGTAAAAGTAAGTCGGTATAATTTATGATTTGGTAAATTATTTCCTTGTTTACAAGTTTTTATGATTGGTGAAACTGTGATGACAATTTTTATTATTGTTGCTGTTGTTATGTCATTTTAAGTTATAAAAGTGCAACTTTTTCAGAATATTGTTAGTTGTTTGTTGTTGCAAAAACAGATATAAAGATTCAATATAAAGTTATTTTAAAATCAATATAAAATTTTAGTATAATTTTTAATAATTAAAAAGTCTTTAACAAATTCTTTTATATATATATATATATATATATATATATATATATTATAATTTTTTTGTCATATATTAATCTTATTAAAATAAAACGGCTTTGGGTTATGGTTCTGTATTAATATTTATTTATAAGCGACGTTTCGATTAACTCAACGTTTGTCTTTATCAGAAAAATTGATACAAATGACATTTACAGTAAATAAACAGAACATAGAAACTAAGGTATAACAAATAAGTAACTAGATAATAAAATTTTATAAACTTTTAATTAATGGAAATTTTATTTAAATCAGTGCTCCTTCACAGTGATTGATGTTATCTTTTTCTTTATAAATTTCTATTGCTTCTCTTATCAATCTGCAGTTAATATTGATTAGTCTTGCAATTATAACCTAAAGCCGTTTTATTTTAAAATGAAGAGTTCTATTCAAGTCAGGCATTAACAAATATGTCTTTTTTTTTAATAGCATTATTTCAAATTATTTAATTAAATACGAATAACAATATTTTTCAATTACTTTATTACTGTTTAATGCACTCTCAAAAATTATCTGATATACAAGCTTTTAAATAAAAGTATGTAATTACTAATCAGAAAAAAAGTAAAAGGAATACATGTTTAATATACATAATATTATTATTATTTTTAATAACTTTCATAAATTATTTTGCGTCACTCAAATTGTGGTTATCATCATTAAAGTAAGACTAATTATTTAAAAAGCAAACAAACTTTAGTTTAACCTTTTAAAAACTAACCTCTATCTTTTTCTATAGTTCAAGGATTTTTTTTAAACTAAACCGAGCTAAATCAAAAAAAACTGTTCAAACTGAGATACTAAAGAAAAATGAAATGGTCCATTTTAAGTCATTAGTAGTTCCGTCCTAGCCGGTGACATCCTGTGCAGAAAAAATCATTTGAAGTGAATTAGATTACACGTTGCCAACGTAAACAAACCATTCTGCAAAGATTTTTGCACGGGACCACCGACAAAGTGATTTAATCTACTATTAATAATATCTTCACACGAACTATATTTTTTTCCTAAAGCGGCGAGACGTTCAAAATCATACTATAGAAAGCCTTTTAATTTTGACTGAATTTATTTGTTTTACGTTGTAACGCTATTTGGCAAAAACTATGTAATTTTTGGACAACATATGGACGAAGATTTTTCTTTCGTAAAAAATTAGAGCAACTTGTAATTTTACATTTGGTTTTGTTTTGAGGATAGTGTGTTATTTGATAGTAAAAAAAAAAAATTGGAACGTGGTGAAAGATTGTGTAGCTTCTGAATTTATTGTTGAAAAATTTGATTTTCTGAGACCACTGTAATTTTCTTTATATATTAAAATGTAGTTCTCTTAAATTTCTAACCTTCATAATAGTAATGATAGTAGTAGCTACTTAATAAACCATAAATTTCATAGAAATATATAATATGTTTTATATTACATGTGAGAAACATCTTATTAACCATAATTTTCTTAGAATATATCACTAATATAACTTTATATTTTTTTTACTTACTTTATTTTACATAAAATACATATTAAACATAAAATATAAAATATGGTATAAAATCTTTCAGAACTCATTATATTGAAATAATAAACTTTAGAGTGGTATGATTGAGTAGTAGAAATAGAAAAGCATGTATAAGAGATATTATGAATGTAGAAGAAGCTAGTTGTTTGTCTGGATAGGAATGTTTAGAAAAAACTAATTTCGGGATAGTGGAAAGACTTTGCACCACACCATATCTATGCATCATCATCAGAAAAAATAAAAATGTGTATCGAAACGCCAAATTTCTAATTATAACATAATAGAACTTAAACCTAACGCTTTTTATTTTAAAATGTAAAATATTTTCCAGTGCATGCTTGGATATATTTTTATTTAGTTCATATATGTCAATACATCAAAATAATTTCAACATTTATTTTCTTAAAAAATAAATCGAAAATTAAATTAAATTTTTTAGTTAAAACTATTAAATGTGTAAGAAGTAATTCTTGTTATAGTTTTTGATTTACAGAAATCAATGTTTCAATTTCAAATATATATTTTTTGAATTGTTCATAAGATATATCGATTTATAAAATTGTAAATAAGTAAATATGCAATAATTTGAAAATTGTATGTAATTTGTTTTTCAAAATGTAAAATTTCACATTAAATTTTAAATAAGTATACTGTTATGTATATTTAAGTAGTAGAAATGGAAGATAATGTATGAGATGTATTATGAATATGAATGAAGCTAAAGTTGCTTGTCTGGATAGGGATGTTTGGAGGATATTAATTTCGGAAAAATGGAAAAAGTTTGTGCCACATCTTTTTGGCTACATAGCGTGACTATTTATGTATGCATATTTACAAATAAAATATTAATTTTAATATATATTTAATATGAAAATTGGAGCAATATTCTTTCGATTTTAGTTAATTAAATATTAATATTATTTAAATTGATTCAATTTAATCATTATTTTTTTTAAAATTTTAGCTGTTGTTGGATTTAAATGTCCCACAAAAGTTCCATCCAATACGCAAGCCGCTAAATTCTGGCCGTATCCAAGATTCGCCGTTCCTGGAGATTGTCACCGTCTTATCACATGCGTTAACGGTTTCCCACGTCTTATCACATGCGGTGAAGGTAAAGCTTTCGATGAATCTTCATTGACATGCGAAGAACCAGAACTTGTGCCACACTGTGCCGCAAATCACCTCAAATAAATCATCTTGCACTTTATTGACTATTTGAAATTTTGTTTCTAAATTCGATTGCTACTGTTTTCGATAAATAAACTTGAAGTTTTGTTGTAGAAATTATTTTATTTAGTATATTTATATACATGTAAGTTTGTTTTTTTTGAATTATTTTATATTTTGAACTTGTAATTTACGTTATTGTATTTTGACTATATATTCTGAAATGTGTAATAAAAAAATAGTTTATTATTTTTATACCTATATTTCAATTTATTTTTGTAATATTTTGTACACTGTTTTATAAAATTCAATAAATTTTTATCACTTTTGTTTAAAAATTATTTTGCCTTATTAAGCTTTATTTGAATAAATTTAATTTGATCAACCTTCACTTCGTGATACATATTCAGTAATAAGATAAAATAATAAATCACAATTATTTTGTAATATATCACAATATGAAACTGCAGTAACTAATTTTTAATAATAAATTCATTTGTTCTATTACAAAAAGTTAATATTAATAGATATTATAAGTATATATTATTACTATGTCAACATAATAATAATATTTTTTATTATTCAAGCAAATTTAGAAAAATGTATATCAACATAAGATACATACGTATCATGAAAAAAGTTGAGAATGTTAATTTACAACATAAACCACTAATTTCTCTAATATATTTTACAACAATTTTTTTAATAATAAAAGATGAAAAAATAATACATAGATAAAATTCGGTATCGTGTACTCCTACAAATAAAAAATAATCGTAAATATTGTTGTATTTTTATAAGTAATGTCGTAATATAAGTTAATTTATTTGAAAAAAATATAAAAAGCATCATTTTAGTATAAAATTGAGTATAAATTTATATGCAACGTGCTTTTCATATGTGTATAAGAAATTGTAGATTACTGGAGAGGTCCTAGTAAATATTTTTGAAAAAAATGGATTTTTTTTGTGCATATTATGAAAGCTATAAGTTGCTAGATTTCAAAATTTGTGTCATTCTCAGTCAATTTTACTAGAATCTCCCCTTAATACAATTTCAGTAATAATAATACATTTGTCAGAGATCTACATACTACATTTTAATAAAAAATTCAAAAATAATACACATCTTACAATACAATACAATAAAATACACATCTTAATTTAGATGCTATTTAAGTTTTCACTTAAATATCAGCTCATTTCAAAAATATATTAATTAAAACACAAACTTAGACAACTAAAAATATTCATTCTAAATTTAGTAACCACGATATTTAAGTTCATTGACATTTATTTGAAGTAAACTTTAAATCAATAATAAAGTAAAGTTTCGTACAGAAATCAATATTTAGTGAATGAATTAACTGAATCTGAAAATTATAGAATCGTGTCGGTAAAGTGGCCTAGTTTCTGCTTTGGGCTAGAAAGTTTAACTGTCGATGATATTATTCTCTCTCACGAGCAGCAAACAAGTTCTCGTGTTTTTAGTCGTGTATCAGTCACTGCGCATACCGGCTTGAATTTTTTACCGTGAATTTGATAGGTAAGTGAGAAATATTTTTCTTTTAATTTATATTATTTATTTATACGGAGAATACAGTTTATAATTTAGAAAAACAATGGCACGTATTTCCACTTCTTTTGTTTATGAAAAAGTGTTTTTATTTGTTGCTGTAAAATAAATTTTTACTTCTACCTTTTATCAAATATAAATAGTATTTCTATATTTGATACATTTTTCTATTTCGAATATTATAGAATTCAAATAAGCTAATTAAAATTGTTTAATAAGTAATTTTAAGTAAATGTCAAAAGTAATTTTGACAAAAATTACTTTTAAAAGTGAGGTGAGAATACGGGCCAATGTTGTTATTGTACTTGATCAGAAAAAGAGTATATACCATAAACCGGTTAAGAGTTATATTAATATAAGATTTGGAAAATTTTGGTCCTCGATTTTATAAAATAAGAAAGTTTGAAGTCAATAATTATATATTTTATTCTTTTTATTTGGACGTTTTGCTATATTAATAATTTAAATCTCTAAATTTAGTATCTTAACTTTCATTTTTATTTATTTTACTTACATATTTTGTTAATAATTTGGATGAACACGGCTGTAGGCACTTGTTAAAACATTATTAATATACATATTTATACTACATATTTATACTATATATACATATTTTGTATTTACTTTCAAAATTCATAGTAAACAAATAATGTTTATAAAAAATAATAGATTTTTACAGCTCTCAAAATACGAAAAAGTTTAGAATTCAAATCATACAAATATCTTTACTATATGCGTATATAAACATATAAACATACAAAAAATATTAAAAAAAAAATTAATTTGAATTATTTCGAATTAAATACTAAAAGTTTAAATAAAATAAATAAATAAATAAATAAATACATATATTTGTACAAATAGATATATATCTTAAAATTGGATGTTTGTTAAACCATATACATGACAAAAAACATATAATTGACATAATAATATTCATCTGTAATAATGTAATATGTCAATTGACATTAAAAAACAAAAAAGGTAAAATTATTATTTCGTACCGATACCTCTCAAATATCTTATTACAAAAATGTAATTTATTAAAGATATTAAGTAATTATTTTTATAGTTCATACTTTTGTATTTGCGCAATATTTAAAAAAAATATATAAAAATATAATGAATTAATTAGTAATTTCCATTAACTGATAATACCTAAAACTTAATGAAATTATCATGTATGTAAATTAATTTAGATTAGATATAAAAATAATCAACATTTTATTTATTTTTTGATAATTTTGTAACCTAGTTACTTATTTTGTTACCTAGTAGCTTGTTTCTATGTTCTGTTTATTTACTGTATCATTTTTCTTAATAATGACGTACGTAAATTACGTTGAAACGTCGATTTATAATTAAAATTAATACAAAATTAAATCTTAATGTCTATTTCATTTTAACATTTTATTTATTAAATATTTTCATATTCATATTTTTTAAATATAACTGCCTGCATAGGTATAGAGATATCAAATATTAGTTTTAAAAATTTGGTACAAAAACTTTCTTGTATAACGTATTTTCAATTATTCGGAAAAGGTAGTCTAAATGTGGTTAGATAGTCACATAAACATAAAATCTTTAATTTATCGCATATAATGTTTATTGTTAATTCACAATTTAAAAAATTTAATTACATTTTTCCAGTTAATTTTCAGTTTGACTGTCCTGAATATATATATATATATATATATATATATATATATATATATATATATATATATATATAATCAAATCTTGTAATAATAATGTAATTATTATAGTGAAACTTTGTGATATTCAAGAATATATTTGATTACATTAATTATCATTATTATAAAAATGTAACATGCTATAAAGAAATTTAAAGTTACTTTTAGAATTCAAAACAAAATGTCTTTAACATTGTATGCGGTATCTGATGGCCCTCCATCCTTGGCAGTTCGTATGGCCCTCAAAGCACTAGGAGTGGAATACAATCACATCAGTGTTGATTTTGGCCTTGGCGAACATATGACTGATGAATACGAAAAGGTAACCATAGCAACAATGCAAATTATTATTATTGCATTTGCGATTTATAATAAATTTCATTTAGATATGTGTATCACGTACCACACCTATTTTAATGTAGCTTGTTTGGATATGCAATATTATTTTATTTACATATTAAAATTATTGTTTATCCGCTTGTTCTAGTAGAAAAAGATGGCAAATTAGAATTTATAAATATTAATTTTTTATTGAATTATATGAAATTATTTCTGCATGATTATGTTTATTAATAGTACAAACCTAGGTTTATGTAAATCCAAACAAGTATTTTTAATATAACGCACAAATTATTTAATTATATTGTTTTAGAAAAATCCTCAAAAAGAAATTCCAGTATTAGATGATGATGGATTTTATCTTGGAGAAAGGTAATTAATATAAATTAAACAAATATGCAATGGGGTTGTTACACATTTAAATTTTTTTTAATATAAAATATACATATTTTAAAATAACTACGTAAATATATGTTTCAAAGCAAAATTATTTATTATAAATAAGAAAATAAATTTGAATTTGGTCGTCGTGACGAATTAGTGCATGAGCAAGTATTCAGTGCTTTAAAACCACGTGTTTCATTGAAAAATTTATGTTCATCTTCGCAATTATAATATATAATAATAATAACAATATTACACAACCATAATGTTTATCTTAATTAATACACTATAAAATTAATTTCGGATTATCTCAGAACTCAAGAATTTCATACTATATATTTTATTTACAAAATTTAGTTAACAAAGTCATCGGTATCTTAAATATAAAAATACATTTTTATAAAATTGCTATTATGTAAAGTAACTAAGTTATATTCTAAAAACAAAATAAAACAATTAAATATTTTGTAGTATAATATAGTAACTTAAAATAAAAAAATATTTTAGTACTCATTATATAAAAATAAAAAAGCTTCAGGAATAAGTTCTGTATATATTTTATAAAATATATACTTAACTTAATCCTAAGGCTGTTTTATTATAACTTAATGAATTTTTTCAGTAATGCAATTCTGCAGTATCTAGCCGATAAATACGGTAAAGATGATAATTTATATCCAAAGGATTTAAAAATTCGAGCAATTGTAAATCATCGATTATGTTTCAATTTATCTACATATTATCGATATATTTCCGAACATGTGGTATGTGAAATAATTACCTAGATAAAATTTCCAAATATGAAGTAAAGAACAAGCTAAAATATTATTTATTCTTATAGATGGCTCCAATTTTCTTTGCATATGATCGAAGTGAAATGAGTTTGAAAAAGACTCATATTGCATTATCTGTTTTCAACACTTACTTGCAACGACTTGGAACTAAATATGCTGCTTCAGGTAAATATATTTTATTTACTTATTTATATATATATATATATATATATATATATATATATATATATTACTCCTGATATTTTTATTTGTAATACTAATAATAAAATTAAAAAAAAAATAAAACAATTTTTTATTACGATACACAAAAATATTAATAATTGGAATATTCCTTGAAACTTTATTTTCAAATTCAATAAATTATTCAATTAATTTACTAATATATTTATTATTAATAATACAATAATATTTTTAAATATAAACAGTCTATACCTATATCGATAAAAAATTTTTTATTTTCTTCAAAAGATCAAACTTGTAAAAAAGCGTTCAATATAAAATAATATAATAAAAAATCTTTCAGAATTCATTTTATTGACTCTCTACATATCAATTAATAAAATGTAAAGCTTTTAGGATTTAGTTCTGTATTATAGGTCGTACATCATAATTTAGAAAAAATAATATGAATTTAAAAAATTACAGATAATCTAACAATTGCGGATTTGCAACTAATTACAGCAACTATGTGTCTCGAAGCAATTAATTTCGATATAAGTGATTATCCGTTAGTGAAAAAATGGTACGAAACATTTAAAAAAGAATATCCAGAATTATGGCAAATAACTGAAGTTGGTATGAAAGAAATTACTGAATTTGACAAGAATCCGCCAGATTTGTCGCATATGGATCACCCAATTCATCCTATTCGCAAATAGAACAAAATATTTAATATATTTTTTTTATAATTCCACTGTTTCAATTTGATTACAATTGTTCAATTATTTTATTTTTATTCATACATTTTTAATGACATTAATTAATTTGCTAATATAATAAAAATATGAAATTTAATTATTCACGTTGTTTTATTTTAAATTAATAAAACAATACATTTTTTTGTTAAATAAATAATAGTTTTATACCTATTAAGATTTAAGATTTAAGATTTTGTCTTAGTTGTAGTACTGATTTGATTTTTAATTCTTTTCTTATGTCGACATTCCTTATTTTATCTTTTCTTGTAACTCCTTTAATTCTTCTTAGATATTTCATTTCAAGTGTCTGAATTTTGCTTTACATTCTTTTAGTCAGTATCCATGATGAATATTTCAATAATATTAAATGAAAATGTTCTAATTCATACATTATGATTGATTTTAATGGGGAAAAAATACAAAACATTTCTAGATTATTAAAGTTAAAAACAAAATAAAACTTTTTTTTAACCGATTAGCAAAAAAAAAAGAGTTCCATTATAATAAATCACACTATATAATTATCATAACATAAAAATAAAATCGTACATGTGTGAAATGTAAGTTGCCTGACTATCACGGCGTACTGTCACATTAAATTGAGAGCAAATTTAAATTATTTGTTACATTTTGTATTTTTTTCCGAATGTAAAAACTGAAATAAAATAATAAACTTATACTGATGTAATTTTAAAACTATTAAATAAATTTTTCGGCATTATAATCAAAAGACAAAACAATTTAAAGTTCATAAAGTACAATAACCTGACTGGACCATAATGTACTTATAATGTTCTGCTAAATTTAACAATTAGTATACTAAGTTTTATTTTTCGTTATTTGATACGCAACATTAACTTTTCAAAATCTTATTGCAAAATATTATATAATCTGTGATTTATATAGCAATTTTAAATGTATGTGCCCAGATATTTCAATTTTTTTTTAATTTTTTTGTAATTTTGCAATGTATACCTTTTAAAACAAGTTGTATGGTCATGAAATTAAAAAAAAATACTAATTGATTTCTATATAATTTATTAGTTATATTATTATATTTATATAAATTATTATTAATTTAGTTGTGACTAAATGTATCTAACAGTGTTTTGTTTAGTTGTTTAATTTTTTAAAATTTTTGTCAATCTTTGATGGAAAATATATAGCAGATAATATATTTTTATTAATTTGAGAAAAATAGTAATATTTCTTTTATCTATACTAATAATATATCAAATTTTATTCTTTTCTGAAAAAAACTAAAATAAAGTGGATACATTTGCCAAAATACTTAAAAAAACTTGCTGATGCATTCGGAAACATTTTTTAGAAACCTTTTTCTCGTCTTGTTAAAAAATCATAATAACACATGCAATATAATAATTTTACAGAAATTTAATTCAATATCTCTCTAATTTTTTTTCGTTTTGTATAGAAGCACATTTTCAAAATTTTATCAATTCTTTTTTTAGATATAACTGTATTATTTGTAAATTATTCTTCTTTAAAAAAGAATCAGAAAAATCTTTCAGAACTCATTATATTAAAATAAAAAAACTTTAGGATTAAGTTCTGTATAAATTTTAATTAAAAATCGGCGTTTCGATATACTCTAGGTACATCGTCATCAGGAAACATTATAATTATAATTTTCCTGATGATGTATGTAGAGGTCGAAAACCTGATAAGTAATTAAAATGTATACAGAACTTAATCCTAAAATGTACAATCAATTTAAAAACTAATTACATTCTTTAAAGCTAATTCTAATCAACGAATTCAAATCTAAATTTAAACACTAACATTTTTCTTTTGTAAGATTATTAAAAATTAAATTTCACAAAAATGAAAAATCGTCCAATTCATCTAAATCTGTCATCCAACCGTGTGACAAATCTCACTCACCGAAATTTTGCGGTTAGATCAGGTATCATTTTCTTCCAGCAGAAGGGCGCCACTATCGCTACTTTTTTTGCATCATCACTCAACCCATTTTTTCTCCCATCTTCATCGGATAAAAATCTCCGACGTTCACTTTTTTTTCTTTCGTCCGGCTTCTTGATTTGTCTGCGGCAAGACGCTATTTACAAATACGTAAGACAAAAGGTGAAGTATAGCTACCCTTGCTTTTTAAGGCATTTGAAGGCCTTTTTTGCGTGATCTCAAGTGGATTTTAATGAAGGATATATATGTTTACATCCCTTTGGTGTTACCGTTAATGTAATACTTTTATTATAGATACGCACCGGATAAGAATGTGTTAATTTTGTCAGCTTGTTAACGTTTTTTTGAGTGGAAATATTAGAGATATTTTTTTTTCTGAGAAAATTTTGCTACTTGTAGTAGCATTAGTTTAAATTTGATCTAAATAGGTTGGGTTATAAAAAAATATGATAGATTTGCCATAATGATATTTAGATTAATGTAGCAATAATTTTTGGATTTCAAAAAAAATAAAATAATAATAATAATTTTATACTGTTTTTCTGAAATGGCAATAATAAGATAAATATTTTTAAAATATTATTTTTTTTAAATACATGATAAAAAAATTAAAAATTTACATAATATTCATAAAAAAACTTAGCGTAGAATAATTGCTGGTTAAAAAAGATAATAAAAAATTTAAGATGGTTCGATCATATTGCACGAATGTTTAATAAACTAGTTAAAAGAGAGAGTGGCTTGTATGAGCCAAAGTTTCCAAGTTGTAAGAATAGAAGAGCATGTATGAAAGGTATCATAAATGTAGATAAAGTTAAAGTTGCTTAGTTAGATAAAAATGTTTAGAGAAAACTATTTTCGGTGAAGTAAAAAGAGTTTTAGGTACATGGCGTGATTGTGTATGTATGTATGTACAATTTATATACTTGATGACAAAACTTGACTTATACTTTTAACAAAAGATAATCTATGAAATAACAACTATTGCATTATAAATATTACATAGGTATATAATAAAAAATTGTACAAAATATTACATAAAAAAAATGCCTTACAAAAACCCATATTTTAACCATAACACCATATTTTTATAAACAAATAAAAGTAAACAGCCCATTAGAAAAGAGTTAACAAAATCGAAAATAAAACCAAAAATATTCCCAACATTTTTTTTCCAGTTTGTGGTTACTGTGAAATAAAAACAACCTCGCAACCGTAGCCGCCTCTGATATACTCTTCAATTTGACGCTAAGTAGAAACAAATAATAGTGTCACATCGCAACACAAACACAGCCAGAAAATCTAGACTGATACAGATTAGAAAAAGAAAACTGAAAAAAGGTATTTCGAAAGGGCATTATCTAGGGTACTTCCTGTTGGCGAACGATCGAAATTTCATTTCTCGTTCTGTGTCAAATGGCATTATGTTATTTTTTTTTTTACTATTAAATTTCATGGTTTTGTTTGAATCGAAATTTTGGTGTTTTTGTCGTATTTTCTACGAATGCTACCGTTGTTGCAACTGAAATTAGATAGCGGTACTTTTCTCAGCAGATAATTTTATTGTGTCATTGTGTTAGAAATTGTGTTAGTTTGATTCTGATTGTGATTAAGTACCTGACAAAAATTTCGAGACGAAAACGTAAGTTAAAATTTAATTTGTATCAATATGCGTTAGGAAATCATATGATGTAAAATTCGAAAATACTGTAATTATTGCAAAACCTATCAATATTAACAGCAGATTGATAAGAAAAGCAATAGAAATTTATAAAAATAATATCCAATCAGTGTGATGGAGCACTGATTTAAATAAAATTTGGTTTTCTTTACTTAAAATTTTATAAATTTTATGATCTATAGTTACTTATTTTGTTACCTAGTAACAGTTTTCTTTATTTACTGTAAATGTCATTTGTATCTTGATTTTTTTACTATGTTACCTATCAAAAATTACGGAATGAAAACGTAAGTTTATAAATTTAATTTGTATCACAACAAATGATTTACAAAATTCATTTTATTAAATAAATATATTAAATCATTTGATATTAAAACGTTGTTGTTCATTCTAAGTTAATAATAAAAAATAATCATTTTATATGAATTATAATTGTATAATATCAGCATTTGAAGTCAAATAATACTATGCTTAAATTTATATTAATATTTTATAGTGTAACATTCTCATAACTAAATTATATTTTAAAACACAATCACACATTTTTTTACATATCTAATTGCATTCCTGTTGTCACTTACTTGTGATTATTATTAAGTTCTAGTTTCTAAACATTCTTTACAAACATTTCTACAAAAAAAAATATAACAATAGCGGCTTTTGTTTCCTGTAAATTATTTTGTTTTTCAATATTTTTGAAAAGAATAACTTATCTCAAATTTATCAGAAATTTGACAAAATAAGCGCATAGGAATGTAAAAGTATAATTTGTGTTAAATTAGAAAAAAATTCCGTCGTCAAATATTCGAAGCAATCAACTCTTTTCTCATGCAAAGAAATCGTAACCGAAAACGTATTCAAGTCATTTTTTTGAGAAAAGAAAAATGCGCATTTCAATTCTTTTAATTTATTCCTTACGGGAGTGCAGCAGACCCCGAGATATACCTTAACGAGGTTGTCTCGGAATAACACGGTTCGCGTGCTACAACCGACTGTTGACTCCTGAAGGCATAATATATTCGAGCGTGCACTATATACAATAGGGGGACCATTTACTGTGGCTGTCCACCCCGTATATGCACGTGGTGAATGTGCACGTAGTTTAGGAATACGAGGCCCGAGCCCAATGGGCTCATATTCACGCTGATTCGTATATGTCAAAGACGTGCCGAATATTGTGGTCTAATTTTCTGTTATTATAAAATAGTTCTCGTCTCTTTCATTTACACCAAATGAGGATTTAAATTTTGTTTAAAATTTTTACCAAATTTTCAAATAGCCAATGCCCATTTTAGTTTTATTATACTAACAGTCAGTTTCATAATTAAAGTCGATTTTAAGCTCTCAAAAAGACTTTGTTTTATTGACAGCAACAAATAATTTTACCATTAAAAGTGTGAAAAGTTGACAAAGAAGTATCGTTTTATTGACATCAATAATTATTATTAGAGTAGAATTTAAAATAGATGCTTTTTTTTGTCTGTTTAAAATTGACTTTAGTTAGTGTTTATTATAAAATCGGCCGTTACTAATTTCTAATAAATTTTAAATTAACTTCAAATATAATTTTATTTAAATTTTTATTTACAGTAAAAAATATTGGACACTATCTGATATTCAATTTGAAATACACAAAAACACTGTAAAAATTACACTAGGAGAAATTGTCAAAAAATATACTTGCTTATGTTACCAAGAGGACAATAACAATAATATTTTTAACAAAATTTTTACACAAAATTATTGTATTTTTTACATAAAATAGTGTTATTTTTTAAACCCTAAATCCAAAAAAATATTTGTTGTAATAAATTTAACAATCCAACACTATTTGTTAAAATTTTATATTATTACCATTCACAATAAAGTAATATAATACAATATATAGTATTTCTGTTAGTATATAATATTGGCAAAATAAAAATAAACATAAAATTGAAAATAAAACGGCTTTAGATTATAGTTCTGTATTAACATTTATTAATAATAGACGTATTGATGAATTCAGTGTCTGTCTTCATCAGGAAAATTGATACAAATAACATTTAGAGTAAGTTACAAAACATAAAAAAAGTTACCAGTCTGTTATTTACTGTAAATGTTATTGGTATCATTTTTCCTGATAAAAACGGACGTTGAGTTCGTCAAAACGTCGATTATTAATAAATATCAATACAGAACCTAAAGCCATTTTATTTTAATATAATAAGTTATAAAATAAATTTTTACTATGTTAAAAATTTAAAATTTGAAATATCATAATTCTGAAAACAATATGATTTTTTTTAAAAATAAAAACGAATATAATTTTAATTAAATTATATCTATTAGTCATCAATTTCATATAAAATTTATAATTTTTTACTATACAATATATTAAACCAATAGATACAATATCTAACAAACAAAAAAAATTGAATAAAAAAGCGACAATCAATGTCAGTAGAACTTCTTTCTAAACTAGTTATAGGCACGAACAAAAGAGTAACGCGTGCCCAACGCCAACTATGACTAGCCGTAGACCACTAAACTAGTCAGTCAGTAGTGAACTTGTGGTTGTAACTGACCACACACTCTATATCGAATGTTACTCATTGGTTATAACCTCGGTTATAACCTATAGTATCGGTGTTTCCTAAAAAGCTCTTTAGCTTAGCCGGCTGACCGCTAAACAAAAACCAAATTTCACACACAATATCAAATATGCCACGCTTATTGATTTTTCAACAATAAATAAATTGTTTTATTCGGCAGGTTGAAAGTGGTTTTTTTCGGAAATGCCGGACATCTGATACGCTTTCAGATATAGATCATATGTATGTATTGTTGTATGTAAAAGAACAGGTGTAGCTTTTCGGAAGTTTTTTTTGCAAAGCAAATTGAATTTTATGCAGAATTAACAGAACATGGAAATCAGATAAAAAATTTGGTTGATCTATCGGTTCGATGTTTTATGTGTAAGTTGTTAACAAGGCTCGTTGTATTCAGTAAAGTAGACTATTTTAAGGCGAAATATTGAAAGATTATATAAAAACAATGTCATAGCATATTTTATTTATTTAAAATATATTTTACAGTATTTTTAGAAAAAATCGGAAAAATAAGGATTTTTGCAGATATAGATAACAGATAAAGGCAACACTGATTTATTTTTACAGCAAGAATCGCTGAATACTTGCTGATACACTATTACGTCACAACGAGCAAATTCAAATTTGACATTCAACTTTAAAATTTATTTTCTTATTTATTATAAATAATTTTGTTTCAACACATATATTTACATAGAATTCTAATTTGAATTTGAGAATTTTGACGTCTGCAGAATAAATTGAAAGAATTTACTTGATTTATACTTGTATATTTACTGAATTTGAGAAAAAAATGCTATTTCTAAAAATATAAAATTTGACTCTTCGGTCCATTTAAAAAAATCAAATTAGCCTAATATAAATAAATAACAGTTCAAATTTCTAAAACATTAACAAACGATATAATTTAATAGTATAACAAGCAGATAATGGTACTAATTTGTAGGAGTATGAAAATTCATACGAGTGAGAAATAGACATTCTGAGCGAGTTTTACACCATACTTTTTCTACGACTATACAATACAAAATTCTAACAACAACGCTAACTCATCAGACATTTAAAATGCAATACTTCTTTTTCTACGACAAAACAAATTTGCAATTTTTATTGTATAAAAAATATTATTTAATAAAACTTTTATATCATAGAAATCTAAAGTGAAAATTTATTTTCTGTTTAAATACATAAAGAACTAACATTTTTCACTCAACATAAAATTATCTTTGACACGAATAATCTTCTTTTAAGAAAAGTAAACAATATTACAGTTCAGTCATTTTTTCAACAACGAAAAAAAAAAACTGACGATCAGTTTTACTGTATGATTATCAACCTGCACCAATTTAAATATGAATAGTTGTGGCAACCTTTTGTGCAGCCGTTATTCTATAGAATTCACTTCGTTCAAAAACCACCAAATATACACAAAATATTGTATTAGACTATGACGTCTCGTGATCATGCTTGCTCATTCATTATATACTCCGACAAAAATACATGCAACCAAATCAATTATTAGTGATTATTTATGGAATAGATTGGGGCGATTGAGTGGAAAATTGAATTGGATTGTTGGAAGGTACCCAATTTCCTTTTATCAATAGCCAGTGCGATCGTTATTGTTAACGATAATTTTTACGCTACTCATTCAGATGTTTTTCACATGCGATACCGGTGCAACGCAATGCAATTTTCTTGCTGCGGTTTTCATTTGTTTTTTTTTTTTGTTTTGTTTGGAATAAAAAATATCTAGAGCTTCCGCTGTTTTCAAATATTAGAAAAAAATCTACTGCGGCCAACACAGAACCGATCGTCATCGTATTAAATAAACTTATGGAACAGAAAAATTTGTATAACAACAACTACTGTACTCATGGTAACTAAAAACAAAACTATTTACAGAATTACATATATCATAAAAATATGAAAAAATATTTAGCCATATCGAAAAATGTTCCAAATAAAAGTTGTTAATTATAGCAAAATAAATTTTTGCGAAATATATTTCTGTTGCAAAATATTAATAAAACACATAAAAATAACATCAGTAAATTACCACTTACGGTTGGCAAATATTTATCAAAAGTTGACCAAATTGAGAAATTCCTCTCCAAAGCTTAAATATGAAATTTGATAAAAATCCGTTCAGCTGAATTTACTATATACGTGATTCGTATTATTATAAGCCTAATTCGTGTTTATATGTAAAAATCTCGATATGTTAAATTTGAAATGATTATAATACCTTTCTTATCATATGTGATATGACAGTCGGTTCGATTTATGATTAAGAATTTATATTAATAACAATGTAAGTATATTTACAGTAATTTTTTTTAAATAATAATATACATAAATTTACTAATAAAAATATATTTTGCTAGAAATAAGTTTTGTATATTGTGCTTGCGAAAATTTTCGACCACTATAAAGTTGTGTAACATACCTGTATTTTTAATTAACAATATACGATATGTCACATTCATTAACATTTTTGCAATATTTATTATATCGTAGGTAAATAGATCTAAATAAAAAATTTTAATATTTCTTTGTAAATCTGTAAAACAATAGTTTTTTTATTATCTTTTATTAAGCTATAATAATTTTTCTGATTATAACTCGATAACATCGTGTAAAATATAATATTTTGGAACCAATTTTTGGCGGAAATATGCTTTATATAAAGTAAATTGATCCATTGCCAAAAAAACCCTAATTCAATTCGGACAAAAATCTGTAGTCATGTTCGCACATCTGTAATCATATCATGACAAACATTTTATCTCCTTTTTTGCTTTGACTGGCTGTGACAAACCTTGTTAGCAAAAATAATATTTTTCGATGAGTATCTTTTTCTAGAATTTGATTTTTTTTGTATTTTTCATATTTTCATTTAATGCATAACACAATACCGTATACTAATACTGCTTAATGTATATCCAAAATTTGAACCTTCATATTTTTTTATTTAGTAAACTTATTTACTTTTAACATAGTAAAAAAATATTTCAGAACTCATTATATTATAATAAAACGAATTTCTAGTTCTAGTTCTGTAATAATTTATTAATAAATCAACGTTTCGATGAACTGAACGTACATCTTCATCAGCAAAAACGATAAAAAAAAATAGAAATAGAAATAGAAAATAATAGAATTTTGTAATTTTAAGTAAAATAA
Organism: Clivina fossor; assembly: GCA_963966155.1. Lineage (NCBI taxonomy): Eukaryota > Metazoa > Arthropoda > Insecta > Coleoptera > Carabidae > Clivina > Clivina fossor. The sequence continues at coordinate 4,734,613 of OZ014564.1, read as the reverse complement.
TTAAATTGCCATATTATATATGTTTTTGTAACAAAAACGTAAATAATTACTTACATAAAATATACGTATTTTATATTTATATACTTAATGCGCAAATTTCCTTGTTACGTCTGAAAATTTACATATTAAACTGGTGTAAATCAGTTACTCCGGGTTTTTATGTAAAATTACCGATTTTTTTACAGTGTTCGAACGTTTCGACAGTAAGACAAGACACCAGCGTTTCTATCAGAGCAAAACTGACATATAACTAAACAAAAAACAAGTAACTATATAAAATAAATTAAAAAATAAAATAATACAAAACAATTTATATTAGGCAATATGGAAAACCATGTTTTATTTATTTCTATTGATATTATATTATTTTTAGTTATATATATATATATATATATATATATATATATATATATATATATTTCAATAGCTTCTCATATTAAGCCAGAATTATTTAATATTATTAATTTATTTAATAAATATAATAATTATCCAATGAAAACATACATAATTTTAAGTTAAATGCAATTATAGATTCAACTATTCTTCATTGATATTAAAAATTATTTTACCATATTACAATAATTGGTCTCATCATCATCTGATTAATAACAACAGCTATAACAAGCATCAAATCGTCCCTACAGTATATATATATCTCATTACACATCGTAACTACTAGCGCCACTTGCATCCGATCCATCGTACTACCGTAACATCCAATTGTTACATGATTATTCCGGACGTATGGAGGGCTGGACCCTTCCGTGCCTAACCACTACACGGGCACGCGATTGGCCAGTCAGCACGCGTACATAGGGTGCACCCGAAAAAAAGTGGGGGAGACAGTACACAATTTGCGCCCTGGGTGCATCAAAAAACCCCGGCCTATAAAGAAACAACAGGTAGTGCATCCGACCACAGTTGTTCGTACACCCGCGTTGCCATAACAACCCGAACGAGCGAGAGAACAAAACAGCATCGACGAACGAGTTTGTAAAAGTATCAGATTCAATCTTTGACCTTGCGAGAATTTATCTGTTTTTAAAATCTGCTTCGATAGCAAATTTAAATTAGTAAAGTAGTTAATAAAATTAGTGAGAAGTGTTGCCAAAGTTCTATTCAAGAAAAATGGAAACAGCAGACGCCTATCGCTACATCTACTTGTGCAATGCACCTCAAACGACACTACCAAATTACTACCAGACAAATTTGGCCTACGACAGTCTCTCCGAAGGCTACCATACTCCGAGTCCATCAGGGAGTTTAAAATCAGCAAGTCCACCACCTTCCGAATACCATTACACAGCACTGGGAACATCTCCTCCACAGCTACCACAACAGACAACCACCCTTCCATTGGATAGTGGTGAAGAAACTCCCGATGAAGACGATGCTTCACGCCGAAGATCTAAATCGCGAGTAAGTCCGCTGATAATGAGAAAACGAAGATTAGCCGCGAATGCACGTGAAAGAAGACGTATGCAGAATTTAAATCAGGCGTTCGATAGACTAAGAACTTATTTGCCATCACTTGGAAACGATCGTCAATTGTCCAAGTACGAAACTTTGCAAATGGCGCAGACATATATCACGGCACTCTACGATCTATTAGCGCCAGCGAGCCATCAATGAGTATTACTGTTATTTTTTTATTAATATTATTGTTGCCATATTAAGTCAGGGGTATTCATAATGCTCAAAGTTAAAATTTATTTTTGTACATATTTGTATATATATAGTTTATGTTGTGAGTACAGTATTATAGTTTAGACATGTAGTGTAAGATTTGTTGAGTAGTTTTAAGTGTAAATAATTATTAATTAATTAGATATTAGACCACCGACATGTACCGAACAGTATTAAAAAAATTTGCCATATATAGTGTCATATTTAGGGTATAAGTATTTATTAAAGATGCCAAATTATTTATAAGTTTACACGAGTAATTGTCGACGCTTAATTATTAAATAAACAATTGATATAATAATTATAAATCTTTTATTTCACAGCATCCTTAATCCTTAAAATGTTCTTATATTAATTAATAACCTAAAATTATTGTTCAGTTTTTTCATTGCACACGTAATTTTTAGTGTTCCATAAATAAATATAAAATAATTTCATTTACAAACTAAAGAAATAAAAATAAAATACAGTTATTTTTTTGTCATATTAACGCAAATAATAAATAAAATAAAAAATAAAAATGTTTAGAACTTTGTGTAAGTATTGCTTTTATGGATTCTTTGAAAAAATTCAAAATATCGATGATTTAGAAAATGCAATGAGGAAGTGCGCTAATTTTACTAGAACCAAACATAATGGGAAGTTCCTGCTTCCATCTTCTCATAAATGGGATGTGCCGAAAGCGATATATTAAACCTGTTTCAAGAGGGGAACATCCGCTAAAAATATTGCTATTTAATATGTGTTTTATAATAGGTATTCTCAGCAGGTAGGTAGACAACTGTTACAAATATATATATATATATATATATATATATATATATATATATATATATATATATATATATATTTCATAGTTCCATTAAATATTATTTCGAATACTTTATTTTAATATAAGATTTATTTGTATAACTAATTTTATTTTTAATAATAATCATAATTTTTTTAAATAAATAGTAAATATTTTAATATTGATTTATAATATATAATATCTAATAACTATCAAAATCAAAATAGTATCGTTTGTGTAAACACTTATATTGTTTATAAATATTTAAATATATTTAACTATCTGATTACATAATTATTTGTTAAAACAAATGCAATATAATTATTTATAAAAAACATTTGATAAGTAGAGTAATAATACACAAAATAACATAAGATTTAATATAAAAACTGTTTTAGGATGAAATTCTGTTTAATTGTTTTATAAAAACGACGTTTTGACAAAACTGAACGCTCGTTTTTATCAAGTCAAAATTTATCAATGACATTAAATTTTTACCTGATGAAAACGAGCGTTTAGTTTTGTCGAAATGTCGTTTTTATAAAATAATTAAACAGAATTTTTTACAATGAGTTCTGAAAAATATTTTACTATGTTAACATAAGACTTATATGATTTTCTCTTATACACACTGTTTAATTTAAAGTTCTGCATTAATATTTATTTATAATCGACGTTTTGACGAATCCGTCTATTTCAGGAAAAATAATGAAGACGGACGTTGAGTTCGTCGAAACGTGGATTATAAATAAATATTAATACAGAACTTAAACCTAAAGTAGTTTTATTTTAGATATGTTATTGTTTATCTACACATTTGTAAAACAATCTTTTGATTTTTCATGATTTTCTTTTGTCATTTTATATTGAAATTATAGATAAGTTTACTTTTTGTTACTAAACTTTAAATTATAGTTTTATTAAAACATTGAAAATATAATATAATTTTATTTAAATATGTACAATAATCTATCAGCAAATATACAAAATGCTGACTTATTAATATCGTTCAAACAAAAATTGTGAATTTATTTATTGTATTTATCAATACGATTTTGTATTATTTCTGTATACCATTACTAGCATATGCTAAATAATTAAACTGATTATTAATATTATTTTATTAAAATTTATTTCAAGAGTACAAATGAGTTTAAAAATTTCAATTTATTTACACATTATACTTATAAATTATATCTGTAAATGAACCAAATAATTATATAGTCTTGCCTTTATTACAAGAAAGTATTTTAAATTATAAAATATTTTTAGAAAATAATTTAATTAAAATTTATTAATATATATAATTTACTTTAATTCGGAATATAATCAGAGCAATCAAATCTTTGATAAGTATTACTAACGTATACATATGTATATGTATTATTGCATTATATTTATAAAACTAGTAATATATTTAAAATGCAACTACATTTTTTCATTTTTCTATGTTTTGAAATATCTCAAATTATGAATGATTTCAATCTAGTTAAATCTTACATAATTGCAACAACTTAATAAATTATGCAAAAATTTATATTAAGTTACAAAATGGTTAAAGCAGTTTCTTGAAAAATATTACATGTATTGCAGGTAATACATAATTACAGTTGTACTGTTATATATGTATTTAGTTTGACTTAACTTATAGGAAATTATAATTTATATTTAACTGTATTAGAAATTTTTAGTTCATGTACGGCGTATGTAACTATTTTTTTAAATAATGAAAAACATTAGTTCTGATTAAATTAAGTATGTTCGAAGTAGTAATTTTCTTGTGTTTTGTTCGAATGATTTGTTATATAGTTATTGGTTTTAAAATGTTATTATTATTTATGTGCCACGTGCCTTGCATGTAATTTTAGTTTTCTTTTTCAATTTTAAAATATATGTAATGTACTATAGATATATAGTAATTATATTTCACAAACTGTAAAAATAATTAAATTATTGATTTAAGCTTAAAGAAACAATGATATATTTTTCAATTAAAAAATGTAGAAATAATTAGATATGGATTTCAAATATTTAGTCCGAGACTAGCAAAACAATAGTAATGTTGACAAATGGTAAATAATTAATGATTTAATTGTATTTAATCATTGTTAATTTTAAATATCTAAATGATTCTAATAGTAATTTTTCGAAATTCAACTCAAAAAAAGAGTATTTTGAATATTGTTGATTTCTTATGTTAATCAGCTATGTCGTACCGAACAAACACCGTATATATATATATATATATATATATATATATATATATATATATATATATATATGTAAAGAAAATCCCAATGTTTTGTTAAAAATTAATTATAAACATTAATCTCTTTTACTTTTACGAATTTCCATTGAATCTATAGAATTTTTTCTAATTCTAATTCTACAAATTCAACTAATTATAAACAGTTTATAAAACATAAACACGAAACAAATAAATGATAAAATATATATTTCAAACATAACACAACATTAACAACAATATGTACAAACAAAATTTTGTCTAATCCTTTTTACAATATTATAATCATTAAAACAAACATAAAACTAAAACAATCCATCTTAACGTTGCATTCTCCAATCTTCGTCCTTCCAATTTTTTAATGATGTCCATGTCCACCGTCTCCAAAATGAGTGGTGCCAACATAGCTTTCGCCTCCGTGACCTCCTTGTCCCCCATGACCACCCTTGTGACCGTGTCCATAGTGAGCGGGATGGCTAGCGTGTCCAATACGCTTCACCACCGCGTTGAAGCCGTGTTTCGGATGCGATTCGTATTCTACGACACGAATTGTGCCATCGGCTTCATGGAGACTGTATTGTCCTTTGACGTGATCGCCGTCACGGTGCTCCGACTGGGAGTGGTGATCCTTGGTGTGCGGATCGGAGACTCCGTACTCGAATTTGTAGTGGGCTGGAGCCTGAGAGATTTTTGCAATTATTAAAAATTGTTTGTTTGTAGATTGCATAAGATTCGAAAAAGAAATAAAAATATACATTTTATCGCTGTAAAAGTTGTCACTAGCTTAACCACAAAATTGTAACTGTTATTTTAATCTCAAATTACAAGAATTATAAGCAATAAATTAATTTAAATACAATCGAGATACGACTTAAATTAAACGAAATTTTCTTTTTACCAAAAAACTTATTAGTATAAAAAATCTGTAAGTTATGAAATTTGAATAAAAATGATTCCTATAACTCTTTTATGTTTAATTGCACATAATTTTAACTATAACTTTTACAAATATTTTGCAAAAATATCTTGTGAACACTTTTGTTTACTTAATGTTGAATTCAACGCTATAAAATTTTTATATTTTGACATAGAATTTATTAACTCATTATATAAAATAAAACGGCTTTAGATTTAAGTTCTGTATTAACAGTTATTACTAAAAAAAATTTATGATCTAGTTACTTATTTGTTACCTAGTACTTTGTTTCTATGTTCTGCTTTTTAATGTAAATGTTATTTGTATCAGTTTTCTTGATGAAAACATACATTAAGTTCGTCGAAACGTCGATTATTATTAAACATTATTTCAGAACTTAAACCTAATGCCGTTTTATTTTATAGAATTTATTCATATAGAATATAATTTATTATAAGAATAAAATAAAATATTCATTAAATTCATTTATGCAGAAAATTTAAAAAAAAATTTTTTTTGTTGTAGTGATTATCATTTGTCTATATTATCCAATTATTAAAAAATTTTCTACTTACATGATGATCTCCGCCATGACCGCCATCACAATATGCAGATTCTACGTACAAGGTAGCGACTACCAAAAGAGAAACCTAAAAACGTATATTTATATTATTTTCACCATTACTACCAAATAACCAATGAATACAAATCAATAAATACTTACCACAAAATATTTCATCTTAACAAATTAAATGTTTAACAAATCACTTTATTTATCACAAAGATAAAACAGGATCGAATGATATTATCTCTGAACGAAACTTTAGTTTATATATTAAACAAAATCAATATACGAAATGTGCAAAAATGGTAGGGTTAAACAACATTTTGAAACACATTAAGTAATAAAATGTTTTTCGGTGACAAACAATTTTTTTGCACATTATACCTTTGTAGTTTATAGTGAAACTAAACTTGGAACAAATTTCTACTACATTATGTAGAAATTAATTATTACAGTAATCATTTCAACCATAAAAAACATAAATAATGTTACGTTAATTTAATATATTAAAAGAAAAACTTTATTTCTGAATAGTTTCCGTGCATGATCGAAAAATTATATGCATGTTTTATTTTTAATGTTGATTTGATATTAAATTATATATAAAAAATATTTTATATAATATTTCTGACTGAACGATTTGTGAAAATACTGTAAACTTTTTATATTTTTTCATGTGTAAGCAATTTGCGCAATACACTAATTAAGAAGAGATTTTTTTTAAATATTGATTAGTAAAAACTTGATAGGTTATAATTAGAAATTTATACCTATAATATGTCAACTATTAGTTGATCACGTATCATTATATATTCGTATTTAGTGGTAATAAAAACAAATACATAATCGTAAAAATATAAAAATATATTTGAAATGTTGTTAATGTATTCCAAATTGCATTTCTCTTACATTTCAAAGCTTGCTTTTTTTTAAAGAAACAGTATTTAAAAAATATATTTATTTAAATAAGTGTCACCTACATATATAAGAAAAATTTTAAAAATAATTCTTTACCTCAGATTGTATAGATTTTTTATCTGATTGTTTAGATTACAGTGATTTTCCGTTGATTTTTAAAATTTTACAAGAAATTTTAAAAATTGCAGAAACTTTACTCCTGTAATAATTAATTGTATTAATTTTTATTAATAATCGACGTTTCGATAATTGTCCCTACTACTAGATTGACAAAACATAAGAAGTTAATATGATGTAAAATTCGAAAATACTGTAATAATTACAAGACCTATCAATATTAACAGTAGATTGATAAAAGAAGCAACAAAAATTTATATAAAAAAAGATAATATCAATCAGTGTGAAGGCACTAATTTAATTAAAATTTTTGTAATATAGTTACTTATTTTATTAGCTCGTAACTTGTTTTTATGTTGATTGTTTTACTGTAATGTCATTTGTGAAATTTTCCCTAATGATGTACGTGGAGTAAGTCGAAACTAATACTATATTCTAAAGCAGTTTTATTTTAAATAGTTTTATCTAAAACAATTTACGAAAAACAAACAGCACATATTTTGTTTTTTTTTTTTCATAAAAATCCAAATATTCGTTATTTTTATAAAATAATCTAATTTCTAAAATTTTAAAACAAATAGTACATTTAAAACAATTATAAAATAATTTAACATTGACATTAAATACAGATAAATAGTTATAGTAAAAAATATACTTTTATTTTGCAAACCTAAATTGTTGCGTGTTTCTATTTAAGAGTAATTTTTAAGTCCATTAACCAAATTACCCGCATCGCTAACAAATCAAATAGCTACGAGTATTATTGCAAAGACAAAAAAACAAAAAACGAAAACTGCTTATTAACAGCAACAATTTCCATTTCTCTGATTATGATTAATAAGCGGAGCAACACCCTACAGTATACATATGCTCACACATATTCACACAGAACACGCATGAATTGAATATGAAAGTGCTCGAAATACGAACTGCAGTAGGAAGTTCATATTATAACTTAATAGTTTAGAGTAACGTTTGACAGTATAGGTTGGTTTTGTTTCGCTTGCAATTAGTTTGAAAAGTTCGTAAAGAAATCAAAACGCTTTTGCAATCACTTGTTGAAAAGTACTTAGTCAGTGCATAACAATTGCACTAATAACGTGATCATGTATTACTATGTTAGTCGTTTTTATTATTAATTCGTTTTTGTTAATCTTTGAGTAGTTGGTAGTTTTTTTGTTGTTGAATGTTTTCGTAAGTGATCTGTGTGCTTGATGATGCCGAAAATTTCGGTAATACGTCGATTTTGTTTTGTTATTTGGTTATGTTTTTATTTGTGATTTTGTGAAAGTGATAAATATTACGAAAATTGTTGTTTAATAACAAAAAAAAGTACAGTGTGATTTGTATTGGTTATCAGAATTTAAAACTTTTCATAGTTGTAATTGTTGTTCAATATTTAAATAAGTTTTCAATCAAAATAATTAGATTTGACAAAATTTTACGTTTTTTATAGTATAGTTTATAATAATTTTTTTTAATTTAAAATTATTGAAATATATTCATAAAATTTTTATTTAAATAATGATTATTGTAAAATATAAATACAATTTGAAGTAAAGCTATCCGTCTTAAAAAAAATGACAAAGGTTTGAAAGAATACGAGTATAACAACACTTAAAAAAATAATTTATTTTTAGAAAAATAATTTGCTTTTTGTTAAAATCAAATATGTTATTTATAAAAAATACTATACAAAGTATGTTTGATGGAAATTAAATAAACAAAAGTTTAAATAAATTAAAGTTTTAATATAAAATTAAAATACTTTCATAAAAAAATCTATATAAAATTAAAACTTAAATTAATAAAAAACAAATTACACAAATTTTCAAAACTATAAAATATATTGTTAATTTTTTATATCCATTTATTGAAAATAAAATTTTAAATTAATTAATACATTAATAGACATAAATATATTTATTATTTAAAATACCAACGCTTAAATTTATCTCAGTTTTTATTAAATTCATTATTCTTGATAATTTTCGTATATATATATATAGTTATTATTTTATTTGCTATAACAAATATTATTATAATAAAATAATTTTTAAAATTTTTAATTATTTTAAGATACGCTATGTCATATTTAATAATTCAAATTACATTAATTAATGTATTTTGTAATTAATTGAAAAATAAAAAAAAATATTATATTAGAAATCAATTAATTAAACTGTCTAGAACGCATTTGATCAAATGTCAATATTTTTCTCAATAAAATATCAAATTTAATTATATCAAATAAATACGCGTCAATGACATAAAAAAGCATTATGCACTTTACAACAATTCCAATAAAAATCACATTCTAATAGTATATCATGCTAATCAAATAACACATTTTCAATTAAATCCATGCAGAAACAAGTTATAGAATTAAACCTTTCTCTGGTACTTAGACTGTACACGTTTCATATTAAAATAAATCGAGACAGAAAAACTAGATAAAGTTTTGCATTTCCTGCATTAAAGCTGTACGAGTTGTAGTTTAGAAAAATCGGAAAATATACTTGGATTATCGAAGAAATCGCTTGACTGTCAAATGCTATTTATAATTTATATATTTATATAAATTATGAAAGTAGTTAGAGTTCACTATAAACATATTAAAGTTATATTATTTTTCTAAAATTTGTGCCCTAACTGTTATGTTTAAAAACTAATGATAAATAAACAAATAAAATTTTACAAATATGACAGTTTAAAATTTAAAAATTTTGGAAAGATTTTTACTTTTTTAGGAACGGTAAAACGTATTTTAAAAAAAATGATGAATTCAACATTTATGACAAAAATCAGAACTATAAAGTTGTTAAGAATTTTTTCAATTGTGATTTTTATTTCATTCGACTTTGACTCTTACGTTAATTAGAAGAACGATTCTGATTTGTATTAGCTGCAAAATAAGTTCTTAAACAAATATGTTAAAGCAAAAAAAGAATCACAAATTATTAGTTAATTTAATAAGAAAAATTAATGTTATTTTATTATTAGTACAAAATACAGCAAAATCGGAATAAGAAATAACAACTTTGATTCTGAATCTGATTAAATTGATTTAAATATGAAGAAATTTAGCAATAGCAAATTTGTTATTGTTCTTCAGTATAATTTATCTCAATACTTATTTTAATTCAGAAAAAACAAATCTTCTTCAACGTATATGGATTGATTTATAATCCTTTTTCTTTTGTTCGCTTTAGATATTTAATATTTATATCTATATATAAAACGTTTATAACTGGTTTCATGATAAAAATTTACTTTAATGTAGTAAAAATGCATTGACTTTAAATTTCACTTCTATGTAGACGATTCTTTTTTTGACAAATATTAAAACTTCAAATGGCAAAAATATTTGTTGTTGTCAAATTAGTTTATTATTAAATATATAAATATTTATATGTAAATATATAATATTTAAATAAAGTACTATTTTCCAAAAACATGTTCTTCTATAGCTCTGTTTTCTCCAAAAATGTTTATGTACATACGAGATACATTGTTACAGTATAGTAAAATTTAAATAAATATAGAACGGAATACAATAGTCATGCAAGAGACTTATTTTGCTCGTCTAATAATAGAAAAAAAGTGCAATGCCTAAGTAAGGCGTTCTAGATCAGCTAGTTTCAATAACAAAGTTGTTTAGGTGCATTTGAAGGCACGGTGTGGCATGATGTAGCGTGAACATAAATGCAATATGCATATGTGTGTGTGTGTGTGTGTGTGTGTGTGTGTGTGTGTGTGTGTGTGCGATGTGAAAGGCAATAAAATGATTAGTAATAAATATAAGTGTTTTACCGCAGAAAGTATTGGCGCTACTGTCGACAATCACTGTCTTCGGACAAACACAACATTTAACGGAATATGCAGCAGGCCATGACAACTATGTAAGTTTTTAATTTAGTTTTTACTATTATTATGGAATTTTGAGCAAAAATGTCCTATAACGTTATGAATTTTTTGTTTTAATTTTTATTATCAACTAAGTGTAAAATTCCATTCTCTAAAAAAAAATCATAACGATGTAAATTTTATAGATTTGCTCAGAATCCAACCACTAGTTTGTAACAAATACTATAATGATTATTAATTTATGTATTTATACTAATGACTGATAAAATTTATTATTATAACATTTACTAATATTTTCAGATTTTTCATTCTAAATATTTTTACTATAATGTAACTGAAATAACTCTTCCATACCCTGCTTGACGAACAATATTTACAATTTAGGTATTATATAATATGCCTATGGCGTTATTCTCGTTATTAAATTTAGCTTAAATCTTTAAATTCAAAGAACTTTAAGTACATTTCCATTATGATAATTACTTTAAGTGTGAAATGTTAAACTTAAATTTCTTTAAATTTAAATGACATGTATGTTCAGAATTGCTCTATTAAAATATATTTAAATCGTCAAGTTAACGTCTCATTTAAGTTAAAGATCTTTAAATATAAATGTGACAACCAGAATAGCAGCATTAGTCTGTATATATAATTAATAAAAATTAAATTCAGTATATACTGTAAAAAAAGTTGTCATTTTACATAAACACTTTAGTAGAAAAGTTACATATTATTTCAACAAAACGGTAATTTACATAAATTTTCTGTAAAAATAATATAATTTTATAATTTAGGAAAATAATTAATTTAACATACATACATACATACATACATACACAATCACGCCATATACCCAAAAGGGTGTGGCACAAACTCTTTTCATTATCCCAAAATCAGTCGCCTCCAAACACTCCTATCCAAACAAGCAACTTTCGCTTCATCTTCAACTTTAACATAATTATATTATATATATTTTTTTCCGAAAAAGTAAGTTAACTTACAAAAAATATAATTTTATATAATTTTGTACATTAACTAGTAATATAATTTGTTTTTTCTAATTGTCATAAAATCTTGGTTTTATTATAAAAGAAATTAAATATACAAATTAAAATAATTATAATAGTTAAAATATACCTACTAATAATATAAGTAATATTTTCAACTTAATATAATTAAAGATAAAATCCTTCTTGATAAATGTAAATTATATTTGTGCTTATTCCATTTAGTAATATAATTTTAATGTTTTTATGCAAATGAAATATCTTCTGAGATAAGTAGAACATTTAAAACATAAATATAACTTTTGTACAATTGTAATTTTAAATTATTCTATTGCAATAGCAAATAATTATCAAGTTTTATATTATTAAAATAAATAAAATGCAATAAAACACAAATATTTTAACATTTATAGTTTTTAATTTTTAAAGTGTGAAAAACAGAAAAGTGATTGACATTTATGCTTAACTTGCATGCAAATAATTTTAATTGAATAACAGAACTTTCAATTCCATAAATATATTAAATTTATTTAATTCTATAATTAAACATCAAATAAATCACATATTTCTAGCATACTTCTGTCACTGCTTTTAACAGAAATCAACTTTATACTCATAATCTAACTTTCTTCGTAGAAACCAATTATAAAATAAATAAACATATTTTTTTTTACACAAAATTTTTTATCCACATAAACAGGAATATTCAGATTATTCTTTTTCATACGGCGTTTCTGATCCGAAGAGCGGCGATCATAAACACCATTGGGAGAAACGAGAGAATGGTCATGTAAGGGGAGAATATGGACTGGCAGATGCTGATGGTATGTTAAGAGTGGTTCGGTATACGGCTGGACCTCATGAAGGATTTAAGGCGATTGTACATAGACGTCCGATAATACCTCAGTTTACTCATGGACAACCCTTGTATGATGCTCAGTCAGAGGGATTTTATCAAGGTGAAGAGAGTAAGAAGGTTTTGGTTGTAGCAAAACCAGACGAAAATGGAAGGTAAATTTCATAATTTTTAATTATAACAAAGAAATATGGCGTAAAAAACCTTATACAGAAAATCAACTCTAAACACATACATACATTTAAAGTTCCTGATATAATATAATAATCTAGTGAACAATAGTATGTAACAAAAGTGCATTATTGATAGCAACATATATTTTTCAATAAAATATATAAAAATTTAAAATGTTTTTGTCGCTATTATTAATCAAATTAATATCCTATTACTAATCAGAAAATTGGCACAACTGAACTTTATTTAGAGCAAAAAAATTTTATATTTTTATATTTTCTTGTTGAAAACAAATTAAAATGACTTTAAAAATGAGTTATTCGGAAGTCATACTAATCAAAACTAAAAGATAAATATAAACAAAAAATTTAAATTTTTCCAATTTGGGTTCAGCAATTGTTATTAAAAATCTTATAACATTCTACTAAATTATAAAAAAAAAATTTTAAGCAATAAAATATTATATTATTTTGAGATAGATAAAAATAGATAAAATTATAATTTTATTTTAAAATAAATACTTTTTATTATATTAGTTATTGATTAATTTATTTTAGTCGTCGATATGTTCGATATGCCGAGAATTATCAAAGACCAACAAATCGTAGAAGAATTAGCACAAACAAAAATTCTAATACTACATCATCTTTAAGTAAAACAAATATAAAACGCAGAAGAAATGATGAATTTGAAGGCATCTTTAATTTTAATCAAAATGATGATCAATTTAAATTTCTAGAACATTCACAAGGACTACAATATTTGCAACCGAATGTTCTACAACATTTTAATATTCCTCACACACACACTGTTCCTATTCCTAATTTTGTTCCGCAAGGACAACAGTTACCAAACTATCAAATAACGCCGACACGGTTTACTCAAAATATTGGGCATTTTGAACCGCAAAAATTGAAAGAATATGAAAATCAACAAAATGACCAAAGACAATATTCGTTGCCGTTAAATAATGGCCAACAATCTGGTAATTTAAATGCGCAAAATTTACAAAATACTCCAAGAATTGTATCGCAACCACACACAAACATACAAACTACGTTTGATAATTATCAACAAAATAATGAAGAATATAATTTTGGAAATAGTGAACCTCCAATAGAAATTCCTAATTACAATAATTTAAAAGTTCCTTTGCAAAATATTTCTCCAAGTACATATCAAGAACAAATACCTTTCAATCCTAATATAAATAATTATCCTGAGTTTAATTATCAACAAGAAAATATAGGAAATCCTATTCAAACTCCACCAATAATTCAACAAAACAATGACAATGCTTATACAAATCCACCAAATCAAAATCTTAGATATGAACAACAAAGTGATCTAAGAAATATAAAAGAAACCTTAGACTCCCAAAAACATTATCCTCTCATTTTCGTTGACCTTTTAGCTAAACTTGGCTTACCATTTTATCCAACAAAACAAGAAGTTCATACTCCATTTACAAACGGCGAAGAATATAACTATGAAGACATTCCTTCAGCTGATTTCAATAATACAAATCAAAAAGAACAAACTGTCGCTGTAGATCGCAGAATTGATCAACCAAATAATGAAAACCTAGATACCAATAAAATAGTTCAAGTAAAAGAATACGATTATAAAACAAAAAGATTTGTTCTTAGACAATACAACTTACAGCCTGGTAGTATAAATAAAATTCAAATATATGGAGACGAATACAATACAAAAACTGGACGTCTAAAAGAACACAATGTCAGAGACACTGTAAATTACGAACGCTTAGCACAATACAGTGCTCCCGAAGAAAGATCCTTTGATCTAGATAATATCCAAATTATTGTACCGGAATATGATCATAAAACTGGAAAAACTAACAAGCAAAAATACGATCGTCAACCTGGAAGTATTGATAAAATCCAAGTTTATGGACAGGAATATGATGCAAAAGTTGGAAGACCATTTCAGAATGCAATTCAACAATTTATCCATAATTTACCGATCGGATACACAAGAGAAACAATTTGGCAAGCTGGTGATGGTACAGCAGATCCCGAAATTGAAGTAATAACAAGACAATTAAATGCTACTTGTGCCTACTTTAGATTCAACGAAACTACTGATGGTACAGAAGATGGTACAAGGTATAATATTTGGAACGTTGGTGATTATAGCGCGCAAAGACAAGAAGAAGAACTAATTAGAAGTGTTAATATAACTTGCGAGAATTTCACAACAGATGCTTTCAATAATTTTACTTCGGGATACAGTTTAGGTGATTATTGTTCTCAATGTATGACAAATGATAGTAATAATGAAGATGTAAATAATAATGGATTACAGCAACAAAATGTAGGAAATGAAAATTACAATACGCAACAGAATGATTTTGTTGTTGCGGCTAATCAATATACTGGAAATAATTTTGAAGAAAACCCGACAAAGTTTGTTTTCCACCAAGATGACTTTAATAATTTTGGAAACTTTGGAGATAAAAGATCAAATGGTGAAATAGCTGGATTATTTACGCGTGACTCTGTTGTTAGATCAACAGAGAAACGCAGACAGTAAAAATATATTTTGTAAATATCTGTGAGATATATAGCGCTATAATTCTTTTATTGCAACAAAGTAGTATTCATTTTTATATATTATTTTAGATATTATAAATGTTATATAAAGAACAAATTACCTTAAATTATACAAAATATATTACGTATTTTGCTAAAATTTGTCAAAGCACATACTGAAGACTATAAAAGAATTCATGTTTAATACACAATGTAAAATATATCCAAAAGCAAATATTTGTGATTGTGGTTATCTTTGATTAAGCCAATAATTATAAATGCTTATTTCTTTCAATACTTATTATTTAAAAAAAAATTATCACAGATAATGATAATCGATAATGTTAAAAGAAGTATTTATTGAAGTCCTTCCTAATATATATTGAAATGAATTTATAAAGAACATTAGTTAGTTTGAATGAAATATATTTCTATAGAGCTACAAATCTTATAGACAAATGTAATCTAAAAGACTGCAAAATTCTATTATAAAGGTAACAGCATGGTAATATATTAATTTAAAAAATTACCACATTTAAATTATATTATGCAAGTACAATAAATTGTAATATAATTATATAATCATATGTTACAATTTTATTTAGTTATCTGTAACTGTCATTATTTACATGTAACTGTTTTAAACTTGATGTCTGCTCAATATCTATGTCATAATTATTACAATACTTGTAATACTGTGTAGCAAAGTTACCATTTTTATTTTTAAATTATTGTAAATATATTATTTGTTATTAATGATCAGTTCTTTGACCTCGTTTCCATTTATTCATTTACCTTTAATAGAAAAACTTTCGTTTATTAATTGAAATAGTAATATTTTCTTAATTAATATGCAATGAAGGTTGTTACTACTATGTAAATAAATGAAAACATCTTAATAAGATATTTTTATAAAATAATTTTAATTTACATATATGAGTACAAATTATTGGAATATTAGAAGTTTATTTTAATATGTATGATTAAGTTTTATTTGAAAATTTGTAATATTAATTAAATTAGATTGCATTTAATTTCTAACTTAAAAATTAAATATCAATAAAAACAAATAAAAACCTGAATTCGATTTTTTTTAATATACCTGCGTTGCTCTTGATCAAAGTAAATCAAAGTGATAAAAATTTAAAAAATAAACATATCCGAAAGATATTGGCCCGTATTTTCACATAATTCTTAATGAAATAGTACCTCTATCATTTATTTCAAAATAGATTTTTGCTTTTATCTTTATATATATATAAATAATGCTTTTTTCTGTTAATGAGATTTTTTATAATATCTAATATTATGAAATTTAAATAAACTGTTTTAAAGTGCGTAATAATTTATTTTACATAAACAACAAAAGTACATAATAAGGAAAATTTTTACGATTTAGTTTTGTTTATTTTAATTGTAAATTATAATACGTTTTAATTTACAATGCGTAAATTTCTTTCATGAAATATTAAATTGCAATATGATCTACTGTGGCTAAAATTTAAAAAACCGAATTCAAAAAATTGTAAAATGAAAAATGTCTTTACTTTTATTTAATTTTGTGGTTTGAGTTTTCCAAATTTATTTTGTTCATCTTAAGAAAAATAAAATTGACAAATACATAAACAAACATAATTAGAAACAAGTAACAAAATAACAAAAATATTATAAAATTTTATAGAAAAAGACAAAATATCCTGTAACACTACAGATCTTATGGATGTGAATCGAATTGGCCCATAAACCAATATGTAAATAAAAAAATTATTAATTAAATTTTTAAAGCAAGTATTATTAATATAAAAAAAATTCAGAATTCACTATATTAAAATAAAACGACTTTAAAATTTAGTATTGTATTATTTTTTATTAATAATAGACTTTACGTACATCATCAGAAAAAAAAAAATGTTGAAATAGATACAAATAACATATACAATAAATAAAGAGAACATAAAAACAAGTAACTAGGTAACTAGATTATAATCTACTTACTTATTTTGTTACCTAGTAAGTTGTTTCTATGTTCTGTATATTCACTGTATATTATCATTTTTATAATTTTTTTCTAATGATGATGTACGTCGATTATTAATAAAAATTAATACAAAATTAAATTAAAACTTATAAACTATTATCTCAAACATATATTTGTTGCAAATATTTCCAGATTTTTTTCAAACTTTCAAAGTTAAACATCAGCGCCTAAAAATATTTGAAGATACACAATTTGAAATTTTCGGTTCTACCTTCGATAAAAATGGTACAATTATAAAAGGGCTTAACCCTTAAACTGAACTTAATAATTAAATGAGACATCAAATCTGTTTTAACGTCGTATCTATTTAAGTAAATGTCCGTTTAGTTTGATGCCTCACATGTGTTATTAACATTTTTAAAACACGTTATTACGTCATTGGAAATAGTGTGTAAATTATACAGGGTGGATTTAGTAAGTTCTTATTGAGATTTTTCCTACCATTATCATTTTTATTCTAATTCATTAAAGTGCCATTTTCAAGAAATCCTTTCCTTCGTCTAGTTATAAAGACATTAAAATCTTTTATGTGGATAGAAGGGTGGCACAGTTAATTTTTTTGTTTGTTTAACCCAGATTTGAATTATTCATTATTACAGTGAAATTATATGGCATTTTAAACGATTTTTAACGTTTCCGGTCAATAAGAAAAAAGTTTAGTAATTTGAAAGAAATATAATAAACGCTGTGGATTTGAAAATAAATATTTACTATGTTAACGTAGTAAAAAATCTTTCAGAATTCTTTATAATAAAAAAAAAGGCTTTAGGATTTAGTTCTGTATTAATTTTAATTAAAAATTGACGTTTTGACGTACGTTTTGACGTAATAAATAAACAGAACATAGAAATAAATTACTAGGTAACAAACTAAGTAACTAGAATATAAAATTTATTAATTAATTAAGTCAAATTGTATTTAATTAAGTGCCTTTACTCTGAGGTCAATACGTCTAAACCATCCAGATAAATCTGCTGTTCATAAAGTAACATTCGAAGATACTACCATAATTGCACAATCCATCAATATTAACAGTAGATTGATAAGAGAAGCAATAGAAATTTATAAAGAAAGAGATAACATCAATCAGTGTAAAAACACTGATTTATATAAAATTTAGCTTCCTTTATTTAATAATTTATAAATTTAATAATCTAGTTACTTATTTTGTTACTAGTAACTTGGTTCTACGTTCTGTTTATTTATTGCATATGTAATATGTATCATTTTTCCTGTAGAGTAAGTAGAAACGTCGATTTTTAATTAAAATTAATATAAAAATAAATCCTAAAGCCGTTATATGTTATTTACTATATTATTCCTAAGATTAAACAAAGTAATAAATAATATTTATTATATAAAGTAAATAGTTTTTATTATCTGTTAGTTGACCATTATTAACTTTCTAAATAATTTATTTTGATTTTCATGTAATATGTGACATTTTCTAATTCTATGCTAAGTACATAACTTAAAAACATAACCTAAAAGCCGTTTTATTTTATATAATGAATTCGGAAAGATTTTTCACTATGTTAATAAAAAATATTTTTTGCTAACTTAATAGTTTTGTTAGTATAAGCGAAATGGCATTTCCTGTCTCAATCTTAAAACAAATAATTAATCCGACTTCAAATTATGAACAAATAAAGATACAAAACTCTACACAAAATAGTAAAAAATCTTTATCTAAACATCTCATTTCTAGCGAAAAATATAGTCAAAATTCATTAATCATTGTGTGATAGAAAATTAAAAAATAATCCATCACTAGTTTGGTGTTGGCGTAGGTTGCCTATCAAAAATTCGCTAATTACATCTATATTAGCGGAAACATGTGTGACCGGAACGAACCGGTTAGCGGTAACGGTACGACATATTATGACACGACCACCCACAGTGGCCCTAGGCTAGACATCAAATAGAATACAATCACAGATAGAATACTATAATGTCCTTGACTGTGTCATAGACATTATTCTTCAGGATTTTGTTGATGCCCTGTTTAAGAAATAGTAATTTAATTCAGAATTAATTTATTATTATTTATTGTTTTTTAAAATAAAACGGCTTTACAATTTAATTTTGTATTAATTATTATTAATAATCGACGTTTCGATGTACTCTACGTACATTATCATCAGGAAAAAAGATACAAATGATATACATATACAGTTTATTTACGATATTATATCAATTGTGTAATTTTTGTAATCTAGTTGCTTATTTTGTTACCTAGTAACTGGTTTCTATATTTTATTTATGTACTGTAATGAAATTTGTGTAATTTTTATTGACGATGATGTACGGAGAGTACATCGAAACGTCGATTATTAATAATAATTAATACAAAACTAAATCCCAAAGTAGTTTTATTTTAATATATAATAAGTTCTAAAAATTTTTTTACTATGTTATTACTTTTTGTTGTATCATGATTAAAAAAGATAAGTTCAAATAACGTTTTAAAAACTAAAAGTTATATATTAAAGATATATTTAATTTTACTGAAAACATGCACTTTTATTTTGTAAATTAATTGACAGTTTTATAATTATTATTTCCAATTTACTAAATTTGTTTACAAATTTAATAAAGGTATATCAAATAATATTATTTTAAAATTATTTTAAATAAAACAACTAAGCATTATTTTCATCTTAAAATATTAATTATTATACCATAATAAAAATTTAAATAAATATAATAAAAAAAAAAATTTATGTGTGTATAATTGCTAAAATTTTACTGTAAAATACTTCTACAAAATCTATACTAAAAAAATATATAAAACTAAATTTCACGCTATAGACATTAAAACTTGAAAAATATTTAATTAAGGCCCAATATGTTGGATAAAGTTATTCTTGGAATAATTTTAAAATTAACCAATGAAATGTCATTTATTCTGAGGATACATCTCTAGCGACTCACAAACGATTCTTATCTTAAGAATAAATAAATATCGATCTCAAAAGAAATAAAATTCTTATTTTATCTGCTAAAATAAGAAAAGAAATTATTTAAAATACCAGTTAACCCTTGACATATGTGAAAAAATATAAGTTTTATAATGTCACAAATATTATTATAAATAAAATAAAAATAGATTAATCATAGATGCAAAAAATATAATAAACTTATACTATCCACAGTATAGTAAATCTATGGACATTTTTCTTCATCAGTGATCTTGAGGTAGGTCAAGTAACATCCTTGGTTCGCCAGGCCATCATCAAGTTCTGCCGACGGCTCTGATTTTGATTGCATCCCTTCATTATAAAACTTGCATCCCTAATGATATTTTTATGAAAATTGCTCATTTACATTTTACAATTTCTACTTAAAATTTTACCGCTGTCACAGATGTTCTTCAAACTCTTAAGTAAATATTTATATTATAAAATTTATAACTAGACCTATTTAAGCCATTTTTATAGTGAATATATCATAATAAAAATAATAGAAAAAAATTGATATGGACAACTCGTAACTGCTGTTTTGGAAAACATAAATAAAAAACAAATATAATGTTTTTTTTTTTAATATAAAATTTCGTACAATTATTTTATTTTTTAATTAATTTTAATTAAAACTAATACAGAACTAAATCCTAAAACCTTTTTATTTTAAAAATAATATTAATAATATTATATCAAAATATTTTTGTGGAACAAAAAATAATTTAAAATTTGCAAATATTGCACAAAAAAATCTTATATTAAAAAAAATGTTTCATAAGTTATAACTTTCTTTTGTATAGTTAGATTATACTACAAAAAAAAGTTGTAAGGGTTGAAAAATATGAGCTATTAAAAATTTTGCACGGAACTGTCAAAAATTCTATAGTAATTTTGCTATTATTCTTGACCACACACACAATAAAGATATAGAATAAAATTATGGAACCCCCATCACGAAAAAACAGCAAGGGTTCATAATAAATAATTCAAAACATTAAAAATGCTATTTCATAAAATTTATAACTTTATTTTGTTTCTATATCTGTATAAAATATATTACTGTTCATTTTATTAAAAATATTTGTAAAATAACTAACGAAAATTGCTAAAAATAAAAAATACCGTTATCAAATTAAATCTGTAGATAATAAAATCACAGTTGTAAAACAAGGTAAATGAATAAATAAATACAGTGCTTGACTAATTTTATAATAAAAGCGTGTCCGAAATATTCAATTTTAAATATATGAATTATATTTCAGAAACATTAGAGATATTCAATTTAAAAATAATTTTCTTAGATCATATTACACTGTAAAAAATCGGCGTAACTTTACAATGATAAATAATCATATTAATTTTACTATGTATTTAATTATAATTTTACAATGTCTTGTAAATTTATTAAAATCATCAAATCACCAAATATAATAATTACTTTAGAAAATATAAATATTATATGCATTTATTTACAATAGCACAAGTAATATCAAAATGTATTACAATTTTTAATTGTAATTTTACATTAAAAAAAAAAGACGATTGTAAAAATAAAATTTGTTGTAAATTTATATAATAAATTATCGTTAGTAGCAAAGTGTTCCAACAATAATCATTGTATTTTTTTCTTTACAGTGTATATATATATATATATATATATATATATATATATATATATATATATATATATATATATATATGTGAAACACAATGACAAACTAGGGTTGATGTCGAAAATAGAACACCCGGTAGCAATTTTCAGATAAAAAAAAAGGAAAAATTAATTACGTACCCCTTCTAATATTAGAAGGGACACAATATTTGTCAAAAACATGTGAATTCCTTTAAGGGTTTTTCTAAAAACCGTAGTTAATTTGTTATTTCCTTTTACATTTTTAATTCTAAATGATTTTTCTCTGATTTCAGTCGTGTAGCATTAAATGTTATATTAATGTTATATTTGCAAAAGTATGTTTAAATAATATGTTGTGATTTCTTAGTAAAATTAATAAAATTCTTGTTGAATGTCGGTATTTCTAAGTCAAGGTAAATTTTTATTCCTAGAATAAATTTTATTATATTCATTCAAGAATAATGACAAAAAAATATTAATTATATAGAACGATATTAAATACTAAATACTAAATGTTAAACTTGCAAGTTATTCCAAGATTTGTTCTATAAATAAATGTTTTTTATATGTATTAACTATTCCACATTTTATCGAGAGTTAACAATATCGACTCTGAGTCAGTTAAATTTTTTATTATATATAAAAATATAAGTATAAATTTACTCCAATCTTCATTTGATAAGTTATAATTTTGAAAAAACAAACAAACAATTTAATTTCTTATAGTTTAAATTATAAACATTAGTTTTTTAAATAAATATTTTCTAATAAATTAAATTTGATTTGACAATAAATTTCTATACTCCAACTTGATTTATATGTACATTATTTACAAATATCTTTCACTCTTAAATAAAATTAACGTAGATATTAAAAAATAATTTAATAATTACTACAAGTTTAGCGATTCATTAAATTTCCAAGTCAGAGTGAAAACGGTAGAAGAATTTCATAATGATCAATATTAATATTCATTGAAATCAATTAAGACACACAAAAAAATGCTTCTAGTTAAAAAATAATAAACGATTATCATTATTTATGTCTACTTAAGCCTGCCAAACCCTTTCGTAAAATTAATATAGCAACATAGAACATTATTAGAAAGTCATAAATAAGAATTTTAAAATGTCAGAGAACTTAACCGTTAAGAGTTTATATTTTATAAAGGTATTTAGACCAATTTAACGCTTTAAGAATCTTTTTCCTATTTTTGCTTAAATACAAAATATTATAATGAAAAATAAAACAAACGATTATATATTACTATAAATTTTATAAACTAATATAAAATAGAAACATAAATTTCTTTATTATCACGTCAAATTTAAATCATTATTATTCTATATTTGCATATTTTATAAATGTCAATGTTCACGTTTTTATATTAGCTCGTCTTAAAAAAGATACAAATATTTATTGTTATGTTTACTATATAAAATAATCTGCTGTAGCCACCACAGAACATCGTCATTGTAATAAACTTATGAAACAAATTTTTTGTATAAAAACAACTACTGTAATTATGTTAAATAAAAACAAAACTGTCTCGACATAAATATGCCACTTATTTACAACAATTACATATAAAAATATGAAAAATTATAAAAAAAATATTTAGCCATATCGAAAAATGTTTCAAATTAGCTATAACTTGTTTAGCAATTTTTGTTGTCAGATCTTTACCAAAAGTTGATAAAATTGAGATATTCATCTTCGAAGCTGAAATATATGAAATTTTATAATAATCTGTTCAGGCGCATTTGCTCTACACATGTCCATAGACCGACAAACAAACATCACGCTAAAAACAGTTGATTCGTGTTACTATAAGCCTAATTCGTACTTATCTGTAAAAATTTCGATATATCAAATTTGGTATGATTACAATACCTCTCTTATCATATGTGATATGACGGTCGGTTAAAAATAGTTACTAAAAAACGTATTTGTTCTGTTATTAGGCAATAAATAAATAATATTGGAAAATATTTAAAATATAATGTTTAAAACAAATAAATTTCAAAAGTCTTACATTTATTTAACATACGTTTTTACAAATTTATACCAAAATAATTTTCAATCAATCAATCATTTGACTTTTTAAAATATTCTCTATA
The DNA here is from genome assembly GCA_963966155.1 of Clivina fossor. Lineage (NCBI taxonomy): Eukaryota > Metazoa > Arthropoda > Insecta > Coleoptera > Carabidae > Clivina > Clivina fossor. Next base: position 4,710,163 of record OZ014564.1, on the reverse strand, counting down.
ATTATTTATAATAAAAGATTTATCGATAGAAACTCTTCAATAGACAAAGAAAAAAAATAGAAAATTAATCCTTTCATATATATGACAGCAAAAAATAATCAGCGCCTTTTTTAAATGGGATAACATTAACAAAAAATACTTTCGACAAAGAGGTGTCTAACAGTAAGAACCCTTATCAATTTTGCCACTACTTTCATATTTAAAATTAATATTAGTCTACTAAAATTATTACTAATATAAAATAAAACAGCTTTAGGTTATAGTTCTGTATTAATATTTATTAGTAATCGATGTTTCGACGAACTCAACGTTCGTCTTAATCAGGAAAAATATACAAATGATATTTAGAATAAATAAACAGAACATAGAAACAAGTTACTAGATAAAAAAAAATAAATAAGTAGATGATAAGTTTAAATTGGACACCCTGTGTATGTAATTTTTTATATTTGGTTTTTTTTTATACAGTGTAGAACAAACAATTGAATTCAGAGCTTCATTTTTTCTAAAGTCAAGATCTTTCTATAGCTTTGTAAACGTATGCAGTAACAATTAAAAAAAGAAAATATGAAAAAAGTAATATCTTGTATAAACTGAGATAAACGATTTATATGTACATAGAAGAAGACAATAACATGTTATAATGAGTAAAGCATACATACATTGGTTTTGAATTTGTACAGTTCGTATGTGCACATATGTTGTAGCACAAAACATCAATTACCCGCTTTTATTGTTAGGGACTTTTGTTCGAATGCAAGCTATACAAGTTTTTCAATTTTCCATATACATTATTTGTATATTTGCTTCCTATTTTATAATCTGTTATTTTGTTTATAATGCTTGCAAATTAATATTAAGCAAATAAATTATGAATATTGATAACTTTTATTTGTTTAAAATTAATTATATGAAATTTTATGGAAAAATGATATGTATTTTAAATTTGTAATTTTAAATTTTAAATTCTGAATATTGCAGTACAGTCCAAGCTAATAATAGAGTGAATCTTTAATTTGAATAAGTATTTTTATATGAATTTAAATTTAAGTATTTTTAAGTTCATAATTGTATCTATTTAAAGGTCGGTATTTTCAATTTTATTTATTCTAAAATAAGTAAAATATTATTTGTAATTATCTAGAAATCTATCTTTAGTATAAATAGTAAAAAATTAATAAAATAAAATAATTTCCCGTAAACCACAAACTGGGTAGGTTGAGTATTTAAGTAAATTTAGATCGCTGATTAGGACTTAAGCTTTATCTTTTGCAACTAGTGATGAAAGATTAAATTTCGAAATATGTATATAGCTTTTTTAAATTATTGTTTATGAATTAAAGGAAATTATTTTATTTTATTTTCAAAATAAATAACAACATTTTATTTGCTAATTTTAAAATTATACCAAGGACAACTTTATTCCAACATTTGAAAATACTGGACTTAAAAACATTACTTTTGTAATTTCAAAATAATGTAAAGAAAATTAAATTATTATATTTTTAAAGACTGTCCGTGTAAAACAGGCTTAAAACTAAGATTAAGATCGCCAAATGTTTACTTCCAAAAAGACCTAAAAGAAAACTGACCTAATACAAATAAATACTTAAAATAATGACACAAATCTTATGAATAATTCATAATTTTTCACACATTTACAAAAATTTTTCACACTCAATTTTAACATCTAGAATTCTGAAACTAAACTGCAATCACTTACAATTATTTCATCCTAAAACAAAAGCTACGCTAGTTAAAAACAAAACACTCACAATAAATTCAAATTTAAATAATTGACTAATCGTCAAAAAATAAAATAAACAACAATCACTACCGAAAAAATGTTCAACCAATCGGTCGAACATAATGCGAGTAAACAAGGCACCGTAGGCATGACAACCGCAACAATTTCGGGCTGAAACAAATGACGACAGCGGCGCGCATTTCAAATATTTGCATTACTAAGTACGAGCACAGACAAAAGTAATGTAGGAGATTAAATTAGGCTTAATACGTTAACTATATACATACAGCAAACGCAAAACCAAAATTCAGATACTCTGGCAAAATACAACCAGTTATTAGTTATTACTAGCTTAAGGCCATATGTACCAGTAGCAAGTTGAAATTGTCATTATGTGGCTTGTTAACATATTTTTTTGGGAGTTGCAATTTTTAATAATATTGTTATTATCGGCGACTATTTATTTAAAAAATGCTTCAGCTAATTGATACATTATTAATTAAATTATAATTAAAATTTACGGTAACTGTAATTTTTTAATAATGTTAACTTTGGAAACTGATTATTTGTGGCACAGAAAAAAAAACAAATTTATAATTACAGAAAAACTTCATTCTAAAAAAATATGTAATTTTATTTACAAACCATGAGACACTATGATGTAACTGCTGTAATTTTACGTAACTGTTTAAAACTACATAATATCAGAACTATTACAAACATTATGTAATATAATATTACCAACGGAATGGAAAAGTATGTATGTAAATATTACAGTTTTTTAGTAAAGTCTCTTTTAGTAAATTTAAAGAACTTCTGTAAATTTGCTATCAGGCATTTTCCATAAATAGATAAAATTTGTTTAGTTCTGTAATATTATTGTTGGTTTAATTACATACATTTGAAAATTTACATAAACGATGTAATTTAAAATTATTATAAACAATATGTAATTTTACATTAAATATGTGATGTAATTTGCAAAAAATAAGCAATGTTACATACTTATTAGGTCATTTATACATATGTTATTAAGAGCCGAATGCTCTTTTTATGTTTCGCCCAAATTGATTGAGCTCGGCTCTGTCAAAGCCGCAAATATCTGGGGTCAACACAATAAAGATCTATTCTAATTAAATAAACCTTCTTATTAGATATCAAATACATAAAAATTTATGAAATTTTCATGATTATTTATTGTACTGTACAACCTGCACATTTAATTTAGGTTGGTCGTTTTGTACTACTTAATTTGCAAACCACAATATTTGTACAGTCTTTTGTTTTGAAGGACATACTCTGTAAAATATATTTAAAATTTGCAACACAATTTGACTATTCAATTATTATTAATTTTCTTGTAAATTCACATAATCATTTAATAATATTAATTGATGACGTGGTTGGCACTTGATAAAACATGTTAATTATATAATTATTAATTAAATAAAACACTTGGTTCAAATTTCACAAATTCAATACTACGATAACCGTTTCGATCTCTCGAGTGTTTTATTTAATTAATAATTATATTATCAATTAATATCCTTACAATAAAACTTTTAAACATTTAAAAATAAAACTAGAAGAAAACTGTTAAAAAACTCACCAAATTTCATTCCAAACTGCAAAGATCCTTCCAAATTCTTCCATTGCTTTTATTAACGACCGCGTGAAGTCAACTGAAACATATCAAAAAAAAAATCTCTATCAATACAAGAAAAATAACTCGTTGCAAAAATCTAGTTATTTAAATGAAAAACAAAAACAAATTCAATTTTAAAATCGAGTCGCTGCGCCCGAAAAAACAAACATAGTTAATAACAGTTCCCATGAACGACATGATTAATAATATATAAACGCAAAAATTCGTCTCGTACAAAAACCAAACAACCGAAAATTTTTGCATAGTCACATATTCGGAACCTGGTTAACGTTTGTCGGTAATTACCGTGTTGTCTACTTTACCGACAGAGTCGAAAAATGGCACAGACGGAAAAACAAAAGGGGTTGGCTGCTTGGTTATTTGTTTTAGTCGGATAAATGCGTTCGCAACATGCGATTCAATTTAGAATTTTAGGTAAGGTTAGGTTAGGTGTATTCGTTTATTGGAATGCAATTTTAGAAATAGGCAATTTTCGACATAATAGTTCACGGAATCATTGAGTTCGATAATGGAGAGATGGGCAGGCTTTTTTTGGGTAAATCTACGCACTAAATACTTCCTTAAGTAAACAAACAAGAATCAGGCAATTTTTGTGGCTAGTTAAAATGGTTTCGGTTTAACTCAAGTAATTATAATAACAGTAAAATGTACCTGTTTTTTTTTTTTAATCTGCTGATATTAAACAATTTTTTGATTGGCTGTTTTTTAAAATATAAAAATTAAATATAGTTGTTTTACAATTTTTTTAAAAAAATACTAATTTTTAAATCATCAATAATAATTTAAAATCATAAAAAAAAAAAAAATTATGATTTAGCAAATTAACAATTAAATGTATTAAAAGTGTAAAGGTTTATTAAAAACTACACTGTTCAGAATTATCTGTAATTGATCACTGGTTTCAAATATTTTATATTCATTATTAGATCGAATCGGGAGACTAAAAGAAAAACAAAATGGATACATGTATATTTTTTTAGTACAAAGAAATATAAAATTATAAAATACTTAATAACGACAATAAATAAAAAACTAAATACTACAGAAAATAGCGAAACTAGAGTTGTTGTTAATGTTCAATATAACACAAAAAAGTTCAGCAAATAATAACAATAACATAAAGATTTTTTTTATCTAAACAACATGAGCTAAAGCAAAATATTTATGATGGCATATCGTGATTTATAATAACTCAACTACACTTGAGCTATCTCAATTTAATTAATTAAATGTATTATTAAATTCATAAATGCAATTATTTTAAAAAAACAACAGTAATAAAAAATAGTTGCAAATAAATTATTATATTTAAATTGAATCAAGTAAAAGTCAATTTGAAAATTATATTAATTTGAATTTTTTTATAACAAATAAACAATTTTCATATTAACAACTTAACTTTACCGGAAATATTATACAAAAATCATAAATAATAAATGAATTAAGTAAGAAAAAATAGAAAATAATTAGAGAAATATGTAATATAATTTGTAGTAAATAGTTTTTTTTTAATATGTAAACATTTATAAACACTATAATTACGAAAAATCATTTAAAAAATTAGTATCTCTAAACTGTTTCTCAGCTAATAATTAGATTTCTAATTAGTGTCTAAAGTTTTAAAGAATCTATTTATTCAATATTTAATAAAAATTATAAATATTTACAAGAATCCATCAAATACCGTTTTAAAATATATGACAGCAAGTTGACATAAGAAAATGCTGAAGTATTGCAAATACAAATACTTTTGGGTGTGGTATACATAGATTCAAAAGCATATATTCTAAATGTCTATTCTGTCAATTTTATTAAAATGCGAAATTTTAAATGTTAATATTACATATTTATTTTTTTCATGTGAAATGTGTCAGTTGTTCTAATTACTTCAAACAGAAATTGATTTTGAAATTGTTAATGTTACTTTAATTAATATATAATTAACAATAATAAACTCACTGACTTGAAGGTCCTTTCTATTTCTTTATAAGTGTTGATTTCGAATAAAAAAGTTAGCAATTTAAAATATTTAGGTTAAGAATTTTGTCTAACATGAATGTATCACATAACTTACATGCAAAGATGAGTCTGAAAGATAACGTAATTCTCTAATTAACGTAGTATAGTGTAAGGTACACATCTCTGACTCCAATTATGTGAAATTGATGTGGTTTTACACCCTGTTGAACGCATGTCAAATTATTTAGCCTGCTGTTTACTGATCAGGTTAAAATTTAAGATCTGTTTAGGTATGTGTTCAAATCTCAGATATTTTATAAGTGTTTCATTTGTAATACTGGGAGGGCTGAATGATTTTGCAAAATATTATTTTAAAAATTAGCTTTTTTTTTTTCACGCTTCAAATGTGCAGAGTAATTTACAGTATTCAGTATGAGAGCTTAGAGAAATATTTTATACAGATAATAGTCTATCAATTAATAAATTTAATTATTAACACGTCAACTGCCACAGTTATTTTCAGAATTCTGGCCTCAAGAGCAATTTAATTTAATCATATTATATTATCATATATCATATTATATTATTGTTATTTTCTGTTCATTTATTAATAAATTTTCTTTTGGTTTAAGCCATCTTTGATTTTGATTTTACCCCAGAAGCCATCTATCCATAATTACGCTTATACGAGATAACTCGTTGCTGCACGAATATGACAAGTTAAACAACTACGAGATAACACGTAGTAGGTGCCCTAGACAAGTGTCAATTATCTTTTACTATTACTATTAAATAATACATTTGCAATATATGTATATTTTGTTAATTAATAATAATCATAACTCACAACGGTGAGTTACAAAATCATAACAGTTGTCTGTCAAACATAAATAGTGTATATTATTATTATATAAATTATTGTATTTTGCAAATAAAGTATATTTTGTTTATTTATTGCAAGAAATAAATAAAAAATTATCAACAATAAGAATAATATAGTAAAAAATCTTTCAGAACTCATTGCATTAAAATAAAACGGCTTTAAGTTGTAGTTCTGTATTCATATTTAAATGTCACTTGTACCATTTTTCCTGATGAGTACGTCGAAACGTCGATTCTGAATAAATATTAATACAGAACTACAACCTAGTGCCATTTTATTTTTAAAATAAGATTATTATTAAATTAAAAAAATTAATAATTAAAAATAATTATTAATTCAACGTTCGCCTTCATCACGCAAAAAGAAAATGAGTTCTGAAAGATTTTTTTACAATGATAATTAATATGAAATTAAGACACTCAATCAAATAATGACAATAATTAACGTCAAAATATAATGTCAGAACTCTCATAATTATTCACATCGCGTGTAAATTTCCACACAAAAAAAAAACAAATCTAAAAAACTATAAGTGAAAAGAAAACATTTAAACTATTTCTAATTACTCCAAATAACTGATCAAAATACCTTTAAACATATTAGCTAATCAGTGTTTTTCTATCGAAGAATAAAAAACAAAATAGTGTCACAAAAAAAGGAAACAAAAGATAGTTATACGTGACAAATAGATCGCGTTACTTTAATATGTCAATAAAATAAAGTTTGATGGCGGGACACAGAGTGTGCTGTATATATGTGGGACCTCCTGCGTTGGTAATGATGTTATCTGTCTTACCGATCGGGCATCACGTCAGTAGCGATGAGCGTTTAGCTGCTTTTGATTCACTGTGCATGGTTCGTCACATGAGAGATTTAAGACAAACACAAGACAAGGTGTTTAGGAGAAATGGGTAAAAGATATCGATTGATTAAAAAAAAAAAACGTATTTTGAATTTGTATCGTATTTTGTGTGATTTATGAACTTGTAAACAGGAAACAGTTGTACAATATTTTAATTGTATTTTTTATGCGTTTTGGTGTTGTAGCTCTGAAATTAATGAAATTAATAATGCAGTAATAATTCCAATATTTAGTAATACCGTTATATACCGGGTGTAGAAATGAAATGTGAACCATAGGGATTTCAATGTTATTTTTTAAATACGGCTGTATCTCTTTCCCTATTGACTTTAGAGCAAATATTTAAATACAAAACTTGTTCAAAATATAAAAATGCATGGTATAAAGTTATTTTTTTACATAAATATTAATATTTTACGATATACAGGGTTAACCACTAAAAAATGAGCTATAACATTGGGAAACGGGAATGGTATCAAAAAATGCGGAATAATGAGTTCTATAAAATTTTTGGACTAAATTTTCTAAAAAAGTTTTATTCTGAAAAAAATGCCAATGGTCCCCCCTTATCAACTTTTCGAAAAATCAGAAAAACGTGAATAAAAAATTAAAGAAGAACAGGAAAAAAAAAGTGTCAGGTACGAAGAGTAGGATAAAAGAGTAGACAACGAAAGCCAGTGTTAAAATATCCAAAATCCTTTTTTTTTTTTTTAAACAAAACACAAGGGTACCCCCTTACGAAATTTTTTAAAAATCAGTTTTTAATTTTTTTCTCCTAAACGAAGTATCGTAGAACAATGATTTTTTCACCGAATTATAGAACTCATTATTCCGCATTTTTAGATACCATTCCCGTTTCCCAATGTTATAGCTCATTTTTTAGTGGTTAACCCTGTATATCGTAAAATATTAATATTTATGTAAAAAAAATGACTTTATACCATGCATTTTCACATTTTGAACAAGTTTTGTATTTAAATATTTGCTCTAAAGTCAATAGGGAAAGAGATATAGCCGTATTTAAAAAATAACATTGAAATCCCTATGGTTCACATTTCATTTCTACACCCGGTATATATATAATCATATATATTATATATTATATTATAATCATATCAATAGCTTATAGTAACACAAATCAACTGCTTTTAGCGTGATGTTCGTCTGTCGGTACGTCTGTCTGTCGATCGGTAGTATATTTCGTGATATATTTCGCAAAAATTATTTAACAAAAGTTGCTAAATAAGTTACAGCTAATAACTTTTATTTAGAACGTTTTTCGATACGGCTAAATAATTTTTTAATAATTTTTCATATATTTATGATATTCTGTAAATAGATGGAATATTTATGTCAAGAAAGTTTTGTTTTTAGTTACCATAACTACAGTAGTATTTAATAAGATGATGGTCGGTTCTGTAGAGGCCATAGCATATTTTTTTTAATGAGTTAACAATGATCTAAAATTCATAAAAATATAATTTAAAAATTAATTAAAAATGAGTGTGTAAATCAAAAACATAATATAAATTTTTATAAATCATGGCAACATTAACAATTTCTTAAGACATGACAACAAATAATTTCAAATATGTAAATATATAAGTAAAATAAAATAAAATCTGACAGTAGAAAGTTAATAAACAAGTATAAATTTTCTTGATTTCACTTTCAGTAATAAAAAAAAAATATATTTCTGAAGTTGATTTATAGATAAATTATAAGAAAATTAATAGAATTACATTTCTTATACGTTACAACTACAAAACATTTATGTATTTAATTATTTAAAAATTCATATTTTAAATGAATATATGTCTCGTACAAACAAATTTACTTTTAATACTTTCTTTTATGTGCATCTCAAAAATTGTTTAGCAAATAACAAAAAATATAAAACAAGTATATTCGTATCAAATATCGAGTTTCTCACGGAATTTAAATTTCATCCTCATTTTATTGATGCGATGAGCTGAACTGAGCTTACATTTGCACACCTATCAAATTTACATTATTTACAATTTACAATTAGTTTAATATTTTAATGTTGCAATCGCCGTTAGTAAATTAATTAAATCATTAGTTAATTTTTAGAATAAAAAGAATAAAATGATATTTTGACATGCTTAGAATATAACAATGATAATTTTTATTTTTTAATTTTCTGACCAAATGATGTACATTTGCGGTACTTGTACATACACATCAACTAAAAATATTCTGCTAGCCCTGAAAAAGGCAATAGTGATTGCCAAAACGTTGACTTAGAAGATAATAAATAACTGAATTCCGTCTATTACTAATTATTTATTGTTGTAATACTTATTATTAAAAACTAATTGTATAATAAATTGTAAAATATAGCTAAAGCTGGTTCGTGATTAATAACTGAAACATCTAAAATAAGAGAAATTATAAAATTTCATTAATGATCAATTATTGCTTACAAACCTTCCTATTATAATAATAATAATTGAAAAATATTCTATAATTTTTTTATATTGTTTGTTTAATACATTTTTCTACAAAATATATCCAACTAATACCACATATTTCGTAGAACTTAAAAATAAAAACATATAAGAAATCTAAACAAAACCTTTTTCGATGACAATTTTCTAAATAAACGATGGCTAATCGAATGAAAATAATAGTCATCAAAAGCACGAGTCATGCGATTAGATAGAAACAAAACAAGTAACTATCGAATCGAAAAAATCCTTGTTATAAAACTAAACAGAAGAATCATCAGGTATTATCAATTATTTTTATTATATTGTGATTTGTGAAAAAATTTTCTAATTTTATACGGTTTGTCTCAAGTCATCGCCAAATTATACTGATACGCCAAAATAGATAATTATAAAGGACATATTTTCAAATTTGAAAATTACCGTTATTTCGAATTTTGGTTATTGATTATTTTAAAATGTACCTGATTTAATATAATTACTAGACTTTTTTTTATTCATTTATAATTCTACACAATTAAGCAGGTAAAATCATATGAATTTTTAAACAAAACAAAAATTTTTATTTACATTTCAAGCGACTACTTTTATTTAAAAAATATCTTATTTTGAAATATCAAAATAAAAAAAAACACTATCGATAAAATATCATTTTCGACTAATTATAAAAGCTAAATATTATACTATATTAAAAAAATACTACTTAGAAAAAATTCTTTGTATTTTTTCAGTCAGTCTATATTTGTCAGTGGTTTAAATATGTATAATAACTGTATAAAAAATGCTGATATCTTTAATCTTTCAACCAAAAATTGAAAGAAATCTTGTAAATTTACTTGTAAATTTTATTTGTATTTATCAATAATAATTTGTATTAGTCCTGTAATACCATTATTAGTATATGCTAAATAAATAAAATTGTTTTCATAGAAATCAATTCGAACAAACTCTTAAAATAGCCTCAAATTTTTCTAATATCTCAATCTTTCGTCGAATATGATTTATATCTATCAGCACATCCGCAGATTACAATCAAAAATCCAAATTCGATTCTTCTAATGTTCTAATGACATAATCCAAACCCAATAGGTCATAAATAATCGATGAATAACCTAGATACATCATAACCTCTCTATAAAAACTGGGCAGAAATACCCGTGCAGCATACCAAAGTCCGAAACCCGAAAATAAAAAAAACCAACTGAAAGTGGCAAAGTCGACGCCAACTGTTAAAAGATTGCCGATAACTCCGATAATCATCTCTAATGCCCCAAGTCCCCCAGTAATTTACTCTCCGCAATGATTTTGAAAAGTTTTTCGTAACAATTTCTAATTCCTACCCTAGTAAAATTATTTAAGGGGGAGAGGTTGACCGTTTTTAAACTGGACCGTTTTTCGATTGGGCTGGTCGTTACGCTTAAATAAATATTGACTTTGTGCCTTAAGCCTTTTTTTAAGAGTGATCGGATTTCTATGTTGGTTTTTCGTCCCGATAGATTTGGCGAGATAAACGGAGGAGAGATACTATTAATATTTGGCGGCGAAAGTGAGATATTTTTTTTATGTAAATGCAACACCCTGTAGCATAGTTTGGGCGTTAGATTGTATTATGTAAGGAATAAAAATTATTTATATAGATTCTATTTCGGTGTGGAAATTTGTATAAATTTAAATTAAGATGTAAAATATAGGTTAATAGAAACGTATAATGTTTTTCGGAGAATTAAATATGTTAGATGTTTCTTATAAAATATTTTGAATATGTATGTATATGTATATGATTACACTGTAAAAAAATATAGTAAAATTACAGAAAAATAGTACTAAAATTTTACTATAAAAAATCTGTAATTAATCTGTAAAGTAAGTAAAAATAACATCACGTACTTTATGTATAATTACATATTGTTAGTATAATTTCTTAAATTATGTAAAATTACAGCTTGCATATTAATATTTGTAATAATTCATTAAAATAATAAGATATTTTATGTATTAATACTAATAAGATACAAATGATATTTATATCTTTTTTCCTGATGAAGCCGTACGTTGAGTTTGTCGAAAAGTCGATTATTAATATATATTAATACAAAACTATAACCTAAAGCTGTTTTATTTAAATATAATGAGTTCTGAAAGATATTTTACTATGTTAACTCAGTTTTATTTTCAAAATTATATAATAATAATTCTTGCAATTTTAGTAAAAAGAAACAAGTATATTAGAAAATTTTGTTTTTTTTTCTTACAAAACTGCACGTGCCAGTAATTTTCTAGAAGGGCATACGAAGGTTGTTCTAGACAATTCAGTGTTTCTCAAACAATTTTTATATGAAACTCTTTATATTTTAAATGTACTGCTTCGGTTACCTAGTAACTTGTATATATGAGGAGCTCGTTTTCAAAATGCGACATGTCCAAATTTATGTTTTTGAGATAAACGCTATAATGTGTTTCTATAGCGCCGCCTTTACATAGCGCTTTCAAGTTTTTTTGGTAAGTTAAATTCATGATGTGGGTTGTTTATACTAATTTAATATAAATCACGAATTACTATTTATGAAAAAAAAAATTATTATAGAATGGACATGTTGAATTTCGAAAACATAACTCTGTGGACATGTTGCGTTTTGATAGTGGAATACAAACTTTCCGCCTACTTTTCAATGGGATTTGTTGCGATTTGACACAAACTGTGTATTTTGTAAGATACACAGTCTTTTAATATACCCAACGCCATCTCTACTTCAAAAAATTAAAAAATGGACATGTTGCATTTTGAAAACGAGCTCCTCATATGTTCTGTTTATTTATTGTAAATTTCGTTTGTATCAATTTTTTTGATGAAGACGGACGTTGAGTTTGTCGAAAATCAAAGATTAATAAATATTAATACAGAACTTAAACCTAAAGCCGTTTCACTTTATATGATGAGTTCTGAAAGGTTTTTTTAATATGTTAAAAATAAATTCTATCATATACTTATAGCTACATGGCGATGATGGTGTAGACAATTTTATATTTAAATAATATGAGAGTGACAAATAATTGTTGTACGTTAATACTAATTCGTTTTACAAACTTAATTTATTTTTAATTGGAAAATAGTCGACTGGTAAATAATTAGTAATAGACGGAATTCAGTCAGTTTAATGTAACGTTGGCGTAGAAGAGAATAAAGTATTTAACTGACTATTTCTTATTGTTTTTTTTTTTGTAACTAAAACAAACTTTTAATTATTATAAATATTTTTTTTTCATCGAATAATTTCTTTATAAAATTATAGTTTTAAGACTACTGCTCAAGATCACGTATCCTCTATCAAATAAAAAAGAGAATACCTTATTTTCTAGACTAGGCATGCGTCTCTAACACCATATGTTGCATTGACTGTCTAACGTCTACCGATAGACACATCCCTCTCCCGCGTGCAAAAACATTTGTGCTTTCCACACTGCAATCGTGTTATTGTGTTGGTGAATGTATGCATTTTGTCTACCGCCGAGCTTCCGATCGTCCGATTTTATTTCAGAGAATCAATCCTAAAATCGGGAACAATAACGCATCGTCGCTGGTGATCTCGCATTAATTAATTTCAAAAGGAAATCTTTTCTATCGCTCGTCAGCGGGGAGTTAAAATTCGAAGTTTAAGTTAAAATCTCTGAATAAGTTGTGCGGTTCATGAAAAATGATATTTTAAAGAAATTTAATTGGTCTTTTAATTCTTTGACAATGACTAATTATCAATTTATCTTATTTCATATTCTGTATTTGTTAGAAATTCATTCTCTTAAAAGGTCTGTTTCAAAAACTAACGATATGAATTTTTATACACGAATGAACATATTATTATAATTAGCTACTGCACAATTTAATAAAAATATGAAATCATAAGTAATTTTACAATCAAATAAATTAAAAAATAAAAATGTATTAATATTCAAGTGGCTAAAAGATTAAGAAACCAAATAAATTGTTTTCAATACGTACGACTATAATAACAAACACTTTAGCAAAAAGTTTTAACAAATTTTTTACGTGGTGGAAAGTTCTTTTTTAGAGGGGTATCTGGGCTGTTGACCATTCTATTCGCATTTAAATTCGACACTGATAATTTTGAATAAAAGTTTAACTGGGAAATTTTTATGTAGATTCTTCTAGCTATTTTTGAATTACAAGTACTTATATATATATATATATATATATATATATATATATATATAACGTTGTTATTTAATACGGTTTCTTTAATGAAATAAATATAAAATTAAAAAATTTTTCCGCTAAAATCTTTTCGTCAGAATAAACGTTAAAATAAAATGTTAAAAATATCAAATTTTCTTTTTTATTCATTTATATATATTATCAACCTAAAACAATCTCAAAACATTATAATATAAACTAATGATTTTTATTTCTTCATTCAACCTAAATAATCAACACACCCAGACCAAATTTAATATTATCGCTCTCTAGTCTAAACCTAACATATGTCAGTCCACCTAATCTCTTGTGTGTAAAATTTCGTATTATATATACCTGTAACCCTTTCATTATAATATTCGAGAAAAACAGCGTCAGTTGGGGGTGGTCAGCGCCTACTACGTATTATAAGCAACGTAACGGTGTAAGATTCTCTCCATTCAATTTTTTTTTATATAATAAACACATATTCGTATATGTACAAAAAATTTAAGACTAACAGTTGGTACGACTATACTTGTTAAAATGTTAAGTGTTGGGATAAAAAATTATGAATGAAATATTTTTTTCTTGTTAATTATTAACGAGATAGTAAAAGCGTTTTAGTTTTTTTTTTTTTTTTAGTTTACTACTAAAAATTCTAATACATATTAGTATAGAAATAATATGTTCAAAATTAATTTCATTTAACATATGACTTGCAATTACAAGTTGATATTTCGTAAATTAAAAACATTAGAATAAAAATATTCAAATATTATGTAAAATAAAAAAGTTTCAGGATTAAGTTCTGTATAAATTTTAATTAAAAATCGATTTTTTGACGTACTTTATGTACGTAATCATCAGGAAAAAATATACAAATATACAATAATTATAATAAGTTCTGAATTTTTTTACTATGTTAGTATTATACATTATATACTGTCACAGACCGACAGACGAACATCACGCTAAAAACAGTTGATTCGTGTTACTATAAGCCTAATTCGTGCTTATCTGTAAAAATCTCGATATGTCATATTTGGTATGATCCCTTATCACAGTGTGATATGACGGTCGGAAAAAGTATTATTTCATATATCATATCAAACTTGTATTATTATAATAAATATATATTATTTATTAACAACAAATAAAAGTACCTATTATTTATTATTCCTATATAAAATTTTACATCGAGTTTCCTGTTTGCTAATCATTAAATTATTTTATTATCGGAATAAGTAAAATATTATGCAAAATACATAATATTAAAAAAAAAATGCATATTATCAAATTGATAGACACGAGCTTCTAATTTCTAAAAGAAAAAAGGTGCAGTGTCAAAAAAACATCCATTAGATAATCTGGATTAATTATTATGTAAGTAGAAAAATGTGGGGCAATAGCAGCTTATCCCTACCCTATTGCACGTAAGTTTTTCTGTATGGGGTTATAAATCTGTATGAGGCTAGGCAAATTTTTTTATACTTTTCAGTCCGGTTAAAAACGTGGTATATTAAAAATGTTTTTTTTATTTAACAACAATAACTCAAAAAAAATCTGTTTCAGTTATCACACTTTGCATCACCTTTGTCAAACAAACATTGATTTTTGTTTGTTTTGTAAACAAAATCTAAATATATTTCCGGATAATATTATTTATAAATTTTTCTCGTATTATACAAAATAAATTATAAAATGAGAAAAATTTAAATATATATTTTTCATACATTCCAATATTAAGTACATACAATATAATGTTGATTATTAAAATATTATTAATATGTATGTTATTTGTTTTAATTGTAAGTATTAAAGTAAGTATTAAAAAATTGTCTGCATTATTTACCATTAACTATTTTTATAGACTTGTTGGCAAATATCTGTGGAAAGAGCCGGAATAATTTACCAAAATATCAACTATATTAATGCAACTTTAAATGCTTCAAAAATAAATCGGACAACATCTGGAGCAAATTTTTACATGGAGGCTTTTGTAGACTATCCAGAAAATGCATACGTATAACATTATTATTTATATATATATATATTCATGCCATATTTCTACGAGGTGGTTTGATATGAAATATGCAGATAATAGTATACTAATATTAGTAAAAAATCTGCAGTAGCCACCACAGAACCAACCGTCATCGTATTAAATAAATTTATAGAATAGAAATAATTATTTAAATTTAAAAAAAATTGATATACCACGTTTTCAACAAAAATTAAAAACTATAAAATAATTTCTCCTAGCCCCATACAGATTTATAAACCTATGGGGGTAAAGACAGCTACTCCTTACACTCTTTATTATTATCTATTACGTTTTTCTGTATGGGGTTATAAATCTGTATGAGGCTAAGAGAAATTATTTTATACTTTTTAGTCCGTGTTCAAAACGTAGTATATTAAATTAATACAGAACTACAATCTAAAGTCGTTTTATTTTGATATAATAAGTTCTGAAAGATCTTTTATTATGTTATAATATAATCATTTTCAGATTCAAGTTAATTTATATGGAATGTATAGTAATGCATACAAAAAATTACCATTCGAAATTAAACGTAATGTATGTGATATGTTCAAAGCAGAATATAAATTTATTGAAAATGATTTACACGGAAAATTTATGCGAAGTTGTCCAATAAAAAAGGTTTAAATTTATACAACATCAAAAAAATACAATAATGTCTAGAATTAAAATTATTTTAGGGCGTGTATTATTTTAATAATTTTAGTCCAAATGCAAAAAAATTCCCGTATTTTCCTTGGCGAATAAGTCGTACTTGTGTAGAAGTTACATTATTCTTTGGTGATTTAAAAATTGTAACTGGAAATTATTATTTGTATATTAATAAAGAAGATGAATTAAAATACTAATCGAGCAATGTAACAATTATATAAATAAATTTATTTAGAACAATAATAATTCGAATTTTGATATCTAGTGACATAATTTATTATATCAGTCACCAAGCGCTAAGAATGCCATTTACGATATATGACGAAATGTCTGCGACCAGGATAGATCGATCACGATATTACCAGCCCAGAAATTTCTGTATATTCAATGGATACCGGCCGTGAAAGCCTGAATATTACTAATTGAAACTACACTATAAAAAAACTCGGTAATTTTTTTTTGAAACATTTACGTATCTGGCAAAAGTACTCAATGCACCCAAAACCTTACAATCAGCATTAACTCTTCTTTCAATTGCATTCTTTATTTGCATTAAGCAGCACTTCATGTGTTCATTTATTTTATAACTGTTTTCTCAAAAATTATATATATATATATATATATATATATATATATATATATATAAATTTATACTTAAAAATAAACGAGTAACATATAAATTCTAAATTACACAAGATAATTAGATTAGTATTATAAAAATCTTTAATAGATATTTCTAACAGTTCCGGATGTAATTGAGTAGCTAGTTTCCTGTTTTAAAAATATAAATATATATTTTTTTTATATTAATAATTAATTTAATATATGTATAGTTTAAAAATTTTTATACAAATTTACATGAAAAGAAAAAAATAAACTATTTGATATTATTACCTTCGAAATTTACCATAAACCTTGAAAATGTGCAAATTTTAATACACAGAAATATATTATTGTTAAATTTTCTATTTTATTGTAATAATAAGTAATATCCTATAAAATATTATATTTTTTTGGACTACACTAATCTCGAAATTTCAAAATATCATTTGAAGTTTAGTACCAATAATATTATATTTTTCATTTACGAAAGCTATGGAGCTTAATTTCATTTTAACTAAATTATTTATACTATTAAATTTCTTTGATTATGCAGTAAGTATAATTGTATGTAAATTATCATAATAATAAAAATACTAATACTAATAATTTTTCTAGTTTACCTGGCAAATAAATATTGAACGGTTGGAACTTTTAACGGATAGGAGTGAATATAGTAAAGTAATTAACGCTACTACCAGAAAATTTAATAGAACTACTATTGCAATGAGCATATACTATGACGTTTTAAAAGATATACCTAGTAATGCTCAGGTATTTATAAAATAACAAATCACTTCAATATACAGATTGTTTGAAAAATTGGTAAAGAAAGCGTGTAATTTTAGAAAATTTTAAATAAATTTGTATTTAAATAACCGACAAAACAATTAAACAACTGTTTTAAATAAATTTTCATCCAACATTTTTTTAATTAAAATTTTTTTACATTAAATTAAATTAAATTAAAATAAGATATATATAATAATATATTATTACAATTTACAATTATTAATTGAATTTTACATACTCTTTAGGTCGAAATTCAACTCTATGGCATGTACAGCAATGACTACAAACTCCTACCAGTTGATATAAAAAGATACTTTTGTGATATAATAAATATGGAATATCAATTTGTTAAAAATGAAATGCATGGTAAATTAGCTGATAAATGTCCTGTAAAAAAGGTTAAAAACAAAAACACAAACAAACTAAAACATTATGAAATTTTAATAAATATTTCTTAATTTTCAGGGGTTATACTACTTCAAAGATTATGTACCAAATACAAGAAACTTTCCAAAATTTCCTTGGAAGATAAAGAATTATTGCGGAGCAGCAAAATTGTTAATTAATAATATTGTTCAACAATATTTAAAAATGTATTTTTATATTACTACTGATGATGAATATTATATTCATTAATGACATTCACCAAGTTCACAATAATAATACCTATCATAAAAAATCTTCTTATTTCTTGCGTTAAAAACATGTGTTAACAAAAAAATAGTGCCTCTATTAAAATACCTTGTCAATATATCGGGTGGTTGTTTTAAGTGAAGTAAAAATAAAAGAGTCATTCACTCGTGCTAAAATTAGAACGCCCCCTCAAAAAAAGTAGTAACTTTAAAATCTTACATCTTAAAAAGTTATATTTTTAACAAATTGGTAGCTTATGTTGACTAGGATTCTATAACTAGCTAGATCCGCTAACTAAACAGGAGTTAGTTAAGTTAGATTGAAAAGGAATAATATCTTTTACACTCTTCCACATACGTTGCAATTTCAAACGTACAAAAAAAAAACTTTAATATTCTCTCTTAATAAAATTTTGCGTATTTTATCGATAACATTTTCCACAAAAAATAAAAGAAGCATAGAAACGTAAATCTTTAACATTTCTAGATTTTCTCAGTTGTATAGCTTTCTTGATAAAATATTTATCGTAACTGTTCATTAAAAATATTTCTTCAGACATTTTTTGTTCATCTTAAAATTTATCTTTATAACAAATTGATGCAGTTCTATTAAATAAACACTTAATAGTACCCAGTTTTTTTTACGATGTCAGAATTTAAACTATAAATAATACTACAGAAGTAGAAATACTACTTTATCCCAAGCTTAAATTTTACGTTCACCTCCGTAAACGAGTTACTTAACTTCATATTTAACTAAAATAATTTTCAAATTTAAGCTCAAGTTGATCACATTGACTCGAATTAAATTTTAACTCGCGTTTATAAAACCGGATATTAATTACTTTTTCTCTCACCAAACTCATTTATCGATAGGCCTTGCAAAAAATATATTTTTATTTCCATTAATCGGCACTTATACGATTATTCATTTTACAATTATTTTCTCGAAAATATATAAATTTATACTTAAAAATCAATGAGTAAAATATAAATTCTAAATTACACAAGATTATAGTATTATATAAATCTTTAATAGATATTTCTAGCAGTTCCGAATGTAATTGAGTAGCTAGTTTCCTGTTTTGAAAATATAAATATATATTTTTTATATATATATATATATAATTAATTTAATAAATGTATATATTGAAAATATTTATATGAATTTTCATGAAAAGAAGAAAATAAACTATTTGATATTATTACCTTCAAAATTTACCATAGACCTTGAAAATGTGTAAATTTTAATATACAGAAATATATTATTGTTAAATTTTTCTTTTTTATTGTAATAATAAGTAATATCCTATAGAATATTATATTTTTTTTGGACCACACTAATCTCGAAATTTCAAAATATCATTTGAAGATTAGTATCAATAATATTATATTTTTCATTTACGAATGAAAGCTATGGAACTTAATTTTATTTTAACTAAATTATTTATACTATTAAATTTCTTTGATTATGCAGTAAGTATAACTGTATGTAAATTATCATAATAATAAAAATACTAATACTAATATTTTTTCTAGTTCAGCTGGCAAATAAATATTCAACGGTTGGAAATTGTACCGGTTAAGAGTGATTATACTAAAGTAATTAATGCTACTACCAGAAAATTTAATAGAACCACTATTGGAATGACCATATACAATGACGTTTTAAAAGATATACCTAGTAATGCTCAGGTATTTATAAAATAACAGATCACTTCAATATACAGATTGTTTGAAAAATTGATAAAGAAAGTGTGTAAATTTAGAAAATTCTATATAAATTTGTATTTAAATAACCGAGAAAACAATTAAACAACTGTTTTAAATAAATTTTCATCAAACATTTTTTTAATTTAAATTTTTTTACATTAAATTAAATTAAAATAAGATATGCTTAAATTATTGCAATTTATTTATTTACGTATATTATTAATTGAATTTTACACACTCTTTAGGTCGAAATGCAACTCTATGGCATGTACAGCAATGACTATAAACTCCTACCCGTTTATGTAAAAAGATACTTTTGTGATGTACTAAATATGGAATATCAATTTGTTAAAAATGAACTGCATGGTAAATTAGCTGATAAATGTCCTGTAAAAAAGGTTAAAAACAAAAACACAAACAAACTAAAACATTATAAAATTTTAATAAATATTTCTTAATTTTTAGGGGTTATACTACTTCAAAGATTATGTACCAAATACAAGAAACTTTCCAAAATTTCCTTGGAAGATAAGGAATTATTACTCAGTAATAAAAGTGTTAATTAACAATATTGTTCAATCACATTTGAAATTCTATTATGATATTAATACTGATGATGAATATTATATTCATTAATGACATTCACCAAGTTCACAATAATAATACCTATCATAGAAAATCTTCTTATTTCTTGTGTTAAAAACATTTGTTAACAAAAAAATAGTGCCTCTATTAAAATACCTTGTCAATATATCTGGTAATTGTTTTAAGTGAAGTAAAAATAAAAGAGCCATTCACTCGTGCTAAAATTAAAACGCCTCTCAAAAAGAGGGATAACTTTAAAATCTTATATAAGAACTAAAACTTTTATTACAGAATCGAATTCTCCATAAAAATTTCCATTAATTTCACTTATAACTAACCCCCCTTCGGATGGGGAGGCAGCTTTAAAATCTTAACTAAAAAACCCCATTTTTAGCAGATTAAGATTCAGAAATCAAATTTTGCTGATATTGCAATAAATGCAATTGCAGCACCATCTACAAAGATTCTAAAAAAAAATGTGTCGATTAAAACCTTCATAGTTTTTGACTTAGAATCTTAAATTTTATTTTAATTTCGTTATTTGTATTACAACTCACGCTTTGCATAAATTGTTTTAAATATTTTAATCTTAATGTTTTTTTACAGTTCTTTCCATTTGTCATTTCTTCCTGTATGGTTTTCACCAATTCTTCATCCCTGATAACATGTCCAATCCATGAATCTTTTCTTTTATTCAAAGTTTTCCACAAATATGATTTGTCTTTGGCAATACAATAGTTAATATATTAATAAGTCTAGCTTGACATTATTTTTTTATAAATAAAATAATTCTTTTTTTAACAAAAATGTTAATATGCTTCCTTATACTATGTATTAGAATCTTTCAGAACTCATTATATTAAAATGAAGCGGCTTTAGAATATAGTTCTGTATTAATTTTATTAATAATTAACGTTTCCATGTACTCTACATACATCATCAGAAAAGAAGACATAAATACAGTAAATAAGCAGAACATAGAAACAAGTTACTAGGCAACAAATAAAAAATTCTTTTGATACGATGTTAATTTTAGAAAATTGTAAAAAAAGTTATATTTTTAACAAATTGGTAGCTTATATTGACTAGGATTCTATAACTAGCTAGATCCGCTAACTAAACAGGAGTTAGTTAAGTTAGATTGAAAAGGAATAATATCTTTTACACTCTTCAACATACGTTGCGATTTCAAATGTAGAAAAAAAACTTTAATATTCTCTCTTAAGAAAATTTTGGTTATTTTATCGATAACATTTTCCACAAAAAATAAAAGAAACATAAAAACGTAAATCTTTAACATTTTTAGATTTTCTCGGTTGTATAGCTTTCTTGATAAAATATTTATCGTAACTGTTCATTAAAAATATTTCTTCAGACATTTTTTGTTTATCTTAAAATTTATCTTTATAACAAATTGATGCAGTTCTATTAAATAAACACTTAATAGTACCCAGTTTTTTTTACGATGTCAGAATTTAAACTATAAATAATACTACAGAAGTAGAAATACTACTTTATCCCAAGCTTAAATTTTACGTTCACCTCCGTAAACGAGTTACTTAACTTCATATTTAACTTAAATAATTTTCAATTTTAGCTCTAGTTGATCACATTGACTCGAATTAAATTTTAACTCGCGTTTATAAAACCGGATATTAATTACTTTTTCTCTCACTAAACTCATTTATCGATAGGCCTTGCAAAAAATATATTTTTATGTCCATTAATCGGCACTTATACGATTATTCATTTTACAATTATTTTCTCGAAAATATATAAATTTATACTTAAAAATCAATGAGTAAAATATAAATTCTAAATTACACAAGATTATAGTATTATATAAATCTTTAATAGATATTTCTAGCAGTTCCGAATGTAATTGAGTAGCTAGTTTCCTGTTTTGAAAATATAAATATATATTTTTTATATATATAATTAATTTAATAAATGTATATATTGAAAATATTTATATAAATTTTCATGAAAAGAAGAAAATAGACTATTTGATATTATTACCTTCAAAATTTACCATAGACCTTGAAAATGTGTAAATTTTAATATACAGAAATATATTATTGTTAAATTTTTCTATTTTATTGTAATAATAAGTAATATCCTGTAGAATATTATATTTTTTTGGACCACACTAATCTCGAAATTTCAAAATATCATTTGAAGATTAGTATCAATAATATTATATTTTTCATTTACGAATGAAAGCTATGAAACTTAATTTCATTTTAACTAAATTATTTATACTATTAAATTTCTTTGATTATGCAGTAAGTATAACTGTATGTAAATTATCATAATAATAAAAATACTAATATTAATAATTTTTCTAGTTCAGCTGGCAAATAAATATTGAACGGTTGGAAATTGTATCGGATAAGAGTGATTATACTAAAGTAATTAATGCTACTACCAGAAAATTTAATAGAACCACTATTGGAATGAGCATATACAATGACGTTTTAAAAGATTTACCTAGTAATGCTCAGGTATTTATAAAATAACAGATCACTTCAATATACAGATTGTTTGAAAAATTGATAAAGAAAGTGTGTAAATTTAGAAAATTCTATATAAATTTATATTTAAATAACCGAGAAAACAGTTAAACAACTGTTTTAAATAAATTTTCATCAAACATTTTTTTAATTTAAATTTTTTTACATTAAATTAAATTAAAATAAGATATGTTTAAATTATTGCAATATATTTATTTACGTATATTATTAATTGAATTTTACATACTCTTTAGGTCGAAATGCAACTCTATGGCATGTACAGCAATGACTACAAACTCCTACCAGTTTATATAAAAAGATACTTTTGTGATGTACTAAATATGGAATATCAATTTGTTAAAAATGAACTGCATGGTAAATTAGCTGATAAATGTCCTGTAAAAAAGGTTAAAAACACAAACAAACTAAAACATTATGAAATTTTAATAAATATTTCTTAATTTTTAGGGGTTATACTACTTCAAAGATTATGTACCAAATACAAGAAACTTTCCAAAATTTCCTTGGAAGATAAAGAATTATTGCTCAGTAGGAAAATTGTTAATTAACAATATTGTTCAATCACATTTAAAATTGTATTTTGATATTAATACTGATGATGAATATTATATTCATTAATGACATTCACCAAGTTCACAATAATAATACCTATCATAGAAAATCTTCTTATTTCTTGCGTTAAAAACATTTGTTAACAAAAAAATAGTGCCTCTATTAAAATACCTTGTCAATATATATATATATATATATACTTTGTTAAAACGAGAAATATATTGAGTGGCACTACCAAGTTCAATTTAACTAATACTGAATATGAGAGAATGTAACTGTCGTTTTAGTTTGTCATTAAAGCTGTCAAATTCATTAAAATTATCTTATTGGTTTTTGAAGTTGCTAATCCTTAAATTTGTTGGAATTTTAATTTCCACGCATTTTTTTTAATTACTTTATTGATTGTTGAAATATATATATATATATATATATATATATATATATATATATATAAAGTGTCCATAAAAAAAAATTTCCATTAAGGCTAAAATCGATAAATTTACACCGAAAAACATCAGAAATAATATTTTTTGTTTGTTTTTACGAAAGTAACAAGTTCTTCTACACAATTGAAATTTTCTAAAAACGCGTGTTAATACTATATAGTTTATATTGTGTATTTACACGCGTTTTTCAAAATTTTTATTTGTGTAGAGAAACCTGTTACTATCGTAAAAACAAGTAAAAAATATTATTTCTGATTTTCGATATAAATTTATCGATTTTAGCCTTGCTGGAAAATTCTCTAAAATATATATATATATATATATATATATATTATTTATATTATTATTATGATTATATTATATATTATTATATAATATATATATATATATATATATATATATATATATATATATATATATATATATATATATATATATATATATATTATTTATATTATTATTATGATTATATTATATATTATTATATATTATATATACTTATATATATATAATAATAATATATAAATTAGTTTGAAATAGTAAAAAATTTGTTTATTTTTTTCAAAACAGGAAACTTTGAATGCAATTATTTCCTGAAAGATTAGAATTTTTTTTTAGATAATCCGTAATTTTTGTAGAATTTTAATTGTTATTGGTGAATATTACATATATTTTATTACAAAATATACATGTATATATAAATATATATATATATATATATATATACTATTTAAAACTAATTTAGAATCGTATATAATGATTTTGTTAAAAAATTGTGTAATATACAGTGAATTTTTAACATTTTAATTTCTTGAAAAATAAGAAAAAACATTTTAAAAATTATTTAAATACTCATATTTTAATGAACGAAATAAACTGCTTTATGGATTTGAAAATTTACTGTAAACTTTAAAAATCTAAATATTTCAATTATTTGCTAGAATCAGAAATACTTTCTGTAATTATATTTTTATATTGTATAAATAATATTCAGAATTCGAAAAATTAAAAATTATTATATATAAGTTAAACACGACCAATATTATATTTTTCAAATGCGGATAACAACTATGAAACTTAACAGTGTTTTAATTGAATTGTTTGTAGTATTATCTCTCTTCGATAATGCAGTAAGGAATGTTTGTATATTATTATAATAATAAAATTATTAATAATAATTTTTCTAGTTCAACTTTAAACTATATCTGGAACGAACCGAAATTTTAATGGGCAAGAATGAATATTTTAACGTAATTAATATGACTACTAGTAAATATAATAGAACTACCATTACTTTGAATGCGTACTATGAAGTTTTAAAAGATGTTCCCAATAATTGTCAGGTATTTACAATATTTAATCAAAAAATTACACTAATTACTAGTTAAAGAAGGTTTAAACATTAGTTTTAAATTTTTTTGCTGTTGAAACAAATACTTATAATATAATTAAGCAAAAAATAATTTGTTGTACACTTGAATTTTTGTCGTGATCATTATAATTTCGTGAATAATACTAATCTTGTACGAGAAAATACAAGGCCTTCATAAAATTTCTTTCGTCAGTTAAAATGATTCGGTCATCTTGAGCAAATGCCTAATGAACGTTAGGTTAAAAAAATTTATATGATTGATTTGAAGCTATACGTTTGCGTAGACGTCCGATGAGTAGTGATATGATTGACACTGTTTTGCTTGAGCGAAAATTTCAAGTAGTAGGAATTATGAATGTGGATGAAGCTAAAGTTGCTTGTTTGGATAGGAAT
Organism: Clivina fossor; assembly: GCA_963966155.1. Lineage (NCBI taxonomy): Eukaryota > Metazoa > Arthropoda > Insecta > Coleoptera > Carabidae > Clivina > Clivina fossor. The sequence continues at coordinate 4,684,072 of OZ014564.1, read as the reverse complement.
GTTTGGAGGAAACTGATTTCGAGATAGAGGAAAGAGTTTGTGCTACATCCTTTTGGGTACGTGGCTTGATTGTATATGTATGTATATATTTATATTTAATTGATAACCCAATAACATTTTGTATTTTCTTTCTTTGTCGCTCGCCTGACTGTATATTTGTAGATATCTATATATACAAATATAGTATAGTAGAGACAGAGAAAGAAAGCAAATGTTTAATGCGAATTTACATATGTTATCTAGATCGAAATACAACTTTTTGGTGCATTTAGTAACGAATATAAACGTCTACCACTTTATATAAGAAGAAGTCTTTGTGATGTAATGAAAATGGAATATCAATTTGTAAAACATGAAGTTCATGGTCATATACCGGAAAAATGTCCTATAAAAAAGGTTAGAATTAAAGATTCTAAATAATGATAAATTAATATTTTCTTATTTTTAGGGTTTATACTACTGTAAGAATTTCGCACCAAATTCAGAATATTTTCCAAGATTACCTTGGAACACAAATAGTTACTGCGTGGAAGGAAAAGTTATTATTAACGATATTCTACAAAATCATGTAAAATTTTATTTTCGTGTTAACAGCGATGACGAATATTATATTCATTAAAAATTTGAAAAAAAAATACAAAATAAAATTATAATATTTATTCATTACATTTTTTTCCACATTTATACTGCGTTGTATGACAGAACCTGCTTGAAAATTGGCAGGACCCAGTACAAAATGTCCATATTATATTATTAAATTTTTAGTTCATATGTAATAACGTAATCAAATAAAATTGAATATATTATAACGAAAATTTTATTGTATTACAAAACAATTAAGTTAAAAAAACTGTATTTATTTTATATTCGTTTACGAGTTTTATTAAAAACTTGGCTATATAATCACATGCTATATTTTATTTGCCATTTCGTTCTCTATAAGTAGATAAAACAGATAAACATATATTGTTACTTAAAAACATGCAGAAATGTTATTTCTGATGTTTTTTCTATGTAAAATTATCGATTTTAATCTTATTGGATTTTTTTATAAGGTCATCCTTATTTATATATATATATATATATATATATATATATATATATATATATATATATGTATATTGCACCTTGTACAAGATATATATGTGATATAGAAATAACAATTAAATTCTACAAACAATACAGATTATCTAAAAAAAAATTCTAATATTTCCGGAAATAATTTTATTTAAAGTTTCCTGTTTTGAAAAAAATAAACAAATTTTTACTAGATAAAAGGTTTTCAATAATACACATTTTTGTTAAATTTCACTAAACTTTAATTCGTTAACAGACTTAAGTTTCGGTTCGCGCCATTGTCAGTGTTAAAAAAAAAAAGTGTAATATATATATTGAATTTTTTATATTTAAATTTTTTGAAAAATAAGAAAAAACATTTTAAAAATTATTCAAATACTTACACATATTTTAATGAATTTAAATAAACTGTTTAATAGTATTGATTCGAAAATTTACTGTAAACTTTAAAAATCTAAATATTTGCTAGAATCAGAAATACTTTGTGTAATTATATTTTAATATTGTATTATATAATATAATATTATTATTATAATATAATATTCAGAATGAGTATTACATTTTATTCTGAAAATATTAATTAAAATTTTTTTAAATTAGAATTATTAGTTTAATACGACCAATATTATATTTTTCAAATGCGTATAAAAACTATGAAACTGAAAAGTGTTTTAATTGAATTGTTTGTAGTATTATCTTCTCTCGATAATGCAGTACGGAATATATGTATATTATTATAATAATAAAATTATTAATAATAATTTTTCTAGTTCAACTTTAAATTATATATGGAACGAACCGAAATTTTAATGGGCAAGAGTGAATATTTTAACGTAATTAATTTGACTACTAGTAAATATAACAGAACTAGCATTGCTATGAATGCGTACTATGAAGTTTTAAAAGATTTTCCTAATAATTGTCAGGTATTTACAAAATCTAATCAAAAAATTACACTAATTACTAGTTAAAATATATTTCCATATATTTTCTAGGTCGAAATGCAACTATTTGGTGTTTTTAGTAACGAATATAAACGTCTACCAGTTTACATAAGAAGAAACTTTTGTGATGCGATAGAAATGGAATACAAATTTGTAAAAAATGAAATACATGGTCATTTATCAGATAAATGTCCTGTGAAAAAGGTTAGAATTAAAGAATTTAAATAATAATAAATTAATATTTTTTTTATTTCCAGGGTTTATATTACTTAAAGGATTTCGTACCGAGTTCAAAAAACTTTCCAAAATTACCTTGGAATACAAATAATTTCTGCGTGGAAGGAAAAATTATTATTAACAATATTGTTCAAAATCATTTAAAATTTTATTTTCGTGTTAACAGCGATGACGAATATTATATTCATTAATAATTTGAACAACACAACTGCGTTGTATGAAATTATTAACATAGTAAAAAAATGTTTCAGAACTCATTATATAAAATAAACTGCTTCTGGTTCAAGTTTTGTATTAAAATTAATTAATAATCGATGTTTCGACGAAACTCAACGCTCATCTTCATCAGGACAAACTGATTTAAATGACATTACAATAAATATTATTATTAAATAACAGATCATAGAAACAAGTTACTAGGTAACTAGCTTTTATTATCAATCTGCTGCTAATATCATCAAATTTTACATAATGAAGATATTCTAACGCATGTTTAGCAATAGCCGATTAATCTGAATGATTTAGACAAAAAAAGTTTAGAAAATGTTGTTTTTTAATATATATATTTTGACATTCACTTCGTGATTTTTAAATACAGAATAAAATCTTCATTATCGACCACCCACTTATAAAATCAATCCCATCACAATGGTAGCCAAAAAAACTACAATAATTAAACACAATAAACCATCAAATTAGTCATTATTTACCAATTCCCTTCCAGAAGAAACTAAATCCAGATTTTTCACACAATACCACGCCAAACTAAAGTGACTCTTCACTCCGACAAAACCATCTCAAAGAAATGACAGAAAAAAAAATAATTTAAGATACGAAAAATTTCGAAAATAATAGTACGGGGGTCTCGCGTGTGAAGTGATACCTGAAAATTTTTTGGACATCGATTAAGTCTTCAATGGCGCAATTAATGGAATCGTTTAAGGCTACCACCATATTTCGAAACGGTTTTGCAATGTCATCGTTGCGTTGACGGGCTATTTGATTAAAATTGGTACGTGTGAAAGAGGTCCCATGGTGTGTCAGTTTTGCACCTGAAGAATAGAACGCGATGCCTGCATATTCTTGGTGGTCTTTACAACTAGAAGAGTGTGTTATATACTTGGGAACAAATTTTAATTGATATGTTAAAGAAACTATATTAAATTTTTTTAATCTATTTTGATAGAACCAATATAAAAATAAATGAAATAACATAGTAAAAAATCTTTCAGAACTTATTATATTACAATAAAATGGCTTTAAGTTGAAAGTTCTGTGTTAATATTTATTAATAATAGATGTTTCGACAAACTCCACGTCTGTCTTCATCAGAAAACGTCAATTATTAATAAATATTAATACATAACTTAAACCTAAAGCGGTTTTATTTTATAAATAAAATACTTTAACGCTCAGTTTTCGGTACAGATAAAAATCGTAACGTGCTATATGAAGAAATATAACAAGCAAATTGAGTAAATATATAAAACTGTACGTAATTTTAAACATTTAAAAAATTTAAGTTAATTTTTGCTTGCAGCGGTAGATATTAAATGTGTAATTATAATTCTTTTTCACTCTCGTAATATTTTAAATCAATCTAAATAAAAAACAATTTTATAACTTCTAAATATTTTTAAGCAGAAAATAATTATTGTACATTTTTATGTGAGAATAATTTTATAAACGATAAAATAAAACAGCTCTAAGATTTTAGTTCTGTATCAATTTTTATTAATAACAGACGTTTTGACATACTCTACGTACATCATCATCAGAAAAAATGATACAAATGACATATACAGTAAATAAACAGAACATAAAAATATGAAAATTAAAATTTATTACATTTAAAATAAATATAGTGATAATTTATTTTGGTTGAATTAAAAATATGTCACACAACATTCAACAAATTATATTCCATATACTAAAAATTATATTTAAAAAATTTTCTCTTAAAAAAAATTATTAAAAAAAATTGATATCTGCACTAAATGCCGTAAATGTTTTAAACTGTAAACTGAAAATAATACTATTTAAAAAATCAAAATGCTTGTTTTTTAAATTGTTTTCACAAATTTTACGTGTTAACAGTTAAATAATTAAACACTTTACTGTGAAGCGAGTTAAGTATGAAGTCTGTCATCAAGTCGTGTTACCCACTTAATTTGAAATTAAGAAATTACAAAATAATTTGTATTTTTATGTTGGCAACTATACATATGTCTTTAACACTGGAATAAATTACAATTGTATGTGTCGCTTGCAGACATAAATATGCGGAATTTAAATTATTTATGTATTCCATTGTAATTATGTCTTTATAACTTCATTATTGTCAATTCCTTTTGTTTTTTCGTTTTATATATCATACTTTTACATAAGTTTTTATAAATATTTCTGTATAGAATGACTAGAAATATTCAGTAATAAATTGTAAAATTTTATTTTAAGATAAAAAAAACTTTCGCATTAAGTTCTGTATATATTTTATTTAAAAATAGACGTTTCGATATACTCTACGTAGAATATATCGAAATCTACAGAACTTAATCCGAAAGCTTTTTTATTTGAATATAATTTGTTCTAAAAAATTTTTAAATAAATTTTATTTTAAATTAACAGAAATAATTAAATTAATTATGTAAAATAAAACAAATAAATTATTTTTCAAATAAAACGGCTTTAGGTTATAGTTCTGTATTAATATTTATGAAAAATCGACGTTTCGACGAACTCAACGTACAAATAACATTTATGTATTTATAGTTCGTCGAAACGTTGATTATTAATAAAAATTCATATAAAATTACAACCTAAAACCGTTTTATTATTATTTATTATTTTTTCTATTAAAAATGAGTTTCATTTACTAATAAGAAAATATCTCGTAACGCTATATGTAATTCTTACGAGATATCAGAAAATTTATATAACATTTGTATTTACTATAATAACAAAACAATGAAACAGTAGAATTAAAAACATTGGTTAGATTTAAAATAATTTAATAATGTAATAATAAATATAGACATTTTATTTATATTTTTTCCTCAAAACAGGATACATATTACACAATAACATCCTGCATAATAAATAATATTATTTGCAGATCTTCCAAATATTTCAGATAAATAATTAATTATTTTATTCATTATAATAAATAATTATTTCCATCATATTATTTTTAAACGTATATTCTTTACAAGTTTAAAACAATCGAAAAATTCTTTGACATCTATCAAATAAATGAGTTTTTAATTTTTCTAGTATATTTGTATCCTCAAAAGAAATAAAACTTTTTTCAAGAATATGAAAGATCAACGACCCTGTCTTTATGTTCCAGATTTTGGAAAAATAAAATCAATCTATATACATAATCCTATTGTCCGAATTTGTCATCTAGTGACACTTTTTACACTCTTGAAGACAAGTCGAATAAAAGAATTCCAAAAACAATACGTATCACGCCCTCTTTCATAGAAATACAAAATTCCTAAAAATTTACAACATCTAACATTTTTGGCCACACAGTTTACAAATATATCTATTATAATAAAGAGACTTTAAGAATTAGTTCTATATTACATATGCAATAAATAAACAGATCATAGAAACAAATTACTAGGTAACAAAACAAGTAACTAAATTATAAATTTTTTATAAATTATTAATCAAAACATGCTAAATTTTATTTAACAATAAATTGATAAGAGAAGTTATATTTTTTTACTAGTGCATTGTAATTAATGTATACTGTAATGAGTCAGTTTTAAATAAATCTTTTTATTATTATTATTTATAAATAAACATTAATTTTTTTTCAATTATAAAAACTAAAAAATGTGGCACAAATATGACACAATAGCAAAAAATTTTTTCGTAAAAATATTGTAGCAAAATCGGCGGGAACTGACCACTGTCGGCAAAAGCTAAAATAATTGAACTCTGCAGTCGGACAGGTAAGATACCTGACGTCAGAAAGCCAGGTAGAAATTAGTAGAAACACATTCAAAACAAAATATTATAGCTTACTGTATATATGCGAATGCATGCATATATTACGATAATAATATATTGTTATCGTTCAAAACAATAAGGAAGTTTGCGTTTTGTTTTTGCATTTCTTTTGTTTTCCTGTTCGTATAATTTCCTGGCACATTTTGCATATGTTAATTTAGTTTTTATCATAAAGAAAGTTAATATAAGAACCAATTCAAATAAATTTTTGTATTTGTTTTTTAGATTTTTCATTTGGTTTTCTCTTGAAAATAAAAATAGTAGTTATTAAACAAAAAAAAAATTATTTCAGTATAACTTTTGTAATTGATTATTAGTAAAAAGATTTAGCTTCTATTATATTTTTTATATGAAAATTTAATTATACCATAAAGCAAGATAATTCATATTTTTATTATAAGTCTTATACAATATTTTTAAAAAATAGTGTTTATTATAAATAACTCATAAATTTATAATTATAGTAATATTTATCTTTAATGTCTTAATCTGTAACGTAGAAAGTGACATTAAAATGTTTGAAAGTTAGAATTATTTTTGAAATTTTTTTCCCATCAAAAAATCCTAATTACATCGTTAACTTAACATCGCGTGTTCAAAGATATTAGAATAAAAGTTCAAATGCATGCAATTTGTAGCAGAAAAGTAATAGATACATTACAAATTTCTTAAAAATAATATGCTTTTTAGTTAACCCTAAAATATTTTTGGACCACACACTAAAAGATATACTATGACAAAAAGTATGGCTTTATTAAGAGTAGTTATTATAATAAAATAGATTATTATTTTCAAAGTTCGTAACTTATATTTTACTGTTTTATTAAAAAATTTGAAATATGTTTTGTAAATTATGATTGATACATACTTTAAAAATGTACACAATATGTAAGCTTATAAAATTGAAAACTGTCAAATTTCTTAATAAAATATCAGTATTTGTATGATAAAATAGTGTCAGTATTTTTCGAAATTATTATTATATTATCAAAATGTTTAAATAAAATATCATAGTATTTTTTAAAAGTCTTAAGTAATGTATTTTTTATAGCGGGTTAATAGTTTTGTTAAATTCAAAACAACAAAACCTATCAATTCTTAAAAAAATCACATAAACATTTATCCCCCCATCCGTATCAAAAAACTATTCACCAGTTTAACGGTAAATGCGTAGAACAACCATAAAGAATTTCTCAATTAAGCGCCGCGTTTATTCATTTCAATCGCAGTTAAAATTTAACTCGGTGCTTAAATTTTCGCACACATCCGCCGGCGTTTTATATGTGGCGCTGTCAGCAGTCGCTGCAGCGAGAACTGTAGATTAATGGAGGCCGGACCGCGCGCTCGCACCCAACGGAGTGATGTACCGTATAATGGCACCCTTTCGATTCTACAGTTACCCCCGGTTGATTTCAATTATTTAAGGGAGAAAACGCTTAATGCGGTACAGCAAAGTTTAGATGTGTTCTTTTTTTTTGGATGGGACCACCATGAAGGATCAAAAATGATTTGATTGCTGATGGTGTGAGTTTCATTTGATTGATATTAGTTTCTATAAGTGTTATTGAGGTTTGTGGTGTATAGTTTCAGGTTATGTTTGATAGTTATTGTTAAATATTAGATCGTTTTTGAAAGAAGAATTAATGCTGGTTGTAAGGTTCTGAGTGCTAAGGGTACTTTTGCTAAGAATGTCAATGTTTCCAAAAAAGCCCGTTTCAGTATACACAATGCTGTTTTAGTGCCTACGTCGATGTATGTTAATGAATGTTGGATTTGGAAATGAGATTTTTTCCTGGGGTATGTGGTGCAACTAGGAGGAATCATGTACGAAATAAATTAGTGTATAATGAGTGTCAAATTGAAAAAAATGTTGTAGCAAAAGTTGATGTTGGTCAGTTAAGATAGTTCGGTTATCTTGAGCGAATGTCTAACGAACGTTTGGTTACACGAATTTATATGTGAGTTTCAATTGATTGATATTAATTTCTATAAGTGTTATTGAGGTTTGTGGTGTATAGTTTTAGGTTATGTTTGATAGTTACTGTTAAATATTAGATCGTTTTTGAAAGAAGATAATTCGGTTATCTTACGCAAATGTCTAACGAACGTTTGGTTACACGAATTTATATGAAAGATTTTGAAGGCATATGTTTGCGTGGACGTCCGATGATTAGTTGGAGTGGTATGATTGAGAGTGTATTGCGTGAGCGAAAGTTTCCAAGTAGTAGGAACAAAATAGCATGTACGAGATAGGTTAGATGAATGTTGAATGAAGCTATAATTGCTTATATGAATAGGGATGTTTGGAGGAAACTGATTTCGGGATAGTGGAAAGAATTTGTGCGACATATTTTGGGTACATGGCGTGATTGTAAATATATGTATGTATGTATGTAATATAATAATATAACATAAACCATTTGACAGTTGCATATTTTTCCATATTAAATAAAATTTAGTTTATATATTTGTTATAACATGACAAAAGCAGACACAGATCAAATATACAAAATTCTACATTCAAATTTATTAAATTAATGATCTCTGTATGATCTAAATTTAATCTAAAATATAATTGTTGAAACAAAAGGTTAAATATTCATATATACTCGACATTTTATTTCAAAAAGTATTCTTAAAATATTCATTTTAAAATAAAAATGTAAATTACTTTATAGTCTATAATATTCGTATTAACCCCCAAATCTATCCCAAGTAAAGAAAAAACGAAACCTAAATCCAACCGAAGCAATCACGCTATTCCACCTCAATTTAAAACAAAAGCACATCACCCCGTGTTCAATATTCAATTTTTTTCCACTAGCTCTAATAATTGCTAACCTAACCTATCATAACCTTCCCCTGGAGTTAAAAACGCAAAAATATCACGATGATCTAGTAATAGTGCAGCACGTGCCACGGATACCCCCACGTATCCGACACTTCCGTGCAGAAGTCGTGTGCGTGGACCGACTCTTTCTCTCTCCGTACCCCCCTGCCTACACCCTCGGCGGCGGAAAACAGTTGGCGAGCGGTGGCATGCAGACCGGAACCCGAACAAGATTTTAGGGTGCTCCCTTGAAAACGTCAGCAGTCAGCAATCTATAGTCAAATATGTTTTGCTTCTTTTTTTTTCTATAAATATATCGAAAGAGCCATGATGTGACGTCTTTCAAAATTGACACTTCAAAATGATTTTGTTACTTCATATAAGTAGGATTCAAAATTGTAAATAGGTAGACTATCCGTAGATTACTTTGCTATTTTAACAGTTTTAAGAAACTACTTGATCTATAGATGATATACAAGTAATATAATAAAATAATAAACGGCTGATTTTTTTAATTAAATTTTAAGAAACAAGCTACGTACACGACTCCCTGTATAGAGAAGTACACTGTAAAAAATATATCTTAAATTTGTGTAATTTTAACAGTAATAATAACAACATTTTGTAATTTTGAAATTATATTATAACAAAAATGTAAAATTATATGAATTTTATATAAAATTACATACATGTATGTAATTTTAAACTTAATATTTATCAAATTGGAAAAATAGTCGACTGTTAATATTTAATAAATAATTAGTAATTGACGGAATTTAGTCTTTTATATATTTTTATTAACTACTTAGCCAATGTTTTGGCAATCACTATTGCCTTCTTCAAGGCTAGCAGAATATTTCAGTTGATTTTACATGTAATGCAAATATATATTATATGATCAGAAAATTTAAAAATACTCAATATCACTGTTATATAAAAAGCATGTCAAAAAAATCATTAAATCTTGATGATTTTTTTGATCAAATACTGTATATTTGCGTTTCATGAAAGATCAATTAAAAAGATTCTGCTAACCCTGAAGAAGGCAATAGTGATTGCCGAAACGTTGGCGTAATAGTTAACAAAAATATATAAAAGACTAAATTCCATCAATTACTAATTATTTATTAATGTAAAATGGGTTATTGAACCAAAACAAATTTACATTCAACAAACATTTCAACGATTATTTATTAATACGATATTTATCGTTTTGTACAACTTAAAAATGACAAATTTTCTTCAGAAAAAATGTATTAAATAATTATATTAACGAAAAATAAACAAATGTTAATTTATTAAAAGAACAATATGTACAGGCTGGTTTAATTTGCAATGTCCAGATTATATTTCCAAAACGAATAAGTTCAAATAAAATTAATTTTAACTAGGGCTGGGAAAAAATCTCGATATATCGATAATTTATCGATATATCGATATATCGATAATTGATATTAAAAATAAAAATTATCGATATATCGAAATATCGATATATCGATATATCGAAATATCGATATATCGATATATTGATATATCGATATATTGATATATCGGTATTTCGATATATCGATATTTAAGATAGATGATATCCTCTTTGTAAGCTACAAATATTTAATCTCGCATATGGATGAGACATAATAAAAATGACATTTAATTTAAATGTCGTTATTGTAAACCGTTATATATTTCAATTAAAACCAATCATTTTTATTATGTCTCATCCATATGCGAGATCAAATATTTGTAGCTTACAAAGAGGATATCATATATCTTAAATATCGATATATCGAAATACCGATATATCAATATATCGATATTTCGATATATCGATATTATCGATATTTTTTGAATATAAAATATCGATATTGAAATTCCAATATCGCCCAGCCCTAATTTTAACATAGTAAAAAATCTTTCACAACTCATTATATTAAAATAAAACGACTTTAGGTTTAAATTATGTATTAATATTTATTAATAATAGACCTTTCGACAAAATCAACGTACGTCTTTACAAAGACATACAGAGGATAGAAACAAGGTACTAAGTATCTAAAAAAAAACTAGATCATAAAATTTATATATGAAAATGTATATTATTATCAAATATAATTTTCATTTATTTACTTAAATAATTTATATTTAAGCCAAGAACATTATCTGACACCGGAACTAATATAAAAGAAACCTTTTTGATTCCGGAATCAATTTACGTTTAATATCCTTATAAAGTTAGTTCTCTTCCCCTTTTTATCATATCATATTTAATTCATATTTCTCTTCGTGTTTTTTTCGAAGAATTTAACTATATAAACTTAACTAAAACGGAAACCGGAAACTTTCGTGCGCATTAAGTGCAATGAGATGCAAAAAACGGAAATGACGATGAGAAACTTAACACTTTATATCAGATAAATATACAACCAACCGCTCAGTAATAATTGCTAGATAAAGTTTTAGCAAAAACAATTTAGAAAATAGTTGAATTTACATAAAAACAAATTTTTTTGTCAAAATTACTTTTGACGTTTACTTAAAATTACTTATTAAGCAATTTTAATTAGTTTATTTGAATTTTATAATATTAGATAAAATAAAATATATTAAAAATAGATATATTTGATAAGAGGTAGAAGTAAAAATTTATTTTAAAATGAAAAAAATAAATGCACTTTTTCATAAACGAAAGAGGTGGGAATATGGGCCAAAGATTTTACAAAATTTATAAAAATATATTTTAAAAGTAAATAATACATTTTATTACTATTGATACACACTATCAAAAAATTGTAAAATTACATAAAATAATATGTAATTTATTGTTGTTTTCGATTTTCATTGGATTTTGAATTTTGTATATAAATATATTTTCCGTAGATTTCCTTTAACTTGTAATTTATTTTACTCATTAATTAAATTAAGTAATTTTAAATTCAAAACATCAAATTTTGTAAAATTACATGTAAATTTATGGGCAACAAGTCATACTTTTTATAACACTATTTATAAGACAAAATATGTTTTTTCTTTAAAACTGTATAATATAAATAAAAGTATTTTAAAATTATGTAAGCCAAATGTTATTTAAAAAAAGAACCACTCCAAATAAATATAATATTTAATTATTAAAAATAAAAATCTTTTTGTAGAGAACTTTCAATACACGTCCAAGTACAGTTAGTTGAGCCCATCTTCGAGAAAGACCACAGAACACTTTTTGTCTGTTCTCGTATAAAAACGATAAAATAAAGCAACGAAAAAGTAATTAGCTGCGTCCCGAGCATCTGTCATAAATTCGAAAACACGTCTCGACGAATCCGCAAAAATGCAATGTCAAAAATACGTAGTAACGCCCATAGCACACTTCTCAACATGTCCTTCAAGTGAAAAATAATAACAATCGAGACATATGGTTTTGTAAATCAATATCTAATCATTATTGGTTTTTGTTGGATATGTTTACGAACTTAATAAGGTCTATAGTAGATTTGGAGACATTGCATGTTCGGACTATGAATATGAAATATGGTCCAGCTACCTACACGAGTTTTGGACAAAGCTAAACTGTTTAGCCACTAGTGAAGCCCTATTAGTATAATCGTTTAATTTGAGATATTTTTTTAACACCTGTTGTTAGAATTAACTGTACGAATATATATATATATATATATATATATATATATATATATATATATAAATATATATATATATATATATATATATATATATATATATATATATATATATATATAAATATATATATATATATATATATATATATATATATATAAATATATATATATATATATATATATATATATATATATATATATATATATTTGTTTTAAATAGATTTGTTTGCAATAATATACATAAAAGTAAATTTGAGGCTTATAATAAATACAGAATTGTTATGTTCAGTTAATGAAAAAATATATTAAAATATGTTATTGAAAATTTTAGCAGTAATTTGATACGTTCTGGTAGCGCTAATTTTCGCAGTTATTAGGTAATTATTTAGCTCAATTAACTGGAATAAATAAATTTTTGACAAACCATTTGGTGAGTAAAAAAATGTGTCAATTTACTGACTACTAAATATGCACAATAATTTCTGTATAATTTTTTTATAAGTTCATAATTTAATGGATCAAAAATTTTCAATTTATGCCTAAATATATTTAAATTTTTTATTTTAAATTAATTGTATTTTACATAATTTTTTTTTAAATAAAATTGAAAATTAAATCTATAACTATAAACTAAAAATACTAATTAACACATTTTTCTTAAATTTTCGTAAAAAACAAACATTTTACTACCGTTCAGTCATTGACAGCTTTACGACTTACAAATTACTAGTCTATGAGTAGAAACTCATGTTTTTCTAAACTTTGTAACACCAATTTGGTCAGTACTCATTCACAACTACGGCAATCATAAATATAACAGCATGGAGCCATTACCACTGTTTACCGAGCGTTACCCAAAAACAAATATATGACTCCCCTTTTAAAGATTAAGCCATTTCCAGTGGCACGCACCATCACATAAATTTGACGCGTGTCCGAGGTGTCACCATCATAATTTTAACTTTTTCTTTGTAATCTCACAGTCCCCCGGTTGATTATTGGATAAGAATGATTTAAAAACTGCAAAACTGTTAATGACCCTTACACCTTAATTGGTTCCTGTTTTTCCTTATTCGTTATTCTTGGCGGCAAAATAAAATAAAACTATATTGTTTTGTTTCGTGTTCCATGATTGGTGTCTGTAAATGGTGTAATAAACAAAAATTGGATGCGATATTGGTTTACGATCCTATTGTTGCCAAATAATGATCTTTTTTTGTCTTTTTTATGGATTGTTATGGTACCTTTTGTTTAGCTTTGTTTGAAGATACTTGGAAACAATTATGTTGCATACGTTAATTGGTCAAGGTTTGTTAGTACGAATATCTCACCGATACGCGGCGCTACTGGTCATTTTGAATTTTCTTTGAAGAATAAAGAAATCTAATTTAGCTTTTGTTTGATAATTTTTGCACAATCATCGAATTCATTATACATTAGTTTAATAATCGGATTTAATTCTTTATGGTCAAGCATTCTGTAATAATTTTTATTCTAATTAAAAAAAAAACTTTAGTTTTATGTCAAAATATATTTAATAAACGGAGTGATAATTAAAATAAATGCCAAAGTTATCTAAAATAATTGTCAGTGTCGTATTTATTGTTTCATTGAATTGATTTTTTTTATTAAATTACTAAATTTGTCAAGATATATAATAAACAGTTTCATACTATTGCAAATGCAAAACTTTGAATTAGAACAATCTAGTGTTTTTTGACCACTATGGGTACGTTGCGTATCTGTGTAATCTTATATTACTGATTAGAACTTTAGCTTTAACTTTTATTTATTTATTTAATATGTCATTTGGATCATTTTCCCTGATGATGTACATAGAGTACATATAAATGCCGCTTTTTAAGTAATTATTTTTTATACAGAATTTAATTTTAAAGCTTTTTTTATTACCTATAATATAATGAGTTCTGAAAGATTTTTTATTATGTAGTATTTGTAAAGTTAAGAGGGTACACTTTGATGTCAAATTTTAAGTATTTTTCTGGAGCAAATTACTATAAATTGACGAAATATTTTTAAATGATTTTTTTTGGATAATGTATATGAAGAATTTAAAAAGTGTGGAAACCCAAAAAGAAAAATATAAATTTTGCGAAACTAAAAATACGAAGCATGAAAAAACACGGCTATTTTTGCATAAAAAAAATACAGTTGATAACAATATTTTAATAACAATATTTTAATTTTAATGAATTTTCACACTTTATACAGTTTTGATACACATATATACCAAATTTGAAATTTACAGGTTCTTTGTATTTGCCGTAATTTGTCACCGAAAAAATACAAAAAATTATCTATTTTTTCAATACATTGCCTATACACCAGGCGTATTGTCAGATTCACTAAACTGTAGGCGTGGCTGTATTTTCTCTATAACCTACACTGTTACAAAAAAAATGGTTTATATTATAACGATGTATAAATGTTCAAGGTCAACCAAAATATAAAAAAAAACCAAGAGTTTTGTATCTATTATAGAATATATGAAGTGATGATATTTAATGTTTAAAATAAATACTTTATATATATATATACCGGGTGTCTACTTTTTTTTTGTTACATAGGGAATACAATGCTAAAATTTTCATTTGGTGATAAATTTTCCCCTAATTATTATAGAACAAAAGTACAAATACAAAAGTTGTTTAGAATTCAAAAATGCATCAAATGATGCCAAATTTATCAATATAGGATGTTCTGATCAAGAATTAGAAGCAAATTAAAATTTCCATTTTTGCGCTCTTTACATCAAAGTGCCACGGAAATTAAACAAATAATTTCATTTCTTCTGGAGTTTGAGTTTGACAGATCGTATTTATTTTATTGTTACGTTCTGTATTATTATTATTATTATTATTATTATTATTATTATTATTATTATTGAAAATAATGAATAAACTTAATGTAAATGAAAAGCTATTAAGTATAAAAAGTATTAAGTATTTATTATTTATTACAATGAAAGGGTATTTTACTCGGCTGTACACTACGTACTAGCTGTGGTTTTAAATTGTGAATGTCTCCATTATAATTTTAAGTAATTGTTTAATTTATTTATTAACTTCAAGTTATAAAAACAATACATTTGAATTAGATGACTGGCATTATGCCTAATATATTTATTATAATAATTTAAACTTATCCCTGAGGATGCTGTAAGTTGTGCAGTGAAACGTCGGATAAGAGTTTAATAAATAGTAAATAGCTGAACTCCGTAAAACTTTCTTTATTTATTACAATATTCAATATACCTATAAAACAGAAAAATTCATGAATACAAGATATAGGAGAACAAAAACGAAACTAACAATTTAAATTAAATGTTCAAATAAATCGCCATTAACTGCCAAACAATAACCTAATCTGTTATAAAATTCGTGACGTACAGAGCTTAATTGTGTTTGTGTTATATTATTGCACTCTTCAACAATGGCATTTTTCAAATCAACAAGATTTTTGATATGTCGTTTATAAATTTTCTCCTTCAAATATGGCCATAAAAAGAAATCGCACGGTGCTAAATCGGGCGATCTAGCTGGCCAATTAATTGGACCACCTCTACCAATCCATGAATTTGGAAAACATTGATCCAAATATAATTTAATGTTGCAGCTGTAATGTGCCGGACATCCGTCTTGTTGATACCAGACAACATTATCTTGAGTTGCACACTCTTCTAACTGCGGACCAATATGATTTTGCAACATATCCAAATATTTTTCGTTGTTTAAATTATTTTCAATAAAAAATGGCCCAATTATACACCTGCCAAAAATTCCAGCCCATACATTAACTTTTTCTGGATATTGGGTACGTGTTGCTACCATTAAATGAGGATTTGTTTGGCTCCATATTCTAAAGTTTTGTGTATTAGGTTCGCCGTGTAAAGTAAACGTAGACTCGTCAGTAAAACAAATAGATTTCAAGAAGTTTCTGTCTAAATTGGATTTTTCCATAATAATGTTACTAAATTCGCTTCTAGCCATTTTATCCGCTTCAAATATCTCTTGGTGCGTGGAATATTTATAAGAATGATATTTTTCATTTTTTAGTACCTTATGTATTGTTGAAGGATGCAAATTTAATTCAGCACCAAGTTGACGCACACTAACATTTGGGTTTTCCGTTACACACAAAAGTATATTCAATGTATTTTCTTTAATTGCATTTTGATTTAAATTCTCCTCCTGATCTTCTGCGTTGATTTTTCTACAATTTTTACAACGTTTTAACACACTTCCAGTTTCTTCGAATTGTTTAATTATCCTACGAATAGTCATAGCGGAAGGTATGGGACGGTTTTCAAAGAAAGCGCTGAATAAATCTCTTACTCGTCGTATCGAATTTCCAGTAAAATACCATTTTACGCACTGAACTTTTTCATTTACCTTAAGTTTATTCATTATTTTCAATAATAATGATAATAATACAGAACGTAACAATAAAATAAATACGATCTGTCAAACTCAAACTCCAGAAGAAATGAAATTATTTGTTTAATTTCCATGGCACTTTGATGTAAAGAGCGCAAAAATGGAAATTTTAATTTGCTTCTAATTCTTGATCGGAACATCCTATATTGATAAATTTGGCATCATTTGATGCATTTTTGAATTCTAAACAACTTTTGTATTTGTACTTTTGTTCTATAATAATTAGGGGAAAATTTATCACCAAATGAAAATTTTAGCATTGTATTCCCTATGTAACAAAAAAAAAGTAGACACCCGGTATATATATATATATATATATATATATATATATATATATATATATTTAATAGTTGAATAATTACACATCGAATTTAATTAGAAAATTAAATTAAAAATTGTCAACTGCCTCGTCTGGGACTCGAACCCAGGACATATAGGTCGCTAGCCTAATGCTCTGTTAACTGAGCTAAAATACCCTGCTGACAGGCAATATATATATCCTAAATTATATATATATATATATATATATATATATATATATATATATATATATATATATTTATTTTAACATGAATTATTTTATCAATGTAATTTTTATTTAAAATGTTATCAAAAATTAATTATTTTTTTATCAAAAAAAGTTATTTAAATTTAATAATTTTCAGTCAAGTTAAAAAGTGGTAATTTACTGATGTCACTTTTATGTTTTTTACGAAGATTTCGCAACAGAGATATGTTTCGAAAAAATTTATTTAATAAAAGTTGGTGAAAATTTTTTAACTAATAATAACTAATAACTAATAACTAATATATATATATAATATATATATATATATATATATATATATATATATATATATATATATATATATATATAATTGTCAAAACAGCTTTATTTTTAGTTACGATGACATGATGATATCTTTTAAATAATAAATTATAATAATAAATTTATTTAATAAGATGACGGTCGGTTCTGTGCTGGCCATAACAGATTTTTGTGTTTTTTTGTTTTTGGTTTAAGTTTATGTATGTAAATTACTATTTTTAAATACGCTTTTTTATTTAACATTATGAATTCTGAAAAGCTATTATTTTATAAAGATAAACTTTCACAAAACCATATTTTCAAGGAATGTTCGACATTTTTTTTTTTTCTTGAATTTAAAAAATATTTTGCAATCCGTAAAAGTTCTATTGGTAATGTAAAAAACAGATATTGTAAAAATTTTGTATTTTCAGAACTGTCTGCAAAAATGTATTTATGCCTAAGTGCGACACCAGTCGATATTGTTCTAGTCAAGGCTATGAAAAAAAAAACATTTTTTATATACCAGAAATACTATCATATGTTTTGTTTGTTTCAAAATTAACCTTTTAACAAATGCCTTGTGACAATTGTAACAATTGACTTGTGATGCCGCGGGCCGGCCCCCAACAATTGCCGCCAGTGTGCCGTGCACCCCTTGCATCCCCGCTTGGCGCGGCCCTGGGTCTATGATTGCACATTCTTTGTTGGCTAACCCAAACCATTTGGGACAAAAAACTTTTAAAATTCTAAAAAAAATATTAGTGAAAATTTTGTAGTGTATCCTAGTAAAATAGTGGTAGGGTTTCAAGAGCCAATCACATTATGCAATAGAGTTTCTAAAGTTCAGCCCACTTACTACTAGCCACCACACGTATATACCCCTCAGAAACTAAATGATTGTAAGTGTAGGCCCTTAATGCTAAAAAAAAATAATAAAGTAAAATTAAATTGGTAATAATTTGGTTATCACAATTTTCAAAAAAATACATATTCATCTATTCGGCATAGTAATTTTAGAATCAAATTTCAGTATGCAGTTTCCAGAAATCAAAAAATCAAAGCTATCTGTTCTTATTAGAATTATTACAAAAATACACCTATAAAATAATTAAAAACAAAACATACATAAGCAAAAAAAAAAATAGAAACAAAATTTAAAGATAAATCATATAGTGCCTCTGGTGGTAATAATTTCCCATAAACGTCGATTTTAACAAAGTGCAAATTAGTGCACTCTGTAATCTGTGCCAATCCCCACATCGTAAACTAGTGCGAGTATTTTAATTCGCCAGCCCACACAAACATTTTCAATTTTTCACAAAAATTTATAACTTATTTGACCGGCCAAAACTGCCACTGCGAACATTAGTGTTCCATCCAAGAAATTACTGGCGGCGAAAATAAAAGATTCTAGCGTGACACGCCTTCCAAGGACCTTCTGATAGTTGCTAATATTAATTTTCTTATAATAAGACATTGTATTCGAATTGTTATATATTTTTAATTAATAAATATAAATGTTTTTATATTTTAAAAACTTAAAAATTTATAAACAAAAATATTATTTAACAAGCATGAAATAATGGCTAGTCTAATGAGTATAAAGTTATTGATAAAAGTTGAGGCCGTATAAGAAATAATCATTATATGCGAAAAGAATACTATACTTTTTCTACAACTATGCAATAAAATATTGCACTGCTAAAAAACTTCTGAGTAATAAACGTACAAGATTTTGATTGGTAAAATGGTGATGAACAACTGCAAGAAATTTAATTTAAATTTATGTAATTTTACATAATCAAATCGTACAATTTTGTAATTTTCACCGTGATAATTTACATAATATTACATTTTTTTATGTAAAAATTATATTAATAGAATATGTAGATTTACATCCAGTTTTTTATAGTGTAGTAATAAATAACATTACTTATCAAAAACTGCACATATAATAATTAACTTATTTAACAAAAATAAAAAATTTGTATTTATATTATAAACAAATGCTTTAAAAATAAATACTTGAAAAAATTATGTTTTTTTTTGTGTTTGAAACTTATCAATCAAAATAAACATTTAAAAATAAAAATAGATATTTAAAAAAATATATATTTAAAAGAATATTTTTAAATCCACATGATAATAATTTTGTAAATGTTATTATTGCACTGTTCACTATTATATATTAGCCTGAAGAAAAACAATTATAGAAAAACCAACAAACAAAAACGCCCAAGAAAATTAATTTATAAATCATTTAAAAGATTAAAAACCCGTTGAATCAATGTTAAAAATTCGCTATAATTAGTTCCACTTATATCGCTAATATCTTCAAATGCCTAGCATCAAATTTCCGAATTTAAAATTTCATTTTGCAACAATATTTCGTGTCAACGTCGCTCAGAGCAATACTCCAAATCATAAACTTCACTATTTAATAACTTTTAAAAAAATCCACATTAACCCTAAAATGCGGCCCCAAAGCTATTCATGGACCCGTAAAGGGCAAGAAATGACCGCTTTGTCTAGTGCGGTAAACCGCTCTTAGTTTTCACTAAGGTCCAAATGATTTAACCTAACCGAAACGAACCTAACTTTGGTCTAGGTTTATTCGTATCTATAGTTAGTCGGTAGTTTCCCCCAGTGAAGACACTGCGCGACGGAGCTACCGTGAGAATTTACCTTGTTTTCCAAATTGCTTCTCTTCGTTTCCTTGTTGTTGTTATATTTTCAAAGAACCTTCCTATTGACCTTCGCACAAAAAAGGGTTGATGGTTCGCTTGTGAAAAATGTTCATGTCGATTGGTTTACAAAAACTTTGAAAATACTGAAGCGCTACATAAGATCGGATGTATTGTGTTATTGATACTAGAGCAATTTGTCAAAATTTGGAGGTATAATTATAATTTCATATTTTTGTATTGAAATAATATGTTTCTAGTAAATGAATTTTGTCTACAAACAGAAAAAAACTTACATTTACGATAAAACTTCTTTAGATTAAAGTTTCGTATTAATATTTATTTATAAACAACGTTTCGACGAACTCAACGTCCGTCTTTATCAGAAAAAACGATACAAATGACATTTACAGTAAATAACAGAACATAAACATAAGTAACTAGATCATAAATTTTATAGATTTTAATTATTGGAAGCTAAATTGTATTTAACTCAGTGCCTTCACAGTAATTGATGTTATCTTTTTTCTTTTCACTGTGAAAGCACTGAGTTAAACAAAATTTGGCTTTCATTCATTAAAAATCTATAAATTGTATGATCTAGTTGCTTATTTGTTACCTAGTAACTTGTTTCTATGTTCTGTTATTTACTGTGCATTACTGTATTCTATGTACATCATCATCAGAAAAATAATACAAATGACATTTACGGTAAATCAACAGAACATAGAAACAAGTTGCTAGGTAACAAAATATAAGTAACTAGATTATTAAATTATTTAAAAGTATTAATTAAAAAAAAACAAGTTTTATTTACATCAGTATCTTCACACTGATTAATTGATAATATATTATTAAAATTACAAAAAAAATCGTTAAAAAATATAGATAAATTTTAACTGCAGTAACTGCTGAATATACTTAAAATTTTTGTTGTATATCTTTACTAAAAGCTATCTTTGTGATATATTATTTTAGTAAAGGGTTTAGAAATTTGACCTACCAACTAATTTTAATCAGGTGCGTCAGAAGTAAATTAAGACCGGTCTATTTTATAGCGTATAAAATTAACTTCTCAAAAGTGAAAATGCAAATATTTCTATAAAAAACGTAGCTATAAAATCCATAGACAACGTGATTAACATTAATTGGACGTTATATATTATATTGTTGATTGTAAATGATGCGGCCACCCAAGTAGATCACAGTTCAGAGATTTTTCATAATAAAATATTAGAGTAGTAATACGAATTAAAACAAGATTTTTATATTTTTTTGATATTTTATAAAAATAAGCTACACTGTAAAAAACTCAGTTTACACCAGTTTAGTATGTAAATTTACAGACATCACGGGACAATTTTTACATTAAATACATAAAAAATACGTATATTTTATGTAAGTTTACAAACTTTTTCGATAAAAAACATATATAATAATATTTCACAGATATATGAACATTTTTGTTCAATATTATATATATATATATATATATATATATATATATATATATATATATATTATGATAAAATAATTATTTCACTTAAAATTACAAAATTATATTATTTTCTCAGAAAATTTATCGTTTTGCTGGAACAATATGTAATTTTTTTACTCAACCTATTTTGTTCTACACGTGTCCACATACCGACAGACAGACAGACAGACGGACATCACGCTAAAAACAGTTGATTCATGTTACTATAAACGTGCGAATTTTACACAACATGCGTTATAATATCTTCATGAAAAAATTTTGAAAATATTGTAATAATTGCAAGACCCATACAACATTAACAGTAGATTGATAAGAGAAGCAATAGAAATTTAAAAAAGAAAAAAAAATAGCATCAATCAGTGCGAAAGCACTAATTTGAATAAAATTTTACTTTTTTTATTTAACAATTTATAAATTTTATAATCTAGTTAATTATTTTATTACTTAGTAACTTGTTTCTATGTTCTGTTTATTTATTGTATACATTTTTATCATTTTTCCTGATGATGATATACATAGAGTACGTCAAAACCTCGATTATTAATAAATATTAATTCAGAACTATAACCTAAAGACGTTTTATTTTATTAAGTTAAGTTACTTTAAATTTTTATTAATTTTTGCGAAAAAAATATTTAATTTACAAACTTCAAAATTAAGTAGTTATATTACGAAATATCTCATAAATTATTTTAAATAACACATTAAAAATAATTAAATATTTATTTTTTCCATTTTCCATTTTTTATTAAATGAACCAAATCCTAAAGCTTATTTATTTAAAAATTTCTATGTTTTTTTGTTTAATTATTAAAAATATATAAATAATTAAATAATAATCTTAAAAGTAATCATTAAATTCTTAAAAAAAAAGTATTTTTATTATTTTTTTTACAATAAACTGTCATAATTTGCCTACATCAAAAAAATATAATAGATAGTTATTAATATAATAATCATATTGTTATTGAAATGTTTTATTGTTTTCGAAACAGTTGAATATACAATTGGAAAACAACGAAACAGGTGTATATATTTTAAATGTCGGTTACGGACTAACCACGCTCCTTATACCGAGTGAGCCAGCAATTTTAGTTATTCGAACTTTGCAGCACGAGACATTACAGCCGTCACACATGTAAAATATGTTTGTTACGGAACGATCAACGTAAAACGAAGAAGAATTTTTACGCCCTATAACCGAATCATCCCTTTCGCCTCCCCACCCCCCTCCCCCAACTGCCGCGCCGTCTTTTGTTTCACACGACCAATTTTTACACGTCAACTTTGGGAATTATTACAAAAAAAAAAATCGAGGCGGCTGTGATAGATGCAATTTTTCTCATGTTCAGCTTTTTTTTGTTTTGTTCTAATGTGACGTTATTAGTTACTAAATAGATTAGGAGGTGTTATTCTGGTTTATATTTAATTTAATTTAATTTTCCCGCCCAAATTTTTATTCTGTAGTACTGCCTACTGATTTGTTATAAAAATTTAAGAGTATACACCCCCGGAAATAGTCTAAAATTCAATTAATATCCATTTTATTTGGAGTAGTTGTAGTGATATGATTGAAAGTGTTTTGCGTGAGCGAAAGTTTCCAAGTAGTAAGAACAGAAGAGTCATATATGAGAGGAATTATGAATATGGATAAAGCTAAAGTTGCTTGTCTGAATAGGGGTGTTTGAAAGAAGCTGATTTCGAGATAGTGGAAAGAGTTTGTGCTACACCGTTTTGAGTACATGGCGTGATTGTGTATGTATGTATGTTTATAAATAAAAAATATACATATTTAAGTAAAATTATTTTTACTATTATATATCTTGCAAAAAATCGATTTCCCACACACTACAAAATTTTGAAACAATGTTAACAGTTTATGTCAAAATAAAACGGCTTTAGGTTATGGTTCTGTATTAATATTTATTGAAGAACTCAACGTACGACTTCATCAGAAAAAAACGATACAATGATATTTACACTAAATAAACAGAATATAGATACAAGTTATTACGTAACAAAATAAGTAACTAGATTATAAAATTTATAAATTTTTAATAAGAAATAAAAATAACGACAAAAGTTATTATTTATTTAAAAAAAACACTTGGTTAGTTTAACAAAAATTTTTAATTACTCAACGATCGTTTCAACCTTTCGGTTATCATTAGGAGTTACAATTAACTTGTTTCCATGTTTTGTTTGTTTTATGATGATGATATACCTAGAGTACATCGAAACGTTGATTTTTAAATAAAATATATACAGAACTTAATCCGAAAGCTTTTTTCTTTTAATATAATAAGTTCTAAAAATTTTTTTACTAAGTTAACTCTTTACAAATTTTATTATTATTATTATTATTATTATTATTATTATTATTATTATATATATATATATACTATATTCCGTTTTCACTGATTTCAAAAATTTTTCAGCATCCATTTTATATAAATTGCAACCCTTCATAAATGATTTCTTTAGTAAGTTATCTAAATACTATCTAAAATTTCCTAATATATGTTCTTCAAAAAAAATAACCTATTACAACTATTATTATAACACAAATTTGACATTAAATTATTAAATAACCTGTCAAAATATTTGTTGATTTAGTACAACACAAAAAAAAAACTCTAAAATTTTGCTGAATCTACATGTTATTACAAATTAAAATCGACGTTTGCAAGTAATAATTTAAGATGTTAGTATAATGCTATAATAAAGTGCAAAGACCATAATTTATTTTGGCTGCTCAAAAATCATTGATTGTATTCAATGAATCGATACAATAAAGCTACCAAAATAAAAAAAAACTTATCGAATCAAACTATCTATGGGTTGTAGGCATTCTTTACATACAAAAATATTTTCACAGTCGCTACTAGAAAGCTCACTATATAATTCGGATGCCATTGGACAATATCGAAAAAAGGTATTCAGAAACGGTATTAAAGAAAACATGATTTGTAGATATCAAAACGCCCTGTAATCAAAACATAGGTTCTGTCAATTCCTTATTGAGTAAAGTTATGATTGGTTTACAGGATGTTTCGATAACAAATAACTTATATATTTCTTATTTGATAAAACATATTAGATGCATCCTAAGAAATATTTCAAATTTCTAATAATTACACTGTAAAAAATTTATGTAATTTTACATGTTTTGTGAATGTAACTTTTTATAAGAAAAATGTAATAATACGTAAATTTTCATAGTAAAATTACAAAATATTGTATTTCTACTGTTAAAACCTATGTAAAATTACATAAATATAAGATATATTAATATAGTAATAAATCTTTCAGAACTTATTAATAAAATAAAACAATTAATAATCGACGTTTCGACGAACTTACTACTAGCATTTACAGTAAATAATAGAACATAGAAACTCCACCCCAAACATTCCTATCCAGATAAGCAACTTTAACTTCATCCATATTCATAATACCTCTCATACATGCTCTTCTATTTCTACTACTTGGTAACTTTCCCTCACGTAAACCACTCTCTTAATCATACCACTTCAACCACTCATACCACTCAACGTCCACTGGCAAACGTATACCTTCAAAATCATTCACATAAATTTTTTTAACCAAACGTTTATTAGACATTCGCTCAAGATGACCGAATTATCTTAACTGACTAATACTAACTTTTGCAACAACATTTTTTTTTTAATTACATAAAGAGACAATTAGCAAAAAAATTATTTTATGTTAATTTATTTGTGACACCAGAAAAAAGTCATCATATTTAACTCAAAAAATAACTAGATATTATTTAAAATACTAATAAATCTTTCAATAACATGAAATAACACATTTTTAAAAGAGAATAAATAATTCATACCTATAATAAAACATATTCACCCCAAAAATTTCCTAAACACAACCGAAATAATTAAAGCAAAGAGCCATTGTTGATTATATCTATCACTATGTATCTACGCTGTTATATTATTCGAAAATAAGTATACAGTGACAAATTTATGTGCGTTTGAGTTTGTGCGACGCGCGTGGGCAGGTGCTACATTACTGCTGCTGCCCTCTGCATCCAGCAAATGATTAATTTGAAGTAATGTATTGTTGATAAATTACAAGTATATCGTCGGTACCCCGGTGACAACAATGACATCAAAGAAGTCTGACAAAAAAGGAACGCTTGTATTTTTCCAAGTTTATTTAGCATAAATTTCAATTCTGTTATCAGTTGTATTTAAATTTTAGCCGCATGTACATATAAGTGAATTTTTCAATATCTTACTATATAATTCTCCGATTAATAAAAAAAAACTCTATGTATATATATATATATATATATATATATATATATATATATATATATATATATATATATATATATATATATATATATATGAGAAGTTGAATAATGGGTGTATCAGTCAATTTTGGAAAGGATGTTTAAATGAAACTCATTTCAGTTTACTAGGCAAGCTTTCGAATTTATTTAATTCTTCTTCAAGGCCTCTGGAAAACATATAAAAAAATATTATAAACTTTTTTTGTTATATATAAACAGTTATTGTTTGTAAAAAAATAATGCAAATGTCAAAATTTATGTAAAAACATAAAACATTTGAATATGTACAAATTCAACATAAATAAAAACAAAATTTACTTACAAAACTAACAGAGTGTTACACTTTCTTAAAGACCAGGTGATCCAATACATAGTAAGTTTGCATTATTTTTTTACAAACAATAACTGTTCTCCAAAAAAAGTTATATATATATATATATATATATATATATATATATATATATATATATATATATTCTATGAGTAAGAAAGTGTTCGAGTTTTTTTTTAATTTTAATATAATGAGTTCTGAAAGATTGTTTACATGTTAAGAAAGTCATGTTTACAATGATTCAAATAATTATTTTAAGTTTGGATATTTCAAATATTTGCAACAATATACCACATAAATTTACATTCCAGTTTAAAACTCGCATACATCAACAGAAACAAAACAAACCAAGTATTGTCATATTGAATATAGGGGCGTGAATTCTAGTTGTCAAACTTCGAACGTGGTGACCGAAACGATGGATGAGGCGTGAGGCAACATGGCCTCATGGGCACACACTATAGTGCGTCATGCCATCATCCGTTTATATATTTTCGCATTGGAATGATTGCTATGTTATTCGCAAATGCCAAAAGCTAAAGGTTTAAAAGATTTACGTTTGTGGTAGAATGCTGATCAACAGGTTGTTATTAGTTTCTATTGAAATGTTTGGGATCGGATCTCGTATCGGGTTTGCCTTCTTCGGTAGAACCGGTAGACTGGTAGATGGATCGCGCCATTATCATTGTTCCCATGACGGGAAAGAGACGGATCGACAGGACCGTAACAAATTATTATGTTCTCGTTAAGGGCACTCTAAAAAAAATTAGATGTTCGTAACACATGTAACTTTCGCTAAAACAGCAAAATTTATAATTTTTACCCCTAAATCAATAAGAGCCGCCATTTCGAAATAAATGTAAAAAGTATACATTTTGTAGGTACCAACGAAAGTTACATGTGTTACAAGTACTAACATCTAATCTGTTTTTGTTTCAAAAATACAGATACTGTAATAATTGCAAAATCCATTAATATTAACTGTAGATTAACAGAAATTTATAAAAAACAAGATTAGAAGTATATGGGTAAACCCATATATAGACCACTTTGACATTATCACATAAATTATAAGAAATAGGAATAAAAAAATTTTTCAGCGAAAGTTGGCAACATTATATTTTGCTAATATATAATATTATAGGCGCTAAGGGTATCTTCTGTAAAAATTTGATTAAAATCGGATAAATAATGCGGGCATAACAAATTTTTAGAAAATTATTAATTTTTTTCGGAAAGTTGGCAACACCGTATTTTAATAAAATTATAATTTATGTGGGCACTAGGAGAAACTTTTCTGAAAATTTGATCAAAATCGGATGAATAATGTAGCCACAATGAATTTTTTTAAATTTTATTATAGTATTTTTTTTGTCGATAAGTTATTATTATCTTTTGCTACTAATGATGAAAGATTTTCTTTCAAAATACGTATATCGCTTTTTTTCAATTATTGTTTATGATTTAAAATAAATTATTTTATTTTATTAACTTTTTGCCACAGTAAGATCATATTTTAATTTATTGTAATACAAAACATAATTTCTTGCCCAGTAATATTATTAAAAAAAAAAAAAACAATGGCCCTTATTCTCACCTCTTTTGTTTATGAAAATGTGCTTTTATTTTTTGCTTTAAAATAAATTTTTACTTCTACATTTAATAAAATAAGAATAGTATTTCTATTTTTGATATATTTTTAAATATCTAATACTATAAAATTCAAATAAACTAATTAAAATTGCTTAATAAGTAATTTTAAGTAAACGTTAAAATTAATTTTGATAAAAATCACTTTCAAAAGTGAGATGAGAATACGGGTCATTATCTCTTTTATTAATACAAATATTGTCATTTTAATAATTTCTAAACTAAGAGCAACAAATACATTGTAATTATAACATCGCTGTGGGAAAAATTCGATTCCATCTCTGAATCTTCGATAAAAAGTTTTAACTTGAAAAGAGCTTCTCGACTTCCAAGTAAAAGAAAACCATTGTAACTTCGTTTTCGATATACAAACACATATACACAACGCACAAGAGAATTCATTCTTCTTTAAGGCCGGTATTGCCATTTCCTTCAAATCATAATTATAATAATCAAGTTGGTCGCGACCTCTCTCCTTGTCTCTCTCTCTCTCTCACTCTTGCAAGCCGTTCATTTCGGAAGAACCGAGACGAGAGACGAACCCGGGCGAAAAAAGACTCGATCCCTCGAAACGATTTTTCGGGCTTCTGTGTCTTACCCCGTCGGGCTCAAAATCTTCCCAGCATTAACTATATGCATTGATACATATTTAAAGTGATTATATATATTCGTTCCGAGTTGATTATATGGTAAATGCAAAGACCGATATTTAGTAGACACGTGTGTCTTTACTAGATACATACACATACACACACATGGGTGTATTGAATGGTATTGAATTTGTTTCGTTTATACAATGGCCTAACAATTCGAAAATTTTCGAATTTTTGCAAAAGTTTAATGCTATATATTTATGGCACAGCGGTTTTCTGAAACTGTTTTGTTCAGTTGATGATAAAATTTTGGGGTACCGTGAATTATGAGGTGGTTTACTATACAATAACGCCGTTTATGAAATAAAGAAAAATGTATTTCTTTTTTCATTTTCGTTACGGTGTAATTTTTGGCTTTAGAAAATTTCTACGTATTTCACTGATAAAGCAACTACCTAAATAAGATTTATAAAGTAATTTTCATGGTTTAAGTTATTTTGTGTTTATAAATTAAAACGGTATGTTTCGTGAATAAGAAACTAAAATAAAAAATTTAATTCATTTCATAACATAGTAAAAAATCTTTCAGAACTCATTATATAAAATAAAACGGATTTAGTTTTAAGTTCTGTTTCGATGAAGATGGACGTTGAGTTCGTCGAAACGTTGATTATAAATATTAATACAAAACTTAAACCTGAAGCCGTTTTATTTCATTTCATAATGTTTCACCGAGTACCAACAGATTCTTCAATTTAATTTATAATGTTTATCGTGCACTTTTATTTATAATTATTTATAAAAGTTATTCATATATGTTCATGACATTATATTATAAACGCTTTCCAAAAATGATATAATTTAAACCAAAAAACATTGACAAAAACAAATTAAATATTTTTTATATTAATCAACATGTGTATATTTTTATATTTATTAGTATTAATTAATATAGTAAAATTTATTTCAAAACTCATTATATTTATTATATTTTACTATAATTATATAATTCTGCACATACTTTGTTACTTTGTTTCACATTTGTGATATTAAAACTTGAGTTTAAGTAAAATTTAAATTCATTCGATATAAAAAATAACAAAAAAATTGACATTAAATGCTTCTTTGATATACAAATTTTATTACATTTTTAATATTTAAAGATATAACTTATTAATAATTTTAAATAAATATTTATTTATCTGATTGTGCTATAATTAAAGTACATATATAAATTACTGCAAAATAGATAAACAACATATAAAAATTTAATCTATGTTATCGAAAACAAATAATTAATAATTATAATTCTTAGAATAATCACAAAATGAATACTTTTGTATTTTTAATAGGTGACTCAACTAATTACTTATCAAAAATAATTATATAAATATCTAAAAAAAGAAATACGTTACATAGATAGACTTCGACGAAAAATAAATGAAAATTGAAAATAGAAAATTTCTCAAAAATAATGTTGTATAAACAAAAACAAAACGTGTTTTCCTGTAATGTAGTTTATTCAAAATATTTTACTCATTTTTAGTAAACAAATTCTACGATAAAAACAAATTTTCTAGTAAATACTAAAAACTATTCTTTGTAATTTAGTTAAATAACAATTTGTAAAATAACTATAGTTATCAATGAATCGAGTACGAAATAGATTAGTGTACGACGAATGTGATACTGAAAAAAAGTGTGGGGTCATCTTGAACAAATGTTTAATGAATGTTTGGTTAAAAGAATATATGTGAATGATTTTATAGGCATACGTTTACGTGAATGTAAAAATTTGATTGAAATCAGTTAAAAAATGGTATTATTAATAAAGTTTTAATTTAGTAATTTTTTTGTCAGAAAATTGGCAACCCTGTACGGTAATAAAATTGTATAATTTTTATGAGCACTAGAAGAAACTTTTGTGAAAATTTAGTTAATCGGAA
The DNA here is from genome assembly GCA_963966155.1 of Clivina fossor. Classification (NCBI taxonomy): domain Eukaryota; kingdom Metazoa; phylum Arthropoda; class Insecta; order Coleoptera; family Carabidae; genus Clivina; species Clivina fossor. The sequence continues at coordinate 4,653,026 of OZ014564.1, read as the reverse complement.
ATAACTTATGTAACCATAAAAATTTTTTAAAAATTTAAGTAATTTTTTTCTCGAAAAGTTGGCAAAACTGGAAAGAAATTAATTCACATGTCCATTTTGGACACTAGCTGAACCTACCCTGAAAATTGAGTGCGGTCACAAAATCCATACAATATCAATAATTATTAGAACCTTTAAATTATATATATATATATATATATATATATATATTTATTTCTGGAAATATTACAGACACCGTACCGATCACTATACTACTTTTTCCTTGCAGTCAAAGTGGTATAAATTATTTTTATTCGAAAGAACTTCTAATACAGATTCATATTTCCTTACAAGTCTCATTTATTGTTTGTTTAATCTAGTATAACAGAAATTAAAAAATAAAAAATATTCATTTTAGCCGAAACATTTTAAAAGTAAAATAAATACTATTATTAGTTTATAAAATCTTGATTTATTTACCGAATTTTTTTTTATTTTATATAAAAATTAATTTCTTTAATCATATACCTACTTCTGGAAGAAAAAAATTGATTGTGGAAAAAAGAATAATAAAATAAATGCGGCACATCAAAACAACCAAACATCTAAAACATTTACACAAAGAAAACTTAGATGGCCAACTGTAAAACAGGTAAAACACCGTGAGCCAACTTGATGAACCTGATTTTACACATTTTTAACAAATTACGATTTTTTTTCGAAGTGATCTAGGGAACTAGGTTAGGTTAAACGCGTGTAAAGTTACACCGAGTTTTCAAATTGTGTTTCTGAGTTTAATATTTCAACGTGCTTGTATATGTTTAGTAAAATATCGTCGACGTATATACGTAGGTCAAGATGTAGATTTTCTAATTTAATCTGATGCTATTTTTAACTTATTACTAATTTTTAAATGGAGCAGGTTAATAATTTTCAAATTATGGCTTTGTGGAAATGTTCGGTTAGTAATGATGTTTTTTAGGTTAATTATTTTTTTGGAAAATTGTGCTTTAAATAGTTTTTACCAGTCATCATATCACATATGATAAAGGAGGTATTATAATCATATCAAATCTTGCATATCGATATTTTTACAGATAAGCAAGAATTAATGTAATGTCCGTCTGTCGATCTATTTGTGGACACGTGTAGAGTAAATTTGGATTAACGGATTGTTATAAAATTTCATATTTACGTTTCAAAGGTGAATATCTCAATTTGGTCAACTTTTGGTAAAGATCGGCCAACTGAAAGTGGAAATATACTAATGCATATTTAAAAAAAAAAAAAAAATTAAAGTTGTAACTAACAACTTTTTTTTTAATATTTTTCGATACAGCTAAATATTTTTAATAGCAAACAAAAACAAATATTTAAAATATTTATACTTAACTGGAAGACTCTTAAAGTAATGTTATCATTAAATCTAAAAATTATATTTATTACGAAGTAATTAATATATTAAATAGCAATATTAAAATTTTATTGATTGTGTTATAAATATAAACGAAACAAAAATATTTTAACAATCTAAAATTGAACAAAGTTTTAATGCCACATCATCTATCATAAATGACATTATTAGATATGTTTACATCGTACTTCTAATTTAATGTCAGTTATACAGTTAATATATTTTCTCGTTTTGATTACTGAACAATTAATGTCAAAAATCAAGAAATTTTATTACAATAACATTATTAATAAATTATTATATTTCGAAAATAAACTTGTTTGAAAAACAATTATTTATTTTTAGTTAAGTGTAATTAACTATTAAATTTATAGAATTTTCTGAGCTAATATAAGCTACTTATAAGCTACTTTTTAATTTGTAAATAATGTAAACACCGTACTGAATACTATACACTGTTTCCTTTTAGTCAAAGTAATAAAAAAAGCAACTACGTTAAGAAAAGTAATGATTAAGTTTATACTACTAAAAGTAGATATAAACTATTAAAAGTAACTGTAAGCTACTAAAAATAACTGTAAGATACTAAAAGTAGCTGTAAGCTACTAAAAGTAATTATAAACTACTAAAGGTAGTTATAAGCTACTATAAGGTTTATGTTTTAGCTACTATTTATAAGCTACTTATGACAAACCCAAAAGCTATACAAGCTACACAGCTACTTTTATTTTTTGTGGCGCAACTACAGCTACAAACAAATGTATCCATCTAATAGCTAAGCCAATAAAGTAGCTAGCTATTGCCCAGCTCTGATACACAATGTATCCAAATAAGTGTGGCACAAACTCTTTCCACTATCCCGAAATTAGTTTTCTCCAAACATTCCTATCCAGACGAGCAACATACACATGACAAAATGCGTATTATCATTTCGTAAAAATAAAAATCTTCCTTAGAAAATTCGCCTTTAAAAGATTTATAAATTCTCATAGTTTACACAACCAGATCATTTTATCGTATATAGATATAAAATAAAAACTGAACATTTACATAATAAAAATAAGGTAAAAAGGTGAACGTACCACGGCCACCGTCGAAGAATCTTCGTGCGAATCTGATAATGAAGATCAGTGTTGACACTGACGACACAATATTTCACGGCCGATTGCTTCTGCATGAGTGTTTCGAACAGGATCCGATTACCAGAAAGACGACTCGAAACACGAGGGACCACCTAATAATCAAAAACGAACAAAATCAAATTCGGAATCGTTTTTCTTACGTTTTCGATTCTAGATTTTTTGTGAAATACTTATTGGATTTAATATTGTATATAAATGTTTTAGACACATTGTATATACGATTTCGAGACATATTGCATATAGCTAAATAGAATGCAATAAAAACACTTGTTTTGTTACCTATTAACTTGTTTCTATGTTCTGTTTATTTACTGTAGGTAAATGTCATTTGTATCATTTTTTCTGTTGAAGACAAACGTTGCGTTCGTCGAAACGTCGACTATTAATAAATATTAATACAGAACTTTAACCTAAAATGTATAATATGTTAAGTTAAACAAATAATTTAAGAAAACAATTAATAAAAAGAAGATGCATTAAGGTACATTACTTTATATCTAAATTTTTTGTAAAAGAATTAAGTTTATAGGCAACCGAGCAACTCTGGGCACTTTAACTAGTAGTAAAATAAATTTAAAAAACATCTAATTCATGTTAAACACATTATAAATACAGCAATAACTTTAATAGAAATAAGACTTAAAAACAAGTTGTTTTCCAATCAGAAAAAGGAAATGAAATTAGCGACATATAAATATTCTTAAGTTTACTGCTACACGTACTTTATTTACTTGATTCCCAGTAATTTTGTGAATAATACAAACGGTATTTTCATTGAAAACACGTACTATAAATTTAACGATAAAAACACTAAATCTGCAACATGATACTCCTTGAAAAACACCAGTAAAACAATAAACAAAAATTCTTTTGAACATCTGCACATAAATTTTAATTATTTTTCTATTTATTTAACCTTATTCGAATATTCAACATTTATCTGATACATCTCTCCAATTCAAATAACAACAAAGTAGTAATTAAATTATACGCATATAATTCACTGGAATTTGTCAATATTTATAAAAAAAAAATTAGATTTATATCTGTTGATTTGAACTACAAATGATTAGCTGCAGCTATATGATTTCTTCATATGATACTGATTGATAACAAGAAATTATAATAAATACTGCGTAGAATTATTGCAATTATGTCTAATTTTAGTTCATTAGTATCTAATTATTACGAAATAATTCAAATTTTTATATTTTTGCCTCTTATACTTTATACTTCTTCAAAACTAATCTTTGTAGATAAAATTGTATATATAATATAAACATTTTTATTTTACTAAAAATATAATATCTTATTAAAATAAAAAAACCTTCAGTTCTGTATAAATTTTAATTAAAAATCGACGTTTCGATATACTTTACGATATACGATATATATAAAAAAAATCATATATAACCATAAGCACATCTGCGTACAAAGTTAAACCACACTCTAAAAAAAATTATATAATTTTACCGACAAACAATGAGACACTATGATGCCCAGTATTTCTAGATATAATTACTACAACTGCTTTAATTTTACATAATTGTTTAAAATTACATAATAACAGAACTATTACAAACATATTATGTAATATGTAAAAGTATCTACTTATGTATGTAATATTACAGTTTTTTTAGTAAACTTTCTTTTAGTAAATTTACAAAACTTTCGTAAATTTTCTGTTAGGAATTTTCCATAAATAGGTAAAATTTGTTTAGTTCTATAATATTATTGTTGGTATAATTACATACATTGCTAAATTTACATAAAATATGTATTTTAAAATGAATGAATTACACTTAAAATATTTTATTAATATTATTACATAAATTATTACAATTATTTTGATGAATTATTAGACAATAATATGCAAGCTGTAATTTTACATAATTTAAGAAGTAATACCAATAACACGTTATTTTACATTAAGTATGTGCTGTAATTTGCAGAAATTAAGCAATTTTACATACTTAAAATAAAATAAAATTTTAAATTTTTTACTACTATTTTCTGTAATTTCGCTATTATTTTTTTTACATTGTATGTTAATCGTTTATAGTGGTGTACTTTTATATTTAACAAATTTTTCCAGAACCTAGTAATCAACCACTTATCTAAAAAAAAAAAAAAACCTTTTAACACCTTTCTGGCAAAAATCTAGCTTTAATTAGACAAAATCACAGTTAAGTATTCAGCACCTGTATCATTTTCAAATTTACACCTAATACCTAAACATTAAATAGGGCGAGTAGATCACATAACACAGCGCGCATAAACTGCGGCCCGGTACGTGTAATTTCTCACGGAGTGCCTCGGCTGATCTAATTACGCGCCGTGGTGCCTGAACTCCTTAATTAAGCGATATCCGGTCGATGCAACGGACACAAACAGGGCACCGCGCGCAACCAGAGTGTGTGGGTGTGGAAGATGATGTGATCCAGATCACCTGTTCCCTCTCGTACGAGAAGATGATTTCGGTTGTAATTCGGCAACGAGGTCACGGGTCATCTTGATAAGACGAACGGTGTAATAGACTTATGGGGATTGAGAAAAGATAGACGTTATACAGGATATGACGTTATTGTACAGAAATATTAATATATATATATATATATATATATATATATATATATATATATATATATAATCGGATTTATCGCGACTGGATAACGATGGTTAAAAATATAAATTTCGTGGATTAAAGCAGTCTGTTAGGGCTTTTGAAAAATGGAATTTAATTGAAATACTATCCAAACTTTCTATATATACATATCATCAATTAGCAACGATAGTATACATGTACTTATTGGATTGGTTCATAATTATCAGGCGATATTTAAACAATATTTATTGTAAAAACAAAAGTAAACAAAACAGTAATTTTTATTAACAAATAAATCGCCTACAAAAACGTCTGATAATTATGCACCAAACTAATAATATAAGATTCTTTTAGATAGACTAACATAAAAGGATATAACATAGTAAATAATTTTTTAGAACTCATTATATAAAATAAAACTGTTTTAGGTTGAAGTTTTGTATTAAAATTTATTGATACTGATACAAAATCAGTTGTATCAATTTTCCTGATAAAAACGAGCGTTCAATTTCGTCGAATCGTTGGTTATAAATAAATTTTAATACAAAACTTGAACCTAAAGCAGATTTATTATTATTACTAATATATATATATTATCATAATTCTAGAAAAAGTAATTCTTTGTAAAATTTGAAATTCTTCAATTTTTAAACAATTCTCAATATTTAACTAACTTCCTAAAGCAATTTAATACATATATCTTCAAATCTGAAAATTAGTCCTAAAATATCATCTCTTATCCAACAAGCAATAAAACCAGCCCTAATTCCGTAAAACTCCATCCCAATAAAACCATCATCAACGAAAAACCTATAACTGGAACACCCTCTATAACATTAAAAACAACAACCTACCATAATCGTTTTATACTAATATTTACTTTAAAAATCATAATTGGATCGGGTACGAAAGAGTTAGGTTGGGCGACCAATTAGCTAAATATAAGTATAGGTCCGTTCCGTTCCGAAAAAAACAAAAACAAAAACGGACAATGTGGACCCCCGAAAATTGATGATGTCTCAATATAAATGGGTATTAGCTATCGGGTACCATAATCGGATTGAGGTGTAATGCCTCGCGTCCAAGCCACCTCTAGGTCCGAAAACCAGGCGCCTTGAATGGTGTTGATGTAGCCACCGTGAGAGACACGTTCCTACACCCTTTCAAACAAGAGGCCCTTGTAATTTTCGTTTTTGCATTGGCGATCAGAGATCGATAAAAACTACATATAATAAATATTCTTTATTTGCGCAACAGTGAAAACCAATCAGTAGACAATCATAAATGCGTGTACACAGACATATATATTATATAGTTTTTAAAATTTTCACTACCGTAAAATATATATGAGTTAAGGATAACGGATATGAGGTTTATATTGAATAATAAATCTGTTACATTTATTCAATTTATTGTAAATTCCAATATTTCCCCTCCAAAATTGTTCATCAGGGAGAACACTAAATAATAAGATTAAGCATGTAAACAACCAGAATACTTCCAAAATAAATTAGTTACAATAGAAGATGTACATAGTCATAATACTCGACAAAATAATAAATTATATATCAAACAAAAAAATACAAAACAGGGACAAAAAACATTACTCTTTAAGGGAGTTCAAATTTATAATATGTTACCAGATAATTATAAGAATTTAGGTTTAAGAAAGTTCAAAAGTTAAGGAGTATTATTTAAATAAAGAATATATATAGATTTTTTTTTTATGTTGTTATGTAATAGTTTATAAATCTATATTTAAGGAATTTATTAGTTAAGAATTATTTATGTATTTTTTTTTAAGTATTTATTATAGAATATATATATATATATATATATATATATATATATATATATATATATATATGTATATATATTTATATTATAATGTTTCTTGTATAGCACGTAGCTAAATAAAGTTCTTATTATTTTTTAAATAATAAGTACAAGATGAGAAAAAGAAGTTAATGAAAACTTATATGTATGTATAAATGACTTAAATTAAGCATAAATTTAAAAGAACATATATACTCTGCTTAAAATTCATCGATGATACGGAAACACTTTATATAATAAATAAAATAATAACTAATAAACAAACAGAATAATACTACATCGCAATTTCAACGAATAAGTTACTAATTAAAAAAAAAATAATAAAGTAAAGTAATGAGCCAAATAAGTTGTCAATGAAATTAAAAAATTAGAATCATCATAATTAAACATGAAATTTAAGAAAACAAATATTTTGTCAAAGATAAAATAATAAATATTGATGAAAATTAAAATATGTTATGGAACACAATAAGAAAAAAATATTTCAAAAAACAATATTACTTACACAATTAATTAAATCAATATTTAATTCTTTTTTAACAAACAAAATCTTAAGTTTATTACTCAAGAATTTTTGGCCAGTCACAAAATTACATTTAAAGTATCTCACGAGTTAGTAATATGTAGTTGTAAAGTATCTCACTGAAATAAACTGTTCAACAGTTTCTGTTTCATCAACCTGTTTTAAAACCAAAATATAAATATAAGATTTTTATCGAAAATAACTTAATTAAATTTCGGTAAACAATAATTAAGCTAACATTTCTTAATTAAATTTCAAATTACAATTTTTTTCCCAACACATATAAAAAAAGAATTAACAACAAAAAATTATTTAAAATGCATTTCAGTTCAGTGAGACAAATATAAAAATATTTACCAAAAGCAATAACCAAACTTCTGAACTGCATAGAGTCTAAATTTAAATAAATTTTATTTAACTTGGCCAAGATTTTATAAACAATAGTCAAAAGTCGGAAACACGAGTATAAAAATAAATACCGATTGAAAAGTCAATATTTATAAGTTGAAGTCGCAGAGAAAATGCATTTTTTTCTTCTGTAATAAAACAGCAACCAGATCAAGTTGAAAAATATTATTATATATAATAAAGTTATTTTAGTAATAAATGTTTTTATATTTGCTTTCATTGCTATAATTAAAACATGCACATTGCGAATATTTGCAACTATGTATTTATTGAGAGCAATAAAATTTTCATAAATTATTCAGAATGTTTTATTCATTTTCGAATGTAAAATTAATTTATTTGAATAATTTCATAAGAACAAAATAAAAATTCTTTCAAAACACATTATATTAAAATAAAACTGCTTTAGGTTTCAGTTCTGTATTAATATTTATTTATAATCGACGTTTCGACGAACTCAACATCCGTCCTCATCAAGAAAAATGATACAAATGATATTTACAGTAAATAACAGAACAGAGAAACAAGTTACTATGCTTAAAAAGCTTAAATATGAAATTTTATAACAATTAATTTAGCCGAAATCGCTCTACACGTGACAGACGGACATCACGCTAAAAACAATTGATGCTACAAAAATCTCAATATGCCAAATTTGGTATGATTACAATACCTCTCTTATCATATGTGTTATGACGGTCGGTAAAAAACTGATAACCATATATTAAATTTCATTTAAACCAACAAATTATTTTTATAAAAACAAAATCACGTGACCTAATTATTGTTCAATAACAAAATCAATTACATCAAGTACATATTTCTTTAGCATCGAAAAACAAAACCACAAGTTCAATATTTACAAACGCTTATATAGGCACGCGTTTCCGTACCATTCAATTACTCTTTAATACACTGTAACCAATAATATTTACTAACACTGATAATCAACTAGCATAAAGTATTTCACATAATATATATCTACAGTAAATCATTCGCGTAATGTTTTATAAAATAATTATATCCAATAAAAATACACGAAATACAATATGATCTAATGGTAGTAAAAACTGTTTATTTCTAAACATTGGTATGAATAAGGTTACAAGAAGGAAAGGGTGTGTTACGCATGAGCGAATGTTACGCTCGTGCCCTGCGCTGAATGTGCTTGCACCCCTTAAGGGCATGCGTGCAAGTGCGCACGTGCAGGGATGATGCAACGACGCATGACACCCTTGTTTTCTAAGGATGTTATTTGTTTCTCATTGGTTGCAGTTCGTTACACAATGAGATACAAGTTTGAGAACTGTAAGGAGAAAGGCGTCAAAGTGTTGAATTGTAATTATTGGGAAATTGGGTTTTAATTACAAAAAATGTGGGAATATTTCTATAATTATTTTCACATAGTAAAATATTTTTCAGAACTCATTCTGATCTAATTACCTAGTAAGTTGTTCCTATGTACTGTTTTTTACTTTAATGTCATTAATAAATTTTGGCCTGATGATCACTTTCTACATAGGCAATATGGTAACATAATATTAATATTATTTTAAACTTGAAGAAAATATACTATTATTTTTACATCAAACAAGGTTGTAAGGTGTGACATCGGTATTAAATAAAAATTATAGGAGTAATATTTAACAACCGATTTAACTTAAATTTAATTAACATTTATATCCTTTCTAGTTTCTATTTTAAAACTAACCAAAAATAAAGCAAATCTTAAACTGACCAACACTAACCCTTTTTCTGTGATAGCAATATAGTGTTTAAATTTAATTGAAGCGATTCACGTAAAGCACCTAAAAATTACGTTTAGAGTAGAAAATTGGCAAGATACGGTATGATTTTCGTGAAATAGTAGGCTGGGTTTTTAGTAAAATAAAAGAAAGCAAAAGAAAAACGAATCGTTGGTAATTGTAATGGTTAGCCAATTATCGGCTCGCGTCTATGTGGGAGTAATGTTGTAATTACATGAAGCCAATAATTCGGCCAGTCACTCATTCCTATCTTAGTTTTGGATACAGAAGAACACTTCAGACAAGTTCAAAGTTTCCTAAATCTATACAAACAGTTTTCTACAGAGTTGTATTATATTAATTTAAGAATTCAACTTAATTTAAAACTATATATTTTCAAATTTTTTGTTAGTAAGTCAATTAATTTTAAAATTCGCTTTTATAGGATGAGCAAAAAAGTAGTTATGCATTATTTATTTTGATTTCCATTTCATTTAAAATTTAGTATTTTGAAAACTTTCGAAACTTGTATTTTTGACTAAAAAACGATTTTTTATTTTTATGGTCGAATAAAGAAGCCAAAATAAGTCTTCATGATTCTATAACTATTTTAATATGTTACAAATAAATTTAAATACTTTTATTTTTAAATGAATTTAGAAATTAAAATAATATATAAACAAGAATATTGCAAATGCTGAAATTTCTAAAGAATTTGTTATAAATTTTAAAATTATTAAAAAAACATCTTATAATTAATTAAAAGTCCGGTTCTGTGAAGGTGTGTATTCACTTAATTATTATACACCAAAAATAGTCAGCACAAAATACGAATTTTACAATCGGATAAGCTATTCTTTTAATTTGAAGTAAACTTGCAAGTTCATTCAGTAATTTCAAAATTGATCATTTCCGCCGATTACAATGAAATATAAATCGATTTTATAAATTTGCATGTCGTACTTTCTATGTAATTGCAACTTACAATCTTTGGTTTTTATATCCATTATTTACTTTCAGTTTTACTTGCACTTTCGTTTACATTAGAATTAAATAAAAATATATAATTTTAGCATTTTTTAATTATAAAAATTATATATGTACACTATAAATTCATATTTTTCAATTATTTGACGAATAGCAAGCAGACGAATTGTCAGAGTACACTGTAAAAAAAAATTTGCGAAATTACAAAAAACAATAGTAAAATTTTATTATAACAAAATCTGTAATTTCATTTTACCATAAATATTCTGTATTTTTAACTCAAAATTCTTTAAGTTTTAGATAATTCATAATAATCACATAAAGTAAATAAGAATGACCTAATAAGTATGTAAAATTTGCTAAATTTCTACAAATTTCAACACATACTTAATGTAAAATTACGTATTGTTGGTATAACTTCTTAAATTATTTAATTACAGCTTGCATATTAATATTTGTAATAATTCATCAAAATAATAAGACTAAGTACATATTTTGTGTAATATTAATAATAAATATTTTAAGTGTTATTCATTCAGTTTAAAATGTATGTTTTATGTAAATTTAGAAATGAATGTAATAATACTAACAATAACATTACAGAATTAAACAAATTTTACTTATTTATAGAAAATTCCTGACAGCAAATTTAAAGTTCTGTAAATTTACTAAAAGAAACTTTACTAAAAAATCTGTAGTATTATATACATATGTACTTTTCCATTACGTTGGTAATATCATATTACATAATTTTTGTAATAGTTCTGATCATAGTGTCTCATAGTTTGTCGGTAAAATTACATAATTATTACACAATACATACACACATACATACACAATCACGTCATAATATAAACATACATACATAAACAACCAACTTTAGTAAAATAACAGCTAGTGAAATTTGTAACATATCAAATATAGCGAACATCTCAAAATGAAAACATGTTACTCATATTGAAAAACTCTTTACCTATATATTATTCAATATAATAACAAAGAACTAACCTAAAAGTTTTCACTTTTACTTTTTAACAACACAAAAGCGAAAACGGAGAAGTTTCTGAATATTGACACGACCACCAAGAACCACGTAGCTAAACGTTTCGAAAAACATTACAATCAAATCATCAAAATACATTATCATCTAATTATACAACGAAAACTACAACTTGAATTTAGTGCCCGCAGCATCTAAAAGCACACATGCAAACATATTTTCTTTTCGGTTTCGAAACCGAAATCCGTACTATATGATACATTCAAGGGTCTTAATGAAACCTTTCAACAACTGAATTATCATATTCACACCTCGCTTGTCAGCAACGCCCACTTTTGATTATTACCGAATTAATTTAATAACAGATAAACAGTGTATTGTTAAGAGAAAAGATATATTTAAGGCCAATGTATTAACATAATATTTGCATTTTTTAAGTTTCACTTTTAGTGCGTTTTATTTTTTACTAGATACTATGTCTAGGATATAGGTTATGTTTTATGATATTCTAATTTTTGACACGCGATCACTTTTGTTTTTTTGTGGCTAGAAAAAACGCCGGCTATGATTATATGAATTAATATTACTATCAAGCTATACATGTAATTTTTATACTATAATTTTTATTAAGAACATAATTATTTATAATATAAATATTTACTGTGAAGTTTAATATTTAAAAATATATTATTTTTTTTGAAGTTTTTTATTTAGATTACTCATAGGAATCATTCGCTGTAGTTCTCCCCCGACGTCATGAATCACCCTGTATAAAATATACGATAATAGCGCAATAAAACATATGTATCGTTTAAAAAAATCTTTCAGAACTCATTATATTAAAATAAAATGACTTTAGAATTTACTTCTGTATTAATTAATTTAAATACATTGAAACGTCGATTATTAATAAAAATTAACACAGAACTAAATCCAAAACCCGTTTTATTTTAATATATATCGTTCTTTAATTTTGGTGTAATTTTAGATAAAATCTATTTTTTTAAATATCAAAAAAAAAAAATATATTAATTTAGAAAAATCACTAAAAAATCGTAAATAGATGGTGTTCCAATAAAGTTAAATTAAGCATGAAAAATTAAAAACTTGTAGGTTTTAGGTAAAAATTAAAGTCCGGTATCTTGTTAGTATCAATAAAAATTAATCAATATATCCGTAAAATTTTATATAGACCGTAAAGGATCATCATAATTATAATTTACTTTTTTTCTCTCATTCTGTATTAGAAGGGTTATAATAATTTTCAAAATTAAGTTTAAATTACCGACAAAGTAAAAAATTATTGGTGAAATTTTTAAAACTCACTGAAATTTTGATTTTATATTATTAAATCTTATTATTTAATTTCACAGTTTGTAGAAATTATTTTCAAAAAATTTATCTATTGTACCTGACATTTATCAATAGAAAATAAATATTTTTATTAAAAACATTTTTATAAATATACAATATAATAACAGTTTTACTAAATAAATATATTTTTTTTGTACAATCGTAAACAGTGTGATAAAAAAAATGGCTTATAGTTCGATTTTAGATGTTTTAGTTGAATTTTTTAGTTCTAGTCTTATTATAGTTGCATTATTTTTAAATTGGTATTACTTAACATTAAAATTAAAACAGAGCTTAAATGAAATTTCTAGTTCTGGTTAGATGATCTAGCATAAACTTGAACGAAAATTTAAACGTAAAAATATAATGTAATTAACATTACAATATGTTTCACATTATTCTAGTAAATAATATTTACTTGATTTTAAAAATATTTGCTTGAAATCCAACAAAGTATTCCTATTAAAAAATCTGCTGTGGCCACCACAGAACCGACCATCATCGTATTAAATAAATTTATAGAATAGAAAAATTTGTATAACAACTACTGTAGTCATGGTAACTAAAAACAAAACTGTCTTAATATAAATATACCATCTATTTACAGTATATTATAAAAATATTAAAAATTATTAAAAAAATATTTAACCGCATTGAAAAATGTTACAAATAAAAGTTGTTAGTTATAATTTGTTTAGCAACTTTTGTTTAATAAATTTTCTAAATCTATCTCTGTTGCGAAATATTCGTAAATCACATAAAAGTGACATGAGTAAATTATCATTTCAGGTTGGCAACTCTTAACCAATAGTTGATCAAATTAAGTTATTCATCTACAAAGCTTAAATATAAAATAACATTCGTTCAGTCGAATTTGCTCTACACATACCCACAGACAGACATCACGCTAAAAACGGTTGATTCGTGTTACTATAAGCCTAATTCGTGCTTATCTGTAAAAATCTCGATATGTTAAATTTAGTATGATTACAACACCTCCTTTATCTTACGTGATATGACGGTCGGTAAAAATGGCATTGGGTTTTATTGAACAAAGCTAAAAATATATATTAATGTCAGAAGATACACTTTTGTTCTTTGGTCCTGAACCTGCGTTATGATTAATTATAATGTTATTAAATTCCCTATCAGGTTTGTTATTGTTTTTAGCAATGACGCGTTTCGACTTTTCAGTCATCTATTAGCTTATATATGTGAACACTCGAGCCACAACACAGATCAAACTCAGAAACCTGATAGAGAGTTTAATAACATTATAACTAAAAATATATAATATATAGGTTTTAACTAACATCGGTGTTATGTTCGGTGAAAATGCAAAGTTTCTCAAAATATCATTAAAAAGTACAATAACAGTAGATATTATAACACTGTTAAATCACAATAATTCCGATATTCTCAGATTCATATTGAAAAACACTTTATTATCCAATATTTCTTAAAAAGAAGTAACATATTCATCACATGCAAATATCCATAATAAAAACCATACAAATTATTAACTCCAACATAACAATTCCGCTCCATTTCTGGGCATCATTCCAAGAACGCAACAGTCACATTGCAAATCTGTCATTGGCATTAACCTAAAGCTCCATCACTCGAGGCAAAGGTAGCTTGTAGGCTGGCTGTAGTTAAGCATGTATAGGTAGCTGTAATGGTAAAGCGACGAACAATAATAGTTGTTGTTATTGTGCACATGTCGCTCGCGACTGGTGCCATTCGGGTGAAGGGAGGTACGTCCGTCTCCGCGTGCGCACAGCCATAGATCGGTGGCAACACGGCTGACGCACCCCACCTGTGCGGCACGCGACCGCCGCCCCACGTTTTTCGTCCGGTGGTGGAGTAAAGCGGGGTGGGTTGCGGTTCCAGTTGGCAGGCGAGCAATATATTTCGGGGGCGCCCCATGTCATGTGCACGAAGCACAAATTGTGATTGGGTGATTTGGAAGTTACGATGGTCAAATCGTGGAAAATCATGGTAAATGTTGTAAAATTATTAGAATAAATTAGAATTTGACAATGATTTGTTTAAAATTTGAAATACCCAAAAGGGTGTGGCGCAAATTCTTTCCACTATCCCGAAATCAGTTTCCTTCAAACATTCCTATACAGACAAACAACTGTAGCTTCATCCACATTCATGTTACTTCTCATATATGCTCTTCTATTTATACCACTTGCAAACTTTTGCTCATGCAAGTCTCTTTCAATCATATCAGTCCAACTACTCATCGAACGTCCACTCAAACGCATAACTTCAAAATTATTTAAATATATTCCTTTAACCAAACGTACATTAGACATTCGCTCAAGATGAACTTAACTGACTAATACCAACTTTGCAACAACATTTTTTTTCAATTTCACACTCATCATACACTAATCTACTTCGTACCATATTGCATCTAATGTATTGATATTTTATTAATTTATTATGAACACAAAATCTAGTCAAATTTAAATTTACAAATAATTTTATCTTTATATTATACGAAATATAATTTTAAATAGGAAATTAGCCGACTGGTATAATTTTTATAAATAATAAGTATTAGACGGAATTCAGTTAGTTTAAATTTAAATAAATATTAATACAGAACTTTAACCTAAAGCAGCTTTATTTTAATATAATGAGTTCTGAGAGATTTTTTTCTATGTTAAAAATACTTATTTTATTAAGATTTTTCAATAACACAAACAATTAAAAATCTAACTTGTCAAAAATATCAATTTATATTAAATTAAAAACTGTTTTAGTATTAAATTCTGTTTAATTATTTTATAAAAACGACGTTTCGACGAAACTGAACGCTTGTCTTCATCAGGTCAAAATTTATCATATGTCATTTATCATTTCGTCAAAACGTCGTTTTTATAAAATAATTAAACAGAATCTAATCCTAAAACAGTTTTTATTTAATACAATGAATTCTGAAAAATATTTTATTATATCAATTTGTATATTTACTATAATAAAATGTTATTAAGAAAACAAAATACCTGTAAATAAAATGCATGAAGAAATTCTGAGTAAAAATTAAATTAAAGTGTAACACTATTCTGTTACATTTTTAAATTCATATCTGAATAAAATCCTTACACCACCTGTGACTTGATGATAGTCAAACGCATTGTACCAAAGATTGTATAACACACAAATTTACTATACCGTATGTCAGAACAGATTTAGATTTAGGTCAACGAGCAGCCGAACAATTCGGTGAGCTAAAGGGGCCTCCCTTTTTTCGTCTTTTGATCAGTTTCGGGCGCGAGCCACAGGAAATGAAATGCTCATTAACTCCGCTTCATAATTACCGTCGCCCAACAATCTCATCTCATCTCTTTCCGTCTCGTCTCGCATTCACGACAAGTGACGTCTTCACAGCCCTCTTAGCTCACTCGTGCGACTTTATTGTCTTTATTAATACGATTGTTTGTGTTATTGTCAACATTTGACAGACAAACTTATGTTGTTTTTTTTTCATTTCCTTTAAAAAAAGAATTTATTTTTTGGAGTAGTTAGTTCTTTTTCTAATTTTAGCTCAACTGTGAAAATATACTTTTTTATTACTTTTTTTTTAATGACCTAATTTGAACGTATTATAATCATGTGATTACATTATAATAAATTAGAAAATAAATAATAAGGACACCATTATCTTGTTATGTTCAATGTTTTTTTTTATTATTATAATTATTTTGGTGTTTCCATGACATAATTTAAAATAAGCTAATTTTTGAACAATAATTATTTTTATGTAGTGATAAAAACGCATTTTCTGTGAGATGAAATTATTTTTCTAATACATATTAATTAATATATTTATTAACATAGTTAAAAATCTTTCAGAACTTATTATATAAAATAAAACTGCTTTAGGTTTAAGTTCTGTTTTAATATTTATTAATAATCGACGTTTCGACGAACTCAACGTTAAAACTAATACAAAAACATCTACAGAAAATAACAGAATATAGAAAAAAGTTACTAGGTAACAAATAAGTAATATATATACGTATTTCGAAAGCTAAGTTTTTATCATCAGTAGCAAACGATAAAGCTAAAGTCCTAATCAGTGATCTAAGATTACATAAATTCTCTGATCTTTAACTACTAGGTACGTTGAGTATTTGTACAACCTTAGATCACTGATTAGGACTTTAGAGCTTTATCTTTTTCTACTTATGACAAAAGCTTAGTTTTTGAAATATGTATAATATAGCTTTTTTAAATTATTGTTTGTGGTTTAAGAGAAATTATTTTCGACACTGTAAGATCATATTTCAAAACAAGACAAATTTTACACTAAATTTCTTTGCAATATTCAAGTTTAATAAGTAAACTTCGTTTGTTACATATTATACATATTATATAAATTAGTTATATTACATATAGAATCGGTTGAAAATAAAATATAGTAAAAAATTGGTGGAGTCAGATGTTGATGGTCTCAAAAAAATCATACATGATTATACTGCCATATGGCGTTACCTGTCTTGTATAAGCTATTCGCTGTTCAAACTCATGGCATGGCCTTTTTTTCTGCTCTGTCTTATAGTCTTTTTCATTTATTAACTATCAACAATATTATGCTTTTAATTATAGATATTTTTACTCATTATACTATTGTATATTTGTATTGTGGTTTTATGTGCTTTTATTTTATCGGAATGACAAACAATACCAACAATATATATCATAATTCTTCATAATATACTTGGAAAAATAATTATGTATTTATTTTTAAAGACTTGCTTTAAAATTTCGGTTACCGAATAAGACAATGTACTTATTATAATAAAATCGTTTATTAAAATTTAAGATTTTTTTATTGTGGTCCTATTTAGTACATAATTAGATTAAAATATAAAAAATAATTATAATATAATTATATACTGGAAGAAATATTAACAAAAAAATACAAATATTTAAAACAAAGTTAAAATAGTCCGTAATATCATGCAAATTTTGATTTATAATAATAAGAATGTGATTTAATTATAAAAAAAAAACAAGATTTAAACATCTATGGTTATTTTTGAAGCGAATTGTTAATTGGAAGTGTTAAATTTTAAATTTTACAATAAAACTGTTTTAGGTTAAAATTCTGTATTAATATTTATTTAAAATCGACGTTTCGATTAAACTAACGTCCGTCTTTATCAGGATAAATGATATAAATGACAGTACAGTAAATAACAGAACATATAAATAAGTTACTAGGTAACAAATAAGTAACTAGATCATACAATTTATAGATTTTTAATTAATAAAAGCCAAATTTTATTTAACTCAGTGTCTTCACAGTGATTGATTTTTATTCTTTTCTTTATAAATTATTATTGCTTCTCTTATCAATCTTTTACTATGTTAAATTAAAACTTGTAAAAATATTATCAAATTATAAAATTCAAAAATCAATTTAATTAATTCTCCTATTATTGGCATTTTAAGTAGTTTAATGATACTGTTTAAAAAAGATAAGTAATGAAAAATCACTATCATTTCTTAGAATTATCCATTATTAAATTAAAAGTATTTATTTAAGTATACGATTAGATACTATTACATTTATTGAAACTTTTTTCGAATATTAATAAATTTAGTCTGTAGCCACTTATACGATAAATTTTTATATTAATATTAATTTTTACTTAAAACTATTGATTACGAAATACTTGACACAAAAAGAACAAAACGTGATTCTATCAAAATTTTCCTTATGAGATATTACATTAAAAATATATAATTTATATTACTTATAATACAAAAAGATAGACTTTTTTAAATTAGTAGAATAAAATTAATTTTAAATATGTAAATATTTTCATATAAAATATTTCAGAAACATTGATAATGCATATATATATATATATATATATATATATATATATATATATATATATATATATATATATATATATATATATATAGGAAACAATAGTTTTCACAAATCATGTAACAAATATAAATAATACATCCACATACATATTATTCTACAACTATTGGTAAGGTTAAAGTAATTTGGCATGTATTTTTATTTATTTTTAGTTTGGTTTCTCGTTCAGACAAAAATCGTATATATCACTCGGAATAGAAAATTCTTTTTGGCTACAAATATCTAAGCTTGACACAATAATTATCGCTCTATATTTTTAGTAACATAATATACTATTTTAAATTAAATAATAACATTTAATGAAAGGAGTTTATTCATTAGAATTATTTATAGAAAAGTTCGTATATAAGTAACAATTTGGAACCTCAAAAATACAGGAAATTGTATAAATTACTCAAAAGTACTTATAAAAGAAAGTATAACAAATAATTTATGTTTAATGTCTTAATCCTTACATTAAAAAAAATCAACTGTGCTACATATTTTTATTCTATAAAAACATAACAAGTAACTTATTTATTTTATATAAATCATACCTAACAAGATCACTTTCCAAAAATATTATATACTTACTTAATATATATATATATATATATATATATATATATATATATATATAAACAATTGCAAGCATATTAAATAAAACAAAAACCTATCATCGGTGTTTCATCTTTGATCATAGGCCGAAAATCTGTCAAAAATTACCAAGTATAATCAGTGACAAAAACAAAACTGTGTCAGGGGTACCAACAAGATCGGTAAAGAGGATGGCATGGTCAACCGAAATAATGTCCCCTATAATCTGTTCTTCCGAATCCGGATGACCAGCGGTCGTCAAACCAAAGACGACCGCATGGTAATTATGTTGGTCACGCGTTATTATGAGTGTTTACACTACTAATCAGTTGTTCAAACGTACCTTGTCGTCGCCATTTGAGTGCTTGTTTGTCAAGGTGTTTCGCAATGTTGCCAACTGAAAGAATTTTTTTTTACACTTATTGATTAGTTCTAGAAAATGTAAATTTATCAGTGAAAAATGTGTATTTATCGGAATTTTATCGGTTGGTTTATGTAACTAAGAATATTGATTGCACTGTAAACTAATTAATAATTATTATTTTTTGATAAAATAACTGATAAGATTTGTCTAGATTAATCATATTGTTAATTAAAATAAATTACGTTGTAAATATATTATGGAAAATTTATGTTTTAAATTTTAATTAATTTGCTTTTTGTCATTTATAAAATTTTAACAAAATGTTTGTGCAAACATACCAGACATATAAAAATTATTTTCTAACAAATTTTTTTAATATATTACTTCTTAATATAGTAAAAATCTCATTTTATAAAATAAAACGGCTTAATTTTAAGTTCTGTATTAATATTTATTAATATCGATGTTTCGTAAACTCAACGTGCGTCTTCATCAGGAAAAATGATACCAATGACATTTTTAGTAAATAATAGAAAATTGAAACAAGTTACTAGGTAACGAACAAGTTACTAGAACATAATTTTTTTTTTTAATTTTTATGATCTAGTTACTTATTTACTATCTAGTAAATTGTTTCTATTTTCTGTTATTTACTGTAAATGTCATTGGTATCATTTTACCTGATAAAGACGGATATTGAGTTCGTCGAAACGTCGAATATTAATAAATATTAATATACAGAATAGAAAATCATTCAAAATGCATTATATTAAAATAAAACTGCTTTAGGTTAAAGTTCTGTATTAATATTTAGTTATAATCGACGTTTCGACGAACTCATCGCCCGTAAATAATAAAGGATAAATAACACAAATAACAATTACACTAAATAACAAAACATAGAAACAAGTTACTAGGTAACAAATAAGTAACTAGATCATAAAATTTATAGATTTTTAATTAATGAAAGCCAAATTTTATTTAACTCAATTATTATTATTAACAATTATTTGTTATCTAGTAACTTGTTTCTATGTTCTACTATTTACTGCATTGTCATTTGTGTCATTTATCTCGATGAAGACGTGCATTGAGTTCATCGAAACGTCAATTATAAATAAATATTAATACAGATCTTTAATCTGAAACAGTTTTATTTTAAGTAATACAAAATTTAAACCTAAAGCAGTTTTATTTAAGGGGGTATTTCCGTTTGTAGTATCGATTTTTTAGATGTTTTTCAACATTTTTTTTGAGAACTTTTACAACAAATACAGTAAACAACAATTATACCGTTGAAAAGTGTATTTATTGAAGTTTTCAGCTGTATTTTTTTTTCCAAAAAGTTAAATTTTCACTTAAAAAAATTATCAGGTCAAAATTTAGATTTGCCAATGGTGGCAGATAAAACTCGTGTTCTAGTCTGAAACAAAAACAAATTAGATGTTAGTACTTGTACCACATGTAACTTTCGTTGAAACCTACAAAATGTATAATTTTTTCATTTATTTTCAAAATAGCGGCCTTCTTAAAAAAGTGACTTAAGAGTAAAATACAAAAATACGACAAATACGATAATATAATTCCAAAATAAAATGGCAACATAGCAAAAATAAAAAACGTATTAGTTTGTGGTTCGTCGACCACCACGAAGAGAATTTTGCTAACTAGCAGATAAATGTGACAAGGTAATGAATACAAGACGATACCGCTCTGTAGTCTATTCTCGGCTTTCCTTTCTTTGGTCATTTTCCGCCACGTGCAATACCAACAAACAAATGACAAACAGCCGGTCGGAAGAGCAAAGAAAAAGAAGTATTAGAAGATTATCTTCTAAATATGGCTAAATACTACCGGTTGCTTCAGTGTATGCTTCGCTTAGCTTTAAAGGAAGATAGCCATTCGACAAAATAAATATTTATGTTTTCATAAATATCTAATATACTTCATTTAATAAAAATTGGAAAAACCTTTTTATTTCACAAATATCCAATTTTTTTCATGTTCTATTTACTATAATTTCAGATATTTCGTAATAGAACTACTTACTTTTGAAGTAAGATATGATTGCAAACTAAATATTTGTTACACATGAATATATAAAAATATAAAGTAACAACTTAAAATAAAAAGTTTAAAACAATTACAGATAACAGTCCAACATTTCTAAATAATTAACATAGTTAATATAAAAAGCTTTAGGTTAAAGTTCTAAAGCTTTTTATTTTATTATAATGAATCCTGAAAAGCTTTAGATTTTAGTTCTGTATTAATAATTATTAATAATCAACGATTCGACGAGCTCAATGTACGTCTTCATCAGGATAAAAGATATAAATGATATTTATAGTAAAAATAAACATAACACGGAAACAAGTTACTATTTAAACAAGATTAGAAGTATATGGGTAAACCCGTATATAGACCACTTTAACATTTCTCGGAAAGTTGGCAACACTGTATTTTAATAATATTATAATTTATGTGGGCACTAGAAGAAACTTTTCTGAAAGATATGAAAGATTTCTATACAATTTTTTTTTTTGAAAATGTTACAGACACCGCACCAAACACTATACCACTTTTCCTTGCAATCAAAGTGGTAAAAAATAAGTAACTTGTTTCCATGTTCTGTTTATTTACTATAAATGTCTTTTATATCATTTTTCCTTGAAGACGTACATTGAGTTTGTTGAAACGGCAATTATTAATACAGAACTAGAACCTAAAGCCGATTTATTTTAATATAATGAGTTCTGAAAGTTTTTTTTGACTATTTTAACTTAATAAATTCTCATAACTTTTACTAGTTTTATTTAACATAGTAAAAATCTTTTAGAACTTATTATATAAAATAAAACTGCTTAAGGTTCAAGTTCTGTATTATTATTTTTTTTAAATCAACGTTTCAACGAAACCAAACGCTCATCATCGTCAGGAACACTGATAATAATGACATACTCTCATTTTTCCTGATAAAAAAAAGCGTTGAGTTTCGTCGAAACGTTGATTATAAATAAATTTTAATACAATACTTGAACCTAAAGTAGTTTTATTTTACAATTTTATTTATTACAATGTACTGCAATGTAGTAATTACTTTTGCTTGATATAAACGTATTTCCAGAATACAAGAAGATATCTATTAAAACACACTCCACATCATTCCTCACAAATTTCTTTGCATAAATAAATTGTTTTAATTAAACTAATAAAACTAATAACCGCCCTCAATAACAGTTCAAACATCCTTCTACATGTCACAGTCATCTATAATTTCTATTATTCAATTCTCAAAACAAAACGAAATCCAAGCATAGAATAACGTCAACACAGCATATCTAATTCAAACCGTAAACATATTTACATCAATCAAAGCGATCTAGTACGTCTGAAGTACAATGAAGAGCAATTTTGTCGATTACTAATTGTTGTAAATTAAGGAAGAAAATGGGAGATCGTTCTTCAAATCCCCCGCAATAACAATTGAGTGTTTGTACGGCACGTGACATTACCACGTGACTTATTGTTCTCGAGTGCACTAGAAAATAAATCGGAGTTTGTTCGTTTTAAAGGGGATGCAGAATTCTACCCCTAGAGAGTAAAGTTTGGTAATTGATATTTTCAATTATTAATAAGTTTTTTTTTCTGATTGCATTATATATATATATATATATATATATATATATATATATATATATATATATATATACGTTAATAGTTGTTATTACTGTCTCAGTCATTCATTATTTCTTAATTATTTGATTTCATTATTTGTTCACATAAATATAAATATACAATAATATAAAAATAGATAACCAAAATATGTACAAAAATTAAAAAAAATATAAGACTCATCACTGATAAGAGATGCAATAGAAATTTATAAAGAAAAAAAATAACAATAATTAGTGTGAAAGGGGCACTGATTTAAATAAAATTTGGCTTCCTTTAATGAATAATTTATTAAATTTATAATCTAGTTACTTATTTTATTACCTAGTAACTTGTTTCTGTATTCTGTTTATGTATTATACGTCATTTGTATCATTTTTCCTGATGATAATGTACGTAGAATATCATATATCGTATTGTATATACGTGAAATCATACATATAATCGGCCTGCTAAATTTTAGCAACGTTGCTAACAAGATTAGCCAATAATATTAGCTGACACTAAATAAAAAATGAGAATGAGAACTGTTATATTTGTTTCTATTGGTTATAGTTGTTAGCAACGTTGCTAAAACTTAGCAACTTTGTTAGAAAATCAGGCCGATTATCTCTTTTGCACTTAAACTGGACAATAATACAATTTTCTTGTTTATTTTGACATTTAACATAACATTAAAACAAACAACAAATAAACGGTCATTCAATAAAACATCTATATTCACTAATTACCACCAATAAAAAATTTGGTAAAACACACAATTTTAGACAACATTCTAATAAATTCATTAACTCAAGAGTTACATACAATGAAGATATCCGTTTTAAAAAATGATTAATGATATTTTTAAATGAAAACTAGCAGTTAAAAAATAATAAACTACCGCAGAAACCATTTATTAAAACATAAGATTTTTTTAATTCTTTTTTTCTTAATTTACAAAGATTATCCATTAAGCTACTAGGTGGCAGAAATCACTAAACTGAAACATCTTTTCCGAACTTCTAAAAACATACATTATAGTAAAAGTTTATTTACAACAGTAGTTTTATTGTATTGTTATTTATTTAAATATAATCGCGGTACATGCGTCAATACTACTGGTATTGTAATAAAGTAAAACTTGTAATGGGCTTAGAAAAGTTTTGTACAGGCGGTTAGGTCTTTTGAAAAGATTTGATGGCGAGACACTGATCCGATTTACAGCGCCAGACAAGTTTTTTTCAGAGATAATCTGTTGTAATTTGGGTGGCCCACAAAATTTTAGAAAATTATATAAATTTGTTTATGAAAAAGTACTATTTTATTTTTTGCTTTAAAATAAATTTTTACTTCTACTCCTAATCAAATATGAATAGTATTTCTATTTTTCATATATTTTATTCTATCTAATATTATAAAATTCAAATAAACTAATTAAAATTACTTAATCAATAATTTTAAGTAAACGTGAAAAGTAATTTTGACAAAAAATACTTTTAAAAGTGAAGCGAGAATAAGGCCATAATTTTTATTTTACTTGAATAAACATTAAGTATTATTCCAAAATGAAATAAATATATTACTTATGTTTTATTTTATGAAAACTAAAGAAAATTGCAATATCAATAAATAAATATACTAAAAATAATAATTCATGTACATACATACAACCATGTTCCCATCACGCCATATTCCCAAATAGGTATGGCACAAACTCTTTCCACTATCCCGAAATCAATTTTCTTCAAACATCCCTATCCAGACAAGCAACTTTAACTTTATCCACATTCATATTTTCTCTCATGCAAAGTCGTTTTATTTTAATATAATAAATTCTGAAAGATTTTTAGTATGTTATTCCCAGCAAAATTTCGTGTTAAGCAGTAAATAGTTTTTCAAAAAATTAAACTATTAACTAAGAGCGTGATTACATTTTTAATTTATTAGCCAATTAGCTGTTTTGAAATTAAACTGCATGATTAGCTAACACTGTTTTATACAACTGACTCATAATCTAAAATAATTATTTCAAATGAATCTACTGAACGCATATTTCATAATAATCACGGGAAAACAAAATCGAAAACTGCATCAATGCAAAAATAATTTCAGTTAATTTCCTAACCTATAATTTAATGTCGTAATGAGCAGAGCAGCGGTTTAATTAGTTCCCTAACGCCCAGTATATATCGTTAAGGGCCAAACCGTTTACACCCACAATATACCTACCGCACCGTACTGATTGTGGGGGGCAGCACAAACGTATATTTGTTGCTCTCTATTGCAGATTTGTTATTATTTAGACGGTGGCCCCGGCTCCATTAGTGATTTAGTTGTTTATTTAAGAAGGCTTCCTTCGATTTGACCACCGGCTAATATTACGAATCCTCGAGGAGGCGATTGCTTCTTCGACGGTTATTTATTACACAAGTCAAGCTAATCGTAAACTTTACTTTTAACTATATGAGATTTTTGGCGTAGACAAAAGAATTTTTGGAAAATTTTTCAATAAAATATCTGATAACAGAAGTTTATTTTAAAGCTTTATATTTTAATATAATGAATAATCTATGATTATTGGTTATATAGGATGGGGACAAATTATTGTAAGAGTATATTTTTGTCAATGCTGAATAGAAATGATTGTTATTACATACATTCATACACAATCACGCCATGTACTCAAAAGGATGTGGCATAAACTCTTTTCACTATCCTGACATTAATTTTCTCCAAACGTCTCTATCCAGACAAGCAACTTTAGCTTCATCCACATTCACTATACCTTTCATACATGCTCTTTTATTCCTACTACTTGGAAACTTTCGCTCACCCAAAACACTCTCAATCATACCACTCCAACTATACATCGGACGTACACGTAAACGAATACCTTCAAAATCATTCATATAAAATTTTTTAACCAAACGTTTATTAGACATTCGTTCAAGATAACCAAAAATTCCGTCCATTACTTATTATTTTTTATATAAAATTACATTTCGCCAAAATGTCAAATATTAAAATAACATCCCCATAATACAATATTAAATCCTATTTAACATTAAGCTAACAAATATCCCCGAAACTAAAGAAACACCGGTCCCATTTCGATAAGACAATAAACTCGCAACAAAACGTTTATCGGCCTATGTTTTTGTCGTACAATGACACCGGAGAAATTAAAATGATTCGTGGTAGATTAGTAGATAGGTAAATACACCTATACAGTCTACACTATATAACAGCGAACCCTGCGACTTTCATTTGTTTCGTTTATTCCTTCGGTGCGACACTATCAGCTACACTATCTTCCCTTAGCTAGAGAAACCACTGGCCGCGCCGCGTTCTGCTGGCTTTCTTCAGGGCAAGCTGCACTTTCGAGCACGTGCGGTATAATATTGTCTTTGGAAGGACAGAGATGGACGCGCCCAATACGACATTCGATAATATAGCAAAGATAATATTAAAAAAACTGTGTTTAGTAAAATGTTAAATGTACATATAATTTATTTGTTTTAGTTATGAAATTTTGTGTGAAAAATATTTGGACTGTATTTGCAATGATTGGTAATAATTATAAATATTTATTTATTTCGACGCATGCGTATAGAAATTGTAACAAATATACAAATTACATATTATAAAATATTCATATAATGCATAAAAATTATTGTTCAATAAAAATTTATACAGCTTACGTTTGAACGATTTAATATTTAATATCATTTTTTATATCATTATCTAATCTATTGCATATTTTTAAACCAATTCCATCAGAAAAATTTTGTACCAAATTTTATTTAAATGTAGATATACAAAAAGAATATTTATTACGTGTATCATGGTTATAATTTATCGAAATGTATATTAAAACTATATTTATATTATATTTATTTATATTTCGTATATAAATAAATCGTAAAATGTAAAAATGTTACAGTATCGTATTGTTACTTAACAACTAAATCACGTTGTTAAATTTATATGTATTTTATGCTCGGCTCATACTGCCACTTCTCACAAAACAAATTATATTAAAAAAAAAAGAAAGATATACTTACTAACTGCTGACGAAATATAAAAATGGCGCTGCACTTACCTAAAAAAATAAAATAAAATATTAGTAAAAATTAACAAAACTTAAAAACAAATTAAATAACTAAAATTGCAATATTAAAAAAAAACTATAATAATGTTTATCCAACATAGTAAAAACTCTTTCAGATCTCATTGTATTAAAATAAAACGGCTTTAAGTTGTAGTTCTGTATTAATTTCATTAATAATCGATGTTCCGCCATACTCAACGTACATCTTCATCAGGAAACTTCGATTATTATTAACATTATTACAGAACTACAACCTAAAGCCGTTTTATTATAATATTTATCGAATCTACATTATAAAACGTTTAAAAGTGTCAATTAAGTTTTAAAAAATTTAAAAACTCTAAACAAAAAAAACAAAGCATTATTTCACTTTTAATTATCAAAATAATTTGTCCTAATTTCTTAGAATCACACATCTAAGTCCAATAATGTTATCAATGAAATTTAACAAGTAATTATAATTAATCACTTTTGTCCATAATTAATAAATATCAGAGTTGCAAGTACAATTGCATATCAAATATCTCATTCATAAAATTTAAATATTGCATTTCGTTCTTTAGGTTATCAATATAAAATCAATTAAGTTTAAAGTTTACAAAAAAATTAATGAAATAATTACCACCGGAACTAATGATAAGTAGTAAATCTTTAGTATAAATTTGATGAAAAATCAAATTATTGACATCAGTTGAAGTATTTCTTCCTTAACGATACAACTTCAGAAAAAAAATAAATAAATAAAAATGAATAACAAAATTGCAGTTTTCTTCTTGCTGGCCGTCTGTTTAACACAGGTAAATTATATTTTTATATTAAAATTTATTGTATAGAATCTAGACATTTGCATTAAATTAAGTTACAATTTTTTATTGCAAAATAATAAAATTTAATTGTTAAAAACTGCTGCGTTAATTTGCAATCTTGTAATAATTTCATTATAATAAACTCGTAACTGACAATATCAAAATGACAGTGACGCAAAAATTTGTCCACATTAATTTCACACAAGCCTTTTATTAGCATAGTAAAAAAATCTTTCATAGTTCATTATACAAAATAAAGCGGCTTTAAGTTTAAGTTCTGTATTAATTATTAAGTTCTTTATTAATAGTCGTTGCGACAAACTCAAAGTCCGTCTTTATGACGAAAACTGATACAAATGATATTTACAGTAAATAACAGAACATAGGAACAAGTTACTAGATGTAACAAATAAGTAACTAGATCAGTTTTCCTGAGTTCGTCGAAACGTCAATTATTAATAAATATTAATACAAAACTTAAACCTAAAGCCGTTTTATTTTAAGCCTTTTATTATTCATACTCAATTTAATACATTAGTAATTATTTTTATTATTAAAATTTTTCATTAATTTCAGTAGGTACATTACAGTCTTTTTAAGTACAAAACAATATTAAGTTATTAATTATATATATTTTTAGGGTCTCCAGGCTCGAATTGTCGATCCTGAAGTCAAACAAGCCCGCACAATTATTGACGACATTAAAAACGTGATCGAAGATATCAAAAACGCTATCAACGAAATCACCAAAGAGCTGCCACAAATCATCGAAAACTTAAAGAACAAAATTCAAGAAATTATCGAATCGATCAAAAACGGAACGATTGAAGAAACAATTGAAAAACTAATCAAAGACATCTTGGCTGATCTTGGTATTGATGCTGACAAAGTTCGTGACTGCATTGACACAGCTACCGATGAAGCTAAGAAACTCGCCGAAGAAGTACAGACCGATGTTGTATCCTGCAAGGATAATGCTGAGAAACAGATTGAAGCAATTGGCGATGAATTGGAAGTACTGAAGAACAAAGCCAGTCAATTGGTATCTAATGCTGAAGCCATTGTCAAGAAATGCGTCGATGAAAATGGTATAAATATCATTGAAATTGCCAAATGTTTGAAGGATAGTTTGAGCACATTTGAAAACGATGCTAAAGCTATTGTAGAACAGATCAAACAAACTGTTAGTACTGCTAAGGATGTTGCCGAAAAAATTGTTCAATCTTTAGAACAATGTGCTAAAAATGTTAATAATAAAATTTCAGAAAGAGAAGATGCTATTGTCAATAATTTCAAAACTTGTGTTAGCAACCAGCAATAAAGTGTTTGTATAAATTAAATATTTATTATGTAAAAATATGTTGATAAAATAAAATATTTATTTAAAAAATATTAATTGTTTCATATT
The DNA here is from genome assembly GCA_963966155.1 of Clivina fossor. Classification (NCBI taxonomy): domain Eukaryota; kingdom Metazoa; phylum Arthropoda; class Insecta; order Coleoptera; family Carabidae; genus Clivina; species Clivina fossor. Next base: position 4,623,189 of record OZ014564.1, on the reverse strand, counting down.
AATATATCATAATTAAAAAAAAAATTCCAACAATAATTTTTTTTTTAATAGTATTGATTTGAGTAAAACATGTATAAGAAACTCTTGGTAAGGAGATCCACTTACAAAAATATATAAAATATCAATACAAAAAAAAAATAAGTATCTCCTTATTTAATTAAATATGCTTGTGCAGGTAAATTACGCAGTACATACATATAAAAATAATACTAATAAAACTTTGTGACAATTTTTTTATGACATATAATTTTACTCAAATGGAATTTTTTTTTCATAAAACATTAAAGTATGTAAATAACTTCAATAAAACACTAAAATTATGTATTTGATAAAAATATATATATTAATCAATCTCAAATATTTGTCGTTCATATGATACGATAAATTTAATACTTTTATCAATATTATCTTATCAGTAATAAAATAAAAATATCATATTTCGATCAATATCAAATATTATTTTTTGCATCACATGTCGTGATTCTCTTATAGTTTATAGAATTTTTATATGTTGTATAATTTCGTCTTGATAAAAGTGAACCAATATTTTTATTCATAAAATAAATTCATTAAATACATGTAAAATACTTAAAAAATATATAATATATTTTATTTTCACACCATATATTATATATTATATATTATTTAAAATAACACGGCTTCAGAATATAGTTCTCTATTAATTTTTAGTAATAAACGACGTTTCGACGTACTCTACATACATTATCATCACGAAAAAATAATATGTCATTTGTATCATTTTTCTTGATGATGATGTACGTAGAGTTACGTCGAAACGTAGATTATTAATAAAAATTAATACAGTATTAAATCCTAAAGCCGTTTTATTTTAATATAATGAATATTGAAAGATTTTTTACTATGCTAATATGTATATTATTTACATGTTTCTCAAATAACAATAAAACTATAGCAAACAAAAATCTAAAGCAAAGTAATAAAAAATGCAAGTGTAGAACGCTCAATTTATAAAAATAAAACTATATTTCAATGCAATATTATTTGAATTGTTCCTGAGTGCGACCCTGTTTACTATACATCGATACACCTTGCGTTTAAGATCTATTTCTATCTCACCACCTATTCTTTTAAGACATGCCAAGTCAATGCCATATACATACACACAAATAATTTGAATAAATTCGAAAACATTTGAATTACAAATATGCAAATATGTATCAGAGATACGGTCGCTTATAACGGAACAAGGAAATCAACAAGATCTTTAAGTTCTTTTCGTATTTTTTACTTTTGGAAAACAGTTTATTGACATCAGTACGACCCTTGGCCCACCAGAAATTAATTGGCCTTTAGTTTCAAATGGACTTTTTTATCCCTATTTGTTTTAGATAAGATTCTAGATTATAAAGTGTTCGTAAAATTTATATTTTTCTAGGTTATAAATTAATAAAAATTTAATTTTTATTTATTGTTTTTTTTTTATTATAAAATATAACACTGTAATTAGTAAAAGAATAATGCATATAATTTATTAGCAATTAAGATAAATTGAAATTATATAAAATAAATTTATTTATTTTGCACTTTCGAGGTAAAATTAAAATTTATTAGCTGTTGTTAAATATAAACTTTGATTACTCTAGTAATCAATACTGCATATCAATTTATCTAATAAAAATTTCTTTATCACTAGAATGATTTCACAGATATTAAAAATTCGCTTTCATATAAATGAAAATTTTGCGTAATATAATGAATTATATGAAATAAATAAAATGTATTACATAATATAAGTAAATAATTACAATAAATTTGTAAAAAATATTTATCTTTAATTTTTATGAGTAGTTATCTAAAGATCTTTTATAAGTGTTTTAATATTACAAAGTATTCGTTATTATGAAATATATTTCATTAATAATATAATACATAACTAAAAAAATTAATATATTTATTTGTAAAATATTATTTAACTATTAAATAATTAATAAAATAAAATAATTTCCTTTAAATCACAAACAATAATTAAAAAAAAAAGCTATATACATATTTCAAAATCTAAGCTTTGATCATCGTTAACGAAAGTTAATGTCCTAATCAGTGATCTAAAGTTACACAAATACACAACGTACCCAGTGGTCAAAGATCATTTTTAAGCTATTGAATACACTTCTAATTTTTTTTTAATAATTACAACTCATTAATTTTCATATATTAAACATTTTAGCGTTTGTCTATCATTTTTTTAACAAGTATCATTAATCATAAACAATAAAGACGCTCCTGATAAACTCATAAATAATTCTCATAGACCACCAAGTAATTTTCCTCCCACAATAAAACACACTCGAGTCGAAAACTGATCTTTCAATTTCGTAATTCAGTTTTTTTGCCAGCACGTTGCAAATTTTGACTTTTTTAATTAAGCGCGGGCGGTTACTCAAATCCTACCTGATTAAGTGGCAGGAAACAAAGTGGTTAAAAACGCCCTTCACATATTTTTTTTTTTTGTACTTTTTCATTTATTTGATGACGAGGTGGATACACGTAAAATATTTTCTTAGATATATTTTCTTTATTATAAAAAAATTTAAAAATATGATTCATATTGAAGATTATAATAATTCAGTTGTTTTAACATTTTTCTAATACTTTTTACTACTATGTTAATGCATATATATATATATATATATATATATATATATATATATATATATTGTCAATTGAATATGACACTATATTTCCTAACTAACCAGACTTATACTTCACATGTTGAAATGTTTTTGCATTCAATGCATATATTTCTATTTGAAATAGTTTAACACAAATTGTTTTAACGATTATTCAAAAAAATCTAATTATTTTTACATTAAGTTTACAATACAATATAAACTTGGTTATGCGAATGATATAATATTTATAATGAAATTTCTATACTGTATTATGTACTTTAAAAATTTAATAATTATATTTTTTTATAAAAATCTGCTGTTTTGAATTGACCGTCATCGTATTAAATAAATTTATAAAATAGAAAAATTTGTATAACAACAACTACTGTAGTCATATTAAGTAAAAACAAAACTATCTTGATATAAATATGCCACCTATTTACAGAATTATATATATCATAAAAATATGAAAGATTATTTGGCCGTATCGAAAAATGTTCAAAATAAAAGTTTAATAATTATTGTTAAATAATTTTTTTCAAAATATATCTCTGTTGCGAAATATTCTTAAAACACATAAAAGTGACATTAGTAAATTACCACTTCTTATTGCCAGATCTTTACAGTAAGTTGATCAAATTGAGATATTCACCACCAAAGATTAAATAAAATTTTTTATAACAATCCGTTCAGCCAAATTTGCTCTACACATATCCACAGACAGACTGACAGACAAATATCACGTCAAAAACAGTTTATTCGTGTTACTATAAACCAAATTCATGCTTTTCTGTAAAAAATCTCGATATATCAAATCTGATATGATTACAATAACACCCTTATTATATGTGATATAACGGTCGGTAAAAATAATATTATAAATCACAAGTTGCAGAAATCAGCAAAATTTGACACGATGCATTTATTTCAATTTAATCTTTTAACGAATAATAATATGTTATAAAAACCTTATATTTTACGTCAAATTCCGTAACAAACCTGCTTTTTAAACGTTCTACAAAAAAAAAGAAGAAATAAAATATCATGATATGATATAATAAAGCTAAGATTACTTTCAAATTTGAAAAGCACTTTAGCGTTTAAACAAGATATGATTAAGTCCGATATATAGGTGAAAAGGATTGGCAACTTTGATATTGAGTGGCAAATATGTTAAAAACATAATATCATAGTCGTCAAATGCCACTCGATAATTACTAGCATCGACAGAGAAGTACATTTAAAGACTTTTTACTTAATTAATAGTTGGACTGAAACGGGGATTGCCACGCGGTGTTTCGCAAAAGGGCGCTTGGGCGGGTTTACAACTCGCGAAACCCTGGGCGTTTCCGGGATTTTTGATATTTCTAGATAAATGTTTAGTTAAAATTTTTAATAATTTACACGTATATACATTAATTTTTCAAAAAAAATTGATATCACTAAGAATTTTCTAAAATAATTAAATATGAACAAATATATTTCAAAACAAATAATTTTAACCCTAAAACAACGACAATCTTTTTTGTAACAGATTACTATTAAATATATGTAGTTTAAATCATTTAAATAAAATAAAAATCTTTATTGTTTCTTAAAATATTGACTGTAAAAAAAATATGTACATAACCTAAAGTTAAATTTAATAATATTTTTTTTTATTATACCATCGATTCTACAGCTATAGGCAAAATTTTTGCTCCATTATTACACTTCGGTTAAAACCAGAAAAGATACAACCATTACGGTGTCTGTAAATTTTTTGGAGTATGTTTTTTGATTATTGATTTTATTTTTGTGTAGTGTATTCAACTTCTAGAAAGAAAAGATAACAAATATTATTAATTAAATATTTATTCAATTTTTAATTAAATTTTAGTTTTGTACAAGTATTGCCAATTTTGAAAAAATATATATATTTTTAAAAACTTTATTTTTTCTAATACAATTTTCATGATATAAATTTTATTTTATAAATATTGTCAAATTTTTCAGAAAAAAAAATATATTACGTCCAGATTAGTTATACGATTTCATTCGCATTATCCACAGAAATTCCCTAAGTCCTTAAAATGATCATATAGTTAGTAGTACTTGTCTCATTTGTGTTCTCTGTTAATTACCAATATTCCCAATTTCGAAAAGAATTTAAAAAAATACAAAGGTCTATACTTTCATTCGATTTTAGAAATTTAAAAAAATATTGTACTGCAATCTGAGAATTACGGACTTCATCCAAATTGATTCTTTATCTTTATCATGTTTTCAATAATATTTTTGTTAAAAGTAATAATTTAATAAATAATAAATATTTTCCATCTTCAACTAATTACAATTACAACAAACAAAAAATTACCCTAAACTCCTGTAAAGAAATTATGTACCCGTATGTACGTAGAATGCTATATGTATAAATATAAAAACGGTCTTATGAAAAGTAAAAGTTTGTAAAAATAGTTTTTTTGTGGATCCCTTCAAATGTTAACGCAGACCTTCAAGGGGTCCACAGACCATACATTGGAAACCGTTGGCATAAAATAATAGCAAAAATAATACAAATAAATAAAAAATTATATAAAACACGGATTACGTATCTTCAAGTTAATCCATTCGCCTAAAATTAAATACTTATAAAATAATAATATACATATAAAACCATATAAGCATTTTGATTAATAGCGACTTGACAATAAAATTTCACTTTAATAAATACAAATTAAGAATAGAATTTAACAAAAATCTATCTTGAATATAAAAAATATAAATTTTAAATTATTCCCGATTAGTTTCACAATTAATAATTTGCAAATACAGAAAAAAAACATATAACAGAAATGATTACCTCATGCCAAGTAACATAATACGCAAATGTTTATAAAATATTTTTCAATAAAACCAGTTCTATTGTTCTATTATGTTCAATTCGTCACAATTGTTACCCCTCACAGTTCTAGAAACTAAAATTTTTAAGTTATATATACTAATGTAGCGGTCGGTATACCTTTCCCTATCTGTAGGGGTTCAAAATATGCCATTATATACAGAATAAATCTTTTAAAAAAACCTGATATAATCATAGTTTGAAAACACACAATTTTGACTTCTCTAGCCTAAATTTAATTTCAACTATATTTTTTAGTTATTTTTGTTCAAATTAATAAACAAAACACTTGTTCTCTACTACATTGAAATACATTTCGCAAATACTTCAGTTTCACGATGATAGTTTCGTTATCAAAATACATATTTAAAGTTTTTTCATTAAAGAAGAGGACCAGTGTTTTATTTATTGATTTAACAAAACTTCACATCTATTTTAATTTTCATTTATTTATTCCCGCCTAACAAATCTACTGCGTGTTCTTCTATCTCTTTTCTTTCGAGTAAGTCTATTGAAGTTATTAATATTTGAAAATCTATGGTTGCTCAAATAATTATTTTATTTTATATATATATATATATATATATATATATATATATATATATATATATAATATATATTCTTAATACTAAATGAGACATTAAAGATTTTTTTTAATCTCAGAAACATTTTAATTAAAAATTTAAATTTTGTAAAAACCATTCAGTTATCATCATTATCGCTAGTACAACAGCCCTAGACGAGCCTTGACCTCAAGTACCGAAATACTTGTTTCGTGAACTTTCATTTAGACACTTTTTCGAAACTGCAAGTCGTGTGTTTTTTCAAACAGTAATCTAAACTTCTGATGTTTTTAAGACAAACAGTTGATCAAACTGTTGTGTCCGATTCTATTTAATTAATGTCTGACATCATGGCAGAAATAAACAAAAACGCCGCCGCCGGCCAGCGGATTCAAACCACTAAATCTAGTATTATATTCGATAATATCTGATGCTTAAACACACTCGGTTACCGCGCTGACAACCATTCAGTTATAGTTAAGTTAAACTAATTAAAAAATAATATTCTTCATTAGACAAATTAATAATAAATAATATAAAATAATTATAAATGTAAATTTAAGAAACATAAGTAAAGATATAAATATATTTTATAATTTCTATAATGCAATTTTTAGATAACACTGTATTTTTACAGATAGTTGTTGATAAGGTGTACATATAAATTGTTGCATTGTTGATATTTAATCATATCCATTTTCGTTTACATAATAAGCAAAATGAATAAAATACACGTTCCTATAGTTTTTATACTGTTAACTATACAGGTTAGTAAATTATTTTAATTTATAGTAATATTATGTATATTAAATATGCTTTTTTTTTAATTTTTAGTGTTTCCACATAACTGTTTCTTTAAATGTAGTTGACGATGCTAAAGCAATTGTTACTAATGTTAAAACAGATATCGACGCTGTTATTAACACATTTTCTGATAAAATTAATATAGAAATTGGTAAAACTGACATTAAAACACAAGTAGATAATCAAGTTACCTCTTTGCTTACCGATATTCCACAAACTACAATTCAAGACTGTATCAATGACAAAGATATATCGAGAGACAAATTAATAAAAGACAACACTAATAATATTAAAACTTGCACAGACAAAATGAAACCATTCCAAGACAAATTACAAGAATTTAAAGAAACAAAATTGTATGAAAATGTTAACAGTGCAATTAATAAGTGCGAAACAGACAATATTAATAGCCTTATTGGACTAGCCAAATGTGTAAAAAAAGTGTTAGATGATTTTCAAGGTAATGTCAAAAATTTCAAATCAAATATTACAACACAAAGTGATGCCATCAAACCAGCCGAGATGGATACGTGTATAAAATCAGTAACAGACAAAATAAAGTCTGATGTCATAGAGCCATTAACAACATGCGTTATAAATAAATTTACAACAGACATACAGAACGAAAAAGATAATCTGGAAGAACTTAATGACAAAATCAAAATAATAATTGAAAAGTTAGACACCAACACTAATACAGCCATAAAAGATATACTAGAAAACACGATAAAGCAAACAGTACAAAAAAAAATCTGCGAAATTTTAGGAGCCGGAAATTGCGATCATTCAGAAGATTGTATAAAAGATGAAGAAAATAAATTAATATCCGACTTACAAGAAAAATGTACTACAGCTCATATTATTCCACAAAAAAAAAACTTGGAAAATAAAGAGGAAGATGTAACCAAAAAAATTAGTGAAATTGACGATAATATAATCAGTTGTAAAAATAACCAAAATGACAAAGACAAAATTAAATGTTTATATAATGAAGCCAAAGCTAAAAAAGAACTATCAAATGAAATTGATCAATTTGTTGAAGACAATAAAGAAATATCCGACCTTATAGATAACCTCAATGATTGTGCTACAGATACTAGTAAAATAGACATAGAAAACAGTGAAGACAAAATAGATGTATGTCAAGCTATAAGTGTTGTTGACGAAAAAGTTAAAACGGCTAATAAAGTAAAAGATGAAGCGATTATATTGAAACAAGATTTGGAAAGTGCACTATCAAATATAAAACCGTTAACTGATACAATTTTAAAAGATCTTTATCCAACTACTCCTATTGACCAGGAAGCAGAAGAATGTGTAAATACGAAACAAGCAGCAGCTATTGAATTAATAGTCAAAACTGAATGCGGTGAAGAAATAGTAAATACTATAGCTGAATTAAATACAAAACCTGCGGAAATTGATGCTATGGTTAATGGCATTGCTAATTTGAAACAAAACTGTGACGCCAAAGGAACCATTGCAGAAAAGTTGGATTGCTATAAGGATATAACCGAACCAATCGATTACGTTTCCAGTGTAAATAAAAAGAGTTTAACTGATACGTTTGATCAATGTGTAATAAGTATGCCAGATGATAAAAAAGATGAAATTAAAACAAAAATATGTGACTGTATACAAACCACTAAACCAGCTACATGTTAATAATAATATAATATAATGTACAATAAACATGAATTATTGATTACATAATAAATATAATAAAATAATAATTGTAATTTATATTTTCATCAATCCCAATAAATCATATGCTAATTAGTTAACTTATGTTCGAAAAATCAATGTTTAAATAATAACTTAAAAATAATATTAAATTTTTTTTAAAATATAGTGTCCATCTAACAGTCTGCATCATATAAGATTTTTTCTATTTGTTTTTTGAAAAATATTAATTAATTATTACATAACTTATTGGTGTTTGTCTATAAATTAAAAATGTATTAAACCATAAAGAAAAATATTTCAAATAAACTTACATTTTTGTAATAATTTTGAAAAAAGTTATTTGTAAAAAAGTTTCAAAATAACGTTTAAAAGTCCTATACCAAATTTGAGTTAAAAATACAAAATAAATTTTCAAATATTTTTTAGTTGTAATTTCTAATTTATTAAAAAATATAAATTTTTATTAATTTCATCATTATTTTACAATAACATCGTTTGCTAAAATATATTATTACTTAAACCCAGTTAAACAAAGTTAATTGTTATTATAAATTTTAAAAATTTTCATGACAGATGTTACTACTTCGATGCAATTGTTATATTTTCTCAAATTCAACATATTCAATACATAAATAATTAAGGTCAGATAAGAATAAAACACTTATTTAAATAGAAATAATTTATAATTATCCAAATTTTTTTGATATTTTTTTGAAAACAAGTGCTACAAATTTGAAATATTTAGTAGTTAAAAAAAATGTTTATCTAAGTAGGTTTTGAAAATAAAATTTTGTGTAGGGGCTAAAACGTTATTCCAGAACATTTTTCAAATAACGGTTTTTTTTTTAATTTTTACAAATAAAGTAAGTTTATCTATAATATTTTTCATTAATGTTTAATTTGACCTATACCTGAAGTAACATAATAAAAATTACAATTTATAAATTAAAAATAAACAAAAAATATAAGTATAATACAGATCTTCATAAATAATTGTTTATTAATAATTATTAATGAGCTAATTGTAAGTAATACATCAAGATAATATCTAGATACATTTATTAATATGTTAAGTAAACGACGTACATAATTGATGTAAAATTATTTTTTTATGTAATATATCTGATAGTATTAATGTATATATACACCAGAAGTTAAAACATTTGCACATTTATAATACATATTTGCAGACAGTATTAACAAAATGAAAGCGAAATTGTTTGTTTTATTCTTTTTGTTTACTATTCAGGTATTTTAAATTTTATTTACATATGTACATTATAAACAGTTAAATCTATAATCAAACTATATAAAAAAAAATTATTATTTATAATCTTGATTCTTCTAGTTTGTGATAATATTATCATTAATATTATTAAGAATAATATTCATAATCTAAATCTTTGTTTCGCCTAAACAAATTTGATATTTACCAAAAATTGCTGTTGGCTAAAAGCCTCTGTAGCTATACTAATACATATGTTCAAAAAAAATATAAGAAAATTTTATAATCAAGCTTATCATTAAATGTAATTGAGAAATAAAATATTTAGCTATTTTATAATTCGATAACTTTTTTAGACAAATTACAACTCTTTAAAACTTTAACTACACAGTCGTAATATATAGATTAGATATCGTAAAATTGTCAAAAATTGTATAATTATTTTAAAATATCATTCACGTCATACCTAAAAGTGATGATTTACGGCACTCATATATGGTTCGTGTTGCAAACTTTATTTTCGTTAAGTTATAGCCGTTATAACATGCTAATTGATTAATATAATATAAACAGTAGTGGAGCAAAACCGTAAGTTATAACTCACAGATGTGAGTTATTGTATGAATTAAATAATTAGCATAATATACATACATATATTACAATCATATTGTTCAACAGGAGCACAAAAATATATTTCATATACATTTTATAAATATTTTTAAATAATTAATTTTTCATATTTGAAACGATAAAAATGTAGTTTCGCTAAAACAATCGTAATTATTTAATCACTATAATATCTAAAAAAATTAACTTAAAAAGTAATTATAAACATATTTCTCAAAAAAATGTTTGCTTAATATTTGTTGTAATTATAATATGAGTAGTATATTTTTGTAATTAAAATAAAAAAATTGCTGTGACCACCATGGAACCGACTATCACCATTATACAAAATTATACAAATTTGTTAAATTGTATCGAAAAAATTAATGAAAATTATTAGTTATAATTTGTGCAGCAACTTTTGTTAAATACATTTTTTAGAAATATTTTTCTGTTGCAAATTATTCGTAAAAAATCATAAAAATGAAATCGGTAAACTACCACTTCCAGTAAACGAATCTATACCAAAAGTAAACTAAATTAACATATTAACATACGACACTTAAATCTAAAATTTCATAAAAATTTGTCCAACAGAATTTACTGTACACGTATCCACAGATTAAAAATAGTTAATTTATGTAACAGAAAGACTAATTCGTACTTATCTGTATGAATCTCGGATAAATCAAAATTGATATATTTACAATACCTTACTATAGGTGATAATATGTCTTGAATAATATTTTCAATTTTATTGACAATATAAAATTTTCAAATTATTTCATTCCACCAAAATTTTCCTCAAATATCTAATTCTCAACATTTTGGCATAAATTCTATATATGTTTATTAATTATAATTTTCCAGAATTCTCAAGCATTTCTCACGTTAAACTTACCAAGTCTCTCCATTGATAATGTCCTAACAACGATAAAAAATCTCATCACCAATGTGGAAAACGCCATCAACAAAATCAGTCAACTGTTAGAAAACTTCAAAGACAAAATCGCGGACATTATAAGCGCCATTGACATACCCACAATTGTCGCTGGCATCGAACAAGCCATTAATAAAATCTTAAACACTGCTGGTGTCACCGTGCAAACAGCTGACAGTTGCATTCAATCCCAAGCTACAGCCGTACAAACCCTTATTTCCAATATTACAAATTCCGTACAGCAATGCATCGATGATGTCAACAATACTGTCGAAAAATTAGCCGGAGAAATTGAAAAAGTTGAAGGTAAAGCGCAGGATTTTATTGTCAACGCAACTGGAAGTGTTGAAAAATGTGTGATGAATCATTTACTAAATCCGATTAATTTAATCGGATGTGTGAAAGATTTGATTGTACCGATAACAGATGAAGCTAATGAAGTTGTTGACCAGGTACAAAGTGCTATTACCGATTCAGAGCAGATTATTGAAAATGCTATTAATCAGTTGACAACTTGTGTTGGAAATGTCAAACAGGTTGTTGAAAATAGTGAGAATGCTATTATTAGTAATTTCCAAACTTGTGTTAATAATTTAATATCTGGATCTGGATAAAAATTCCGACATTTGTAATTATAAAAATGCTAAATAAATTTAATAAATAAGCAATATTCAATATCATAATGTTTTTATTTGATTTTCTTTAAAAGTGATCATAGACGGCCAGAAAGGTAGTCGAACTTTAGACTTGGATTAAAAAAAAACTACTAAGCCCATTTAAAATGAAATTTTGTTTATTAAAAAGGTTCATGTTTTGGCTACATTTCGTCCAGTGCGCAAACAATTTAAATAATTTTTAATAATTATCATTATTTCACAAAAATTTGGTTTCCTAATAGAAAATAATATCAATTTTTTTATTTTAAATAGAATACCCTAGATATTTTAACATATTTGAGCTGCTTGTCTGTAAAACAAAATTGAAATCAAAATTATGTTACTTATTATTCATATATATATATATATATATATATATATATATATATATATATATATATATATATAAATGTGCATATTTAAAAAATCGCACAAAAAATAAAGCTCACGTATACAATTAGGAATACATTCCCTAATCTAACAATTTGAAAACAATGTTTCAGATAAAAGTTTCGTATCTTTTTAAATTGAGAATATAATGATGTGCGATAAGTCTACTAAAAATAATTAATAACAAATTTTAAATTATAATATTTATAATAATATCGGAATGTAAATTTTAATGAAAAATTATACAGAACCAAAACCTAAACATTTTTTATTTTAATATAATATTTATGATTTACATTTTTTTTAAATTAACGACAAATACCAATTTCATAAATGTATAATTGTGATAAGTTTAAATTGTTTCTGATATTGACATCAGTGTTGCGGAAATATCAAACAAATTAACGAATAATAAATTAATTTTATGACTGATAAATTAGTAAGTTGTAATAATCCTTATTTTCTTCTAAAACGATATGAAACGAAACAAAATCGAACGGAGAAAAAGTAGCAGAACGGATATGAATCGACCTTTATATCTATCTCATAAATTAACAAAAATATTTTATCAGATCCCTATATTTCGCAACTTTCGCATTAATTTTATAATAAAAATTTCTTAGATAAAAGAAACTGCACTGATAACAATTATTGATGGTGCATTATTATATAAATTTAGTGCAAAATAAATGAAATCTGTTACTTCGTATTGACGTTGAATTTAAGTGTTCGCTAAGAAAAAATGGGAAAAGTGTTTGGTGCGTTACTGATTATCACAATTTATCTAGTGCATGTAAGTGATTTTTTTTCTTATATTTACGCTATTTGCACTTTATCGTGTAGTATATTATTCATAGTATATTAAATATGCAAATACACACATTAATATTTAGTTTCAGTAATTTTAAAATATAGTCCAATTTATTTAATTTAATAAAAATTATATTTTGTATTTTTATTACCGAAATTTCAAAATAATATATAATTTTAATATTTTTCAATACTTTTATTTAATCGTTAGATATTTTATGAAATTTTCACATTTAAATCAACGATAATGCGTGGTGGCCTCATCACTTAACTTAATTACAATTATCTCATAATTAGAGTTAACAGGATTTAAATCAAACACTTTATTTTCATTTAAAATTTCATAATAAAGTCCGTAATGGCTTTTAACAATAAAATAATAATAATAATAAAATCCGTAATGGCTATCAACAAAGTTGTATAAGCGTTGAGACTTATTGCGTTAAAAATTTTTTTGGTTAAGCGTTGAGAATACATTGAGATTAAATCTTTAAAATATGTACATTTGTCTAATTTTTTATTACCTGACTGATGACTTTTAACATTTAAATGATATATTTATATTGTTTGTTAGCCACTCGGATTTAATACCCACTTGTGTATGTTCCATGTTTGTTTTTTATAAGATAAGCTTTGATTTAAATCTGATTTAAATAAAAAAATCGACTTTTTTGTTTTTTTTTTTAATCATGATTTTTATTAACCCTACTCATAATTAAAAAACAAAATATAATTAGTAATTATCAAAATGAATGTTTAATAAATAAAAATATTAAAATCATAAATTATTTGATTATATAATAACTAAGAACCGGTTACAGTTACATAATAGTATATTATACAACAACCACAGAATGGTACTAATTTCAAACAAGTATAAATTCCCATGAGTGGAAAATAGACATTCTGTTCAAGTTTTATACAATACTTTTTCTACGACCATACGATGTTTTTCTATGACTCTATATCTATTTTTTTTATTGACAATATTAAATATAAAATTATTACAATTATTAAATACCATTTTTTTTTTATAACGCACATAACGTACATATTGTAGTATAGATTTTTGGGTAGTATTACATAATGTACAACATATACTAACCAATGACAGATTCATAAGTGACAGATTTCAGTATAGTCGTGGAAAAAACATTTTTTAAACATTTTATAAGTTAATGATAACGTTAATTCGCCAATTAATCAATCAATAAGAATCTTAAGTCAGTTGACAATCTGGTTGGCTAGCTAACTCATAGGTTAACATTTTACTATTAAAAATGTTTTCATTTATAAAATTTAGAATTTATTTCTACAAAATTAAATTTACGTTAGCTACAAATATTTTTCATTCCTACATTTAAAATCAACGATTGTACCCATGGATGTTTTTACGAATAAATTACAAAATAATATCTGCATATTTTAAATTAATAAAATTATTTTAATACTTACAGTTTTTCATTTGAAATTTCCATTATATATATATATATATATATATATATATATATATATATATATATATATATATATATTAAAGTGTTTCGAAAAAAATCAAAACAGCTAGTTTAGCGCTAAAATCATAGATTTTGGTCTAAAATAGACGGATACGAACCCATTCGCCATTTAAAAAATATTTAGAGGGTCCACCAACCTCACAAAAATGCCATTTTTAGCCCTTTTTCCAGATAATCGCCCAAAAACTTGTCTTACAGGCATCGGACCAAGTCGTGCTTGTGATATTTTGTGCCCAAATGAATATAATACAAGTTTAAACATGCGAGTAATGGGTTTGCGTTAGGGCTAGATGCGTTATAATTTTTGGAAATTACGTTTTTTTTTAACGTGTTTGAAGGTTTTTCAACCTTCAACCTTCATATAAATTTTATATCTCAGAACAACTTATCGCGAGTACGACTTGCTTTGATGATGTTAAGATCAACTTTTTAACAATAAAGTTAAAAAACCTTCAAAAACGTAAAATAAACGTGATTTCAAAAAATTATAACTCACTAGACCTAACGCAAATCAATTATCCGCATGTTTAACTTATATTTTATTCACCTGGGCACAAAATGTCACAAGCACGACTTGGTCCGATGCCTGTAAGACAAGTTTTTGGACGATTATTTAGAAAAAGAGCTAAAAATTACATTTTTGAGAGCTCAGTGGACCCTCTAAATATTTTTTAAATGGCAAATGGGCTCGTATCCGTCTGTTTTAGACCAAAATCTTTAATTTTAGCGCTGAGCCAGCTGTTTCTTGCTTTTTGTCGCAAATAATAATACTACCACAACCACTGCGTTTAGAATATGTAATATTAACCCTTATTTTTACAAGGTGTTTTAACTATATTTAAAAAAAAATATTTTATAAAATATATATATTCCATTGAAATAGATATGCTACATTGTAAAAAATGTAACTTAAATTTATGTAATTTTACATAGCTTTTAACAGTAATAGTACACTCAAAAAAAATTTTGGTAACTACAATAATTTTTTTTTAGAATGTAACAATATTTTGTAACTGTAACTTTACTGTGATAGTAATATTACATTTTTATGAAAAAATACATTCATAAAACATGTAAAATTACATAGATTTTTACAGTTTATTTTTTAAATTTATTTTTTTAAAAATTTATTTTTATATGGAGCTGAAATCATATTACAGTTTATTTTATTCGCACAATTTTTTATTGTTAAATTTTATGATATTAAAGAAGTATTTATATATTTTTCTTAATTTATATATATATATATATATATATATATATATATACCGGATGTTTGTTTGCGAAGTTTACATAGGCGGATTACATGGTAAAATGGAAAATTGCTTGAAAAAGTTGTTCGACTTAAATTTACACGAACAGATATTTATCAGTATTTAAATATTAATAAATAAAAAAAAGATTTTAACAATAAAAGCATTAAATTGTCTGTAATTATTAAAAAAAATATTTATTACTGTTTATAATGCTCACGCTAACGGAACATCGCGGCCGAATTCATAGAACAGCGGATTGGCATCCTAAAAAAAACCAGGGTCCAATCTTTACCAATCGTATTTTTTTTATTTAGTTTAATTTTTAATTTATTATATTTTCCTTCATAATAATTTTCAACAAATACCTACATTACAACAAATAACTACTGTTAGTTTATCTTCCATATTCATTATGCTAAAATTTAAATAATGACACAAAAAATTTAAAAAAATAAATAATTGTGATGAGTTTAATGTATTTGTTGAGAATATATGTAGCACAATTACTATAATTAAAAAAAAAAAATTTTTTAAAAATGTAGTTAGCCAAAATAAAACCCGGGTTATTGGAATGGGAGGATGTTGCATTATTAATTCACACACGATGTCACGTTAACACGAGTTTTTATAAATTATAATAAATATTAATAATGCTAAAAATATGACTTAAACATGATTTTTTTTTAAATAATTACAAATAATTGAATGCTGTTAATGCACTAAAACTTTCTGTTTAACAATAGTTAAATATTAGCAATGTTAGTTTGTGCAAATTTAAGTCAAGAAACTTTTTCAATCAATATATGTATATAATTGTAATTTTTAAAAACTAATCAATTTTTCAAACTAACTAATGATTTTAGAAAAGAAATTAAAAAATAAGCTTATAGAGACATAATTTGATATGTAGTAAGATAAAATTATATAGATGAACTTTTATTACCTAAATAAATAGCCCTAACTTATCTCTTTTTAATAATATATCATTTTCCTATACATAAAATTAAAAATAAAATCGAAAAATTTAATAAATGTTAAGGTTTTTAATATTTAAAAAAAACGCAAATTGGATATGTAATAAAATACCCAATAGTAACGATCAAATTAAAACAAAACAAATATTATACAATTTTTATTACATATTGTGTTCAAAAACATTCACTTGTCTATAAAGACATATTTCTACTCATTTATTAATTCAGTTAAAATCTCTAATCTGATTACGTCAGAATTTAGCTTTAAAATACTTTTGTTTTTACAGTTTTGTATTTTATTTTATAATCTACCTGAATTTTATTTTGAAATATTAAGAGCGTTAACATTAAGAAAAAACACACAGGTATTAATAAAACTCCCATCAAAATCTGTTCAGTAGATGTCAAGTTATAAACGAACAGAGTTTTTCCGTTTAGAGCGTTTGCCTGCAGCTAATGCAGACATATATCTAGTTTTCCATTATTACTTATTATTTCCAATCAGTTTCACAGTTCTATGCTAAATTTCAACTTAATAAATTACTTCCGGGTTGCATTTTAAAACCGGACAAACATA
Source organism: Clivina fossor (assembly GCA_963966155.1). NCBI lineage: Eukaryota > Metazoa > Arthropoda > Insecta > Coleoptera > Carabidae > Clivina > Clivina fossor. Next base: position 4,605,650 of record OZ014564.1, on the reverse strand, counting down.
CATATATACATACATTGTGTTTTATATGTATAGATAATTTAAAATAATTAATTTTTTTTTTTTTAATTTAAGGTGTATATTTGAATATTACTTAATATGCAATATGTATTGAAACGGAAACGGGTACCTTACACAAAGAAATTTGGTAATTTTAACAATCACGTTTTAGCAAATTATTAATATCATCACAAATAAAATTTTAATAATAATTTAATAACAATTTTTTATTGATAATAAAATTTCAATTAAGTATATTTACATACGACATTCTTTTATAATAAAAATATATTTATAATAAATAGTAATCAGTAGTATAATATTTCTAATAAAATTTTACTTTTATCAATTTTCAGAGTTCACAAGAAAATCAATTTAATGTAGTTGATGATGCTCATACTATCATTAAAAATGTCATTAACAACGATAGAGATAAAATTCAAAATAATATTAACGAATTAGAAAGTATAATTATCGATAATTCTAATATCAAAAAAATTATTAATGATTATATTGAGACAATAATTCCCACATCTATATATGCTAATACACTCAAAAACTGTATTGACACAAAGGACAATGAAATTACTACACTATTAGAAGAAAACAAAGAAGAAATTTTAAATTGTCAAAAAAAAGATAAGTTAGAACCCGCCAAAGCTACATTAATAATAGTAAACAAAATATCCAATGACGCTACATCTGAAGTCACGGATTGCAGTAACAAATATCCTACAAGTCTTATTCAACTTGCCCAATGTTTGAAACAAACATTAACTAAATTAAATAATGCTGTAAAACCTTTAGAATCAGAAATTTCCCAGATAATTGAAGATACTTTAGATCTTATTAACACATTACCTAATACTGTCAAAAATTGTATAACCAACATACCAACAAAAACCGTTATAAAAAATTTCCTAAATTGCAACAACGAAGTTATGAAAAATGATATATTAAAGAAATACCCCATTTTAGATAATCTGTTTAAAGAAATAACTCCATTAATTGAAAAACTCGAAACTGAAACAACACTTTTATTAGAATCAGTAGATATAACTAAAGTACAAAATAAATTGTGCGATATTCTAGAAATTTCCTGCCAACCAATTAATAGCGACACTTGCTTCAATGAACAAGAAGATTTTATAAAAGACAAAATTCAAACAAAATGTAAAAACGATTATATTACGAAAAATGTTGATAAATTGAATAAAGAAAAAAATGAATTTGCAGAGGATTTCAAGAATAAAGTTACGGAAAAGCTTCCAAAATGTGACAATGATTATACAGAAGAAAAAGACAAATTTAAATGTTTACATAATATTGAAGAAAGTATAGAGCAAATCAGTAAGGATATCACTGAATTTATTGATGAAAATCATTTCGCCAGTATAAAAGAAGAAGTATCAACATGTATAACAGAAATTGATAAAAATGTACAAGGTAAAGAACCATTGATAAAAAGGACATACATAGAATGCAACAAAAAAAATATACAATCAAAAATTGAAAATTCAAGAGCAATAGTAACAAAAAGTACAACTATGGTAACTAATTTAAATGCAATTAAAATAAATATAGAAAACAGCGACATAGAAGATAAAATAAAAAATTGGTTAAGATCGCTTGGAGTCGAAGATGAAAATGTAATCGAAACTTGTATTTCAACCAATCTTGATGAAATAAAATCAGAAATGACTAATAGTTGTAACAATGATATTAAATCCACTACTGGCAAAATAAATATTTTAATAGGGGACATTAATAATGTCATCGATGACATTGAAGCTAAAGTGACTACTGATTGCAATAATAATGATGGAACACAAATTCAATGTTTAGAAAATCTTAAAACACGAATCAAAGATGAAGTGGACCCAAATACAGAAGAACTAACTTTACTATTACCAGAAGAAAAGGAATTAATAAGCGGATTCAATATTTGTATAAATGAAATTATTGATAAACACAAATGGGAACCATTAGTGCAAACAAAATTTATAGAATGCAACAAAGAAGATATACAATCAAAACTGCAAAATTCAAAAGAAATAGTAACGAAAGGTACAACTATGGTAAGTAATTTAGATGCAATTAAAATAAATATAGAAAATAGCGACATAAAAGATAAAATAAAAGATTGGTTAAGATCACTTGGAGTCGAAGATGAAAATGAAATCGAAACTTGTATTTCAACCAATCTTGATGATATAAAATCAGAAATGACTAATAGTTGTAACAATGATATTAAATCCACTACTGGCAAAATAAATACTTTAATAGAAGACATTAATAATGTCATCGATGACATTGAAGCTAAAGTGACTACTGATTGCAATAATGATGGAACACAAATTCAATGTTTAGAAAATCTTAAAACACGAATCAAAGATGAAGTGGATCCAAATACAAAAGAACTAACTTTACTATTACCAGAAGAAGAAGAATTAATAAGCGGATTCAATACTTGTATAAATGAAATTATTGATGAAAACAAATGGGAACCATTAGTGCAAACAAAATTTATAGAATGCAACAAAGAAGATATACAATCAAAACTGCAAACTTCAAAAGAAATAGTAACGAAAGGTTCAACTATGGTAAATAATTTAGATGCAATTAAAATAAATATAGAAAATAGCGACATAGAAGATAAAATTAAAGAATGGTTAAGATCGCTTGGAGTCGAAGATGAAAATGGAATGGAAACTTGTATTTCAACCAATCTTGATAAAATAAAATCAGAAATGACTAATAGTTGTAACAATGATACTAAATCCACTACTAGCAAAATAAATACTTTAATAGAAGACATTAATAATGTCATCGATGACATTGAAGCTAAAGTGACTACTGATTGCAATAATGATGGAACACAAATTCAATGTTTAGAAAATCTTAAAACACGAATCAAAGATGAAGTGGATCCAAATACAAAAGAACTAACTTTACTATTACCAGAAGAAGAAGAATTAATAAGCGGATTCAATACTTGTATAAATGAAATTATTGATGAAAACAAATGGGAACCATTAGTGCAAACAAAATTTATAGAATGCAACAAAGAAAATATACAATCAAAACTGCAAACTTCAAAAGAAATAGTAACGAAAGGTACAACTATGAAAAATAATTTAGATGCAATGAAAATAAATATAGAAAATAGCGACATAAAAGATAAAATTAAAGATTGGTTAAGATCGCTTGGAGTCGAAGATGAAAATGGAATGGAAACTTGTATTTCAACGAATCTTGATGAAATAAAATCAGAAATGACTAATAGTTGTAACAATGATATTAAATCCACTACTGGCAAAATAAATACTTTAATAGAAGACATTAATAATGTCATCGATGACATTGAAGCTAAAGTGACTACTAATTGCAATAATGATGGAACACAAATTCAATGTTTAGAAAATCTTAAAACACGAATCAAAGATGAAGTGGATCCAAATACAAAAGAACTAACTTTACTATTACCAGAAGAAGAAGAATTAATAAGCGGATTCAATACTTGTATAAATAAAATTATTGATGAAAACAAATGGGAACCATTAGTGCAAACAAAATTTATAGAATGCAACAAAGAAGATATACAATCAAAACTGCAAACTTCAAAAGAAATAGTAACGAAAGGTACAACTATGGTAAATAATTTAGATGCAATTAAAATAAATATAGAAAATAGCGACATAGAAGATAAAATTAAAAAATGGTTAAGATCGCTTGGAGTCGAAGATGAAAATGGAATGGAAACTTGTATTTCAACCAATCTTGATGAAATAAAATCAGAAATGACTAATAGTTGTAACAATGATACTAAATCCACTACTGGCAAAATAAATACTTTAATAGAAGACATTAATAATGTCATCGATGACATTGAAGCTAAAGTGACTACTGATTGCAATAATGATGGAACACAAATTCAATGTTTAGAAAATCTTAAAACACGAATCAAAGATGAAGTGGATCCAAATACAAAAGAACTAACTTTACTATTACCAGAAGAAGAAGAATTAATAAGCGGATTCAATACTTGTATAAATGAAATTATTGATGAAAACAAATGGGAACCATTAGTGCAAACAAAATTTATAGAATGCAACAAAGAAAATATACAATCAAAACTGCAAACTTCAAAAGAAATAGTAAGGAAAGGTACAACTATAAAAAATAATTTAGATGCAATTGAAATAAATATAGAAAATAGCGACATAGAAGATAAAATTAAAGATTGGTTAAGATCGCTTGGAGTCGAAGATGAAAATGGAATGGAAACTTGTATTTCAACCAATCTTGATGAAATAAAATCAGAAATGACTAATAGTTGTAACAATGATATTAAATCCACTACTGGCAAAATAAATACTTTAATAGAAGACATTAATAATGTCATCGATGACATTGAAGCTAAAGTGACTACTGATTGCAATAATGATGGAACACAAATTCAATGTTTAGAAAATCTTAAAACACGAATCAAAGATGAAGTGGATCCAAATACAAAAGAACTAACTTTACTATTACCAGAAGAAGAAGAATTAATAAGCGGATTCAATACTTGTATAAATGAAATTATTGATGAAAACAAATGGGAACCATTAGTGCAAACAAAATTTATAGAATGCAACAAAGAAAATATACAATCAAAACTGCAAACTTCAAAAGAAATAGTAAGGAAAGGTACAACTATAAAAAATAATTTAGATGCAATTGAAATAAATATAGAAAATAGCGACATAGAAGATAAAATTAAAGATTGGTTAAGATCGCTTGGAGTCGAAGATGAAAATGGAATGGAAACTTGTATTTCAACCAATCTTGATGAAATAAAATCAGAAATGACTAATAGTTGTAACAATGATATTAAATCCACTACTGGCAAAATAAATACTTTAATAGAAGACATTAATAATGTCATCGATGACATTGAAGCTAAAGTGACTACTGATTGCAATAATGATGGAACACAAATTCAATGTTTAGAAAATCTTAAAACACGAATCAAAGATGAAGTGGATCCAAATACAAAAGAACTAACTTTACTATTACCAGAAGAAGAAGAATTAATAAGCGGATTCAATACTTGTATAAATGAAATTATTGATGAAAACAAATGGGAACCATTAGTGCAAACAAAATTTATAGAATGCAACAAAGAAAATATACAATCAAAACTGCAAACTTCAAAAGAAATAGTAAGGAAAGGTACAACTATAAAAAATAATTTAGATGCAATTGAAATAAATATAGAAAATAGCGACATAGAAGATAAAATTAAAGATTGGTTAAGATCGCTTGGAGTCGAAGATGAAAATGGAATGGAAACTTGTATTTCAACCAATCTTGATGAAATAAAATCAGAAATGACTAATAGTTGTAACAATGATATTAAATCCACTACTGGCAAAATAAATACTTTAATAGAAGACATTAATAATGTCATCGATGACATTGAAGCTAAAGTGACTACTGATTGCAATAATGATGGAACACAAATTCAATGTTTAGAAAATCTTAAAACACGAATCAAAGATGAAGTGGATCCAAATACAAAAGAACTAACTTTACTATTACCAGAAGAAGAAGAATTAATAAGCGGATTCAATACTTGTATAAATGAAATTATTGATGAAAACAAATGGGAACCATTAGTGCAAACAAAATTTATAGAATGCAACAAAGAAAATATACAATCAAAACTGCAAACTTCAAAAGAAATAGTAAGGAAAGGTACAACTATAAAAAATAATTTAGATGCAATTGAAATAAATATAGAAAATAGCGACATAGAAGATAAAATTAAAGATTGGTTAAGATCGCTTGGAGTCGAAGATGAAAATGGAATGGAAACTTGTATTTCAACCAATCTTGATGAAATAAAATCAGAAATGACTAATAGTTGTAACAATGATATTAAATCCACTACTGGCAAAATAAATACTTTAATAGAAGACATTAATAATGTCATCGATAACATTGAAGCTAAAGTGACTACTGATTGCAATAATGATGGAACACAAATTCAATGTTTAGAAAACCTTAAAACACGAATCAAAGATGAAGTGGATCCAAATACAAAAGAACTAACTTTACTATTACCAGAAGAAGAAGAATTAATAAGCGGATTCAATACTTGTATAAATGAAATTATTGATGAAAACAAATGGGAACCATTAGTGCAAACAAAATTTATAGAATGCAACAAAGAAAATATACAATCAAAACTGCAAACTTCAAAAGAAATAGTAAGGAAAGGTACAACTATAAAAAATAATTTAGATGCAATTGAAATAAATATAGAAAATAGCGACATAGAAGATAAAATTAAAGATTGGTTAAGATCGCTTGGAGTCGAAGATGAAAATGGAATGGAAACTTGTATTTCAACCAATCTTGATGAAATAAAATCAGAAATGACTAATAGTTGTAACAATGATATTAAATCCACTACTGGCAAAATAAATACTTTAATAGAAAACATTAATAATGTCATCGATGACATTGAAGCTAAAGTGACTACTGATTGCAATAATGATGGAACACAAATTCAATGTTTAGAAAATCTTAAAACACGAATCAAAGATGAAGTGGATCCAAATACAAAAGAACTAACTTTACTATTACCAGAAGAAGAAGAATTAATAAGCGGATTCAATACTTGTATAAATGAAATTATTGATGAAAACAAATGGGAACCATTAGTGCAAACAAAATTTATAGAATGCAACAAAGAAAATATACAATCAAAACTGCAAACTTCAAAAGAAATAGTAAGGAAAGGTACAACTATAAAAAATAATTTAGATGCAATTGAAATAAATATAGAAAATAGCGACATAGAAGATAAAATTAAAGATTGGTTAAGATCGCTTGGAGTCGAAGATGAAAATGGAATGGAAACTTGTATTTCAACCAATCTTGATGAAATAAAATCAGAAATGACTAATAGTTGTAACAATAATATTAAATCCACTACTGGCAAAATAAATACTTTAATAGAAGACATTAATAATGTCATCGATGACATTGAAGCTAAAGTGACTACTGATTGCAATAATGATGGAACACAAATTCAATGTTTAGAAAACCTTAAAACACGAATCAAAGATGAAGTGGATCCAAATACAAAAGAACTAACTTTACTATTACCAGAAGAAGAAGAATTAATAAGCGGATTCAATACTTGTATAAATGAAATTATTGATGAAAACAAATGGGAACCATTAGTGCAAACAAAATTTATAGAATGCAACAAAGAAAATATACAATCAAAACTGCAAACTTCAAAAGAAATAGTAACGAAAGGTACAACTATGAAAAATAATTTAGATGCAATGAAAATAAATATAGAAAATAGCGACATAAAAGATAAAATTAAAGATTGGTTAAGATCGCTTGGAGTCGAAGATGAAAATGGAATGGAAACTTGTATTTCAACGAATCTTGATGAAATAAAATCAGAAATGACTAATAGTTGTAACAATGATATTAAATCCACTACTGGCAAAATAAATACTTTAATAGAAGACATTAATAATGTCATCGATGACATTGAAGCTAAAGTGACTACTAATTGCAATAATGATGGAACACAAATTCAATGTTTAGAAAATCTTAAAACACGAATCAAAGATGAAGTGGATCCAAATACAAAAGAACTAACTTTACTATTACCAGAAGAAGAAGAATTAATAAGCGGATTCAATACTTGTATAAATAAAATTATTGATGAAAACAAATGGGAACCATTAGTGCAAACAAAATTTATAGAATGCAACAAAGAAGATATACAATCAAAACTGCAAACTTCAAAAGAAATAGTAACGAAAGGTACAACTATGGTAAATAATTTAGATGCAATTAAAATAAATATAGAAAATAGCGACATAGAAGATAAAATTAAAAAATGGTTAAGATCGCTTGGAGTCGAAGATGAAAATGGAATGGAAACTTGTATTTCAACCAATCTTGATGAAATAAAATCAGAAATGACTAATAGTTGTAACAATGATACTAAATCCACTACTGGCAAAATAAATACTTTAATAGAAGACATTAATAATGTCATCGATGACATTGAAGCTAAAGTGACTACTGATTGCAATAATGATGGAACACAAATTCAATGTTTAGAAAATCTTAAAACACGAATCAAAGATGAAGTGGATCCAAATACAAAAGAACTAACTTTACTATTACCAGAAGAAGAAGAATTAATAAGCGGATTCAATACTTGTATAAATGAAATTATTGATGAAAACAAATGGGAACCATTAGTGCAAACAAAATTTATAGAATGCAACAAAGAAAATATACAATCAAAACTGCAAACTTCAAAAGAAATAGTAAGGAAAGGTACAACTATAAAAAATAATTTAGATGCAATTGAAATAAATATAGAAAATAGCGACATAGAAGATAAAATTAAAGATTGGTTAAGATCGCTTGGAGTCGAAGATGAAAATGGAATGGAAACTTGTATTTCAACCAATCTTGATGAAATAAAATCAGAAATGACTAATAGTTGTAACAATGATATTAAATCCACTACTGGCAAAATAAATACTTTAATAGAAGACATTAATAATGTCATCGATGACATTGAAGCTAAAGTGACTACTGATTGCAATAATGATGGAACACAAATTCAATGTTTAGAAAATCTTAAAACACGAATCAAAGATGAAGTGGATCCAAATACAAAAGAACTAACTTTACTATTACCAGAAGAAGAAGAATTAATAAGCGGATTCAATACTTGTATAAATGAAATTATTGATGAAAACAAATGGGAACCATTAGTGCAAACAAAATTTATAGAATGCAACAAAGAAAATATACAATCAAAACTGCAAACTTCAAAAGAAATAGTAAGGAAAGGTACAACTATAAAAAATAATTTAGATGCAATTGAAATAAATATAGAAAATAGCGACATAGAAGATAAAATTAAAGATTGGTTAAGATCGCTTGGAGTCGAAGATGAAAATGGAATGGAAACTTGTATTTCAACCAATCTTGATGAAATAAAATCAGAAATGACTAATAGTTGTAACAATGATATTAAATCCACTACTGGCAAAATAAATACTTTAATAGAAGACATTAATAATGTCATCGATGACATTGAAGCTAAAGTGACTACTGATTGCAATAATGATGGAACACAAATTCAATGTTTAGAAAATCTTAAAACACGAATCAAAGATGAAGTGGATCCAAATACAAAAGAACTAACTTTACTATTACCAGAAGAAGAAGAATTAATAAGCGGATTCAATACTTGTATAAATGAAATTATTGATGAAAACAAATGGGAACCATTAGTGCAAACAAAATTTATAGAATGCAACAAAGAAAATATACAATCAAAACTGCAAACTTCAAAAGAAATAGTAAGGAAAGGTACAACTATAAAAAATAATTTAGATGCAATTGAAATAAATATAGAAAATAGCGACATAGAAGATAAAATTAAAGATTGGTTAAGATCGCTTGGAGTCGAAGATGAAAATGGAATGGAAACTTGTATTTCAACCAATCTTGATGAAATAAAATCAGAAATGACTAATAGTTGTAACAATGATATTAAATCCACTACTGGCAAAATAAATACTTTAATAGAAAACATTAATAATGTCATCGATGACATTGAAGCTAAAGTGACTACTGATTGCAATAATGATGGAACACAAATTCAATGTTTAGAAAATCTTAAAACACGAATCAAAGATGAAGTGGATCCAAATACAAAAGAACTAACTTTACTATTACCAGAAGAAGAAGAATTAATAAGCGGATTCAATACTTGTATAAATGAAATTATTGATGAAAACAAATGGGAACCATTAGTGCAAACAAAATTTATAGAATGCAACAAAGAAAATATACAATCAAAACTGCAAACTTCAAAAGAAATAGTAAGGAAAGGTACAACTATAAAAAATAATTTAGATGCAATTGAAATAAATATAGAAAATAGCGACATAGAAGATAAAATTAAAGATTGGTTAAGATCGCTTGGAGTCGAAGATGAAAATGGAATGGAAACTTGTATTTCAACCAATCTTGATGAAATAAAATCAGAAATGACTAATAGTTGTAACAATAATATTAAATCCACTACTGGCAAAATAAATACTTTAATAGAAGACATTAATAATGTCATCGATGACATTGAAGCTAAAGTGACTACTGATTGCAATAATGATGGAACACAAATTCAATGTTTAGAAAACCTTAAAACACGAATCAAAGATGAAGTGGATCCAAATACAAAAGAACTAACTTTACTATTACCAGAAGAAGAAGAATTAATAAGCGGATTCAATACTTGTATAAATGAAATTATTGATGAAAACAAATGGGAACCATTAGTGCAAACAAAATTTATAGAATGCAACAAAGAAAATATACAATCAAAACTGCAAACTTCAAAAGAAATAGTAAGGAAAGGTACAACTATAAAAAATAATTTAGATGCAATTGAAATAAATATAGAAAATAGCGACATAGAAGATAAAATTAAAGATTGGTTAAGATCGCTTGGAGTCGAAGATGAAAATGGAATGGAAACTTGTATTTCAACCAATCTTGATAAAATAAAATCAGAAATGACTAATAGTTGTAACAATGATATTAAATCCACTACTGGCAAAATAAATACTTTAATAGAAGACATTAATAATGTCATCGATGACATTGAAGCTAAAGTGACTACTAATTGCAATAATGATGGAACACAAATTCAATGTTTAGAAACTCTTAAAACACGAATTTCAGATGAAGTGGATCCAAATACAGAAGAACTAACGTCACTATTACCAGAAGAAGATCAATTAGTAAACGGATTCAATACTTGTATAAACAAAATTATTGTTGAAAACAAATGGGAACAATATAAAGAAATAATTTGTACTTGTGATTCATTAAGTGAAACTACAGCATGTTAATAAATTTATTTGAATACAATAATTATCATTTATTTTTAATAAAAAATATACTATTTTGTAATATTTCAATATAAGTAAATATTATTAATTTGTTTTTGTAAATTTCATAAATGTAGTCTTAAATTCAAATATATATGTGCTTTATTAAATCCTGAAAAAATTAAATAATATTATTTAATATAATAGCATTTTATGAACAATAAATATAATTATATTATCAAAATAAAACATTTCTTTAAACAACATACTAAATAAATTATCTGCAAAATATATAAATGTGTAACGTATTTTTTACTAAAAAAATGTTTAATATACCACGTTTTTAAAACGGACTAAAAAGTATTAAATAATTTCTCCTAGCTCCATACAGATTTATAACCCCCACGCACGCATGCATTAGAGATTAGATGAATAGTAAAAAGTGTAGAGAGTAGCTATCGTTGCGCCCCACGTTTTTCATTTCAAATTTTACAAGTATTGTCATAGCTTTAAAAATTTACAATCACAAATTTTCAGGACAATCTGTATGGGGTCAGGAATCTGTATGGAGTTATAAATCTGTATGAGGCTAAGAGAAATTATTTTTTACTTTTTAATTCGTTTTAAAAACGTGGTATATTAAATTTTTTTATTTAAATAATCATTTTCCGCTTTTCAGGCTCGTGTGTGTGTGTTCCATATTTTCTGCAGTTTCTTTCTGTTGTTTCTGAGTTTTTTAAAAAAATTGCTAAATACGGAGTTCGTGAATATGGCACAAGATATAAATTAATATTTCTAATATTATTAATTAACTAATTAGTTAATATTGCATTGTCATCTAGTTCTGAGTTTCAAGTCTTTAGCTCATTGGAAAGTTAGTTTAAAATTGATTGCAAAATTTATACCAACAAGACAAACAAACAGACAGACAAGAAAGCGAGTTAATACAAACGTGTTAATAAAATTTTCAGTAAATTTGTAAAATTCTAAAAAACTGGTTACACTTTATTTTGAATTTTATATTTAAGTTTTGTGATCCCACAATGAAATGATTGAGTTGTTAATTTTGATATAAAAAATAATAACAAAACTATTGAAATTTTAAATCTAATTAGTAATGGTATCTTCCTTTTAAGACAATATTTGTATAATTAATTAATCTCAAGAAATATAAATTATTCATAATCCTTTTTTAAGTAATAAACTAAATTGTAAAATTTTTAAATAACTATCTCTTTTTAATTATTTTTAAATACGTATCCACTTTTAAATCATTTCTAAAATAAGTAGTTAAAATATTATCAGAGTTACTTGTGTCATGTCATAGTGAATAAAACGTCCAATTGGAGAGTGAAAAACTGTGAGTATAATTCCCGTAATGTAATAAATTTTTTAATTTTTATTTTTTAAATAAAAGTTAAATACTATTGCCCGAAATTTTAAACGCTGGTTAAATTTACTTTAGCAGTAAATGTCTTGATTTTATTTTCGTATTAAAAAGAAAAAATAAATTTACTATAGTGGTATTTATAAAAATAGTTATTATTATTAATAAAGATCTGGTAGCAAATTTTTAAAATAACATTTGTTTTTAAAGTTATTAATAAAATTTACTTGTGAAATAAATTTAATAAATTAGAAAAAAGTAAAAACATATTTTATTTGATTCATTAAGAATAACTATTTTCATGTTTTAGTTTAAAATTTTAATGTTAAAATATATATGTTAATAAATTTTATTTATATATTATATATTAAACTAGTTTTAACCGGTTAATTTTTCAGTTTATTTTTATAAAATAAGTCTGTAAATGTATATATATATATATATATATATATATATATATATATATATATATATATATATATAATATGTATATATATTTTAATTGTTAGGAAATCGAATATTAACAATTATCATTATTTATTTTTAGAAAATCAAAATTTAATTATAGGTTATAAAATATTTTTTTCTTAATTTAGAAATAAAAATCCAATTTTACCCAAAAGCATTAAAATTGTTTAATATGATTGTGCGCAAACGACGCTTTTGGTAAGAAAATTCATAAATTTTACTTAAAAAAATATATATTATAATTTTTTTTCTTGGTTAAAGGTTAGCGGTTTTTAAAGATTTTAAAATATCAGTCAAGGTTAGGGTTACGTTCGTTAAATATTTACAGAAGTATCGGTTAACAAGGTTTAAAAAGAAAGATTATTTAAAATAAATTAACTATGTGACTATACAAATATTTGCTGGTATTACAAGCTCTGGTTTTAAATGTGTCAGTTTATATCTGTAGTTCTGCTCCTTAGTATATTATATTGTCTCAGTTCTTGTCTTGAGAGTTGCATTGTCTTAAAACCGCTATTAGTTAAAACTGATTCTAAAACCAAACTTGTAGTATCAACCATTGTAATTAAAACAACAAAACATTTGAAAATACCAGTGACTATAAAAGTATCAGCAACAACAAAAACAACAGTGCATACAGATAAATAAAAAAACATGAGCAAAATATTTAGATGACATTTCCTTTGATGTTACACTCGGTGCAGTTCCACGCACTGACTTAATGATTGCAAAAACCGAAAAATCAAAAAAAATTTAAAGTAATAGTTGTTTTTGCACCTTAATACCCAATATCCTTTTACAACCAGCTTACTGTGGATTAAAAAATTATGATAAATTATTGATGATCTATAAATACATGTGCAAAAATTTATTTAATATCATTTAAAATTATTTTCTTTTATAATTACGAGTAAAAAAATAATGGATAAAAATATAAGACTATTTATTTTCGTTATTATATGTGTTGTACAGGTAAGAATATTATTACTTTATTGTATTAATTTCGACTTAATTCAATTTTTTATTCACAATATTACTGAATAAAATTTAACATTCAATATATTTTGTACGGCTTTATTATGTATGTATGTATTTACTTTCAAAAAACAAGTTAAAAAAAGTAAAATATTAAATTTACTATGAATTTATTAAGAAATAGTCAAAACTATTATAAAGTAAATTTTAACATATATTTTAAATTAAATAACTCAACGGTTATATTATAAAATAACTTGAAAATAGATGAAACTTTGAAACAAATTATTCGATTTTTGATAAAAACATGTATACTTGTATACTTTTATATAGTTATAGTTAAATAAAATGTAGATTGGTAAGTCTTTGTGCATCAATTTATTATAATATACATATAACAAAGTAAACAAATAATATATTTTTTAAAATTAGCAAAAATACTCTTTTGAATAATATTAATTCCATACATAAGTACATTCTATTGACATAAACATAAGTGTATGTTACACCTTCAAAACTAAAGTACATTAAATTAAAATTTTCTTTATAATATTTCAAAAATATTACTATAACATATTTTACTATTTTTGATAAAAATAGATATATAACTCAAAAAACAAATCAACCAATTTTTTAATTTCATTGATTTACTAATTGCAAATCTTGTTTCTTACACCATTCAATTTCCACTGAAAAGTTTAAATACAAAAACTTACATGAATTTTGCATAACGTAAAAAATACATCATACGCACAGTTTTAATTTCATTTAGATTCGTCAACAAAAAATCAATAAAACAACTTTAGGTTTAAGTTCTGTATCAATATTTATTAATAATCGACATTTCGACGAACTCAAAGTCCGTCTTCATCAGAAAAACTGATACAAATGACAAAACTTAAACCTAAAGCTGTTTTATTTTATATAATCAGTTCTGAAAGATTTTTTTACAATGTTAAAAAAATCTATTTTCAAAAAATTTTCAGACACAAGCTTTTCTCAACATAGTCCAAGATGCAAAAAACATAATCCAAAATCATGGCCAGAAAATTACCAACACTAAAGTGGATATATCGCAAAAACTAAGTGCTGTCTCTTTTGAACTTAACAACATTCTAAACCCAGCTATTATCGCTGAAACTAATCAAAAAATCAGTGATATTATTCAAGATACTAACTTAGACGAAATACAAGAATGCATTTCCACGAAAAACAACGAATTAAACAATTTTAAAGATCAAATTGGCACTGCTTTAAGTCCTTGCAAAACCGAACACGATTCTAAGCAGAATGCAATCCGCGAAACATCAACAAAATTCAGTACCGATGGATTTAAATTGCTTCAGGATGTTCCAGAAACTGTTAATAATTGTGAAACACAATTTGAAATTACACTAATTCAACTAGCAAAATGTCTTAACAAAGAATTGACCTCATTTACTTCTAAAGTAAACGAGTTAATCAATAATTTCGTTAATGCAATTAATTCCGATACAGGGTCTCTAAAGAATTCTGTAAGTGTTTGCGTTGCAGATGCAATTGACATTGTTACAATTCCAAATAAAATTGTCAATGATTTTCGATACTGCTTCATTCCCAATCAAAAACAAGCTGTTCAAAATAATCTTCAAACTAAAATTAGTAAAGTAGAAATTGCTAAAAATAAAATTCCAGATATCGTACAGGACTTAAAGAAATTTATTGCAGACATAGAAGTAAGTCTTAAACCTAAAATTACAGATGTAATCAAAGCATATCCTGAATTTGATGATATTCGGCTGGATCCAAAAATAGATGAATGTATTTCAAAAGAAGTTACAAGATTGACTAACAGTATTGTTGGAGATTGTAGTGGCAATATTAATAATGCTATTATAAGTCTAAAAGTTGAAGATATTAACAATGCAATTACAAAAGCCAGAGACGATTTAAGTAAATGTGAAGAAAATGAAGATGACGCTATTAAACAAATTAGATGTCAGCAGAATGTTGTTAAAATGTTTAATACAGACGCTGACATACATATTGGAAAAATTAATGAAATAGAAGAGAAAAAATCTTCATTAGATGAAGAATTACTTAATTGTGCAAATAATGAGCATGAAATATTAAATTTAGAAAAAGTTGAAACAATTAGTCAAGTCAAACAATGCGTAATCATACAATAACCAAAAAAAAATTAATGTAATTAAAAAATATCTCTTCATGCTAATGTATTTGAATTACTGTAAACTGTATAAATATATATATGTATTTCTAAATTAATATAATAAAAATATAAGTAAATTTTGTATATATTATAATTGTAAAATAAAATCTTAAATTACTTGTTTATAAGTTTTATAAAAAAAATTCTTACAGAATAACTTCTAAAAACGCTTTGTTTCTCATTTTAAAATTAATTTTTATACTTTTATATGTTTTGAACTATGAAAGTGTTTCTATTTTTAATATTTTTTATTGTACCTGATATTTAAAAAAATTAAATAGTTTACATGTTAATACTAGAAATTATAAATAAATAATAAAAACCATTTTTATCAATTACTATCGTTGATAACTTAATCCAAAATCAGTCATAAATTAATTGAAAACACCTACAAATAACAAATTTCTCCCATTAAATAAAAAAGATCATATTATTTTAAGTGGTTTTTAGTTAAATAATAATTTGAAAATTTAATAATTTTAAAATAAAAAGGCTTTAGGATTTAGTTGTGTATTACTTTTAAATAAAAATCGACGTTTTGACGTACTCTAGGTACATAATCATCAAGAAAAATACTAAAGTATTTTAATATTTTTTAGATATTTGTCAAGTAAAATGTTAAAATATTTAAAAATATATATTTCATATGACCTAAAAAAATGTTATATTTGTATTAAAATATTGCGAAATTACTTTAATAATAATTATCATTAGTATTAAGATTAAAAATAATGCTAGAAGATTAAATTATATTAAAAAATAATCTACACAGTAATAAATATTTCCAATATCCGATATAAATTGTTATTTACAGATAAAATATGTTATCTCGTATTCAAATCCTCTTTTAAAGTACTTTTAAATAAAAGCGCGTATATTTTAAGTCATTTATTTAAAAGATTTAGAGCTATATTTCACTTTATTTAAATTTAATATGTTAAATATAATAAATTAATTTCGGGATAGTGGAAAGAGTTTGTACCAAACCCTATTGGGTACATGGCGTAATTATGTATGTATTTAAATATAATAAAAATAATTTAATTTACAATAGTGCATATTTGTATGAGGGGTATGATAAATATTGATGAAGCTAAAGTTGCTTGTCCAGATAGGAATGTTTGGAGAAAACTGAATTCAGGATAGTAAAAAGAGTTTGTGCCACACCCTTTTAGGTACATGGCGAGATTATGTATGCATGTAAAATTTAATTTTAAATTATTACTTCTTTTTAAATAAAAATGATATAATAGGTGCTATGAATACTATTGTATTTTGTGCTTATTTTGTTACCTAGTAACTTGTTTCTATGTTCTGTTACTGCATATGTCATTTGTATCATTTTTCTTGATGATGATATACATAGAATACGTCAAAACGTCGAATTTTAAATAAATTAATACAGAACTAAATCCTAAAACCTTTTATTTGAATTTAATGAGTTCTGAAAGATTTTTTTAATATGTACTATTTATTATTATTAACAAAAACAAAATATAATATTCCTGTAAAGACCTGCTTAAACACACATAATTTGCCAACAAATATATATATATATATATATATATATATATATATATATATATATATATATATTAGATATAAAAAATATGTCAAAAAATAAAAATACTATTTATATTTGATAAAAAAATAAAAAAATAGAAGCACTTATTTATAAATAAAAGATTTAGGAAATACGTGTCATTGTTTTTCATAAGTAAGGACACGTCGTGTAAAAATAACATCAATAAATATTTGTACACAAATAACAATCGTGTAAGACAGTTTTCACAGTACTTAAGTTACTTCAGTTTCCAAATTATTTTTGTACTTAAAACTTCATATTTATTTATGTAGGTAAAACCAATCAGTTATTATTAATAATTAATAAGACAGTTTTTAGAACATATTTACCAATAATCTACTTAACGAGTAATTTATAAAAATTAATATCAATTAAAACTAAATAAAAAATGTGCAAACAAAAAATGGAATAAAACCCTACATTATTATACGTTAATAAATCTGAGTTAAATCGCCAGTCATACTAATATTTTACAATTTTATCTATTAATTTAGAAATAAATGTTATTTTTTTTAAAGCAATAATAATTTATTTTTAAAAATTCTGATAAGCCAAAAATATATTAACAAAAATATTATGTTAACAGTTCTCATTAGTATCTGGTCTATTATACAAAAAAATGAACAGAATTATATTAACAGTTTTTGTCTTTACTTTATTTTTACTTCAGGTATGTAATTTTTTATATATATATATATATTAAAGCACAGTTTCATAAACGGTAATTAAATTTACTTTAGAAGTAAATGTATTTATTCTGTAGACTTTCGTATAAAAAAAAAACGGAATATATTTAATCTAGTGGTATTAAAATATAGTTATTATTATTAATAATAATAATCTGGTAAAATAGTAAAAAAATCTTTCAGAACTCATTATATAAAATAAACGGCTCTAGGTTTGAGTTCATCAAGAAAAATGATATAAATAACATTTACAGTAAATAACAGAACATAGAAAAAAGTTACTAGGCAACAAATAAGTAACTAGATAACAAAAAACTTATTTGTTACCTAGTAACTTGTTTCTATGTTTTGTTATTTATTTTAAATGTCATTTGTATCACTTATACTGATGAAGACGAACGTTGAGTTCGTCGAGTACGTCGAATATTAATAAATATTAATACAGAACTTAAACTTTAAGCAGTTTTATTTTAAATAATCTGGTAGTAAATTTATATTTACAAGAAATAAAATCAATTATTTGTTTAAGTTTTGTATTTATAGTGAAATCATAGTGTCAAGATTCTGCAAGTTGCACAAAACGTTGATAGTTGATCAAATGATTAACAAAGCAATTAGGTTGATAACTGTCTTATAAATATTTAATTGATTAATCATACTATTAACTGATAATGTGTTTAATAGCGTTTTGCGCAACTAGCCTTAACGGTTATGAAAAACTATTTATAAATTTGCCAATTAATCAATAATTAATAAGTTCTACATTAGTAATCTTCAGGCTTTTACGGCCGGTATCCATTGAATTTATAAAATTTTCTAAGCTGGTATGCCGTGGTCGATCTCTTCTCGTTGCAAACGTTTCACCATGCATCGTAGATGACGTAACGATACCTGCAGAGAATGGTGAAGGTACAGGTATATATACCAGATTGCAGAGCAGAAAGCCTTATTCAATCACCAAGTACTAAGAATGCTATCTACAATGTATGATGAAACGTCTGCAATGAGAATAGTTCTACCACGGTAAACCAGCCCTGAAAATTCAACAAATTCAAGTTCTATATTTTTCCAGAACTTTCAAGTGGCTAAATGTCTTACAATAGAAGATGTAAGACAAAATATTAATGAATCCAATATTAATATTCAATATGCAACAAACTTTATTAATAACAAAATCAAATTTATTAATAATTATGTACAAAAACAAAATATTTCGATTAGTATCAATAATTCGTTAAATATTATTCAAAATAATACAAAAACAATTATTGACAATTATAATATAACAAATCAAAATATTACTAATTGTACCACTAGCTTAGCATTATCTGAAGATAACCTCGTTCTCGACATTAGTGCATTTCAAGACAATTGTTACCAAATAATGGAATCACTTTTAGATCAATCAAATCAGAAAATTATTACTTTTAATCAAACTGCAGAACTATTAATTAATGGCACTAAAAATAAAACAAATTCTTGCTACGAACAACTTAATTATCCAAATTCAATTGTATTATTAAATTGTTTAAATAATATATCTATACCTTTATCAAGTGCAGGGGAAAATTTCCAATTCGAAATAAAGAAATTTTGGTTCGATTTAGAAGAATCGACAAATGAATATTCGCAATGTGTTAGTGCAAATGAAGGAGTTTTACAAAACAACCAACAAATAATTATAGATGAATTTCATACTTGCGTGAAATACATAACAACAAATAGCTAAAATATTTATATTCATAAGAAAAGGTAAAAAACTGTCCAATATAAGTTTACAATAAAAATAAATTGTGTGTTTTCATTGTCCACAAAAATCCTTTCACTCCAACTGTCAAACACAGACCAAACCGAACATGGAATATTAATAATAACATATTTACAGATTTCTGTATTAATATCTTACTATATCAAATTACAATACCTCCCGCATCACATGTAATATTACGGTCGATAAAAACTAACAATTTATCGCAAAATGTAATTACCACGATAACAAAATTCAGAAAAATAATATATATAATATGTATTGCATAAAAAAAAATCAATTATAATATAATACGTAAAATATTTATTATCATTTTTATGTTCTGATTAAAGCATATTTTAAAAATATTTTTTTAAGAATTTTTCAAATATCTCATATTCATATTTTAAAAATGACGTGAAATACATAACTTATTACGTTTAACTTACGTAAATTATTTTATTTATGTATGTCCATTTTAAAAGATTTATTTAAGTTAAAAACAAATATTTGCCTATATTCATGATTCTTTTACGAAGAACATTTAAATAAAAGTGCATTTTAAAATTGCTCTACTTTATTTTTACTTTTCTGTTACAATATACAAAAAATAAATTAACTTTTTTTAAGTATAAAACTAATACAATCAATTTAAAATATTATTTATAATCAATTAAAAAAAAGTAAATACAGAATATTTTAAAATATAAAAAAATAACAAAAATATATAATAAATTATAAATATGATATACCTACTTATATTAAAATAACAATAAATCTGACCTGATTTCAACAGCGTCACTGACATTGGCAACGCTGATTACTTTACACATTTCATTATACCATCGTTACGTCTATTTTTCCGTGTCTACAATGTGTAAAGTATAAACTTTACTTACTTGACAACAACTGTAATAATAATAAAAAGATTATTAACCTCAAATCAAAAATTACTCATAATTATTAGCTATTACAATTAATCATCTTAATTGAATTTACTATATGTGTCAGGGTTCAAAATATTTATGGAGCATCGGAATAGAAAAAAATCAAAGTTCTATTAAAATTGTTTAGATCTTTGATCGCCTGATAACAATAATTGACAAATAATTGTCACAGAACCTATTTGATTAAAAGATAACATAAAAAATATATAAAAATTCAGAGTTATTCAAACTTGGGCACTTCTTTGCAGTGTTACAATCTCAAACCGCAAATATGTTCGGTAAACTTGCATTTATTGCTGTTATTGCACTTTGTGCTACACAGGTAATTTTTTTTAATTTATTATATATTTTTTAGTTTATTTTTAGTTAGTAATCGTAGTAAACATAGAATTTACTAATAATAAGCTTCATAATAATTATTTATCAACCTAATAAATTAATTAAAAACTTCACTTAAGTAATAGTAATAATAGTTAATTAAATTAATGTATAATGATTGTAAAATTGAAAAAAAAATGTTGTTGAAAAAGTTGATGTTAGTCAGTTAAGATGGTTCGGTCATCTTGAGCAAATGTCTAATGAAAGTTTGGTTAAAAAAATATATGTGAATGATTTTGAAAGTATACGTTTGCAAATGGGCGTCCGATAAGTACATGAAATGATATGATTGAGAGTGTTTTGTATGAGCGAAAGTTTCCAAGTAGTAGGAATATAATAACATGTATGAGAGGTGTCATAAATGAGAATAAAGCCAGAATTGCTTGTCTGGATAGAAATGTTTGGAGAAAATTAGTTTCGGGAAAGTGGAAAGAGTTTGTGGCACACTTTTTTGTGTATGTATGTAATATTAAATCAATTTCAAAATTTTTAAAAACACTTTATTTCTAATAAAAATTTATTTTAAATCATGTTTCTTTAAAAAAATATGCCATGAATGAAACAATTGAATATTGACAAGTTAATTTAATAGTCTATTTTGATAAATATTATTTTTTAAAATATTCTACCTATAGTCGTAGAAGAAATATAATATTGTACTTGAATGTAATGATTCATAATTTTTTTCGAATATTTTAACTTATACTTAATATAAATATTTTTCTAGGGCCTTCAAGCTCGATCAGTAAAACCAAATCAACGAGCAATCGGCGAAATTATCGATGCCATCAAAGAGATCATTCATAAGATTGAAGCAGCCATTGTCGAACTAATCAACAACATTCCCAATTTAGTAAAAGATCTTCAGGAAAAGATCAAGGAAATCATCGATAAGCTCGACTTCCTTGGCATCGTCGACAAAATCCAATCGCAAATCGAAAAAATCCTAGCAGCAGCTGGAATCGATCTCGATGCCGCTAAACAATGTCTCAATGTCGAAAAAACAGCCGTTGAAGCAATGATCAAAAATGCACAAAACGCTGCCGCCAAATGTCAACAAACAGCTGAAGATCGTGCCCAGGCACTTAGACAAGAGCTTGAGGAATTGGAAGCAAAAGCTAAGGATTTAGTCAAGGAAGTCAACGATGGTGTAACACAGTGTGTCAAGGATCATGGATTGAATCCCATTAAGTTCTTACAATGTATGACCACACATTTAAAGGATATTAAAGATAAAGCTGATATATTAGTTGATCAAATTAAGGATACTATTTTTATCGCTGGTAAAACAGCTGGTGATATTACTCTCACATTGGCTAAATGTGTTGCTAATATCAATGCTGATATTCTCGAAAAGGAAAAAGAAATAATTGCTGATTTTAAAACGTGCGTTAGTGAAATTAAACAATAATTACACAAGACAACAAATTTTCACTTAAAAATGGTATTCTATTATAATATTCAGAAGAAATATAACGGAAGTTGCCGAATTATTCACACATTGTAGCGACATTTTGTCAAAAGATAGCTTAGCTAATAACTATAAACAACTAATTAATTAATAAAGAAATATCTGTTGTGTACACATGTTATTATATTTGTTATTTATATATTTTTCATATATATTTTTATAATAAATTTATAAAAACGTATAAATATCGTATTATTTTTATTCTGTCCCCAAATTTCAAAATCATTTTTTGTATACTAATGTACCATGTGACCAGATATACTAATTTTACGTCATAAATGGAGTCATTGAACATTATTTTTAAAAAAATTAATCTAAAATATACATTAAAATAATTAGATAAATATATGTTTCAAAGGAAACTTATTTATAATAAATAAGAAAATAAATTTTAAAAGTTGAATGTCAAATTTAAATTTGCTCGTCGGGACGTAATAGTGTATCAGCAATCAAAATATAAAATACTACTTAAAATACTTAGTTTTACTTTTTTCTTAATACCAAATATTTAATAAAATTATAGAACTAATAATTTCTGAAATATATCAAATACACTTAATGATAAGATATTATAATAAAATATAAAAATTAAACATAAAAATTTAAAATACAAAGTCAATCGTAGATAAACGAAAATCACGTATCTTTCATTTAAAATTAGATAGAAATCAAAATTTAACAAAATCCTTGAAAAATTTAAAAAAATATCTCAATTATTATGCCCGGTTTTATAAAAAACAAATAGTTTGTTCAATTAACAAAGTGTACATTTTACATTTATTATTATTATTAATAAAAAAAATTAATTACAATTTGAATAGTAAACTTAAACTATAACATATATTAATTATGTAATTGTTTTTCTTTTTAGTTATTTGTAAATTAATGATAAGATAAAGATATCTAAAATTTAATTTATTATTAACCAACTTCAATAATTTATTATTATCAAAAATTATTTAAATTTTTTTCACTAATTAAATGTGGGTACAATTTAACTAAAAATTATTTTTAAAAAAATGTACATTAAACAAATATTTTGTGCTTGAAAACTTATTCACTCATTTTGTGTAAATATTTCTATAACTTAAAATTTTCTATATCTTAAGAAAATTCAACGGAAAACCATTTTTTTTTCGACTATACTGAAATGTCACTTATGAATCTGCCATTGGTTAGTATATGTGATATAACGAAAAAATCTGTACTACAATATACATATTGTAGTACAGTTTTTTTTTTCATTGTAGTTTTATTGATTTATGTTACGTAACAAATTGTTATTACAACGCGTAGTGTGCAGTTTCGCCACTAGGTCGGCGTACTGTCATTAATTACAAACAAAATTATGATACTGCTACATAAAACTAGTCAACTTAAGATCGACTTTCGCTTGACACACATAAATTATTGAAATAAGATAATTTCAATAGTTTTGACACCGAACATATTTTATTTTATTCGATGCTAATGAATTATAGAAAAAAAATTATATGGAATAATTGTAATAATTTCACATTTAATATTGTTAATAAATAAAAAATTGTAAATTATATTTGTTTGTATAATAGATATGAAGTCATAGAAAAAAATTGCATTTGAAATATCTGATGAGTCAGCGTTGTTGCTAGAATTTCGTATTGTAGTCGTAAAAAACATATACCTAGTGTAAAAGTTGAAAATTTTTATACTTTTGCAGAAAATTAACACCATTCTATGTTCATTGTACAATATATTATTACAATTTTCTGAATTAAAAATTAATTTCCAGAAATAAATAATAATCTGTTCTAGAAATAAATGCGCGATAATAATCACAACATAAAAAATAATCAATATTTCAATTACCAACTACTAAAAAAAACAATCATTATAATGGCAACTATCTGTAAACGTGATTTCTGATAAGAGCGATAAAAATTTATATAAGATCAAAAGAAATATATTTTTTAAATTTAGTACTCGAGTGAAATTTATTAACAACGCAAAATGTTTGGAAAAACAATTTTATTCTTGACGGTTGCGTTCTGCGCCTGCCAGGTAAATTAAAATTAAAATTAAATTAAAATAAAAAAGCATTAGGATTAAGTTCTGTGTATATTTTATTCAAATATCGTCGTTTGTATATACTTTATGTATTGTTTCAACAGGAAAAAATGATATAGTAAAAAATCTTTCAGAATACATTATATTAAAATAAAATGAGTTTAGGTTATAGTTCTGTATTAATATTTATTAATAATCGACGTACACAACAAACTCAATAACAGAATATAGAAACAAGTTACTGTAAATGTCATTTGTATCATTTTTCCTGATAATAACGGATGTTCAGTTCGTCGAAACGTCGATTATTAATAAATATTAATACAGAACTATAAGCTAAAATAATTTTATTTTAATATAAATAATATAAATAATAAAAAAGCAAACATAAAAACAAGTTACTAGGTGACAAAATAACTAGAATAAAAAAATTATAAATTATTTAAAAACAATAATAATAATAATAATTTATAAATTATGAATTCGAATTTTAGAAAATCTTCATGGTGTAAAATTCGAAGATTCTAAAGTAATTGCAAGATCCAACAATATTAACAGTAGATTGATAAGAGAAGCAATATAAATGTTTGCTTGTTTATTATTATATTTAATAAATGTCATTTACATTATTTTTTCCTGGTGAAGATATACGTAAAATATATTGAAACGTCGATATTTAAATAAAGTATATACAGAACTACAAAACTTAATTATAAAGCTGTTTTATTGTAATCATTTATATTTAAAATCATATATATATATATATATATATATATATATATATATATATATATATATAAATAACGAGATTTCTGAGATTAGTTTAAAATTTACAATAAAGTTATAACATTTTAATATTATTATTTATTTACAATAAATTTAATATTTTCTATAATTATTTTAACAAAATTAATTTTATTTTTACTTAAATATTATTTTAATGTATAATATTAAAATATGATATGTATTTAAGTAAATCTCCTTAATAATAGCTTTGTTGTAAATACGTTCCGTAGCTAATAGGAACAAATTAAATAATAACGTTAATTTTGCTGCAAAAGTCAAATATAAAGTCCATTATGAAAAACAAAGAAAATTAATCTATAAATAATGATTTTTTTTTCAGGTTATACAATCTCGTTCTTTCGACTCTTATGCTGTAAGTTTATCAGATGTCAAAAACAAAATTACAGAAGCTGTTGAGGCTTTTGAAACTGATATCAGTAACTTAGTACTTACTGTCAAACCAATAAATGATAAAATAACTGCAATCACTGCTCTTAATCCAGACACTTATGTAAATGCAGCTAAAGCTAAAATGGATTCAATAATTAATAATAAACCAAACTCTGTAGAACTTGCAGAATGTAAAATAGAGTGGACTGAATTCATTAACCAATACATAGGAAAAGTCAACGTATGCCAAGATCTTGTAAAAAATATAGAAATAGAAGAATTTGTAAAGCCATCAATTGAAGTGACAGTAACTGCATTAAAAACTGGCCAAGTAAACGCACTTGCACTTTGCGACACCTATATCAATGAGCATCCAATTCAACTATTGCAATGTGTATTGACACATAAAAAAGCTGTTGAAACTGAAATTACAGATTTAAAGACAAAAATTACAAAAAATACGAGTGATGCTACAACTGAAATTAACAAAATTGCTGCAGTATTACAAAAATGTATCGATAGTACTTCAGAACCAGATGAGAAGGATAAAACTATAATAGCCACTTTCGAGACTTGTGTAGCTGCAGCCCCATAAACTCTATGTTATATATAATATCAATAATATTTCAATAAATTATATAAAATACAAATGATAACTTTTGTTTTATTACAACAATGTTTGATATACTATTTTTAATTTAAATATGAGATTTTGGTAATTCTTTAAAATATAATTATAATAATTTATTACCTTTTTTGATAATACATATGTAACATAATCATCAATAAATATTTACAAAACTAACCGAATATTAATCATCTTCAGACTTTCACGGCCGGTATCCATTAAATTTATAGAATTTTCTAAGCTGATATGCCGTGGTCGATCTATCCTCAACGCAGACGTTTCGCCATACATCGTAGATGACATGCTCAGTGCTTGGTGGCACTGAGGATGCTATCTACAATGTATGACAAAACGTCTGCAACGAGGATAGATCGAACACGGCATATCAGCCCAAAAAATTCTACAAATTATAAACGAGAATTGTTTTTCATTTATTAAAATTGACAAAATTATTTTTATAAATTTGAAAATATATTTTTTTAGTAGATTTACTATTTACTATTACTATTTACTATTTATTAACCATATGCTTGTTCTTATTATATTTCTTAAATACATGGTCTAAATTTATTTTATAAATGGTAAAAATATCTATCTTATACAGTTGTTCATATATTTTTTGTAGTTAGTATACTTTGAAAATTTATTACACATATTAAATTAATGAACGTTTGGTTAAAAAGATTTATTTGAATGATTTTGATGGTTTACGTTTGCGTGGACGTCCAATGAGTAGTTGGAGTGATATGATTGAGAGTGTTTTGCGTGAGCAAAAGTTTCCAAGTAGTAGGAATAGAAGAGCATGTATGAGAGGAATTATGAATGTGGATGAAGCGAAAGTTGCTTGTTTGGATAGGAGTGTTTGGAGGCGACTGATTTCGGGATAATGAAAAGAGTTTGTGCCACACCCTTTTGGGTATATGGCGTGATTGTGTATGTATGTATGTATGTATGTAAATTAAGTTCATATGAAATATAAAAAATTATTAATAAAATTATTATAAAATTATTAATTATATATATATATATATATATATATATATATATATAGAAAGAGAGAGAGAGAGAGAGAGAGAAAGAGAGAGAGAAAGAAAAATATTTTAAAAAAATAACAATTACACAAAATAATTAAAACATAATAATCAAGAAAACTATATAGTTACTTATATAAATAATAAAAATAGTATTTAATCAACACAAAGTTAAAAATATTTTACAAAATGTCTACACATCAAACATTTTGTATATGTCGAAAGCTTGGATAGTTTCAATTGAGTTTCTTTTTTAAAAGCTCTAACAGACTGCTTTTAACCCACAAAATTTTTCACTTTATATATATGATATCAATAATTTAAAAACAAAAAATAAAATAAAAATTATTATTTTTACAATTTTAGTAAATTTCGTGTTACCATATTCAATATAAAAATGTGTAAATATGTAAATCATAATTAGGTGATATGTTAGTATCAGATAAATATTTATAAAATAAAAATTTTCGAGATAAATTATGGACTATTGATTATCAAATTACTTTTTTTAATATCTCATTGACGGTTGTCTAGGGAACAAATTACCTTGTTCTCAAAAAATAAATATTATCTTTACTAACCAAAAACAGATAATTTCACTTAACAACATCTGTCGACAAATAATTATTATTGAATTAGAATTTTATTATATAAAAAAATAATATACAGGTGTTTAAATTAATCTTTAGATTAAGTTCTGTATATTCTGTTTTCCAATGAAACCTAGTCATTTTTCCTACTTTTTATTTTGCAAAGATATAACGTCGATAAAAATTAAGCAAATGTTTGAAATTATGTTGAAAATTAAATGATGCAATTATTTTCAATCAGTAAATAATCTAATCGCGTAGTTAACAATTAATTAGGTTAGTCTAAAATTGATATTATTCAAAAAAAAATGCGTTTTCAAATTTCTAAATTATTATCAGATCTCGTACTATAATTACACAACCTGAAAAATTACTTATATAGTTTTTGAATTAGTAGCGTTGCCAAATTATTGAGAATTTTATTTTAAAAATTTGCTGTAGCCACCACAGAACCAACTGTTCTCGTATTAAATAAATTTATGAAATAGACAAATTTGTATAACAATTACTGTAGACATGGTAATTAAAAAAAAAACTTCACAGAATTATATATATATATATATATATATATATATATATATATATATATATATATATTATAAAAATATGAAAAATTATAAAAAAAATATTTAACCATATCGAAAAATGTTACAAATAAAAGTTGAAAGTTATAACTTTTTTAGCAACTTTTGTTAAATAATTTTTTTAGAAATATATCTCGGCTATTGTGAAATATTCGTAAAATACATAAAAATTAATTAATATTAGGTTAGGTTAGGCTTCATTTGTTAGGTTGTTTCCTTTTATAAATTAATGATTAATATGCTATTTCATTGTGCATATCAAATAACGGTTGTGATTTTCTATTAATGGTTATTACATTGTCCTATTCTAGCGTTAATTGCACCTTTTTTAACGTGCATAAAAATCTCACCAAAAATTAAATATTTCTAAAATATATTATTTTATTATTCACTTAATAAAATAATATCATATGAACTTTGTTTTCTAGTAAATAAACAAGATACAAATTCAATTTCGGGTAAGGTTAATCATAAGTATTTTAAATAAAAATAAGTAATTTTACGTAAACAGATAGACTTAAATAGACTTCGAAATTTTATCAAAGGTATCTCGATGCCACTATTATCTGTTATTTTCATCTGTAAATATGAATAATATCAAGATAAAAATTTATATATTTTTTATTAGTTTTGTACAGCTGTACAGAGTCCACACTATAGATAAGAGTTTTAGAGTATAAAATCATGTTTAGCAATAAATCTTTCTCATAATATTTACCGTTTCCAATTTGAATTTTCACATCAAAATGGCAAATATAGCAACATTATTTATCATCTCAGTTATTGCTCTGCAGGTAATTAGTTTATTTTTATTTTTTTATAATTTATTTATTTAATACAAATACAACATTATAGTTAATTTGAATTCATCATTAATTTTTTTAATACATACATATAAATACAATCACGCCATGTACCCAAGAAGGGTGAATGTGTGTGTGTGATACAAACTCTTTCCATTATCCAAAAATCAGTTTCCTCCAAACATCCCTATCAAGTTACTTTCGACTAACCCTAGACAAGTAACTTTAGCTTCATCCACATTCATAATATCTGTCATACATGCTCCTCTATTCCTACTACTTGGAAATTTTCGATCACGCTAAACACACTCAATCATACTCTAATTACTCTAATTACTTGTAATCAAACATTCATTAGACTTTCACTCAAGATAGAACCATCTTAACTAATAATATAAAAAATATATTAATAAATAAGTAAAAATAAACATTAGTAATAATAATATTGGACAAAAAATGTTCATAAGTGTATATCTGTGAAATAACTAATATAAACTAAGTTGAGATTTTTCTCAAAGTTTCACAAGTTACTCTGTCATTGAATCGGCTAGCTAAGCTTTCATTGATGCTTGAACTAGCTTATCTAGCCGATTCAATAACTGAGTAACTTGTAAAATTTTGAGAAAAATCTCAACTTAGTTTATATAGTACATGAAAACAATTTTAAATTTCTATATTATAAACTAATTTTATTAAAATATCTATCTTTATTTCAATATTGTTAATCAGTGTTTCTCAACGTTATTTATTCAAGTACTCCAAATATTTTCATATATTTTTTTACCTATATAAGTTAAAATTTTCTATATTTTCCTAATAAAAATAAAATAATGCAATCTTTTTCTTAATTTATCAACATTATATTGTAGTAAAAATTAGTCAACTTCAATATTTCATTTAAAAAACTAAACTACATACTTATAAAATTAATGCACTCAATACAAATTCAATTCGTTCACTTTAATTCTAAACACTTCTTCGTTGCTCTAGGGATCAAATGCAGCCTCCTTAAAACAACCGAAATTAAACAACTTAGAAGAGGTTGTAGAAGCAATTGGAGAAACAACAAAGGCAATTCAAAATGTCAACCAATTTATCAGCATTCATTTATCACCGTTGATTCCGGAAGTCGAATACGAAATCGAAGCAGCATTATTGCAACACGAAAGTTTTCCATTCCTGGAAACACTTCATAAAACCATCATCGACATTGAAAAACAATTAGAAGGCATAGATGGTGCTCAAAAATGCATTGACAGTACACTACGATTCGTAGTCCTTATCACTGAAGAAACCAAACGGGCCATTGATGATTGTGTTGCCCCAGCAAGGGAGGCTGGTGGTAATCTAAAGATCTTCGTTGAAACTCTTCAAAATGAAGCTGATACTATTTTAAATGAATTAGCTGAAGAATTCCATACGTGTATGATTTCCAATACAGAAACGGAAGTACTTATCAAATGTCTTTGGGGAATTCTTGAACCAGTTAATGCTAAATTAGCTAATTTACAAGATAAAGTTACAAATGCTAAGAAAGAAGGTCAAAAAATTATTGAAGACGCTATCAGAAATTTGAATATTTGCTTGCAGAACGTTGAACAAGATCTTAGATTGAAAGCTGAATTTGCTTTGGATACACTCCTTACCTGCGTTGAGGTAAATATTTATTTCTAATTTATTTAAGTTTATTAATTTTGTCATAGATCTTTATGAAAGTACATAGTTTTCTGTTAAAATGTCAATAATAGTATTCATTTTTAACTATTAGTTATAATGTAAATACAAATCTGAAAATTATAAATCAATAACCAATTTACTCAGGAATTTTGAATAATAAATAAAATTATTGAATCTATTATTTAAATAAATATTATTTTTACTACAATTATAGTAAAAATAATAAGTTAAATTAATTAACAATTGTATTGTTTATTTTCGTTTGAATTTTAATTTAATTATTGAAAATGTGTGAAGCATTGCAAGAAATGCAATACACCGCTAGATTTGTCAGAAACTGCATATTCGACTAAATAAATACGGTCAAATGTATTTAATTTGGCATCTCCGACAGCTATATTAAAAACTATTAAGTCAAGTTAAGTTAATTGATAATTGCATTGTTTATTTTCGACCCAATAAAGATTAATTCTCACAAATCACTATATATATATATATATAGTATGTATTATTCTACAGCTATTAAACAGATTAAAGTTGCTTGGCATGTATTTTTTTGTAAAATTATTAAATCTATTATTTAAATTAATATTAGAATATAATATTTTGTTTTTGATTAAATCGCCATTAATTTATTTTGATAAACTAATTAAATTATTAGTCAATTTTTAAATGAAGAAAAATGCATTGACCTTGCCTAGGTTTAAACCCGGGATCTTCAACCGCGAAAGCTGAAGTTCCCGGGTTCAAACCCCAGCAAGGTCAATTCGTTTTTCTTCATTTAAAAATTTACTAATGATTTAATTAGTTCATCATTAATGATAATTTAAGCAAAAACAAAATACTATAAACTAATATAATACGCCTTGATGTATAATTAAGAAAATAAAAAATAAATTAATTTTTTTTTTACTGCAATTATAGTAAAAATAATAATAATACATTATTATATTTAGTATTAAGTACTGTAAGTAAATTTGAATAAAAAAAAGTATTTAAAGTAACACTAGTATTTGTATTTTAAATACTTTTTTAAGAGTATTTAGTATTTAAATACTTTTTATAATAGTGATCTAAACTTTAATTTATTATAATAAAGATTTGAAAATTTTATTATGAAAGTATAATAGTTTCTCTAATATTATTATTAAATCGCCAAATTTCCATCAAAAATTATTATCACCTATATTGTACAAGCTCGATTTTAATTTCCGTTTCAATTAATACTGGTTTTAAAACAATGCAATTGTCATAAAACCAGAACTAAAAATTAAGCTTCAATATCAGCTCTAAATACTCGATTAACATGAATGTCAATTTTTTTTTTTACAGAATACTAAAACACTTCAACTTCGCCAACCTCGTGCCCTTGATAGCATTGTAGACTTCTTCAGAGAATTAAAAGAAAAACTGGATTTCATCATTCACTTAGCAACTCACTTACCAACCAGCTTCGATGAACTTCAAGACGCAATCAACGAAATCATCTCGCATTTTAATATCGCCCTCATTGTTTCTCAAACCAAAACCGAAATCGATCAACTCATCGACGAAGGAGGTCGTAATGCTGAGAAATGCCGACCTGATGCTGATGCGAAAATTGACGAAATTGTCGAAAGCTCCGAAGATGCTTCTAAAGTTTGCATGGAAGCCGCTGGTAGTTCCGTTGATCAAATCAAAGCGGCAGTCGATGCTTTGGTAGATGAAGGACAAAAACTTTTGAAAGATATCAACGACGATATGCTAAATTGTTTCTGGGAAAATCCAATAAATCCTATTAATTTCTATAAATGTTTAGAAGGAAAATACGATGAATACAAACAGAAGGTATTGAACTTGCAAGACAAAGCTAATGAACTTTTGGAAAATTCCAAAGAACAAGCAAAAGAAATTGTTCAAGATTTAGCCAAATGCATGAATTCTGTTCAAATTAATACTGTTAAGGAAGGCCAAACTCTTATAGCTAGCGTTGAAGACTGCATCAGACTTAGTTAAATTTATTGTACCCTACTAAAATAACTTTGTAATCCTGTGATATCTCAATGAAGTTACCTATATTTTTATAATATATTACAATTTTTATATTGCAAAATTTCTCAAATAAATACATATTAATATGTACTTTAGCTAGTTTATTTTATTTTATTACTATAACAATCTAAATATTTGAATATAACTAAAAAAAATATGTACATTTGTGTAAACAAATACATTTCTGAGATAAAGAATTTTTTTTAAATAATACAACCTGTTTATTTATATAAAGGCAATAAGAAAATTTCAACTGCCTCAGTTGACATGTTGAAGTTACACCCGTAGGTGTTAACTTAATTAATTTATAACAGAACAATTTATGAATAAATAGTTAGTGAAATCTGTATCGTAGCTTTAATAGTTTGTATTTTTTGAGTCTATAACTTTCTTGACTATTCAATAAATTAATAGCTGTTGAGTTTAAATGTATCTTAAGTCTTTTAAGTATTTAGCACTAATATTTTGTATTTCTTCTTATAGTATATATAGTATATAGTATTAGGCTGTAACATATCAACTTAGTTGCGCAACTAACTTGGTACATACTACTATTGATTGATTTTAATTTTACTGAATGATTATTATTTTACATACTATCAATTAATCTTGTAAACATAAAAAAAAAACAATAAACAGCTAATATTAATATTAAATTATAAATATTTTTTAAATAAACTCAAAATGTTAATTTCATTGTAACATACTTGTTTATGTAATCACGTCATGGAATATGGCACGAATTCTTTATCATTACCGCCCCCCTATATATTTTATTTAAGCAATTATTATCAAATAATGCTATAATACAAGTATGATTTAGCCATTATTAAAGTACGTATTTAAGTTAAATTACGAAGCAAATATTTGTCTAAAATAGATAAAATCAAAATTAAATCATGATTTCTACTTTTTAAATGCAATTGTATGATAACAATTTTAATAATCCTACACATCTCAAACACTTATAATATATAATATTTAACTAAACAAATATATTAAAATATGCTTTAAATATACGTATATAGCTAACCCTACTTCGTAAGTATATTTGTAAATAAAAAATTTATACATTTTTGAGCTTAAAAGTATTTTATCACACTACAACTTCTATAATTTTAATTTATCAACAATCCTTGTAAGTGTTGCAAATATATTAATTAAATTTAAATACATTACTATGGTTGCAAAACTTTTTTTTGGTGCAACCGATCATTATGACACATTCAGAAAATCCTACTGTATTTAATTAAAAAGAAAACAAAATCGTCAGTTAAATTTACAACTATTTCAATTTCTATTATATTTGCAATTTTTAAATCACTGGCAATACAACAAGCTCAATGGAAAAGGTTTAGCGTATTTTTTCTTTATTTTTTTTATTTTGTTAGAAATGACTTAAAAAGTGATGTTTAATTTATCATTTTTCTCAAAAATGCCCAGATTTCTTAAAAAATGCAAAAACATATCGTGATGACGTCAGTAATAACTTCGCAAAATTTTTGTCGATTTCTAAGTCAGACGTACATGTATTGCCATGGTTACCGATACAAGCTATTGAAATACAGCTGTCAGCTGTCATTTACTACGACATACATTTTCAAAATTATATCTCACCAACTCTTCTGCGCTTGCGCACAATGCCTTGTGACGTCAGTAATGTCCTTACAAAAATTGTTAATAACATATAAATAAAACAATTATATATATATATATATATATATATATATATATAATAAAAAATAAAATGTATAACGTGGTCAAAAATAGGTATTCGCTCATTGACGATACCTTTAAGGTTAGATGTTTGCTGTGTTAGTTGTTAAACATAATTAATAAAAGTTAGTTTCTTTCAGATGATTTATTTCATCAATCTTTTAATTTGGAATAAATTTCAAATAAATACAACAAAATATTAAATAGTGTATGAGTTTATTATTGAGACGTTAAAACCAAAACAAGAAAATTTAACAACAGATTAACTTAAAAACCTAAGCTTGGGTGTTTTCTTGGATGCATTTTTCGATGCTTTCAACGATGGCTTGTTTCGTTTGGAGTGAGTCTTGTTGTACGGCAGCACCAAATTTACCAAGATCGACAACGGTTTCTTGACCGATTTGGGTGGCGGTATTGATGGTGGCTTTTATTAAGGCTTCAAGGTCTTCGACGGCTTGTTGAATTATTTTAACTTGATTCTTCAAGCAGATGCAGAAACCGAAAGGGTTCATTTGGTTGTCTTCTAGGCACTTGGCGAGACGGTTTTGGATGTCTTCGCGCAAGTTGTTGGCTTCTCTGACCAAATTTTCGGCGAGGAGACGGAGGCTGTTGGCTTGAGCTTTGGCAGCGGG
This sequence comes from Clivina fossor, assembly GCA_963966155.1. Classification (NCBI taxonomy): domain Eukaryota; kingdom Metazoa; phylum Arthropoda; class Insecta; order Coleoptera; family Carabidae; genus Clivina; species Clivina fossor. The sequence goes on along the minus strand of OZ014564.1, from coordinate 4,569,943 downwards.
AACGCAAACCTGAAATGAAAAATATTATTAGTTTTATTTACATTGATTTAATTTCAATATTTTGTAATATTAAATTAAATTTTTATTATTTGATTGAAATTTAAATATTTTTGATTGCTGGTCAAAACAATTTTTTTATTTAATTGTAATTTGTTCATATAAATTATGAGTTAAAATTTTTAAGATTATACGGATTTTTATACAGAATTTAGATATTCTTGCATTTTCTAGTTAAAAAAAGGTTTGTCGAAACGTCGATTATTAAGAAATATTAATACAGAATTAGAACCTAAAACTGTTTTATTTGACGATATTAAAATCTTTAAATTGTAGAAGAATTAAGAGTTTATTGTTTTATGTGTTAAAAAGGTGAAGTAAAAAGTATGGGATTTTAAGAACTGTCCGGATTTTGAAATATCAGTTGTTGTTGATTGAATTAGTTGTTGATCTTATTTTGTTTATTCGTAATATAAATTTCGAAAATTTTGTATTTGATAGTGGAAAGTTGATTTTATATTTGCAAATCGAAATTTAGAACAATTTGTTTTAAAATTTTTGTAAAAATATTTGTACGATTTCAAAATTAATATTGCAACTCGGTTTTTTATTTAATATTATTTATCTTTAATTATAATTCAAATTAGTTAATGATTATTTATCTAATTTTTATATTATTGCCCTGTTTTATTTTAATTTTCGGATACCATTAAATATTTTGTTTTTATTATTTCTAAATCTCTAACATGTTTTTAAAATATGTTTAATTATATTGATAATTATCAAAATTATTATTGGCTCCATATTATATTTAATATAAATGAATTTAACTCAGATTTTATAATTATTTTATATTTATTGAGTGGAAAATTATAATTCTGAAGAAAAAAACGCAAAGAAATAATTAATTTTTAATATGGTTTGGTTTTTATTTCAAAATATTGATGCTAATTCAGAATTTTATTCAAAAACTTTTGAAAACCTTTGATGATATAACAACTACTGATTAAATTAACAATTTTTTATGCATTTGTCAAGTTTCAAGGAAAACAAAAAAATTGAAAAAATAATTTGATTTTTATTGAAAGATATTGATGCTAATTCAGAATTTCGATTTAAAATCAAACAAAGTAAACGATAAAAATAAAATCAACTTACTTGGACACCGACTTTTACATCTTGAACGAGAGCTTTAATGTCTAGGCAAGCGGCTTCAATGTCTAGGCAAGCGGCTTCAGTGCATTTACGGCCGGCTTCATCGAAAGCGATGAATTCATCGATTTTCTGTTTAATTTCGTCGATGATTTCGGGAATTTTGCAGAAAATCATGTTGATTTTCTTTTTGATGTCATTGACGATTTTTGAAATTTGGTTGGCAACTTGTTCGACTTGTTTAACTTTTTCGATGAAGTATTTGATGGTGTCGATAATGTCGTTCAATTCGTCCAATGAAGTCATACTGAAGCTTCAATATTAAGTTATGTATATATTTGATTAAAAAATCAACATTCTACGTATATTATGATTAGGAAAAAATATACAACTGACATAAATAATAAACAAACAAAACATAGGTAATAAAGTAACTAGATTTAAAAAATTATAAATTTAAAAACATCGATTTTTAAATAAAATATATACAGATCTTAATCCTAAAGCTTTTTTATTTTAATATAATAAATTCTGAATGATTTTTTTACTACTTTAAATATTTATTTTAACAGTTACCAATTATATTTTGTTATTTTAATCGCCAGATATCATGTCAAAAGAAAGATACCACTTGTCTATTTTTATTGACATTTGCCAATTACAATACAGCTCCACCAAGCAAACAAGTCCATCGGAAAATATGCGAACTAATTTTAAAAATTCGTGACGGTAAAAGTTTAAGCCAATAAAAACAATTTTTGCCGCCGTTGTACATTCCGTAACAAAAGTAAAAGTACCTAGCAAACTGACAGATTATCGCGTGTTTGTTTTTCTTAATTTTCTCTGCTGTTGCTCATCTTTATAAAAAAAATCAGTCTTTTTTAAGACTTAATCTTATTTGAAATAAAGTAAGCATATATTTTATAGATAATTTAAAGTATTTTTAAAATGAAATTATCGCATAACCTCAAAATATATATTTTATATGTCAAAGTACTATTGACACTGAGTGTACCTCTAGAATACAGAGACAACAAACCACGGCCTACCCACGAGACTTGTTTGCTTGGTTTGACTATATTAAGAGTAATAACTTCAGTTATAGCAAAAAGCTAATTGTAATATGAAAATAGCTAAACCTTGTGCATATTTAAATTTAAATATAACACTTTGTCGCTGATTGCTTGTTCTACATTAAAATAAATATCTGATTGTTTTGATTTATTTAAAAAAATTACAAACAGCCAAATTCTGCTCAATTTTCTGATCCTTAAATACTAATATTAAATTTAAATAAATAAAAATATTATCCTTGTTACTCTAACAAAATAGAAAAATACGAAAAAATAATACACAAAATATCCGTGTTAAAATTTGCATCATAGCAACTCTGTAAATTTAGATAATAAAAAAGATATAAATCAAAGAGAATAATAATAAAAATTTATTGGTTATTTTGTCTTTATCTAATGCGTAAATAATGCATCATCATGTGAATAATGTTACAATTTCACAAATCATAGTTCTGGTAACCAAATAAAAATAGTATAAAATGCTGAAATTCAATTAATTTAAATCATTACAGGCTTTTGCAATTTGTAGTGTAATCATCAAAATGAAATTTGCTTTGTTCCTCATTGTCGCCTTGTGCGCAGTCCAGGTAAAAATAGTTATTTTCTGTTTTTCAAAAATCATTAATTTTACATAACTTTTCAATAATTAACAAAATAATTAAAACATCAAATTCATTGCTGTAAAAATTTTCTAATGACTTTTCTTGTGTTTTCTTATAGTGTAAAACGTTCTTTTACATTTACTCCTCCTAGTTAAAAAAAAAAACAGACTATAATACGACTATAATACGAACACAAACTTTAAAGATTCTATAATTCTTTACAGGGCTACTCCGCTCAACCCCTTCAATCGAGGACATTCGAAGAGGACTTGAACGCCATTATCAACAGCATGGTAGACTTTATCCAAAAAGTTAAGCAAGTCGAACAAATTGCCAACCAAATTCCAGAAATAGTCAATGGCATCAAGGAGAAAATCAACGAGATTCTCTGCAAAATTCCCGAAATCATCGACGGAATCAAACAGAAAATCGATGAACTCATCGCTTTAGGTGAAGCCGGCCGTAAATGCACTGAAGCCGCCCGCCCAGACATTGAAGCTCTCATTAATAAAAGATTAGAAAATGATATACTGTGGCAAAATTTAAATAAAAATAATATTATAAAAATAATTATATAAAAAACCCAAAACCACACTTAATTAAAATAAAGCTAAATACGTATTTCGGAAGCTAAGCTTCCATCTTCAGTAGCAAATAAAATCTACAAAAATCTTACCTGTGATCCAAAGTACATAATCACTTAAGCACTTGTCGAATATCACTGGCGAGTAAGAAAAAAAAATAAAAAAAAAATAATTTTTTTTTCATTAAAAACACACAAATAAGTTAAATGAAAAAAGCTTTTTAGTTTAAGATCTGTACATTTTTATTAAAATACGTCGTTCCAGTTCGCTACACATAAATAATACAAATAATAAATAAACAAAAGTAGCTTAAAAACAAGTAACTAAATAACAAAAAAATATTATAATTTGTTAATAATAAAAAAAGCAAATTTTATTGAATTCATGCCCTTCACACTGATTGATGTTATTAATATTATCTGGTCTTGCAATTATCTTCGTGTATGTAAATATTATGTCAAATGTTAATCTGACGTTTATAAAATTTCTTCACATATATCTATGAACAGCACAGATAACATTTACAATCTCAAAATAATAATCAAAAATATTATTTTATATCAGAATTATTGAATAGCACCAAATAAAATCGAGTATTACTCGATTTTCTCTTCTTCATCATATTTTGGCATTTCAATATTTCTTAGCAGCACTACTTCTGACATTAGCGAAGATTTGACGTCACTCTAAAGTCACATTATAATTGCAATTTAAATGAGTTCACTTTTTAATTTTAATTTCTTAATTCTTGACATCATATACAAACATTTAACAAAATATGTATTAGAATAGTAAGTACAAATTTCGATTTACATTAGAAAAATATTGGGCTGTAATATACCAACTTAGTTGCGCGACTAACTTAGTACATACTAACTACTGTTGATTGATTTTAGTTTTACTGAATGATTATTATTTTACACACTATCAATTTATCTTGTAAGCATAACATAATAATGAACATAAAAATTAAAAAAAATAAAATTATTATGTTTTTTTTATTTTCAAGAACCAACTTAGTTGCGAAACTAACTTGGTACATCCTACTACTCATTGATTTTAAATGTCACTGGATGTTTATCAATTTATGATGATGATGATGATCAATTTATCTTGTAATCATAAAATAACAATGAAGAGCTTTGCGGAATTGAAACAATTTAAAAACAAAATGATTATGTCTTTTTGTTTTCAAGAACAATTCTGATATCTTTAGATACGAATTTGTATATATAATCACAAATTTAGTGTTGAAAAATGCCATACAACGTTAAGTATTTGTTGACATATCAAAATGACAAAAGTAGTTGCTTTCATAATTTTAACACTTTTTGCAGTGCAGGTAAATATATTAATTTACTTATTTAATTACATTTTTCAAAAAAAAAAATAGTTGTACATTACTAGAAAATAAAACACCATATTTTCCCGAATATAACGCGACCCCGAATTTAACGTGATACCGAAATTTGTCATATAGAAAAAAAATAATTCGAATTTAACGCAATTCATTTATTTTTCATAAAAGAATTCAAAGAAAATAAAATTCAGGAGTTGTTACATTCCATTACCTAAATCTCGAATTTACCGCGAGTCAATTTTTTAATGGTAAATAATTAGTCAAAAAATATCGCGTTATATTCAGGCAAATACGGTACTTTTATATTTTAGTTAATATGTAAATAACACATACATTTCATTTATATTGTATTAATAATTCAATGTATTATTTTAAAAGTTTTTATATTTTACAAATATAATTTATACCCTCATTTTCAAGTATATAATATCGTGTTAAACTAGTAATTATAATTCTAAAATTAAATAAAATATATAATAAAAAAAGTAAAATTTTGATATTAAGTAAATATTGTATATAAACAATTCCAAAAATTTAAATTTTAAAAGATATGCTAAAAGAAACAGTAAAATTTTAATCTTATCAAGGATATATCATTTAAACTTAAATAATCCTATATTTTACTTAATATATAAAATGTAAATTTCAATTCTATTTCTATATTTTAAAATGCAATTCTCATAACTTTACAAATATAAGATAATAAAAAAATTTTTTAGAACTTATTATATTAGAATAAAACGGCATTAAATTTTAATTTTGTTTTTATTAATAAATCATCAAAAAATATAATAAAAATGACATTTATAATAAATAAACAGAACATGGAAACAAGTTACTAGGGAACAAACAAGTAACTAGATTATGAAATTTATAAATTTTTGATTAAGAGAAGCTAAATTTCACAAATGTAATTTCTGCTCTCATCTCATAATAAACAATACTGTGTTAAAAAGTAATTGTTATTCTCAAATTAAACTAAATTTATATTAAAAATAGTATAATTTTAATAACTGTATAAGTTCAAGTAGTACGTAAAAGATACAATATAATTTTGATCTTATCTTATCAATTAAAATTAATCATTATTTAAAAAGAAAAGCGTTTTTTTTTAACTCTTATCAGTCTACTGATATTGATTGATCGTGTAATATGAATTTCTAAAGAAAAAGATAACATCAATAACTATGTGAAAGAAGAACTGATTTAAATAAAATTTGGCTACCTTTAACCAAAAATATATAAATTTTATGATCTAGTTATTTATTTTGTTACCTAGTAACTTGTTTTTATGTTCTGTTTATTTACTGTAAATGTCATTTGTATCTTTTTTATCTAACAAAGACATACGTTAAGTTCATCGAAACGTGGATTATTAATAAATATTAATATACTATAATCTCAAGACGTTTTATTTTAATATAATGAGTTCTGAAAGATTTTTGTTTTACTATGCTAATGTTTATTATCTTTAACAGAATCTAGCTTCACCAATTCATAGAGATTTAAGTCAAGAAGAAATCCTGGAAGAATTATCCAAAATCATCGAGAACTTAATTACTCCAAACGCCATAGTTCATAATGACTTACCTCCACTGGTTTCTAATCTGAGAAACAATATTCTGGAAACAAATTCCAAATATGAAGATCCAATTAAATCAAATGTTCAAAATTTGCAAGATAAACTCAAGGAGATTGCAGCAGGAATTGGTGAAGAATCTAAACACTGCATTGACTCTGCGACAATTCATGCAAATACTTTACAAGAAATAGTGCAAGCAGAAATGATCAAGAGTATGAGCACAGCTATGCAAAACTCGGATCTTATAGATACTTTAGTTTATAATTTGCAAAATGAAAGTGATCGTAATCTAGAAGTATACTTTGAAGATTTCTATTATTGTGTCCTTCTAGTACCTGATCCTTGGGATCAAATTAAATGTATGGAAAATTTGATAGCGTCTCATAAAGAACCGGCTATTGATTTTTTTAACAAAGTACAAAAAGCTCAAGTTGCAGCTTCTGCACTTGCAAAAACAACTATTGATGATCTAGAAAAAAGTTTAAAAAATCTTCTAAACTACTCAAGTGACCTTTATAATAGTATTCTAACCACTCTTGAAAAATGTATTGCTGCCTAAATTTATCATCAAATATACAAAGAATTTTTCTTTCAATAAATAATTATTTTTACAAAGTTACCGTTTATGTATTTTAATAAAACCTATATCTTTTGTTAAATGTGGCGTTAGTATTTAAAATTTATGATTTGATATTTGATATATTGTAATTCATAAAAGTTTTTGAGTAAATAAATAAGTTTGTGTATATAGTAAATAATCTTTCAGATCTAATTATATTAGAATAAAACGGCTTTAGATTCTAGATCTGTAATAATTTATTAATAAATCAACGTTTCGACGAACTGCTCGTGCGTGTTCATCAGGAAAAAAATATAAATGACATTTATAGTAAATAAACAGTTACTAGGTAACAATTAAGTAACTAGATCGCAAAATTTATAAATTTTTGATTAAAGAAAGTCAAAATGTATTTAAATCAATTACTAGTTACAATAATTGATGTTGTCTTTTTCTTTATAAAATATCGTTTCTTTTATCAATCTGCTGTTAATATTGATTTGTCTTGCAATTATTACAGTATCTCCAAATTTTAGAGTATGATTATTTACAATTAATAACATTTCTTATATTTCAATTCATCGAAATATTGATTTATTAATAAATTATTACAGAACTAGAGCCGTTTTATTTCAAAATAAATTTTATGTAATGTAAATTTCAGGTTAGTCGCGTGACTAAGAGACAATTGCACCGTTAATCGTATTTTAGTCGCGCTACTAATTTGGTACATGCTACTATCCATTAATTTTACGCTAACGTCACATTACAATTGCAGTTTCAATAAGTTCACTTTTTAATTTTAATTTATTAATTCTTGACATCATAGAAACATTTAACACAATATGTATTAGGATATTAAGCATAAAGTTTCAATTTACATTAAAAAATATTGGGTAGTGGCATGTACCAACTTAGTCGCGGCACTAAAAAGCGATTAGCGCCGTTAATCGCCTTTTATTCCCGCGACTAACTTTGTACATGCTGCTACCCATTGATTTTAATTTTTACTAGTTGACTTTGAAATAGTTTATCTTGCAAGCATAAAATGACAATGAACAGCTGCGTGAAATTTGAGAAATTAAAAAAATAAAATGACTATATCTTTTTATTTTCTAGAACAATTCTGATATCTTTAGATAAAAATTAGTATATATGATAACAAGCTTAGTGGTGAAAAAGTCATACAACGTTGACATATCAAAATGGGAAAAGTAATTGCTTTCATAATTTTAACACTTTTTGTGGTAAAGGTAAATATTTTAATATACTTATTTAATTATTTCTGTCACAAAAATTATTGTACATTTACTCTAAATGTCATTTGTATCTTATTTCTGATAAAAACGAAAGTTGAGTTAGTCAAAACGTAGATTATTAATAAATATTAATACAAAACTATAACCTAAAGCTGTTTTATTTTAATATAATAAGTTCTGAAAGATTTTTACAATGTTCATTGTTAATATTTATGAAATTGTTTTGTATTATTTTTCCTTTTTAATACGGTTAAATTATGTTTTAAGTTGCCATTTTCAGAATGCTGTCGTGTGAGACGCGTTTGCGTTATTTTTTTGATGGCAAGTAAATATTTTATGAGGGAGAAAATTATTTCAGAGTAACTGTTTATTTGTGTAATAATTATGTTTTGCTTTAAGATTTTTTTTCTTTGTATATTTCAAAATTTTCTTTAAGGTTTGTTTCCTTTTAGTTCTATTGTGATTATTTTCATGTCCTATATTGTGACTGGCGTGTTTTTGTCTTTATTTAAATGTTCTGCATAATTGGAATCCGTTTTACTATGATTATTCACGTGTTCTTTATATCTATTATTGAATTGTCTTCCGGTTTTTATTTTTATTAATTGCATATAAGCTTTGACCAGTAATATTTGTCCACAGAGCAGTTTTATCTGAATCACAATATAAGCTTCTAGCATGTAAAATTTCTGTAAATATAGAAATATAATAATTTAATTCTATAATTTTAAACAGGGTTTATCTTCTCCAATTCCAAATGCAGCGTATCAAGAAGAAATTGAAAAAGAATTCGATAAAGTTGCTGATAAAATAATAACAGCAAAAATTACAATTCAAGAGAAACTGTTGCCATTACCAGCCAAACTAAAAACCGATATTACAGCAACAATTTCAAGTTATGAGATCTCACCTGTGTTCAAGAACTTACATGAGAAGATCCAGGAAGTAGCAAATGAGGCAGGTGAAGAATCGAAACAATGTATAGACAGTGCTAAAACTCATGCAAGCACTTTTGAAAACCAAGTAAATGCAGATATAAGTGCTAGTCTATCTAAAGCTGAAGAAAACATCGACATTTTAAACAATTTAGTTAATGATTTGAAAGATAAAGGTAATTCGGTACTAGATGAATTGTATGCAGGTTTCTACTATTGTGACCAGGAAGTAACTGACCCTGAAGAACAAAACGATTGTTTATGGAATGTTGTTCAATTTGGCAAACTCTTGGCTGATGAATTAACAAACGAAATAAAAACAGTTCAAACATCTCCAATTATTACTACAACTCTAGATGATCTAAATAAAAGCTTAGAATTTTTTCTTAACAATACAATTAGTACAACAGAAAATATACTTAACATTCTTACAGATTGTGTTAATGCTTAAATTATCCAATATATGCTGCAATTCTGTTCGCATCGCGTAAGAACCTTGAAGCATTACTAGATATTCTGTCTTTTTCTATAAAGAAATTTCAACAGAAATAAAGGCACAAGAATTAGTACAGCGTGAAAACCATTACTGCAAAATAAACAGTATACATCATCCAGGAAAAACTGTTATTGAATCACCGAGCACTGGGGATGGCATCTAAAATGTATGGCAAAAAGTCTGTGACGAGGATATCACGAAACACCAGCACAGAATATTCTATAAATTCAAAAAAAAAACTATATACCAAAAAAGGACAAAATATCTTGTAACGCTACGAGTCTTACAAGATGTGATAAAAATTGCAGCAATAATTACAAATATTTTGTACATAAAACTGTAAATTATTATTTTGTATATTTCATTTATATTTAATATTAAATTATAAATATTTTTTAACTAGACTCAAAATGTTAATTTCATTGTAATATACTTGTTTATGTAATCACATCATGTATCCATATGGCACAAATTCTTTTCATTTAAACAAAATTTAATTTATACCAAAAGCAACAGAAAATCTATCTTTTTTTGTACTAATAAAAATGATAACATACAATAGTATAAAATAGTAAACTTATTTAGCTAAATATACCCGATTTTGTACTATAATAAACATAAACTTAGAAAAATATTATTTATACAGATACAATAATTTAAATTAATAAAATTTATCATATAAATTAAGAGTATATTGCGTTGAACTTGGATACTTGCGGCCAAAGTAGAATCGAAGTCAAGCAATTTAGAAGAAACACAAACAAGAACATTCGGCTTCAAGTGACGTATGCGATTTTTTTCTTTGAAATGCCTTATTCTTTTGTCAGTTAACAAAAAGTTAACTAACAAAGCGTTTAACAATATTTTATACAACCTACCATAGATGTCTACCTGTCGTTTAAGAATTGTTAAATTATATAATCATCCATCAAATAATTCTATAATACAAATATGAATTAGTCAATATTGAAGTTAAATTACGACGCAAATAGTTGTTTAAAATAGATAGAATAAAAATTACATCATAACTCCTTGCTTTTTAAATACAATTGTATGACAATGTATATAATTGTATACCAACTTAGTTGCGCGACTAACTTGGTATATACTACTACCCATTAATTTTAATTTTTACTGGATGACTATTATTATACACACTATCAATTTATCTTGTAAGCATAAAATAATAATAAACATAAAAATTTAAAACAATTAAATTGCTATGTTTTTTTTTTATTTTCAAGAACCAACTTAGTTGCGCAACTAACTTGGTACATACTACTACTCATTGATTTTAAATGTCACTGGATGATTATCAATTTATGATGATGATGATGATGATCAATTTATCTTCTAATCATAAAATAACAATGAAGAGCTTTGCGGAATTAAAACAATTTAAAAACAAAATGATTATGTCTTTTTGTTTTCAATAACAATTCTGATATCTGTAGATAAGAATTAGTATATATAATAACAAGTTTAGAGTTAAAAAATATCGTACAACGTTTGTGGACATATTAAAATGGCAAAAGTAGTTGTTTTCATAATTTTGGCATTTTTTGTGGTGCAGGTAAATATAAATATATAATAATTAGTTTACTTATTTAATTATATTTAAAAAAGGTAGTTGTACATTACTCCAAAAAAATAAAATACTTTTGTATTTTAGTTAATTTATTTTATTTATATTGTATTAATGATCCAATGTATTATTTTAAAAGTTTTTATAATTTTACAAATATAATTTACAGAATGTAGCCACACCAATTCATAGAGACTTAAGTCCAGAAGAAATCGCGAAAGAAATAAACGAAATCATGGAAAAATTAAAAACTTCAAGCAACATAGCACACGATGACTTATCGCCACTGGTTTCTGATCTGGAAAATAATATTCGGGAAACGAATTCCAAATATGAAAATCCAATTAAATCAAATGTTCAAAATTTGCAAGATAAACTCAAGGAGATTGCAGCAGAAATTGGTGAAGAATCTAAACACTGCACTGACTCTGCGACAATTCATGCAAATACTTTAGAAGAACTAATCCAAGCAGATCTGATCGAGAGTACGAACAAAGCTGAACAAAACTGGGATCTTTTAGAAAATTTAGTTAATTATTTGCAAAATGAAAGTGACCTTAATGTATTAGGATTTTATCGAAATTACTATTTCTGTGCTTTTCAATCTAATCAATCGGAAAAAATGCAATGTCTGAAAAATTTGATATCATCTTATAAAGGACCGGTTGATGATTTATTTAACCAAGTAGAAAAAGCCCAAGTTCAAGTTTCCACACTTGTAAAAACAACTATTGATAATCTAAAAAAAAGTTTAGAAAATCTTCTAAAAACAACAACTGACACATCTAATAGTATTCTAAACACTGTTGCACAATGTATTGCTGCTTAAATTTATCATCAAATATACAAAGAAATTTTCTTTCAACGCAACGAGTTTTACAAGATGTTTTAAAAATTGCAGCAATAATTACGAATATTTTGTACATAAAACTGTAAATTATTATTCAATAAATTATTATTTTACATATTTCATTTATATTTAATATTAAATTATAAATATTTTTTAAATAGACTGAAAATGTTAATTTCATTGTAACATACTTGTTTATGTAATCACGTCATGGAATATGGCACGTATTCTTTTCATTTAAATAAAATTTAATTTATACCAAGCAGCAACTGAAAATTTATTGTTTCTGTTCTAGTACAAAAAATAATAGCATCTTATAGTATAAAATAGTAAACTTATTTAGTAAATATACCCAATTTTAAGCTATAAAAAGCATAAACTTAAAAAAATATTCTTTTACAGATATAATAATTTAGATTAATAAAATTTGTCATATAAATTGATAATATTACATAATTATCAGGCATTTTTGTAGGCGGGTTATTTGTTAATAAAAATTTCTGTTTTGTTTACTTTTTTAAATAAAAATATTTGCCCGTAAAATCGACCGTCTACTAAGTAAATGGGAAGCAGTTATTGAAGTAGATGGTGACTACGTTCCGGAATAATTATTTAAAAATGTTATTGTTGAATTCTTATATTTATTTTTTCATAATAAATATTGTTTAAAAACCGCCTGATAATTATGCATATATTATATTACGAGAAGTAATATTGTGCAAAGCTGAAACCAAGCAATTTGGAAGAAGCACAAAAAAGAACATTCAGCTCCGAGTGACGAACATACACTATTTTTTCTTTAAAACGCATTATTCTTTTGTCAGTTAACAAAAAATTAACGTTCAAAGCATTTTACAATATTTTACAACCTACCTTAGATGTCTGCCTACTGTTTAACAATTGTTAAATTATAAAATCATTGACCCCCCCCCTCCTATAAATTTTATTTAAGTAATTATTATCAAATAATGCTATAATACAAATATGATTTAGTCATTATTAAAGTACGTATTTGTTAAATTACGACGCAAATATCTGTCTAAAATAGATAAAATCAAAATTAAATCATGATTTCTACTTTTTAAATACAATTGTATGATAACATTTTTAATAATCCTACACATCTCAAACACTTATAATATATGATATTTAACTAAACAAATATATTAAAATATGATAATAGCTAACCCTACTTCGTAAGTATATTTGTAAATAAAAAATGTACACATTTTGCAGCTTAAAAGTATTTTATCACACTACAACTTCTATAATTTTAAATTTACTAAAAATTCTTGTAAGTGTTGCAAAAATATTAATTAAATTTAAATACATTACTATGGTTGCAAAACTTTTTTTTGGTGCAACCGACCATCCTGACACATTCAAAAAATCGATTTTTTTTGCATAATGTATTAGAACGGTTTTCCAAAATTCAAACATTTGGCGGAGTTACAGTGTCAGAGCAGGTAAAACGTACAGATCGGGCAGTAAAAAACTAATTTCAAACTTTAAACGCATTTTTCCCGAAACCATGTTTTTCAACCTTGTCCCGCTGAGATCTCGGAGAGAATTAAATTCTCTGAAACGACACAAGATCTCCCTTTTTTTCGATTTTTTATACGCTTTAAAAGTAGATTTTTCACACTGAAAAAAAGAGCACTTTTTTCAAACAGCCGCCATTTTCATGACTGATTTCTAGATAGTGGAAAAAGTTTGTGCCACACCCTATTCGGTACATTTTTCACACTGAAAAAAAAGAGCACTTTTTTAAACAGCCGCCATTTTCATGACTGATTTCTAGATAGTGGAAAAAGTTTGTGCCACACCCTATTCGGTATATGGCGTGATTGAATATGTATGTATGTAATATCAAGTATTTCTATTCAGCATTGACAAAAATATACTTTTACAATAATTTGTGCCCATCCTATATAACCAATAATCATAGATAACTCTTATTATTATTATTATTATTATTATTATTATTATTATTATTATAGTCAATATCAGTTACATTTTTAAACCACTTTTTTATAATAAATAAATAATGTATCACCTTGTTTATTGTAAAATAGTAAAATTAATACCTATAAAATAAACTATATTATTCAAAATTTTTCCTGAATGATAAAAATCATCAAAATAATATGCTTATCAAAAAGAAAACAAATTAATCTTTGAAGAAATCAAAAAATAAATTTTAATTTAACGATCAAAACATATGATCACTTGACTGTTAGACAAATAAAAATCGAATGATAACAATTTAAACAAACATAATCAATAAAAATACATTTATGTAATGATCTTAAATTATAGAAAAAAAATCAAAATCATTAAACATATTTACTTATATTATGTAATTTATTTTATCCGGTCACGCAAATGGAATCAATTTCTTTTGTAAATAAATTATTATGATTTCTTGCAAAATGTATGCATTTTTATTTGTAATTTCAATAAAACATGTCATATACAAAGTTTTTAGTAGTTGCTTATATCATTATATATTCAACTCATGTAAGTATCAAAATATGTTTTGTAATATTAAAAATTATTTATCTTAAATTATTTTTAAAAATTATAAAATTTGACTATTGTAAATATACTACTAAATATGTAATACTAAATTTGAAATTATGCTGAAATTAAAAGATGCTTGAATCTGTAAATTAAAATAATCATTTTAAAATCTTAAGTTTAATAAAGCACCAACCAAACATTCAAAATTTAATATTGCAAAACGCTGGTATATATTTAGCGAAAAACTAATTTAACTTTCATTTTTCATAATTTATTCTTTATATTTTATTGTTACTATAACAACTGGAATATTATAAAATACAGCTATCCATAATATAAAATTACAGAACTAAAAAAAATCAATATAAATTTGATATACATATATGCTATTAAATTTATCATTATTTTATGACAAAACAAAATATATAGTATAAAAAATTTCATTATAACGTATATGTAATATAAAATTTAAAAAACAACATTAAATTTTCTTAAATTCTCTATAATAATTATATTATAGTTATACCCAGTAAATTTGAGTTTTTTAAAAATAAAATTTTAAAGTTAAAAATAAGAGACCCGTCTTTTTTAATTTCTGAATAAAGTGAGAAAAAAATGTTAAAGTTGCTAAATGTTAAAGATAATGTTGCTATAATTCATATTGTAATGTCACACGCCCAAACTTACGCTAAAGATTAAAAAAGGAATCTATTGTTTATTTTTTGTACTTTATTTAATTATTTAATTTAATTAACATGAAAAATTGTAAAAATTGATATCATATTCTTATAATATAATATTTTGTATTGAAATAAATTCCATGATAAAAAATCAAAATTATACA
This sequence comes from Clivina fossor, assembly GCA_963966155.1. Taxonomy (NCBI): domain Eukaryota; kingdom Metazoa; phylum Arthropoda; class Insecta; order Coleoptera; family Carabidae; genus Clivina; species Clivina fossor. Next base: position 4,554,542 of record OZ014564.1, on the reverse strand, counting down.
TTATTAAATTCAGAAAATTATTGTCATTTTAAAATTGTACAAATAATTGTATCCATTAAAAAAAAAATGCACCAAAACTGACTTAAAAAAATATTTTTTACATAATATTAAATAAGTTTCATTTAAACAATTTTCTTCTTATGTTTATAGTTTACGAAATATAATTTGTATACACTGTTAAACTATATATGCTCTCTGTTGAACATGAACATGTATGCTCTATTATCTGTAAAATTGCATTATCTAGAATCATGTCGGTCAAAGATTTTATTGCAGATATTTTTCTAGAAATCTGAAGTATTATCAATTGTAATCAATGATGCTACTAACATTCATACATCTTTAAATAACTATGAACAATTAAAAACAAAACTTCAAGATATAATGTATACCATAAATTTTCGATTTCCTCAAATAAACACCAGATTACAGGAAAATATACAAACATTAGCACAACAAACAAGTATTTCAACAACAATAAACAACTTACAAAATAATATTAACCAAATATTAAATTCCTACAACATAAAATCGACAGCAATATGCAGCAGTTTTGCCAACAACGAAATACAAAAACTCACTGAATCTTCAAGAGCAGATGTAAATGAATGTATAAATCAAGCTTTAAGCAGTACTGGCAATCTAACAAATCAAGCTGGAATTCTCTATGAAAAAGTTACTAATCTACAGGGTGAAGTAACAGAAAGAATAGAAAAATGTGTGAAAAATAATGTTGCAAATAATGTCGGGCTTGCGTTGTGTTTGATAGCTCAAGTTGATCCAATTCAGGAATCAGTAACAGATGTAGAAAACGAAGTTGAAAATAGTATTAGTATTGCTGAAAAAACTGCTGAAAATATCATTCAGAATTTTGCTAGATGTTTAACTGGTGCTCAAGAATCTGTTAACGGACAAAGTCAATATATTTATAATGAATTTCAAAAATGTATTAATTAAAATAAAAACTCTTTTAGAATAAAATTCTGTTTAATTATTTATATAAAAACGACGTTTCGACGAAACTAAACGCTCGTCTTCATCAAGTAATAATTTATCAATGACATTGAAGTAAATAACAAATTACTTGGTAACATATAAGTAACTAGATCATAAGAATTATAGATTTTTAATTAATGGAAGCCAAATTTTATTTAACTCAGTAATTCTTTTTTTATAAATCTCTACTGCTTATTTATTAATCTATTGCTAACATTGATTGATCTAGCAATTATTACTGTATCTTCAAATTTTACATCATGAAGATATTCTAAAGCATGTTTAGCAATAGCAGATTTATCTGAATAATTTAGACGAATTGACTTTTTATTTTCTGTATTATTTAATGTAAAATAAAATGTTTTCAAAATTTATTTTGCGTAAAATATGTCAAAAAATGACATAGATATGCCGCTGTTGTTAAATATGCCGGCATAATAATAAATATTCTGATTTAACATAAGTATTGATTTAGAATTTTATATTTTACATAGATAATAAACCAGTATAACCAGTATATAACCAATAATAAAATTTACAGCATTATTTCAAATGTTGTGTTATCAGTGCCACTATATGTATTAGTTTAAAATCAAATTGATAAAAAGTAGAAGACATACATTTTTATCAAAGTAGTGACACGAAAATTAAAAAATGGTGGCGAAATTTGCATTTTTCTTTGTCTTAGCATTCTGCACTATACATGTAAGTAATTAATTTACATATTTATACGAAATCATATTGTAAACAAATTCATATTCATAGTATTTTAATGTATTTATAGTTTAGAGCAACGAATAGAAATATATTTCAATTGTTTTAAAATACTTTCAAAATAATTTCAAGTATTTAAATGAAATTGTATAATGATAATATATATGAAAACTAATATAACAGTTTGTATAATTTACATTTTATTATATTTAAATTTTACAAGATCTATATATATATATATATATATAGTTCTTATCAGTATATATTTTCAATAAATTTCGTATTTATAATAAATTAATAAAAATAACACATAGTAGTTTTATGGCATATTAATCTCAAAAAATATTTTACGTTTTACTAAATTTTAATAAAAATATTTTATGCACTGTATCCGATTTTTCTTATTTGCATTAAGTAAATTAAAATGATTTTTGACCGACTTATAAAAATTCATCACTTTCAGTTCAAAATAAACACGCCTTTACTGAGAAAATATTCCTTATTTCATAAACAACTCAAATAAGAGAAATACCAGGCTATTATTAAAATATATTTGAACTACGTTTTCGAATTTTTATGTCGAAAAAATGTTTTCAAATTGTGTTATTTTTTTACGGAACGTTATACTGACTTAACTCTGTATTGGTCACTGTGACTCCGTCAAAAGTACGCATTTCGGAAAACAATTTAACACACATTATTCTACACATCATTAGCATTCAGAAAATGCAAAAAAAAATAATTTTAAAGTGTCAGGGTGGTGTCCCCCCGTAAATCATACAATACTACTCTTCACATTATAATTAAATTGAAAACAACAGTAAATTTTTTTAATCTGCTAAAGATTTTGATTAACTTTTTACAAACTACGCCTGAATATATCCTGTAATCGGTTGCCTGCAGAAAAAGCTCAGCTCCGAATATTTTGGATTGAAAAATATGATTTGGATTGCGCAAAAATAAAACAAAACACTATCTTACGTGATTATATACTTTTATAACTTTACCATAACATCAATTTCAGTTTCATTTCAAAGTTAAAATCTTTTAAAAAATATGTACACTGTAAAATTTTTTGTAAATTTACTTAAATTTTTATAGTAAAAATTACTATAAAATGACTTTACTTCAATTGATTACGGATATTTACAGAAAAAAAACAACAAATTTACATACAAATATATGTAATAGTAGTAAAAAATGATGGTTACATGCTACATAAAATTACATAATGTTTACATAATTTTTTGTTAAATATTACATACTATGTAAAATTAAGTTCTATGTAAAATTACATAATATAATACAGAACATTGTTATACACATAACTTTTATTGTAAAATTACAGAAAAACTTATTATAGTATACTAGTAAAATCATAGATAATTTTTAATAACCTATGCAATCTATATTTCCAGATAATAAAAGCGGAAACCGAAAATGAAATCGACATTGCAGAAATCACAAACGTGGTCCAAGATCTGGCAACAGAAGTCCAAAGCGTCATTGAAGAGGTAACAACGCGCCTTCCGAACGTAATCCAAAACCTAGAAAGTGAAATTAAGAAAATCATGTCCGCCCTAAGTATCTCCGATATTCTATCCAATTTACGTCAAGAAGTCGATAGTATTTCAACAACGGCAACATCCGGTGCACATTCCTGCGTGAAAACCGCTCAAAAATCCATCGTTGAGCTATCGGAAGACACCAAAGCCATCATTAGAGATTGCACAACCGAATCGCAAGCAAACACGTTGAAAATCAAAAGTCAAGTACAAACTCTAATGACCAGAGCGACAGATCTTAGTAAAGGTATTACAACGAAGATTGAAGATTGTGTTGGTGAGAATCAAGATTCAACTTCTGGATTAGCTAAATGTTTGAAGATGCAAGTTGAGGCAATTAATAATAATATGAAAGAAATGAAAAAAGAAATTATTAATACTGTAGATGTTACGGAAAATGCTTCCAAAGATATTGTTCATGATTTGAGCAATTGTATGCAGGAGAGCCAACAAAAGGCTGCTGAAGGATCGGAGAAAATTATTACAAAAGTACATAAGTGTATTGATGAAGCAGAATTATAATGTTAATATGTATTGACTGTTGTTCAATAAAAAACTGAATCAGTATTAATTATTTATTTACTTTATTACTGCACGAAAGATGGCCAAATAAATGCTAATAAAAAAAACTATATTTATGAAATAAATTTCAAATTAAAAATATGTTACGCACAATAATATTTATTATTAATATATTAATATAAAACGAATTTAAGATATAGTTCTGTATTAATTTTTATTAATAATCGACGTATAATTTTTCCTGATAAAGACGTGCAATAAGTACATTAAAACATCGATTATTATTAATAATTATTAATACACAACTACAACCTAAAGCCGTTTTATTTTAATTTAATGAGTTCTGAAAGATTTTTACTAGGTTAATATATTGTTTCAAGTTTTTAATATTTTCAAATATAAAGTTGTATTTATAAATTAATTAATGAGTACAGTGTTATATTTTTAAGATATTTTAAAAATATTAATTAAAAATAATAATTAATTAAAATATATATTGTATATTCCTGATGATGATAAAGGTAGAGTATATTGAAACGTCGATTTTTAAATAAAATATCCACAGAACTAAATTCTAAAGCTTTTTCTGAAAGATGATTTAATAAAATATGTTTTAATGTTTTAATAATAAGCGATGTAAATTATAATAATCAACAAATAAATAAAAATTAATGTTTTTTTAATTCCTTCTTTATTAGAATAATTTTAACTGTATATTATATTTCAAAATCAAAAGAAAGCTAAAGAAAATTTTTGAAAATAATAATAAATAATATGAAATATATATCAAATAGTACTTTTATCTGATTTCGGGATAGTTTGTGCCATACCCTTTTAGGTGATTACGTATGTATGTATTTTATATCCTAAAATACTATTTTCAATCCTGTGATTAGAGACATATCAGTGATTTTTTTCTAAATTTAGATTTTTGTAAAAATCATATTATAAAGTACACAAAATAAATTAAAAAATTAAACAAAAACATAGAAAAATATTTTATTATTTGCAATAACATAATTTTTTGCATCATATTTACTTTTTAATATAAATATCTTCAAAATTCGTAGAAAACTACACCTGCAATGTGTACAATAATATTTAAGTATAATTAATAATTAATATATAATCTAAAAACTATAATTAAATAGCGAAATCAATACAAAATATGTAGTCATATATAAATAATTCTATTAAAAGATTTTTATCAAAAATTCAAAGTTCAAAAACTCATGGCCACTTTATTAGACAATCTCAATTAATTAATAAATATTAGTACACTTTATTTTTCGATACATATTTTAACTAATACTGTTCTTAGATAATGCAACTATCGTAAAAGCAGGACTAAACAAATAAACTAAAACACCCACTTGTAGTTTCAGCCAATATATTTACTTCAAAATATATTCATTTTATAGTTTTTTAAAATAAAGAAGCTTCAGTATTAAGTTCTGTATATATTTGATTTAAAAATCAACGTTGCTATATACTCTACATATGTTATCATCAAGAAAAAATATACAACTGACATAAATAATAAACAAACAAAACATAGGTAATAAAGTAACTAGATTTAAAAAATTATAAATTTAAAAACATCGATTTTTAAATAAAATATATACAGATCTTAATCCTAAAGCTTTTTTATTTTAATATAATAAATTCTGAATGATATTTTTACTACTTTAAATATTTATTTTAACAGTTACCAATTATATTTTGTTATTTTAATCGCCAGATAATCATGTCAAAAGACAGATACCGCACTTGTCTATTTTTATTGACATTTGCCAACTATTAAGAGTAATAACTTCAGTTATAGCAAAAGACTAATTCTAATATGAAAATAGCTAAAGTTTGTGCATATATAAAATTTATTCTTAATTTTTAAATATTCTGCGAAATATTTGATTATATAGACAATTTCATAATGTTTATCAAAATGTACTGATTTTTTTACTAATTGTACGATAAATGCATTTTTATTACATAAATACAGATATTAATAGTTTCCACCTTTGCTCGTTGATTGAGAAATTGATATCTTGTTTTTTATTATTTTAACAAATTATCTCCTGTGTAATTGATGAACTTATGGTCAGATTCATAAGCAAATTTTATAGATATTGTATCTTGAAACGCGACAAAAATTCATACTAATGCATCATAACAAAAATCATAATAATAACATAAAAATTGGATAACTATACAGGGTAGTTTAATTTGTCATATCAAGATGATATATGACAAATTTACGTGTCTATATTATAGACAGGGATGGGCACTTATAGCACGTCATGTACTTATTATACATCATTTTTTTTTACGCGTAAAAAACTATTTTTTACATTAATAATTTTCTGACGTAAAACATGTATAACATGTAAAAAAAGATATTTATGTTTGAAACACATTTAATTCTGCTCAAATTATAAAAAAATATAAAATCAAGTACAGTTATTTTACAAAAGGAAAAATAAGAATATCCTATATAATATTAATATTATGAATATCTTTCAATAAAAGTCAAACAATTCTTTCAAACTTTTACGTTTTCCTTAAAACTAGACAAATGCATAAAAAAATTGTTAATTTAGTCAGTAACTATTATATCATCAACAATTTTCAAAACACAATATTTCAGTCACAAAGCGGAATATTTAAATTTAAATCTAACACTTTGTCGCTGTTTGCTTGTTCTACATTAAAATAAATATCTGATTGTTTTGATTTATTTCAAAAAATTACAAACAGTCCAACCCTGCTCAATTTTCTAATCCTTAAATACTAATTAATACTAAAATTAAATAAATAAAAATATTATCCTTGTTAGTCTAACATAGCAACGGTAAATTTAGATAGTAAAAAAAGATATAAATCAAAGAGAATAATAATAAAAATTAATTGCTCTTTTTTTGTCTTTATCTAATGCGTAAATAATGTCTAATCAAAAATCATCATCATGTGAATAATGTTATCGCTTGAGACTATTGAACAATTTCATAAATCAAAGATCTGATAACCAAGTAAAAATAGTATAAAATGCTGAAATTCAATTAATTTCACATCATTACAAGCTTTTGCATTTTGTAGTGTAATCGTCAAAATGAAATTCGCTTTGTTCCTCATTGTCGCCTTGTGCGCAGCCCAGGTAAGAATAGTTATTTACTATTTTTCAAAAATCATTGATTTTATATAACTTTTCAATAATTAACAAAATAATTAAAACATTAAATTCATTGCTTTAAAAATTTTCTAGTGTTTTCTTATAGTGTAAAATGTACTTTTACATTTACTCCTCCTAGTCAAAAAAAAAAACAGACTATAAGGTAAATAAATACGAGCACAAACTTTAAGATTCTATAATTCTTTACAGGGCTACTCCGCTCAACCCCTTGAAGCGAAGAAATTCGAACGGGACTTGAACGACATTATCAACACCATCAAAGACTTCATCGAAAAAGTTAAACAAGTCATCGAACAAGTTGCCAACCAAATTCCAGAAATCATCAATGGCATCAAGGATAAAATCAACGAGGTTCTCGGCAAAATCCCCGAAATCATCGACGGAATCAAACAGAAAATCGATGAACTCATCGCTTTAGGTGAAGCCGGCCGTAAATGCGCTGAAGCCGCTCGCCCAGACATTGACGCTCTCGTTCAAGGTGTCCAAGACGGTGTTCAAGTAAGTTGATTTCATTTTTATCGTTTACTTTGTTCGATTTTAAATCGAAATTCTGAATTAGTATTAGATAAAAGTCAAACTATTTTTGCAAATTTTTTGTTTTCCTTGAAACTTGACAAATGCATAAAAAATTGTTAATTTAATCAGTAGCTGTTTTATCATCAAAAGTTTTCCAAACAGTTTTCAACAGTTTTTAAATAAAATTCTGAATTAGCACCAATATTTTGAAATAGAAACCAAACCACATTAAAAATTAATAATTTTTTGAGTTTTTTCTTCAGAATTATAATTTTCCACTAAATACATATAAAATAATTATAAAATCTGAGTTAAGTTCATTTATATTAGATAAAATATAAAGCCAATAATAATTTTGATAATAATCAATATAATTAAACATATTTTTAAAACATGTTAGAGATTTAGAAATGATAAAAACAAAATATCAAACGGTATCTGAAAATTAAAATAAAACAGGGAAATAATCTAAAAATTAGATAAATAATCATTAACTAATTTGAATTATAATTAAAGATAAATAATATAAAATAAAAAACCGAGTTGCAATATTAATTTTGAAATCGTACAAATATTTTTACAAAAATTTTAAAACAAATTGTTCTAAATTTTGATTTACAAATATAAAATCAACTTTCCACTATCAAATACAAAATTTTCAAAATTTACATTACGAATAAACAAAAGAAGATCAACAACTAATTAATTGATACTTCCAAATCCGGACAGTTCTTAAAATCTTATAAAGTATCTAAATTCTGTATGAAAATCCGTATAATCTTCAAAATTTTAACTCATAATTCATATGAATAAATTACAATTAAATAAAAAATTGCTTTGACCAGCAATTAAAAATACTTAAATTTCAATCAAATAATAAAAATTTAATTTAATATTACAAAATATTGAAATCAAATCAACGTAAATAAAACTAATAATATTTTTCATTTCAGGCTTGCGTTTCCGCTGCCGAAGAACAAGCCAACGGCCTCCGTCTCCTCGTCGAAAATTTGGTCAAAGAAGCCGGCAACTTGCGCGAAGACATCCAAAACCGTCTCGTCAAGTGCGTACAAGACAACCCATTGAACCCAATCGGTTTGTACAACTGCTTGAAGAACCAAGTTGAACCAATTCAACAAGCCGTCGAAAAACTTGAAGCCACAATCAAAGAAGCCATCAATACCGCCACCCAAATCGTTATAAAAACCGTTCTCGATCTTGGTGACTGTGTTACTGCCGTACAAGAAGACACACTCCAAAAGGAACAAGCCATCGTTGAAGGCATCGAAAAATGCATCCAAGAAAACACCCAAGCTTAAGTTTTTCAGTTAAACTGTTGTTAATTTTTTTTGTTTTGTTTTTAATGTCTCAATAATAAACTCATACACTATTTAATATTTTGTTGTATTTATTTCAAATTTATTCCAAATTAAAAGATTGATGAAATAAACCATTTAAAAGAAACTAACTTTTTATTAATTATATTTAAAAAACACAGCAAACATCTAACCTTAAGGTATCGTCAATGAGCGAATACCTATTTTTGACTACGTTATACATTTTATTTGTATTATTATCATTATTTTGGCAATATTGAAATTTCTTTGATCTCACCCCCTAAAAAGTTTCAAAATGTTAAAAAAAATAAGGTGTTCAAAGTTACAGCAATTTACTTTAACATTAACCCGTGCCGCAAGACAAATTTCTTTGTCTAATTTCCTTAAAAACACTTTTTAGAGACTAGGGCTGACACAACGGTTTTTGGTTTGGTTTTTCGGGTTAGAAATTGGTAAAAATAATGAAAAAATTTGTCAAAGATGATAACAAAAGTGTATTACTGATAACAACTTTAAATGTCAAATAACGAACATAATAAAAATTGAATAATACTGATTAAGTAATAGTTTACTAGAGTTTAAAACAAATTAATCGTTTCCAGTAAAAACTAAAATAATTATTATCTCGCTTTAAATAAAATTTGACTTCCATTAACTAAAAATTTATAAAAAATTTATAATCTAGTTACTTATTTGTTACCTAGTAACTTGTTTCCATGTTCTGTTATTTACTGTAAATGCCATTTGTATCATTTTCCTGATAAAGACGGCAGTTGAGTTTGTCGGAACGTCGATTATTATTAAATATTAATACAGAATTACAACTAAAGCCGTTTTATTTTAATATAATAAGTTCTAAAAAATTTTTGACTATTTTAAAAAAATTTGTATTTTCTAACTATGCTGAAGATGGTCCATAAAAGACAAAAAAAAATCAATTTATAAAATGTAATAATAAACATGAGATGTTAGCTACATAACTACTTCTCATTTAGATGCTCTTGCCAACAAATTTATACTACATTTTTAATTTTATGTTTAATGTTAATTATAAAATAAAAACATAAAAATGGTAACAATTTTTTCAATACTTAATGTAAAATAAATTTTTACCTATTTTATTAGATTTTGTCTAACATTAAAAAAGTCAGTTTCATTTCAAACAGTATACAAAAAACAAAATACTCTTATATTAGCCCTGTTTGATTCGCACGCTTGCGTATATTGTTTACGGCTGCGTCAGTGTTTCTTGTTTTATTCACTTCCAAGTTATATGTTATTGCATCATTTGCGGCGGCATTTAGCAGTAAAATCTGATAATCAATCTGATAGTCAATCGAACCAATCTATTAACCACTTAAGGAACCTGGACATAACATATACGTCCGCCGTTTACTAACAATTTTGTCGTAAACGTATACGTCACGTTTGGTCATTTCAAAATATATATAGTATCACAAAAAAAAACTTACCCAAAATTCTCGAATTCCTAAATTAGATCCAAAAAAGCAGATAACCTGTAACAAAATACCAAAATTATTATTAAAATCATCTTTTCGATTTTTGTAAAAACCAAACTTTCAACTTTATTAACACAGACAATTTTTTTTAATTAAATATATTACTTAGGCACCAAAGGCATTTTTTCAAAAATTATGACTAGACATTTTAAACTTTGTACAATTAAAAAATAAAAATATTTATCAAACACCAGACTGTAAACATTTTTTAAATTATAAATATGTCTAAAAATCACTTAGAAACAATTAAAATATTATCATCAAATTCGTGAAATCCTTCAAGTCAAGCATAATTTTAAATTACTTATAATACTATGCCATGCAATTATCGTAAATTAAAGCCTAGCGCACACTATGCTAAAATAAATAATAATAATAAAATAGTCGTACTTTAATCTGTGGTCTTTTTCAAAGTAATTATTCACATTTTTGTCTAAAAAATAAATTATCGAAATCAACAAAGCAATCAAAACAATCTTATCTATTTAATCTTTTGCGTAGAAATGAAAATCATTTAATAATCTAATAATCAATTTGCGAAATCATATAAAACAATACTTGATCCACCAAGTTTTCATTATAGATTTTGTCAAGATGATGAAGTTTGCATTATTCCTCGTACTCGCTCTATGCGCACAGGTAAGGATATATTATATTATTTACATATATAAACAATCGTGCCATATATGCAAAATATGAGGCACAAAAAATCATTATACTCCATATTTTATCACTGCCAAATCATCGTTAACTGACATAAATCTATTATATTAATCAATTAATTTTCTTAGGGCTTTCAAGCCCGTTCCGTCAATGCTGACGAACGTAATATTAACGATGTCATCGAACATGTAAAACAAGTAATCGAACAAATCAAAGAAGCCGTTGAAAAAGTCGTAGCTCAACTTCCTGAAATTATTCAAAATATTAAGGACAAAATCAAGGAGATTATAGAACAAATTCCAGAAATTGTCAATCAAATTAAGAAAGAAATTGAAAAAATCATTCAATTGGGCGAAGATGCACGTAAGTGCGTTGAAACTCATCGTGATGAAATTGACGAACTTGTTGCTCAGACTAAAGAAGGTTTACAGGTAAATTTTTCATAAAAACATAATACTATATAATAATAATATAATCTACAATTTTATAATACAAATATTTTTTTTATATAAACAAAATTACCCAGACAATCAATTACTATTTTAATTTACAATTCAATTACTAATTTACATTTCAATTTAAACTTGGCCTTTGTGTTACCTTTTTTACACAAATGGATTTGGTAGCAAAGTGTATTTTAGACGATACAAAGACATCACAATATTAATAAAAAATATATTTTGAAACATAACCGAGTGTTTTATTAAATTAATTTAATTAATTTAAAATAAATAAAAAATATTTTTACCAGTGTTCTTATATAAAAACACGACTCTATAAAGCGTTTTAATTTTTTTTAAAAATCACACACATCTTAGATTTACATGGATATGTATTATCTATTAGATCTGAATCTTAATAAAAATAATGTGTACATTAAATAAAAAGATAACAAAATAGAAATCTTTTAGAACTCATTATATTAACAGAAAACGGCTTACGGCTTTAGGTTATAGTTCTGTATTAATATTTATTAATAATCGACGTTTTGACTAACTCATCGTTCGTCTTCATCAAAAAAAAACAATATAAATAATATTTTTAGTAAATAAATCTCATTTGTATTTTTTTCCTAATAAAAACAGACATTGACTTCGTCGAAAAGTCGATTATTAATAAATATTAATAGAGAACTATAACCTAAAGCCGTTTTATTTTAAAAAGATAACAAATCTACATATAATTAGCAAACACATTAAAAATTCAAAAATAAATATTTTCAGAACTGCGTCAATGAAGCTGAAACCGAATCCGAAGATTTACAAAAACAAGTCGTTGCTCTCGTTGAACAAGGCAGAAAGTTACGCGAAGACATCACCAACCGTGTTCTTACTTGCATTACCGAAAACAAACTTAATCCCACTGGTTTGGTCAACTGCTTAAAAGAACAAATTGAATCCGTTAGCCAAGAAATCAAAGACCTCGAAGCCGAAATCAGTAGAATTGTCAAACTCGCCCAAGAAATTGGCCAACAAGTTCATGACTCCCTCGTCCAATGCGTGCGCAAGGTAGAAGAAGAAGTTCAAGTCAAAGAAAAAGAAATTATCGATGCCATCAGACAATGCGTCAATGCACCAGCCCGAAAATTCCACACTCGTGATATCAATGATATTATCGAACAAATCATAGCTGTCATTCAAAGAATCGAGGATGCCGTTGAACAAGTTATTGCTCAACTTCCAGAAATTATTGCAAATCTCAAAGATAAAATCGACGAAATCATTGAAGAGATCCCACAAATTGTCAATCAAATCAAGGAAAAGATTGAAGAACTCGTTCAATTAGGTGATGTTGCTAAACAATGTGTTGAAGCACAAGGTGAAAAAATTGAAGATCTTATCGATAATGTCAGACAAGATTTACAGGTAAGAATTTTATCAAAGCTTTCAAATCTTTAAGTGACACTTAATTAGTGGTTAATTGTGCAATTACATTGTCCATTGTTTTCCAAACACGTTATTGATTGTTCAGTTGACAATTTAATCGATTTACAAAAATTCTATGCAAAAGATTGATCTTCAAAAAAATTATTAAAATAAAATAAATATTAAAATTAGGTATTTAATTAACTAACAGTTCATAGCAATTAATTTATTTAAATGCAGATATATTTATCTTTTGAAAATATCTAAATATTTTTAACATTATTCGAAATTCTTCTTCAATTACCACTCTTCCATTTTACAATTTCTAGCTTCCACATATCCAGTTTTGTTGTATTCTACTGTTGTTTCCTTTTTATTTCTTTTTTATCAAATTTATTTCAAACAATTCTTAATCTTTACCAGAATTGCGCCAACAATGCTCAAGGCCAAACCGAAGATTTGCAAAAACAAATCGCTGTCCTTCTCAAAAAAGCTAACGCTTTGCAAGAAGATATCACCAATCGTATCCGTAAATGCGTTCAAGAAAATATAATCAACCAAACCAGTTTAGTTAACTGTTTGAAAGCCCAAGTTGAACCAATCAGACAAGAAGTTGAAGCTCTCGAAGCTGAAATCAAGAAAACAGTGGAAGTCGCCATTGAAGTTGGCAACAATGTGCATGCCTCCCTCGTCGAATGCATTTTTAACGTTGAAGAAGAAATCGCTGCCCAAGAAAAGGAAATCATTGATACCATCAAACAATGCATTAACGCTCCCGTCCGCAAATTCCAACAGCGTGATCTCGCTGGACTTCTTGAACAAATCAAAGCCATCCTTCAAAGAATCAAAGAAGCCGCAGAACAAGTTATTGCCCAACTTCCTGAAATCATCGAAAACATTAAAAACAAAATTGAAGAGATTGTAGGCAAAATCCCAGATATTATCAACCACATCAAAGAAAAGCTTGAAGAACTCGTTGAACAAGGTGAAGTTGCCAAACAATGCGTTGAAGAACAAAGTCAAGCAATTGAAGAACTTATTTCCAGCACTAGACTAGCTTTACAGGTAAATATTTTATCAAAAACTTCAACTACATAAACAAAACCTTAGAAATACAAAATAAAATCAAAACTAATATTTTTTATTTATCGCTACAACTAATTCTTTGATATTTGCTAAGAAAAACTTAAGTAAGAGAAACTTAACTCACAACAATAAAATTGGTTTAATTTTGTATTCTTTTAATTTACGTAAAGGACTTAAATCAATCTTTCATATAATCGTTTTAAAATGCCTATTGTTAAATAAAATTAAATCTTTTTGATAAATATTATTTCTGAAAAACTGATTAAGCCTTTAGTCAAATTTCAAAGATTTGCTATCATTACTTAATTCATAATCATCATACTTTCTTCTTAATAATTTATAAATCTAGATTCTTTTACAATATACAAACTTAAAAAAACACAAATTTTAACGAAACAAAAATCAATCTTTCCAGAATTGCATCACCGCTGCTCAAGGCGAAACCGAAGCTTTGCAAAAACAACTCGGTGTTGTCGTCGGCAAAGCCAATGACTTACGTGAAGATATCAATGCCCGTGTAGTCAAATGCTATCAGGATAATAAACTGAATCCAATTGCCTTGTACAACTGTTTAAGAAACCAAGTTGTTCCCGTTCTCGAACAAGTTGAAGCCCTTGAAGCTGAAATCAAAAAAACTGTCCAAATCGCCTTAGACGCACAAGCTTCCCTCGGTGAATGCGTTCGTAGTGTTGAAGATGATGCTGTTGAAAAAGAAAAAGTTATCTTCAATGCCATCCAAAAATGCATTGCCGACAAAGCTTAGGTTAAATATGTTCCTTAGTGTTATTGATCTGTTGTTAAATAAAGATGTATTGTTAATAGACAAAAAATAAATTATTATTTGCAATTAATATGCTATTGTTCATTTTTCTTTTCAATCAGTCATTTCTATTAATTACTAACAAAATTATTTAATACTAAATTTTATTTAAAAAAAAACTAACAAGTTACTAGGTAACAACATAAATAATTGAAAATTTAATTTAGCTTCCTTTAATTAAAAATTTATAAAAAAAAAAAATTATAACCCAGTTACTTATTTTGTTCTATATTCTATTTATTTATTGTATATGTCATTTGTATCATTTTTCCTGATGACGATGTACGTAGAATACGTCAAAACGTCGATTTTTAATTAAAATTAATACCTTATTAATTTAATATAATAAGTTCTGGAAGATTTTTTACTATGTTAAAAATCTAAAAAAGCAATAATGCAATAATACAATAATCTTATTAATTTTGTAAATAAAATAAATATTTTTTACTTCTGATAAATAATATATTCGATATACTTTGTACATGCATTTCATCATTCTGAATTATTATTGAATAACTTTTGATCAATCGAGATTTTGTAAGTTGATTACTCAACAATCTGTGACAACTATTAATCATCTGCACTTCATGTCGTATACTTCATCCTCAATATATGTTCCTTTAATAACAAAATAAGAAGAATTTGAGTAAACTCATATATAGACAGACCACTTTGATATTATCACATAAATATGAAAATTTTATATTTTTTCCCCAAAGGTTTTAAACACTATTTAATAATAAAATTATATAAAAAATTTACTAAAAGAATTTTTTGTCAAATTTTCATTAATCTTGAAAAACAATAAAACCCCAATAAAATTTTATTAAATTTTTTTAATAAAATTTATGTAGGTATTAAAAGAATCTTTCGTGAAAATTTGGTTAAAATCGTATAAATAATGTAGTCATAATAAATTTATAAAAATTTTAGTAATTATTTTCACAGAAAATTGACAACAAAACATAGAAATAAGTTACTAGGTAACAAAGTAACTAGATTATTTTTTTTAATAAATTATTAAAAAACAAAATACTAATTTATAAATTATTAATTAAATTATTTTTTTTTATGTCATTTGTATATTTTCCCTTATGATTATATATCGAAAAGTCGATTTTTAAATAAAATATATACAGAATTTAATCCTAAAGCTTTTTTTAATTTTAATATAACGAGTTCTGAAAAAATTTACCATGTTATACTATTTTCAATTCCAAAAATAAATGTTTCAATTAATAAATAGATTAGATAATATTAAAACAAGTTTAAGAAACTGATGTTAAGATTTGAAACATTACAGTGTATGTAACACTGTAAAAAAGTCGTACATTTATATTGATAATTATAGTAATTTTACTGTGTTCTTCATTGTAATTTTATAATTTTTCAATAATTCATAAAAATTACAACAAAACATATGATACAATTACTATGTTAATTAATGTAATTTAAATAGATTTTTTACAGTGTACATATTTAACAAAAATTTTAAAAATCATAAAATAAAGCATTATTTCATCATAAACTTTTTTGTTTCATACACAGGTGTTCATAATGATAATGAGATTAGACAATAGTCAAAATTAATAGAACTGACGTTAAGAGTAACAATAAGTTTCTTGAAATTATATGCTCAATATAAAATATAAGTATGAGTAATGTATACTCTGCTGATCTGATAATGAAAAATAAATATGATTAATAAATTGATAACAGGTTATTTTCAAATATTTATTTTTTTAATTCTATTTCAAAAAAAAAAATGTTAAAAATTTTCCATTAAATACAAATTTAAATTAAAATTATGTATATACGAGTACATACACAATTACGCCATGTACCCAAAAGGGTGTGGCACAAACTCTTTCCATTATCTCTAAATCAGTTTCCTCAAAACATCCCTCTCTAGATAAGCAACTTTAGATTCATCCACATTCATAATTCCTCTCATACATAATTTTCTATTCTTATTACTTGAAAATTTTCATATTCATATAAATCTTTTTAAAACGTTCATTTTACATTCGCTCAAAATATCCGAACCATCTTAACTGATTAACACTAACTTTTGCTACAACATTTTTTTCAATTTCACACTCATCATACTCTAATCTATTTCATACCCAATTTTAAAATTAGTAAATCTTAATAAATTAAAAAGCTTTACGATTAAGTTTTGTACATATTTTATTTAAAAATATACGTTTCGATATACTCTACGTATATCATCATCAGGAAAAAAAACGCTATGATCTGACATTCTAAAAATTATGTAACCAATAAAAAGATACTAGAGATTGCATTTCTGCATATAAATATAACTGTTTTCAAAAACCTTCTAAAATATGGCAAGATATTACTGTACAATTTTCTATTTCTCTTTACATTATTTTATATTTTTAAACATGATCTCAAGTGACTTTTTACACGAATCCGATCAAATTTTAAATTCATTTGTCCTTTTGTAATAATAATTTATATTTCTAAAAATAATACATTTTATTTTTAATAATATTACAAGCGCAATAAATAATAGAAAAAAATTATCTGAACTATAATTCCACAGTTCATTTCAAAGTCAACATTTCACTTTTTTTAGTGATATTATGTGAAAACGTCAATCCAAACAAAAATATTCATAAAAAATATATGTTATCTTAATAATCAATTAAAATTAATCGAACCATTTTATGTGATAAACACTTTAAAAATCATATATAAAGTGATGAGCTCCAGGAAAATATTCATAGTCAACAGCAAACATGATGAAATACGCTTTACTTCTTGTAATCGCACTTTGCGTCGCTCAGGTAAGAACAAGCATTTATTCTTTAAATTTATTTCAAATATTTTTAAATTAAGACAAAATTTTAAACATATATAAATAATCATAATCTTTTTTTTTGGTAAGCATTTGCTCTTTTTATCTGGATTGAAGCCTTCCATATCCTCTTTACAAGTCTGTCCTCCTTCATTCTTACCAAATGGCCACACCAACTTAGTTGTCTTTCTTCTATAAATTGTAGTACTGATTTTGATTTTTAATTCTTCTCTTATGTCGTCATTTTTTCTTGTAACTCCTTTGATTCTTCTTAGAATTTTACTTTGAATTCTTCTAGTAAGTACCCATAATTCACATTAGTATTTTTAACATTAAAATTTTAAAATAAGGTTAAATTACAACTCCAATAAAAAGTGACCTTTAGTAAAAAAATGTTTAGCTACCTAAGTCGATCTTTACTGAAAGACTAAAGTCATATTACAATTAAAATTATAAATAATAGACAAAATAATTCTACAATCAAATTTCTTCTTCAGGGCACTCAAGCCCGTTCCGTAGAAGCCGGAACCAAAGACATCAACGACGTGATTGAACATATCAAAGAAGTTATCGAAAGAATCAAAGAAGCCATTCAAAATATTGCCGCAAACCTTCCCGAAATCATTGAACAAATCAAGCAAAAGATCGAAGAAATCGCTGGTAAAATTCCAGAGATCATCGAACAGATCAAGCAACGAATTGAAGAAATTATTCAAGAAGGTGAAGCTGCCCGACAATGTGCTGAAGCACAACGTGAACAAATCGATGCTCTTGTTAACCATGCTAGAGAATCTTTACAAGTAAGTGCTTTTTTTTGACAATTCAAAAAAAAAACATTTTTTTTGCACCTCTCATAAGAAGAAATTAACAGAATATTTCGTAACTCCGCGAGTCTGCAGAATTGTAATTAAAATAATTTGTTATCAGCATGGAAAAAGTTAGTAACGTTATTAAATATTATAACCAAAATTGTTATTTTTTACAAATTTGAAAACTTTTTTACAAATTTTAAGAATTTGATTTCTTATTATATATATATAAAATACACAAATTTTAGATACAATTATCCTCTTGTAATACATATTTATGTTTATATAAATAAAATTATTTTTTTTAAAATTTTCGAACATAGTTACAAATATGTTATTGTGCTCCAATTGATAAACTTCAGATAAAGTTCAGATTCGTCATCTAAAGGCTATATAAAACATTCAATTTTTTTTTAATTTTTGACAATGTTACAGACAACATATAAAAATCAAACACATTTTCCTTTCAGTGAAAGTAATATAAAATGTTGAAAATACAATATCAAATCTTCTGCTTTATAAAATAACTTTTTACAAATAACTAAAACTTTAATACCCTACAATATATCATATACGTAATAAGTTATTCATAATTTGTTTGCTATAAATATCAAAATGATATATTAACAAAATTTTTAAAAATCTTTCAGAACTCATTATATTAAATTAAAAGGCTTTGATTTTAATAATTTTTAATAAAATTTGACGTGTCATTTGTATTCATTTTCCTGATAAAGAATACATGTAAGGAATTGAAATGTCAAATTTTAATAAATAATACATAACTTTATCTAAAGCCTATTCATTTAAAATAGCATTTTTCTACAACTAAATATTTATCTATTTAAAAATTTTCCACTAAAATTTTAAATCACATTTTAAATACTATTAATAAATTATTATTAAATAATAATTTTCATTATTTTAATATGTTTTGAAAAAATATAATAATTTTAAAATTCAAAATCAAGCAATGTTTTTCGCTTTAAATCTTACAAGTATTGTCATAGCTATTAAAAATTCACAATCACACATTTTTCAAGACAATCTGTATGGCGGTCAGGAATTTCTATGGAGTTATAAATTTGTATGGGGCTAGAAAAAATATTTTATACTTTTTAGTTCGTTTTAAAAACGTAGTATATTAAAAATTTTCAAATACTCATTGAAAATTTAATATCTAATAAATATTTTTTTTTTCAGCAATGCTTAAGTGATGCCGAAGCCCAAACCGAAGACTTGCAAAAGCAGATCGCTGCTTTAAGCGAACAAGCTCATGCTTTACACGACGATGTCGCCAATCGTGTAATGCAATGCGTTTCCGAAAATGGTAACAATCCAACCGGTCTGGTTGACTGTCTGAAGGAACAAGTTGGACCAGTTCGTGAACAAGTCGAAGCTCTAGAAGCTGAAATCCGAAAAACTATCGATCTTGCCAAGGAGGTTGCTGAACAAGTTCACGGTTCGCTTGATGTATGCATGCAAAATGCTCACAATGAAGGTGCTGCTCAATTTGAAGCTATTATTGCCGCGATCAGCGAATGCATTGCAGCAAGTTCCTAAATTGATTATTGATAATTTTGTGATATTATATTAAATAAAAGTATATTTTTGAAATGCAAAAATTAAATAAAAAAATATTTTATTAAAAAAAAACTGTTTTCTTTTTACCGACTGTCATATCACATATGATAAGGGAGGTATTGTAATCATACCAAATTTGACATATCAAGATTTCCGTCTGTCGGTCTGTAGACACATATAGAGCAAAATCGGCTGAACAGATTGTTATAAAATTTCATATTTAAGCTTCAGAAGTAAATAAATATTTCAACTTGATCAACTTTTGGTAAAGATCTGCCAACCAGAAATGGTAATTTATTGATGTCACTTTTACTTGTTTTACGAATATTTTGTAACATATTTCAAACAAATTTATTTAACAAAAGTTATAACTAACAACTTTTATTTGTAATATTTTTCGATACATCAAAATAGTTTGTTTTTAATAATTAATAATTTTTCATATTTGTATGATATATATATATATATATATATATATATATATATATATATATATACATATATAATTGTGTTAGTAAATGTTAATAGGTTTTGTTACAAAAAATTGTCGGTTCTGTCGTAATAATTACTAAATCCATCAATATATTAACAGTAGATTGATAAGAGAAGCAATAGAAATTTATCAGTGTAAAGGCACTGATTTAAATACAATTTGGCTTCTTTTAATTAATAATTTATAAATATTATAATCTAGTTACTTATTTTGTTACCTAACTTGCTTCTATGTTCTGTTTATTTATTATATTGTGTCATTTTTCCGGATGAAGATGTACGTTGAGTACGTCGAAATGTCGATTATTAATAAATATTAATACATAACTACAACCTAAAGCCGTTTTATTTTAATATAATGAATTCTGAAAAATTTTTTACTACTTATATTAAGAATTATCAAAATAAAAATTCAACAAAATTAAAATAAAAATGTTTCAAACCTATTAAAAACAAAACAAAAAATATAAATTTACATAAATTTTACATATAATAAAACAAGTAATATCAAAACTATATAAATATACTATATATATTTTTTTATTATTATATTTAAGTTCCGCGAATAATATCAATGCTAATAAATGACCAATAATTTATTTAAATTTTTTTCTTATTTTACAAATCACGATTTTAAGTCTTATTTTATGTAATATATCTATTATAATTTAAATAATAGTTCTCAGTATTGTGGCGTAATATTCTATTTTAATAAATAAATATGTAAACTAGATATTAACACATTATTATACTATCTATTAAATAAATATATTAGTTTAAAATATATATTTATTAAATATCTTAACAATATATTAAACAAATCTGTATGTGCAATATGTTGTTGCTATAATATAACAAATATTATTTTAATAGATAAACTTGGAATAAAATGGATAGAAAACAATTAATTAAATTTTTTCCACGTTCTGTAGATTAACTATTTATAGCAAACAATTTTTCAGTATAAATAGCACAGGAAACAGGTTTTACAATTTAGTTTAACATTGTCTTTAAGAGTATAAATTTATCATTATTATTAAAATGTTTAAAACAAAAGTGCTAATATTTTATTTAATTGCTATACTCGCTACTCAAGTAAGTTCACATAACTATGGTATAATATAAAATAATAAGTATGGCCAGATTCCCACCTCTTTTGTTTATGAAAAAATGCTTTTATTTATTGCTTTAAAATAAATTTTTGCTTCTACCTCTTATTAAATATAAATAGTATTTATATTTTTGATATATTTTTTTATATCTAATATTATAAAATTCAAATAAACTAATTAATATTGTTTGATAAGTAATTTTAAGTAAATTATTTCTGTTTTATATATTTTTCATTTATTTTTTACACGACTTGATTTAATAAATGATATCAATAAATTATCTTAATGAAGCCGGACACTGAGTTTCGTCGAAACGTCAATTTTAAATAAATATTAATACAAAACTTAAAACAGTTTTATTTTTATGAGTTCTAAAAGATTTTTTACCATATTATTAATTCTGTTTGTAAGTTTGCAAACAATTTGTCATTTACTTTGATAAATCAATTTTTTTTTCAGTTTTCATACACGTTTGTCAAACTTGCAAAAGACTGAAAAATATATAATAAAATAGATAAAAAAAAAATATTTTTAAACAAGATTTTAAAATAAAAAAAATTTAATATTAAATTCTGTACTTACATATTTTATTTAAAAATCATCATCAGAAAAAAAACAGGGATTTGAATATTTAGTTTCCTTAATTAATTTGTTTTTTTTAACCTAGTTACTTTGGCACCTAGTAACTTGTTTCTATGTTTTGTTTATTTATTATTTATATCTGTTGTATGTTTTCCTAATGATTATATACGTAGAGTATATTGAAACATTGATTTTTAAATAAAACATATACAGAACTTAACCCTAAAACTTTTTTATTTTAATACAATGAGTTCTAAAAGATTTTTTACTATATTAACAAAATTTCATTCAAAAATGTACAAAAAAAAATGCTTAGTAACATGTTACTAAAAATTAAATCGTGTAGCGCCCATAAAAAAATTTAATGCATTTTAAAGTAAAACTTAAAAATCTTTTATTTTTACAAGTGTTATAAACATTGAAACGCAAACGGTTTTTATTTTCATAGCAATAATATTATTAATTTTATATAAAAATTTGTTTTCATATTTAGTGTTTTGAAGCAAGAAACATTGAAAGAGATGAACTTAAAGAAGAAGTTAAAAGCAAAATTACCGAGCTTCTTGGTGTAAAACAGAATGACTTGCACGTATTTTTGGATAATGTTAAACAAAGTAGTAAAACAATTGAATATAAAATACGAGAAACTATTGATAAAACAAATGGACAACTTAAGGAATCTGTTGATAAGATTATTGAAGAAATAAATAAAAATTCTAAAGATACTACAGAAACAGGTAAATCAAGTTCTAATAATAATAATACCTAATAGTCCTTATTGAGCTCGGATTTCCTCCATTTCTATTTACTTAACCGGCAACTAAAATTAAATTTAAATTTATTTAATCTATTCATTTTAAACTTAAATTAATTATATATAATCAAGTTCTACATTATATTAATTTTTAATACTTATTGAGTTTAAGGGTAAATTTTACATATAATATTTTAATATCTTACTTTAGTTCAATTGTTTTGACGTATTTCAACTTTTTTGATTTTTTACTTGAAATTAGTAACATCTTTTAATGTCCGTATCTCAAGAATGCAATCAAACATTTGCAATTTGAAAATTGAGTCTTATTAAGAAAGCTTTGAGCTATATTTTCATTAAAAAAACTATTTAAAATATGCCTAGAATATTGCAACGTATTTAAATTACATATTTTTCTATTTTACTAAAAATTTATCTACTTTCAACATAAGAGACGTTACATAAACTAACACTATTTTTTAAGGTAAAATTCATGAAAGTAGTAAAAAATGAACGTTTAGATTTTAATGTTCTAGACACATTTTTAAACAGTTTTTATACATTTTCATTTCCTTTATGAAAAGATAGCCTAAAGCTTCCTTAATAACAACCCATTTACAAATTGCAAATGTTTGATTGCATTCTTAAGATACGGACATTGAAAAATCTTACCAATTTCAAACAAAAAATCAAAAAGTTAAAATACGTCAAAAACATTTGAACTAAAGTAAAACGATTGAATGTATCATATGTAAAATTTAATCCTATATTTAATAATAAAATAAAAATTTGGGTATTTCATTTAAAATTTTATTGCCAATATTTTACGTCAACTGAGCATATCAGAATACCTCCCCTATATACCAAATTTCGTAACATAATATTATGTAGCTTTTAAAATACGGATAGCGTAAGCTCGTCGTGAAACATCTTGTATAAAAATTGTTTGTTAAATATTATAAAATGCATTATAATTACTATATATTTATTATATTATATATATATATATATATATATATATATATATATAAAATATTAAATTTTATTTATAAAAAAAGTTTAGACGTAAACACACATTAATTATTAAAAATTCTACAGATCTGTAGACCAGCGATAGCATGTCGAACTCGGACTCATAAGGTCCCTGGTTCACGCCAAATTTATATTAAAATATTATTTCTAATATTAAAACCTTGTACTACTGCGTCTGAGTGGTTTGAAACCCACTATAAGCTATAACACTCTTTGTTTGGCTGTAGGTTAACGACAGCAACAACAATGCAAAGAAAAATTGTTAAAAACCAGCTTCTCGAACATATAGCCCCTATATTCCACTTAGAAATTACAGAAATTTTATATATTAAATATATAAATTTTAGGTATAACACCAGAACAACAATCTTGTCTGAACGAAATGTTGAAAGAAACGAAAACTATTCCCCAGCAAGCCGATACATCTCATTCTGAATGTGTATCAAAAACAAAACCAAGGTTGATAGAATTAACCGAACTAGTAACGAAGCATGCCGAATTTCAATCACAAATTGGTAGAATACCTCAGCCCTGCATAAAAGACAACAGTGACAAGTTTGATGCTATTCTTCGATGCATCGAAAAATCATTAAATGATATTGGAAAATCAATAGATGATAGTAAAACAGAAATAAACGCTAAAATTAAAGACCTTGAAAATAATTCGAAATTTGAAACACCACTGATTGATTGTGACAAAGAAAAATTAAAAGAACTGAAAGCAAAGTCCTTAGAAATTGTCGATAAATTTAAAAGCTGCATTAAAAATTAAACATATCTATCAATATTTATATTGCAAATTTTTTCTCCACTATCACCTTCAAAATATACCATTTTTTATTTTTATTTCGAGGAATTAATTTTCCTCACATAAGGCCCAGTATTTCCAAATTTTGGAATAAAATTTTCCTCTTAATAATTTTATAATTAGCCAATGAAATATTGTATTTATCTTAAAAATAAATAACAATAATAATATGAAATAACTGCGCAATTTCGAATTGCGCTGATAAATCTGTGCAATAAACTGATTAAATTGATTAATTTTAATGATAATAACAATTATGGTTTTACCAAATATATTACCAACTAGCTTAATGATTTATAGTTATATGTATATAAATTTACAAATAAATAAATATTTTAAAAAAATATTTTTTTATATATTTTCTCTTTATATCAAAAATACCCATTTCTTATGTATTTTTTTACACGCAATATTTTATTTGTTAATGAAATTCAAGATGAAACGTAATTATAATTTTTTAACATTTTTTTTCTTAGTAATATGACGTAATATCTTAATGTATAAATGTAAATAGCTTTATTTATTTTAATAAACATTAATTTTACAAATCTTAATTCTTGCAATAATATAACAAAAAATAAAATATATGTACAAATGTATAATTTATACATTTTGTGGTAACGAAAAAATATAGAAACACAAATTAATTTTTTTTATAAAACATCCTGCTATAAAAGCATCAAGAAACACATATGAAGACCATATTATCTATAATTGTCTTTGTTAATAGCTCTATTAAAAATTAAAACAATAAAAATGTTTGATCTTAAAGTAATTTATTTAACACTAGTAATTTCTTTTCAAGTAAGTTTTTTTATTATTATGTACTATTTTAAGTATAATATGTAAAATTCAAATAAACTTTTTTTTTAATTTTAATTTAGTAAAAACATGTTTCAAAACTCATTTTATTAAATTAAAAAGACTGTAAAATTTAGTTCTGTATTAATTTTAATTACGTTTCGACAAACTAAAAATGATACAAATGACATATACAGTAAATAAACAGAACATAGAAACAAGTTACTAGAAAACAAAATAAGTAACTAGATTATTAACTTATTAATTAAAGAAACCCAAGTTTTATTTAATCAGTGCCTTCATACTAAATCTTTTTTATTTTAATAAATTCAAATTATCAAATTATATTTGCCATATTAATACAGAATAAAATTACAGATTAAATTATTTCATCAAAAGTCAAAGTTTTTTTTTAATAATTATATTTTCAATAATGATTGTATTAACATTGTATTGTATTAATATTTATTAATAATCGACGTTTCGACGAACTCAACATACATCTTCATCAGAAAAAATGATAAAAATAACATTTACAGTAAATAAACAGAACATGGAAACAAATTACTAAATAACAAAATAAGTAACTAAATCATAAAATTTATAAATTTTAAATTAAAGAAAACCAAATTTTATTTAAATAAATAAAATAAAATTTGGCTTCATTTAATTAAAAACTTATAAATTTTATGATCTAGTGTCTTATTTTGTTACCTAGTGACAAGTGTTTATTTACTGTAAATGTTATTTGTATCTTTTTTCCTGATAAATACGTATGTTGAGTTCGTCGAAACGTCGATTATTAATAAATATTAATACAAAACTATAATCTAAATCCGTTTTATTTTAATAATTGTATTATTAAAATAATAATGTTATCATTGGATAATGTGAAAATTTTTGTAAACTTGTAAACATAACTATAAGTTTTCATAAACACATATCATGTAGATGAAAACTCAATATTGTCCTTAATTTTTTTATTTTTTTTAATTTAAGTGTTTCAATGCAAGAACAATTGATTTACCTGAAACAACACTAGCACCTGCTGAAGAATTCCATCGAGAGGTATAAAACCAGATATTTTAAATTTCATAATAAGATTGATGAAAAAAATCAATATTATTAGAAATATATTTTTTTAATAATAATGTTTTAAGATAAGAACTGAAACAAGAAAAGCGTCCAATGAAGAAAGAATCATATCATATTTTATCGCGCAAAAACAATCAGAGTTAATCACATTTTTAAACAATACCAAATCTCAAATACAAGAATTGGAAAATCATGTGCAAAAAATCACAGAAAATACAACAAGAAAATTTGAGATATCTATCGATAACATTCTTGATAATCTTTATAATATTTATAATGATGGCGCAGGAACAGGTAAACATCTTTTTAAAATCTGCATTATGTTTTTTTTTATCTTTCTAAACTTAAAATATCGTCTTGCAAGATTCGTTAAACTTTCTTCGATTACAATATTTAATTCCATAGAATAATAAAATTCCCAATACAACATTTATGTATGATTTTGAAGCTATACGTTTGCGTGGACGTCCGATGAGTAGTTAGAGTGGTATGATTGAGAGTTTTGCGTGGGCAGAAGTTTCCAAGTAATAGAAATAGAAGAGCATGTATGAGAGGAATTATGAATGTGGATGAAGCTAAAGTTTGGATGTTTGAAGGAAACTGATTTCTGGATAATGGTAAGAGTTTGTACTACACCCTTTTGGGTAAATGGCGTGATTGTGTATGTACGTATGTACAAAGTGTTTTTGAAAAAGTACCCACCTTTAATTTTTTTATTAAAAAGCTAAAAAATTGTTTTTAAGTGTATGAAATTCATTCAAATGAGAAATAAAATAGTGTAAGTTTCACACTATATTTTTTCTACGACTATAATATAAAAAATTATATACTTTTTGCTTTGAATAAAATTTCAAAATAGTTATAATATAAAAACTGCACGTTATTCTAGCAATGGTGCTGATTCATCAACTAATTCAAATGCAATGTTTTCATTGGTCACAAACTACGTTTTGTCATAGAAAATTTTTATTTCGTACGAATAAATAGAACTGAAATATACGTATTGTAGTTTAATTTTTCAGTGAACGTGTATAATATGGGTACTAATGACAGAGTCATATTTCATCATTTTATTTCAAGAGTGACTGGACGACTGAATGTAATGTATCTGCTAGTGGTGCACGTTTAAAACAGGTAGATGAATTTGTGTATTTGGGTAATACATTATCTAAGAATAATTGTTTTGATAGTGAAATTGAAAAAAGAGTTAATGCTGGTTGTTTTGGGTTCTTTGTGAACTTTTGCTAGGAATGTAAATATTTCCAAAAAATCTCGTTTGAGTATATACAATTTTAATTTGGTTGATGTATGGTAGTGAATATTGGGTTTGGCTGCAAAAGCATAAAAAATAAAATGACTGCTGTGGAAATAAGA
Organism: Clivina fossor; assembly: GCA_963966155.1. Classification (NCBI taxonomy): domain Eukaryota; kingdom Metazoa; phylum Arthropoda; class Insecta; order Coleoptera; family Carabidae; genus Clivina; species Clivina fossor. Next base: position 4,526,481 of record OZ014564.1, on the reverse strand, counting down.
TTTTTACGTAGGGGTATGTAATTAGTGTATGATGAGTGTGAAATTGACAAAAATGCAAAATGCTTTGTCTATAACTATAAAAAAATTTCAGCTGAATATGAGTCCTGCATGGACCAAATTTCAATTCAATCAACATCCACATCTTACTACGATGATTGTATTCCAAATATTAAGTCCCAGTTAACAGAATTAGATGAGCTCATAGAAAAACAGGAAGAATTTCGAAAAAATATTACTAAAGTACAAGAGGAATGCGGAAATAAAAACAATGAAGAACAAAATGTTGCATTATGCGTGATCAATTCAATAAATAATATAACAAATTCTATAGAAGAAAATAAAGCGAAGATAAAAGCTACAACCAAAAAAATTGATAATATAATCGATAATATACAACCTTCTTTAACGAAATGTAGTGCTCGAAAAATACAAGAATTACAAGACATCGCTAATAAATTTGAAAATTGTATCGAAACAATATAATTATAAATTAATATTTAATAATACAATAATGTATAATTATGCAAATTTAAATACTTACAAGTCTGGTTTATGATAGATAAATAATATAAATAAAATATTATCAATTATATTTGTCTTTTAGTATAACCAAATTTTATAAATATTTAGAGCACTTTTAGTTAAAAGCAGTCAAGATTTCAATATAAATTTTTGCTTTTATTATATATGAAATATAAGCTATTGTTATAAATTAAATACTTTTATTAAATTTAACATTTTCAAATATAAATAATGCTAAAACAGTTCTAATATTTTTTTAAAATAAATACTTTAAAATATACGCACTTTTATCAAAAAGTACTCTAAAAGGATCTATAAATACGGGCCATAATATTGAGATAAAAAAGATTTAGAATAAAATTCTGTATATATTACTCTACGTATATTTAATTTAAATTTCGGCATCTCTATTTTTTACATGACACCACTCGTGAAATACCCGATATTTCCTAATGATTACATAATATAGTTAATAAAGTTAATGTAAAAAAATTTCTATTGCAAAAAAACATCTCAACACGTAAAAATGATTCATTTTTTTCAAGGTCTTTTTTCTTTTGAATACATTAACTTTTTTTTATAAAAATCATCTGATCGTATAAATATAAACTACGTACGGATGTTACTTTACATAATTTTATATAGTATTTGTAAATAAGTCTTTCGCTTTATTAAAAATGTTTAATTCTAAAATTAAAATATTTTGTTTAACATTAACATTTTCCATTCAAGTAAGTATATGTTTTCATAAAGTATAATTAAAAATTTAATAAGCAATTTTCCAAACAGTGATTGATATAAACTTGTTTTTTAAGTGTTTTAGTTCATTTGTTTATAGTTCTGGTTAACTTAAATAAGTTAAGTAAAAAAGTTTGTGCCACACCCATTTGGGTACATGACGTGATTGTGTATGTATGTAAAATTTATTAATGCTATGTTTACTATGCCTCGTTACGTATGATAAAAAAACATGGTTACCAAATATTTTAAACAAAATTTTTCACAAAATTATACTGGTATTACAAACTCAGTTTTTGGGTGTTTCAGTTAATTTCTTATGGCAGTTACGTTGTATTAAAACAGATATACTTAAGTTAAAATCAATTTTAAAACCAAGCTCGTAATACGGGCCAAAGAGATTAAAAGAAAAACTAATAATATTCTTTTAAATTTATAATTAGTGTTTAGATGCAATGGGAATCACCTTCAGTAATACACCCAAAGAAATCAAAGAAAAAATATCATCGATTATTACACAAAAACAGTTAGAATTAGCAACGTATTTAAATGCTACTAAACCACATATTGAAGAAATGGAACATTACTATTATAAGACCGTAGATCATGAAAGTTTCGAATTTCAGATAGTCTATAGTAATATTATGGAAAAAATTTATAAAAATGCTGATTCCTTTGACAGAGGTAAGTATTTTATTATTAGTATTATTAGTATTTTATTGTCTGTAGAATGACAGTTTTACGTTAAAGAAATAATTTATTCTACAAATTCACCAAAGTAACATAAAATTTTCTAATTTCTAACTTAATAAAAAAATCTTTCAAAACTCATTATATTAAAATAAAACGGCTTTAGGTTGTAGTTTTCTATTAATATTTATTAATAAATGACGTTTCGACATACTCAATGTATATTTTTATCAAGAAAAATGATACAAATGACATTTATAGTGAATAAACGGAACATACACTGTAAAAAAATAGCAAAATTACAGAAAAATAATTATAATATTTTTACTATAAATCTGTAATTTTATTTTACTATAAATATTCTGTATTTCTACCTCAAAATTCTGTAATTTTGAATATAATTCATAATAAGTCACATAAAGTAAGTAAAAATGACCTAATAAGTATGTAAAATTGCTTACTTTCTTTCTTTCACATACTTATTGTTGGTGGTATAACTTCTTAAATTATGTAAAATTACAGCTTGCATAATAATATTTGTAATAATTAATCAAAATAATGAGACTTAGTATATATTTTGTGTAATAATACTAATAAAATATTTTAAGTGAAATTTATTCATTTCAAAATACATCCTTCATGTAAATTTATAAATGTAAGTAATTATACCAACAATAATATTACAGAACTAAACAATTTTTACCTATTTATGGCAAAATTCCCGACAGCATATTTACTAAAGTTCTATGAATTTATTAAAAGAGCCTTTACTAAAACATAGGTCATAGGTCTCATGGTTTGTGGATAAAATTACATAATTTTTTTTAGAGTGTAGATACAAGTTACTAGGTTACAAGATAAGTAACTAGATCATAAAATTTTATAAATTTTTTATTAAAGAAAGCCAAAAATTATTTAAGTCAGTGTGAAGGCATGAACTGATTTAAATAAAATGAATGTTCTTAAATATTAATATAAATATTACTAATTTTCTAACAGCAGAAGACAAAGTCTGTGTAGAAACATTGTACCATTCTACCGAGCAGCATCCATTTTATGATTTTGATTGCAATCCACACATAGTGCCGCCTATTATAACAGAATTAGAAAAACTTATAAATAAACATAAAGAATTTCAAAAAATTATCAAAAAAATACAAGAAAAATGTAAAAATGAAATTACCGAAGAATCTAGTCGTATTATTTGTGTCACCGGTTTGATAAATAATATTTCAAAACCTATAGAAAAAAATCAAAAGAAAATATTCGAAAAAATTGGAGAATTTCAGAATATTAACGAAAATTTGGAACCTTCACTAAAAGAATGCTCCACTCAAAAATTAAATGAATTACAAGTAATAGCAAATAATATTATTGACAGATTTCATATGTGTATTGAAAAATCGTAATTAAGCAAATTTGTATGCAATCTAAATTTTTTATATTTGTATTTTATAACAAATAAATGTGCTCATAAATATATTTTTATAATTGTTTAATTTATCTGCCTGCATCTAAAAAAAATTTAAGATGTCCTTGAAATTAAGCGAAATTTTCGTCGAATTATATATGGACAATATTGCAAATTAAAAGAAAATAATCTAAAATCATAAGATCTTACAGTTGATGTTTGTATATCTAAGTCATATTAAATAAATAAAATATTTCATTATCCTAATTTTTTTCCTATACCGTATGCATCATTATAAAAAACAATTTTTTGACAAAATGGCAATTAGTTTGATTAATTAGGTAGGCCCCAAGTAGTGTTAGCCCAGAGCCCCACAAATTCACTATCCGCCCCTGATAAAACGTTGTAAAATATATCAAATAATAACAAATAATATAATTAATTTTGAGTCTGTCTAAATTAAAATATTCATAATTAATGCAACATTATGAAAATACAAATAACTACTTATTAAAACAAACAATGTTTACGAATTTCACAGATACGCCTACAAATATGCAACTAAATATACGTGAATGTATATTTCATGATAAATAAATATGTGTGTCAGGAAATATTTAATATATATTATTTAAATTAACATAGTAATGCTGGATAGAACAATGATGTCATTTGTTTGTCCAGAAAATAACTGGCAGAACCGTCCATAATATTCTACATAACCTCAACAAAAAACACAAAAATTTACTCACCAAAATTATTAAAACTCGTACAATTTGAGAGTCTTTAACACTAAAATCCGTTATTTATAACAATAAAACACACACTAAACTAATATTTAGGTCATATAAAACGTATTATTCACAAAATGTTCAACAGGTAACGTGGATTGTTTTTGTATTAGCCGGTAATGGTATAAACTTGCAAACAATGTAAACAGATCTAAAACTAATTACAACGTATTTTATAACTTTAAAAGTCATTTTTATTCCAAATTATATCGATATCAAACTAATACCACGCACTAGATTAATATAAAATCAATGTTTATTTAATTTAACAAACAAGAAACCAAAGAAACACAACTGTCATTTGTTTCGTCTATGATATTCCTGGCGTAATTGGGCATGCGCATTACCTGAAACTACATTCATTTAAACTTTAAAATAATTATAATCAATAATAATGTAATATTTTATTCTTATTTTTAAGTTTTATTTAATAAACAGAATTTATGTTCTACTTTGAAATGTAATAAAAACAAAATTAATAAGTATATTACATAGTTTTACAGTATAATAATGTTATTAATAATAAAAAATATTGTAAATTGATAAAAATATGATGTAATTAGTTATTATGGTGCAGCAGTGGTAGTAGTAGTTGTTGCAGGAGGACTGCCTCCATTGCCTCCTGGAGGTTTGTTTTGTCCTGGAGGTGGCGGTGGACCACCAGGACGTGGTTGAATTATTATCGGTGGTAGTAGCGGTCTTTGATCTTCGTCCTAAAGTTTAAAATTATATACACTGTAAAAAGTTCATGTTATATATTTTACTAATGTAATTTTTACATGAAAATGTAATATTACGTAAATAATCACAGTAAACATTACAAAATACTGCTATTTTACTGTGAAAAACTATGTATTATGAATTGAAATTAAATTAGAGTGTAGATGATTATGCCATGCCTAATTTTAAAGCGCAGTTAAATACAAAATGTGCATTGGAAATTTTAAATTTTACAGTTTGAATGTTTATTTTTAACAAAAAAGTCGACAAAAAAAAATTAAATCTGTTTTCAGACTGTCTCAGAATTACTTGCTGTTTTTTCAAAAAATGTTTATTATTTTTTTTTAGGTTTTAATGTTAAATTTTTATATATTACTTATAGTTTTTGATTTATAACACAAATTTATTTTTATTTGGTTTAATAAAACGTATTAATGATAATTATATCATTATAAATAAATTATTTATTATAATTTGTTTAGCGAATTAAAAACTGTATCTCAGTGAATTTATATGTGATATAATGCAAGATATTTTTTTTTTAATTTGTCTAAAATTGTAAAAATAAATTTGCAGATTTTGCAAATTTTTTTTACTAAGATATGTAGCTTTTAATCTGCAAATTTTAAATTATTTCTAATATACACGACTTTCAAAATTGTAAATTTATAATGTTTATAAAATTACAGTAGCTTGTAAATTGGTATTTTAAGTTTCGGTTAAAATTATTTGGTAATTGGCAAAATTAAATACTCGATTAAAAATATATTTTATCGTAGTAAAAAATCTTTCAGAACTCATTATATTAAAATAAAACTGCTTTAAATTAAAGTTCTGTATGAATATTTATTTATAATCAACGTTCCGACGAACTCAACGTCCGTCTTCATCAGGAAAAAATTAAAATTTTAAAAAGAAGACGGACGTTGAGATAGTCGGAACGTCGATTATTAATACATATTAAAATAATACAGAACTTTAATCTAAAGCAGTTTTATTTTAATATGTTTCATGTGTTTTGTGTACTGGTCACATTAACAAGTGATTAAATTTATATGTTCTATATCAATATAAATTGATATAATAGAATAAATCAATTATAAATTGAATACTGGTTTAAAAGCTCAGTTAGTTATTCTGTGTTTAACTAGAACATAAAATACCGGCCCAATATCTATCATCAATTTCAATCGATATTTTTTATATTAGTATATATATAATTTTAAAACTTTTTGACTGAAGACCGATTTTATAATAAATATTTTAACTAAAAATTGGCTTTAAGCAAACAAAAACGCACCGATTTCAAATTCTACTGGCATAATTATTATTGTTATTAATAAAACGATGCTTCTTTGTTAATTTTTCAATCGTCTAATAAATTATTTGTTTTTGCCAATAAAACAATGCTTTGATGTCGATTTAAAGTTAACTTTAGTAAAAGTGTTTATTATGAAATCGGCGGCGACTGTAATTATTTTTCTATTTTCTTTGGATTTGTTTTATTTGATTTTAAGAACAAAATGAACAAAATGAACAAAATGAACAAAATGAACAAAATGTAAAATTATTTTTTTTTTTTTTAATTTAAATTAATAGAATTATACTTACACTATCCATAAAATCAAACAGCTTTTCCAGTAAACCCTAAAAAAAAATATAAAAAAATTATTTCAAATTAATAAGGAATGAGATTCTTACAAAACATGGCCGCGTGGATCCATCATCTACCTTTAATAAACAAAAATAATTAATTATAAACTTAAGTGACATATAAAATATGTTGAAAAACTTACTAAAGAATAGAAGGTTATTAAAAGTAACAGATATTTAAAATTAAGCAACATATTGATGTTCACATATTAAGCAAAAAAAACAAAATGAATAAAAACCCCGTAGAATTTAAAGATTTATATACATTTTATCAAAAATAAGTGACCTCAATCTTAAATTATTTACGCATGCAAACGCATAAGTGTAATAACATTTTCAAAGAATAATAACAATAATAGAATAACAATTAGTCACTAATAATATTCTTCAATACACTTATTAACTGTCAACAATTGTAACGAAGTGTATTTATTTTGAAATATGCAATTGTATGAATAATAAAATATTAATAAATGTAATTATTAACTGATACAATTGATGCAACATGTTTTCACTGTATTGATATTGAGATTTCACTTTATTGATAGTGAAATCTCAATCCATTATTAATCTTATTTCTTGAATAATCGGCCATTGTTTGATTGGTTGAAAACATCATGACATTTCTCTTCCGGTTAGATTATGTAACCACTGCTATCTTTTTTTACTGAACAACCAACTAATAACCGGTTACTTTATAATAATAATAATGCTTAATTATTTATTATCTAGTAACTTGTTTCTATGTTCTATTATTTAGTATAAATGTCATTTATATTACTTTTCCTGATGAAAACAGACGTTGAGTTCGTCGAAACATCAATTATAAATAAATATTAATATAAAACTTTCCTAAAGCAGTATTATTTTTAAATAATGAATTCTGAAAGATTTTTTACTATGTTAGTAGATATATATATATATATATATATATATATATATATATATATATATACTTCATTGTTAAAGAAATAGGTCTTATTTGCAGAAAAATTATTATCTGCAATTGCATAATACAATATATTAATTGCAAATTTGTGTGCATTCAAGATAGCAACAAATTATAATCAGTAAAATAAATATTTGCTTGTATTCAGTTTTTCGTTATCTTTTACGTCAGTAAAAACAAATGAATGTGCATGTGCGTGCTCTTTTGATTGTCTTGAATATTATTTAGAAAGAAGATTTTAAAAAACAGGAAGCAACTAATACCTATGTAATGTAATAATTATCATCACTTGTTTTCTATCAGTATATTTATTTTCAACGTAAAACAAAAGAAAAACAAAGAATAAAATAAAATTATGTTTTTTGATAAAAACGTAATTTCGTAGTTGGTTTTTCCAACATTAATGCAATGTATCATTTCGCACGTTATAAAATTTATAGTTATCTGTTTATTTTAATTTCGAAGCCGAGTTTTTGATTTCTGCTAAATTTTACGCTACGTAGTTTTATTGGTTTTTCTATTAATATAATGTATGTAAAATGAATTTATGCTAATATAAATACTTTACAGTTTAGTTTATACAGAAAAAAAAAACGTTTTTCTGTAAGAAAATAAACGTTTACATGTAAATTTACTTCGTGGCCATGGACCTTTTGCAGACTGGAATTTTAAAAATATATATTTGAAAATACGGATTAAGAGGGGGACACCATCTTGAGCACTCTAAAAAGACAAAGTTTAGAAAAAATTTTCATAGGAAAATAATAAAGTAAATATTTCGGGAATTTTTATATGTTATTACCGTATAATTGAACTACGTTTTTGAATTTTTTAGTCTAAAAATGTTTTCAGATTGTGACGTTACACGTGGATTTGTCAGTCTATGTCAAAACAACCATGGCCACTTGTCCCGTTCCCCGAGAAGTTCTGAAACATAACACAAAAGTTTTCTTAGAATATCCTAAAACTAAAATAAAAAATCTATCATAATACTGCGGACTTTTTTGAATTTTGAAAAATTAGGAAATTGACGGCTGCTTGGAAAAAGTGTTCTTTTATAGTGTAAAAAACCAACTTTTAAAGTGCATAAAAAAATTTAAAAATAGATATCAGTAGTATCATTTTAGAGAATTTAATTCTTTATAATTACGTCTTAAAGCAAAGTAAATTAGATGAATAGTTTCCGAGATCTCGGCGGGACAAGGTTGAAAAACATGGTTTCGAGAAAAACGAATTTAATAGTTTGAAGTTAGTTTTTTATTGCCCGATTTGAACATTTTACTCTACATATTATAAATTTATAAGCATTCAAAAAATGCAAAAAAAAAAATTTTTTAAGTGTCAAGTGGAGTTTTCCCTTAAATTAATGTGATTGTCTCACTTTTAAAAAGAATTGAAAACACTAAAATTAATAAATGGAAACAAATATTATACATGTTTATTGTAATTTACCATGTATGTTAAATTTTTAAATTTTTATTTATTAAAAATATAGTACATATGCAAGATAAGATTTCAAAACAATTATATATCAAAAATTACTCTAATATACTTATAATATAATAAATTTGTCGTAAACATAAATTTAAAATAAATAAAATCTAATAAATAAGTTTTACAGAACATTCAAAAATTCCATCTATGAATAATCATACAAATATAAATATAATAATAAATCTTATTCATTTTTTAAAAAAATCTTATACAAATATTACATTATCAAATGCATTCATTAAATACACAAAAATATTCGTATATATAGTCACGAAAACTTAGCATTTAGCATCAGTTTAACGATTCGATTCGAAACTAAATTTAACGAAACGAAAAACGAAAAAATAAAATTTAAAAATGTACTCGAAAGTAATCGCTTTGTTTGTGATTGTCTGCGTTGTGCAGGTAAGTTTTTCAAATTTTCTTTCTCATTTCATTTAGTAGTATTTATTATATAGAAAAGTTTCTATAAATGAAATATTTTTTCTTTAAACCATAACAACATTTTTTCTTGCAATTAAATTTTATAATTAAATTTAAAAATAAAATCAAAATCTTTACGTTTCTATCATAATGTCTACATAGAATTTTTTTTTAATATTTTATTTTAATTATTTAGTCCTAGTCTTAAACATTATTTGTCTTAACTAACTTATGTTAATTAATGTTAGTTAAAAGTTAAAGCCAATTTTATAATGAATTTCGAAATATAAGCCAAAGATATTTGAGTTTTTTGCTGAAATTTTATTAACATCATTGTAATCACGACCTTTATGCTAAAAAGGCTCTAGATAATTTTCGGCCCTTCAAATAAACAGTTTATTCGCCAAAATATTTAGCAGCATAAATAAATCATACTGTTTAAACGTGTATTTGAATTATTTTAATATATTCTATATATATATTTAAAATTTGTTTTTGTTTTCAAATTATTGAACATATTCTTACAAATACAATAGACGTATACTAATAAAATAAAACTTATAATATGGGTCCCAAATTTTCTACAGCTTTAATTCCATATGATTTTTAATTCAACCGTGATTATTCAGAACTGGACTAACTTTTAAGCAAAATAAGCATATGCTTAGAGCATCATGGATGGACAGACATCACAAAATTTTCTGTTAAATTTATATTTCATATCAAAAAAATACATACACTAAAATTTTTCAAGTGCTTAGAGCTTTTAATAGTCTTTCTAACTTTGATTGTAATTAAATATAATCAATCTAAAGAAAAACTACATCCACAAAATTGCATTATATTTCCAGCAATCTCAATCGAAAGCTCTCAGTCCATTCTGGGGCGGCAACCCTTATTTTGCATCTCCCATCGATCCCCAACTGCAACCAATTGTTTCCGAAGTTCAAATGCGTTTAAGTCAAGTGTCAGCAATCTCAAAATCCACTATTGGCATGACCGTTGGTCTTGCATCTAAGAGCGTTGGCATGGCGACATCAGTCGCGAAAACCAACTTAAAAACTCTCATAAACACCGCTGAAAGCAATCCGAATGCAACGAAAGAATGCATGAATTTGAACAAAGCATCTCTGGATCAACTTAACACGGAATCAAAGAATCAATTGTCGTTCTGCAGCAAATCTTCTCAGACGCAACTCAAAGCTATTAAGCAAGTACAACAGGAATTGAGTTTCCAAGTTGCTAGCTTGAATTCTGAACTGAACATGGCTGTAAGTATCTTCTTCAATTATATAGAGTAAAATTTATAAATACTTTATAAAAAATAACAGTAGTTAATATATTATATTTCCAAAAATTACTAATATTGAAAAGATATTGATTAAAAAAATAGTCGATTGTTTTGAGCAAAAATTTCATTAATTACATTTTTTAATTTTGATGACTGAGAAAAACAACTTCTTAGATTTCAGTCAATAATTTTTATGTCTCATTTTATACATAGATCAATATTTCCAACTCACAAAGTTTATTGTTAAAATCTATATACTATTTTTAATAATAATTGTTCCTATGATGGGTTCTGAAAACTCGAAATATGAAAGAAAAAAAAGAAAAATTATTGACTGAAACCTGAGTAGTTGTTATTCGCAGCTATAATTTCTACAGTCTATTATATTTAATTTTAATGTTTTTTTAATTTTAACTTAAATATTTTGCAAAACTTCATATGCTTCATAAAGAAAACAAAAAGATTCTTTAGTAAAAATTTATAAAAGGTACTTGAAATTGGTTAATTTTGAAACCATAAACACTTTTTTATGCATGTTTTATTATTACATTATGTCAGACTTAAACCTGAAACACAGGGTAAAATTTAATGATCATTAAGCTACATTTACCACTGCGATTTTAGCAATAGTAGTAAAGTAGGGATGCTATACCGATACTGCTAAAATCGCACTGTGAATGTAACTTAATGATTATTAAATTTTGACGTATGTCTCAGGCACTATACTTGAAAATGTATAAGATTACATTATATACCAATTTATTTAATAATCAATTTTTCTTCCTAGGTAAGCCAGTGCAGATTGGAAAACCCATTATCAGCTGATCCTGCTGCAGTAACAACATGCGTTGAAGAACGGGTAGCGGCAATTAAAGATAAACTTGCCGTATTGGAACAAAACATCTTGAACACAATTCAGGCGGTTGATACTGGTGTTTCTCAAATTGTTGACGAAACAAAATCCTGCTCAGATTTGATCCAAGAACATGTCCAACAACAAGTGCAAGCAATCACAGAACAACTAGATCAGTGTAGCGTCACTCTCGCTGTTTAATTGAGAATTATTTTAGGAATATTTTAACTAATTTGGCTTCTAAATTATTATAATACTAATATGTATCTTAATCGTTTATTTTATTAAAGTTTTATTTTGCATCCGAAAAGTCTGTCTTTATTTCCTTTCTTTAAATAAATTCTAAAATAATATGAAAATATATTATAGAAAAACACAAAAAACATTAAAAAATAGAAATAAAATATTAGCAAATTTTTGGATCTTAATATCTGTACAATTACTTGAAGTAACGTAATTATTACATTTTGTTTATATCAAGTCAATATGTAGTTTATATTAATAAATTAATTACTTTCTACACTTTAGTTTTGACAAATAATTTATAAGTAAAAAAATTTTCAAAACTCTAAATCCTAAAGCCGATTTACTTTAATATAATTAAAATAAAATGGCTTTAAGATTTAGTTCTGTACTAATTTTTATTAATAATTGACTCTAAGTACATCTTTTTTTCCTGATGATGATGACGTAGAATACATCGAAACGTCGATTATTAATAAAAATTAATATTTTATTTTATTATGAATAAATATAATAAAAACAAAAAAAAATTTACAACAATTTTATTACTGTTTAATATTATCTAACAATTGTATCAAATAATTTATAAGTAATTAATGAAAATTAAAACACAATTTATCAAGTAATCATTTAAAAAAATAACAAAAGAAAAAAAATTGTTGCTTGAAGTTAGACAGTTAATAAAATGCGAAATTTTGAAAATTTGTTACAAAAAACTGGTAACATTAAGTAAAAATAAAATATAAACTAATATTTTTAAAACTTTAAGTATATTTTAGGCTGGGGTCATTATCACAGGTTTGTCTTATTCTTCTCTGGATTCAATATAATCTGTGATACAACAGCTATCATGACTTTACCATTTGCAATTCCAAGTGCAGCTTGTGAATTAAATTTTACTACCACTAACGTTTTATTAACTAATGCAGTTTTCACCACAGGTAACATTTATTCTCTGGTTTTATTTTAATTAACAATAAATTTTATGACAACTAAATAGACGATATTTTTAAATATCAAATAATTAATTCTGTTGAGTAATAAATATTATTATTATCTTGAATCATATTAAGAGTCTTAATAAAATGTCGATATTACAAAATTACAATGTATTATTTAAAATAAGTAACATTTTAAATACATTACACAACAAAAAAGTGTACTAAACGACAACTAAATACTTGCAACAGAAAACGAATTTGCACAAATACTTCTAGATAGGTCAGATAAAAAGATTTATTTTTTATCAGTTTAGATAATTTTGGTCGGACTCATTGGCTAAAGTAAAAATGTTCATTTTTTTAAATTTATTTATAGAAAAGAGGGTCATAATACTTTTATAATGTTTTATTTTATCTTTCATCGCCTTCAAATTGTTTATTATTTTTTTTTTGTCGTGCAAAAATTGATTTTGTCATTTGTTAGTTTTTTTATGCCCTGAAAATTATTGTCGTTCAATATACTTTTTATCATGCAATGTATATTTTTTTTGTTGTGTCGTGCAAAGTATTTTTTAGCTTTGCTTGTTATTTAATTGTCATATTTTGATTCTATTTTATTAAATTTTGATAAATCACATCTTTGTATTTCTAGGTAGTTGTGTTGGAGGTCTAGTTACAGGAGTTTTATCAGATGTCTGCTATAGAAAATGCCAAATTCCTTTTACTATTCTTCTGCTTTTTATAAGCCACTTCTGTTGTGGATTTTCCTGTGATATAGTCATGTTTAATATAACAAATTTTTTCATTGGTTTTAGGTTTAAACAAATACATTCAGTCTTTGTATTTCTTATACTAAAATTAAGTTTTTGTTTAATTTTTAGCGCAGCTGGAAATCTAATTTGCGTAAAAGTAAATTTTTGCGAAATTCTCCCAAAAGATAAACGAGGACACTATATTATTATATTAGATATGTGTTTCTATATAGGGTATATATTATCATCAAGTAAATAAAGATGCTTCAAAATGATGTGTAATGATCTAATAAAAATTTTGAACAGGTATCAACTGGGCGATGAAATCATCTAGAGCAGATCATGATAGTATTATTTCTTGGCGAATGACATTTGGATTAGCAAGTTGTTTAAGTATTTTGTGTGCATCGTTAAGTGGTCTTATTCAAGTAAATTATTTTTTTTTTAATCTTCCTTAGGTTTATATTATATTCTTAATTACACATAGTGTATTATATATTAGATTGTAGTATTTTGTTTTTGCTTAAATAAATTAATGGCGATTTAGTTTTCTGTGCTTTTTAGTTGATTTCAAAAATCATTAATATAAACAGAATTACAAAAGATTTCATTCAAAAAACATTGTGTAATCGTTAAATGATTTCAGATTTGATACTTTTTTTGCTAACAAAAACAACTGTAGCTGCAGATTAAATAAATTTTATATTAGTAAAACCTCATTTTCATTATCTATTTTTTCTCAATATTAGCATTATGACAAAAACATAACACTAAAATAAAAATATCCTTAATAAGGATTAATTGTTTAAGCATAATAACATTTGTAACTAAACCTGAATTAAACCTTTAACCTAATCTCAATTTATAAAATTTTAATAGCACCTCTTGCAACCTTACATCTTTTAATTTTTATTATTTTACGAATATAATATTTTGCCAAATTGGCTTACGATTGGCAGTATTACTACCGTTGAAATGATAAGAGTTAAATAATTTAAAAACAAAAATATTAGTTATTTAAATACTAATTATATTCCTATATTGTTTTAACTGTTACTTTCTAGCCGAATCCTAGAATGCTGTTAATGAGAAGAAGAAAACTAGAAACAATTCTTGTTCTAAAATATATGTACTCTGTAAATAATTCCGATCATGCTGAGAATTTCAAAGTGCAAGTGATTGAAATCGATGGATTAATAGAAGAAAATTATATTGAACGAGAACGTGAAATAACTAAATGTAGAGAAGCATGGCAATGTCTGTACTTAAAAATAAAAAACCTATTTAAACGGATAGGTCGACGGGAGCATTTGAAAAATATTTTACTCATTGGAGTAATTAAATGTGCCTTATTTGCTGGGTATGGAATAATTATTTAAATAAAAAAAAAAAATATACCACGTTTTTAACACGGACCATTGATTAAAAAAGTATATACTTTACTATATATATACTTTTTTAATCAATGCACGGACTAACAAAAATAAAATAATTTCTTCTAGCCTCATACAATTTTATAACTCCATACAGATAAACGTGGGGCAACGACAGCTGCTCCCTACACTCCTTACTATTATTTATTGGATGCGCCCCACGTTTTTCTATATGGGGTTATAAATCTGTATGCGGCTAGGAGAAAATATTTTATACTTTTTAGTTTTTTTTTTATATTTAACTAATTATTTTCTGCTTTTTAGTTTTGTTCAACTTTAACTTTAATCTAATTAATTAAGTTAATTAAGAAACTATAATTTAATATTTCTAATATCATTAATTAATTAGTTAATATTGCATTGTCATCCAATTCTGAGCTACGTTTAAAGTTTCAAGTTTCTAACTCATCGGGAAAGCGAATTAATAAAAACGTTTTAAAATATATTTTGAGCCATTTTTATTACTTTTACCGTTTTACCTCATGGTAAAATATTTAATAAAATTTTATGCTTGGAGAATTATTATGAGCAAGATAAATTGAAAAAAGCGTTTTTTTTTTGCATAAAAAGTTACTCTTGTTTATTTACAATATCTTTATTCGTTTTTGAAACAATTGCTTTTAAAAGTATCAATGCTATTTTATTTATTTTTCTTTCTAAAAGTTGATAACACTGCAAAAAAAAGTATCTAAATACACAAACCTAAAAAAAAAAATTAACGTAATAACAAAATTTTGATGGATGTTCTAAAAAGCCGACATACGACATACACTCATATAAATTAAATTCTAATTTGTCATCTAGTTGCTGTATGTTAAACGTTTCTACAATTCTTATTTATTTTTGACGATATTAAAGAGACCGTATCAAACATTATATATATATATATATATATATATATATATATATATATATATATATATATACAAGTCTTCCTTTATTATTTATACAATTTTTCACAGTTACCTAATGAACAATATATGGTTATTAAAATCTCTACGCTTAGATATGGACCTTGAAAATTGTTATTTTACATCATTACAATTACTTCATTTCGTTAATGTGAAAAATACAGAACAAAATCCATGTGAATCTTTAATACCAACAAGATTTTTTCTAGAATTTATTGGCATTGCTTCCAGTGGATTATTTGGACTAATCGCAATTGTTTGTCTTATAGATATTCTTGGAAGACGTGCGCCATTAAGTAAAAACTTTTATCGTTTTTAATTTATTATTGAATACAATTTTTACATGATAATATTTTCAGTTTTAGCACTATTAAGTTGTGGTACGTCAGCTATATTTTTTACATTATTTCCTGGATACATATATCGTGTTATATTATCTGTGATATATATGATGGGATTTGCTGTTGCATGTGCTATTCTCGATCTGATTATAATTGAAAATTTACCCACATCAATCAGGTAAAAATTATATTAACAAACGGTATATTAAGTACAAATTCTAAGATTATACTCCGCAACGAATATTTGGCATTGGCAACGACAGCTACTCTCTACACACCTTACTATTCTTACTTTTTCTATTTCTTTTTGTATGGGGTTATAAATCTGTGTGGGTCTAGAAAAAATTATTTTATACTTTTTAGTCCGTGTTAAAAACCTGGTATATTAAAGTTTTTTTTTATTTAAATACATATTTTCTATTTTTTGGTCTTATTTAACTTTAACTTTAACCTAATTAATAATAATTTAATAATTAATTAACTTTAATTTAATATTTCTAAATTAATTAGTTAATTAATTAATTAATATTGCATTGTCATCCAATTTTGAACTATGAAAGTTTCAAGTCTCTAACTCATCAGAAAGTTAGTTTAAAATCGATTGCAAAAAATTTATCGAACAGACAGACAAGTAAGCGAGATAATAAAAACATGTTAAAAATATATGGGCTGGTTGCATAAAGCATTGTTAAATTAATCAATGAGTTAACTACATTGTCAACTATTTTTTTAAACCACGTCATTCATTAGTCAGTTGGCAAGTTAGCGAATTGGTTAACTTACAAAGCGTTTAACAATGTTTTTTACAACTGGTACTATATGTTTTAAAAAACTAGTAAAATATTATTTTTATTATAATAATATTCGTAATTTATTGACATATTTTTCAAAGTGAATTATTTCTATTACAGATGTACCGGTTTAAGTTTATCGTTTTTACCTGCAGGTGTATTATCTATAATATCTAAGATTTGTATTGATACTCCCTGTAAAATAACTTTTTATTGTATTGTTGGTATGACACTAGGTAAGTAATTTTATTTTTATACCTATTTAATAATAGTACTCGTATTATTTTAAATTTTGTTGTAAGCGCAGCGCAAACCAAAAACCTTTGGAATTTGAGTCCACCAGGCTACCATTGTCCTCCAAACATTTCTAGCCAAACAAGCAACTATCGCTTTATTCACATTCATAATTTCTCTGATACATGTTCTTTTATTTCTACTACTTGGAAACTTTTGCTCACGCAAAACACTCTCAATCATACCACTCCAACTACTCATCGAACGTCCACGCAAACGTATACCATCAAAATCATTCAAATACATCTTTTTAACTTACATTTAAGCTCATAAATTTTATATTACTCCTTTTAAAAAATTGTAATTTCAATTTATGTAATATTACGTAGCTATTCACAGTAAAATGGCAGTATTTTGTCATTTATATTGTAATTATTTACGTAATATTACATTTCTATGTTAAAATTACATTAATAGAATATGTACATTTACATTAACTTTTTCACAGTGTAGTGAAGTAAACGAAAACAAATGCATATCGGAGTAACGCATATATCTACAGACATACATACTATATGTAATATGTAAACGTAGTTTTATTTCTGGCAACATATATTCTAATTTCAGCGGCCAGTATATTCAGTTATTTCCTGCCCGATCTCAAACGGAATCCGATGGTGGAATGATGTACGATGGCTGTGTGTGTGGAGCGACGATTAACATCAGCACAGCACCCGCTGCTACGGTTACGACCGGTCGTAATCATATAAACAAACGCTATACATACATTTAACCGAAACTACAGCAGTACCATGCCATATTTACCGAATAATATTTTAATCTATTATGTGTAATACGAGTATAGTTTGTTTCAGGTGTAATGTTTTATTCAGAATAATAAATTTGTAATAGTTACATGCTTTTTACTGCTTTATTTATTTAATTTGATAAAGTTTCGAAATTTTTTACTTTATAAAACGCTATTAATAAAGCAAGCAAAGCTGAAGAAGAAGACACGGGGAGTATGGAAAGAGGCAACAGAGTTGAAAGATTACTGGACGATGAGAACGAAAGAGAAGAGAAAATCATAACGAGTTATTTTACGTGGTACCTAGTTGGTTAAATTCAAAAGAAGTAGAAAGCAATATTTTATTTCTTATTTATTAATAACATAATAAAAACAAATCTTTATATAAATCTTTACTACAGTGACTCATAACAAATTTCGAAGCGGAATTCAAAATTTATCATAACTCGCTAATATTGAATTATGAGTTCACAATAGATTTTATTATTAAAAAAAATTTCAAAGAAAAAATTAAAGAATCAGCAGTTTATTTCTGAAATTATGTATTTCAATAAATTTCAATACTTTTTTATTTTAGCATTTTATTAGTGATTTGATAATTGATTTTTCAAATTAAGTAAAAAATTAAATTAAAAATTATTATAAAGATATCTTGTCAATTTTTAATTTTCCAACTGATTAATTTTATAAAGTGTTCACATAGTTATGCGAAAATGTCTCTAAACATTATGACTGGTATTACAAGCTCCGTTTTAAATTCTGTTTTAACTAATATTTGTTTTAAAACAATGCAACTATTCAAAGAAAAAATTAAAGAATCAATGGTTTATTTCCGAAATTAATTTGTTAGAAAAATACGTTCCTTAAAATTCATTTTTGAAATGGAAAATTGTTCTATCCTTCTAGATCTATGTATTTCAATTTTCAACACATTCTTTTAATTTAGCACAAGTGATTTCTGATAATATATTTTTCAAATTAAGTGAAAATAATTAAAACCGTTTACTTTCAAAACAACATTATATAGTAATTTCATTTTAAAATATTTTTATAAAATAAGAAAATGCTATAAATTTTGGTCGAAATTCACAAGTAAGAAACATATTACAAGCTTAAACGTACAATATATATATATATATATATATATATATATATATATATATATATATATAAATGATACTGCCGTATAGAATATTTAAATTAATTATTGGATATCGGCAAGAATTATTAAAAATTACAGTAATACTAATGTATATCAAATTTATTATAAAGTAGCCAATATTTCGCTTATGATTACAAACTTTCTCAAAGCTTCTCAACAATCATGTAAGTAATATGCTTTGTATAATTCGTACGTATTTAATTTTTAAATTTGTACTATTTCAGTGTGTTTGCCCTAAAGAAGCTTATAATCATAAGCGAAATATTGACTACTTTACAATAAATTTGATATACATTAATGCTATTGTAACTTTTATTAATTCTTGCTGATATCCATTAGCCAAATTTTTATATATATATATATACAAAATACTGTGTAATATTTAAAATATATTTCTATAATTATAAAATATAAATTATATTAATAAACAAAATATCAGTAAATAAACAAGTTAAAATTTCTAATCTATATTTCCTATATATGACTCATTTATAAACAATTAATAAATTAATATAAATTTGTATTATATCCGAAAGCAAAACGAATACTGCAAAAAATTCTTTTTATACACCTCCACCGTTACCTAATTCTTAAATGCGATAAGACGAAGTTAAAATTAGCACGCAAAAGTTATTTTTAACGGCCTTAATAAAAACTTTCGCTCGTCCATTTGCATTTGTATAAACTACAAAACATATAAATATAAAACAAATCAAATCGAATTATAATCCTTGAACAAAGTAAATGATTAATTCGCGATCGAGCATATTATGAACATAATGGAAATTGGTGAAAATTGGGTCAAAACAAATAAGCTGTTTTTAATATACAACAGATGGCGTTGAAAGCAAAACTGACAGAAATAAAATAACACTGTCGGATATGTTTACCATTCTTGTTTACCACTTCTTGCCATTACAATTTCATTCGAAGATCTTTCATATTTTGTCTTTCTATATTTATATTTCCGAGTGTATGCATCTAGTCTAAATTAAACAAGAGCGTATAAGAAATATTTGATGTACAAAATTTATGCTAAATCTTCTTGAGATAATTGTATTTGCGGCTATGATTTAAAAAAGAAATGCTAGCTCTACTAATTTACTCAGTAAAGTGTTATAATAGCAAAAGTTTATTAGCAAAATATACATAGACACAATTGTTGATTAATTAAAGTTTTAACAAAAAAATAACACACAAGTTCACAAGTTCACACACACAAGTTCAGGCATATTATTTCAGAACTTCGAACCGGACCTGAACCGAAAACCTGAAAAAACCGATATTTTTGCTGAAAAAAAAAAACCTAAACTGAACCGGGTAAAAATTATCGGTTTATTTCGGTTCAATACATCATGTATGATTTCTCATACATCAATTGCTTAACAGTTTTCCTTCTTATCACTTTGGTAACGAACTCCCACTAAAGATCCACTATAATTAATTCATGAAGACATCTTGTCAATTTTGAATTTTCCAACTGATTAATTTTATAAAGTGTCCACAAACAAACTGACAAACTCATTCAATAGAACTTAAAGTTATGCAAAAATGTCTTTCAATATTATGACTAGTATTACCAGCTCTGTTTTAAAATTTGTTTTAACTAATACCTGTTTTAAAACAATGCAATTGTCATAAGAGCCGGACTAATCAAATGAACTATAACATCCAAAAACTTAGCTTGTAATATCAGCCTATGTTTTAGATATAAATTCCCTTCAAACAGAATACGATACAATGAGTTTATAAGAAATAAACAAACTATACATTCGTTCATAATCAAGTCATGTACCCATACGGTGTGGCACAAACTCTTTTCATTCAAACATAACTTAGTTTTCGCTAAACATTCCTGTTCGGACTATCAACTTTCGGACATCAACTTATCTATATTTATGATAGCTTTCACACATGCTCTTTTATTTTGACCAATTATAAAAATTTGCTCCTGTAAAAAACACTCTCAACCTTACCAACCCATCTACTCATTGAACGTTTACCTAGACGTACACTTTCAATATTACTCACTTAGACATTCATTCAAGATGGGCGAACCATCTGAATTAATTTATAGCAACTTTAGTAACAACAGTTTTTAAAATTTTACATTTTTTATTTCTTAAATAATTTCTTAAATTAAAATCTTATTTGGAAGTCACATTGTTTTTGAAGTCGATGTAGATTTCAATTTTTAGAAAAATATTTCAATTTGTTTTTTCTTTAAAAAAAATCTATATTTAAACAGCGGAAAACATAAACACAACCAATATTGAAATAATCGTTTAAAAACAATTGGCAAGTGATTGACAGAATGTGTTGAAATAAGACATATTTCATTTATTTTGAAAATGTTACACGAATACATTTTACAAGTCGTCATTCTTTAGAAATATATATTCAAATATTTATTAGTTACACAATTTCAACCATAAATTCTTCTTAAAAATAATATATAATTTAGAAAACTACTATAATTATAATTACGTTCGAAATATTATTGAAATATATAAGCACGTGTTGTATTTATAGATAATAAAAATAATTTAAAATTTTCCTGTCCAATATTTACTTGGATAGTCTATTTTTATCTGAATATTTAGATTATCGATCATTCAAATACTTAAAATGAAAAACAACAAGAATTTTTTGTGATGTTTATAAGATTCTTCTTTTCACATTACATAAATAAGTATTTATAAAATAAAACGGCTTTAAGTTTAAGTTCTGTTTATTAATAAGTTCTATTTATTAATAATCAACGTTTCGACGAACTCAACGTCTGATCTAGTTACTTATTTGTTACGTCTAGTAACTTGTTTCTATGTTCTGTTATTTACTGTTTTTATAAATTTGTATTATAAATCAAGAAATTATAATATTTTTTATTTGTAAATTACATTACTAGAAAACAAATAAAAGATTTTGAATATTACTATTTTTTCTACTTCTTTAAATAATATATTTTCGCACAATTACAATATTGAAACATTCAAATGATTAAATCATTTATTTGTACTTTGCACTAAAATTCATATTTTCTAATAAATTAATTGATAACCAAATTTATAAGTTGATAATCGTAAAATCAAATAACCGAATAATTGTTTATCGAATAAATAATGTCGTAAAATGATTTATATGCAAGCAACATCGAGTAATTTTTAGCTGCACTGTATAAATTTAATAATTCAAATATAAAAAAGTAATGTACGTAGTATCAGTACTTCATAATGATCACTTCAGATACTGACGTCACTGTCTTTGATCTCCTTACGCGAAAAAATCTTTGATGTTACCAATTACTGTACGTAACTTTATAATATGCATTCCAAAAATATCAGAAACATTTTCGCTTTTTTTCATATTTATTATGGTTATAAAATCATTTAGAACTTGACATAAAAAGCATGAGAAATCACTCAACCGACACAGTGCTTTCCAATAAAACAAAATCGAATAAAATCAAAGTGTTGAGAAAACATAAACGAAAAACTATTAAAAAAAAAAATAGAAAACTTCTCAATAGCGAACACATATTGTTATGGTTGGAGCAGCCGTGCTACTATGCGAGAAGCAAATTTGGCCCGGTGCCACAGATTATTTTGACAGCCGCAGATGGAAGCGCGGCAGAGAGGTGTTTCGTAAACCGAGTGGTTAAACCGCACCGTGCCGAGTCATGAATGCTTCGCGACGCTCGCCGTCCAAGCATTCACCGTCTTTAGTACGCGTCCATGACTCTCATTTGTTCCACGCGATCACTCAATTCCTCCTCCAACATGCTAACTTAAATCCCCATCCCATTTTGTGCTTCAGTGTAGTGTACTTGTGCCAAAGATGAGTAAAAACATGGAGAATAAGAAAGGACCACGTGTCGAATTTAGCAGGACATCTAGTTTACGTCTTCCAACACCTCCTCCAGATCCAGTACAAACGGATAAACCTCCAGACGATTTGGAACAACAATGTGAATCTGCTATGAAAGCTACAATTGACAAAGAAAATGAGTTCTTGGAATATCTTAATTCACTGCCTAGTCCTAATAAAGGTGTCCAAACGGATAAACCAATTCTGCAGAGGACTGGATCAATTTTTGCACCAGCAATGGCTACTGAAGACGCCTTTGACCACCTTGATAAACTCTACAAATTAATGGAACAATTATTAAATTTGAGAGAGCAAAATGCTAGATTACAACGCCGTGTTAGAGATTTAGAATACTTGAAAAATTTGCAAAATATGGATCAAAAAGTTACAAGCAGTGTTCTTCGAGGGGAAGAAGGCGATATCCCCGAATTAGACGATGATTCTGTTCTTGCAGAAGCTCTCCTAGACAACATGTTTACATCCACAAGAAACAAGCGATCTACAAAATACAAATCTCCTTCACAGTTTCGTTTCAGGCAATCAATCTTACGTCCTCAACGCGACCGAAGTTCATCGTTAGCAGTAGATAGTGCTTTGGAAGATAAAAACACTCTTATCCCTAGGAACAATAGTGGTAAATCATTGTTTGAACAAGGTATCACAAGGAAGCCATCAAAAGTTTCGAAATGGACAAAGGTTAAAGCGGCTTTCAAGTGGGAAAAGGCATCGCCAACTGTGACAGGCGCAAAATCGCAAGACAGTGGTATTGGTGGAATGTTACCGGTGAATAATGAGATTGCTAAATATTTACGTGTGCCTTCCACGTGCGATAATCCAACAGATGCCGGTACTAGTCCAGCGGATTCAGTGTTAAGTGGATCTTGGCAAGGTGTTCATGGATTATCCACGCCAGGAACTTTATCACCGGCATCCTCTACGGATGAATTGAATCCGTCAACAAATTCGGGTGATTATTTTCTTCTTCTGTAACAAAGAGAATAGATTTTTTCAATATATTAAAAAGTAGATGTTTGTATTTGGTAGAATACTAAAAAATAAAACATATTAATATTAATTAAATTTTTAATTACTTTTGAAAGAATTACTATCTTCAATATATGCTAGTAAATATTTAAATTTTATTTTATTCTCATTTTACACGTATACCTAGAAAATTTTCTTTCCAAAAGTAATATTCCTGTTAAATAATTTACTAATAAATTTTTTTATTATATTATTGCAATATAAAACAAGCATAAATATTTTGGCAAACACTTTTGATTAAAATTTGAAAATGTTATGATTTTGATTCATAATCAAGTAATGCTACGTTAAATATGCATTTAAATACTTATAATTAAAGAAAATATAAAAATTTTATGTGTAATATTTCATTTTATTAATAATTTTTATAAAAAATATCTATTCTATTGATATAAAATACAAAACTTGAAAAAGATTATATTTCTTTTGAAAAGCATTGACTTTAGTTGTTTAAAAATACAAAATTATTTTATAAAAATATCTTCAAATATTTTTATAATTTATGTTTTATGTTGCCGTACGGCAATGTTGGATTAAAATAGATTAATATAAATTTTCTGTTCAAAGCAAACCAAAAATTTACAGTATAACAAATAGATTTATAAATCACAGTAGTAGAAACATCTTGTCAATAATTTTTCATGAACATATTTGTTTATTTATATGACATATTTTGTAAATACAGTTTGGCAAACTAGATACTTTGTAACTTATAAAGATTCAAATATAAAACTAATCCCAAATTTATATTTTATAATTTTTTTTTAAATTTTATAATACATTTCATTTCGTAACGGGCCAATTTATTTAACAAAAACTTTTATTTTTATAAATGACGGTCGGTTTCATAACAAACACTGTAACTAAAGTCAACTTTAATCCGATAAATGCATCGATTTTAATAAAAACCACGATTTTTTATTAACTTAATAAATTTCTAATGACAAAAGTATTTGGTGTTGCTAATAATCGATGCTTTTTTATTTAGCTTAAAGTCAGCTTTAGTTAAAATGTTTATTATTATTTTATTATATTGTTTTTACATAACTTTATTTTAACTTAATACTGAAATACAAATCTAATAAAACTTTTCATTAAATTTATGTATTGGTTAATGAATTATTAAATAATAAATTCTAAGATTCCAGATTATATTTGATATTTTTTGCAAATTGTAATATAGTAAAAACAAATTCTACAAAATCCTATTATATGATTTCATGAATATACCATAAATATATCAAATTTAATTTAATGAGCAATTATTGTATATTTATTTGTTTGTAAATTTTATGTTGTAAACGGGCCTACAGATTTTGATAAAATAGGATGAATCTATAATTTTCGATTGAGAGAAAACGATTTAGTCTCGATTTTGGAAAAGATACGTTAAGAGAGAAACTAAGAATATAAACAAACTGTATTTTGCTTTATTATTTCTAAACTAAAATAATAACAGAACATAACAAAATTTTCTATGTTCTCAGCCCTTTGTTACTGAACAGTTGAACGGTTTTCCACATATTAAAACTTAATTTAATTTATCTAATGTTATAGAGCCATAAGATTTTTTTTTAACATTACTAATAACTACACTAATTTTGTATTCTAATAACGTATACCAGGTGACTACGACAGTATTTAACTAAAAAGCTCTTGACAATGAAGTGACTGTCGAAATATCGATACTTAACGCCACTTTAGACGGTAATAATTTGTTAATAATTTATGAATAAATATTTGAAATAAATCATGAATAAATATTTGGGATTGATTTATTTTCACTAAATATTTGAAACAGATTTATGAGGACATACGATTTCATAACTGATTGATATTATCTATTTCTTTATAAATTTCTATTGCTTCTCTTATCAATCTACTGTTAATATTGATGGGTCTTGCAATTATTATAGTATCTTCGAATTTTACATCATATAAAATTTGGCTTCCTTTAATTCATATTATATAAAAAAAAATCTATTCTAGTTATTTTGTTACTTAGTAACTTGTTTCTATGTTCTATTTATTTATTGTATATGTCATATATATCTTTTTTCCTGATGATGATGATGTACGTAGAATACTTCAAAACATTGATTTTTTTTAATTAATATTAATACAAAACTAAATCCTAAAGCCGTTTTATTTCATGTAAAAAAAAATTTTGTATGTTCTTATTATCATTACATAGCTCAAACTCATAAAAACATATCATAATATGTATTAAAAACTATAAACAAAATTCTAAATACTGAAAAAAGTCTAAACTCTGATTAAAATACTTTTTAACTCCTCAATATTCAAAAGGACTATATTGTTAGTCAACTTTCATTAAACTCTTATCTATAATATCATTTAAAATAAATTTAGGTAGTACAAAAATTTTATTAAGGAGCTAAAGTAAAACTTAAAATGAAAAAAAAAATATATTATTTGAGTACAATTTTTTTTTTTTTTAATAAATATTCATTCTTAACGGATAATATTCATTAAACACTATAATTTCAAATATCATATAAAATAAATGTAGACAGTAGAAAAAAAAACTTAAAATAAATTAAATAAAAACATTGTCAAGGCGCCAAAATAAAAATTGAAAATCGTAAATACGCAAATAGTTTAATGACAAATTGCAAACCTTTTAAATGAAATACAAACGGGTTCTACACAGCACCTGAAACATCCATTTACGTTAAATTGAAAGAGTTTCAAAATGGAAAAAGTGTTTGGAATAACAAACATACTTATAAATTCACTTTGCATGTCCAAGAATTTCATTCACATAATTCAACGTTCTTATACGTTTATATGCATTGCCTACGTAAAAATTTACAAGCCAAAAACTTAAAAACATTTCGTTTCAAACGCGATGCGTCCATTAGATAAGACATCATTAAAATTTTTCACCCGAAATATTTTTAAACTTTATATTTTCAAAAATAAAAAGGCTTTAGGATTAAGTTCTGTATAAATTTTAATTAAAAATCGACGTTTCAAAGTACTTTACGCACATCTTCATCAGGAAAAATTATACAAATAACATTTACACTGAAGACACTGGTTTACGTAAATAAAATTGGACTTTCTTTATTATAAATATAATATTAAAATAAAACTGCTTTACGTTACAGTTCTGTATTAATATTTATAATTGGCATATTATAATTGACATTTCGACGAACTCAACATCCGTCTTCATCAGGAAAAATGATACAAATAACATTTGTATTATTTTTTCTGATGATATAATATTATTAATTAACAATAAGTAAATTACATCTTAACATAGTAAAAAATCTTTCAGAACTCACTATATAAAATAAAACGGCTTTAGGTTTAAGTTCTGCATTAATAATCGACGTTTCGACGAACTCAACGTCCGTCATCATCAGGAAAACTGATATAAATAACATTTACAATAAATAACAGAACATAGAAACAAGTTACTAGCCAATAAATAAGTAACTAGATTATAAAAATTTATAACATTTTTTAATTGCATTTTTTTTTTAAATTTGATGAGTATTGCCTTAGTTGCTATGACTACTGGCCAGATTAATCATATTTACATTATACTTATCATTTATATACTAATTTTGGAGTCTGTAATAAATTTGTGTATAATTTTGAAAATATTTAATAATTGGGTTTGTAATAATGATTGTTGGCAGTGGAATATTATTGCTTATTAAATTATTTATGAAAGCTATACGAAAATTATTAAATTTAAAACATGCTGACAATAATAATAATATATAATAATAAGAAACAAGATTTTAGATTGATTTTACACACAAACGACATAACGATAGAGTACGATTGATTTTCAATCTACAGATATATCGTATTAAATTTTCGTACACTACAAATGGTAAATGGTATTAATTGGAATATATTTATATGTTTTTCAGTGTTATCTGATTTAATATTTTTAAACTACCGATAAAATGTAAAGTGAAATAAAACGTATAAACATTTTTAAAAATAAATCTATGTTCTGATGTATTTCCAGTTGTAAAACTTAAACTACATTTGAATATGAATTTCATTTAAACAAAATTTTATTTTAGGAACTGTAAATATTATTACATTTTATACAAAAATCTGTCGAGTTAGTAGTTAACGTATATACATATCATAATCAGAGACGTCTTAGTATTATGGGCCCCTGGGTAAACCAGTTTGCTGGGGCCCCTACGATAACCAGTAGCAGAATTGAAATGTTTTATGTTACACAGAATTAACATAGTAAAAAATCTTACAGAACTCATTATATTAAAATAAAACGGGTATATTAATATTTATTAATAATCGATGTTTCGACAAACTCAACGTATGTCTTCATCAGTATAAATTATACAAATGACATAAACAGTAAATTAACAGAACTTTGAAATAACAAAACATAGTAACAAAAATAATTTAAAATATACATCAAATAATTCTTTTATCAAAAAATGCTTCTAAAGGACTATAAATACAGACCATTATATCAAAATTAATATAGATACATTACAATGTTGTTTTCTACATTTGTTGATAATAAAACGTCTGATCTACTTTTAAATTGAATCTAGTTCATAAACGGATATAACATTTTCATTTTATTGTCACAAATGCGTAAAAACTAAAAATACAAATTATGATTTGTATTTTATGAACATATTTGTTCATATGCGTACGTAAGCATATAAAATGTATACTAAAACGAAGAACATTATATTGATTTATGATGAAATCTTTATTTTCATGACAATATTCTACGAAAATACTAGGTTAAATCATCTGAATCCTGTTTACAATACAAATCTGGAAATAAGTCACTTTTCATTTATGATTTAACTTGAAACATTAAACATCAACTACACAAAATTACCTTTATCGTAATTAATAAAAATTATGAAGAACAGGGATTAAAAATGTAACATTAGTTTGAATAACTGTTCAACCATTATTTTGATCATTTTTAGGATATTTTAAAAATCGAATCAAAGGATACAAACCTATTTAATTACAAAAAACTCTTTTTTCATTTTAAGTTTAACACTTTTCTTTAAATAATAAAAATAATCTTATTTATTTGAAGAAAAATCAATTAATCAAAAAAAATCAATCACTTAATATTTTAACACACACAAAAATCTCTTTTGATTTTTATATAAAAATTAAGAAAACACAAATACGTCCAATTATTCTACATAAAAATTAAAATTATATATTTTCAATAATAGAGTTTAAACAAAAATACATGTTTATAGTTTTTAAGATTACAAGATATTTGCAATTGCATAAAAGATTAATTCGTATTTTTAGATAAAAAGCACGATTTCATGTTATAATAAAAATATCAAATATAAAAATATTAATTATATTTAACAGAAAATAGAAAAAACGCAATTTGACATTTACGACAAATAGTGCTTTTAACTAAAGATTTCTAAAAAGAAATTAAAATACAAACCAATATTTTGAAATACATTATTCAGATAAATTTCTACTAAAATCTTTAAAATTAAAATACATATCAATAAAATAAATCAATAAATAAAATAATATATTAATAATTTTAATCAATGAAACTAATAAGAAACGAAATCATACATATTAAATATTAACACATTTTCAAAAAAACAATCCTGAATAAAATTAATAATTTTTTAAAAGAAAATGGAATTCAAAAAAGAAAAAATAAACTCCCTGTATATTTTATCTAAATAATAAAATACTTTATCGAACAACAAAAGCATTGTTTTGCATTGCAATCCAGTATTGAAAAGAGGAGGAACTTCTGGTGCAGGCAAGCAAGCCAGGCAAGAGTGAATAATTCCTTTCTCCATGATGTCGTGTCTTTTTCCCCAGATTTATAAATAGTTTCTGGCGTTACGCCGACCTTTTCTCGTTATACGGCGAAACGGGTGGAAGTGAGTGCTCTATTTCTTTCACGTGTGCGCTCTCTGATGTGTGTGTGTGTTTGCTTTTGATTTTCGGTTGTGTATGTGCTTGTATGTCACTAGCCCGACCGACGAACTAGGCATATAGTGTCAACGTACGTAAGGTGTTTTACATTTGGACATCTTAAAACGATTATCGTCTTTCATTTCGCCATTTGTCGATTCGTCTTTTTTTCCGAACTACTTAGAGCTAAACGATGTTTTTATTCCAGCTGAAAACTTTCGTTTTATGCATTGATAGTTTTGAATGGGGTTTTTTACTTCAACATAATCATAAAATGGAAAATACTGTTTGATATTATTCTTTTTGTGCATATGAAAATAAAAAGCAAAATTTTCATAGTTTCTGTTCTGAATCACATAAGTACATAAATTAATATTAAAAAGTTATTTTCAAAATATTAATAATAATAAATAATTAGTAATTGACTGAATTATTCAGTCTTTCATATATTTTATTTATTATGTATACCTACATATAAATACATACAAATATACATATAATAACAAATATAACAACAGAACAAGAAATACTTATAGCAGAATATTTTAGTTAATTTTACATGTAATGTAATGTAATGACATTAATATTAATGTCAAAAGATAAAATCTGAAGATGACTGAAAAGTCGAAACGCGTCATTGCTAAAAGCAATAACGAACCTGATAGGGAATTTAATAACATTATAACAAATATACATTATTTGATGAGTAAATTTAAAAATACAAAATATCACTGTTATATAAAAAGCATCATTGTAGAACCATGAAAAAGATATTAGTGATTGCCGAAACGTTGGCTTAGAAGTTAATAAAAATATATAAAAACTGAATTCCTTCAATTACTAATTATTTATTAAATATTAACAGTCGATTATTTTTCAAATTTAATTAATAATAATTTCTGCTTAGAATTAATGATTAATTTTGAAAATATTTAATATAGTAAAAAAATCTTTCAGAAATCATTATACTAAAATTGAAAAAAGAACTTTAATTTTAATATTTAATATGTTAAAGTACATTTTTACTTAGATCACCGAAGCGTATCTCGAACTGAATCAGCGGGAAATAGTAACATATCTGGTATCCGTTTCCGTACGTCCCGAACATCTGAAGAAGAGGAGGAAGGCGACAGAAGAAGTAGATCTTTAGATTATACTGGATCTTATTCATGTGACAGTTCACAACCAATCAGTAAGGTATTTATAATTAACAATTTTTTTTTTCCAAATACAAAAATTTTAAATACTTAATTTTACAATTAGGATGAACTAATAAAACTCCATTCAAGTAAAGCCCACAAAACACCATGGGGCAAAGTTAAAGATATTATTCAAATCCGTAAAGATAGTCTAAAAAAAAAACAATATCGACTGAGTACAAGAAGCGACGATTATCGAACAGACTGTAGTGCTGGAAGTGATCAGGAAGATGTATTTGAACCTCCACTAATTGCTTTAAATTCTAATTGTTCTGAACAGTTATCAGAAGATATTCGGACACCAACGGTTACAGTTACTGTAAGCGAAGACATTACTTCAAATACTATTAAACAAAAACCATCTCATTTAATTTTATATAATGACGATATACACAAAATTCCACCTGATGTTGTTGCGAGGTATAAAAGAGTTGCTGCTGAAGAAGATAAAATTCAGGTTGGTATTTTTTTAATTTAAAAAATTAATAAAAAAAATAACTATTTTTTAAATTAAAGTCAAAAACAAATCCGGAAAGTCCACGTGGCCAAAGACGAATTTCAAAATGGACAAGAGTTAAAAAAGCTTTTCTTGCATCAAGCCGAAATGATTATTCAAGTAAATCAACACCATCAAGTCCTACAAATAAACATTCACATTTTTTCACTGATTTTCGTAAGTTCCATTTTTATTAATTATTATTATACACATTTGATAATATTTTTTTGATATTTTCAGATTGGAAAACTTACGATATGTGTGATAAACCCTACTACAACAAAAGAACAAATGACGATTTAGAATCACGAAAATTAAAAGAGGAAATACACAAAAATTATGAACTATTACAAAAAAAATTAAGTTTAGAATTTCAAGAAAAGTTACATGAATGGGAAAAAGTAAAAAGTAATATATCTGCTGCTGGAAATACTGCTGGAAGTTCACAAGGAGCAGGAGCTTGTGGATCAACAACTGACGATCAACGGGACCCAGAATTTGCACGCAAAATTGAGGAATGGGAACGCATAAAGAAGCAAAACTTAGAAAGCACTAAAGGAAAAAGTATACAAATGACAAGTGAAGAAAATTTACCACCTGAATTCAGAAAAAAATTACAAGAATGGCAAAAAATTAAAAAATTTGGAGGAAAAGAAGAAACTGTTGGATCATCAAATTCAAGAAAGAAAAAAACAGAATGGCAACTTTGGCGTTCAAATAGTAGCAATAAACAAGATAATAGCATGTCTTTAGTACAACCGGAGGGAAGACAATATTCAGAAGATTTCCTAAAAAAGCTTGATGAATGGAAACAGATAAAATCATCACATGGAACAAGTGACGATCATGACCATCGAAAATCATTGAAAGAAACTAAACCTCCAAGTCCAGGAGTTGCAAGAAAAACAGCAAGCAATAAACTGATGCGACAAAGTAAGAAGCACAAAATGCAAGAATGGTTAGAAAAAGAATTACAGAAAATAGAAAAAGAGAAACAAAGACTTGAACGAGAAAGGGAGAAATTCTTAGAGCGGGAAGAAAGGTAATAAATTATAAATTAAATACTTTTACTATGGTATTAATGGTATTTTTATAGATTAGCAAAACTTCGTCGTTCTATAGGAAATGGTCAAAATAAAAAGGACGTTTTAGTACAAACTTCTACAGGTTTTTATCGTTTTGAAGGAATTTCCAGAAAATTCACACAAAAGCTTTATGAATGGGAAAAAGCCAGAGGAATTGGTCCAGAAGATTCTACATTTGCTTTACTTAATTCTGGATACAATCAAATTTGTCCAAATCCTATAACAACTAATCAAGGAACTTTGTACAGACGTATGTTGTAGAAAAAGTTTTATTAAAATTTGCTTTTAACTAATTTTTAACCTTTTCATAGATAAACCAATGAGGACAGTCAAATTGACACGTTCAAAATCAGTCGATAGTGTAGCAAATTTAACATGTGGCGGACCTTTAATAACTCATCAACCATCTAGTTTATCTTTAAATGATGTAGAAGAACTTGAAATGCAGTGCTTAGCAGCATCATCATCAGACAGAAATCTTCAGGAAGAATCTGAAGATAATGCAGATTATGAAGAACCGGAAGCAGTTATTGTAGAAGTTGAAGATTTTGTTGAAGAAACTGCAGCACCTTTAGTAGCTGGCATTAAAGATAACCATCAAACACCTGTTTACCATACAGAAGTTATCAAACTTTGGTAAGTTAATGATACTAATATATAAAATTTTTGTAAGAGTTTGTCTACTTTTTAAGTGAAAGTGAGAAATGTGAAGCACCCCAAGTACGAAGAAGTGATTCAGCAAGAGCATTATCTAATTACAATTTAATCCAGGAAAGTTTAAACATTTTAAATAAAATACGAGACACTGAAGAAACATGCAAGTAAGCCATAAAAACTAACTGAGAATCGATAACTCAAAATTATTTTTACATTTTTCAGAGCAACAGAAGCAAAACTAAACGAGACTACAATGAACATTCAAACAAAAGGTATTTAGAAATAATTTATTTTTTTTTATTGTCATCTTATTTTTATTTTATTTTACATTTAAATAGAATTATCTAAAAATACAGGAGCAATACCAAAACGTAAAAGAAACGACAACTTAACTGATAGACAAAATACATCTTCACTTCAGGTAGGTAATCTGAAATTTTATAACAATAATGTCGTTTCGCTTTTATTAATATTTCCATCAAATGATGGTCTATATTGTGCCTCTAATGCTTTTGTTTCTTTAATGCGTTGTTTAGCAAGTTCTAACATTTGTTCATATACTTCTTGATTGCTTGCGACGCAACGCACAAAAACATCTCGATCTAATAAGTATACTTCGCATATTTCAACTGCTACAGCGTTTGCAGTTCCTTTATGATCTTTCATTAGTAATGCATTCTCGCCAAAATAATCTCCGTCGTGCAAATGGCATATCTTTAAACAAAATTTAAAATTTTAATAATTAATAAAAATGGCTTAGCTTACCTATAAAATAAAAGGCATCTCTAAGATATTTAATATTTACTATATTTTAACAAAATAAAAAATATTTGAAAAATCTCTTCGTAAATACTCTCTATGTTTAGAAAATAGAAACAGAAAATGTCAAATGATTTAAGTTCTGTGTAGTTTTATTAAAATGCAACGTTTCGGTTCACTAAACATGAACCTTTATCAGGAAAATAAAAACAAATAACAAATAAACAAACATAACTTGAAAACAAGTAACTAGGTAATAAAGATATTATAAATTAGTAATCAAAGGAAGGCAAACTTTATTTAATTCGAGTTTATTCATACTGCTTGATGTAATCTAAAATATACAAAACTTAAACCAAAAACTTTTTTATTTAATGAAATGAGTTCTGAATGGTTTTTTTACTTGATTTTACCTCTTTACCGGATAAAGTATAAATAGCAGCTGTGCCATAATTTAGAAAATAAATATATCGTCCGATAGTTCCAGCTTTACTGATGATATCTTTAGGTAAATAGACTTTAAATATCAGGTGATGTATCACATCTAACATATTTTCTTCACTCATACCTTGAAATACTGACACCTTTGACATCATTTTCCTACAACCATAATGATTTATTTCTTTTCGTAAGTGTTCTACAAAAATAATATTTCATTATCATATATTTCATAAAATTCATGCCATAGTATAATATGTATAACCAGATAAGGTAGCCATGATTGCAGATTCTTTGAAATAGATTTTCTGATATCTGTGCTCGTAAAAAAGAAACATTCGTTGCTGGATATTTGATGGTAATTGATTATGACGCATGTAATCTTGTAATTGTGTTATAAATTCGTCGTATTTTGTTTCTGGTTCGAATTTTGATCGTATTAAATCAAGAAATTCCACTAAAGATTATGAAACAAAAATTAACATTTATTAGAAACGTATTAGACGTAAGTTTTTTTATTTATTAAATCGATTAATAATAATCAATTTGCGTATATATATATATATATATATATATATATATATATATATATATATATATATATATATATATGTAAAGAAATAAAAATATTTTGCTTGATTTTACCATATAAAAATCCGGTATATAATATACCACAAATTGCAAATATCAGTGCTACCAATAGTTCCCCAAGAGACGAAGCATCAGTATTTGCAGTACAAGCTACAAAAGACTTATATTAATTAACATATTTTCTAAGTAATGATGCAAACACTTTTTACCTAATATAAAATTAATGGCTGTGAAAAAACTAGAACGATACAAGTGACCTAGCGTCTCATATTGTAGATTTAAACTAACATAATGAAACCAAGCATTATTTGATATTTTAGTTACATCACTTATTACAAATGGTAGAATATATACCAGGCATGAACACCAATGAAAGAAGTATATCGTACGTATTATAAATCGACACACTCTGTGAAATACCATATTGACACCATAATGCTAAAAAAAAATTTAAATTTCATTTATAACGTATTATTTACGTAAATAAAAAACTTGAGCAATTACTAATAAGAATTATTTTAAATAAAATGCACTATATTATTCTTTTAAATTTTGGAACTACAAACAATTGTATTTATTAATATCCCAAGAAAAATTTCATTCAAAATAGAAATATCCTGATTTTACCAAAATCTAAAATACAATATAAATATCTTTATAATAAAAATATCTTTACACACACCTAAATTTTAAAACTGACAATAAACTCACTGTAAAATACAATAAAAAACATAATTATTTAAAATTTTAAAAATCGTTTTTTTTTTAATTACATGTTGGTTTTAAATAATAGAAAAATAATACCAATACTATAAAATTACAATACATTAATTACAAATGGAGCAAATTTAATAATTTAAACTTTGATTATTTATCATATTTATTTAGTTATAAAATTTTAATAACTTAAAATAAAATGTTAAAACCAATTTGAACCTGAAGAGATTACTTTAGATATTTCTGATAAAAATATAATAGCGATGCTAAAAATTATATTTCAAACTTATCTACAGAAATTCTGTAATACATGTATATCGGTTTTAGAATATTTTTTCGCTTTTTTTGCTATGTAAAAAAATAGCTTTTTTTATGAAATAGATATAATATCAGTTCCGTTTCAATAAAAAATAGGCGAAAATGGAAAAATTATATAGGTACCCATGCGTAGTTTTCTGCATATTTTGAACAAGATATAATACGTATGCCTTTCAATAAATTGAATATTAATGTGTGCTTCAGTAACGGTTTTCCATTTACATAATATATAAAAAAACCATTTATTAATGCTGATAATGTTGATATAAGATCAAAAAAGAAGTAGGTCCATATATAATGTCTAAAAAATATAGAATATTAAATCGTAACTTTTTTTTAACTTTTCTACAAACTTGGCGATTTTTCTTGGTTCTAGAATAATTTGTTTCATTTGTCTCACAACATATCCAGTGACAAAATTAAATGCCATATCTATTATAAATATCATATGTAAAACCAATAAACTAGGTCCATAATTAATAAAATTATTCTTGTTAAAATACGAGAAAAATATATTTCCACATTCCAAAGGAATATAAAAAAATGACATGCTATATACAAGCATCAATAATCCTTCCCAGTAAAATCTGAAATTATTTTTTTGGTATTTTATGCAATAATTTAAAATACAAAAGTAATATAATAGATAATAAATTCAGAAACGAATAAACCGATTGACATTTCACCAATCTCCTTACTTAAAAATCAACTCCTATATTTTAAAATTTAAATAGAATAATGTTTAGTTTTCTAAAAGAAAAAGAAAACTAACCTGAAGGCACTAAAAGGATGTATAATGTACCAATACGGTAAATTTAGGTGTCGTCTTTTCTCTGATTGTATAGCAGCCTTACTCCGAAAGAAAAATCGATGCTGAGCAACTTTTTCCGATATAACAAGATACTTTCGTATTCGATTACATACACGATTCTTGGAATTACTATCAAACGATAATGTTAACCAGCTTTCATCGCGGTTAAGTTGACATTCATGCTCGAACGAATCCATTAAACGCAACTTCAAACTCAAATTTCAGTAAAGAAATGCGTTTGAAAACTGCCAAAATATACTTGTTGTCATAGTAAAGTAATCTAGTTTCAAATTTTTCCTTATTATGCCCCTGTACAACTATTGCTTTCGACAGAAGACAAATAAGTACAATTTTTGTGGTTCTCTAGGAAACGAATAAATTTAAATTTACATACACAGAATATTTCTCAAATATGTGACCAAATTTTACATAACAATAGAAAAAGGTTCACATAAATATGTTTCATTTCTGAGTTATAGGCTTCAAAAACTCCGACTTCTATTACTATAACTACGATAACTACCTACTATCACCAATCTGTCATTAATTTGACAATTATGTATGCTATCAATTGTTAATTTCAAGTTTGACATACGAAATTTGTCTAAATTATTGAATGTCTATTAATAATTTGACAACGTGTCAATGTCAAAAATATTTAACAATGTCTGCATATTGTTTTGTTATAAAAAATGCAAAGCCATCTTATTGCTTTCAAAAGTCCCAGTCATATTTCCTAGTCCTTTTAAAATTTTTAATTTATGATCAGAAATATTAAATTTTC
Organism: Clivina fossor; assembly: GCA_963966155.1. NCBI lineage: Eukaryota > Metazoa > Arthropoda > Insecta > Coleoptera > Carabidae > Clivina > Clivina fossor. The sequence goes on along the minus strand of OZ014564.1, from coordinate 4,488,606 downwards.
TTGTATTTTTAATTCCACATTTCATTTTAACAGAACAATTTAAACACATATTATCTACAACAAAGTGAAATGAGCCAAGGACTAGCCAACAAAATTCTGCTTCTTCAGGATGCTAATGTTAACGCATCTAAAGATAGTACATCGGAAAATACAGGATATACAATATCACATTTAGGAGATACGCTGTCCATCACTCAGGATATATCAGCTGAGTTAGTTACAATGGTAAAACTTAATCTATTTTTATTTACAAACTTAAATGTTATATTTTACAAATATTTTCAGAGTGAAAAACTAAAAACTGTTTTATCTGAGAGACAAAATGAATTCAAATCTGGAGAAGAAAATAACATCAATACAAATAAAAAAGTAAAGTTCAATAATTTTTGAATAGTAAAATTATTTAACTAATTTTTGTTTTCAGTATGAACAAGACATTTGTGAAATGGTAAATTTATTAATTCAAAAAATTAAAGAACTTAAAAGAAGTTTGTCATATTTATGTGCAGCATCAGGTAAAACTTTAAACATCACTTATTGCAACATTATAATAATTATTATTATATTTTGAGATATGACAGCACCAGGACGCCGTAAAAAAGGTTCCTACAAAAATCGCAAAAGTTCATTTAAAAAACGAGCATCATTAGATCAAATTGCAGTAGATAAAGCAGGCATAAATGACACGTCGGACGAAGATGATAATAAAAAAGATAAAACAAAATGTCCAAGACGTAAAGAAAAATTAGTAAAAAGCAAATCGGAAGATAATCAAATAATAAATTACGCAAAAATACAAGTTACTTCTACTAGTGACAACACTAAAAACAGAGCTGAACGAAGTTATCAATTAAATCGATTATCAAATTCCCAATCTCAAAGCCAACTTGGTAATCTGAAAAATACTTCAGAGGCTGAAGATTTTAAGAGAAAAATGCAAACAAATGATAGTGGAACTTCTGAAAAAGATTCTCCTCGGCGTGAAGAGTTATTTAGAAAAAATCGACAAAGAAAATTGATAAGAACAAAAAGAATTTCAGATTCATCAAGCGATGTAAACAAAGAGTTTGAAGACGATACAAAATCTGAAGAGGATAAACGAGTGAAGCAAAACGAAAATAGTCCTCCTATAACTAATTCAAATGTAATAATACCAACAAATATACAATATGTAGATGCTACATCACCTAATTCAAATGTTAACGAAAATATATCTGCTTCACCTGTATCTGTTTTTGTGCATACAACTCGTAAATTATTTACACCTTTTGCATCTGAAGCATTTGAAACAAGAAATGAAACACAAACAAATAATAACTCAAACGAACAAACATCTACTTTAATACCTGATGATGATGCAGATAATAAGCAAAATGAACCAACAGTTGAGTCTTTATTAGTAAAACCAAAAAAACAAATAACAATCAACGCTATTCCACAAGAAATTATAAATACAACAGAAAACCTGCAAACACATGAAAATACTGAAACAATTTTGCCAGAAAATCAAAATTCACGTCCAACAACCCCATCATATCTTCCTCCTTTACCAAATTCACCAATTGCGCAAAGAAGAGAACGTCATTTAACAAAAGAAACGTCCCCAGCAATAAGATTAATGATTGCACGATATAATCAAAAACTATCAGAACAAGAAAACGCCGGTAATAAATCTGCAGGAAGCAGTGGTTCCGCATCTCCTGTTGCATGGAGATCTCCTGTCTTTGAGCGCCGAGTTAAAGCACAAACAGAAAAATATCAAGAAGAAGTTAATAAAACATTGTTTACAAATCCTGGAAGGTATTCTCCACTTTTCATGCGAAAAATGGTGCAGAAATCTGCTAGCATTGGAGTAATTCATCCCATTGTAAAACAAGCTACATCACCCGAAACCGCTCAGAGAGGAATATCATTCGATTCTTCCGATCAAAATGCGTCACCTAAATTAATTCGAGGAATATTAAAATCTACTAGTATGGGATCAATGAAACCAAATCAGAATTGTGAAACTATTCAAGCATCTAACGATGACAAAATTCAAACAACTACTATAATTCCACAAAAATTATTGGAGAAACCTCCATCTTTAAAATTATCAATTCCATTGCCAGAAATTGACAGTAATTCATTTGAAATGAGTCCAGTATTGCAAGAACGTGCTCATAAGCTGCAAAAGGCTAAAGAAGATTTTTTGTCACAAAACGCTGATACACCAGTTGGAGAACCATCTTCAGCTCCAATTTTTAATAAAGAAGATAATCCTGTAAAATATCCAACTCGAAATAGATTAAGTCAAGTTAGTTTTGGAAGTGAATCAAGTTGCGATGATTATTCAGGTTTACTAGTAAAATCTGCAAGTGCAGGAATGATAAACATAGATGAAGTAACTTATCAACAATTTGTACCAGAAATGCACAGTCAAGGCTATGTATCTCTTCCTCGAGCAACAAAAAAGAAAGATGGTAAATTTGGAATATCGAGTTTAGCTTCTAAATTTAGAAAAGTAAAAATGAGACGCAGTAAAGATCCTTCTCAAATGAATACTATTTCTACTTTGTGTCGACAAAGTTTAGTCGTTGATATAACTGCAAATAGTCAGGAGAATTTATCTGATAATGTAGATAATAAAAACAAAATTGAAAAACGTAGATCATCTTCAGATATACATTCGCCATCTACATCAAAAACTAGTTGGATTAAAAATCCAAGTAAATTATTTAAACCTAAGTAGGTTTTTTTTATAGAATTTTTAAGTATTTTTACATATTTTACAAAATATTTCTTACTATAAGTAATAACTTTTAATGTAATATATACAAATTATATATTATACATTTCATTTTACTTATTGATGTATAATAAATTATATAAAAAAATATAGTTTTATATTTCACATAACTAACTAAATAATTAAATAACTGAAACACTTAAATTACTGTAAATTTGTTTATAAATTTAATTTTTTTTAATATAAATACATTGTAATACAACCAATGCAATCTGTGTTATAATAAATACCTATAATCATTAACAAAAAGTTTTATGGATCTGACGTTTTTCGACAAAATTTAGTGTTTTTTGTTTTGTTATTACTTATGTAGATTATTATATCGTAAAATTGTTGTGAATAAATAAATCTACAGTTTGTAGAAGAATGTTATACAAAAAAAAGAAAATAGAACTACTACAAAGTTGGGAAATAGACAGGTAAATTTTTGTCTATATTTTCTGTAGAAACTTTTGTTTTAAAATTTTTATGATAATAAATAACAATAAAAGTATTGAAAAAATGAAAAAGAAGAATGAAACTATAGATAAACAATAAAAGTAATCTACTATATTTCTTAAATAAAATAATTTTATTGCAAATACATACAAAAATATTATGTTAAACAAAAAATTTAAAATCGTTTAATCCGTGAAATGTATAATATTATTTCGTTTTTTTTTTTTTCATAATAAATATCCTTTAAGTAATAAAATATTGATAAATTCTAATTAAATTTTAATTTTCAAAAATTTTTAAATATTACAATTCAAAATTATACTAATTATTACAAACTTTTCAAATAACCATACAAATGGCACTTTGATGATTTTTACCTGCAAATTACACCCACGAAAGAAACACATTTACCAGTCTGAAAAATCAAATTACACTAGACCACACAAGCCAAGGTTGACCATTCCGAAAAGAAAACCATTTAACTTAAATGCTAGGTATTGGTGAATTATTGAATTGGTCATTTCCTCTCATCATCACTTGCAAAGAATTATTTCGTACGCGCCTACTTCCCCCAAAAAATTAAAACCACTACCGAACAAAGCTTAAAATTAAAAGATCGTTAAATATTGTTCCACCTAAATCAATGAAGCACAACAAACGTTAAGATTTATAAACCGCAAAAACCGTAAAATTGCAGAGATAATAAATAGAATAACAATTTTTTGAAACAAATCTAGCATATGTTCTTCCTATTCTTTTCCAGAAACAAATAAAAGTAAAAAAACTTATTTTAATCATAATTATTTCAGATTATATTTTGAAATAAAGCCGTTGTTGTTACACCAAGGAAATGCGAAAAAGTATTGCCACACAAAATAATTTCATAAACATATTCAAATAAATTAATTTTTGATGTATTTTCTTAGTATAAAAAATAAAATTTGTATCACAAACTACTTAATTAGTTTTCGAATAAATTTTTAAATACATAAATTATTAATAACATTCGTAGTACAAATAATTAATATTTTTAATTATAATGTTATTAAATTCCCTATCAGGTTCGTTATTGTTTTTAGCAATAACACGTTTCGGCTTTTCAGTCATCTTCAGATTTTCTGAGTCTGGTCCGTTCACTCGAACCACAAACACGGACCAAACTCAGAAAATCTGAAGATGACTGAAAAGTCGAAAAGCGTCATTGCTAAATACAATAACGAACCTGATAGGAAATTTAATAACATTATCATTAATCATAATGCAAGAACAAAAGTTTATCTTTTGACATTAATATTAATATTTTTATTTTCATTTTATCCAAATACATATGGTATGGAAAAAGATGAACAAAAAAGTTTTAAAAATATAAATAAAACACTCCGGTACAGTACAATAAATAATTCAATCTTAATATGAGCCAATGTTTAATTGTTTGATAAATTCACACAAGAGAAATAAAAATAAATAAAACAACAAATTAATTAAATAATTATTATTCAACGTAAGTATCTACAATAAATTTTGCGTAGTAAAATTATCACAAGAGATAAAACCGAAATGTGCTGAAAACATTTTATTACTTACAATACAAACAATAAACAATTAAGAACACTAACAACGTATTGCAAAATTAGCCAATGATTTTCTTAAAAATAAAAATATTTCAATTTTGGCTGTGCATTTTCATTGTATTTGGGGTAAATTAGGAAACGATCCAACAAATAAAGCTAATTTAGCACTGGACAAGCCGTCCGTTTGCCGTACTGGTTCTCTATCTGAATCAGGCATCATCTAAAAACATTTCAAATAATTATTCAATCTTATAATACGGACAAATTGAATATATATAAACCCAACCTTATCAGCTACATGTTTATAGATAAGGCCATCGCCATCTACATAAAAGATTGAAAATCCATCGTACCATCTAAAAAAAAACAGTGATTATTAATATAATTTCACCATCTTAAATATGAAGATAAAAGTATTAAAAAGAAATTGGATATTTTAATAAATAAAATTGAATACTTTAATATACAGGCTGATACGTAACGAGTGTACCAAATGTTAACAGTTTGTTACAGAGATTATTTCTTGTTATTAAACTCGTAAATTTACTATGTCACTAATAAAACTTTAATTTCCTGTAATAGTATCTATGTTCCTATGATACTTTTCACTCGAAATAACCTCAAGTTTGGTCCACTCGTTATAAATCACCCTGTGTAAAACTTGATTAAGTGAAAAAATAAATTAAATTCACTACAAACATAAAAGTCAAATCCATCATCTGATTCTGGTCAAAATTCGAACAAAATAGAAAAGAAATATATTAGTGAGAACAACAATATTAGATTTCAGTATAATGGCTTGTATGTTTTTTATGTGATTAGTATGCTATTTCTGAAATGATTAAAATATGAATTTTTCATCTAAATACAGTGGAACCTCGCGTAATGAGCATAATTCGTTCCGGAGTCTTACTCGTAATGCGAAACACTCGTTAAGCGAAACAATTTTTACCATATAAATTAAAGTAAAATACGATAACGCGTTCCATGCCAAAAAAATTAAATTAAAAAAAAAATAATGTAACGTTTATTCAAAGAAAATTATATATATATATATATATATATATATATATATATATATATATATATATATATATATATATTTATATATATATATATAAATTGTTACGGATTGTAATTCATCTTCATCTTTTCTTCTATCGCGCAATGAATCAGTCTGGGATGAGAATTCGATTTGCAGAAAACAAAAAATCGAGATAGTTAGTAATATATCTAATTCCTTTTTACTAGAAAGCTATCTAGAGACATTTGTTTTTGCTACATTTTATTCTAAAGACAGGCTGATGTAGCAATGGCACGGAAAGTTCCATCGCACAATTCGAGGATTGCCCTATCCACCTCACTCGTTATGCGAAACGTCGTTCGTTAAGCGAATCATTTTTTTACAACTTATTTTGCTCTCGTTATACGAATTTCTCGTTATGCGAGGTGCTCGTTAAGCGAGGTTCCACTGTATTTTCTATTCCAAGTTCTACGATGTGACAGGGGGGGAAGGTATTACAGTAATCAAAATACAATAAAGTTCATTCGAATTTTGATCAGAATCAGATGATGAATTCGACCTTCATTAGTCAGTGACGTATTATTTAGATTTTACACTAAAAGCCATTTTAAAACTTTTTATTAACTCTGTTCGGTACAAAATTTTGCAATCGATTTTAAACTAACTTTCCAATGAGTTACAGACTTGAAACATAGCTCTGTACTGAATGACAATGCAATATTAACATACATACATACATAACCACACGATGTACTCAAAAGGATGTGGCACAAACACTTTCCACTATCCCGTAATTAGTTTTCTCCAAACATTCATATCTAGACAAACAACTTCTACAGAAACTACAGAAAATACAGAACACACTCACACACAAAACTAAAAAGCAGAAAATAATTATTTAAATAAAAAAAATTAATATACCACGTTTTTAAAACTAGTTTTACTATTTAGTCCGTTTTAAAAACGTGATATATTAAATTATGAATGAGTCTTCTTTATGTAAAACTTACGCATCTTGATTTTCAAACATTTCCTTAATGTTCCATAATTTATATTTCCAAAACATAAACAAAACTTTAAGGCCAGAAATTCCCCTAATTCGCCATCGTACTTTAACAGTACCGTCTTCTGGATGCTGAGTAATTTTAAGTACTTCAAATCGAACGTAGGCGTATTTGAAATGTCCTATTGTTCGAAGTAAAGCTACCTGTTTCACATAATTATATAAACCGCTAAAAAAAATAAAACCACAAATAATATTTTTCCTTCCTTAACTTTTCCTATATACATACACAATCCGATTGCCAGTTATGTTATTTTCAAAAACCAAATTATTGTGATAAATGGAATAGTCCATTGGTTGAATGAAAAGTTTTGGTAAAGTATCACCTAATACACTATAAATTTTAAAAAGTTGTTCTGCACTGGGTCGACCACTTGAATTGTCATCCGTATTCTTCGATTGAACTGCACCTTCTTCGGCGAATAATAAATTATTAAAAGATGACCTACAACGTAATGAATTGTTAGCAAAATGCATTCATTGTTATGACTGCTATATACTTACATTAAAATATCATTATTTAATTTGTTCCTAATTAATACTTCACTCTGGCCAGATTTTAATAAATATTTGGTTGAATTTACACTAGACTTATCCTCTGTACAGCATTTCCCATAATTAATAATTTCATTCCCAAATATGAGTTGGAATGGTTCTACATTTTGTTTACCTACATATTCTTGTGTGTTAAATGCATTAAATTTATTCTGTCTACATGAATAGAGGTTATCATTAAGAAATTTAATATTTTCGGGGGTTGCATGTTCGGTGTTAGTATTTGTGCAACCATATAGAGCCTGTAAATATTTGAAACAAATATATTCATTTCAAAACCAATCACATGTGCTTAATTGACAAGATAAAAAAAAAAACTAGGTTATAATATTCAAATAAAAAAATAGTAACTATCTATAAAATATGATTTAATTAAGTTGTAGTTTTGTTTCTAAATTTGAAAATTTAACAATAAAATTGTGTCAAATTGAAATTTAAAAATTTACATACTTCTTCAAAATTTTGAGGTTTGGTTACAGTTGCAGGATTTATTTTAAAATTTAGACCATTACTGCGGCCGGAAATAAAAGAACTGAAGTGAGAGAACTTATTTGAAAATGTTTTAAAACAGCACGCCATTTGTCACTTATCTATTTCAATAATTTTCCAGAAAATTTTCTCAAATAGCAATTATAACCATCCATTACTCCAGTTTGACATTCAACAACGCGAATCGGGTTGAATTGAATCGGGTATGATCGGGTAACAGCTCTGACTTAACTGCGCATGCGCGCAATCAAAAACGTTTATTACGACATCGCACATATATTTATTTATATAAGAAAATGCTAAAAAATCTCAGATTAAAATCTCATTGGACAAACAAGATTTAATAAATGTTTAAAGACTATTTAAATTAATTCATTTAAAAAATGTATGTCCTAATTCATGTCATATAGTAAATCTAAATTTATTAATTAATTAATTAGCCTATTATTATGAAATCATCTGTAGATAATTTTTGATTGGCTACCTATTATAAGCTGATTTGTCAAAAATAATGAAAATTATTATTTTAAATGAATAATATTTTGAAGAAGAAGAACATCAAAGGCTGTTGACCTAGTATTTGGCGGATATCATGTAATTTATAAAATTTATAAGCTTCTTTTTTATATTTACGCTTGACTTATGACATTGTTTACATTTTCACACAATTGTATTTATAAAACAATTAAAAATAAATTTATTAAAACTATTTCAATATGCTGGCAAAACTTGAACGAAACGTTAGTATTGATTTTCTCACCGCAGTGTCCACTTGTGCATTTGGTGAATACCTCGAATACCTAAATCTGACAGTTGTCAAAGTTTTATAAAAAATGTAACGTTATAATAATTACCTACGTACATCTTCAATATGTCAATGCTAGTTGTTTATATATAATGGAAGCTTTTAGCATCATATTTTTATCATGTGTTTCTGTTTTCTTTGGTATGATTTTAATGATTTTTATACAATATTGTATTTTATTGAAATATTTTAAACAAAGTCATGGAAATAGTGGTCAAAAGAAAATCATATCTGAAGCTTATTGTTTGCCAGAGGTATGTAGTATTTTATTTATTTTACACAGTAATTTTATGTTGTACACAAATACAATATTATTTAGGTTATATTTATGTTATTAGAAGTATGGACATATTGCACAATCTTATATTTTATTGTTGTCAGGCACTGAAGAAGCATTTGGACAGTGGAGATTTTAATAATGAAGATTCTAAACATTGTAGTATACCAATTAGTCTCATGTTACAGTTTTTATTTCATGAACTACGACATTCCGATAACATAAAAAGATGGCTTTATAGGAAATTATCATTAGAATTTGATGAATTGCTTACGAAAACAACAACAGGAAAATTTTTTGAAGCAGTTTCGGTAATTTTTTTTTAAAATTAAATATCTTTTTCTTGATTAATTTCAATTTTAATTACAGATTCGTGATATGAATTTAGGTTCACAATTTCCTGACATAAAAAATTTGACAGTAGAAAATGTTATTTTAGATAAAACTCATGGCCATATAGATGTTTTAAATTTATGCGTACAGTTGGATTATTCCGGCAATTTTTTACTTTCTGTCGATGCTAAAATGAAATTTGGTAAAACTGCTTATTTGTCAATAACAGGTAGGTAATAATTAATAAAATATTAAGCAGCTATCTAATCAATATGTAAATTATATATTTATAAATTTTAGTTAAACGTATCAGTGGTTTAGCAAGGTTACAATTTACAAGACTACCGTATACTCATTGGTCGTTTAGTTTTTACAGTGATCCTCTTATAGAATTAGGTGTTGAATCACAATTTCAAGGTAGACAATTACAGTCAAATATTACTAGCTTAATTATTAATCAAATTAAGAAAGCTATTAAGAGGAAACATACTCTGCCAAATTACAAAATTAGGTTTGTAAAATGTTCAAATAATATATAATACAAAGTATTTATATTTAAGCGTTTTGTTTTGGTAGATATAAACCGTTTTTCAATAAAACTGATCCGAGTCAGCTAGATTTAGACGATTGTGAAATAATTCCAAATGGTGTTTTGGATGTGACATGCATTGAAATTTCAAGAGTGGCTGTTACACAAGAAGTTGCTAATCATATTTATTGCACATTTGCTATTGGTAATTTTTTTTATTATTTTATTAATCTTTACTATCATAGAAAAGAGGAATATGCTTTTTTTTTGTAATAGAACTTCTTAATAAAATGTTACAGTTCCGGTTTAAATATTTTGATTGTGTTTTGGTCTAAATAAATTACAGTTACAGTAAATCGATAACCTGATTTAGAAGAAACAATTTGCTTCTGGTTTTATATTCAGAATTTTTTTTACGAAAAGGTTTAAAAAAATATTTACTATGGAATGAATGAACAACACAAAAGCAATATAAGTTTATTTTTTTAATTTAATTCTGACTTGAGAATAAGTTATTCCCTTCTTAATTTTGATTTATTATTGTATAGAAGGTATATAATTATAGAAGAGCTAATAGGAATCGGTTTTGGCTAGCAGTTTAGTAGTTTAAAATTTTTCAATTGGCGGTTTAGTTTCAATAAAATAGTAATGATATATTTTCGTTTTCGTTATTGTTTGATTCTAATTGTAAATTTATTCTTATACGAAACAAATTTTAGATTCAAATCCATGGGTGCGCTTATCCCAGTCTCAAAGTGGTGCTTCGATTGTGATGGATTTAACAATTATGAAAAATCGTCAACAACAATTAGGTGTTGTATTTAAGCAGGAGCCATTAGACATACGTGGTTCGCTTTCTTGTTCAGTTACCATAGAAACGGTGATGCAACAAAGTCCAGCTGCCGACGCGGGCCTATGTCCCGGCGATGTTCTTCTTGCCGTCGATTCAAAAACCGTCACCAGTATGACACAAGTAGCCAAAATTATCAAATCGGTGACAGCTGCATCGTTTTGCATTCGCGTACGACGCACGGTGAAAAACTACGTTTTTACCTCGAAGTTGAGTTCCTCAAATCAGAAGACTGAATCGAAAATCTCACTTCCCAAATCGGATAGTATCGATGATTTGGACGATTTTCAAGATTTCGAAAAAATCGAAAAGAAAACGGCAGATAAAAGTTTGGATTATGTAGTCGATAGTAAGAAGCCGAAAAGTATTGTTAGTATAGAATCTAAGTTTAAAACTAGTGATAAATTGCCTAAATTGTTGTCTAGTAGTAACGAAAACGTTTCAAAGTTGGCGCAAACGATCGGTAATTTTAGTTTACGTAAGCGTAAAACATCGGTGGAACGAACAGGTAGCGATGGTTTGAAAAATAATTTACAAAGTACTTCAACGCCGAATACACCGCAGCATTCAAGAAACACTCTGTCATCTAGTATTTTCGCAAAGAATAAACCATTGGATCGGACAATTACCGAAGATGTTGCTATCAAAAATGATCCGGTTTCGGATTTCGATCAAGATTTAACCGAATGCTACGAAACACCAGTATTAGAACTGAATTCGCTGATTGTTTTCAACGATGAACACTCGTTTAATTTACGCGATAGCGATAAATATTTAAACATCAATTTATGGGGAAGAAATCAATTAAATGACGATGTTTTATTAGGTTATGCTAATATTCCATTGGTGCATATTTTAAACGAATGTTGCAATTCAATGTTAGGACATTATGTTAATAGTTATTCGTTTCTACCTTCGGATCATTTACCTCCAACCAGGTAAGTGAAAAAATATTCTATAGATAGGTACCGTTTTCAATTATTTATTTATAATAGATTTTGTGTTTATAATATAATTAAAAACTAATTCAGACATTCACAAGACATATTTATTATTTATTATTATACAGTAAAACTTGTATAAGACTTGTGAGCGAAGCTGGAACGAGAAAAAATATGGTAAAATATACCATTAACACTCTAATTATAAGAAGAAAGAAAGCGTTAGCATTAGAGCAGAGATAACTAGAGTTTAGGTGGTTATATTATGTTGTATCGATATAGTTTTACGTCTGTGTTGGTAGACTTCTTTAAAAAAAGGCATGTATACAAGTTCTATTGTATAAACAAATAGTAGTAAAAATAAATGAAATAAAATTATTAATTAAAAACTAAATTAATACGAATTGTATTATATTTGTTGGGGTTATATGACAGTTACATTGTTTTAGAACTGGTATTAGTTAAAACCGAGTTTGTGTTTCGATTTATTAGTTAAAGTAGTTGTAAAAATCTGTTGTTTTTTTTTTTCAGTCAAACCCATCCCTTACTTTCCCATTCTGGTTTTGAACATTGTTTTTGTTATGGCGATATTCTTTTATCGTTTGTATGGCTTAATGATGATAATACGAACAATAAACGTAAATTATCAACGACTACTGAAACTGTAACTAAAGAAGAATTACTAAAATCACAATATGCAAAACATGATTTCATTCGAACACAATTTCATCGGACTACGCATTGTGATTTCTGTTCCAAGAAGGTAAACATGTCTCATTATCCAAATTAATGTCATAAAGAAAAAGCTGTTTTGGTTTTTTTTTTTAGATTTGGTTGAAAGATGCAGTACAGTGTCGTAATTGTGCTCTATGTTGTCATAAAAAATGTGTACTTAAATGCCAGACAAGTACAACATGTACGTTGTCATTGGATCCAGTTAAAAGTGATAGTCAGGAATTTACTCAGCCCGAAATTACAATGACTGAAGTAGGAGATGATCAAATTAGTGATCTGAACGATATCGACTTAAATAAACAGTATTCGCCTGATAATTCAGCACAGAACCATAGTACTAATGGCATGAAAAGGGTTAATTCGGTTAATAGTTTAACTATACCAGGTAATTGAAATTAAAGTAATTAGTATTTTTTATATAATTATTTACGTGCGTATTTAAAATGGGGTGTATATATAAATGAACATTTAAATATGTCAATAAATTTGTGATAATTGAAATTGTAATATAGGCTATTTGCACGACAGATTATGCAAATTAATATTTTACATTCGATTTATTCGTTTAATACTACATATTTATTGTAACTAATTATTAGAAAAATTAGCTGATTTATGTACAATTAATAATTTAATAACAATTTTTATATATTTACAGAATTAACATATAAAAAAAATTAATCAAATATTTAATTGTCAATATTTTCTTTGTTTATTATTATTTTGATTTCCAAAAGATATATATGTTGTTAATTGTAATAAAGATTAATTATTTTTTTTTTTTTTCAAATAAATTGTAAGTGTGAAATAAGAGAAAAAAAAATCATTTTCATTATTTTCCTTGAAAAATGCGATTTTCTCTTATTTCATTGATTGATCGTGTAAGGCCCGCTTTATTAATGAGGTGTGTAAAGGACTCACTCATTATGTAATAGTTTTTAATGGTTCAACTTGAGGGAACTTAACTATGCTATCGTTTAAATTTCTTCAAATAATCAATTGAAATATTTAATTTTCGTATTTAATTACAATGTTTTCACAAATTATTTAAATTTGTAGATTTTAAATAATGACATTTCGTATCTAATATCTTGGACACAATTATAATTTTGTTTTTGTTCGAACTTACAAAATAAATTACGTAATATATAAGATAGATAAAAAAACAATATGATTAAATATTTATTAGTTTATATTTATGTAATGTTGAAATTGTTTTTTGGTTAGGTACAACAGCATTTACAAATTCACAATCACGAAGTCTACCACCGTCACCACAGCATACACCGGGTCGAAAACAATCAATTACAAACGTAAATCCTTTCGCATTATGCCCGGCATTGCTAGAATCTTGCTATATAAAACCAACTGATTCAACTACCGCCGAAAGTATTAATCAAATTATAGAACAATTATTACAATGTAATCAAAATGATAATCTAATGGATATGGCCAAAGAAACCGGAATACAATTTTATTCTACGATTCCACACGAGCAACGCACCGATAAAATTAATATTTTGGTAGGAAATTTACTTTTTTAATATTTATATAATACATTTTTCTTCGAAAAGTTTCGGTACAATTTCTTTTTCATTTTATTCAATTACTAAGTTTCAATTTGATTTAATTTTGTGTTTAAATAATTCAAGTAATTCAAGTTTTAAGATATATTGATTTGTTTAGATGGCAGAACTGAAGAAAACTTTAGATACAATGACACTCGACCATATGGAACTATCGAAGCAGATGAACGCCGAAGAAAATCCGACCGAAAAAGCTCGTTTAGCGTTTTTAGTTGGGCAAGCTGATGCTAAGGTACACGCTTTATCTGTACTTATGTTACATTATTGTTCCGGTTTGCAACAGGTTCAAGAAAAAATCGTTTAACAATCATTAGCAACAGAATGACAATTTTTTTTATTTTTATTTTTATTTTTTTTCGAACAGCTTGCGTATTTTTTACATGAAATATGACGAGAAATAACGATGGTTGTTTTATTAATTTGGTAGCTAGTTAAAAATACATTGCTAGATATATAAAGTTACATAAATAGAATCATCCTGTAATTGCTATTTTATATCAAATAACAATTATATCTATTTTTAAGTTAGGTTAATTTTTATAAATATATTAAAACTTGAAACTATTTCAAAAAAAAAAAAATATAGTCTACGCAATCATAATATGGCATTGCGCAACAATTGTACGTTTACATAACAGAAATGTTATATATTTTAACTTATTTTAGCTAGGAGAAAGGTGATACTGCCATACTTAAACTGTATTATTAATTATTAAATTTATTTCTGAACATTTAAAGAAAATTAATGCGATTCAAAAACAAAAATTGAACTGCAAAAATATATCCTAGATAGAGCTGCAATATGCTTCATATTATACATGTATCCCTTGATTAAGGCCATTTCAAGGGAAACAAACGGCTAGTCAGACAGTTGGTGGGTATCCGAAAATGAATAATTTTACATTCGATTTATTCGTTTAATACTACATATTTATTGTAACTAATTATTAGAAAAATTAGCTAATTTATGTACAATTAATAATTTAGTAACAATTTTTATATATTTACAGAATTAACATATAAAAAAATTAATCAAATATTTAATTGTCAATATTTTTATTATTTTGATTTTCAAAAAAATATATATGTTTTTAATTGTAATAAAGATTAATCATATTTTTTCCAAATAAATTGTATGTGTGAATTAAGAGAAAAAAAAACAATTTTCATCATTTTCCTTGAAAAATGCGATTTTCTCTTATTTCATACATACAATTTATTTGAAAAAAAAGTATAATTAATCTTTATTACAATTACCAACATATATATTTTTTGGAAATCAAAATAATAATAAACAAAGAAATTATTGACAATTAAATATTTGATTAATTTTTTTTATATGCTAATTCTGTAAATATATAAAAATTGTTACTAAATTATTAATTTTACATAAATTAGCTAATTTTTCTAATAATTAGTTACAATAAATATGTAGTATTAAACGAATAAATCGAATGTAAAATTATTCTTTTTTGTATTCCCACCACCTGTCTGAAATAGCCTTTTGTTTGCCTTGAAAAGGCCTTAAGGGATGTCACAATTTATCTCGCTAACTAAAACCGCGTTAATCAAGGGATACGTGTATATGAGTTTATCAGTTGAGTGTTAAGAAGAAGCAGATAATAATTAACGTATATCGTACGGAAATGTAATGCCACTTTCTCATGGAGTAGACTATAACAGATATGATTTAAACGATTACAAATATGTATCTGTGAAACAGGTTAAACATATGACATTAATAAAGATCGAATATAATATTAGTTTCATCCCATGTACGATTGTCAATTTAATATGTAGTTTTTATAGTATATTTTTGATATTAAATATTTTTATTCATATTTTAACCATTTAACAACATACGAAGAATTTCATAATGGAATAGTTGCTAAAAAGTATTTTTTTTTTATTTACAGTCTTATTGTCTCGCTATGATTCCAATTAAATGTTATTTATAATATTGTTTTCATATATTTTCTTTCGCTTTTCAAGGAAAAAATATAATCAAAAACTTGCAACTACCCTATTGTTTTATGCAAATATATTATATGTTTTTAAATTAATTAAATTTTTAATTCGAATACAAATTTAATTATTACAGGATGATTTTATTCAATATAATTATAAATAACTGAAAAAAAATAAAAATATTTTGTTCATATAGTTGACCGTATGGTGCAAAGGTTAGGATATAAGTAGAATGTGATGACGCTTTTTGTACAAATAATAATGATATATTTAAAAAAAAAATTTAATATTGTGATCCGCTTTTTGATAAATAGCGAATTTTTCGAAAGGTTTTTTGGCCTATCTGGTAATTTTATTCTGTTACTTTTTATTAAATGTCTAGTCATATCTGTCATTTAGATGATTTTTTTTTATACTTCTTACAAATAATTAGATTTTTTAAGTTATATGAGGCAGGGCCACATTTACATTTTTAGAGGCCCTAGGCGCAACATCATCATGAGGTCCCTAAAAATCAAATCAAATTAGTATAAATAATTTAAAAAAAATAGTAAAAAATCTTTCAGAACTCATTATATAAAATAAAATGGCTTTAGGATTAAGTTTTAGATTAATTTTACAGAGTGATTTGTAGCCAACTCCAGACAAATTTTTGGACATTTCGAAATGATTAAAAAAGACGTTGCGGTAGATTTTTATTAGTAACAACATTTATAAATGTGGTCAATGTGGAGTAAACACAACAAGGAGTACAAAAAAATTTTATTCATATTTTACTGTTATTTTTACAAATAATTTTTTTTGTATCAGTTTTCCTGATGAAGACGGACGTTGAGTTCGTCGAAATGCCCATTATTAATAAATAATAATACAGAACTTAAACCTAAAGCCGTTTTATTTTAATTAAAAAAATGTTTTAAATTATAGAACAATATTTCAAATAAAAGTAAGTATTTTCTTGAATTTTTGCGTAACATGAATATTTGAAGAACGCAAGATAAATTGTTTATTTTCTGGTAATTTTGCTTTATTAATTTAGAATATATAAGAAAAACATTCCAATAAAATTTAATTTAGTATAAAATATTTTTATATTTTAGTTGCAGAAAACAGCAAAAAAAAATGGAATGTTTTTCCTTGTTGAAAATTCTATAAAACTTTCCTATGTACAATATTAAAACTACAAGGTATAAAAATCTTCCTTTAAACTATGATTTTAAAGATATATTTTTTAATTTTCTTGAAATAAATGTGAAAACTTATTGATACTAAATAGTATCGTAATAAAATATGTTTATAAAATTGTGCAATACAAGCACATTATGTACTGTATATAAAAGGTTCATATTAAATATACATAATTTATTTAAATATTTTTGTTACAAATAAATACACTATTAATTTTTAAATAATATTTTATTATATTTATAATTGAAAATTATATTTTATTATGCACAGTAAATGGTTATATTTTGTAACAGCACATGTTCTATATATACATGAATTATTTTAATTTTATCAAACACATATATTCACTCACGTATCTGTAATAGAATGTACAACGAGCACCAAATTTGTCAATAAATATTAGTAATAACAATTTACTTGTTATTATATAATACCTATTTTAACCCTTCGTTCCCACACTTATATTTTTATTACTCGCAATACACACGGGGATGTGCTACACCCCACACAAAAATCACGCCACACGATATTAGAAATTAGATAAAATTTTAGAATAACCATGTATTTTTGTTTAGTAGACTTGTTTTCAACAAGTGTAATTTATATTTAATAAAATAAATAAATGTACATAAAGTTCAAAAGGTTTTATTTATATCATCTTAAAACAAAACAAATAAATACAGGTTCTCAAAGTATTACATATAATAGCAATTGAAAATATGGGGTCGTTGCGCTCAATCAAATTTACTATTTTCAATAATAAATATTAAAAGATTATATAAAAACAAGGCCAAAACACATTTTTTTAATTCAAAAACGATTACAGTATTTTTAAAAAAAATTAGGAAAAATAGCGTTTTTTACGCGCCACAGAATCTCCACAACGCTTATGACGTCAACATTTTTCAGATTAGACAAGGACAACCTATTGTCAGATATCTGTATTTATCTCTTTCTATCGCACACAACTTATTAGAAATGTCAAATGACAGCTACTGGTATAGTGTTGCTTTTGTTAAAAGTGCACTTGATATTAATAATGTAATATGGACATTATATATATTTTATTATTATTATTATATATTTTATTATTATTATACATTTTATTATTATTATTATAATTACATATTTATTTATTATTATATATATTATTATTATAGGTATCGGAGGCGTTAGCCGACGTATATGTTTTTGATATTGCTAATAGAATCGACTAGTTTTTGATTTAGCCACAAGATGGTACTCTAGAATGGTTGACGTCACAAATTTCAAAATTTGAATTTGACCTTCGACTTCAATAATTTTTTTCTAATTAAATACAAATAATTTAACATTAATATCTATATATATGTAATTGTCTAAATATATATTTTTCATTAAAAAAATAAAAAAAATGAGCGCAACGACCCCATAATACAAGAATAATCGTAAATTCTAATTATATAAAAATTTTATTAATATGAACATTTAGTGACTTTAGCTAAACAACAAAACTTATTGAATTTTCAGTCAGCGCAATCGGTACAAATCATTGCTCTGTGTTCGTCACACATAGACAAATGGCAAATTTTACACACATTTTTGGTCTTTCTGTCTTTATTTCTAATACAAAGATTACAGCGCATATACTTGTCTCTTGTAGGCGTAGGCGTTGAAGTTGTTGTTTCTTCAACACATAGTATATCTTTAATCAGTTGTTTAACACTTTTCCTTAAAGTTGATACCTGTAATCTCTTTCTGAGAAAAGGTTCAATTAGATCATAAGACAGTTGATTCAAGAAATTTCTTCTAGTTAGTTTTTTGTCGCGATTGACAAGCGTAAATAAAATCATAGCGTTTACACTGCTGTGATCTAATATACCACAAAAAACTCTCATCGGCCACCTCCTCGTCGATCGTGCAGTAGAGTACGAATGGCACATTTGATCAAAAATGTCAGTTCCTTCTTTAGTATCATTGTAGTCTATAATCATTTGTGGTTTTCCGGTCTCTGTATCTATAGTGTCTGAATAGTGTCGGGTAGAAATTAACAACACAACCTTATTTTGTTTTGGAGCATACGATACCAATGTCTTGTTTCTATCAAAAACAAATTTTGAAACGCCTGCTTCTTTAGCTGTTAAAAACGACGGTGGTATCTCTCTTTTATTTTTTCTTAAAGTACCTAACATAGTCAGCCCATACTGTCCTAGCATATTTTCAAATAAGTCTACGGAAGAAAACCAATTATCAACTGTAATATTTTGCCCAGTACCATGAATACATTCGGATAGTTTTCTAACATAATACGATGGTATGGATTCGTTGGTTTCAGTTATCACCTTGCCAATATATGGTATGGCATTCACCATGTACCAAGTCCGCGCATCATTTAGCATAACAATTTTGATCCCACACTTATCTGGCTTGGATGACATGTAAATACGAAACGGACAACGTCCCTTGTAGCCCATCAACTGCTCATCGATGGTACAGTTTTCGTGAGGTGTGTAATATTTTTGGCAATTTAAAATAAATGCATCCCATATTTGTCGTATAGGCGCAAATTTGTCATTTGCCTTTCTTTCTATTCTTGTAGATTTGTCATCAAATCTCAGCGATGATGTAAGAAAATCGAAGCGATTGCGAGACATTGTTGCTCGAAACAACGATGATCCAAATTTATTTGACCATAATTCATTTAGAGCTAAATGAGCTGATTTTTGCACACCACATAAGTATAAAAGGCCAATTAGAGCCCTTATCTCCAAAGGATCTGTTTCTCTGTGATATGTTTGTTTGTTCGTTAAGTTTTCACAACTTCGAGAAATTTCTTGATTAGTGTGAGTTACTATAACATTCAATATGTCATCGCTAATTAATAAATTCCAAGCTTCTAGAGGGGTTCTTATTTTTTTAGCAGCATCCTTCGGACCTGGAAGGTGTGTAACTATGTTACGTGCTTGATGTCTTCCACGTTCTTGAGGTAAGTTCGTACTCCATTTATATCCATTTTTGCCTTTGATTATTGACAATTTCTTTGTTTTCGCAACCGTTTCTGCGTGTTCATTTTCGCTCTCTTCACTTTGCTCGGTTTCACTCTCTGTTTGAGCTTCTACATTATCAGGATCATTATCACTATCACTTCCACCAAATGCTTCATTGTCATCTTCACTATCGGATTCAAGTAACAGCTGCTCAAGCTCCTTATCTGTCAAAAGTTTTTGCCGCTGACACTCTGAGAAAGTTGCCATTTCTATGTATAGTTATTGTTTGTTTTATTATGTGTACCTATTAGTCTTAGATCATATAGTACAGACTATTAACTTTATTTGCAGTTTGTGCCATAAATTTTTGTCGACAGATAAAAAAGAAACAACAGAAAATATTTGTGTTGGGGTATGCCACACCCCAGTGTGGGAACGAAGGGTTAAATAAGTTTTATATTTCCCACCCAAATGAAATGCAACAGCGCACCATCTACATCCCTTGACTTGAAAATTTTGATTGTATTTTTGACAGCTACGAAACTTGAATTCTAATATCAACTTGTATTCACGAAGTTAATAATTTAATTGATAAATATTACATATATAAAAATAGATTATTATTATTATTTAATTAGATAAATTTTACACGTTAAAATTATGATTATAATTATCATTTTGTGATTTCATAGAATATGTAAGATCACTCTATTGTAGTTTGTGGTTATAAAAACAGAGAATATTCTGCAACTATGACTTGCACACCTGAAGAAATAGAACAAAAAAGAAGAATTGCTCTGGAAAAATTACAAGCGAAAAAAATTAAGTTGTCTGCGGAAAATGTAAGCCCGAGTTCCAATTCTAACCTAAAACAACAACTTCAACAATATACAGTGCCTCAACAAGAAAATGGTAATTGGTCACCAAAAAGTTATAATAACAATAAATTTCAAGCAAAGTCAGCATCATCCTTAACGAATAAAAAATTTGAATTTTCACCGTATAATAAACAGACATTTAAGCCGGTACAATTTTTTGGACCAAGTATGACTGTGATTACTGGTATTTGTTCTATTATTAGTAGTACTAGATTTGAATTAAATATTCCTTACCATGCAAAAGTGATAGAAATTAACAAAACTATACCAAGTTCCAATTATGGTAAATAATTGCGATTTTAAATATAAATTCTCAAATTATTGTTTAATAATTATAATTTCAGATCCTGTAAGTAAATTTTGGAATTTCAATCTACAGCATTATGAACTTTTAATTTCCAAATTAAGAAAGTTACAACCTGAAATTGTTATTCAAAATATTCCGAAGTTTGCTTTAAATTTAAATCAAAACTGTACAAAGAATGATAGTCAAATAGATTTTAGTAAAATTGAACCGGAATTAGATGAAACTTTAATGCCATTTCAAAAGGAAGGAGTAAGGTAAAAAGTGATAGTGTATAAACAATATTAACAAGTTGTTAAAACAATGATTTCTTTACAGTTTTGCAATCAATAGATATGGAAGATGTTTGATAGCAGACGAAATGGGTTTAGGTAAAACTTTACAAGCTTTAGCTGTTGCTAGTTATTATCGACAAGATTGGCCATTATTAATAATTACAACATCGTCTATGAGGTAAGAAAATCAGAGAGAAAAACTAGAGTTGCCATTTTTTATCTTGACCGAGCCTAGAAAGTGTAACATGTTTTCGTTGAATCAACGCTCTCAGTGCAAGGAAATATATATCGCGATATTTCCATTAAAAAAAATAATTTACAAACCATTTCTTGTATATGTTGTTTATCTCGCAAATCTAAATACAAAATATACAAAGATTTAATTTTCCTATATTTCAATATATTTTTTATGACAAAAATAAAATAATTACACTCAAGCCCAGATTGTGTCCCAAAGACACATGTTAGCATACGTTCCAATTCTTACTGTATTATGTTACGCATCGAAATATCTGGGCTGTTAAGACAGTGTTACAGCCTCTGTGATACAAATATATGCAAGGAGCATTCATTAAAACTAATTATTTGCAAAATATGTGCGAATAATTGATAATATTAATTTCCATGTGATTTATGGTATATGAATTTTTTTTTATAGTTTGGAATATAAATTTTTCTTTATTAACAATAGTTCTTTTCTTAATTCATTATTTTACTACTGTTTTGTTATGACACAACCTGGGCTCAAATGTAACAAAATAACCTGGTTCGATTAGGATTAAATATAATTATTATTTTAGAGCTAGCTGGGAAGAATCAATAAATAAATTTTTACCAAGTGTTCCACTGGCTTACGTTCGTTATATGCAAACTGGAAAAGATTATATAAATGATGCAAACGTTTTAATTGTAAGCTATGATATGATGACTCGTTCCACTGATAAACTTCTCGAACGCAATTTTCCATTTCTCATCTTTGTAAGTTTTTCAAGTTTCATATTGGTTTTTCGATTCTCTGTGATTTTATTTTCTATATAGGATGAATCCCATACATTGAAAAACTTCAAAGCAAAATGCACAAAAAGTGCGACTGAATTATCGAAACGTGCCAAACGTGTCATATTACTGACTGGTACGCCAGCATTGTCCCGACCGAGCGAATTATTTTCACAGTTATATCTGATCGATCATAAGTTTTTCGGTGGTTTTATGGAATTTAGCAAGCGTTATTGTGATGGCAAGCAGACGAATTTCGGATGGGACGCTAGCGGAAAATCAAATTTAACCGAGCTTGAAATAATCTTATCGAAAAAATTCATGATACGACGTACGAAAGCTGATGTACTTACCTCTCTACCTGCTAAATCAAGAGAAGTTATCAAATTAGATGTTGGATTAAGTAGACTATCTGAAGTTGATCGATTAAACTTAAGCACATTAATCGATAACTATGTTGGAAAAAAGGCACAAGAAAAACATTCAGCTTTACTGTCTTTATTTTCGGAAAGTGCACGTATTAAAATACCATCGGTTAGGTAATTAAATTAAAATATTTACAATACAAAAAATAGTTATTGATGAAATATATTTATAATTTTCAGTTTATATATTGAACAAATTCTTGAGAAAAATATCAAATTTTTAGCGTTTGCTCATCATCAGGTTATGTTAGATGCAATTTGTAAGGTATTAAATAAAATGAAAAGATCGTTCATAAGAATCGACGGCAATACGACTCTGGATCAAAGAAAATATTTTATAGATAAATTTCAGCTCGACGATTCTTGTATTGCAGCTGTTTTATCTATAACTGCAGCTAATGCTGGTATCACACTTACAGCTGCACAGTATGTCATTTTTGCAGAATTGCATTGGAATCCCAGTGTAAGTTTAGAATTTTAATTATAATTAAGTTAATTAGTTAATATTGCATTGTCATCCAGTTTAAAGTTTCAAGTCTCTAGCTCATCGGGAAGTTAGGTTAAAATAGATTGCACAAAATTTGTACCAAATAGACAAATAGATAGACAGACAAGAAAGCGAATTAAGCGAATAAATACAGCATACAAATACTTTCCTTAATGTTTTTTTACTATTTATTACTTTTATGATAATTTTCAAACAAGTTTTATTATTATTTCTTTTTCTATTCCTGTTAAATAATATATAGATTTTTTTAATAAGTAATGTTATTTATTAATCGTGTTAGAAAGTTTTTAAATTATTACAATACAATTTTCTGTTGTAATCAAATCGTATGCAATTATTTTTCATTTGGATGTATTACTGTAATGTCTTTAAAAATGTTGAAAGATATTTTATATTCTGTTGTTTTATTTTACAAATTGATGTTTAATATGCTATTTTATTGTGCTTATCAAATAACGGTTGTGCATTTCGATTAATGATATGTATATTAATAGTTATTTTGTAATTGATTATATTTTAAAAATCTAATAACAATAACGGTTGATTTTAGATTTTACAACAAGCCGAAAGTCGCGCACATCGTATCGGACAAGAAAACAACGTAATCGTTCAATATTTACTTGGCGAAGGAACAGTGGACGATTATATCTGGCCGCTGCTTCAAACCAAACAAAATGTTTTAAATGAAATCGGTCTCTGTCGGGATTCGTTTAAAGATACAGCCGTTTCCGATCAAATAATTGCCAATACATCGCATGTTACAATCGCTGGAACGAAAAATATTTCCGACTTTTTTACGAAAGAAACATCAAGTCCGTGCGATTTAGATCAAAGTCTACAAGAATTTTTCGAGGACGATAATGATGAATTACTGGCAAATGTCGATATAGATTTTTAATAATTTTTCAATTTTTAGTTACACTGTTCACTATCAATGTTCCAATATTTTTATAGAACATCGTGAACATATTTTTTTACAATAATTTATTTATACATGATATTAAACTAAATAAATATATATTTTTTTCAAACTTTTATAAAACTGTTTAAGGTTTTTGATTATACAAAATTGAATGTTAAATACATAATATTGATTTTTTATATAATTGCAGTTTGTATAAGTGCGAATGCTTCAATAATATTTCTTGTTATAAGTCGCAGTATGAAATTACACGCATGGTTCTACATAATTTCCTGGAAACAATCCAGTTATGCCGTCCATAACACCTTCCCACCATCCGTCATCATTCTTCTTCAATACGTAAATAACCGCACTCTCTTGAAAGCTCAACTCGTCGTCTTTATCGGCATAGTAATCATATATTGCAACCACTAAAAATATAAAGTTTCATCATTTCAGATAAGAGAGTTAAGTAGTAATGAATTTATATATATATATATAATAACAAATAAGCATATCGGAAATATTTCAATACAGATAGCACGTAAGCTCGTCGCGGGGACGGATCTTGTGCCATGCGTGTATACCTTTTTCAATGTAGTTCTTTGGCACCCAGCCAGGTAGATCTTCTTCATCAGGCACGATGGGCATAACGCCCGATGCACGTGGACGGCCAAAAGATGCTTCATGCTCTTCGGGCGGAGGTGGAGGCGGCAGTGGTGGTGATTGGCCACCAGGACGATGTTGCGATAAACGCTGTGGATGCGGCAATGTATGATGTAACAACGAATGACCCATACCACCGTGATCGACTTGATCGGCGATTAATGGTGATGGCGGAGCTGAGAAATATATTTTGCCGTAAGTAATTCGTAATTTCGAGTTAAAAGTGAATAATACATACGCGGCATGCTGGCCTGATTGTCAACCGTATAGGTATTGGGTGGTGGTGGTGGGGGCGGTGTTTGCGGATGTTGTTGAATTTGTTGGGGTAAGGGATGCACCATTCCGACCTGCGGTGGTGTTATGATTTGAGTGTGATGGGGTAGTGTGTGCATATGTTGATTCTGGGGCATAGGCAATGTGCTATAGCCGGCACCACGTTCGCCGCTACGCCGTGGATGTCCAATCGGATAATTGGGCGCATAATGACTGGGCACTTGAGGCGGAGCGACTGCTGGTGGTGTACGATACTCCCGTGAACCTATAATGGACATTACATAATAAATTTTATTTTCATAAATTAAAATGTCGTCTTACCTTTACTCAACGTGCCGCCGGAAACGGATACTGAAATATATGTTAAACTGGGAGTTATAATAATTTTTCACTGAAAATATTACTAATACGTACATACCTTTACTTCCCGTGCGAGTAACTTGCGGTGGAGTAGGTGGTTTTGTAGTGGGTGCAGGACCTACTATCATCGCCGAATTCATCGAACCAACCGACTGAATACTTCCTTGACTTGATCCACGTTGTTTTTGGCGAGGTGTACCACCAGTACGTACTCCATGCCCGACATCATCCAAAGCTAAAATATCGCATTTGAATCACATTATATATGTGTAATAAGAATAATAACGGGGCAATTATTATTTGATTGTTAATTAACTGATTAATTTTAATTCTTACTGCTTTCACATTATTATTATAAAGTTGAGAATAATTTCTAATCCTTAAATAATATAAATGAATATAAAAGTAATTAATTCTAGTATAATGAATGAATATTACAAAGTATATAATGACAAAAGTAAACTTTAAATATTTTTAAAAACTAATTAAAAATGTTTTAAACCATTTGTTTAATTTTAGCCATTCATGGGTTCAGTTAAAAACCTATTAATGTCCATCAATAAATTAATGTAATAGGATTATAAATTACTTGTATAATCGATGCCTTTGCGAACATATTTAATAGGCTTTTCTGGATTGGCAGGTGCAATAATCTTATATTGTCGATTTGTGACTTTATTCGCTGTAAGCACGCCAATTTCGCGTCTAGCAACTTTTTCTTTATGTATCATAACAGTTTGCGCAATGTGATTCATTTGACTTTCCATTTCCGTCAATTGAGCCGTTTGTAAATCCAATAACTGGAGAAAATTGTAAGCTAACGTATTTATCTGATAAGCTACACTAGCTAGCGACTGAGTTGTGTAGTTTTTCGTTTCCTCCAGTGCAGCGCGTTTATTATCGGATTGAAAATAATTTGCCTCACAATACTCGGCAACGCGTTCTAAATTCGTGTGATTCTCCGTTAAATTATTCCGGCCTTCCGGAATCTCCGACCGAAGTAAAGCAGCTAATTCTGCCATTGTATCACAATCACTACCTAATCCTGATTCGATATTCGGACTAATTCTTCCTGTAATTAAATACTTTGCAAAATAGGGAGTGTCACTCATTTAGCACATTTGTTTTATTGCTTACCGTTATTATAATATTCTATATTCATAGTAATGCACTAAGTTATTCATTTTACACACTAAAGAATGTTAAATATTTATAGTTTTATTATATTGTGATCGGTTTTAAAATAATAACATTATTACTTATATTTCTAAAATGTATATAATTCTTTACATGACAACACTGATCGGTGACAAGCGATAAGATGTCGCCACATGACACATGCTTTCTAGTGGATTTTAAAATTTTAGGTTGGTCACATTGGTTGTCTCAAAAATAGGGTTAGATCTTGAGTTTATTCTCGCGCCAAATGCCGCAACTGTTTATACAAAGGCACCTGTTGTTTTCAAGTTTTCTACAAAACTTTTCGTGATTATTTTAAGAAAATGGATGTAGCTGATGTACAGCCAGGTCAAATACGTGTTCAAGATGAAGTAGGAGTTAGATGTCAAAAACTATTTCAAGATTTTCTCGAAGAGTAAGTAATTTATTCAATACAAGCACTACGTACTTTATAATCATCTTTCCTAATAGATTTAAAGAGGAAAACGAATTAAAATATGCTGATCCTGCTAAAGAATTATTGAATCAAGAAAGAAATACATTAGAAATCAGTTTTGAAGATGTTGAGAAATATAATCAGAATTTAGCGACAGCCATTATCGAAGAATATTATCGTTTATATCCATTTCTTTGTCAAGCTGTCAGTAATTACGTTAAAGATGTTACCAGTTCGAAAAAGTACAAGGAATGTTATGCTAGTTTTACTGAAGTAGCTACAAGACATAAAGTTCGTGAATTAACGACAACGAAAATTGGTACTTTATTAAGAATCTCCGGACAGGTTATTCGTACGCATCCTGTTCATCCGGAATTAATTTCGGGAACATTTGTATGTCTCGATTGTCAAACTGTTATTCCAAATATCGAACAGCAATTCAAAGTGAGGAGTTTTACTTGCTTTTAACCTATTTGTACGATGTTTTTAATTTGTGTCTGCTTTCTAGTTTACTAATCCAACAATTTGCCGTAACCCAGTGTGTAATAATAGAAGACGTTTTATGTTAGATGTCGATAGGTCGACATTTATAGATTTTCAGAAAGTTCGTATTCAAGAAACTCAAGCAGAATTACCGCGAGGATGTATTCCTCGCAGTGTTGAAGTTATTTTACGAGCGGAGAATGTTGAAACTGTACA
This sequence comes from Clivina fossor, assembly GCA_963966155.1. Taxonomy (NCBI): domain Eukaryota; kingdom Metazoa; phylum Arthropoda; class Insecta; order Coleoptera; family Carabidae; genus Clivina; species Clivina fossor. The sequence goes on along the minus strand of OZ014564.1, from coordinate 4,460,600 downwards.
AGTATGTATTGTATATTTATCTTTTTTTTATTAAATTCGTTTAGTCGTGCTAAAGAAATAAATTGACAAGGCAATACGAAATTTTTTTTTGTTTAACAATATTTTATCACTAGATTTTCGAAATAAATTTTATTTTAAAATGAAATATAATATGTATGTTTTATTGCTGTTGGCACGTTTCTACATTATTGTCAATTTTAAAACTGAAAATGGCAATATTGTTCAAACATCAGACAAAAAAAATGTAAATATAGGACAAACAAAAGACTAAATTAATTTGTTTTTAAATACAAATACATTTTAATCCAGGAAGACACCACTTGTACACCACCAGATTGTACAAATTTTAAATATGATTGAAGTGATTTTTCGATGATTTTACAACATTTTATATGAAATTTCTAAGATTGTAGAGATTTTACTGGAGATTACATGATGTTATGAGAATTTTTAATTGATTTTACCATAATTTTAAAGTATTTTACTAAGATTTCAAGGGATTTTAATTAATTTATACACCATATTGTACAAGTGGTTTTCTCCCTCGATTTTAATTAATTAATTAATGTATGAATATTATATTAGCATTAAATTTGCTACATGATTTAAGCCTCATTCAGATGGTCGTTTTAGTTGTACGCACAACCACCAGGATTTGACCAATCTGAATTTTTGTATTAAAATTAAAAATGTTTCAAATGTTTGAATTGGTTAAATTTTTATATATATTTGTGTTTAAAACTGATATAGCAGTCTAAATAAGGTTTTATGCAAGAATGTTAATTAATTTAATTTAATTTTTTTTTTAATTTAAAGAGTTAAAATAATAATTAGAAATACGTTATTTATGTAATATATAAAAACTATCTTCTAAATTATGAAAGTTTAACTGTAAATTGATATTTATAAATGTGTATATAATAGTATTGTATGAATAAATTTAGCTTTAGTTGTAAATGAAAACCGTTTTTTTTTTCTTGTTGAAAACAGGCAGGCGACCGTTACGATTTTACAGGCACTTTAATTGTCGTTCCCGATGTCGGTTCGTTATCGATGCCGGGCGCAAGAGCCGAGCCCGGTTCTCGGCACAAAGGCGGCGACAATACCGAAGGTGTTCGCGGATTAAAAGCTCTGGGCGTTCGCGATCTAAACTACCGTATGGCATTCTTATGCTGTAGCGTTCAAGCAACGAATCCACGTTTCGGCGGCATGGAACTGCCAGTCGACGAAATCACACCGGAACTGATGAAGAAACAAATGACGGACGGCGAATGGAATCACATGTACGAAATGAGTCACGATAAGAATCTCTATCAGAATCTCATTGAGAGTTTATTTCCGAGTGTTCACGGCAACGACGAGGTGAAACGTGGCATTCTCTTGATGTTGTTTAGCGGTGTATCGAAGACAACGATTGAAGGTACTTCGTTAAGAGGTGATATTAATTGTTGTATCGTCGGTGATCCGAGTACGGCAAAGTCGCAGTTCTTGAAGCAAGTGTCCGAGATATCGCCGCGTGCTGTTTATACATCGGGCAAAGCGTCATCGGCGGCTGGTTTGACAGCGGCTGTTGTCAAAGATGAAGAATCGACTGATTTCGTCATCGAAGCGGGTGCGTTGATGTTGGCTGATAATGGTGTTTGTTGTATTGATGAGTTTGATAAAATGGATCTGAGAGATCAGGTTGCGATTCACGAAGCTATGGAACAACAGACGATTTCTATCGCTAAAGTAATTACATTTTTTTTTTCAATTATTATCAGGGTTGGGCTGTTGGTGATTTTTTTACGATTTTCGAAAATAAGAGTATTATTTATTTTTATGCACTTATTAATATAAATATAACATATGATTTTATACTTCTAATATTTAACATAAACTTGCTTCTATAGGTTCTGCAACTCTATATTTTTTAGATTTTAGTCTAATTTTCTATGTCAATATATTTTACAGTTTATCTACCACCTAAGTGCACAAATCTTTTTCAAGGTATTATATTCATGAAGATATTGTCTATGATATATATAATTGGTGTCAACGAGTAGTAGATAAAATGTAAAACAAATTTACGTAGAAAATTTGACAAAAATCTAAAAAATATAGAAGTTACAGGACCTGGAGAAGCAAGTGAAATGTGAAATGACAATATAATAATTTTTATATTGTATATTAAATATGTATACAGGGTGTAACAGAATAACTATTCCTAATTTTCAGAAATGATAGAGGGCACATAAAGAAACATTTTTTATTAACAAACTAGTGTCCGGAAATTTTTTTTTTTTCTTTTTTTTTCGGCAGTCGATTGTAAAAAACCCAACTTTATGTTATAACCCGAGAATTAACGGAGATTTATAATATCCGTTAAGACCATTTCATTCTACTCAAAAAAGTGCCTTAAGAATGTGAAAATTATTTTCATCTACTTTAAAAAACCATCGAGATATCGCCATTTATCAAAATACGGAAAAAGCGAAATTTTCGCCATAACTCGAAAACAAAAGACGATAGCTAATTTTTGTTTTCATAATTGAGTTTCTCTCAAAAAAAAGCGATCGAGGATGCGCGGTCCATTTTCCATATCTCTTATAGTTTCCGAGTTCCCCTATGAAAACGTCCAAATTTGCCCATCCTGTACATCGTTACAACTTGTGTATCGAAAATGGTGGTCGTAACTTCGAACAATTTTTATAAAGTTTAATGCGCTATTATTACTAATAAAATGTTCCTTAACTTAACTACTCTTTGATGTTTTGATTAAGATTGTTTTTAACGATATCTAGTGTATCTTGGCACCGAGAAATTTCCGGACACTAGTTTATTAATAAAAAATGTTTTTCTAAGTGCACTCTATCATTTCTGAAAATTAGGAATAGTTATTCTGTTACAGCCTGTATATCAAAATCTTTATTTGTAATGCCTTTTGCATATCTGTCATTATAAATTGCATTATCATTAAATATTATTATATTATATGATTTTTATTTAATATTTATTTTGTTCTAGATATATCTAGATATTTTAATTAATCAATTGTTAAAATAAAATTTAATTAAAAAACTAATTAAACTAATTAAAATTGTTTTAAATCAAATGATTAAAATCAGGCCAACCCTGCTGTAAAATAATTTACTTGTTTCATATTTGATTTCTTTTCTCAAAAGGCAAAAAACAAAGCTGTGTTTTTTTTACATTTCACTCTGATCAGTAAATTTTGTAAGCTGAGCTGAGCTGAGTTTTGCTGAGTGAGTTGTATTGATAAATAAAACAGTTTATTTGAAAGTGACGTTTAAAATCGTAAGTTCCACATATGATATAACCTAAAATATTAGATGTATTTGGATTGTTTGCGTTGATAATTTATTGCAACTCGCCGGATATCTATTGTTTGATTTCAAAATAAAATATTTAAATATAAATGTCAACCAGTATCAAACACGTTATCAAATCTTAAACTAGGAAAATTTGAATTGCGCATGTGCGCTCACTTGAATCTCAGCTAAGCACTAGCTAAATATCAAACTCAGTATTGATAAGGGGGGAAGCAATTTACTCACTTCGAACTCAGTTACGAGACGATAAATAAAATAGCTATTATTTCAAGGTTACTGATATTTGCTGATCTGACCTGAGTTTTTCGGTAAAAAAACACAGCTTATGCTTATTATTTTAAACAAATTGATGAGTTTATAATATAATGAATGACAAAACTGATGTGATATTATTGTCAATTTTTTTGTTTAGGCTGGCGTACGAGCAACACTAAATGCCCGTACCTCAATCCTAGCCGCCGCAAATCCAATCGGTGGCCGTTACGATCGCGCTAAATCTCTACAACAAAACATGCAACTTTCCGCACCGATCATGTCCCGTTTCGATCTTTTCTTCATCCTAGTCGATGAATGCAACGAGGTAATCGACTACGCCATTGCTCGTAAAATCGTCGACTTGCACAGCAACATTGACGCGACAACCGAACAGAAATACAGCAAGGAAGACGTACTACAATACATTGCATTCGCAAAGAAATTCAAACCAATTATCAGTAAAGAAGCAGCCGAATTATTAGTGAGTAATTATAATCATCTACGTATGCGTGATAATACGAGTGTAGGACGTTCGACATGGCGGATTACTGTCCGACAATTGGAGAGTATGATTCGTTTATCGGAAGCAATGGCGAAAATGGAGATATCCGACGAGGTGAAACCGAAGCATGTACGCGAGGCGTACAGACTATTGAATAAATCGATTATACGAGTGGAACAGCCCGATATTAATCTGATTGATGAGGAAGATCAGCCCGTTTTGGATGAGGAGCAAGAAACGAATGGTGTTGGTGAGGAGAATGCTGTAAATGGTGATGCTGCAACACCGATGGAGACTGAAGCTCCTGCTAAGAAAAAATTAACTTTATCGTTCGATGAATATAAGCGAATCAGTAATATGATTATTGTTTATATGCGAAATGAGGAATCACGAATGGAAGAAGGTATTTTGTGTTTTATTTTATTAAGGATATGAACTGATTTCGGGATAGTGGAAAAAGTGTATATGAATGTAAGATATGGAGGGCTGAGAATCTTAGTAGTGTAAATAATTGTGTTTTGAGTTTATCACAGATAAACTTCGAAAAATTCGAATATATTACACGATTAACAATACTGTCAATATTTTTAGATACTGGCAGTACTCAGTGACGGATTTAACGTTTAAGGGGCCCTATCGAAAAAAATAGTTTTATACTGGGGATTGCCTTTCCTGGTAGGAAATTTTGTAAAAAATAGACTACACCCTATAATATTAAAATCGTTTTTAATTATATTTATCCGAAATTAGATTCATACACTGATTCAAATGGTATTATAGATAACAAGATTATAAGTATATGGGTAAACCCATATATAGACCACTTTGACATTTCTCGGAAAGTTGGTAATACAATATTTTTATTAAAATTATAATTTATGTGGGCACTAGGAGAAACTTTTCGGAAAATTTGATCAAAATCGAATAAATAATGTAGCCACAATGAATTTTTTAAAATTTTAATAATTTTTTTCTCGCAAAGTTGACAACATTGTATTTTGCTAAAATTACATAAATTATATGAATACTAGGAGAATCTTTTGTGAAAATTTGAGTAAAATCGGTTAAATAACATGGCCATAATAAATTTTTAAAAACTTTAGTAATTTTTTTCTCGGAAAGTTGGCAACACTGGATATTAATAAAATTATATAATTAATGGGAGCATTAGGGAAATCTTTTCTGAAAATTTGATCAAAATCGGATAAATAATGTAGCCACAATGAATTTTTTAAAAATTTTAGTAAATTTTTCTCGGAAAGTTGGCAACACTGTATTTTGTTAAAATTACATAAATTATATGAATACTAGGAGAATCTTTTGTGAAAATTTGAGTAAAATCAGTTAAATAACATGACCATAATAAATTTTTAAAAATTTAGTAATTTTTTTCTCGAAAAGTTGGCAACACTGTATATTAATAAAATTATATAATTAATGGGAGCATTAGGGAAATCTTTTCTGAAAATTTGATCAAAATCGGATAAATAATGTAGCCTCAATAAATTTTTAAAAACTTTAGTAATTTTTTTCTCGGAAAGTTGGCAACACTGTTTTTTGTTAAAATTACATAAATTGTATGAATACTAGGAGAATCTTTTGTAAAAATTTTAGTAAAATCGGTTAAATAACATGGCCATAATAAATTTTTAAAAACTTTAGTAATTTTTTTCTCGGAAAGTTGGCAACACTGGATATTTATAAAATTATATAATTAATGGAAGCATTAGGGAAGTCTTTTCTGAAAATTTGATCCAAATCGGATAAATAATGTAGCCGCAATGAATTTTTAAAAACTTTAGTATTTTTTTCTCGGAAAGTTGGCAACACTGTTTTTTGTTAAAATTACATAAATTGTATGAATACTAGGAGAATCTTTTGTAAAAATTTGTGTAAAATCGGTTAAATAATATGACCATAATAAATTTTTAAAAACTAGTCATTTTTTTCTCGGAAAGTTGGCAACACTGGATATTAATAAAAATATATAATTAATGGGAGCATTAGGGAAATCTTTTCTGAAAATTTGATCAAAATCGGTTAAATAATGTAGCCAATATTGAATTTTTAAAAACTTTAGTAATTTTTTCTCGGAAAGTTGGCATCATTGGAAAAAAATAAAACCACATGACCCTATCTTGGGTACTAGACAAATTTATCCTGAACATTTTATTAAAATCGGTTGAACCCCGTCTAGGAGGAGTTGCGATCACAAAATTTTGTCTGACGACCGAGCGAGCTGACGACGCACATCCATAATCTCACTTATAAACTAAGTTCGGATTCGTCTGATCTAGATGTTATATGAAGGATTTCTATTCAAATTTTTTTTATTTTTGAAAATGTTACAGACACCGTACCAAACGCTATACCACTTTTCCTTGCAGTCAAAGTGGTAAAAATCAAGATATGTTTGTAATCATATATGATAAAAATAAAAGAAATTTACCATCATTGGCAAAGAAAAACTTAAAAAACAAGAAATGTTTACAAAAGCTAGGCTAATGCCAAAAACAATTATTTTTTTAGAAAAAACTAAACAAATTACGAATATAAAAATAATTTAAAAATAATTTAAAAATACAATTATTGGTAAAATAATTCGAGTCCCAAATTATTTTTGGTCGTAAAAAATTAAATATAAAATAAAATTTATTACCCGAGGCACCGCCTGGCTTGCAAAGCCTCAGGTGACCGCCTATGTGGGAATCCGCCACTGACAGTATTACTGATCGTGTAGGGTCTGCTTATTGAAGAATATTTATTGGTAGTACTGTCAGTATTACTGATCAAAAACACTGACAGTAATATTGACCATCTAAGTTCAGCTTCTACTATTAACTGATACAAATAATGTATTATCTGTTTGTTGTGAATACTAGATTGATAAATTATATGTGATTATTAATTGAGTAGTGCCATCTAGTAATGTTATTAATTATTTCTTTTCAGAGAATAAAGAAGGGATTCATCGCAGTGACGTTATCAACTGGTACCTAAACATGTATATAGATGCGATTGATTCGGAAGACGAACTCACGGAAATGAAAGAACTGATAGAAAAAGTTGTAGACCGATTAATATATCACGTATGAATCAACGAATATAGTCATTTCTAAGTTAACATAATTCTAAAATTTATTTATTTTTCAGGATGAAGTCATAATACCTTTAACGACATCAGAATTAAAGAGCCGAGACAAGCAAGAAGGAGAGGAAAAAGATCCATTATTAGTTGTTCATCCAAATTATATTATTGAATAATTACATTTAAGTTTGATAGTTATATCTTTTTAACATAAGAACTTTTTTTATTTTATTTAATGGTTTATTGTGTTTTATATTTAATAAAATACCATACATTACAAATAAAGCCTAACCATTACCGATGGATTCATACGACACGACCTCGTGAATCAAAAATCCTATTTATTATCTGAATGAAATATATTTCAATTTCAAGAAATATTTGTATAATTCTATTTTATGTGTAGTAAGTGATGGCCAAGAAATAAAACACTAGACATAAGATATTAGTTGATTTATTGTTGTAGTGAAATTTAACATGTCGCGCCATTAAACGCACACCTCGCCAGCTTGCTTCACTCTTTTACACACACACTGTATTACCGACCAGGAACCACCATCATGCCACCTAGCACGCAACTATAACATCGCGGTAAATTCAAATTTAAATGTTTAGCGCTATAGTTCGGCCTTCCTGACACAATGATTGCCCCTAATCATCTGTAGGTTAACAACAAAATTCGTATATCATTGGAACACTTAACATAAATGGTTCACACATAACTAATACATGAATTCGGTTGTTAAGACATAAGTACATAAATAATCTAAGTATACATAAATACATAAATTTGTTGATAAAGACATAAGTTCATAAATGATTCATAAAATCTTAAAATACATAAGGTTGGTCATAATTTTTTTTTTTTTTTTTTTTAACCATAAGTTATACATAAGATAATAAGTAACATAACTAAAGTAAAATATATTCATAACAATTTGAATTCGATTAAATATGTTCCTTCCAAAGTTTCATGTTTTCCGGAGAACATATTCCTTCGAATGGTTTTTGAGTCAACTGATGTTCTTCAGGATCCGTAATTACATAACGATCATTGTCTAGAACTTTTCTAATTACATAAGGACCACGGTATTTCGGCAATAATTTTTTATTCACTCCTGGAGTAACATCGACATTTTTGATCATAACATAATCTCCAATTTTATATTCATACGGCTGTTTGTGATGTTGATCATAATAATTTTTATTACGATTAGCAGTATATTGTATTTGTTTAGAAGCATCATCCCGCATTTGAATTAAATCACGATCAACGTCTTGTTGGTCTAATAAAGCTTGGCTTAAATCATCTTTAATTTTACCGATCTGGTTTATTCCGAATAAGAGTTGTGCGGGGGTTGTTCCAATCGAACGGTTTATAGTGTTATTTAACGCGTACTCTATATCGCTTAAAGTGGTATTCCATGTGGATAAACTGTTAGATAATTTACTTAACATTGGCGTCAGACTTCGATTTATTCTTTCGATTTGACCATTAGCATGTGGGGTTGCACTAGCAATAGCAATATGCTGAATATTTTCATTGTTTAAGAATTCTTTAAATTTGTCGGACATAAACGAACTACCTCTATCCGAAATAATTTTCCTCGGTTTACTATAATGGTTAAAATAACTTTTTAAATGCGTAATTACTTCATCGACTTTAGTACTAGTTGTGGCATAAAGTTTAACAAATTTAGTAAAAGAATCTATAACCTCAAAAATGTATTTATAACGATGATTCGTTTTTTCTAAGGGACCATAATGATCTACATGAAGACAATAAAATGGTTGTTTTCCTTTATCATGACAATGTAATCTACCTTCACCTTTATTAGCTATTGTAGAATAAGTAATGCATTTCAAACATTGAGAAATATAATTTTGCACTTTTCTCTTAATATCAGGGAACCAATAAACACGCATGAGATATTCTACGGTTTTATTTGTTCCTTGATGAGCGATCTCGTCATGGGCAACATTAATAACATTATTTATCATTGATTTCGGTACATAAAATAATAATTTGTTTTTTGTTTTCCGATAAACTAATCCGTTTTGCAATTCAAAATTTTTATCTTCTCGATGTTCTAAATCGTTCTTAATTTTGACAATATCAAGATCTAAATTTTGTAAGATAGCCAAATTTCGCTCAAAGCTATTTTCCGTAATAACAAGTACTGCAAATTGTCTACTTAACGCATCCGCATGCTGCATACGTTCCGCCGATCTATGTTCCAAAGTATAATTGTAATTCCTCAAAATTAACGACCAACGTAAAATTCGCGGATTGATTTCCTTGCGTTCTAACGTTAGTTTAAGGCTATTACAATCAGTTACGATTTTAAATGGAATTCCTTGTAGATAAATTCTAAAACGTTCTAAAGAATAAATTATTGCTAAAGTTTCTAGCTCAAAACTATGATAGTTTGCTTCAGCTTTTGAAGTACGTTTACTGAAATAACAAACAGGATGAAATTTACCATCGGTTTGTTTTTGCATCAGAACAGATCCATAACCGTGCTTACTCGCGTCACAATGTAACTCGGTATCGGTCGTATGAGAATAAACAGCTAAAACTGGCTCATTAATCAAAATGCGTTTTAGATATTCAAAGCAATTTGAACATTCATTATTCCACTGAAAGTCGGTTTTAGAGTTTAATAAATCATATAACGGTTTGGCTAAAGTTGCGAAATTTTTTATAAATTTACGGAAATACGATATTAATCCTAAAAAACTATGCAATTCGCGAAAACTTCTAGGAATTGAATACTGTGTCACGGCTTCAATGTTTTCTGGATTTGGACGAATTCCGCTGGCATCAATACGATACCCCAAATAATCAACTTGCGTTAACAGAAATGCACATTTAACCCATTTTAGTTCTAAATGATTTCGCGTCAAAGTTAATAATACTTCTTTTAAAATGTTTAAATTATCATCTATAGTTTCAGTCGCTATTAAAATGTCATCTAAATAAATTAATATTTTTTCTTCGTCTAATAATTTACGAAATGCAGCATAAATATAGCGAGTGAAGAATGAAGGACCGTTAGACAATCCGAAAGGTAATCTTACGTATTCATATTGTCCTAAATGCGTGGAGAAAGAAGTAAAAGGTATTGAATTCTCTTTTATTCGAACGTGATAAAACGCGTCTTTTAAATCTAAACGAGTGTAGTATATTTTATCTTTTAATCTATCTATATGATCATCGATTCTTGGCAACGGAAATATGTCGCGTTGTGTCATTTTATTTAGTTCTCGGTAATCGACTGCCATTCTATATTCACCTGATTTCTTAGAAACCAACACAATCGGACTAGCAAACTGTGATTTACTCGGTCGAATTATTTTCCTAGCTAAAAGATCATTTATAATTTCTTTAAGAGCTTCCTTTTCTTGATATGACAAGCGTCTAGGATTGAAATAAAAAGGTTTGAAGTTATTTTTTAAAATTAATTCCATTTCTAAACTCGTTTGTGGTTCGTTTGGTCTTTCAACATCAAAATAATATTTTTTAACTATCTCACAAACCTTACCACCTGATTGAACATCAATTTTCTCATTAATGTTTAAATTTACTGTGTTATTATTTTCTGTCGCAATATGTAGAATCTCATTATCCCACGAATTATCAATAATGTTAACAACAGGTTTTTTGATTATTTCAACAGTATTACTAAAATTTATTTGAATGTCGTTTCGGATAATAAAATCTCTACCTAATAGACAGGAACAACTCATAGTACAATCTGGTACAACATAGAAATTTACTAATAATTCTATATCATTAATCATTACAGTTAACTTTAATTGACCTAATATAATAATTTTGCTACTGTTGACACCTTCAAAATTATGAGATTTTACATTTGTATTCAAATTCACATTTTTGGGCACCTTACTTTCTAATAAAAGGGATATGGGGCTACCTGTATCTAGCGTTGCACATATCTCACTTTGTTCCAGTTGAAGTAACACCGTATAACTCGGAACTGGTAACACAACAGTTGGAGCAGATTCTATAAGATGGAAGGCATTACTTGTTTCACCGGTTTGACGACCATCATTGTCAGCAGGTGCGGAGCCACGTGCTTCTCTGCCATTTTGTTTACAGTCTCTTTTCAAATGTGCGGTGGATCCACAACCATAACAGGATCCTCTGGGCCTTCGTGGTCGGGGACAAGAAGCTGCAACATGACCTAAATTATTACAGTTAAAACATCTTACATGGTTAGTGTCGGTCTTCGATTTTTCTTCGGCAGGCATCTGCTTCTTACTTGTTTCATTTCGATCAATTCCTTGCGATCGACTAATGCTTGGAACGGACGAAGTTCGTTTCCATGAAGAATGGAATGATGCGCGAATCTTTGTATAGATTTCTAACTTGTCCTTAAATTCTCTGAAGTTACGTGCACCATACAAAATACTTTTTCGATTCGGGTCGTCGGTTATACCGTCAATAACATATTGTATAACAGCATCCGTTTCAATACTTCCCCTTGAAGCTAATTCTCGCATATGTAAGAAATATTCTTGCACCGACTCATCGCGTTTCATTTTTCTATCTTGTAACATTTTATGTAATTGTGCGCTAGTTGTTTTTGACGAGAATTCTTCAATAAGTTTTTGTTGTAAGAGTTTCCACGATCGGATGTCCCGTTCACTCTGAATAAATAGTTTAGCTAATCCACTTAGGCGTTTCTTTGCAAAAATAAATTTCTGTAGCTCATTCCAGCCCATCAAAATTGCATTATCCTCAAATTCGGTCACCCATAATTTAACAGGATAGTTATTACCATCGAACAATCGAATTGTGTCTTCAATATCTCTAAAACTTATAGTGGCATTAGTATTGACAAGTTGTTGACTTACGGAACTTCGTATTTCATCTTGATCCTCGTCGATTTCGTCATCGGGGTCTTCAGTGTCGACGTCTTCGTCACTGGGGCGACCTTGTAATAAATCTAAATTGGTCAGATGTTCACACAATCTTTGCGCGATTTCCTTAGGAGTACCCGTATAGTCTATTCGTAAAAGATTACAACTGGCTGTTAAATCACCGACAGAGCAATTTTGAACTGTCCACTCAACCTTCTGTGTGAATTCTTCAGAATCCGAAGCGAATTCAAATCCCGAAAACTTACGTAACCGGCTTCGATTTAAACGATCGCCAGTCACTCCGAATATAAACTTATGTAATGCTTTAATTACCGATGCTGGAGAAGTTTTAATATTATTCGCGATCTCGGGTATATCGATCAATGTTACTGTATTCTGTTCATCCCCCATAATAAATAATCAGAAATAAAACTTATAAAATCGTTGGCAAAACAGCGCGTCACTATCGTGCTCTCTCGCACTCACTAGTATTCATATCTCACTATCCTTTTCTACCACGTGTTTAATCCACAGTTCTAAGGTTCGAGTTAATTTCACTATTTCCCCTAATACACACAAATAAACGTGGTGATTGAATTCTTATAATCCCACTTCTGAAGCTGTAGTAAGTGATGGCCAAGAAATAAAACACTAGACATAAGATATTAGTTGATTTATTGTTGTAGTGAAATTTAACATGTCGCGCCATTAAACGCACACCTCGCCAGCTTGCTTCACTCTTTTACACACACACTGTATTACCGACCAGGAACCACCATCATGCCACCTAGCACGCAACTATAACATCGCGGTAAATTCAAATTTAAATGTTTAGCGCTATATATGTTAGTAAAAAACTATTAAAAAGCTTTTTATAAAATAATCAAATCTATAGCGTCCGTGGTTATTGCATATATTAAATATTTAACAGTGTATGATAGTAATTTGTGTTTTGTTTTACTTTTTACCACTTTGACTGCAAGGAAAAGTGGTAAACCCAAATAATGATTTAAATTTTATTATAAATAATATTTAATAATAATAAAATTTTGCGCTAGTGCTAGTACTGCCATCTTTACAACGAAAATATCAACTATAAGGTAAAAATAGGTCATGAATAGGTCTTTGTCATTATAAAATGGCGTTATGGCGTTGATTGATTTCAGTGAAATATTGGATGATAAAGTGATGGTGTGAACAAAGATTGTAGAGAGATAAAACTTCAGAGGCTGCTGATAATGAAAAGCAAAACGATATTGCAAATATAACTAAAGAAAATGATGAAAGATACAATTACAAATGTAAGTATACGTAACCTAACTTGCATGCGTAATAGCTTTTTTTATGTTTAAACAAGTGTTAAATACTTATTTACTAGTTTATTATAAAATTAATATATGTGCATTAGGTCACAATAGAAATATTACCAAATTGATTTTCATGGCAATATTTCTTTTTATATAGAACAAGTCAAGCGATAAGTTTTAGTGTTCGCGTTAAAATTTTAAATACTTTGAATAACAGTTCGAGTTGTTTAAAATTGATATAAAATTAAATGAATTACGTAATAAATAAAAGAACAATGTAATAATATTTAGTTTCTGTTAAACGAACGAAGCTGCTCAGTTTTTCCCGATATAAATAGCTTATATTTTCCAGTCTGAATCAGGCGAATCCTATCCACTTGATTCAAAACAATTTGGAGTAATTCCTTCCGATGAAGAAGATCTGCCACCTCCGAGCATGGAACCAAACGAAGACAATACCGTAAATAGGAAAATGACGATGAAAATCAAGATGATTCCGAGACTTAACATCCCGCGATTCGGATGCAAGGAATGTGGTTATTGTGGGGTGATATCAAAACGAGTCCGATTAATAAAAAACGGGACGGATTCATAATTGTTGCTGCAGTTGATAAAATTTACAAATAACAGCAACGGAAAATCTTTGATTGATGTATCCGAAAGTATTGGAACTATAAATGGTGAGCGTGTATATCTGTAGCATAATAATGTCATTATTTCACTTGTTTGTGCCACATCCTGTTGGGGTACATGTCGTAATTGTGTATGTATATTTAAAAAAATAATAATAATACAAATTTTATCAATCATTTCTGCTAATACAAAACAATTTAGTATTTGTGAAACAGATGCAGCACTTATTGTATTTTAACTACATTTGATAAAATCATGTTTAAATTATAAGTTTATTTTTTAATTAAGCGTAGTAGGTCAGTATTTTTGAAATAATATTTCATTTTTATTATTATTATTTGGTATTTATTAAATATGTATACGCTTAGTAATTTTTATGTGGTTAAAATTATACTATGCCATGTTTGGCATTTACCTTATAAAATTTTGTTTTCGGTTTATATTGTAGAATGTTTGCATTGTTAAATTGTTTAAAGTATGTAATTATTGTTGCGATTGTTTAAAAATGAAGTAAGTATTTATATTTATTTGTAGTTTTACATCAAAACTCAATATTTCTGCAAGATACATTATACAATTGCGCCTGTTAAAGCACACTCATGTAAATATTTTTATTTTCTTTATTATTGTTTTTATGTGTTGCTTAATTTGAGTAAATTAATCTGATATAATTGTTTTGTGTATTACAGGAATTATTTAAACCAATTCGAAACTTTACATCATCTAACAATAGTTAATCAAGGTAAGATAAGATAAGTTTTATTGGATTTATTTCTTTAGTTTTACAATGTTTAAAATGTTTATTGTTATTTTAGGGGGAGGTTCTCCTCCTCTGAATGAATAAAAAGTACGCAAAGTTAGAAAATTTTTTATTCGAAAAAATGTTATTTTGGTCTTTATTTAAAAAATTGACGTTTCATAAAAAGCAAAATGGCGCCCGTGATTCACTGTTTTCGTGTCAGCGCGGAATCGGTAAACTGCATGTATTGCAGCGTCTCTGGATTTATCTGTAACAAAAAATGAACAACGATGCCAAAAAGTAAACTAAATTTACTGGAGTATAGACCTATAAAATGTACAAATTGTTTGTTTTAACTATTTTTTGTAAGGCCCTGAAATGGAAAAAAGGGCCTAAAAGTCGACCTCAAAAGTTTGAGATCCTACCACATCGTCAAATTTTAAGTTATTTCCACGTTCGTAGGTCTATACTCCAGTAAATTTAGTTTACTTTTTGGCATTGTTGTTCATTTTTTGTTACAGATAAATCTAGAGACGCTGCAATTCACGCAGTTTACCGATTCCGCGCTGACATGGCCGACTAAAACAGTGAATCACGGACGCCATTTTGTTTTTTATGAAACGACATTTTTTTTAAATTAAGACCAAAATAACATTTTTTGAATCCCCAAACCGTTTTTTTCTATGTTTTTCCATTTGCGAATAAAAAATTTCCAAACTTTGCGTACTTTTTAGTCATTCAGATGAGAACCTCCCCTTAATATTTTGATATTCATTCAAATGATATTTGAACAACATCATTTGTGATCAGTTTTTTATTTAGTTTAAACTGAAGTAATATTTAATTTAGTTTCTCAAATTTTAATGTTGTTTGTTTAGGTTGTAGTACGGGAAGATTTAATCGGAGGCAATACAATGCCCCAATCTGCCTCTCTCGGATTTTTGATTTACAAAAAACATTACCGAACTAATAATTCATTGCACACTTTGACTTTCGGAGCAGAGATGGAGAAGCAAGCCATAGCCCAAAAAGTGAACTAATTATATTAAAACGATTGAAGAATCCACAGGGATTTTATTTGTGTTCAATTAAGGAACAACTTGTTCGAAGGTAGAATGAATGTGCATTCTTCCGGGTTGTGGAGGGCCAGGAGGAGGTAATGAAGAATAGAAGAGTTTTTTTTTCTACAAGAAGATGACGAGGACATAGGTAAAAAATATACCATGGTTTATTATTAATTTAATTCATTCTATAGTAAAAAGTTTTTATATTAAAAGCTTATATTAGATTCTTTTTTATTTATCAAAATACGTTTTTCTTTACATCATATTCGTTTGCGATTAATTCATCGTTGTTAAATAAATTTTTAGGTTTATATTTACGCGTTTCGGAGCTTACGCTATCAACAAACGTGTTTTGAAATAGTTAAATAAAGTTACGATTAATTTTAATATTATTAAATTTCCTTGTGTCAGCTGCGATATCGTTTTTAATAATAACACGTTTTAATTTTGTGTGTCGCCCTTTTATAACCTTCCCTGGAACATGCTTGATTTTGATTGGTAGTTAATTGCTATCAATATCAACAAATCACAATGAGCACGTTGGATGAGAAGTTATAAATAGAACCCACATTTTATCATTATACTCAGTCGAGTTTTATCTGTGTTAAGGGAAGGAGTGCTGATTTTTGTCCGAAATAATTTTAATTTATTTTTGTGATATTTGTGCATTGTTAAAGTAAATATTTATTATTCGTACGTGAGTTTGAAAATTTTATTTATATAAATATCTAGATTGCTGTTGTAATCCGATGCATGTAAATATTGTAATATAGGTAGATAATTTGAAAAAATTGGAATTAAAATTATTCTTGTCATCAAATTGTAAAAATAAAATTGGATTTTATTTAAATGATTTGACAAACTCCATTTATTCGTGTATGAACAATTTAACTGCATATATTATATTTTGTTGTTTTTTTTGAACATAATTTACTTAAGGCGCAGAAACGAATGAAAATAAAATATAGTTTCTTTGAATTTCTTAGAAACTTGAACATTATCTTATGTAAATTTTTATTCTATATCGAAAATTATTATTCTATATATCTTTCGCTAAAACTTTTAGTTTGCAAGATACTTACGAAAAATAGTTTTTTTTTTTTTTTTTTAATTTGTTAAAGTCCAAATGTTGAGTATGTTATATAAATAAATAAATATGTAAATATTTTATTTAAATATTCGTAAAATCTTTAAGATTAATTTAACCTTTTTATGAAGTTCGCGCGGTTGTTTATAGAGCATACTTCAGACTTTCGCTGTTAGATGGCAACACTTACCGTGGCAGCAGATAAAATAAAATGGCTGCAATTACGCGTAATAGTTGTCAAATAAATAATTATAAAGTAAATTATCGTAAAGTAATTAAATATATCGTGTATGGGTGTAAAAATAAAAGAACACATTTATATTTCCGAAACAATTTCAATAGAAATCGACTGACGAATTGTGTTTTAATTTGTATTTCAATGGCCGCGATTACCAACACGAAATAGTTGGTCAAATACGTAAATTATCGTAAAGTAATTAAATATATCATGTGTTTGTGTGTGTGTGAGTGAATAAAAGAACTATACACCAACAAATTCATATTTCCGAAACATTTACAATAGAAATCAACTGATGAATAATTGAGTTTTAATTGTATACTTACCACAAACTGGACAACAATATCCAGCAGGTTTTATTTGATTCAAACAGTGAGTAAATATTGCAAATATGTTTTATATTCTTACATATCGCGCTCATAAGAAATTGCGCTCATAACAAATTCACTATTTTTCTGACACAAACAACTACTTCTATCGTGACATACATTAACAACAACATCAGTACGTAGTTGATAATCGAGATTTTTAAATTATCTCGTGCCGGGTTCGGATAAGAGATACGATTGCAATTGATAGTTTGTTAAATTCTCGTCTTCGATGCTTAAACTATTTACAGTTAGTGATATTTCCGGATATTGCACCCAAAAACTGGAATTTTTCGGAAATACTACGTTATCGTACGTACATGGTATTCGTTCCGAATCGGGTATTGCGTTGTTATTTTTACCGTGTTTAATTCTCCAGTTTGTTGCTTTTAACCATGGTTCTATCGTAAATTTCTTAAACTGTACGACTAAAAGACAGATGTATTTACAATCAATCACGTAATTCTAGTGCGGAAATGATATTTACAATAATAAAACGATTTGGAAAATTTTTATATGTGAAAATAGTGAAATTACTATTCTTATAGTGGTAAAATTTTACTTTAAAAAAATCTGTAATTTCATTTTACTATAAATATTCCGTATTTCTACCTCAAAATTCTGTAATTTTTATCATAATTCATAATAATTACATAAAGTAATGTAAAAATAATCTAATTTAATATGTAAAATTGCTAATTTTGTGCAAATTACAGTACATACTTCATGTAGAATTACATATTATTGGTACAACTTCTTAAATTATGTAATATTACAGTATGTATATTCATAATTTAAATTTTTCCAGTCTGAATCAGGCGAATCCTCTATCACTTGGAGGCAATTTTCTTCCGGAGAAAGAAAACCTGTGCCAGCTTCGGGGCATGGAATCAGACGAAGACAATACCGCCAAAAAATTGAGAACCGCCAGGATGATTCCGAGACGAAACAGTCCTGAGATTCGGATGAAGAAATGTGGTTATTCTGTGGTTGACATCAAAACGAAGTCCGTTTAATAAAAAACGGAGCCGATTAATAAATGCAGCTGCAGCAGTTGATAAAATTTGAAATAACAACATGGGAAATCTTCGATTGATGTGTTCCGAAAGTATTGGAAAGCATAAATGGTGAGTTTGTTAAAATATCTATAGCGTAATATTGTAAAATATTTTTTTGTTGTTGTTTATTTTTGAATATGTTAAAAGTTAAATATTTCAAATAACAATAAATAAACTGTTTAAACTATACTGTAAAAAAATAAAGCAAAATTATAGAAAAAAATAGTCGAACTTTACTATAAATATTCGATATTTTTACCTCAAAACTCTGTTAATTTTATACATAATTCTTATGAATTATGTATAAAATCACATAAAGTAAGTGACAAAATGACCTAATAATTATGTAAAATTGCTTATTTTCTGTAATATTTAATCTAGAATTACATATATTGCTGGTATAACTTCTTAAATTATGTAAAATTACAGCTTGCATATTAAATATCTGTTTCATTTTTAGTATTTATTTTTTTTAAAATGTTAATATATAAAATTGTTATTATTTTTTATATTTTTATACTTTCGATTTTTATTTCATTTAAAGTTTTTCACTGAATAGAATCAAAATTAGAATATTAAAAAAATAATAACAATTTTGGTAAAAATATTAATTTATTTTTAATTTAATTTTTTATCACGCAAAATGCAATTTTACAACTAGAAAATGTAGTTTTGAATGGAGCCCCCCTCTAAGAATTTATAATAAAAGTTATCTCGATAGTTATCTAACCTTAGATTAAATTTAATTAGAGTTAAAATTAAGTTAAGTATGTGATGCAATTTTGCAAAAATTATATTAATTTTACATACTTTAGGTCATTTTTTTCACTTACCTTATGTGATTATTATGTTAAAAATTAACAGAATTTTGAGGTAGAAACGCCAGAATATTTATAGTAAAATGAAATTACAGTATCACTATTCTTCTGGTAATTTCGCTATTTTGTTTTTACAGTGTAATTATCAGGAATTTAATTTACTGAATTTCTGGTTAAATTAGCTGATTAATTAATTATTATTGTCATTAAATATTATGTCACTTATTCTTAATGGATATTAGATAAGATTTTTTTAAAAAACAAATTATAACAAGTTACAATTAAATAGAAAAAAATTAATTATAGGCAATATGCAATACACTAAACTAATGTTGGCTGTCTATAATTTAAGCATTTATACATAAAATATAAATTTATATATCTAACAATTACTTAGAATATAGTAAAAAATCTTTTAGAATTCATTATAGTAAAAATAAAACAGCTTTAGGTTGTAGTTCTGTATTAATATTTATTAATAATCGACGTATTCTCAACGGAAAAATAGATACAAACGACATTTTATATCAATAATAGAAAATTTTTATTATAATAATTTTAATTTATCAAAATACGTTTTTCGTCTACATCATATTTGTTTGCGATTATTTCCTCTTTGTTAAATAAATTTTATAGGTTTATATTAACGCGATTCGGGGCTTATCAACAAACTTGTTTTGAGATAGAAAAATAAAGTTACGATTAATTTTAAATATTATTAAATCCCCTTGTGTCAGCTTCGATATCGATTTTAATATCGATATCGTTTTTAATAATGACACATATTAATTGTGTGTGTCGCTCTTTTATAACCTTCCGTGGAACATGCTTGATTTTGATTGGTTGTCAATCGCTATCAATATCAGCGAATCACAATGAAGCACGGTTGGATGAGAAGTTATAAATAGACCCCATGTTTTATCATTCTTCTCAGTCTGGAGTTGTCCGTCTTAAGGAAAGGAGTGCTGATTTTTGTCGGAAATAATTTTTGATTTATTTTTGTGCATTGTTCAAGTAAATATTTATTATTCGTACGTTAGTTTGAAAATTACTAAATATCAATTGCTTGATTTGTGCAGTGTTACCATGAAGACTGGTGTTCAGATTTCTACAAGATGTGCCCCATAATTGGATGGACAACTATGAATTGTGGTCCAATTGGAATTACTTTTGTTAGTTTATTAAGGTAAGATTTTTAATAATTTTATTTGTATTTTCATATTTATGCTATGCTTACTCGTATAAATTCAATCATTAATAATTATTTTCTATTAATTAAATTGATTGTGAAAGCATTTTATAGTATTTAGAGTTGTTTTATCAAAATGCAATATCGTATTTCTTTTGTTACTGGGTAAATAAAGTTTGTCATGAGATGGGGGATAATAATAATAGAGTAATATATTTTTATTTCTACAATGTCAACTGAATGACAGGAATAAGTCACAATACAGAATACAAAAAATACAAAAACAGTGACATTATAATAAATACAATTACAGTGCAAAAATATGATATTAAAAAATAACCAATTAATAAGGTGCATACATAAAATATTCCTCAACGGAATAAAACGTATTTTTAAGCAAAAAATGTAGATTATTATAGTAGTAGATTATTTGGAATTTAAATTTTGCGAGATTTAGCCGCCAACTTATCTATATGTATATTTATCTGTTTTTTTAATATTTTTATTAATATATTTTACTATTTATTTATTATTAATATATACATATTTATTTAATATATACATATTTATTTAATATCGACAACCAAATACCATAACACTTCATACAACTTCATAGGTTAAATTTTGTAACTGTAAACTTAATTCATAACATGTATTGTGTCTGGTTTTTATTAAAATTAATTTATTCCATTTTAATTATAATATTTAATATATTTAACAATTAAAATAATAATAATAAATAAATTTATATTTAATATAACAGGATTTATTAGATACGTAACTTTTAAAAAATAATTAGTTTATAAATAATAGTTCGCACGTTGGCGCTAGTGTTGTCGGCCATCTTGGGGACAACAAAACCAATTTAAAAAGTCCTGACTTACGTAGTATATCTTATGTCTATGGGACTCGCTAGTTCAAAGCATATCTAAGAGATGGCTCTGCATGTAATATATATATTATATTTTCATACAATACTCGTCCTTATGTTAATATACATTAACGTTAGTACACAGGGTTCAAATGGCGCGTAACGTAAATTCAAAAATATGTTGAATTTCATATTGAATTTGTTCGTTTAATACAACATATTTATTGTAACTGACTGTTCTGAAAATTACATAATGAATGTTGAATTAATAATTCAATAAGAAATTTATTATTATTAATTGATTTATATAAAATAAAAAAGAAATAGAAATAAAATTTTTTTTAACTGGCTCTAGTTTCTACTCCAACGATAATTACTGTACCGAAAAAATACCTGATATGCAATATCCTATGTAGAATAATAGGAATTTTTTTGAAATTTTTTGGTTTTGGGAAATAGAGAAAAAAAATTTTTTTCCAAAAAATAACACATTTATTGCTTTTATTTTCCAAACTATATCCCCGAAAAATTTAAAATTTTTATATATGCTTCATAATTATATTATACTATGATTAGGATTATTTTTTTTATTTAATTATTGTTTTAACAGATTTTTATAATTTTAGAATTTTATAATTTTTTCATAAGCAAAATTTTCAAGCAGGTGCTGACGCATACGGCAAATTTGCAAACTAAATGGCAAAGCCAGTATTACACAGTATTATGATATTATCATAAATAGATTAATTTTATTTTATTCTTTTATATATGATAAAGATAATATTAACAATTTAATAAGAAACTAAGAAATAATAGTAAGTTTTTAATATTATAAAAAAATAATAATACATTTTGAAGCTTATTTTGCGTGGAATGATATTGACGTATGATTTACGTCAAGTTATGTTATTTTATAATTTTGTATCTCGCGAAAAACCGATGTGTTTTGTGATTTGTGACCATTATTATTATGACATTTCAGAAAATGAAAAAAATATGAATTTTATTTCAGAATTTAATATATTTCTATTAATTTTTCAATTTTTATCAATACAAAGAAAATTTTTTTGTTTACTATAATTGTAATATATATATATATATATATATATATATATATATATATATATATATTTATATATATATATATATATATATATATATATATATATATATTTATATATATATATATATATATATATATATATATATATATATATACATATATACCATATATATATATAATATATATATATATATATATATATATATATATATATATATTTATATATATATATATATATATATATACACCATATATATATATGGTATATATATGATTAATAAAGAGCATATGAGAAGAAATCTTGGATTATTATAGCCTAATATTGATATTTTGATAAAATATTTTTTTTGTTGGAATGCCGTGGTCGATTTATTTTCGTCGCAGACGTTTCGCCCATATATCGTAGATGGCATCTTCAGTGCTTGGTGACTAAGTACTGACGATGTCATCTACGATGTATAGCGAAACGTCTGGACGAGAATAGATCGACCACGGCATACCAACCCAAAAAATTCTATTTCGTTTTATTCGTTACACTTTTGTGCGCAAATAATAATAATTATTATAAGTTTACATTATTATAAGTTTAAATAAATATTTATTTTACTAGACATTCGCTACATTTTCCATTCAAATAGAAACAAAATATGTGTATATTTCAAAACTTTTTTTGTAGAATTATTGTAGGCATGATTTTGTAGTAAGACAAGTTTTGTTTTTTCTTTTTCTCGCTCTCATTTGTTCTATATCTGTATACATATATAGATATCTACATATAAACAAACATTGCAAGCGAGATAGAGATATAATTTATGCAAAATGTTTATTGGGTTGCTACAATGTATTATTTGTCATGTAGCAAAAACAATTTTTATTATAAGAGCCTGTTTGCTATATCGTGTTTATTCATTGACGCTTATTTTTAATCCTTATAATATTTGAATAATATTTATTTGGTCGGAGCCAGAAGGGCCTACAATTTTTTAGGGGTCATATGGAATGTAAATGAATTTTAATAATAATTTAATAATGTCAAAGTGGTTTATATACTTCTAATCTTGTATTTTAGCTAGTCGAAAAACTAGCTTATAAAATCAAACCACATTCGACTAGCTCCATTCTCGCTTTGCGAGAATATTATTTATATATTAATTTGTATAATTACAAAAAGCAACAAATTTAGACAATATATCTGTCATATATTTATGTCAAATGAGTATAATTATTTTCAACTGAAATACAATTTTTTAGTATGACATTTCGGAAATTTAAATAATACGAATTTTATTTCAGAGTTGACTAAAATAATATATGTACATATGTCTATAAATAATTATTCGCTCGGTATTCAATTTCGTATACAATTCTAGCAACTTAGAGACCTAACCGTTACACAGCGTACCCTAAAATTTCGCTACCTGTTTGAAACATACAAACATTCCATTCTTATCTACGTTTTCGTATTTCTACTTCTCACCCCTCTACCTCACTTACCCCGTACACATCTTGTGTCATTGCGAATGATACATTGTATTGCCCTGTTACTTTTATATTTAATTTTATTGAATTATTTTATAAAATGTACAATAAATATTTATATATATATATATATATATATATATATATATATATATATATATGTATATATATATATATATATATATATATATATATGTATATATATATATATATATGTATATATATATATATATATATATATATATATATATATATATATATATATATATATAAATATTTGCCCACAAAAGTGTAACGAATAGAACGAAATAGAATTTTTTGGGCTAGTACGCCGTGGTCGATCTACTCTCGTCGCAGACGTTTCGCCATACATCGTAGATGACGTTGTCAGTGCTTAGTCACCAAGCACTGAGGATGCCATCTATGATGTATGACAAAACGTCTGCGACGAGAATAGATCGACCACGGCATACCAGCCCAGAAAATTCTATAAATTTAAATGTTTTTCTTATTGTTCTTTACAGTAACTAGAACTACTGCGTTATTTATAAATTAAAAAAAATTAATTTCTTAAGTTTGCAGACAAATTTATTTATTTAAATGTTTATATACTTTTTAATTACAAATATTATAATAAAATTACAAAAAAACACAAAATTAAATTAGTTATTACACATAACTAGAGAAATTATCAAAAAATTATAATAGTATTATTATTTTCATATACATAAAAGTCAAACTTAAAAAAAAATCAATTTCTATTTAATTTTAAATAAATAATAAAATAAAAATTATATTAAAAAGTTATAATACATCAAAACATATGTGAAAAATAATCATTTCTGTTTTCTTATTTTAATTATGGAAAATAAATATAAACAAATAATAGTTATTTTTTAATTAAAATAGATGTTTTATATTTTTATTTCGTATTTGTTACATAACTAACAAAAATAATATCGTTTGAAACCAACTTTATATTTTGCTGGGTTGGTTTCGTTGCATAGGCAACACAACCAACACAGCAAAATACGAAGTTGCATACATAATACAAAATTCAGCGCCGCCTGCGCGGTTTTGATTCAAACTATATCACCCTATGTACTAACGTTAAGGGTTTTTTTCGCTTATAACTTTCTACATATGTATATTTATTTTATATTTATTATATTTTTAATTCATACACCCCCCCTATTAATTATAAATCATGTTTTTATCGCGTTTTTCGCATTTATATACATTTTTCTCAAGTTTTATTACCAAATAAAATAATTATAATAAATTTATTATTGTCATATATTTAACATAGCTGATAGGAGACGAGACACGAGACGTTTTTTCTATGCACGAGACCAAGATGGCTGCTAGCTGTCAGTTGCAAATCGAATGCGGCGATATTTTTCGTGTATTTTATAGCATTTTATTACAAATTATGACAAGTAATATTTAATGAAAAACGAAAATATACATTTATCTACGTATTTTTATTGGTAAGTTTGCTAGAAATTGCTTTTAAGTTATATAATCGCGTTAAATAAAAGTGTGAAAAAACGCTATAAAGATAGATTTTTAATGTTAGATAAAAATTGGCATTCAAAAAATGTAATGAAAATACTTTGTATATATAACTTTCCCTCCTCATCAAATATGCATCTATACCATCATATATCGTAACATAATTATGATTAATCTGTAACCCACCCCTTTCTAGTAAAACTATAATAATATTTATTCAATTAATAATTAATTTGTGTGTTATTACAGTGTGAACTACTACTGCTACTACTACTATGCAAGATACGAGACAGTGTCCCAGCCCCAATATCGATGTCGGATGGACAGGCGATTGACATCAATGTGTTTTTCTCCGGATGTGTGGGTAAGTGTATCTATATCATACATTTATATATAATATATATATAATTAATAATTATATATATATATATATATATATATATATATACATATTCATATACATAATTTACTGTAATATCTACCTACCAATTATTAAATATAGATTTATTGATTTGCAGTTTTACATCGAGGCTGAGGTGTCTAGACTGTGATTTACAGAAATGGATTGAAGAATAATGAACGATTTTCCTTTTTTATTTTTCTCGCTTTTTCTTTTTACTTAACTGTTGAAATTTTTCTATTTCATTCTATGTTCTTTTAAAAATCTCCATCTTGTCCCCTTTCTTACAACACAAATTATAATTTATTTTTCAAACTAAGCATACTATAAACTTTATATTTTCATTTCTTACATTTAAGTAGAGGGTGCTCATGAGGAAAGAATAAAGAAAGATGTACTTGTGCGGATAGTTCAACTGGGAATTAATAAAATATTCCGAAAAATATTGAATGATAAGGTGAGATATTTAATTTTTTTATTTTTAAGTAAATTTAATAATCTCATTTTAATATTTATTTGTTATAGAGATATGATTAATGTAAATTTTTCTCTTTTGTTTCAGAATTGGGAAATGAAGTAAAATAATGAAGAGAGAGGAGAAATTTTGTTTGGAGATAATTGTAACGGAGGAAAAGAGATAGAACATTAGTAATTAAATGGCTCATAAAGTTTTTGCCGTCGATATATATATTTATATTATTTTGAAATATAAAAGTAGCATAGGTGGTACTGGCAGTTAACTGGCCCGGCAGTTCTGTTTCAGCCACCTCGGTTCTTACTAGCTTTTTATTTTCCACCCTCGTGGTTTCGGGTTTGTTAAGTCCATCCCATTTTTTCGTCAGCTCACAAGTGTGTTGTTGTTTCGTATGATGTGGTGATATTGATACACATTGAGTTGTATTTGGGGTTATTCCCGTATGGGGTGGGGGCAAAGGCTTACATTTCTGTACTTCGTATCCAGTCAGGGCCTCTCTGATTACTTTTGATTTTGCGTTTTGATGTCCGACGAAGAACTGTTCGGCTCAATGACGCGGTCTCAAGGAATCGCGGGCGTGTACTGGTTTGTTGTACGAGACGTGTTAAGTTTTGGGTGACACAGTCAGGACTATTCAGACAGGACGCGTTCTCGTGCCTTCGTGCAGTCTGAGCTTCTCTGGTTATCTTTGATTTTTGTGCAGCCAAGCTGTGTAGGTCTAAGAGAATCGCGAGCTCTGCAGTACTGTTCTGTCGGAACTTGAATTTGCTCCTGTGGTCTTGGTCTGTCTTTCGTCGAGAGTGTGATTGAGAAAGGGGCATCTGTTGTCTGACAGTGTCAGCTACTCTTTGGGGGCTTTTAGCAACAGGCGAATTGTGCTCCAGGGAGGGTGGCCTGTCTAATACATGTTGTACTCAGGGGTTGCGAACTGATTCATTTTCCGTATTGGAGTGGAAAATGAGAATGAATGTTGCGTGGTCCGAGCATTTAAAATTCAAAATATTAAAGTACGCGAATTGCGCTGGCTCTCAGCGCACACAAATGATGCCGAAGATTGTGTCCTTTAAATTACACGCGTGCGTTGCATATTTAGATGAAGAATTAGCTCACTAAATATATTAAAGTCGTCGTCGTTCATTCGTTGGGTGATTGGGCAGACACATGGTTCGTTGAAACACACGGGTAAGGTATTCGGTTCGATGCATTTCATTTCGTTAACATTGTTACGACAGTGCCATGGCAGTGTCGTAGCAATGCTAATTAATGCGATGATTTTCGAAAATTGGCCTGCGCAATCAAAGGTCCCCGGGTATCTTATTCAACTTGGTGACACGTCTACTACGCGGCCTTCGTGCGTTTTTCGGGTCGTACTCCTCTGAGGCACTTGACTTACTGCAGTCTCGAGCCGAAGCGAGTTAATTCCCGATTGACGGTAGCTTAGAACCGTTTAGTTTTCTTGTGCCCATAAGGGTGGTCAATTTCAACGGAATTTGCGTCAATGCACCTGCCATTTGTTTTCCTTGTCCGCGTTCAAATCAGTAGCATATCTTGAGGGATGAGCCCGATATTTAGTTATCTAGTGTTAATATATAATATAAATGGATGCATTTCTCTTAGCATTTATCTCCAATCAAGAAGAAAGAAGTTGCTACGCGCGGCGCAGTATTAGGTAACTTATAAAGTGTTTGTTCGCCGAATTTGTTTTTGCTGGATTAGACTGATACACAGATAGAGTTTCCGAGGCTCTCTATTTTGTGTATGTCCGCGATTCTTACTTTAACTGCTGTGTCCACCCTCGCGGTTTCGGTTTTGTTTTTTTTTTATCTCCTCCGTGATAGCATCTTTTCCTGCTCCATTTTTTTAAGTGTATGTATGCAGCCAAGTATGGATCCGAATGGGGATTAACAACGAAAAACTTAGCTGGGGTGGAGCTTGGGACTCATGCATTGGAAGTATCCTCGTAACTTCGTCTAGCCACCACGCGTGCTACTCTGTCGGAACTTGGATTAACTAGAAGATGCATGAGTGAGATTAGGGATAGAGACAGAAAACCAAAATGACACTGCGTTCCTGTACCTTCGTACAATCTGCCGCGTTTACGCGCGCGCGCAATTGCTCTGTTGGGACTTGAATTTGCAGCAATGTGTCTTGGTTTCTCTTGTTCTCGCCGTCGTCGTGCATGAATGAGAAAAGGGCTTCAGGTTGTATGGCTGATCACTACCTTTTGGAGGCATTAGTTGATGTGCTTCAGGGGGGCGATTAGTTCTAAAACTTGCGTCCTGGGAGTGCGAAATGATTCGATCCCCTATTGGGTGGGGGATGGAGTATGGGCAAAGGCTTTTTGGGCGTGTGAATCTCTTTGTTATATTCCGGGCAGGACAAGTGCTCTATTTTTCTAAATTAAGTCGTGCTGCTTCTCAGTACGCATAAAACACATATTAACGAGATGTCCCCGTTCAGTTCAATAAAAAACTTTCGCGCGCAACTCATTCGTCGTTCCGTCATCGTTGTCTAGGTGTTTGGGTAAGCCCAGTTGGAGTACTACGAATGGCGCATGAGGCCGCGTCTCTTCTCCTACATTGTACAGTGCCATGGAACCGTGCAGTGCAGGGGGCCGGAGCAAAGCGTATATTGTCCGCATTGCACGATTCAATTCGGTGCCGAGGTGTTCTGAGCGGCCTAAGTGCGTTTTCCGAACCGTGCTTCTCTGCGGCGCTTGATCTCGCCACGATCTCGTGCCAAAGCGAGCCAGTTTTCGGTCTTCGTTAGCTTAGTGTTTCCGGCTGGAATTGCCTCGTATCCGTAAGGGTAGCCACTCCAATTGGAAACTCATGCCAATCACCTCACTTTTGCAAAACCCACGATCGCGATGCGATTAATTAGTAGCATATTTTGAGGGTTAAGTTACCGACGTACTTGGAAGATATCAGAAGACCAGACACCACCAAATACTTACAACAGAATTTTTCAAGGTAAAACTTCAATTTGAATCGTAAATGTGTTAATATATATTTAATAATAATTTAAAAAAAAAAACACACACACACTCACCACAATTCTCTCTTTTTTCTCTCTCTTTACTCTAAACTTTTTTCTTGTTTGTCCTGAAACAACCGAATGATACATCATGTGTTATTAATGAAGAGATGGAAAACCTATAAATGCGAGCAGAATCCAGCCTCGATGGAAGCGATAACATCGCGCCACAGTATTATTTATAATATTTATTATATTGTATAATTTTTATCAAGCTATTTGAAAATGTTTTCTGTAATTTAAATTTATTAAATTATAACTTATAATGTGAATGTAAATGAAATCATTTTGAGTTTTACACACACACACACACTTGTTTTAAAATGAATATCTTTTTCTATTTATTTATGAAAATTGTGTGTTAAATATTTTTCACATATCTGATTTCATTTACACGTGTATATTTGAATTTGTATATATCACACATAAGTGTGAAAAGTGATAGATAAATGTCAGATTTTCCATTCCATATATATATATATATATATATATATATATATATATATATATATATGTGTGTGTGTGTGTGTGTATATATTGATTTTATTTATAAAAATATTGATCAGATGAATTTACGAACTTGGAAAGAGATTGTATTGTATTTAAAAGCTTTTCCACATATGTTACTCATTTTGGAGGAAAAAAAATGTTAATATTATTTTTTTATATTTATACTTTCGAAAGTATTAAAATATAAAAAAAATAACAATTTTGTAAAATATTAATTATTTTTTTACCACGCTTATATTAGCTCACAGTGTTGTTGTCCCGGTCAGTCATATCTTGTAACCAATTTTTAGACCATTTCCTATTATCTGATCTCACTGAAATTTTGTTATATATATATACTAAAAACATATTAATTAATAATAATTATTAATTAATTAAATAATTTATATAAATTGAAGATTTTCAAATTGTGAAAAAGCTTATATTGAAATTTATACATTGTATATATACATATATATATATATATGTTAATAAGTGTATTTTCGATAATTTAATCACATAGTTAACAATGTGATTAAGTTAGTAAATTTGTTATTTATCATATTTTTATGAAATTTTTACATTGTTAATTATGTAATATAGCCATGTTATTTAACCGATTTTACAAAAATTCTCCTAGTATCCATAGAAATTATATAATTTTATCAAAATACAGTGTTGCCAACTTTCCGAGAAAAAATTACAAAATTTTCAATAATTCATTATAACCATGTTATTTACTCATCTACTACTGCTTCTGATTTATATATATATATATGTATATGTTAATAAGTGTATTTTCGATAATTTAATCACATAGTTAACAATGTGATTAAGTTAGTAAATTTGTTATTTATTATATTTTTATGAAATTTTTACATTGTTAATTATGTAATTATTTGTTTTGATAAACTAAATTACATTGCTAAGTCAACAAGATAATTAAGTGTGTTTTAACAATGTAATCGCATAGTTAAACACGCGATTAAGTAATTAATTATACAATTATTAAATAGAATAAATTATTAATAGAAAAAAAATTTGTTTTAAAACAAGTGTGTTTTTAGATTATCTCAAAAAAAAACAATACATTAATAATATTGCGTAATTAATTAAAACGCGTGTTTAACTATGTGATTAAGTTGTCAAAGTACACACACACACACACACATAATTAATTTTGAAGGAAATATTTTGAAATTTTGGTGAAATGTATTTTTCTTATTGTTGGATAAAGTTCGTTAAAAACAGATGCTGTGTTGTATTTATTTTTTTCCCAATTTCATCCCTTAAATTTAGTTAAAATCTTTAATAGCAAATATCTCGAAAACGGCTGGGAATTTCGCAAAAATAACAAAATTTGCCGTCCCCTCACTAGCCTATGATAAACCAGGTACGAACTACAACATATCCAAAAATCAACCCCCTAGGACACACCCTTATTAATTAAGCCAACCCCTAAAACTTGAAAATCTTTATTGCAAATATCTCGAAAACGGCTGGGAATTTCGCAAAAATAACAAAAATTTGCCGTCCCCTTACGAACTGCTATATAAACCACGTACGTACTACAACATATTCAAAAATCAACCCCCTATGACACCCCCTTATTAATTAAGTCAAGCCCCCCAACAAAACTGATGAAAATATTGTTAAATTGAAATTTTGGTGAAATGTATTTTTTCTTATTGTTGAATAAAGTTCGTTAAAAACAGATGCTGTGTTGTATTTATTTTTTTCCCAATTTCATCCCTTAAATTTAGTTAAAATCTTTAATCGCAAATATCTCGAAAACGGCTGGGAATTTCGCAAAAATAACAAAAATTTGCCGTCCCCTTACGAACCCGCAGATAAACCAGGTACGTACTACAACATATCCAAAAATCAACCCCCTAGGACACCCCCTTATTAATTAAGCCAACCCCTAAAACTTGAAAATCTTTATTGCAAATATCTCGAAAACGGCTGGGAATTTCGCAAAAATAACAAAAATTTGCCGTCCCCTTACTAACTGTCATATAAACCACGTACGTACTACAACATATCCAAAAATCAACCCCCTAGGACACCCCCTTATTAATTAAGTCAAGCCCCCCAACAAAACTGATGAAAAATATTTGAAATTGAAATTTCGGTGAAATGTATTTTTTCTTATTGTTGAATAAAGTTCGTTAAAAACAGATGCTGTGTTGTATTTATGTTTTTCCCAATTTCATCCCTTAAAATTAGTTAAAATCTTTAATCGCAAATATCTCGAAAACGGCTGGGAATTTCGCAAAAATAACAAAATTTTGCCACCGGCCTACGAACCCATGAATAAACCAGGTACGTACTACAACATATCCAAAAATCAACCCCCTAGGACACCCCCTTATTAATGAAGCCAATCCCTAAAACCGTGATAAAAATATAAAAAAATCTCAATTTTTTTCTTGTTTTCCTGATAAAATTTCGTTAAAATGTTTCATTTTACGCTTTCCTGATACAAATCTTGCATTTTACGCTTTCCTGATACAAATTTTGTTAAAACCCCTTAGCTTAGATACATTTTGAAACATTGATACATTTTGATACATTAATACATTTTGATACATTAATACATTTTGATACATTGATACATTTTGATACATTGATAAATTTTGATAGAGCCCTCGGCTTTGCAAAAAAAATCTTTATTCAACAATAAGATAAAATACATTTCACCAAAATTTCAATTTCAACATTTTCATCAGTTTTGTTGGGAGCTTGGCTTAATTAATAAGGGGGTGTCGTAGGGGGTTGATTTTTGGATATGTTGTAGTACGGCCATAATTGACCAGTATTTGTAAAACGCGGAAAATTTTGTTATTTTTGCGAAATTCCCAGCCGTTTTCAGAATGTATCAATCAAAATGTATCAAAATGTAACCTAACCTAACCAACCCCTAAAACTTAAAAATCTTCAATCGCAAATATCTCGAAAACGGCTGGGAATTTCGCAAAAATAACAAAATTTGCCGTCCCCTTACAACCGTTAAAGATAAACCAGGTACGTACTACAACATATCCAAAAATCAGCCCCCTTATTAATTAAAGTCAAGCCCCCAACAAAATTGATGAAATTATTGAAATTAAAATTATGGTGAAATGTATGTTTTCTTATTGTTGAATAAAGTGCGTTAAAAACAGATGCTGTGTTGTATTTATTATTTTCCCAATTTCATCCCTTAAAATTAGTTAAAATCTTTAATCGCAAATATCTCGAAAACGGCGGGGAATATCGCAAAAATAACAAAATTTGCCGTCCCCTTACGAACTCGTGATAAACCAGGTACGTACTACAACATATCCAAAAATCAACCCCCTAGGACACCCCCTTAATTAATATTAAGTCAACCCTCAAAACTGTAAATTGTAAATTTACTTTACTGTAAATTTACTGTAAATTGACAAATTTGTGTATAAAAATTTAAAAACTAAAATTGCGAGTATTTTGCTAACGGCTGCAAATTTTGCAAAAATAACAAATTGTCTGCTGAGGAAACTAATTTCGGGATAGTAGAGTTTGGGTACAAGACGTGATTGTGTATAAGAATATATAAGGGAAAAAGGATATTGCGAAATTAATTACTCAATATATAAATATAGTACAAATTTTATTTAATAAATTGAGTTTGAATAATTATATATTACAATATAATAACAATTTTGTAACTCGATAAAACTGTATATGTCTATGATTCCAACAAATATTAGGGCTACTGTTCAAAGATGTACTCTTAAATTTCGAAACAAATTTCATCCACTAGCCAAATGAAATATTCTTTTAGTTTTTCCCTTCATCATTTGTTAATTAATTACACGTTTAGCTAGAAATATTTATTGTTGCACAATTAGTTCCATCATATAAAATTTAAAATATTAGAATTGAGACCTGCTCCAACAGCGTTACTAATATTTACATTAAGTTACGTTACGTTAAGTTAAATAGATTATTATGTTAATTCAATTGGCTAGAGAATACGATTTGTTTGTTTTTTTGAAACAGTCTTTTTCCAAATAGCAATAATCGATTAAAAAAATGTCTTATAAAGCGATCACAATTATTTAAACCTGACTTTACAATTACGTTTTATCAATTGACAGTACGATTTGCTCGTTTCGCTAACCTCAAATTTAGTGAATACCTTTTACGGATTGTGTTTTACTATGTTTCGTAGCGAATCAAACAAACCTAATACATATATATATATAAATAAATATCAAAGCGGTATGTATATATGCGCGCCCTTTCTGCTGGTAATTGGTAACTTTATTTATTCAATCAATTCACTTAACCCGAAAAAATTTCTTGTTCTCCCTCTCCAATTACGATTCTGTCAATTCATTTGCTGTAACGCGACTATTTACAAAAAAAATATGTATATATAATACTTTGATCACCAGTTCTCATCCTACATATCGATAATATATTTATTTGTCACTTAAATTAACCAATAATAATACAGATTACATATATACAATTCATAGTAACAAATAGGTTAAAAATAAATGATAGAAAAAATATAGAATGAATTATTAAAATATAAAATATATATATAATAATTAGGAGCAGTGACAAACATGACAAAAAAATATAAGTACTGTCAAATTAAATACAATAGGGCCTACTATACAATAATAATATTAATTAAAATAATCATTCGCTAAAATTGTACGACGGACGAAGATAGAAAAAGAAAAGAAAAATTATTGCCCAATATTAGTTGGAATGAAATAATGGTCTAGTCTGTTTTTTCACTTGGAGGAGAAAAATTTAAAAGTAAGTTTTACATTATAAAAGAACACCAGAAAAGTCACTAAGATTTTTTTACAACAAGTTTAAGGCCATTTCAAGACAAACAAAAGACTATATTCAGACAGGTGGTGAGAATCCAAAAATGAATAATTTTTTTTATATTTGATTTATTCGTTTAATACTACATATTTATATGGTAACTAATTATTAGTAAAATTAGCTAATTTATGTACAATTAATAATTTAATAACAATTTTTATGTATTTACAGAATTAACATATAAGAAAAATTAATCAAATATTTTCATTGTTTGTAATAAAGATTAATCATATTTTTTCAAATAATTTGTATGTGTGAAATAAGAGAAAATCGCATTTTTCAAGGAAAATGATGAAAATTATTTTTTTTTATTTCACATACAATTTATTAAAAAAAAAAAATACGATTAATCTTTATTACAATAAACAATATATATATATATTTATTTTGGAAATCAAAATAATAATAAACAAAGAAAATATTGACAATTAAATATTTGATTAATATTTTTTATATGCTACTTCTGTAAATATATAAAAATTGTTATTAAATTATTAATTGTACATAAACTAGCTAATTTTTCTCATAATTAGTTACCATAAATATGTAGTATTAAACGAATAAATCAAATATAAAATTATTCATTTTTGGATTCCCACGACCTGTCTGAATCTAGCCGTTTGTTTGCCTTGAAATGATCTTAATTTGCAAAAATCTGTAATCTCCACATTTGGTTTACTTACTTAGAAAATATCACAAAACGAATTTAAAGTACATACACGAAATTAAAGAAAACGTAACAATAAAAAAGTCGAGAATAAGGTATTGACAATTGATGACAAGATAAAAAAATTACTACTCCTAGAGTTAGAAAACAGACTATAGTGTAAGTTTAATAATTATGTAAGTTTGTATATAACTATATAATAATTAATAAAAAAAATTGTTTTGAATTGTATTTCGGTTCGCAATGATGATATATCAAGTCACATATAGTAGCACAGCACAGCACAGTGTAGAGCAACAGTGGGGACGGCCCGCGCACCATTTGCTAGTGCATCGGCGGTATCGCGTACTGACGCACATCACGATCTTTATCCGATTGTAATCGACGCAACACCGTGTGCACCGGTTCGTATTGTTCGCAATCTTCATCGGCAAAGTAGTCTGAAAACAAAAATATGAAAAATTACAAATAATTATTCACCGAACTAAGGTTATAAGTCGTAGTAGAAAAATTCGGGATCGCGTTATAATCGGGCGAATACGGTATTTTATAATGAAAATATATTTCTTCTTTCTCGACCTAAAAAAAAATCGACTAACTTTATGAATTTTTTTCTGCGAAACTATAAAAGATTTCTGGGGGGTGAAAGAATGAACTTTGTACTTCGTTCAGGAATTTTTATTTTTAGTTTTATTGAAAATCGTTCCGAGTTCTAACTCTTTCTTCGAAGCTCGGCTGTGCCCCCCTGTTCATCTGAAACAAAAATCAAAAGGCACCCTTGAAGTATGATATATTATCTGGTTTTTAAGCGATTTTTTTCCCACAAATATTCATTCGAAAAAAAAAAAAAAGGGTCAGAAACCAAATAATAATAATATCATACTTCACAGGTGCCTTTTGATTTTTGTTTTAGATGAACAGCAGCGCAGAATTTACAGGGTGTATAACGGAAAGTTGAAATAAATTTCCCATATAATTCCCGCATTTTTCCGTATATTTAAAAAAATTCTTGTATGTAAATATACAAGTTTAACGATAAAGAAAGTTAAAGAAGTGTTAAATCGAAGTTATTTATTGCATATATTATATTTATTTATCACAATTACGACATGGAACATGAACTATCGCAATCATCAAATTATAATTGCATCTTCTTTTTCTTTATTTCTTCTGAAATTGTATGAAGATCTTCCATTATCGATCGCTTCTTTCGTTCTAAATCCATAAATATTACAAATTTTTTTAAAATTCACGCACAACGAAAAAATTCCTAGCATAATTCCCGCGTAACAAAATTCCCGCTTTTCACGTTTTTCACGTCCGTTATACACCCTGTTAGAGAACTCGGACGATTTCCAACAAAAGTAAAAATTTCTGAAAGAAATTCAAAGTCTATTCTTTCACATCCTCAGAAAACCACGGTTTGATATCTTTTATAGTTTTGCAGAAAAAAAATAATTATAAAATTAGAAGTTTTTTTAGGTCGAGATTCCATGTGTAAAAAAAAATAAAAATAAATAAATAATAAAAATAAATAAATAATAAAAATAATGATATGTACCTAATTCACATACTAATTGTAGAACTTATTATAAATTATTAATCGAAATGTCGATTATTAATAAATATTTAATACAGACTTAACTACAACTTGAAGCCGTTTACTTTTTTTAATACAATGAGTTCTGAAACATTTTTGACTATGTTATACTATACACATATAATTCATAAAGAAAACCCAAAAACTAATCTACATACCATGAACAATAATATCTCTGGCGAGTGTTCTAGAGACAGCCAGGCGTACATTAGGCACGGGATCCCAACTGAGATCGAGTAGATGCGGCATAACAATGCGGGCAAATTGTTCGGGTGGCAGTGCATGCTTTGAGATCAGACGTGAACACAATAGGGCAAAGGCCTGCCTTCGCACCCAACGCTTCGAATGCGCGAATTCTTCCGCTAGTTTCAACAGCAACCATGATGTTAAGTTTGCATCGCTTGATATATGTCGTACCAACTCCGTTACCTTTAATTTTTTCAAATCAAACAGAACATACATAACCACCACATTTTCAATAATTGCTCTTACTAAATTCACAACAACAAAAAATGAAAACAATAATTTCTGTGTACGAAGAAAATTTAGAAATTCATACAAAGATTTCTTCACTAAACAAAAACATATTGTATGTTCTAATCATTATTTTATTTATTGCTTAAAGTATGTTCCTATTTAATATAATTCTAATAAAATTATTGGAATTATTAACTTTCATGCAATATTTGGCAAACTTCTAAAGCTATTATGTACAGTAACCAATTTATCCATATTAACCGCAATTTTCATAAAAACGAAGAAAAAAAAAATACACATACGTTATAGACTGACTAATAGTAAATAAAACAAGAAAACCATATATAGAGCATTTCTCGGAAAGTTGATAATACAATATTTTTATTAAAATTATAATTTATGTTGCCCACATAAATTATAGGAGAAACTTTTCTGAAAATTTGATCAAAATCGAATAAATAATGTAGCCACAATAAATTTTTAAAAAATTTTGTGATTTTTTCCTCTCGATAAGTTGACAACACTGTATTTTATTTATTTAGGCACTAGGAGAATCTTTTATTAAAATTTGATTAAAATCGGTAAAAGTGGTAAAAATTGTTTTCAAATGATTGTAAATTGGGATAATATACAAATATATTGCTATAGAATATAGATGTTGATTAAGTTATTTTTGACTAGAATCAATTTGGATTTTTGATTGTTTTAAATGAATGAGAAAATAAAATGAGGAAGCAACTTACCAAGGAAATAGCAACTTGTCGAACGGCAAAAACCTTATCACAGAGCAGCTCCTGCGCCAACATGGCAATATGTTTCGAGGCATCGAACGGTTGGAAAAGTGGCACAGCCATCAACAATTGATTCGCTAATTCTTCGCGAAATCGCCAGTTCCATTCGTTATCGGTTTGCAGAAACTCGGCTAAACGGGGCAGGTATAGATTTCGTTTATCGGGACCGATCAATTTGAGAAAGTGCGCTAAATGCTTCAGCACACCGATTCGTACTTCGTCTAGATCTTTAATGAAACCATTAAAAATCGGCAATAGATGTTCGGCGGCCATTTCTTGACCGAGTATCAATGCTAGTTCGTGCAAGCTACTCGCTAAGATTTTCCTAATCTTGTATTGTAGATCGGATGCTAATAGTTCACATGTTTTCTTCAACAGAAACCAATTATTTCTACCTAGAAATACACAAATATATATTTTAATTAAACCGGAACGAAATCGAAGTCCTGCTTAATATATTTGAAACAACTTACCTAATGTTAATGCAACCGCTGGTAAACTAAATGCGCAGTGATAGGCCATTTCATTATCGGTATTAGCTGCAAGTCCCGGATCAGTCATCGAAATAAAATGATCGATCAATAATTGTGGAACAATCTGTTGCATAGGCCCACTATATTCTAGTCTTATTTCAGCCGCCATCGGCGGACACCCGGCCGCTGGTTCTTCCACTGAGTATGATAATTTCGTTCGATTTAGTACGAGTGTTGTTGTATCGTCTGCAGATGGATTCCACGAACAATTAAAACGTATATCATCCAATCGACTCTATAAGTGAAAATAAAAAATATATATCAGCAGATATCAGTAACCCTGAAATAATAGCAGTTTTATTTATCGTCTCGTAACTGAGTTGGAAGTGAGTGAATTGCTTCCCACCGTTACCGATACTGAGTTTGATAGCTTAGCTAGTGCTTAGCTGAGATTCAAGTGAGCGCACATGCGCAATTCAAATTCTTCTAGTTTAAGATTTGATAACGTGTTTGATACTGGTTGACATTTCTATTTGAATATTTTATTTTGAAATCAAACAATAGATATCCCCGGCGAGTTGCAATAAATTATCAACGCAAACAATCCAAATACATCTAATATTTAAGGTTATATCATATGTGGAACTTTTAAACGTCACTTTCAAATAAACTGTTTTATTTATCAATACAACTCACTCAGCAAAACTCAGCTCAGCTCAGATCATTTACAAGATTTACTGATCTGAGTGAAATGTAAAAAAAAACCACAGCTAATATTCTGAATTATGTTTGAAGTCTCTAGCTCATCGGGAAGTTAATTTAAAATCGATTGGAAAATTTATATGAATATGCTTACCATAAAGTTTTTTTCATCAACTGAACTAGATTTCTTCGGCGATCCGCAAGAACCAACAATATCGGGATCTAAAGGCATATCAGGACTGAGATACCAGTACTGATACAAATTAAATTTATTTAAATCGTCTTCATCATTTCCTTTTCGACTACTACTACTACTACTATCTTCTGTTGTTGTTGTTTGTATTTTATCTATTACATCTGTTGTTTCGTTATTATTATCACTACTACTACTATTAGTTTGTTCCAAATGAACTTTAGTTGTTAAATCATCAGCTAAATGATCGATAATTTCATCATTACTATCATCACAATTATTTAAATCAAACGAAGAACTATCATCATCAAC
The DNA here is from genome assembly GCA_963966155.1 of Clivina fossor. NCBI lineage: Eukaryota > Metazoa > Arthropoda > Insecta > Coleoptera > Carabidae > Clivina > Clivina fossor. Next base: position 4,420,617 of record OZ014564.1, on the reverse strand, counting down.
AACATTCGTATTATTGTCGCCGCAATCGCTTTTGCATTTCGCTTCGTCGTGTTGGTCTTCTTTTTCTTCAGCAAAAACAGGATTATTCTCCTTATCATCATCATTATCTAATTGAAATTGTTTTGTTTCTGGTTTATACTTTGAGGGACCAAACAGTTCGTCAGCCGTAATAGAATGATGATCACCACCAACATCATAATCATCATCGTTGTTTAATTGATTAGCAGAAGAGGAATGACGACTATTGTTGTCTTGTTTCTCATCGAAAACTAGATTATTGTCAGTCTTATTATTATCGGTGTAACAATTATTCCAAAAATCACTTAGTTGATCGTATCGGTCGAGGGAGGACGGTTGCGATAAATGATTTTTGTTCATATTACGTTCTTGTGCTTGATGGAAACGTTGCTTGAAATCGGCATTTGCTTTCAGGTTCACATCGGTAAAGGCAGGTGAATTTATTCTGTATAAGAATAAGTATTATATTAAACAAAAATACATACTCCTACTATTTATAAATTAGATAAATTATATAAGAATCAGATAACATAAGAGGCTTTCTACAAATATCTTTCGGAAGACCATCGTCAAAATCATCATTACAACATACAAATCTATTCTGTTCAAAATAATGACATATGTTTATTTAATAACAAATACATAAAAAAATAATAGATTTATTTAAAATTTAGTTAAAATAACAAAACAATATTACAATAACGTTACTGTTTCTAATAAACACGTAAGAAAGAGAGGTTTATTTAATTAATACAACTTGTCGTACCTTACGGTACAATAACACATTTCCAAAAATTAAAAAAAATTATTAAAAACGAGATACATATCAAACAGAAAAAAGCTTTTCACAAAGTTTCAAATAATTACGAATATCTATTCAAAAGTAGCGAGCGAAATTGTCGACTATAAAAATTAAATTCCTAGAATTTGCATTCATCACTTTTGATCGTTGCATTTTTTTCGAAGCGCCACTGCGGATAACAGAGGAAAATAAAAAAGAAAACTTTTTAAAATATTACTATAGTTAAAAGAAAATATTGTACATAATCATGTAACTAATACTTTAATTAATTTATAATTATTTTAAGCATTTTATTAAATTGTTTTGTATTTGTATTATTTTCTTATGTGAAAATAAAAATATGTATGCAAACTAAATAAGTGTACTTTTTCATATTATTTCGTACTAGCAATTTCCAAGTATAGTAACTCAATACAATAGTTCTCAAAAGCTGTTCACTAACTAAAACATTAATCTATTTGCTAATTAGGTTCACTAACCAATTACCAAGTAAAGAAGCTACGAGAATCAAATAATTATCATGCACCAAATCAAGTTAAGAAGAAAAAAAGGTAAATCGAATTAATATAAATCAAATATGAACCTGAATTCAGTGCCGGCAGGATTGATAAGTACCAATTCGCCAAATTGATTATAAGTTAATCCAATGATACTAGGATCGGCAAACGTTGAGATGAAGGGACCGAGCGTTTGAAATGCGGACATTCGCACCCAACGACTTTGATCTTGCAAGAGTTTCGCGAACGCTGGCGCTAGTCTCGTACGACGTGATTCTGGTGAACAGCCGCACGATACGGTCATTACAACTTCGGCGCATGCCTTACGCACACCCCATATCTCGTCCGCGCACAATTCGATGAAACGAGGCAACTGGAACAATACCAAAACACATACACAATTACAAAAAAAATACGATTATTACTTTGATAATTCTCAAATATGATTTATTAATTTATTTTTTTTTAATCTGTAAATGTTTTTAAGAATTGTGTGTATTATATTCTTCACGGCCTAAAAAATCGACTAAATTTATGCATTTTTTTCTGCGAAACCATAAAAGATATCAAAACGCGGTTTTTTGGGGGTGAAAAAATAGGCTTTGAACTTCTTTCGGAAATTTTTATTTTTCCTTTTGTTGGAAATCATCAAAGTTCTAATCCTGCAAAACCGAACGGTTTGTACGGTAACAATAATAACTCCTTCCTTGTTTATCTGAAACAAAAATCAAAATGCATCCTTGAAGTATGATATATTATCTGGTTTTTTAACTGATTTTTTTCCATAAATAGGACAAAATCTGTCAAAAACCAGATAATATATCATACTTCAAGAGTGCCTTTTAATTTTTGTTTCAGATGAACAAGAAAGAAGTTATCATTGTTACCAGGCAACCGTCCGATTTTGCATGGCTTTTAAGAAAGGGTTAGGTTAGAACTCGGACGATTTCCAGCAAAAGTAAAAATAAAAATTCCTGAAAGAAGTTCAAAGCCTATTCTTTCAACCCCCAAAAAAACTGCAGTTTAATATCTTTTAGTTTCGCAGATAAAAATTCATATAGTTGATTTTATTAGACCGAGAAATACTTTTTTCAAATTTATTTACAAATAAAAATTATATATATATATATATATATATATTAGTAATATTAAATCAGACACACGTTATTTATCTACATTTGTCTTTCAGAAGACCGTCGTGTGGTATCATCATTTTGTAATTATATATTTTCTGAAATGATAGAATTAAAATAAAAAACTTACAAGAATATTTTCGTAGGCGTCTTTTCCCACCACAGCACAAAATTCACCAAAACTGGAAGCACATATTTTCCGAACGTAAAACACTGGATTTGAACATAATTCGGAGAACCTCTGTAAGAATAATCGTTCTGTTGTTTCTTTTCCCAGTAATGGCACCATTTTACTCATTAACTAAAACATGATAAAAAACACCAAAAAGCCATATTATAATCAAAATTTACAACTATAACACTCAAATTTGTTAACTTTCATTTTGCAAAATAAATTCAAAATATAAATATATGAACAATTGGAAATCAAATACAGAAAATAAAAATGTTAAGTAATAAATATAATATTACGATGATGTTGGTGCAGCTTTGCGCTCATCAAAGCTGGCTGTGATATGATTATAATAAAATACATTTCACAACCATTTGATGAGCACAACACTACACTAATCTTAGTGGAAGCTAGCTGCAATCAATAATTCCTAGCGTCTGAAAATAATAAAAATATTATAAAAGTTGGTAGTGGTGTCAGTTCGACATCACTATGTACCTTAGTTTATATAATTTTTAAATTAACTTTTAATATATTATATACCTAATAACCAAACTACACAATGATACAATAATAAATCATTTTATTTGTTACCTAGTAACTTGTTTCCATGTTCTGTTTATTTACTATAAATGTCATTTCTATCTGTCGTTCGTCGAAACGTTGATTTATTAAAAAAAAATTATTACAGAACTAGAATCTAAAGCCGTTTTATTCTAATCATAATTAAAATGTAAACTTAAAAACTAAAATTTACATTAATTTTACAGAAGATACAAATCATCAAATTGTTTAGTTGAAAATGAGATAGAGAAATGTTATCCCGCTCATCAAAGCTGGCTGTGATATGATTACAAATAAAATACATTTCACAACCATTTGATGAGCGGTTCAACATCGATTTCTTTCTTCAACAACAACAACAAAAAATCCTCCTTTTTTTCATGGTGGTATCAGCACTCGAACCAAACTCGTCAAAATGGCTGTGATATGAGAAAAATTAAAACGCATTTCACAACCAAATTGACGGTTAGGGTAGAGGCAAAAAAGCAGAGCATGGCAGCATTTCTTCTTCTTCAAATAAATAAGCAAATGTGATGATGACGTCATATCTCCTCTTCCTTGATGATAATGCAAACGTCACCGAGCTCATCAAAGTGGCTGTGATATCTTAGGCAAAACACAGAGTTCACAACCATCTTGATGGCGCGGGAACGTGCAATAGGGGCCATTCTTCAATAATATAGTGTCTTCAGCAAAAAAAAAAAGGATTTTATGATGAATAGTGTGATTCTGCTCATCAAAGCTGGCTGTGATAGACCTGAAAAATCACCTATGACAGCCCGCTTAGATGCCAAAATCGCACCCAAAACACACAATCCTGGAAAAATCAATTCTATTTCGAAATTTTAATAAACATTAGATAAAATAAATAAATGTGATAAGTATAATACTTATATTTATTAATTACATAAACTTTACCACACAAATGAAACAAAATTGAGATTATAAAATAATGTTCTCCGTATGCATAAACATTTTCGTTAAAAATAACGGTTTGTTAAAATAAAAATTCTTGGATCTCGTAAGAAATTTCGTTGCAATATACATAGAAGGATTTCTTATGCAATTCAAGAATTTTAATTTTAACGAACCGTTATATTTAATGAAAATTTTTATGCGTACGGGGGGTGTTTCTCAAATACTAATCCTGGAAGCACCAAACATTTCTAAAAATTACGTGAGACATTCCCTTAAAGAAAAAATTCTTTATAGTTAGCTATTTAAAAAATTTAAATAAATTTACAACATTGCAAAATTAATTTTATGCCAAACATATTTAGTGCTCCCACAACACAAGTGGTTTCATTATTTTTACAAAAAATGTTAAAACTTAACAATTAAATTCTTTAAAGTCTTTAATTAATATAAGTAAATACTGTATCGAAAATTATATGCATATCATATTTACAATTTATTTTTTGTAAAAATACTTATAATTTTGTACAGACCAAACTGAAAACTAATTTGAAACAAAAATAAAACAGCTTTAAATTATAGTTCTGTAGTAGTAGTAACTAGATTATAAAATTTATAAACTTTTAATTAATGAAACCAAATTTTATTTAACTTAGTGCCTTCACATTGATTGATGTTATCTTTTTTCATTATAAATTGCTATTGCTTCTCTTATCAATCTGCTTTTATTATTGATTAATTGATAAGAAAAGTTTTAATATAATGAGTTCTGAAAAAATTTTTTACAATGTTAATTTAAAACAATTATATTTTACAATTTTAATTTTAGTAATTACATAACTGTACTAGAATTTTATCAATTATGATAATGTAAATACGAGTAAAACTAATTTTCGATTATAATAAATAAATAAATAAAGATACAACAACAAATTAATCAATATTGCAAGATGATGAATGAATCATCTTAATTAAAATGTGTAAGAACTGTTGAATGTTGCAGCGTCCACATGAAAGACAAGGTAGTGAGACACCTCGGCTACACATCTCACTACCCATGTCTTTCACAAGGCCACCGCTCGCTGCATATTATAATTACACTAAAAAAAAATAAAAAACCTAACTAACAATCATTTCAATATACATACATCATTATAAAAACACGCTAAATATTTAACACGTTGCAAAGTATCATTCCAACGAAATGAGACAAACATCAATTAATTAGTAAGTTTATTCTTTCATTATGCATTCAACATTTGAAATTAAAATATTCCAAATAAGCACCCCCGACCATATTTGCAAATAATTCGATTTAAAATTCGCAAAAAATAAGAGCACAGAGTTACAGATTTATATTGACATAGTAAAACAAAAATTAGAAATTTATAAATGATTTTTAGAAATATTAGGTGTATACAACACGTAAAAATTATTTTTTAACATTAGATACGTACTAAGGATATAAAACTTGACAAAAATTGTCGTATATTAAATAAAATGGTAATTTGTAGTTGTATTTTTTTCACTACTGTCTTGGATAAACGAGAGTATTTTCCTATTTGTCAGACAAGTGGCCCAAAAGTCGCTAGTCGCTAGCAAATTTTCAAAAAAATATTCCCGTGTGCATATATTCCGCAACATTTTACTAATTATAAAATCACTTAAAAAATCAGAAAATTACCAATTTTCAAATAGGTATAACTCGGCCAATTTGGACCGAAATTGAATGAAATTTTGCGTCCAAAAATATTTTTTTTTTTAGATGGCGACGCATGATTTAAATAGTGAAGTGTAAATATGAACATGAAGATTCCATTTTATTATCGATAAAAGTTTAATTAAATTAGCCATTTAAAAAATTCCCGTACAATTTAAAATTCACGTACAATTCCCGCTTGACACCCTGATTTAAAATTCGAATAACTTTCTACAATTAATTTTATTTTATATTAAAATGGTCTAGTGAATTTTAGGCCGCTCTGAATATTAATTATTGCTGGTATTCTGTAATATTCTATAGCTCTATAATACTATTAATTAATTATTATTATTATTAATTTTCTGTTACTTTTTAATAGATACAAAAAAAATACAAAAGATTCTATAGTACTACAGAACTTATAAATACAGAATACCAGTATAAGTAAATACAAATTTTATTACTAACATAAATCAAAAAATTATTTAACAGTTAAATTATAAATAATTTTTTTCGCAATTGAGCTTGTTCACGTTTTAAATTTAACCATGTAAATGTAGATAAATTTTTTTTAAATAAATTCCAAAGCTTGCAATAACGGATAAAGAATTCGCTAAGATCAAAAAAAAAAATTATATATTTTAATGGTCAGATAGATAAAAACAAATCTTGAATAATATATGAAAAATATGTTAAACTAATGATAGTTTTAGTTAAGAAACACATCTGACCTTGCATTTCTCCTTGTACAGTTAGAAATGACCTAATCGTAATTCTATCTGTAAACAAACATTTTCATTCATCATTTTTATAACATGTATTATTATAATATACTAAATTGAGCTGAGCTGAGTTGAACCGACAATAAGTCGGAAGCAAAAATCCACTTTTTATAAATACGTTATCTTAAACGCAAAACGAAAAAAAAAAAACAAACTTTTTTTCCTATTTTAAATGTCAACCAAATTTGTCTCACAGTAATAAAATGATACTTTACACGTTCACAAAAAAGAATTGAAAAACAAGTATATTTATTTCTTCTATTTGTACACACACACAACACACAATTACAATTAAAAAATTTATTAGTTATTCTAATTTAAAAACAACCTTAAAATTATTTATCTAAAATTAATACTATTAGATACATAGATGGTCCTAAATAAATGGTTCCAATTAAATGCTACTACATCAAATAAAAATAATAAAAATTGCACATATTTAAAATTTATAATTAATACGATCTACTCTGTATGTTTCTGTAATTCTTTTAGATCTGCAGCACAATAAATTATTTAGTAAAGATACTGTTTTAATACGTAAATTTGTTAAATAATTTTTTTTTTTAATACATAAATTTAAATCAAAAAAATTTCACATTTGTTATATATGGTATTTATTTTGAAGGAAAAAATTCGATTTATTTTGTTAATTTGCCTCACGTTTATATTTAATATTTCTTTATAAATAATATCAGTTTCACGTGCATACTTAATAATTAAAAAAAATAATGTATCGTTATTAAAAAAAAAATTGATTCAAACATTTTACGAATATATTTCAATTATTTCTTTTTTCTTTTTAACTGAAAGTTTAAATAAATTTAATAATACTGGTCCAACTTCCTACCACACTGTAAAAAATCAATGTAAATTTACATAATATTCATAGTAATTTATAATATAAATTTACAAAAAAATATCCAGGGTGGCTAAAACTTTGTGAAAACCAACTTCCCTGACTTTTCCCGGTTTTCCAGAACTTTTTTTCATTTTTCCCTGACTTTTATATTTAAACAAATATAAATTCCCAAGTACTGTGAATCACAAAATATTAATTAAAATCGGTTTAAAATTAGATAAAGATGAGTTACAACCTCAGACTTAATTAATTATAATGATTTCTAAGTCTAGGTGTGAAAAAATTGAGATAAGATTAATTTGAATATACTAAAAGTGAATTTCATTAATTTTTGCCGATTTTATAATAAATACAATTACAAATTTGCACAACATTTGCTCATCAAAATTTGTGTTTGTAATTTTGTAACTTCGCCAAACAAATTTTTTCCCTGACTACAAATGAAATTCCTTGACTTTTCCAGGACCAACAAAATTTCCTGACTTTTTCCGGTTTTCCAGGTTTTGGCCACCCTGAATATATAATTGCAACCAAAAATATAGTAAAATTACTATTATTGATATGTAAATTTACACTGGTTTTTTACAGTGCACCATAAATCATCAAAAAAAAAAAAGAAGTCCTTGGCTCTTATAGCAGTTGCATTGTTTTAAAACCTGTATTAGTTAAAATCAATTTAGTGTTTAGATTGATGAAATTCTTGTGCGTGAAATGCGACTAAATAGTGATAAAATCAATAAAAAAAAAACAAGTAAAGTTTGGAGTAAACATACCGCAACGGCACTGGTATGATAATCCATCGCACTATCAGCATACGTATAGTGTAGCACCTTTGGACAGACTTGTGTTTCGATCGCATAACGTGCCACCAGACCCTGTTCCATCAGCGTCAGCAGGGTGGTGTGTGTCGTTTTTCGTACTTGATTATCGGGATCGCCGAGATATTTTACAACAAGGGGTAGTAGATGATCGACAACCACTGAACTCAGCGCCGGTACACGATGACCGTATTCGACGCATGCTGCCGCCAAATGTGGTATACGTTGAACTAAATCCGTTCGGATACTTGTCTCTAGAAAAACACAAATCATTCATAAATGCATTTAATTTTTGGTTTGTGTTAAAAAAACAAAAAAAAACATTATTATCGGTGGTTTTCATAACTCTTTTTATATATTTTATATGTATATTTTTAAAAAAGTAATTATTTTCAAGAGTGATATTTAGATTTCTGTGGATTATAAGAAATGTCCAACAAAATAAAAATATAGTAATTTTTACTAAAAGTGCTTCTAAAATCTTTCAGAATTCATTATATATAATAAAAAGGCTTTAGGTTTAAGTTCCGTATTAATAATCGACGTTTCGACCAACTCAACGTCCGTTTTCATCAAAAAAACTGATACAAATAACATTTGCAGTAAAAAATAGAACATAGAAACTAGATCATAAAAATTCACTGATTTGAATAAAATTTGGCTTCCATTAATTAAAAATTTTATGATCTAGTTACTTGTATTTTTTTTTTACCAAGTACCTTGTTTCCATGTTTTGTTTATTTACTGTAAATGTCATTTGTAGTAGTTTTCCTGATGACGAACGTTGAGTTCGTCGAAACGTCAATTATTAATAAATATTAATACAGAACTTAAACCTAAAACTGTTTTATTTTGAAAATGATTTATTTTTTTAAAGATTATTCCAGAATAAAATAATGAAACTAATGCCGAAATTCAACATTTTCTATAAATTTACAAATCTAAAATCTGGATTTGCATCTCTACAATGTCTACTTTTATCAGAAATTAATAAAATAAAATTGTTTTAATTATTGTGTTCTGAAAGATTTTTCAATATTTTAAAAATATTTCTATCTAAATAATTTTTGTATTATCTTATATATTTAATTTAAATAAATCGAACATTTTTTCAATTATATACACTTTTGTTTTTATTATATATTTAATCAGACACACGTAACATCTGCAATTATGTTTCAGAAGACCGTCGTGTGGTATCATCATTTTAAATATATTTTATATCCAAATATAATTAAAACATTCATAATATAATTAGTTTAAAAATTTTAATTATTGAAATACATCAATACCATATAAATATATATATTAAATAAAAAAAAATTGTTAAGGATTTGGTAATAATATTTCAGAATAAAAAAACAACTAAAATAAAATAATTATAAATTCTTATGCTCGTATCCGTTAAATAAATACACACACACACATACACACATAAAAAACTGTTAAACGAAGAAATTAACATTGAAAAATCTCATGTAGCATTGATGTTAATGCATAAACAAACAAATGTATTACATGAGTGAAGAAGTTAGGAAATAAATACACATACACACATATGTATATAAATACATGATATTCACTAACATTTAACGTTTTTTTCTAATCAGTCGTCAATGGACCGTATATAATACTTTTGTAATGCATTTTTATATTGACAGTTACAATAATATGCACCATTTAAATGTTTTTACATTTCCGTTTCGTAATGTACATATATCACGTATATAATATTTGTCGACAAAATTGTTATAGTAAGCTACAACATGATAATTTTTCAAATAACTAACAATAAAAAAGAAGGTTAGAAGATGTAAAAAAAACATACAAAAAACAATGAACAATGAGAAAAATTATAATAGAAAACTAATTTCAAAATCAAACATGATGGATCGAAATTTGATTGTAATTAATTTTATAAGAAACATAACTGATATATTGATTTAATATTAATAACAAATTTCATAATAAAAATTTATTATAAGGCGGTCCATTGAAAGTTTTTTGCGTGAGGGAATGTTTCCCCAAGTGGATGAAGCAATAGTTACTTGTTACTTGCGGAATATAATTTCGGCCTAGTGGAAAGAGTTTGTGCCACATCCTTTTAGGTACATGGCGTGATTACGTATTTTAAATTCCGATAAATTAACAGAACATTTCAAATTTACTTTTATAACGAAATATAACCATTCGTAATCCATGAGTCACATGTGTTTCATAATTAACTTTACGCGTTAACAAACAATAGCTAAAATATTTGAGCGCGAACTGAACAACGATAATATAGCTACACTATTAATTTCATTTCAATCAATACAAATAATAAATACTCAGCGAGGGGAGGAAGAATTTAAAAATTCACTCACATTACAACAATCACAGATTCACAAACCACAAAAATACTTGATGAAAACCCCCGTAAAGTTACCCAAAGTTGTAAAATACGTAGAGTGAACTGGACGCAGAGGAGTAACAGAGAGTATGCATGCGTGCGCATGCGCCCGTAATTTTGTAACCGTGCCGTGACGTTTCATTTCATTGAGGAAAGCAAATGCGCGCCGCTTGGACTCGTCACGCCGCGGTTGTAAAACTCAGCGCGCATAGCCATAGAAGAGGCAAACGTCTGGGGCATGGGATATTTGTGTGAGTGAGTATACGTACTCCCAACTACGTTCCATAGACGTTTACCGTTGCGTGTTCGCACGATGCCAATGACACCAAACGCCATGCCCCTCCGCGCGTATCTATATGTATTTGTGTATGTTCGCCAAACTACGTATGTAGGCATACAGATAGACGCAGAATTTCATACACGTGGAAAATTAAATTGTAATTCTTTATTATTTACAATGTTCTTTATACGAAATTACGTTTTTGTTGTAAAGTTGCAGCGAAAAAATAAAATTTTACATAGGAAACTTTTATTATATATACGAACAATTTCAGGGGTCTATTCTGTATATTATGTTGCTATAACATTTTTTTTCTTTTTACATGTGATATTTTTTATTTAACCAATTAAAAACTAAATATTCTACAGCGTTACAGTGATTATAGCTCAATACAAAATCTTAATTAACGAGAAAATAAAACAACAATTTCAAGACCTATTAAAATATTTACACGTTGTAATAAAAATTCAATAATTCTAACCGTCTAATCTTATTCAGTTACTGTTGATATAAAACATACAAGAAATTACAATTTAAAAATTTGATATACCATATGTAAGATATGATCATTATTCAGCAAAAACTTTAACGCATTTTTCGTTATCAAAGCGAAAATTTAATACTCTGTAAAGTTGAAAATTTCAATACGCAGATTTATTAAGAGTGAACAAGAACCTGGCAAATATGTAAAATAAATATGATTATTAATATGTGTTGAGTATTTATTGTAAAGTACATAACGTATTTTTGAAAAACTTACAAATTATATTATTAAATTTAGAGAAATACAGTACGTTCGATACTATAAAGAGTAGAACAATGAATGAAAACAAAGTTTTTGAACAAATATTCCATTAATTTATTATTTAACCTACGTCAATTTAATAAGAAAATTAATATATCCTTTATATTGACTGTAATAAAAATTTAATTTTATGAACATTAGCAAACTTTACAATATTTTTTGATAAAGCTTTAAAAAAAAAAAAACGGTGAGACAAAATATTTCAACTTTTCCTGCAAAATCATTTACTAGAGAAAGACAAAATATATTTACAACTTTTTATCATTATTTTTTAAATTAATAAAAATAATTGTTTGGATAAATGTAATTATAAATATTTATTAGTTAATTAAAATATTATACGCAACGAATAAAATATGATTATTTAAATCGCAAAATTATAATATACAAGTTGTATTATTATTAAGTTTACAAAACAATTTCGGCAACCCACAATACATCAAAGCAATTCGTGTTGAATATAGTCAAAACATTCTATCAATTTATTAAACATACTGAAAAACAAATGAAACAGTATAAATATGACTTATTTATAATGATTATTGCATGTATTATCAAATTTACACAATACTTCGCAAATATAAAAATAAATTCTCGTCTTATTTTAACAAAACAAACATGTCACGATAATAAAATACTTATTAATAAAGTTATGCGTATACGTTATACAGATTATTATAAATAATTTTATTTTTTTCAAATCATTCATGTAATGAGTGAATGAATAAATAAATATATATGTGTTTTTCCCATTCAATGATAATCATTATCAAAGCAATGTGGAAAAAAAAATATTTACAGCTGTTTGGCATGAATACGTCAAAAGTTTATGAGATTCGGTCAATGTAAGAACTAAAAATAGAATTTATTGTAGCAAAATAAATACTTGAAAATAATATGCAACGAATTTTGCAGAATCAGCACTAATGTATCATTCATTTTTGCAAAGTATAAACATACTGTTTTTTATGTTTCGATAAAAATTAATTGAAATTTTCTTACTTCTCAAGAAATTTTACTTCATTCACTGTTTGCTCTTATTTATTTTATAAACACATTTTTTTATAATTAATAATTTCATAATTACAAATTATACTCACAATTTAAAAAATCTACTACATAAATTTACAAGAGTATCTTTTTTTCACAATTATATTTTCAATTTAATTCAAGAAAAACACACGATTCTTCAATAATACAAAACAGAAATTATAAAAATTACTGTATCTTCAGCTGTTTTTTTTATATTTACGTAAATATAGTATTTATTAGATTTGAAAATTTTAAATACAAGAAATATTGCTTTTTTAATATTTGAGAAACAAAACTAAAAATGTGATTTGAAATAAATGATTATACATGAGAGGTCAATACGTCTAAACCATCCAGATAAATCTGCTATTGCTAAACATGCGTTAGAATATAATAATTACAAGACCAATCAATATTAACAGCAGATTGATAAGAGAAGCAATACAAATGTATTAAAGAAAAAGTTATCAATTAGTGTAAAGCGGTGCTGATTTAAATAAAATTTTATTTGAATTTTATGATCTAGTTACTTAATTTTGTTACCTAGTAACTTATTTCTATGTTCTATTCAATTACTCTTAATATCAATAAATACAAAAAATAAAAATGAGAATATGAACTGTAGTTTAAAAAATACGTAATTTTATATACTATAGCGTTAATTTTGTTACATATTTTTTTAACTAACTTATATGTGTTTTAAGATTTGTATTAATAAAAGGAAAAACTATATAAAGATACTGACAAAAATAAAATTAAGAATAATTCTACAAGCTTTGCAGCAAAATAAATCTTTTGACTTTTTGTTACTATAATTTTTGAAAAAAGAAATAAGATATTTATGCATTTTCTAAAATCTTCTACGCAACTTAACATAATTTTTAAATTTAAGTTAATCTGTATATATAATAATTTTATTAAAGTTACACAATAAAACAAAACAAATTTTGCCACTAATAGAAATCTAATATTGTAGATTTTACCACATTTTAAATGAAAATATATTACTTTCATATATATTTTTATAGATTTTATGTATTACAGATAATAGACGTGAAAATAATGAAGCAAGTTTTACAATATTTTACAAATAGACCATTTATGCATACTGATTAATACTGTTCTCTCTTTCAACAAAATAAACGAAATTAAAACATTAAAAAAAAATAGACTTGTCTTTTCATTAACAAGGATGAGAATCTCTCAGTGTATGTGTGCAAGTAAATAATTAAATGATCAGAGACAAATGCAAGAGCCATAGTATATTCTATATTGTGTGACATTGTTGTTGACGAAAGAAAAATTCTAAAAATATCCCGATCTGTAATTTAGTTGGACGGCGTCAAATTGAGAGATCTCTCCGCTTTTCTCTTGTCTTCTTTACGTTCGGGTCGTTTAGTCATGTTTGGCTAATTAAAGACGAAAATAGCAACGCATTCCATATGAGCAGCTGCATGGAATTCCTAGCAATAGGCAATAGAAACGAACCCAACGACGTACAAGAACTTATACAACGGTGTTTTTCGTCTAAGAATGTGCGATTGTGTATATGTGTGTGTGCATCTATGATGATGACATACATCAGCAGTACTCAAAACCAATCATAAAACATATGACACATTATTATCTCTACTATCTGCTTGCCACACATCAAACGCGACGAATCATTAACGGTAGATAGAGGAAATATTTCAAGATGTTTTCATTTACAAACGAATAGAAACGAATGAAATTACAAAACAACTGTTCATTCTTAACGAATAATTCTTTCAACATTTTTTTTGGTCTTTAAGACAAATCATATTAATTCCAGATCAATCGTGCGAATCTTAGAAGCACTAAAAAGGCATTATTTAAAAGTAAATTCCTACTCGTTAAGTTGCTACATAAACGTTAACGGGACAATATATTAATAATTCTGTCCTGAATAAAATTTCAACATTATTGTTGTATAATACATTGTAAAGTTTAACAATAAATTGTTAACCATGACATTTAGATTGTTAACATATTCGAAGTGCTGTATCGATTAGTAAATTGATAACAATATTTTATTCTTGATATATTTATTAATATGAAATCCGTTTAATATGTTTATTTTTCAATTGCAAATAGTTTTATTTTGACTTATTCTAGTGTAGTCAGAAAAACAATTGGACAATTACATTAACTACCAAGTCTTCTAAAAAAAATTTAAATAAAAATATATGAATTGTTCTTAAACTTTACAAAATTACAGAGAATATTTCTTTAATAATTGTCATGATAGTTTTGTTTTGTTAAGAATGTATTTAAATATCCAGATTTTATTGTTATAATTTGTACAATTTTACAAACAAATATCTTGCCACAAGAAATATTGCAGTAACTGTAATTGCATAAGTCTTGAAACAAAAATTATGAGAAATAATTCAGACTGGATTTGAGAAAGCATAAATTTCAATTACACAGAAAAAAAACCTTCCATTTTAATATTGCCTTCACTAATGAGTAAACAAGACGTCTAAAAATATTTCTCAATGAACATGCAAATAAAAAACCACGTATTCGTAAAAAAAAAACACATCTTTCCATTGATAAACAACAGCAAAAAAAAATCAAAATGCTAAAAACACAAGCAAAACATCTGGACCTTAAAACGAAAAAAGTGAGAGAAAAAAGGTCCCTAAACGCAAGAGAGTAACAAGATTGCAAAACCTATTTTTACATATTGGGAGAGAGGGCGACATAACTTCAACCCCCAAAAATTTTCAAACGAGCTCTCGATAGGCCGTGATTTCGAAAATAGCATTAGTATAGTAACGTCTCATTGACAACTAGACTAGAAAGAGAGATACGAAAAGAAAAGACAGAAAAACAGAAAATAAGAGACAAGAGTGCGATAAAGAGCAGAGACGAAAACGGATGACGGTCGCTCTCGCGCGGGATGCTTGGAGCATCCTAGCGTTTCCGGTCGTTGGTGCCGCGCGCGCCACGTGTTCACGGAGTCGAAACTCGCCGCCGGAAGTCGTGCACGTGGGTATTTTAAGGTTTTCCGAGCGAAAGCGCGAAGGGAATTAGAGCTCCCCCGCAAACGCATAGAGTAAACCGTGTTTCACTCTATGAATGCGAGTGAAGTCTATAACAGTTGAAACTTAACAATTTACTTAAAAATGTCAAGATTTATCAATCTTTTAAATATTATATAGCACTTTATTCATAATCCTAAAAAGTATAGAATTTAGCAAAATATAAAACAAAAGATAAAAACTATATTTAACCATAGAAAACCGATTTTTTACATACCGTAAAGCCAATCATATAAATTTATTTTATATTTATTAACTTTATTTATTATATTTCATGAAAACAAAATACATTTATCCTAATACATCAATTTTATATTCTGTATTACTTGCAGATTGTAAATGATAAAAATTAGAAATCCTTAAATAAAAATAATTTAAAATTTAACAAATTATACAAAAAAAATATTTAGACGATTTTTATAATACTTTATTTAAAATTATGATCTGATTTCAACTAATAATTAATGTTATCTAAAATAAAACAGCTTTAGGTTGTAGTTCTGTATTAATATATATTAAAATAATCAATACGTCGCCATCAGGAAAAAATAAAGATGTACATTAAGTACGTCGAATATTAATAAATATTAATACAGAACTACAACCTAAAGCCGTTTTGTTTTAATATAATGAGTTCTGAAAGATTTTTACTATGTTAATATTAATTAAATAAACAAATTATTTAAAATTTAGTCATCTAATCCGAATTAAATAATAACTACTTATTTTTTTCAATGTACATACACTAATATAGATTGCTCTGTAGTAAATATATATATTTAAATAATTATACGTCGCCATATGACTTATCATATCTTAAAAAATCCAATTGACATTTAAGTAACCACACATCTTCGTGAGTCTATCTTAAACATACCCAGTTAATGAATGAATTGATTTATGTGAGCACAAATTTTTTGTAATTAATAAATTATGTATTTTAAAAAATTTGTGATTCCTACAAATTTTCTTTTTTGTATATTTTAGAAACTGCATAGAATTTTGCAATATTGTAAATTAATATAATATTTATAAATATTAATTTCAGTAACTTCTGATCAGCGAATTATATTTTGTAATTAGTAGATATACAAATTTCTTGACTTAGAAAAACATTAAAATTACAGTTTCTTTAATTTAAAAATAAATTAAAATAAAATTACATATCCTTGAGACTAATCAAAAGTTTGAGAAGCATCCCCACCGCTGAGCCGGAGCACCGTTTGAGAAACATTGTTACATGTGATTCAGGGTGGACTAAAAATAACCGTCCCGATGTATAAATTTAACCGATAACATATTTTTACAACGATAATTAAAAATAGCGCGCGCCTCGCTCTTGGGCGTAACATAAGCGCGATGGCACGAGAATTCGTTTCGTTTTCGATGAGAAGACCGGATATCCTGTTCCGTATCAATTGCGAATCAAAATTTCGTCATAATTGATTTATATATACATATATATTAGGACAGGATTCATAACGTTCTGTATTTAGTAAACTCAATTTGATTTATGTTTCCCCAAGTCAAATACAGCTCCAAATTTAACTTTTAACTTAACGTTAATTCTAGGAATGTCTTTTGCTAATGTTTTCTTTAAGTGATTCATATATTACTCTTAAAATGTTACTATATATGAAACAACTAAAATCAATATTAATTTATTAAACCTGTAACACTATTTAATGTAATTTTCTTTAAATGTATTTATTTTTCATTATCAAAGTTTCTTTAAATATTAAATTTAATTAACAAATGTGGATTAATTTAAAATATAGAATAATTTATTTAATAAACAACTACATACTATATGTTACTTACACTAAATATTTTAGTTAATATTTATTATTATAATTTATACTATGTAATAAATCAAAAATTATAATGAAATAAAAACAATCAAAAACTTAATACTGTATAAATTAAACTAGCTAAAGTTAATTCTATCAATATTAAAGAATAAAATATTCTTTTAAGCATAATAAAATATATATTAATTTACCCTATACTCTGTGAACATGTCCTAAGACGGCCCTGATAATCTTAAACCATTAAACTAAAATCAGTAAATCTCGCAAATTTAAAATGAATTATAATTCGATATTATTGAATACGATAAACTAGAAATGTAGTAGTAAAAATCTTAATTAAAAATATATATTCGAAGTAGTTATGTATAAAGTATGTTCAACAACAAAAATTTTAAAAATCTCTTACCGTTATCATCTGCTATCCTGGCGATAACATCCATAAGAGCGGGTAAATCAGATGTGAGACTTTCGGCAGATGCATCTCGAAATATTTCCAATAAAATAGATGGTACCATTTGTCTGAAACAAAATAGTTACATCCTTAGTTTTATTACACGACAGAAAAAATCTAATAAAATAAATAATACTTTTATAATAATAGATTTTAAAAATAAAATTATTCTACATTTCATCGGATTTTAAATAAAATCATGAAACACAAACAAAATTGCAGATGAATATTTAACAACTTAATTACAACCAGTATCAAAATACTTCAAATATAATTTATAGGTAAATAAAATTGCTATTTCAATACATTAAAATTTCATCATACAAAATGTTAATATTAAATATTTTATAATTTTTCTAAAAATTATACATTTTTGGAAGTATTCGTTTACAAATACAATAAACAAAATTTTACATCAACTTATTGTTTTAAAATTATCAAAAAAACTAACATTTTGCATGCGTAAAAATGTAAAAAGTCTAATAATTTTTATGAATAAATGCCGCATTCATTAAAAATATTATGTCAATAGAAGCTAATATAAATTACAAAAGAGATTTATAAATGTTCAATTATCTATGAGAATTTTAAAAACAAAATTAATAATAACTTTAAAACTTTTGAGAAATTTCTTAAAACATTGTAACATTAACAAATGGTACCAAGGGCTAGAAAAAAATAAAATATCAAGTAACAACAAACGCATAAGTAGTAAAGTCAGTAAAAATGGGCTGGTCAGACATTCCGTTCCCGCCGTTTATACACGATTCGTGTTGTGATGCGCGCGCAACGTCCGCGTACAAATGCCGGCGTCCTTCATATGCGCGCTAGCAAGCAAAAGCAAAGTGGAAGCAAGCAAGAACGAAACCGAGAAACCGACCAAACGAAGAAGGAACGAACGTACGACGACTCCACAAACAGACAAAGAGAAGACACACACACACACAACACACGGGGGCCCATGTGAAGTGGCTAGCTATATACACGGCCGAAGCCCCAGCGAGAAAGAGAACACACGAATAAACGCAGGAATCTCGGATCAATGTACCGGAGTATACTACGGTGCCGTAAACAAGTGTCCCGCACCCCACTTCCACACCGTAACAACTAAAACGACCAACACACACACACTCGCATACGCATTTTATCCACATACATTTATACGCACATGATGTCATTTCACGTTTTACTTGGATACTTTTTCCGATTTAATATTATTTTATTTGCTTTGAATTCGAAATGCACAAATGCCTTCCACACACACACACACACACGCCGTTTCAACAAACAAGAATTCACCACCAACTATTTGGTTACAATGTACTTCAATAATCTTCATCAACAATTACTGTTTTTACTGTATTTTTCCATAAATATACTCAAACTACAACGTAACAAAATATATTCAGTATTATAGTAATTTATAATACGAAATAAATTATTTGCGGCATGAGATGCAATATGTATACAACGTGTTCGAGGTTATGATACTACAAACTTAAAAAAAAGCGCAAATTTAAACGAAAAAGAAAAACCTAATAAAATATGTAGTAGCACTATAATTACCTATAAATCCCATGACTACAAAAATCGTCCAAATATTCCACTGACTACATAGACTAACGCAAACACAGTACAACATTCCTGGCAGCTTTTCCGAGAATTCGATAACCCACAAAACAAGAACGGAGGAAAGCTAAATCACATAGGCAGTAGAAAAGAATGCAGCACTTGGGCGAAAAGAAACTCACGAATAATATAAATTAAAATCGAAATTAACACACAGCGATACTTCCGTAATGAATTCTTGCACGTGGTTTATTAATGTTTAACTAAATGGTGTGATTTACGATCGATTTTGAAACGGTTTTTATACACAAAACACGTGGTGTCGTTAAGTTTCATGTGTAACACAACCGGCAAGTACCGTGGTTGGCGGCAAACTGCTAGTGCCCACTTGGGAGTGTGCGCAGTGCACAGGAAGCCAGCCATCTGGTGGCAACGAAACGTAACATGGCGAAAAATCAAATAACGAGCCAAGTTTTCAAACATTTGTAAACGCATGCTTGTCTAGAAAATGTTACCACGCGTCTACACCAATTATTTCCGTTTATTTTTTTTCTTTTCTCTGCTACAATACGTGTGTCTCAGATTTTCACACTAAATTTATGCGAATAAACAATACAATTAGCTATGTATTTTAATATAACTAAAATTCTTAACCATAATACCAAAAATAATATTACAACATACCTAAATTATAATTCAATATTTATTTTCTTTAACTTTACCTTAATTATATATTAAAATTGAACTTTCCACTTTTAATTTGACACTTTTTATGACGACTTTATAATAGCCTGAACACTTATGAACAAAATTAATTATTTAATTTCAAACTTGTATGTTAATAATTAATTCACTTACAACTGTTAACCAATAAAAATAAACATTTATTAAAAACTATTTTTAAAATGTCTTAAACGAATACAGGTCAAAATTCGACATAAAATTGGATACATTCAGTTGTTTTAAGTTCTTATTGCAAGCCTAAACCTAATCTAACAGATTGTTAAAAAAAAACTGAAAATCATAAACGTTGAAAATGAGTCAGATTACGAGTATAAAAGGCGCCAATTATAAAACAACTCATAGGTAATTTGTTTGCCTTATATGATTCACATGGCATTGTATATACATATAAATACTTATAACATTAAACGTGGTTATACGTTTTAATAATAACTTGACCTCCGGGTTAATATGGCGCCCTTTAAACTTAATTACAAATCGATCAATATACATTTGAGTGTATTTAGTTACAGGTAAATTTATCTGTGGGTTGATATTTACAAATTTTTTTTTAACATTATCTCATTAGAAAAACGTTACTATATATTACATATTTGCAAACTGGAAAAATAAGCAAATATTTGCGTTTTTATATTTACGTAGGTACTCAAAATGACGTATCATTTTCTTATAAAATCAGGTGAGTTATAAATTTCTTTGAATATACAGATTTTCATTTTTAAATTCCGAAATACAAGACACGTATAAGTCGATTTCTCGAAATTGATGTGTAATAAAAATAGTTTTTTGTTTTTGTTTGATTCATTAATAAGCGAAATATAATTCTATAATATTATTGAAAAGCTTTTGAAATTATTTTATATATTTTAATTAAAAATAAATTCTGTACCTGAGAGGTAAACAGTCGTAACTCCATTTTTGTCATTTTTATACAGTAGACGCGAAAAACGAAAAATTTCATAGTTTTTTGATGTTTATGTCGACATAAGTTAACTAACAATACTATAAGGACTCCTTATAGTATTGTTAGTTAACTTATGCCGACCTAAACATCAAAAAACTATGTAATTTTTCGTTTTTCGCGTCTACTGTATAAAAATGATAAAAATGGAGTTACGACTATTTACCTCTCGGGTACAGAATTTATATTTAAAATTTTTTCTATGCAAAAAGTATATACATAAATAAAGTAAATGTATATGTTCTAAAAATAGAACAATTTAATAAATTAATGAGCTGACTAAAATGCTTTTTTTTAAATTAAAAAATTAATTAAAAATGCATATGAATTTCAAATTAGTATTATGAGTATAATAATTACATAAAAATTATATTGTTATACATTGTGTATACAATCTTTTCTGAATCCTTTAAGAGCAATGGTACACCTCAAAAGAAAACATCTTATAAGCGAAATATAATAATGCTTTTAGTTTTTATTATTAAACGATTAATTTGTTTTAAACTCTTGTAATCTACTATTTAATTAGTATTGTTCAACTATTATTACATTTGTTATTTGACAAGTAAATTTATCAGTAATTCATTTTTACTATCACCTTTATTTGATTAAAAATTTTATTATCTTTATCTTGTTCTTTAAAAATCGCAATGATCCATCGATATTCTAATATCGAATTTGTCGATATGATGCTGATTTATGGAGAAATATACAATAACATGTTGATAACTTCGAAAAACAAATTAATTGTTTAATGTAAAAACTAAGAGAATTATTATTTCGCTTATGAGACGACTTTTACTAAGGCGTTTTAAGGTTTATCTACTCATTTTAAGGTGCAAAAGGATACAAAGAAAACCCTAAACACCCTGTATTAAACATTAAAAATATAACCTTAAATAAACAATTTTTGTATTTGTTATAATAAAGAAATTATTGTAAACTATTAAACAAAGTCTTTAATTTATAATCGTATTTTATTATAATAATTTTCTTGGAAAATTATTATTAAATCAAATTGTGTAAAATTTTAAAATATTCTGACAGCATTATCATTTATTGTAAATATTTTTCTTTCAATACAGAATGTTAATTAATGATTAATGAGTCAAAACATTTTCTATTAAAATATTTAAATTTTCAATGTTTTATCATCTCTGAAAAAATGTAGTTGAAATATAATAAATAAATTAAAAACATATATGTTGCTGTCATCACAATTAAATTTAAAGATTTTAGCTTACATGAGAAGACATTATAGGTAAGTTTCTACACTGTAAAAAAATATATGTATTGTGAATGTAATTTTGCGTAAATTATCACAGAATGTTGCTAATTTTTACTGTTAAGTTAAAACCTATGTTAAATTATATAAATTTAATATATATATATATATATATATATATATATATATATATATATATTTATTTATTTATTTTACAAATGTACCAACTTTTTAATCGATTTGTAACTATACGAAGCATGCGTAGTATGCAAAATTACATGCCAATTATATATTGCACATGCCTTGTACAGTGCCCAACTGATCTGAAACTGATTTGATGATTGGTTGGAACAGACATTTTAACTTGGCGATTTAAATAAATTTTAATAGTACAATTCTGAATATGTATGCCATTTAAAGATCAGAGGAATTTAATTTAATGATTTCACACTTAAAGTAGTTAGCAGAATTGAAATTTCCTTAAGTCTGGTGTATAATGCATTTAATTTGAAAATTCTAAGATTTATTATTTGGATTTAAAATTTATACAAATTTAAGCACTGGTATATGATGAATTTTTAATCACTTAATCCCGAAGAATGTATGGATTTCAAGAAAATCTATCATTAACATGGTAAAAATCTTTCAGAACTCATTATATTAAAATAAAATGGCATTAGGCTTAAGTTATGTATTAATATTTATTAATAATCGACGTTTCGACGAACTTAACGTCCGTTTTCATCAGGAAACAAGATACAAATGACATTTACAGTAAATCAAACAGAACATAGGAACAAGTTACTAAGTAACTATGAGTAGATCATAAAAATTTATAAATTTTTAATAAATGGAAGCCAAATTTTATTTCACGAAATATTGGTCTCCCGATCAGAGAATATAGTTGTTACGTATTTGCCCATTTTGGTATCCTCAGAAGACCATGTCCTGCAAGACACGTGAGCATTTTTTAAAAAAAATCACCTTAATTTGTATTAATTATTGTCAAATAAACATTAATATTACACTAAAATTTTTATTTTCAAAAAAAATAATAATTTGGGTCACAAACGGTTAAATGCAGTGGCCCTTCACAGTGATTTATAAATTTCTATTGCTTCTCTTATCAATCTTCTGTTCATATTGATTTGTAAAAAATATATCTTAAATTTATGGAATTTTACATTGGTTTTAACAGTAAAAATAACAACATTTTGTAAGTTTACTGTGATACTTTACATATTACATTAACAAAACATGTAAAATTATATAAATTTTCTTCGAATTTTGCCATGATTGTAATAGATTTTACTAACATTTTAAGGGATTTTACTTAATTTATACAAAAGATTGTATACTTAAGCGATTTGCTTTCGATATAATCTTAAACATAAATTAATTGTTCAAATTTATGTATGTATATAGTTATTTGAAAATAAAAAAAACTGATTACTTTAAAATAAAACAATTTTTTATGAAACTGGTGAACAAATTTATAATTTGAAAGTTATAGTTTTATATTCTATATTAAACTTCGTTAACAAATTTATTATTCAATTAGCATTTTCACTTAAAAGTCAACCTTAAAAATCTGACAAGAATCTTGATCTGACATTTTTACATAAAAATTAACATTGTCTTAATTTTAACTTCAAAATTATTAAACTATCGGATAGTTTTACAACCTTAAAATTATATAGTTGAAAGTCAACTTTGTTAGACAAATTTTAATTAATAAAATTTTGTGCCTTTGTTGTAATTTAAAAAAATTTACAAAATATTATAAACTATTTTAAATTACAGTATTAAGTAACTGAATAATTAGTTTTACAATCTTAAAGTGAAGTTTGTTAAATTTATTGTAATTATTTATATTATCAGTAATTTTAAATACAGCAATTAAATTAAATAAATTTCAATTTAAATCTTAAATTATGTAAATTTATGGCAGTAAACTGTAGTGTGTATACTGTTTCTAGTATTTCTAAACTACAATATAAAAATCATTCGCTAATTTGTCCGAAATTCAGTGATAAAAGTTGAACAAACTATATGCATCCCCAAAATGTACCTCAACTTGATTTGTAAGTCTATATATATATATATATATATATATATATATATATATATATATATATATATATATATATATATATATATATATATATATATACTGTCCAGAGTGAATTAGTTAGTTGCTGTATGCGTCCGCGATGCGGCACTCTTGTGTTTCATCTATAGAAGCGGGAAATAATATCGGCGTGGCCCCCGCGAGTCCGCGGAGCCTTACGCCGATTGGTAGCCCCGTAGCACCGCCCCACCATCTAAGATGGCCGACCGTGGATCTCCAAGGCGACCGCGATTTGCGACGCAAATTTCGCTTCGGCTTCCAATTCGCATTTTTCGCCCGATATCAAATTTTTCATCATCCAAATTCTATTTCGTTTTGCGCGCGAATCCGAATTTTTTCCGATAATTAATTATTAG
Organism: Clivina fossor; assembly: GCA_963966155.1. Taxonomy (NCBI): domain Eukaryota; kingdom Metazoa; phylum Arthropoda; class Insecta; order Coleoptera; family Carabidae; genus Clivina; species Clivina fossor. The sequence continues at coordinate 4,395,530 of OZ014564.1, read as the reverse complement.
TTTTAATAAATCTCACATAGATAGAATAAAATGGCTTTAGATTCTAGTTCTGTAATAATTTATTAATAAGTTAACGTTTCGACGAACTGAATGTGCGTTTTCATCAGGAAAAACAAATAGAAATGACATTTATAGTAAATAAACAGAAAATTTAAACAAATTATCAGGTAATAAATAAGTAACTAGATCATGAAATTTATAAACTTTTAATTAAAGGAAGCCAAATTTTATTGAAATAAAATTAAAATATAAAAAGTTAAGCCCCGTATTCTCATCTCACTTTTAAAAGTGATTTTGTTCAAAAGTACTTTTGACGTTTACTTATAATAACTTAAGCAAATTTAATTAATTTATTTAAATTTAATAATATTAGCTATAAAAAATAGAAAAACAATTAATATTTGATAAGAGCTGGAAGTAGAAATTTATTTTAAAGCAAAAAATAAAAGCACTTTTTCAAAAATGAGAATGCGAGACCTAATAATTTATCTAAAAATTCTCTACTGAAATAAATATTAACTTTTTGTTATTTAAAATAAAAACAAAGCCTTTAGGATTAAGTTCTACATAATTTTTAATTAAATAATCGACGTTTTGATATATTTTACGTATAGCATCATCAGGAAAGAATATAAAAATGACATAAATAATAAACAAACAAAACACATAGAAACAATTTACTATATAGTTAGGAATTTTCAGTCAAAATTATGATACGCCATAAAATATCAAGGTATAGAGCAAATAACTGAATTAAATATAAACATGCAACAGGTTGTTTATAAATAGCATAATAAAAATTTACTGAACTTCACCATTATGCCTCAATTTAGTTCAAATAAAAATAAAAAAAATTGTAATACATGTAATTTACATGTGAATAAAAGATTTATTACTTTACATCATATTTATTAATATCTACAAATTTTCCTATATCCTATGCAATCTTTTTAGGTATATAGAATAATGATAGATAATGATTAAAATAAATTAAATCATTAGTTATAAAATTGCGATGTTACTAATTTGTGGCCGCATGTACTGAATTCAAAGGTTGCAAGGTTCAACTTTTGCCAGATGACAGATTCTTTATTTTTGTTATTTTAATTTGTTATTTATTCATTTTATAAATGCATCTTTTTATATAGAATCTAAGTATGGTAACTAAAAACAAAACTGTTTTAACATAAATATGCCACCTATTTGTAGAATTATATAAAAATATCAAAAATTAAAAAAAAAATATTTAGCCATATATCGAAAAATGTATCAAATAAACGTTGTTAGTTATATAACTTGTTTAGTAACTTTTGTTAAATAAATTTTTCTTGTTCTGTTGCAAAATATTCGTAAAACACATAAAAGTGACATAAGTAAATTACCACTTTCGGTTAGCAGATTTTTACCAAAAGTTGATCAAATACTCACATCCAAAGCTTAAATATGAAATAATAATCCGTTCAGTTGAATTTGCTATACGTTTGTCTACAGACCGACAGACGGACATCACGCTAAAAACAGTTGATTCGTGTTACTTATATAAGCCTAATTCGTGCTTATCTGTAAAAATCGCGATATATCACAAGTTCTTTTTAAAGGTCGCCATTTTGTCCCGAATGAATATTTGTGCGAAAAAAAAAAGGGTCAAAAACTAGATAATATATCATACTTCAAGGGTGCCTTTTGATTTTTGTTTCAGATGAACAGGGAAGGAATTATCATTGTTTACCGCACAGTCGTTCGATTTTGCAGAGCTTCGAAGAAAGGGGTTAGAACTCGGGACGATTTCCAACAAAAGTAAAAATAAAAATTCTTGAAACAAGTTCAAAGTCTATTATTTCACCCCTAAAAAACCGCGGTTTAATATCTTTTATAGTTTCGCAGAAATAAATTCATAAAGTTAGTCGATATTTTTAGGTCGAGAAAATCCTTTAAATTTAAAGATTTAAACTAAATTTAACAAGATTAGAAGTATATGGGTAAACCCATATATAGACTACTTTGACATTTCTCGGAAAGTTGGCAACACTGTATTTTAATAATATTATAATTTATGTGGGCACTAGGAGATACTTTTCTGAAAATTTGATCGAAATCGAATAAATAATGTAGCCACAATGAATTTTTAAAAAAATTTGTGATTTTTTTTTTCGATAAGTTGGCAACACTGTATTTTGTTAAAATTGCATAATTTATTTAGACACTAGAAGAAACTTTTATAAAAATTTGATTAAAATCGCTTAAATAGAATAATCATAATGAATTTTTAAAAATTTTACTAATTTTTTTCTCGGAAAGTTGGGAGCACTGTATTTTGTTAAAATTACATAAATTATATGAATACTAGGAGAATCTTTTGTGAAAATTTGAGTAAAATCGGTTGAATAACATGGCCATAATAAAATTTTTAAAACTTTAGTAATTTTTTTCTCGGAAAGTTGGCAACACTGAATATTAATAAAATTACGTAATTAATGGGAGCATCAGGGAAATCTTTTCTGAAAATTTGATCAAAATCGGATAACTAACGTAGCCAATATGAATTTTTAAAAACTTTAGTAATTTTTTTCTCGGAAAGTTGGCATCACTGGAAAAAAACAAAACCACATGACCATCTTGGGTACTAGACAAATTTATCCTGAAAATTTCATTAAAATCGGTTGAACCGTCTAGGAGGAGTTGCGGCCACAAAATTTTGACTTACGACCGAGCGAGCGAGCGAGCGAGCGAGCGAGCGAGCTGACGACGCACATCCATACACCCACATAAACTAAGTTCAGATTCGTCATCTAGAGGCTATATGAAGGATTTCTATACAATTTTTTTTTTTTTTTGAAAATGTTACAGACACCGTACCAAACGCTATACTACTTTTCCTTGCAGTCAAAGTAGTAATAATCAGAATAAACACTATAATTCATTAAAGTCCACTTTAAGCCGGCAAAAAAGCATCGTTTTTAAATTCCACCAGCATAATTATTATTGTTGTCAATAAAACGATGCTTCTTTGACAACTTTTCAAACTACTAATAGTAAAATATGATGTTATTGTTAATAAAAAAATGCTTTTTGGTTAGCTTAAAGTTGACTTTAGTTTAAGTGTTCATTATGAAACTGGTCATAAATCTAATTATACTCGATTCTGACATTCAGATATGGATTATCAATGTTGTTAAGAAACACGATCGTTTTTTTATCAAATTTTAAAAATCATTTAATATTTACTTATAAAATTCTATAATGTTATAATAATAATAATGTCCTTATTGCCCAACAGATATACAACTAATTACAGGACAAGATATATGAGACGTATAGATGCAAAACTCACTATTTGGTAAATTTTATGTTCTAAGATATTTGCAAAAAAACTGTTATAGCTGGGTGTAATCGTATTTTGATGATAAAATCTTGTTACTAGATGGCACTTATTAAATAAGTAATGCCATCTAATAACAAGATTTTATCATCAAATTATAATTAGACCCAGCTATAACAGTTTTTTGCAAATATCTTAGAACATAAAATTTACCATCTATACGACTCAAATATAAAAAAAAGTGACAAATTAGTTAATATATAGTAATATTAATACATATACAAATATATTATTATGATTAACTTAATTATTTAAGTTATTAATTAGTGAATGTAAATTTTCATGAAACATATCAAAATCAGATAGAGAATTGTTAAAATTTGAGTGGTGCCTTATATATATATATATATATATATATATATATATATATATATATATATAAAATATTTGTTCTCGAATAATCGCACATTATTAAACACATTGGTCCGTATTAATTTTAATGATATTGATTTTATTGACAAATGAACAAAAACAACCACCGAAAAACCGAACTTTATTTGAAATAATAATTGTATTTCAATTAATTTGTATGTAGATCAAACCAACTATATACCGACTAATTCGATTTAAATGAAATATCCAATTTCTGTGTAATATCTCTAAATTATCAAATGAAAATGATAAAAATCTTTCGTTCGACAAAACAGAGCAATAACATTTCGTAAATAAGATGTGAAAATACGTACGTCACAGCGCGCCTTTTAATTTCGCAAGCAATAATTATTACGTACGTACTACTACATCGCGAACAAAAATAGAGAAGAATTATCATCAGACGAATCAGTCACACATTTAGCAGCGTAAATAAAAACATCAGAAAACATAATAAGTGTGTAATTTATGTTATAATTAACAGTAAGACAAAGTGTATTAATATATAGAAAGAATGAGTACACATTGTATATGTGTGTGTGTGTGTACAAGTGCTGTATTCCGGGAATATGCTGTAGTTTATCGGGTCAACCTTCGTGGGAAAATGTGTGGGCACCTTTTCCTTCATCATTTTCTTGCAAACTTCTATTATTATTTGTTTTAGAAATCATCAACAACGAATGAACATATATGTAAGCTGATACTAACCCCTTAAGCGGTTATGTCCTATATATATATATATATATATATATACGTCATGGTCAATTGTAATGCGTTCGTAATCATTAAAACGAGACCATTTTCACGTGATGATTAGAGAAATTATATTGTTTTTACTAATTCGACTTCAATTCATAATATTAACATTGAACAAAAGTTCTTAAGTGTATCTGTGAAATTGATATAATAATATTTAAATGTTGATATTTTTCCCAGAAAAATTCACAAGTTACTCAAATCATTGAATCAATCGTCAGTATGATGATTTGATCAATTATTATTGTCCGAAGATACTGATATACAGGCTGGCTTTTATGTCAAATAAATTAAAAAGATGTAGTTGAGAAGCAATATAATCTGATATTTTTTGTGTTTGAAAATATGTAAGTTTAGAAATAGCTATCAATTATATTTTGTTATAATTAATTTGTTTTGAATTATTATTTTATATAATTTTAATTTTTTTATAAATATATAGTTTTTTATTTTTAAAAGTTACATGCACTGTAATTTTTTATGTTATTTTACATGTTTTGTAAATGTTATTTTTTCATAAAAAATATAATATTATGTAAATTATCACAGTAAAATTACAAAATGCTATTATTTTTACTGTTAAAACCTATATAAAATTACATAAATTTAAAATATATTTATTACAGTGTGTTTTCGTAGTACTTAGCTGATATGATTTATACTTTTCTGTACTTATATTACAATACAAATTTAAACAAATACTCGATTGACTAAACTTGCAAAGGGAGGTCACACTTACAGTAACCACTAGATAAACAATAAGCCTTAGTAATTCGCTAGACTTGATTCAGTGAGTCAAGAATAGACATTACAATTTGATCAAACACAATTTATTAATAAAGTTTTTAATATATCACAGAAAGATATAGCATGATTCTAAACTACATAAAATTTAGATATATTTTTACAGTGTTTATATACGTCTTGACCTATTGTAATGCGTAGCGCTTATGATCAATATATACACGCATTTTGGATTTTGAAATGATTACGTCAAATATATACCGTATCTTGGTGAAATAATACAGCTTGTAATTATTACAAATGTCCGTTCAATATTTCATTCTTTTCAATAAGCATTTTCAAAATGCATTATTTCTTTAGACACATAAATAGAAAATAAATCTTTAATAATCACCTTGTACAGTTATTTCGTATTTCGGTGAAATAATACAGCTTATGTTTGCAATACACACATTGCATTATAAAAATACGCATAGTAGATAGTTTAAAAAAAAAAATGAATGTTTATTTCGATTAATTATTTCATCTTCAGAAAAATGTCAAAATGACATAAAAATGTTGAAAATATCTTTCATATATTAATTCTGTCTATCGATAGGGGGAGGGGGGTGCGATAAAATTTGCGAATCTCTATTTCTACACTAATTTTAATAATTATTAATTTGATTTAATTAAATTGTTTAAATAACAAATATTCTACGTCCCTGTCGAAAAAATAAACTAGGTGTGAAAGTAGCAAAATTAAAATTACATATCAATTGACGTTTATATCAAGTCAATAAGAAAACTTTCTAAAGATATAGTGGGTGGGCAAAAAAACAGATAAGAGAACAAACATGGCACATATATTTTCACATTCGCACATTACATTAGAAATAGATAGATTTTTTTTCTTGCTAACCCAACCGGCAATCCGCCTGCTCGTTCATTTTAATTGTGATTCGAATACCAAATTAAGTAACGGGAAATTGGCAACATTATCATCATACAGGGTGATTATGGAAACTGTATGTCACCCACGTTCAGTATCATGATTAGACTTAATGCGAGGGCGCCATATTTAATTTGTTGCAAATGCTTTCACATTGAGAAATTCTTTTCGAAATATCACTGATAAAATTAAATAAAAATACTTCAAACAGAACTTGCTTTAATTTATAGTTCTGTATTAATATTTATTAATAATCGACATACACACTACGAACTTAACGTCCGTCTTCATCAGGAAAACTGATACAGTAAATAAAAGAACATAGAAACAAGTTACTAGGTAAGAAATAAATAACTAGATCATAAAAATTATTTTATAAATTTTTAATTAATGGAAGCTAAATTTTATTTAAATCACATTGATTGATATTATCTTTTTCTTTATAAATTTCTATTGCTTCTTTTATTAATCTGCTGTTGATATTGATATTGGTCTTGCAAAATTTATTACAGTATTTCCTAGTATAGGTATTATATATAAAATAAAACAGCTTTAAGTTTAAGTTTTGTATTAATATTTATTAATAATTGACGTTACTTATTTGTTACCTAGTAACTTGTTTCTATTTTCTGTAAATGTCATTTGTATCAGTTTTTCCGATGAAGACGTTGAGTTCGTCGATTATTAATAAATATGAATACAAAACTTAAACCTCAAGAACAAGAACAAGAGTTAGTTTTAATGGAATTTTACTACATAAAGAAAAAATAATTTTTAAATATATCTTATATCTTATTATATCTAATATAGATTTTTTTTTCTAGTTTGTTGCTATATATTTATCTAAACTAAAAAATAATATAATTTCTCTAATAAATTTTAATACTAATGTAATAGATAATAAATAAAATCAAATTGTACAGCTCTTCTTATAATTTCATTCTTTAACTAAATAAAAATATACTGAAATAAAACTGCTTTAGGTTAAAGTTCTGTATTATTATTATTTATTAATACAGAACTTCAACCTTAAGCAGTTTTATTTTAATATAATGAGTTCTGAAAGATTTTTTACTATGTCAAAAATATATTAAACATTTGCTGGAGGTATATATAGCAAAACCAGACAAACAAAATATTCCCTCAATAACAACACCAAAATAAATAATTCGTCAGAATTTTATCGTATAAATTTATTAGGCGCCGTTCGAAAACAAATTTAAAATTTTGAAAACGTACATAGTTTCGCGAGACATGTCAGAAATGCGATAATCATCTAGTAAAGTCATTGCCAGACATTTTAAATAAGTTTGTCAAATTCCGTGAATGAATGTATGAATGAATAGAAAAATATGCATGTCTTGGCTGTGGCTGTATGTTTTACGCTGAACAAATAAAGTCATAACCGTCTGGCTAAGGTGGTTTGTATAGAAATAAAATTCAAATTGAAGAATGCAATTAATATAATTCTCAGAATATAACATGTTTTTGTTAAACAGTTACTGCAATATTTATAGTATGTATTCAATTATTGTATTTGTATTGAGGAATTTTTAATTTTAGGTACAGATGTCTATATATTACGGGCTCGGTTTTAAAATTGGTTTTAACTAATATCGGTTTTAACACAATGTAACTGTCATAAGAGCTGGACTAAATAAATGAACTGAAACACCCAAAAACCGAGCTTATAATATCAGAGTGTTTTGTCAGTTGAATTAATATAGAAAAATAAGATTGTAATTTTGTATTAATATTTATTAATACAGAACTACAACCTAAAGTCGTTTTATTTTAATATGAAAATTATTACACACACATAATAAAAAAATTACATATTATTTTAGCAAAACCGATAAATTTTCTGTAAAAATAATATAATTTTGTAATTTTAATTAAAATAACTAATTTATCGTATTTATATGTTTGTTTTTTTTACCGAAAAAGTATAAATAAACTTACATCAAATATACGTATTTTAGATTTACATAATGTAAAAAATTTTCTGTGACGTCCTGACGTCTGTAAGATTTTTATGTAAAATTAACGAAAATTTTTTTTTACAGTGCAGTAAAAACGATTTCTTAAATTGAAATTAAAATATTTGTTAAAATTCTTAGTGTCATCCCAGAAAACATTGCTTTAATATCATATTACTATATAACCGATTAGGTTAATGTATGACTTAGTTAAACAAAATATAATTGGAAAAATGTGTTTGTTTCGTCTAATGTTTAGGATGATTGCCGCGAAATCAAAAAGTCTGGGATTCGAATCCCGGCGAGACCAATACATTTTTCCAAATTTATAAAACTTTCAAATTATATATTTAGTTCAGTACGATTAAGTGGAAATAAAAATAATTGTAAAACTAGTTGATATTTGATAACTGATTCAAAATCAAATTCTTTTCAATTAAAAAGATTATTTTGTAATAAATATATAACAGATCTACACGAAAACAGAAAAAAATAACATATACAATGAGGAAAAGAAGAGGGACTTTCTACGGACACATTAAAAGATTGAATGAAGAAAGACTGACGCAGACAATATTTAACTACTTCGGCAAAAGCCCCAAGATCCAGATTGCATGGATCAAGGAGGTCAGAAAAGACATGGAAGAAATGGAAATAAATGGAGAAGAGGTGGAGAGAAGATCAGAGGATTCAAGGGTTTTCAAGAAAAGGCAAAAAGGAAGACAGGAACAAAATGGACGGAAAAAATAAAGAAAGAAAGAATCAACATGGAGAAAGAATGAAATTGTACTGGAAGAGAGGAAAGAAGAGAGAAAAACAACCATAAAAAGTTATTTCGCATGGTCCATAGTCGGTCAAAATCGAAGAAGAAAAAATATATAACACTTGAACACGATTAAAATAAATAGAAAATTGAACTAGATATTTTTGTTTTTAGATAGAAATATTTCTATAGCTTGGCAACGACAAAAACATTTCATTATTTTCTGTATGTAGTAACTTCTTCCTTAAAAAAAAATAATAAAGAAACTGTACTCGTACACGGCCGCACATGTTTACGTGGTGCGGTTATATAGTTGCACACACACTCTCACACAGATGACGATGGCTTCCAATAATGATAATGATGTATGCAGCATGACCGCGATTGCTTCTTGTCGCGCAGTGTGTGTGTGTGTATGTGTTGGTGTGTTACGTCGGTGGGCACATTCCATTCAAAGCATCATGCGGTATGCGAAGAATGCGTGATTGCAACTTGCTCATCTATATATATATATATATATATATATATATATATATATATATATATATATATATATACATATATATATATATATATATATATACATATATATATATATATATATATATATATATATATCACACTTCGATCAGACAGAAAACCGTTTAACGCTTAATTACTTGCAGGTTCAACATGGTTGTCTAACATTCTATGAAATAGATAGAATGGATTTATTAGTATCGGTCTATCATTGGTGAAAATTCGTAAAAAAACAATGTTACCTGGGAAGCTTTTATGAAATGAATACATGAAAATGGGTAATAATTTTCATAAAGAAAAGACACTATAGATACAGTTCTTCAACGAAGTGAAAAATAATAATATTGACAGTTACATTCAAGCACATATCGTAAACCACTTGTATAATTTGATGTACAAATTAATTAAAATCCCTTAAAAATCTTGATAAAATCCATGAATTTTTTTTAATCATACACTGTAAAATAAAAATAGTAATTAAATTTTACTATAAAAAAATCTGTAATTTCATTTTACTGTAAATATTCTGTACTTCTATCTCAAAATTCTGTATAATTTGTACATAATTCATAATCATCACATAAAGTATGATGGTTTGTAGGTAAAATTACATGTTTTTTTTTTTAGTTTTAACTAATATCGATTTTAAGACAAAGTAACTGTTTTGAACTAAACAAAAAAACAAAACACCCAAAAAATTGAGCTTGTAATATCAGCCAATGAGTTCTGAGAAAATTTTCACTATGTTAATTTAACAACGTCTTATAAAACTGAAGCCCGTAATGTGTAATTCCTTAGAACTTATCATTTTCCACTAGAAAAGATGAATATATCACATTTAAAATAGAATACTACGAAAATTAATTTAAAAGATGATTAGTCATTGATGCATGAGTGATAAGTCTATAAATAAATTTGCAATAAATAATTACTAATAAGTCAAGAATTTAAATACTTCCTATCTATATTATATATCCGGTATTATGTATCACAGCAATTCTAGAAATTTGTAATTTAACTAAAAATTTATAACAATTCAGGTAATATAAATTCGTAGAATTTAATATAAAACTTTTGAAGTTTCATATATATCTAGAATAATATTTGAAATATTTCGATTTTTCTTCCTTATTCATAACTACCTCCGTTTTTTCATTTAGAAAATTGAATAACTTTTACCGCAAACATTTGTTATATTTAAAATATAAAAAAGGCTTTAGAATTAAGTTCTGTATAATTATTCCTGTTGATAATATACGTAAAGTACATCGAAACGTCGATTTTTAATTAAAATGTATACACAGTGAAAAATAATTGTGTTAGATTAACACAATTTTGGTGTTCCAGGAGGTCCACTACTTAGATTTTGTTAATTTAACACTTATAAAATAAAAAGGCTTTAGGATTAAGTAATATAACTTTTCCTGATGATGATGTTTGATCAAAACGTCGATTTTTAATTGAAATGTATATATACACAGTAAAAAAATAATTGTGTTAAATTAACACAATTTTGGTGTTCCAGGAGATGATGCTTACTTAGATTTTGTTAATTTAACACTTTTAGAATATAATATATATTTTGACTCTTCGTAATTTTAACACAATATAATGCGTATTATTTTAACAACAAATTTTGTATTAATTTTACAATTTTTCATTAACACACCCGAAAATAACACACAAATATCTAAATTTTTTACTGTGTACAGAATTTAATCCTAGAACCTTTTTATTTTAATATAATGAGTACTGAAAGATTTTTTACTATTTAATATTGTAAGGCAAGATATTGAAGTTGTGCAATACTTAGTGTACCTTGTACCGTCCCCATTTTAAAATGGAAAACACAATGAGTATAGTTCATTTCCGGAGTTTGCAATGACGTCACGACGTTCGCGACAGTTGATTGAATTCATTTTCTAAGTCGGATATGTTCATTTAAATTCACACAAAAAAATATTATGCATTACAATTATACGGATGTTTCAACTTGAGTTATATTATAAAAAAAAAACATTAAAATGTTTTCATATTATAAATTTAATGGAACAAAAAATTTTGAGCGGTATTTTATTTTTCAAAAAAGTCAAATTTTCACTTAAGAAAATGGCGTCAAAGTAATCAGGTCAAAATTCAGATTTGCCAATGGCGGAAAGTTCTATATTAGATGTTAAGTACCTGTCTGTAACACATGTAACTTTCGTTGGAAGTTATAAAATGTATAAATTTTACCCCTAAACCTAAAAAAAAGAATCAATTTTAGACACATTTTTTAAAAATAAATATAAAAATTATACATTTTGTAGGTTCCAATAAAAGTTACATGTGTTATAAGTACTAACATCTAATTTGTTTTTGTTTCAGAAATGGTAGAACGCGAGTTTTATCTGCCATCATTGGCAAATCTAAATTTTGACCTGATCACTTTTGACGCCACTTTTTAAAGTGAAAAATACTGCTAAAAACTTCAATAAATACACCTTCCCTTAATATATTAATTCATATGATTTCACATATTGAAATTTTCACAAATTTTACGTCTGAAGAAAATTTTGCTAGCAGAATATTTATTTCATAATCCCCCTCCTTCAATCTTCTGAGTGCTCCATCCTTCTTATTTAACATAGATAAACACACACGGTTGCGTTTGATAGGAATGCGGATATAGTCTGTTATACGGACACATAGAACAAAAATGCACGCATTTGGTTATATCTGTGATGGCGCGGGTACAACACAGCATATGGGAAGGCATCGCGGTTGCTGTCTTTCTGTTGCTTAGTTTAAAACCACAGTAACTAGTTAGATTCTACGAAATAACAGTGATATGCCGAGAGAACTGAGGTGAGCTTGTGTATGTGTGTGCGAGTTGGAAGAATGTAATTTACTTTACTGAACTCATTTTCTTCTTTATTGCGTGTTGAACTGAATTCGCGACTCGTTGGATGTTTTGAATTGAATTGAATTGGAAAAAGAGAACCGTTTGAAACACTGAACTGTTACTATTAGCGCGCGCAGATAAAAACAGTCTCGTTTTTCTTTATCGTGTTTACGTACTTATTTGTGCACTTGCTTCATTCACAAAGTACGACTATTAATATATATACGCTCCAAAGTGTGTTACAATTTGCCATGAATAGTTTTAAACAAATATCACAGTTTTGTACAACAAAATTTTTTGGCCCGTATTCCCACCTCTTTTGTTTATGAAACAGTGCTTATATTTTTCGCTTATTAAATACGAATAGTATTTCTATTTCTGATATATGTATTTCATTAAAAAGAAAAGGGTTTTTGAATTTATTAATAATCGACGTTTCGACGAACTCAAAGTTTATCTTCATCAGAATCTTTTCTTCTTTTTTCTTGTCACTTATGTTTTTATGATCAAGAAAGAATAAAACTTGCATATATAGAAATTATTAAAAATATTATTGTATATATTATGTATAATTTTTATTTATATTTACTATAAAAAAGAAAAAAAAAAGATTTAACGTAAATATGCATAATAAATAAATAAATAAACAATGTTTGTTTGTATTTTTATCAGCAGTGACACATGTTTCAATGTCGACAGGTGTTTATATAGTAATGCAATGTCATTACAAACTATGCATTTTTTTCTTTTTCTCATGCAATTATTTTCAATAAAATTCAAATACAAACTTAGAATGTCACTAACAATTTAAATATTTTATACTTTTTTAATACGTTAAGAGTAACTTTAGTCAATGTGATCAGGATTAAATAATTGAAATGTTACAGGTTTTTTAGTATTTTATAAACATTTTTTTAGAACTTATTATATTAAAATAAAACTGTTTTAGGTTAAAGTTCTGTATTAATATTTATTTATAATCGACGTTTTGATTATTAATAAATATTAATATCGAACTAAAGCCGTTTAAAGCCGTTTTATTTTAATATAATGAATTCTGAAAGATTTTTTACTATGTTAGGTTTATATTTATATTAGAGAATAATTTTTGTGTACGGTGCGCGGCTGCATGTACGTGTGTTTGGATAACGGTGCCTGAGAATCGTGTCCTGCTGTTGCAGAGGAATGCGGTGACCGCGTACCAGCAGCCAAGTGCTGAGTGCAGCCCAGCAATCACCTTCGTTCGTCGGAGGCGCGCCGGCGACCCGATCAAAATCTATGAATGGGAGAGAGAATGCACAACACCACACACACACACACATACACAGAGAGAGAGTGAGTGTAGATTGGAATGGATGTGTACCACGCACATACACACACACACTAACACGACCTACACAATAACAACAACACGAACCACATCCGATTCACAAACTACATTCATCTCTGTACCTTTTTTTGCTTCAAGCACAAATCCATATTTTAATGTAGATATTTTCGCATTTCCCATTTTAAGATTGTTTCGGGACTATACTGCTAACACCAGCTCAATGTACATAAGTCAAATTTATCCATATAATATGTAATTTTTAGTTAAGATATTGTTACTTTGACATTTTATCAATTACAAATAATAAAAATAAATTAAAGTATGCGATCTTACTGTGACGAAAAGTTAATAAAATAAAGTAATTTCCCTTAAATCACAAACAATAATATTAAATAAAGGCTATATACGTATTTTAAAAGCTAAGATTAGCTCAGATTAGCTAAGATTAAGCTAAGATTAGCTTTTAAAATACGTATTTACACTGTAAAAAAAGTTGCCATTTTACATAAAAACCATAGTAATAAAATTACATATTATTTTAGCAAAATGAAAATTTTTCTGTAAAAATAATATAATTTTGTAAATTTAAGTAAAATACTTAATTTACCATATTATATTAGTTTTTCGAAAATTTCAGTTGTGTAGAGGAACCTGTTACTTTCGTAAAAACAAGCAAAAAATTTTATTTCTGATGTTTTTTCGATGTAAAATTATCGATTTTAGCCTTACTGGAATTTTTTTACGGATATTCAATCGAACGTTAGTATAAATAAAAATATTTTATATGTGACTGAATTGAATTTATTCAGTACTATCTATTCTACGTATGAATATAAAATTATAATAAATCTGAATAAGAGATATTATAACTATAATATCTTGTGTTTATATTTATTTAAATTTCGAACAAAAAAAATTGTTAGAGAAAAAATGTAGTTAAGTATTTCTTGTACATGTAACATTTATTTATGATGATCACGTTACATTACAATGTAATGTGTGTATGTTTACATAGTTTGATAAGTAAGTACAGTGTTTAGTATGTAGGTATTTGTGTCCAAGTTTGATTCAGAAAAAAAAAAATCAAGTGTTCGAGATAAACTTTATCTAGTACCTTATGTTATGTTTGATAATAACTTCATACGCTGTGTTAAGTGAAAGATTTTTTTTAATTTACTTTTTTCGAAATCGGTTTTCGAATCTTACATCCAGCCTCATCAGAAAAAATGATACAAATGACATTAATATTTATTTATAATCAAAACGTCTATTATAAATAAATATTAATACAGAACTTTAACCTAAAACAGTTTTATTTTAATATAATAAGTTCTAAAAGATTTTTTACTATGTTACACACTTTTAATTTTTATATCTATGAGTAATATTGAATATTTCTACTAAAAAAAACAACCATTGGATCAACAGTTTATAAAATATTTAAATCTTACTGAGTACATGAGTACATTTTTTCGGTCTAATATAAATAACTACAAGTAACATTTAACAATAAATGATGGTTCGATGATCTTCAGCGAATGTCTAATGAACGTTTGGTAAAAATATTACATATTATTTCAGTAAAACGATGGTTTATATAAATTTTCTGTAAAACTGTGGCCCGTATATTCACCTCACTTTTAAAAGTGATTTTTGACAAAAATTACTTTTGATGCTTACTGAAAATTACTTATTGAATAATTTTAATTAGTTTATTTCAATTTTATAACAAAAAAGGTGGGAATAATTTTGTAATTTTTCGTAAAATAATTAATTGACAATATTATATGTTTTTTTTTTACTGAAAAAGTAAATATTACATAAAATATACATATTTTATATTTATATAATGTAAAAATGTTCCTGTGATGTATGTAAATTTACATACTAAGCTAATGTAAATAATCAGTTGCCCATGTTTTTATGTAAAATTATCGAATTTTTTTACAGTGTACTGTTTAGTAAAAAGATTAATAAGCAGTAAATATTTTTTATATTTAATTTTTTAAAAAACTAAAATTTTCTGTTTTCTTACAAATATTATTGTAATTTTTCAAATAAATATCTTGTAGCTCAAACTTTTTTCTGTGTATTATTTTACAAAATAAAAATACCGAAAAAAAATCTATTTGTGCAAAAAATAATGGCAAAACTTTTTCTTTTTTTTTTTTTTAGTCGTGTTACTATTAAAGCAAAACAGCATTCGATATGTGTGTGAATGACGTTCTTTTCTCCAACGTTTGAAGAAAAAAAAACGGTTATTTAACTGGAGGCGATAAGAGAATTTTGAATGATATGCAGGATGTTTGACACATAGCAAGGCGAAGAGTGAATTTTTAATTCTCTCTTTCTGTATTTGCTGTGATGATTGGCTCTGTGTGTGTGTGTGAGACACAACGCAACGCAACCGGTACGCGTGAATGTTTTTATCAATTAACGTTATAGAACGTTAACGTTTTCTATAAGTATTTTGCATAATAAGTTCTGCTTCTTTATATATGTATACATTTCGAACGACACGGCACGACACTGTGACTGTGTATATAAGCAAGCAAGCATGAATGAACTCTGTCGGACCGGGGCCCCCGTTATACTGTTTTATACGATTTTATTGAGGATATGAAAAATTTGCATATGTCACGAAAACTAGACATTTTGGAATCATAATAAAATTAACGGCGGAATTCGAAAAATTTTATTCACTGCCCTGAAGCAACAGTAAAAATTATTTAAATATATATATATATATATATATAGTGTGGAAATTAAGTAAGGAATAAATTCAGTAATTCCGTTGATATTAATTTTTTGGAAGAATCTCGAAGGGGTATGTATAGCGATTTTGAATACAACGAATATTTTCAGCCTATTTTCAGTTTCTTATGTCATTTGTTTTTCATGTTATGACGTCATCGACTTTTTTTAAATGACAACCTATATTTTTTATTATTGATTTTGGTAGTACTTTTTATTCCGTTTCCAACCGTATAACATTTTCAATATGTTACATTTGAAAAAACTTGAGAAAAATAGTCTTAAAGTTCAAATATTTAAATTAATTAAACTGGTGTAAATCAGTTGCTCCGGATTTTTATGTAAAATTACTGAATTTTTATTTACAGTAGCGATATCTTTCGTTTAATTTGTGTAAAAGTATCGTATAAAGATAAAGAACGTTTATATTTATATAAACATAATAACAAAATTATTTTATAGTATAAAAATGACAAATATTTCTCGCGTAAGAAACACATTTTTAAATAATTTGATCATTTTGTAATCTTGATAATCGCATACGTAGAAAAAAATAATAAAAATTGTGACGTACATATACTTATACGTAATCAAATTACTATCATTGTCAAAAATAAATTATTTCTTTTTTTTGTATAAACTACATAAAACTACATAAAACAAATATTTTTATTACTTATTATACAATGCAATTCCTGTAAAAATAAATAATACATTCTTATATACCTATACTTTTAATAAATGTTTATCTGATTACGTTTTGATATTTATTTTAATAGTAAATATCATTACAAACAAAAAACTTTTTCTAAAAAAAAATGGATATACGGTGTTTTTGTTTTTTTTTTAATTTCCAAAATCACAGAGGCTCTCCGGTATTTCATACAACTACTCTGAATTCCGTCCCAGCTTCGATTTTTTTTTTGTTAAAAAAAAAAAAGAAAATTACCTCTGTACAAATATATGTGATTGCTTCACTTTTCAAGTATTAGAATTAAAAAAAATATATATTAAGATAGTATATTTCAGATTGTTTGACAACTGCAGGTTAAATATTAAATGGGGAAAAAAATCATTCAGTTACAAATGTGAATGACCAGCAACTAAGTATATGTGCAGCTAAAAAAAATAAAATGTTACAGAAAACCTGTATAGCATAATAATGTTAAAAAGATATATCAATATTTGAAATAAGTATGTATATGTAGTACTTATTTACAGAAAAAGAAACAAAAATTATTCCTTAGAATAAATATCTAAAATTATATACAAGTATCTCTATGAATTACACAAATTTATATAAATTGAACTTATCTAAAATTATTTTCTTTAAATTTCCTATATTGAACATAATTAATAATATTTTTCTTCAAGCGTATTATAATATTAATATTACGTTACCATATAGCGTATGTAGAAAGAGGTCATTATGTTAATAGTACAATAATTGACATTATGATACAACATTTAGTTACTAGAAGATACACCAATGGTGGCAGCACCAAACATAACAACATCAAGTGTATTTAATCTGATATTTTCGACAGCCATATGAAAAACTATTACGTCAAGGTAAGTTAATTAATAATTGTATTGTTAATTTTCACTTGAATGTGATGAAGAGTGGTCAGAAACTGAATATTCGATCAAGGAAACACGTTCAAGTGTATTTAATTTGATATCTTCGGCAACTATATTAAAAATTATTAAGTCAAGTTAAACTAAATGACAATTGCATTTGTTTATTTTCGCTTCAATTTGAAT
Organism: Clivina fossor; assembly: GCA_963966155.1. Classification (NCBI taxonomy): domain Eukaryota; kingdom Metazoa; phylum Arthropoda; class Insecta; order Coleoptera; family Carabidae; genus Clivina; species Clivina fossor. The sequence goes on along the minus strand of OZ014564.1, from coordinate 4,377,355 downwards.
TTGATTATTAAAACTGTATGAAGAAGTGCAAGGAATGCAATGTATACCGCCCATTGTGGTCAGAAATTGTATATTCGACCAAAGAAAGATTAATTCTCACAAATCACGTATTTTTTTTTAAAATATTTTGAACTCCGGCAAATAAAAAAATCAAAATTGACGTCAAACTAAACAAAATTCTAAAAACAATTTAGGCTCTGACTTTGTATTTAGGAATTCTGCTAACTTTACTGAAAAACTGGCAGACATCAAATTTTTGGAAAAAGTGCTGAAGCCCAACATTGGGTGTTTAGGGCCTTAAATAGCCCATATAGAGCCTAAAATTATGAGAATAATTTCACGTCATACTGCCAAAATATGTCTGCCAGCTTTATCGACTTTTTTTTTATTAGTTTACATTCATTTGCAGAATATGTTTGTGTGTCCGATTTCTATTGTGCCAAATTAATACACGGGCCGGTTGCAAAATCGAAAATAAAAAAACGTTCTGTATTGAAAAATGCCGCAAGTGTACGGAGAGAGAGCCTCACCGAGGGGCGACCGCCTCCATGATCTTGAACCAAATAATTTCAACTGCGCGTCGTCTGGCCTCGTTAAAAATGTTCTGTGTCCCCTTCCTCTCCCACTCTCGCACTCTTTCACTCACTCTCCCACCGTAGGCATGCAAGTGTGAGAACGCACACACACACATACGTATGAACACACCGGACTGTTTCCGGAACGAGACCTGGAATGCAGGCTCCGTTACCGCGAGCAAACAAATATTCCAAGTCGCGCGGCATCAGCCGTATGGCGGAGCGGGCACGGATTCTCTCTCACTGTGGTAAGCGCTATTGACGCGGGTAAACATCAACATATACACACACACACATACACAAACGAAAAATTCTTTAGCGGTATGTACTTGTACCACCATTATTTTTCTGTCATATGGTGTCTTTAAACGCCGCTTTTTCATCATTTTAATTTCGTTTCGGATGATTTAATAGCGACAAAGGCTTCCTTGCAATTGAAATATTACCAAGAGCGAAAATGTTATTTATTATATTATTCTAAACTAGTTATAATAATAATGTATTGATATTTTCATCTATCTTTTATAGTTGGAAAAGGAATTTATACATGAACATTGCTGTCATATAGCAAAATAAAATCGTAATAATAGGATAAAGGTTTATTTGATTCTATTAAGATATGTGTTCATAAAGTTGTTTGGTTTTTACGTAAACAGTACTTCTTTTTTGTATTTTCCTGGTGTTACCATAACTATGGTTCAATTTGATATGTAAGCGCATAATTACATTACTGTAATAATTGCAAGACCAATTAATATTAACAGCAGAGTGATAAGAGAAGCAATAGAAATTTATAGAGGAAAATATAACATCAATCAGTATGAAGGGGCACTGATTTAAATAAAATTTGGCTTCCATTAATTCAAAATTTATGATCTAGTTACTTATTTTGTTACCTAGTAACTTGTTTCCATGTTATTTACTGTAAATGTCATTTGTATCAGTTTTCCTGATTAAGAACGTTGAGTTCGTCGAAACGTAAGTTCTGAGAGATTTTTTACTATGTTACTTTATGTTTATCATATTTAGCCACAATAAAGTACAATATCATCATAAATAAATCATTTTGTAGTAATATTAAAACATCCAAAAATATTACAATATTAATAAAATTCTTAAAAAAAAAAGAACTAATACTTTACTAATGGCAAGAAATGCTTCAAAAACTAGTATTTTAGATTTCATAATTTTTTTTTTTTTTGTAATTGTAATGTCATTAATACTATTTCATTGTAATATTTTTTAGTAAATGGGTAATACAAAAAAAAATATTTTCTCAACCGCAACACATACGTAAATAGTAAAATTGACGTCATCTGTCTTCATTACAAACAATAAAGAAATATACTCTATTTTACTAACAAAAAAAAAACAGTCAGGTTATTGATCTTATCTCAAGTACATTATTTAATAATATAAAATCATAAGGTGTGAAATGGCAATTTAGTTGATATAAACCAAATACAGTAGAACCCCGATTATCCGTGCGCGCATTATCCGGGCGGCGGATTCTTCGTGCGGCATTTTTAAAATGTCATCCGTGCGCGGATTATCCGTTGCTGACCGTGGCTGCACCGTTTAGACGTTCGCATCGGGGAATACCCGAGTTCGGCTCGAGAAATCCTCCGTTTATGTGTTTACTTATTATTTTCGCCAACTGCCGACCGACTTGTTAGTTAAACGTAAACAGACATTCGTTTGACACATGTATTTGTCTGAATAAATTATTAAAAAAAATAAAAATGAGGTCTTTGGATTATCCGTGTTTTCAATTATCCGGCGAAGGCTCGGTCCCGGCTGGCCCGGATAATCGAGGTTCTACTGTATAATAAAAATAAATAAAACAAAAAGAACGTCACCTTGTAAATTTTTTGCAAGTAACTAATAAAATTTTCAGATGTGTCTACAAAATAAAAACAAATTAGTTATCTGTGGTTGAAATAGTAGTTAATATTGCTAATTTGTTTTAATACACATTATTAAAAAGAGGTTAGTAATTTTGTATAAAATTCGTAAAATCAACGACAAATTACTACAATCTCAACTTAAAAATTTGTTCAGTTGTACAATTCCATAAATAACATTCAAAAATTCGAATTAATAAAACAAAAAATAATATGAACAATAAAGTCTTTGATCTTAGAATAAAATTTATATATTTTTTAAAACGGCGCTCATAATAGAACAAGTTAGACTAAATAAATTGAAACTGTCAGAAGCAAATCCTAAAAAAAAAGTTTTGGCAAAAATTCTTTTGTATTGGAAAAAGAAGCCAGGTGAAACCGAAATCTACCTGGATTTTTGAGACCTTAAACTTTAGCTCTATATATACTTACTATGTAAGTATATCAAGACAGTTTTTACAAGGTAAAATTTTTAAATTTGTATACAATTCTGATGTGAATTTTTGTCGAGCGCTACTCACACATAGAGTGAACTAGAACTTTCTTTCCCACGGACAATTTTCTATTTCTATTCTCAGCAAAATAAGTAAAAAGATAGTTTAACTATTTATTAGATACTTTAGAAATGGAATTATTTTGATTAAGATTAATATGATATAGGAAATAAAATATTTTAGAATTTCTTAAATATGCATGATTAGGGTTACCACTTCTCCGGATTTCACCCGGAGTCTTCAGTTTTTCAACTGAATCTCCGGGTTATTTGTTATAATCTCTGTATTAAACTGAATTTAGCTGTAGTCATAAAGTTAAAAAAATAAGTACGTCATTACTATGATCAGTGATAAATTTATGGTCAAATCAAAATGTTATTTAGTTTAATGTATAAGCATTGAAACGAACAAAACGGCTAAATATTAAGTTCTGTATTAATATTTATTAATACGTACTCAACATGGAAACAAGTTACTAGGTTATAAAATAAGTAACTAGATCATAATTTTTTTTAATAATAATAATTGTAATAATTGCAAGACCAATCTATATTAACAGCAGATTGATAGAGAAGCAATAGAAATTTATAAAGAAAAAGATAATATCAATTAGTGTGACTAATAACTAATTTACATAAAATTTGGCTTCCATTAATTAAAAATTAATAAATTTTTATGATCTAGTTACTTATTTTGTTAGCTAGTAACTTGTTCTATTATGTTCTATTTATTTACTGTAAATGTCATTTGTATCATTTTTCCTTATAACGACGTTGAATTCGTTGAGTAAGTTGATTATTAATAAATATTTAATACAGAACTTAAACCTAAAGTAGTTTTATTTTATATAATGAATTCTGAAAGATATTTTAGTATGTTAAATCGTTAATTGATTTTATCATTATTTGAAAAAATTTTACTATGGTTTTAAAGGAATTTGACAAGACTTTACTAAGATTTTAAGAAATTTTATAAAGAATTAACTAATTTATACACCAACTTGTAAAAGCAGTTTTTCCCTCGATAATTTTGTTATTTGTCAATTTGTTTATTTGTAGTAACCATCTAAATTACATTTCAATTTCCTAACTAATCATTATAAAATAATTTTTTTTAATAAATTCTTCACATGCAATTATATATCCATAGAGATTCATTAAAGTCTTGTAAAAATAATGACAAGGTAATTTCTATATTTGTTTGTTTGTTTCGCATTTACAGTAATTTCTTCAGTAGTTTAGAAAACAAAACGACAATGTATATTATGTATATTTCTGCTTGTAAATGCATGTATTATTTATTATAAATATAGAATCATATACAATGAAAAAAAAATTCATGTAATATTACATAAACCGTTTGTGTAAAAATTACATAGATCGCTTGTGTAAAACAGTTTTTCTAAGAAAAAAATTGAATTACACAAACGATCACAGACGGTTTATGTAATATTACATGAATTTTTTTTCAGTGTAGATATGAATAAAGTTTTACTAATTAACAGCTATTTGTATAATTTATTGTCTTTTAATCTGTAAATATCAGGAAGACTGATCTTCGCTCATTAAAGTTGAGCTTAATCTGAAATACTTTCAATTTTTTAAAAGTTATATATTTTAAACCCAAGTCAAAACCTAGCTAAAAAATCTCACACCTGAAACTTCTAAGGACCATTTTCAAAATACAATTAGCAAACAAATAGTATAAGATAAGATACAATCAGAGTTATACTATCATGGTAAGTAGTATCAAAATTATGTTATCAGAAGCAACTAGTGTAGAACCAAATAATAGTACAGATCAAAAAAAAAATAATGAAGAAAAACTATATAATAAAACATGGTAAGTAGAAGAAACACGGTGAACGATAATGTAGAAAGATAAAAACATACAAACATCCTGCTATCAGTGTGTGTCTGCGCATATACACATTTATATATATATATATATATATATATATATATATATATATATATATATATATATATATTTCAAAGAAATGTTTTGAAATTTCTTAGGTTGCGAAAGGAGTCAATGACACTCCTCATTCAATGTTGCCTGTGCATATGCCGCATACCACACATGAGACACAATCAAAAACAATTGCCCGGCGCGAGCGAAACAAAAACCGTTCGTTTCGTTCGTCTTCTGTTATTTTCTTTCTCTTCTTACAAAGTAAGATATATAGAGATATGCAACGCGAAAATCTCCATTCAATTGTTTAACAATATGTTCAGAAGAAAGTATTTTAAATATCGATACAAATACGAATTAGCGACATACTTCAAAGTAAAAACATTAAATTCAAGTTTTAATTTGAAAATGGATATTTTCATTTTTTTTTTTTTGTGATTTAAAAAATGGCAAAAAAGTTTAGTACACTAATAATTAACTCAATAGAAATCATTATGATTTGTAATATTTTTATTCAATTTTGTGATTAGTAAAAATTTTATGTAACATAGTAAAAAAAATCTTTTAAAACTAATTATATTATTATTATATTAATTGTATTAATATTTATTAATAATCAACGTTTAGACAAACTCAACGTCAGTTTTCATCAGGAAAACTAATACAAATGACATTTATATTAAATAAACAGAACATAGAAACAAGTTACTAGATAAAAAATAAGTAATTAGATCATAAAATTTTTAATTAATGAAAACCAAATTTTATTTAAATTAGTGCCTTCATGTTATCATTGTCTTTATAAATTCTTATTGCTTCTCTTATCAATCTGCTGTTAATATTAATAATAATAAATTAATATCTTCATAAAAATTATCAAAATAAAGTATACTTTTATTAGTACAACCGATCCCATTAAATGCGTAATGAATCCAAACTGGAGTAAAATTTAAATTGTAAAATACTATATTATTGTTATTAATATTCAAGAATGCAATCATTCCGTTCCATTCACGTCGTCTGTCGCGGCTGCATTATAGCAGTGTACGCACGCATGCGCACTTTGTTCAATGAGTACACGAAATGCCGCGACCCCGTGCTCTCACGCATCTTACCCCCACAAAACTTTGCATTCATACCGTTCAGTCAGTACGGCAGACGATCAAAAAAAAAAAAACGAAATTATCTTTAATACGTAAAAGTATATACTGTTTGGTTGTTACTGCATCCGTAGCAGTACTAAACATTGTCGACACGACAAAATTTCAACTAAAGAAAATACAAAGTCGAGACGCGATGCATAAAGAGCAGAAGAAATAAGAAACAATCTTACTTAACAAATCGTTTCCGTTTGGAGAGAGTATATCCTGTCGGGTGTAGTCATGTGGTTGAAAACAACAACACGTGTGGCATGGCGTCGTCCATTTCCTGCCCGCCTCTCTACGTCCATTTCCCCTCCAGTTGCTTACAGCACATATTGTTATTAAACACCCTTCCATTATATCGACAAAAGTTTATCACTTATTTAGAATTTCTGTTCAATTTCACAAACATTGCAACTACTTGAGATGTATCACTAAATAAGTTGTAGGGATCCACAAATTATGACGATATTTTTAACAAAAACATTGTTTATAATCTGCTGCACAATATATATTTTTTTGACAAATAACTTCACACAGTCAAATTTTTATAAGAGAAGAAATATCCATTACAACAAATTCGTAATCGTTGTAAACAGTTCACCAAATATTATTTTGTAAAATAGTTCGAAAATAAAATATAAAATTACAGCTTGCAAACACTAACATTGTTCTTTGTGAAAAAATATAGCTGTAGCCATTTGTTGTTTATGTTGGCAACCCGCGCATTTCATAGCCTCCGCTTGATATTGTGATGTAAACAAACACATTATAACCAATAAAACCTGGACTGGTTCACCAACAATCACTAATATCGTTTTAGTATTTAGGATTCAATCACTTGTCGGATACAATCTCGAATTAATTTTCGCACAAATTTCTAACGCAAAAAAATCTACGCATTATTTCGTTTCGAAAAAGAAAAAAAAAACACTGGATGATGGGAAAACAAACTCGCATAAACAACACAAACGCAATGAGTGAATGAGTGTTTATTCTTGCGCGTGTGCGAGGAAAAAGAGCGAGATATTGTGATAGTGTTAAAGTGAGAAAGAATGATAATGCGCGCGCAAACGAGCAAGGAGGAGCGCACAAATATCCCATAAAACCGAATCGTTTCTCTCTCTTTCTGTCTCTCTTTCCCACCATCTGCACCTATAAACGACTAACTACATTTTACACTACTCAGATGGGCTATTTTCTCCCATGTCTAGTATAGTTTGGGGGCCTACATACATTCTATAGTTTGGTTTGTATGTGTAGTGTCGTCTATAATCCATACCTACCTCGGCGCGTACAGTGAACGTAATGGACTCGCCCGGAAGTTAGAACTACAATCGACACCGTCGCTGCTGCCACGCCACCTCGCTTCTTCACGGCGAATTACAATTAATTTGTTTTAAGTCTGGCGGTGTTTTTCGTTTTTCAGTTTTTAAATATACCTCTATACTTTGAAATTGAATTGTTATTTTGTTTCACAAGTTGTCAACACAATACGTATTGTAATTTTTGTTTTCAAGTTTAAATAGTGGCTATTTATTTGTTATTTTGTTTAATGTTCCAGTGACGTGTTGCGCTATTCGAGAAATAATCAAATAAATTAAAATGGTTGTTCTTTTTTTTCAATTACATTTATAATTTGCGATAATGTGACGTTTGTTAAAAAGTATAAATAATTGTGGAATTAAAATAAATCTGCTTTAGGTTGTAGTTCTGTATTAATATTTATTAATAATCGACGTTTTGACGTACTTAACGTACATCATCATTTACAGCAAATAAACAGAACATAATAGCATGTTAATAGGTAACAAAATAAGTAAATAGATTATAAAATTATGCACAAAAAAATTGTGGAATTATTGTATGTTGACAAACTGTAAATTTATACTAAAATTTTATGCATTACTTGTTGATCTACAGGTACTCAGGCTGAAAAATGTGTATCAAAATGTGACATAGATCATCATAGATCATTTAAAACGATGAAGTTTTTATTAATTTTACAACTTTATTTGCATACAAAAGTTATTAATATAAATTGTTTTATTTGAAATACAGAAAAAAAAACCACAAAAATATTAATAATTATAATAAGAATATGAAAATATAAGTTATATGCCTTTTTGCCCTGTATTTTAACGGAAATACTGTGAATGAAAATCGAAATCACATAAACATGAAAAATTTTATCGCCATTATACCAAAAATACAATTTAATAAAGTAATAATTTATTTGTACACATATATTTTTGAAAATTAATGTAAAATTTATAGGTATGTACGTATGTATGTTTTTAGATTTATCATTTTTTCATAATTTGAAAAATTTAGTTTGATCTAGTTATTTATTTGTTACCTGGTAACTTGTTTCTATGTACAGTTTATTTACTGTAAATGTCATTTGTATCAGTTTTCCTAATGAAGATTTATGTTGAGTACGTAGATTATTAATAAATATTAATATAGAATTACAACCTAAAGCCGTTTTATTTTTGAAAAACCGACTTTAATAAAATAATAAAACAGTAATAGCGGAATTGTTTCTTGCTTCATTGAATGCTTGGACAATCTTAAATTTTTCATTATATTTGTCAATTAATAAAATATATATTTAAAAATAAAAACCAGCAATAATAATATAAATATGTGTCATTTTCTGTAATAACACTTATAATATTGAAATATATTCTACAGATAAATATATTACGTTGTATAATAGATATGAATTCGCCGTTGTTAGTTTTTCGGGCGGGAAAAATATTCTTACGGAAGGGCGTAAGTTTAGTAAGACACATACGTACGCACTTGTTGAGGAGGGGGGTGGGGGCTATATATGGGTGGGGGTGATGATCAGGGAGGAGGGGGTGCAGCAAGGCAAGCCAGCGCCCTCAAGGCCAATCGATTTGCGTACAGTGCGTCGTCCTCCACGAAATTTTCTATGTGCGCCGCGCTAAACATTCACTGATACGCACTTTAAACTTATAATACGCATAACAATATTAAATATATTATGATAGGACTGATAAATCTGCTATTACTCAACATGCGTTCGAATATCTTCACGATGTAAAATTCGAAAATACTGTAATAATTGCAAGGACCCCATCAATATTAACAGCAGATTGATAAGAGAAGCTACAGAAATTTACAAAGAAAAAGATAACATAAAAACACTGATTTAAATAAAATTTGGCTTCCTTTAATTAAAAATTTATAAATTTTTATGATCTATGTCCTGTTTTTTACTCTAAATGTCATTTGTATCAGTTTTCTTAATGAAGACGAACGTTTAGTTCGTCAAAACGTCGATTATTAATAAATATTAATACAGAACTATAACCGAAAGCCTTTTTATTTTAATACAATATGGATTGAACTATTTACGTGCATGTACTTCAATTAAAGATTAAAAAACATTTTGACGATATTTTTAAATCATTATGGCTGATATTACGAGCTTGATTTTGGATGTTTTAGTGTTCATTTGTTTAATCCTGCTCGTATGTTAGTTACGTTGTCTTAAAACCGATATTAGTTAAAACCGATTTTAAAATCGAGCTTGTAATATTGCAGGAATACTGTGCGAGAGGTATTTTCATATTATTTTGACATATTTCAGAAGACAAACTTCAATATTTCAGCTAAAAAAAAAGTTCATTTTTTCAAAGCTCAAAGCTACCAGCAATTTATATTTTTTTAATGTGATATTTTCACGTTTTTAATTAGAAATATTATTTATTAATTTTTGAGTTTTTATGCATACAACTTTAACAAAAAACGTTATTTATTAATTAATATAATTAAATAATAAATATTTCAAATAAACTGATTAAAATAACTTAATAAGTAATTTTAAGTAAACGTCAAAAGTATTTTTGAAAAAAAAAATCAATTTCAAAAGTGAGGTGAGAATACGGACCTATATATCTAGAAAGCTACCCAAAGAGAAAAAGAGAGAGAGAGAGCTATATGTAAATTTATATGGTTATGAGTACGTAATACTCGAAAATCAAATTTAACCAAACAATCATCCAAGTTGGCCCCTTATAATCTTGTTATCGAGCCCTTTGATGCATTGCATTTAGTACTACTCCTGGTACATAACACAATCTATAGATATATTGAACACAAGTAAATTTGGCAACTGCACAAATTTTGGGCGAATAATTGAGTGGAGTGCTGATGACATTGTACAACAGAAGCATCTCCCAATAATATATTATCATTTTACATTGTGACACCAGAAATTCGACTGGGATGTTTAAGATAAAGAAAAATTTAAAAGACACTTGAAAAAACATTTGTAAAATATACGAATTAAAATTTTTGACAGCATGAATACATTTTTAATAAAGTCAAATTGTAATCTTGAATTTTCTCATGCAATTTGTTTGTGATTTGGTCTTGAATTTAAACCCATATATTTGCAAATGGAGTACTTACTCGAAAATGTTTGTTTTTTTGAGATATATGTATTTAGAAACTTTAAATAATTTTAGGTAATATTTATTAATAATCAGGAAAAAATGATAAAAATATTAAGCTACTGAATTATTGATTTTTTAAAACAGTCTTATAAAGCTTATATATCAAAAAAAATCTTTCTCCACTACCAATAACAAGTCTCTTTACAAGCTCTACTGTATTTTGATTGACCTTATACAACGGCTTTAGGTTCGGTATTAATATTTATTAATACTAGACGTTTTGACATATTCAACGTACATCTTCATCAGGAAAAAATGTTACAAATGACATTTAAAGTCAATAACAGTACATAGAAACAAGTTACTAGGTAACAAAATAAGTAAGTAGATTAAATTTTTTTTATATACATATTTTTAATTAACGGAAGCAAAATTTTATTTAAAAAATGAGTAAGTTGATTAAATTTTTTTTATAAATTTTTAATTAACGGAAACAAAATTTTATTTAAATCAGTGACTTCACTTTTTCTCTTCTCAATCCGCTGTTAATATTGAATGGTCAGTATCTTCGAATTAACAGCAGATTTATAAGAGAAGCAATCGAAATTTATTAAGAAAAAAATTACATCCTTGTGATTAGTAACTGATTTAAATAAAATTTGGCTTCTTTTAATTAATAATTTATAAATTTTATAATCTAGTTACTTATTTTATTACCAAGTAACTCGTTTCTATGTTCTATTTATTTACTGTAAATGTCATTTGTATCATTTCTCCTGTTGAAGACGTACGTTCAGTTCGTCGAAACGTCGATTATAAAAAAAATATCAATACTAAACTTAAACCTAAAGCCGATTTATTCTATAAAATGAGTTCAGATAGTTCAGAATAATTTTTTATTATATTAATATAACTATGCCTATGCCCATAAAACAATTGACAATCAATAGACATAAAAAATTTATTTTTGTTATTTAATATTAATAATTTAATAGTTTTTAGTCGAATTTTACGTAGTATTAATAGAATTGTCGAAATATATAAATTACGAGAAATTGAATGAATGAATATTTTATTGGCATTTGTGCAGAAAATTTCCAAATAGCGCACACCACGTCAACATCAATTCGTCCGAAATATGTCACTGAGCGTGTAGGCGTCAATGGCATCTAATAAAATGTTAAACCATGTTCTAAAAGCGATTATTGATCCACTCACTTCACTATACGTACTATACCGACTGAAAAAATGTTTTACGATTTTACGCGAAAATTTGCTGAGTTTATCATACCATGCGACAAAATATTTGCCCACGTAATTTGCATACATTAAATGTGACATTTTTCTAAAAAAAAAAAATCGTGTACCTAAAAATTGCATGACATATGTGATATATTAAAATGTATTTCAAATCTATATTTATATACATCGTTTAAAATAATATTTTATATAAATTGTCACATAAATATCTATAAATTTTATACTATTATGGTAAAATTGCATTTTCGTTATAAATACATATATTAATATAATAAATAATTGTGAGAAATTTGGTAGGTAAAAATTTATTTGTAAATTGCGTATTATCAATTTAAATTTCATTAATGAAAATGAGTGAAAAAGTACAACATCTAGGGTGGTCAGAAACTGTATATTTGATCAAAGAAACACGGTCAAGTGTATTTAATTTGATATCTCGGACGGCTATATTAAAAATTATTTAGTCAAGTTAAGTTAATTGACAATTGTATTGTTTATTTTCGCTTGAATTATTGAAAATGTGTGAATAAGTGCAAGAAATGCAATGTATACGAATCATGGTGGTCAAAAATTGTATATTCGACCAAAGAAAGATTAATTCTACTAAATCTCGTAACAATTTATTTGGTGTTGGATTAACTTCTAATATCGAGCGTTTAAAAGAAATGTATTTTTAGTTTAGTTTCGTTTAGAACCCTTGAATAAAACTCTTTCTGCATTTCGCCCATATTGCTTGGCCTCGGCATTGCCTCGGTCATAAATATCTGGAATCAACGATTTCTATTCCTCCTAACATAACATGTTATTTTTTATTTACCAAAAAATATTACGTAGAAATTATAAAATAAATAAAATCCGTATTATCTAACCATAATATCATACTACCGTAAATTTGTGAACGTTTATTTCATTTTTATGAATTAATCGCATACAAGGTTAAAATTACTATTGTGTTATCTCAATTGATTCATATAGTATATATTACATGAAAAGTTGTAATGCAATGAATGACTTATTGTTTGATGTAATTGTATAATTTAAACGTAGTTGTAAATACATAAAACGTTATATACTGTGATTAATTCAAATATGTATTTCCGGGTAATTAATCATTTATTATTAAAAGATGTATTAATTTACAATATAGTCTATAATAGTGCATATAATTTTTGTTTTGAACTGTATATGCTAAATCTCTTTCTATAGTTAATTTCCACCTATTTAAATGCGAAATTACGAAATATTGTAAAATAGGAAATTGTGAATTAGTTATATTACATTACCTTGAATGCAAGGAAGCGAACTGTGATTATTATAAGAAAAGGACAGATGACTCACCTAAAACAAAGAAAAAATAATTAATATACATGTTAATTAATTGTCAATTAGATAAAAACTTAAAATCGATATGAGGTTTTTTAAAATAGCAGGTACAGTTTGCAGAAAAAATTTGCTGTGACCAAGCACAGAACCAAATCTTACCCCTAAACCAAAAAAAAGGGCATATTTTAGGAACTTCGTTTAAGAAGACCGCCATTTTGAAAATAAATGTAAAAATTATACATTTTTTTTAGTTCCAACGAAAACTACATGTGTTCCAAGTACTAACATCTAATTTGTTTTTGTTTCAGAAATGTAGAATGCAAGTTTTATCAACCACCATTGGCAAATCTAAGTGGTCTATTCTGTTCACATCTGCAAGATCTGTAACACTACAGGATATTCTATCTTTTTATATCAAAAGAAGAATTTCATTTACTAGAAAAAGACAAAACATTCTATAAGACTACGGATCTTATAGATAAGATCAGAATAGACCCATAAATTTTGACCTGATCACTTTGACGCCATTTTTTTAAGTGAAAATTTGACACTTTTCAACGATATAATTATTGTTTACTTATTTATTGTAAAAGTTCCCCAAAAAAAAGTTGAAAAACACCAAAAAAATCGATGCTACAAAAGCAAATACCCTCTTAAAACTAACGTATGAACTTCTTTTATAACATAAAAATATCGAGTATTTACTAATTTCTAAAATAAACTACTAATCAAAAAAACAGTGTAAAAATAACAAATTTCAAATGGTGATAATATGAAATGATCTCGCAAAATATTCCTGACTCCCGCGAGTCGTACAGTAAGTGTATGCGTGTTTTAAGAGTATGGTGGTGCTTGATGTCTGTGTGTGTGTGTGTGCGAGCTCGCGGACCGGCGCGTCAAAGGTAACAAGCTGAGAGTGGAATGTGGCGCATGGGGTCCACGGACTTGGCCTGCGTTTTTCCAAGAACTGACCAAGGCAGCAACCACACACACATACACACACACACACACACATACAACATAACACCACGGCCATGCTACAACACTATTCCTTACATTGGCCTTACGATACACTCCTCATCCCGGATTATTATCATACCTGTGCTGGCTGGGGCAACAGAAAATAAAAAATATATATATATATATATATATATATATATATATATATATATGAATTGAAATGAATTAAATAAACTAAAATAAAACGGCTTTAGAATATAGTTCTGTATTAATTTTTATTAATAATCGATATTTTGACAAACTCAACGTCCGTCTTCAATAGAAAAAAATGATGCAAATGATATTTACAGTAAATAAACAAGACATAGAAACAAAATAAGTATCTGGATCATATTTTTTTTTATAAATTTTTATTTAATGGAAGCCAAATTTTATGTAAATCAATGTCTTCGCAGTGATCTGGTTATACTTATTTGTTATCTAGTAATTTGTTTCTGTTCTGTTATTTACTGTAAATGTCACTTATATCAGTTTTCCTGATGAAGACGGACGTTGAGTTCATCGAAACGTCGATTATTAACAAATATTAATAGAGAAGTTAAACCTAAAGCCGTTTTATGTTATAAATTAGTAATTGAAGATAGCAAAATAAATTTTTAAAGAAAAAATAACATGAATCAGTGTGAAGGTATTGATTTGAATAAAATTTAATTAATAATTTATAAATTTTATAATCTAGTTACTTATTTTATTACTAACTGTTTTTACTGTAATATTATTTGTGTAATTTTTCCTGATGATGATGTACGTGGAGCACGTCGAGACGTCGATTATTAATAAAAATTAATACAGAACTGTATCCTAAAGCCGTTTCATTTTAATATAATGAGTTCTGAAAGAATTTTTTACTATGTTAAATAAATTTTAAATTATATAAAAAAATCGTTTTCGGCTCAATAAATATTAAAAAAAATTGCTGTTATCAAGATGAGTTAATAGTTAATACCAAATACTATCAAATTGATGAAATATTATAAACATTTTGTACAAAACAAACAAGCACCAAACAAAAATATTAAAAAAATATTCCAAAACATGTTAATATCTAAATACGAAATCAAAACAATTCCGTAATAATTCGGCTATAAATCTCGCAAAATTTACCATTTAGCCTTTAAGGAAAAATTATAATTCCGGCAATTAAAAAAAAAAAACCGCCGAATCGTAATAATAAAAAGAAAAGAAAGAAGAACAATATCTTAAACGCGTTCGATGTCTGCCATATCGCCGACTTTTCATTAACTGTAATTTGCCTTGTGTGTAACTTATATACCCTTACAGTCCAGCGTGAAAAAAAAATTATCTCTCTCTGTCTTTCTCTCTCTCCTTTTGAAAATGTTAACGAGCGAATTTAACGACAGATATTAAAATTCCATGCTGCACAAGCAATTCGGCCCCACCAATAACATTCATTTGTTCTGCGCGGCCATTCGTGCACAATTTCAAATATTAATTAGGGAAAATTCAATCAAGTAGGACTTTCTACAGTTTAACGAGTAAAACAGGATGAAATTGAGGATTATATATCTAAAAAAAATTATTGAATTTCGACGAATAGAAAAGATAAAACAACAAATAATCAGTAGAACTAAAAAATTGGAATCTCCTATATGCTAATTGTACGTGTTAGTAAAATAATAATAATGGTTGTAAGATTTTGGGTGCTTTGGAAACTTTTGCTAGGAATACAATAAATATTGGGTTTGACTGCAAAAGCATAAAAGAAAAATGACTGCTGTGGAAATGAGACTTTTACATGGAGGTAGTGGTGTAACTACACTGTAAAAAAGTCTGTGAATTTACATATTTTTTCATAGTAATAACATATAATTTTCTCTGTAATGCAAATTTTCTACATTTATTTATTCTGTAAATTTCATAAAACTATTATGGAATTAAAATATTACATAAAATAAAATAGCAGATTTATATATTTTTTGTACATTTTCACGATAGTTTACGTAAATTTGTGCTGCAACAGATAATATTACGTATTTTTCCATATTACTTGTGTAGTACTAAAATTTTAATTATATTATAATAGCATTTTTACGGAATAATTTAAGTTATATTACAGATAATATTACACAATATGACAATGCATTTTTGTTACCCTTGGCTTTTTATAGTAAAATTACATAAAAAAATTTACAGTGTAGGAGGAATCGGGTGTGAAATAGATTAGTGTATGATGAGTGTGAAATTGAAGAATAATGTTGCAAAAGTTGCCGTGTTAGTCAGTTAGAATGGTTCGGTCATCTTGAGTAAATGCGTCTAGTGTACGTTTGGTTACAAAAATCTATTTGATTTATTGATTTTGAATGTGATTGAATATTAATAAATATTAATATAGAACTGTAACCTAAAGCCGGTTTATTTTAAATCAGAATTTATATTTCCGAAACTATTAAAAATTATAACTTCTAGGATTGATTAAAATAGATAGAAAACAAACAAATAGTTAGCAACAACTTAATTTGACCAAAAATGGCGTATGGAACAAACAAGATATGTTAACAGTTTTGCAATACAGCCATGATAAATTTGGCAATGTTTTCATAGTTATTAAACTATTTGACCAGCAGTATTACAATATTCATTGTAATTTTCGAAATAAGTTTTATCTAAAAACCATGTTTTCTTTTGTAAATATAATTACAACTTATTTGTCTGTTTATATTATTACATCAATAACCTATTATAACTCAAAACAATTCCGAAACAAGAACACAGTAATCTTATATAGGTATAAACCTCTGTATTGCCGCGAACCAATTCAATCTTGAGCAGATCCTCTACCTCTATCTTATGTATCTCATCCAATATACGTGCTAGTGTGTGTGTGTTGAATAAATGCCGCTCTGTTATTTGACGTGGAATGTCGGTGTTGGGTTGTTGCAGTGCACTTCTCCGGAGTCCTGGGCACCGGATAGAATACCTACAGCGTGCCCACCACCAATCCTGATGAAAATCGGCGGGGATCGGCGCGACCGCGGTCAACACACCTCACATACACACACACACATCGGGCAGCACCCAAACTCATTCATGATTTTTCTTTTTTTTTATATATACACACACAAGCAACGCGAACCATCTCGACTGGCGCGACGCCGTAGTCATGTTCTCTCTTAATTGGATAATTATTTATATTGTTAAGAAATGAGGTTTTATTTGGTGAATGATGCGGATTTTATTCACTATAAATATTTAAAGTAGACTGTAAAAAAATCAGTGTAAATTTATATTGATAATCATGATAATTTTACTATATTTTTTATTGTAATTTTATAAATTTACAAAAACAATTATAAAATTACAACGAAAAATATAGTAGAATTACTATGATTATAATTTAAATTTACACTAATTTTTTTACAGTGTACTCTTTGAGTTTAAACAGTATTTTTTTGATGCACATATTTCATAATTTTTCAAATTTTATGTTCTGGTTAAGCGCATGAATAACTAATCGAGCTTATAAATTAAGAAAGTTTTAAATCCATAGTTAAATTTGATAGACAAGAACATATAAATTTAACCACTTGTTAATGTAACCAGTACACAAAATACAGAAAATGTGTCATTTTTATCAAGTACTTAATTTAATCAACCAGCGCATAATTTTAACCGAGATTTAAAATACCAGCCCTAAATGTAATAGTTAAAATTTGTATGAGGATTGATATTATTTAACATAGTAAAAAAATCTTTCAGAATTTGTTATATAAAATAAAACGGTTATAGATTGTAGTTCTGTATTAATATTTATTAATAATCACGTTTCGCGAATTCTACGTACGTCTTTATCGGGAAAAATGATACAAATGACATTAACAATAAATAAATAGAACATAGGATACAAATTACTAGGTAAAAGTAACTAGAAGATACTATAATAATTGTAAGACGCATCAATATATTAAAAGCAGATTGATAAGAGAAGCAATAGAAATTTATAAAGAAAAAGATAACATCAATCAGTATGAAGACATTGATTTAAATAAAATTTGGTTATCATTAAATAAAAATTTATAAATTTTATGATCTAGTTACTTATTGTGTAACTTGTTTCTATGTTCTGTTTTATTTACTGTAAATGTCATTTGTATCATTTTTCCTGATGAAGACGGACGTTGAGTTCGTCTGAACATCGATTATTAATAAATATTAATACAGAACTTAAACCTAAAGCCGTTTTATTTTATATAATGAATTCTGAAAGATTTTTTACTATGTTAAATCGTTAATTGATTTTATCACGATTTGAAAGAATTTTACTAAAGTTTCAAAGGATTTGAAAGGACTTTACTAAGATTTTAAACATTTTTTAGAGAATTTTACAGAGATTTTAACTAATTTGTACACCAAATTAGTCCCACTTGATAATTTTATTGTCAGTTTGTTTATTTGTCATTTTTTTAATACATTTCAATTTCCTAATAACTAATCACTATAAAATAAAAATTTTTAATGCATTCTTCACATGAAATTATACATCCATAGAGATTCAATAACGTCTTGTAACAAAATGACAAGGTATGTTCTGTTTATTTACTGTAAATGTCACTCGTATCATTTTTACTGATGCAAACGTACGTTGCGTACGTCAAAATGGCGATTATTAATAAATATTAATACAGAAATACAACCTAAAGCCGTTTTTTGTAATATAATGAAATCTGAAAGATTGTTTATTATGTAAGAAAATTTCAAATGTTAGTAAAAAACAAAATCAAATAATCGCATTGCATTGTTATTAGGGGCATGAATTAGCTGCGATTACAGCAATCGTTGGTATGATTGAGAGGGTGGCTTGCGTGAGCAAAAGTTTCCAAGTAGTAGGAATAAAAGAGCATGTATGAGAGGAATTATGAATGTGGATGAAAGTGCGAAAGTAGCTTGTTTGGATAGGAATATGTTTGGAGGCGATAGATTTCGGGATGATGAAAAGAGTTAGTGCCACACCCTTTTGGGTACATGGCGTGATTGTGTATGTATGTAAGGTTTCATTTACGTTCTCGTTTCCATCAAAACAAACTAACTCGATTTCAATATTGATGAATGAATGAAAAATACGTGCGAGAACAGCGCGACGAGTAAAAGAAGAATGTTTATATGGGTGTGTATATAAGTTGTGAGAAAAGGGTATTTATATGTATATGTGTGTGTCGTTGGTCTTTTTTTTTCTTTCTTTCTTCACTCTCCAACCACATTTTTTTTTTAAATTGAATGAACTTTGTATTCTAGCGCGTTATCGTACGATATACCCGTCATCTTGGTTTCGGGTCAATGCGCATCCCCGCGAATGCCCTACCCCCTTAGATTTTTTAGGTGGATTTTAAGTAAATTGTGACGCACAGCGCGATTTTAAATTGAACTATTTCGGTTCTTTTATAGTAATAATAGAAGTAAACGAGATTTGAAAGCTGGAAACAAAAAATTAGCTATAAAATTTAGTGCTTGTTGCTCAAGATAGATCGATTGCACAAAGCATTGTTAATTTAATCGATAAGTTAACTAGGCAACTAGATTGTCAACTGTCTTCAAACCGCTTCATTGGTTGATCGATCAGTTGTCAAGTTAACGAATAGGTTAATATACAAAGCATTTTGTACAATCGGACCTAGATATTAAAAATTCTTACATACATACACAATCACGCCATGTATCCAAAAGGATGTGGCACAAACTCTTCCCATTATTCCAAAATCAGTTTCCTCCAAACAAGGAACTTCAGCTTCATCCACATTCATAATTCCTCTCATACATGCTCTTCTATTCCTACAACTTGGAAACTTTCGCTCACGCAATCCACTCTCAATCATACCACACCAACTACTCATCGGACGTCTAGGCAAACGTACAGCTTCAAAATCATTCATATAAATTTTTTAAACTGAACGTTCATTAAGCATTCGCTGACTAACACCAACATTTGCTACATTTCACTAAAATTCACTAATTCACTAAAATTGAACTATGATAAATTTGCAAGATTATAACGAATAATTAAAATCTAATTTATTGTTATTTATTTATACAAGCTAATCACCCCACCCCCCCGCCTTAAATTCCAATAATCTCCAAATTTATACATAAATCAACCAATAGAACTTTTCAAGTTCAAACTAATTTCAATAAAAAGAACAAAATAAACAACAAAAAAAAAAAACGAACAGGACGAAATTATAAACTTGAACATCCTTGAAAACTTTCCCTACTTCAATAAACTTCTCATTAAGTAGAAGCAATTTTCGTAACAGTATAGAAAACCCGTTGCAGCGCATTTAAAAACAATCTGCTAAAACCTTCATCTAAAATTTGAAAATGGTGTTAAAAGTCCTTCAAGCATGTTTTTGACGATAGAAACATACATTTTGTCCAACACGAGTATCACTTTGTTTCTACGAAAACAAAAAAAAAAAAAAATTTAACAACGTTTTCGGTTAGGATTAGTGTATCCGCTATTTTTAACATTTGAGAAATTTTTCCGGTACACGAAAATAGTGTTAACAGTACAATTAGCCTGTCGAAAAAACATCGGATTTGGTCGTTTGCGCTTTAAACGCGTTCTAACGTTTTACCAGGTTGTATTATGATGTTACAACAAATATATACTTTACTTGTAATCTTTAAGTGTATTCAAGAATGACCTACAACATTTTTTTTTAACTAATGTGTTTTCACTAACAGCGGTAATTATTTCATGCTTGTGACGAATTTTTGTGCATGTTTGAAATACTACACTGAGAAAAATGGATAGTTACCGTAACGCTATTTATATTTAAAAAGGTGACACAAACACAAGATATTAAAAATAACAAAATAAGTATATTTAAAAATTAACTATAAATATAATAAAAACAAAAATTTAATACCATCAATTTGTATATAGTATTACAGTCTTAATTCTTAATATAGTATTAAAATATATATGTGAGTAGATTTTAAAAATGTATAAATTTGTGAATACAGTAAACATACTCGTATATTTCAAATAAATATCTACTTATTATTATCCAATTTGTTAAATATCTATTTTTCTCAGTGTATATATCAGACCTGTACTAATCGTGCACTATTATAAAAAAATTACTCGTTTAATAGTAATTAAACGAGTAATATTTATATTTTTATATGTTAATTTGTTTGTAAATTTTATTTTGAAAACGACTTGATCACTACAATTTCAATAATTATACTTAAAATTTGTACAATCAGGAGTACAAAATTTGGTAAAATAGTTTACCTCTTGACATAATATTTTCTTCTGAAAGATTTACATTAAAAAAATAATTAAATAATTCATATTTATACGAGGGGAAAATCACTTGTACCAATCTGGTGTACAAATTAATTAAAAATCCCTTAAAATCTTAGTAAAATTCTGTACAATCAATTAATTGTTTTTTTTATAAAATCATGTAAAATTTGGAAAAACCCCTACATCAATTTTTGAAATTTCATATAAAATCCGTAAAATCAATGAAAAATCACTATAATTTAATATATATTGTGTATTAATTTATTTGTTTGCAAATTTTATCTTGAAAATGTGGTAAATTTATGTTTGCGAGCGCGAAAAAGTGATATATAGCTACTGAGGTGTGGACGTCGAAAAAACTCATAGTAAAAAAGGATGAGGCTATTTATACATACGATATGTATACGCATTTGGCCTAAAACCTAAAACCAACCTACTAATCTAACCTACCCTAAATGTGATTTTTGCCAAAAGTGCTTTTGACGTTTACTTAAAATTATTTATTAAGGACTTTATAATAGTTTATTTTAATTTTATAATACCAAATATAATAAAAATGATCAAAAATAGAAAAACTTTTCGTATTTGATCAAAAACAGAAGCAAAAAATTATTTTGAAATTAATGATAAAAGCACTATTTCACGAAAAAGTGAGGTGAGAATTGACTTTTTAAATAAACTAGTTTATTAATTACTTAAAACAGAAATTATCAAATTTATATACGCCCGGTACTCAATTGCAGATTAATTTCATAGGAAGAAAAAAAAAAACCCACATATAGATTAGAGGCGTATAATAATATGTGGTTTTAATGAATGACGAGATTATCGCGCGCGGGATTTTTATTTCATAAACCGGAAACAGTTTAAAGCTAAAACGATATTTCCGCATAACGTTCGTTGTACAATAGTGCGATTTTGTCGCGCTCTCTCTGTTTAAATATATATATGTCAAAAGGCGCGATAGAGAAACTAGGTTATGATTTTCATTGTAAACATTTTATTTACTATTTTGACGCATTGGAAAATGTAGTGTGTGTGCGTGTGTGTGTATGTATAAATTAACAATGAAAGATGAAACTGATGCGTTGTTTACATTCAGATTGTCAGTTGTTTTTCAGATTGTCGCACTTATTAGGTTCTCATATAGTTCTCAGTAATGGTGCCTGCGTCATCTGTTTTTATTTATTGCCTTAATGGAAATTTTGTTTTGATTTATAAGCTTTAATATCTAAATATGAAACAAACGTGTTATGGTAGACTTCCAAGATAATTTAACGCTATATATATTTATATGTTTATCGGTGTATTTCCAACTCGAAATCAAAATATCAAATACTTAGTTTAACACAGAATAAATGTATATATTTTTACATTACATATTTATTCTATAGTTAACTATTCCAAATTACAATTTAACATACACTGTAAAATTTTTTTTTATATAATTTTACATAAAAACCTGAGAAAACTGATTTACAGCAGTTTAATATATAAATTTAAAGACATCAGTATTTTTACAATATATAAACTGTAAAAACAAATTCGGTAATTTCACTTAAAACCCGGATATTTTTACATAATATGAACATAAAATACGTATATTTTATTAACTACTTGTTTTTTTGGTAAAAAAAAAAACATATATAATATGGTACATTAATTATTTTACTTAAAATTACAAAATAATATTATTTTTACAGAAAATTTGTGTAAACCATTGTTTTATTGAAATAATATGTAATTTTTTTACTATGGTTTTTATGTAAAATGGCAAACTATGAAAAATATAAAATTTTCGTGTAAATATATTAGTTTTCAAAATGTTACAATTTATATACCTTCAATTATTATAAATTATGAATGTTTTTGAAATTACTATTTTGACATTTTTCATTGTAATTATTTTTGCGTTGCTTGAATAAATTTATTATTATTATTACATACATACACAATCACTTCATGTACCCAAAAAAATGTGACACAAACTCTTTCCACTATCCCGAAATTAGTTTCCCTCCAAATATTTCTATCTAGTACTCAGATCCCTCAAAAGATTTTAATCCGACTCTGCAAAGAATAGGTTAAAGACACCAATGCGCTAGATGAAGCTGGCAATTGCAAATATGCGCACTGGATCGAAAACTGGACAACTGGACTTGCAATTGCTGCCCATTGCATTGCATTGCCGATTACATGGTGTGCAGGTTGCTTAGCGGGGACGTTCGGGGTTTGTTTACGTTCAAGTGCACTGGTATGAGTGAGTGTGTGGTATGTTTGTGTGTGGGTAAATGGTTATTGAGAAGTCAGAAGAGAAATTGGTAGATGTAAGATTGTAAGTTATATGCGTATACACATGTCAGATTTTCACAAGATTTGTAAGCTGCTTTATTATTTGTTTTGATATTGAGATTATTTATTTAATAAATAGTAACAATTTCTTGCATTTTTTTAAAAATATATGAAAATGATATAAATACAAGATAAATAAGAAAATTTTTGGTTTTGGTTCCGCATTATTATCGTAAAATAATTTAGAAGTTACTATTAAAATATGAAGGCTTTAGGATTTAGTTCTGTATCAATTTTATTCAAAATTCGACGTTTCGACGTACTCTACGTATATTATCATCAGGAAAAATGATAGAAATAACATAAGTTACTATGTTCTGTTTATTAATTGTATATGCATGCCATTTGTATATTAAAGAAAGCCAAATTTTATTTAATGAATTATACATTTTTATGATCTAGTTACTTATTTTGTTATCGAGTAACATGTTTCTATGTTCTGTTTATTTACTGTACATGTTATTTGTATCTTTTTTCCTGATAAAGACGAACGTAGAGTTCGTCGAAACGTCCATTATTAATAAATAATAATACAGAATTATAACCTAAAGCTGTTTTATTCCTTTTACACTATCTTTTTTTTTTACATAATAAAATAACAACATGAGCATATAAAATTTCCAAAAAGAATTTTGTATAATTACACAAATTTGAAAATTTAACAAATTAAATAAACAAAAATAAAACTGTTTTAGGTTAAAGTTCTATAGTAATATTTATTTATAATCCATTTTCATCAGGATAAGTGAAAACGGACGTTGAGTTAAAACACCGATTACAAATAAATATTAATACAGACTTTAACCTATAGTAGTTTTATTTTAATATGAGTTCTAAAAGTTTTTTTAGTATGTTAAAATAAACAAAATCAAAAGAAAATTGTTTTAAATATTTCATCCAATTCTTTACAAGCCTCCACCTAAAATTAATTCTTCACATCCTCAACCAAATCTTATCAATAACAATATTAAAAACAATATATTCTTCTTGTACCGTCGTGCGTTGCGTTGCGTTGCGTTGCGTTGCAATGCAATGCACATTCCTCCCGCCCCGAAAAACACAAAAAAGCTAAGCGAAGAGGAACAAAGACCATGGCCCATCCACATCGGGAGCAGAAGAAGAAATCTCTCGTCGCAGCAGAGGTGCGGTGTGCAGTGGCATCTCTAGGCACACAGAGCACCACCAGCAGCAGCTCAGTATCAGAGAGCCTGCAGAATGTGGCATCCCAGCCTCGGGGAAATTCCACAGTATGTGTTTGTAGTTGCCGTTTGTGTGTGTGTGTGTGTATGTAGCGGGATTCGGGCTTTCGGATCGTTCTCTGTTTAAAAACCTTTTGGCTTTGGTCAACGCACAAACACACACACATACAGGTTGGCGGCACTGTCTTGTGCGAACAGAACACCTTCGAAGGAAAGAAGAGAGGAATATAATAATGCTTCTCACGTATTTATACCAACACATTGGGATCTATCTACCATTGGCTTGGTGCCGACACAAAATTATATTACAGAAATATTGTTTACCAGAAAGAAAGCAGCAGAATAATATTCATTTGTCGTATAATGAAAACGTAGCAATTTTACAAATGTATAAAATCATTTCGTTTGACGAAAATATTCTAAAGATGTAAACAACAATTTAATCTTATTTAAATACAAAGATATTTTTAAAATGTAGTTCCAGCCAATATGTTTATCAATTGTATCCAAAAGTAACAAAACCAACTAATTTTTATTATTTTAGTTTTTCTTTTCGTTATTGTTTCCTATAAATTTTAAGAAATTTTATAATTGATTTTAAAGAATTTTATTAAGCTTTTAAGAAATATACAATAATTTGTACAGCAGATTGTACAGTTTCCTCCCTGGCCATCAACTTTACGTTGACAACTGAAAAGTATAAATGACAACTTTTCATAATAGTCGTAGAAGAAAATAGTAACCAAAAGTCCTATTCCTGAAGAATTTTTTATATTTATATTTATTTGTAACAAAGAATTGATTTGAGAAACAAATATTACTTCATGCTGTTCCTAATTCCTAATTCATATCAAGTTCATCTGGAAGTTAGTTTAAAATCGATTGCAAAATTTGTACCGAACAGACAAAGAAACAAATAAACAAACAAACAGACAGAAAGAAAAGCGAGTTAATAAAAACGTGTTAAAATCAGAAGCCAATTGAAATATCAACTGAGGTTCAACAGCGAATCAGGTCAATTTAAAATCCATTTTACAGGTGACAAAGTGAATACACTTCAATTCGAAATTTCAAATTCCCTTCTATCGGCCTACATTTATATCCCTCCAGTATTCCTGTCTATTCCATTGGTTATGTGCTTGATACCCCCTCACACACTGCAGACATAGAAACAAAAAGAAGGAAATATCGAAAACCCATCAGAGGATTACTCATCCTTCCCCGTATCCGAGTTGTTCCAGTAGGATTATCATCCCAGTTTGAATCAAGTGGGAACAATCTACAGAGTGTCCTGTTCTACTTGTTTGCTTCAAGTAAATTGATCTAGTTACTTATATGTTACCTAATAACTTATTACTATGTACTATTATTTACTTTAATGTCACTAGTAAATTTTATCCTGATGAAGACGAGCGTTCAGTAAAATAATTAAACAGAATTCTATCCGAAAATAGTTTTTAGTTTAATACAATGAGTTCTGAAACATATTTTACTATGATTTCGGGATAGTGGGAAGTGTTTGTGCCACACTCTTTTGGGTACATAGCGTGATTGTGTACGTATGTTTAGATTATAGAAAACAAATATATTTTTAATTTATGTTTTAGCTATTTTTTATATTAAATTTTTTTTATTAATTCCAATTTCTCCTTTAAAAAATTATTTGATACAGCTGAAAGTAATCAGCCTAATATTCAAATGTATGCAGTTATTAAAAAAACTAAAATTGTAGTGAAAAGAACAAAGCCTGCAGTTTTTAGTAGATATAAATAAAATTTAACAAAATGTATATCAATTTAAAAGATGTTAATATAATAAATGAAACAACTGAATTGTCAATTGTTTTTTAAACTCCTAATTGAATTATCAATTGTTTTTAAACTCCTGATTGATTAATCAATTGAATGGTTTTTGAAAGTATAGATTGATTTTCAATCTATACTATAAAAATTAAATAATTTTCCTTAAACCATGAACAATAATTTAAAAAACTATATACGTATTTCGATAGCTAAGCTTTCATCATCAATAGCAAAAGATAAAGCTTAGTTTTCGAAATATGTATGTAGCTTTTATAAATTATTGTTTATATGCAAGGGAAATTTTATTAACTTTTCGCGACAGTAAGATCTTATTTTAATTTATTAGTTTGTCAGTAAAATTTTATAATAGACAATTTCACATATTTGTTTAACTTAAAACTGTGACAATACAATATAGACATATAATAATTCTAAAAACTTGTTTAGTTAAGTCCCTTTTAGTAAATTTACAGAACTTCAATAAATTTGCTACCAGCAATTTTCCAGAAATAGGTAAAATTTGTTTAGTTCTGCAATATTATTGTTGGTATAATACATAATTTAAGAAGTTATATTAACAATATTTAATTTTACATTAAGTATTTGATGCAATTTGCAGAAAGTAAGCAATTTTATATACTTATTAGGTTATTTTTATTTACTTTATGTGATTATTATGAATTATATAAAAATTACTGAAATTTGAAGTAGAAATACAGAATATTTATAGTAAAATAAAATTACAGATTTTTTTTATAGTAAAATTTTACCATTATTTTTCTATAGTTTCACTATTTTTTTTTTACAGTGTAGTTAACTTGAAAGTAAATACACTCTGTACATTCAAAACCAGCACTAAATTAATCATCAATTCCGTCAATGGATTTAAAGCTATAACCCCCCGAGAAACTACATAGTAAGAGTACCTTACACCCTCCTACCTCCTCAATGAGTTTATTATATAGAGTAAAAGGTCAAGTGTCAAAGTTCACCCGGAAATTTTCGGAAGGCGTTCAAGGTATTGGATGGGTATTGTATTGTATTACACCTCCTTGATGATGCATACATTTTAAGACAATGGAAGGGGGGAGGATAATAACCGTTTCGGGTTTATAGTGTAAATGAAGCTTTAGTTAGAGCGCGCATGGTTTTGATATGGTTATACCTTGTAATAACACGCTTGTCGATTCAATTAATTCCAATAAATTGATCCGTGGACGACAATTATTTTGCCGCGTTGATGAGTTATCGATATTCATATTACTATTATTAGTATACCGACTTACGTATCGGGTATATGTATAACTATGTTCTGTTTGTAATTAATATTTGTTTTATTCATGAATTTTGATAATAAATGTTTATTTTTGTTACTAAAATTCATTTTCAAATTCTGTATAAAGGTATTTGCTACTTATTTTTAATTTGAATAAATACAATTTCAATTAAATTATATAAGGTGCTCTAAATAATAATGAAATGTTAAAATACAGAATACAGCTTTCTTATTTTAAACATCATGATAAATTTATAAAACATTTCTAGTCTAGTTTCAGTAGTCAGTTTTTCAAAAAAAAATATCGGCCCGTATTCTTGCCACACTTTTAAAAGTAATTTTTGTAAAAATTCTAATTCCTTTAATTGAATTTTATAATATTAGATATCAAAAATAGATATACTATTTATATTTGATAAGAGGTAGAAGTAAAAAATTTATTTTAAAACAAAAAACAAATGCACTATTCTATAAACAAAAGTGGTGGAAATACGGGCCGCCATTGAATTTATCATAAGACGTACCGCACCTTTTTCACATAGAAAAATCAACTTAAAATTGACGTTCGTCTTATGGTTCGAATGTAACATTAAAATACGAAGTTTTCAACTGTATCGAAGATACTCGAGTTCAATTACTAGCGCAAGATGAACTGAATATTGCTAGTACTCTCTTTTAAGAATCGCCCCATAAAATTTATGAAAATTTTTTATTAATACATTTTTGAAAAATTTCCTTCACCTAAACATAATATATCTTGACGTAAAACTGTTTCAATATTCAATAAATTAATGCATTTCTACAAAAGAGTCACAATTTATTAGAGGTTTATTATTTGTATTAATTCAACCTAAATTTAAGAAAACCATTTAATATTAAATATAACAAAAAATATATGTTGAACAGTTGATAAAACTGAGTATTGGTTAATATATGGGCCAGTATTTTGAATCTCGGTTAAAATTATTTGGTAGTTAGTTAAATTAAATACTTAATTAAAATTTAAAAAAATGTCTACTGGTTACATTAACAAGTGATTAAATTTATATATTCTATTTATCAAATTTAACTATGAATTTAATCTCTGCTTAATTTGTAAGTTCGGTTAGTTATCATGTCGCTTAATCAGAACACAAAATAGGCTCTTGCTCTTAGTATTTTGAAATATATAATATGTATAAAATAAAAGTACTAAATAAAGCAACAACTTTATAATCTTAGAATTACGTTACAGATAATTTCTCTAGTTCAACTATAAAACTTTAAATTGAAAATTAAAGCCCAAAAGTTTCTAGTGAAGATACAAGCATTGCTTGTATAGTTTAAAATAGTTCTGATTAAGCAGAGTAAATAAAATTGGATATACAATACAAAAATAATAATTTTGCTACAGATTATAAATATATAAAAAAGAACTTACTGGCAAAATACGTAATATTTTGATCCATTGACTTTAATCATATCCAAATACTCCTTTAAACAAATACATTTAACTATATCTTCTCATAAATAATGCCAATAAAACAACACAAAACCAATAACACAATTTATAACCCTTTAAAGACAGCAAAATCTATCAAATACCAAACTTAAAATATAAGTATACCCGAAAGTGTCAAAGATCACATCATAGAAAACAAAAAAAAAAAGAGACAAAAGCTTAAACCGACAAGGAAACAATATACTTAAACAAAAATAATATTGTACCAATTCCTTTACAAAAATGGGTGTTTTAGACCGAGAAAAAAAAATCGTCTAATGAATAGCCGTATCCTGTTGAGATCAATGAGAAAAAGTCTTCAACAAAGTCCTGTCGTTTTTGTCGAAAAAGCCCTTTGGAATGAATATAAATCAGGCCGATAATGACGTTGAGCAGCGAAAATATTCAACAGCAAAAAAAAAAAAGAAGTTAGTCCGTTTCCCGGAACAAGCTAGAAACGGGGTGTGTGTGTGTGCAGCTAGTTCGTGGAATTATAAGCTCACATCAACCCCCTACCCCTTCATCACCCCCTGTGCTATATTTGTACAGGCCGTTTACCCCGTGGTTGGATGTTTGAGGGTTAAAATGCCGAAGTTTTGACCATTGGTTTTTCAGCGGTCATCGCAGTTTTGAAGCAGGTAGCCCAGTGCGAAAAAATATTAAGAATACCTATACGTGGACTATATATGTAAAATATATGTTATTTGTTTGCGATGTTGTATAGGAGGAATAAATTTCGAATCTTTTTTCCGTTTGAAATTTGCAACTGAATTTTTGGAAACTAATGCGAGAATTTTGGATATTTTCTATAAATCTATATTATAGACAAAATTACAGCAAATATAAATAATAAAAATGCTTTATCATTAGAATTTATAATTCCTACCAGACCGACTATTCCACTGCAAATACTGTACATGAGATACAACTTCAATTATAGTAACTGAGTAAAATTTATTGGAGTTAAATTATTATTATTTAACATAACACAAGAGGGGCTTATAGAACCATAAAACAATATTACTATGACATAGTAAAAAATCATTCGAAACTCATTATATTAAAATTAAACGGATTTAGGTTGTAGTTCTGTATTAATATTTATTAATAATCGACAAACTCAACGTACGTCTTCAGCAATTTGTAAATTGTAAAGTTTCGAAAAATACATACTTATTATCTGTTGAATTAATAGAATTATCTAAGCCAGTATGCCGTGGTCGACCTATTCTCGTCGCAGACGTTTCATCATACATCGTAGATATCACCAAACACTGAGGATATCATCCACGATGTCTGGCAAAATGTCTGCGATGAGGATAGATCGACCACAGCATACCAACCCAGAAAATTCCATAAATTCAATGGATATCGGCCGTGAAAGCCTGAAGATTAATATCACTTAATCACAAAAATCCTATTTTGATACGTTTCATTTCCTTAATCAAAGTCTTTTTCACTGACATTCAATATTTTCATTACCGTTCATACATTATAAACTTAGTATAAGAAATTCCGGTAATAATATGCAAAAAGAAACGCAAACTATCCAATCATCTAAAGGTCAAAACCTTCATCAGTAACAAAAAAAAAGCAAAAATATTTCAAGCATTTACAACAAGCCTCTATTCATTTCATTTCAACGCGAAGCAATCGTTACAAATGCGATTAGCTGAAATTTAAACAGCGACCAATCGGGCTGCAGTTTGCCAAATGAATACCGGAGGCTGGCGCGGTTGATGCTGATGGTTGTTGTGTATATCGTCAGAATTGTAGCGCGATCATTGGGTAGCCGAAGAGAAGAAGCACAAAACTAAAACCAAAAAAGCACTTTACTTCTTGGTGGTGGCGCTAAGCGGTAGGTAGTCACACGAGAAGAAGAGAATCCAGCGAGATTGTATTCGAAGATCATCAGAACCGTACTGGTCAATATGATGAGGCTCTTATATGATACATATTAAGAGGAAATTTTCGTTTGTAGCATCATCGATTTTAAGGTGTTTTACATTTATTTTTTTTTTTTAACTTTACAGAAAAACAACACAACCCAATAATAATTATCGCTGTCTACTCCTCGTAACATAATATACTATTATTAGCTTTTAGACATGTCAAACATAAGAAAATAATATAAAATTAATAAAATATAAAGCAAATCAATTTTATGCATTACAAATAATGTTTATATTTAAGAAATTCGCATACAGAATAAAAGCAATAAGTAATTTAATCTATATATTTATATATGCGAAGAAATCTTGCAATTATCTGTATAATGTTCATTTAAATATGATATTTTGTACTTCATCTAACCGCTGGATAAATGAATTTTACTGCAGAAATACAGATTTTTTTCAATTTCAATTTTTTATGTACCTATTATTTTTTTTACGTATTATAGAATGCAAGTAAAGTATTTTTCTCCACTCTCTCTCTCTACATAAGTTGCACTATTTAATGTAGATGCAGTGTACGAGGCAATTATATACAATGTGTCTAATAAAATTGGTAAATTTATACTGACAATCAGACGGAATCGATATCAGTTCAGTGATACAAAGTTTTAAGACCGATAATAATAATAATAATAAAACCAGAGACCTTTGAAGTCCAACTGGCCTACGGCTGCCTGTATTAAAGCTTATATTACCTTAAAAACAAAATTGCTCGATATAGTTATAAACAAATAAATTCCAAACAATCATTTGTTACAGTCCGGATCTGTTGAAATAGCGCTGGTAAGTATATAAGTACGAGAAGCGAACCGAACCGAACTAAACCGAAAAAAGGAGACAGAACGGCGAGAGAGTGAAAAAGAAACGAAACGGGCAACCGTGGGAACGCAGTGCATTGCGTTGGGCTTCCACGATGATTTGTGTGTAGTCTCACAGGCGCACTAACACATCGATACGATATACGTTATGTCCGTATAAGCCGCAGCCGCAGCCCCAGCCGCAGCCGCATCGCGTTGTCATCAGACTCGCGGTACTGAGCTGGGTTGGGGCAGGGCCCCGCGAGCTGTCGCAACGCGCCGCTCAAAAACAACAACATCACACCGAATAAACCAAAGCAAAGCAACGCAACAACAGACCAAATACCAAAACGAAAAAGCTCTTTTCTTGGGCTGCTGCTGCTGCTGCTGTACGCACTCCCGCCGCCACCCAAACCAAATACGGATGTATTGGAATGTCTATGTGATGCCTTCTTGAGAGAGCAAACCGCACAACTGATCTTGTTCTTATACCAATTGTCCGTGATAGTGTGCACTGCAGCAGGCCTTTTATTTCATTGCTTATATACATTTTTCTGGTACAAACTTATTTTTTTATTATAAATCTTCACAATATAGGTTTTTGCAGAATAACCCAAGCATTCATAATTATTTGAAAATTTGAAAAATATGTTAAAACCACCTACGAATTAAACATGATTTTTTTTGTATACACCAACGAGAAATAATTAAAATCATGCATCATAATCTATGAAGCAGTGTTCTATGATGATAAATAACAGAAATTTACTAGCCGAAACGTTCAATAAAATTTGTTAACATTCAATATTCAAATTATTTCATTCGATCCATATCGCCAATTAATTCATTAAACTATATATAAAAGGATCATCATACAATTTTGTTTATAAATAAGTTCAGTAAATATCGCTATATAAGCAAGAGTTGTCTGTATAAACAATAATTTACCGATATTTCTTTTCATGGAAAATTAGCTAAATATAACTGAAAATTTTAAACATTCTTAAGTGGTCGATTTTAAAACTCTTATTTTATGAAAAACAATGATAATTGTCATATTTAAAGAAAATATTATCTTCAACAGATCTTCAAAAAACACAAAATTATATAGATTCTCACTCCACTTTTAAAAGTGATTTTTATCAAAAGTACTTTTGACGTTCACTGAAAATTATTACTTATTAAGCATTTTAATTAGTTTATAAGAATTTTGTAATATTAGATTTTCAAAAATATATCAAAAATAGAAATATTTTATAACAAATATAAGTAAAAATTTATTTTAAAGCAAAAAATAAAACACTTTTTTTATAAACAACAGAAGTGGGAATACGAGCCTTTATCTTTCCTCAGGATAAAACAAAATTTCTTGAAAAGCGCTGACATATTTTTGGAGAATTTATATAAAAAATAAAGTACTGAATGGTTTCGTTTTTGCAGAAAATTCTTGCCTATTAGTATCTGTAATAATTCATCAAAATAATGAGACTTAGTGCATATTTTGTGTAATTATACTAATAAAATATTTTAAGTGTAATTCAATCATTTAGAAATTTACAAATGTATGTAATTATACCAATAATAATATTACATAACTAAACAAATTTTACCTATTTATGAAAAAAAAACCGTAATATTACACACATATGTACTTTTCCATCTCGTTGGTAATATCATATTACATAATGCTTGTAATAGTTCTGATATTATATATAATAATATAATAATAATATAATAATATAATCACAACAGTTGAATAATTATATCTAGAAATACTGCGCATCATAGTGTCTTATGATTTGTAGGTAATTATATAAATTTTTTTCTAGAGTGTATCTATATTCCAATCACATCAAATACGAATTATTCTTTTAACATTCCTTCCACATTATTTAATTCCAGATTTAATTACAAGCAGAACAAAACAACAACAACCAATTATCTATTAAAATTAACCTAAAAATTATCTATATCCTCTACAAATCTACTACATCATCAAATAGTAAACGGTATCTTGCATAGTTTTCATTTAAGAAAAATGCATCGAATGCTGTGTCTGCTGCTTGTTAGGTATATATATCTAATAAATATCTATATAGGCAATACGCATGAACGGCCTCCAATTCCCGCCATTTTGTGACCTATCGAAGAATGCTGTCATGCTAGTGTTGTTGTTGTTGTTGTTGTGGTGATTGTTGCACGCCGATGCAAGAACGAGATGGAAGATAAAAAGAAAAACGATTAGCGCATTCACCGTTGCTCTTGCGCTGCGCGCTGCAACACTCCCGGGCCGGGGACCACAACCAACCCAATCTTTTTCTCCTCTTTCGAGAGGAAACCAACGGCAAGAAGTTCTCTGGCTTATATTATGTTATGTATACACATATAGGTGTAGGTATACCGGATGTTGGCCACTCTTCATCTTGCCTGTGTTATTGTTTACGCATTTTTGCCTCCTACTTTTTGTAATTCTCGTCATGCTTTTCTCTCGCTCTTTGATCTAGTTTTGATACGATGCTTAAATTACATTAATTACATATTACCGAAAATAATACACTATCATTCCTTATTATGCAGGAAAAATACATAGAACCAATTAATCAAAAAATATTTTAGTTAAAAAAAAATTAATTTAAATATATAATTTTCTAGAGTCAAAATTTTAAATATTGTTAATTGTATCGTTAACTTGGCAACTGGCCAATAAGGTGTTTCAAAAACAATCGGCCTGATTCCCTAACAAAGTTGCTAAGTTTTAGCAACGTTGCTAACAACTCTAACCAATAAAAACAAATATAACAGCCTGTCATTTTGATTTTTTATTTAGTGTTAGCTAATATTATTAGCTAATGTTCTTAGCAACGTTGTTAAAACTTAGCAACTTCATTAGAGAATTAGGGTGAATACATGTACAATCTACTTGCCCAGTTAATTCGATTACATTGATTTAAATTATTTTATTGTTCTACGATTTCAATATGTAAAAACCATAAATCTTATTAATTTCAGGAACTTCAAATTGTCATAACTGTTAAACGTAGAATTATTAGGCATATGACTAGAGGAAATTTTTTACTATATTAATGTAACATTAGTTTCATTACTTAATTTCAGTACATTAGTTTCATAACTTTAAAGGAAATTGCGTACTTATTTTGAGATCTTACCTCTATAATTTTAATCTAGTTGTTAAACCTGAAATACCTTGTATACAAATTATTCTTTATATTTTGAATTTACGGACTTCTGCCTTTATAATAACATAACTTTTAGAGGACATTCCGTACTTAATTTGAGATCCTAACTCTATATTTTTAACTTAACTGTTAAACCTGAAACACCTGATATAGAAATTATACTTTATATTTTGAATTTACGGACTTCTGCATTTATTAGTACTAGATTACAAATCATTAGTTAATCTTAGACACGATTAAAATGTGATCCTCTCTAAAATTCTATACCGATACGGTCCTGATCAGAAATACTATCACACTCCTCTGTAGTAAAATGCATCAGGGGGCAAGAGCGAGTGTGTGTGTCTGCATGAGCAACAACACATAGGCCTAGAAGTAATCTCGCTTCGTCTTGCAGTAGTATCTTTCCTCACATATTATACTATATACTCTCTGTGGCCGTACAACTCTACCAGCCACCACAGTGTGCAGTGTGCAATGCAGTTAGACAACTCATACAGACATTGGTTTTGGTCATTGGCGCGCGCGCGAGAGAACTCCGTGGCCGCGTGACCCTGACGGTCACATTCCGCTGTTGTTGTTGTTGTTATTCTGTTCTGGGTTGATCTACACCGACCGATTGTACGAGAAGGGTTGAATATACGTATATACACTGCGCGAGACTACTGCGCACAAACTACATTGTTTAGTTGTTTGGGGGACTTTAGCTGGGCACTTTGCGCGCCACTACTCCTCAATTTACTCCTGCTCTGACTCTCCTCTCTCTGCCACTATCTTGTCTCGTCGTTTTTTTTTCGTTTGCTTTTATTTTGATTTTGGTTTTAAGACGGTTTTTGTTTTTACTCTCTCGTGTTGTGGTTAAGGGTATAGGGACGGATAATACTATATATGCGGTAAATGAACTTGACGGCTCAAATTGGATGTTTTGGTGATTATATAGTTTTAAATCGTTTTTGTTGTAGAGTTTATTGTAAACCCAGAATATAAATGTAATACCATGAAATATATGAAGAAATATTAATCTAGTACACTGTAAAAAATGGCTGTAAATTTACATTTTTCATATAAATTTTACTATGTATTTGATTGTATTTTTAAAATTTCTTGCATAACCTCTAACCGCTGCGGGAATGCTATACGAAAGATATTTTCATCATTTTCATTTGATTTTGACATTTTTCAGCGAGAAATATTATTCATTTCTTTCAAAGTTATCTATTATTAATATTATATTTTGTTAATAAGATATTTTTATGCCATTACAGTATACAATTGCCATTATTATTATACGTGAGAAACAAAATTAAAAACTGAAATTATTCATACTGGAGTTGTGTAGCAGTCGTAGGATTTTGCTTTAAAAACAGAGCCGTAAATAGGAAATACAATAACCTTTAATAACTACAACTTCTTGATCTATAACCCTATAATAAATCAACAGACAAAACTCTGAAACGTGTAGAACTGTCGAAAATCTGCATTACCTCCACCAATGATTTAAACATCTCCTATAAGGCAAATGGTCGGTAAATTTTTGTAGTGAAACGTGACAATCTTTACAAGCTATTTGGAATATACACTTGAAACTTTTAATATAGTCAGTCACACACACAGTGTGGTGGTGCATCGGTATATAAGACTAGTTCGCCTTCTCTCTATTGCCTAGGCTTTTCAAGAAACTAAATTCTTGGAAGGCTCTACTTTAGCAACGTGTATAGCATTTGCCGCGCGCTCGCCATGTCTAGACTAAATGCCCGTTCTGTGCTTGCTGCATTCGTGCGTTTGCTTCAGCTTCAGGTTTTTAACATTGGCTTTTATATATTATACAGTATCTGGAATTTTTCTACGTTTTTACTTCTTTTTCTACAGTTTTCGACGAGTTTCAGTTGGCTGAGACTTTTCTACTTACATTTTTTTTTTCTGTCTATTTTATTGATGGTGTGATTTTTTAAGTAAATAGATATTTATCAAGGCGCCAATGACGATGTTAAGAATTTTGTTTCATAGAATTCTTTGTTTAGATTTTGATTATAGTTTTTAAGATATCATTTATTAAATAAAGTATGAGAACACGATAAATTTCAGAAAATATAAAAAATTGTGTAAACATATTAGTCACATGTATTTTAAAAAGTTAAAATTATGAATTGTAAATCGTTCAATATATTTAAATCAAAATATAAAGGCTTCTGTATAAATTTTAATTGTCAAAAATTATACAAATGACATAAACAGAACAAAAAAAACATGTTACTAAATATAAAATAAGTAACTAGATTATAAAATTTATGTATTATTAATTAAAAATAGCCAAATTTTATTTAAATCACTGCCTTCACACTAATTGATGTTATGTTTTTCTTTATAAATTTCTATTGCTTCTCTCATTAACCTACTGTTAATATCGATGGGTCTTACAATTATTATAGTATGATGATGTAAGTAGAGTATGTCGGAAGGTCTGTTTTTAATTAAAATTTGTATAGAACTTAATCCTCAAGCCTTTTTATTTTACTATAATGAGTTTTAAAAGATATATACTAAGTCTAAATCACTATATTCACTAAATCATTTATATCCAATTCCCGTATAAATTATGTGTAATTGTTTAATCTCAAATTCAGTCTGTTATTATTTTTTCGCATCTTTAATTTTCCCATATCAATTATCTGTTCATCTCAAATATAATATTGCGTAATAGATTTTTACTTGACTTTTTATTTTATACATTGATTTTTTTGAAACCAAATCAGTTTAAATAGAAAAAAAAATGTTACCTTCATGAAACTGAATGTTAGGACACTTACCTGTAACAAAAGAAAAAGAACATTAAGTAAACATAATAATTGAGTTAATCAATTCAATCAATTTAATCAATTCAGTAATGAACAGCAAAATATTTTGAAATTTTTATTTAAACATTCAATATTCAATTAAATAGTTTTGAATACATTTTCTTTGTTTTCTCTATATTACAATTTTTTGAAAACAAAGTTCTTGTAAAAAAATTATTTATGCTCTGCTATCAATTATATGATTCAAATTGTTTTATCTATAAATTAATAATAATAATAATAATAAAAATAATTTTATTAGTCAAAAAACAAAATTTGTGATATAAATTAATAAAATACAAATCTTGAATTTTATGTGCTATAAGAATTTTCATATATAAATGCTTTAGGTTGAAGTTCTGTATTAATATTTATTTATAATCCACGTTTTAACGAACTCAACGTCCATCTTCATCAGGCAAAATGATACGAAACGTCGATAAATATTAATACAGAACTTTAACATAAAGCAGTTTTACTTTTAATATACTGAGTTCTGAAAGATTTTTTACCATATTAAAAATATTCATATTTAATGGGTCTATTTTGTTCAAATCTGTGAGACCTGTAGCATTACAGATTTTGTTTTATTTAAAAAAAAAAATAAAAGAATTCCATTTATTAGAAAAAGACGGAACATTCTGTAACACTACCGAATATAGATCTATATTTTTCGGCCACTTTTCAATTATAATTTTGCTTCAAATTATGTACTTAAAATTTGTTAAAATTATATTTATAATAAAGATCTATATCTACACATATTATGTGATTCGTTAGAAAAGTATTTCAACTAAATACGTAATTAAAAAAATTAATGAAACGTAATAAGTTTTATCATCATATCAGTTATTGGAAAACACACCTATTTAAGTAATGTTGATTTAACAAAATATTTCAAATTCTAATACGATTATGAATGAAATATATATGAATGAAAAATATGTATATCAAAAAATATTATTGTACATAATATTTTATCAAAGTACAAACATTATCAGCTTGTAGATAAATATGTCAAAAATATATATACGTTATAAAATTGTATCAAAAACATACAAACATACATTCAAAGAGAGAGAGAGAACGATAGAGTTTTCATTGAGGTTTTTATCGCTGACGTCAGTGATAAATACAAAATAGCGTTCATTTCAGAGACGACTTTAAAAAATAAACTTATAATTAGAACATTGCAAGTAAAAATAATTATATATGTTTGTATACTGTGTAAAATAAATAACAAAAACTAAAGTTAATATTCATTTTTAATGTATCAGTAACATTTTTCACAAAAAGAAGCGTAAATTATGCCTTCATTATCAAGCAAATCTTCAACAACTCTAGATCTTTTCGGTTGTATTGCTTTCTTGATAAAAATTAATATTATTATGTTGAATATTAAAATAATAAATTTTATTATAATATATGTAAATATTTACTAACGAAATGAATCAGAAAATTGAGTAAAATCATGAAATTTTAAATTTTTTTCAGTTCAAATACAAAAACAAAAAAATGTTACTTGTTATTCTATTTTCTTGGGTAGATATAATGTAAACAGAATTTTCCTGGGTAAGATAATGTAAAGAAAGAATTTTCCTGATAATAGAGAAAGAGAAATCGGAAAGCAAAAACGGAAAAAAAATAATAAGCGAATTTTCCGAGAAAAATAATAATTATTGTTTACATTGAGAGACACAAGTTTGAACGTTGTATGTAATTGCTTTTTTTCTTCCTCTCTCTCTCTTAACAATTCCTTGTGCATGGCTTGTGTATTATATTCTTTTGCTACGTTCGATTCGTTTCGATTTTAAACAAATGAAGGTCGTTTGCCAATCGCAAATCGCGTCGTTGTCATAGGCAACCGATGGCATTGCAATTACATTAGCGAGCACGTGTTACTAGCAATACGCGCTTTTGTTATTGTTTTTGTTTCGAGTGTCATTTACTGTTTCAACATACATATATACGCGGTTAGCGTTGAGTCGTTCATTTGTTTGTTTGTTTTTTTTTTTTTCATTTTTTGACATTCAACATATATGTACTCGTATGTTATTCTATTGTTTATTTATATATCGTTATGTATGCATATATACAGTTTTATAAATATGCATTTGTTTTGTTTTCCATCTCTTTTCAATTCAATATCGTGACCCACAAAAATTATGGTATTGCGTATTTAAAGATTATAGTATAAAGTTCAAATTGGTATATATAAACAATGTATTGGCAGGCGTCCTTTAACAGTATTTTATTTTATAGTTCTAATAATAATTAAAATAATTTTATACATGTAATAACCACTAACCTTAAAATATTTAAATTGCACTTTTGTTTATAAAAAAGTGCTTTAATTTTTCACTTTAAAATAAATTTTTACTTCTACCTCTTATCAAATATGAATAGTAGGTATTTAAATTTTTGATATATTTTTTAATATCGAATAATATAAAATTCAAATAAACTAATTAATAGTGCTTATTTAGTAATTTTAAGTAAACGTCAAATGTAATTTTGATAAAAATCACTTTTTAAAAGTGAGGTGAGAATACGGGTTGTAATTTCTATAATCGTCCCATAATGTTACTTTTATAGACAGGTAGAACTGTATCTGCTAGACTGACAGAACATAAAAAGTCAATTCGTCAAAATCATCTAGATAAATCTGCTATTGCTGAACATGCTTCAGAATATATCTACATGATGTAAAATTTGCAGATACAGTAACTGCTAGAACAATCAATATTAGTAGCAGATTCATAAGAGAAGCAATAGATATTTATAAAGAAAAAAAATATCATGAATCACTGTGAATGCACTAAGTTAAATAAAATTTAGCTTCCATTAATTAAAAAACTATAGTCCGTATTCTTATCTCTTTTGTTTATGAGAAAATGCTTCTAGTTTTCACTTTAATAAATTTCTATTTCTACCTCTTCTTAAATATGAATAGTATTTTAATTTTTGATATATTTTTATATATCTAATATTATAAAATTCAAATTTTAAGTAAACGTCAAAAATAATTTTTACAAAAATCAATTTTAAAATTGAGGTGAGAATACGGGGCCTATAATTCTTATGATCTAGTTACTTATATGTTACCTAGCAAACTTAATGCTATGTACCGTTATTTACTTAAACATACACACACAATCACGCCATGTACCCAAAAGGGTGTGGCACAAACTCTTTTTATCATCCCGAAATCAGTCGCCTCCAAACATTCCTATCCAAGCAAGCAACTTTCGCTTCATCCACATTCATAATTCCTCTCATACATGCTCTTTTATTCCTACTACTTGGAAACTTTAGCTCACGCAAAACACTCTCTTACTTAAACGTCATTGATAAATTTTGACCTGATGAAAACGAGCGTTCAGTTTCGTCGAAACGTCGTTTTTATATAAATAATTAACAGAATTTTATACCAAAACAGTTTGTATATTAATACAATGAGTTTTGAAAAATATTTTATTACTTATGTTGCTTTTATTAGTATTCAAGACAGCAACAACATCCATTAAATTTTCAAATTGCTAAAGAATTACTATAGATACAGGTCTAATTCTTTATATGTAATTATATATTCAATATAGGGATAAAAATTTAAACTAATACACTTCAGTGTTTATTATGAGAGTTTGCAAAGTCCTAAAATGGTAAAAAAACGACCCAGAAAACTTTTGAGAATAACATAAAATATTTACATTCAATCTTTTATAGAAAAAAAAGCCGGCAAGTTTTCCCCATTGGAAAACGTGTTACTGTTCAAGTTGAAGCAATTTGATAAATTTATTACAACCGACCTCTTTCAGTTTTAAAAATTCATTTACAGAACGAACCCTGCGTTCCCTTCAAAGGATTGTAATCAATATTGGGGGCATGAAGTTAATTATATTTTCCTCATTTTTTTTTTCCTTTTTCATTCTTTTAACGAAATTAAAAGGAATTACATTTTTAACGATTTTTTTTAATAAGTTGTTAGATATTATCATTACTTAAAACAGATTTCATATTAACAATTTCCTATATTAACAAAATTATTTTTATAATATAATAGCATATTCTAATATGTCATTTTAATGTTTGTAATTTCTTATATGCACTCTGGATAAAGTGATTAATAGGTAATTAATCATATACCCTGAAAAAATATGACAATATTGATTAATTTATTAAATTTGCCAAGTAGGTACAATATAAATAAATATCTAATAAAAATTTGGTATACTAAATAAAAAAAAATAGTTGTATATTTATTATTATTTGTGATAAATTATGATAATTATTTAATATTTATCTATAACTTTTCCTTATTTATTACATTTCCCGGGAATTATGCATAATTACCTATTAATAACTTTCAGTGGCGTAGCTAGGTGGGAAGCATGGGGGGCGGTCTGCCCCGGGTGACACCATTTTAGGGGTGACACCATTCCCGGAATGACACATTTTACCAACTGAATTATTTTAGTGAATTTGTGATTTAAACACATTTTTGTTCTTATTCAATGTTTCAAACGTTCGTGCAATAAATAAAATAGTACATTTGTCAATAATTTTCTTGTTTTTGTTTTCTTGCGTTATTGTATAACTCTCTAAATTTTCCTTTGTTTATAAGATTTCTTATTTTTTTTTCATTTAAGTATAGGGGGTGGCACCATTACCTCCGCCCCCGGGTGACACTCACCCTAGCTACGTCACTGATCACTTTCTTCGTAACATATGTTACTTTTCTCCCGATTATGACTTCAAAAATTGCTCAATAAATAATAATTAAAAAGCTTTGACAAAAATACGTAGAATTATATAGATTTTATTTGTAATAAAATGAATAAAGAATTTTTTTAAAATGTATACGAAACAGATCCTTGTTTAATTTGAAGGCACAGTTATTTTATTTCCTCTAAAAGCTAAATATGAGTATATTATCTTTAACCAATGAATGAATACATAAGTAAACATCTTGACATGTTGAGCACGGAAAAACATCTTCATTGAAGTAAAAAAAAAAA
The DNA here is from genome assembly GCA_963966155.1 of Clivina fossor. NCBI lineage: Eukaryota > Metazoa > Arthropoda > Insecta > Coleoptera > Carabidae > Clivina > Clivina fossor. The sequence goes on along the minus strand of OZ014564.1, from coordinate 4,334,116 downwards.
CTTTCAAAAAACTACACAGCAAACAAAATATTCCGGGTAAAAAATTTGGCGGTTCAACATTCCATAATCACCTATCGTCCTCTCTCTGTACCTAAGCTAAACCTAACCTAACTGAAAACAGTGCAACGGGGAGAGAGAGAGAGAGAGAGAGTGAATAAGAAAAAAAAAAGTCATGAAAAATCGGTGAAGTTACCTTCAAGATAACGGACCCCGGCTACGGCATATTTACCTTGAATGCACTCTCGTTTTAAGTTTGGCCTTTACGAAATCCAACAAACGAACGAACGCTTTTTCGGATTCATCGGGCCGGATTCAGGTAGTTTACTACCTATATGTTCGATGCAAGAGTTCGTGTGAGAGCGCCAACACTATCGAAGAATGTGGGAATGTACAGAGAGAGACTATATGATGAGAGGAGGTGGTGGCGAATGCAGATGGTGCGGGGTGGGGAAGGGGGGGTGAGGGGAAGGAGGCAATCGTTTGGGTGAAACGTTGATGAAAGAAAAGCAAAGCGGTACCGTAGGGCTGGTGGCCCGCACACGCTGCTGCAGACTGCATATACTCTCCGCGCGCTCGCGCTAGGATGCAGTTTGGATACAGGCACGAATTTAGGAGGATGCACTTAATATTTTTTTACAGTTTTATATCTTTACGAAATTTCACTATACTGTAAAAAAAAAATAGCGAAATTATTGCAAAATGTTGGTAAAATTTTACTATAAAAAATCTGTAATTTTATTTTACTATTATATATTATATTCTGTATTTCTACCTCAAAATTCTGTAATTTTTACATAATTTATAATAATAACGTAAGTATATGTAAAATTGCTTACTTTCTGCAAATTGCATTACATACTTAATGTAGAATTACATATTGTTGATAAAACTTATTAAATTATATAATATTACAGCTTGCCTATTAATATCTGTAATAATTCATCAAAATAATGAGACTTAGTACAAATTTGTAATAATACTAATAAAATATTTTAAGTGTAATTTGTAAATTTCAAAATGTATGTAATACTACGATAATACTACAGAACTAAACTATTTATGAAAAATTCCTGACAGCAAATTTACTGAAGTTCTGTAAATTTATTAAAAGAAACTTTACTAAAAAAACTGTAATATTACATATATATATGTACTTTTTCATTCCGTTGGTAATCTCATATTTTTTCCGATTTGTTTTTTGTTTTGGTTGAATCAAAATAAAACATTTCAGTCCGGTTCCGATTTTCGTTCCGCCAAAAATTTTTTTGTTTTCAATTTTTGGTTTTGTTACGTGCTAATAACATATATTTTTTTGTACTATTACTTTTTGTGTGTGAATTTTTTAAATGTTTAAATAGATTCAAAATTCAATATGAATATCCATTAACGTTACTTGGAAACTGAATGTACAAAATAATATTAAAACTGTAAAGTTTTTAGCCTTGGAACGTAGAAATTTATTATATTTTTTCGATTTTTGTTTCGGTTCCGGTTTGAAACTCGAATTAAAAAAATAACAACTATTTATTTAAAGTTAAATTCGAAAAAACAAAACAAATGAAACGCAACGCATGATGTGAGAAAACAAACAGAAATAGATATATCAAAATTGTATTTTATAAAAATTGAAAAACTTGGGGAAAACATATTCAATTCGGGTCCTGTGCCGCGCGCAACATACACGTATATGTATTTGTCGTCGTATTCGTTCCGTAATAAGAAGGATGGGATACGGGGCCGAGCAGGGTGGTAAACATAAGGCAGCCCCCCACCCCACAAACCCATCCAATTTATGGGCGAGAGGTACATGGCGGTGTGGAAGGGCAAAGGCGCTGGCGCGGTCACAACACCACAGCGCTACCACCGCCGCGCCGCCGACACAGCCAGACGGCATTGACCCTAGAATGACGGCAGAGGGGCACAACATGGGCAAATGGGCGAAGCGGCTCTCATAGTGCTTGGGCTGCTCAAGCAGCCTGCAATGCACCCGCGCCAGTGGCGTACGTTATACCAAACTAATTTACAAAATTGATTTGATGCAATTAGAGAAATCGAATTAAGAAAAAAATTTATTCTTATTTTTATATAAATTAAATACATTTAAGATAAATAAAACATCCCAACAATCTTAGTGAAATAGAACAAGATTTAAAAAATCTTAAGAATTTATATAGTTACCCTTGTATATCGTAAACATTTTATTTATAAATAACGGTTTGTTAGAATGAAAATGCTTGGATTCCGTAAGAAAACTTTCTATGTATATTGCAACGAGGTTTCTTACGAGATTCAAGAATTTTCATTTTAACGAACCGTTATTTTTAACGACAATGTTTATGAAATACGGGGATTAGTCAAATCAAATTTAATCAGAAATTTGTTTTAATTATTATGAGAGTTCTGAAAGATTTTTCAATATTAAAAGTTTTAATTATTTCATTTTTATTTTTATTGTATCTTAGTTTTACTTTCAGAGATTCAAAACTTTTATAAATATTTTACATATTAATTTTATAAAAAAATATTTAATGTAAAACTTTGATTTAGACTATTAAGAAAATAGAATTATAATCTAATAATATCTTATAATCTAATAATATATTTCACAATAGAGTTATTTGAATAAGAAATAATTTACCGAAATATATTAAAGATTAAAAAAATTTAAAGTCTTTTAAGTTTGAAATACAAAAAAAAAAATAAAACTGCTTTAGGTTAAAGTTGTGTATTAACAATTATTTAAACCGAAGTTTCGACGAACTCAACGTCCGTCTTCATCAGGATAAATTTTTACCCCTAAACAAAAAAAAGAAGACTGACATTTTCAAAATAAATATAAAAATTATACATTATGTAGGTTAGATTAGTTAGGTATACATTTTGTAGGTTCCAACAAGTACTAACATCGAATTTGTTTTGTTTTATCTGCCACCATTGGCAAATTTAAATTTTGACCTGATCACTTTGACGCCATTTTATAAAGTGAAAATTTGACTTTTTTGAAAACAAAAAAAAAATACTTCTTAAAACTTCAATAAATATACTTTCCAACAGTGCAATTGTGTTTACTGTATTTGTTCTAAAAGTTCCCAAAAAAAAAAAAAAAACACAAATACCCCCCTTAAATAAATCCTTGTTCAATTAAATCATATACTCATATCTGTTTTCTCATAATATATAATAAAGTTAAATAACAATTATCTTAATTAAAATATTTAACAATATGTATTTTCGTTTAAATTTAAATTTTAATGAACTCTTCATGGCGTATATATATGAACAAGTAAAAGTCATGATGTTATAGACTTACTATAGTCTTCCTTCATATAGTAAATTTTAAAGGGGATCTTGACACTTATATAGTAAATGATAATTTATGTTCACCCATATAATTAGCAACAACACAGTCCAACGTACGTACATACATATATACAATAACCCGACTGTGAGACTACGGTAAACTGTTACTACTATATATGTATATGTAGTCGTATACAGAGTTCGGACATTACGTTTATGTTATGTTATGTCTGATAAGGTTGTTACGCGCTTAAATAGCGATAATGCCTTTACGTTTTCACGTTCTACGTCACACCACCGTGCGCCACCACCGCAACGGCACTACAAGAATCGTAAAAATGGTGTACTCACTCACTCCGTATGTATATATGTTTTTGTTTTTAATTACCGTTCAAATGACACAACGGAAATTTGTTGTGCTGTTTTAACAGCACTGTATTTTCCTAACTGATACGTTTTTCTTTTATTATTATTATTTTTTTTAGCGATAAACGAGCTACATTTTGTTACTATTGACTAGGGGGATTATATAGATATTTTACATACATACACAATCACGCCATGTACCCAAACGGGTGTGGCACAAACTCTTTTCATCATCCCGAAATCAGTCGCCTCCAAACATTCCTATCCAAACAAGCAACTTTCGCTTCATCTACATTCATAATTCCTCTCATACATGCTCTTTTATTCCTACTACTTGGAAACTTTCGCTCACGCAAGTCACCCTCTCAATTATACCATTCCAACTACTCATCGGACGTCCACGCAAACGTATACCATCAAAATCATTCAAATAAATCTTTTTTTTATATTTTGATATACCCATATATTGATATTTTGATATCTAGGCAAATTTAAGATTGATGAAATTCTAAATTAAGATCTCATATCTCGTAGATGGAAGTACATACATACTTACATGATAAGAATACGTTATTTGTACATACATACATACACAATCACGCCATGTACCCAAAAGGGTGTGTGTCAACGTGAAAGAAACGTAAATTTTAAAAAGTCGCATAACACATTGTTACATATATTTGTAATTAACAGCGTGATTAAATTGTCAACAATATTAAAACAAATTGATGATCTAATAATGTAGTTAACCACATAATCAGCTAACAATGTTTCAGATAACAATTTAAATTTTTTGTATTAAATTCAAAATAATTTCTGATATTATTATTGACATAAAAATCATGAATTGATATTTTTTAAAAATACATAATAAATAATATATAAATAAGAAATAAGAATAAAACAGAAATATAATAATTATAATGTGATTTCATAAAAGAAATAACGTATTCTTCTATGTATATTGAAGAATCAGCGCTGTAAGTAAAGTATGCAGCCCAACATTACACAAGATGTATAGCGGTACAGTCTGCATAAAAATGATTGTTAGTAACAGGTAAGCGTGTGTACAATCACATGACAATACACGAGTTTATCATTAAACAAGGACAAACAAAATATAAACAAATAAACATATGTTTGCATATAAACATGACCTTTTTTTTATAAATAAAAACAAATTTCATAAATAAACCTTGAATATTTTCAAACAAACTTTTTTTTTAAATAATCTGTTGATTTTATTGGTCGGCCGTTTAAATTATGACCAATAACATTTAGAGATATTTGCCAATACGCAAAATTTGTAAGTTAGTATTATACTCATTAAATAGATTTATTATTTTGATTGGTATTAAAACTAAATTAATGATCTATTAGTATAAATAAAATAAATATGTGTATGAAGTTGCTTGTCTGGATAGGGATATTTGGAGGAAACTGATTTCGAGATACTGGAAAAAGTTTGTGCCTCACCCTTTTGGGTATAAGGTGTGATTATGTATGTTACAATTTTTTTTTTGAAAACTAGAAACGAAATAAAATAAAAAGTATTTTGTTGGCATTTTATTGTATTTTAAAAAGATAAAACAAGAAACTACGTTCATTCCTTTAGTACGTCATTGCACCTATTAAAAAAATAATTAATACGTACTTGATTCATAACCCTATTAAAACCATATATAATAAAAATACTATCGGTTAAATGTCAGTGTTGGTTTTCATTTAAAAAATAATAATAAAACAAAAAAAAAGAAAAACTATTATTTCTACTAGAGTGGAAGTAACAAAGATAAAACTATGTAATATATTGCAAACTGTAGAAGTATTATATTCGCTTCGCAATTGTTTTATATACAGTGTGTCCCCGGATCGAGTTCACTATAGGTGTAATTGGCAAAAAATTTAAGAATTTAATTTTCTTTTTTTTTTTATTCCGCCCTGCTTTGTCTAAAAACAATTTTAAGCATATTTTTAGTTTTTTAAAAAATTAAGGCGGTCATGAAAAATGAAAAAAACTATTTTATATTCAGGTAAAGTATCTTTTTGGTTAATAATACGACATAAAGTTCTTGAGAAAAGTTTTTCAGAATGTGAAATTATGGTTCTGTGCAAAATTTCATATTCTGAACAATTTTTCTCAAAAACATTATGCCGTATTATTGACCAAAAAGATACTTTACCTGAATATAAAATAGTTTTTTAGATTTTCCATGACCACCTTAATTTTTTAAAAAACTAAAAATATGCTTAAAATTGATTTCAGACAAAGCAGGGCGGAATCCCAAAACATGAAAATAAAATTCTTAATTTTTTTGCCGATTACACCTATAATGAACTCAATCCGGGGACACACTGTATATATATATATATCGAGTGATATGTGTGTGTGCGTTAGAAAGAGATAACCTATATCTCGTAACTATTAGGTGCAACAAGTTTTTAATTAATTGTGATATCGGTGTACCGGCTTTGTACCAGGACGTCATAAGCAAAATATGGCCGATATATTTTATATACAATTTATATATAATGTATACGCCATATGCACTATAACTATATATATGGCAGTAATGTGAGTGCAATTGTATGTATTTAGGATGGATGTTATGACGTAATTTGACCTATTCGCATTGTTGTGACGTAGTTGACGCATTCCACATTCTATACGGATAGACACATATATACATAATATAGGTTACTGTATGTGTGTTTTTGTGTACATTGGATTGTAATCAATGTATATACATTGGCATAGGTTCGATCAAGTTTTGTGCAGAAATATTGATCCGTATTATGAGATCGGTTTTAAAATCGATTTTGACTAATATCGATTCCGAACAGTAACGCGAACTACTGATTTGTTTTTTTTAAGACAAACAGTTGATCAATCTGTTGTGTCAGATTCTGTTTAATTAATGCCTGATCTTGTGGCATTTCTTTTTGATTTTACAAGAAACGCTGGCAAGCGGATTTGAACCACCACGCTCGGCTACCGCGCTGACTTTAGAAGAATGTAAATAACTCAGGGATTCAGTGATCAATTTCTAAGAAAATATCGAAAATATTTGAAATAAAAACGAAGATGCCGCGATAAAATATTTGAGCGAAAATACTTCGATGATGGTAGCATGTAAATACGCGGAACTTAAATATACTCATGTACGCAGACATCAAACAAACACACAAAGAGACAAAACACGTATTGCAACAACAAAAGAATAGAAACAAGAGTAAAAAGTTTGTGACTAACTCTCTCTCTCTCCCGATGTCCCGTCCTCAATTTGAAACGACGACAACTATAGTTAGACGTCGCGTCCAAAAATAAACAGATTTTCAGATGCCCGAATGTTGCCGAATGCTCGCATCGTGTTTATTAGCTATACAGGGTGTTTTGTATTGTTATAAAAAATATATATAATAAACTTAAGTGACAAAATATCTGAACAATTTTTTAATTTTCTACCCGTTTTCCCCTAACTCCATTATTTACATGAAGAGATGACCTCGTTTAACGCTGTTTCGTTAACGCTCTACTTTGATGGACCCCGCGTTAAGCGGGGTCTACTGTACTTTAAAAGTGTAGAATCTACATACTATATTCTACAAGTAATAATCTTTATAACCCAACCTTGTTTGAATTAAACAAAATTGTATTATTTTTCCTGATGATGACGTACGTAGAGTACGTCTAAACCTAACTAAATTAAAATTTATACAGAACTAAACCCTCAAATCTTTTTTAATTTAATATAATGAGTACTGAAAGATTTTTTTACTAAATTAAAATCACTATACAGTAAAAACCTTTATAAATCTTTTCTATCCAATTCCCGCATAAATTATGTAATTCTTTGATCTCAAATTCAGTAGTCTGTTATTAATTTTTCCGCATCTTTCATTTTCCCATATGAGTTATCTGTTCATCTCAAATATAATATTGCGTAATAAATTTACTTGGCTTTTTATTTTTAAATGGAAAAAAAATGTTACCTTCATGAAACTGAATGTTAGGACACTTACCTGTAACAAAAGAAAAAGAACATTAAGTAAACATAATAATTGAGTTAATCAATTCAATCAATTCATTTCAGTAATGTTACAGCAAAATATTTTGAAATTTTCATTTAAACATTCAATATACAATTAAATATTTTTGAATACATTTGAATTTTTTTTATATTACCTACAATTTTTTGAAAACAAAGTTAACACTAAATTATAATAATCAGTTTCCGTAATTTTTAGGTGGAAAATAAGGGTTATATGCACCTCACTTTAAAAAGTGATATTTGTCAAAATTATTTTTGACATTTACTTAAAAGCATTTTAAATTAGTTTATTTGAATTTTATAAAATTAGATATAAACAAATTATATCAAAAATAGAAATACTATTCATATTTGATAGGCGATATAAGTAAAAATTTATTTTAAAGCAAAAATTAAAAGCACTTTTTCATAAACAAAAGAGATGAGAATACGGATCATTAGTTTCTTAACAATTTTTACTTGCACTATCAATGGTGCGAGTAGTTAGCCTACAGCCAAGCAACTTATAGTGGGTTGAGAACCATTCAGACTCAGCCAATATCAGTTCAGTGGTACAAGGTTTTAATATCAGAAATAATATTTAATTTAATTTCTGGTGTGAGCGCGATGCAAACCAGGAACCTTTGGGGTCCAAGAGTATAAAAACTTAACATATTCAGTATTAAATAATCAGTAGTTTAGATTACTGTTCCGAACTAATCGCTGGTCTACGCGAACGCACGACTTGCAGTTTTGAAAAAGATCATGAAAACAAGTATTTCAGTACTTGAAATTAAGGCTCGCCTATAGCGGGCTATCGTACCAGGGATGCTGATGATAAAGCACATTTAACTAATATTGTATTTCTTCAAACGAATAGCAATTAGTAACCGGATTACAGCAAACATCCTGTATATGTAGCGAGACGAGAGCGAAACGAAAATGTGTTGGGTTGGGTGTTAGGCTATATAGTGTATATATATGCGAGGGCGGCGTCTTACGACGGCTTGTGGCCGCTGGGGGTCCGTCGCGGCGCGTGTAGGCGTCTACGTCTCTCTCTGCTGGTGGCCACAGCCTCCAGTCATAACAAAGCTAAAAATACAGCGTCGTCTCGACGTAGAACGAAAAAGACGCTTGCCAAACCAGACTGATTCACTATTTTCACTTGTCTGTGGCTTATTTACATCTTTCCGCAACTATATACTGCTGCTCTAGTTCGGTTGTTAGGTTAAGCAGTTTCGTACGAATATTTGAAATATTATTAATCTTCAAATAAATGTCGTAAATTTGGAAACCTTTATTTACCTTCAATTTAAACTAAAGTTTATTATACATCGTAGTTAATACAAAAAAATCTGTGTTATTAGTTTATATTTGTACAAAGGTTTAAATGTCTATTTAATCGCATTGAACTAATATATAATTAGTTAATTTAATAAATTTGAAAAAATGTATTGGTCTCACCGGAATTCGAACCCGGGACCTCCTTCTTTCGCGGAAGGCGCTCTACCAACTAAGCCACAAATACAACGGCAAAACAAACATATTTTTCCAATTATATTATTGACTAATCGTGCAAAGTTTATTATATATTGTGGAAACATAAACATTTATCATATATCTATAACATTTTCATGATTTTTATTAAATTATACCAATAATAAGTACCTATAGATAATTTGAATATTTCAATATTTATTAGTCTGGTATATGGATAGAATTTACCAATTTAAAAATTGTTTTAATCTAACGTCACTCTTTAAAATAATTGTCAAATTTTATTTAATTGTAATGTAATAATCGTACGTAACATAGTAAAAAAATTTTCAGAACTCAGTATATCAAATAAAACAGCTTTAGGTTTAAACTTCTAACGGCTACAGTTCCGTTCTATTTGAAGTTTTTTATTTAGATTACTCATAGGAATCATCCGGTGTAGTTTTTCCCCGACGTCATAAATCACCCTATATATTTTTATATTATTTTAAATCAAAATAAATTCAGATAGTAGAACAAAACCCCATTCGAGTTTCGATATTTAGAAATATCAGGAAGAGATAGAGAAATCGCGTTTTCGTTCCCAAGTGAATTTGGTTTCTCGTTGTTTTCTTTATCGTTGTGCGTCTTACGTCTCTTATGCCAATTCTCTTGTGTTAATTTGCATACTTATTCCGCATGCCACGTGCAAGTGAATAGATATTTCGCTAGGGACCAATTTCTCGCTACTTGAGCGCGATCAATTTGAACACCACCCCACACCCCCTACTTCAGCTATATTTGTACTATAAGCACTGCTAGAAATACTGCATTTGCATATAAGAATGCATACCACCATTACTCACACACATACACACACACACACACACACACTCATACTGCATCTTAATGAAATTATTCAACAACTTTTTTGTTCCACTATATTTCCAAATGATGGAATAATTTTAAAATTAGTCAAACGAAATATTGTCGTTTATTCGGAGAATACATTTTTAGTCAATTTACAAATACTTACTCATATATTAAGATTAAATAAAATTAAAAATACTGACCCTTAGTGAATTCAGAATGTTTTTAATGTCCATTTTTATGTATTTTTGTGTGAAAATTATATGTCTGTAAAGATGTTTTAATTTTATGTACTTTCTGTAGGATATTAAAATGAAATATTTGCAATATTTTCGCTTGAATTTTAATATGATTATTGAAAATGTGCGAAGAAGTGCAAAAACTGCAATGTGCACCATCCCGGGCGGTCAGAAACTATGTATATTCGATCAAAGAAATACCATCAAGTGTATTTAATTTGATATCTCCGACGGTCATATTGAAAATTATTACGTCAAGTTAATTGACAATTGCATTGTTTATTATAATTGCTTGAATTTGAATATTGAAAATGTATGAATAAGTGCAAGAAATGTAATATGTACCGCCAAATTTGTCAGAAATTGTATATGCAACCAAAGAAAGATTAGTTCTCCCAAATCACTCTATTCTACTACTTAATAACTGATTAAGATTACTTAGCATGTATTTTGATTTATTTTTAGTTTAGTTTTGTTTAGAACGCTTGAAGAAAAAATCGTATATGTCACTCGGAAAAGAACGTTCTTCTTGTGTTTCGCCCAGATTGTTTTGCCTCGGCCACAAATGTCTAGACTCAACATATAGTTGTACAATTTAAAAGTCATATAAAATAATAAGTAAACCAATCACAAAGCGCATGTATAAAACGAAATGAATTAAAATGCGTTCTTCTGATACGAATGCAGCACTCTATAATTATATTTATCGATTGATTTTGATTATATTCATATAGGACATGCTCATTATCTTTAATGATAGCGTATTAAATCAAAACGATATACGTACATATACGGAACAACTTAAATTCATTCAAACATAAGCATACATTCTAACTTCAAATTGTGTAAATATTATCTCATAATAAACAATAGCCTAGCAGCAGTACTTATGAATGGGTATTTTTTATTATTCATAAAGCAGGAAAAATATCGAAATTGTTATTCATTTTTACGATATATGGTGTATGAATTATTACTCATCTTTAATTTGTTTCAATCATCAGATTATTATTTTGAACAAAAAAAAAACAACCACGAATCATTATCTGGTTTTTATATTAAATTGTATCGAGAATTTGATATAAATATTTTCATGATTCATTCGTTTAAGGAAAATAACGAATTTGAAATATAATACATGAATATGATACATACACTGTAAAAAAAATTACCATTTTACATTAAAGTCATTATATATTATTACAGAAATACGATAAATTTTTTTAAAAATAATTTAATTTTATAATTTCAAATAAAATAATTAATTTATCATATTAAATATGTTTTCTTTTTACCGAAAAAGTAAGTAACCTAATATAAAATATACCAACATATTTTATATGTATACAGGGTGTTAGGTAAACATGCGGCAAAAATTCAAGGGGTTATTCCTTGGCCTATTCTAAGAATATTTTATCCTATGATGATTTTTGAAAAAAACCCACTGAAAAAGCTACAGTAGTAGATTTCCTGTAATTTTTATAATTCTGTAAATATGTGTTACAATGTAATTAATTAGTCAAAAAGAAAAATAAAGTTTGATTATAATTATTATCTAAATTTACCAAAGATATAAATCCAAATTCTCATCTAACTTAAACTTTGTTTCTAATCGGGTTATAATTACAAATCTCATTACGAGAATTTTTTTTTCCTATCTCTCTCTCACCCTTGAGCTTGTTGATCTAGTCAGCTAGGCGAGAGTATCTTAAAACGGAAACTTACACCCTCCCTACAAGATTCAGTCGGCAATGTCACTGTCAGTCTTATCGGTAAAGGTAGAGAGAGAGAGTTACGTGACATGAAGAATAAGATATGACTGCCACATGGTCGGGCAGGATGAGTTTCCTAACCCCAGCAGAGATATTTTTGGTTTCTACTTTTGACACTTTTAATTTTAGGCACCCTCTCGTTTCGATTTTTTGTTGGGTGAAGGCACGCCATACGTAAGTACATTTACACCGAACGTATGGTGCATAGAATTAACCCTCCTTTATATATATATATATATATATATATATATATATATATATATATATATATATATATATATATATATATATATATATATATATGTAAAACGTAAGTCGTTTTCGAGATCTGTGTTTAACCATGCGCTAAGTGTAATTGCAGTCGTAAATTTCCGGTAGATCTGTGTGCTGAATTAGTTCCTATCTGTCATTTTGAGGACTGACGAATAGTTAAGAGGGAAAAATATGTCTGAAATAATATGACGCTGGTGTTGAGTTAATGAAAAGGGAAATTTTGTGAAATGTTATTTTGATGGTGGGTTTAATCAAACAACAAATATACGATAAAATTTTAATTTTATAACATTAATTACTGTGAAAGCATTGATTTAAATAAAATTTTGGCTTCCATTAATTAGAAATTTATAGATTTTATGATCTAGTTACTTATTTTGTTACCTAGTAACTTGTTTCTATATATTCTGTTATTTACTGTCAATATCATTTGTATCATTTTTCCTGATGAAGACGTACGTTGAGTTCGTCGAAACATCTATTATTAATAAATTTAAATACTTACAAAACTATAACCTAAAACCTATTTTTTTTAATTTTATATTTATTCCAGATCGTAAAAGTGCAATTTTTTTTAACAACGTTGATAATTTGTTATATATAATGTTTCTGTAACAAATCTTGTAGTAGTTATAGATAGACATTTGGTATATAATTTCTAAAAATTTATTGTTAGTGAAATTAATTATAATTAAAATATAACGGTTTTCGGTTATAGTTTTGTATTAATATTTATTAATAATCGACGTTTCGACGAAGTCAACGTTCGTCTTTATTAGGAAAAATGCATACAAAAAACAAGATCCATCAATATTAACAGCAGATTGATAAAAGAAGCAATAGTAATTTATAAAGAAAAAAATATGTACGTTTCCATCCCGTTGGTAATGTAATCATATTACATAATGTTTGTAATAGTTTTGATATTATGTATTTTTAAACAATTATGTACAATTACAGCAGTTGAGTAATTATACCTAGAAATACTGAGCATCATATAGTGTCTCATGGTTTGTAGGTAAAATTACATATTTTTTTAAAAAGTGTACTCATCGAAAACATAATGCAAATAAATTCTATAATAATACCCAACGTTATTAATTCAAAATTAATTAAAAAATCTAGATCATCAAATACACCAATCACGTACCAAAATTTCATTAAATCGTTAAAAAAAAAGTGACCAACTGTCTGGTCATCTACTTCTATTAGTGATCAATTACATTATATACAAAAACCTTTACCATCTTATACAATCCTTTTAAGAATATACAATACAAGCAACAGCAGCGATAAGGTAAAACACACGGTGGAGAAAAAAGATATAGAACGACGAAAAGGGAAAAAAAAGCGAACATCGCGCGTGTCGCATACTATAGCACGTGACCGGAAGTCGTACGCTGATTGGCCGTCGTCTAGCACCTGGCGACGACGATGGCGGCAAAATATGTTGTTGTTTACATTGAATGTATAAGCAAAGTTAGTTTTACGCTTGCCTATATTCAAGATGTTCAAATGCCCCATCATGGTGTATTAAAATGATTACCATATGGACATCAAAAAATTAATCGATGGTTTAGTTTTGCTTCTTTAATTATGAATGTTTACCAATAAGGTTGTTAATAAAATTGTGATCTTGGGAGGTTTAATTTTTGAATTCTTATAGAAAAAATTGGTTGCTGATGACTATAAGCTTTTGTTATTTTCAGATTGAACAGAATTTTAATATCAAAATGTAATATATAGGCCCATATTTCCACCTGTTTTGTTTATAAATAAGTACTTATATTTTTCAATTTAAAATAAATTTTTACGTCTACCTCTTATCAAAGTATTTGGATTTTTGATGGATTTCGACATGTATTTACTTGTGCATTAATTAAACGATACTTCAAAATGAAGTGATACAACTCTAGCTTGAGCAAGTAATTAGTATCTTATGTTACGAGGAGTATAAATCGATGATTATTATATTGAGCTCACATCAGATATTTGTGACCGAGGCAAAAGTAATTTGGACGAAACACCAAAAAGAACTTTCTATTGTCACACATATATGATTTTTGCTTCAAGTGTTCTAAACAAGAAACTAAACTAAAAATAAATAAAAATACATATCAAGTACTTTTAATCAGTTACTAATTGTTGTAAAATAGCATGTATACCTATAGTATTTATATTTGTTACGTGATTTGTAAGAGCTAATTTTTCTTTGGTCGAACATACAATTTCTGACCACTCTGGGCATTTCTCACACATTTTCAATAATCATATTCAAATTCAAGCGAAAATAAACAATGCAATTGTCAATTAACTTAACTTGACGTAATAGTTTCCAATATGGCCACCGGATGACAAATTAAATACACTTGAAATTACCATTAGTATATCAGGTGCATTCGATGAACAAATCAAAAGTTCATACTCATTGTACATTTTATTTAACAAATGCTTCAAAATAATCTATTTGGTACAATGATTTACAAGAACAGCATATTTACAATTTTGTACGATAAAGATCAACATAATATGTATTCTTTATTTTCATCTAAAATCAGTGAAATTCTTCAGCTGCCCTATATGAACTGTTTCTTACAACAATCTTATGTACATCTGTCGCAATTAATTTCGCTTCTTACATCCAACATAATATTTCACGGTAGATTAAAATCATATTTACAATAACATCCAATCCATACACTGTAAATTTTTTTTAGCAAAATTACAAGAAACTAGTCAAATTTTACTATAAAAAATCTGTAATTTTATTTTTACCATAAATATTCTGAATTTCTACTTCAAAATTCTATAATTTTTACATAATTCATAATAATCATATAAAGTAAGTAAAAATGACCTATGTAGGTAAAATAAGTACTTAAATAAAAAATATGTATGTACCTATAATTGCTTACTTTCTGCAAATTACATCACATACTTATGTAGAATTACATATTGTTGCTATAATTTCTTAATTTATGTAATATTACAGCTTGCATATTAATACCGGTAATAGTTCCTGAAAATCATGAGACTTAGTACATATTTTTTGTAATAATAATACTAATAAAATATTTTAAGTATAATTCATTCATTTCAAAATACATTCTTTATGTAAATTTAGAAATGTATGTAATTATACCAACAGTAATATTACAGAACTAAACAAATTTTAGTTTTAATTTTCATCATAAACAAATTTTACCTATTTTTAGGAAATTCCTGACAGCAAATTTATTGAAGTTCTCTAAGTGACTTTATTAAAATATATATATATATATATATATATATATATATATATATATATATATATATTACATACATATATACTTTTCCATTCCGTTGTAATAGTTCTGATATTATGTATTTTTGAACAATTATGTAACATTACAGCAGTTGAGTATTTATACCTAGAAATACTGGGCATCATAGTGTCTCACGGTTTGTCGGTAAAATTATATAATTTTTTTTAGAGTGTACCTATGTCCCAAAATTCAACAGTCTCCAAAAATTTCTTCCAGATTGCATACAGAGAAGCAAAGTAAACGTCCGGACAAATAATCAAATCTGTCCCGAAATCAAAAGAAAGCAAGAAAAGCAAATTGGCTTTAACATCTACCTCAACAACTAGCAGCAGCAGCAGCAGCAGCTGAAGCAGCTGTCGCAAATGGAGTTCAATGCATCTTCAAGCAACAAACCCAAAGAGATGCATACGGACCCGCGCCTTTTTCCTCGATACACATGTGGAAATAATAAGAAAAGAAAAAATTGTAAAGGTATGGTGACGACAATCAGGGTAGCTGTAGCGGAAATGTTTAAAATTACGAGTCGATGATGGTATTACGGAGGTACGGGGGAGAACATGTGTTAGGCACGCGCAAAGCAGATGCTTCTTTTGGTCTTCGGCAGGTGCCACGTGCCCAGATCTTTTTTCGGGTCTTGTGGGCCGCACGAAGACGCGACAGATGAACACGAAATTATTGCTTGAATTGTGACGCTTTTATGTTACGAGTGTATATACGCGCTCTTCTTATACGTTAGGTTAGGTCGAAGAACACGTGCTACAGCGTTTTATAAGGCATTTTTATACGTCATTAAAAATAGAGAATAATAAAATAATCCCAAAAAAGTCTCTATTATTTTATGAAGGCTGTTAAAAATATATGATATGTTTTAAAAATAAAGTGTATTTTATCTTATAGTAGTATAATTAATACATTAATTATTAACTTAATAAAAAATTCTTTCAGAACTCATTATATTAAAATAAAACGGCTTTAGGTTCTAGTTCTGTAATAATTTATTATTAATAAATCAACGTTTCGACGAACTCAACGTACATCTTCATCAGGAAAAAAGACACAAATGACATTTACAGTAAATAAATAGAACATAGTAACAAATTACTAAGTAACAAAATAAGTAACTAAATAATGAAATTTATAAATTTTTGATTATAGGAAGCCAAATGTTATTTAAAAGCAGTGCCCCTTTACACTGATTGGTGTTATTTTTTCTTTATAAATTTCTATTGCTTCTCTTATCAATCTGCTGTTAACAGTAATTGGTCTTGCATTTATTAATCTTCTCTAAACAATAACAAACGAACCCCTTAACCTAACAAAACTTGCAATAAGTCCCAACCATATATATTTTACGTACGTTTATTTTACGGACTGGACAAAATTTTATAAATTATATAACAGATGCATCACTGCGACAATATTTTAAATATTAAACAGACAAAATCCTAATGTAACGTTTTTTCGAAATCATACATCTTTGCTAATCAATAAATCTTTAATACACAATAGTTACAATTATAAATAGAATGAATATGCATCCATATTTTTATAACACATAATAAATGCTAAAGATTCTAAGAATTTAGTTATTCTATAAAAGAACCATACGGAATAAGAAGAATTGGGCATCTGATTTGTGCAACCATAAAGGGCAGGTGTGATCCTATTTCGAAAGAAAGAAGCTTATTACGTATGTATTTCTGAAAATGCTACTACCTACACTGTAAAAAAACTCGGTAATTTTACATAAAAACCCGGGTCAATTAATTTACATCAGTTTAGTATATAAATTTACATCAAAATTTTAGTAAACGCTGGTTAATTAGATTGCTTTTGATAAAATAGAGAAATACCTTACTAAGCACTAATCGGAACACTAAACTAATTAAATATTAACAATTGCTATAAAAAAAACTTCATATATAACATACATACACAAACACTTTTGACTATCTCGAAATTAATTTTCTCCAAACATTCCCATTCAATTTTTACAATTTAAATAAAATAAACAATTATTTTTCAATGTAGTTTCTCTCAATCATCCATATACATTTGGAAATAATAACAAGTAGAGATATATTTAAAGTTAAAAGAAAGAATAATGTCATGGTATACTTTTGTATAAATGAGCCATGATATAAGACAAGCTATACTTCCTTACCGCTAGTGGTTGCTTTATTCTTCAGGGGTAAAATATTACATATGTCGAAGGCATTAGTTACAAACGTTACAAATTTAGAAAAGTTCGATGTCGTACACGAAACTTTCATAACATGGCTACCACTACTAAGAAGAGGAAAAGGAATACAAAAAATAAAAACAACCTATACACACGGCACATATCCTCCCTAAAGTAAGTAGATAGTTGTTATAGGGGTGTGATGATGTCTGACATACCATACGATTAGACTAAAACAGTAGTTCTCAATTTAGAAATAAATTAAAAACACAAAATGATGTTTATCATTATCAACTTAAAAATATTTATTATTTTTTTGTGGCCAAGACATTTTGCAATAATAGTTTTTAAAAATAAAACTACATAAATAATGTCCACTTTAGCTAGTGAAATAACAAAATTCAAAAAAATTTGGACCTTAGAAGTTTGTATTCCAAAAATAATCCTATACAGTAAGGAATCTGTTGGGTTTGTTGTTAAAGTAATAACATTGTTCTTTTTATAAACGTTTCTATGTAAAAACACAAGATAGTTACAAATATTAAGTGTACGTTTTTTTACAAATATATTAGCTATTCTCAGCTTTTTCTTAGTACTCAGCTGATAAAGTCCGTATATAATGAAGTATGTCTCAGCTTTATCATTACTTTATTATTACGTATATAAGTCTTAATAAATTATATTATTAAATTTAGTAAAAAATCTTTAAGAACTTATTATATTAAAGTAAAATTGCTTTAGATTATAGGTCTGTATTAATATTTCATTATAATCGACGTTTCGACGAACTCAACGTCCGTCTTATATATTATTTTTCCTGATGAAAACGGCTTGAGTTCGTCGAAACGTCGATTATAATGAAATATTATTACAGAACTTTAACGTAAACGTAGTTTTATTCTTATATTATTAAATTATTACAGTGTTTGATTCAAAAACAATTCCCCATTTCAAATAAAAATATTTCCAAGAAATTTTCAATCTTATCAAACCAAACTCTGATACTTCTCCAACTTTCCCTATAAAATCGCACACACACTTTATCAATTCCAATCTTAAAGAATCCCTCCCGATCGACATTTTCAATACCGCTGGTTGCTTAGGTGCAACAGATGCGTGTGTGTGTGTCGCCGTCGCGACAGCTGGCGCATTTAGACTTTTCAGTTCGAACTTCAGCAGCGCGCTGCTCTGCCCGTGAAAAAGCAAGAGGGAGTCATTCGGAAGAGAACGGTGTGGCCATCCACCGTTCATCAGATTTTAACCTTCCACGTAGCACGAGCCATCACATTCGTGCCTGCTGGTTAAAGCACCCAGGTTGAAAGAGACTAGGTGCAACAACATATATGCATCTGTCTGCTGCTGTTACTCCGGTGCACGGATTCTTATTTTTAGTATACGCGCAATAAGCGATGCATGTGTTTTCAAAGCCACCCCCAATTTGCAATTATGTTTATGGTTATGTTGCAATGGGTTCCGCTTGGTGACACATATATAGTTATTGGCAATATTAGACGCGCTACTATTATCTAAACACGTTTCTTGACTGTTATTCGTTTTTTTTTGTATATTATTTATTGAAAATTATTTTACAAAGATATTTGAAAAAATATTTCAATAAGTTTTTGTTATGTTTATAATTATATTGAGTATCTAATATTGTCCATAATAAATTGCACGATAATTTACAGTGGCAAAAATATAAACTAAAAGAATTTAAAAAATATGTTTAATTCAAATTTTGATTGATAATTAGAGTAAAATATTTAATAAAATTTCTTGACTTCCGAAACTACAGCCGATATTCTCACCTAACTTTTAAGAGTAATTTTTTGTCATAATTACTTTTGACGTTCATTTATTATTTATTAAGTAATTAGGTTATTTGAATTTTATATTAGATATAAAATTAAATCAAAAATAGAAATACTATTTATATTTGATAAGAGGTAGAAGTAAAAATTTATTTAAAAGTGAAATATAAAAGCACTTTTTCATAAACAAAAAAGGTGGGAATACGGGCGTATATTATTCTTAATATATTTTTACTCACAGTACAGTTTTAACTGTTGTTTGACTGTTTCTATGTCCTATTAGAAGGATCAACAGAAATAAAGATTATTATTATTAACATATTTTACTATATAACTGCATATTAACTACAAATTAATGGTACTGCATCGATTCACTGAGAAAAATAGATATTTATCCCATTGTATAATAAAAAGTAGATATTTATTTGAAATATACGAGTATGTTTGACGTATTTATAAATTTAAACATTCTTAAAATCTACTCGTATATATATTTTAATACTATATTAAGAATAAGACTGTAAATACTATAATACAAATTGACGGTATTAAACTTTTGTTTTTATTATATTAATTTATAGTTAATTTTTAAATATACTTATTTTGTTATTTTTAATATCTTGTGTTTGTGTCACTTTTTAAATATAAATAGCGTTACGGTAACTATTCATTTTTCTCAGTGTATAAATGTCCATCATACTCAGGTTAAATTTTTGACCCCTGAACTAACTCAGGTTTCCAAACACACGCTACGAAATAACTACACAATTTTACCCTGCGCAATACTGTGAAATAAACTGAACCAACAAAATTCTTATAATACAATTCAATAAATTATATTCGTTACAAAATAAAAAATATTAGGTATAAAATATTTTCTTAGTTCACGACTCTCCCATCATCTTATAAAATTATTAAATCGTTCATCCTATTACAGAAGCAAATAAAATAAACGAATTCTCTTAATAAATCCAATTAAAACTTTAGAAAAATTCAACCCTTTCCATTGCACACGACAACCAAATCAAATTCCAGTCTAATTCAAGTAAGCAAAGGCAAACACCCCCTCGACTATAATTCATCATAGGGTCGGTCCAATAAAACAATTAAACTCGATAAACATACTTATTTAACTTCGGCCTTTGCCTTAACCAAACTGAATTCGAATTAAACCGACACAACAAATTCCCTTCGTCTTGCGTAAGGACAAGGGCAAGGGCACCAGGAAACCGATGGTTCAACTGTTTTCATAACCTCCCTTCAACCCCCCCTTGTTTTTATACTCCCCGACATTAGTACAGTGTTTCTCAAACCGTGTTTCTATAATACTGAGGAACATCAAATATCCTACTTATTTTTAAAAAATAAATGATAATTATAATGATTATTGTATTATACGTGAGAAATTACGACTCGATTGCACAAAGCATTGTTAAACCACATTGTAAGTTAACCAATTCGTTGATAATCTAGTTGCCTAGTTAACTCTTAAGTTAACAATGTTTTGTACAACTGGGCTTACATCTTATAAATGTGTGCTTCAAAAAAATAATAAATAAATCGATAATTATTTGTACCACTTCATCAAACTTTCACACTGTAATTTTTGGTAAATATTTCAAAGATTTTTTTCTGAGCCCACCATTATTTTTCTTTTATTGTTAAACTTGTCGAACGAAAAATAAACTTTTATAATATTTGCAACAATTCTAGAGAAAATGAAGAAACAGAAAAACTCATTATTATAATCGATAACACATACCTGACTTTTAATTTCTGAAATTATTTTTTACCGACCGTCATATCATATATGATAAGGGAGATATTGCAATCTTACCAAATTTAGCATATCGAGATTTTTACAGATAACCACAAATTAGACTTATAATTAACACGAATCAACTATTTTTAGCATAATATCCGTCTGTATATGAATCTGTGGACACGAGTAGAGCAAATTCGACTAAATGAATTGTTATAAAATTTCATATTTAAGCTTCGGCGGTGAATATTTCAATTTGATCAACTTTTAGCAAAGATCTGCCAATCGGATTTATGTGTATAAATATTTAGCAATACAGATATATTTCGAATAAAATTATTCTAGTTAAATCTATAAATTTAAAGAACTTTAAGTAAATTTTAATTCTGATCACTACTTAAATACTTTAACTGTTAAACTTTAGTTAAAATTCTTTTAAATTTAAATGACCAACGAAGTTGCTTTAACTGCTAAATTTGAGGTTAGACTTGTTAAATTAACAGAATTAGTGTGAAAAATATTTTCGTGAATATGAATAATATAGAAATGTTTGCAATTTTTGATATTTAAATGATTTTTGGAAAGTAAGGAATTAAATATATACATTGACAATATATAGTTCTCGTCATGAAAATCTGTCATTTCGTCATAATTATTATACATAATTATGTATACGCGATACAAATTAATTTGTCATATCAGTAGTGAGAAGTAGAAAATAATTGCTACGTATGTCTAACAAAATCATACACTTAGTTTTCCGAAAGGACAGATTTTTATGCCGAGAACTATAGAAATAAAATGGTTAGGCTTATTTAAATTTCTTTAAGTTAAAGTCTCATTTAAACTAAAGATCTTTAAATTCAAATGTGATCCACCAGAATAGCAGCATTAAGCTAAATTTAATGACCA
This sequence comes from Clivina fossor, assembly GCA_963966155.1. Classification (NCBI taxonomy): domain Eukaryota; kingdom Metazoa; phylum Arthropoda; class Insecta; order Coleoptera; family Carabidae; genus Clivina; species Clivina fossor. The sequence goes on along the minus strand of OZ014564.1, from coordinate 4,311,817 downwards.
GAATAGCGGCATAATAAACATAGTTGATTATTTTCCAAGATCATCGTTTGAGAAGCACTGTATTAAGAGTGCTATTACCACTCTATATATGCAAGCTGACGTAGTTAGATGCGCTTAGCATTAAATACTGCTAGTTGGTAAATGGTATAAATGATGGATAACACTGAGGTGAAAAGAGAGAGGGAGGGGGAAAGGTAGAAAAGACAGACTAAATTTGAAGTTTGGTTTTGGTAGCGCGAACACACCTGCCCCTGTTATGGCTCGCACGAGTTTACGAAGCAGATGTACAATCATGATGTTGGTTTCTGCGTGTACGAATGTATGTATGTCTGTATGATTATATATACGAGTAGGTATCAAAATAGATCGACACCTCTGGCTTTTTTTACGAAGTTTGGTTTTAACTAATACAAGTTTAAAAACAATGCAACTGTTTATAAGAACCAGGATTAATCAAATGAACCCAGCTCGTAATACCAACCAATATGTCTGTTGCTTCAGATATTATTTTTTTCAAGATACACTAGGTGTTTATAGAAATTGACTACACTGTAAAAAAAATTGCCAATGTCAAATTAAATACATTTATCCGTGTTTGTTTGGTTGAATGCACTTTTTCAATAATCAAATTCAAACGAATATTGTACTAGTAACATAATAACCACTTTCTACATAGACAATATGATAACGTAATATTAATATTATGATATACTTCAAGAAAAATTATTTTTATTATTATTATTAAAACTGTATTTTTATTTATTAGTTTTCATAAAATTAATAAATTTTATTCCATTCTATAGTTATTTAACGTTTGTATTCATTATTACTTCATATTAAAACAAAATATAAATACAATTTAAATTTATTTTATTTTCTACATAATTATTTTTTATGTTCAATAATTTTTCCTGCTAAATCCGTATGAGTTAGGGAAAAAAGTTACTTATTTTTATTATGTAGCTAATTTTTTTCTCTATTTTGCTGATTTTATTTAGATTTTTTTTGAGCAAATTTTTAAAATGTCTTATTTTAAAAAAATCCCAAGGGTACCCCCTTGAGAAATTTTCAAAAATTCAGTTTTTAATTTTTTTCTACTAAACGATGCATCCTAGAATAATGGTTTCTTCACTTAATTATAGTACTCATTATTACGCATTTTTCCATACCATGCTTATTTTCCTACACCTCATAATTTTCGAGAAAAAAAAAAAAATAAAAACCAAAAAATCAAAAAAAAATTCTAGCGCCCAAACGGCACATGCTAGCAAATTAAAACTAAAACCAAATTATATAACTTTTTATGCCCTATCGAAAAGTATTCTAAGTATTTCTCCGAATTTAACTCGAGAAAGAAGTATATCGCAAATTATCGAAATTGCATGTTAAACGCCCATACAAACTTAACGAACGAACACCCGGTATATATATATGTATATATATATATATATATATATATATAATTTATATACATATATATATATATATATATATATATATATATATATATATAAATGACAAATCAGTTAATATATAATAATATTGATACATTATACAAATATATTATTGTGTCTAACTTAATTATTTAAGCTATTAATTAGCGAATGTAAATTTTCATTAAACATATCAAAATCATATAGAGTATTGTTAAAATTTGTGCACATTATGTTGCTTGGTGCGTTATATCAAATATTTGTTTTAGAAGAATCACAATAAAACGTTCAAGTAGAACTAGACGCAAGTCTTGAAACTGAAAAATTAAAGCCCGTATTCTCACCTCATCTATAAAAGTGATTTTATTTAAAATTATTTATTAAGCATTTTATAATAGTTTATTTTAATTTCCTAATACCAAATATAATAAAAATGAACAAAAATAGAAAAACTATTTATATTTGATGAAAACCAGAAGCAGAAAGATTATTTTGAAATTAACGATATAAGCACTTTTTCACGAAAAAAAAAATGAGATTTAATATTCAAAAACAACGCCGTGTATATAAAAATAAAGAGTCCTATCTCACGGTACTAATACCTACAATTGTATCATTCGCATAACAAACAATCAGATACTCTTTTAGAACAGACCGTATATTTCAAATATTTATTTTCCCAACACCACTTAATGTGTGGGAACAATTACAGTAATCGAAACTAGACTAACTGTCTGTCTGGATTTTGATTGTAACGGAACATACAAAATAAAAAAAAACAAACTTACAACCCCCATCCTGTAAACGGGGTCCCATAGACGGATAGAAACACCGTTAGTGACCTTAGGGTATACCCGTCTGATTCATCACCTTAAAACATTTTTACAAACGATTTTTTTTTCCCACTAAGAAGATTCAAATCGTACAACGAAACGGCGGCAATATTTTTTTATCATTCCAAAACGGCCGCCCGTTAACCTAACCTGAATCTGGTTGCCCCGAGAAAAAAAAGGTTACATTTATCTTGTAAGGGTCCCGTTTCAGAAACGGGAACCTTACATGCCTTCCCATCGGAATATTAGATTTTTGGGACTAGTTTCTCAAAGAACCTGTAATTGAATCTATATTTCTAACTAACCCTTGTAGAATTTTTAGTTTTTTTTTTTTTGCCTTGTCTGTCTCTTACCATGAGACAAATATTACTACGAATGTTTAACTTCAAAGATGTTTAACTAGTTTTCAGTTACTGTACAACTAAAAAGATTTATTAGTGTAAATTTATTATAAATCAGGATTGAAAAAAATCGATTTTTTTGTTTTTTGCATAAAATTAAAATTAATGCTATAAGTGTGTAGAATGTGTGGCCGAAACGGTTTTATCGAATTCGAAAAAAATACGTAACCAAAAACGTAAACACAAACAAGGCCGTCAAATAGGAATTAAAAAAAAATTAAAGCTCGTTTTCTCGAAACATATTTTTTCGTCATGGCTCCGCTCTGGTGATAACTCAAACAATTTTCAATCTTTTTGAACAATGAGCGTTTCTGCCGACAGAGAATATGACTGCCTATATCGACTCTCAATCCAAATTTTCGATATGTTCATTTAAAAAAAATTTATTAACCTTTTTATAGGAAAATTATCGGTGAACATATAAATACATACAAATATACATACAATAATAAATATAACAACAGAACAAAAAACGCTTACAAGCAGAATATTTTAGTTGATTTTACATGTAACGCAAACATACATTATTTGATCAGTAAATTTAAAAATACAAATTATTACTGTTATATAAAAAACAAGTATTCATTGTAAAGCCATGAAAAAGGTAATAGAGATTGCCGAAACGTTGGCTTAGTAGTTAAAAAAAAATATATAAAAGACTGAATTCCGTCAATTACTAATTATTTATTTAATAATTACTTATATTATTAATGTTAACAATATCGATAAATTTTTGATAGAAAACATCGGTATATACAATAAAAGCTACTGGTAACTAAACATACAAACATAGATACGATTTAGAAGCATAAAATTTTGTGGGTTTCCAATGTTCCATGCATTATAAATAGTTATCGATTTATACAATTTTTTCCTCCCCTTTTCTAGTTTAATTTTAATCCCCTATTCAGGGGTGTTGCTTTGTGTAACGTTTCTGTTGTATAGCATCGTCATTCCTATTGAACTAGTGAAAACGACGCACTACATAGTTCAACAAAACAAAAATCACGCACACACACACACGTGGTCGAACAAACATTGACATATGGGACAGTTTAAAATTTCATTCTACCGTTGAAATTCTAAATAGTTTACCGCCTATTTTTGAATTTGTACTTTTAACAACTAGTTTTTTCAAATATTAGAACTTTATTATTGACAATAAATTTAAAATAAAATGGCTTTAGATTCTAGTTTTGTATTAATATTTACTATAACTGCTATTTACATGAACTCAACATCTTCATTAGGACAAATGATAAAAATTACATTTACAGTAAATAAACAGAACATGGAAACAACACAGTTAAAAATCTTTCAGAACTCACTGTCTTAAAATAAAACTGCTTCAGGTTAAAGTTATTTTATTTAAAATTAATCTGTTAATTTTAATTCTATATCGACTTCATGATTTGTACAATCTGCCAATTTTATGATTGCTATACTATTTATGTATTTGTTTCTAAATTTTCTAAAAAGAACATGTCCTGAAGAAGGTGGACAATATTACCGAAAACTTGACACAAAATTTTGAATGAGAGTTTGATTCGAACACCTAACCGTTGACTGACTTCTCATCAAAAAATGTTTATACATTGTAATACATTCTTGCCGTGAATTTTCTATTATATATATATACATATATATAAAATTCCATCCCGTCTTTAAAAGCAAACCAACCAAGCGGGCAGGCACAGAGCACCTGTCCGCAGTCGAATATCCGGTTAAGGGCTAGAGGTCAACGCGCAGGTCAGCCACGGGGTGAGCGACCCTTCTGCATTACCGCGAAGACCCCGTTTTGCTGTGTTGGCTTGGCCTCATCCTCGCACCACACCGGAACTACCGAGTCCCCCGACCGCGCGTCACCCCACTGATTAGCTTGAATTAGGGTGGAGAAGATGATGTATGCAAATTAGAGAAACGGCCCTATTTTTTTATTTTTTTTTTTGTGAATCTTCGTTTGGTATAAATGGGTGCCGCGTTGTCATTAGAATGGAATATGCATTGTAATCGTCAATTTTTGTAATGTTAAAGTATTTCTTTTCGTATGAATAATATAAGTGAAGTTAGTGTTAAGTAGCAATTGATATTTGCATTATTTTCTCTTTTGGTTAAAAACTGGATAAAAATTTAGAACCGTTTTTATATATCTTAAAAAAATATTTGTTTCGTCAATATAATTTTTTTCATATATTCAAATTATTGTATTTTTTTCTAATTACCCCACAATGGTTAAATTTTACATACAAATACTTTCTAAAAAAAATAGGTATTCATTAAGAATTAATAAACGTTACAATAACATTAATGTATATCAAATTTATTGTAAAGTAGCCAATATTTAGCTTATGATTATAAGCTTCCTCAGAGCAAACACACTAAAATAATATTTGAGTTAAGAAATTAAATTACAATAGCGTACGAATTATACTAAGTATATTACTTACATGAAATACTTATTATACAGTATTTGTATAAATAACGAATCTTAATTTTTGTTTGGCAAATTGTTACAACTAATAATTAAAGTAATTGACAAATGTATTGTATAGTTTATGTATTTTTCGCTAACATTATTAGTTATACCAATGTAAAAACATTTGTGTATTTATCAATCATGTAAGTAATATGCTTTGTATAATTCGTAAGCTATTATTATTTTATTGTAAAACCCTGAATTTTTTCAATTATAAATTATTTTAAATTTTTTATAATATTTACAGGCTAATTAGTAAATTTACAAGAAAATTTAAACGAACTAAATTTATTACAAGTTTGTTTTTAAAATTGATTTTAACTAATATCGGTTTTAAAACAATGTAACTGTCATAAGAGCTGGATTAAAGCAAATAAACTAAAACAGCCAAAAACCGAGCTTGCAATATGATTATTATATTTTAATTTTAATACGCAAAATCCAAATATCAGTATTGAATATTTTATAGAAACGTCTGCAAATGATAACAGAATAAAAGGTAAGATAATGTGATATATTCTAATCTAGTAGGTGTAATGCGTCAACAAGCTACTTTACAATGACGTAGTGTTTTTTTTTTCCTTCTCGTAACAGTGTTCTAGAAAATCATCTACATAATATTGTTAGATGCGAATGGACCGTCATTCATTCCTATGTCATGATGTCACCTAGTTTTATCTCGTCTATTTCAATCTTTATTTATATTTCATTCATTGTGTGTTTGTGATGCATAATAATACGACTTGCATATAGAAGAAATATTTAAAATACTTTTACTTTTTATGTATAAATCAGAGGTGACTCTACAAGTTGTATAGTCATATTTTGTTATACGTGCATAATTACGTGATATCATATACGATGATTTTTTTTTATGGAATGTGAAAAATTTTCTTCACCATATAAATATTTGCATAGTTTTCGAAATTTGTTTTTAAAAAGCCTTAAACAGTGTATGAATGTTCAAGAAACTATTTATAATCTGTATCACTTAAATACGACTTAAATCATAAATATAACACTGTAAAAATTTACGTAATATTTCATAAAAAATATAATACGTGAATTATCACCAGGGTGGCCAAAACTTTGTGAAAACCAGTTTGCATGGCTTGGCCCGGTTTTTCAATTTTTTTTTCCTTTTATTATTAAACAAATGTAAATTCCTAAGTAATGTGAATCACGAAATATTCATTAAAATAAAGATTTCTAAGTATAAGTGTAAAAAAAAAAATTAGGATAAAAATAATTTTAATATACTAAAAGTGAAATTCATTAATTTTTACCGATATTATAATAATACAAATATAAATTTGCACAAAATTTCTGTTTGTAATTTTGTGAATTTGCCAAAAAAAAAATTTTCCCTGACTACAAATGAAATTCTCTGACTTTTCCAGAATCAACAAAATTCCCTGACTTTTTCCGGTTTTCCAAATTTTAGCCAGCCTGTATCACAGTAAAATTACAAAATGTTATTATTTTTACTATTAAAACCTATATAAAATTTCATAAATTTAAGATACATTTTTTACAGTGAAGTAAAACAAATAAATAATTATAATTATGCCCAAATTGCTTGGCTTCAATTTTGCCTAGGTCTATTTTTTTTTTCAGGCATACTAAACGAAACTAAACTAAAAATACATGCCAAATAACCTAAACCAGTTACTAACAGTTATAGAATAGTATTCATATGTATATATTATTTATATTTGTTTCGTGATTAGTGAGAACTAATCTTTCTTTAGTCGAATATACAATATCTGACGACCCAGAGCGGATATACATGACATTTTTTGCACTTCTTCACATATTTTCAATAATTAAATTCAAATGCAAGCAAAAATAAACAATACAATTGTCAATTAACTCAAGTTGACTTGATAATATTTAATATAGCAATCGGAGTTGTTAAATTAAATACACTTGAACGTATTTTTTTGATCAAATATGCAGTTTCTGATCACCCTGTGTGCACATTGCATTTCTTCACACATTTTCAATAATAAAAATTAAATTCAAGCGAAACTAAACAATGCATTTGTCAATTAACAAAATTTGACCTAATATAGTTTGTCAATATGACCGCCGAAGATGTCAGATTAAATACACTTGACGGTGTAGTCATGTTTGGTACTGTCATCGGTGGTGAATATACTAACTAGATGTTGTATAAAATTCAAGCGAAACTAAACAATGCATTTGTCAATTAACAAAATTTGACCTAATATAGTTTGTCAATATGACCGCCGAAGATGTCAGATTAAATACACTTGACGGTGTAGTCATGTTTGGTACTGTCATCGGTGGTGAATATACTAACTAGATGTTGTATAAAAATATCATTATTGCACAAACTGACACTATTTAACTATTGATAAATATAAAAAGCTTTAAATGCAATAAAAACATTCCAATATTTGTATATTTAAAAAAAAAATCATGTTTGAAGTCAAATTTTTAGCATTATTAATGAAAAGATAAATTGAATTAAAGTTAAATAATTAATCAGTATTTAAATCACAATTTCTACCACTCGCATTACAGTTACACTATGGAGAATATAATTTTGCAATCGGTAATAAGTTTTATATGTAATGAAAGTTAAAGAGTTTCGGGTGTTTCGCGTGAGTGATTGGTGGTCGCTGAACGCAAATTGCGGCAAACTGATTCGGCAATTTTGCGGGCCCCCGTTTCGACGTCCCCTACGTCCCGGTGTGTGTGTGTGTGTGTGTGCGTTTTGCTGCTGGTTGAGGTGAGGTGAGTGATCCCGACGGCGCAGCGGCGCGGCGTCACGGACGGCCGCCCACGCCGACCGGGCACCCAAAACCCCCAAATACAGGGCCCCTTGCCGCGTAACCTCACTTTCTTTCGCGCTATACATATATCGCTAAATTCGAGCAAGAGGCTAGCTGATTTTTTTTTTACAAGAAAGAAAGTTTATACTTAATAAACAATCTTTCAAAACTCATTATATTAAAGTTTCTTAAATATCTCATGCAAATTGTTTTTAAATAAAATTGTATTTCAAACAAAAACAAAAATCTATCTACTCTAAAATGAACAATATTCTTGTATAGTTATTTGTTTGTTTGACAATTTCATCTTGAATACAGACCTAAAATTTTTGATAAAATTAAGAGAATCTATACCGTTTCCGAGTGCAGTAAAGCGATTTGATTGGAAAAAGACATTTACAACATAAAACGTATTTTAAAATAGAAACTATTTTTCTATAGTTGAATTATTATGGCAACATTTCCAAATTTATCACCATGGCTTTATTATAAAACTGTCGAACTATTCTTTCTATATTATAAAACAAGCAATTCCCAACTTTAAGAAATTCAGTCCCTTTTTAAAAAGCAATATTAAATAATAATGCAACTGTGTCATCAGCAAAATATAATTTTCAGTTAATTGTTAATAATTATTGCAATGATAATGTCAAACAATTAAATAAAGTCACTATATATTTTTTTAAATAGTTCTATGAACACACTTAACCTGTCACCAACATTTTTACTATAGCATTTTTTTTACTGTATATGTTCTCTTATAATTTATATAAATAATATTCAAAATGTGTTTTTATTTATTAAAATATCATAAATGCGACAACCAATTAATGCATTTCCATACGTACACAATGTATAACAAGATTAGAAGCATATGGGTAAACCTATATATATATATATATATATATATATATATATATATATATATATATATATATATATATATATATATATATATATATATATATAGACAGACCATTTTGACATTATTATATAAATTCTAATAGAAATAAATACTGTTTGAAAATAAAATTATATAATTTTTATGAGCACTAAAAGAATTTTTTGTAAAATTTTATTAATCTTCGATAAACATTGAAATCAAAATAATTTTAAAATATTTAGTAATTTTTTCTTGGAAAGTTGGCAACACTGTAACACTAAAATATATAATTTATGTAGGCACTAATAGAATTTTTTTTTGTAAAATTTTTATTAATCCAGAATAAATACTAAAATCAGAATTAAATTTTAAAAACTTTGTAATTTTTCCCTCGGAAAATTGACATCACTGACAAAAAAATTCATATGGCATTAAAAAAAAAATTATCCTGAAAATTTCATTAAAATTGGTTAAACGTCTAGGAGTTGCGATCACAAAATTTTAACTGACGAGTGAGCTAACAACATACTAAGTTCGGATTCGTCATCTAGAGGCTAGATGAAGAATTTCTATATATTTATTAATTTTGGACAATGTTACGGACACCGTACCGAACACTATACCACTTTTCCTTTCAGTCAAAGCGGTAAAAATACAAGTTTTAATAATAATAATAGAATAAACAAGCAAGCCAATACATTTTCATTAATAAAACGATGAATACAATTCGAAAATTGAAATGATCAAGCACCCAAGACAAGTTAGATGTGACCAAAGTCCAAATATTTGTGCGATGATTTCGCTGGCCGAGGAAATGATTATAGGACATTGGACGACGACGGTGCATATGTACATGTATAAACGTATGAATGAGCGGTTGTTATATTGCGAGAGAAGCAGGGGACGCGGTTGCTACTTCGTAATCACCGTCTGAGCATGCCGCGCGCCGTGTGACGATGACGGGCGTCTCGACGCTATATTTGCCGAACCGATTAACTATTTTTAGGGTGGCGGCGAGAATGACGATGGCCTAGTCACGAGGTCGCCGATCGCCGGCCGCGGTACACTTACACCAGGATGCATGTAAATAAAGCAACTAACCATTGCGTACACAGATATCGAATTCTATTTAGATTTATTCTTTATTCATTCATTGTTATAGTGTGGGAGGTAAGGTTGGCCTGGATTGGCGCGTGCGAAATAATTCTTTCGTGGTGTCAGGTTGAATAAATACAAATATATTGAAGATAATATTACACACTAATATATATATCAATCAGAATACTTTTAACGTACGCGTAAATATAATTTTGTACATAAAACATAAGTCGTTCAGTTTTAACACATAAGTCGCTTCACTGCCGTACATAAACATAACATAATATATGTGCGTCCGTCCTGCATGCTTTCTGCCGGAACACTTCTTCTTCGTCTTACCCTTACAACTACAGTGGTGGCAGCACTTACTGCCGGTTGACAGATAAGACTTCCTTGGCGCTAATTTGAATTTAAACTTATTTCCTACAGTTCGGCCAGCCTGACATATGATCGCCCCGATCATATATTAAGCGGTCGTTTTAGCAGTGTCAGTCTTATTTGTTTACATAAATTACATTGTGCATAAATCAAACTATATTACATAAAGTTACATAAAATTACATAATTTCATCTTTATTAATTAGTGAAGTTGATCAGAATCGGCCCACAACCTTATACGCGAAGCATCACAGATTCCTTCATAGGGTATCTGCGTTACTTGATGACCTTCTATGTCACTTATTACATATCTATCATTGTTTAGTATTGATTTAACTACATACGGTCCCTTAAATTTTGGCAATAACTTTTTATTAAGTCCCGGCGTAACGTCTACATTTGGAATCACAACTAAGTCGCCTAATTGATATTTAAACGGTAGTTTGTGTTTCGCATCGAACTGCTTTTTATTGTATTCCTGATTTTTAACGATATTTTTACTAGCTTGTGTGCGTTCACTCGACAAATCTCGTGGGTTGTTCTGAACCGATTCGAGGTACAATCTTAAGTTATCGTCTACTCTTCCTCTCTGATTAATTCCGAATAGCAATACACTCGGTGTTTGCCCCGTAGAGCGATTTACCGTGTTATTTAAACTAAATTCTACGTCAAACACTACCTCATCCCATTCTTTAGGGTCCTTGCATAATTTTGACAACATCGGCGTTATTGAACGATTTACTCTTTCAACTTGTCCGTTAGCACGGGGTGCTCCCGTTGCTATTAATATGTGTTGAATATCTAAATTCAATAAATATTCTTTAAAATTTGTAGCTGTAAATGCTGCTCCGCGATCTGATACTATTCTTAATGGTTTGCTATAACTTGCAAAATACGAATTTAAATGTTTAATTACTTCTTTCGTATTAGTAGACGAACACGTAAATAACTTTACAAACTTCGAGAATCCGTCAACAACGACTAATAAATACATTTTATTCGATTTTGTCTTTTCTAACGGACCATAATGGTCAATGTGTAGAGTATTGAATGGTAAATCTCCTTTAGGAATACTATGCAATACGCCTTCACTCTTACCACTTCCCGGTGAATAAGTGATACACTTTAGACAATTGGATACGTAATTACGAACCTTTTTTTTCATTTCGGGAAACCAATATGTTCGCGAAATTAATTCGATCACCTTGTTCGTTCCCACGTGACCAACGTCATCGTGGTATAACCTAATAACACTATTCTGCATTTCTTGTGGAACTACGAAGAGTCTATTGTTTCTACATTTTCTGAATAGTAAACCGTTTTGTATTTCATACAATTTGTCTTCGCCGTGCTCGAGTCTTTCGCGTAGTTTATTTATTTCTAAATCACTGTCTTGTTTAATTGCTAATACTCGTTCGAAACTATTTTCACATATGATCATTATACTATCGCGCCTACTCAACGCGTCGACGTGCTTCATTCTATTACCGTTTCTATGTTCTAACTGATAATCATAATTTTGTAGTAATAGTGACCAACGGGCTATGCGTGCATTAATATCTTTTTTCTCTAGAGTTAGTTTTAGACTATTACAGTCCGTAACTATTTTGAATTTAATTCCGTGCAAATAAATGTGGAATCTTTTTAGAGCATAAATAATTGCAAGACATTCTAACTCATAACTATGATAACGTGATTCAGCTTCATTCGCTCGCTTACTAAAATAAAATATCGGATGAAATTTGTTATCACTTTGTTTCTGCAAAAGTATAGCTCCGAATCCTACTGAGCTGGCATCACAATGTAGCTCGGTTTCGGACATAGGCGAATAAATGGAAAGGACGGGACGCTTCACTAGTTCATCTTTTAAGTTCTCAAAAGTTTCTAATTCTCGCGCTCCGAAGTTATAAGTTTTAATATTTTTCTTTAACAAGTCATATAATGGTTTTGCCTTTAATGAAAAGTCTTTGATAAATTTACGAAAATAACTAATCATTCCGATAAAACAATGTAGTTGTCTTAAATTAGCGGGTATTGGAAATTCGGTAACTGCATTAACATTATTAACACTTGGACGAATGCCATCTTTACTAACCTCATAACCTAAGTACACTATTTTGGTTGTCAAAAATGTACACTTGTCTGTGCGTAAATACAAAACATTTTGAACTAATACTGTAAAAACTCTTTCTAAAATCGCAAAATTTTCCTCTATAGTATCCGTTGCTATCAAGATGTCATCAATATAAATAATTAATTCCCCGTTATCGATAAATTCTTTGAATATTTTATTAATGTAGCGCATAAATACAGAAGGGCTATTGCAATATCCAAAAGGAAGCTTTACGTACTCAAACTGGCCAAATGGCGTCCCGAACGACGTATATTTAACGGATACCTCCGATATCGCTATATGATGAAAAGCATCTTTAAGGTCTAACTTAGTAAAGTACGTTTTATCTTTCAGTGTGTCAATCAAATCCTCTATCAGTGGAAGCGGATATCTATCGCGTACCGTAATTTTATTCAATTCTCGAAAATCAACACAAAGCCGAATAGAGTCGTCCCGTTTCTTAACAAGTACGATCGGTGAACTGTAAGGAGAATTACTTTCGCGTATAATACCTTTACTCAGCAAGTCATCTATAATTTTCTTTACATTTATCTTTTCGGTTTCGGACAACCTTCGCGGACGGAAGTAAAATGGAATATGATTGCTTTTAACTACGATTTCGGTTTCATATTTCACCCTTGGTGATATTTCGCGCTTTGGCTTGACATATGATTCCTGAAATATTCTATTTAACTCAATTTTAGCAACTGAACTCAAAGTAGGTTCCGTATTTAATGTATCGACCGTTGCAACATTAAGATCATTAATTAGCAAAACTTCATTCGAAATGAATTCATTGTGGACCGGTTCAGTATCAATACTTTCAATTATAGCACTATTTTTATCGACGCTAACTTTAATTTTTGGTGAAGCCATAAAATCCCTACCTAGTACACAATCATAGCTCATAGTAATTTCTGGTACAACATGGAATCTAATCTTAATTTCTATTCCGTTTACATAAATAATTCTGTCAGTAATACCTATTACTTTTATTTCGGATTGGTTGACTCCTACCCAACCACGCTCAGGACAATGGTAGTGCTCGATGCAACTTAGAGGCACATGCTTTTGCTTTATGAGAGAAATTGGGCTTCCAGAATCAATCATAGCATTCAATGATATAATTTTATCGTTCATACTTAACGTGATTGGTACCGTATATGGAGGAACAGTACCGGATTGATTTTCCTCGATCACCATCGTCGTGCTGTCGGCTGGTGCAACGTTCGGCCGCCGCTGACGACTCGGGCAATCCCTTCTTTGATGATCTTGTCCACCACATGAATAACATGAACCTCGTTCTCGCTTCGGCCTGTCACATGCACTCGCAATGTGACCGCTTGTGCCACAATTGTAACATCGGATTTGTTCTTTCTGCAATGCGGTTGCTGAAGACGGTTGCCGCTGCTGCTGGTTATTATTTTGACTACTACTCGTTTTGCGTGCTGTAACAGTAACATGCAAATTATTTACACTGGTCACCTCGTTCATTACGCTCAAAAGTTTCTGCAACGACTGGAATTCCTTCATCCGCGCCTGTGTTTCCAACATCGGGTTGTCTAGTCCTTCGATTACGTAGTTGATCATATCTCTCTCTGCTAACTCCAGCTGATTTCCGAGTAATGTTTTCTCATGGAAATAAACTGCAAACTTCTCAGATCTCTTCCACCGCCGTGCTTCGAATTTTTTCATTAGAGCTATCCTGTCCTCTCGACACGAGAACATTTCCACCATTTTGTTTTCTAACTCCCGTAGACTGAGTGAGACAAATTCTGGCTTTGAGTAGAACCAATTCTGGGCTGCACCTCTTAGCTTATTTACCACTATCAATAACAAGGTACCGTCGCCAATATCATAATGATTTTGGATCGCGTTTATACGTTTGAACCAGAACATTACATCTTCAGTTGGTGAACCGCCAAAAGTGGGAAGCAGAGCACTAACTTCGTCTGCCCTATTCTTGGTATTTTCTCGTACTTGTAACGCCCTTACTGTCGCCGTAACGATTTCTTCTAAGGTTGCTTGCATTTCGTCCGCCATTATAACTCAATATCCTTTCGTAAATTGTCACAATATTTTCGATAACTTTTGATTACCTTTAGCTAAATTTTGGTAGTACCCCACACCTGATAACTTTGGGAGGTAAGGTTGGCCTGGATTGGCGCGTGCGAAATAATTCTTTCGTGGTGTCAGGTTGAATAAATACAAATATATTGAAGATAATATTACACACTAATATATATATCAATCAGAATACTTTTAACGTACGCGTAAATATAATTTTGTACATAAAACATAAGTCGTTCAGTTTTAACACATAAGTCGCTTCACTGCCGTACATAAACATAACATAATATATGTGCGTCCGTCCTGCATGCTTTCTGCCGGAACACTTCTTCTTCGTCTTACCCTTACAACTACAGTGGTGGCAGCACTTACTGCCGGTTGACAGATAAGACTTCCTTGGCGCTAATTTGAATTTAAACTTATTTCCTACAATAGAAATGATGAAATTGAACAATATTTTTGCAGCACCCTTACAAATAATTAGTATAGGAATTACAAATAAGAGACATTAGCCCTTTGCGGTCGAGCACTTTATCAAGTGCGCTTCTTGTTGAGACGAACAAATTTTGTTGAAGAAAGCGTTAAATATATGAAGTTAATTAAAAAATATTTTGTTTAATGGAATTTTAGACTTTATTATTATATTCTTAAAATAAACACTGTATAAAATAAAAAATTGTACATAATTCTCTTAGACACATCGTATATAATTGCCTCGTACACTGAATCTCCGCGAAATATTACAACTTATATAGAAGATATAGAAGAAAAATACGTTACTTGTATTCCATAATAGTTTAAAAATATCATATTAAAAAAAATACATAAATAGGAGCTTTGAAAAAATAAACGTTTTTTTTTTTCGCTGAAATTTAAATTTCGGTTTCTGAAATATGTCAAAATTAAATGAAAATACCTCCCTCCCATAAGGCATTCCTGCAGTAAAATCTATTTATTCAGCGGTTACGGGGTACTGAAAGTCTTGTTGATGCTTTATTTTGTCATAAATTTTAATGATAAAAATAACCGCGAAATTATTGCGGTATATATGTAGGGTACATAATATTGTAAAATTCGTTTATGTTATTAGAGCTAACGTCGCCGTTCTAATATTCTGTGCGTATTGAGTACAAAAAAAGAAAAAAAATCAAAACAAACAAATAATTTTTTTAATTCAAATTTAAATCTAACATATCCGCGTTTTTTACTTGTTCTATATTAACACTCTTAAATATATCTCTCTGAGAATTTAATATTACACGTATAAAATTATATATATATATATATATATATATATATATATATATATATATATATATATATATATATTTAAATTTGATAAGAACATTTTATTAATAAAAATTTTAAATTTTCAATTCTATAATATTTTTTTTAAATAAGAACAATAATAAAATATATATATCAGAAAAAAGGGTAAATAAAAAGTAGCTATTGACAATATGCTTACCGGTTATCGCAATAAGTAGAAAAACGTGGGTTAGGTGGCCATATGATCACATCATGTGGAAACACAAAGGGCAGATCAAAGAATCATGCGAAATGATTAAACATTGACTGCGTCATAAATACGATTTAAAAAAAAAAAGGTTAAATTTCTATTCATAGATTACTCATCAAATGTCTGATAGCCTTAATCAGGCCTATTAGAATTAAATGTCAAAATATAAACAAACAAATATCAAAAATAACAGCTATTTTTACACTACACTTAATTATGTTTCATGTTATGTTTTTAATAGAAATGTATACATTTCCAAATATTAAAATGTGCAAAAGATTATATATTAAAAAAATCTTTCAGAACTCATAATTTTAAAATAAAACGGCTTTTGGTTGTAATTCTGTATTAATAAATATTAATAACCAACGTACTCAACGTAAGTCTTCGTAAGGAAAAATGATACAAATATCATTTACACTAAATAAACAGAACATGAAACAAGTAACTAGATCATAAAATTATTTGTAATTAAAAAAAAGCCAAATTTTATCAGTGATTTTATCATTTTCTTTATAAATTTCTATTGCTTCTCTTATCAGTATTAACAGTAGAACACTAATTGACTTTCATTAATTACAAAATTTATAAATTTTATAATCTAGTTACTTATTTTGTTACCTAGTAAGTAACTTGTTTTTTCTATGTTTTGTTTATTAAGGCGGGACCCCACCCTGAATGCTCTAAAAATAAGGTCAAATTCATGAATTTTTTTGTCAGTAATAAATAAAGGGAATCAATTGGGGTTTTTCGTGTCTTGTAATGTTTTATTTTGTTTGTATAAAAAAATTTTTTTTTAAAGAAAATTATGTTCCTGGAGCCGGTGGTCGTCACGGAACTGCCGTTGCGCTGCGTCCACCTCGTCGAGTGCACCGGGCAATGCTGAAACAAGATAAACACTTCCTGATTAAAAATTCTTAAACTTTAAGTAAATAGCTAGAGCGTAGCGTAGGATTTTTTTGAAATTCCAAAATTTGGATTTTTGGTGTGCAATTTAATGCCGTTTTTTTAAAGCAAAAATTGGACTTTTTCAAAAAAATGCCGCCATTTTCTTAATTTTTTGAATTTCAAAAAAATCCTACGCTACGCTCTAGCTATTTACTTAAAGTTTAAGAATTTTTAATCAGGAAGTGTTTATCTTGTTTCAGCATGGCCCGGTGCACTCGACGAGGTGGACGCAGCGCAACGGCAGTGCCGCAGTTTCGTGACGACCACCGGCTCCAGGAACATAATTTTCATTAAAAAAAAAATTTTTTATACAAACAAAATAAAACATTACAAGACACGAAAAACCCCAATTGATTCCCTTTATTCATTACTGACAAAAAAATTCATGAATTTGATCTTATTTTAGAGCATTCAGGGTGGGGTCCCGCCTTAATATAAATGTCATTTGTATTAGTTTTGCTACGTACATCAATAAATATTAATACAGAACTACAACCTAAAACCAATTAATTTCCCTCTATTTAAATATTAGATACAAAAATAATAAAACAACACTATCGAACATTAATCTTAAGATTAAACTTCAGTTTAAATTTCAAATCATTCTTTATCATATTTTCATTGGTGTAAGCAAAATAACTTTTAGAATTAATTATGAAAAATTAATATGTGTACTGCAAACTATATTATTGTATCAGCACGACATTTTAACCTTTAAAATTCTTATAATTATAACTAATTATATATTACAACTTATTTCACAAGTTTTACATAAAAGTACTTGTATATGTAAATCATTCAACAAATTATATTATATTCATAAGAAAATTTACTTTTCATCCCACATGCATTTGAATGAATATGATATATTTACCGAGAAACTTAAATTTATAAAAAATTAATAAAAATGAATAACGTTTTACAACTTTTATTTTCGCTAGAAAATAAAAAACTTCTCAGTAATTTTTTTTATTATTAATATATATATATATCATTGTTGTAATACACATTAACGAT
Source organism: Clivina fossor (assembly GCA_963966155.1). Classification (NCBI taxonomy): domain Eukaryota; kingdom Metazoa; phylum Arthropoda; class Insecta; order Coleoptera; family Carabidae; genus Clivina; species Clivina fossor. Next base: position 4,293,847 of record OZ014564.1, on the reverse strand, counting down.
TTTTTAGCATTTCGCAGAAAATTAATAACCGAATGTGTGACTAAGACAAAAATTTGAAAAAACAAAAAATAATGATTGATGATCATGCGAAAAAAATGAGCAAAAATAGGGCTTTACTTTTGCTAATGAAATTAATTCATCTTGATTTTGACGGACAGTTCGAATCACCATTGCAAAATTAAAAACAAAATAAAAAAATGGGAGAAAAAAAAATTGGTCGCGAATGAATCACAAATCAAACGGGAAAATTTTATGAAAATTATATGTGTATATAAGTTAAGTTTGAGTCCTAAAGATCTGCAGTCAAAGTGGTAAAAATACATATATCAGCCCGATTGTGTAACTACATAATTTTCAATAAAACTCGAAATCAAAACGAAATATTCAAATTCTTTTTATTACAACATATTGAACATTTTTAACGTTTCAGTATTGTCCACACCCCGACCTCCTCCCGCCCAATGCTGGGTTTTGCGTCCAAAACTTTTGCTAGTGTTCACATTCAAAAATCTTCCTTGTTGCTTCAGTGAGAAACACAGCTTTACGATAGCGTGAAATGTTACATCCTGAATTATAAACATTCCTTTAATACTTATTCATTTCGAAAACGTTTTGTTAAATATACAACACACAAGAATGGAATATATGCTTCGTCACTGATATGTAATTATTTTAGCTATTTTACTTGCTGTATATATATACGCGTTTTTAATCCCATCTTAATTGACAGTATCATAAATGCTAATTTTATATAAAAGATGTATTATGCATTAAAATGCAATTAAAATAATTAAGAAAATTGAGTAATTCAAAACGGTTTTTCAGTTAATTTAATATTCTAGATAAAACAACTAACCGAAAATATAATATGCCAGTTGTCTAAAACATAGTTAAATACATGTCCGCCTAGTAATGTCAGAAAATAAATAATTTTTCAGCTTTCTAAGCCAATTAGATGAAGTCCCTAATTCAAAAGTACATTAAAAAATAAAATAGCTTTAGGTTTAAGTACTCAACGTACGTCTTCATCAGGAAACCTGATACAAATGACATTTATAGTAGATAAACAAGTTACTAGAGATAACAAATCAGTAACTAGATCATAAAAATTAATAAAAAATAAAAATAAAATAAAATTTAGCTTCCATTAATTAAAAATTTATAAAAATTTTATAATCTAGTTACTTGTATATTGTTCCCTAGTAACTTGTTTCTGTGTTTTGTTTATTTACTGTAATTGTCATTTGTATCATTTTTCCTGATGAAGACGGAGGTTGAGTACGTTGAATACGTTCGATTATTAATAAATATTAGTACAGAACTTAAACCTAAAACCGTTTTATTTTAATATGAGTTCTGAAAGGCTGTTTGCCATGTCAAAGGTATACTATTCCAGCTAAATATAACATTGACTGATTAACTTACAAACTATTCAAATTTGTAACACATAAAATAATTTTCTTTCTTCTGATCATAATTTTAAAACATCTGACGCATATTAAAATTTTAATAACATGATGAATACACTGTAAAAATAAGTACTAGAAACTTACAGCGTGTTACAGTTACAGCGTGTTACTGAAATTTTATACCAGTAAAATATTTTAAGATTTTCTTTTTTTAATTAGGACATTTTTACTAACTTAAATAAAAACATTTTCAAATTCCAAGACATTTTCCAGTTTTTCCAGGACAAAAAATTCCGGTCGCTAGGTATAAACATTAAAAACTTTCGCAATTATTGAAAATCCAATTAGTATATTTTGTCCCGTTTTAATTTTCTTAAAAAACTCACGTTGAAATTGTGTTAGATTAATCTTATCTTAAAAAAAAAAAAATTATCTTGATAATTTTTACTTCATGTCCCGCATTTTTTAGATGTTTTTATAATCTATTCTTATCTTTTCCGTTGAATGTGTAAAGATAAAAAACAAACAGCCATAATCCGTAAGTCGAGAACGACTTAAAAATTCTGTCTCACGTTTACTCGCAAAAATAAATTTACCAACTAGATATTTCAAACATTATTATTACACATTGCAATAAATCAAAAAAAAAAAAAATCAAAAAAGTAAATTATAATAAGTTTTTATCAGCTTCAGCCATATTGTAAATGTTGCAATCAAAAGGTTCGGGTTCGAATTTCAGCCGGGTAATATAAATTTAGTAAATTATAATGTATGTGAATTTGTGATCAAACAAACTATAAAGCCCATTTTAGACGGTAAGAAGTTATGAACCACTATACAAAAAAAATCATAAAAAAAATATTTGGGATTGATTTATTTTCACTAAGAAGTATTTGGGACAAATTTGTCTTGTCTACCACTGCACCAACTGATAGCAAATACCCGTAACAGCATTTGCGGATATTAAAAACAACTTTTAATTCCACAATATTATATTATAAACAATATACAGGCAGCCGTAGGCCAAAGATCTCTGGTTCGCACCGCGCTGACAAATTAATTTAAATATTATTGCTGATATTAAAAAAAAAAACCTTGTACCACTAAACTGATATAGGTTGGATTTGAGTAGTTCGGAACCTACTGCTTAGCTATGGGCACCATTAACAATGCAAGTAAAAATTATTAAGAAACTATATGATCAGTTTCTCCCGCATATAGCCCAATATATATTCCGCTTAGAAATTACGATAACTGATTAATTATTATTATATACAAAACACAAAACACAGTAAAGGGAAAATGGTAATAGTGATTTAGTTGGAATGACTCACCGATTGAAGATATTCTCAGACTGTGCGTACATTTCCAATTTAGCGATTGGCGTAAGCGATTCCTCGTCCTGCTGTGATCCTGATATATCGTTGTCCCGGCCTTCTCCATCCGAAGGATCGCCACCTACAACAAACACATTGGCATATAATTACAATCTCGATACAACGCAATTTACTATATAACTAATGTATTATTAATATGTCGAAAGTTTACTTATACAACTAATAACAGAAACTGTTACGCGTTAAATTCATCGGATTAAATTATCAATTAGAATCAGTACAAAGAAAATTTCTGTATATTACTTTAGAACACATGACATCTCTGGATCAAAGACAAAATAAAACTAGTACAGTTATATTGTACAAATTACTGTATAATATGGTCGACAGTCCTAGCTTACTTGAAAAACATAGTAAAAGAATCTTTCAGAACTGATTATATTAAAATAAAACGGTTTTAGGTTAAAGTTCTGTATTAATATTTATTTAAAAACGACGTTTCGACGAAAATCAACGTTCGTCTTCATCAGGATAAATGATATAAATGACATTACAGTAAATAACAGAACATAGAAACAAGTTACTAGGTAACAAATAAGTAACTAGATCATAAAAATTTATATATTTTTAATTAATGGAAACCAAATTTTATTTAACTTAGTGCCTTCACAGTGATTGATGCTATCAACGATATAAATCACATTTACATTAAACACATTATAGAAATAAGTTACTAGATAACAAATAATCATACAATTTACAGATTTTTAATAATCTATAAATAGTTACTAGATTTAGATCTTTCAAAAAAAAAAAAAAAATACAAAGCTGGACTAAGAGAAAACCATCTGGTGTACAAATTAATTAAAATTCTTTAAAATCTTAGTAAAATCAATTAATGGCTTTCTTAAAATCATGTAAAATCCCAAATAATATCCCTACAATCTATTAAAATCAACGAAAAATCATAAGAATTTGTACAATCTGGTGTAGAAAATTTAAAGTAATGGTTTCTCTCCTCGAGCAAAATAAAGCTCTTAAAAATAATAGTAATTTGAAATGTATAATAAAAAGTAAATAAACTTACGAATTGAATTTATAGAATTTTCTGGACTGGTATGCCATGGTCGATCTATCATCGTCGCAAACGTTTTGTCATACATTGTAGATGACATCCTCAATCCTTAGTGTCAGTCTACGATGTATGATGAAACGTCTGCAACGAGGATAGATCGACCATGGCAGACCAGTCCAGAAAATTCTATAAATTTAATGGATACCGGCCGTAAAAGCCTGAAGATTACTAAACTTATAAATACCGACTTCCTATTTTTAAAAATCGTATATCAAAAACTGCATTATATCATAAACCAAACATGAAAATTTAATCATTTAAAAAAGAAAAAAACTATCTAGAATTTTTCCATCTCTCAACTATCATTTTCATTCCTTCAATCAACATTTAATAAACAAATAAATAACATCTACACATAGCACAGCATCCTAACCCAATATAAGATCAATCAAATCCATAATGTACATCTGAAAAACCAATAAAAAACTCTTCTTTTCCATTTCTCTGGCAATCTCGTCCTTCGCATGCAACGATGGTTGGGTGTCGCCTAGCGCCCAAGCTATGAAACGAGTCAAGCGTCGTCGTCAGTAAAAACGGTCTTAGTGAACCTAGTGCCACACGACGGGCACCCGCTGAAGTGAGAGAGAGGAAGAGAGATAGAGAGAGAGGCGGTGGCAGCAAGTAGAGAAAGAGAGAAAGAGAGAGAAACTGAGAGAACAGAAACAGCAGAAGATCGATACAGGAGTCGTTAGTAGCATGACCATCGCGTGTGCCATGCCATGACAAGAGAGCATCGTACTCCAAGCGGTGGGTGTGTACCCGGCCCCGCCAAACGCTCATACTATAATACTTCATTCACACAAATACCTAATCCTTTTAGTTTTCTTTTTTCATCACTCATTATTTCCGATTAAAATATGTTTATTTTTTCAAAGAATTCATCTTATAACCGTTTAACATTAATATAACTTCTTGTGTATTTTTTATAAATTAAACAAAATTGCATAATAATCATAGAGTTTTATTTGCGGCAAAGATATATCTGTTGTACTGCAAAAAAGTACCAATAAACATTCTAATGCTATTTCATATACATAATTGCTTACTACAAAACACAAATTTATGAACAGAATTTCAAAAACAGCTAGAGGTTAAAAAAACTCTAGAAGTTAATGAAAAAAAAACTCCAATAATTTCCGTATTTTATTAAAATATGTTAATAGTACAAGTAAAAAGTTACATAAAATAAAACGACTTTAGCTTTAAGTTCTGTATTAATAAATATTAATACAGAATTTAAATCTAAAGCCGTTTTATTTTATATAATTAGTTCTGAAAGATATTTTTACCATGTTAAAAAGTTACATGACAAAAGTTTATTTTAAAAATCGATTGCATAAAATATTGTTAAACATATGTTAGTTATAAACTGATAAATCAATTCTGTTCTTTAAAGACATATGACAGTATAACTGGATCTTAAAATATTTAATAAAATTTATATGAAAATTAACAATATTAAAAAAAATATAAATTATTGACAAACATGATGTTTTAAATTATTATTATAAACTTAAATAATTTTAATTTTTTTAAATACCAACTAACAAAAATTGCAAAATTACAATCAAATGTGTACCTAATAATCTCGTTTGGTAAAATATATATATAAGTAATATTGACGATATATATCTGCGTGGACGTCTGATGAGTGAGGTATGATTGAGAGTGTTTTGCGGGACTAAATGTTTTCCAATGTGACAAGAATAAAAAAGAATGTAAGAGGCGACATAAATGTGAATAAAGCGAAAGTTGCTTGTCTAGATAAGAGTATTTAAAAGAAACTAATTTCTGCATAAATAAAAAAAAAGGAGTGTGCCAACATGGCGTGATTGCATTGCATATGTATGTTCAAATAAATTTGAAATATTGTAAACAGATATTTTAATATTAATTACTTTAATGTAGCAAAACTTTGATGTACTGTATATATAAAAAGAAAATAACAAATATTATGAAGCTAACGTAATTCAAAACAAAACTATTCACATGAATAACGCAAATTTTATTGTATTTGCATCATAAAATATAATTTTTAGAAATTAGTTTTCTTTGGAAGATAACAAAAAAAAAATTATAAATAAATGGCAATTAAAATAAATCAAAATTAATTAAAAATTATTTAAATAAATATATAGTAATAAAATCTTTCAGAACTCATTATATTAAAATAAAGAAGCTTTATTTAAAATCATCTTCAGGGAAAATGATACAAATGACATATACAATAAATAAACAGAACATAGAAACAAGTTACTAGGTAACAAAATAAGTAACTAGATTTCAAAATTTATAAATTTATAAAGAAGCCAAATTTTATTTTATATTTTATACAATTTGACCTTCTTTAATTAATAATTTATAAATTTTATAATCAAGTTACTTATTTTGTTATTTATTGTATCATTTGTATCATCAATTAATTGGTATTATTGTCCCGGGTACAAATTTTAATACACATAACAAACTAAGAATAAATAATATCAACTGACTTATTATACATAATTAACTAACTGATAACTTTTAATGACAGATATCATAATTAGTTACTCCTGTAATACGTCGACAATTTAAAAGTATTTAATTTAATTCGTGTGCAATTAAATTAACTAAACTCCGCTAATGTAACAAAATAAAATTATTTGCTCTTAAGAATATACGTTAAGATTAATTTATTAATAAATAATGAAGTAATTGAAGAAAATAGTATTTAAAATTAATTTAGAACTTATATACAGAACAAAATTAGTCTAGATTTTAGTGAGTTAAATCAAAGGTGTGAAGTTGAAAAGAAGAATTTTGCCGGAGTTGATTTTTCTTTATTGCGACTCCGACATTTTTCGTTCAAGCAAAAAATCAACAAATATAAAACCACGTGAACAAAAAGATATTTTTTCCTTTTTTTTATTAATACTAAAAATAACACCACAATGTTTACCAGTAACAATTTGCATTACCTAATAATCGATAAACCTAAATTATTGTCTCATAGCTGGAACAGACAGTCATTCATTCGCTAGTCATAATAAAAAATTCAAATACTTAACTAAAAGTTAAACAAACAAGCAAATATAATATTAAACATTTTTAATACAATATTACTGAACACTATGTGAAAATATGATAAACATTTGTACATTATATCTTTTTGATAAACAAATTCATCATCACATTGCATTTGTAACATCTCCAATAATTAGTAACATTATTTCTGTGAATGTTTTATATTAGTTTACTATGTAATATAAACACGGAATGTGTTTTCTGCAGTTAATTTGATATGATAAAACATAAAAACTCGGAGTTAGAGTCGGATAAAAAAAATGAAACAAAAATCAGTGTTAAACTTTTTTTTTTACAGTGTAATAAATATAAGATGAACACGGGCTTGTGTTTATAAACGCACGCAGATCATTCACACAAATCGTTCAAATCACATATAAATTATATATTTATTTAAAATTTTAAAATAAATGCTGTTACTAAACTGATTGCAAGACCAATTATATAGATACTTTTCTTTGCAAATGAAATATAATGTGTACTTGCATTCATTCACCGGCAAATGTACACACAAAATCCCACTACACTGAGAAAAATAGATATTTAACAAATTGTATAATAATAAGTAGATATTTATTTGAAATATACGAGTATGTTTACTGTATTCACAAATTTATACATTTTAAAAATCTACTCACATATATATTTTAATACTATATTAAGAATTAGGACTGTAATACTATATACAAATTGATGGTATTAAATTTTTGTTTTTATTATATTTATAGTTAATTTTTAAATATACTTATTTTGTTATTTTTAATATCTTGTGTTTGTGTCACATTTTTAAATATAAATAGCGTTACGGTAAATATCCATTTTTCTCAGCTTGTAAACACACCCAGAAAATACATATATTTAAAAACGCATTTCAATAATTAAAATTAACTATAAATAAAAATAAAGTTTATTTTTATATTTTGTGTATTTTAGGTAAACTAGTAATTTTCTTATATTAATGTATCTTTCTAAATAAATTATTATCTAAAATATAAGATTTTTATATAATTATTTTATAAAATTTATAATAAAACGTTAAACATAAAAAAAAACAAATTTATATATATATTCATAAAATAAAACGGCTTTAGGTTTAAGTTCTGTATTAATATTTATTTATAATCGACGTTTCGACGAACTCAATGTCCGTTTTTATCAGAAAAACTCATGAAGACGGATGTTGAGTTCGTCGAAACATCGATTATTAATCAATATTAACACAGAACTTACCCCTAAAGCAGTTTCATTTTATATAATGAGTTCTGAAATATTTTTAAAAATATTTTTATATTTTTAGTATATAAAATTATCATAATTCATAAACAATTTTTATACACATATATTTTAATAGGGCTACAATCGTTTTAATAGTTTTAAAACCGAATAAATTATAATATTTCTTTACAAGGGCGTAACGACAAAATATTCCATGCATTTCCTAATGCATTTTCCATAATGACCAAATTGCGTGTATAAAAATAAACTTGAAAAAAAAAATTATATTCCATTTTATTATCAGTGGAACTGCAGTTGCAGTTTTTTTAATGCACTTTTCATAAAATTAAATAAAAATTAATTCATTTCGCTAAATTATTCTTTGAATTTTATAAATATAATAAAAATAGTAATTTTTCTCTGCTATTTTGAAATAATATATTCATCATACATGCGTTTCTTGATACTGATGCTAATATGTTTTTGAATCATTACTCAACACCTTTTAATCAATCAAAACTTTGGTAAGTTTATTACTCAACAGTTCGACCAATTACAATAAAGCATTTAAAATATTTGTTGCTAGAATACCATTACAAATTTCATATAATAATTATTATTTTGAAATTAGTGTAAAACATAAGAAAAAAAAGCAATTTCATATTAATAAACCTAAAAATAGTAAAATATTCTATTCGCATGTAATGATCATTACATACTCGTTCAGTAATATAGTATTAAAATAGAAAGGCTTTAGAATTTAGTTCTGTATTAATTTTAATTAAAAAATCAATGGCCCGTATTCTCACATCAGTTTTTCGTGAAAAAGTGCTTTTATCATTAATTTCAAAATAACTTTTTGCTTCCGTTTTTCATTAATTGTAAATAATTTTTCTATTTTTGATCATTTTCATTATATTTGGTTTTATAAAATTTAAATAAACTATTTTAAAATGCTTAATAAATGATTTTAAGTGAATTTTAAAAGTACTTTTGGCAAAAATCACTTTTATAGATGAGGTGAGAATACGGGCCGATGTTTCGACGTACTCTACGTCGTACGTAAATTTTTAATTAAAATTAATACAGAACTAAATCCTAAAGCCTTTTTATTTTAATATAATGGATTTTAAGATTCTTTTACTATGATAATATAGTGTTATATAGCCTAAATTTCTAATTTAAGATATATTTGTAGATAATAAAAATTGTTTCAGAACTCATTATATAAAATAAGACGATTTTAAGTTTAAATTCTGTATTAATATTTATTAATTTAATAATCAACGCTTCGACGAAATTAACGTCCGTCTTTATCAGGAAAAATGATACAAATGACATTTACAGTAAATAACAGAACATAGAAATAAAGAATACTTTTTTAAAAATTTGGCTTCCATTAAATAAAAAATTATATGATCTAGTTACTTATTTGTTACCTAGTAACTTGTTTCTATGTTCTGTTATTTACTGCAAAATGTAATTTGTATCAGTTTTTCCTGATGTAGACGGACGTTGAGTTCGTCGAAACGTCGATTATTAATAAATATTAATACAGAATTTAAACCTAAAGCCGTCTTATATATTTGTATTTTACATATTTAAGTTACATAAAAATTCAAAAACATTTTATAGAATATATTAATAAATTTGTAGAGAAACAAATATATAATAATGTTAAATAAAATCAAGCGAAATACTGTTAATGTATATCCTTTTCTTCAAATATATCTTAAAATTTTTGTGTAAAAGTATCAAATGTATAACTTAGTTTTTACTACACCCATAAATACACATACCCACAAACATACGTGAATGAAGCATCATATTCAATTCAAATTCAAGAATAAACTATTAAAACAACAAAAATCATGCTTTAAATCAAATAGTGCGTATACAGAAGCATAAATTATATACAAATAATTTAAAGATGGTATATAAGTATGGAATCGATTAGAAATTTATAGCTAAGAGATTTATATAGAACGTTTTTCGTCATACCGTTGATGGCGGTAGTAAAGCCTTTTGGACCCACCCTGCTGTAGAGGGGCAAGACGCAAAACAGACATTTTGCCACATGGTTTTATATAAAAACGTTTTAAAACTATTTATTTATGATATATTAAAAAAAAAAGAAAATCTACTTAAATCACATCTATATTATCCCGTTGAATTATTCGTGTATTTTGTTTATTATTTTGAAATGTTGTTGGACAGTTTTCGTATTTAGATATTAATTACAATAAGTTTTGGCAAAAATCGTTGAAAATAAATGAATGAAAATGTCAGAAAGTACTTGTAATATTGTAGAGGTCAAAACACGAACTTGAAGGTTAATAAACTCAGTTAGGAAAATGCACAGTTTGGCGGGGGCCCGGTAACTTTATCCAACACCATTATTATTTCAATATAAAAACAACACAAACATTATCGAAACACTAGTTACAAATATTATCCGCACAATACGTTCAACAAACGAATGATTAAATACGTAAGTAATAAGGTAAAGTTCTTTTAATCGCGAATTGATGGGAGACGCACCGATATGTTATGTACGCGGGTGTCGCACTCGTTAGTACAGAACGTCGCCGGGTGCCGGTACATCGGGTGGCGCTAGTGTACGCGCCGCACGACGATACAAACGCGGGCGTATTTCGTTGATCAATACGGGCGTGCGTAGTGTGGCCAGTCGGGACGGTTAGGGAGTAGAGGAGGGAGGGAAAAGAAGGATCGACGACGAGCGACGACGCCTTCCGTTCGGTTTGGGCGCCGCGACGCGAGACATCTTATATTACATTTTCAGGTGCGCATCGCATCGCTTCGCCGTCAGATAGGATCCACGTTATATACATACAAACGCACACCTTAAAGGAGATATGCCGAGTTGAGTTGTGCAAATGCAATTGATGGCTTGCTACGTTTTTATTGGGTTGTTTTGGTGCTAAGTTTATTAGTAGTGCTACGATAATATTTTGTAGAAATTTACGTGTATTAGCTGTGTAAATATTATTAAAAATTTATTAAATCAGTGATGGTCTAATTTTTCAATATTTTTACACTTCAACACACGAATGAAAATTAACTCAATTCTTAGTTTATCTTAGTTTGCAATATTGCAATATTTTTTAGTATAGTTATATAAAATACACTATGACAGTTAAATTTATTACGTTATGTTTTCAAAAACATCCAAAAATATTACATTGAATGCTATAAGAATACAAGTTGTATTCAAAAATGTTAAATTTTTTTAGAGTTTGGTCTCAAACCAAACTCAGAAAACCTGAAGATGACTGAAAAGTCGAAACGCGTCATTGCTAAAAACAATAACGAACCAACCTAATAGGGAATTTAATAACATTAAAATTAATCATAATGCAGGTTCAAGATCCAAGAACAAAAGTTTACCTTTCGACATTTATATATATATATATATATATATATATATATATATATATATATATATATATATAGTAACTTGACATGTTTGAGAAATTTGCATGGACAAACGTTTCTTAAATGGTATTATAAAAATAAAAGAAGTACATATGAAAAGTATCATAAGTAAGAATTTTTGGCATAGAATGATTTCTAGTTAAATGTAAAAAGTTTGTACCACACCCTATATAATGACGTATTTGTGGACATTATGCGCAATAATGAAAAATAAATTTTGTTTACAATAATATAGGTATATATATATATATATATATATATATTTAGCTGAAATAGAAAGTGTGCATTTGCGTGTACATCCGTAAGTGAAATGATAAAAATTAAGTACGCGACATGTTTTTACGACATTACAGATATATAACATGACTGTGTGTACGTTTGTTATAAATATTTCTCAAAATTAATTTTGTAAAATAATCAAAAGTGCAATCAAAATTTCTATAACAAGTAGGTTTATAAAATAAAATCGATAATTTTTTTTTCCATATTTTTAATTTTTTTATCATTATTATAAAATATATAACATGACTGTGTGTATGTTTTTGTTATAAATATTTCTCAACATTAATTTTGTAAAATAATAAAAAGTGAAATCAAAATTTTTAAAACTAGTAAGTACATAAAAAAAATCGATAATTTTTTTCAATATTTTATCATTATTATAAAATATATAACTTATTATCTTGTTCAACAAGGAGGAAAATTACATTCATAGCACCTTTAAAAGCACTTTTCAATTAAAATCACTATTGAACGTAATTACAAATTGAATTTTTTCAATTGTATTTTCCTATTATTAAATATAATTAGCATTTTTTTTAAATCTTTTTATTAGGTATATCTAACAATTCTAAATTTATACAATGCAATTTTAAAAATAATGTGAAATATACACTGTAAAAAATGTAATATATATTAATTTATGTAATTTTACATAATTATTAACAGTAAAATAGCAGCTTTTTGTAATTTTTACTGTGATAATTGACGTGATATTACATTTTTTCTGTAAAATTATATTTACAGAATATTTAAATTTACATCAATTTTTTACAGTGTACGTCAATAAGTTCAATCAGTTAAAAATGCTTTAAAAAAACTATAAATAGGTAGCCATTTATTTTTTATAATACATATTTATTTTTTGTCTTAGATTTACTACTATTTTATACATGAAAAATATTTTTTTTTTATTATTATATTCTGTTGTGATAATTTATTTTTAAAATTAATAATATTAAAAAAATTAAAAAAACGCTGAAATCTAATTAATCACTACACGAATAAAATAAATAATATACTAATTTAAAATTATTGAATTGTTTTATATTGAAATTTATTTGTTATTCGCGAATTAATATATCCAGTTTTAAATCATCAATCTTATAATTAAAAAACAAATTTTGTTACTTTAATAAATAAAATATTGTAAATTAACTGCAATGTAATAAAATTTCACATAAAAAGCAATGAACAAATACTTGTATTTAAATTTATTACCAAAATTACGTATATATTGGCAATTCATTCCTATATGTAAGTCAGTTGTGTTTCATATGTGAAATTGAAAACATTCAATATTGTGTTCTAAAAATCATTAAATTAATAATATTAAGAAACCGTGAGTGTAAAAATATTGAAATTTACTTCGTAATTTTTTATTGGCTACAAATAAAATTATCTATCTAAAAATAGTTTCTCTTTTGTTAACTTTATTCTATAATATACTATTTTAGAATTAGTTAATTTAAAAATACTAAATAAATAATTTTAGGAAAGAAGTAGTGGAAAAATTAAATAAGAATTTTAAATGTCTGATAGGACAAACGAAAAGGAAGAGAATATATGGCGACAAACTCAAACTATTTCCGGTTTTAAGTGACGCTACTAATATAGATAACAAGACAAGAAAGATATAGCCAGGCAAAGCCCGCATCTATAGAATAAGACGCTGACAGTTGCGAGTCGCATATACACAATATAACATTGAACTTCGAAATAACGAGACATTCACAAGGTCACGCTAAAAATTTTCTTTATTCTTTAAATGAAATCCAATAGTAATGCTAATTAGAATATTTCGTTTTCTAACTGTACATATATTTATGGTAACAGAAGTTTTGATTTAAATTTCCCGGTTAATATAAAAACTAATACCAACTTGAACGTGATATATGTAACTGTATGCGCGCAAGATCAGCAAATCTCACGAGAACATTGACCCAATGTTCACATGAAAAAGTATTAATTAATATGACATGCAAAATTACACATAAATACTAAATTATAATTAATACGTTAATTTGTTTCAAAATGGTAGCACCACTAAAAAAAATCATTAAAGCTTTACATTATTGACGTTTGTGATCGCTAGAAATTTAATTACGTATGTTTTATTTAAATTATTCGCACTACACACGCACTTTAACAATGTAAACATCACGAAATGGCTGTTTAAAAATATGAAGTACAATCAATCGGAAAACATCATTTGTCAAAACTAACCTTACATGAATTAAAAGCTTTACAAACACCAAATCAAACTTACCGAATGCCATCTTATTTTAAAACAACACAAACGAATTTACCACCGATTAAAATAGTATAGTAGAGAAAACATCATTATTACGCACAATAACAAGACCACGCCATAGAATAACTGCGTTTAACTTTGTCAAGACAAGCAAGTTATCACAAAACAGTCGAGTGAAAAATTACACATAAATGTAATGCTACTCACCATCATCTGGATCAATAAAGCAATCATCTTGTAGTATTAGGGATATATCTGAAAGGTAGAAATACTGTCAAGGCTTCAGTCTGATAGAAAAACGGTTCGTTGCTTCTAGACAAACACTCACCCGCCATTTTGAACCTGAACCCAAACACAGCATAGAGCACCGGCACCACGTGACATTCAAAATGGCTGGCTACGATACTGCTGCGCTGCGAATAGGCTAGCGAATTTCTAGTTCCCCAAAAAGATTATTCTAGTATAGAATTGTGACGTAGTTATAATATATTCCGTTTACAGTCACCCGAAACAATATCAATTTCAGAATGAATAAACACCGACAATTTCGAGCGAATTAAAGCAGCCATGTTGAACGTCATTTATTGATGTTGAATTTAAAAATGGCACGTGGAGACGCACGTTTATTTTATTTTCCCCTCAATATTTTCAATTACAGCTCATTCAAATCTTTGGTTATTTGTTTACAAGTGTTGCCAATATATAAGGTCATTTTTAATAAATAAATACGATTAAACAATTAAAATAGTTTTTAATAGATTTGTTTAGTATAATATTCTTTTCTCCCAATAAATATTTTAGCATTTGAACAAACAAAAATATCTCTATTCAATAATTTTTCTCTTTATTATGGTCCATTCGGAAATTGATTTATAGCTAATAACGCTTCAATGGACGATTAATATTTAAATATCTTACCAATTTTAATATTTAACAAATAAAACAATGAAATATATTAATAATAATAATAATACTTTTGTTATGAAAATTAATTGCCGATTACATCGTCAATAACTAGAAATTAATTTCCGAATGAAATATAACTTACATATCAATGATATGCACTCCGTAAATATTTGTTTTCTCTCTCTTTACAATATATAATAATAATAATATATATATATACAATTTAATTTTATAACGTGGCATATTTTTTGTCATATACTATAATATAAAGTATTTTTATAATATTTTCTACAAAGTTAGCCACAATTATTTTATATATTTATTTATTATCATCTTCATTATCCAATATTATTGTTATTATTATTTATTTCGGTACTACACGAAATTGACTTATTAATTTTAAAAATGCACCAGTTACTTTTGTTTGGTGTTTCGTACCTAGATAAAAGAAATTTATAATAATTCGTAAACGAATCTTTCGTCAGGGACTATCCATCACCACAAGTTGAAACGTTGATCTACACATTGGACATTCAGTTAATTGCTCAGCACATGATGTACAAAAACCTCTAAAAATTCATAAAAAATCATATCATTAATCATTTTAAAGAAACATTCGGAAACAATGCGCCATTTCCTACTAACTTCAACATCAATAGTATGTTATTATGTTATTAACAAAAAAGTATAAATGTTTAAAAATTATGTTTTGTGAAATAGTACTTGCAAAAAAAATCTTTTTGTAATTTTGTTAGTTTGAATAAAAATTAGTGAACTTGTAAGGGAATAATTTAGATTTATTTATTTATTTTTATTTCAACTACGTTTTTACCACTTTGACGGCAAGGAAAAGTGGTATAGCGTTTGGTACGGTGTCTGTAACATTTTCAAAAAAAAAATTGTATAGAAATTCTTTATATAGCCTCTAGATCAGATGAATCCGAACTTAGTTTATGTGGGTGTATGGATGTGCGTCGTCAGCTCGCTCGCTCGGTCAAAATTTAGTGCTCGCAACTCCTCCTAGACGGTTCAACAGATTTTAATGAAATTTTCAGGATAAATTTGTCTAGTACCCAAGATAAGGTCATGTGGTTTTATTTTTTTTAAGTGATGCCAACTTTCCGAGAAAAAAATAATAAAGTTTTTAAAAATTCATATTGGCTGCATTATTTACCCGATTTTAATGAAATTTTCAGAAAAGATTTCTCTAATGCGCCCATTAAATATATAATTTTATTAATATCCAGCGTTGCCAACTTTCCGAGAAAAAAATTATTAAAGTTTTAAAAAATTTATTATGGCCACGTTATTTAACCGATTTTACTCAAATTTTCACAAAAGATTCTCCTAGTATTCATATAATTTATGTAATTTTAACAAAATACAGTGTTGCCAACTTTCCGAGAAAAAAATTACAAAAATTTTTAAAAATTCATTATGATCACTTTATTTAACCGATGTTAATCAAATTTTTATAAAAGATTCTCCTAGTGCCTAAATAAATTATGTAATTTTAAAAAAATACAGTGTTGCCAACTTATCGAGAGGAAAAAATCACAAATTTTTTTAAAAATTCATTGTGGCTACATTATTTATTCGATTTTGATCAAATTTTCCGAAAAGTTTCTCCTAGTGCCCACATAAATTATAATTTTAATAAAAATATTGTGTTACCAACTTTCCGAGAAATGTCAAAGTGGTCTATATATGGGTTTACCCATATATTTCTAATCATGTTAATTTAGTATTCCTTCATGAAACCTAGCATAAGACTTATAATATTAATTTAAACAAAATCTATTATAGAATAATAACAAAAGAGTGAAGTTAGCAGTAAATATATTGATTTATTAAAAAATGTAGGTGTTACCTGTGATCACATGGTACAAGTCGCACAGTAGCTTTCTTATCGAAACACAACGTACAAGAATCTTCTCGAACGCTATGTTTCCGTAATTCTTCTAGATAGATATGGCGCGGCATAACACGTTTATCTTCAGCACTTAGCGCACCGTGATCGTTGAAGGCGAGGAATGATGCTTGTGAGGGCGGATAATGGAATGGCTTCGAACCGAAATTAAATCTACATTGTTGGAATGACATGAAACTGGCTGCGGCGAAATAACCACCTCTGTAAATCAAGAATTTTTCCAACTATAGTTCATAACTTCTTTAGAAATAAACTAAGATATTTTAAGGTCCTGAAAGCTAGTCCCTCAAGTATGACAAAAGTGAAAACAAAATATGCCAAAATTATGTGCCAAACTCAAAAATAAAATTATGCTCAAAACGAAATAGAATACTTGAGGGCCTAGCTTCCAAGACCTGATATTTTATTGAAAATAAATTGACAAAGTAATTTAATTTGAAAAATAATTTTGCTACTGACGAAGAATAATCGAATAAAATGTGTTACTAGATAAAATGATTTATAGAAAGTGAATCTGAATAAAATTTGTTCTAACTTACTTAGCTTTAGCGAACACGTACGAACATGGCGGCAGACTGTTTCCATTAACGGAGAATATAATCTGCTGATTGTCTAAATCTAATAAACATCCTAAGATATCGCCCGGTTGCCAACGGGGCAAAGTCTGTGGCTCGGATCGAGCATTGTACCAAATTAATCTACGACATCCGTCATATGCTAATGAATACTTATCATCACCTATACCATAACCCTCCTACAAACAGAAACACAATCACATTTCAATCAATTAGTTTTTTCATACACTTTTCATTTTATAAACATAAAATACACAGATTATCATATCGCTAGCTTATTACGTATATCCCTTTTTAGGAACAATTTTAGTTTAAAGTTTGATGTAAGTTTCAAATTGTATTCTTGCCTTTATCAGTTACAATTAATATTCATTATATTTGATATTTTTATTATATCTGACATCTAAATCTAAACAAAGCTAGAGTTCTTCAAAATAATAGCAATTCGAAATAGAAATCAAATATGTGCTTCTAACAAATGGCAATTTTTAAGATAATATTGGTGTGTTTCACTAATCGGAACTAGTTCAAAATTGTAAAAAGCATGCGCAATATTGTAAATTGCAAGCTAAATGCACATTACGCATCTTTAGGACAGTTTTGAACAGATTCCAAACTAACTTGATGGTAGGTTAGCACATTCAACTGATATTAAATTAAAATATAATCTTACTGTGACAGAAAGTTAATAAAATAAAATCATTACCCTTAAACCAGAACCACGTATTTTGAAAGCTAAGCTAGTGTTCTTTGACTACTGGGAACGTTGAGCATCTGTGTAACCTTAGATCATTGATTAGAACTTCAACTTCTGCTACTCGTGATAAAAACTTACATTTTTGAAATACGTATTGTTTGTGGTTTAAGGGAAATTATTTTATTTTATTTTATTCAACTGACAGTTAATCAATGTATTTAAACAATCCAAGTGTTTTTTTTTTACTTTAATAATAAAATTGAAAATTTAAACTGTAATTTATTATATACATATTATGAAAATAATTTACAAGACAATTTCTCTTTCTACAATTCTAGAATAAAGATTTATGGCCTTAAACACTTTAACAAAAGCTGACTTTAATGGGTCTATTCGGTTCACGACTGTAAGATCTGTCGCGTTACGGAATATTTTGTCCTTTTCTGTCAATAGAAGAATTACAGTACAGACCTAACATTCTGTAACACTACAGATCTTACAGATGTGAACCGAATAGATCCATAAGCATAATTTTGCAAATAGATTATTTAGTTCAAATGTTTATTAAGAAAAAACGGCCCGGTAAATAATTATCAATTAACTTACATGATTTAGGAAATTGCTATTTTTCGTTGCCCAACCGATCTGCATGACACCTGGTGTTATAACAGTAACCTCATAATACCAAACACCAGATTGTGCTGACGCGGTGCATCGTACACTTTCAAACGAATATGCATCGCAACGCGCTTCCAAGCCGTCCGGCGATATTTTTAGATATTCGCTAACATCGCTGGTATTTAACATCGCATGAATTCCAGACATATCCGATATTTCGTACGAATATTTTCTGCCTTCCATTAAAACTAGAAATTAAATTAAAATTATTAATCATTTTGCACAGCAAAATTAAAAGTTAAAAGAAAATTGTGAAAAATAAAAGTATACTATAGAATTAAAGGAAAGAAAATTTAATATTTCACCAAACATCTTTAAACTTAAAACTGTTTTTATATTAATACTATAAGATTTGAAAAATATTTTACTGTTATCTTTCTCAAAAAGAAATATAAGAAAATTTTCTTTAAGATAAATAATTCGAACTGCAAATAAAAATTAACTTACATAAGTTGTCTAAACACCATTGTGCACAGAATCCGACTTGCCGTTTAACAAAATGCGTTTCATTGCGCCATTGTTCTAATACTAATAACGGACTTGGTATCTCTTGTTGCAATCTTCGTTTGATTGTTGCTTTATTTTCGCTGGTTTGCGCAAATTTCTCCAATGCAATTAATGAGAACAGAATAACGTACGGATCGGTGTCTGTATTCTAAGATAAAAAAATAATATTAAAATTCAGTATTATAATAATGAAAACGAAACAGTTATTTTATTAAGAAATTATCATTACTGCCACAAAACGATTCTATAATTTAAAATAATTTATTACAAAAACAAAAAAACCTAAAGCTAAAAATAACTATTAAATGTTTACGAGAACTTTTATAAATATAAATTTTATTTTGAGTATTAATATTATTGCCGATTTCAAGGGCATTTATATGTAAACAAAAAAGCCATCAATTCTCATAGTTTCACGATTTGATTTCTGCCAAAGAGAATTAGAAAATTTTAATTTTAAAATATAAGTGATATAAAATATAAAAACACATTCTTGTATATGTAATGAGTTTACTTTATTAAAATTCATAAAATACTGAATATTTAAAAAAAATTATCGTTACTTGTTCTTCAAGGCTTTATACAAAATGTTCATAAATATTAATTATTATTATTGAATAAAATTTAAAATAGGCATATTGATTTTTCAAATTACAATTAATAACAAAATAGAATGAAATCGGTTATCTTAAATTGCTTAATTATTAACAGTAGATTGATAAGTGAAGCAATATAAATTTATAAAGAAAAAAAGATAACATCAATCACTGTAAAGAAGCACTGATTTAAATAAAATTTGACTTCCATTAATTAAAAATTTTATAATCTAGTTACTTATGTTGTTACGTTTAGTAACTTGTTTCTATGTTCTGTTTATTTACTGTACATGCCATTTGTATCAGTTTTCCTGATGAAGACGGACGTTGAGTTCGTCAAAACGTCGATTATGAATAAATATTAATACAGAACTTTACAGATTGCCTTTTTTTTTAGTTTTACCCACAAGCACAACAATTTGATCAATTTAAACATTTTTGCATTAATATTAAAAGTGGGTCAGTGCGACCTGATGATGATAAACGTAGAGTACGTCGAAACGTAGATTTTCAATTAAAATTAATGCAGAACTATATCCTAAAGCCTTCTGAAAGATTTTTTACTATACTTAATTATTCTGAAATATGATACGTCTGAATTTCTTGCAATATCTTATTTATTAAAAACTATATAAATATAAAATAAAACTGCTTTTGTTTAAGTTCTGTATTAATATATATT
Organism: Clivina fossor; assembly: GCA_963966155.1. Classification (NCBI taxonomy): domain Eukaryota; kingdom Metazoa; phylum Arthropoda; class Insecta; order Coleoptera; family Carabidae; genus Clivina; species Clivina fossor. The sequence goes on along the minus strand of OZ014564.1, from coordinate 4,273,128 downwards.
TATAATCAACGTTTCGACGAACCCAACGTCGGTCTTCATCAAAAAAAATTATACCCTTTCTTTTTTTTTTAATTATCTTTAATTTTAGAAAATGTATCATATGCAAAAGTTAACACATTTCTTAATAATTACTATTTTAAGTATTTTTACTTCTAACAATTTAAAGGTGACTAGAAATTAATTGGTTATAATAAAATTTAATATAGTTCTAACAAAAACAAAAATAAAAAATGTAACCATAAAATTATAGAAAATAAAAAATATTTGTTATGTAAAAATAATCTACTCGATGCGTAAGTAACATCATACTTAATCGACCTATAATCTTATCTTTAGCGAATAAAGTACAATAGATAGTAATAAATTTATCTGACCTATTTTTACTATCAAAACTAAATAACAAACGAAACGGGATAACGACAACAAAACGTACAAAAACTTACAAGATTCGTAATAAGATAATTCAATGTGCCATCGGTTAGGATCGCAATACTACTCGGCCCCGCTAATTTCTCGGCAATGCAACCGAGCACCACGCAGATATTTCGTTCGCGCGGCGCATTCGATCGACCCAGTATTGCGCTCTGCGATGATAGATTGAAGAGTTGGGCGACTTTCAATACGGATTCGCGCGATGGTAGCGGACAATCGTCCAGTAACAATGTGATTACGGACGGTCCCAGTGGATCGGTCATGGGAATTACGTTGACCATTGATGTGACGACTTGTATCCAACCCTCTTCATTATCGGCGATGTTGTGTAGTTTTAGCATTGAATGCGGCGGTTCTTGTTCACTGGAAATTTTGACAATACATTTTTAGTTTTTTAGGTTTTAAAAATATCAATATAATAAGTATTTTCTCGACTGTAAAATTTTGTTTTATTTTGTTTTATTAAAATATGGTTCAATATTTCGACCTCACTGAGGTCAGGAAAAATATTTATGACAATACCATTACATAACAATGTTCTTACAATGAAGTGTAGTGTAATGGTATTGTCATAAATATTGTTCCTGATGATGGCCTCAGTGAGGTCGAAATATTGAACCATAATTTAATAAAATAAAATAAAACTATTGACTGATGCCCGAGTAGTTGTTTTATTCTTTTTTTAAAATATCGACTAAATTTATAAATTTTTTTCTGCAAAACTATAAAAGATATCAAATTGCGGTTTTCTGAGGAAAAAATTCATAAATTTAGTCGATTTTTGTTAGGTTGAGAAAGGCTTGAGCGAACTTGATGATTTATTTTTTTATAAAAAATTTTATACTTGATTTTGTGGAAAACACATCGATTAGTTCGAGTTTAACTAGTACGTACTTATTTTAAGACATACAATTGAAATAAAACACATAGAAACTGAGCTTGTAGTACCAGCAGATATGGACCTGACAAAATATTGGTTTATTGATAGTACAATGAAAACAATTATTTCTGGTTTTGGCTAAAAATAGTATTCTAAATTTGGAAAATTTTTAAGATATTTAAAAAAAAAATTATTTAGGCAAATGTATTTGAATATTTAACAAAAATCAAAGGTAATACAAAATAAAAATTGTTTTATTTATATTTTAATTTTTTGTAAAAATATCAATATAAAAATTTTTACATATGGTTTATATCGGATATTGGTCAATTTCATTGTTTCCTTATATATTGTTTAAAAAGCAAATTTTGAATGTGTATGAATGTTAAAAGATTTATTAATTCTGTCTTAATGAAGTTATTATCAAAAAAATATTATATGCAAAATAAAAATAGCGCATAACTACTTATATTACTGGAAATAATTAAATATATATATTTTATATAGTAAACACATATTTAGAAATATTTATATTTGTGCTGCAATAAATTTAAAATTGTAATAAATATTTTGATAACCAAACAGATACCGATATTTAAAAAATTATATAAAAATAAAATACCAGTTCTAAGTATTTATATAGTAATGATAATTGCATTCAAGTAAAATATATTATGTTATTACGTATTACGAATACTAAATATGTAAGACATTTAACTGCATATATAAAAAAAATCTAACCTAAATACATGAAAATTTTTAACATTTTAAATACTTTTTCTAGAACAAAGTTTAAAAATAATGTTGTTAAAAATATATTTATAATGCTTTATCATATTTTAAAATGGTTTGAAATTCCAAGTACAAATTACGAAAATACAAGTCTAAAATTATGAGACAATTTTGTTGATAAAATAATGACGTAATAAAACAATGATTACACTACTATAATTTAAATTTATTTTATGTTTTATAAATATTTAATGTATCAAATTGAATAATTTTATTCAAAAACAAAGTTTTATCAAAAAATAAATATGATTAACACTGAAAATGTCATTCATATTAATCAAACAATCATAAAATAATTGAAAGTTTCTGAAATATTCAGAACAAACCACTTGTTAATGTATATCATAAAAATTTTAAAAATAAAATTGAAAACATATTTACTTGTCAACTAGGGTCCCAATGACGCCTAAAGTCTCCATAACAAGTTTGTCCACAGTTTCGGAATCGGGACATCCCTTTTCTGGTCTAGTATAAAAATCCGACGGAATATTAGCAGATACAGTTTGAATTATATCATCACCAACCCTAAATAAATCCTCATTTCCACTGATATACGGTTGCGGATCGCGTTCTTCATTTTTTTCCTTGCACCAACAGCTACCCATTACGTACACAGATAAATCGGATATACTTTTTTAAAAGTCTATTTACAAAAAGCATAAATATTGTTGTTACTGCACTACATTACGACCAACATCGTAAATAAAATAAAAATAAATAAAAATTTTCGAAAAACACATAAAATTTACGTAGGGGTTATCATTGACATGAAAATATCCACATTGGAAACGCGATGTTTGAGCACACACACTTTGCAGTACATATGGGAGTAAAAGGACGTAAAATTTACGATAACCATGGATTGCAATTTATTTTAAAACTAAATAATTTGTAATATGTACCATAAACAAGACACTACAGTTTGACAAAACCAAATAACAGAAGTGACATTCTTTGGTTATGAGCATACAAGTTCCTGATAAACAGTGTTGACGGTTCATTTTGACACAAAATAAACTCAAAATTCCCTATGATTTGCAACTGCATGTTTTTGAATCCCCATCCATCTAGTGATTACATTTGAAATTAATAATTTATGTAAAATAATATTTATAAATTTTATTATAATTTAAATACAGTAATTTACAAAATCTGTCAAACTTTTTGTTAGTTTTAAAAAACGTAAAATTTTGCAGTTGCAGAACTTTCATTGTTACAAAAATCTAATTTTTTTTAAAAAAAAGTCTGCAATGATAACAGTATTTCTACGCAAATATTTTACTAATGATGTATTATTATGTAAATATTTGTATAATACCATTATTTTAGCAAATTTAAACTTTTTACTGCCTATTAAAATAAGTATATAGATACAATATTATATAGAAATGTATTTAATGTAAATGGAAAGGTGCGCATTCGGGTAATTGACATGTTTTCTCCTCCATTTCCGTATTAGCGTCACATTTTTTTGCAAGACAATGTCGCCATCGAATCTTACGCCCTTTTCCACAAGTAACACTACATTTTGACCATTTTGTCCATGAACCCCACTTTTTTTTCCCTCTTGCACATAATTTTTGCTCTGCTTTATGTTTCACTATTTTCAGCGGCGTGTACGAACTCCGAGCAACGTTAGATATAGAATGTTCCGAAAGTTTTACTAATGCTTGATCTAATAAATTTCTAACTTCTAATAAATTGTTTTTATTATATTCCATATTGTCCAATTCATCTTCTAATTTATTTTGTTTTTGAAATTTTGTTATTGGAGAATTTTTATTATTGAAATTTTCACTATTTACGTAAACGGAAATTTTCGCAATAATCAAATAGATTAATATTACTGTAACACCAAAATTCATAACAAATTTCAGTTGAAATTTGATTTTCTAGAAATGTCATTTTTTTGTTTTGACATTTTAGTTGTATAGGCCAATTTAGATCAAAACAAAAAATCCACAAAGTATAAAAATGTAGATTTTAATTATTACAGAAAATTAATATATCACAAAAGAATTTGCTATATGTAAAAATATATAAATATGCAAAAATTCAATGAACTTATTATATATACACATCAAATTAATTATTTAGAAAACTGATTCTAAATTACAAAAAAAAATATAGAATTTTTGTCATCACTTCAATATATAACAATTCTCTTCATATATATTCCGAGCGATCATTCAATCTCCGTTTCTTTTTGCCCTGAAAAGAAAAACTCAAATTTATAATTTTGATTTTCAAACAATTTAAAAATGAGCATAGTTTAATTAAAGTAATTTTATTACAAATTGTTCGTAAAAATGTATGAAGATGATCACACCAGAAAAGTTAGTCAGTTTCATATTACATAAATCTTAAAAATTTCAACACTAAAAATTTATATTAATCATAATAATAAACAAAATTAAACCAGCGAAAAAAGTGATTATTCTTTTTTTTAAATACACACTTGGCAGTACATCACACACAATTATTATTTAATATATTATGTAGTTGGTATTTATTTACGGATAAATAAGATCTTTATTTAGTTTGATTAAATTTATTGCATATTGTCGAATTATGTGGTGTACATTTTACTGCCAGGCACTTGAAAAGGAATGTCAAACTGTGAATACAGAATAGTTACATTTTATAATGCAGTAAAATCTTTAAATTAAAATTCAGTTTGAAGAAGAAAAAGTGATAAAATATTTCCATTAATAAACTAATTTACGACCATTTTAATTACTAATTAATAAGCATTATATAGGTAATCAAAACGACGAAAACAAATAATTTTACTTTGTAGATAGAAAAGAAAATTGTAAATATACAGGGACTTTTTGATGTCTTCATATTAATAGTAAAATATGTAAAAAAGTTCATTAATGAATAATCCTAGTAACGAGATAAATATTCCTGATTTCATATTATTTTCTTAACTCTACACAATAACAAGTTACATACACACGTCTAATAATATATTCCAAGGGTAAAAAAGAAATGTTCCGAAAAATCTTTTTCATACAAAAACTTAGCTAAGCCACACACTAGAGAAACTAGAAACATGAAATACGAAATATGAAACTTTTTGTACAGTGATACACAAACTGAAGAAACAAAAATTAAATTGGTTTCAATTCACAATAAACCCGAACACCGGCGATAGTTTGAATTACAGTGATTAAAAAAAATGTTAAACTTAAATGTTTCTATATTTAGTGCAATTTGGACTTAAATATGAATTTTATCAAAAAATTCTATAGAAATAAAATTATAGACAATAAAATTTCTCACAACTTTTACTTGCATCATTTTTTATAGCACTTTCGGTTTAAAAGCTACGAGTCTTTAAATATCAAGAAATATATTAATTTTCATGCACAGTGACTGAAACCACGCGAAACGTGAAACAAAAATATAGAACAGGCTCTATTTCATGCAACATGTTTCTACAGTACATATTTGTTTCTCTTATCATCACGCATGAAATGCATTTCGCTGATGTGCGGATTCCCATTTAAAACAATGTGTTGTTATTTTGTAAAACATGTTTCACGTTTTATGTTTCTTTGGTGTGTGACCTGCCTTATATTTCAAAATAGATTTTTCGAAATATTTCTCACTTTAAATGCATTTATGATAAACAACAAAATTGCCAATTCACAAAAAAAAACGATTAGTTTAGGTAGTTTTTTCTGAATAATCATACACCGATAAAACAATAATCTGTGATTGAAAAAACAACGAAAATTAAGTCATCTTTATAAATGGTAACAAATATTATTTATACAATTGTTATATAACACAGATTTCTTTTCATTTTAATAATTAAATACATAGTTACTTGTTTCTTGTACTACATATTCTAGAATTACATTTACTTTTACACCTAGGAAGGAGTAGTTGCATATTATTTTTATACCTATTAGTAAAAATACGGTTATGTTCCATTTGTAAAAATCGCATATTTTTGTTTTAATGAAAAATGTTACCTATATGGTAAAAAAGTAAAAATATGTCTTAATATTACCACCATTTCTTGAAAAATTTCTAAAAATTATTTCTTCTTCAATTTTGTGGAACATAACCGAATAGTTAAGGCCATTTCCAGGCAAACAAACGCCAGGAAACACAGGTGGTAGGAATCTAAAAATGAATAATTTTACATTCGATTTATTCGTTTAATACTATATATTTATTGTAATTAATTATTTAAAAAAATAGCTAATTTATGTACAATTAATAATAATTTAATAACAATTTTTATATAGTTACAGAATTAACATATAAACAAAATTAATCAAATATTTAATTGTCAATATTTTTTTGTTTATTATTATTTTGATTTCCAAAAAATATATATATTAATAATTGCAATAAAGATTAATCATATTTTTTTCAAATAAATTGTAAGTGTGAAATAAGAGAAAATCGCATTTTTCAAGGAAAATGATAAAAATAATTTTTTTTCTCTTATTTCACATACAATTTATTTGAAAAAAAATATGATTAATCTTTATTACAATTAACAACATATATATTTTTGGAAACCAAAATAATAATAAACAAAGAAAATATTGACAATTAAATATTTGATTAATTTTTTTTATATGCTAATTCTGTAAATATATAAAAATTGTTATTAAATTATTAATTGTGCATACATTAGCTAATTTTTCTAATAATTAGTTACCATAAAAAGTAGTATTAAACGAATAAATCGAATGGAAAATTATTCTTTTTTTGTATTCCCACCACCTGTCTGAATATAGCCTTTTGTTTGCCTTGAAATGGCCTTAAAAATCGAATAGTATGAAAATATATTACGAACCAACATGTCGCTACTGAATACATTGTAATTTCCATATAAAAAATCGTCTAACTTACATTCCGGACATTAATCAGTTCTTGTTTGAAAATTATCACCCACAAATTAAAATAACATTTGTTTTTTTAAGTGTTGCAAAAATGACAATACAATAAGTGCACTAAATTTTTATATATATATAATTTATAATAATCAACAGTGAGGTGATAATTTTATATTCAGTCTTTTTCCAAACCAGCAAACCTTTAATAGTTTTTTCAATTAAAATTTTTATAGATAAAAAAAATCAACACCTTTTTCATACACTGCGACAAAATATACATAAATAATATTTTTTTTAAAAGCAAGAAATTAAACTCAAGCATTTTTAAAACTTTATATATTGTTACTATTTCTGCATGAAATACTTCTAAGTTTCCCGTATTATGTTCTAAAGTTTTATCAGCAGATTTGAATATAGTATTTATTGCAACAGGAACAATGATTTAATTTCGAATCAAATAATAAAAATGGTCCCTTCGTAAAATTATGAAGGAAATTTCTACAAAAAACAAACAAACTAATAACTGATATGCTATTTAAATTCGGTGATTTTTATTTAAAGCATATATATTTCGATGTAATTTAAATTTAAAATTATTTAATTAAATAAAAATAATACAGTAATTAAAAAAATAAATGTAATAGTGGGGAAAGTAATAAATCAGATAAAATTAAAATTAATTACTAATGAAAATATATCAAAAAATATTTTATGTTATATACAAAGTAAAAATAATGTTTAATAATTTCAAATATACGTTAATTAAAAAAAATACAGAATATTCCAGATAAAAATATTCGATCTGTATGGAATATAGATATAAGTGAAACTTAACATTTTGTTCGTAAATCACAAATATACGTTCATTAATAAAAATTATTCTGTTATTAAAACCTATCACAAGCACTGGTAAAATTTATCATATTTTTTTCAATGTAATTACGATTATTTTTTTTATATAATGCATATTAGTTAAATTATTAAATACTAAATTAAAAGCATTTTTATTTAAAATTTGATTGCTTATGTGGTATTATTTTATAGATTATTTTACTAAATGCAATTTTCAGAAAACTTGTACTTTTTATAAATAATCAAATGATATTATTTAGACTTCAATAACGCGAAAGAAGTATTATGAATGTTTATTTATTACATAAAATATATTTTCAAGCTGATAAAAATAGCATAATATTCGATCGTCGTCAATTGTTACTTTATTATCGTTTATTAAAAATCGAAAGAAATTGTTTTGTTTGTTTTTCCTGATAAAAACTTGACAAAATATTACAGATATACAAAATATTAGATGTGTTAAATTTTTATTGGAAAACGCGCTGCGATAGATTACAAAATATAAAATTACAAAATTAACTAAATTGAAGAATTTTTGTTGTTTCTGTGTCTACTGATATTTTAAGGCCATTTCAAGGCAAACAAACTGCTATATTCAGACAGGTGGTGGGAATCCAAAAATGAATAATTTTACATTCGATTTATTCGTTTAATACTACATATTTATGGTAACTAATTATTAGTAAAATTAGCTAATTTATGTACAATTAATAATTTAATAACAATTTTTATATATTTACAGAATTAACATATAAGAAAAATTAATCAAATATTTAATTGTCAATATTTTCTGTATTATTATTTTCATTTCCAAAAAATATATATATTGTTAATTGTAATAAAGATTAATCATATTTTTTTTAAAATAAATTGTATGTGTAAAATAAGAGAAAAAATAATTTTCCATCATTTTATTACAATTAACAACATATATATATTTTTTGGAAATCAAAATAATAATAAACAAAGAAAATATTGACAATTAAATATTTGATTAATTTTTTTTATATGTTAATTCTGTAAATATATAAAAATTGTTATTAAATTATTAATTGTACATAAATTAGCTAATTTTTCTAATAATTAGTTACCATAAATATGTAGTATTAAACGAATAAATCGAATGTAAAATTATCCTTTTTGTATTCCCACCACCTGTCTGAATATAGTCTTTTGTTAGCCTTGATATGGCCTTAATTGCGCATGAGTAATCAAATATGATTTTACGAATGTGTCAAAGTTTTTACGACATGTACGCTGCTAAAGATTACGGATTAGTTGTGAAAAATACTGACATTAAGTTGACTAATAGTAACTGCTCAAATTTGGTGATTTTATTTAATAAAATTTAAGTAATAAAATGAGCAAACCTAAAATTGACTAATTATGCAATTTCAATCAACTTTTAATTATATTTAAAATAAACATATGTAAGAATTTTCTTCTTTCTTGTTTCACGTCCGAAACAATATCACTGGAACTAAATTAATTGAAAAAGAAAATTATAAATAATCTAATTGCAAATTTTTTAAAAACTAAGAAACAAATAAAACTTGATCCGTATTTTTGTATATATATATATATTTCTATAAAAAGTGCTCGATTAAAAAAAATTGTCGTATGAATTTCTTTGTTTTTAGTTTTATCACAAGAGCTAAAAAGAATTCTTTTTTTTTTGTTTTTCTTTATTTAGAGATAAAGAAAATTCAACTTGTGAGAGTTGTGAGTGTGTGTATGGTGACGAACCTTTTGGGTTCGGCGGGGGCCTAGGTTCGATAATATGCGTACGCTAGGACTCCACCGCCCAATAACAACACGCCCACGCCAATAACAACTGGTTTATACAGAGACCTCTTGATTTCCGACCACTTTTCGGCCTCCTGTTGTCGACGCCGTATATCGCGTACTTGTGCAGCTAGTTGCTCTTTCCGTTCCACTCGTTTACGTTGTCGCAATTCGGCCGATGGAGATGTTGATGGTGATAATCTAAAAAATAAATTATTCACTTGTCGTTTATTTTTCACTTTTCATATTAATAACAATCATAAATATATATTGATTGTATTACCTAATAATATTTAAAGTCAATCACCCACAATTCCGATTTCTACAGTAATTATAAAAATGAAATGCACGCACCTGACATCGTTGTTTGGAATCGAATTATTCGAATTGGCCGTTAGTAATTCGTCTTCGGAACTGGTGGCATCTTCGTTGTTAGGAACAACAGGTAGGGGCCGACTAGGCGGACCATCGCTTTTCGTATCGTTTGTCTCGTCGTAGGCGAAATCATTCAGCGATATGCTGTTCGGAATCATCGGCAGTGGACGATCAACGGGCGGACCCTCAGTCATATAGGATCGGGCGAGACTTTCGCCGCGCGGTGGCGGCAACGGAGGCGGTTCATCCTCATCCGAACTGGGACTGTACGCTTCGATTAGATCCGAATTGCAGTTCTATACACACAAATTAAAAATCGGTAATTAATTACAATAAAATGTCGCTGTAAATATAGATTTGTTAACATAGTAAAAAATCTTTCAGTACTCATTATATTAAATTAAAAAGCTTTAGGATTAAGTTCTGTCTACGTGTATATCTTCATCAGGAAAAAATTATGAATATATATACGTAGAGTATATCAAAACGTCGATATTTAAATACAATATATACAGACAGAACTTAATCCTAAAGTTTGTTTATTTGTTAACAAATGTTATATATAATTAGCTTTATTCCATAAATAATAATACGTTAAAAAAGTATTTGTTAGAACAAAAGACTGTAATTAAATTATACAATATCTTATGCAAGCCTACAATTTTTCTTTGGATGTAAATTATAGTAAAATAAATTGAAAGGCTTTAGGTTACATATATATATATATATACAATCATGCCATGTACCCGAAAGGGTGTGGCACAAACTCTTTCCGCTATCCTGAAACTAATCTTCTCCAAACATACCTATTCAGACAAGTAACTCCAAGTTACAGTTCTGTATTATTTTTATTAACATTCGACGTATCGATAACATAGTAAAATCTTATATTATATTAAAATTTTGTAATTTAGTTATTTGTATTTTGTTATTTAATATCTTATTTCTATGTTTTGTTGGTTTTAATATATAAAATATTTTAATTTATAGTATATAAAAATTTTAATTTTAATATATATAAAAAAAAACAGAACTTTAACCCAAAGCTTTTTATTTCAATTATATGAATCATTGTGATGATTCATATTTAATATAATGAGTTCTATTTTTTTTACTGTTATTATAAATTAAATATTAGATTAATAAAATAAAAATAATAGACATACTTCTGTGTCTGGACAAGGCGGTTGCGATAATTGTTTAGCGCCTTCGATAATCGCTTGATAAGAAAATCTTAACTGATCCGGTGTTTGAATTAAACCCATTCGATATTTTCGCATTTCCAGTAAAATGTCTTTCACATTCACAGCATTTAAGCCATCTTGTTCAATCTGAAAATAATTTCATTTTGAAACAGCATGTTTATAAAATGCGTAAAGAAAATCGTGTGATTACCAAAACAAGACAGGAATCCACTAAACAAAACGTTCCGGAACGTCCGATACCAGCTGAACAATGAATTATCGCTGGTCCCACAGATGCTTCAAGCGATCCCGAACTTCTTACGACTCGTAAAAATTCTAAAAATGCAGTCGGCGAACTTGGCACACCGAAATCGGGCCATGTCGTGTAATGAAATTGAAAAATTTCTCGTGAATCACCGCTTTCTATATCGGTTAGCCTTTAAATGATTCGGATGATACATATTTGATTTGTTATTGTATTATATTATATAAACATAAACTAACCGGAAAATACGTGTGGAATAATGCGAATGATCTTGATGTTCTAAATATTCTAGCGTTAAACCAACATCGTTTAAAATCATTTTATGTTCGGGGCCAATTGCTTGCGGCCAATACCAATGACATTTCACTTGCTTCTTCTCCACAATTTTATTTAACATTAAAATAGATTTACTTTTTTGTTCCCATACCATTAACCAAAAATTTCCTACCGTTTCGGGTAGAGGGCCTTGAGTCAATATATATTTCCGATTCGCTTTCTCTACCTACGAAAAAATATCACTGAAACGTTTTACACATACAAATCTTTATTTATAAACAAATACCTGCACTAAATTTGCGTTTATATAGTCACAAGAACCTCTTTGTAATATAATTCTGCTATGATCGTAGGGACTAACATCTCGATATCGGTTTAAATTTTTATTTTGTGGTTTAATCGACTCGAGACATTTATAATCGTATTTTAAACTTTCGGCTTTTATATGCTAAAATACAAATTGGATTGTAAATGAATTTCTATTGAATTATAAATTTGACATACTTGGTATACAGCCATCCATGCATTCTTTGCATTCAACTCCAAATACTCGGTTTCAATATTACTGCTTGATGTTGTCATTATTTACAATTTAAACTTAAACCGCTAATCACAAATATTAAAATTATAAATTTATTTTATAACACAATCATCGTATATATACAACAAAATTTATGAAGTAAATAACTGCCAACGAGTCCCTACACAAAAACAGTCACCATTAAAATTACCCACCATTTTTTAAAGACAGAGACAGAGAATAGTGTTACCTATCAGTGCGAGAGAGAAAACAAATATTTAGCTGAAGTTTACTGTCGTGAAAACAGTAACAAACCACTAGTACCATATCATAACACTAAAATCATGTTCATGAATATAGATTTTTAGTTTCCAATAAAAATATTTATTTAAAAGATACAAAATATGTGTAAATATTTATTATAAAATCATATAGTAATTCTATATTAGTTTAAATGGGCCAGTTTTGTCTTCTTCCGGAGTTAGTTCTTTCCAATTTGGCCAAGTTTTAATTTCGTTATAAACGTGGCTTCCAGGACTTTCAGTTGCAATGCATTGACAATGTCCAACTAATATGTAATCCTTAGGAATATACCCTAAATCTACTCCTTTCTGTATTAATGCTTTAGCGGCATTTAATGCCGAAACTGGTGGTAAATGATACATAAAACATCCAATAAATGCAATTCCCAATGAGTACTGATTGTATCCGTAGGTATGTGCACCTTGTATATTCCAACCTCTACCTTCATAAACATTTCCGTCGCAACCAATTACAAAATTGTAACCAATGTCGTCCCATTCTCGACTATCCATGTGGAAATTTTGTACAAGTTGCATTAAAGAAATATTGCCTTCTTTTTCATATCTCTCTTCAGATGCAGTATGTTCTTAAAAAAAAATGTTTTAAAAATAAATACCAGTTGTATACAACACAATTTATATTTTTGAATAAAGTGCTTTACAAATATTTAATTAATTTTGTAAATTATATTTAAAACTTCACAGAAGTTTCATTAAAAATAAAAATATATTTAGTTCATCTTTTCGAATCTGTTTATTATAAAAAATATAGGTCCGTATTCCTACCTCACTTTCAAAAGTGATTTTCGTCAAAATTATTTAAATTTTATGATATTATATAAAAAAAATATATCAAATATAAAAATAGTACTCATATTTGATAAGAGGTAGATATAAATATTTATTATAAAGTGAAAAATAAAGCACTTTTTCATAAATAAATAAAGTGGGAATATGGGTCACAATTTTTAAATTATAAACAATTTATTGTTAAAATATAATTTTTCCCTCTTTCATTTCAAATTTTATGTAAAATTTAGAAATATACACATAACTTTAATAACAACAACTTTATTCATTTAAAAAAGTAAATTTCTGATACTTTTCTTTAAAATTTTAAGTTAAATTTTGAGAAATGAATAATTAATATTAAAATACATACCAATAATAACATACTTCACTGGATTTGGCAACACGGGCCTGCTTAATGAAGTACGCGCTGACCATTCTTGTCTAGAAATTATCGAAAATTCTTCAGCATTTGCATTCGGTAAATCTAAATTAAAATATTTAATTTCTAAAACGATTCATATTTATATAGTAATGTAAACGTACCATTGCAATCATTATTATTTAAAACTATTTGATTAGTTTCAATTGATTGCTCGACATTTGTTATTGCTTTATCTACAATAACTGGACCAGCAACATAAGTAACATTTTTTACTAAAACTTTGTCAGAGTTTTTTATTTCTACCTTGCCGTAAATATTTTGTTTAGAATCGAAGGGAGACAAATCAGTTTCTGAAATCTAAAACGGAGTAATATTTGTACAAAAATACTCAATAAAACATTAATAAACTTACCTGTAAAGTAGTAAGATCTATTTTATTAACTTCTGAGCTACTATTAATTTCAGATTTTGTTGTTATTTTTGAAACAGTAACGTTGTCTGGGTTATCGTTACTTTCGTTGTTATTTAAATGCAAAATCTTTGAAGAATTTATTTCGTCAATGTTCTGTTTGAAGATTTTGTCTAAAGTATTATTTAAGTTTTCCATTTTAATTGTATTTTGATTTAATGATCAGTTTTAACGTTCTACTTCAGTAAAGTTTCGAACTAAAATAAAACGTTTATATTATCATTAAATATTCATATATATGATATTTTTTTAATCTTTTGTTGATATATATATATATATATATATTCAATTTATCTTTCAAATTGACTGCGAATATTTGTATATTTATATTTGTGTGATCAGTTTTAACGTTCTACTTCAGTAAAGTTTCGAACTAAAATAAAACGTTTATATTATCATTAAATATTCATATATATATGATATTTTTTTAATCTTTTGTTGATATATATATATATATATATATATATATATATATATATATATATATATATATATATATATTCAATTTATCTTTCAAATTGACTGCGAATATTTGTATATTTATATTTGTGTTGTCTATAAAATGTGTAACTTGAGAATATTTATTTGAGATTTTTCCTTATTTTTTTTCTTCAAAGAACACTAATCATAAGATAAGTATGTAGACCTATTTTATAGATAAATAATAAATGAATCATAAATAAATACAGTTTTTTTTAAATAGTAATTTATGCATTAAATAAAAAAAACTTTTTAGAAATACAACAGGATATTTGGGTTTGTTAAAATATTAATATTTTGTTTCTTAATTCTGGAATGAAAAATATACATAAAACTGCAAATAAAACCTAGAAATATTTTGAAAAAAAAACCATACTTACATACATACATACACAATCACGCCATGTACCCAAAAGGGATGTGGCACACATTCTTTCTACTATCCCAAAATCAGTTTTCTTCAAACAAGCAACTTCAGCTTTATAAACATTCATGATACAGTACCCTTAAAATAAAAATTCTAAGATTCCGTAAGAAATCTTGCTATATAGCAACAAGAATTTTCATTTTAACAAACCGCTATTTTTAACTGATATACATATACAGTATACACACGATAGCCGACTACAAAAAATTGAAAAACCTGTCTACATAATTGTGTTCTGATTATGTTCAATCTGCCAAATTAAAAATAAAAATATTGAAATGATTTAAGTTTGAATAACATACAGACTACTAGCAATTTAATCTATAATCTATTTTTTATATCCGCAAAGGGGGTGGGGGGGACAGTCTGTGGTCACAGTATATTGACAGATAAGCCCCTTCTCAAAACAATTTGATATCACCCATATGTTTGTGTTTATGCTAATTCTCTTTGTGAGACAATTTTTTTTTAGCACAAATATTCTAATCAATTCAATTGAAGTCGCCGTTCGCACTCGGTGAAACATGAGAAAATGTAAATTAAAACATTCGGTTAAATTTTCACAATTGACTTTTTTTTACAAATATTCTATTTATATTTTCTATTAATTTATATAAATAACATAGAAACTTACCAACTTCTGAATTAAATTAAATTGAATTTACATTATTGTTATTTACTTTTTTTTTTTAATAATTAATATTTACATTTTTGGTTTTTCAAATAAATATTATATTTTACAGTATCTGTTTTAATATAATTTACGTAGGTGACACGATATTTGAATTGGATTCAAATTTATACGAGTATAATATTAGTACAGTTAACCTACAAAATATAGATAACAATGACATTATTTAATTATCAAAAAATTAAGTGATAAAACCACAAATGTATCAAATATCCTGCAGTTAAAATTTAAATTTCGAGGTCGAATATATTTAAAAAAAAATTTACTTGTATTCATAAAATATGTTGTATTGATGATTGATGTATTGATAATAAATAAATAAAATTGCACACTACTATCGGTGTTTATGTATTTATTATTGTATAGATAAGACAGTTATTATTTGTAAAAATGATAAAAATGCAAATAAATGTCGAGTTTATTTAAAAAAATTTATTCCCAAAATAAAAAAAGTAATATTTGTAACACAGTAAAAAATCTTTCAGATCTCAGTATATTAAAATAAAATGGCTTTAAGTTATAGTTCTGTGTTAATATTTATTAAAAATCGATGTTTTGACGAATTAACAATCGTCTTCATCTGGAAAACTGATGCAAATGACATTTACAGTAAATAACAGCACATAGAAACAAGTTACTTAATAACTTGTTACTTATATCTAGTTACTGTAATGTCATTTGTATTATTTTCCTGACGATAATGCATGTAGAATACGGCGAAACGTGGATTTTTAATTAAATTAATTGTAACAGTGTGGATATTTGTTGAAGCTGTATTTTTATGAATCCAATTTAGTCGAAAACTAAATTATTTTAAGTGTGTTACGGATAGATATTAAACTTTAAGTTAAATAAATTATTAGCATTAGTACATATATATATTGAAATAATTTTAGTTTTTTGTAATACTTTTTGTTATTTTCATTATTTCACCATTTAAATAAAATTATTTATTAAATTGTAACTTATATATTGTTACATAATACAGAACTAAATTCTAAAGCCTTTTTATTTTAATGTAATGAGTTCTGAAAGATTTTTACTATGTTAAATAGAATACTGTACTTTTTTACTACATAATTTTTGGTTACACAATTGCGCTGATTTTATAGATATTTTAAAAACAATTTTATTATTATTCATAAATTGTTGGATAATAAAAAATTAACGAAAAGTGTTGAGTAATAATTAAAAAGAAGGACGTAAATAATTAATAACACTACTTGTTAAAAAAAAATAAGTATATATAAATATATATAATAAAAGTAAAAAAGTGTTATTTATTCAATGAAAACTTAATTTAATACAATAACATTTGTTATATATTTTTAGTACAAAAATACGAATTTGATTACAAAATAAAAAAAGATAATGGCCCGTATTCTCACCTCACTTTACTTAAAATTACTTAAAGAAATTTTAATTAATTTATTTGAATTTTATAATTAGAAAATATAACAAAAATAAGAATACTATTTATATTTGATAAGAGGTAGAAGTAAAAATAAAGGTACTTTTTCATAAACAAAAAAGGTGCGAATACGGGTCGAAATTTTGTAAAAATCTACAAAAGTTCTTCAGCACGCAATTCTCGCCATTGGGGCCACGTTTTAATTTCTTCGAATAATTTCCTTCCGGGACTTTCAATCGACAAGCACTGATTCTGTCCAATTAGAGAAAATTCTTCACTAATAACATCTAGTTTCCGTCCAAGTTGTATTAATCCTTTAGCTGCATTCAGGGCAGATTGCTTTGGAAGATGTTCGCGAAAACATCCGACAAACGCGATCGCTATGGAAACGGCGTCGTAGCCTGGCGTATGCTCGCCTTGTAGGTCCCATCCGCGACCCTCGTAGATGTTGCCATCGGAGCCAATTAGGAAATTGTAAGAGATATCGTTTAATTTTTGACCTTCAATATCGAGAGATTGAATTAGACGCACTATAAGAGTGTTCTTTGCTTGCGTGAATGCTTCTTCGGTAGCTGTGTGAGCTGCATAAACAAATTAATATTTTAAGTTTAAGTTCTGTATTAATATTTATTAATAATCGACGTATTGAACGAACTCAACGTTTCCTGATGAAGCAATTAATCTGACTAAAATTTTCAGGTGTACTGATCTTCTTTAAACAAATAAAAAATATAATAGTTTATTAACAGTGAAAAATCTTTTAGAACTCATTATATTGAAATAGCTTTAGGTTATAGTTCTGTATTAATATTTATTAATAATTGACGTTTTGACGAACTGAATGTACGTCTTCATCAGGAAGAAAAAACAAAAATCATCATCATTTTTGTATCATTTTTCCTGATAAAAACTTACTTTGAGTTCGTCGAAACGTCAATTATTAACTACTAACTACTGTATAATAATGTATATTATTGTACTAGTAATATAAAAAAAAGACTATTCTTACCTATAATAACATATTGAATAGGTTTATTTAGAGCTATTTTTTTGGAAGCAGATTGAGCTAACCAATTCATTCTGGAAACAATTCGAAGTTTTTCATTTCTTTGTGTTACTGTAATAAATGCAATCAATTATTAATTTCTTTCGTATTTTAAATATATGAATGTACATACTTGCCGAACCATTATCATCTAAAAAGATTTGATTTAAAATCTGTTCTTGTCGGATATGAGAAATTTTTTGTGTTACATGAATCGGGCCAGTGACGTAAATAATATCTCCTATTACGACATTTTCAGAATTATACACTTTTACATCGTCGTAATTTTTCTGGAATAGAACATAAAATTATTTATTACTAATAGCTATTCTTTTGCAATATTTTTTTATTAATTATTTATATTTATTACATCTGTATTAGAAATGAGTTTAAATGGAAATAAACTTACGTAAACTACATTTTTTTTATTTATAATAATAACCTAAATTTAACAAAGTGAAATACTTTTCAAAACTCATAATACATTCCATATATTCCATGTATAGGTTTAAATTCTCTTATATTTTGTTTAAAATCGGATATTTAACATAAAATATAACAGAATTTATAATTTAAACCATAAGCTTAATTTTGTTATACCTAAATTTAATTTTTAATAATTCAAAATTAAAAAAAAAAACGTTATGTCTGTATGGTATAAATAAAATATTTTGGATAAATTATGAAAAATGTTAATAAAATAAAACGGCTTTAGGATATAGTTCTGTATTAATTTTTATTAATAATCGATGTTTCGATGTACTCTAAATTCATCATAAAAAAAAAAATTACACAAATGCTATTACAGTAAATTAACAGAACATAGAAATAAGTTACTGCACTGCAAAAAATATATATATTTAATTCATGTAATTTTACATGGGTTTTAACAGTAAAAATAAAATTTGTAATTTTACTATGATAATTAAAATAATATTACATTCTTTTTTATGAAAAATTACATTTACAAAATATGTAAAATTGTTATATACATTTTTTAAAGTGTAAGTAACAAAATAAGCAACTACATTACAAAATTTATAAATTTTGAATTAAAGAAAGTCAAATTTTATTTAAATCAACGCCTTCACACTGATTGATGTTCTCTTTTTCTTTATAAATTTTTATTGTATTTTTGTCTGATGATGATGTACGTGGAGTACGTCGAAATGTCGATTTTTAATTAAAAGCTATACAGAACTTTTTATTTTAATATAATGAGTTCTGAAAGATTTTACAAACAATGTAATAAAATATGTTTGTAAAAACGGACTTTAAAACTTGTCAAATAACAAAAAATATACGTATTATAAAATTAAATATAATGCGACTCTGAATTTAACGCGGCACCGAAATTTTTCATAAAGATATTTAGAAAAAAATAATTCGAATTTAACGCGATCCATCCAATTTTCATAAAAGAATTCAATGAAAATAAAATTCAAGAGTTGCTACATTCCATTACCTAGACCTAGAATTTAGCGCGAGTCAAACTTTTTAACGGGAAATAATTAGTTAAAAAATATTGCGTTATATTCGGCCAAATACAGTAATTAATTATTAAAAACTTACTGTTTTCCGATTCTGACACAAAACTTTGATATCGGTTATTTCAATTTGATTATCAGCTTCTGTCGATTCAGAAACAATACTACTGCTGCATTCAGAACTCGTTTGACTTATTGTACATTTTTCTGTTAACCATTGTTGACATTTCTGTATACTGTCACTTGTTTCACTGTTATATTTTTCACAATCAATCGATTCTTCCGCAGAATTCATAATTATATTTCAAATTCACATTAACTGTAAGCACTGTTCGCAACGAATAATCTTGTTCTAAAATAACAACAGTGCCACAGTGCGTTTGATTTATCATAAACTAAAATTTATCTATGACTAAAATGATTGGATTAAATACAGCTGCTGGTTGCTGATTTCTGTTTTTAATCTTTTGTCAAGCAACAGAATAAAATTCTTAGAATAAAATTTGAAAATATATTTTATTAGTTATGTTTCACAATAAATTATAACTTACGAATAATATTTTAGATAAAATAATATAAAAATTTGATGTAATATAGACTGGCAATAAATTTATTACGCGGATAATTCACTAAAAATATGTTTAAGAATTTAAATAAATAAAGTTGATAACAGTTATCAGTTTTCTAAGAATGATAAATTGTAAACACGAATGATTTTTTTGTAAAGAAAGTATAGTAAATTATTGTTTATTATTATGAAATTGTAGAATTTGAATTAGAAAATAGAAAAAGAAATTTTATAAATTTATGGAATGTTAATAAAAGTTATATAATTTAGAAATAAACAAAAATGATATAATATTTATAAAAGATTGAAACACGAAAAATATTGCCTCTTATATATAATATAAAAAAAGATTTGAAAAATGATAAAAATAAAAATAATGCGTATTAAGTTTTTATTATCTATATTTTAATTTTTATTTAAATATAAAATAATATCAAAAGACTTTAGGTTTCAGTTCTGTGATAAATTTATTAAAAATTAATGTTTTTGTTCACTCAGCGTGAACCTTCTACTGAAAAATACAATAGTAAGTTAACGTAATAAAGCAGAAATTAATACGATTTTTTTTTGTATATTTTATAAGTAGACTTTAAGATAATTATTTTTTTAATATTATGTAAAATTGTTATTAATAAGAAGTTAAATTGTTTAGATTTTTTAAAGAAAAAATTAACATTTGAAAATTGGTTTAATACGTATCTGACAATGAGCTTAATATTAATAATGCTGTAATTCTGAACCGATCTACAGCGTTACAGAATGTTTTCTCTTTTTCTAGTAAATGGAATTTTTCATTAAATAGAAAAAACAAAAATTTCTGTTACAGATCTGTTCACAATTCCAGCATAATAAAAATTTCTAAATATTTTTTTTTTAGTTTGTCTGTTTTTAAAGTATGAAATAGACAAAATATATTTATTTCAATACTTGTTCTGAAACAAAACAAAAACAAATCTTTTCTGATTGTTTGACCAATAAATAATTAAATTTTTTTTAATACTGTTCTGTTAAAATAAATCACACAGTATAATTATAGCAATTAGTTTATCACTTCCGATAGTTTGACTTGGTTTTACCAAACAAATTCGTAAAATTATAATAATAAATAATCTTTGATAAATTTGTAACAATAATCTACTACGTTCTAACGTATTTCTCCTTGAGATAATCGAAGTATGGTTTCTAAGATAAGTGTATTGTGTATTGAATGTATTGATAGCATATTAATTAAATTGGTTACATAAAAACTTGTTGGTAATAATTAGAAATTCTGTAGGAAGTAACCGAAGCGAAAGATATATAATACATGTACAAACTTTTTCTACCTTAGTATCGTTTCTGAACGCGAGTTGAGATCAACAAAATATATATTTATATATTCTTTTTTTTTTTTCGTTTAAACGTGATAACTTTCACATTTGTATATATTTACTACACACAAGCAAACCGGAGTTCATTGTGAGTGTGTGTGTGTCATATAAAACAAGTGCCGTTATCGCTTTCTTCTCGTATTTACGTAACACGCTTTTAATACTTTTCTGAATAATTACAAGATCATCAACATGTTAATACGATTACTAATTTGTAGTACTTTAATAAAATGTATATGGGCAATTAGTGGTGAGTGTGTTTCATTGAAAGACAACGCATTATATGAGAAATGCGAACTTGTTTACGAATGGAACTACATCAATTTCACTTGGCCAACACCTGCAGCTTACGAGCAAGCTGTATCTTCCGGTAAATACGTTCCGGAACATAATATCATAGCAGGAATTAAATACTACAACGAAAAATTATTTTTATCACTGCCAAGAGCAAAACCCGGTAGTCCAGTAACTTTAGCGTATGTAAGTTCTTATCCAGACAATAATATACATCAAAATCCATTATTGGTACCATATCCAAGCTGGAAAATGAACAACGAATCATCTTGTTCGAACTTAATCAATGTACAAAGCATGGAAATTGATCGGAAAGGAATAATGTGGGTCCTAGACGGTAGAAGAATTGACGAAGGTAGACCAAAATGTCCGCCAAAGATTGTTCTTCTAGATTTACAATCAAGAGGACGCGTAATAAGATCGTATAATGTTCCAGAGGAGGTTTGCAAGAAAGACAGTTGCTTCATGAACGATATAGTTTTAGATGAATATGATAGTGGTTATGCTTATATTAGTGATACTAGTTCCGATCCAGGAATTATTGTCTATTCCAGAAAACTAAACAAAGCATGGAAGGTACGCGATAAAACAATGTTTGCCCAAGCTGAAGCTGTAAATTTTACAGTTCACGGTGTTGTACATACCCATTTGACTCCAATAGACGGTATTGCATTGTCACCACCTACTAGCTTAGATGATCACAATCGAATGGTTTACTACACCGCTTTAACCGGATACAGTATCTATGGATTGAACACAACAGTGTTGCGAAACGAAAAATTAGCGAAATCTTCAAAGGTGTCACAGTATATTATTGATTACGGCAAGAAAGAAGGTCCAGCTGATGGGCTAATGATGGATTCGGAAGGTGATCTATATTTTGGATTGCTGACAATGGATGCAGTTGCGAAATGGAATGTTAATAAACCAATATCTACCGCACAAATTATAGATCGAAATGAGACGACTTTGTTCTGGCCAGATACGTTCGGATATGATCCGTTTGGAAATCTATATTTGACGGCCAATAAAATTGACTATTTCCTTCATAATGATATTAACAAAGAAGATATTAATTTTAGGGTATTAAAATTGTATACTGGAACATGTAGTTATCAATATTAATGTACTGTAGTTTTCCTTATCATAATTATTTTTCTTAATTAACAGTTATATAAAAAAATATTAGATAATTGAAACAAATTAGTTTTATGTAATTAATGTGATATTTTACAATTTTATAATAGAAAATGTGTTATAAAATGAAATAATAAAAGAACCTACTAGAATACATAGTTCAATCTGTCCTTTCGTCATAATTATGTATACGCGATACAAATTTTTCGAACTAAGCTAAGATTTACATCATAATACAAATGAATCTGTAATATCAGTAGTGAGAAGAAAATAATCGCTACGTATGTCTAACAATATCATACACTTAGTTTTCCGGAAAGACAGATTTTCATGGCTTTTCATAGTTTATTTAATATGTTGTTTTTCTTTGTTTATTATGTTATTAATTATAAAAGTATAATAATTTAAATACTTTAAAGGAATAATAATGAGGATAAAATAATAATAAATCTATTTTTCTAATTTCACTTGTTTTTATTTAATACTTTTTCATAATAATTTAGTAACGCGTTGGAATACAACTCGAACGCCGATACTATTATAATCTTTCTCTCTCGTAACTAATACATTCACTAATTGAATAAAATTCATCTACTTAATTCTTTAAGCTGCACTGCTACGTCACAAGAATTAATATAATCAATAGTTTTTTTTTTATTGCCTGTACAAAGTGCGGAACTAAATTTTGCATTTATTAAACTAATACAAGGAAATACTTAATATTTATAAATATATTACATAAGCTACAATTGTGTGGTGAAAACGACGGATATGTATATGTAAATTGTGGATCTATTCCATTGGGTTTGGAAAAACTTCACCTCAATACTACGCACTGAAAAACATCAATTTTAGCACCATATGTTTAAAAAAACAGTTATTTTATGGGCAAGTAAGTGGGCTATATTGAAGTGAAGTGGTTAAAGTCCCAATTAAATCAATCTTATATGTAATACATTTATATTTTCTCATTCTAAAATAATATTTGTGTTCTACAAAAATTAGGAACCCATATTTAATCTTAGCTACAAACACTGGGTAAGTATTTTACTTGAAAACAATAAATGTATAACAAAACAAATGACAATCTATCAACAATACTTTTTGTTTATGATTTCGTAAATTAAAATGACAATGAATTAATGATTTTTTAAAATACAACGTCCACTTTAACGTTAAAATTTGTAATTGTACTGCAAAAACTTGAGACAATTTCAATGTAAAAATATCTCAACAAATAATTTGTAAATAAAAGTTAAAATGGACGCTTTATAAATAAAATTAATTAACAAATTTAATTTGTTGCACAAACAAACTCATTTTATAATTTATTATTCTAATAATAATAATTACAGTTAATATTGAAAGTATGTAGTATCTTTCCGAACAAATAAATTATAAAATAAGTTATTTTAAAATAGGATTAAAATATTTGTATTATAGGTACTTGTTCTCAAATGCTCAGCTAATGTTTTTAATAATGACAAACCAATTTGAAGTACGTATTTTGATAGTCAACTTAAATAATTAAAACTTAGGTATTTTACAATAATATCTTTAAATTCTTTAAAACAAAAAACTGCTTCAAGTGTGTACGTAGTTAATGTAATGTAATAATAAGATAAAACTTGAGATTTCTGTTCTTTAAACAATATCATTCGGTTTCGTTAACATGAAGTAATCAAACAGAACCTATATATTTTATTTTATTTACGAGTAGCATCACTTGTGCAGAATGGAATTCTAAGGTTCTATGCAAATAATTACTTCACACAGCGAAGAAGATTAGTTTTTCGATTGCTTCAACGAAAAGTTCCTAGAAAGAAAAGGAAACAAATAGTTGCTAATTAAAAATTAACTGTATGTAATTTTGTTATTATCAAGTTGTGGTAGGTGCTGCCATCCCAATGAACTGTGTTAGTAAAATATTGATAAGCAACTGTAATATCTAGTATGTTTTGTTGGCTGCAGACATTCAGGCAAATTACGTTTTGATATGTATTATCATTGATTAAAGAAATTTATATACATAATATTAAAAATACTTCAATAGTGTAATGGCAAAGCATGTTATCTGCCATTTTTGTGATTTTACAGGAGAGGCAAAAACAGTTTTGTATTATAATTGTGAATGTAATCAGCAAGTATGATTGCCATAGCAGTAATTTTTAAAAGTCATTTTTGACAACTAAGCCCTTTGATCAACTTAAAGTATACTTTATTTGTGGCCAGATAATGCCAAAAAGTGCCTTTTGAAAAAAAGGCAGAAAGCATGTCTTGCCATAACACTACTGACTTATTTACTCAATGGTTTTATAAATCACTCTTTTTGTAATGTTAATAATTAGATCATACCATCATACTTATGTCTATTTATATGTAATATATATATTTCATAAAATACAAAAGTAAATATGCAATTTAAATTTAGAAACAAAAGAGTTTTTAATAAATACATATAGAAAAAATAAACGTCTAAATTAATTAATATCATAATTTCACATACGTAAAGTAAATGGTTATTAATAGTTATTATTAATGTGACATCACAAGAGAGAAATTTTAATAATTAATTTTTAAAATTATAAAGTATATATTCAAATAATTGTTATAATTTATGTTTTCATAATGACGTAAAAAATAGTATATTTTAACAATATGCTATTAACTGTATGAAATTAAACTACGTACTTTTTATTAATTACTGTTATTAACAAAAAAAAATGTAAACATTAGAAAAAGTTATTATCATTGACATATTTTATTAATAAATATGATAAAAAATAAATAAGAAAATTTGAATGAAGAATAATTAATCATAATTAAAGTTTAAACTAAAAAAGTTCGAAACATTTTTGAAAGTATTGTTATAAGAATATAAAAGAATGAAAATATGAAATGCAGCACAGCGCAGATGTGAGTGAAGGTGCACTTTCAGTTTTGTTACAATTCGAATAAAAATAACAAGCGAATGTTAGCATATGACGTACGAAGATTAAAAATGAGGTTAGGAAAGAGCGTATTTTATTTTGCAGATTAGTTCCTGTTTACAAATCCGATATAATTGCAAACTTATTTCCACCAATAATATTTGGTAAAATGCAAATTAGTGATAATAAATATATTTATATTGGGCCAAGGAGATAATAAATTTATTAATTCGATTTAATTTGAAATTACATTTGGAATAAAATCCTTGTCTTAAAATCAGCATTGTCAAAATGTTAGGATAACAAAAAATATGTTTTTTCTTCTGTTTTTGTAAATAATACAATTAATAATAAATATTATCTGTAATAATTATAAATAGTTCAACGAATAAGCAATACAATTATTAAATATAAAAATATTAAACTAAATTTTTTGCTTGTGGTAATTATTTTGATAATGTCAGCAAAAAATGCGAATTTCAAGGTAATGCTATAATGACACTTCAAATAATTTAATAATATTATTTAATTAAGAAATATTTGCGGCTTTGTTAGTGTTAATCTGTTTATAAAGTTGATTAAGTGTACTTGTGTTCTACGTTATAATAAATAACAAAAAAATTAAATTGTTATTTTGCGTTTTTGTGTTACTTAAGTATTTTGTTAGAAAAAAAGTTAGAATTTAAGAAGATTTAAGTAATATTACAATTATGTATTATGTTATGTAATTTTGTCTAAATGATCTTAACTTTTATAATTTATAACAATTTAATATAGCTATTATAATATTATACTAATAGATGAGAACAAATAACATTAATTTTAAATAATTTTATTAAATACTCTTTTTTAAAGATGTTTTTTTAATTAGTATATGTAAATGCGGTAATAAAATTTTTATTGTCTAAGATATAAAAAAATGCAAAATGGTTTATTTATTTTTGAATTATTTTTGTAAATATATAATTACCAAAAGTGGGCTGAAAAGCAAAAAAAAATAAAAATCGCGGAAATTAAAACCAAATATTATAAATGTGATTATTTTTTTAAGAAAAAATACGTAAATACATAAAAAATAAAAAAATATATTTAAACAGGTAAAGATTATATTATTTGTAAGAGGCTTAAGCATATAATATCTCTGTTTGTGTATAATTAAATTATGTTCAAAATAAAAATAAAAAAATTCTGGTTGCATAAAAATAAAGTATTAAAGAAATGGTTTCCATCTGCAAAATGTGAAATTTATTTGATAATTTAAAACTGGAATAGAAGAAAGCTGATACAGTGATATATATCTTAAAAACAAAAGAAGATAGATACCTCATGATTATCTATATACTAAAACTAGTTATTAGAAGTAGACAAATAACATTAACGTTAGTTGTATCATCTGATCTCACTGAAAT
Organism: Clivina fossor; assembly: GCA_963966155.1. Classification (NCBI taxonomy): domain Eukaryota; kingdom Metazoa; phylum Arthropoda; class Insecta; order Coleoptera; family Carabidae; genus Clivina; species Clivina fossor. The sequence goes on along the minus strand of OZ014564.1, from coordinate 4,245,705 downwards.
TTTGCATGTAGTTTTATTCCAGAAGATAACACAATATTTTAACAACAAAAAAAAACTTGACATTTAAAACCGATTACAAGATATGACAAGACGACAAGACTAAAAAGCAGAAAATAAAATATATAAAAAAAACTTTTTAAAAACCATGCTTATATTTAAATGCACTAAAAAGAGGAAAATAATTTTTTTTCTGGTTATCCAAAAATTTTAGAAAGAAATAAAAGCGTGGGTGATTGTGTATGTACGGAAATACTGGTTCTAAATCAGAATAAAATAAAATCGTTTCAACTAACCTTTCGCTGTCCTCATCAAAGATGCGTAACAATAATATCATCATCAATATCATCCTTTTCATCATCGGTTTCTTCCGGTTGTGGATTAATTTTAGCTTCGGCAGCAGCGGCCGCTGCAGCTTTTGGATCTTCTTCCAGACGTTTCTGGCGTCTTCTTTTGCGTAAATGCAGAATTTCAACAATTACGTATCCGCAAACGCCGCCAATAAGTACAGCCATCATGACGTACAACTTCATTCGGGCACGAAGATGTGTTGAATATGCGTAGGCAATGACGAAACCGACCGATTCCCACAAACGATAGTTGGAGAATGCAGCTTCCTTGTTTCGACGGAAAAGTGTTCCGTATAGACCTGGAGGAATTGAAATTTTTTGGTAATAATCGCGATTTATTTAACTGAATTTGTCTGTATGATTATTGTTTTAGATATAAAACTATTAGAATAAATTAAATTACTAAAAATATTAATATTTAAATATAAATATAGTAAAGCACTATAATAATATATTAAATACAACACAAACACAAAATGAATAAATATTAATACAGAACTTTAACTTAAAGTATTTTTATTTTAATATAATGAGCTCTAAAAAAATTTTACACATTTTTATTTTTATTTTTATTTTTATTTATCGAAGCTTTTAGTGTATATAAAGTACATCAAATTTAATAAAATAATTATAATTTATTTATTTCCTTTTGATATGCATATAGGAAACGTCACATTAAAAAAAAAAAACAAAAAAATTAGGTCCGTATTACGAGCTCGGTTTTAACTATTACTGTTTTCAAAACAATGCAAACATTATTTGTTGTGTAACCTAAATTCCTCTATTTTTTTCATATTTATCTATCAATTGTTTAAAAATTATTTTTTTAAATTAATAAATAATATTTTTAAAATTTGCCTCAAACTTTGAATGTTACAGGAAAATAATTTAATGATTCAATAATTTTTTTTTATATTTGATAGAATTCCTTTTTTCAATCGCTCTGTTAAAAAAGAATCTTAGGCAATACACTATTATTCCATAACTTACTAGATAAAAACTAATCTTTATATTCATATATTTGCATATAGAATTTTCTTAACATAAACAGCTGACTGCCAGTTATATTATTTATAAAGTTAATTTTTATGATCGTTGCATTTATTAAATTATATAAACAAATCATTAATTTAATTAATGATTATATTAATAAAAACTTGTTAAATTTGCATAGGTAAATAAATCTTTTGCAAAAATAAAAAATATAAAAACAATAATAAATTTTAAAACAAGTCAAGAACCCATTTTCGTGCTAATAAGAGAACAATATATCATTTTTCGTAAATTGTTTTTGACAAAGAATAATTAAATAATAATTATTTGTATCATGTTAAATGTATATTACCTTACATTTATAAATAATTAAAATTAAAAAAAAAATTGGCTGATAATTGACACAATAAAAACGTACAAAATTATTATAAAAAGTTTTAACATCGCTGTTGTCTGTATTATTCCATTAGACGCAAAAAAACTTCTGCTAATGTTGAGTGTATGTGAATTTTTTGTTGTTGATTCTAAACGGTGATTTTCTTAACAGTAAATTAATCATTTTTTTTTTAAGATGAAACTAGTTTTGTCTGGATTCGAATATCTAGGTAGAAAAAAATGTATACATGTTTGAAGAATTATAATGTGAAAAATATTCTTCAAAATGTTATTAAAATTTTGTGTATTTTATTTTACTGAAAATAATGTTTGATTTTAAAATACATTGTGTCAAAAATAATAAGAAATAATTATTATAATTAAAGAAAAATATGTAACTGTTAAAAATTTCTGTTTCATTCTTCGCGTGGTAAGACTTTACGTAATTATTCTTATTTTACTTTTATTTGTTTAAAAGTAAATTTAGTTTTTCCTTTCGTTATTAGTCGTACGACCTTATTGAAGTTTAAAGCAGCTTAAAAAATTTGCTAATTGTTTTAAAGTTGCGAGAAATACATAATTGGTTTAATAAAAGTCTCTCAAAAATTTTACAGTTATGAATTGACGTACATAATTGCTTTAATTTTTTAGAATAAGTATTGTACTTGAACTTTAAAATATTAAGTTTCTAACAATAAGGCCGGTATTTTGAATCTCGATAAAAATTAATTTGGTTAAATTAAATACTTGATTAAAATGACACATCTGTATTTTTTGTACTGATTACATTAACAAGTGGTTAAATTTATATATTTTAGCTATCAAAATTAACTATGAATTTGAATCTTGCTTAATTTGAAAACTCGGTTAGTTATTTATGCGCTTAACCAGAACACAAAATACCGGTCCTTAGTAATATATTTATATTATTGTACATTACGCTGTTATTTTTATTACTTTAAAACATAAAATATGTGTCTAAAAATAACTTGTATATTTTATATATTAAAAACCACAGTAAAAATACTAAAAATATTACATATTATTTCAGCAAAACGATGGTTTACATAAATTTTTTATTAATATAATATAATTTTTTAATTTTAAGTAAAATAATTAATTTATCATATTACACATAGTTTTTATCGAAAAAGTAAATAAATTTAAAATAAAATATACGTATTTTATATGTATATAATGTAAAATATTTCTTATGACGTCTGTAAATTTTCATATTAAACTGGTGTAAATCAGTTTTTACAATAAACAAATTTTCTATAGTTTTATTATATTTTCCATGTAGACTATAAAAATCTATCTTTCACTATTCTAGATAAAATTCTCATTCATTTAATAATTTATAAAACAACTTAACGTATAATAAAATAATCAAAAAATTCCAACTCACCATTAACTTGTGTTTGCCAAACAGCATCTCCCACACCCCAAAGACTAGAAACAATGAAGAAAATCGCTGGATTATTAGGATGTGGTGCCCAAATGAGTAGCCATGCCACTAGAGCAGCATGTACACCAGCTCCTAGCGCCATAATTGGTACTCTTCCGATGTATTTCATCACGGAACCGAAGAGCAAACTGCAGAGTGCGTTAACCACCCCGAAACAGATCATAACGAAACCGACATTCTTCACTCCCATGGCGCACGAGACGTATGCTTGCGTGAAATCGGCACCGATAAAAGCCTGTTCCATACCAATCCATATGGTGATTGGGATTAAAAGTTGTTGGTAGGGTTTCTTCAGTTGGTAGAGTGTTGCAGATAGGAGTTGGATACCTGATAGTTGGACGGAGTTACGACGAGATTGCTTTTCGCCGTATCTGCGAAGAAATTAAGATATTGACTTATAATAAAATAAATTGATTAGTAGTTGGAGTGCTATGATTGAGAGTGTTTTGCGTGAGCGAAAATTTTTAAGTAGTAAGAATAGAAGAGCATGTATGAGAGGAATTATAAATGTGGATGAAGCTAAAGTTGATTGTCCGAATAGGGATATTTGGAGTAAACTAATTTCGAGATAGTGGAAAGAGTTTGTGCCAAACCATTTTGTATGTATGTAATAAACAAAATATTGGAATATGATATATAATTAAATTTAAACAATACTAATTTTCTAATAGAAATTAATTAAAATTTAGTTTAAAACAACAGAAACACAGAAATTTTATCTACTAATTACAACTGTAAATTTATTTATCAAACACAGTCTGTAATTAATGTTGTTGATTATAGCGCAATCTACATTTATAATTACAGAATAATTAATGATATATTTATGCTAAATTTTGCATCCTATTTCCATTGATTCTTTTTTTTTTCATTCATAATATTGTTTTTTTTTTATATTACGTGATGTTTTTATTATCATTTTTTATTTGCTTTACAGTTTGTCTGTTCATTCATATTTTAAAAATAAATAAGGAAAATTATGTTATGTCAGTTAAAGTAATTACGATTTTAAAAATTTATAATCAATAACAGTAATTTTTATATTAATTTGACGACTGCTTTTTGGTGTTACAAATATAATTTTGAATATTCTTAAGAATTTTATCGTTTTTAAGAATAATCTTTATTCATATTCCATTCTCATTAACAGTAGTTGGCGCTGCACTCTGCATATGTATCACAAAGGAATGATAATAACTAAATTAAAAATTAAAAAAAAAAAAAACTAATCTTAATAGTTAATAGTTAATATTAAGTTAATGTAATCTAATAGTTGTTAAAAATAAATAGCAAAAACTAGTTTGTTTGTTACGTTATTGGACTGTAATCTATAAACAAAAATGAACGATTAAAGTAAACCAATTTAGCAAAAATCCCCAGCAAATTACAGACAGATCAAATCAATCAACTAGTCAGAAACTAAAACCCAAAATCGATCACTATCCATTTTAATTCATTACTCAACGTTTGACAGTTGAGATAAACGAGAAAAAATCGACAAGCTTTTGTATATAATCGCTACGTGAGTATATCTATATAATTTAGAGACCTTTGCCCCCTCGGCAAATCAAATTGGCGTGTTTCTGTTAAATATGAAAGGAGTGAAAAACTATAACTTTACATGTATTCAAAGTCAAGTGTAGGCGTTTCTTGTGCATGATACAATACGAGTAAGTAAAATAAAGGTTCTTTATTTTCTAATTAAAAGACAGAAATATTGTTTGCTATTCAATAATAGATTATGGGTACACTACGTTAAAGAAGACCTTGCTTTCCAATATTTTTGCATAGAAAAGTATGATAAGTAATTTTTCTTAAACAATAAACAGCATTTAATATCTGTTTAGTAATTGTCTCCACTTATGAATTTGAATTTTTTATGTAATAGCTAGTCATTTACAAGATTGTTCCGCTTCATTAGATCTCTTAAGCGTAAAATTTATTATTTAAATTGTATCTGTCTTATTTGCTCGATAAAGAAAAACTGAACCTTCTAAATAGTTAAGAATTGCTCCTTTAATAACAGAGAAAAAAATATCATGAAAGTTTTGCGATTTAGCAATTTTGCAATGGTGATACATTTTGAAATATTACCGTGGTGATTGAACTATATATCAAAATAAGTTTTCTTTTATTGTAAATTGGTATTCCCAAAGTGGATCTAGCACATAGCTAAATCGTTTTTATAAAATAATTAAATAGAATTTTATCCGAAAACAATTTTTATTTTAAAAAAAACATTAGGCTTTAGGTTTAAGTTCTGTATTAATATTTATTAATAATCGATGTTTCGATAAGCTCAACGTGCGTCTTCGTCAGGAAAAATAATCATTTATCCTGATGAAGCAAACAAGCAAGATTTGATTTTAACATACGAATGAACTAGGTACCTAACTAAACTTAAATAAAAACTTGTAAAAACAATGCCTACCTTGATAATGGATCGACAAAAAGTGCAATCATAACAACTGCAATAAATATACAAGCAAGATAGATTCCTGAGATTGTGAAAATCTCACTATCGTCCGGCCGTTGCAGATTATCGCTGTTTGTGGTACTAACCAAGAAATTAGCACCGCATAAATCGTAGTTTACTGTTTCGTTATCATGGCCAGCAGCTCCATGAGGATTACTCAATACTAGAAAAATATTAAAAATGTTGTAGGAAAGAAAAATACAACAGGATGTTTTAGATTATAAATACTGTCATAAGAGTTTCTTTGTTATATATCAAATTCAATATTTTTGGAATTTTCATATGCGTTGTAAATCAATAAAAAAAATTTTTACAAATATTTTAATCTTCATTTAATCGCAGTGAACTAATATACAGGGTGATTTACGACGTCGGGGAAAAACTACACCGGATGATTCCTATGAGTAATCTAAATAAAAAAACTTCAAATAAACATATGCCCGAAAATGCTTTCTAACGGAACTGTAGCCGTTAGAAGTTTATTACATCAATCGCGTTAGCCTTATTTATTATATCAGAAAAAAAAAGTCATAAACTTCTGAATAATTGTAAAATTACTGATTAATTTTCTAACATTTTGTTTAAGCACTAGTAAACCAATTTACTAGTTATGACTTACAGCGTCCCGACAAAATTTGTGTTCGAATTTTAATTATTGTAAATTGTTTATTAAATATTTATTTATGTGTGTACACAAATTTATAAACTAGTAAATTGGTTTATTAGTTCTTAAACAAAATGTTAGAAAATCAATCAGTAATTTTACAATTATTCAGAAGTTTATGACTAGTTTTTTTTATATATAATAAATAAGGTTAACGCGATAAATATTACAAGTAATAAACTTCTAACGGCTACAGCTCCGTTAGAAAGCATTTTCGGACATATGTTTATTTACAGTTTTTCATTTAGATTACTCATAGGAATCATCCGGTGTAGTTTTTTCTCGACGTCATAAATCTCCCTGTATAATTAGGAAATAATTGTAAAAAAATAAATTGGATGAGCTGGATATTCATTTTTCCATATTTCAGCATTAAAAATATGTTTGTAGTAGTTAAGCTATTTAAAAAATATCTTGAAACTTATTATATTCTTTTAAATAGTTTATTTTGTTACATTAAAATTTCAGACGTTTACACTTTAAACTATTTCTGTAAAATGATAACAGACACATAATTGGTTTCATTATGCGATTAAAATAATTATTTATAAATGAACGATACTATATATCTCAATTATGACTCATACTGAATGAAAAATATGAAATAAATGTAACAAATAAATAATAATAATTTTTTTTTTATTTATCTCATCCACATGTGGGAAAAATCTCATATATTTTACCTTAAATTAGAATTTCATCAATCTTAAATTAGCTCAGATATTAAAATATCGATATATCGATAATATCAATATATCGATAAATTATCTATATATCGAGATTTTTTTGCTTCTTTAATCTGTACCTATATGAAATTTAATTCAAATGCAATTTTATGGTAAATTATATATTTGTTTTTATATTATATAAACAAAATATGAACCAAACCGACTTGGATTTGTAGACGGGTTGAAAAAGCGGTTCCATTTTCATTTAATGTTAAACCGAACCGATAACCGCGAATCGGTTTAAATTTTTCTATAGCAGTTTGAAATGATAATAAAACTTACCAAGTGACGAAATCAAATTTCCCCACAATTCCGCAGTTTGCCACGCCAAGAAGAAGAACCCGAAGAATCGGACAACAATCGCCTCAACAGGTTGATCGGTAAGCTTAGCATAAACACCTCCAACTTGCGTGATATACGTAGCTTTCGAAGCCCACATAGGAGCTGCACCAATACCTAGCAGGACACCAGCAGGAACAAGCGTATAAAACTTGGGATAGAATTGCGCAGCAATGTACGGGGCATAGCACAACATCGATGCACACAATGTCCATTTCACCGTTAGCCTCTTAATCAAGAACGTCGGCACGAATATACAACTAACAACAAGTGCTGCATAGATTGCACTCAAGGAAACAGTTCCTAAACCTTCGGCAGCATTAATAGACGATTGCAAATTTGCAATGCCCTGAAAAGCGGTGAATTGGATCATGAACGCAGACGAAACGGCTGCCACATTCTTGAGGATGCGCCATTTTTCGCTACGGGAGAGTTTGAATTTGCCCTGCTGAGATGCTTCCTCGTCGGTGATTTCTCGGGGAGGTTTGAAGACGGTATCTAATCGATTCTCATCGTCTTTGAAACCGGCATTGGTGTAACCACTGACTTGGACGACGGCTACGTTGTTTTGAGTGTTTCCCGTTTGATTATCACCGCCGTTTTCGAGTGCCGCGGTCATCTTGGCTCCGCGATCAACTCGTTACTTCTGAAAGTAAAAAAAAAATTGATTTGTTAAAATTGAATGGTTTTAATAATAATAATACGTTTATTTTTTAATAGATAGTTAAATATTTAATATTATCAAATAAAGAAATAAGTAACATAAGTAAAGAAAATTAAGTACACATAACCTATAATATTTATTTATATTAATAAAAAGAATATTACATAATATAAATTAATTAAATACTGCAATTAAATTAGAAATTATCATTATAAATATTACAAGTATGACAAACCCTATTATAATTATCACAAATTCTAAATTTCGGAGAATTTAATAGTGTGTTTGTTCTACTAAAATTATTATAAAATGTTAAATTTTGACGAGAGTGAAAACGTGGAACTAGAAATAAATTTTTGAAATAAAACAGCTTTAGGCTAAAGACGTTTTGTTTTCATATAATAAGTTCTGAAAGATTTTTTACTATGTTGAATGTTTTTGATGAAAAGTGATCGTTGACTATTGGGTACGTAAAGAATTTGCATAATGATTAATATACATTTCACGTCAATGCTTTTTTTATGTTAAAACTTATTTAATTAATTTGTTACTGATGAAAGAAGCTAAGCTTTCGAAATAGGTATTTAGCTTTACTTTTAATTAATTTCGTGATTTTGAAAATTTTTTAACATTATTTTTGTTTTAATGAATTGTTGTTCTTTGTTTAACAAAATAAAAGCTTTAGATTTAAGTTCTATATTAATATTTATTAATAACCGACGTTTCGACGAACTCAATTTCTGTCTTCATCAGGAAAAAAATTATACAAATGAAATTTACAGTAAATAAACAGAACATAGAAACAAAGCACTAGGTAACTAAAGCATAAAAATTTTATAAATTTTTAATTAATGGAAGCCAAGTTTTATTTAAATCTGTATCTTCACAATTTTTTTTATACATTTCTATTGTTTCTATTATCAATCTGCTGTTAATAATGATTGGTCTTGCGATAATTACAGTATCTTCGAATTTTACATTGTGAAGATACTCTAATAGTAACTTTTTTCTATATATTCTTTTTTTACTTTAAATGTCATTTGAATCATTTTTGCTGATAGATACGGACATTGAGTACGTTGAGAATGTCGATTATTAATAAATACTAATACAGAACTTAAACCTAAAGCCGTTTTATTTTATATAATAAAAAACAATTATATTAAAAGTTTGAGAAGCACAGTTTCTTCATATATTACTCAGGGCCGGTCAATGCTACTAACAAGTTTCTATATACCTATATATGAATGTAAATAAATATCTAGACACACATGAATAGGTTTATTTATAGATTCTCTATTAAATACTAACATATATACGAAATTACCTTGTATTTATTCATATTTAAATTTATCTGCGGTTTCCCGTTTTGTGCATAATAATTTATTTAATTATCCAATGCAAAAAAACCTGTTTTCCAATTCGAGTTCAATATTTGGCCTACATATAAGAATTTTTTTTTTATACAGTGTGCACTTTATGTAGCTTAAACCCTGACAATATCAAAATTTGTCATAACGTTGTTCGCATCAAGTGTGCTAAATTTACTGGCGCTAAAATTGCATTTAAACGTAGTGGCATTGATGACTTTCATTTTTTTTTCGCAATGATTATTTTTAAACTTAGTTTTGTATTTTATTTATTTATTTACACGTGGTATAAAATAATATAAAGTAATTTAAAAATAATTATAGAATAGTAAACAAGTATAATTTTCTTATTTTTAAATACATTTCTAATTATTTAATTATGAAACTGACTTAGAATGCGCAACAAGTAAATAGTATATGAAGCAGTTTCTGTAATTTATTTTGTACAGATGAATTAATTATTACAAAACCGAAATTGAATAAAAGTTTTTAATTAGCATAATTAAAAATGTTTTAGTTAGTAACAATTAATTAAAATAATAATAATCTTTTTATGTAATAAATAAGATACTAAAATAATTGTAAGACCTATAACAATATTAACAGTAGATTGATAAGAGAAGAAATAGAAATATCTTCCTTTAATTAATAATTTTTTTTTTTTTTAATTTACTTACTTTGTCACCTAGTAACTTGTTCCTATGTTTTGTTTGTTTATTATTTGTGTCATTTGCATTATTTTGTCCTGATGAATATGTCCTGATATACATAGAGTATATCGAATTGTCGATATTTAAATAAAATATATACAGAACTTAATCTTAAAGCTTTTTATTTTTATTTTAAACATATATTGATTCATAATCATTATCATTAGTCATTAGCTCTTCCAGAATGTTCGAAAATCTTCCGGAAAATTCTTTATATATTATTATTCTTTTCTTCAAAGCGATAAATGTTAATACACAATAATACAATAAATAATAGTAAATCCGATCTGATTTCAACAGCATCACAGTGTTTATAGTGTGTAAAGTGTAAACTTTAGATGTGGCCTTAGTTTAAAATAATTTCAATATTAAAAAAATTTGCATCCCGAAATAAAAGTTTGAAAATATGATCACAATAATTTTAATATAAGCACTGTAACAACTTTAAAATAGCATAATTCTATCACTTGTCAAAGATATTATTACATGATTTATAAATCAACCTGTATATAACATTACTAGTATATAGTTTAGTGTCCTTTCACCCGACGATCAGCATCGCGACGATTAACTTGTTATCCTTGAACTCACTTTTCCTTTCCTTTAAGAAATTTGCAAACCACAAGTTACGTATTTAATTTTATTCCAATTCATTTTGCATACATACATACATATTCCATCATAAACATATAAACTACGGCATTGTAATTGGACTGTGTATGAGCTAATAAATATCAAGTTTCTAATATGATGCTTTCAAATCTGTTTAGATTAATTTCATTTAAATTACGAGTATCAAGGAAGTGATCCACATTTTTTTCTGCAAGATGTTTGCGTAATAATTATTGTTACGCAATGTTACAAATCAATGACTTCTTAAGTGTTAAGAAGAATGTATTGAGTAGTTTCATAATAGTTTATTTTAAGATGTGCAAAAATTCTGCATTTTATTGACAGTAATAAAAGTTTAAATAAAACAAACAATTACTTTGTAAATATCACAGTTTAATTAATAAATTTTCGTTACTGTAGTTTCGACCGTATGTAATTGTTTGTTATATTTAAACTAATTATAATGTATCACAAAGTAAAGGCTGATCAAATTAAATATATTAAAGTTGATGATATTTTGTGAGTTATTTAAAAAAATTATCATAAAATCCAAATACTATAATTTTGGTAAAAATTTTATAATATTTGTTGTACTATTGCAGTAAATTAATATTAATTATAAACAGTATATAGATAATAAAATGATTAATTGATAGCAATTTTACATATATTGATTAAATTTGAATAAATATGTAATATATTCAACAACATAGATAATAAACGATGTTCTGATACGGGCATCAAAACATATGTTTTTACATTTTTTTCCCGATTATTATCTTAAAAAAAAATGCAGATTATTTGTTTCCCGTCCGTTCTGCATGGTTAAAAATTCGTTTTGCATCTTTTTAAATACGATTTATGAGATAATAATACAGTATTTGTTAAGAATTAGTTTTTAATTTAAATATAATTCCCACAATTAATAAAACTGCCAGCAAAAACTATTTAATGTGAACTTGTCTAAATGTTTAAATAAACGCGCAATATTTTTTTGTTGCTAATTTGTAACAATGAGATAAATTTTGGTTATGTCTGATGACTTAAATATTATTTATAAAAACGATTGATTAATTATTTAATTGCTACATAATTACTGTAATGTCAAAATGAAAAATTTTACTCTAATAGCTTAAAATTATTTTATTTAATTATAACCTGTCACATCAGTAGAAAAAAACATAACAAGAAATTATTAAAATTAAAATAAATACGTAGTTATAAAGTTTTCCTTATGAAGACGGATGTTGAGTTTGTTGAAACGTCGATTTAACACAGAACTTTAACGTAAAGCAGTTTTATTTTAATATAATGAGATCTAAAACACCTTTAACTTTGTCAAATATATTTTTATTTATCGAAGCTTTTAGTGAATATGAAGTACGTCAAATTTAATAATGATTTGTATAAAATTTGGCTCTAATTAAATAAAAATTTGTAAAATTTTTATGATCTATTTACTTATTTGTTACCTAGTAACTTGTTCCTATGTTTTGTTATTTACTGCAAATGTCATTTGTATCAGTTTTTCTGATGAAAACTGAAGATGAGTTCGTCGAAACGTTGGTTATTAATAAATATTAATATAGAACTTAAACCTAAAGCTGTTTTATTTTAAAAATTGTAAAATTTGCACACCTGCGTTATTATAATAAATGTATTATGTGTAATTAAATAAGTTTTTATTAATAATTAAAGTTTTTTTGGAGCATTTTGTTATCAAAAATCAGTATCTAGCAGGCAAAGATTTACTTGCAATTTTATTGTCGGAAATTAACAATTGCTTGTTTCCGTTGCCTAGCAACCGACACCAAGGCCGTTCAATACCGATAAATATCAACTTGAATGTATCGCTAGACATTTGTTTATAAAATAATATTTCGTGTATGAAATGCACGAACAGGTACAAAAACTATCGCATGCATGTTTATATTTCTATATATTTATATTTATATTTCTTTATATTTTCATATTCTTACATTAGTTTTAATTATCTGATTTTTAATAATCAGTTCGTAAAAACAGAAAATACCTTAAATTATTGTATTTATTGTAAAGTGACAGTAATTGATTTATTAACACGTTAAAATATGTTGAAACTGTAACAAAAACGCACCTGTTCAAGGCAATGCCGCTGAGATCGCCGACCTGTGACAGTTCGTACGTTAGTTTTTTTTACAACTGAACATTATGGTATAATTTTTGCAAATATTTTACGAAAAACTAATCTTGCGTTATAGAAAGTGTTTCTAGTTGTGTAAGAATATATTCGAAGGAGGATTAAATGATTAGTTTCGGTCCATTTAACAATTTGCGTAAAAAATTCATCCTTGAAATATGTATCAGTTGATTAACGAGTTTTAAGAACATCATTACAATAACCATATATTAAAATTATGTGTTCTTGTGTTTATTATAATATAGTTATTATTACGAACTCAAGACATTGATAACTTTTGTTCATTACTATAAGATTTTTAATTTATTTAAATATTTACATTCTCACTTCGCTTTTATCAGTAAATTCTAAACAAATTACTTCTGTCTTTCATCACAGATATTTTTATTAAGTATATATAATATTATATAATTTAAGCAAACTATATCGAAGTGCTTTAAGTGATTTTAAATAAATGCTTTTGACAAAAATTACTTTGAAGAGTGCGATGAGACAATCCGAGCCATATTTATTCCAATTTCAAGGCAGTCAGTGGAATATTTTTAACAAATAAATATGAAATTCTACAAATTTCTACTCTTGAGACAAAACTAGTCGAGAAAATATAAAATTATTTAAAATTTTATATCGATTGTTTAATTTTTACACCTTTATTTGCAAAATTATATTTATATATAAATATAATATTCAATTTAATTGCAAATGGAAGAAAATAAATATATTAGTAAATGTAATGAAAATGTTATAATGTATTAGGTATTGTTGTAATATATGGGGACCTCAAAAACTATAAAAGTTTAAATACATTATAGCAGGGGGTGTGGACTTGAGGAGTTGTAGAAATTTTGCCAGAGGCGATTTTTTTTTATTGCGATTCCGACTTTTAATGTTAGCAAAAATTTTACAAATTAATATAAAAAACCACGTGAACAAAAAGATATTTTTCTCGGCTCTGTTTTCTTATTGAAAATTGTGATATATTAATAATTTTCAAGCATAATTACTGGTAATATAAAAAAATATAAATATAGATTTCTTTTATATATATATAAATAAATAAAAGAAATACAATAATATATTAAATTAATTTCGTGTAATGAAAGGACATTTGTTATTAAAAACAAGGTTGTTTTCAATCAGAGATAATAATAATTTGTACATGTGATATCTTCTTATTATTAACCATTATGTAATAATGATTCCGAGGTAGCTAAAGTGAATGTTATCTAAAGTACAGTTATTAAAATACTAAGTATTATTATAAGAATTAGAACACTTATACACCGTAGGGCGTATTTTTCGCAACATTTTCTATAGTTTATAATTGAAATTGTTTATAAATATAAACCACCTGATGGGCATAGAAGTCGTTCAGTGATTTTTGCATATTGTTATGCTGGCAACTTTCATTTTGATATTATTTAAATTTTAAATGTTATTCTGTTTCATAAAGTAATATATAATTTTATTTATTATTAAAATGATTTTTTGACATGCTTTTTATATAACAGTCATAATTTGTATTTTTAAATTGACTGATCAAATAATGTTACAAGTAAAATCAACTAAAATATTCTGTTACAGCAATATAGGCAATTTTTTATTAAATATTAACAGTTAACTATTTTTTCAATTTAATATTTTATTATTATGTATAGTTAACATAATAAAAAAATCTTTCAGAACTCATTATATTAAAATAAAACGGCTTTTGGTTGTAGGTCTGTATTAATATTTATCAATAATCGACGTTTCGGCGAACTCAAAGTACGTCTTCATCAAGAAAAAAAAATACAAATAAGAAGACGTACGTCGTATGTATGTATTATTAATAAATATTAATACAGAACTGTACCCTAAAATCATTTTATTTTAATTTAAGTGATTTTTATTGATCTCCATTTTTATTTATTTATTTCTAACAATATTTGAAAATGTTTGTATTTGTTTTACGATAGTTTCTAAGCATGCAAATTTGTCTAATATGTTCTATTCTCAAATGTGTCACGTTCGTTAATATATAGTAGATATTTATGTAAATAATAATATCGTGTGACGTGCATATGGATAATTGGCTATATGATAAATAGACAATTATTACTGCTAATAATTATTTGGAATAATTAACAATCTACTATCATTGTAAAGTATGAATCAAGTGTTCATTCATGCTTTCGCTAGTACACTTATGTACATAAAATATATATTATTGTTTTATTTACATTTTTTTTATGCATTCAGTTTGAATACTTAATAGAGTTGTTATTGGAAATTATCTGTTTTTATTATTTTTTATTAACAGTAGATTGATAAGAGAAGCAATAGAAATTTATAAAAACAAAGATAATATCAATTAGTATGACTAGTAATTGATTTAAATATAATTTGACTTTATAAATTTTATGATACAGTTACGTATTTTGTTACCTAGTAATTTGTTTCTATGTTCTGTTTATTTATTATATATGTCATTTTTATAATTTTTCCTGATAAAGATATACGTAGAACATATTGAAACGCCAATTTTGAATTAAAATTTATACAGAACTTAATCCTAAAGCTTTTTTATTTTAATATAATGAGTTTTTATTGTTATTTATGTTATGCTTTTTACCACTTTTCCTTTCAGTTCTTTGTGCCCGTAACATTGTTAAAAATTTGAAAATATTTATATATATTTAAACTAAGTTTATGAGTTTTATAGTTAGTTAAGATTTTATGATCGCAATTCCTCCTAGGCGGTTCAATTGATATCAATGAAATTTTCCGCATTGATTTATTTAGTGCCCAAGATGGTTATGTGTATTGCCTACTTTCGATAAACACATTGTTAAACTTTTTAAAATTATTTTGACCATACTATATATTTAAATTTTCAGAAAAAATTCTCCTGGTGTCCAGAAAAATAACATAATTTTAATTTTGCACAGTATTCCCAACTTAGAGATAAAAATTATTGAAATTTCTAAGATTTTATTTTAGCTACAGTATTTATCAGAGCTTAATAAAATTTTCATTAAAGATTCTGCTAATGTTTATAATAATTACATAATTTTATTTTTGCACAGTGTTGTCAACTTTAAAAAGAAAAATTGTTGACATTAAGATTTTATTTTGGTTACCCTATTTACCATAATATAATAAAAATTTCCGAAAATATTCTTATAGTGGCATAAAAATAACATAATTTTATTTTTATACTTGTTAATTTTTGAAGAAGAAAAAATATTCTAGTGTCTCATTTTGTGATTATTTTGATTTACAGAGCACTCGTTGTGTTAAGATGTATAATAGGCCCCATACACTTGCAAACAAATTGCGCAACAGAGGCTGTTGTGCAAACAGTTGTATAGTGTATGTTGTTGTTTGACGTGCTGCGCAACGCGTTGCAGAAATTCAAACATGTTTGAATTTAATTGCACAAACGGGCGGCGTTGCGCAACTAACTGCATAGTGTATGGACTTTGTTGCGATACATTGTGCAAACTGTAGTTTCTTTTCACGCGTGTTTGAAGAAGCTAGTATTTTTAATATGACTAATCTTATAAACAGTAGAGAATTTTTGAGCGAATTTATTGCTTTATATCGTCAGTTGCCAGAAGTATGGAAAATAAAAAGTGATGCATACAAAAATAGAAATTTGAAGAACTTAGCTAATGAAAAGCTAAGGTACCTTAAAGTAGCAAACAACCTTTGCTTGGGTGAGATATTGCGTCTCTCAATATCGTGTCTTCTTTTTGTATAAATGGTGTGACCATAGACAATAATTCACCAAAAATAATAAGGTCCTTTCGTAAATAATTTTTATAGTTTTGGGGTGAACTCAACTGAAGTTCTTTCAGGAGATTTTCGTGGCTAAAAAAGCACCGTTTTTTTAACCAATCCTTCATCCTGACTCTCTGCTTCCTTTTTGTTTTTTTTTTACACTATCATCCGAAGCAGCAGCAATTATAATAGCTAAACAGGCTGCGTCATCAGACGACATGTTTTGTACGTACACGAGTACACGATAAAAGCAACTGAAGTTTGCATAAAACTGCGTTCAAATGTATGGGCTGCCTTGTTTGCACAACGACCTGTTGTGCAATACCAGTTTGCGCAATTTGTTTGCAGGTGTATGGGGCCTATAAGTTATTTAAATTTAATATTAATGTGTTTCACATAAATTTATATCTGAAAACTATATTTTCTCGATCTTAAAACTTTTTATTGGAAATTTTTTCTATTTTGATTTATCAGAAAGATTTGCTTTGAACTTTATTTGCATTAATATTAATTAAATATTAGTTATTTTAATTAATAACAATATGTGTCAATAATAAATCAATTATATAGTTTAATTCGCAGAAAAAATTTGATTAATATTAATAATAAACTCTTTTGCAACATAAAAATGAAAAATGAAAAATGAAAATTTAATTATATGTACATAATTTTTTATGTTGGTATATAATAAAATAAAAGTGTACATAATAACTAGATTTATTGCTAGCATAAAAATTTTATTTGTAAAATTATTTCTTTATTTTCTATATACAATAATAAAAAAAAATGTATATGTTAAATATAAAACTTGGTTTATTGTTTAAAATTTGTTTTTATTTTATTATCAAAAAAATAAAAATTTCTGTTTGCGATAAAAAAATTGTCTTTTTAGAAACTAGTTGTAGTTTTTTTTAATACGTGTTAATTTTATTATTAATTTTAATAGCTGTATGTTGTCTGACTCATAGTTAACGTTTATTTTTATTTAAATTAAAAAAAAATATAATAACATTCATGTGTATGACATATTTATCTTTTATTTTATGCAAGCTCACTTCTACTCGCATGTACATTATGTAGCATTTGAATATTTTTCTGTGTATTTTATAAGAAAATTCAGATAAAATATTTCGTGTTAATTTATCAAATTGTTATTAATTTTATCATATGTATTTATATTTTGTTATTAATATGGGAAAATAAATTGGTCTTGAATAATTATATAATTTCAAGCTTAAATTAATTTAAAAATAAGTGTAGTATGAACATAGTATAAAATCTTTCAGAATTCATTCTATTAAAATAAAATAGTTTTAGGTTATAATTCTTATATTAATATTTATTAATAATCGATGTTTCGCCAAACTCAACGTCCGTCTTTATCAGAAATATTATAAATGTCATTTGTATTTTTTTTCCTGATGAAGGCAGACGTTAAGTTCGTCGAAACGTCGATTATTAATAAATATTAATATAAAATTATAACCTAAAGCCGTTTTATTTCAATGTGTAGTATTATTTACTTGTAATTTTAAAAATTTCTAGGTAACAAAATAAGTAACTAGATCATAAAATTTATAAATTATTAATTAAAGAAAGACATATTTTATTCAAATCATTGTCGCTTTATACCGATTGATGTTATCTTTTTTTATAAATTTCTATTGCTTCTTTTATCAATCTACTGTTAATATTGATAGGTTCTTGTAATTATTAAAGTATTATTATTATAATTGCAAGACCCATCAATAATAACAGCAGATTGGTAAAAGAAGCAATAGAAATTTGTAAAGAAAAAGATAACATCAATCACTGTGAATTTGATGTAATCAAATATATGTGTTCGATTCAAAGAAATTGAAATAGAAAATTTGTAAATTATGATAGTGTGTTGAACATATAATTTTTGTAGACGTAAGTATTTAACAAAAAACATAGTCAAGGCTTAGAAATAGTAATATTTTTTGTGCATATTCATGCAGAGAATCTCATGTATTGTATTATATTTAAATAATGAAATGATGACTGATTTATATATACAAATATACATATGTGTGTATATTTGTCCTTTACGCTCTGTTGCACATAGCTCGTGAATTAAATTCAATAACAATATGGCTAAAAATACACGATTTTTAATAAACAATATTAATTAATATTTAAAAACGTAAAAACGAATAAATCGTTTAAAAATCATATACGGTATTTTTGTTCTAAGAAATTATATGATCTTTTTAACTAAACTTTAAATAACATAGTAGTAAAATAAATTGGCTATAGATTGTAGTTTTGTATTAATATTTATTAATAGTCGAATGTTGTTGCAACAGTTGGTGTTAGTTGAATTAAGTTAAGTTGAGTTAATTGAGCGAATGTCTAATAAACGTTTGATTAAAAGAATCTATTACAATTATTTTGAAGGTATACGTTTGTTAGTAGACGTCCGTTGAGTAATTGGAGTAGTATGATTGAGAGAGTGGTTTGCGTGAGCCAAAGTTTCCAAGTAGTATATGACAGAGTGTCCGTATGAATACGGATGAAGCTAGAGTTGCTTGTCTGGATAGGGAATGTTGGACGAAACTGATTTCGGGATAGTGGAAAGAGTTTGTGCCACACCCATTTGAGTACATGGCGTGATTGTGTATGTATGTATATTATATTATACAGAATACTAGCATAAATCTCTTTCAGTAGTTGGTTTTACCAACAGAATTCTGTCACAATAATTTACATTCTAGCTCACATAAAAATACGAAAAAAATCCAATTTCTTACAGATTTCTAATATTATTTTGGTTTTGTTTCAACACACCACAATCAACCAACCAACCAGTCGAACATGAAAACTCAAACCGGAAAAATCCAGCTTGAACCAAATCAATAATGCGACAAAACAACTACGTTTTTAAAAATCTCTTGCAATAATATCTAATTAAATTCGGAAATTGATTGAAAAAAGAAATATTCAAGAAACACCTCTCACTAGATAGCATAATATACGTCGACAAGGTTCTTCGGCTAATGTCATTTTAATTCTTGTTTATTTTATTTTTTTTTAGGTGCGCAAGGCTTTAAGATAAAGCTGTTTTACGAAAGCCTTTAGGCTGATCTTAGAATCACTATGTTTTCTTTCTTGGTTGCAACCACAAAAAATAACAAATTTCTTGCAATTCCTCGAAATATATTTTTTTGATGAATTATAATCATAATTGTTCCTCTTGAAACAAAACATTGTTATTTTCTTGGGAAATTATAAATTATATTTGTAAACAATTGTCAACAAGAAAAATATGAAAATAGTTTAGATAATATTTACATGCTGGAATTATTTTGTAGATAAAATATATTTTAAATAATGTTTAGTTAAAATAATTTACATATTTCTACAACAAACATTAAAAATTTTCAATATATATGTATACAATTACACCGTGTACCCAAGGGTGTGGCACAAACTTTTTCCACTATCCCGAAATTAGTTTTCTCCAAACAACCCCATCCAGACAAGCAACTTTAGCTACATCCACATTTATATTGAAACTCACGTTGAGTTCGTAGAAACGTCGATTTATTAATAAATATTAATACAAAACTAGAATCTAAAGCCGTTTTATTCTAAAATTGGTATTTTTTTTATAAATTTAGTATTGATTATTGTTCAAATTTATTTGATATATATATTTTTAATCACGATCAAAATTTATAAAACAGGAAGCTATTATTGATGAGATTTTTTTGAAAAAAAATGCAAATTCAAAATTGTTATAATTATTAGTATGTAATTTCTTATAATCTGATAATATATAGTGACGCGGTGCAATTTACATATAAAGCAAAACATTATCCGTATAATTTCAATTACTCACAAATGAGTGAAATTAATCAAATTATAGACAACAATAATTATTTGTTTATCTATACATATGTAACTATTGTTGTAATTTAATTTGCATATTCAGTAGTTCATCCTATTGCAAATAACAGTAATTGATGGACATTTATATAGTATGTATATTATCAAGATTATTTTTTTTTGTTAATTTAATTTGAAAATTGCTTTTTGATAATTACGATATTTTGTGGTAATATTAAAGAATACTGTAGTGACTAGAAATTATTAATAAAAAGTTTTCTAATAAAGCTAAAGTTCCTTGTCTGGATAGGGATGTTTGGAAAAATTATAAATTTATAAAATTTTATGATCTGTTACTTATTTTGTTACCTAGTATCTTGCTTCTATGTTCTGTTTATTTAATGTAAATTTGTATCATTTTTCCTGATGAAAATGTACATTGAGTAGTCGATTATTAATAAATATTAATACAGAACTACAACCTAACACAGTTTTATTTTAAATAATTTCTATTCACTACATTTATAAAGTTCAGTTAAAAATTTTACGGTTTTGTAATGTGCTAGAAAAAAAATAAATATTTTAAGTTAATATAAATATTTCAAAACTGCGCAAAAATATTTATGCAAATTTATGTACATATTTTATAGAGTAAATATTTAATTTTTGTCAATTGCAAATAATGTTTTTTGCAATATTTTTTGTTAATTAAATTTACAGTTATATCAATCAGTAAAATATTGTTCTCGAATTAAAAAAAAACATGCAAAAAATTAGAAACCTGTTGCACAAAAAAATGATTGATATAAATAATGATTGAACAGTAAATTTAAATATCAATGTTTGTGTTGCGATATACGAAGTGTTACATCAATATTTTTTACCGTGTATCACATATGATAAGAAAGGTATTGTAATCATACCAAATTTGACATATTGAGATTTTTATAGATAAACATGAATTAGGCTTCTAGTAACACGAATCAACTGTTTTTAGTGTGATGTCCGTCTGTCCATGTGTCTCCCGATATGTGGACATGTGTAGAGCAAATTCAGCTGAACGGATTATTATAATTTTATATTTAAGTTTCGGAGATGGGTATCTCAATTTTATTAACTTTCGGTACAGAACTACCAACCAGTAGTGGTAATTTACTGATGTCACTTACAGATGTGTTTATGAATATTTTGCAACAGATATATATACCGGGTGTTCGTTCGTTAAGTTCGTATGGGCGTTTAACATGCAAATTCGATAATTTGCGATATATTTCTTTCTCGAGTTAAATTCGGAGAAATACTTAGAATATTTTTTGATAGACAATAAAAAGTTCTATAATTTGGTTTTAGTTTTAATTTGCTAGCATGTGCCGTTTGGGCCCTAGAATTTTTTTTTGATTTTTTGGTTTTTAGTTTTTTTCTCAAACACTATGAGGTCTAGGAAAATAAACATAATATGG
Source organism: Clivina fossor (assembly GCA_963966155.1). Classification (NCBI taxonomy): domain Eukaryota; kingdom Metazoa; phylum Arthropoda; class Insecta; order Coleoptera; family Carabidae; genus Clivina; species Clivina fossor. The sequence goes on along the minus strand of OZ014564.1, from coordinate 4,223,703 downwards.
AAAAATGCGGAATAATGAGTACAATAATTGAGTAAAAAAACCATTATTCTACGATGCATCGTTTAGTAGAAAAAAATTAAAAACTAAATTTTTGAAATTCTCTCAAGGGGGTAGGTACCCTTCGAATTTTATATTAGTTAGTTGTTTTACATTAGATTTTCTAACATTAAGCTTCTGGTATTTTAAATGAACCAGGTATCTAATTTACGATTAAACAACATTTTAATTTAACCACAGGCAGTATTAATCATTAAAAAAAGTATTAAATTTAACCAGTCGCCAAATGATAACCAAGATTCAGATTATATATTGTGTGTGTCTACAAAACTTAGTGGTACATTATATTAAACCAAATTCTATTGACTACTATTATATATAAATTCAATATATTTATTGAATTGTTCTATAAGCAAAGAACATCTTTAAAGACACTTTGTATATCTAGTGATGTTGGCAAAGATCAGAGCAGTCTCAGATGCCTGTGTTTGGGGGCATTGGCAACTCATAGCTGTCATGCTTTACAAACTACTTCTCATACCGGTCCTGGCCGGTTTCATCTGGTTAAGAAAAGAACACAACATAGAAGAAATGTATGTTAAGTCGCTAAGACATGTACACAAAAATTTCGCTGTTGCTAATATTGAGGAAATGATATAAAAAAACATTAACTAATTGACATGTACAACAAAAAATCCTAAAATAAAATTAAAAAACACGTATTTATTACTTGGGTATTGCCGCTTGTAATATTTTATTAATGAATGAATTTTTTAGGTCGGTAAATATATATAGGTATATATATATATATATATATATATATATATATATGTATATATATATATATATATATATATATATATATATATATATATCAGTGCAAAGGTATTCATTTAATTTAAAATTTATATATTTCATAATCTAGTTATTTATTTTGTTACCTAGTAACTTGTTTCTATGTTCTATTTATTCACTATAAATGTCATTTGTATCTTTTTTCCCGATGAAACACACGTTGAGTTCGTCGAAACGTAGATTACTAATAAATATTAAAACAGAACTATTATAATATAAGCTGTTTTATTTTAATATAATGAGTTCTGAAAGATTTTTTACTGTATTAAATTAATATAAATCCTTTTTTTCTAAAGATAATGCTTTAATTTATATAGATAAATAAGTATACGTTTTTCACATTTAAACAAAATGAAAATAACGTAATTAATATGTAATTGAGAGTATATAACTTCATAACTGAAATTTCTAGAAAAATCTAGTAATTTTTATTGAATAATTATTTATTAATTAAGTTTTTTCTTCGGGGTAAAAATAGCTTTATATTTACTCATTTAATTTATTCTTGGATGCCAATTACTTGAAATAATTATGTTTTTTTTGGTTAATTTAGAGATTTGATTTAATTAAATTTTTTATTATTAAGTAATTATTATTTATTTATAATCTTTGATGATTTACTTAGGTTTTATTACACACACACATTAATTATTAATATGCAAAAATTAATTAATATTATACATTTATTTAAATTAATTAGCAAATATTTGTTATGTTAAGGAATTATTTATATATTCCTTCCTGATTGATCGTTGAAGTCTCCGTTCCACTTAAGATAAAATCATTTTTTAACAATAATAAACTGCTATGTTATTTTAATATAACATGCATTTCGAAATGACAGATAAAGAAATATTATTTTTTATTAATTTTTGCAGATAGTGCTTTTAAAATAAACTTGTGCAAATTTTTTATTTTTTTTTTAATTCCACAGAAAAAAAGAAGAATATAAATACATTTATATTTAGTAATTATTATTTATTTATAATCTTAGATGGTTTACTTAGTTTTTATTACATACACATACACACATACCCATAAAAGGTGTGGCACAAACTCTTTCCACTATTCCGAAATTAATTTTCTTCAAACATTCCTATCCAGACAAGCAACTCTAGCTTTGTCCATTTGAAATTGGTCGAAACGTCAATTTTAAATAAATATGAATAAAGAACTTTAACCTAAAGCAGTTTTATTTTAATAAATAACATAAATACGATATAGCATTCAATCGTAATTTGATTATAAAGTTTAAAAATAATTTTGGTGTATTAATGACATTGAATAATTAGCCTCCAGACGAAGCGTTTATTGATAATAAATAACAAATAACTTCCTTTTATGTTGTCATATGTTGACTAGAAACACATGTACGTGTACTTATATATTTCATACGCAACTTTCTATCAATACACCTATGGTATTTTATATATTACATATTTTATGTACCTACATATATATATTTTTATACTGATTTTTACAACAGAAATTTGTATGCTCGCTTCTGAAACAATAAAAATATCTTCGTAAAGTAAATGAAACTTTATTATATAACAATATCCGTATTGCAAATAAAATAAAAAAAAAATATAAGAAATACAATTCTGTACTTCCAACTAATTACAGTGAATAAAATTAGTTTATCAACAAATTGTTATCTTTTTATTTTTTATTTTTGGTTTAACAATGATTCATTAGCTGAAAAACTATTATTAGTTGAAGCTATTAATTACCTATGTATGTGAATACAATGCGAAATACTTATGTGAAAAATTGTTTCCTATTCAGACAAAAAAATCGTAAAATTTTTGCTAATTATCAACAAACAATTAATATAATTAATTTTTAAATGATATATTTGGAAAATACCACAAAATTTTGTACAGATTAAAAACAATGGAATAGTTTTAATTTGTAATATAAATGTTTTCCTATTCTTTTGTATTTTTATGGAAATTTTATTTTTGTTCAAAATTTATACATATATACAAACATACATACGCCATGTATCCAAAAAGGTATGGCACGAATTCTTTCCACTATCCCGAAATCAGTTTTCTCCAAATATTCCTATCCAGATAAGTACCTTTAGCTTTATCCACATTTATGATACCTTTCATACAAGTTCTACTATTCTTGCTACTTGGAAATTTTCGCTCACGCGAGCCACTCTGTCAATTATACCACTCCTACTTCTCATCGGACGTTCACTAATCAAACGTATTGTTCCAAAACATTCATATAAATTCTTTTAACCAAACGTTCATTAGATATTCGTTCAAGATGACTGAACCATCTTAACTGATTAACACAAAATCTTTTGCAACATTTTTATCATGCAAAAGTTGGTGTTAGCTAATTAAGATAGTTCGGTCATCTAGAGCGAATCTTTAATAAACGTTTGGTTAAAAGAATTTATATCAATGACTTTGAAACATAGTACGATAAATAGTTGGAGTTGTATGATTAAGAGAGTGGCTTGCGTGAGCAAAACTTTCCAAGTAGTAAGAATATAAGAGCCGTGTATAAGAGGTATCATAAATGTAGATAAAGCTAAAGTTGCTTGTCTGGATAGGAATGTTTGGAAAAAACTAATTTCGGGATAGTGTGCCACAACCTTTCGGGTACATTGCGTGATTGTGTATCTTTGTAATTAAAAAAGAAAACAAATATGATTTTTAGAAAATAATAATTTTTGAAAGTAATATCAAATGTAACCTAATTGAATTTGAATTATGTTTTTCCGATGTACCTTTGTTATGAATAATGTATGATATACAACTGAACATATATTATTTATAAGTAAATTTAAAATAAGTACTTATCTATATAGAACAAGGTATAAAAATACAATAGTTTTCTAGAATTTCTGAATTTAATAGTATGCTCATTTGTAGTGGAAAATTTTCGAGAAAAAAGTAAATACAAATAAAATCGTTAACGAGAATTCTTATTGTATTTTGTACAAAAATAAATGCAGGTAATTATAATTGATAATAATAATAAGTTTAAATTGTAAAAAAATATTAATTAATTTCGTCATACTTGCACATTGCACGAAATGGTATTGTAAATAATTAAATAATTAACAAATTACATATACTATATCTAAATATATTATATGTATGTGAAACGAAAGATGTTTTTTTTAAATTTTTTTTGCCGCTGTTTACTAAGAAATATTTAATTATTTTTCTGTAATTTAATTTGATTTTAAACAATAACCTCGTGTGATACAGATGAAGAAGGGAAACGTTTAAAAATTATTTATTTTATATTATTTGTTTTTATTTTTGTTTAATATACACTATTAACAATACTACCTGTTTAAATATTTGACTTCGAAATAAATTTTAATATTAATATAAACAGTTTTGAAGTTGATAAAATATATTATACTTTAATAGTCAACATTCAATATCAATGAAGTAATAGTGAAGTTATATTACAATGTTAAAATTTACCAAAAAAAAATACTTGAACGTACATTTCAGATTTTGTGGTAGTTAATAACATTTAACATATTATATATATATATATATATATATATATATATATATATATATATATATTATATTATTCTTCTTTATAAATTTTTATTAAAGATTTTTTTCAAAAATAAAATATGTCTCTGTTGCGAAATATTCATGAAACACATCTGTAAGTGACATCAGTAAACTATTACTTCTGGTTGCAGTTCTTTTCCGAAAGTTGATCAAATTGAGATATTTAACTCCGAAGTTTAACTATGCAATTTTGGTTTTGTTTAATAGAAAGTAGCAAATATTACGTTGATGCACACTAAACTGTACATAAGCGTACCCTCTAACCAACAGACAAATAAATTTTACTGCGGGAATGAGATATTTTTAATATTTTCTTGTCATTTTGACATTTTTAAGAAAATGAAAAACAATATTTTGGGAAAATTATTATTATTCATTTTTTTCAAAGCTGTTGTTATATTTTTTAATGCAATTTTTTTACGCATTACGTACAAATAATGAATTTTTTTCTCTCCGCATAAGCAATGTGTGTTGAAAGCATAAGCAATAATTTACCCTATACATATAAGCAATATTTTAAAATTTCTATTGCATATTGTAAAATCGTACGTCTACATAAAGTAAGACACAATTATTGAAACTAGGCCAGACAATGTAAATGTGCAGAATTTTAAATTCTACGTGCAGAAAATGAAACTACAACATAGTAAAAAATCTTTCAGAACTCATTATATAAAATAAAACTGCTTTAAGTTTAAGTTCTGTATCAATATTTATTAATAATCGATGTTTCGACGATCTCCTGCTAAAAACGGACGTTGAGTTCGTTAAAACATTGATTATTAATAAATATTAATACAGAACTATAACCTAAAACCTTTTTATTTTAAAATGAAATTATATTTAAATGACCTTACAATAATCATACTAATATCAAATCAAATATCAACTTTAAAAATTTTATCGAAAATATTTTCATCTCATAATGATTTTAAAACTTAATTTCCAGCTGTTAAATTAATCAATCTTATCAATTACTAATAAAACAAAACGTTTATTTTTTAATTTATAGTTTAGGAAACACGTTTTAATGACTTGTATACAAACTGTTGCAGTATGTATCAGATTAAAATATAAACTTACTGAATTATAATAAAAAAACTTTTGGATTAAGTTCTGTATAAATTTTAATTCGAAATTATACAACTGATATATATATATATATACAGAACAAAATAAGAAAATAACAAAATAAATAACTACAAAATTTAGAAATTATTAATTAAATGAGTCAATTTTATTTAAATCAGTTACTAGTCACACTGATTGATATTATCTTTTTTTTTATAAATTTCTATTGCTTCTCTTATGAACCTACTGTTAATATTGTAAATGTATTATAAATGTGGATGCAGCTAAAGTTGCTCGTCTGGATAGAAATGTTTGTGCCACACCCTTTTGAAAACATGGCGTGATTGTGCATGTATGTAAGTATGAATGTAATATTACTTAAAAAATAAATTTTCTATGAAACAAATTTCATAGAAAATTCTGTAAATAATTTGGAAAATTTTTAAAAGTCACGTAATATAGCTACAAAGTCAAATTAGTTTAATCTGTTTTGATAAAATTGTGTAAATTAATGCGTACCTAATTATAAATGATAATTATGGATAAATATTATTTATTATATATTCATAATAATCATATTTTTATGTTTATTAACACACTATGTTTCAATAAATGAAAATAATTTTTGGATGTTATTCAACAAGTAAGTCAAAATTTTAATTATAAAATTTATTAATTAAAAATGATCACAATGATAAAAACAATTCAAAATTTTTGATAAATTTACGATAAATTTATAAAATTATTTTAAAAACTTTCAAGTTATTTTTGAAAAAAAAATGCTTTTACGTTTATTTGAAATTACTTACTATAAGAACATGTACGTCGAAACATCGATTATTAATAAATATTAATACAGAACTAGGCTAAACTTTATTTCAGATTCACCAAATATATTTATTTGAATATACTGTTACTTTTGCACATTTTATGAATATAAAGCGTAAAATTTTAGTGCGAAAATGATATTTACAATGGTAAAACTTATTTTGAAAATTCCTTTTTAACAAGTTATACGTAAGATGAATTGGCTGTAGGTGATATATATATATATATATATATATATATATATATATATATATATATATATATATATATGGTGGCACTAACTGCAGGATAGGTTAGGTAAAGAGGTTAATTTGATTATGTTTAGAAAAATTTAAGCCACCTGAAAAATTTTTAATACGAAAAATATAGTAACAGTTTTTTATATTCATAAAATGTGTGCTAAAGTAACAGTTTGTAAAGTTTGCAGTAAATACATTTGGTGAGTGTAAAATAAAGTTTTACTTAGAACTACAACCTAAATCCGTTTTATTTTAATACAATGAGTTCTGAAAATTTTTTTTACTATGTTAATAAAAAAATATCATATCTAGAAAAACTATCCATATATTAGAGGCAAAAATTTATTTTGCAAAAATGTTATAAAAAATAATAAAAACATTTACCTATAAATTATTAGAAAAATATTTTAGTTTACATATGAGGACAGGCAAGAAACTTTACTTATAAAAACAATAATAATTATTTTAAAAATTATATTGTAAAACTTACCTGTAAATTTTAAAATTATTTTGAGTCTCCGTATTGAAAAAAAATTGCTTGTTTACATTCACACAAAAAAAATCACAGATCACTTTTCAAAAAAAACAAACAAAAATCCGTTGAAAATATCCGACAATCTTCACAGTTTTTCATAAACGTAAAATAAAAATGTAATCTTAAAGTCACATTAGTTAATTCACAATTTAAATTCGATTAAAACACAATCGTTAGGCAGTCTAAGAATTCTAGCACAGAAAACGAGCGGAAAAATGAAACTCCAGTACTGGCTCCGCGTACTGCTGTAAACTTACTGAACAACCGGCGTTTAGCCTTAACGTAGATGTAGTGTTAAGCCAGCTTAACGCTTATTACGTTGCGTTGCCGGACTGAAAACAGCGATGACTGAGTGGTGCTTCACGCTAGCGCTGAAACTTATGCCACATGAATTTATTAGAAAAGATGCCAGTGTCTCGGCGCGTCAGTTTTGCACTCAAGGTTAAACCCGGGCTGTGATAACGGGCGCCGGAGCTTTACGTTGTTGGTCAAGTTCAAATATTTAATGTTTACATTTTTCGTCAACTGATGCGCGTCGTCTAAAAATGACGCATTTTTCGAATTTGGAAACTGGAATAAGGACAATTAATAACAATAGCGGTTTTTTTTTTGGGATTTGTAGGCTAGAATAACTAGTTAATGTTGATTTTATTTCTTGAAATAGTTTTATTATTAAAATAAAACAGCTTTAGGTTTAAGTTATATATACTTATTAAGTTTTAAGTTTTATAAATTTATATTGACTGTTTTGTTTTCTTGACAAAAAATATTACCAACATAGTTTTTGTTCTTGTTAATTTATAAATTTAATAAATATGTGTATGTAGAACTATAATTATCTAATAAATGTTTTTTTCTTTTTGTAGCGACTTGAAAAAGGCAAAAACTTTGTCGAAAGCTCGTCAAAATTTCAAATGATTGTTTAATTTATCCTTAATCATTCTACTGTTTTGGCTGCTTCGCCCTCACATTAAAATTTTTTTAAAACTATATATATATATATATATATATATATATATATATATATATATATATATATATATATATATATATATATTAATATTTATTAATAATCGACGTTTCGGCGAATTCAACCACCGTCTTCATCAGGAAAACTGAGACAAATGACATTTATAGTAAATAACAGAACATAGAAATAAGTTACTAGACGTAACAAAATAAGTAACTAGATTATAATAACTAGTAAATACTATAAATTTTTTTACTAAGTTAGTTTTATTATTTTAATGTGAAGTAAAATGTGGCTTATTTATTTTTTGTTCTAGATTTAAATTTGTTATATTGTCAGTTGATTGTAATCACGGCGACAAACTTGAAAATTTGGGAAAAGTTCGCTGAGCCCAGAATTTTTTCATAAAAGCACATTTTTTATAAAAAATAGGTAATAATTTATACACAAAAGAGTAAAGAATATTAATTTTAATAGTTCTTAGTCGATTTATTATTGAAAGATATTAGAAATTACACATAATTCTTAACATAGTAAAAAATATTTTCGAACTCATTATAATAAAGCTTTAGGTTAAAGTTCTGTATTAATATTTATTAATAATCGACGATTCGATAAACTCAACGTCCGTGTTCATCAGAAAAAATGATACCAATATCATTTTTATCATTTTTCCTGATGAAAACTGACGTTGAAGTTCGTCGAAACGTCGATTATTAATACAGAACTTTAACCTAAAGCAGTTTTATTTTAATATAATTCTTATATTTTTATTTAAAGTGTCGATTTATCAACAATTTAAAATACTAATAGATATCATAGAATTCATACTTTAACACATATATACTTGATTTTAAGTAATTTTCAATTCTTTTATAAAAAAAGAAATTAATCTTTTATATCATGCAATAAAAACTGGTAAAATATTATATAAAGTGATGCGAAAGTCATCACTCTATCTGACGATTCTCTAATTTTTCCCTTGTTATCGCGACTTTGAACAGATTCAGAATACACGTAGATGAACCATGAATCGCTATATTCGTCAAGAACGTGGAATAAACGTTTAAATCAATTTAATCAACAAACAGAAGCAATTCTTTTTATTTACAAACAAAGTTACTGCCTCAGGAAATGAGTGATGACTTTTGCGCCAGTTTGCACAAGCACAGTCATATATTGCCGACTAGAAGAAATTATAAAAAAAAATCTGTCAAAATTTACACATACTAATAACAAAATAAAAACTGAAACAAGAATTGAAAATTGAAATAAAAAAAAAACTTGCAAGTCACTTGAAATTCAATCTGTAATCGAAATTTTTTTAAAAAAAATATTTGGGAAGGTTAGTTGGGGTTTAGAGTATATTTTAAAGAGACCATGGCTCTCTGGATGGCCCACTAGCGCCGATACTGTTTAAATGATTAAAATTGCATGGTATAACATACATAATATTTTTAAAATGTGATAATGTCATGGATTTAGTTACGTTTTTAGATGACGTACAACGGAACTTATGATAATTAGACTATACTTATAATTTTTTTAAATAAAATAACTTTAGGTTTAAGTTCTGTATTAATATTTATTAATAATCCACATACTCAACGAATTCAATGTTTGTCTTTATCAGGAAAACTGATACAAATGATATTTACAGTAAATAACTTGTTTCTATGTTCTGTTTATTTACTGTAAATATTGTATCAGTTTTCCTGATGAAGACAAAATATTAATACAGAACTTAAAGTAGTTTTATTTTATATAATAAGTTCTGAAAAATTTTTACTAAAATTTTTTTTTTTTGTTTGTTCTCGTAATGAATATAAATAATAATATTTACATATTAAAAAGTACTAATAATAACAAAATAATAGTGTTTAGAATAAATTAATTTTTTTACAATAAATTTTTATCGCAAGTTAAATATTCTGGTTAAAACTGCTTTAAACCACTAATTCTTCGATTCCAGTTAGAAGGAAAAGTTGTTTGTCGTAAAACCTGGCTGTAGCAATTAAATGAAATTAAAATTATATTTGTTTTATCTGAGTTTTCCGCGCTACTATGACGAAATTCTCGTCAAAATGGTGTCAAGTTAAAGCGTCACTTAAATCAGATGGAATATGCGTAATTAATCATGTGTATCTACGTAATCAGTTATTTTGATGCAAAAGATATATGGGGATTAAATTTTGTGCAAAACAACTGTGACGAAATACATATATATATGACGATGATTTTGCATTATTTTTTGTAAAATTTAGTAATATGGAAACTCTTTTTGAAGACATGCTTAAATTATCGATTTTACGATGTATTATTATAACAAGTACCTTCACACTGATTGATGTTATAATTTTTTATTGATATAAATAAAATTTGGCTTTATTTAATCAAAAATTTATAAATTTCATGATCTAGTTCAAGAGTGGGTAAACTTTTTTCCGCAAGGGCCGGATTGAGATTTAAATCCATTTGCGGCGAGCTACGTGAATATTCCAATTAAAAAATCTCATTATGACTAAGATAGCATTGAATTTTAATTTTTATTGTTATTTAATTACAGATACACCGATACTAAACAGTCCACAGAATTCGAAAACTCTCGCGGGCCGGATAAAATCACCTGCCGGGCCGAGTCTGGCCCGCGGGCCGTAGTTTTAACATTTATAGTAAATAAACAAAACATGGAAACATGTTACTAGGTAACAAATAAGTAACTAGATTCTAGTTACTTATTTGTTACCTAGTAACTTGTTTCCATGTTTTGTTTATTTACAATAAATGTTATTTTTATCTTTTTGCCTGATGAAGACGCACGTTCAGTTCGTCGAAACGTTGATTTATTAATAAATTATTACAAAACTAAAACCTAAAGTCGTTTTATTCTAATATAATGAGTTCTGAAAGATTTTTTATTATGTTTAATAAAATGAAATATAACAATTTAACACTTTTTTAAACAAATTAGTTTTGCTCTATTTAATATGATAAATAACTAATTATTTAATGACGTGTTTTTCTGTAATAAAAGTGTATTATATATTTTACAACTAAAAAAACAAGATACTTGCCGATATAAACGTTATTTTTATTTGTTTATTTGTTTATCTAGAAAATGATATAAATATGCATAATTTCCGTAAAAATATTGTTGTTTGTTTTAAAAAAAATGTATATTGTTTATTTTCTAAATAATTATAACAATAATTCAGTAATTCATAAAATCACAGATTAAAAATATTGTTTTATATTTGGTTTCTCAAACAAATTCCTTGGCTATTAGAGGGCACCACCTTGCATTTTATGAAAACCTATAATGTGCAGAATAATGTGTTAAAAAGATTTCTAAAATTCGAACGTTTGGCAGTTACAGCGAGTTACAGCGACCAATACAGAGTTGTGTCAAAATAGATTCAAATTTTAGACGCATTTTTCTCGAAAGCATCTTTTGCAACCTTGCCCAGCCGAGATCTCGGAAACTATGCATCCGATTTACTTCAGTTTAAGACGTAATTATAAAACATTAAATTTTCGAAAATAATACGGAATATCTCTTTTTTCGATTTTTTTATACGCTTTAAAAGAAGAATTGTACACTGAAAAAAAAAACACTATTTTTAAACAGCAGCCATTTTCGTAATTTTTTGAAATTAAAAAAATCCTATGTATTATGATAGATTTTTTACTACGGCATATCAGCCTAGAAAAATCTTTAAATTAAATGGATACTGGCCGTGAAAGCCTAAAAATTACTAGTTTTGTTTGTTTTTAACACATTTTTGTTAACTCGCTTCCTTTCCTGTTTGTTTGTTTATCTGTTCGGTACAAATTTTGTAATCGCTTTTAAACTAACTTCCCAATGAACTAGAGAAACTTTAAACATAGCTTAGAACTGGATGACAATGCAATATTAACTAAATAATTAACAATATTAGAAATATTAATTTTTATCTTGCGCCATATTGACGAATTTCGTGGTTTGTTTATTTAGCAATTTTTTTTTTCAATATACAGAAACTACAGAAAACAACTACAGAAAATACAGAACACATACACAAGACTAAAAAGCAGAAAATAATTATTTAAATAAACAAGATTAGAAGTATATGGATAAACCCATATATAGACTACTTTGACATTTCTCGGAAAGTTGGCAACACTGTATTTTAATAATATTATAATTTATGTGGGCATTAGGAGATACTTTTCTGAAAATTTGATCAAAATCGAATAAATAATGTAGCCACAATGAATTTTTAAAAAATTTGGTGATTTTTTCTCGATAAGTTGGCAACACTGTATTTTGTTAAAATTGCATAATTTATTTAGGCACTAAAAGAAACTTTTATGAAAATTTGATTAAAATAGGTTAAATAAAATGATCATAATAAATTTTTAAAAATTTTACTAATTTTTTTCTCGGAAAGTTGGCAACACTGTATTTTGTTAAAATTATATAAATTATATGAATACTAGGAGAATCTTTTGTGAAAATTTGAGTAAAATCGGTTTAATAACATGGCTATAATAAAAATTTTAAAACTTTAGTAATTTTTTTCTCGGAAAGTTGGCAACACTGAATATTAATAAAATTATGTAATTAATGGGAGCATTAGGGAAATCTTTTCTGAAAATTTGATCAAAATCGGATAAATAATGTAGCCACAATGAATTTTTAAAAACTTTAGTAATTTTTTTCTCGGAAAGTTGGCATCACTGGAAAAAACCAAAACCACATGACCATCTCGGGCACTAGGCAAATTTATCCTGAAAATTTCATTATAATCGGTTGAACCGTCTAGGAGGAGTTGCGATCACAAAATTTTGTCTGACGACCGAGCGAGCGAGCGAGCGAGCTGACGACGCACACACATACACCCTCATAAACTAAGTTCAGATTCGTCATCTACAGGCTATATGAAGGATTTCTATACAAATTTTTTTTTTTTTTGAAAATGTTACAGACACCGTACCAAACGCTTTACTACTTTTCCTTGCAGTCAAAGTAGTAAAAAGAAATTAATATACTTCGTTTTTAAAACGATTCCAAAATAATTTCTGTTAGCCCCATACAGATTCATAACCTCATGCAAATTCCTGATTCCCCATACAAATTGTCCAGAAAATTTGTAAATTTTTAATAGCTATGTTAAACTTGTAAGATTTAAAACGAAAAACATGGTGCGCAATGACGACTACTCCCTACACTCCTTACTATTATCTATTACATATGCCCCATTTTAAATTCTACAAGTATTGTCATAGCTATTAAAAATTCACAATCACAAACTTTCAGGACATTCTGTATGGGATCAGGAATCTGTATGGAGTTATAAATCTGTATGAGGCTAGGAGAAATTATTTTATACTTTTTAGTCCGTTTTAAAAACATGGTATTGTAACAGCCACGGCTAAATTATTAGAATTTTGATGATTTAACATTTAACCGGAAGCCGTGTCTGTTAGGCCAAAGACCGCACTGAGGTTGACGCTCTTCGCCGATTTTCAATATTTTACCGATATTGCAAATCGAACGGAAAGTGCCAACCAAAAGTGTTGATTGGCCAGAAATCGACTGTTCACTTGTAAGAAAGGAACTTCAGAAAAAGTCAGTCTGTTTTCTGAAGTTCTTGAGTTCGGTCGACTTTTAGGAATAATTAGATATTCAAAATTAGTTGTAAAAATCTTTGAATTAAATTAACTTAGTCCAAATTATTATTCAAATCTACTTAAATATATATTCACTTTGTATAATAAATTATTTATTTGTTATTTTAATTAAATAAATTAATTTACACTTTTTGTTAAAAGTTGTCGACGCAATTATTTATAAATTTCCTTTTTGTTTTTTAACATCAAAGTTAATTGTGTTATTAGCTGTGTCCAGCAGAGGGGCAGTGCGGTTATACAGGTAAGTATAACATTTGATTATTTAGCTATTTTCCTCTGCGAATAATCTGCACGTTAATCGACTTAAACATTGTTATCTAACAATGGCGGAGCTGGAGGATCTTGCCGTTGAGCCAAAAATTGACTGTGTCAAAAACAAACGTGCAGATGATAATATGGGAATAGGCCCTATAATGGTACCCATATTATCGGAAGTAGTATTAAATGATAATCAATTTATTCAGGATAACGTAGATAATAATAATATAATAAATGTTTCAATTACAGAGCCAGATCACATTGTTAACGTAAGAGCCGCGAGCCCAAACGTTCAGGATAACGAAGATTCCGTATTCGGGGAACAACACGATCCATCGACGACGGAAGCTACAGAAATCGATCACCAACTTGAAATTTCAAGTAAAAGATACCAAACCCGAAGTCGCGGATCCGTCCCTGACTTGCCGTGGATTAGAAACGAAAGAATTTGAAGCATTTGCTTTCGTTGCATTTGTTATATTATTATATAAGCAATTAGTATGGTAGTATTATATTTTATTAGTTTAATTGTAATATATTTTATATCTTGATAAAATGATGAAATTTATTTGTATGTTTTTGTGTGTTTTTAGTGGAATAATTGATAAGGGATGGACTGACGTAATAGGGTACGACTGTTCGGATCCTAACTCGGAAATTGCACGAATATCGTTAACAAATATTAAGCCATGCATTGATCCGAAAAACGCGTCAACCGAAGTCAGCCGGCGGATCCAATTAATTCAAGAGCGGAGGTATAATGAAGTCCATGTTTACACATGTCTGGTATCCGTTCAACAAATCACGGAGCATTGCGGTATGCATTCACACACTAGCTCTGTGATGGGCGGATTTTCCAGATATGTGCAGTATATCAGAGCAGAGAGTTGCCAAGATGCACACCGTTTCCTACGACTTGATCTAACAGGTCTAGGCGCAGGAATTGTCACCGGACTGAAAGCGAATGGAACAACTGAGGTATCCGTAACTTTGGCTGGGCTTATTAAGCCAACGGGAGAGTGTGCTGGCGTTCCATATGTACAGAACGGCGTGACCTACGATAACGTGGTTGTTAGTGCAGCTATCAGCATTAAGCTACACGACTATGTTACCGTAGTAAATATGGAAGAAGATACACTGCGACTCCATACTGGCACAGTGTGCCAATACCAGAAAAATTATTGTTTTGACGATGCAGTCGGAGAAGTAACGTGGACTGTAGATTCCATGGACCGATGTTCAGCAACTGGCGTGGAGGTATTATACGAAGGGCAGGCTACGCTACTGACAATAAACGGAACTGATGTGAAATATGTTATGGTGGAGGCAGAAGATACCGTGTTTGCCCTACGACTGACCACAAGCGAGGTGGTATGTCATCAGCAAGTTTGGCAAACTGAACAAAATCGCTTGCTGGTTGTATTCGAATCAGACTTAGGATTTTACCACGTAAAATCAAGTAAACTGATTCATAATACAGATATAATGGCTCAAGTGCTCAGTAAGTTGCTGTTCTTAGAAATCGCTTTTAAACAGCAACTTCGAGATTTAGTTTACGAGGCCATTATGAAGCGGTGCTGTTTGAGGGAAGATTTGTTAAAACATAGAATTGCGCTCGCCTTACAAGCGCCGGATATTGTCAGTAGCCTTGTCAAAGAAGCCGCAGGCCATATGGGAAGGGTAATGGGTGAAGTCCTGTACGTGGTCCGTTGTCAGCCGAAAATTGTCGACATAAGGCGAACGGACGACTGTTATCAAGAGTTGCCGATCACGTACGAAAATAGCAGCCGATTCCTGAGTCCCATTACACATATTATACAAGAACATGGGACTCAAGTGGATTGCGACAACAAGCTACCTGTCGTTTTCCACTTAGATGGAAAATGGGTCGAGTTCCACCCACAGGCGCATCTGAGCCATCCAGTACCAACGATGCTCGATGCGAACGACTACAGCGAATCTTTACCTATGATGAAAATAATACCTATCACGAGCCACGGAATCTACAGCCAGAAAGATATGGAACGATTTCAGCACACGCTGCAATTTCCAAGCCAGCGCCAAGCAGTCACAAACATCGTTGCGCGGCGCATAGTTAAGACGGGCGTAGACAGCCAAGGTTACCACTTGCCCAACATGTTTAGCAATACCGAATTTAAGAGCTTCGCCTGGAACGCAGCCGAAGAAGTATGGGGATTCTTGTCCCGCATGGGAAATTATTTTTCCATTGTTACCTTGCTATATTTCGTATACGGAACGGTAAAAGCCATTGGAAACACGATTTTAAATTTTGTCTGTCTACGAAGAACAGCAAGGGACAAGACCAAAACCAAGTTTTTCTTTTGGGCAAGTTTATGGGATACGTTAACAAGTCACACCCTGGTGAACCTCCTGCGCCATCCCGAAAACCGATTTGGGTACAATAACCCAAATATAGAAACTCTGCAACTCTCTGAAGGGCCTACAGCATCGCCCCAAGCCATAATCAACATGCCTACAGTATCGCCCCAAGCCGTCATCGACATACCTCCGCATCGGCCCCTTCAACCCCCTCAGGATCCACCAGCTGACTTTAATCTATTACGCCAGTCCCTGAGTTCATTATCTAGAGTAGGATAGACCAACCTTACAGGCGAAAAGTCGATTACTTTTATGCTTAAGTGCAAGTTGTTAGTACTAAGTACTAATCAAATTGTACTTAAGTTTTAAAGGGGTGGGATATGTAACAGCCACGGCTAAATTATTAGAATTTTGATGATTTAACATTTAACCGGAAGCCGTGTCTGTTAGGCCAAAGACCGCACTTAGGTTGACGCTCTTCGCCGATTTTCAATATTTTACCGATATTGCAAATCGAACGGAAAGTGCCAACCAA
Source organism: Clivina fossor (assembly GCA_963966155.1). Classification (NCBI taxonomy): domain Eukaryota; kingdom Metazoa; phylum Arthropoda; class Insecta; order Coleoptera; family Carabidae; genus Clivina; species Clivina fossor. Next base: position 4,206,836 of record OZ014564.1, on the reverse strand, counting down.
AAGTGTTGATTGGCCAGAAATCGACTGTTCACTTGTAAGAAAGGAACTTCAGAAAAAGTCAGTTTGTTTTCTGAAGTTCTTGAGTTCGGTCGACTTTTAGGAATAATTAGATATTCAAAATTAGTTGTAAAAATCTTTGAATTAAATTAACTTAGTCCAAATTATTATTCAAATCTACTTAAATATATATTCACTTTGTATAATAAATTATTTATTTGTTATTTTAATTAAATAAATTAATTTACATTTTTTGTTAAAAGTTGTCGACGCAATTATTTATAAATTCCCTTTTTGTTTTTTAACATCAAAGTTAATTGTGTTATTAGCTGTGTCCAGCAGAGGGGCAGTGCGGTTATACAGGTAAGTATAACATTTGATTATTTAGCTATTTTCCTCTGCGAATAATCTGCACGTATAATCTGGATCTTAATCTGCCAAGATCCAGTTTGTTACAGTATATTAAAATAATTTTTCTTATTTAAATAATTTTAAGATATTATTCTACACTGTTTTTCTATATTTGTTTAAAGTTTTAATATTACAAATGATAGAAAAATATAATATATATTTTAGTAGCTTTCAGATACGACCTACAGAATGATGATTAATATGCAGAAGGATACGCCCAAAAATTACAATCTGAATTTCAATTTTTTTTAAGATTGACTATACAGTACTTATTTATCTAATGTAGTATTTTAGACTTTATTATAATACTGATTCAGTAGTAGAAAGCAATCTTTATATTGTTGAGTCCAGATACTTGCGGCCAAGGCACAGCCGAGACTAAGCAATCTGGGGAGGTGAATTGGGCGATCGCCTCAGGGAATCGTAAATGGTAGGAACCTCGTGAATTAGTGATTTTCGGCGTTATTTTTATAATAAAATTATTGAGATATTAAACTGATTTAAGTTTTTAATTTTGCGTAGATTTTTCAAAGGATAATTCAGAATGATGTTATTTTAATCACGATAAAAATGTATTAATTATTTTAAATTAAACTCCATATGTTGTTAATCCGATAGTGTAGATTCGGCAGCATTACTTTTTAGTCAAATTTTGTACATAAACTATAAACATATTATGTTATTATACAAAGTAAAAATTTGGAATTTAACAGTATTTAGCTAATTGTTCTACGTACAAATATCTATCTAATTAATTCAGGTTTTTAAGTATATATGTATACGTGAAAGAAATATTTAATATGGTCTGATGCGCCAAAACATTTTTTTTTTGGGAATCCCTGAACAATTCCATAAATTTGTCTAAATTTAATTTATTGTTTTTAATATGTATTAGTATTAGCTTATGATGGTGTAATTTTTGGTAACTGAGATTTAATTAGAAAATTAATTAGTACATCTTTTGTTGATAAAATGTCGGAATAACAACGTAATTATTTACATACTTAGTTGGTTCTTTAAACAAAATTATAATTGCTGTTGTAAATTATCTGGAAATTCTAGTAATTGCAGCCTTGTTTTTAGATACTAATAATATGTATGGATTTCACATGTTACATAAATAAAAATAATACAAGAATATTGTACAAATTTAATTACATATACATTCTGTATTTATTAACACATATTTAATTCTATTTTGATCTATTTTAAGATAAAAGAACATTAGGATTAAGTTCTGTATATATTTTATTTAAAAATCGACGTATGCCATCATTAGGAAAAAATATACAAATAACATAAAAATAATAAACAAATAAAACATAGAAACAAATTACTTGGTAACAAAGAACTGGATTAATAAGAGAAGCAATAGAAATTTATAACGAAAAAAAGTAACATGAAAGCACTGATTTAAATAAAATTTGTTTTTTTTTAATTACAAATTTATAAACTTTATAATCTAGTTACTTATTTTGTTATCTAGTAACTAGTTTCTAAGTTCTGTTTATTTACTGTATATATCACTTGTATCATTTTTTTCTGGTGATGATGTACGCAGAGTACAACTAACCGTCGATTATTAATAAAAAAATTAATACTTAATGAAATTTTACGAATTATTTAGTTATTTTGTTCTTTAAAATTTGTGATTATGCAAAAATAAAATATTTATAAATACGATTTTTTAGTTTTAGTTTAGAATAATTAAAATTTTTATTTGATTTAACCGAGAACGTATCTCTTATGAGATATTCATGTAGAACTAATTAAACGAAATATCCGATTTAGTTTTTTTTTGTTTAACAAACTAATTTTTTACTAACTAATTTACTAACATTTTTTTTCTGAAATTTATAAATTATTTTGCAACGATTAAAATAAAAAAGAATTTAATTTTATAAATTAAATAATATTTTAAAATTACCTTTATATCCGCTATATTTTTTTCTCAAATATAATTTAACAAAAAAAGATTTTTTTTTGTTATGTATCCCGTGACAATAATATCTTATGATCTTTATAGCTAATTGCAGCGAATGAAAAATAAAATAATATCAGTCTAATAATGAACAAAATTATTATACAGGTGATAATAAAAAAAAAATATTAATTGGGATAATATCGCCTCAAAAGGTAATCACATTAAAAATATGCTAGTTACACTAACAAGGGTTTTAATAACGTTGTGTGTTTGAAAAAATGTGATTTAAACAAATGTTTTTGATTGTTCAAGGTTTTTACAGACAATAAAAAAAAAAGACTTTTCTTTTTGGCTAAAATGAACAGGAAATTAGGGTAACATGATTTTTGTTGTTCTTATTTTGTAAATATAATAGCTAAGTTAAGTATTTGATTTTTTAAATACCGCCGACCCTACACTGTAAAAAATGTAATATATATTTATATAATTTTACATAATTATTAACAGTAAAATAGCAGCATTTTGTAATTTTTACTACGATAATTGACGTAATATTACACTTTTTCTGCAAAAATACATTTATAGAATATGTAAACTTAAATCAATTTTTTATAAAAAAGTAAATAAACTAAAACACTCAAAATTGAGCTTGTAATACCAGCCATTGGATTTAATGTAGTTAGTAATAGTTAGTAAAAATTAAAGTCAGTATTTTTATTGTAAAATGGAACCTTATGTACACTGTAAAATAGTTGCCACTTTACATAAAAACTATAGTAAAAAAATTACACATTATATCAGCAAAACAATGATTTACATAAATTTTTTGTGAAAATAATATAATTTTATAATTTTAATTAAAACAATTAATTTACCACATTATATTTATATAATTTATTTAGGCACTAGGAGAATTTTTTATGAAAATTTGATTAAAATCGTTTAAATAATGGTCATAATAATTTTTTAAAAAACTTAGTAATTTTTTTCTCGGAAAGTTGGCAACATTGGATATTAATAAAATTATATAATTAATAAGAGCATTAGGAAAATCTTTTCTGAAAATTTGATCAAAATCGGATAAATAATGTAGCCACAATAAATTTTTAAAAACTTTTGTAATTTTTTTCTCGGAAAGTAGGCATCACTGAAAAAAAATAAAACCACATGACCATCTTGGGTACTAGACAAATTTATCCTGAAAATTTCATTAAAATCGGTTGAACCGCCTAGGACGAGTTGCAATCACAAAATTTTGACTTACGACCGAGCGAGCGAGCTGACGACGCACATCCATACACCCACATAAACTAAGTTCGGATTCGTCTGATCTAGAGGCTATATGAAAGATTTCTACACAATTTTTTTTTTTTTGAAATGTTACAGACACCGTACCAAACGCTATACCATTTTTCCTTGCAGTCAAAGTGGTAAAAATAGTCTGGAATAAAATAGATCTTCAATAATTTAAATTAAACAATTATAAGCCAATATGTAATTCTAAATGAACAACCAAATAAATAGTAAAACTATAAATTTTAACTACTTTGTTTTTTAAATAAAATGCAAACAAACTAACACAATTTACACATTTACTTTACGAATACACAGATTAATTTATATATAATAAATCTATCAAGTCCGTTGACACAGGTATACATAATTGTTTCTCATATTGTGTCTCTTTGCGATGAATTATAGGCAGTTGTCTAGGTAAATGTTTAAAAAAATTGTAAAAACACGAGCTCTATCTACCCCCCTTACGTGTTTCGGTGTATGTATATATTGTTTTAACCTTGGCATCGCGTAAAAATTTTCGTTTACATGCGAGATTACGGTGTATTTAAAATTTAAAAGTTTCAAGTAAAAAGATACATTTAAAATTATGATATACATTTCTGTACACATGATCTTGACATAATAATGCGTTGTAAATATTCGAAAATTAGGTGATATGTTAATTTAATAGCCTACTTAAATTGTTATAATAATAATATAATTAGATTATTTATAAATAATAAAATATATTAAAATAGGTTATAGGTTTAAGTTCTGTATTAATATTTATTAATAATCGATGTTTTCGACAAAATCAAAGTAAATAAACAGAACATAGAAATAAGTACTAGGTAACAGAATAAGTAACATGATCATAATTTTTTTATAAATCAGTGCCCCTTTACAGTGATTTATGTTATCTTTTTCTTTATAAATTTATATTGCTTCTCTTATCAATCTGCTGTTAATATTGATAGTGTCGTGTCACTTGCGTACGTGTCAGATGCGTACAAACATTATTTAGTATCACTTGCGTAAAAATAATGGTGGGCTTAAGTCCAGGTAGTGAAGGTACTTAGGCCGAGTGTCAGATGCGTACAGAGGTTTGAGAAATGTCGAGTTGTGCTTTTGGTCAAATATTAATCTCGGACGAGTCGAGTTGTCACCCGTGATAGTCAGGTAAAGATTTTTCGTGACCGAGTTGTCTCCCGGGCATGTCCTAATTGTCTCCCAAAATTTAAAATCGGTGTTCATCATTTGCGCCTTATTTTGTTATTAAAAAAAATATTTTTATTATAAAATTAATTTTTTGTCATTACTAGATATAGATTCATAACAAGATCATATCAATTATAAATTATAAATATTATACTCCTATCTTTTATTGTTGTTTTTTTTCTAAAGCATTTCTCAGAATCTTTATTTTGTTTTTGACAAGTTGACGATATACTACACATCATATCAGACATAATACATAGTTTTTAACAAACAAAATTTGTTCGTCATAACGAGGAACAAAACTTTGTGTGCCCGGACATATATCCTGTACTTGCAAACAAAATAACGAACAACAATAAAAAAATGATTCGCGTGTTTAATTTACTAATTACCGTAAACGGACATTTCAAGGTCAGCTGTCCGTGAAAATCTATCCGAAAATTTTATCAGATCTACGACTTAAATATCGTAAAATTACGAAGATGTAATTAAATATTTCGGTGATTTATTGAAATACGAATATTTGTTGTTGATGTAATATTGCTAATTTAATCTTTGCGTGCTGATTGGTTATTAGACGAAATATTCTTTATTTTGTATTTAAAATTAAAGATGTGGCATAAAAAATGAATTGTATGGCGTAAAAGATTCCCATGTAATCATTTTGTATCGGTCGCAAAAAATTATTTTTCTCATAAAACTTTATTTTATGTTTCCAAAGGTGAATGTTATAAAATCTTAACAAAGAAAGATTATTATTCGAAATTTTAGTAAAATATATGAGATATATAATTTACTAATATTATTTAATTAAACAGATCATTGAGGTTTGCAATGAAATTTTTATATTGTGAAAAACATATTCAAAATTTTATGAACAAAAATATATTTCAATATTGTAATTTTTCTAATTTTCTTTTTTAATGATTTTCATAACTATGTTTAATTAGTTATTTGTTACAATTTAAACAAACAATAAAATTATATAATTTTATTTATGTTATTAATTTAAAATGAAATATGGTTTGCTTCCAAAGTATTTGAGTGGCAGTTTGAAATTTAATAGTAGTGTATATAATTATGACGACAGAAATGCAGACAATTTCTATATTACTAAAAAGCAGAGCCGTATTTACCTCTTTCGAGGCCCCAGGTGCAATTGAAATATGAGGCCCCCCTGCAGATATTCTTCAACTGAAAAAGAATTGTCAGTAGAAAAAAATTAGTTTTAGTCCTATTATTATTATATGAAAATGTTTTTAATTTGTTTAAATTGTTTATACATTGGTATTGATCAAAAAAATCAGCAAAATCAAAACAAAATAATGTATACATTATTAATGACCAATGACTAAAGATAATTATAACAAAGAATTTTCAACTATTATAAATATAGCTCAAAATAATTGATATGATAAATCTACAATAGTTTCTCTGATAAATAAGAAAAATAAATGTAATATTTTAAAATTAATTTATTGTACACCTTCTCTTGATTCTTCTAATGTGGTTTATAGAAAGTTAAATTATGTTAAAGGATTAAGTTCTAAATTAGCAAATAATTGGAAAAACCTGAACATAAGAGCAAGTTTTTACAATAAAAATACTTTAAGACATATTTTAGTTAACAATAAATTAAGTTGTAAAGATCCTTTGTTAAATTCTGGAATTTATGAAATTGTATGTAATGATTGTAACTTTATTTACATAGGCCAGACAGGACGCTGTTTTAAGATTAGATTCAAAGAACACCTCAACAGTTATTTACATAGAAATTCAAATTCAAATGTAGCGAATCACTTACTTGAAAATAAACATATTTCTTCCATTGATAATTTAAATATTTTACATCGCCAGGCTAAAGGGATTTCACTAACCTTCCTGGAAAATTTAGAAATCAATAAAGCATTGAAATCAGGTAAAAGTTTTATGAACGAACATTTAGATTTAATTGAGTCTCCGTTTACAGATATATTCTTACAGGAATTTCCATAGTAACTCGCTCTCTCTACCCCTTTTGTTAATTTTATATAAAAACAAATTTTGTTAAACTTTTTTGTATTACCTTCTGATGATGGCTTAACAGCCGAAATTGGCCAATAAAAGATATTTATTGTTTTTTGTGAAAAATTAAACCGAGTGTTTTATTTTACATTTTTCCATAATGTTTCACCGAGTGCCCACAGCAACTTCCATAGAATTGATTAATATCATCATAATTGATGGATTTTTGTAACTCTGTCTCAATAAACAATGAGCTTAAATTACACAATTTTGATTTTCACTCGTTTTAAAACTGAAAACGAACGTTCTCCAGATGCATTCGTCATTGGTTTATAAATTTGTACATTTCGACAGGATTCGTAAGATTTTCTTGTTTCGCAAATTTTTAACATTGCATAAATTCTTGGAAAACAAGTAGCAATAGCAACTAGCGGGTAGAGAGAAAATAGTCCCTTTTCTTACAATAGCCAGATAGCCACCCTACTCTTAATATGCAGGTTTTTATTATCTTATTGACAATGACAACACCAGTACTTCAACATTAGAAAACATTAAAATAATTTTCAAATTGATCTCAGTGACTGACTGATATCTGATTTAAAATCTGAGGCCCCTTAGCTACGAGGCCCCAGCTTGCGCCTCATGCGCCTGTGCATAAATACTGCTCTGCTAAAAAGACTAAAAGTAGTACTGCTAATAATATATTTCACAGTGGATTACTTAAACACAATGAATTACCGAAATATATTAAAGATTCAAATAATTCAAAAACTTTTAAGTTTGAAATTAATATTTTTTACTTTAATAAAGTTAATGCAAGTTAATAATTAAGTTGATAATTTGATAAATTATAAATGTCACCAATTATGTAAATATTATGCTACAATAGTAGATTTCCTGTAATTTTTATAATTTTGCAAATATGCATTACAATGTAATTAACTAGCCAAAAAACTAAATAAAGTTTGATTATTATTATTAAATTTGAAACATATCAAAATTTTAATTAACATACAGAATAATTTGCAATTTTATATAACATGTAAGTATTATACAGGGTAGTCCAGAATTATGTACCATAATTGCTAGAGCTGATAGTACGTTCAAAAATAAGGGTACCTTTTTATATACACTTTTTTCCAAAACTCAATAATAAGGGAGATACAAATACAACCATGTAAAGAGGTGAAATAAAAACCATTTTTTTGTAATATCTTCCAGACGCTTTTGAATAACGGGTTCATATTTTTGGGGGTGAGTATATGACATTAAAACAATCAAATTTATGTTACCACTTATTCCATTCCTTATGATTAAAGGGTAGTTTTGGGGTGTACGTGTGAATTATTACATCATATTTTTTTAATTTGCAATTATTTAAACAAAATTCTTAAAAACATAATTCCCCAGACTATTCTACGCAAAAAGGTACACTTGTTACATTTCGATAAATATTACCGTTTTCGAGAAATTTAAAGTTAAAGTTAACGTGCATTTTTATGTAATCGTAACAAAGTCATTTTTCACCCATTTACAGGGTTGTATCTCTTATTATTGAGTTTTGGAAAAAAGTGTATATAAAAAGGTACCCCTATTTTTGAACGTACTATCAGCTCTAGCAATTACGGTACATAATTCTGGACCATCCTGCATATATCGAATTTTATTAAATTTTGTTAATAAAATCCGAAACATATAGATTGTTAGTATAGTAAAATATTTTTCAGAACTCATTGTATTAAAATAAAAACTGTTTTTAAGATCGAATTCTGTTTAATTATTTTATAAAAACGACGTTTCGACGAGATGAACTTAATGTCATTGATAAATTTTGACCTGATCAAGACGAGCATTCAGTTTCGACGGAACGTCGTTTTTGTAAATTAATTAAACAGAATTTTATTTTAATATAGATTGTTCTTTGAGGAAAAAAACAGTAAATGAGACATTTAATATATTTATGGCCCACACTTTTCAACTGAAAGTTAAATGTCTATTGCACTAAAATAACATATTTTAAATGTCATATGAATAAAATTTTTATTGAACTTTTTTAACATTATCGTTATATCATAAGTAACCAGCAAATGGCAGTGCTATAATTATAGATTTCTTTAGAAATTGCGAGGACAAGGTTTAAAAAAAAATATCTTCCGGGCTATGAAAAAAATATATTTATGTTTCTTTATTTTTTACTCACGTGAATTTATTTGCAATTTATCCGATTTATTGCAAGTAAAATAATTATATGTTTTTTATTATGTACATTCTGCCTATTAATATTTTATAATCATTAAATAATGAAATATTGTACGAAGGGGCACTTTGATAATTAGGATTTGTTTTTTTAGAGATAATTTTAAGATTTTAATATTTTTCTTTGCGAAATCTTAATAAACTATAATTACGTAGTAGCTTTTTTATACAATGAGAACAAATATAGATCCACGTACTTTGCTCAGCTTTGAAAATAATGTTTAATTAAACAAACTCACTAACAATGTTTGTTGAAGTCTTTTCGTGATTTATTATAATTAATAAACTATTTTTTTTTACTTTAATTACGTAATTAATTATCAAATGTGACCTTTTGTTTATTTCCGCACGTATGTAGCTTCAATGAGAATAATTGCGATTTGTTTTGTTATAATTTTTTTTCCTGCTCGAAATTAAACAAAATTAATAACGCTTTGTTGCTATAATTTACAGTTTGCAAAAAAATACAAATAAGCAATAAAATGTTTTATGATCTGTATATTTCTATATTATTTGTGTAATTTTTAGTTCTGGAGATCTCCAGGCATAGCAACTGAAGTAGGAAACTCGGTGTAACAAAAAAAAATGGAAATTATTTAATTATAATAAATATTATTATATCAAGTATGAAATGGAAAAAAATTAAACACTTAATAATTATGTTAAAATTGTGTTTTTATTTTATTATACACAAGACTAAATGGATGATGAGCCGGAGTTTTTAATGATAATTTAATTTTTCAAAAGTACGATTAAAACACCGTGACGGCTTAATGGTACTTCAAACGTTTTTTTAAAACGGATAAATTTGTTCAAAAATATATGCTATTTCATGGACGTTTAAATTAAATGCTTTATACTTTCATATATGTGTTGAGGTGTAAATTATTATTAATATATATTTTTTTTTAACAAACGTATTAAATTTTTGATAAATTATTCACCTGAATTCCATTTACGTATATCGCAAAAAAATATTTGTATTCGACTTTTGAGATTGTTAAATATTATAATTTATTTTACGTATACATTTTTGTAGATTATCTATTTAAATTTCAACCTTATACAAAATTTGTAAACGGTTTTGTTTATGAACAATATTTTACTTTAATATACTTATTAGTTGTTATTGTTTTTAAAATTATTGGAAAGAAAAGTAAAATTTACTTGTGACATAAGTATAATATAATATTGGGCGTAAATTTTCAAAAATAAAATTCAGCCAAAACGCTCATTTGAAAATTTTGATTTATGCTTTAGAAAAATATAAGATAAAACAATTGTTTGAAATATAAGTATCTTTTAATTAAAATTAAAATTTAAGCAGATAAAGTATTTACTTTATCTAGTAAAAATCATAATAATTGTACGCAGAAAAGTACTAAAGAAATTAATTGATAAGTGAAATTAGTTAATAATATGTAATAATGAAATGATAACTAATTTTTCGTATAGGAGTAGTCAGGAAGCCGAGATCAGTGTTGCGTACTTCCGATTGTCAATGTTTGGATAAACCACGAGTTCCGGTTATGTTATGTTTATGAAGTAATTCAAGGTAATCCATATCATACTCATAGGTACATATTAGAGACAAGACAAATTTATTTTTAGATCTATTTCTGCTTTATTTATATTTGATAAATATTTTTAGATATTTATTATTGATTTTTTCTAGTCAGTGCACTTTTATATTGGGTTGATGTATAATTATCAAACGTTTTTGTAAGCGGGTTATATGTTAATAAAAATTGCTGTTTTGCTTACTTTTTTTAATAAAAATATTATTTTATTTTCAGGTTATAACAATGCATCTTGAGAAACAACTCGGACATGCCCGGGAGACAACTCGGTTACGAAAATTCTTTACCTGGCTATCACGGGTGACAACTCTACTCGTCCGAGATTAATATTTCACCATAAGCACAACTCGACATTTCCCAAACCTCTGTACGCATCTGACACTCGGCCTAAGTACCTTCACTACCTGGGCTTGAGCCGACCCTTACTTTCACGCAAGTGATACTAAATAATGTTTGTACGCATCTGAAACGTTCGCAAGTGACACGATACCGCCAAAACCGCAATCTGAATATATAGTTTAATGATTGTTGAATTTTTAAATTTTTTCGGGTACGAAATAGATTAGAGTTTGATGAGTGTGAAATTGAAAAAAATTGTTAGTCAGTTAAGATGATTTGGTCATTTTGAGTGAATGTCTAATGAACGTTTGGTTAGAAGAATCTATATGAATGATTTTGAAGGTATACGTTTGATAGTAAACGTCCAATGAGTATTTGGAGTGGTATGATTGAAAGAGTGGCTTGCATGTGCAAAAGTTTTCAAGTTGAAAGGAATAGAAGAGCATGTATGAGAGGTAATATGAATGTAAATAAAGCTAAAAATGCTTGTTTGGAGGAAACTGGAATAGTGGAAAGAGTTTGTGGCACACCCTTTTGGGCACCAGGCGTGATTGTGTGTCCCATTCTTTAATTTTTATGAAAATATTATTATAACAAGTCGTTCTTGCAACATAAATAGGATGGCCCTGTATAAAATATATAAATTGAGCACATCAGAATTTTTTCCACCTGAACATTTTTTGTAAATCTTTCAAAACTGCGTCATTCAATCAAAACAGTCAAATTACATAATTCCGCGTATAAAAAGTTAATTGTAAGTGTTCGCTAACTACACATTCATTCATAAATACCAAAACAAAACAGCAGCGGTACATCATAATTCTAGCATGTAAATAATAATATGTTTTACGTTCATCAGTAAATCATAGCGGCTGCGAAAAGAATATTTGATTTCGTATTTCCGTCACGCGGATTTACGTCGCTGGACTACGGCGATATCTCTCCGCGCTTGTTGACCGAACGGAAATATTTTGCATTTTGCGCGCATGTTTACTCTCATACCCGGGCACTTAGTGAGCTCATTAACGAAGCGTTATGTAAGCGCATGTAAAACGCTGAATCTTAACTGGACTCGAATCATTCCGGAAAGTGGAAAGATATGAGGCTATTAATGAAGCTATAAGAAACATTATGACAACTCTTGAATATGTTATGTGTGTAGATGTTGATGGTTTGTTTGTGAATACTTGAGAAAATTAATAGATTTATACGTCTTCGTTTTTTGTTTGTATGTACACTGTAACAAAATAGCAAAATTACGTAAAAGTGATAGTAAAATTTTACTATAAAAAATTTGCAATTTGATTTTACTAAAATATTCTGTATTTCTACCGCAAAATTTTGTAACTTTTACATAATTCATAATAATCACATAAAATAAGTAAAAATGATCTAATAAGTATGTAAAATTGCTTAGTTTTTGCAAATTGCATCACATACTTAATGTAGAATTACATATTGTTGATATTACTTTTTAAATTATGTAATATTACAGCTTGCATATAAATATCTGTAATAATTGTAAAATACATCCTTTATGTAAATTTAGAATTGTATAATAATAATAATATTACAAAACTAAACAATTTTTACCTATTTATTTAAAATTCCTGACAGCAAATTTACTAAAAAAAACTTTATTATAATATTACATACGTATATACTTTTCCATTTCGTTGGTAATATTATATTACATAATGTTTGTAATAGTTCTGATATTATGTATTTTTAAACAATTGAACAACAGCACTTGAATAATTATATCTAAAAATATTGAGCATCATATTGTCTCATGATTTGTAGGTAAAATTGCACAATTTTTTTTAAAGTGTAGTTAATAGCTATGGATAGTTTAAGATGAAGAGATTGATATTACTGTCACTAATGTTGACAAAATAAAAAAAATTCTATATCTTGTTCATTATAGCTTCAAACTTTTTGCTTCTAATTTTGTTTTTCAAGTAAAGCAAAAGATTACCGGTTAAAAAACATAGTTTCGAAAAAAAAAATAGTTTAAAGTTTCAGAGCTAGAGCTAGAACTAGAAAATATTTATTACACATTGTCAGTTAATATAATAAATTTAATCTTTTAACCTTCAGAACCTCATTCTAGATTGTCAAAAGAATAATACATTTAAGAAAAAAAATGGGTGTTTTAAAATTTTACCTCCCCTTGAAGCGGAATTGTGAAATCGAAGTTACAAAGTCGCAAGATTGAAGATTTTTTTATTTCGATAAATTTGGGTAAATATTTACTGCAGTGAACAAAAAATGAATGATGTGAATAAAGTTTTATAACTTTATAACATTACTGTTTTCATACTGATTTTCTTTTTCAAATTTAATTTTAATAGATATAAAATATGTATAATTTTATCTGAATGGCTATTTATTTGCCAAAATTATCACTAAAAGAGAAAATAATAATTACTAAATTTAAACTCTCTGTTTTGTCTAGTAAATAATCACGTCATCTACCATATGTTAAAGTAGGTTATACTAATATTTGATCACCCTGTATATTTAGACACTTACTAGCTTTGTTTACTATAGGTCAAGAAATGAATAATTATATGTATTACTTTCAATTTTATATATATATATATATATATATATATATATATATATATATATTATTTATGAGATAATAATGATTTGATAATTAAATTAATATATATTTATAAATATATGTTGACCATACCTACAAAGGCAACAACAATACTAGTTAATATCAAGACAGGTTGAGCCATAGCTGTCATTTTGTCCACCATATCTGATGACGTATCAATTGTTATTATAAATTACTTTAAGATAATTTGCAAATTACCTGCAATCACAAAAAACGAACGAGTGAGCGAACGATGCATACACATACAACTCATCAGCTAGGTTCAAATTCGTCATCTTGAGGCAATATGAAGAATTTCTATATATTTTTTTTAATTTTTAAAAATGTTACTTACTGTTACTGATCACAATATCACATTTTCCTTGCAGTCAAAGTGATAATAATATTAAAATAAAACGGTTTTAGGTTATAGTTCTGTATTTTCTTTTTATGATCTAGTTACTTATTTTATTATTTAGTAACTTGTTTCTATGTTTTGTTAATTTTTTTGTTAAATTTTATTTGTGTTTTTTTTTCCTGATAAAAATGTACGTTGAGAACGTTGAGTACGTCCATTATTGTTAAATATTAATACAGAACTATAACCTAAAGCCATTTTATTTTAATAGAATGAGTTCTGAAAGATTTTTTACTATAATAATAATATTATTTAAAATAAAACTGCTTTATGTTAAAGTTTTGTATTAATATTTATTTAAAATCGACATTTCGATGAAACAACGTCCATCTTCATCAGGATAAATTTATCTTGATGAAGGCGGACGTCGATTTTAAAGAAATATTAATACCGAACTTTAATCTAAAGCAGTTTTATTTTAATATAATGAGTTCTGAAAATTTTTTTACTACACTGTAAAATATATATCTAAAATTTATGTACATAGATTTTAACAGTAAAAATAGCAACATTTTGTGATTTAACTATGATAATTTACGTAATAGTACATTTTTTATGAAAAATTACATTCACAAAACATGTAAATTTATATAAAATTTTTATAGTGCATATTATAATATTATTTAATAATTGAAAGAATTAAATATTAAATAAATGTAAACAATAGTAACACACAAACGACTTATGTAGATGAAAAACTAAATGAATAAAAGCCTTGAGCTAGATACTTCTACTCTAGTCTGCATACAACGAATGATAGAATGAAATAGATATAAGCTATCATGTATATTTTGTAAAATGTTAAAAATACTAAATTACAGTAACACGCGTCTGAAATTCTATATATCTAATAAATAATAGATAAAGTCATGGTTACTTCAAATAATCATTACTATAACATTTCTGTGTATATTATCATTCAATATGCGGAATAAAACACTGATTTATATATTCGCGTATTATCTATATTGTACGTAAATTTATGTATACATTTAAATAATATTATAAATTAATTGTATTATATCATAATTAGATTCAAAATTGCATGTGCCACGATATGTAACTACTAAAATTATATTGTAAATACATATAGTTCGGGAAATATGGTTTGTTTTGGATTCATGTATATATTTAATACATGTAAACGCCAAAAAACAAAGTGATTTTCAACAATTTTTTATATTTTAATGAAATCGTACGAAATAAAACTACTTATTCCATGTAATTATAGATATTTTCAGCTATAAATACGATTAACACCTGGTGAAAAAAAAATTATCATGCGATGAGTACGGAATCACATTCTTAATGAAATTCCACAATGGACTATTTTAAATGAACAATATTCGTAAATTGTATATATGAATTTTTTTGAAAAGTATCCATGATACACCAGTGGAAACTATATAATAATTAGGAATAAAGTAAAGGTGTTAAAATGTTTATTATTTAATTTATAATATTGTATTGCAATCTTCTTATTGTTAATTTTTTTATCATTTGTATAGTTGGCCTGAGGATGGTATATAACCGAAACTAGCCGCCAGAACTCAATAAATAATTCAATTATAAATTGAATAATAAACATTTTAACACCGTTACTTTATTCCTAATTATATATATATATATATATATATATATATATATATATATATATACCGGGTGTATACTTGGTTTATGCAATATAGGAAAAACAATGTTATTTTTTTAACATCGCAATTCCTGCTTCCTCGTTAGTTATAGAGAAAAAATATAAAAAACAAAAATTGTTTACAATTAAAAACTACATTATTTACGCTTAAAATAATTGCGATATTGCGTCTCAGTAATTAATTATTAATTAAATAAATATTAACAGTTTTCGGCAATATCAGACAACCATGGACGAAACGCGAATGTATTTTGTTTACAACTGTCAGTGCGGCGAGAATTTTATAATAGATTAGGTTATTGTTTAGCAGTTAATGGCGATTTATTCGAAAATTTGTTGTAAATAAAATAATTTAGTTTTTTCTAATAAATATCAAATTATTTCTTTACTATATTTTTTTGCATTTAAATGACAATACACTGACATTTGTGAAAAAAATACATTCGCGTTTTGTCCATGGCTGTCTGATATTGCTGAAAACTGATATTTATTTAATTAATAATTAATTACTGAGACGTAATATCAAAATTATTTTAAGCGTAAATAATGTAGTTTTTAATTCTAAATAATTTTTGTCTCTTATAATTTTTCTCTAAAACTAACGGGGAGGCAGGAATTACGATGTTAAAAAAATAACATTGTTTTTCCTATATTGCGTAAACCAAGTATACACCCTATATGTACTTGATAAAACGATCCTAAATCTGATAAAACTAAAGAAACCAACCTCATTTTACGATTAATAGGGAATAAGTGCGCAAGTGCAATAAAGATCGCAAAATGGCATTTTTCATGTATTTTGTCGGGTTTCACACTTTTCAACTTAAAATAACACGTTTCTGATGCAAGAATTAAAAAATTCATTGGTTTCTTTGGAATGGGGGTTTAGAAACTAACAGAGACTGATTAAACAGAAAACATATCTCTGTTTATAAGCTTTTGATGGCGCAAAACTGTTTTAAATTATTTCGATCAATTGCGCAATGCTATAGTCAAAAAATATGAAAAACCAAAAAACTTATCTTTTTCAAATGGCCACAACATTGTCTAAACTCATCGTATCAACGTGAAGTTTTGTGTAAAACAAATCATAACACATTGAATTTTTATATTCTTGCATCAAAAACGTATTATTTTAAGTTCAAAATAGTGCAATCAGAAATAAACATGAAAAACACAATTTATATATATATATATATATATATATATATATATATATATATATATATATTAATTATAATGTTATTAAATTCCCTATCAGGTTCGTTATAATAACGAACCTGATAGGGAATTTAATAACATTATAATTAATCATAACGCAGGTTCAGGACCCAAGAACAAAAATGTATCTTTTGACATTAATATATATATATATATATATATATATATATATATATGAACTCAGGTAGAAAAAACAAGTTCGTTTGGACATCTTCGCCGAAATATTCTTAACAATTTATTTCTGTATATCGCTCGACAAACTTCGTCGAACTTACTCAATGCAAAAAAATAAATGAATATGACAAACACACATAATGTAATGTTTTGACCGAAAAGTGAGGTTACGTATGTATAAGAAAAACCCGGACAATCCGGAATCGACCTTGCTGAGTAAATCCTTGGTGATGACGTTATAGTCTCTTGTAGTGTTTGTATGTTTACTTTTTCGATTCTGCATTTAACTGGATTATTAATTAATACAATGTGGCGATACAAATAATACATATGAAAAAGTAACGATAAAATTTACTGTTTGCTTTTTTTTTTTCAAATGATTGCATCAGATATTGGTATATGTAAATTTTGCTTAGTAGGCTGTTTTTCGCATTATTACTCATATATGTATATGTGCACAAAAATTACATAACGAATATTATTGTTATTGAAAAAAAAAAAAACGAATTGGACAAGTAATTGTTTGGTTTTTAAGACCTAGTTGTTTAAATCTAACATTATTATGAATAATCAATATTGGAACAGATATTTTTTAATCTAGATTCTAGATAAAAATTAGTATATTATGTTGCGAAGAGTAGGAAAAGATGATTATTGTGTTGAGTTTAGACATTTGTGCGCAATTAGCAATCTGGGCGAAACACAAAAGAGCTTTCTATTCCGAATAACATATACAATTTTTTCTTCAAGCGTTCTAAACAAACGAAACTAAAATTAAATAAAAATACAAGCTAACTAACCTTACTAATAGTATATATATATATATATATATATATATATATATATATATATATATATATATATATATATATATATTATTCATATTTGCTGCGTGATTATAATCAGAAAGATTAATTTTCACTATAGTGAAAATTAATCTTTATTTGGTCGAATATACAGTTTCCGACCGCCCTGGGCGGTATACATTGCATTTCTTGCACTTCTTCACACATTTTCAATTATCAAATTCAAATTTAAGCAAAAATATACAAAGAAATTGCCAATTAACTTAACTTGACTTAGTCATTTTTAATATAGTTCTCGGAGATGTTAAATTAAATACGCTTGGCCGTGTTTCTTTGGTTGAAAATGCAGTTTTTGACAACTTTGGACGGTTCACATTGCATTTCTTGCACTTAATTATAGTATAATTTATATCTGCTTCTCATCTTATTGGTTTAAAGAGATAAAAATTGTATACTGTTAACAGGGAGTTAGCTATAAATTAATATTCGTCTAAATTTGGATAAAACTTATTCTGGAAGTAATAAGAAAAATATGGGCAATTATTCTCACCTCATTTATAAAAGTGATTTTTACCAAAAGTGCTTTTGACATTTACTTAAAATTATTTATTAAGCACTCTACTATAGTTTATATAAATTTTATAATACCAAATATAATAAAAATAATATTTGGTAAAAATAGAAAAACATTACATGACGAAAAACAGAAGCTAAAAGTTATTTTAAAATTAATAATAAAAGCCATGGTTATTAACAATTTTTTTTTTCAAATTAACACTAAATCACACTTTTTAGAAATATGCGCTTTAGTGATAAAAAAAGTTGAGTGCTTTTTTTAGTCAAAATTAAGCCTAAAATTTTAACAATTTCAACATACTACTATTACTATTTACATATCAAAATGTACAAATTGATATTTATAATATATTTTGCTTATTTATATTTTTGGTAAAAAGAAAGTTTTTATTTTTATCAGTAAATTTATTTATAAATTTTGAAAAAAAAAATTTACAATGTAGGTTATATATTATGTTGTGCAATAATTTTTTAAGGTGGCGCCAAGTAATTTTTTGTTGCAAAATTTATATTTATTAAAATACATATTTAATGTACAATAAATATACTTCTTTTACTTAAACTTACGTATAATAAAATTATGTTTTGATTATTTCCAGTTTTTACCAGTTTTTATAAAAAAAATTTAATCTTTAAAAATGCTTTCTTTATTCTAGACAAATATGTTAGATTAGTACTATTTAAAAGATTTATCAGTATTAAAGAATATAATTTACTAATTAAACATTTTGTTTGCGTTTACATTCTATAAAGATAAGTTCTGTCATTTGAAATTATGAATCTTCGTTAGTAATTGATAATTTAATTTGAATATATAATTTAATAAATATTTTATAGTACTGTAAGTATTATGCTGTTTTAAAAATAACCTATAATAATAATCAAATGTTTTTATAATTTTATTTCAAAATAGATTAATTATTTAAATAAAATTGGGTTTTAATGCAATTAATACTGAAAAAATAAAATAATAAATTAAATTTTTTTTATTAAAAATTGACGTTTCGACAAACTATACGTCGATCATCATCAGGAAATATGATACAACTGACATTTACTATATATAAAAAGAACATAGATAGAAGTTACTAGGTAACAAAATAAGTACCTAAATTATAAAATTTATAAATTTTTATTATTAACAGTAGATTGATAAGAGAAGCAATAGAAATTTATAAAGAAAAAGATAACATCAATCAATGTAAAAACACTGATTTAAATAAAATTTGGCTTTCTTTTATTATTAATCATTTATAAATTTTATAATCTAGTTACTTATGTCGTTATCTAGTAACTTGTTTCTACGTGTTTATATGTGCTATATTTATTTATTGTATATGTCATAAACGTATGACATTACAGTATGTATCATTTACCTTGATGATGATATACATAGAGAATGTCGAAACGTCGATTTTTAATGAAAATTTATACGTCGGTAAAATGTGTGCTTTCTAAAAATGGGTTTTGTTGATTCTTCAAATATAAAAGTTAAAACCATTCAAAATGAAAACTTCTAGATCAAAAATATGAAAAATCTGTGAACATTTTTTATTCATATCCTACTTTTATAATCTGACATCATACGTTTATTATTTCTGAAACATAATTTGCAAAAAATAATTATTACTAGAAAAAAAAATAGAACATGCTTCAGAATATCTTCATGATGTAAAATTTGAAAATACAGTAATAATTGCTAGACCAATTAATATTAGCAGCAGATTATAAAGAACAGAATAACATGAATCACTGGGAAGGCACTGAGTCAAATAAAATTTTGGCTTCCATTAATTAAAAATCTATAATTCTTATGATCTAGTTACTTATTTTGTTACCTAGTAACTTGTTGCTACGTACTGTTATTCACTTTAATGTCATTGACAAATTTTGACCTGATGAAGACGAGCGTTCAGTTTAGTTGAAACGTTGTTTTAAAAAATAATTAAATAGAATTTAATCCTAAAACAGTTTTTTTTTTAATTTTAAAAATAAACTAATGTTTAGAATAAGAACAAGATTTTTTTGTAATTTGTACATTCAGTCAAGTAGTGTATGTATGTACATAAAACGATGATGTGAAAGTTAGGGTCTTGGTTTATTAGTGGCATGTTACCAAGCAACGAACTATACACATGTACACTCTAAAAAAATTATGTAATTTTACTTACAAACCATGAGACACTATGATGCCCAGTATTTATAGATAAAATTACTAAACTGCTGTAATTCTACATAATTGTTTAAAAATACATATCAGAATTATTACAAATATTTTGTAATAATGATATTACTAACAGGATGAAAAAGTACATATGTATGTAATATTATCAATTATTAATAGGCTTTTTTAGTAAATTTACAGAACATCAGTAAATTTTCCATAAATAGATCAAATTTGTTTAATCTGTAATATTATTATTGTTGTAATTACATACATTTTAAATTTACATAATGAATGTATTTTGAAATGAATTAATTACATTTAAAATATTTTATTAGTATTATTACACAAAATATGTACTAGGTCTCATTATTTTGATGAATTATTACAGATATTAATATGCAAGCTGTAATATTATATAATTTAAGTAGTTATACCAACAATATGTAATTCTATATTAAGTATATGTGATGCAATTTGCAGAAAGTAAGCAATTTTACATACTTATTAGATCTTTTTTTATTAACTTTATGTGATTATTATGAATTATGTAAAAATTAGAGAATTTTAAGGTAGAAATACAGAATATTTATAGTAAAATAAAATTACAGATTTTTTTTATAGTAAAATTTTATTACTATTTTTCTGTAATTTCACTATTTTCTTTTACAGTGTACTTATACACGGTGGTATGGGTATGCGCAATGGTTGTTTATGTATTTACGTTGATTTTGTCCGGTTGAAACCAGATTGAATTTTCGCCATAGGGTATGTGACGTGCAACAAGCTAATACATACTTATTTTTATATGAATGTATGTATAATATGAATGTTAACCGTGAGACAACTTTAACAATCTCTTTGCTTCAACTTTTTGCGATTGTAAAGTCTTATTTATTTGGTAATGATTTACGTCATCGTATACTTTATATTATAAATTTTAAATTAACAAAAATCAAATTATTATTGCTGTCACAAAAATTTGGATTTTAAAAGAAAGTTGATGTTTTCCAATTTTTAACTCAAGTTAACACAATTCTATTTACATTGTTATATAATAATTGTTATGTAATAGTTTGTCAATACGACTGACTGTCAGATTAAATACATTTGACGTTGTAGTAATGTTTAATGCTGCCACCAGTGGTGTATATAGTAACTAACTGCTATACAATAATGTCATTATTGTACTAGTAACGTAATGACCTGTTTCTGCATAGCCAGTATGTTAACGTAATATTAATATTATGATACGCTGGAAGAAAAATATTATTTATTATCCTGAATTAGTATGTTAGTGGTTACGACGTCAGTGGATAGCTACAGTGGTCTAACTATACGAAATAAAAATTGGTAAAACGCTGAACTCAGAAAATGCTTTTTGCTGATTACGCTGCTTACGTCAGCCATTCAGCAAATCGGCAAATGTTTCGCTATTTATTTCAGATTGTTATTTGTTTTGGTTCACGTTTTTTTTCTCTCTCCCTCTGTTTTTACGTGATTGCTATAAGATCAGGGACGATTTCATATTTGTACTTAAACGAATTTTAATTTGATTGACAGGTGAAACAATTTTTGTGAATTTTTTTGTTGTTGACCATATTTGTAAAAATTACTTGATATTTTTGAGACATGTTTATTTGTTTGTCCAAAATAACTTGTAGTTAGTTAATGAAATATATTTTAATTATCATTGTTATAAATTACTATTATGTATAATTTTATAACTTTATACAATTTAATATTTAAAATTAAATAAATAAACATGTAAAATTATATACTATATATATCACCAAAATTCTCGTGATTTGCATAATTTGTAGTATTTACAAATTGTATATTTTATTCTACTGAAAATTTATGAATTGTTATAAATTTTTTTGCAAATAGTAGATAACGCTTTAATTATTTATTTTAATTTTACATGTATATAATAATAGACAAACGTATAAATTTGCATTATGCATAATTTTAAATAAAATTATTTCAGTTTTATGACAAATTGATATATATTTCAAATATTATTTAACATTGTAATTTATGTTTTTACGTTTATAAATTAGAATATTTATTATGATTCATATGAAAAACAAAATATTACAAATTAATATTTATATTAATAGTGGTTATTTTTAATTATAGACAATTTATATAAATGTACACATTTTATGTATATCATATAATTATTTTTATTTGTTTTTTTTTCCAAAGAATAAGTACCTTGAAATCATACAATAATATTATTTTATCTTCTGTTAATGAATTTAAAAAAATTCAAGAATTGTATATAGTATCACTCATAATTATTTTTAATTGATTTTTAAAAAATATGAATTTTTATATAATTTATGCACGTAAAGATTATTGCTTTATATGACTGCAAAAGAAAATTAGTAAACCTGATTTTAGAATTATCAATTTCACTTTATATTTTATTTATTGTATATATACATATATATATATATATATATATATATATATATATATATATATATATTTGTGGTGTGAATTTGAAAAATATGATTTCTGACTCAGAAAAAAGGTATAATGATTAAGGATTATTAACCATTATAGCTTTTTTCTGAGTCAGAAATCATATTTTTCAAATTTACACCACTCCGTTAATAATCGTCAGATTATTTTGTAATATTTTTATAGTAAATACAATAAAAGTTGAAAAAGGCGATTTTCCCATTTAAGCTAATTGCAAATTTTGAGCCTTCAACAGGCACGGGTTAATATCATCTGACAGGTCTGGGAAGTGTATGGACATTTTTTTGTATTTATTTGGAATAATTTTGGCAGGTGGGATATATATATATATATATATATATATATATATATATATATATGTATATATATTATATTGTTTTCTATAATTACAGGATACATTTTCTTTTTATAGTATATGATTTTTACTTACTACATATTTAAAGTTATTTATATTTATTTCGTATTATTTTTTTTTGCTAATCATTTCCGTTTATTCTTAACGTCTCAACAAGTGTTTTTACAATAATTTATATAAGTTAATATTAGTTTATTTTTTTTTGTATTATAAAGTCTGGATTTTTTAACTGATTCAGTTTTTAAACTAAATATTAAAAATTGACATCGAAAAAAATCTTATATTAAAATAAAAAGACGAACATAAAATACTTGAAGATATATTTTAATTAACGGTTATGATAAATATTATATCAAAAAAGCAATACAACCGAAAAGACTTAGAATTTTTGAGGATTGATCTACTTGATGTTACCAATAAAATTAGAGGCATTTTATCAAGAATAAATATTAAAGTTTTCTATTTTCCACACATGCATATTCAAAAGCATATTCAAAAGTGTAAAAGATATTATTTGTTTTCAATCTTCGGATATAATTATATAGAACTCCGTGCGAATGCGGTTGGACAGATAGAACCGTTTCTACTAGATTAGCAGAATATAATAGGTCAATACGTCTATTGTGCTATTGGACAACATGCATTAGAAAATCTCTATGATGTAAAATTCAAAGATACTATAATAATTGGAAGACCCAACAATATTAACAGTATGTTGATAAGAAACGCAATAAATATTTGTAAAGAAAAATATAACATCAATAGTTTATAAATTTTATAATCTAGTTATCTATTTTATTACCAATAACTTGTGTCTATATTCCATTTATTTACTGTAAATGTTATTTGTATCATTTTTCCTGATAAAGACGTACGTTGAGTTCGAAAATCGATTATTAATAAATATTAATACAGAACTATAACCTAAGCCGTTTTATTTTAAATATCTACAATTTATACAACATAAAAAGCTAGTAATGAGACAACACATTCTTAAATAATTTTTTTCTTGCAAAATTTGAACACTGGGTGTTTGGAATAAGTCAGAGAAATCAGATCTTTGTAAATTATTTTCTTCATTATCATCTTGTAATCGTAACCTTGCTGTTGACAACTTATCCAGCATTTCTTCATCACTCTCATCAATAAGTTTCTCTTCTTCTGGATGTTTGCCATCTTCAATTTTATCTGAGCTACAAATAAAATTAAAGTTAGTTTATAAAGTATATATTAATAAAGAAAGATATTATAACCTTGTTGTTTTTAATTCTATTCCTTTTTGATCTTCAATAATTTCTTCATTATCTTCAGAATCACTTTTTTCAAATTTGTGTTTTTTATTATTAATTCCCGTGCCATGTACTCCACAAAAATCGAAATTATAATTTTTATTTTTTCGGAAACAATTTGTGTTCATATTTTTGATGTGAACGTCGGGAATTAAATATATTTCTGTCATTGTTTGAATACAAAAATAAATTTTAAAAACATCAATTAAACGTCATGTACAATAATTTTATTATAATGTTTGTTATTGTTACTAATTGAACCATGTATGTTTTGCATAAATATCACGTAAAAATGTTTGACAACTGTCAACTGACCATTTCTATAAATATTAAACAAATGAATGTTTACTATTCAGTATGTTTAATAAATGTTTATGGCGATTTGATAATTTTTTTTTGTTTAAAATTAAATAGTGTAAAATATTGATACATATTTCTTTAAATAAGAAAGAAACATGAAATATATTTTAAATTAAAATAAAAAAAAATTTTAGGTTTCATTTCTGTTGAATTTTATATGAAATTTAATAAAAGTTTCCAAGTAATAAAAATAAAAGAGCATATATGAGAGGAATTATGAATGTGGATAAAGCAAAAGTTGTTTGTTTGGATAGGAATGTTTGGAGAAGACTGATTACGGAATGATAAAAAGAATTTGTGTATGTATGCATGTCAATTATAATAAAAAGCATTTATTAAAAAAAACGACCAACGTATTATATTTTCAAAATCAATATTCACATATAAATATTTTTCTATAAAAATTATAAGGCATTTATGAGTAATATAATAGAAGTTCGTTCTAAGCTTATTTAGAATGATATAATTTCAATATTCTTTCGATTCCTTGAATTCATCGTGATACGAGAGTGAAAAATACTCTTGTACAAATAATATTTCTATTCGTCGACTGTAATTAATTTGAAAATGATAGTAATTAGATCATATAGCATGACGGATTATTTTTTCTAATTTCATGACAGACTTCACATAGATTCTAAGCTAAGCCAACATTTATCCAGATTGTCAAGGTCAATATTTATTAAATTTTTATAAAATAAGTATTGAATAATCTGTAATTTGAAAAATGATTAACTATAAAATTATAATTGTTTCTCATCATTGTTGTTCGCGAATTTTTTCCAGCAGTTTAATGGAAATAAATACAATAAAGCCTTGAATATTTTTGCGAGTATTTTATGTGACTGTAAAATATCTGTAATTCACATTATTATAATAATTGAAATTAATGTTATTAAAAGGATAATTATAACAGAGTAGTTCTCTTTTTATTATCTGTTCCTGATGTATATGCAACTAATTTTACAGTCAAGTATTGTGTGAAATATATGTTTATAATTTTATATTTAGACTAACAATCTGACTAGTTTGCAAAAATAAAAGATAAGCGTTAGGCGTTCAAAATTAATATGAATGCTGTATCTAACATTATTAACGGTATTTCTGGTATTAGAATAATACATTGCAGTTTGAAAAAATATATACCGGGTGAAATTTTAAAATAAAATCATAACGCATATTTAGAATCTAAAATAAAAGTATGTTTTTTATAATATTATTTAACAAGTTTAAAAGCATATGGGTAAACCCATATAGAGACAGACTACTTTGACATCATCTCATAAATAGTAGAGATAAAATAGCTAATAATAATAGAAGCTACGAAAGTTGACAACACCGTATAATAGTAAAATTATGTAATTTTTGTGGACAATAAGATGATTTTTTACAAAAATTTTGTTAATCACGTACAAAAAGTAAAGCCAAAATAACATTTTTAAAATTTTAGTATTTTTTTTTAAGTTTTAAGCAACACTGTACGACACTAAAATTATCTATAATTTATGTGGATACGTATAAAAAAATTTTGTAAAATTTTTGTAAAATTTTTATTAATTTCAGATAAACAGTAAAGCCAGACATAAATTTTACACATTTTTTTCGGAAAATTAACAAAACTGTACTACAGTAAAATTATATGATTTACATAAGCATTAAGAGAATATTCTGTACAAATTATATAAATGTCGAATATATAATGTAGCAATAATAAATTTATAAAAACTTTAGTAATTTCTTTTTCGAAAAGTTGGCAACATTGGGAAAAATAGATTCACATGCCCATCTTAGACACTAACAAAACCTATCCTAAAAATTGGTGCAAATCGCGTGAATGATGTAGTAGGAGATGCAATCACAAATTTGAACGACTGAGCGATTGAGCGAGCGAGTGATACACATCTATACACTTCAACAAACTAAGTTCAGATTCGTCATATGATAAATATCTTATAATCCAGATAATTTGCTATTAATGAATATGCTTTAGAATATCTTCATCAAGTAAAATTTAAAGATACAGTAACAATTGCTAGACCAATCAATATTAGCAGCAGATTAATAAGAGAAGCAATAGAGATTTATTAAATAAAAAAGAATATTATCACAGTGAAGGTACTAAGTTAAATAAAATTTAGCTTCCATTAATTAAAAAATTATAATTCTTATGATTTAGTTACTTATATGTTACCTAGTAACTTGTTGCTACGTAGGTAACTACGTCGTTTTTATATAAATAATTAACAGAATTTTATCCTAAATCAGTTTTTTTAATTAATACAATTAGTTCTGAAAAATATTTTACTATGTTAACATTATTTATATATTTTTTCAATTTTTCAATTTATAATAAAAATATAACTTAAAAGACAATTGGAAATTTCTAAAAATTATACTTTTATTATCACGGGTAAAAATTGAAAATTTTTTTAAGGTGTGTCAAAGTTTTGCTGTATATTAAAATGTGATGTTAGGTTTCAGCTCCTGAGTAAAGTCATTTAATTTATATGATATTAAAATATTTAAAAATAAATATTGAAAAATATTTGATCAGATTAATGGTGCGTTGCATAAAATGTTATTAGTTAGTTAGTCAGGTGGCTAATTACGTGATTAATTTTTTAGTTGTCTTCGAAACATCTGAATAGTGACTTAATAAATTAATGCGTTTGAGTACATTTTATGTAATCATTAAATTCTTTCTCTAAACAGCATATAAATCTCACTAGATTCTAGTAGGAGCTAGCTATCTACCATTGTCCAGCATTAGACTGCTAGATGTCGCCAGTATGCTCGAAAAGTTTGTATCAGAGTTCGCGCATGGCATCGTTTGTAAAAGGCATGCTGCCTATTCGTTGCCTGGAAACTTGAATCTGTTTTGTGCCGTGTGCGGCATTCGCTGGCTTCGGTTGAACCGGCCCGTCCAGTGCATCGGTGTGCGGGTGTCGTCAGGTGCCAAAACCGCGAAATCGCGTCTTCAACCACCGCCGTCGAAAACTTTTGTAAACAAACTCCCTTGTTCATACGTAAACAGACAATCGAGGACACAGGTTCAACTGGCCCAATTCAGTGTCACAAGTGCACGGGGTAAATAAATTGTCTGAAATATTTGAAAGTGAATTTTGATCATATTTTTCGTATAAGCGACAAAAGTGTTTGGTTAAGTGTTTGTGTTTTTTTCGCCCCCCGCACGTTTCATGTTTATTTTCGTTGACAGCATGCGAGCATGTTTATTTCTCGTTCGTTACCACGACAACGATTTTTGAATTATTTTAGTGGTTTTAGTTATCGCGGGCATCCATGACGAGGTATCTGTTTTGTTTTATTTTTGTTTTTTCGTTAGGCTAGATTTTGCCTTGTTCAATTTTTTAGTATTGTGTTATAAACTATTTCACTGAGCGTTTTGTTATTAAAAAATCAATTTTCAAATATGAAATTAGGGTCTAAAATTTTTGAAACACTTTATGTTATACATACATACATACACAATGCAAATATTTAAAGTTTATTAAATATATTTGAATATTGAATATTGTTTAATTCAAATTTCTTTTATTGAGGTTATTTTACACATTATAATTATAGGTATTTGAAACTCTTTTTTTTAATTTGACAAAGTTTGCGTAAATATATAGATTGTTTTATTTTCAGAAGCATTGGTTAGGTAAAAGTGTTTTTGACGATTATTTCAAATTAGTTTTTGAAATTATTGTAAATGAAAGAATTTAAGGTGCGCTAAAAATTTTTACGTATAGAAGGTTAAAATAAAATCGCAATTTAAAATAAATGTCAAAATATACTTCTAGAACGCATTGCTTTGTTTTAAAATAATGTAGTTGCGTACACTGTAAAAAATTTATATAATTTTACATGTTTTGTGAATGTAAATTTTCATAAAAAAAATCTAAAAATTATGTAAATTATCACAGTAACATTGCAGAATGTGTAGCGTTTACGCATAGAAAAACATTTGTGGACTTGTACTTCATATACATACATACATTCACAATTTACGCCATGTACCTACAAGTGAGTAGCACAAACTGATTTCTGGATAGTAATCCAGAAATCAGTTTCTTTCAAACATCCCTACTCAGACAAGCTTCATTCATATTCATGATACCTCTCTATATGCTTTTCTATTCCTAATTTTTTGGAAACTTTCGCTTACGCAAGCTAACTTGTTTCTATGTTTTATTTATTTACTGTAAATGTTATTTGTATCAGTTTTCCTGATGAAGATGTACGTTGAAACGTTGATTATTAATAAATATTAATACGGAACTGCAACCTAAAGCCTTTTTATTTCATTTAATTCATAGCTTCTCAAACTTATTTGAGCTATTGCCCAATTATGAATAAAAAAATAAATCTTTAATGCCCCCCTCATGACATACTGAGATAATGTTTGTGCGTTACGCATATATTTTTATTTTGCCACCCGAATTTTTTATAGCCCCACATCAGCCCATCATTACCAACGACGGATCTTACATTGCCTACAAGGGATCTTACATTGCCTACATTGCCTATTATCCACTTTGAGAATCACGGATCTAATTTAATTTTTATAAATTTATATTTCTATCACAGTTTAAAATAAATTTGAGTTTTAAACCATTTACAATTTACGAATATACATTTTTAATATCGATATGTTTATTAAAGCTTCCTTCTCATTTGACCAACCTAATTTCATTATGTGAATTAATATGGAAATATAAACATTCTATAAATAAAAACAAATGGGTTCATAGCAGTGCAAACATGTTGGTGGCATTGAGGATCGAAGTAATCTCAAGTTATTTTTCTTTCTTTCTTCAAGTAACTTCGATCTTCGAGTTCATTGCGTTGTAGTTGGCTGTGTGTGTGTATGCGCGTGTGTCTGAGACTAGTTTTCTGCAGCTGCCCGACGATGCCAGATTTACTGGTTTGGTCGCTATTCTAACCTTACTTTACTCTAGTCGTAACGCGGCTAAAGCTATACCTTAGTTCGTATCGTTAGCCTTAACTTTGATTTGAGATTCTCTACCTGTACGTTTTGTTTTGTTTTTGTAGAGTTCCTTCTAACCTATAATATATAATGGTTTACGTATGTTAGGAATTCATTGTATTTCCGATATGTTGTCAAATTTTTGTGTTAGCAACGCGGTTTCTAAAGATTTTTTATTGGTACCTGTTGGGATATATGAGTAGAACGAAATGTATTGTTTAATATTTTGTACCTGTTTTTTTGAAGGTTTTAATCTTCTAATATTCTTTAAATAATGGCTGAGGAGAATTAATTTTGCGGTATATTTTCAAGGGTATTAATTACAGATAATTTAATTAAGTATAAAGTACATTTAAAAATATGTGATTTTGTATATTAATTTTATTTTCATAATTTGAAATAATAAAAAAATATTTGAAAATAAAAATAAAATAAACACATATATATTTGTTTATATTTAAATTACATCAATGTATACATATTTTCGTAGTGTTAAATTTGTGAATATTGTTAAATGAATGTTGATAAAATTAGCAATGACAAAGTGAACATGTAATTCGTACTTGAAATTGAAAATATTCTTATTGGAACAATGGGACAATACTTTTTTGGCGGCTAATCTATGTACATAATTATTACATTAAATGATTAATGTTTTATATACAGTAGTTTTTTATTACATTATTTCGCATAATTGCAAAATTTAACAAAAGAGTATTAATACATATTTCGTTTCTTTTTTAAAATATTAATAATATTAATATATTTTATGTAAGAAATTAAAGCAAAATAATTTTTTTCGAATATTTAAATATGAAATTTATGATAGTATTCTGTATAAATAAATTTTGCTGCTTATAGTTCTGTGTTAATTTTTATTAATAGTCGACATTTCGATGTACTCAACGAATATTTTCATCAGGAAAAATAATACACAGTAAACAAACAGAACATTGAAACAAGTTACAAGTTAAAAACTAAGTAATTAAATTATAAAAATTTGTAAAAGACGCAATAGAAATAAAAAAAAAATAAACCTAAACCTAATAATTAATGAATAAATAATTATTTTTATAAACATTTATTATAATGTTACTTTTATAATAATATAAACTTTTTTGTAACAAAAAATTATTGAATACTATCAATGCTGTAGTAAGACGATAAAGAACACAGTACTTCTTTTACTTGCTAAGTCGCTCCTCCACTGGTAGATACATATAAAAAAAATTAAGACAATATTACATAACAGTGACTGTCTTGGCGGAAACAATCTGAAATTAAATCCATTCTGTTTTCTGTTATTATTAGAAGTCATAAACTAAAAATTTTGCACGTCATTTTTACGAAAAACAATACCGTAAATCTTCACCACAACAAAAATATCATTTTTTTTTGTTTTTTTCTTAGAACAACAGTTAAACGACGCGCTCCGATTTCTATTATTCTTCGATCTATTTTCGGGTTACATTTTCGAAAATCGGGGCCAACCGATATTTATGATTTCTTGTCAAATATAAATGCAGTTTATTTTCATTTTGATTAACGTCAGAGGGCCTTCAAACGAACCACATTTGCCAAACGTTCGAGAATAAATATAAAATTGTCATCGGAAGTTAAAAAAAAACTCGAAATAAAACTGCTTTTGGTTTAAGTTCTGTATTAATATTTATTTATAATCGACATTTTCAAGAAACGCAACGTCCGCCTTTATCAGGGTAAATGATTTAAATGACAGAACATGTTACTATAGGTAACAAATAAGTAACTAGATCATAAAATTTATAGATTTTTAATTAATTTAAAACTCATTTAAAATTTGGATTCTATTAATTAAAAATCTATAAATTTTATGATTAAGTTACTTATTTGTTACCTAGTAACTTATTTCTATGTTTTGTTATTTGTTTTATTTTTCCTGAAAAAAGATGGACGTAAATTATAAATAAATATTAATACAGAACTTTAGCCTAAAGTAGTTTTTTTTTAATATAATGAGTTCTGAAAGATTCTTTACTATGTTATAAAAAAAAACTCGTTATTAGTTGTGAAAAAGTATTCGTAATTTCAGGCGTCGCGGCTGAAATAAAAAACGGATGTCATATTTATCCTGAAACTGAGTCTTGTGTTGCGGACAGACAAGACTGAAATATATTGTGTCCCATTTAAAATGTTTTAGCTGACAGAATTTTTGGAGATTTTGCGAAAGAATCCAGTGTCTGTTAACACACCGTAAAAATAATAGAAAATAATGATGATGCTTTTATTTAATTAGTATAATGGTTTGTGTTAACTAACAAAGAATTTTATTATATATTATACTGTATTTTTAGAGAAAAATATATCTTTGTTCTATTTTTCATATTGTGAGTACACTTCGAAATCATTTTTTATGTTAAATGAAATATGAGGAACTCGGTTAACCTGTTAACATATAATTAGAAATTGGAGATAAAAATTATTTGCGTTTTTATAAATGGTTTAAGCTTAACAAAGAAAAATGTTTTAGAAGGAATTTTGTTCTTGTATCATTTTTTATTATGATAGATATTTTTTATTTTTTTTTGTTTAATGAAATATAATCTTTTGTATATTCTGACTAATTAATTATTTTAAAAATATTACAAAAATGTTATTGAATAAAAAATGTGAGCATATTTTTTTAAATAAAAAATATAAAGCTATTTTTTGCTAGGTATTAAAAAACTGTCAAAGACTTAAAGAATGTAATAAGATGTATGTAATTGATAAAACAAACTATAACATAGTTCTGTATTAATATTTATTAATAATCGACGTACGTCTCATCAGAAACAAAGATACAAGTGACACTTACAGTAAATAAACAGAACATGGAAACAAGTTACTAGGTAACAAAATAAGTAACTAGATCATAAAATTTAAATCAGTGCCCCTTAACACTGATTGATGAAATTTTTTTCTTTATAAATTTCTATTGTTTTTCTTATCAATCTGCTGTTAATATAATTGCTTATTACTTACAAAAATATGTAAAAAGCGAAATAATAATTTTTCTCTATTTCAAAAATCTTTAATTTTATATTCAAAGACTAGGTAATGATGGTTTTTATTCACTAGGCACAAATCGCAATTACCTAATTAGTCGAATAAGTAAATATTATTACATATATACGCATTAAATATGATACGCACAAGTATTAACGCATATATAATGTATATATTATTTAATAGGAATATAAATAGTAATATTATTTAATAGAGGAAGATTTTGATAACTACATAATAAAAAACATTTTTAATTATTCTTTCATTTTTATTAACAAAGAAATTATAGTTCAATACCCTTTAAAACCGTCCAATATATAAGGCCGAGTTAAAAACACGATGATTATTATCAAATTACATCTCGTAAGAAACTGTCGACAAAATTAAACTACACTCCACAGTCTGCAGGACCCGTTTGACTGTCAAACAAACCACGCTACTTTTCACTAAGTTTCTGGAAATGTTCCCGTTTTACTCCTTTTCCCAACTACACTTCTCTTCACTTCCAGCTTCTCTCAGTTCCCGTTTCACTTTCAGGGACTAGTTTTCCTTTTTCTGCAGTACCACTGAAAGAGAGAGCGAGCGAGAAAAAGACAGAGAGAGAGAGAGACTAGGGCAGTAGTAACAGATTCCATACGGAATTCAGCACATTTGTTATTGGATGTTCAAATAGGGCTCGCGGGACGACAACTTTCATCCAATCTATAACAGACGAAAGAAAAAACAGAGTAAGGCATTCCGACGATTATTTTTATACGCGAAGTTTACAATAATTTTTTCTTTTGTATTGTCTTCTTGTTCTATATCGCTGTACTTTGCTTTTTGTTTTATGCTGTTTGGGTTGGATTTTGATTTAACGTTATTTTGAAATCGTTCCACGATTTATTTCAGAGAAAATTACTGTTTGAATTCTTCGTTCAGTGATTTACTTGTTGACTTTTTCACTTGAATTTCTCTTGGAATTGTGTTTTGATAGTGTGTGCTTTTTTCTTGTTTAGCTGGTATTATTAAATTTATAAGATTATTAGATTATATTTCATGATCAGATTGAGTTAAATCTCAATTCAGATTGTCAAAACAGTTTTACGATTTATTTTTAGTTTCACGATTTAAGACAGCGCAAATACTTGACCATTAATGAATTTTTAGTTACGCTTGCGCATTGATTACAATTTAATTGCTTTTAAAAATCATTTCTGGCATTTTTGCAGTTTAACTTGTTTTGTAACATTGAACAAAAAATATTCATAAGTGTATATCTGTGAAATAAACTAATATAAACTAGAGTTGAGATTTTTCTCAAAATTTCACAAGTTACTCAGTCATTGAATCGACTAACTAAGCTATCTCAAGCATCAATGAAAGGCCAGTTAATCATAGACACGTGTTTCGATCTTTAGGATCTCGTCAGTATGGTGCTTTGATCTGTTACTGAAAACAACTGATACCGATGTTAGTTCTGGCTGGCTATTATTTAAACCAAGTAAAATAAAAGATAAACAAGAGAAGCAATAAATACTACTAACGCCATATATACAAAATTGCAATTTTGTAAAATTACATTCATTTTTTACAGTGTACATTATATATTGATATTACATATTTATTATATACATATATACAGATATTATATTTTGTTTTAATATCAGTTATTAAATATGAACGCATTTTAAATTTACGACTCAGTTAACGTATATTGTTTATTATTTATAATTTTAAAATAATTTTACATAAACATAGAAAAACATATGTGCTGATAGTCTAGTATTTTAGTATTGCTGACTGAAAACATGAAACTGTTAGGAGAAAATTATGTAAATAAACTGTTTAGTTCGATAATTTGTAAAATATATAAATGTTTCATTAGATTATTTATTAATTGATTTTGTAATTTTAACGTCGACTATCGAAAATAATTAATATTGCCATCCCGTTTCAATTTATAATTACGTTATTATCAATATTTTTAATTTGCATCTCATTATTTGATGATTCAAATTACTGTTGAACATTAGATGATGGGAAATATATAATTATACGAATTAATTAAGAATATTATACAAATAAAACCGCTATGTAATTACTATTTTTTATAATATTTGAAGAAATTTATTTGGATAATATTAATAAATTGAGTAAATATGAATTATTACAAGAAACATTTTAATTACTTGACCACTAATTGTGTAGCAATTTTGTATAAGTAACAAAAAGTTCGTGCTTTAATTGTTTATAAGGGACTGTACCACCTCATAAATAATTAAGAATTAAAATAAAACTGCTTTAGATTAAAGTTTTGTATTAATATTTATTTAAAATCGACGTTTCGACGAAATTCAACGTCCGTTTTTATCAGGATAAATGGTACAAATAACATTACAGTAAATAACAGAACATAGGAACAAGTTACTAGGTAACAAATAAGTAACTAGATCATAAAATTTATAGATTTTATGGTCTATGTACTTATTTGTTACTTTTAGTAATTCGCTCCTATATTCTGTTTATTTACTTTACTGTAATGTTATTTGTATCATTTATCGTGATGAAAACGGACGTTAAATTTCGTCGAAACGTCGATTTTAAATAAATATTAATACAGAACTTTAACCTAAAGCAGTTCTATTTTATTGTAATGAGTTCTGAAAGATTTTTTACTATGTTAATTAAGAATTGCTTGTTTAATTGTATTGAATAGTATATTATGTTACGAGGAGTAGAGTAGTAGTAGTACAACTCATAATTTGAGAACAACATTAAAATATCAACGACCGATTGAATGAAACATTGCTAAATGCTTTATAAGTTAACTAATTCGTTATTTTGCCAACTTGTCAATGAATTAGTGGTTTCAAAAACAGTTGTAAATCTAGTTGCCTATTTAACTCATTAATTAAGTTTAAAATGTTTTTCGCAATTGTCTTTTAAATCATTGTTAAATTTAATGTATTAAATAAATTTTATTATAAATAATTTTAAAATATAAAAAATTACTTGGAATTTAAATAGAATATAAAATTGATTTTGTTTTTACAAGTTTCCTTATTCAATTACTTTTAAATTCTCTGCGGTAATATCCTTCTAAAGTTATGAACTACGTTCACGAAACTTATGAGATGCCATATTTCTCAAACTTACGAGTCTGGTATTACATACATGGTGCATAATTATTTTAACAAGTTTTTTTTTCTGTTAAAACTTCACGCAAACATAATTATTTTACACCAAATTTTTTCTACAGCAAAAAAGAAAAAAAAAAGAACTTGATCTCAGCGAGTTACGTTAAGCTCGGGGAACATTATAAATCAGTCTTTGTTCGAATTTGTTTTAAAATTAGATTAGGCATGGTGAAAACCATTTGTTAGAAACTAAAAAACGAACTAAATGAGTTTAAAAATGAGAAAAAAATCGGCGCTAATGTTCTAGAGATCTTGCTAACATATCGGGGAGAAGGATGAATGGGCGAGTGAGATATATATATGGTATGTGGTACGTTATGCTGTGTGGAATTTATTACAAATTTGAACCACGTGTGACATTATCTATTTTTAACAAATCGTTTTATGTTTCAAGCAGTTGATGCTAATAGAGAATCGAAATAGAGAAGTTTTGGAATGTGTTTGAATGGTGATTCTAACATTTAACATTCAGTAATATATTTTAAATTGTGATGTAAAATGTATATTTATTGATAGTAATAGCTAGGGGTGTGTAGTCGTGGAGTTTGCCGTCTGACCTTGTCGCCAAAGTTTATTAAGTAACCCGCACATTTTGATGTAAATTTGTCTCTTTCTTTGACCAGTTCTCAAAATGTTATATCAGTATGAAATAATAACTAGTGGATACCACGTAGATTATAAAGATAAAACTATTTGAGAATCACTGTTAATCACGTAAGCGCAAGCGTAACTAGCGAGAGAAAACCTTTTCCAAACACAGAGATAACCTCTTTTAAATGACAGGGTATTGGTACCAGCCCTTATAATGCCAGAAAGATAGGACTTTCCAGTTCAACTTCCTGACTGATTTGCAACTGTATGAAGCATGCGCAGTACAGTAAATTACAAGTTAATTCCACGTTGCACATGTCAACTGATTTCAAGGTTGATTGGAACAGATCTTTTATTAAAGCTTTTTAAAAACTTTTTAGAAAAAATCGTTGTCGTATTTCGAATAGTTCTATAGTAAAATTTATCTCTTCAATTTTTCAAATTGTAATTCCGGTTTTTCTAACTGCTAAAATAAAGTATAGCATTACATGCGAAAAACAAACGAACATAGAAGACTGTAATATGTATGTATACGTTGTCAGTGTGCACACGGGGATACAAATGAAAAACGCGCTAGTTTCACGGTCACGTTTTGCGCTCGCGCTCGGCATTTGTTTCAACGAATACCGCCGCATACCGCGATTTTGCCGTGCGATAAATCCTGCGACACTGTGTGCACGACAACACACACACACATCGGGGAGAGAGCACTTTGCATATGCCAATAGCAGAGCACAAACTTGGTTCTTGCCGTTTCTCTAGCTTGAATCACCGAAATGCGCTCTCTCTCAGTGGAATTCTTGGGCGTTAGGAATCGAGCCGAGTTGTTGGGCCTCCGACGAGTGATCCCAGCGGGATGGTAGAATGCTGGTTAGGACTGTGATTTGGGATTTTCGGCTGGGGGGGGGGGGATTTGGAAATAGAAATAGGGAATGGAATGGTCAAATGGATGTGATTCCTGAGATTGTACGTATTGTACAGGGGGTATAGTCTTTGTTGCAAATGTTGATAAGATTTTTTATTTGACTTTTGTTTTGTGGCTCGAGTGGGATTGCGGTTGTGATGAAACTACAAATAGTTTTCACGTTTTTTTTCCGCTAGAAGAAATTCTATTTGGAATGACTGTTTTATTGTTCAATTCTTTTAGATTACTGTACCAGTACAAATAATAGATTACAGAAATACTTAGTTTTATAATAGTAATATTTTTTTATTAGATTTTATAAATTTTGACAGTATTTATTACTTTTAGACTTTTATGTTAATTAAGTAATGTGTGAAATCAGCAAATCAATTTTGTTTATATTAGAGATTAAAATAAATATTTTTTTGATAAACTATCTTCAAAATTTTGCAGGTGGAAAGATAATTTGTAATTCTTCTAGTTCATACAAAAAAAGTTGAGTTTTTTCCATTTTTGATATATATTTTGGTACATGTTTAATTATTGTTTAGTACTAGGTACGTATTAATTCAATTTGGGATTTAATCCGTGAATTAAATCATTCTAAGAATTTCAATAAAATCTCTTTATTATTGAAAATTGCTTCAGATTAATATGAACAATTTTTACAAAAAAAAAATCTAACCATATTTATAGTACTCTGTAAGTATAAATGTAGAAGATAAGATTTTGTAGTAGAATGTACCTAAAAATTTAAAATGTAAATTGGCATTACAGTTTTACGATTTAGTTTTGGCTACAGATTGGAATGCTTCGAATCTTGTGTTCCCTTAATAAATATTTTATTATTTTTCCAAGGATAACGACATCGCTAATTTTATTAAATAATCAATAGAAATACATCCCCTTCCCCCCGCAACTTTATTCATTAATATTTTTCGTACATTTCTCGCAAAACAATTATTAACGGAACTAGTTAAGAATTCTGCACGAGAAATAGTTGAATCACGGTTTGTAGAAAGAATTGAACGTGTAGTGTAGGTATATTATATTTATGCTAAAATATTGTATAGGTTTGTAGACACATAGAAATTGCATGTGGCTGTTTGAAGTTTCGCATGGCCGATTTTCCATTTGTGCCATTTGGCCTTTGCGAACTATAATTCAATTTTGAATCATAAGATAAACAACATTGCTGTTGCGTTTCGTTGCGTTACGAAATGCTTTTAAAATTTTTCTCTAATAGAACTGTTCCTTTTTTTTAAAATAATAAATTATAAGTATGTGTATTTTTCATAACTTAGTAAAGTAATAGAAATATGTTTGTATATAGAAAATATTATCTTATTTTGTTATTAATTTTTTTTCAAAATAAAAGGCCCATCAATATTAACAGTAAATTGATAAGAGAAAAAAATAATATATCAATTAGTGTAACTAGTAACTGATTTAAATAAAATTTGGTTTCCTTTATTTAATAATTTATAAATTTTATAATTTAGTTATTTAGTAACTTGTTTCTATGTTTTGTTTATTTACTGTAAATGTCATTTGTATCATTTTTCTTGATAAAGACGTACGTTGAGTTTGTCGATTATTAATAAATATTACTCCTAATACAGAACTAGAACCGAAAGCCGTTTTATTTTAATATAATTAGTTCTGAAAGATTTTTTTTACTATGTTATAATAATATTTCTTTAAAAAATTTCACTAAAACATATAATTAAAAAATATTTCTAAATTTTTTGTTAGACCTATCAATATCTTGTCAAAACGAAAAACCTATACTTATAATTTCGAAAATAACGGATCATATTAATTGCGCATATTTGCTATAAACATCTAATTAAGTTCAGAAAAAATTGCATAAAGCAAAAAAAACGTTTTTATAAAGTAGCTGACCACGATATTATTTAGCAGATTTGAAAAACCGTTAGGATGTAAAAATAAAACAAACATTACATATTACGTGCAAGATGTACTTACTCGCAGCTTAGTGATAGAATATTTTGCATTAAAATCAACTGAAAAGATAAAATGATACATCCCGGTAGATTTACTGCTAACGGATTTTGATTGGGTATTGATTACAATTACATTTTTAGATACAAATTTTCAATAAACTATTTTAAGTGAAAATTTCAATAAGAGACGTTGCACATTTTTTAAATATATTTAATTAAAAATATACATTAAAATGACTATGTAAATATATGGTTTAAAGCAAAATTATTTATAATAAATAACAAAATAAATTTACAAAGTTGAATGTCAAATTTGAATTTGCTCATCTTAACGTATTAGTGTATCAGTAAATATTCAGCGCCTCTTGCAGTAAAAAAAAACAAAACAGTGTTGTCTATATCTGTTACATCAAAATCAAAACCACGTGTTTCATTTGAAAATTCATGTTTCGTCTTCACAACGCGTAATTATAATATATAATAATAATTAGTATAAAATAATATTTCATAACCATAATATTTATCTTAATTTAAATTTCAAAATGTGAACATAAGATATTAACAGATATATTGACAGATGATTTACTCAAAAATCCTCATTTTTCCGAATTTCTTCTAATACTGTAATATATTTTAAATAAATAAAATATGTTATGACATTGTTTTTATATAATCTTTCAATATTTCACCTTAAAATCGTAAATTTTACTGATTGTGAGTGCAACGAGACATTATGTTGTAAATATTAAAATTACTAAACTTTGTGTCAAATAGAAATATTTTATAAACATTTATTTTTTTTATTTTATACTAAATGAGTAGATTAATTTTATTAACCTTTTTTGATGTTTTTTTTTGTTATATACTTATTTTTCACTTTGTTACAATTTTTTGTAATTGCTAAAAATGATACTCTTTTGTTATAATTGAAACTTTAAATATTTTGATAGTTTTTTTTTATGATAGACATTGTATGCTTAAATATTTTACAAATAAGTAAAATATGAATTTTGTACACGATTCAGAATAGCTTGAAGCATAATTAGCACCGCTGCAAATTCGACACGCTCAAATGCAAAAATATCTGAAAGTGATTAAATCTTACTTTATTCCCTGACCAGAAAACAATTTTAAGTTTTATCAAATCTAGTCCAATTGTAATATTCCATACCATAAAGATGTACCAGAAAGATTACCTTATCATATTTCGCACTAACTGTTAATAGAATCTTAATGCAACGGTTTTTGTTGTTTGCAACTGTCCCTAAAGTGGCGCTACTGTCTTTTTTTTTTATCATAGAACAAATGACATCTGATCTAGGCAAATCTTTAGTGCGTATCACACTATCATATATGCGTATACCACACTGTACAGTTACGCTATTGTCTTTGTAAGCCAAGCGTCACAATAACGTTTCCTGTCGAGTGATAACAAATTAACAGTAAGTTTCATTATTTTTTTCCGGACTTTTGCATTGTTTTATTCATTCACTATACATGTTGGACTATTTTTGCTGTGTGGTTAATGATTTTTTTTGCT
Source organism: Clivina fossor (assembly GCA_963966155.1). Taxonomy (NCBI): domain Eukaryota; kingdom Metazoa; phylum Arthropoda; class Insecta; order Coleoptera; family Carabidae; genus Clivina; species Clivina fossor. The sequence goes on along the minus strand of OZ014564.1, from coordinate 4,165,513 downwards.
GTATGTGGTGTTTTTTGTTTTTCAAATTTTTCATGTTCCATTTGGAAGTTTTTATTAGTGTTATTTAGTTACTTGTTTGTTATTATTTTAGTTAGTTTACATATGTATGAAATATTTTAAGATTATTTTTTTATTAACGCTGCTTAAATTTATTTAGAAGTAAATGTATTTGCTGTATTGTGTTAAAATAAAAAGGCTTTCGGATTAAGTTCTGTATAAATTTTAATTAAAACTCGACGTTTCGAAATACGTTACGTATATCATCATCAGGAAAAATTATATAAAACAGAACATAGAAATAAGTTACAAAATAAGTAAACAGATTATAAAAAATAGTCATTATTATTATTAATAATCTGGTTTTACAAATATTTTAATTTCTACTTAATTACATTGAACTAATATATAATTAGAAAATTTAATAAATTTGGAAAAATGTATTGGTCTTGTCGGGAATTTGATCCCGGATTTCCTGATTTTGCGGCAGACGTTTTAACCACTAGACTACGAGCCCACGACGAAACAAACACAGAAATAAATTTGAGTTGTATATTACATTATTAACAATTTGAAATTATTACGGAAAATCTTTTAGAACTCATAATATTAAAATGATATATTTTACGTATATCTTGAAATACGTAGATTATATCGAAACGTCGATTTATAAATAAAACATACATAAGCTTAATCCTAAAACATAGTAACTTTCTATGTTCTGTTTATTTACTGTAAATGTCCTTTGTACTATTTTTCCTGGTGAAGACTGACGTCGAGTTCGTCAAAACGTCAATTATTAATAAATATTAATACAGAACATACATATATACACAATCACGCCATGTACCCAAAAAGGTGAGGCACAAACTCTTTCCATTATCTCGAAATCAGTTTCCTCCAAACATCTCTATCCAGACAAGCAATTTTAGCTTGAATCACATTCATACATGCTCTTCTATTCCTACAACTTGGAAACTGTCGCTCACGCAAGCCACTCTCTCAATAATACCACTCATCGGATGTCCACGCAAACGTATAGCTTCAAAATCATTCATATAATTTTTTTTAACCAAACGTTCATTATACATTCTTTCAAGATGTCCGAACCATCTCAACTGACTTAACACCAATTTTTGCTACAACATTTTTTCAATTTCACAATTATCATACACTAACCTATTTCGTGCAGAACTATAATCTAAAGCCGTTTTATTTTAATCTTAAAACTTTTTAATTTGAATTATTAATGTTCTATGTAAAGATAAAAAATATGTTTTTAAAACTACGAAACAAATTTCTAAGACCGTAACATCTTTCTTTCAAATTTTACTATGCAGTAAATTCGCCTGCATAATATGAAAATCTGCATAGAAACTTTTGTCGCGTTTGTCAGTTGTTCTTCGTTGCACTTGTTTCGTTTCCATAGCGATCTTGTTTGGGTTATCTGTTACATTCGCACATATAGAGAGAGAGAAAGAAAGAGAATGGGTAGAAACCAAAATGCCATACGCGCTTTTGTCGGAAACAACGGAATGGTTCAACCATTGCGCGTGGGTGAATAATAACCGTTGGCGCCTGTCGTCGTTTCAACCGCGCTTTCGCTCTCTTTCGGCTCCGCACGCAGGACAGACAGACAGGCAGGCAGGCAGATATTCGCAAACGTTTTACACTTACAGACATGTGCGGGATAAATGACTATTCGTGGAATGTTAATAGCCATATGTCATTTGGGGCTGACTACATATCACTGACTCGACGCTCGGGAAATGTGGTTTTACACTCTGGGCTACTTGAATGGAAAATTAGAATTGCGGATTTTAGAGTATGTATTGAATTGAGTAGGTACTGGGATGGTACTGGGTACTGGGAATTTTTTGTTTGTTTATCGAGTTTCGTAAGAGTTGCTTAGATTTTGTACACCAGGTTGTACAAACTTCAAGTATGACAGTTGAGGTTGTAGCGCAAATTTGTTTATTTATGTAATTTATTTTGCCATAATATTAAAGGATTGTAGAATAAATCGACTTTAGATTCTAGTTCTGTATAAATATTTATTAATAATCGATGTTTATAGTTTTATTATAAAAAATCTGTAATTTTATTTTACTATAAATATTTTATATTTGTACCTCAAAATTCTGTAATTTTTAAATAATTCATAATAATCACATAAAGTATGTAAAACTAACCTAATAAATATATAAAATTGCTTACTTTCTGCAAATTACATCACATACTTAATGTAAAATTACATATAATAATCCATCAAAATGATGAGACTTACAATTAGTAAATATTTTGTGTAATAATACTAATAAAATATTTTGAGTGGAATTTATTCATTTCAAAATACATATTACAAATAATACTAAACAAATTTTACCTATTGATAAAAAATTCCCGACAACAAATTTACTGAAGTTCTGTAAATTTAGTAAAACAGATTTTACAAACAAAAAAAAAACTGTAATATTACCTACATATGTACTTTTCCTTTCCGTTAGTAATATCATATTACATAATGTTTGTAATAGTTCTGATATTATGTATTTTTAAACAATTATGCAAAATTACAGCAGTTGAGTAATTATAGCTAGAAACACTGAGCATTATAGTGTCTCATGGTTTGTAGGTAAAATTACATAATTTTTTAGAGTGTAAATAAATTAACTTAATATGAAAACAAGTTTTTAGGTAACAAAAGAACCAAATTTTATTTAAATCAATTCCTTAACACTGATTGATGTAATGTTTATCTTATTGTACGTTGAAATGTTCGTTAAATTCGTGGAAATGTCGACTATTAATAAATATTAATACAGAACTACAACCAAAAGCCGTTTGATTTTATTTTATTAATGTTTATTGTGTTATATTTTTATTCTATCTTCGAAAATCTGTCATCTACTATTTGGTAACTATAAATGCTATTATGCTTTAATACATTAAACCCAAAGATCTTAAATGGATAAATTGAATTAACCTATCTATTCTATTACCTTAATCGGTCTTGATAAATTTGCGTCTGACACTAATAAATTGAACCAATTACAAACTGTTAATAATGTGTTGTGATCTCACATAGAGATCAGCTGAGCTCACTTTATTCTATCAAATATTGCACAAACTCGGTTTGCATTCACTTTTGCAAATATGACATTTATTGCAACTTGCAACAAATAACCGCTTACATAGTTTATACCATTTCATAATTGCTATGTAATTTTTTCAGTTTTTTTTTTTTTTGTTGTCATATAATTTACAAACCAGTGGTGTTTTAGATATTATCGTAATTTAAAAATGTGTCAAATATCAAATATTCTGACAGTGTGTCACTCGTTTACTAAAAGAAAATTCAGCATAATCTTAAATAAGTATACTCATCGGAAAATTTTGCGATGATAAGCAAAAAATCAAGTTTGACATTAAATTTTGTTTAGTATTCAGAAAATTCTTGTATAGCATGTCATGTGAAAATATTAACTTAACATTTAATTTGACACATAAAAAAAGACTAAATTTAATTTTGGAGATTTGCAAAACTATATTTACTAATTATTGAATAATATTACGTTAAATATAGGTTATTTACAAGTATTGAAAACACATAAATTTAATTAAACTAATTAATTAATTAAGTGATCACAAATTGGCACAATACATAAGTTCAAATTTTGACAGATGACATAATTTTTAAAATTATTTATGCATTGAAGCAAATTATAGTAAAAAAATGTAATTGTATATCAGTGGGTGTATTGAATGTACTTAACTAATGAAACATTTAATTATAGTTTTAACAAAGATGGATTATGTTTTTAATCAAATTCCTCCGTAAAAGAGAACACATTGAATTATCTTCTAATTATTGTACGACAATAGTACAGTCGTACATTATTTAATTTATTCTCTAGAAAAATTATCTTGTTTTAATTGTACAACCTAAGAAAGATTACTTTAAAGACTTTATAACTAGATTATAAAACTTATTCCTGTTGAAAAGATCTCACAAACAAAGTAATGTTTCGCATCGTCTTGAGACACGGCACGTACAGAAAACGAAACTATTTAATTTTGCTTGCAAATTAGCACAATCCAAGTCCTGAACGCGCGCTTATCGCAATTATTTCCTTTGCAAGACAAGGTCAATCCGCCACCGGCACAAAGTTGATGCTGAAACCGGAGAGAACGCTCCACTAACGTTTTTTTAACTGCAATTGTGTATCTGGAGAAGTGTAAACTGAATTGGACTAAGACGCGAGATTATATTCTATTTACATACTTGATCTGCAGCTGTGCACTGTCCGTAGGCTGCAATTGTACACTGTATTTGCTTTACGGAGAATTTCAGACCAAGTAAGTGTTTCGGCATTTGACTGTTTCTTTGTTTGTGCGCTGTGAGTAAGACGCTGTTTCAATATGGACTGTTAAGGAATTCACTATGGGAAAAATGGATGTGAAAGATTTTTTCTTGTAATTACATTTAATATAGTAATCTTCAGGCTTTCAATCAGTATCTATTAATTTATAGAATTTTCTGGGCTGACATGTCATGGTCGATCTATCTTCGTCGCAAACGTTTCACCATACATTGTAGATGGCATCCTCAGTGCTGGTATATACCTGTACCCCCACAATCCTCTACAGGTGCCGTTTTGCCATTATCCGATTCTGGTTGGCCTGGATGGTCCGTTTATAACGGAAACTGAACGTACACACAAAATAAAAAAAATATGATTTAAAAAATAAATTCAGCAGATCTCAACTTTTTATTATCTTAAAGTTACTTTTATAAATTTCCGATTATCTGTACAATAAACATTAATTTTATTTCAATATTTATTTATTTACGTTAAAAAATATTATCATAAAATATAAAATAAAAATGTATTAAACTCTTATTTATTATTTTAGATTCCAAGACATTTTTATTATCATTTATTTTTATTCAAACATTCAAGCATGTATAAATTTCTAAGAGATTAAACCAGTTTCTTCCTTTTGCTGTTATATTTCTGTCATCTTAGATGCAATATTAATTTTACAACATGTCCGCGCAGCAAGGCATAATACCTCCTATATTATAAGAGCATTTTAATATGATTTCCTAGTTCTTAGAAATTTGAAAAATTTTATCGTTACAGCAGCGCCAAGTATAGATGCAATTTAAACTCGGTAAATAAATTTTTAGTTGTTATTTTGTAAGTTTGGTCATGATTATTAAATGTCAGTGAAATGCACACGCTCAGGCAAAATGGCTTTATTAAAAAGAATTAACTTTTTCAATCTACTGGGAATATAGCCCCAAAGTAAATAAATTTTAAATACACGGTGATATATATATATATATATATATATATATATATATATATATTTCACGCTATAGTTTCGTTATTAGTTTTTTGTTTGACTGTTTTCATTAAATTATAAATTTATGCTGGCCAATTTTATTATTAAATAAAAATTGTTTTAATGAAATATTCAGGATATGGTTATTTAGTGCTCACGGTGGTCTTGTGAAAAAAAATTTGGCTTTACTATTTAGCCCGTTTTAAATAAATATGTATGCTTGAAAGAATTAAACAATTTAATTATAATACAATGTTGCCAATTTTCCGGAAAACTATTCAAAATTTATTTCAAACATACGGTTTAGTATGATTTAAAACAAATTTCCAAGATAGATTCTTTTTTTGTGCATAATAATTACAAATTTCAATTTTTGAACTATGTTGTCAACTTTTTTTGAAAAAATATAAAAAATGTATTCCAATTTTTTATATTGGTTTACCCATTTTCTTTTATAAATTTTTGATAAAATACATAAAAAAATAGCATTAAAATATTTTTATTTTATTAGAAAAATATCATTCACAAACTTTTTTTGCATTTTCCGCAATCTAAACATAAATTAAAATTGTATCTTGAAAAATCTCTTACATTTAATACTTTTTGTAAGTTTGTTTTTGCTCTCAGTCATTAAAAAAAAATGGTAAAGAAACTTACTATAACAGATTTCCTCGTACTCGGTATGTACCTAGACTAAAAGCATCAAGTTTTTGAAAGTTTAAATGTCACAAGATCGAAAGGGTAACTTACGCAAATTAATATTTAAAAAGGGCAGCGTTAATATAGCTAGCATAATAAGGGCACATGACCTAGATAATGTCGTATCCGTGTCTGTATTTACATAGATCATACATTCACAAGAGGAATACTTAAATACTCTAGCTAGGTTTAACATTTTTAATATGGAGTTCTTTTAGAATAATAATTAAACAGGAAATAGAATATTTTTCTACTAATAAAGATTCGTGTGTTTTAAAATACAAGTAAATGCCAAAAAAAGGATTATTTTCAAAATCTTAATGAAATCGTATAAAATAAAACTGTTTTTCCATGTAATTATATATATATATATATATATATATATATATATATATATATATATATATATATATATGAAATATTGTAAATGTAATCAAAAATATTCGATATGAACTTATTTTCAGCCGTTCAACGTTTATGTTTCAAAACGCAAAATAATTGGTTTAGTTCATTAACTTGTGTTGAACAACCATTTAAAACCTGAAATGAAATAAATTGAACGCTTTAACCGTTTCCTACAGTGCCTGCCGGTTGAAAGCGGTTAAAATTAAACCTATAAACTGAAGCGAAAAGGAATTAAATGTGTAAATCAGTTATCCTTTTCAGAGGTGTTTCTGAAATTTATTATGTTTTTATGACATTTAAATATGAATATATTTTCGTAAAGCGAGAGTAGAATATGACTATGCCTGTTTCATCACGGAATTATATCATAAAACGTATTTTTATTACTTAATTTAAACGGTATCTAAAGGTTAGTAAAATTTGGTGGCAGTAGCATATTATAATCATTTTAATTCATATACTTATATGCTTTTTTAATAACAGAATAAAATAAATTTTGGATAATATCGATAGTTATTGATCAATTATTTTGTTTTATAGTTTATTTATAATACGTTATCAAAAAAAAGTTACTAATATTACTGATATCATATTTACTACGTTTACATTTAACAAAAATAGCAAAATTTGACAAAAATAGTTATTTATAATATAAAATGAAAATAATATCGACTATACTGAAATTCTACTAACAAAATTCAAAGTTATATCTTCCTATATGTATAAACATAATGTGAACTGTCATTCTCATAATGTTATAATTAAGTTCTTTAATTTTAGGATTTAATGAATTATTAATTAGTTTTAATTAGTGTATCATTTAACTAAATAAATAAACTAATTTTCAATATTAAAATGTTGTTATTATTACTCGTACATTAAAACAGTAATAAATATGAACTGAATAAAATAAGAAAAAGCTTTGAGTTTAACTTCCAAGACTTTCGTCTACGTTAATGTTTTCTTTTTGTGATTCTTCGAGAATAAATAATATTTTATATAAGGCAAAATTTTACATATGCGTACCGAATAGACCCAATAATTTCATTTAAAATAAACATATTTATACTTTTAAAATATTTTACTTTATTACTAGGTCAATAATTTTGCTGAAGAATTAATTTTTATTCTACGTATAACAAATTAGGTTTCAAGTCAGCATTTTATCAAATTATGCACATATCAAATATCTGACTAAACAAAAAAAAACTACGCATATCTCTATTAATAATTAGTATAATTTTCACGCTCCTAAAACAACGACATCTTAAATTTCAATGAACAAATCAAAGCTACCAATATGTAAATAAAATTATCAAACAAATTTATTCCGTTAATGTTGAAGGTTTTATCAAATGGAATTCCTCTGTGTTCGCGCTTATATTCTCTCATTCATAAGTAAGTTGTCGTAAGTAGTTATTTGTTTACCTATAATGGCATCTTAACCAACTTGTTTACAACATATATTAAAACATGTTTTCTACTCTTATATGTAATGTAATGTAATAACGAAAAGTGTTTTTCATCTAATGTTACATTCGTTCTGCGAGACAACGCGATTTGCTGATGGTGTTACTTCTATATTAACGGTTGTGTTGTGTTTTTGTTTTACTCGCTGTTGCGTGTGAACAGTGAAGTGGCTTCGGTGTGTAGTCATTTGTTTTAGCGAAGGATTATTGGAGTAAATTAGGTAAATTGCTTGTATCTGTTGGATAACAAAAGAAAATCAACAGATGAAATGTGATGATAATATTAGAACAAATTAGTTAATTTGGTTCGGTTTCACAGTTGCGATATAGAATTATAAATTTATTCTTGGATTTTGAAATTATTGTTAGTATTTTTTTGGTTTTACTAGACCTCTTTCTAGACTCGATGAAATTCTAGTGTCAGGCAGGCCACACACCAAAAAAACATGAAACATAAAATGTGAAACAAGAAACATAAAACATGTGTTAGAAAATAAAAACACATTGTTTTAATTGGGAATCCGCACATTAGCGTAATGCATTTCATGCGTGGTGATAAGAGAAACAAATGCTGTAGAAACATGTTGCATGAAATAGAGTCTGTTCTATATTTTTGTTTCACGAAAATGAAAATTAGTAAATTTCTTGATATTTATAGTCGCGTAGCTTCTAAACCGAAAGTGCTATTAAAAAATGATGCAAGTAAAAGTTGTGAGAAATTTTATTGTCTATAATTTTATTTATATACAATTTTTTGATAAAATGGATATTAAGCCCAAATTGCACTAAATATAGAAACATTTAGGTTTAACATTTTTATTTCTGCATGCATTAAAATTAATAAATTTCTTGATATTTAAAGTCGCGTAGCTTCTAAAAAGAAAGTTCTATTAAAATGTGATACAAATAAAAGTTGTAGGAAATTTTATTGTGTATAATCTTATTTCTATAGAATTTTTTGATAAAATGCATATTTAAGCCAAAATTGCACTAAATATAGAAACATTTAAGTTTAATATTTTTTTCATCACTGTTATAAAAACTATCGTCGGGTTCGAGTTTATTGTGAATTGAAACCAATTTAATTTTTGTTTCTTCAACTTGTGTATCACTTTAAAAAAAGTTTCATATTTCGTGTTTCATATTTTCAGTTTCGTATTTAATATTTTATGTTTCACGTTTCTAGTTTCTCTGGTGTGTGGCTTAGCTTAATATACTTATTTAAAAATAATTAATTTTGTATACGAAGCACATACCTATTATCATAGTGCATACTAATTTAATTCAACTATAATATTATGATGCAATATCTACGTAATTCATTGATATTAGGGTTGGTACACCTACATTATTTTCGTATGTTATTTCTGTAATAATAAACATATATCTACTACAAACTATTTTACAAGATATGTATAATTATTTATTTATACACGTGCATATAAATTGGAATAAATGAGTTAGAAAGGTGCAAACACAACACTATATTGCATAATAGTAATGACAATGAATCTTGTGGTGCGGAACTAGAAAATTATTTGCAGAATAACTTCGTAAAAAAAAAATAGTTAGCGTTTGTCCTATCGCTCCGATGCGGTTAACAACTACAGAATTATTATGTGTATGAAATTTTCAATGGGCGGAAATTGTTGCTAATAGATAAATTATAATCTATTTATTTATTATTATTCCACAATTTTTTTAACCGTTTAACTATGAATTAATTCTTAAGGTTGATTGTATCTGTGGGATTAAATAATTTTAAAATCGGTTTGGTTTCACAGAAGTTGAGAGAGAAAATTTATTAGGAAATAAGGTGTATTTATTTAAAAATATGTTGAAAATGTATATATAGAACGAATTAATATTTATTTTTCGTGTAACATGAAAAATTTATTTTTCAATAAGGATATAAATATTTGCAAGTTGATGTAAGATAATATTTTTCATTGTTTGTTTAACATCTTGTAATATCTTAGTTAAATAAAATTACTAAACATAAATATTGAGCATGTATAAACTTGAAATTTTTAATAAACTAGTATATTTTTCTGCTAAAATTGTAAAACATATATTAACTTTTAAAGAAAGACATTTGTTGGAGATTAAATTGGAAAATAATCAACTGGTAAAATTTAATAAATAATCAGTAATAGATGGAATTCTGTCAGTTAAATATTTTGATATAAATTATGAATAAATATATTTATAAACAAAAATTTATAAATTTTATGATTTAGTTACTTATTTTGTTATCTAGTAATTTGTTTCTATGTTCTGTTTATTTACTGTAAATATCATTTGTATTTTTTTTCCTGATGCAGATGTACGTTGAGTTCGTCGAAATGTCGATTATTAATAAATATTAATATAGAACTATTTACTATCATGCAAAAGCATGATTCATTGCATTTACAGATTTTTGATTCATAAAAATAATATGAGAATTTCTACTTTCCAAAATGATTTTTCCAGTATCTGGTGTCATAATAGAAAATTTCCGAGTAATAACAAATGACGAATGACTCACAACGCCATATTTAATAGACACCTTTGCAAATAACATAAATCGTTTTTGAAATTTACATTTCCGATTTTAAACGTACTTATTAATAGCTATACCACTTAAGAGTTGAATAGATATAATCAAATTCTTTTGAAAATTTTGCAAAATACTAAGAATTAATATTACTAACTGTCATTTCAGTATTTGATTTCGTATTATTGTAGATTATTTTGTAAAAGTTGAAGTTAGTAAAAAGTATAGACCAAGAAATAAGTTATAATATATTTATTGTTTATACATAAAAAATTTAAAAATGAGGTTTTATAAGATAAGAACATTTTGAAGTTTTAAGATACAGGCTGGCTCAAAAGTCACTAGATCATTTTAAAATGAAATAATTTTTTTATTTATTAATAAATTATTAATAATTCAAAATTCAGTTAACGTAGTAAAAAATCTTTCAGAACTCATTATATTAAAATAAAACGGCTTTAGGTTATAGTTTCTGTATTAATATTTATTAATAATTTACTTTTCGACGAACTCAACGTACGTCTTCATCAGGAAAAATAATAAAAATTACATTTATAGTAAATAAACAGTTACTAGGTAACAAAATAAGTAACTAGATCGAAAAATTTATAAATTTTTAATTAAAGGAAGCCAAATTGTATTTAAATCACTGAATGATGTTATCGAGCAGGTACCCCGACATAAGCGCTCGCGACATAAGCGCCCCGACATAAGCGCCCCGACATAAGCGCTACAGACAATTGCGCTACCGACAATTGCGCCTCCCGACAAAAGCGCCCCAGATAATAAAAATTTAGTATTTTTGTGTTATGGTTAAAAATATAATTATAAATAATATTGTATGTATTATTATTATTATTATTAAAATTATGTGTTTTATATATACCTATGTTAAAGTGACCAGATGTTTTACATTGGGATGTGGGACAGATAAAAAGACACGTTCTATTTTTAATTATTATTTTATTATTATTTTTTTATTATTATTATTATTATTATTATTTATTTATTTGAAAATTCCAAAACATGTCTGTATTATATAAACACCTTTGTATTCACACAAAAAACAAAATATTGTCCAAAGTGGGACATTTTGTGGGACAGTTTTCGATGTGGGACAAGAAACCCAACTGTGGGACAGTCCCACCTAATGTGGGACGTCTGGTCACCTTAATCTATGTATGTATATATAAAAAATATAAAAATTTAAAATAATGGCATTAGGGTATTTCGTTCGTTAGGAATAAAAGTCAAAAATGTATTTCATAAAATTATTTAATTTGTCAAATATCATATTAATTAAACGAATAAAATAAAACATCATACGATAATAAAAGTTATAATTATAAATTTAGAAAATGTACTCTTAACTAGTGTCACAAAAATAATTTGCTGTAGAGTATTACAAATGCTTACAAAGTAATATATTCATTGCATAATAATAAAAGTTATAATAATAAATGTTACAGATAAACAATATAGTCTTAACTAATGTCAAAAAAATAATTTGTTATTATTTATTTCAAATGCAGATTAAATTATAAAATAATACATATAATATTAAAAGTAATTACTATAAATGTAGGGGTTAAAAATATTCTCCAATTACTTACAATTCAAAATTATGAGATAATCCTTGTAAATAATTAATATGGTCCATTCTATTATAATTTTGCACTAGAGTTTTAATTCGCCTATTAATTAGCACATATTTACTTTTAGAAGCTTCTGGTTGTCGAAATCCAGAATTATGTCGATCTAATTTAATTTGCATCTGATGCTGTTCCGTTTTAAAATGTTTGATAATTTTATATACAGATGGATGGTGGCAGTCGATTGTCTGTTGAAAAGCTCTATGCCATCCTTCTACAGAATTATTAGTTCTTGGTAAATCACTAATCACTCTATCATAATTATTCCACACGTTTATGGGAAACAATGGTTCCAATCTGCGATTTCTTCTTAATCTACCGATGTACGTATCTTCCCAATAATTTAATATGCTATCCATTTCCTGTGGACACTGGTCAACTAAGATATATACACCTAGACCTCGCTTTGCGTCGTTTCGTTTTGCGTTTTTTCGAAGTTGCGTCGCTGCTGAATTAGTACCAATTTTCACTGTGCGTCGTTAGATTTTCGAAGTTGCGTTGTTTTGGGTTCGAGTCTATTTTTTTTGCTATAGAAAATGCTATAGAAAATCATAATTCACTTTGCGTCGTTTCAATTTGCGTCGTGTTTTTCTGGAACGTAACCACGACGCAAAGTGAGGTCTAGGTGTATATATATATATATATATATATATATATATATATATATAAATCCATATATAAGCACACATTTTTTTATTTTTATTATCTGAGGCGCTTTTGTCGGGAGGCGCTTTTGTCGTGTAGCGCAAATGTCGGTAGCGCTTATGTCGGGGCGCTTATGTCGGGGCGCTTATGTCGGGGCGCTTTTGACGGGACACGTATCGAGCAATAGAAAATTATAAGAGAAAAGATAATATCAATCAATGTGAAGGTACTGATTTAAATAAAATTTTGATTAAAAATTTACAATTTTTATAGTCTAGTTAATTATTTTGTTTTCTTTTAACTTGTGTTTATATACTATTTATTTACTATAAATGTCATTTGTATCTTTTTTTCCTGATGACGTACGTTGAGTTCGTCGAAAAGTCGATTATTAATAAATATTAATACAGAATTAGATTCTGAAGCTGTTTTATTTTAAAATTAATTCATTTTGTATACGCATTTTGCTATATATCAATCAATCTCAAACATACTCCAAACAATTATAATCGCTTCACTTATTCTCATTTGTATTTTTGCATTCTAATTGCTTTTGATTATTTCACAAAAGTTCGAATGAATAATGCTGCGTTTTTTATTTATTTCCACGAATCGAACAAATGTTACTGCATGAAACACTAGCAACAATTTAAAGTACATATTGCATTTGAATTGCTTGAGGGCTAGTTACGGCGATGACGTCACAAGGTGTTTCACTCTATCCGTACGTATGTTTGCAGTCAGTGTGCATGGGTACATAATGACCTTTTCCTGTCGCTCATATACTGCACGTGTGCTCGATAATTGTTCCGGTGTGAATCTAGCGAACAATATGGCCACTCTGAGCGGCACCGGAGTGAAGTTTGTCCCTCACTCAATTGCATACACCGTTCAGTTTAGTTTTGATTCAATTGTTCGTTTTGCTATATACAGGCAGATGTTTCACGCGCGTACGTCGGTTATTGTTGGTGTTTTATCCATTTTAAACAAATGACGATCGGGTTGCGATTGAACGATAAATGCGGAAATGAATTTGGGAATTTTATGTCTATTGTCGTTTTAAATTTATTATTGATTTTAATTTCGAATTTGTTGGTATTGACAAATTAATTGGAGCGAAAAAAGATTCCTATCTATTCCGTTGCATTCTTATGTAACGGTTTTTTTTTTATTGCGTTACTGCGTTTAGTAAATGTTTATTTATCTTTTGTGATATATTTGTTATTGTACGTATAAATTGTTTTAAAATAAATTTATTTTCTTTGTGTTTTATTATATGTAAAACAATGCTTTTGTTACAAGATTGTTTTAAATACGAAACATGTAAAATGCGTCATATTTATAGTGAAAATTATCTGTGTTGATTTTATTTTATCTTAATTTAATTCTTTGTTAGTAAATTATTCTAAAAAGCACATATAATACTAACTAATATATTAACTAAATTATTATTTTTTTTTTAAGTGGGATATGAAAATTAATGTGGTACACTGTAAAAAAAGGAGCAAAATTACAGAAAAATGGTAGTTAAATTTTACTAAAAAAAATCTCTGATTTCATTTTCCCATAAATATTCTGTCTTTCTACCTCAAAATTCTGTAATTTTTACATAATTCATAATAATCACATAAAGTAAGTAAAAATGAACTAGTAAGTATGTAAAATTGCTTACTTTCTGCAAATTACATCACATACTTAATGTAGAATTACATATTGTTCGTATAACTTCTAAAATTATGTAAAATTACAGTTTGCATATTAATATTTTTAATTTATCAAAATATTGAGACGTAGGACCTATTTTGTGTAATAATACTAATAAAATATTTTAGGTGTACTTCTTTCATTTCAAAATAAATATGTAAATGTAATATATATTTTTTTCAGAAACAATGTGATATTACGTCAACTATCATAGTAAAAATAACAAAATGCTGCTATTTTACTGTTAATAATTATGTAAAATTACATCAATTTATAATATATATTTTTACAATGTGGAAGACGATTATTTGTATTTGTGCAGTATTGGTACAATTTTTCGTGTGTTTGTAGGCTTCTTTACAAGGGATTTTTAAAATTAAATTTTGTAGATACTATTTTTAAAAATTTATTTTTCTTCCAATAATAAAAATACTCTACCGTTATTTTTTTTTCACATTATAAACTATTAAGCAAAAAAATTAAATTATTATTGAAACTAGTTTTTCACTATTTTTTTTTTTATATTTTAAAAAAATATATCTAAATTTTATTACTATAACAAGTTTTAAAAATTATATGATTAACATTAGTTTCAAAAGAGAAATAAAATAACTTTAATTATAAACAAAATTTTAGTTAGCATGTACATACAATAATTATAAATGTTTTTATTAGTATAAACTTAAAATTACTATAGAATTGCAGTTTTTTAAAATTAAATAATTTAATGAAAACATTAGTTTCGTTGAATTTTTTATTGTTTTTGCTATGGCAAATTATATTCTAATTTTAAAAATCACTACCATAGCAAAAAATATTAACAAATATATGTTTTAGTGGCAATTAAAATTCTAAAAATAAGAACAAGTTTTGGTCTTTCTCAGAATAATAAAAATAACTTAGCAAAATTAACTATACAATATAAAAAATATTCTACAAACATAGTTATGTATATTAAATTTTAAACGACCTTGAAAATACTTAGAATACAGTAATATTATATTCCAAACTTATTATATTAACACAATAGTAACACATTATTTCAAATTAATCGAAATGATATCATAACTAAGAATAAATTTCAAAATTCATGTCACGATGACAGTCTGTTCATTCGAATCAATAATTAATGATTCCAGATAATTAATTCAAAAAAATTATGTTACTAAATTATTACGATTTATACAATAGAAATTAAATAAATTTGAAGTATATAAATATAATTTTAATAAAATATAAATAAATTGTTCATTGAATCATAATTTATGAATGAATAGTTGAAAATTTTCGAAAAATATTTACAAAGATATAATTTACAAATTATTTAAAGTTTTATAACCTGTAAGAAAACAGGTATTTTGTTATGTATTTTACAAAAAAAAATATTTTTTTTTGTTTGCATTGTAATTTATTGAATAAATATATCAGTGAGTGTGGGAAAATGTTGCTAAATTAAAAACAAAATTATAATTCATAAACTTAAGTTATATCGTTATTTTCGTATATTTTTATTTTAGATTTCTCATTCGATATTTTTTTTGCAAATTTTGTTAGATTTTTCTACTGAAAATTATATTTTTATTAACTTTACTTTAATAAAACGGCTTTAGGTTATAGTTCTGTATTAATATTTATTAATAATCGACGTTTTGACAAACTCAACGTCAGTCTTCACCAGGAAAAAATTACAAACAGAACATACTAGGTAATAAAAATAAATAACTAGATCATAAAATTTATAAATTTTTAATTAAAGAAAGCCAAATTTTATTTAAATCAGTGCCCATTCATATACTGATTAATGTTATCTTTTTCTTTAAAAATTTCTATTGCTTCTTTTATCGATCTACCGTTAATATTGATAAGTCTTGCAGTTAATAATAATAATAATAATAATAATTTAGAAGACCATCTATTCCTAGAATTACATACACATAATGTTATATAATAATGAAATGTATATGTTTGTAGTGTATTTTTCTCATCAAATTTATTGTATTACTTTATTAATTAAGAATTATTAATAAAAAAATAATAATTTCAGGACCCATCAATATTAACAGCAGATCGATAAGAGAAGCAACAGAAATTTATAAGATATCATTAATCACTATGAAAAGGGTACTGATTTAAATGAAATTTTGCTTCCTTTAATTAAAAATTTGAAAATTTCATGATCTAATTACTTATTTGTTACCTAGTACCTTGTTTCCATGTTTCGTTTGTTTACTATAAATGATGTCATTACTATCTTTTTTCCTGATGAAGACACATGTTCAGTTCGTCGAAACGTTGATTTATTAATAAATTATTACAGAATTAAAACCTAAAGCCGTTTTATTCTAAATCTTAGGTATATTTTAAACAATTGTCTAATATTTGAATATTTGTGAATTTTCTATTTTATGGACAAAAGTAAACTGCCAAAATTGGAAGTTTTTGTTTGAAAAATATATTTTCAATTACATGCATTTACATTCACAACTAAGAAATCTAATCAATTCCGCTTCTGAACCACATCACATAACCTCACATACAAATACATGCACAGGTGATCTAAACTTGTAAAGATTCCAAAGATTCCAAAGAATCTTACCAACAAAACTATCTACCAATATGGAAAGAATGCCTTTTTTAAAAGGCATTCTCATTCGTAAGACATTGAAAACGCAATTCTTCCCATGGTATCTACCTCAATCCTTCCATTTACCTCCTCAGTTAAGAGTTTTCTTTGTCCGGGGAGGCCAGCTCGTAGCTCACGTCGGTTACTCACTCACGGTTCGAGAAGGGGTCATTGGCGGCCGCGATACCCAGCTGCAGCTTGTGTAAGCCACTGAGTCACCCCCGGACGCTGGTCTCGGCTGTGCGTGCCTGCTTAGTGGAGCGTTAGTCGTCGCCTAGCAGTGCGTTAATAGCACGTGGAGTTTGATTCAGTACTCGTTTAGTTCGCTGTATTTGATATCCGAGTTTTGTTTCATTTCGATTCTAAATGAAAGTTTTCGGTTTTGTAACTTGATTGTGAAGAACTTTAGTGAAGCTTTAGTTATGATAGTATGTGGAGTTAATATTCGATTTGTGTTTTATTACTGTGATTGAGCAAATGTTAGTGTTTTGAATTTGGTTCTGTGTTGGTGGTGATTTTTATTTGTTTAATGGTCGGTGTGCGTGATTTGAAATTTGGTAGGTTATTTATACAAAGGTTATTATTATCATTTCGTGTAAATTCGTAAATCTGTTATGTGATTTAGATAAATATAAATTGGTATTTTTTATTTTTTTGTGCTTATTTTGAGGTGTTTTATCTCTATTTTATTGAATATGTTTGTCTCTGAAGTTTGTTATTTTTTGTCTGTAATTGTAAATATTTGGAATTTATTAGTTAGAATCTTATTAGAAATAAATAATTGATAGATTTAATACAAAATTAGGTAAAAGTATAGAGCTGGTTTAATATACTGCATTAAGAATAAGTGGATATATTTAAATCTATTAAGTTTTTAATTAGTAGTATTTTTGAAATTAACAGCGAAATATTTTATTTAGATTTATAATTACAATAAATATAATTACAATATATATATATATATATATATATATATATATATATATATATATATATATAGAAAGAGAGAGAGAGAGTTATATATCATTAGTATACAGAGCCGGATTAAAAATCATATGGGCCTAGGGCTATTGAAAATTCTGGGTCGATAGATGAGTTCACTTTCATGAAGATAATTCTATTACATATTAAAGAATGTGTTAAAATAGTTCAATAACACAAATAAATTGTAAATTGCATATTAATATTGAAAAACTAAATTAAAAACTGTAATAAAGAACACAGTGTCTTTGTCCACTAGTTACGTTGAGTATCTGTGTAACCTTAGGTGACCGATTAGGACTTGAGTTTCATCTTTGGCTTAGCTTGATAATAGCTTAGCTTTCGAATTACATATATAATTTTTTCTTTTAATTATTGTGTGTGGTTTAATTTTATTAACTTTTCGCCACAGTAAGATTATATTTTAAATTATTATTATTTTTTAATGAAATTAATAATTAATTATTTATATTTATTTAATTTTGTTTAGATCTGAATGTCTAGTTTAATAAAAAACAATTGACAAAAGATAAATTAAAATTAAAGAATTAAAAGGTTTCCAAAAAAGACTATGAACTTCTACATTTTTCTCAAACAGGTAACAATAAAAAAACGGTATTATTTTCAGATGTATTTTAGACATTTGTTATTATTAGGATTAGTATATGCAAATTTATTTACTGTAGCTAATTGCATCAGAAACGATAAAATCTTGTGAGACCATTATCAAGAAAATCTCTCACGAAATCTTTTACATTTATTATAAGTTATAATAATTCTAAGATTCAATACTTTTAACTTTTTCAAGAATTTAATGAAGTTATTACCATACAATGCCTATCCTATTATATGCATCTCTGCCTTTACTTGAGAAAGTTGCTTTTTTATTAAAAATAATAACAAAACACTTGTTTTAATATAAAATCATCACGTTTTCTTTGCATAACCTTCAACTAAAAAGCTATTAGTTATCTTAAAATATTTTTGATATAATAATTCTTTCAATAATTTTAGAATTAAATATTTTGATATTTTGTTTAAAGTGTAACAATATATATGTATCAAGGGCGATGCGTAATTGTTTTCTGTTTAGAATAAATAATCAAGTCATCCTTGGCGTGCAATGATTTGGCATGGTATTTTTGGCGCGGATATTTGAGTACAGCGAGCAAAAAATAATGGATATGATTTTGATTTATCGCGGATTAACTAGTGCGTTTGAGTATCAGATGAAGGTAGTGAAAATAAACTAATTACAATTGGTAGTGCAGTGTTTCTATGTAAACATTGTGTTATGTCGGGTTATAAATTTGCCATCATTAATTTATTTCAGCAGGTGAAACGAAACGGGGCTTTGTTTTCTTTTGTTTTGTCCATAGATATATTTATCTTTTGAATTTTAATTTACCGCTAGTTGGACAATTCAATTAACACTTAATTTAAAGATGGATTAATTTTGATTAACTTGATTTAGAATTAAGAAAACTTTGGTTATTACTATATTCGTGTAATTGAAATTTTTCTGTTGGGCAAATAAATAAATAAATATTAAAGATGAGAGTCTGGACAAAAATTACATGATAAAATATAAGCTGTAGCTTTTTTTAAATAAATATGAAATAATATTTTGTACAAATATATAAAATTATAGAAATAGGGCCAGTTGTGTAAAACTTTGTTGATTTAATCAATGATTAACTGTGCAACTAGATTGTCAACTGTTTTCAAAGTGTCTCGTTGTATGCTAAATTAAGTTGTTAGACATATATACAGGGCACGCATATTACGTCATGTATTATATATCTTTTTTTACGCGTAAAAAACTATTTTTTATATTAAATAAAACGACTTTTATACATATAAAAATGTATAATATGTAAAAAAGGATATTTATGTTTCAATCACATTTATTTCTGCTCAAATTATAGAATAATCATAAAAATCTGGTACAATTATTCTATAAAAGAAAAATAGTATTAATAATATAGACTTACTTCGCGTCCACAGACGCAAAGTAGAATATTTTTTACTATTTTTGACTTATTTATAATGATATTTTTAATTTGCCTTCATATTTTTGTAAAAATTAAAAAATTTGTGATATATATATATATATATATATATATATATATATATATATATATATATATATATATATATATATAATTTATCACAAGTTTGACAATTGCAAACAAAAAACTGTATTGTGACGTAAAAAAAAATAAAATTTTACATTATTACGTATTTTTTACATATTTTACATTTTTTGCACATAAACGTAGAAATACTTTCTTACGTGTAAATGTCCATCCCTGCAGCACACATATAACGAGATAGTTTTTCTCTTTTGTTAAAATTTTTTGAAAAATGTATAAATAGAAATTGTCAAAAATAAAATTTTAGATATCAATTAAAAAAATTTTTTAGATAAAATATTTCCAATTCAATTTTAATTCATTTTCAAATTATATTTCTTGCTCAATTATTTAACTGGAATTTACATATTTGTTGTTTGATTTTTGTTTTCCTTGTACAGTTTGAATTAAAATATTTCTGTGTTTTGTTCCAGGAAATCCAACTTGAGTCTCACAGCTGCAAATCAACTCATTTAAAAATGACACTGAAAATTTCAATTCTTCCAATTTAAAATCAAACCATTGTCCGCGCTCTCAAATCAGTATCCAGTATTAACCACTAATAGTATTAAAATCCCGCCAATCCTTCAATTGCTCAACCGGGAAATCAAAGCAAAACCGAGCGTGTCCCACTCTGCGAAGCAACCTCGCAATATAATCCAATAATAAAGTGTTTAGTGATAATGTGATTTAGTGTCGGGCGCGCGAATGTGTGTGTGTGAGTGTTATTAATCAAATTGAATCGTCTGCGGGCTAACATCGATGGACAATGCCGTCCAAGAAGCAGTACGATCTGGTGCAAAACGACGACTACGACACCCGGATACCCTTGCACCCTGAGGAAGCCTTCCATCATGGGATTACGTTTCAGGCGAAGGTAAATGATAAAATTGTTATTTATTGGATGTATTTGTGTATTAGCTACGAGATGGAGGTAGGCATTTTTTTTGGTCTGTTTGGGTTTTTGGTCATTATTGGAATGATAAAAAAGTGGATAGAATTTTATACAGGATTACAATGAAAGGCGTCGATTATGTTTTGGATTTTCATTTATTATAAAGAATGGATGGAATATTGGAATATAGTTAGTTTTAGTATATCTTAGTAGTCCTGAAAGTTGTAGATTTCTCATAATAGTAAAAATAATATGAAATAACATAGTAAAAAATAGATAAAAGGTTTGTAATAATACTCATTTTCGTAAAATTTGACTACAATTTATTTCGTCAACAGACTTAAGTTTCGGCTCGCACCATTGTCAGTGTTATAATGAAAATAAAATACAAATTCAGCTTATATATATATACATATCAGAGTTACAATATCAGATACTCTAATATGTATATTATATATATAAGCTGAATTTGTATTTTATTTTCATTATAACACTGACAATGGTGCGAGCCGAGACTTAAGTCTGTTGACGAAATAAATTGTAGTGAAATTTTACGAAAATGAGTATTATTACAAACCTTTTATCTATCAAAGAGTTTCACAAAGTTAAACTCTCGACCATAAATTATGTTAATAGTAAAAAATGGTTTAGAACTCATTATATAAAATAAAACGGCTTTAGGTTTAAGTTATGTATTAATATTTATTAATAATCAACATAGTCAACGTACGTCTTCATGAGAAAAACTGATACAAATGATATTTACAGTAAATAACATAACATAGAAACAAGTTACTAGGTATCAGTACCTAAATGTCGTTTGTATCGTTTTTTTCTGATGAAAACGGACGTTAAGTTTGTCGAAACGTCGATTATTAAAAAATAATAATACAAAACTACAACCTAAAGCCGTTTTATTTTGGTTTAATTTTTAAGATTGTATTATTTAATATATTTGTAATTTTTAACGGTATATTTTCATTGTAAAAACATTATTATATTTCAGTTAATATGCTCAATAATCTGCAAGAAACAGTAAAGATATAAGAAATATTTCATTAACTCTCTTTGTAGGCGTAATTGTAATTTTAGTTTGAGAATAACGGAAAATGAACAATTTATAATAATAATGTAAGCAAATAAATAATAATTCAAAATGTACACGCTTCCAACGTGCGATATACAAGTAGATAATTTCGCAGATATATTCAACAAACTCAACAGTTGCATATAGTAAACATACTTGAACACATAAACTATAAATAACTTGTTCTTTCATAAATCTTTTCATAAGTCGATTCAGATGGCTGCGTACACGTGGTATTTCCTGTAGAATATACATATCCTTCCTATTATTTTTCTACTTTTATCTCAATACACCTATATTCTATTCAGGAATATTCAAAATTCTTTTGTAAATACTTTCATAAATATTTCGATAGAAGAATAACTATTATATGAAATTTTCTTTAGATGTAAACAGATTTCTACTGATCAATATATAAAAATTCCCTAACGTACATCAAAAGATTTTTAGCAGAATATTTCATAGAAATAATGTAATTATTTCGAGAGTGTTTTTGCTTATTATTTTTATAAGATTTATAAATAAATACTGAACATCTTGATTAAATAATTATGTATTATGGGAAAAAATAATTATAGACAAAAAGCATTTACCGATAATTGCGATATAAGTTTAAATAGAGGCAAAAATGCAAAATAAGATAAACAATTTGAAAAAATATTAGATTTTCTGTGAAAACGATATTTGTTTACTGAGAACCTGATGACGGAAGTAAATGATATTTTTCGAATACGTCATATTTGAGAAATGTAGTTATTGCATCATTTGATGATGACATTAATTTTATTGAATTAACATAGTAAAATATGTTTCAGAACTCAGAATATATAGTTTTGCGGGAAGATCAAAATTTCTAATATACATTAATAGTATTTAGTTGACAAATAAAACTTTAAATTAAAATTTAAAATAATGTTAAGTTTTTTTTTTAGTAATGAACACAAACAAAAATAATATACCATCACCATATTTTTATAAGAAAACAAACTAAAACATTGATTTTTCTGTTTTTGTTTTATTTTGTTTATATAGAATGCAATCAACTGCTTCTTCGTACACGTGCTTGCAAACATATATTATCCATATTTTTTTATTTTTATTCAACGTAAATAAACAAACATATAAACACAGCAATATTGCAGCAAATATAAATGGCATATAGGTAACTAAACACACATACATTCCAATGCATCTGAATATAATAGCAAAGAAACCTCACTTTCTAATAGATGCAACGTAATCTGTTGTAGACCTTCGGTTCGGCCATATTTGCCACGTGTTCGATCAATTCCAAAGCCAACTGCATATTGGTTGGTTTGGTATATCTCTGTACAACTGCATGGATGCATTCCAATCATTTAGAATCATTCTTTTGTAGAAGATGATGATGGAAAAACAAAGCAATCTTTCATCTACGGATTATGCTTCATTTATAAAGTATTCTCTGACATGTTTTCATTTTAACAGTTTTGTTTTCTGTGTATTAAAAATAGTGTTTCATTAATAATACATGATTTTATAAATAAATTTTTGTTTGAATTATATTTCAAATATTATTGACAACGTAAAATGTTAATTATTTATGTAAAGAAAAACTTGCATAAAATATTATTTTTATTAAGCGATATTGGACTTGTTATCAATTTTTAGAAATTAGTAAATTGAAAACTCATATTATTATGGAATGTGGTGTACAAATTTATGAAAATTTTTTAAAATCGTGGTAAAATTATTTAAAATCTTAATAATAGCTTTTAAAATTATGGTAAAATCAATTAAAGATTTTCTTAAAATCGAGTAAAATTCCTAAAACTTAGAAATTTCATATAAAATCCGTAAAATCAACAAAAAATCACTACAATCTCAACAATCATACTTGAAATTTGTATAATTTGGTGTACGAAATTTGAGAACGTGGTTTTCTTTTCGTTGAAAACTAAATATTACCCAGTAAAATTATTAAAATTTGGAGAACACATTTTCCGGAAAATTTTTTGCGCGTGTTGTATACAAACTTTTGTACTGTATTAAATTTATTTTTGTGAAATTATATATATATATATATATATATATATATATATATATATATAGACAGAGAGAGAGAGCGAGAGAGAATAGGATTTGTCGTGACAGATTTTAACCCACGAAATTTTTATCTATATATATTTTTTAACCGAGATGTAAATATTCAATATCTAATTAATTTCATCTCTCATGTATTTTCAAAAATAATTTTATAACAATTTAATCTGATAAAACCGTTATTAATAAAGATAAAACTAATTGAATTTAAATCTAATTGAATAGCCTAACTGTCAAAATAAATTAATGAGTACGATGTGACCATTTTTTTTTGTTGTAAACCGAACTGTAATAACTTTCATTTTGAAACTGGCAAAATGATACTACACAATTCTGTTACACAATAGAAAGTTGAATCCGCCGTGTGAGTGTGTGTGTGTTAATGTCCGTGTCCTTGACTTTGACCCCGAGAAACCTTTCGGGAAATTCATTTGGTCACGAAAGATACGGGGAGTCATATTTACATGTCTCGCTGCATTTAATCGTATAATTTTTCGGCTTTATAATAAGGAACGTATTCAAACGTACAAACTTACTCAATTGTTACGAAAAATCAGGGAAGCGTAAACAGGAATAAATTTAATGCTTCTTTGAATATAAGTATTTATTTAAAATATGATTTTGGTTCTAGTAATTTGATAAATTTAAACGCGTAATTACCTTTGAGTTCATTCATATTTTTGTCGTTTTCTTGTGAGGTAAAATTATAGTATAACGGGAGTTTATGTTTTAACAGTTAATTAATTTTTTACAAAAAAATAATGTTTTGTGAAACAGTTAAGTTTAATTTGACTTTTGTCAAATGTGTAATATTTTCAGTAAAATATAAAATATATTTGAATTTTTGAAATCTGTTTTTAGACTCTGAACGTTAATTAATAAATTTGTAATTTAGAGATATATGCATTTATAGAAATTATATAAAATCAATTTTTTTTTGTTTTTAAAATATTTTAAGAATGGTCAAATAACACTTTCGTTGATAAAAATAATATTTTTATGCTGAGTTTCAAGAACAATAGAGTAAATTTATTTGGGAAATAAATACGTTTATTCCTTTATAATAACTATATTATAAAGTGTTATTAAATTTAGGATGAGGCTATTTATACTTACGGTATGTATACGCAATTGGCTATTTATATATAGTAAAAAAAAAAAAACCTAAACCAACCTACTAACCTAACCTACCCTAAATTGCAAATTACGTAAAAATACTGTATGTATAAATAGCCAATTGCGTATACATACCGTATGTATAAATAGCCACTTTCTTAAATTTAATATAGTAAAATATCTTTCAGAACTCATTATTTTAGAATAAAACGGCTTTAGGTTCAAGTTCTGTATTAATATTAAATAAATCAACGTTTCGACGTTTCATCTTGTATTTGAAACATGTTAATTAGAGTTTTTTAGTTATAATTTATAGCACAATTTTCCACTTTGAAATTACAGAAACTAAATAATAATAATTCTGTTAGCCTACACAGACCCAAAACTATTCTAATTAACTAATTGCCAACTTATAATTTATGTAAACTACGTGTAAATGAAAATGTCGTTTCAGTAAGTCTAAACATGGTTTACATGGCAGAAAGCGGAATGCTTTGGGACCAAAAATCACGATTATAAGAATTATTTTCGTTAGCGAATGTAATTTATTAAATTCGCTCGTTGGAACGTTCGGTGCAAATTAAATTTCGAGTAATTAATTAAAATGCAGTGCAGATCACGGTAGTACGGTTGCTCTGCTTCATAGCGTTCTGCGATATTAATAATATTGTGTGCATTCGAACTTTGTAATTAAATAGGCAAGTTGGTAAATGACAAAAACGGATAATATAGAATTTAATTTACTCCTGTTTTTACATGCAGCGTATATTTATTGACCGTATAATTTTTTGTTGTTTAGATTATATCAAATTTATGTTCGAATATAAATTGTCTATTTATAAAGAAAAAGATAACATCAATAACTGGGAAGGCACGGATTTAAATAAAATTTGGCTTTCATTAATTAAAAATTTATAAAATATTTATGATCTAGTTACTTATTTGTTACCTAGTAGTTTGTTTCTATGTTCTGTTTATTTACTGTATATGTCATTGTATCAGTTTTCATGAAGAAGACGGATTTAATACAGAACTTATTGTTTTTTTTTTTTTACAAAAATAGATTATTTATTCAAGTTTTTACTCAGTTTAAGAGATATAAAAATTATTTTTAATATAAAAAACAAATATCAACATTATTATTAATATATTTATATTTCACATCCTTTCAAATGTTAATTGGATAATGCTTTCCACTTTATTATCCTGATCATGTCGGGTGTTAAAGGATAATAAGTTAGTATTAAATCATTGTACATAATATTATTATTGTTATTATTAAAGGAAACATTTCTACGTATTAATTATTTAAAACAAAATCTCGTGTTTATAAAAAAAATAAAACGTTTAAACCAATCTTTTGGGATTTTGTATAGCTAGGTTATACTTTATAAAATTTGTTGAAAATCCTAGAGAATTCTAGAATTTATTATTTAACGATTTATTTTATTTAACATAAAGATTCATGAATAAAACGAAAAATCTCGAAAACACTAAACTGATTTATCTAGCTGTATTATGTAGATAAATGGTAAACAATTTTAAATAAACTTATATAACTGGATTAACGCGAATTAGTTAATTATTCTTGTTTTTTAAATTAAATTAGTTAAAGCCAAAACAACACAGAGACAAAAGACTATCATCATTTTAAAAAGCAAGCTTCTGCCACACCCGCATGAATGCATCTGAGCAAAGAAATGGCCCCGGCTAGATTCGAAAGGGCTGATGGAAGAGTTGAACAAAAGGCAAAAGCGAGTCTTACAGTTTTTCCGGAAAAAGGAGGGTTTGAGATTAATCGCGCCATCCAATTAGTAGTTTCCGGGGAATTACGTTCTACGTGCGCCGAATTACTAGTTTATCTAGTTCATCAGTCTTGCCAAATGCTCGCCTGTAATCTAACAATGTCCCTATGGAACATTTGTTTTTATCCTCTCGGCCCTTTTATTTCGCTGCAGAAAAAGGGAAATATCGTCTTTGCGCGCGCGAGAACGCGGGAAGGAAGTTGTATTTCGTTGGGAAGGAAATGATCGTGTCATAACCGGAGGAGGTTAGGCCAGGGGGATTTGCGTTTTCGATGTCTGTCTGTCTGCCCAGTTTATGTTTTATGCGATTTTTATTGTTCTTTGAAAAGGTTACCGGTGGATTAATTTGGGGAGATTCGGCTGCTGCTAAAAAAGAAATTGGATAAAAGTTGATGATACTTTGATCGTAAGCCAAATTATATTGAGAAATTTTATTTGAAAAATATTCTGATGGAGATTAGGATTATTTTTGATATTGATTGGGCAATACTGTCAGTATTAGGTACTGATCAAAAAATACTGACAGTAATACTAACCGTGTAAGGTTTGTTAAATATTTTTTTGCACCTTTGTTTTTTTAATTCTTTAATCAAAAATAAATTTTGGAACAAGATAGTAAAAAATGTCGGTTGTTTATCAAGAAAACATTTCATATTTACAACTTCAATTCATTACGACGTGAATTATTGTGAAATACAGCACATGTATTGGTTTTTGATCTGGTTTCATCATTTTTCGAAAATTTAAGATGTAATCTACAATTTATATATAATTTTTCTACATGACAATTTCTCACGATTCAATATGTATTTTTTAACTTATGACTGTTTTGTATAATTACATTTTTATCAAATCAACCTTACCATGTGACTTACGGATTATGAAAGAATAATACCACAACTTTATTTTATTAGGGTATCTTAACCAACCTTATATTTTATATTACTAATGTAACGAAATAATTATTAAGTTTGAAGATGGTTCATGCTGCAATGACTGAAACGTACAAAAAATAAACAATCTATATTAGAAATTAGTTTCCTTCATTTATACGATCCATTTGCGCCTTTTACCTAACAAAATAAATATGTCATGAATGTAATTTTCTCATAAAAATGTAATATTCCGTAAATAATCACAGTAAAAATTACAAAGTTGCTAATTCATTGTAAAATAACATATATTTAAATTACAGTTTTTACATTTGAATATGTACCTCCGAAGCTTAAATATGAAATTTGAATAACAGTCCATTCAGCCGAATTTGCTCTATACGTGTCCACAGACAGACCGACAGACGGACATCACGCTAAAAACAATTGATTCGTATTACTATAAGCCTAATTTGGGCTGTAAAATCTCTCCTTGTCATATGTGATATGACGGTTGGTAAAAATATTCATATATTTTTTAAATACGAAACATAATCATTAAGGAACACTATATTTTTTTTATTATAAAGTACATTATTCTACGAAAATATTATAAATTTTTAGTGTCTAGTATCGTCTTGCATAATCGTGTTGCTTTTGTTTTGTAAATTGGTGGGCTAAATGAACAAAAGACGTTGGAAATTACTCTTAAAAGAAAATTTGTATTAGACGGTACAATAATGTTCGGCGTGAGTAAAAATTCAGCTAGAGATCAAATTCTTTCGCAGCTCTCTTGTTAAAATTAATTAATGTTTTTCAGCGTCGGCGAACTCGAATATATATATATTCCGATCTGACAGCGTGCTTCTTCTTATTATTCTTTTCATAATAATACTGGCTTGTCTGTTGTTGGTGGAACACTTTCACTTGTCAAAAGAAATATTTGGTTTTTGCACAACAGAGGCCGTGTCTATTGTTTTGCCGGAATTAATTAGTATTACAATCGCGCAAGGAAAGATGAAGCGACTGGCCTATAATTAATTGCTTGAATAAACTGATGATTAGTTAAAGTATTATATATATATATATATATATATATATATATATATATATATATATATATTAAAAACTGGAAATATTTTATCTCATTGTTTTATATTGTATGAGAATGTTTTAGAGGAAAAGGTGATTTTGTTTTCATTGAATTGTGTTAACTAATGATAGTATTCTTTATAATTTATTTATATCGTTATTAAATTAATATCGCACCATACTTTTTATATACATAGTGTTTGTTTGGTAAGTTGTATATATTTAATGTTTTTAGATAAAATGTATTATATTTTAGAAGTCTATGTTTGTATCATTTGCGCCATTTAATTGGGCTGTTGCCTATTTGATATAAATAAATAAAATTTGGCTTCCTTTAATTAATAATTTATAAATTTTATAATATAGATACTTGTATTTTGTTAACTAGTAACTTGTATCTATGTTTTGTTTATTTACTGTATATGTCATTTGTATATTTTTTCCTGATGAGAATTGTACGCAGCGTATATTGAAACGTCGATTTTTTTAAAATGAAATTATACAGAACTTAGTCTTAAAGCTTTTTTATTTTAACTCATATAACTATTTTAATTTATTTTTACATATTTTGTTTTATACATTGTTACTAGTTACTAGGTTACTAGGTTAAATAAATATAATATAATAAATAAATATAAGGTTGTACAAATGGCTATAATTAAATAAGAATTCAATTTAATTTACATATTATTAAACAGTCATTAAAATAATACTTAACTAGTTCATTTTTATTGCTGCTTTCTCAGTAAAATTATTTTTTAAATTCATTTGCTAGTAGATTTCTTTAGTTGCTTTCTGAATATTAAATAAACTAGAATCTAGAAAAGTATTAATTTACAGTAAAATAAAATTTGATATGGTCAGCTTGTAGCCGTGTGTATTAAAAAATGTGAATACGTAAACTTGAGCTAAAGTAACTTACATATTAAATAATGACTTTACGTTAATTTATTTTTAAAATATCACAAATTAATAACTTTCAAAATACATAATCGTCTTTCCGTCTATAGAATGAGACAGTCGATAAAAGAATTATGGTATTTTATTTATAAATACTCCTAATAAAATAAATATATATTTAAAATGATATAAAACTGTGGAATGTGCAAATGAATAACTTGGGAAATTCATCGAATAATGATGAATAAACGAATGAATTGCGAATGACATTAGCAGATGTGTGTGCATTGCAAATTTATTGGAAAATAATTTAGCGTGGAATACCACGCATCAATTACCCGTATAACGAATTCTCGAAATGCTCGAGTTACTTTTCTTGCAGCTCGTTAAATTACGAGTAGACAACTTTTGGATTCATTAGAAAATCTTATTGAATTGCACCAAAAAAACCGATACTTAAAATAAAATTACTTTAGGTTAAAGTTTTGTATTAACATTTACAGTAAATGTCATTTGTATCATTTTTCCTGATAAAGGTGGACGTTAAGTTCGTCGAAACGTCGATTATATATAAATATTAATACAGAACTTTAACCTATTTTGGGTAATTATTATCTAATGTTAAAAATAAAACGACTTTTGGATACAGTTTTGTATTAACTTTTATTAATAATCGACGTTTCGACGTACATCATCATCAAGAAAAAATATTCAAATGACATTATAGTAAATAAACCGAAAATAGAAACAAATTACTAGGTAACAAAATAATTAACTAAATTGTAAAATTTATAAATTATTACAAATTCATGTGGTGGAAAATAGAAAATTTTAATAATCGTTCTTAATATTGTATTTGTTTTTTATATCTTGAGAATTATATTATTTTCTCAACTGTATATCAGAGTATTTCTGTAATTTCTTAACAATGTAATCAAATTATAAACCAAACTTCCAAATTGATTTAGTTAACTGTCTTAGCAAATAAATCTTTAGCTGTTTCTTTCAGCAAATTTTATATTCGTACAGCACGCAAAAAAAATCTGGGTTTAACTTATCTAAAAGGGTTGATACCAAATGAGGTCAGGTCAGGAGATCAAAGAGTCTATAAAGTAAAAGAAATTGATCTTTCGAATTGGGAATATAATGCAAGAGCAACGGCTAACTATTTGTTATGTAGAACCATTTTTAAGAAAGATGAATATGTAAAATGAAAATATCGTTTTTATCTGGATAAAATTATTTTGAGATTGTGAAATTATTTAGTAACATAGTAAAAAATCTTTGAGAAATCATTCTATTAAAATAAAACAGCTTTAGGTTATAGTTCTGTATTAATATTTAGTAATAATCGAAGTTTCGACGAACTCAACCGACATAATCATCAGGAAAACTGATACAAATGACATTTACAGTAAATAAATATTAAATAAAATTACAGATTTTTTTATAATAAAATTTTAAAAATATTTTTCTGTAAATTCGCTATTTTTTTATATAGTGTATAGTGGCATATGATCTACTTGGAAATTACTGGAACTAATATTTATAATACATATAAATAAATAATTATTAAGACAGTAAGAACCAGTGAATAATTTCCGATGACTAAGATTTTTCTATCGTTATTCCATTGTCATTCATAGAGTTGCATTTAATTATTTCTACATGAATCATATAATGAAGCACACTTTAATTAAATTATCCGTAACTCATTTTTACTCGAACTGATATATTTACAATCGATAAAAGAAAGAAAGAAAGAAAGAAAGAAAGAAAAATAATAATATATGTGTGTGACTTGAACAAATTGAAAATAATAAGAGAAATAGATGGAAATATTTTGTGTGCAATTTCCATACATTCGGCGCCATAAAACGCATATGGTGTCACAGAGATACGCTGGTATCGCTCGTATATTTCTCAGTTTGAATATGTTTTATGAGTTCATATGCGTTTTACGATTTTGCGCATGAAAATATAAAAAAAAAACTTTGCTTAACTGCGTTGCGTTTGTTACATTACAAGACGCATTTCGGCTATTCTATCATTGTTTTTGTACTTTTGTTCTGGCTTTGAAATAGAGATTTTTTTAAACTGATAGAAAACATAGGTCCATATTTTTATCAAAATTACTTTTAACGGTTACTTAAAATTACTTATTAAACAATTTTCATTGGTTTATTTATAATATTAGATACAAAAATAGAAATACTGTTCATATTTGATAAAAGGTAGTAGTAAAAATTTATTTTAAAGCAAAAAATAAAAGCTCTTTTTCGTAAACAAAAGAGGTGGGAATACGGGCCATTGTTTTTTAGAGTTATTTTTGAATTCATATAAATCTGTTTAGATAATATTCTGTAACAAACTTGCTAAGCTTTAGTAACATTGCTAGCAATTATAGCAAAAAAATAGAAATAAATATAACAGCTTTTATTTATTGTCTACTATATTATATTGTTATATTAAGTTGGCTAGATACTTGCAATATTGCTACTGTGCAGTTATATTTACACGCATAGTATTTTCTCTAAATTTCAGTTCGGACAAATATGAAATATAAACTATTTCAAAAAGTTAATAATATATTATTCAACAATCTAGATAGAAATAATTTCAGCGTAGTTGAAAGAGTTTGTGCCACACCCTTTTCAGTACATGGCGTGAAAAAAATTATCATATACACTGTTAGAAAACGTACAGTTTTATATGTAATTTTTCATAATTTAAGTTTTAAATTGTCTAATTTAATTATTGCATCTAACAAAACAGATGACATTTTAAAGAAAATTTAAGTAAAATATATTTTCACTCAAGATTTAAAATCTGTTAAAAATCAGAAACAACAATAAATTACAAATTATTCTACGTACTTTTACATTTTTTTCTAACAGTGTTGAGTGTTACATAAAATGTTCATATAGAGTTCAATTATTTTTCACCGCCAATAAATTAAAATATAATATTGACACGATTAATAACAAGGTGTAAAGAACGATTTTAATTGAAAATCTTACCGCAGTGTGGCACGCTTATTACTCATCAAACTAGCATAGCAGAAACGTATGATAATTGTAATGGAAACGTATCATAATATAATAGAATATGACCTAACTTAGCGTAACATATCAACGTTGAATATATATGTCATCGGCATAGACCAACTGATGAGAATCATTGCTATTCTCAAATTAAATGCTGATGACGTCTTGGGGTTTGTAACTGTCATTTGGTTTCTTGCGTCAATTGTATAGCGCTAACTAAAAGGAGAATGGGGTAGGCGAGAACTCGTCACTGAAATCTAGTAGGCTTGGAAGAGATAATTTTGTGTCGACGTTTGATATTATTGAGTGCCAGTGATAATGTTTGATATCGCTATTTATGTTTAAGAAACTTGGCATATAAATTTATACTCACTCTAAATAAAAAAATATGATATTTTACCTACAAACCTATGATGTTTTAATTTTACATAATTGTTTAAAAATACATAATATCAGAACTATTACAAAAAAATGATATATTACCAACAGCATGGAAAGGTAACGAAGAGTTGAGGAAGCGCATTTTGGGTACCAGAAACGTTGCATAAGCGCAGAAAAAACCTTGAGTAAGCGCATCAAAATATTAGGTTGGCTTAGGGTAGGTTAGGTTAGGTTAGTATCTAGTAATAATCATGATGCGCTTATTCAACATATTTTAATGCGCTTTTGCAATGTGCAAAAAAAAGGCAATATACGCCCGTAATATTACAGTTTTTTAGTAAAGTCTCTTTTAGTAAATTTACAGAATTTCAGAAAAATTTGTTCTTAAGAATCTTCCATAAATAGATATAATTTGTTTAGTTCTGCAATATTATTGTTTGTATAATTACATATTTGCAAATACTTTCGACGTACCCAACCTTTATCAAAAAAAATGACACAAATAAATATTAATACAGAACTACAATTTAAATCCGCTTTGATTGTATAATACTTAAAATTTGTACAAAATTTGAAAAAATGGTTACCGCTCGGTTAAAATTTGATTATTTGAAATAAATCATTATTAATTGTTACTGTCAAGAACTAATTTTAAGTTCAGCGAATTTTGTAGTTCTTCTGGTTTAAACTGTACATGCGTAATCATATAGTATTTTAATTTTTTTCGAGAGTAAATTATCGTTTTTTTTTGTTTAGTTTTTTCTTTCAAAACAAGAATGTGTGCGCGTGTGTGTGTGTGTGTGTGTACATGAATAGCAAATGAAATTCGTATTATTATGTATGAATTTTATAATTTCTATGCGTACGAGGTAGCACGCAATAGTTTTTTTAATGTTGTAAAGTATTCAAGATTTAGTCTTACTGTATGTATACTACAATGCCAGTAGATATAAGATTCTTTTAAGCTTTTTACTTAGTCTTAAATGAATATTTATCATTTTTATTCTTATAGATTATAGGTTTCAATGTTTTTCATTCTATATTATAAAGTATAATGAAATTGTTTATAATTTATTGCAATGAATATTTGCTAATGCAATTTACGTTTGGTAATTAAATTGTTATGATGTAGTATGTGTAGTTATAAATATATAAATAAATTTTCTTACTGAGACTAGATCAATAAGTAATGCTTCCGAATCTGTATTTTCTATTAGCAGTAATTGAAATGTTTGTATAATAAATAAACAAATATTAACGAATAATCTCTATAATAATTATAATAAATTATAATTTATAAAAAAGGATAACATAAATCACTGTGAATGCAATGCTTTAAATAAAATTTGGCTTCCATTAATTAAAAATTTTATAATTTTGTTACTTATTTTGTTACCTAGTAACTTGTCTCTATGTTTTGTTTATTTACTGTAAATGTAATTTGTATCATTTTTCCTGATGAAGACGGACGTTAAATACGATGAATACGTCGGTTATTAATAAATATTAATACAGAACTACAACCTAAAGCCGTTTTATTTTAATTGAAGTTAATTTTATGACAAAACATTTATATACTTTTATAGAAATCCAACAACTATAAGATGAAATATTACAATAGAACTTGTAAATAGGGTGAAATAGGGCTTTTGAATCTGTACGGTATTTAAACTTTTTATTTAATTCAAATGTAATTATGTCTGCAACTTGATTAATACACGACGATCATGTGTATCCTTTAATAATATTATACTAAGAGTATCGATTAGATTTTGTTGTAAAAATGTCTAGAACAAACGGTGTCATTTTTAATATTTGTTTTAAAAATTAAAACATGAAATTAATTTCCATTTGAGCGTCACTTTATTAATTTCTGCGATAATTAAAAGCGAATGTTTGAGGTTAATGCAAAAGTCAACTTTGATATTTTTCGAAATGCAAAAAAACGATGAAAAAAAAAAGCCATGGATGCCGAGTAAAATTAGTAATTTCGAGAAATGGGTCAGCGAATATTACGATCGCGGTTTTAATATTTTAAGATGATCTGTGCTTGAAGTGACGACGTAAAATATTTGACAGATATGTCACTGAACGTGTGCGACAGTCATTTGATATTCTTATGGATTTTTTTTACAGTATGTTGTAAAAATACGCGGTGAAAAATGTCACATTATATACAAAAATTTTATGTGATACGACTGAATGCTTAATATTTTATAAGCGAATTTCGAAAATGGCATATTGTAATAGATACTCGAAAATGATTTATGAACGTATTTTATCTGGATGATAAAATAACAGTATAAATTATTATTGATTATACTGGTATTAGTTATATTATGTTTATTTTTGAGTTTTGTATATTTTCTTTAATTATATAAATCTGTAGATTGAGTGAATTTACAACATGTAATGATGAAGTAATGTTTTTTAATTTATGGGGATTTATAATTAGATGCGATGCGATCTAAAACTTTAGATTTATAGAAAATGTACAGAAATACAGCATTTGTTTCTTTGAAGTTAATGAAAAATTGGAATTAATACAGATTTACTGTATGATTTTAATTTAACTATATTATTACCTTCGCCTTTTATGAGAAATATTTTCACAAAACCTGTCATAATTTGGAATTAATTTGATAGCAGATGAAGTTTATAGTAATGAAAATGTATGTTTTATGACAATTTTTCTATTAATATATCAAGTCCCCAATATCATTTTTATATATTATATCATCATTATCAGTTCCTGTAATTCCTAGGTGGAAAATAGAGGCTATATGCTCGAGAAACTGAACATATAGTTTTTTTTTTAAGTCAAATTTTAATTAACTCAGTACTTCCATTAATTAAAAATTTGTATTTTTTCTGATCTAGTTACTTATATGTTACCTAGTAATTTGTTGCTACGTACTGTTGTTTATAAATTTTGACCTAATGAAAACAAGCGTTCAGTTTCGTTGAAACGTCGTTTTTATAAAAATAATTAAACGGAATCTAATCCTAAAATAGTTTTTATTTTAATAAAATGAGTTCTGAAAAATATTTGACTATCTATAAACTATTTTAAACTTAACAAATAATGTAAAAATAACAGTTTTTTTTAATGTAATTTTTACGTCAAAACCTAATCTAGCATCGTAGCTGTTTTCCATATCCGGAAGAAAAGAAAACCTAAAAAAAATTCAGTAGGAAAACAGAATGGCTTTTCCAACATCTTATTTACATGCTCGACATCTCTTGCATTGTACCTGGATGTCCGTCCCGTGTCGCCTGATATACCTTATAAATATAGATGGCTCTGACAGACAAGCGAAAATAAAACATTCGAACTGCCGAGATTTGAATGTTAAGTCAAAAGTTGATATGTTATTTTTATTCAGGGCGTATATTTATAGAAAACGTATACGGATTTCAATGAGTTTGAATATTATTTCAACAGTGAAAAATGTCCAGTTTATTATTTGGTCATTTTATTTTTACCGACCGTAATATTACATTTGATAAGGGAGCTATTATTATTTTTTAAATCTACAGTAAAAAAATATTTTTAAATGTATAATTTTGGTACGTTTTTATCTATGATTTGTATTTTCTTTATCAATGACTATATTTCTTCGTTATAATTTATAGTTTTTTTTAAAAGTGAAATGCAAATTAATTAGTATTCATTAAATCATAAACTTTTTCTAGTGGATGAATTAAAGAAACTCATAAATTATAATGACTATGAAAAAACTTTGCTTCATATATTCAAATTATAAAAAGACAAAAAAAAATCTCATCTAATTTACTTCTCTTGGAAAATTTGCATATTTTTCCTGACAAATTCTGCTAAGGTAAAAATTTGTCCCGAATACTGATTATGTTAATTTTTTTTTTCACCTACCATTTGTAGAATACAAGATTTTTATTTAATGTAATAAAAATGTAATTTTATTTAAAACTAAAATACTGAAAAATTATTTGTTTTCTACAATATTAATTTAAATTGTCCAGTAGAACAGAAGTTTACATGAATTTTTTTATGAAGTTTTTTATATGCAGTTTCGCTGAAATAATATTTAATTTTTGTACTATGCACTGTAAATAAACTTTTTTCTTACAGTGTGGTTTTTATGTAAAATGGCAACTTTTTTTACAGTGTATTGAAGTGACCTGAAATTGGCGGCCTGCGGGTCGCATCCAAAGGAAGAATTAAAAAAATTTTTTTTGGTTGATTTTCAAATTTTTTGTAGCTTTTCAAAAACTATATTTAATTCAAAACTAAAAACAGCTTTAAGCTAACAAAACACTGTTTTTATTTTTTTCACTACAGAAAAAAATATTGACCGATGCTTGAAGGGGGAACCAAACTGATACATTTATTCTTTATTAAAGATAATTTCGAAATAAAAAAGTCTTACATTTCATCAGGTTCGGTGAACTCAAAGGTCAATGACTTTCAAATTACCTAAAAACCAATTACACGTTAAAGTAACTCAAACACAAATTAAAGCTAAATAATTATTGACTTATATTCATTTCACGCATTTGTAAAAATAATAAATAGTAACCAAGAATAAAAGTAGATTTACTAGCAGTAATATAATGATTCCAAAATAAGAATATAATATTGTATTAACAGCTCTGAGAAATAATTACTGTTTAAAGATAAACAATAATTACATGCTCGATATAAATTGTTAATTACCATTTTTAGAAAAAATGTTTCATTGGTTTTGAAATATGATTTTCCTGGTTTGTTTTATATGCATGGTTATGTGGAAAGTGTTGATAATTATAGATGAATTTTGTCATTTTTATTAATTTGATCAGATTATTTGAGAGGAATGTAAACTATATTTTAGTTTTTGTGTTTGTTATTATCTGTACTAGTTATCAATGTTACTTTTTCAATTATTTATTAAATGATGTTAAAAACATGTGTATGTTAATATTGTAAAAGATACTTATCAGTTTTGTTGTACAATATATTCATTAGATATATTAATATAGTAAAAAAATCTTTTAGAACTCATATTAAAATAAAACTGCTTTAGATTAAAGTTCTTATTAATATCTATTTATAGTCGACGTGTCGATGAATTCAACGTTCGTCTTCATCAGGGAAATAAGATACAAATGACATTTATTGTAAATAAACAAAACATAAAAACAAGTTACTAGGTAACAAAATAAGTAACTTAATCATGAAATTTATAGATTTTCAATTAATGGAAACCAAATTTCATTTCACTCAGTACTTTCACAGTGATTGATGTTTTCAGATATATTAGTAGCTATTATAGTTCTATGTTTGATTAAATATTTTAAAAAAATTGAAAATTATATCTTATATTAAAATACATAGTTGATTATTTGATAATATTGAAAATAATGAATAAAATTTATACCGAATTTTAGTTTTTGCAGGAAAATTAAAATAAATAACCAATAAGTTGTACCTTTTAAATTAAAGCTAATTTATATAAAATGTATATTGCGAAAAGATAGTCAAAGGTTAGGTATTCTGAATCAAACTTTCATTTAAGATTCTGTGTCAAGCTTTCGGTTGTATTTTTCACTTTATTCAGGATCTCAACTGCTTATCGGACGTCCACGGAAACGTATACCTTCAAAATCATTCATATAAATCTTTTTAACAAAACGTTCATTAGACACATACTGTATAATTATCCATGTAAATTTACATAGATTTTTTACAGTGTATTTACAAACTTATTTTAAAAAAATATTAATTTATAGTTTTTTCTGTTCTTCTGTTATATTTTGTCATCAATCTACACATGGCCTTTAAATCTAACCTAACATAAATCGAATAAATAATAAAAAAATGTTACTGTCTTTCTCTCTCTCTCTCTCACACGTCTTACTTCCACTACGCGCATCCGTTAACAAATTAATCTCGATCGGGTAGCTGGAAGGGCAGCGAGTTTCAATTCAATTCCCGGTCGAATTCGAGAGAGGGTTCGGTCGACCGTAAAGTTTTGTAACAACGCGATAACACTAGCATCCAGCAGGTACCCGTGGGGTGCTGCCCTGGCATCGTCATTGAGTGTGAAAGCCAAATGGCGTAAGAACGAATGGGGGCCACCTTCGGCCCCCGACGGAAACTAAATGATCTGGCAGGACACGCGTAAGTTTAAGAAGGTAATGTCTTGAAGGTCTTCGGAGAGTTTCTATTAGACCCACTGCGCCCGCGATATATACGATGGGTCTTAAAGTTTTTCGGTGCTTGATTTAGGATTACTGGAGTGCGAAGGTATGTGCAGTGTGCGATCGTATGAAAATCTTTAATGGCTTTTCGTATTTATAGGTATAATGAATGGATAAGTCAGAAGAATTATTTTAGAAGTTATATATTGATAATTGATGTATAGTTTGAGCAAAAATACACATAATTCATCAGTCTATCAGTCTTAACCATACACCGTGAATCAGAATTTCAATCTTCGGTCTGAATGATCGTGTAAGGCCCGCTATACAGACGATGTAGAAACGATACAGACTATATATACAGAAACATTAAATCTATCGCACGAAGGCATTAACTTTTTCCCTTTTTTTTTTATTTTCTTTATTTTCTGTTTTGAAAGTTAGTTGTTCTGGGCCACACATTGTGTCTAATAGAACATATAAGAAGTATGTGCATGCATGTGTATGTGTGAACAAGAAGCTGGCGATAACATAGGCGCCGTTTGTGGGTGGCCACCTACGGGGT
Source organism: Clivina fossor (assembly GCA_963966155.1). NCBI lineage: Eukaryota > Metazoa > Arthropoda > Insecta > Coleoptera > Carabidae > Clivina > Clivina fossor. The sequence continues at coordinate 4,125,308 of OZ014564.1, read as the reverse complement.
TTCTAACTTTTTTTTACATGTGGTCATGACGTAATATGACAGTATTTTTAGACTGGATTTATGGTGTGATTTTTAATATAAACACGATTATTTTGATATTATTTGTGTTTGCATTTTATTTTGTAAGAAATAAATTTTTTGAAAAATTTCAATAACTCCAGTAGTTTTTAAGTTGGCGAGCCAAAAACGTATATATTCTGTAAATTCGCGTTTTTAAGCACAAATTGACGATTTCTTGCTTTTTTGCTTCGCTGGTTTAATGAGAAATAGGATTTTTTGAAAAATTTCTATAACTCCAGTAGTTTTTAAGTTGGCGAATATAGTCTACTTATCGTAAATTTTGTTGTACGTCTTTATGTTGGTGATAAATCTAATAAATCTAATAATATATTTTGTAAATATATTGTATATTATTTTATATAAGATAGTATTTGAATAGTTTAAAATCAAAATTCAATGATATTTTTTTTTTTATAAAAAATTAGTAATTGACGGAATTCAGTTTTTTTTTATATATTTTTATTAAGTACTAAGCCAACGTTTCGGCAATATTCTTCTTCTTTTGTTTTTACAAAATATAAAAATTTCCTATACGACATCTAGATTGTGTGTTTCAGACATTGTTTTTATAAAATTGTAAAAATAATGGACTGTTAATATTCAATATATAATTTGTTCTATGATTTCTGCTTTTACTTGTTGAAACTTTAAATTCAATATGATATGTAATTAATTAATTAATTATTAATTACATAATCACTTATGTGAAATTTATTATTAAAATGATTTTTTGACATGCTTTTTATATAACAGTGATAAATTGTATTTTTAAATTTACTGATCAAATAATGTATATTTGCGTTAAATGTAAAATCAACTAAAATATTCTGCTTGTAAGTGTTTCTTGTTCTGTTGTTATATTTATTATTATATGTATATTTGTATGTATTGATTGCCGAAACGTTGGCTTAGTAGTTAATAAAAATATATAAAAGATTGAATTCCGTCAATTACTAATTATTTATTAAATATTAACAGTCGACTATTTTTTTCCAATTTCTCTAAAGACAATCAAGTATAGAATGTTTATAATATTTATGAACTATCTTAAACAGAAGTAAAGTCATTTTATCTAATCGAATATTCATGTCTGTGTATGTATGTGTATATAGCGAAGACTAAATGCTATGCGACATTTTCTTCAGCCAGTTTCGAAAAACTTGGGTAGAAATTTAAAATTGTAATTCGGTAAGATATATATTTGAGCCATTAAAATTTATAAGCTTTCAATTTGTTTCACAAATTTCTGGCTCATCATTCTAATAAGACTCCTTGTTGAATCGTTCAGTTTCTGAACGAAATGTTAAACTGTAAACAGTTTCACTGTTTAGTATAATATTTTGATTTATTCATCAACGCTGTCGCAGAATATTTTGTATAATTTTTTTTTGTATATTATATCGCGTTTTTAGATGGATAATTGAGATGTAATTTTCGGTTGTTTAATAATTTTTTACCAATTATTTACATAATGATGTGGTGAATTTAAGATTTAATTATTTCTAAAATAAAAAGGGCTTTAGGTTGTAGTTCTGTATTAATGTTTATTAAAAATCGACGTTTCGACGTACTCCATGTATATTATTATCCAGGAAAAACGATACAAATGATATATACATACAATAAATAGACAGAGAGTATTGAGAGTATTTTGCGTGAGCAAAAGTTTCCAAGTAGTAAGAATAGAAGAGTATGTATGAGAGGAATTATGAATGTGAATAAAGTAAAAGTTGCTTGTCTGAACACTGATTTCGAGATAGTGGAAAGAGTTTATGCCACACCCTTTTGGGTACATGGTGTGATTATGTATGTATGTATAATTACTGGATAACAAAATAAGTAACTAGATTATAAATTTTTTTTATAAATAATTATTAATGAAAGAAAGCCAAATTTTATTTTAATCAGTGCTTATTCGGATAGGGATATTTGGAGGAAACTGATTTCGGGATAATGAAACAGTTTGTGTCACATCCTTTTGGGTATATGGCGTGATTGTATATGTATGTATAATTGTGCATATTTGTTGCTAATAGATCAAACAGAAACTTCTAAGTATATATAGTCCTTGTTTTTACTATTGTTTAATGTGCAATGTGTATAATGACATTATTGTTATTATATTATCTTTTATTAATAATTAAAATTCTAATGTCTGTGCGCCACTGGTCGCGGATATAAACAATGAACGAAAGCAAATAAACGCACACGAGATTTGTTCAGCGATTGTGGTGCGTGTTGTGTTGTGTTGTGTTGGAAGAAGAACAAATAACCGGTTCGGTTACATTACATTTACGTTGTACTATTGCACGATGTGGCAACACTGCACGGGCACAAACACACACTCACACAATCAGTGGCTGTCATACGACCTCGACCTTTTGCCGCTCTGAAGCCGTGAAACAACTGAAAAACACCTTCCACCCATCTAACATCCAGCTCACTTCACAATATTGTCACTATAATAGCGATTGTTTCGATTTGATTTTGTTTTGACTGCAAATTGAGTTGTTCAACTGTTTTTCTATTCGGTTTTTGTTACTGCTAACTTCTTTGCTAAATCGTTTAATGTGTTTGCTGCAAATTATACAATTTTTTCCAAAAAAAAAAAAAAAATTAAATACAATTTTTATTATCACTAGTTATTTCATTTACTTGATTTGATTATTCTTGCAAAAAATTGAATTATTCTTATTTCTTTTCATTCTTTTTGTTTTTGTTGCAAATCATATAGCGATTATACAAAAATTTAATACGAAATATAATATTTTAATTGTACGTTGTCATTAGTATTTAAATATGATTCGATTTGATTTTGTTATATCTACAAATACTTTCCCCCTGCAGAAATTATATACAATATACATACATACATACACAATCACGCCATGTACCCAAAAGGGTGTGGCACAAACTCTTTCCATTATCTAGAAATCAGTTTCTTCTAAACATCCCTATCCAGACAAGTAACTTTAGGTTCATCCACATTCATAATTCCTCTCATACATGCTCTTCTATTCTAACTATTTTAAATTTTCTTTCACTCAAAACACTCTCAATCATACCACTCCAAGTACTACAATATGCAATGTAATATTTTTTTAATATTTCGTCCAAACTACAATATGTTTCGTTGAATATAATGAAATAAGAAAAATGAACAAAATGTAAAATTTGATTCGATTTTCGTGCAAATTTAGTTATAATGCAGTTTTTTGTTTCTGATACAAAAATGATGCACAATTATTCTATAGAATTTTCGCTGATGTGATGAAATTTATGGATGATTTTACAAGATGCGAAATAAATGCTTAAATAATTGATTTATGCGTTTGTGATTCATATTCTCGTTGCATTTTGTCGTGGAATTTGTAAAATTTTGCGCTACGAGAATTTGTGGTGTATTTTTATTTTGGTTCGTGTGAGTTATTACTTATTAGTGACGGAAGAAATTCAATTTATAAGATAATTTTTTGGATAAATAATTTTATGGATATTTTAAATTTAATAATAAACATATTCACATATTTTTAATAATATTTGTTGAAAATAAAATAAATAATTTACAATGTTTACATTCTCGATAATCAATTATATCATAAAATCTTTAAGTTACTTAATTTTAAACTGTTAAAATATCACTGCGTTCGTTAATTAATTTGAAATTTGGTGGAATAATAGATGTTTTTGTCTAAAATTTATTTTAAATTAAAGTTTTTACTGCAATCGACTTTTTTGCCATTATGGTATAAGATTTAATACTGGATATTTTTATTTTCTTGAAATAAGAAACTAAATAAAAGACTGTAATATAATAGAAAAATAGAATCTAATATTTTTCCGACAATTATTTCTTTAGAAGCTTAGAAAATTGCTCTCAGAAAAGAAAAATCTTCAGAAAACTGAAATGAAACTTCTTACAGCAGTGTTATTCAATGAAAATCGTATTTTTTTCTGTTTATTGTTATTTTGTCGCCAAGTTTTGTTCAGCCGTTTATTAATACTACGTTTATATGAAATATACTAAACGACTTTAAATTAAATTACGAATTATTTTTCTCACAAAGAATAAAACTAATATCTAATTCTCACAAATCACGTAATAAATATAAATAATATATGTACTTACAGATTAGGTTAGGTTAGATACTCGTATACTATTTATTTTTAATTATTTATTAAAATAGTTTGTCATTAGTTTTTTTTGTGTGTTTCGACCAGATTGCTTTGTTAGTATCTAGATTCAATACAATAAAGATCGCTTTCCACTTTTCGTAATATAATATACTATTTATTTAAAAAAAATATACATATTGTGTCCCAAAGAGGACTGCTTTGAATTTTTTATATTAATTATTTAGTTAATTGAAAGTATAATATCATATGTAAACGTAGCGCGTAACATACGATGGTAACGGTGCGTATACGATTTTTCATATTTTTCGCCACCATTGTCGTTTGGTCGTTCTGTATTCCTGCTGTGTCCAAAGAGTCACTGCTTACCGGAACTCATGTGGCAATATAGCTTTAAAAAGCTTGATAGAAAAAAGTTGAGGGGTAGATGTGAATGCGAGAAAGAGCGAAACAGTTGGACAGTGCGATTAATAGCTTCGCCCAGCCTCACAAAGGAACATGGGTTGACACGGTTTTATAGAAATCATTGCTTTGGATATCGACTGTAATCATTTATGTTTTTATTATTATTTTGGAGTTTCAGTGAAGGGTAATGTCAGATGTTGCTGAAAAATTGCTAAATCGAATGTGGTATGATATAGTGTTTATAATTTTATTTAAAATTGAAATTTGTCTGTTTCTTTCTTTTATAGAAATACTAAAATAATATTCCAAATATTAGATTTATATATTTTATCAATAAATTAAACAAAAACATGTTTGTCTATTAATAATAAAGGTCTGGATGCATTCAATAATTTACCGAATTCTATTAAATGTTCTGTTTCAATTAGGAAATTTACATATAAATTAAGAAACTTTTTGTAAATATATTACATAATTATACCCCTTTATATATATATATATATATATATATATATATATATATATATATATATTTAATTGTACAATGTCTGTATTTTTATTATTATTTGCTTAATGCTATTATAAATAAATATTATTATTAATTTCTGCTTTTTCTGTTTCAGGTAAGAGAATCTCACTTCATTTCAAAACGATTAAGATAAAATTTAGTAAGTATTTTTGTAATTGTTTTACTGTACATTATAAGGAAAATACATCGATACTTTCTAAGTTAAAAGTCTATAATGAGAGAACATTATAAAAATTCACTAATACCAGATTTTCTGTGTGAAAACTACACATTTCCTCGAGAGAAATTCACACAATTTCTAATCATTTATACCTATTTAAAAACCAATATCAAATTTTGCAGAAAAAAAAACAAACCACTCACAATATCCTATTATTTATGAGTTCTATTACAATATAATTTAATAGTTATAACTTAATCACGTTTAAACTAATACACAGTCATACCGCGTTAAGGTGCAGTGAAAAAGTTCTTGGAATGCATAAATATGGGCTTGGCATTAACCATAATTCAGGCCTTTTATCGAGCACAACAGCTGCGCATGATTCGCTGACATAGTGCGCATAATGTACGATTCGAAAATGTTTTCTGTTAAACATTTGACTATCGGTTAGCTTTTGTTTTAAGTGTTAATTAACGATAAAATAAATTATAGCTTAAGATGAATTGGAAACTAGTTTAGTGATAGAACTAAATTGAGCGTGGTTCCGTTTTAAGTGCACATTCGCAACAGTTATCGGGTAAAATAAAATAATTGAATTGTGTCTATTATATTTATTATAATTTTCTATGACAAGTAAATAGCTAAGAAAATTTGTATTCAGTGTAATTAATCTTGTATGAATATCACGTCTGGTATATAATTAAGGGATGTGACAACATAATAATAATTATAATAATAATTTTAATATACAGTTAAGAAATGATTAAATATCATAATAAAAACAGAATGAATATGTTATTGAAAGTACTTAATATGGTTACTAGATGTAATAACTTAGTTTGTATTTTACGGTTTTTGTTTTTAATTTGTTTATGCCTTATTTTGAAACTAGATATACCTGTGTGAGATTAATGTAAATATAAGTATATAAAAGGAATTGAAAAATGAGAAATATTGTTTGACGTCGATTGTCTATTGTTTTGATGTTTTTTGTAGATTTTTTCAAATAACACACTATAAAAAAGTTGCCATTTTACATAAAAACCATTGTAAAAAAATTATATATTATTTCAGCAAAATCGATGGTTTACATAAATTTTCTGTAAAAATGATATAATTTTTTTATTTTAAGTAAAATAATTAATTTACTATATTATATATGTTTTTTTTTCCCGAAAATATTACATAAAACATACGTATTTTATATTCATTCTATATAAAAAAAAAAATTGTGTCTGTAAATTTACATATTAAACTGGGTTTTTATGATAATTAACAAATTTTTTTTATTCTAGCACAATAGTATATTATTATACAAAAATATATTTTTATACGATCACTGTGATGATTTTTTCTTATTGCACATGTGCAGTTGTCAATGACTATGTGAAAAGTATTTTTCAATAGAAAAATACAAATAAATGCACGTATACAGACATTATTTTACGGATAAATTCTTTTAATAAATTAAAAAGCGGATAATTTGCTATTTAAAATAAAATTAGGTATTTCTTAAGGTAGAAAGTTTCAAATATTATGTTGGCGCACAGTAAATTGTAGCTAAGTGTAACCTCTAACCGTTGAATAAATAGATTTTACTGCGGAAATACTGTACGAGAGGTATTTTCATTTGTTTTTGACATTTTTCTTTTCAAGAAAAGAAAAACGTTAATTTTTCTTCAAAGCTACCTACTATTTATGTATTTTTTTAATCCGATATTTTTACGCAATTATAGTATAGAAGTTTCTAAGAATTAAAATCTGCATCAGTGTCTTCCCGACACTAAACAAAGTACCATACTAACGAGTTCCTAAAGATCGAAACACATGTCTATGGTTAAACTGACCAGTCATTGATGTATAGCCTAACAAGCCGATTCAATCACTGAGTAACTTGTGAAATTTTGGGAAAAAAATAAAGTCTCAATAAAATCTCAATATTTTGAGTATTATTATCTTAAATTTCACAATGACAATATGTTTATTTGTTCAAGGTTTATTAATATTCGTTTCTCATCTTTCTTTGTATTATTTCACGGAGATGCAGTGCAATTAATATACGATGTGTCTAAAAAAATTATTTACAATATTTCTAAACACCTGTTTTGTATTTAAAACATACAATTTATTATTTAAATAGAATGTTAATAAACAAACAATTAAATGTAGAAAACAATAATAATACGAGTCATTTTGGTTAATGGCTGGTAAACTGAAAAACCATTGTAATATTTTACAGTACAGTGATGGCTGATTAACAACTATACATCTAGCTATAATTAAGAAACTTGTTAAAGTAAATAGGTAAAAATTATTACTGTAGACCTGTAAATGGAAACTAGGCTTTATGTATTATTCCATTCCATTTTGCATACAATAAATATACATAGACGAAATATCTGTATGTTCATACAGAGAGAAGCGACGTATCTATTCCCATGATCAGAAACAATTATAGCTCAACGGTTGTTTTAATTTAAAACCCAATGTAAAACCGCAACTGAAATTGAATACTCTGATTCAATACGATGCCATCTAGTGTACGGATTCGAAATAGATATGTAATTTTATTTGTTTTATGCTTCTGTAAATTATTTTTTACTATAACTGTAAAAAGTACACAATGAAGTGTTTATATGTGAGTCTGCCGTTGCGCTTGAGAATATATGTCTGCGTTCATTCTCGTCCTTGGCTAGACTGAAGACAAAATCATGTCTGGTTAAGTTTTACGTACGCGTGACGTATGCGAATGCGCGGACATGTGTTATCATGCGCTAGACAGCATTACAATATATATATAAACTGGCGCTAAATTTTAAACGTATGCTAAGTCCTTAACATACCGCCCCCCTTGAAACACAGAGGGGTTTCAAAACAATAAGAAACAATATTACATTTTTTCTTTTTTACAACATAATAGACATATCAAATAAATGCATATTCAATTCCTTATAACATAACAGTAGCTTATTTGCTCACTTCAGGTAACACACAAATTTTTGTTACTGAACGCCTTACATATTTACCACTACACCACAAGGTAACCACTCTCACTATACCGTCAGCACCAGGATGTACTTCATGTATTCGCGCTAAATGCCAACATGAAGGTGGCAAGTTGTCTTCTTTTAGCAGCACGACCATGTCCGGTTTCACGTTGAAGCCAGTCGTCTTCCACTTGGTTCTTTGCTGCAGGCAGGAGATGTAGTCTCGTGACCAAGCTCTCCAGAAGTTCTGTACTAGTTTCTGCAAGAATTGGTAACGATTTAGACGGGTAGTGTGTTGATCAGAAACGTCTGGATCAGCGATTGTCGTAAATGTACGACCAATCAAAAAATGCGCTGGGGTTAGCACTCGTATATCGTTCGGATCGGACGACAATGGGCCTAATGGCCGTGAATTTAAGATTGATTCAATTTGAGTCAACACCGTGCACAACTCCTCGTACGTTAACGAACTATTTAGCACAATTCGTCTCAAATGAAACTTGACCGATTTTACACAAGCCTCCCACAGGCCGCCCATATGCGGGGAATTAGCAGGGATAAAATGCCAATCTATACCCATGTTACTCAAACCTTGTACAATTTGATTACCGGTTACCCTTCGTGGTATACAAATGTTGTTAATAACCGACGATTGCTCTATAAATTCTAACCATTTATTTTTAATTTCGCTGGGTACTTGCTCGTCCCAACCTATTTCTCGTTTCCATATATCTTGCATAATTAATTTTGCTATCACGATTATCGGACCTAACAATCCTAATGGGTCAAACAGTTGAGCTATGTGCGATAGTATGACTCTTTTCGAATAAATTGTATTCTCTGTACTGACAGCATGGTAAGCAATTTCGTCGCGTACAGGTAACCAATGAATACCTAATGTTTTTAATGAATCGTGTTCATTGCATTTTATTGTTAAATTTTCCTGTTTATTTAACGCTACATTGTCAATTATTTCCGAATAATTTGACGCCCATTTCCGTAAAGGAAATCCACCATTCTCTAACAGAATGGTCATATCCCTTTGCAATACCTTCATTTCTTCGAGATCGTTACCCCCCGTTATTAAATCATCCATGTAAAAATCTCTTGTAACTATCTCGGCCAAATGATTATTACTGTTTTGTACACTTCGGCCTAACTCTTGTAGACATTTTGTAGCAATAAAAGAGGCTGGTCGCGTACCGTACGTTAACGTTTGCAATTCGAAAATTTTTAATTCTTCGCTAGGAGAGAATCTCCATAATATTTTTTGATATTTTACATCATTTGAATTGATTGTAATTTGTCGATACATTTTACTTACGTCAGCCGTTAACACGTACTGATAAGTTCGGAACCGTACAAGAATACTGAATAAATCGTCCTGCAAAACAGGTCCTGTCATTAAAATGTCGTTTAGAGAAATATTATTTGAAGTTTTTGATGACGCATCAAAAACTACCCGAACCTTCGTTGTCAAGCTATCGGCCTTGTATACAGCATGGTGTGGCATAAAATAGCCTTCTTTATTACCAGATTCTAATGTACCGATTTCTTTCATATGCTCTAATTGAATATATTCATTCATAAAATCATTGTAGCTAACCCTCGCTTCCGGATTACTCAATAACTTTCTTTCCAAACCAAAAAATCGCCGTTTCGCGGTTTCTAATGAATCACCGAGACAATTTGATTCTATTTTAAAGGGTAAAGAAGCAATGAATCTACCATTTATATCGCGAGTTATTGTTTCGTTAAAATGCTTTTCGCACTCGTTTTCTTCGATAGATTTTACTTTTTTGTCAGGTGTTTCTTCTATTTCCCAAAATTTAGCTATATTTTTGTCTAGACGTTGTACTAGACTCAAGTTACAACGTGCTACGTCCAGAATATTATGTGGTATACAACCCGATACTAGCCAACCAAAAACACTATTTTGTAAAATCAGCCCTTTTTGTTGAGTACGGATCTGACCGTTACACAACAATTCATAAAATATTTGCGCGCCTAACAAGATATCTACATCCTTTGTTTTATAAAATTCCGGATCTGCTAATTGCAGATTCCCTGGCAATTGTAACAATTTTGAATTTAAATCTATTGATGGCTGCGAGCCCGCTATTTTATCAAGAATATAAAACTCTAATTCTACGCAATAATTACTAATGTTAGATTTTAAATTTGTTTGAACTACCGCTGTAGCCTGACTATCCTTTGCATTTATACCTACGATTGGCAAATGCACCTTAGTCGATCTTAAATTTAATAAACTAAACAATTTTTTAGTTATGAAATTTACTTGTGAACCAGAATCTAACAATGCACGTGCGTCATAATATTTGTTGTTATTTCCCTTTATTTTAATCATGCAAGTAGACAACAATACTTGTGTAGGGTTTATTCGACAATTAGATGAGAGAGTGGTAGCCGCCGCGCTAACCACATCATCGTTACCGCTCGCGTCATCGCTCGTTGTTCCGGCCGTTAAATGCAGTACCGTATTGTGCGGTTTTTTACAATTCTTACAACGTGTTGCCTTACATTCATATGCTATATGCCCTTCCTTTAGACAATTTAAACATAATTTGTTGTTTCTAGCATATTTTATTCTCTCGTTTACATTTAATTTCAAAAATTGAAAACATTTGTTTGTGTAATGTTTATCATTTTTACAATAATAACAAAAACTATCTTTCGTTGTTAAATTACATTGTGCACGCGTATCTACCGTTTTATATTTAACGTATTTCGTTTCTTGCTTATCGTTTGTTTTATGATTTAAAACTTCTAACGTATGACATTTGTGAGTTAAAAATTCTTTCAATACTTTGAGTTTGGGCATTTCCGTGTTTGAAATTCTAGTTTCCCATTCGCGTCGTGTATTGAACGGTAATTTATTAACAATCAAATGTATTAACATATCGTCCCAATATTCTACCGGCCTATTTAATGATAGCAACGCCCTAGTGTGTTGTGATACCGTGTCTAAAAGTTTTCTAATACCGTGATAATTTTCTTTTGATACCGGCTCTATTTCGAATAAAGCGCGTATATGATTATTTACTATTAATCTAGTATGCTCAAATCTTTCTCTAAGTAGCTCGATTGCTTGACTATAATTTTCGTTTGTAATCTCTAAACCCGCAATTACATCTGCAGCGTCGCCTGTCAAAGATGTAATTAGATAATGCAATTTATCTACATTTGAAAGAGTTATATTTTTGTCTATTAATTCCATAAACTGATTCTTAAAAGATATCCAATGTTCAAATTTGCCGTCAAATGATGGCAAATTTATCGTTGGAAGTTTTGTTATGCGATTGGCACTCCCTACCGCATCCGTAGCAACAGACGGTCCTGTATTGCTATGATTTGAATTATATTTCGCGTAAATTTCATTTACTTTAACCTTTACATTTGCAATTAACTCATCTATTTCTTCATTTTCATCAAAAATCTCATTAAACTCATCTTCTACTTCTGCGTCGTATATATCTTTAAAATACGTTTCATAATCGCTAAGTAAGTTTTCGCAAAGATTGAATTGTTTATATGATTTATTTTGTGAATCTAAAGTTTCATTAGTTTTGTCAATATATTTTTGTGCTAACTGTAAATTTCTTATTAAAAACGATCTTTTATTTTTTAATAGTTTTAATTGTTCGTTAAGGTTCTGCGCCATCGTTGTTAACTCAATATAGTATCAAATAAGTGACAATAATAATAAATAATACGACCTGATCCGAACGATATAAAGGTGTCTTTGTGCTGAAAGCCGCTGCCGCGCCCTTTGTTGTTGCTGCTGGCTGCCGCTGCACCGCCACCGCTGTGCCGCAGCCGCTGCGAATGTTGTGCCCGTGCTGTGACGTCACCGCTGCTCTAGTAATACGCCGCTCGTTTGCTTGCTTGCGAAATTGCCGCCTGCAATTCCGTTATTCTTGGTATGCCGTTGCCTCGTGCTAGGACTTGTCGCTTGCTGTTTCCGATGGAATTCTTATGATTTCGATTGTGACCCAATGTCCGCTATGTAAAACTCGACTGTTTTACTTGGTGTGCCAATGTATCGATTTATATTGGCGTTTTCTTGCAACTATCGATTAGTTGTTTAGCTCCGATTGGCTAATTTGATATAACGATATACACTTGATAACTGCGATTCAGTTATTTTGCTGCGACGAACCAATGTAAATTTATTACATTGTAGTAACGATATACACTTTTATGTAACGATATACATTTTTATGTAACGATATACATTTTTATGTAACGATATACATTTTATAACTGCGGTTCAGTTATCTGGCTAGCGAAGGACCATGTAAAGGTTTACATGATGTAACGATATACACTTTTATGTAACGATATACATTTTTATGTAACGATATACATTTTATAACTGCGGTTCAGTTATCTGGCTGGCGAAGGACCATGTAAAGTTATACATGGTGAAGTAACGATATACACTTTTATGTAACGATATACATTTTTATGTAACGATATACATTTTATAACTGCGGTTCAGTTATCTGGCTGGCGAAGGACCATGTAAAAAGTACACAATGAAGTGTTTATATGTGAGTCTGCCGTTGCGCTTGAGAATATATGTCTGCGTTCATTCTCGTCCTTGGCTAGACTGAAGACAAAATCATGTCTGGTTAAGTTTTACGTACGCGTGACGTATGCGAATGCGCGGACATGTGTTATCATGCGCTAGACAGCATTACAATATATATATAAACTGGCGCTAAATTTTAAACGTATGCTAAGTCCTTAACAATAACTTTAACTGTAATATTAAATTAAATTACTTTTTTTGCAATTTGCAACTAAATTATAGAACATTGAACAAAAAAAATGTTCATAAGTGTATCTGTGAAATTAATAATATTCAAATTTTACATGTTCTGTGAATGTAATTTTTATATAAAAAATTTAATATTATTAAATGAGCAATTCTTAATTATTGTTCTTTGAACAAGCAAAGCTTGATATATCCTAATATACAAATAATATTTATTAACATTCTATCAAATTAATTCCAATAAAATTTATCATAAAATATTTTGAAATAAAAATTGCAAGAACAATGAACAATTTGTCGATATTACTTTTCTAAAATAAACACTAAAATTTATTTAAAAAAAAAAACACATTAATACAATAACAATAGTGCCTCGATACAGTATTAGTAAACTCAAAGTTTGTATTATATCCAAAGTATCGACATTTAATCACTAGCATAGCTGAGGTATCGCGTATATAATATTTGATATCTCGCTTCTGCAAAATGCAATGCGTACTTGAACAATGAACAATCATTAGGCCATTTTGCTTTAACTCAACTTAACCTCAATCGATAATCACTTGATACCGATAATAACTTGAGTGTTAACCAGGATGTTACTATTTGCAACACCGGTTGTTAAGCTTTGTAACTTCGGTTGTTATGTGGATTGTTCAATGGTAAGTTAAGTGCTATGTGTATTTAAGTTTAGTTCGGTAATTATTGGGCAGGTAATATAGGGCACTTGTAACCGGGTTGCATTAACACAATTTAGTAATTTAAAGCAGAGTGGTCTGCAACATATACAGGGTGATTCATTGTGGATGGGAAACCGAAATATGACGATTTAGCCCAATATGCCTTATACAAAAATGTTGCTGGTTTAATACATTAGTTTCGATACGACACACCCAGTATAAAAGTGTAGATATATATAAATAAATTTTTATACACTCTAAAGAAAATTATGTAATTTTACCTACAAACCATGAGATTGTAATTTTACATAATTGTTTAAAAATTAAACATTATGTAATATGATACGGGATGAAAAAGTACATATATTATGTATCTAATATTACAGTTTTTTTTAGTAAAGTCTCTTAATAAATTTACAGAACTTCAGTAAATGTGCTGTCAGAAATTTTTCATAAATAGGTAAAATTTGTTTAGTTCTGTAATATTATTTTTGATATAATTACATAGATTCTAAATTTACATAAAGGATGTATTTTGCAATGAATGAATTATACTTAAAATATTTTATTAGTATTATTACACAAAATATGTTTTAAGTTTCAATATTTTGATGATTTATTATAGATATTAATATACAAGCTGTAATTTTACATAATTTAAAAAGTTATACCAACAATACGTATTTCTACATTAAGTATGTGATGCAATTTGCAATATAAGGGTCTCCTACTTATATCATCCTACTAAATTAATAAATTTTTGTGTCAATATTTATTGCTAGATATATCTAAATATTTTAATTAAACTATTGAAAACCAATTTAGTTAAAACGTAATTAATTAAAATTGATTTAAATCATTAATTAATATTTTTAAAAATCAAATTGTGATTTAAATTCTCGTAGTATTTTCAAAAATTATATAATTTTAGTTTTCAGTATTGCCAACTATCTGAGAAATAAATTATTATTTTAAAATTATCATTTGGTTACACTATTCATCTAATTTTACATACATACACAATCACGTCATGTCCCCATAACGATGTGGCACAAACTCTTTTATCAAATATTTATTAAATATTTACCGATCATTAGTTTAATGATTACACCGAAAGTTGAATGTCAATGTATATTTAAATTTTTAAACAAACTTATAATTAAGTTTGGAAGTTTAATAAAATTCCCGATTTTGATAGGCTTACTTATTATTAATAAATAAAGTTTAATTAGTTTTTTTGTACATGTACCTACATGTACATAAAGTTTTTCAAATTTACAAATTTAATTTAAAAAGGAGTTAAATTAAAAATAAAATGATTTCAGATTTTAAATTTGCTATTTGTATTGAGAGGTCACTAGTGTATGTTTTACTAAGAATTATTGTTAATAAATCTATAGTAAATATTTAACTAAGCTAGGAGAGAGGAAAAACAATGGATTTATCCTTGTCTTTTCCAATATCCTAGCTACACGAACATTTCAAACCCTGCTGAAGATCCCCTAACCTAACTTAACCTAGATCGTCGAAAATCCATCGGATTTCGAAAGGGAATAAGTGTTAAGGGAGCATTTATGAAGTGAATTCGCACCTGCGTCACGACGCGCGACGCTTCCGACCGAATCGGGACTGCGTTCATTTGTTTTTCGGGACCGAAGGTGCCGTGTGCATAATTCACTTATGCAAATGCCCCCCTACCCGCATAAAACGAAATAACAAGAGGAGGAAATAAATTCAAAATTCAGCACGTTTTAGCCACCAGCCGGGCTGTAATAAATTCCACGCGTTTGTTTTAAACTTAACGGTCTTGTGAGCTGCTTCCCGTTGTCAACACATCGGTATATTTCGTCAGTGAAATGAGCAATAAATGCTGGACAACACTTGACCAAGGAATTGGGGGGACGCATTTACATAATTTACCATATTGGTGTTACGATGAGTATTATTATTACAAGCTAGCGCTTCTGTTATATAATTTTCTAATTTGTTGACAAATTTTTATGTTTAATTTGGCAGTTATATAATATAATTATTTTATGAGGACGTGCAAGGTTGCCCCAAATATACAGACAGGATGTCACTTATATGTACAAATTTTTAAATTATCTTATTAGCGCTTACAATTTTTGTTTGTAGAATTTATACATTTTTTTATTAAATTAAATTAAAATGCTGTACGTTTAAATTTCATATTATTAAATTTAGATTTTTCGATTCATGTTCAATGAATCGTAACGTCGAATTTTAATAAATAATATAGAATTTCAATCTAAAGCCTTTTAATTTAGTATAATGAGTTCTGAAAGAATAACAACATTGAACAAAAAACGTTTGCTTTTTTAATTTTGTTGTTAGTTTTAAAGAAAAACTAACTGAAAAATGAAGCACTTTGCTGTAATTACAAGTAAATTAAAAGATGTCGCATTCTCTAATATTAATTTTTATTAAGTTGGCGTTGAAACAGTTGACAGTTTAAAACAACGGAAAAAGATGATTGTAATATTTTCTCACTAGGTTGGCGAGCATTTTAATTTTCATTGTGGAATTTTTCCAGATGAAAAAAGAAAAAATTGAAAATGGAAGCAAAATAACTTCTTCGTGTTGTTATTAAATATGTTAATTTTGTTCTTTGTTGTTTCTCGTTATCGGTGCTTTTTTCATTTTAAGATGTTTCTAATAAAAGGAATATTGTATTGTATTTGTCTACGCTTTTCTGTATTCTGTATAATTACAAGACGCATACAAAGTTCAGATGTAATATGACTCGTTTGCTTGTTAATTTTTTATGATAACGTTATTTCAAATTAAAATTTCGTATACGCATTATCTGGAAGATGCATTTTATTGGTAAAAATTTCTCAATATGTATACATAGTTAAAATTTGAGGCCATGTAATCAGTTAATAATAATAATAATATAGTTTATATATATATAGTTTAAAGTGAATAAACATCAATTATTAATTGATATTTAAATTAAAAGTAAAAATTTGTCAACTACATCGTCTGGGAATCGAACCCAGGACCTTCCAGTTCGACAAATTTAAATTTCAATTAATAATTGACGTCTATTCACTTTAAACTGTACTATATAGCCTTCTGGCGTTAAACATTTACTTTATACATATATATATATATATATATATATATATATATATATATCATCATTATTTTATTATTTTGTATTTTTTATATTAATATTCAGACCGTTCCGCGGTATTTTTAAATACGAATAAAAATTATTTAAATTTTTTTCGTTTTTAAAATTTAATTTACTGCGATGCGTTATACATTCATAAATTCTTTGTTTACCGAAAAATAATTGAAATTTGACATTGTTATTTGAAATTGCATATTTGAAATTTGATGTTTTTGTTTTGTAATTTGAACTCGAAATATCACACATATAATTGTTAAATGTTTGTCATAGTTTTTGAACTATCTATTGCTTATATTTTATCAAACAACTATAGAAGATATTTTAGAATAAAAAAATCAGAGTATTAAAATATAGACAATAAAAAAAGCAGAAAATAATTATTGAAATATAAAAAAAAAAATAAATTTATAAATTTATAAATAAAATAATCGTTTGTTTTAAAATGTATGTACTAAACAATAACCATATTTAAAAAAAATTTATATAACAAATTCTCATTATTTTAAAAATGTGTCAAAGCGAATTTGAGAACGAAAAATTAACGATTTCCTGTAAAATCAGAGTCATAAGCTTGTTTCAATTTAGTTTTGACAATTAATAATGTAAAATGCGTGGAATTTGAACATAAATGACGTCAAAAACTACGACAATATTTTAAAGTGTCACATGTATGTTTTCAATTTTTCAACACAGTAATGAAGCCCAATTATTATATGTTTTGCACGCTACCATCACTGTGTTTATTAACTTTTTTGTCAAATAATTGTCAACAACTTTTAATTAGATGCTTATTATTAGGATTCCAAATTAGAACGAATGTGTTTATTGGTACAGTAATATAACAATGTTATGATTTCAAAATAACTACAAAAAGTTTATAGCCGCCTTGATTTAATAACAATACATATATCGGTTGGTTACATTTATTTATGCAAATATGAAGTTGTAAAACAAATTTTGTAAAATTGTTATCTATACACTGTAAAAAAAAGAATAGCGAAATTACAGAAAAATTTTACTAGAAAAAATCTGCAATTTTATTTTACTATAAATATTTTGTATTTATATTTCAGAATTCTGTAAACATAATTCATAATAATCACATAAAGTAAGTAAAAATGACCAAATAATTATGTAAAATTGCTTAATTTTTACAAATTGCATCAAATACTTAATGTATTGTTGGTATAACTTCTTAAATTATGTAAAATTACAGCTGTAAAAATTGTAAAGTACATCCTTTATGTAAATTTCCAAATATATGTAATTATACCAACAATAATATTAAATTTTACCTTGCATATTAATATCTGTAATAATTATACTAATAAAATATTTTTAGTGTAATTCATTCATTTCAAAATACATCCTTTATATAAATTTAGAAATGTATGTAATTATACCAAAAATAATATTACAGAACTAAACAAATTTTAACTATTTATGGAAAATTTACTATTAATTTTACTAAAAGAGACTTTACTAAACTGCAATATTACATACATATGTACTTTTTCATTCCGTTGGTGCTATAATATTACATAATGTTTGTAATAGTTCTGATATTATGTATATTTAAACAATTTTGTTAAAATTATACTATATCTAGATATACTGGCTTTATAGTGTCCTATGGTTTGTAGGTAAAATTAAATATTTTTTTTAGAGTGTATTTTATTTGAAAAAATAAATATATTTGTATTTCCACCAACTAATATTTGTATTCAACATTGTCAACAACTAATAATTCAAACTTTATTCAAATCGTTTGTCTGTTATAACTTACAATAAAAAAAAAGAGAAAGCAAAAGTCGTCAATAAATTCATCTGATCAAATCTAACCATTACGGTCAACCCTTTTCCTACAACGATCTCCGTTCTATAAGTCAAAACAAGAAACGAAATTTGCAGCATTGTGCGTTCACCGCTTTTTGTATCAGAAAATAGTGACGGGTTGTACGCGCGGTGGCGAACAAAAAAGCACACTAACCTGAGATAGAGGTCCTAGTCAGCTAGTGCCTAGTGTCGTTTGGGCAAAAACCGGCGGATAAGCAAAATGGCAAGCAATAAAGTCCGGTTAACCGTTGTCAGTGCGAACGAAAGCTAGCGAAAGCTTGTTCGGGGGTGGTCTGATGCGTAAATCCAAATAGTCAGAAAAGAAGTGTTGATACTATGGAAGGATAGTACGTGGAGATTTTCGATTTTGCTGTTCGGACGAATCGAATACTTTTTCTTATTCGTACAATGCAAAACAAATATTTGCGAAATTACAGAAAAGTGATCTGTATTTCTACCTCAAAATTTTGTAATTTTTATATAATTCATAATAATCACATAAAGTAAGTAAAAATAAACTAATAAGTATGTAAAATTGCTAACTTTCTGCAAATTGCATCATATATACTTAATGTAAAATTACGTATTATTGGTATAACTTCTAGAATTATGTAGAATTACAGCTTGTATATTAATATCTGTAATAATTCATGAAAATAATGAGTACATATACTGTGTAATAATACTAATAAAATATTTTAAGTGTAATTCATTCATTTCAAAATACATCCTTTATGTAAATTTAGAAATGTATATAATTATACCAACAATAATATTACTGAACAAAACAAAATTTTGCTATTTATGGAAAGTTTCTGACAATAAATTTACTAAAGTTCTATAAATTTATTAAAAAAGGCTGTAATATTACCTATATATGTACTTTTTCATTCCGTTGGTCCTATCATATTTAAACAATTATATTAAAATGTAAAGCAGTTGAGTAATTATACCTAGAAATACTGAGCATCATAGAATTACATGATTTTTTTTTAGAGTGTAAAAAATTATGAGTTAAGAAAGTATTGCACAGAGTGGTGCAAGTTTTTTGTTTGTTTTAAACAAATATTTTTTTCAATAATCAAATAAAATGAGAATAATATATTTGTTGTTTCACAAAATAATTATTTATTGTTACGATCGTTTCGTTCTCTGAGATATCATCAGTTTGGTGATGTCCAAAAGATATTTTTCCTCTAACACAACGACATTAATTTATATTTAAAGATATTAAATGCCAATTTTGATTTGATTTACTATTTAATAGCATTTGTGTAAATCTGTATATATAAATAAATACATAAAATCTTATAGCATGAAGATATAAATATATTTTATGTCCACATATGGATTGTATTTTGTCAATAATATATTGTTATTACATGTTTTGTGCGTTATATTGAACATAGTTTATATTTTATTATGTTCATAAATTATTTCAAAATATCTGATAATGATTATTACATTGTGATATAGGAGATAATAGTCAATTTCTACAAATCCATAAATATTGGAATTTTAGTATTAATGAAATTTTGAAATAAACAATTGAATCTATAACTTTAAAATAGCAATTATTTGTATATAATATACATAAATATCGGCAAAAATTAATAAAACTTACTATAAATTAATGTATATCATATTTATTATAATTATAATTATAAGATTCTTCAGGAGTTTAGAGTTTAGAAATTAAATTACAGTAGCGTACTAATTTTACAAAACATATTACTTGTATATACAATGCATTTGTCAATTAGAAATTTAATTATTAGTTGTAACAATTTGTCAACAAAAATTAAGATTCGTTATTTATATAATTCTATATACTGTGTACTAAGTTTATCAAATATAATAAATAAAGAATAATAATACATTTATTTATTTATTTAAGATGAAATACAAAACAACATAAAGATATATTTCTAATGAATGGTAATGATAAATATTGTATCAAGAAAGCAATCTAATCTAGAAGAACTAGAGTTGTTGAAGATTTGCTTGATAATGAAAACATATTCGTAATTTACTCTTGATGACAATATTAGTAGACATTAAATAAAAAATTAAAAATGACAGTAGTTAATTTTGTTTCTATTGGTTATAATTGTTAACAATATTTTGAAATTGGAATGATTATAATACTCGTAAATTAAATAATAATATATAAATTCTATATAAATATACATTTTTTAAATAATTTTAATTAATAAA
This sequence comes from Clivina fossor, assembly GCA_963966155.1. Taxonomy (NCBI): domain Eukaryota; kingdom Metazoa; phylum Arthropoda; class Insecta; order Coleoptera; family Carabidae; genus Clivina; species Clivina fossor. The sequence goes on along the minus strand of OZ014564.1, from coordinate 4,104,336 downwards.
ATTTGTATTATATTTTAATTTTATATCAGAAAGTAGAATATGTAATATTATTGGTTATTTTTTTTTAATTTAATTAACAATATTTGTTGTAAAATGTCTTCATCAACATTCGAACTATATTGACACTCAACAAATTTAATCTATTTTTATGATAGCATTTTCAAACTAAACAGTTTAATAGAATACGATTTCTTCTATAACCATATTTCTTGCAATAATCATCCAAACGTTGAGGGCACAAGGTAAATTGTTACCTTCTGGCAGCGACATCAGCAGTCGGCCAAACGAGCCCTCGCTCGGATTATTGTTTTCCAATAGAGTGTGACAGCCGTGTGTGTGTGTGCGCGCTGCGACACCGTTACTAACCTATTCCGCGAGGGTACATAGAGTGAAACTCCTGGATTTTATGGAGCTCTTGGGAACCGAACGATTATGGACAGGGGGGAGTGATGATCGATTTGAGATTGAGTTGAACGAAAAACTTGAGTTTGAAATGATATGTGTTTTGCCGATCGTCGTTTGTTTGATTTTCGAAATTTGAACGGATAAAATTTTAGAAAAGATTTGATAATTGAAAACGGGAAATAAATAGAATATTATAATAACCATCGATTATAAAGAATCGTATTTAGTTGTTTTCTAGTTGTTGCTTTTGTATTTATAGTATAAAGAAAAGTGAAAAATAATTAACATCTAAGTATAAATATTGAAAAGTTACAATTGAAAAAAATAAATAAAGTAATAAATGAAAATAAAGAAATTAAAATTTAATTTATTTTCCAAGACAAGAAAAAGTTATTTCGGTTTTTGTATCAAAGTAATTAAAGGTACGTGTTTGAGAAATGTTTTCTTTCATATTTTTAATTTGCAAATTTTAATTTTAATAAAATGAAACATTCATTTTTTTTTATATTCAGTTTTTTTATTCAGTTATTAATAATTATTTAAAAACAAATATGCTACATTAAAATTGACAGCTTTAGATTTAAGTTCTGTTTTATTATAATTAATAATTAGACGTTTTAACATGCTAAAATCATCATCAGGAAAATATCATATAATAATAATTTATTTTTCTGATGATGATGCTCGTTTAGTGTGTCAATTTTTAATTATAATAAAACAGAACTTAAACTTACAATTTTTCAAAATCTTCATGATGTAAAAGTCGAAGATACTATAATAATTGCAAGGCTCATCAATATTAACAGTAGATTAATAAGAGAAGCAATAGAAATTTATGAAGAAAAAGAAACATCAATAGTGTGAAGGGGACTGTTTAAATAAAATTTGTCTTCCTTTAATTAATAATTTATAAATTTTATAATCTAATAATATTACCTAGTAACTTGTTTCTATGTTGTATTTATTTATTGTATATGTCATTCTATCTTTTTTCCTGATGATGATGTACGTAGAGTTCGTTGAAACGTCGATATTTAATTAAAATTAATACAGAACTATGTTAAAGCTTTTTATTTTAATGTAATGAGTTTTAACAGTTTTTTTTCTTTACTAATATACTAGATATTACAAAAAAAATTAAATGAAAAATTAAAAAACTGAATTAGATTGAAATAATAATAAAATTACGACAATAAAATTTAACAAATACAATACCAATCACTGATTGTCTCTCATTTTACTTTCTATCATTTATCTAGCAGCTTCAATCAGCTGCAATATTCATATCAAACTATCTTCACCACAGCTCCCTCCAGCTATAACAAATTACCATCGCTTTAAAACAATTGCCGACTACATCCAAGCGTACACCACACTATAGTTGCATTCGCCAGCACTTTCTTCAGAGAAGTCATTCTGTAACTTACGTGAGCGCAATATATAACGTCATTGTTTTCTATTTAGTGACATTCATAAGGAATTTTATGGATTGGTTGGTGTTTGTAATAGTTTTGTGACAACTGTCACACAGAAGCTAAAGCCATAATAATGATAATCCGAAAAAAATTCTTAATGACTATAGATTCTGATAAGTTATAATAGTATATATGCCAATTTAACACTAAACATGTTATTAAGTCAACAAAAGCATAATAAAAACTAATTAACAAAAAGTTACATTACTGTTTATAAGTTGATTTAGTAAATATAGAATTATAATGTACCTTACTGTTGTGAATAATTTATCCTAATCTAATTGTAAACTATTTTTCGAAAATGAAATTTGATTTTTTTTGGTTAATAAACGCCAGTGAAATAAAAGACAAGTATAATGTTAGAATGAGACAGAAATAGCGTCACAAGTAAGAAATAGGATTAATACATAATAATATATATATATATATATATATATATATATATATATATATATAATTAGTTATTAAATAAATTTCTAGTAATGTTATTAAATTCCCTATCAGGTTCGTTATTGTTTTTAGCAATGACGCGTTTCGACTTTTCAGTCATCTTCAGATTTTCTAAGTTTGGTCTGTATTGTGGCTCGAGTGAACAACACAGACCAAACTCAGAAAATCTGAAGATGACTGAAAAGTCGAAACGCGTCATTGCTAAAAACAATAACGAACCTAATACGGAATTTAATAACATTATAATTAATCATAACGCAGGTTCAGTACCCAAGTACAAAAATGTATCTTTTGGCATTAATATTCAGAAATAGGACCTCCTTAGAGGTCACACAACAATATTTGCGTCATATATGACGTCATATCCATTAGATCTTCAAATATTCGATAGATGGTTTACTGTATACATGTGACAAATCTGTGTTATACCCTGTATTATTTTAGATGAGACTTACGTCACAAACAAGACTGTATGAATCAAATCCAATTTTCCGGGGGTAAATTACGCCCATCACTGAGCTTAGCCATACCCAAAGAATATATACTATATACTATATCTATGGTCATACCTCTCGCATTGTAAAATATTTAAGCGCAGAAAAATACAGCGGCGGTACCTATATATTTTCATATATATACTTTACTGTAATAACTTGTATATAAAATTATATTTATTTTCAATAAATTTTTTTGTGATTTTCTACAATAATGTATTTTGAAAAAGTGAATTATTTTTTGCCAAAATTAATATCATATCAGATAAATTCCAAATAATAAAATAAAATTCATGTAATAAATTTCTGAATGTATATTAGTTTTAAGTTTTAATTCACAATATTTGGTAATTTAATAAATAAATATTTATAAAATAATAATAAAATGTATAAAAAAATCTAGTTACTAATATTATTAATTTATTGTCATATATATAAATACTTATAATATTACATTTATATAGATATTAAATTATAATAATCATAATAAAAGTAGAGGTAGTATGTAAAATAAAAATCAATATTATAATGAAAAATCATTTTTATTCGTCGTCACTATCACTATCAATACATCATCATTTAAATTATTAAATTCGAAATAATAAAATAAAATATTAATTAGCTACTCTTATAGTTTTACCGTAATATAATTATATTAATTGTTACTTACTATCACAATACATTTCATAAATTGTTCTTTTTATGCACTCTTTTTGAAAATCTGTTATTTGAATAGTACGCACTTTTTCCACTTTCCGTTTCCTCGGACTGAGTTGAACATTGCCTTCGGAATCCGTTTTAACAATACGGCAAATTGTTGCCCTAGATACTTTTGTTGCTGCTTCAGTCCTCTAAAAAATGTAATATATTTTCATAATTTATTTTGTTTTTATTTTCTTGAACTTAAATATTTATGGTATTGTTCTTGTTTTTGATTTTCCTTTTGCAGTTTCGTTTTTTATTTATTTTACGACGCGTTTCGATTTTGAAAATATCGCAAAACGAAACTCCAAAAGGAAAATCAAAAACAAGAGCAACACCATAATATATTTTCGCTTAATAAATTTATATTATTTATTTCTATTATTAATTTTTGAAAATATTAACAGATACTTACATCGAAAACAGCGTCCAATGGAACTGACAAATTCTTATCTTCTTTTTCTTTACAAAAAAATTTGTAGACATTTAAAATTATTTGTCGTGCTTGGCTTTTTAAAATATCACCCGGCATCGTAGAAAATAATAATAATAATAATAAAACAACGTAAAACTGTATTATAAATACAAAATGAACTTTACAAATATTAGAATCGTAGAAAATAATAATAATAATAATAAAACAACGTAAAACTGTATTATAAATACAAAATGAACTTTACAAATATTAAAATAGCGTAACCGTATAGTAATCTATGTAAAATAGTAATGAAATATAGAAATTTTTGGATGCGCTTATGTGTGACCTTGTGGGGGTTACTATATATGCCTCCCTCACTCAGTCACTTAGGCGGAGCCAAAATTTTGTTGGATTATGTTACGACACTTTCAAATGAAATACAATATATGTTGAGCATGCCTATAACAGAGATAGCACATACAGCTATATGCGTATTCTATTTCTTACATTTTCTTTCCGTATTACAAGCAACAAGAAAAACATTATTGAGAATATCAATTAGTAGAACAGAAATAGATACATTGTCTGTTGTTATCTTTTTCCTACTTACTGAATGATAAAGGACAGAATTTTGCAGACATTACCTACAAAGCAATCGCTATAAGAGCAGCTGTAGGAAAGAAAGAGAACGTATTAAATAAGTTTGTGATTTTTCATACGATCGATTGTGACGTCAGTCTCATCTCCGAGCCTACAAAGAATAGCATAGGTTTATAAAATCACCTCTCCGTTCAACTTATTCAAGTCTTTCGTCCGTATTAAACCCCCAAACAGTGGTGTTGGCCTTGATATGTCCAGGCAATCACAGTGGTAAATACACTTCCACCCATTGGGCGCACTGACAGTTCACCTCTCTTCGGCTGGTCACTTCCAAGTTTCTAGGCGAGTGAGCGAGCGAGTCGCATCGCCAAGGGACCTAGCCACGTCGTGCCAGTTTCCTTGATGCAAACGTGCCTGCACTCACTGATCAACCCGTCTATCGGGGTACTATGATGGTTGTGTTCTGTTCGGCTGCTCTCTTGTTATCAAACTTTTTTCCTTTCCTTCAAGCTTCATTTACATTGCGAATGCAATGTTCGATTTTAGTGATTAATAGAATTTACGTTGAAACCGAAATAATAATAGTTTACAGTGTAAGTGTTATTATTTATATTTTCTAAGTGATTCAGATGTGATACTGAACATAAAATAAGAATGTTATAAAAATAAATAAAACTGCTTTAGGTTGAAGTTCTGTATTCATATTTATATATAATCGACGTTTCGACGAAACTCAGCGTCCGTCTTCATCAGGAAAACAAATGACACTTACAGTAAATAACAAAACATAGAAACAACTTACTAGGTAACAAATAAGTAACGAAATCACAAAATTTATGGATTTTCAATTAATGGAAGCCATATTTTATTTATCTCACTGCTTTCACAGTGATTGATGTTGTTCTTTTTCTTAAAAAATTTCAATTGCTTCCCTTATCAATCTGCTGTTAATATTGATAAGAGAAACAATTGAAATTTATAAAGAAAAAACTGACATTAATCACAGGAAAGGCACTGAGTTAAATAAAATTTCGCTTCCATTAATTATAAATTTATATCTAGTTACTTATTTGTTATTTTATTTAATGTATATATATATATATATATATATATATATATATATATATAGATAGATATTTAAATATATTAAAATATATTCGCTAATTTTGTCTAAATTCTTAAAATTTGTTTAATACAGACACAGTTAAGTACCAAAATTCTTGTACAATTTTTTTCGATTAAAGATAAAAATATTATTTAACCGGTTTAATTAACCGGTAATCTTACACTTTTTTGCATTAAATGATTTATACAATAAATGTATTATTCAACAGGAGTAGAAAAACGATATGTAGTGTTTTCTTGGAACTATATATTGTTACTGGTATCGGTGATAATATATACAATGTGTCGTCATTGTGAGTGATCTTGAAACCTTTCGCCTATCGTAATTTGTTTTGCACACACACACACACACACACGCCATCGACGTGTATAGCTCTCAGTTTTCATCGTTTTAAAAAGTGAATTATACGCGAAGGAATATCCATCGTAAAGTATGAACTGTCATTATATGGATAGCGGATAGGATATAGGTAAGGTAGATTTTTGTTTGAATGCAAATTTTTTCTTATTCTTGATGTAGAAATTATTTTTGTTCGGCTGTGAAATGATAAGTTGTAGGTACGTACCTTTTTATTGATAAACAATTTTTAGAAGTTCGTGGCATGTTTGCAGATAAAAATGGATGAATATATATATATATATATATATATATATATATATATAAATGTCTATATTATGTCAGATATGGAATATGATTGAAGACGCGTCTGCCTTTTGCATACTGAATGGATTTCAGAAAATATTATCGAAAAATATTGGGAAAAATCGAAAGAATATTATTAATGTTATATTTTTAGGCTATTTTCGATGTTACGTATCTTGCGAAATAATACAGCTCGATTATAGCAAATCAACCTTGATATATAATTACTAATAAAAAAATTGAATATATATATATATATATATATATATATATATATATATAATTAGTTATTAAATATATTTCTAATACTAGGATCAAAGTAAATCCAATTTAAAATTATGTATATAAATATCAGCGAATGCTTATTTTAATATAGAGATATATCTAAATTCGAATGAATATTTCTAATGCTAAAAGTAAACACAATTTACTATGCTTTGAAGTCAATGTACTTACCGTATCTTACAATTAATTATTTAAGCGATAAAATAATTTTATTGATATAAAGTTTATTTACGATCACTTTACTATAACCTGATAAAGGAAATTGTTTTTATTTGAAATATTTATTTACGTTTTCAAAATCTTTATTGAACGTAAGTGTTTGATTTTGAATTATGGGCAATATGAAAACACAGAAACTTGTAATTGTTATTTAAATTATACATATATTATTTGGACTAACTAATATATTTGTTTTTACGATAATTTCGGTTATATGCTGTAATTCTATTCGTATCTTTTAAGATTTGTAGCATTTGAGATATTTTAGCTTTTTCTATTAAAATACATACATACACAATCACGCCATGTACCCAAACAAAACTCTTTCCACTATCTCGAAATCATTTTCCTCCAAACATCTCTATCCAGACAAGCAACTTTAGCTTCATCCATATTCATATTGACACTTACTTAGAAATTTTCGCTCACGCAAAACACTCTTAATCATACCACTTCAACTACTCATCGGACGTCCACGCAAACGTAAAGCTTGAAAATCAGTCATATAAATTTTTTTAACCAAACATTCATTAGACATTTGCTCAAGATGTCCGAACCATCGTAACTGATTAACACCAACTTTTGCTACAAAATTTTTTTCAATATCACACTCATCATATACTAATCTTTTTCATACTCGTTCTAGTTACACCATATACTCCCACATAAAAATCTCATTTTCTCTGCATCCTTTTATGGGACGATAGTACACCTCAAAAAGATTCTGTAAATCTTTAAACGCCGAAGTAAAAATCATCTCATAAGCGAGATAATAATGCGTTTTTAAATTATACGAGTAATTTGTTTTAAACTCTAGTAATCCATTACGAACAAGGGCTACTATAATGAAATTCTGAACCGGAAAGAAATAATAATTTTCTATTATTTAATAATAATCGAAACTCAATTTAAGTATATCGCAACAGACTAAATTGAAAATGGCATTTGGTCGGTTTATCACGTCGCAGCATTTGGGTGTCGAAAGAAAAAAAAATAGAAGAAAAAACGAAAAGTTGTTCCGAAATTGAAAGATCGTATCTTATTTGCGGAAGGGCGAAGGGTTCCAAGCCCAGCCTCTATAGACTCATGCAGTTCAGGGTCACCAATTGGCCTTCCAGGGCCGCACGACATCATTGTAACGAAATAGCCATCCATTGAACGGGGTCGGGGGGTAGAAAACGTAAAAACTTGCAACTTGTTTCACTTTCTAGAAACCCCTCTCCACTACTTTCCATCCTTCGGGAAACTCTTTAGAAATTCTCGTTTCGGTTCCTATGTTGGTGTGTTGTATTCGGAAAAAGTTTCCTACTCCAGAAGTATGTTACACTCTAAAAAAAATATGTAATTTTACCTACAAACCATTAGATACTATGATGTCCAGTATTTCTAGGTATAATTACTCAATGGCTGTAATTTTATATAATTGTTAAAAAATACATAATATCAGAACTATTACAAATATTATGTAATATAATATTATCAACGTAAGGAAAGGTACATATGTATATAATATTACAGTTTTCTAGTAAAGTCTCTTTTAATAAATTTAGAGAACTTCAGTAAATTTGCTGTTAGGAATTTTCCTTAAATAATTAAAATTTGTTTAGGTCTATATTATTAAAAATTATATATAATTACATACATCACTAAATTTACATATTTTTAAATTAATAAATTATACTTTAAATATTTTATTAATATTATTACACAAAATATGTACTAAGTCTCATTATTTTGATAAATTATTACAGATATTAATATGTAAGCTATAATATTATATAATTTAAGAAGTTATACCAACCAATATGTAATTCTACATTAAGTATGTGATGCAATTTGCAGAAAGTAAGCAATTTTACATACTTATTAGATCATTTTTACTTACTGTGTGTAATTATTATGAATTATGTAAATATTACATAATTTTGAGATAGAAATACAGAAAATTTATGATAAAATGAAATTACAGATTTTTTTCTAGTAAAATTGTGCTACTATTTTTTTTTAATAATTTCGCTATTTTTTTTACAGTGTATATATATATAAAAAAAAGTTTCATTTCTTCGTAAAAAGTTTCGTTCTGGAATGTCGCGTTTGTCCTTGTACGTTATTACTCTAGGATTCTTTAAGTTCTGAGGATTATTTTCAACTATTTCTCTGTCCCTTGATTGCACTTTCTATATGGCATGGCGCTTTAGAGTCGTTTTTGTAAAATTTTTATGCAAATTGGAGTTTTTTTATTTTATAGTGAAGCTTGAACAACGATATAAGTTGGAAAACAAGGAAAGTGGCACTGGAGAGATTTCATTATAATAATCTTTTTATAATATTCAAGGATATAGCGTTTAAATTTTATATCCGTTATTATTAAAGATTTTCATATTTTTTTAGATTGGATCATGTAAAAGTTTAAACTTTACATTTAATTTGTTAGTTGCAAAGCTATTTTTTTGAAATAAAGTTTTATTACCTTATAATACTCCTATACCACAAATCTATCTGTGCATATACGAGCAAAAATTATATTTCTTTTTTCATAATCTTTATCAAACTCCGTCAAATTAACATATTTCTTGTTGAAATTTTGCATAGATAAAACTTTTATACATAGAACGTAATATTTACTATTATGGCAAAAAGAATTATTAAATTATCTTAATTAGAAAAAGAGTTATATATATATATATATATATATATATATATATAAAGCCCTAAAATGTTAAGAGTCCCTGGCTGCAGCTTCTCCACCCGTAAACAGTCCCAGTATATCAATATAATTTAATTAAAATGATGATATTACAAAATTATTACTTACCTTTATTTGCAGAATTATTATAGCTTCAATTGTAATACTCTTCACTCAAAATTATATGAAATACGTACATCAACACTGTCTGTCCACTTTTATCATATAAAATTCCACAAAGTTAATTGTATCAATTAGAATCCGATATTTGTTGCACTTCTTATAAACAAAATACAAATATATTTATTAAACTTCGCCACAAAACATTAATACACTAAATTTTATACAATATTTTTATGAAAAACACGAAATTTTTACGATCTGATGCAACAGAATACACTAATTTTTCACAACTAAATTTTATTAAAAACATAAATTAACTTGAATCAATTCGCTGCTCAACGCTGATTGGCTAATATTTCAATTATTTGAAATTCTTGTAATGCTTTGTTTACAGGTATAAATATTGTTTTGCTTATAGAAACAAAACAGACAAAATTTAACAAGATTACGCATATTAATTAAGTAAAAATACAACAGGTCAGAAAAGTACCAGACATAAAATTTTATTTATTTAGTTGAAAAAATAAATATCTATTACTTTAATTTTTTATTAAATTTATTTAATATATTAAACATATGAATTCAATATAAATCGTTAAAATTGTAATTAATTAAGAATGTAATTATAATCAATTGATAGCTTTTATTGTGTACGAGTTTTGTACTACTAGAGATTTGAAAAATATTTAATGATAATATGAATAATTAGTAAAAATATCAAACTTTACAGTGTATCATTCAAAGTCATTTTATAAATATTTCTAATAAATATTTAGTGAAACAAAACTAGTACAAATCTAGAGGAAGATTTATTGCTAACTTCTCAGGGGTTGTAAAATAACCGAATTTTTTTACAGTGTGGGCTCAGCACAATAACCATTTCTTTCTGCTCCTCGTAACATAATATACTATTATAACTAATTTCTATGTCGATATTATAATAACATTATACAAAAGTTATACGAACAAAAGCATATATGGCAATATTGTCGAAACATATGTTTTGTAACAACACAATAGAAATTATGAGAATATTTCACATAGTATCGGTGATGGTATCGACAAAGAAGCGAAAATTTATCGAATTTATCCGTAAAAGGAATGTTGGGTGTGTGGGGTGGGGGGCGATTTTTCTCTATCTAACCCAGCGTTGAGCTATCGTTGCGCGTTCAATTTACGTACATATAAGTGATTCGTTGTCGCAATTTCAAACGATTTGTACCACTTGCAAGCGATCAAAGCGATCAGAAAAATTATCGCCTCGATCGAGAGAAAAAAAAAAACGGGAAGGAAAAAACTAAAGCCCGATGAAATAAAATTCAGCATTCAGCAATCGGGAGTACTCTTTGAGCTCATTTGCACGCTAGTGAATTTTGTTTGCATTGAATTGAATACGCAATCAAAATCTGTGAATCGTAATTCTTATTCAAGTGGGGTTTATTGATTGTGCTGTCTGATTTTTTCTTTTTTTTCTCAAGTAAGTGTTTTTATTTATTTGCGAAATTATTTGCCCGTTTTTTTTCGAACTGCTTAAAAAATTGAATATAAAATTATAATCGTATAGATAACCTAGTAAACAATCTTTCAAAAATCATTAAATTAAAATAAAACTGCTTGATGTTTAAGTTCTGTATTAATATTTATTAATAAATCGACATTTCGACAAACTCAACGTCCGGAAAAACTGATACAAGTGACATTACAGTAAATAAATAGAACATAGAAACAAGTTACTAGGTAACAAATAAGTAACTAGATTATAAAATATTATAGATTTTTAATTAAGAGAAGCCAAATTTTATTTAACTCTGTGCCTTCACTGTTATCTTTTTCTTTATAAATTTCTATGATTCATAGCTTAACAAGCCGATTCAATGATTGAGTAACTTGTAAAATGTTTAGGAAAAATCTCAACATTAGAATATAACTAATTAAGATTTTTATTAAACATAATCCGAAATTTAATCCCAAAACTGTGTCCTATATATTTTGAAATACCCTGTATTAAAAGCTTAAAATTACTGTAAAATATATGTACGGTTTTAATAGGTTTACTGCGATTATTTAGGTTAAATATCTCATATTTACAAAATTTTATTTCGTTTATGAGTCGTAGTTCAAACAAAATCTGCTATTTTTAAATATATTTATTTCGTTTTTATGAACGCATTTCGCAAAAAAAAAAAAAACAACTAAAAATTCTATCTACTAAATTAAAATATTTATTAATTTTACGAGCAGTTAAATTTTCAAAACGTTTTAATACTTATTTTGTTAAATATTTATTAATTTTATGTTTTATTAAATAAAACTGCTAAACAACTATTATGTTCCTCGTAAAGTGTTGAAAACATGTTTTTATTGTGTCTCATATGAAAAATTACATGTTTCATTTTCGGTTTTTAGCTTGTCTTAAATGATTACAATTTGGTTGCACAAAACATTCTTAAATGCTTTGTTAGTTAACTAATTCTCTAACTTGCCAATTGACCAATAAATGAGGCTGTTTGAAGACAGTTGACAATCTAGTTGCTTAGTTAACTCATTGGTTAAGTTAACAGTACCCTGTTTTTTAGTTTGTGATATTTTTTTATCTAGTTTAGTTCGTTGAATTCAATTTTTCAATTATTTATCTAAACTTGATTTGAAATAACAATTTCATTTTAATTAATGTGTATCTTATCTTTTTATAGATTTTTAATATAACTATTTAAATTATTTAAAATTACAGCATCTATATTAATATCTGTAATAATGAGACTTAGTACATATTTTGTGTAATAATACTAATAAAATATTTTAAGTGTAATTCATTTATTTCAAAATATATCTTTTATGTAAATTTAGAAATATATGTAATTATACTAACAATAATATTACAGAACTAAACAAATTTTATCTATTTATGTAAAATTCCTGACAGCATATTCACGAAAGTTCTGTAAATTTACTAAAAAGAGACTTTACTACAAAAACTGTACAAGTACATACATACTCGTATGTACTTGTCCATTTCGTTACATAATTTTTTTTAAGAGGTTAATAATAATAAATTAATAAATGTCCGAAATATGAATTATACATCATTGCATGCAATTTTAAATATTTTCTTATTGAAACTTTACAATTGAATTTTTTATTTGGCGACTTACTTATAGTCTCGTAACACAAGATACGATATTTGTAGCGAAATTCTACAATTTCTTTGTGCAAACATGGCAAACATAGCAATCGAAGCATTTCTAAATTCAATATTCTATTTTTCTCTCTACATCCTGCGACAAGCAGCAGCAGTATCGTTCTACGCCAATCAACTCTCTTCCCATTCCTCCAAGACAACAGAAATGTCAGAGACACGTGCATCTTCAGCAAATATTAACAGTTGTGATGGTGTCTACGGAGTGACGTCTTTCCACGTCGATATATTTGTTTGTCGTTGATGACGGTAACCAGGCCAATTTATGACTATTATATTTAATTTACTTGATTTTTAGATGATTTGTCTATTTAATTAGATAATATTTAATTAGGAATAAACGCATTAATTTTTGTGCTTGAATATAAATGTTGCGCTTTACCTTGTTATTTTGAAAAAACCCCACTTAACAATGTTTAGGTTAGTACATAATTATAACACACGAAATCAAAATAATTTTATCTTAGAAAATAAAAATACTAAAGCTGCGCAAAATGATATATTTTTAAAAAAAATTATAGTTAGTATAATAAGTTACCTGATGAAATTAAAAATGCAAATTTACATATAGTTTTGAGTTTAAAATTAAGCAATATTATTTGGAAAATGTAGTTTAATTAAATGTATTCTATATAATACTAAACGTATTGGTTTAAATTTTGTGTATTTCTTAAGAAATAATAGTCTAGAATAAGTTATTAGTTTATAATAAGTGATCTGTTGAAATTAAAAGTACAAAATTACGTAGTGTAAGTTTAAGATTAAGAAAAAAATATTTAGAAAATGTAGTTTACTATACACTTTATGTATTTTGAATGTAGTAAATGCTTTTGTTTATATAGCACTTTTTCGCTAAATAAAGTTTTCTATTATTATATTTTTCTATAAAGTTTTATTCAAACTACTGCATTTATTTCGAAATTAATGTTATGGTATAGCATTTCTATCTGCTGTAACACTGCATTTATTTCGAAATTAATGTTATGGTATAGCATTTCTATCTGCTGTAACAGTCGTGGATATTTGAGGTGTGATGTGTATGTATGTATGTATGTAGAAAAAGTATTTAATTACAATTGATTAATATAGTAAATGTAATTGTCTAGTCTTGTATTACATGTTTCTTCTAATATGATTAAAAGGATCAAAACAAATGAATATTAGAAGAAATAGTTTAAAGAATAGCATAATTTTACAGCAAATTTACGCAACTGTAACGCATGGGCTGTGTGTAGGAGAGAAGTTTGTAGATAAAATGTAGGAAATCTAATAAGAACCGTTTCCCTTAATTTCCAGTCACGCTTCGTAGAGGAAATAATAAGCTGTTCTGTTATTGTGATTATAATGTTACTTACCCCACTTGTAAATGGAATTGAAGATACTCCATTCCTAACTGACTTTTCTCTCGCTTGCTTGAGATACGACACTGTTAACGGTATTCCTGTAAAGAGATTATTATTTATTATTTAACTTCTACTAATCATATCGTTTACGTTTTATTATTCTATCTGATATAAAATCAAGCTATTGTTCCATAATTTGCAATATTACTAATACAACTTATTCGTATTGTTCTGAATAATAATAAAATTAAAAACTTTTCGGATTGGACTGACTCTAAAGAATCTTATGTTTATCAAAATAAAAAAATTGTTTCCTTTCAGTAAAAATTTGAATAAAAATATTTTAAAATTAAATAATTAAAAGATATGAAATTCTTCCGACTAATTAATGAAGCATCAATTACAAACAACTGTTATCTTAGGCAATGAACGCATTATTTTAAATAGACATTCTTGTAAACTTTAATATTAAAGAGTATTGGCGATTCAATTTCGTTTTTCGCATGTAAAAGTTTTGAAAAAGGCTTTAAAAAGTTAATTAATTTTAATTAGTTAGAAGGTAAACTCGATTAAGGTAGATGTGAAACATTTCTTTTTATATTTTCATCGAGAGTGCATCCATTTAGATTTAATTAAATTTCGGTCTCTGAATGAAAATGTGGCTGGGGAAACATAACTGATAAACGAAACTTTAAATTCCATTAGACATTTTTTTGCAGCATTCATAATTTTTTTATACAGAAATTAATTTGCATATTTTTTCACTTTTTTGCTGCTACATATGTGTTTGTTCTACTAATAATATATGTTTTCTTCATGTGTCTATAAAATCATATATAAAATGTGTAAAGATTCTTTAAAAAAATTGTAATAAAAATGTTTATTTTTAATTTACTTTAATGTTTCGGAAACCTTGGCTACAGATGCCGTACTTAATGATGCTTTTACAGGCACATAAATAATACAACCGAAAAAAATTAAAATTACAAAAAGTCAAACTTTAGAAACCGTTTCTACGGCATTGTCTCAACACACGCTCAATTGAAAAACGAACTAGTAAATTTGTAGCAGAAAGAAAACAAACGAAAAAAAAAAAACAGAAAACGAACAGTTCTAATTGAGCGTTTGGATGTTTTCATTGTTCATTTGTTCGAAGACAAAAGGTAATTATTCTTCATATGCTTGAATTAAGTTAGTCCGAAAGGTGATTTTATTTTCTCTGAAAAGCTAAAGTGTTTTGTTCTTCTTCTGTAATACTTAATTGATTTCGGCCAATTAATTGCAGACTATAGGAACGCTCTCGAGTCAAATTGTTCTCAGAATTAATTGAAAAAAATATATAGAAATAGTTTTTAGCAGAAGCAATTTAATTACATGTTACTTACTGCAGTTCCGTGAGATTATTTAATTATTTTCCACAAATGCTTTAAATTTAAATATGTCCTTTTATGTTTTATATATATATATATATATATATATATATATATATATATATATATATATATATATTGAAAGTTGTTCCAAAATTATGTGATTTAAAAAAAAAATTGTGGAACTATAAAGACATTTATATGGAAAAATATTGCTATAATAAGTTATAGTTAACTTGCCAATAAATTATTAACTTATAAAGTAAAAGACCCGTTTTTATATTAAAATATAAGTCTATAATGTCTATAAGTTATTTGAGAATACAAAAATATTTAAGTCGAGTCACGTGGTACATTAGTAACTGAAATCATAAATTTCAACCACAAGTTAAAGGGTAGTTTCTGAATACTAAGTGCTAATTTAACATTGATAAATCATTTACGTTTCGAAAAGAAATTATGAAAATTTATGGAGAAATTTCTTTCTTCACGATACTAAGTAGTTGAATTAACATATATTTTTAAAATTTAAGTTTAATATATTTAAAGAAAACTAAATTTTATTTTAATCTTTAATTCTTTTTGTACATTTTTTTTTTTTGAAAAAAAAATGTTTTAAATGTTTTTTTTTCTAAAAAATTATTCTACGATGCATCGTTTAGTAGAAAAAAATTAAAAACTGAATTTTTGAAAATTTGATTTTTGGGATTTTTTCAAAATAAGACTTTTTTCAAAATTTGCTCAAAAAGATTATTGAAAATTCTAAAATGTTTTTTAGAATTTTCAATAATTTTTCCTGCCAAAACAGAATGAGGTAAAGAAAAAAGTTACTTAGCTATTATGTAGTTAATTTTTTTTTCAGATTTTTTTGAGCAAATTTAAAAAAAAGTCTTATTTGAAAAAATTCCAAGGGTCCCCCCTTGTCAAATTTTCAAAAATTCAGTTTTTTATTTTTTTCTACTAAACGATGCATCGTAGAATAATGGTTTCGTACTATTTATCGTACTTATTATTTCGCATTTTTCCATGTCATGCTTATTTTCCTACACCTCATAGTTTTTGAGAAAAAAAAATAAAAACCAAAAAATCAAAAAAAAAATTCTAGCGCCCAAACGGCACATGTTAGCAAATTAAAACTAAAACCAAATAATAGAACCTTTTATGCCCTATCGAAAAGTATTCTAAGTATTTCTTAGAATTTTACTCGAGAAAGAAGTATATCGCAATTTATCGAAATTACATGTTAAACGCCCATACGAACTTAACGAACGAACACCCGGTATATGTAACGTACTATGTACTGTTATTTACTTTAATTTCATAAATTTTTGACCTAATGATGATTTTATAAAATAATTAAACAGAATCTAATCCTAAAACAGTTTTTATTTATTGTGGTATTGAAATGTATTTTTCTTTGAATATTATTACTGAAAAGTACATATAAATAAACTCTACATTTAAAATAAAATGTAATATACATATTTTCAAATAAACGTAATCGTATATACCAACTAAAATATTCCGCCTCGTTGGATCGGATCATATATCTATCCGCGTTACCTTTCGTTGTATATAAATTCATCTCATATCGTTCAAAAATGCATACATACATATCATATCCCTCGTATAAGTATATATAACGCAAAATTGATCTAGGTTCCATGAAAGGATGAACGCGAGCGCGGTAGTTGTATTGAAATCCAAAACCGGATCTATTGGATTCGATCATAAGACTTTTTTTCTTTATATCATCATCGAGTTCTTAACCTTAATGCAAGTTCCAATACAATTCGGCGCCGAGTTCCGTAGTGTTGGTATTCAAAACATGATCACCGAATATCGGATAAGCATTCAGGCCGACCCCTGATGGGGATCGAACTACCGCTGAAATCGAATCCACGTAAACGAATTGACAGAGCCGAATTATTATACAAAAAAATGTATCGAATACAATGTATTTAAAATATTAACAAATAAATTATCTAATTATTTGCTTCAAAAATATAAAATATATTAGTGAAACTCACACATATAATACTCACCAAGAGAAAAATTTATATATTTCACGAACAAATAAAACAAAAACATATTTGTCTATTTATAATAAAGGTCTGATTGCATTCAACAATTTACCGAATGCTATTAAATGTTTTGTTTCAGTTAGGGAATTTACATATAAATTAAAATGAAATATAAATATATTACATAATTACACCACTTTTTATATACAATATATATATATATATATATATATATATATATATATATATATATTTAATTGTACTGTGTCTGTATTTTTTATTATTATTAATTTAATACTATTTAAAATAAATATTATTATTATAACAAACTAAATAATTTTGTAATAAGTATGTAATACGTAAAATAGTAAAACTGAACGTTTTTTCTTTCGTCAAAATATTGAATTTCGTTTTCTGAAAAATGTCAAAATTAAATGAAAATGATGAAAATACCTCTTGCACAGTATTCTCACGCTAAAACTATTTATTCAGCCGTTATGGGGTACGTTGAACTATAGTTTAGTGTGCGCCAACATAATACTGACATTAGTGATATAAATGACATCAGTGTATTAGTAACAAAGTCCATTTTTAAAAACGTAGTATATTACAAATTTGTTTTTTATTTAACTAATTATTTAACATGAATTCTATTATTGAGTATAAATTATAATCGAGGATCAGAAAAATGTTTCACATCTTTAATTTCATTTAACTAAAATTTCAAACTTTGGAAGCCAAAGTAGAAAGTTTTGTTTAGGGCTTAGAAAAAAAAAATGTTACACCGGCTCTGTATTCGCACTTTGACATTTGAATGCAAATAGTAACTATTGAATTACTAACAAAATTCAATAAGTAGAAGTCAACTGAGTTTGGATAGTTGACTGTCAGCGCATTACAAGAAGTTACAACTTCTGCACTGTATGTGCTAAATTTGTGATTCCATCCGTTCAGCAAGGCTGTGAAGGTTACATGTGCATACTAACTACATAATTAGATTGAATAAATGAGACATTTTGCATATTTATTAGCTGGGTTTCAGGATTGTAAGATATGGTTATCGTCAAACATATGCAATTTGTATGTATAATTTGGGAATATGGTTCACTAGATTAAGATATTATGATTTTCTGATTATGAATAGAATTTATTAGAATAATTTACTGTATAGAGATATAATTTCAATTATAAAATGTTTGAGTAATATTTTCATTATAATAAAACAGCTTTAGGTTATAGTTCTGTATTAATATTTATTAATAATCGACGTTTCGACAAACTATATTTAATAATTTTAAAGAATGTTAATTTAATAACTTGTTTCTGTGTTTTGCTTGTTTGTTATTTATGCCATTTGTATTATTTTTACTAATGGATATATACGAAGAGTACATCAAAACGTTGATATTTAAATAAAATATATACAAAACTTAATCCTAAAGCTTTTTTATTTTAATATAATGAGTTCTGAAAGATTTTTTATTATGTTGTATAGTAAAATTAAACTTGAAATATTTTCTTATTTATATATATATATATATATATATTATATATATATATATATATATATTATATATATATATATATATATATATATATATATATATATTATATATATATATATATATATATATTATATATATATATATATATATATATATTATATATATATATATATATATATATATATATATATTATATATATATATATATATATATATATATATATATTATATATATATATATATATATATATATATATTATATATATATATATATATATATATATATATATATATATATAATTGTGACATCAGCTGCTTTGTAAATATTTAATTAAATTTATTAAACAGAATAATTATAATTAATATCTCATTACAAATTTGAGCACCTCCACCAAAAAATTTATTGTATAGTTTATTAACTTGTGAAATACATAAGAAATATTTTATTGTATTTAATATATTTTTAACAGAAAACATAGAACAGTTTGTTCTAAATTTAGAATAAAAATTAATCATGTAAATCTAAAATAATTTAGATAAAAACATGCATGCATATGTTGTGTTTATGTAATGTGCGAAATTTATGTAGTGTGCGGTTTCTGTTGGTACGTAGCAAGTAGGAGAAATATATGGTACAATACAGTAATATAAACTAAAGTTTAAACTTTGTTATCGTTTTGCATGAAAAGCTACCCACTAATAAAACTTTTTATATGAGACGACTGTTGAGCGAGAAATTTTACAAAGAATATGAGGTGTACGTTGCGTTTGTGTCATAACCTAACTGACTATAATATTTTACACTTTTTAAAAGCGCAGTAAAACTATTTTATTTTTCATAATTATGAAAACTAACTTTTAGACTGACACAGATACGAAGTTTTATCTTGTCATTTTTAAATTAAAATACTTTTTTTGGTTTGTTTCATAATAAAAGTTAAAATTTTAATATTCGCTATGGCACTAATTTGTGAATGTTTTCGTGTGATATCTGTTGACTTAGTTATAAATTATTTTGTAAAAACTTTTAGTTATTATTGTTTCAGTTTTGTTTGTTAAATATTATAATTTAAGAGGGATGCCACTCTGAGCACTGTAAAAATAGGTAAAGTTTGAGATTTTTTTTATATATAAATAATAATGCAAAAGTTCTGTGTTTTTTTAAATATGTTATTATGGTATATCTGAACTATGTTTTCCAATTTTTATGTCAAAAATTGTTTTCAAATTATGACGTCACATGTGGATTTGTGAGCTCTTGGCAAAAATTCGCCAATTGTTCTGAAACATAATACAAAAGTTTGCTTAGAATATCCTAAAACTAAAAACAAAAACGTTATATATATTTTCCTGATGATAATACACGTATAGTATAAAATAAAATTAATATGGAATTTAATCCTAAAGCTTTTTTATTTTAATATAATAAGTTCTAATTTTTTTTTTAATACACTGTAGAAAAAAACGCGAAATTACTGAAAAATAACAGTAAAATTTTACTATAAAAAATCTGTAATTTTATTTTACCATAAATATTCTGTGTTTCTACCTCAAAATTCTGTAATTTTTACATAATTCATAATAGTCACATATAGTAAAACTGCTTACTTTCTGCAAAATGCATCGCAAACTTAATGTAGAATTACGTATTGTTCGTACAATATCTTAAATTATATATAATTCCAGCTTTCATATTTATATTTATA
This sequence comes from Clivina fossor, assembly GCA_963966155.1. Classification (NCBI taxonomy): domain Eukaryota; kingdom Metazoa; phylum Arthropoda; class Insecta; order Coleoptera; family Carabidae; genus Clivina; species Clivina fossor. The sequence goes on along the minus strand of OZ014564.1, from coordinate 4,083,567 downwards.
ATAATTGTAAAATACATCCTTTATGTAAATTTATTTAGAAATGTATGTAATTATATCAACAATAATATTACAGAACTAAACAAATTTTAGCTATTTATGGAAAATTCCTGACAGCAAAATTTACTGAAGTTCTGTAAATTTACTAAAAGAAACAACTAAAAAAAAAAAATAATTTAGTCTGATGATGATCGTACGGTCGAAACTGCAGTAACAAATATTATTGTTAATAAAATTGTGATATCTACAAAGTAATTGTTTGTTTTTATTTAAATTATTTATAATGTGTCACAAAGTAAAGGCTGATCAAATTAAACTAAAAAAAAAACTGTAACTGTTTGTAATAGTTCTGATATTGTATATTTTTAAACAATTATATAAAATTACAGCAACTGAGTAATTATACTTAGATATATTGGGCATCATAGTGTCTCATGATTTGTAGGCAAAATTACATAAATTTTTTTAGAGTATATAGTAAATCTATTGATAATTGAATTAGCATCTCCAAATGCACAAAATAAAAATACATCGCTAATTATCATAATAAATCTGTCTCAGACTTGCATCCCGGCCACAATTGTCCTAATTCACCAATGAATTAAGGCAAGAAACGAACCAGTATTTCTGGTATGTTTCGCCAAAATAGCAGAGAAACATCTGCGGATATTCCGCTAAATGTTCCAGGAGGATGGCGCGACCGCAACGCCACGTAGCGTTAGCTTTAAGCATTTGCCGCGTTACCTTCCGACACAATACAAACACCAACACATAGACAGACGGGTAAACACTAATTTAACAGATGGAATTCCGAGGAATCTTGTGCTCCTTTAAAATTAATGCGTCTTACGTACAAACAGCTGACTACTGAGAGAGATGGGAAGACAGTGCCATACTACAATTGCCAGGATAGCATATTTTTTATCATTCCGCGAAATATTAATGCGGTAGTCTCCGCAGTTTAATATGATTTATCATCTCCGAATATCGTGGACGGAAATTTTATTTTCATTGGGGTTATTTACGGGATCTGGGAGCGTCTGTTTTATTCTTAGCTTTGAATTTTTAATCGGAAGATGATAATAATATTATTTATGGAATTAAAAATTATTTATGATATTACACTTGATAAATATTTAAGACACGAATTTGAGCAGAAATTTTTCATTTTTTAATTAACTGTTCGTGATAGAATTTTAGTACAAAATATTTTTATAAAGATACAATGATACAAGGGTTTGTTTTTAAGTAAAATATAAGGTTATATTATAATTTAGATTAGAAATTTACATATTTAGGAAAATATTTAATAAAACAAATGATATCTATGTTAAAGTTTGAAAGAAATAAAAAAACTTTGCTTATTTATTATTTATTTGTTATATTTATTATGATTTATTATTTAAATGAAAATATTTTAAAGAATTTATTATGCAATAATACGAAATTATCACACGATTGTGTTTGATATAAAAATATGATGTTCAAAAATAAAATTCATTATTTTTTTGCTTCTATTTATGTCATGGCACAAAAAATAACTGTTGAAACAAAATATTGTTTTCTATAAATATTTTATCATATTTTATTTGTGGAATTGAGGAAAATTAAATATTTTCGAAACTCGTAAATCAACCAATGTGTTGAATTAAATAATAATTTATTTTATTTATAAACAATACATGAATAATATATCAAATTTCAATAATTTTCAATAAATCAAATCAAAACATTTTTTGTAATATTGTATAAACAAAATAAAAATTTTAAATACAAAATATCATATATCAGCCACATTTTCATGTTACGAAGTTATAATTTATACATACATACATACACAATCACGCCATGTACCCAAAAGTGTGTGGCACAAACTCTTTTCATCATCCCGAAATCAGTCGCCTCCAAACATTCCTATCCAAACAAGCAACTTTCGCTTCATCCACATTCATAATTCCTTTCATACATGCTCTTTTATTCCTACTACTTGGAAACTTTCGCTCACACAAGGCACCCTCTCAATCATACCACTCCAACTACTCATCGGACGTCCACGCAAAGATATACCATCAAAATCATTCAAATAAATCTTTTTAACCAAACGTTCATTAGACATTCGCTCATAGTGTAGATTTATTTTTTGTATTATAGTGTTATAGTTTTTAGATTAATTTACATTCAAGGTTAAAATCAATTAGTAAATTAGTGAGTCGGGAAAAGCGATCGTCCTATATAGCTTAAACAACCATCTACCGCATGAAGTTCGAAACGCGACCACTAAACCATTTACGCTCTAATTTCGCACAGCCAACGTGATCCTATTTAACTCTCTCTACACACACACTGACTCGGTAATTGACTAAATATAGTCTCCACTACACGTAGGTACTATACTGACTATCGTATGCATGCATGTACCACACAATAGAATTTAGTTATAGTGTAGTATAGATAGTGTACTATGGCTTTTGCATCGGTATTACGATAGGTGTCTCTGTGATCATTATGCGTTCTGTATTGGATTTGAAATGAGATGATAAGGAACATTTGGCGAGGTTTATTTGCAACAGTTTAATGGGATTCTTATCGTCCACACAATTTATGAGCAATTTGTATTGGATTGCTACGGGAGGTAAAAAAAAATTGTATTGTAATTACGTTTTCACCTTATCTTTATTACGAAGGAATTGTTATTTGAAAATGAATGGAAATAAAAGATAATTGAACGACAATAAATAACAGATAAGTTTGTAATATTTCGATTTTGGAATTTATAAAAAAATGGGAAATAAATTATAAATATATTACTAGCTTTAATTAGTTTTGTAGTTAGTGAAGTCAATTAAAACCAGATTTTTATAAATGATACCTGAGAAGCATTACTATTAAATAATATTATATATAACATAGTAAAATATTTTTCAGAACTCGTATTGAAATAAAAATTGTTTCAGGATAAAATTCTGTTTAATTTTTTTATAATAACTACGTTCCGATGAAACAGAATGCTCGTTTTCATCAGGCTACAATTTACAAATGACATTCAAGTAAATTGATGAAGGCGAGCGTTCAGTTTCGTCGAAACGTCGTTTTTATAAAATAATGAAACAGAACTTTATCCTAAAACACTTTTTTATAAATTTTAATATTATATATAATTTGTTTATATAGCTTTCTTTTTTATTTTGAAATGTATATTTATGAATGTTTTATGATAATTATGTATTTAGCTTCCTTTAACTAAAAATTTATAAATTGTTTATAATCTAGTTATTTATTTGGTATCTAGTAAGTTGTTTCTATGTTCTGTTTATTTACTGTAAATGTCATTTGTATCATTTTTCCTGAAATAGATGTACATTTAATACGTCGAATATTAATAAAAATTAATACAAAATTACAACCTGCAGCCGTTTTATTTTTTTATAATGAGTTCTGAAAGATTTTTTAGTTTTATTATTTTGTATTTACACAATTTTTTTTTTTTAATTTTTTTTCTTGATGAACGACTTAAACTACAATGTATATATGTAATTTTACATAACTATTAATGGTAAAATAGTAGTACTTTGTAATTTTTACTGTGATAATTGCTGTAATACTAAATTATTTCTGCAAAAATACATTTATAGAATACGTAAATTTATATAAATTTTCTACAGTGTAAACTAACTCTCCTGATATTAGTTTGCCGGTCCTTGCGACCCATTCAATTTTAATATATATATATATATATATATATATATATATATATATATATATATATATATCCAGAAGGTATTATAAAACTTAGATCTAACCGAGTTCATAAATAGTCGAAAACGGTTAGCGCAAAAGCCTAGGGATATCCGCTCACCAACATCCAACAAATTTACCCCTCGGAAAACAAATCTACAAAACTAGCGTTCAACGGCAAAGTGGCAAAAGCGAGAGCGAATATTAGCAAGTGACCGCGGACGACATCTGTGCACTAAGGGTAACTCCAGCAGAACTTGGTTGGTATTTTGTTTCATTTCGGCGAGTTCGTCGCTAATTAGGCGAACACGTAACGACGTTATAGTGAAGCCTCCGGTAGGACCGGCTACTTTTAGTGAAAAATCGTTAAAATTCCCAACGACCTGCCCGCGACTCCTCCCAACCCACCCCGGACATAATGGATTTGTAATGATCGTACTATATCGTGTAAAAGCATTTCGAATTAAATTATCGGCGAAGAAAGATTTTTTTGTACTACTTTGCTTTTTACATATATCTCTTGTGTTTTGTTGTGTTATTAAAAAGATATATTGATAAAAAAATAAATGGAGAATTTGGTAAATAGATATTTTATTTATGTAATACGACAGATATTTCTATAAGAAAAAGAAGATAGCTTTAGATCGAGTATGTGTCACTTTAACAAGACTGTGAGTCGAATAAAATGAATTTGAAATATATCTGTAGGCCGAATATTTCTTAACGCTCGTATGAAAGAATGTAAAACGCAACACAATTTCTAATATTAATAAAATTCAACTGATTATTATAGTAAACATTTTTTAACGGGAAGATAGTCAAAGATTAAGTGGTATAAATCAAATTCTCATGTAAGATCCTTTCCTTAATTTTCGGTGGTATTTTCTTCTTCAGGACCTGGAAATTTATTTTATATTTTCAATAGAACTGATTTGACATTAATAATATTACAATGAATTTTAAATAACAAGTATTGTAACACAAAATGAATTTTCCTAACATCTAACCTTTGACTATCTTCTCGTTAAAAAATTTGTACAGCATAATTTTTCTATTCGTAAATTTTTCAAATTTATATATACATATATATATATATATATATATATATATATATATATATATATAATTTGTATTATTAATTTTATGTTACAACATAAATAATACATGACGTTCTCATAAGATCAATTATAGACAGAGAAAATATAAAACATATTTTCTACAGATTTTTAAATATTTTCTTTAGGAAATGACGTGATTAAAATAAATAACAATTTATGCGATGTTTATATAATATAAAATCGTTATTTCTTTATAGACATTCAAAATTTATTATTCGTTTTTAGCATATGGTAACAAAATTTAAAATCCTAGCAAAATAACGTAAATCAAAACTATATATTTAACAATAAATAACAAAATACCTCTAAATTTATATACGACACATCAATACATATTATATTTAATCGGTTTCGATAAATCAGAGTAGAGTACAATACAATATTCTGTCACAGGAACGACATTATGAAATAAATAAATACAAACAAGAGAAACACAACTGGAACACAGTCAATTCGCGAGAGAGTAAAATACGAGTTAACGTAGGTTATAAAAATTTGCGTTTTGCACCCGCCTAGTACATTCATGAATAACAACGATATTTGGCAAAGTTTTATTTTTAAACTAGCGAAATACCCGTTTTTAGCATAAGCTGTTTAATTCAAATTTGATTGGTAAATACAGAACTACAACATAAAGCCGTTTCATTTCAACATTACACTGTAAAAAAGAAATTAGTGAAATTACAGAAAAATAGTAGTATTTGTATTTCTATCTAAAATTCTGTAATTTTTACATAATTGATAATAATCACATAAAACAAGATTAGAAGTATATAGGTAAACCCATATATAGACTACTTTGACATTTCTCGTAAAGTTGGCAACACTGTATTTTAATAATATTATAATTTATGTGGGCACTAGGACATACTTTTCTGAAAATTTGATCAAAATCGAATAAATAATGTAGCCACAATGAGTTTTTTTTTAAAATTTTGAGATTTTTTTCTCGATAAGTTGGCAACACTGTATTTTGTAAAAATTGCATAATTTATTTAGGCACTAGGAAAAACTTTTATGAAAATTTGATTAAAATCGGTTAAATAAAATGGTCAAAATAAATTTTTAAAAATTTTACTAATTTTTTTCTCGGAAAGTTGGCAACACTGTATTTTGTTAAAATTACATAAATTATATGAATACTAGGAGAATCTTTTGTGAAAATTTGAGTAAAATCGGTTGAATAACATGGCCATAATAAAATTTTTAAAACTTTAATAATTTTTTTCTCGAAAAGTTGGCAACACTGAATATTAATAAAATTATGTAATTAATGGGAGCATTAGGGAAATCTTTTCTCAAAATTTGATCAAAATCGGATAAATAACGTAGCCAATATGAATTTTTAAAAACTTTAGTAATTTTTTTCTCGGAAAGTTGGCATCACTGGAAAAAAACAAAATCACATGACCATCTTGGGCACTAGACAAATTTATCCTGAAAATTTCATTAAAATCGGTTGAACCGTCTAGGAGGAGTTGCGCCCACAAAATTTTGACTTACGACCGAGCGAGCGAGCGAGCGAGCGAGCGAGCGAGCTGACGACGCACATCCATACACCCACATAAACTAAGTTCAGATTCGTCATCTACAGGCTATATGAAGGATTTCTATACAATTTTTTTTTTTTTTTGAAAATGTTACAGACACCGTACCAAACGCTATACTACTTTTTCCTTGCAGTCAAAGTAGTAATAAGTAAAAATAACCTAATAAGTATGTAAAATTGCTTACTTTCTGCAAATTGCATCACATACTTAATGTAGAATTACATATTGTTGGTATACTTTTTAAATATGTAATATATTAACTAGTATATTAATATCTGTAATAATTCATCAAAATTATGAGACTTAGTACATATTTTATGTAATAATACTAATAAAATATTTTAAGTGTAATTCATTCATTTCAAAATACATCCTTTATGTAAATTTAGAAATGTATATTATACCAATAATAATATTTCAGAACTAAACAAACAGCCAGTGAAACTGAAGTTCTATTAATTTACTAAAAGAGACTTTACTAAAAAAAACTATAATATTACATACATATGTAATTTTTCATTTCGTTGGTACTATCATATTACATAATGTTTGTAATAGTTCTAATATTATGTATTATTAAACAATTATGTAAAATTACAGTAATTCAACAATTTTATCTAGAAATACTGGGCATCATAGTACCCCATAGTTTGTGGGTAAAATTACATAATTTTTTGAGAATGTATCTTTGTTATAAACCTAGTCATGAAACAAAAATATTATAGTTTTATTTGTATATCCGGAACCATTTTAAAATACTATACTAAAATCAAGTTATCGTTTTATATATATATATATATATATATATATATATATATATATATATATATATATATATCAAAGAAGCATCTCAACAAATGTGTGCATACAAACGAATGTTTACTTTTTGTTGAGCGACGACAGGCCAAGTTCTAAGATCAAAACTTAGGTGCCGACGTGTCGCCAAAATCCGCGTCTCTCACCGTCGCGTCGGGTTGTCTATTTCATTTCTTCACCATCATCTATTTCATCGTTTTATTTTTACATTGTGTGTGTGTCTCATTTCGTTTTCGTGACTGATTTAATTTCGCGACTGCAATCGATTACAAAACTATGCAGTCAAATTACGAGCGTATGTAACGAAAGTAGGTGTGCGTGGGTGGTAATCGGTAAACGGTACCCGGTACCTACCGGTAACAGATTGTAATGGCGGCTTTGGCAAGCGAGACGTTTCACATTTTCTTCCTTTTGTTTTCTTTATTTTCTATGTGTGTATATAATGTGTATTTATTGCTCCTGTTAGCGTGCACTTATTTAATCGCGCTGATTAATTATGTGCAGATTGATTGTGAAAAGTTAGGCGGGGATGTGGTCTGTGTTTAGATTAAACAGGAATGGATTATGCTATAATTGGAGAAAATTTAATACTGTAAAAACAATAGAAATGGATTAAGATGAATACATTAGAAAATCTTGATGTAAAATTCGAAGATACTGTAATACTAGGGTTGCTTCTTATATTTCGGAGAACAAAAACAAATATTTATCATTGAAATTTATTTTATGAACGTTTATTAATGTACAGCTAAGTTTTGTAGACACACAGTATAAAATCTGAATCTTGGTAACTGGTTAAATTTAATACTTTTTTATTTCGCATTTTATGTAATGGTTAACATTACCAGTGGTTACATTAAAATGTTGTTTAATTGTAAATTTGGTACCTGGTTAATTTGATAACTCGATTAGTTACTCATGCATGATAACAAAACGTAAAATACCAGATCCTGAATTCGAAGATACTGTAATAATTGCAAGACCAATCAATATTAACAGCAGATTGATAAGAGAAGCAATAGAAATTTATAAAGAAAAATTAATATCAGTCAATGTGACTAAGTGTTACTAATTTAAATAAAATTTGACTTCCTTTAATTAAAAATTTATAAATTATTTATTTTGTTACCTAGTAATTTGTTTCTATGTACTGTTTATTTATTATATATGTCATTTGTATCATTTTTCCTGTTGATGACGTACCTGGAGTACGTCGAAACGTCGATTTATAATTAAAATTAATACGGAACTAAACCCTTAAAATCTTTTTTTTTTTTTTCAATATAATGAGGTTTAAAAGATTTATCTTTTTTTTTATAAATTTCTATTGCTTGATAACATCAATAACAATAAAATAAAGTTTGGCTTTCTTTAATTAAAAATTCTGTTATCTAGTACATCATTTTTCCTGATAAAGATGTACGTTGAGTACGTGGATTATTAATAAATATTAATACAGAACTACAACCTAAATAATGATATATTTGGTACAATTAACAGAATTTCAATTATAATTAAATAAAATCTATCTTAATTTTTGGTCTGGCTTCCATCTGACAAAAGCAAAATCTTTGCCGAGTAAAAACTGCGGGCGGAATAATGGCGAGGAAGAGCAGACTAAAGCAGACAGCGTAGACATTTATTCTTGTACGATTGAATGGTTTTCATTCCGTCGAGAAAAATTTACCAATTTCATATTCACTATTCAGACATTTTCGATGAAAAGAACAGGAGGCCACGGGAAAAACAAAGCGATTCGTCGAATGCCACAAATGAAGTGGAAAACGACAACGATATTTAATCGCTTCGCGAATACGATTTTCTCGAGATTTTTTTTTCACAACGCATCTTTCCATGCGTTTGTTTTCTTAGACCGGGAAAATTTTACGCAGAAGAAAATTGATTTAGTCATTTCACGGTTTGGTTAGGTTTGGATTTGATTTGATAAGTAAATAAAATTTGTGCTTGGGAAATTTTTGTGGAAATACTAGGATAATTTTTGAGGTTAGTTGTGCTTACAAATGTCTTTTCCTTTTTTCTTTATTTTTCTTTTATATATATATATATAGTTTTTCTATTTTTTTACTGGGTGTACTGTTTACGCAGTTATACATAACAGTCTCAAAAGTCATAAAACACAGTTTATACTAGTACAGGTAATATTGACATATTTTTCTCGAAATTATTCTACTCTACTAAGTTTGGTAGAGTACCTGTTTACATAAAAAGCTAGTAGTTTCATAAAGGAAAGTTTAGTTTCAAGTTTATTCAGCTACTATACATTTTATTTTTGTACGTATTAAAATAAAATACTAACTAACAAATGGCAATTATGTGACAATTACTTTATTCTACAGCAATAAATCTGTTTACAGTGGCAGAATGCTAGTAGAATAGAGTATTATTCCACATGTACTATCTGTTCTATTCTATCTGTTACTATCCCAAATTGTGTACATTGTTTTAATAAAGTAATAGTACGTACTCTACCACTATACGCCATTATTAATTTACCCATGTAAACTGGCTTTAAAGATAGAGTTACTAAATTTGATTTCTGTTGCAACTATAAGAAAATATATATTTTAATATCCTTAGTATTTATACAAAATACAAAAATTATTTTTTATAATCTTGTATCGATTCTAAACACATGTATGCATAGTTATCTATAAAGTGATATATTTCATACAGTATTTGAAAAATGATTGTAAAATTTTTATGACTTTTCTATTTTATTTAGAAAATGAATTTCTTTAGACAGCTTTTAATGGAATTGGTATGCTATATAAAGTCACGATTCCATTGATTATAAATCGCGTTGAATGTCAGCATTTTACGAAAGATATTCATCTTATTTCGAACTTAATTTATATTTATGCTATGCTGATTTTTGTCGCTTTATTTATACTGGTTTTTCTGCTCGAGAAAATAGATTTTCTTTTTTTTCCCTTTTCCTAGCAGAAAACGAAAACGATATAAATTTACTAAACGATAAATGAAACAAGAAAACAAAATACATTTATTCAAACAACATAGAACAAAATTGTTCATGAATGTCACTTGGTGAAATTAATATAATAATAATATGTCTCAACTTTAGAATATTACATTTATTCATTTTAAAATTGTGTGTTTTTTATGCAAATCCAATATTAATTTTGTTGTTTATATCAAAAATATGTATATATTTTATCTTAAATATTAGCAGAGCTTTGAAAGTTTAATTTTGTTATATATTATTTTAAGTAAAATTAATACGGTAAAGTAAATTACGGTAAAGGTTAATACATGAAAATGTCAGACATAATTGCCTTAAGGAATATTTTAATAAAGTACTTTGTTTTATGAAATTCTCTGAAATAAATCTGTACTTTAACGTAGTAAAAATCTTTTATAATTCATTCTATAAAATAAAACGCCTTTAGGTTCTGTATTAATATTTATTAATAATCGAATAGACAGAACATAAAAACTAGTTACTAACTAACAAAATAAGTAAATAGATCATAAAAATTTTCTAAATTTTTTTAATTAATGGAAGCTAAATTTTATTTAAATCAGTACTTTTACAGTGATTGTTGTTATTTTTATGTTTATAAATTTCTATTACTTCTCTTAGCAATCTGCTATTAATATTGATGAGTCTTGCAATTATTACAGTATCAGTATCATCATTCTAACGTATTTATCTGGATGGCTTAGATGTTCTGTCAATCTAGTAGAAACAGTAACTTGTTTTCATGTTTGTTTATTTACTATAAATGTCATTTGTATGATTTTTTTCTGATATAGACGTACGTTGAGTAAATCGATTATTAATACAATATTATATATAATAATAATATATTAATACAATAAATATAAATACAAAACTACAACCTAAATCCGTTTTATTTTGCTTATATTTTATTATAGTTTTACATAAATATGTAAAATAGTCAGAAAGTTTTTTTTTAATCAAATACTATTTTTATTTTTATTGCAATTTTGTCATTTGTATGCATCAAAAAATAATAAATAAATAACACAATTTACAAGATAATGGCCCGATACTATAAAAATGTATTATATAAATTTATTATTATTTATTATTATATAAGATTTCCGTATTAAAAAAAGAGAATAAATTTAATCTAGTAGTATTAAAAAATTGTTATTATTATTAGTAATCATAATGTAAATGGTAAAAATAAAATTTGTTTTAATAGTTATTTAGGTGGAAAATAAATTTATGTGTAAAGTAAATTTAACCAGCGTATATATATAATACCGGGCCAATATAAACCTTATCTGTTTATAAACAATAAATTTATTTTTTTTAAGAAACGATCAAAAAACATAACCACTTTATTCTCAATTGTGTAAAAAAATAAAAGTACAATAAATAAACGTATTTTATTTTCTTTTGTCGTGAACTAATCGCATTTGTTTCGTTTTGATTTCAGTATATCGGTAGTTTGGACGTACCCCGGCCAACAAGTCGTGTGGAAATCGTTGCAGCAATGCGTCGAATACGCGTAAGTATTCTTTCATTCCTAACCTATAACCAACATCTCGACACAGAGAGAGTGAGAAAGAGAAATAGTTTTTTTATCATAAACATCGTATTTGTTTGCAGTACGAGTTCAAAGCCAAAGGCATCAAGAAGAAGAAGGTGACGATTGAAGTGTCGGTAGATGGTGTTAGGGTTACGCTACGCAAAAAGAAAAAGGTAAGCAAAGTGAAGATAACTTTAGATTCTAAAGTAAAGAAAGTAAAGAAAATAAAGAAAGGAAACAAAACCATTTATTATTCTTATTACTATTTAATTATTTTAATATTCGACTACAAATAATTTTTCATATTAACCGAATTGATCTGTTAATTTTAATTATTTTTCGATTTAATGATTTGTACAATCTAATATTTTTATGATTTCTATACCATTTATGTAGGATTATATGTTTTTCAATTTTCTAACAAGAACATGTTCTGAAAAAGGTGGAAATACCACCCAAAGCTTGACACAGAATCTTAAATGAGAATTTAATTTAGAACACCTAACCTTTGACTATCTTCCCATAAAACAATTTTACATTATAATACATTCTAGTCGCGAATTATATATATATATATATATATATATATATATATATATATAGATAGATAATAAACATTTTTTAAGAAAGTAGTCAGAAAACGGGTAAGTGTAAATCAAAAACTCATTTATGATTAATTGTCAAGCTTTCGATGGCAGTATGCCATCTTCTTCAGGACTTATCAACTAAATCAACTATCAACATTCAAGTTTTAATAATTTATTTTAATTATTGATGGGCTGTTAAATTAAATATTTTTATTTAATTTTGACTATTACATGTGCTTCATGTTTATCTCTGTGTATACAACTTGCCAATTATACGAACTACGAATGTTAGATTATAATTTTTGCTAACTATATTTTTGCCACACCCTTTTGGATACATGGCGTGATTGTGTATGTATGTATGTATGTATCACTTCATACATGCGTTTTCACAAAACTTTAGTTGATAATGTCCTGAAGAAGATGGGATACTGCCATAGAAAGCTTGACTATTAATTGAGTTTTTGATTTACATCTACCCGTTTTCTGACTACTTTCCTAAAAATTGTTTATTATCTACAATACTATTAGTCAAAATCCGAAATTTTTGATATATTAATATATTTATATATATATATATATATATATATATATATATATATATATATATATAAATATAAATTACAATTTTATTTACAAAATTAATTTTTTCATTAAATTAAAAGCCATTTTATAATATCATTTATTTTGAATGTTTAGTAAAGCAAAAAAAAATTGTTTTTATTAGTTAGTAAATACAGAGAATTTTAATTAGTAAACAAAGTTGCTAATTTCAGTTGAAATTATAAAATTTAGTTTAGTTGGCGGGCAAGACAATTTCGTCAAAGTTATTAAAACAAAAGCGGTGTTATTTTGCAAGATAAGTCAAATAAATTTCGGCAAAGTTTACTATTTAGTTTCAAACGGAAATACAACGACTCAAGTTTTCGAGGTTATATACAATATATATATATATATATATATATATATATATATATATATATATATATATATATCGTTTGTTGTTTATTTGCAAGCAGCAAACTTTACAAATGTTGTCGAAATCAACGAACCAACTGTGTTTACTAATATTTCAGTATCGCATTTCAACATTTTTCTATTAAAAAAATCTAATTAAAAAAAGCACATTTATTTTAGATTTATCTAAAAAAATTAACTGTTACATAAATACTTAGTACCAGTGCTGAACGCAAGGGGGATTAGAGGAGATAAATCCGCTTCCGAAAATTAAAAAAAAAAACAAAATAAAATACTAACTTTTTAAAGTTAATTTATATAAAAAAAATTCCTGTGAATTATTATTGTTGACTAAAATACACTTTAATGCATGACTGAAAAAATATCATACGTACCATTTAATTTTATATTTTTTGTAACGAACTAATTTCATAGTCAACAAGTTTAATTTGTAATTCATTCATATATTTAATTTATTTTTGTTTTGTTTTTTAATCCTTTTACAACCTTACAACCAGCATTAACTCTTCATTCAATTTCACGATCAAATCGATCATCCTTAAATAATGAACTACCCAAATACATCTACCTGCTCTAAACGTACACAGATACATTACATTCAGTCGTTAAATGTAAGAAAAAATAAACAATTCGTTTTTAGTTATCCAATTATTATATGATCAGTTATAACCTTTTTTTTTTTTCACAAAATAATGTAAATAAATTACACGCAATTTAGTTATACGATTAAACAGTTTAAAAATAGTTAAAAATTACAAGTGATTCATAAAATATACATACAATGCAATAAATGAAATTTATGATGAACTAATATTTATTTATAATTTGAAACATGCGTTCGTCTATGTCAAGGTTATATTAAGTAATAATAAAAAAAAGTGAATTCATAGTTACGCACGATTTTTCCATTTCTCTCTGTTTAAAGAGAAAGTATGAAGTTTAAAGTCTGATTCAAGTAACAAGTTCAAGGCTTATTTAGTCTAATAAATATAGTTTTCTAAATATTTGGTCATCGAATGTGTGCTATAATTTTTCAAGGTTTTTTTTTGTTATAGTGTTTATATTAATTAATTAACCTTTGAGTGTTATGTGATTTAATAAAAATGAATGTTTATAAGAAATGGAACATTATGTGCTTGATATATTATATAATAATTCTACAAGTAAATTGTTTTGAAATCTATCATTTATTCTTGGATTTACATAATTGATATAGTTTTTAGAATACAGATCGTCGTGGGATAGTTTGCATATACGTAGGTCCAAAATTTCATTGAAAAAGTATCAACATTTGTTTTAATTTATTACAAACTGACATACATACACAATCACGCCATGTATCCGAAAGGGTGTGGCACAAACTATTTGTAACATTTGGAAACATTTACTTTCGTAGCAAATATACCCAAAGCATCAAAAACCTTACAGTGTTATTATTTAATTTGTGGAAGACTTAAGCTTATTGAATGATGTAAAATTAACTAATATTGCTTGTAAAATTAATGAAAATTTTGTTCTAAGAATAAAACATTTTTAAGCTGCAAAAATCTTTATAAGAAGTTTGAGTAATAGCCTACTTTGTTTCTCAATTAATCATCTTCAATGTTTAGATTTTGTTATCACATGGGACCCAGACAATAATTTCATATCATAATTCTATAAACGTCCAAATTGCTAAACAAAAATATAAATTTATGATTAAAAACTTCCCTTTTTAGTATTTACTAATTACATTGTTATTATTATTATTACTGTACAAAATTAGTTTGAGAACTTCTGAGTAACATTTAAATTAATTTAATGATGCGTTTATAATATGTTAACTTTTAAAATGCTTTGTTTATTTTTCGTATGAATTGTGTCGGTTGTCAATAATCATTTTATTTTCATTTATGTAGTATTAAAAATAGAACAATAGTTAAAAATAACTGTCATTGACACTTTGATTAGTACATAATCTAATTGTTTCAGACAGGTTAAATATAGATAATTTTATAATATCATTTAATAATAAGTTATAATTAAGGGAGAAACCTACTTTGTTTCTCAATTAATCATCTTCAATGTTTAGATTTTGTTATCACATGGGACCCAGACAATAATTTCATATCATAATTCTATAAACGTCCAAATTGCTAAACAAAAATATAAATTTATGATTAAAAACTTCCCTTTTTAGTATTTACTAATTACATTGTTATTATTATTATTACTGTACAAAATTAGTTTGAGAACTTCTGAGTAACATTTAAATTAATTTAATGATGCGTTTATAATATGTTAACTTTTAAAATGCTTTGTTTATTTTTCGTATGAATTGTGTCGGTTGTCAATAATCATTTTATTTTCATTTATGTAGTATTAAAAATAGAACAATAGTTAAAAATAACTGTCATTGACACTTTGATTAGTACATAATCTAATTGTTTCAGACAGGTTAAATATAGATAATTTTATAATATCATTTAATAATAAGTTATAATTAAGGGAGAAACCTCTTGCAAAATTTAGTGTACAAATTGATTAAAATCCTTTAAAATGATGGTAAAATCAATTAAATACTTTTATAAAATTTCTCTATTTTACTGAATGTTTTCAGATTTTTTTGAGTAAATTTTGAAAAAAAATCTTATTTTAAATTTTTTCAAAATTTGCTCAATTTTTTTTTTAAAAAAATTCAGTAAAATAGAGAAAAAAATTACCTACATAGTAGCTAAGTAACTTTTTTTCTCTAACTCATACTGATCTAGCAGGAAAAAATATTGAAAATTCTAAAAAACATTAAAAAAAAAAAAAATTCTAGCGCCCAAACGGCACATGCTAGCAAATTAAAACTAAAATCAAATTATAGAACTTTTTATTCCCTATCGAAAAGTATTGTAAGTATTTCTCCGAATTTTACTTCAGAAAGAAGTATTCTGCATATTATCGGTATCCCATGTTATTGCCTTATATCAACCTGGCGAACGAACACCCTGTATATATATATATATATCACATTGCATTCAAAGATATTTTTATGATTACAAGAAGTGAAATTGCTAAATAAATTTACTAGAATTATATTTGAGTCGAATTTTCTTCAACCATTTGAAGAATTAGTCCCCGGTCGTTATCTTAACCAAACTTTATTGTTTACCTTTTTGTGCGACAAGAAAATTCTTTTACCCCAACTGCGAGTCGCTCTAAAATTTCGTTAAGTTCTACTTTTAAAAGTGACTGGGTGGGAGTGAATGAGTTTGTGAATGAACTACAATGAGTGTGTGTGTGTGTGTGTCACTTGTCGTAGGAGAAGGGTAAATAAAAGGCGTCGTCGCGAAGTTGAAGTGTGTATAGAGATATATGTGTCACGTATCCGTTTTTATTTTGTCGACAGAGAAAACACTGGTTGGACGAAGGTAAACCGCTGCTTCTCACCCATCCCATTTACCGGATCTTCTATGTCAGTCACGATTCGCAGGATTTAAAGATATTTAGCTACATTGCTCGCGATGGCGCTTCCAATGTGTTCAGATGCAATGTCTTCAAGTCAAACAAAAAGGTAAGAACAGTTCGGTTTTTTGTTTGTTTCTTGTTTAAAATATTTTAGAATAAATTTTAACAGGTTTTTGTTAACTCGCTTTCTTTCTTGTCTCTTTGTTTTGTTCGGTACAAATTTTGCAGTCGATTTTAAACTAACTTCCCGACGAGCTTGAGACTTGAAACTTTAAACATAGCTCGGAACTGGATGACAATGTAATATTAACTAACTTAATTAATAATATTAAAAATATTAAATTAAAGTTAATTAATTAACTCAATTAATTATAATTATTAAATTATAATTAATTAAGTTAAAGTTAAAGTTACACCAAGTATATACCAGGTACATACAGATTTATAACCCCGTACAGAAAAACGTGGGGCGCATACAATAGATAATAGTTAAGTAGTGTAAGAAGTAGCTGTCGTTGCCCTACTTTTATTTTTAATTTAAATAATTATTTTGAGTTAGTTTCTATATTGAAAAGAATTGTTGTGAATTTACATTGATAATTATAGTAATGAAATATAACACCCAAAAACCGAGCTTATAATATCAGCCATTAAGTTTTTTTTAGAATTATAAAGTAAAAATATATATTAATCTTTAAAATTATTTAAAAAAAATAATTGTTTTTTTTGCGCTGAATATAACGCTAAATACGTTACAAAACTGTTATGCTTATTGTGTTATAGTAAAATCTCAACTACCGTATAGTCATAAAAATCAATCTAAATTAAAAATAAATAACGTTGGTTGTCATTTTCGAGCACAATAAATTTATATCAATAACTATTGGTCATTTTTACACGATGTAAAGCATTAAAATAGCGCAGATTTGTAGATACCCAATTTCTTTAGGAATACATATTATTAAGCCTATATCGTCTTTAACTCTTTTCCTACGACTGTCGTCAATAAACTATGTTGGAAACGGGTGTTGTTTATTGACGATTCTGTTTATTATAACATAATTCTATATTTGCAGTTGAAAAATAGTTTAGTTTTCTTTAGTTTTGTAAATAAATAGCCGTAGCTAAAGAGTTGCAACTATTTTGTATGAGATATATAAAAATAATAGTACAATTATTCTTATAATAATAAATTATTATAGATTTTTAGTAGGTATATGTAAACTTTTAAACAGTATATTTTTTTTTAATTAAGAGATTTATTGTGAAAATAAATGAAGTTATATTTAACATTTTATAGAGGAAACCGAACATAAAAGTTAACTTTTCTAAAACAGATACACAATTCAATTGTATAATATATTACTTAATTCAATTTTAGTTTTAAAGAAATTACATAAATACGTACATACATAAATAATCACATCATATACCCGTAATGGTGTGTTACAAACACGTAACACGTTAAATTAAATTAATATGTTAATAAAATATATTTTAGTAGTAGTAGTAGTTAGTAGTAGTAGTTAGTAGTATAATGTTTGTTATTACCACTTTGACTGCAAAGAAAAGGTGGTATAGGGTTTGGTACGGTGTCAGTAACATTTTCAAAAAAAAAATTGTGTATAGAAATCCTTCATATAGCCTCTAGATGACGAATCTGAACTTAGTTTATGTGGGTGTATTGATATGCGTCATCAGCTCGCTCGCTCGCTCGCTCTCTCGCTCGGTCGTAAGTCAAAATTTTGTGATCGCAACTCCTCCTAGACGGTTTGACCGATTTTAATGAAATTTTTAGGATAAATTTACCTAGTGCTCAAAATGGTGTGGTTTTATTTTTTTCCAGTGATGCCAACTTTCCGAGAAAAAAATTACTAAAGTTTTCAAAAATTCATTGTGATTACATTATTCATCCAATTTTGATCAAATTTTCAGAAAAGATTTCCCTAATGCTCCCATTAATTATATAATTTTATTAATATCCAGTGTTGCCAACTTTCCGAGAAAAAAATTACTAAATTTTTAAAAAATTTATTATGATCACTATTTAACCGATTTTAATCAAATTTTCATTAAAAATTCTCCTAGTGCCTAAATAAATTATGCAATTTTAATAAAAAACAGTGTTCCAAATTATCGAAAAAAAAAAAAATCACAAATTTTTTTAAAAATTCATTGTGGCTACATTATTTATTTGATTTTGATAAAAAATTTCAGGAAAGTTTCTCCTAGTGCCCACATAAATTATAATTTTATTAAAGATATTGCGTTGCCAACTTTCCGAGAAATGTCAAAGTGGTCTATATATGGGTTTACTCATATACTTCTAATCTTGTTTTAAAAATAAATTTTGTGTTAATTTAACAATATTTCATTATTAATTTCATTTCATTAACATGTTAAAAAAATAATATTTTTATTAAAAAAGTAAATAAAACAGCAATTTTTATTGACAAATAACCCGCCTACAAAACGCCTAATGAATATACACCAACCCAATATTTGTAACAATTTGAACATTTTTATTCCGTGATTTTGCGCACAACTAAATTAAATTGAAACCGTAATAGGAACAACAAATCCGCCACACACAATTATGGCAATTTTTCTCACGCGCCAAAACGAAAAACACAAATTCCGTAATTTTCCAATTACACGCTGCACAAACTTTTCGGTTCGGCGAAAACCGGGTAAAGTTTTTCTTAGCGCTTTGGCGCTTATCAATTACCTACCTCGTAGTAAAGAACATCAGAAACGAAAACATCTCAGCGCAGGCCGGGGCGTAAAACTTTCCCAAACTCATGCCGAGTGCCGATGACATTTCATCTAGCGCCACCGTAACCGACAACGGTCATTGATTGAACCTGCAAAACACGAAAATAACAAAATAGAATCGGACGCGAGTAGGCGAGAGACAGAGATAGATGCTGTGTAGTTTTTTTTCTGGTGGCAGCGCACGGGTTATTTATACCCATTCAATTAGCTGTTTTTAAATTATTAAGTAATGTCGGTGACAGTCGGACGATTCGAAATAGATTTTTGGGGCTTTAGCATTGACCTGATCTCGAAATGGATTGTGGTTTGATATGCAATCGGGAGTCTGTTTCGTATAGGATGAGTTGGTTTTTCTTTTTCTCGTGATTTTGATAGAAATATCAGTTGAATGTTTTGTGGCATTGATGGATTGACTTGCTATGAAAAATGGTTTAAAACTAATTTATTTTTACTAAATTAAAATATGATCTTACTATAGCGAAATAAGCTAAATTTCTAATCAATGATCTAAGGTTAAATTTCAGTAAATTATTAAATTAATCATAGTATTAATTGATCATTTGTTTGGATCTTGATGAAACATGTTGATAATATAATTATTAATTAAATAAAAGCTATAATGGAGAATTCAAAATTTTGTATTGTGCTCTAAAAGGGCATCAAAATTTAGAAATCAGCAAAGCAGTCCATTCAAAGAAAAACATTGTAAACGTACAATTAGATGTATCTACCTCTCTTCTCCTTAATATTAGATAGTATATAATTAGCTTAAGTTTCTTGTATAATTGTGTATAACTAATGATGACTTAGAGGTTGAAATGGTCACCGTAGTATTAAATAAATATTGTGAAACTTAAATCAAGAGTTTTATTTAATTAATAATTGTATTATTAAACATTTAATTTGACTAGATTTTAATTAATATTATGTAAATTTTAATTATCGTAAGCTTTGATAAAATATTTACAAATACAACGTTTATGTAAAATTAATTTTAAAATTTTATAAAATTATAACAAAAAATACAATAAAATAACTATTATGATTATCAATGTAGTAAATTAAAAAAAAAAATTAGCGTCCTTGAGTCACGAATGAACACAATAATTTTTTTAAAGAAAGTCTAAACATATTTTTAGCAAATCCAATAATAAAAATTAACAAAAGAGTATTGCGACGAAGATGTTAAAAAATAAAGCGAGACAGTCATTTGTTTTGGTTGGCTCGGATTTGAAATCGTTTTTCATCAGCACAAATAACACACAAACACACATACATTCAGACATGCGTGCTTGTATACGTTTCTCTATGTCGCGCCCTGTGAGAATTCAAAATGTTGGAAGAAGAGCAATAGAGATTGACCAAATCGTTGACAGGGCAATAAGAAAGTATGGGGAGGGGGACGACGCCCGGTTATGAATGACGTCATATCGTATGATTGCGTCGCGATGTCGCACATATTATAGCCTTGACGGTGTCCCTTCACCTATACGGAATGTTTCAAAAATTTACAACTAATTTTTGATATTATTTTTTCTTGTCATAATTTTCACAAAAAATTTGTAGTAATTTTATAGATACAGATGATATTCAAATTAGTAGTTTAATAAATTAAAATAGTGAATAATACATTTATAATAACTACTGCAGACATAATAACTAAAAACAAAACTGTCTTGACGTAAATATGCCACCTATTTATAGAATTTTATATATATATATATATATATATCACAAAAATATAAAAAATTATAAAAAAATATTTATCTGTATCTAAAAATGTTCAAAATAAAAGTTGTTACTTATAACTTATTTAGTAACTTTTGTTAAATAATTTTTCAAAATACGTCCCGGCTGTTGCGAAATATTTGTAAAACACATAAAAGTGACATTAGAAAATTACCACTTCCAGTTGGCAGATCTTTACTAATTATGAAATTTTATACCAATCCGTTCAGCCGAATTTGCTCTACACATCTCTGCAATCTCAAAATGTGACCAACCATTTTAGAAACACTTTGTATATGGCATTATTCACATAGACAGTTTACACATATGACATATCAAGAATATATATGATAGTACACATAGAAAATTGTCAGCAAAATATTGGGTTATTTTATAGGTGATGTTATTTGAAGATTTATCGTCGTATGTTTTTTTTTTCGTTGGATGAAAACGTGACCCAAACTAAGCATAAGGTTGAATTTGATATTCTGAAAATAAATTTACTTCAATTCTGTTTTTATGTGTTTGATGATACTAGTTTTCTTTTATATATATTTGAGAATTGACAGATATCATAAAATAATACAGTAATAATATAAATTTTGTATTTTTGATTAGAAGAAAATATATAGAGAATATGGTAACATAATATTAATATAATGATACGCTTGAAGAAAAACTATTATAATTATTATTAAATATATAAAATGAAATGTAATAAATCAAGCATGGACTGCATTCTATTATGACATATTTGATTTAATAAATGTAATTGCAATACAAAAGCAACAAAAATATTTCTCAAATTGAAAATTATCGAAGTGGAAAATTATTGTGTGATACCTTCAAAACGAACATTAATTTATGATATAAATCCTGTTGATACTTGTCTAGGCAACATTACGATTTATGTGTTGAAAAAAATAATTTAATTCCCGGTTTAGTATTAAAACTGTTGGATATATAATTAGCTTGTTGCGCTCCGATCATCAATAAATAACTGTTGTTTTCTTCAATATTTACTTTTGCATTTGTTGGCTTATTATTCGAGAAGTTAAATGATTTACGATCATGTAGTTTGTATTCTGGAAGATAGACGCACTAACGGATTCAATAGAATTAGTTTTTGTTTTGTTCGAATTACCAACCATTGCGTAAGATTTGGGGTTTTCCTAGATATTTATAAATTTACAACATAAAATGTCATTTAATATTAAAAATAATATATATGTGTTCTTGTTGACAAGTATCTTTACTATATGATATTTATAAAATACGATTTTATTCTATTTATAATAATTTGGATATATTACTTCCGATTTAATTATTTTAAAATAAATATTCGTTAATTTTATAGCAACCAATGTAGTCATAAATTTTACTTATTATTAGTTTGTTTGTGAATTAGATTTGCCATAACATAGTCAAAAATCTTTCAGAACTCATTTTATAACATAAAACTGCTTTAAGATCAAGTTATGTATTAAAATTTATTTATAATCGACGTTTCGACGAAACTCGACGCTTGTTTTCATCAGGAAAAACTGATACAAATAACATTGCAGAACTTGAACTAAAGCAATTTTATTATATAGAATTTCCATGTTTAAACAATTTATAATTTAAATAAATATTATCAATTTTTCTGACGGACGGCCGCTGAGTTCGTCGAAACGTCGATTATTAATAAATATTAATACAGAACTTAAACCTGAAGCCGTTTTATTTTAAATAAATATTATTTTGCTCAATATAAATTATTATTTTTTTTAAAACATTGCATTTTTGATTTCATTTAATATGAGTATGATGGTTATGGAAAATAGACAACTGAAACGAAAAAAATGGGTTGTAGCAACTGTCACTTACTCGCCGGACTAGACGGTCATTAGTTGAGCGATTAAGTGGATAGATGCTATCATCCAATATAACTTGTAGTGGGTTACATCAACTATACTGAAACTTTAAGTGTGGTTAAAAATTAGAAACACTAAAGTCAGTTTTGTTTTTCTTTCTAATAACAGCAGAATTGACAGTTAAAGCAGACGACACGAAAAATAGTACGCTTTATACATCAAAGTATGAAAATTAATGAAAAACATTAATATTCGAATAAGAAAATAATAGGATCATATTATATAAATAAAATATTTAGAAATAGGTAAATTTATTAGACTAGTATTTTTACAAGTAGTACGCAAATTGAACTTCAGCCAAGTAGAACAACTAAATATTGACAATAAAACATTCAATCATCTTTTTGTTTTCTCTAACAATTTATACACTAGGCAAAAAAAATCTCAATATAATAATTCATCATTACATAACAACGAAACAGTGTACCCGCGTTCTTAAAATACAATTCTAGCGTGCGTTCTGACGACTGACGCGAGAGGCAGCAAAAAAATCGGGTAAAACAAAACTTTGTCGACGACGTCACCGTGTATATGCTCGTCAACCTGATGGGCAGTTCACGGCTTTGGCATTGGCGGCGCCACATGCCCGTTAAGACGCTGGCGACGCCGGCACCTGGATGCCAACACCAGTTGCCGAAACGAATTCTAACGCACGCAACTCAGAGCACACGAGACGGGACGTGTTGCTAAAATTGCCCGAGAGTCAACATGACTCCCGTCCAGCTCACGATCAGCTCTAGAGAAAACGTAAACAATTTGCATCTGTTTATCTTGCAGTGAAAAGTGAATTGTGCTACGTATTAAACATGATTACAAGACTCAACTTTTGACTTCCAACTTTATCGCAAAAATTCTCGGCAGTTGTGTTTATGTGTGTTAGCAAATTTTTGAAAATTGCGTAAAGATGAATAATTAATTTCTTAAGAAGACTTTACCAAAACAGAAAAATAAATAATCATCTACAGAATATAAAGAAGAATAAAAAGATTTGTAAGGATTTTGTTTTATTGACTTATAGTTACTGTATTTATTTAAATTTTATTGACTGACGCTTATGCAGTAATATGGATTTCTTTTTTCAAGAAGATTAACTAAAACTTGTAAGGAGAGAAAATAAATAATTATAACAGAGAAATCTAAAGAAAAAATAGAACATTTCATTTAAAATTTAAGTTTAAAACTGAAGATAGAATATTTCAATAAATTTACAATAACTTATTAAAAAACTTATTAAGTGTACCATCATTACAGTTTTTAACTGTCTTTCTAATTAAATAATTATGTAATATTGATAGTAGTATAATATTTAAATAAGATGAAGATACATACTAAAATATAATTTACAAAAAGTTGTTAAATTATTGAATAACTTGAAGAAGATGATGAACGTTTTTAAACTTCAATTTATCTAATTATATTTCGTGTTATACATTAAGAGTTATTAACTGATATTTGAAATGGAAGATTGAACTTTTATATGTACTGTTGATGCATCAAGATTAACAGTTAATAACTTCTTCTCTAATGTGATTGTGTGAGAAATTAAATCTACCAATAATGTGAAGATGAGCAAACAGAAGCTAAATAAAGAGTTAATGATGAAGACCAAACACTCTAGCTTGGATCTTCCAGATATTGAGGTGCTCGATCCATCACCTCCTTCACCAATAAAAAACAAAAAACAACACGACATCTGGTGGAACAAATTCACCAATCTAAGCGATGTTCTAAAACCGAAAAATAGCACTAACGAGGTAACTAATAAAAAAAGCAAAACACAAACAACATTAGATTACTTCCTCAAATCGCGTCCAAAATCCGAATCCGTCAAAGAGAAACGGCAAACGGGAACGAATTCCAAAGTAAAGGAAAATGGCAGACCTGGTTCCCTGCAAAAACAAATGTCCGTGGGATCCTATCCCATTTTATTGAACATCCCCGAGGAAACTACGATAACCCGTGATAGACCAGCGACTGTTTGTAGCGATAAACCGAACGTGGAGCATAAGAATGCTATCACAGGTTTGTTGACTTTAGAACGTCCAAGGAAAAAACTATCGTTTCGCGAACCGGAAATAATCGGATCGACGAAGCACATTGTTAATTCGGACACGTTGCCGCGTAAGAATATTAAACCTTTTACGACACCGCAGTTGCCAAGATGTAATATTTATAATGGTGGCGGTATCCAGAAATGGCCCAGTTATGAAGATCTCGATTTGGAGGTACAACGCGATGAAATTAATGCTTCTATTAATTTATTTTAGTTGCTTACTAATGCTGATCTTTGCTAAATCCACCGATCATTAAAATTTCAAGTTTTTATTGAAGTAGTTATTAAAATATACGTGTTTGTTTAATAAATATGAGTATAACATAATATAAAAAATAGAAACTACAATCAGTAGTATACAACATATGAAAATATTTATAGATTTTTTTCTTAATATATTGTATTGACGCAACGTGCATCTGTCTTTACGTTTGCGATAAACTAAAGGACTACTTTATAGGCTTCAGTGGAAATTCTACAATTATATAAAATATTTCTATTCGTTCTTATTTTATTTTGAAAATGCGTTAACTTAGAAACGTTGTAAGTTGGAAAGAAAAAAAAATGTACTATATTGAACAATCAAATTACATAGTAGTTTGAGATATAGTTGTATATAATTATCATTTTTAATTAAAAAGTTGCATGTACAATTTTAATTTAATATTTAAATATAGACTTATAATGTACTTGAAAATAGTTACGTTATTCGATACCTTAATGTTAAGTACATATTTCTATAACAATCATTATAGGTAAAGCCAATCAAATAGCACTATTTATAACTCGGTTTTTAACTCAAGAAAGTTGCATCATTATTTACGTCATCAAAACTAATGACGTCAAATTTATTTTATTTATGAATAATTTTACTATTACTTTTATTCCAGAAAAATACTAGGAGTAATATAAGGCCAATATTCCCACCTCGTTTGATTAAGAAAAAGTGCTTTTATTTTGGCTTTCAAATTAATTTTTTCTTATACTTTTTATTAAATATGAATAGTATTTCTATTTCTGATATATATTTTTATATATAATATTATAAAATTCAAATAAACGAATTAAAATTGCTTAATAAGTAATTTTAAGAAAAACGTCAAAAATAATTTTGACAAAAATCACTTTTAAAAGTTAAATAAGAATACGGGTCTATGTTTCTAAACTAAATAGTAAATAATTATACACAAATCTTTTAAAATAGTTATAATGTTACTAACAATTATTTTTTTCTAATAAATTTTTTATTTCTATTAGGAAAAAGTAAAAACCTAGGTTCATATTCTCACCTAATTTTTAAAAGTGATATTTGTCAAAATTAATTTTGATGTTTACTTAAAATTACTTATTAAGTAATTTTAATTAGTTTATTTGAAATTTATAATATTAAATATAATAAATATATATCAAAAATAGAAATACTATTTATATTTGATAAGAGGTAGAAATAAATATTTATTTTAAAGTGAAAAAATAAATGCATTTTTTCACAAACATAAAAAGTGTTTCAATCTAAAGCAACTTTTTCTCAGTGTAGAAATATCAACTGACAATTCATTGCGACCACATTAATTTTTTTTTATATCAGCACTTATTAGATGTATTAAATATTACAATTTCTAGAAAATGTTGATTTACCTATTTACTTTCTTTTTTGTTCAATTGACACAATTTAAACTGAATTTTAGTGAAATGTAGTATACGTAAAACTTGAATAACGAAAAAATAATAATAAGAAAAAAATGCCAATATAAGTATAACTTATAAATAATTATATATAATTTTAATTTCCTATATAACTGAAAAGTAATAATAAAGTATAGATATATTTAGTTAATTACTGTAATTTTAATTAAGTTATTTTATTATACCAGTTCAGACACTTTTGTTTTATTTAATAAATAACTAAATTAATTTATTTAACATAACAGATATTTAAAATATTTTTATTATTATAATATTCAGTTTTAAAAAAATAAATTTAAATATTTTATGTAAAACGTTGCGATTGTGATATTATCTAGCGGTTTTACTATAATATAACTGATAGATAGATACAATAGTTTGTTCTAGTATTATTAACATTATTATTCGAATAATATCAATCAAATGATCATTCGATTATGATATTCATTTATGCCCAACACTAATTCTAGATTAAAATAAGCTTAGATTTTCATATTGAACCTGCCGACCAAATATAATTAAGATTATCTCAATAATTTGTTCCTGTCAGTTCATAAAACGGAAAGAAAACAATGACTAAATGTGTTCCCGACGAGGTATATTTTAAGTAGATGTTTGTTTACATTATTTCGCGCAAAAATATCAACGGCGGTAACACTGGCATAAATCTGAATTTGAGTCACCATACACGAATAATTGAGAGTCGAGGAAAAAATTCTCGAAAATTTATTATAGCAATTAAAGACCACTTTTAGATGGCAGTATATGACTGTTGAACATTACTTATTAATAGTATTAATAACCACGTCATAAACAAAACAAGAATATAAATAATCCCCGATGTAAACGCATTCGTATTTATTCGTTTTCAAAATATGTCGCTTTTCATCAAATTTAATTGCGCGAACGTAAATTAAAGGATTTTGTGACAGGTTTTTTTTTTCTTATATAGTATCTATGATTTATCTAACTTTATAGATCATAGGAAAAAATACTATACTATTAACATCTACAAATTCAAATTACTATTTATATGATTGTAAATATACAACTTCCTCATGAGCATGTCATCTGTTTATCACGACTAAAGTAAATAATTTTATGCTCTTTTTTTTCTTTATTTTATATAAGTTAAACATTTTATCACCAGAAATTAAATTAAATATTATTTCTGGTATTAGAACTTTGTACCATTGAACTGATATCGGCTAGGTCTGAGTGATATGGAACCTACTATAAGCTGTAGGTCTCTCGCTTGGATGTGAACTAGCGACCCGTACCATTGACAATGGCTGTATTCTTTTTATCAAAAAATTGACTCAGCTCAGTTGGCAAGTGAAGTGAGGTGAAACGAAGTGAAGTGAGTTGAGTTGCTTTAAAAAAAAGAAGATATTCAAACTCTAGTAAGAGAACACGAATAACTGACAAAGATCGAAATACTTTGACACCTTTTTTTACGTTTGTTATTCTAATCAATCATAAATTTGTGAATCAAGAAATACATCTTTGATAAATTTTACATTAATTTTTAAATTTAAAGGTTCAATTCAATTTCGTACGAAATTTTTCGTTTATTTATTCTAAATGTCATTGGTATCAGTTTTCATAATGAATGCGTACGTTTAGTACATCGAAACGTCGATTATTAATAAATATTAATACAGAACTATAGCCTAAAGCCGTTTTATTTTATTTCTCTGATATTTTATATTACTTAAGTTTTAAATAAATCACTTTGTATTAAAATAGATTGAAATTTTTTTTTAAGTATATATATATATATATATATATATATATATATATATATATATATATATATATATTTAATAGATTGAATAATTGTACATCGAAATTAATTAGAAAATTAAATTAAAAATTGTCAACTGCCTCGATATTTCTCTGCCAAATATTTCTCTATATTTATATATATATATATATATATATATATATATATATATATATATATATATATATATACATGTAATTTATTTTTCTGTTAATTCATTTTCATTATTAATATCTAAAGAAATGTAATGTAAAAATATTATAAATTCTGTGTTATACATTTAATCAGAACTGAACTTATTCGTGAAAACAATCTGAATTATAATACATTAACGTCTGAATCCGCAATCACAATATCTATTTAAACTTATCGGGCCGAAAGTAAAGTCAATTTATTCGCAATTCAAACTAGTACAAACTAAATTTTCGCATGCAGAAAACGAAAAGCTAACCTAACCGCACAACTAAGCAAACACTAAAACCTAAAACTCATTGAAATCTATTAACTATTAACTTTGTATACACTCACCAAATACAATTTAACAAATCCATTTCTCCCATATATATATATTGTATATGCAGACTACGTTATGTTAAGTGAACAGTAACGTTCATGTTACGATAAATTCATCGTTGGCAAACGGGGACGCTAATTCGACGTCTAGACAATTATAAATTGACGCTGAACGATGATGCTCTAGCGTGATGCCATACGAGGTATGACTTTGAAGTTTCGAGAATAATTGGCTTAAAAATAAAATAGTTTTAGGTTAAAGTTTTGTATTAATAACATAGTATTTATAATATTTTTCAGAATTCACTGTTTTAAATAAAAACTGTTTTAGGATTAGATTCTGTTTAATTATTTATATAAAAACGACGTTTCAACGTAACTGGACTCTCGTCTTCATCAAGTCAAAATTTATCAATGATATTTCAGACGTAGCAAATTACTAGGTAACATATAAGTAACTATGTAGTTAAGTTATTTATATGTGATTCACATAAAATAAGTAAAAATGACCTAATTACTATATAAAATTGCTTACTTTCTGCAAATTGCACCACATTACTTAATGTAAAATTAGGTATTGTTGGTATAACTTCTTAAATTATGTAAAATTACAGCTTGGTATATTAATATTTGTAACAATTCATCAAAATAATGAGACTTAGTACATATTTTGTGTAATTAAATATTTTAAGTGTAATTCATTTATTTCAATTTACATCCTTTATGTAAATTTAGAAATATATGTAATTATACCAACAATAATATTACAGAACTAAACAAATTTTACCTATTTATGGAAAATTCCTGACAGCAAATTCACTGAAGTTCTGTAAATTTACTAAAAGAGACTTTACTAAAAAACTGCTGTAATATTACAAACATATGTACTTTTCCATTCCGTTGGTAATATCCTATTACATAATGTTTGTAATAGTTCTGATATTATGTGTTTTTAAAAAATTATGAATAAAATAACAGCAGTTGAGTAATTATATCTAGAAATACTGGGCATCATAGTATCTCATGATTTGTAGGTAAAATTACATATTTTTTTTTAGAGTGTATCTGTTGTCGCTTGTTCAAACTTATTTCCATTTTATGTACGCCCAAGATTACAATTTTGCTCTAAAATCCAGACACAGTCTACACAGCGTTTTGTTATAATTATTTACGCTGTTGGATACTAGGATAGAAATAATACTATTCCTAAAACTTTATTATTATACCTTGTACATTGGCGTCCTTTCAATATATATATATATATATATATATATATATATATATATATATATATATATATATAACAAACACATCAAATACGTATTTGTTTACAGTGAAAAGTGCACTAACCATTTCGAAAAACACGAAGACACATATGATGGTGTCGGAAAAGTTAGTAAATAAAATTGCGATGTCACTAAAGTTACGGTAACTGGCGTCTAAAGTTAGGTTTAACGAAGTGCATCTTATGGTTTTAGCTTAACAACTTTTCGCGTGTCATGTTCTAATGTTTCAACATGATTGATGCTAAATTTAAAAGTTTGTTTTCTTTAAGTTTTGACGGTGAAATGAAGTGTTGGAACGCTTAGAATGGGATTATATTGGCGGTAATATTTTCAAACATAAATGAGAATTATAATTTTATTTGCGTTTTATTATTTTTTATTATAACTTATGTAAATAAAATGAAATTAATGATTTAAATTGGAATAATACTCGACTGTTAATAATTAATAAATTATTAGTAATTGATGGAATTCAGTCTTTTATATGGAACTCCGCTGCCTTATGCAAACGCACGACTTGCAGTTTCGAATGGTGTCTAAACGAATGATCACGGAATAAGTACTTCATAGTAAAAAATCTTTTTAAACTCATTATATAAAATAAAACGGCTTTAGGTTTAAGTTCTGTATTAATATTTATTTAAATTCGACTTTTCGATGAACTTAGCGTACGTCTTCATCAGGAAAAAAGATACAAATGACATTTACAGTAAATAAACAGAACATAGAAACAAGTTACTAAGTACCCTAGATCTAGGGCTGTCGTACAAAATTTTACTCCTAAATATTACCAAATGTTACTCCTTATAACATAATATATTATTTTCAAAATTTGTAATGATTATAATAATCCATTAACCATTGCTAAAAATAATACTAATTGTGTTTTGTTTTATAAATATAATCTTTTTAACGTAACTAATACTAATCAGCCTTTTAATTCAACTTTAATAACACAAAATTAAAGAAACTACTATTTTGCTAACATATCAAGGTTGGTCATCCATCTTGCAAATAATTGCATTTTAAATTAACAATTATTTAATATTTCTTGTAAAAAAAACATAAACACAAACAACATTATAGTCAAAATGTTTACGTTTATAAATTCATATTCATCGTAAACTAAAAACAGAAACAGATATTAAAAATTTTTTTAAGATCCAAACTGCAAAAATGATATTTATAAATTATGAATACAGTCGAATTGTCTGCAATCCGACGATCGTTATATATATATTTTATTTGTATAAATATTTACGAAATACAGTTAAGTTAGGTACCATGAAGGCAAACGAGGATAATAACCTCTTCATAAATAAACGATGCGTTACATTCATAACGTATGTATAAAGCTCTTGAATACTGGGATGAATCGTAACTAAATTGCATGTAAAAAGTATTTATGTAGTTAAATTATTGTTAAGTGGCAAAATTATAGAAATTGTTCTCGCTCAGCCTGACCCTGTTTACATTAAAAAGGAAATTGCCAATTTTGCAAAAATATGCGGTAATGCTTACCATATATAATTTTATATACCTTGTATTACATTCTTTTATTTTTTTATACAAGTATAGAATTTATTATAATCGTAAATTAAATATACCAAGATATGTTTTTATGAATCCGCTTCTGGTAATATTAAAAAAAATATTTCACACTATATACATACTTTTAAGGATGTAGCACAAACTATTTCCATTATGCAGAAATTAGTTTCAACCAAATTTTCTTTTGACGCTTACTTAAAATTATTACTTAATAAGTAATTTTAATTAGTTTGTTTGAATTATATAATATTAAATATAAAAAATACATATATCAAAAATAGAAATACTATTCATATTTGTTAAGAGGTAGAAGAAATTTTTTATTTCAAGTAAAAAATAAAAGCACTTTTTCATAAACAAAATAGGTGGAAATACAGGTCTAAATATTTTTCTACAAAATAAACTTATTTGTTTATTTAAATTTCTGTTCAGATTAAAGAAAATAATGTAGTTACATTATTGTAATATTTCATTCTTACCTAGCAGTTATTTACTAGCTCGTGTATACATATTTTCATCATATCTAAATGCCACAAAACAAAATAATTCTTAAATAATACAATACCGGTGTATTTAATGTGAAACACAAGTAAAATACGTATATATATATCAAGGTATGACTATTTTATTATCGTACTCCATTTTAGGTCTTTTGTATCTCGCTCGTATACAAAATGGTTACGATGTATATGCCGGCATCTCTTTCTAGGCTAATATTTCAAATGTTTTAGAGCGAATCTCTCGCTGGTAAAGAGAAGACGTAAAATGGTACTGAGACCGGAAGCTATATATAAATGTTGAAAACCACTTGGACACTATACGACTAAAACGCTTTTTTTTACTTTGCTTTATTCTCTTCTTTTTCCAGCACTGAACTCGATGTATTATTTCAGCTAAATGGACTTTTCACGAGCTTAAATTACACAATCATTTGTTTTTAACTAAAGTTATATATCGTATTTTCATTGAAACAGTTTTATTAAAATTTGTAATTATTTTGGGAGTAGAAAAATGTATATAGATTGAAATAATTTAAGTATTTTTTTATGTTATTTAAATTTGCTTAAATTTATTAATATAAA
Source organism: Clivina fossor (assembly GCA_963966155.1). Taxonomy (NCBI): domain Eukaryota; kingdom Metazoa; phylum Arthropoda; class Insecta; order Coleoptera; family Carabidae; genus Clivina; species Clivina fossor. The sequence continues at coordinate 4,050,434 of OZ014564.1, read as the reverse complement.
ACAATGAAATTTTTATATAAGTATACTAGATATTAGGGGGTCGTAAAAATATATTACAAACTATAAAATATTATATCCGATTTATTTGAGAACTGAGAATAATATTAAATTTATTATTTCAAATGATATATTTTATACATTTTTATTTATTTGAATTTTACAACGATTTCAATTATACGAGTCACGTTTTGTTAATAAATTCTGGTTAGATTTAATGCAGGGTAGGTTAGGTAAAAAAGTTAGTTTGTATTTTTCATGTTAACAGGAAAAAAAACACAAGTAAAATTTTTTTCAAAATTTGTCAAAAAAATATTATATCTGTAAAATATTTTACGTAGGAAAAACAAAACAAAAGTTACAATAAATAAAAATTTGTGACATTTACAAATTTGAGTAAAATAAATCAAATCTATGTGGAACGTCATACTATTCTCCGAAAATAATTGATAATACCACCAAGAATAAACTAAAATTCTCTCCAAATTTAAAGTACGTCAACTCATTTCAAATTTGTTTATTTTTAGACAATGGCCTAGTCCAGTCCCAGCTAAATTCAATTATTTACTTCATGTAATGCATGCGCAATACTTAATAACATTGTCTACAGAGATTAATTCAAGTTGTAAACAATTTATTTTATTTGAATATACTGCATATACTGTTGTCTGTGTTTAACATTCATAAATTTTGCAATCAAACTCGTTTACATACTTTATTTACGATGCACTTAAATCAATTTCGTTTACAGATCATTGTATAAGTTTTTGTTTTTCTTAATTTATATATATATATATATATATATATATATATATATATATACAGAGTGTCCAAGATAACTCCGTATGCATGGGGATCTCCGGAACTGTTAGAGATACGACCTCGGTTAAATTAGATGAAAGTTGCCTCATTAGTAGGCGAGTTTAGTCATCTTTTGTTTTTTCCAAAAAAATCCATAGGTTACTAGATATAGACAAAAATGCAAATTTTGCTGTTTTATATTTTTGCTTATAACTCTCGTATGCAAAACAATACATTATTTTGGTTTGCACTTTCTTAAGACACTTTTTTACACAGAATTTCCAGAAGTTACCAGAATTTTTGTGCCATGCACTGTTTTCGAGATTTATGATGCAACTTTCATTTTTCTTATATAACTAGTATTTCAATGTAGTGTAATTAAAAAGACCTTTTTTTTCTCTTTCCAGTGATATAACATAGTCCTACTTTATTTTAAATAATAACATGGAAAATTGAAAAAAAATCTATTTTGCAAAGTAATAATTCATTTTTTTAGTTGAAAACTAAGTAGGTCATGTTAAAATAAATGAAACATGAGCCCTACCTTATTTTAAACAATAATATAGAATTATAATCCAAAAAAAAAACAATTTATTAAATACTAATGCTATATTTTACATTCGTAATAACTAATAACTATAACAGTAAAATTACATTAAGTGTTCAAATAAACCACCGTTTTCTTGAATGAACATACGTGTTCTCTTCAGCATAGCTTGTGTTAGGTTAGTTTTAGGTATTTAATACCGTACTCAATCAAATTCATGTTTAATATCCTATACATCCCTACACTGGGTTGCCTTCTTTAAGGATATAAATTTAAATACATTTCCGCAGCTAATACTGCGTTACTTTGACAACGAATGTAACAATAAAGCATTTCAAACTTCTCTAAATTTTCAAACCGCTCTATGAATTAATATTCTTTCAATAAGCACTCTAATAAAACTAACTAACTAACTAAGACAATAATCAGAAGAAAAGCAAAACCAAAAATCTAATAATAAGGAAAACAATGCCTATTTCTCATGTTTCATTTGTTTTGATATGGACTACTCGGTTTTCAACTAAATAAATGAATTATTACTTTGCAAAATAGATTTTTTCAATTTTTCATGTTATTATTTAAAATAAAGTAGGACTATGTTATATCACTGGAAAGCAAAAAAAAATATCTTTTTAATGACACTACATTGAAATACTAGTTACATAAGAAAAATCAAAGTTGCATCATAAATCTCGAAAACGGTACATGATAAAAAAAATTTGGTTACTCCTGGAAATTCTGTGTAAAAAACTGTCTTAAGAAAGTGCAAACCAAAATAATGTATTGTTTTGCATACGAGAGAGATAAGCGAAAATATAAAACAGCAAAATTTGCATTTTTGTCTATATCTAGTAACCTATGGATTTTTTTGGAAAAAACAAAAGATGACTAAACTCGCCTACTAATGAGGCAACTTTCATCTAATTTAACCGAGGTCGTATCTCCAACAGTTCCGGAGATCCCCATGCATACGGAGTTATCTTGGACACTCTGTATATATATATATATATATATATATATATATATATATATATATATATATATATATATATATATAGACCCCAAAGGTCTCTGGTTTTATAAGTTGTAAGTCCCTTGCTTGGCCTGTGAGCTAACGACCCGCATCATTGACAATGCAAGTAAAAATTGTTAAGAAATATGTATAATCAGCTTCTCAAACATGTAGCCCCATGTTCCGCTTAGAAATTACGGAAAGTGATTATTATTGAATATATAATAATATATTATTAATTATTTTTTCCGGTTAATAATTTTTAAGGATTTTAAAAATTGGTTAAGGTAAGATTAACGTTCGAAAAATATTTTTAAATATCAGTTAACTAGCTTAATTTACCGGTTTATTTCAACGGTTTTATGCCCTGCATCGTATTAATGTTATTTAATAAATTTATTTAAGTAATTCTACTGTAATGTTTAGGAAAATGTAAAATAAATTTATTCCGAAATACGTACATTTATTATAAATAAGTAATTGCTTCACTATTGTGTTTTAGGAAAGATACATAAATACACAATATTTACAGCACACAGGTGAAAATATATAAATAATATTAAATTGATGACATAAAGTTTTTACTATTTATAAATCTAGCGTTTCCAAATACATGAATTCATTTACAAATACAAATTTTCCAGGCAAAATAGCAAACGATGATAATGTAATATTAAAAACGACATTCTGCTTACAAATGAAATAAATGAATATCGGATTGACGCGCGTATATACGAAAAATGTCAGAATCAGTTCGAATCAATGCAGGCATCTTTCACGAGAAAAATGATTGAACCTGGCGTAATCCGATTTACATCGAAGTACGAGTAATAGAATGAAAATGATTCCACCTTCAATATTATTTCTTTTTTTAACCTAGATTGGAAAGAAAAATATATCTTCAGTGCTACTGCCATGTCGTTATTTTATTTCACTTATAATATTTACAAATTGCCACTGTTAAAGTTTTATTTAAAACTCGTTAAAGTATACGGTATTATAAGTACATCTTATTGTAACGTATAGTTGGACATAAAATGTGCAATGAGAATCATAAATTTTGCAGTAGAATTTACATATTTATGGAGTTTAAATTTTATTTTTAAATGATTTTATTTACGATTATTGCTATAAAATTATTTGTCTATTATTAATATAAATAAATAATATTTCATAATCAGTTCAAAGTACGGTTGAAACGCCATTTTTATATTGCGCAGCCTTTTGACAATCTCGAACTGAACAGAGAATTAATTGGAAGTAACCTACAAAATAATTAATATCTTAACACATCTTTCTGTATTTAATGTTTTTTTTTTTAATTTTTAAATTTAATTTTATATAAATAACAGTATTTATTCTGCTTTCATTCTTACTAAAAAAACAAAAAAACAATAGAAAATGTTAATAATTTTTATTCGTTTTTTTTTTCTTCTGTGTTATAGAGTCAAGCAATGCGAGTGGTACGAACGGTAGGTCAAGCATTTGAAGTCTGTCACAAACTGTCGATAACGGGTCCCGATGATGATGAGCATCGAAATGATGACGATGAAAACACCACACAATTATCACAGGATCTTCATAGTGATATTTTAGCAAGTGATAAGCCGTCCACACTTAAAGTCAAGAACGGTGAGTGAATACTTTTTTTTTACCATATAAAACTGATATAAAATTCATCTCATTTATATTATTGAATATTGGGAATTTCAAAAAATAAGACACCAATCTTTGAATTAGTATTTATAAAATTATTGATTATTCAACATTATTATAAGATACATATCTGGTAAAAATAGATATTTTCTCATTCTCCAATTAGTTTACGTTGATGAAGTAACTTAACCCGAATATACTCTTTAGTTAGTAATTAATCTCGATTCATTATTTCCAAAGACATTTTTAATTTTATAAATTGATTAATAATTTAAAAAATCTAAGTGTGCGCTGCCACCAATAGTTACATATAAGTTATATACACTATAACACGATCAAACGGTTTACGTATATTTATAGAACTTAAGCGAGAATGTGTGTGTGTGTGTGTTAAGGTAGTGATCATACAATTTTATATTGTTTTTCGATTATTTAATAACAATTAATTAACTCACAACTCAAATTACACCAAATTACAAATACAAAAATCTGAGTGATGTAAACTAAATTAAACTAAACAACAAATAAACGAATTTAGTGTAATAAAATGAACTAGTGGCCTCTGGTACTCTAAGCGTGAAATTAAGCGCGATTTTATTTTACCATAAAAGCGAACTTAACTAAAACGAGGCAGAATGTAAGCTGAATACTATAACACGGAAAAAATGCAAACTTTATTCAAAAATAACCAAATTGTGACTTGTACAAAAAAAATTTAAACCCTTAAAAATATTAAAAAAAAATCTGATACATAAATCTGTCACTAGGTTAATCCTAACAGATATAAAAATTACTTAGTTTGAGAAATATGCATTAGATTACAATAACGCTATGGCCCAACAGTATTGCAATCAGAAAGAAAATTATTTGAAAGAACTAGTACGTAGGGTTATTGTATAAAAATGTATTTAATAAATAAAGAAGCCCCATTTTATATTAGTTCCGGGAGCCCCCAAATCTTTAAATCCGGAACTGCAGATGACTACTTGTAAATTAAATGATTTAAAAAAAATTATTAGAATCTTAATTTAAGAAACTTTTTAGTATTAAAAAAACTTTATGAAACACCAACATTTATCATACAAATAACATATGTAATAAATAAACAGAACATAGAAGTTATTAGGTAACAAAATAAATAACAAGATTATTATAAATTATTAATTAAAGGAAACCAAATTTTATTAAAATCAGTGCATTCGCAATGATTGATGTTATCTTTTTCTTTATAAATTTCTATTGTTTCTCTTATCAATCAACTGTTAATATTGAAAATGTTTATTTAAAAATTGGAAGTACTAAATTATAAATTTCAGTCATTTTATTTAAAATATGCATATTAAACGCAAAAATCTTGATTAATTTTAAATATTTGTATATTATAAGTGATAAATTTCAACCTAAATAAAATATTTGAGTAATTCTTGTCAAACAATGTCAAATCTCTTTTATAGACTTGCACACTCAATTGTTTTATGAATGTTTATAAATATGACATTTCAGTCAAAATTCATGCATTGCTTACGCATATATTTTAAATTAAATTAAACAGGAAACACTTATAACTAGATTCAAATTTAATTTATCTTAAAAAGACGATACAAAACTACAAATACAAAATTACATTCCTCTACTTAACATTAGAAACATAATATATGTTTAATATCATTTCTAAAGTTTATCAAAGTTCTTCAGTCAAGTGGTGTATGCATTTATAATTGAATATATATATATATATATATATATATATATATATATATATATATATATATATGACTGCACTAACTTCTTAGGTGTTTTAATTAATTAATCTACAGTCATTAAAGCTGTCATTTTGATTTTAATTTTCTTGTTACTGACGACACTTCTTAATGCAGATGATATATTTCGATTCTGTTCGAGATTGTAGTGACATCTGGAGAGAGTTTGAGTTGAGCGTAATTAGCTAGAATTAATTATAGTAATTGACGTTTTCTAATTAGAAAATTACAAATAAAATTTAGATTTTTTCGTGTTGGATTTTTTTCAAATTGATTTTACTATATTATGGAATAAGTTATTAATTGCTTAAAATAAAAATTAATATTTAAAAAAAAATTAGCTGATGTTCTATTGCAAATTAAAATTCAGCTACCAGAAATTTATTGATTTTTAATTCAGTCATTCATTCAGGTATTAAAAAAACCTTATATCATTGAACTGTTATCGGCTGGATTTCAGTGGTTCGGAACTCAATATAATGTAGTTCCCCTATGTTCCACTTAGAAATTACGGAAACTGATGATGATTGAATAAACGAGTTACGTTTTTGTATTGTTTGGCTCATAAGCAATTTTCTTCTATTATAGAAAAATTTATTGAAAAATGTAAACGCTATATTTAACATAGTAAAGAACTGTATATAATTATACCAACAATAATATTAGATAACTAAACAAATTTATCGAAACTTCCAGACAGCAAATTTACTGAAGTTCTGTAAATTTACTAAAAGACACTTTACTAAAAAACCGTAATATTACATACATATGTACTTTTCCATCCCGTTGGTAATATCATAATACATAAAGTTTGTAATAGTTCTGATATTATGTATTTTTAAACAATTATGTAAAATAACAGCAGTTGAGTAATTATACCTACAAATACTGAGGATCATATTGTCTCATGATTTGTAGCTAAAATTACATATTTTTTTTAGAGTGTATTAGAAACATAATTATAAAATGATTTGTCATATTGGCATAATTATTATTCTTGTTAATAATGCGATTCTTTTTTGTTACCTTAAACTCGATTTTTTGCAAAAGAGAAGGTTAAAATTTCTCATAAAATATTTGAACTTCGAACATACTCGTATATAAGCATATATAAATATTTACTAAACGGCAATTTATTTCTTTCAGCTAAAGATGTTTTCAATACTGTAAACTTTTATTGATTTTTGATACTATTTCTAAAATATAGAGGACAAAAATGAATTTGTAAGCATTTTTCTCTTCCAATTTTAAAAATTCATATCGATACGTAGAAGTTCATAGACGCACTTTAAAGTTCCAAGAACATGTTTTGCCAATGCATTTTTTATGAAGCATTTTTCTCGTTACAACGCTTTTATGAAAAAAAAACTTTACCAAAACATTTAAATACTTATATGTATTTATACTATCAGAACACATATTAATATATTAATTCAACAACAATAACAAATAAATTTATTCGTAATTGAAAAAACTCGGTCCTAAATTCGTACTCCCAATATTTTATTTGAATTAATATATTTTTAAATACCAAATAAAATTTAATTCAGTTGTTACATTTGTATTTTTTAATTAATTTAAATTTGAAAATTTTGACTTTGTACTGAATAATAAAAAGTTACTTAATTAAAATTTTAAATTAATGAAATACATAATAAGCAATTTGAAAAGTTTTATTTCAGTTATTTTTTTTGCTACATTGGCAAATAAATTAAAAAATGGTCATAATAAGAAAAATGAACGAAAATTTTCATTTTAAATATTTTATATCTTAATTAAATCCTTTGATAATAATGACATTTAGAAAAAAAATAATGTTTTAATAATTTATTATCTTCACTAGCATGGAAAACGAAATAATGTTATTAATTATTTAATTTAAGTTTTCTATATAGAGATTTTAACGGAATTTATTATTTGAAAGTAAGTAAAATTTTTAATTTGATTTACTATTAATAATTTTTAACTACCTTATAAGATGTTATAACATCAATCATTGTGAAGGCACTGAGTTAAATAAAATTTGGCTTCCATTTATTAAAAATTTATAAATTTATAAAAAATTAGTTACTTATTTTTTTAGGTAGTAACTTGTTTCTATGTTCTGTTTTATTTACTATAAATGTCATTTGTATCATTTATCCTAATGAAGACAAACATTGAGTTCGTCGATTATAAATAAATATAAATACAGAACTTTAAATTAAAGCAGTTTTATTTTACAAATATTTATATTTTAATTTCCAACAAAAATTGTTGATATAAAATTATAATTGTCAAAACTTTTATTTAATTTTTTGTTCATATCAGAGTCACTTAAAGTCACGCGGGAGTGATACTTTACTTGAAGCCTCTTTTTATGAGTCCCAATTTCTACAAAAATAATATTTGCCAAAGAAGTTTTATTTGTTTTTGATATCACTAACTTACAAAGTTTAGGTTGTTGTTAGTTGGGCGACTACGAGGTGATTAATGCTGGTAATCGCTTCTTAGTCGCGTTATTAACTTGGTACATGCAATTACCTTATGCTGGAAATAATCTTTAAGTTGTCTTAATTTTTACAAAAATAACTTGTATGAAAGTCTAATTGCTGAATACTTTTTTAACGAATTAAAAAATAAATTAATCATATTTTTATTTTATACTTAGCATATAAGCAAGTAGTTATTACTTATAACAAGATAGCTATAAATTAATTATATCCATATTATTGTTAATATTGTAGTAATAGTTTATAAAAAGAATCGTGTGATGGCCGGCACTAACGTAGAATATAAAACTAGAATATATACATATGATTTCGCATGTTTGAAATATAACAAATGTTTTCCTTCAAACTGTCACTATCTAGAACATCATTAATTATTCAAAAACCGTAAATAAAAACTCGAAAATAAACATAGTTTCGCACCTATAATAATACGAACACGAGCACAATGCTCAAAACAAATAAAAATAAACGTAATATATAAAAATATTAATGTTTTCCTTCAACAAATTTATATTTATAGATTATAATAAATTGATAATCGTTCAGTACGTTATGTTTTTTGTCATTTCCAGTTTTTTTTTTAATAAATACTGAATAAAATGTGCCAGAATATATCAATTTTTGTCGCTGATATTTAAATATATAAACCGACAATTTTTTCCCTTTACATATTTTTGCTTGGGTGAGAGGTATAGCTCTGAAATTAATAGATAACTATTTAACTAATTGTAAACAAACAACATTTTTCAATAATGCATTTTCCGATTATAAAGAAATTACATGTGTGGGACTTTTACTTTTCATAATTCACGTGAACGATTTACCCTGCAACATTAATAATGCTGACACCTTTATGTATGCGGATGACACTACTTTCATAAATAGTAGTTCTTCACCAGCTAATATTAATAATATTATTAGTATTACTACTAACCAAGCAACAGAATGGTTTTCATCAAATAAATTTACAAAACCCAACACTGTTAAAAGTAGATTGATAAGAGAAGCAATAGAAACTTATAAAGAAAAGATAACATCAATCAGTGCGAAGGTGCACTAAATAGCAACTTTTTTACAGTGTAGTTGTGATATAAAACAGACTCTACATGTAATTACAATATCCTAAAATTAATTATAAAATTGAATAATAAAATATTTGATATATTTAATAAATTCATAGATTATTTTATAATAGATATATTTACTTCTTTGTATCATCAAGAAAAGACACGAGACCTGTATTTCATAATTATTTTTAAATAATTGTTTTTCGTATGTCCTCGGCACTCCACCTACACTATCTATATTTTCTCTCGCTTGAAAATCGAGTAGACTGCGTTTAAACAATGTTTTAAATCCAAACAGAAGCTTCAATAATCAAATATACAAAATTTTGCACCAATTCTTACATTACGTAAATCTACGTCATTAACTCGGAATATATAAATTCGATAAACAAAAATAAATTGTTAGATCGTAATTTCAATTTCTATTATTCGGTAAAATAATCTCGTGAAAGAATCGAAGCGACCAGAGTAGAAACACGAGAATTCTTTTGTTTTGTCTCCGAGCCAGACTCGATGTTGTTTTTTTTTTACTGTTTGGAAGTGTTGGTTGCCAACACGCCGACAACTTTATTGTTTTGCCAAATCAATTCAGCCGTGTAAATTTTATTAGACGTTCATTTTTCGTCGAAATAGATATGCATTGAAAAGCGGCGAGTTTATCTAAGCTTTTACTTTGATAATTTTCATTACTGTTTTGGTTACATTTTTATGGCAACACACTAATTTTAAATTATGTTTGTTTAAAAAAATAATATTTTTAATTTAGTAAAGAATCTTTCAGATATTAAAATAAAACAGCTTTAAGATTAAGTTCTGTATAATTTTAATTTAAATTCGACATTTCGGTATACTCTACGTATATCATCATCGGGAAAAATATACAAATGACATTTATAATAAACAAACAAAACATAGAAATAAGTTACTAGGTTACAAATGCAAGTAACTTGATTATGAAATTTATAAATTATTTATTAAAGGAAGCTCAGTTTTTCATTATCTATAACTTGTTACATTTTTTTTTAAATAATAAAAGATCTTTTTTCTTTGTACTTTATGTAGATATTTAGATACTTATTATAATATATATATACATACACAATCACGCTATGTACCCAAAAAGAGTGTGGCACAAACTCTTTCCATTATCTCGAAATCAGTTTTCTCCAAGCATTCCTATCCAGACAAGCAACTTTTGCTTCATTCATATTCATTTTCAATTAACAATAATTAAAATATTGGTTTTGAGGCGTTATTTTTTACTATAATAACTATATTTAATATTTATGTTATATTTGATAAAAACGTGCATAAAGTTTGCAAAAAAAAATATCTATAAAATCTCATTATATGTTCAAGTAAATCATCATAAAACGAAACTAGAAACTAGATTATATCGAAAAATCAAAACAAGTAAGTCTAGACGGCAATAAAAATCGGTACAAGCAATTCATACCACGCAAAACCATTACTTGGTTATACGGTTAACCATCGACAGATCACAGGCATTGGTCATGAAAACGCTTGTCGATTTATCGTAAACTTTTACTATTCCCATAAAAAAGTAACGTCGGGTGGGAACAATTTAATAGTGCACGGAATCATTGATCGTAGCCCTTCCCCCCAGTGCTGCTGATGCACTTTGTGAATTTTTGCCCTTAGGTATAAAGTTTCAGGTGGTAATAGTTTGTAAAATTACCCATTAGAACGTAATTCACTCACTGACAATGGATTTATTTTTGTTTTGTTTTTTTACAGACTCAATAAAATCCACTGACTGTCTTTAATTGCTTCGATGTTTGATTTCGATTATATAAATATTTTGATTTCTCTGATTTCACGAACAGATTGTCGGCGTTGTATTTATAATTTATTGAGTCATTGTACAGTGTAAATCAAAATAAATATTGGATAATATTATAGAACAATATATACAGTATTTTAAAGAGAGAAAAAAAAATAGAATGGGGAAGAAACATTATATTATGTCACTCTAAAAATTTAGTTACCGGTAACTAAATTTTGGTAAATACAATAATTTTTTATTTTAGAGTGTCGTAATATTTTAATAATCAATTCCTGTAATTCCTAAGCGGAATATGGAGCTATATGCTTGAGAAGCTGATCATATAGGTTCTTAACAATTTTTACTCACAGTCAAGCAAGGGACTTAAAACTTATAGTGGGTTTCGAACCACTTACCCAGCCGATATCAGTTCAGTGGTACAAGGTTGAAATACCTGAAATAATATGAAATTTGTTCCAGTATTTTTTAAATTACTCATTGATATTTTTGAGGAATAAAGCAAATTTAAAATAATAAACAATTTATTTAAGTTTTAATTTTTCTTTGATCGTATAACTGTCCAAAGTTAATATTGTATTTTCTAGATAAATTTAGAAGGAAAACTGTTAGTAATTTCTGCACAACTGACACCTGTCACAATACAATTGTTTTCTAAAATATTTATCAAAAGTATATTATAGTTCAACTTTGAACTGCCAAGTCAGAATTATATTTATTTCGTAAATATCACAGGTCATGTTTGTAAAGGCCGTTTTAGACCGTAATAGTTTATAAATAAATATTTTAGATTAATTTATTTTTATTAAATATTTGGAATAGATTTGCAAAGACATGCGCATTCAAGTCATCTACCACTGCTACCAACGGACAGCTGTTGCTGCTATTTGCTGTCAGTTGGTAACAGTGCTATATGACTTGAATACGCATCTCCTCAGAAATATTTAGTAACCCAAATATTTTCAAATATTTATTCATAAATTATTAACAAATTATTACCATCTAAAGTGGGCCTTAAAAAGATTTTGTAAATTTTTAATTAGTATACTTATATCCAACTTTTTTTATATATTAAAAAAAATAATTTTAATTAAAGTAAGTAAGAATATATGAGTTTAATATACATAAATTTATATTTTATTGTCGTTTTGTGTTAAATATACAAAACAAACAGTAATGGATTTTTGCCAAAATTAATTCATAAGATATATTATTAAATTACATATGCATGTGCTTGCCAAATCTTTGTAGGTTTTTGTATATAGTATATATACATTTATATGTATTATTATTATAATTTCGTATAATGATGTTAGTAGTACTACATCGTGTTTTAATATTAGAAAAATTTGTTTTAAAAACAGAACTTATCTCAGTAATATATTTGTGTTTTTGAAAAATATCTTGGTTGTCGTAGATATTTTCAAATTTACGGAAGTGGAATATGAGATTTTTGACAGTTCAAAAAAGAAAATTTATTTGCAGGAAGTTGGAAAAATATTAGAGTTACATCTTATATAAATGTTATATAGTAGATGAGCATAAATTTTTGACTAACCGGTTTTATGATATAGTTGTCATGTTTTTTCTTCTTTTAAAAAAGATAAAATATTAGCGATTTAGATACAAATATATTTTAAAATTGTATTTTGTAATTTAAAACCGTAAATATATTTTATTAACCACATTACGTAGAAATAAACAAAGAATTTATTAATATTTATGTATTATGATGGTCAACAAAAAAGTACTTACGCATTATAGTTAATATAGTTGTCAGAATTATTTTCTAGATTTTTGTAAAATCACTATAGATAATTTTTTTACTTTACATACACGTGTACCCAAAAGATTGTGGCACAAACTCTTTCCACTATCTCCAAAATAATTTTCCACAAACATTCCTATCCAGACAAGCAACTCTAGCGTCATCCACATTAATGATACTTATCATAAATGCTCTTCTATTCCTATTATTTGGAAACTTTCACTAACACAAAACACTCGCAATCATATCACATCGGACATCCACGCAGACGTATACCATCAAAATCAGTCACATATATTTTTTAACCAAACGTTCATTGGACATTCGCTCTATATGATCGAACCATCTTAAATGACTAACACCGAACTTTTGCAACAACATTTTTTTTTTAATTTCACACTCATCTTACACTAATCTATTTCATACCCGATTCCTTCTAGTTACGCCACATACGCCATGTAAAAATCTTATTCATTTTCTTTTCATGTTTTTGCTGACAAACGGCGCTAAAATTTATCATTTATACCTTTTTGAATATTAGAGATATTAGCTTGGGACAATATATTTGATACATTGTGTATATAATTCTGTAATGGCAATACATATTTTTTTAAATAAAATTTCAAATGAATAATTGCATTGACTTTTCATATTACAATAATGAATAAACGACAAATTGAAAGCTCCAATTACACGCAGATAATATGAATATTTGAACTAAAACTATGTTAATATGCCAAACAATTTTAATTAATTAAATTTTCATTTTCAATGAAATATTCCGAATAGGAGCGACCGCAGAAAACGAATTTCAACTATTTTCCTATATCGTTAATTTCAAATCATTTTTCATTTACGTATATTTGCATAAGGGATTTTAAAATATTTTTCTTGTCTAAAATAGATTTGGGATTCGGTTGAAATTAAAAATAAATTATTATTTTCTTTACTCGAAATGGTAAACATACTTTGTAGTAGTATTTATTTTTACTCGATGCTGAATTTTCTTTTTAAACTTTTGATACAAATAAATAAACTCTTGATTATTTCATGAATATACGATTAATGGAAATTTATTTTCAAATTAAAATTTTAAATTAACTAAATATTTAAGCTATATACTATGAAAATAAATTTATACTGGATTATGGAAAAGTATTAAAATAAATAAGTTTTCATATGACTGTTATGAAATTATACCTATTTTATTTCACTAATTTTTTTTTTACGGAATATAAAGTAAAAAGCGGTAAAAAGTATTGTAACGTGTTATTATTTCACTCTGGTTTTATGCATATAAATGTTTCGAAATAGCTGAATGATAAAAGTGCATTGAAAACAATTGAAACCAAACTTTAAATTTATATTTTAATATTTGTGTAAATTAACACAGTTATAGAAAAACTATTATACATAAAATGTATTTTTACTCATAGAATTGTCGTACTCCCCATTTGTAAAAAAATAGACATTATTGTTACAACACTTGTTACATTAAATTACTATTTTTGTTTCTATTAATTCTAATATTTCAGTAAAAGAATTTTTCTTGAAAATATATGTATGAATTATACAAACATTTATAATTCATTTCTTTTGTACATGGCGTAATTATAAGTTCTAAATTAATTTGATATTTAAATTGCAAATTGTCTCTACAAATTAATTAAGAAATTTTGCTTTTGTTAGTTTAATTTATGCATAACATTCTAATTTAGCATATATGTAAATTTGGCACAAAAAGAAAAAGAAAACTATGATATGAAAAGAATATATAGCATTTTCTTCGATTTGAACATAGTATTCTTTATATCGTTTAACAAAATCCTGTTATATCTTATATCATATCAGTTGAATTTATGGTGTGATATACAACGCAAATTATGATTAATGACAATAATTAATATTTTCCATAATTTCTACCAAACTTTGAATTTACTGATAATTATTGTATTTTTGACACATGTTTTATAAAATGTCACAAAAACTCTGTTAGTTGTAAGTACAATTTTTATTTTAATTACAACTTTTTTTTTATGAGTCCAATGTCGAACTCTTTTTATAAATATTAACTTTTTCTATTTGTTCACAATTGTTATACATATATTTTTGTTTCCATATGTTATAGTTGACTAAAATAATTCAAAAGTTTGTCTTTAAAACTTAAATGAGTTTCATTTAAGAACCTTTCCACATTGGACTGATATACCAATTAATTTCTTATATAAATTTTGTTTAAATACGATAACGGCGATTCTGTGGTGGTTACAGCAGATCTTTTTTTGATAATTTATGTAAAATAATATGACTTAGACGCATAATCTGTATGAAACAACATTTTAATATATGCATATAATTTTAGCCTAGACTAGTCTCACATAAATTAGTATCATCTAAACAGTTTATAAACGTTTTCAAAGAGAATATTGTATCTGGTTTTACTAGATAGAAAATAATATAGTAAAACGACACTTTAATTCTATTACTTAGAGCAAGTGCTTACTTAGGACACTATAAACTATCGCCAGTTACAATATAGTTGTGCAAGGACTAGGCAGGAGACAGACAGGACAGCCAGTTAGCCAGAACCTCATATGTGGTTACATTGCAATGGCTTACATCTACTTAAATGTAGACGCACTAGGTACTTAAGTGCCATCCGTTGAAGGCTCTGTTCCGGAACTTGCGGTAAAGTCGTAACTATTCTGGAAGAAGGATTTCAACCAACAAGGATATCATCTAGGTCTTTATAATTGGTTTCAAATTATGCGGTATTAATAGAATATCTAGTGGAATTTAGAATTTATATTAGTTTGAAATTTTAAAACATAATATAGTTTAGTATATATTATTTATAATACAGTATATATATTACGAGAGAGAAATAGAGAGACAATTATTCATAATGCTGATATAATAATATAATATTTATATATTTCCCTGAAAAAGGCAATAGTGATTGCCGAAACGTTGGCTTAATAGTTAATAAAAAATATATGAAAGACTGCATTCCGGTCAATTAATTATTATTTATTTATTTTTCCAATTTAATTAATAATTATATATGAAAAAATTCTGTAAAATTTTATTTTAATAATATTTATCGTACAATTTCAGATAAAAATAACTAATTTTCAAAATTTTGACATACAGATATCGTACAATAACACATCGGAAAAACCTTAAAGAAGTTAACTTAAACTTTCGCATAGATATTTCCTCTTAAATCTAATTAAAAGTGAAAGATAAGTTGCTTTGATTAACACTCAAATATTTATCTGAATGGAAATGATTGAAACCGAAAAATGAAATGAAACGAGAGATTTATTTAGTTTGTTAACTGTGTGGCTCGTCGTGACGCTCTGTGTGTGTGTGTGAGTGTGTGCAATTATGGGGTCTGCATTGACGTCATAGTTTCGGCAACGAGGTCGCTAAGAATAACAGCCTATAACGACATATAGACACACATGTGGCAGTGCGCGTAAGAAACAGACGGATAGACATATTGGTTTGTGCATCTCGTACTGACTGCGCGGATAATCCTACCGTAATTTTGTTATTCTGAGTGCTTTCTAGTGCCTTTTGGCTGGCGCAGTGCTGTGTGATGGGAGGACAGTTCGATGACTTGGCGTTTACGCCATAGTTTCGCTTTTTCGCTTCGGGCTAATAGAGAAAATGTGGCCGAACGATTCACAAAGCTCAATTCTCAATAGATATATTTTAAAATAGTACAATACTATATAATAGTACTATTTAATAATTATTTACTAAGATATTTAAATATAGTCATAACAATATTAATGGACATGTTGAGCGAATGTCTAATGAACGTTTGGTTAAAAATATTTATTTGAATGATTTTGATGGTATACGTTTGCGTGGACGTACGATGAGTAGTTGGAGTGGTATGATTGAGAGTGTTTTGCGTGAACGAAAGTTTCCAAGTAGTAGGAATAACAGAGCATGTATGAGAGGAATTATGAATGTGAATGAAACGAAAGGTGCTTGTTTGCATAGGTATATTTGAAGGCGACTGATTTCGGGATGATAAAAAGAATTTGTGCCACACCCTTTTGGCTACATGACGTGATTGTGTATGTATGTATGTAATATTAATAACTATTTCTGTATTTGAAAAGTTTTATTCTTATTTTTTAATATCTAAACATTCCTAATGATAGTTTCTCGGAATTTAACTCGAGAAAGAATCATTTCGTATATTGTCGATTTCCGGTTTTGGATTCGGATCTAAAATGATTCGAATTCGGTTTCCAGTACTAGAATATATACCCAGCGAGAATTTGCATTCAGCACTGTATCTAAATAACGATTCCACTGATGTCTCTAGCATATAATACAGGTTCACCAGAGACTCGGCAAAAGATTTATAGATATTAATATTCGCTCAGTGTAGACAGGCGAGCACGGTTTTTGTTACATGCCCACGGATGTGATGCTCATTTTTTTCGTCGCTTCTTACCAACCGTGTGGAATTAGCGCACATACAAAAAAAAAAAAACGAAAACCGAAAAAGTGAACCGACAGTCGCACAGTGTAACTCAAGTTTCACGGACTATTACGTTACGTTGCCTTTATACAGATGACTTCCGAAGACATTTTAATATTTTAAATGGGATGAAAAATCATCTAGAACCAACAACGCTAATCGCTTAACGTGTTCTTCGCCTGAATTAAAGTTTAACGAAACGAAATGTATTTCTAGTTTGAATATTATATTTGAATATCATAGTAAACGGATCACTTTATCTTTGCTTTCGAAATTTTTAAACATTTATTTAAAACTAGTATAATGCCCGTGCTTCGCTACGGGATTCACTACTAGTTATAAAGTTAGTTAAAAAAAGTCGTTTATTTTTAATATGAAGTATTTATAGCCAATAAAATAGAAATAATACCTAATATTATTACTAAAGTATTTATATTTATAAAATTATACTATTTTCTGATTACAAATACAAAAATATTCAATGGAGTATTTGTAAGTTTTTGTTTTATTTAATTTTTTTTTTGAAAAATTGAAGTAAAATAATTGAGATTACTACATTGTCATTTAAAAACAGTATAGGAAATAGGAAAAGATTTTAACATATTTCTAATTGCTAATTGTTATTAAATACATTTTAATTTGAATTGTAAATTTAAATATGTTTTTATGAAGATGCTTATAAAATAATGAGAAACTAACATATAATATTTCTATTATAACAAAAACAAAATTGAAAATATATTTTGGAAACATTTCACTCTGGAAATCTATAAATTCTCATATTCCTTTCATCTAGCTACGATAAATATCCAGCAACAAAAAACAAAACACTGTTAGTAGATTCCAAAACAAAATAGCATCAATTTAATAAAACGATTGTTCTGACAACAGTGTCAGCATTGCATTTCAATATTTATATTCAAATGACAACAGTCCGCTACAGACGCGTAACCTAACAAAACAAAAGACGGCTGCTTAACCATTTATTCCGGGAAAAATAAACGCGTGTCACGGATTTAAAAATATTACTTATACAAGACGTGCGCCTGCCACGTATTGCGCATGCGTTGAAACGACATTTCACAATAGCAATACGATAGCAATAGAAAGAAGAGACACATTTATTTTAATTACGAGTTAGATTTATTTCGATCTACCCATTTGGCGTGTTTGCTTTAGAAGCAAGCTTTGCTAATGTTTAAATTGATTTTTATCTCTGTTAAAAAGTTCAGAAAATATATAAATATATTAAATATATTTTTTATATTTCTTAATTACACATGGCGTATTATATTATGTAATATTATTTTTTATTATTAGTTCATCAAAATAAATTAATCAAAAATAATATAACATAATGTTAATTATAGTTTTAATTTTTTGTATAAATTGCACATGGTGTAGCAAAAGTCATTACCCTATATGATGATGCTCTAATTAATATGTAATCTTATATTAAAATATAAATTCAATCTTAAATTTTAGATATCGAATAAGATTTTTTGATACTCATCTGAAGCTTGAGTGCAAGTTTTGCGAACTTGCAGACTTAAAAAAGTTTGAATTTAAAGAATTATCTGGGCTAGTATGCCGTGCTCATTCAATCACCAAGCACTGAGGATACCATCGACGATGTATGGTGAAACGTCTGAAACGAGGATAGACCGGTTACGGCATATCAGCTCAGTAAATTCTATAAATTCAATGGATATATCGGCCATGAAAGTTTGTAAATATACGAACCAATTACCTCGTAATTCTAGCAAATAATTGTCCTGTTGAGAAGTTGTAAAACAAATATGAAAATGAAATAAAATTAGTTTAAGTTTTAATGTTCCCAAACATTTAACATCAGTATATTTATATTTATACTGTAAAACTTTCTTGAATAATTCTGACAGAGGAAATTTCATACGGTGAATATAACAATAAATAATGCAACACAACATTTGAATACTTAGTATTTCATGTTAATGAGAAAGTAATGTTTTAAATGTAATATAATAGTAGCAACTTTTGGTAAACTTTGTAAAGACTTGAAATCTAAATTAATGTAGCTTTAAATGCTTACATTTTCCCATGTTTTAAATAAAATTACCGAAAAACAGTTATTTGAATAAAAAACAAATTAATTCATGAATCTGGGGATTTTTCTATAATTCTTTAATCAATAAATTAAATAAAATTGTATCAAATATATGATAAAAGTCGGATTTTTTTACGTTTGAGCAACATTAGTACAATACAGTTATAAAATACTAGGAATAGAAAACTTAGATACTTGTGGCTGAGGCAGTACCAAGGCCAAGCAATCTGGACGAAACACAAAAAGAGCTTCTTATTCCGAGAGACATGCTATTTTTCTTCAAGCGTTCCAAATGCAACAAAAAAGAAACCTTAACCTTACTAATACTTGTAAAATAGTAATGTTTCTTTTGTCGAATATACAATTTCTGATAAATCTGGCGGTGTACACTGCATTTCTTGTACGTCTTCACAAATACATAATTTTCAATATAAAGTAAATTTAATTTTCATATTCTTCTAGTAGTATTCTGTATTATTCTATAAGCTATATAGTACTAAAATTATTTATCATATTTTTTAATAAATAAAAAACACATATGTTAAAAAGATAAAAGTTTCTGTTGTACTATAGAGCTTACAGATTACTACAGAATTCTAATTTATGAGTATAAATGATAAAATATTAAACAGACGTATTTTGTATAACATATTTATGATTTACCAAAAAAATGTATTCATAATACATCTAAAGTATTAAATCTAACTAATATAAAAATAAATATTTTTACAGTAATTTTAGTTAGTCATAAGATAATCATGTAAATTCTCATATAATTTATCCTCCAAAGAATATAAATATAAATATAATTAATAATAAATATTCATATTATGAAATTAACGCATGCATACAAGACAACAATAACATTATTCTAGAATTATATGCATTATAAACAGTACTTTTAGTTTCAGCAATAATAGCTCTAATGGTCTCATGTGTGTGTGTTCGGGTCGGTATGAATTCATAGTGAGTAAAGTGTAAAATTTTATGAGTTCTCATCGACTGATTATAAACGACCGTAAAATATGACGTCCTCTTTGCTAATTATCGGTTAGTAATAAAATGAAAATTAATACCTTCGCACTTGAAGACTTGACGTACGCTTTATGACCACGTTAACATTCTATTAATTTTCACACTGTGTTATATAACTTTTCAAGAATATAACCTGGTTCTGTTTGATTGGTTATTTATGGTGGTAATTCTTATTAATTTATTAGTTTGTTTTTTTTTGTATTATATATTGTAGAATTAAGATTTATATATTTATTTATATCAGCGGATATATTCTGTAAAAAAAATGTTAAAATTTACTACAGATTAAAACAAAAACAAAAATTAAAAAATTTACTATATTATGTAAGATTGTTCTAACACTTTACAAAACTTAGAATATTCGTTTTAACATGTCGTTAATTTTAACAGAAAATATTGGAAAGTGTGAAAAAAATGATTCCATATAAATTAAAAATAATTATAACATGAAAAATGCAATTGATTTTTTTTGTATTACAAAAAAAAATTCATAAAAAAATTTAATATTCATATTAAAATAAAGGCAAGACAACGTCTGTCGGGTCAGCTAGTATTAAATAAATATTAATATAGAACTTTAACCTAAAGAAGTTTTATTTTAATACAATGAGTTCTAAAAGATTTTTTACTATGTTATTTAAAAGTTCATTTTCTTCACCGTTGCTATATAGAAACATTTTATGAAATGAATACATAATTTGAATCAAATATATTTGATTACTTCCTATAATAATCTAATTAAATCAGCAATGCAATCTTCATTAATCCACATCACAGCAATTGCGACCATAAAAATGCATTACAAATAACAAAACATTACTCGTATAAATTATCTATTCACTAATTCCAATCACAGAATCAAATTACCGGATACAGAGTACCTCGCCACCACGTTGCATATGTAATGAAAATATTGTTTTCAAATCTTGTCAACGGCGTAAAGTTCAATGTAAAGGTTAGACACATACATACACTCACACAGAGTGAGAGTATATCTATTGTTTTCGATACGAAGTGAGGTTAAAGTTGGCGTCTGGTCGCATCGGTGTAAAGTTAGATTAGGTTAGGTGTTGCTTTCGCAGCCGTAACAAAGTGAATTTAATTGATTGCTTACAGCAACGACAATGTCTAGTTTAGTATATATATATATATATATATATATATATATATATATATATATATATATATATATATATATATATATATATATATATAGGACAGATGCAATTTACGCGAAACAATACTTGCACTATATAGATCATACATTGATTATTATTAAATTAGAAAATACGAATCGTATTTGCATTGAAGATGTTGTTCTATGTAGATTTATAAGTATTTGACATGTCAATAAAAATTACAATGTAAAAAAGAAATAGTGAAATTACACAAAAATAATTGTAAAATTTTACTATAAAAAATCTGTAATTTTATTTTACTATAAGTATTCTGTATTTCTACTTCATAATTCTGTAATTTTTACATAATTTATAATAATCACATAAAGTAAATAAAAATGACCTAATAAGTATGTAAAATTGCTTACTTTCTGCAAATTGCATCACATACTTAATGTACAATTGTTGGGATAACTTCTTAAATTATGTAAAATTAAAGCTTGCATATTAATATCTGTAATAATTCATCAAAATAATGAGACTTACGATTAGTACACATTTTAGGTAATAATACTAATAAAATATTTTAAGTGTAATTCATTCATTTCAAATTACATCCTTTATATAAAATTAAGCAAATTTTATCTATTTATGGAAAATTCCTGATAGCAAAGTTACTAAGATCTATAAATTTACTGAAAGTGACTTTACTAAAAAAAAAATTTACTATTACATACATATATACTTTTCCATTCCGTTGGTAATATCATATTACATAACGTTTGTAATAGTTCTGATATTATGTATTTTTAACAATTATATAAAATTACAGCAGTTGAGTGTACGATATCAATTTTAATTCTGTATTTTAAACGAACCAGTGGATACGTTGAGTATCTGTGTAACTTTAGATCACTGGTTAGGACTTTAGCTCTTTATCTTTTGCTACTAATTATGAAAGCTTAGCTTTTGAAATACGTATATAGCTTTTTTTAATTATTTTTTGTGGTTTGTGGGAAATTATTAATTTTTCTCCATAGTAACATTATATTTTAATTTATTATTAAAGAAAATGGTAATAGAATAAATTAAACATAGTATAATTACACTGTAAAAAATTTATGTAATTTTACACGTTTTGTAAATGTAATTTTTCATAAAAATCTAATATTACATAAATTATCACAGCAAAATTACAAAATATTATTATTTTTACTGTTAAAACCTACGTAAAATTACATAAATTTGAAATATATTTTTTACAGTGTATGAGACACCAAAAAAAATTGCATTGTATTATAGCAGATCATGTTAAAATCCGGGTATTTCCAAAAATCTTGTAAAAATTACCGAGCAGTTAATTTTACGCTAAAAAAACGTTTGATAGCAAGCAAGTGCACTCAGTACATTAACGGAACCGCTATTAAAAACCGTACAGCGAAGAAGATTACAGATGGATGCACGTACACGGATGCAAAACCATCTTCTTACTATTTTTCTTCTTCTTCTACAGCCGCAAAAACCTAACTAAACAGTTTCGTGAAAAATTCGCGTGTAGAACGAAAATTATTATATCGGCAGATGCATCATGAAATATGCATATGAAAAAAAATTCGTTTCTTTTTTGCTTTATTTGCGTTTGTTGTTGCACAACCGGCCAAGATTGTTTCTCGGTACTTTTTAATAATTCTGAATAAGATTGTACCTACTCTGTACATGCGCAGACCTAATGATACAAAATTGCTCGCTTAAATACGTAATTGTTTTAAATTCTTTTGATGTTTATAACTTGTAATTAACAATATACTGAAATTTATGAAATAATTATTATTTATAAATTACTTTAATGAAGATCATGTTTAAAGTTTTTCATGTACAGTTATATTTTTAATTATTAACAGTTATTATAAAAAGTTTTAATTGGTTAATTAACTCTAATATTGTCAGCTTATAATAGTTTATTTTAACATAGTACAATATTTTTCAGAACTAATTGTATTAATATACAAACTGTTTTGGTATAAAATTCTGTTAATTATTTATATAAAAACGATATTTCGACGAAACTGAACTCTCGCCTTCATCAGGTCAAAATTTATTAATAACATTAAAGTAAGTAACAGTACATAGCAACAAGTTACTAAGTAACTAGATCATAAGAATTATAGATTTTTAATTAACTCAGTGCCTTCATAGTGATTTATGTTATTCTTTTCTTTATAAATTTCTATTACTTCTCTTATTAATCTGCTGCTAATATTGATTGGTCTAGCAATTATTACTGTATCTTCAAATTTTACATCATAAAGATATTCTAAATCATGATTAGCATGTTTATTTTAAATTAGTTATCATAATAATTTTTAAATACTTACAAAATATTGATTTTATGGTAACCAACACAGCGACAGAAAATTTCAGTACTAATATTGTAAAATATTATTTCTGGTATTAAAAAAACTTTATACCACTGAATCTGATATCGATTGGGTTTGCTTGTTTTGGAACCCGCTATAAACTATAGGTCCCTTGCTTGGCTGTGGTTAAACAACCTGCACCATTGACAATGCAAGTAAAAATTGTTACTAAACTATATGTTCAACTTTTCCACCTAAGAATTACGGGAACTGACTGTAAAATATTACATATCCATACTAATTGTAAGACTGACAAATGAAGCATAAAAAATTAAATTTATTTAATTTATTTAGTAAATTTTGACAGACTATCTACAAAACATAGTTTTTAAAAATAAACACCTACATATATTTATGTTCATAAATTTTAACTGAATTTTTATAATTAAATTTGAAGTTTTATATTTATATTATATGAAAACAAATATGTTTTTCATGTACAAGATATATTTAAAAAGAGATTTAACATTTTGTATTATTTACACAGTTAAGAATAATACAAGTTAGTAGCGTGTTAAATAAATCTTTTCCCTTTAAATTGAATACAAAGAAAATGTAAATATTGAATTTAAACAAAACTGTACAAAGGGATTTGAAATTTACATTGCAAGGTTTATAAATTTTAAAGCACATTATTTCTGTATTTGTTATTCACATCTGCAAGGAAGATTATAAAATATTAAGCGCATTTATGATATAATTTTCTAGAAAATATGAAAATATCAGATAATAAATTACAAAAGTTCTTTGGTCGTGACTGTCTGATAGTTATTTACCCTAATATAATCTCTCGGTGTGGTTTTAGTTATGAATTTAAAAGAGTAAAAATTAAAATAAAACGGCTTTATATTATAGTTCTGTACTAATATTTATTAATAATCGATGTACTTAACGCACGTCGTTATCATGAAAAATGATACAAATGACATTTACAGTAAATAAATTATAACCTAAAGCCGTTTTATTTTAATATAAGTGTTCAAAGAGATTTTTTATTATGCTGAGTAAAAATTATTTTGAGGTAAATATAAAATTGACATTATAAAGCATATATGTATGCAGTGATCCGTAAAAGTAGTTTCTATATTTAACTTTTATGTTTAGTTTCCATTTGAGATATTTTGGGCGTTTCAAGAATTTTTTGAGCTTTAAATATCATTCACATTATTATCGTAGGATTAGCTTTAAGCACACACTGACAAAAATGTTGCTTTAGATCCGAGATTTTTACTTTTAACTCAAAAGTAAACATGATTTTGAACTGTAATCTTATGTTTTCCTAATGAAAATATAAAATTTGATAAAAAAAAATAATAATAAGTAACAGTATTTTTAAAACTTTATATGAAAGTAGTTAATATTTAGTTTCAAAATAAAACTACATTTGAACTGAATATTACTAATAATTTTACAATTACATTTATTCCAGAAAAACACTATGGCCCGTATTTCCACCTCTTTTGTTTATGAGAAAGTGCTTTTATTTTTTGCTTTAAAATAAATTTATAATATATTTTTTTATCTCTAATATTATAAAATTTACATTCACGTAAACATCAAAAATAATTTTGACAAAAAATCACTTTTAAAAGTGAGGTGAGAATACGAGCTCATGTTTCTAATCTAAATTTTACACAAATATTTTAAAATAGTTATACCAGTACTTATTATTATTAATTCGTTTATTTGAGTTTTATAATATTAGATATAAAACTATATATCAAAAATAGAAATACCATTCATATTTGATAAAAAGTAGAAATAAAAATTTATTTGAAAGCAAAAATAAAAACATTTTTTCAAAAACAAAAGAGATGGGAATACTGGCTTTAGTATTTTTCTGGAATAAAAATAATAGTAAAATTATTTATAATTTTCAGTTCAAAGGTAGTTTTATTTTTGAATAAATATTAACTAATATCATACAAAGCTTTTTAATGTTACTTACTATTATTTCATTAAAATTTTTCATTAAAAAAACTTGAGTTTACAGTTCAAAAACACGTATACTTTTCAATTAAAAGTAAAAATCTCGAATATAAAGCAAAGTTTTTCTCATTGTAAGAACAAACATAAGTAGAACCCAAATAAATGTAAGTTTATGGGAATATAAACAAGCTAACGCCAAATGTTTAAATCTTAGGATTATTTGTTTAATTTAACAAATGTTGTATTTTGAAGCAATTAATTTTTTTAAATTTCACTGTTAATAAAAGCTTATTTTTCCTGTTTTAAGTTTAAAAATATATATATTATAAAATTAGACATAATTTTATCAAATTTTATATATTATAATTTGTGCACCATTCCTTGCAGTTTTTGATTTTTTAATAAGTCAATGACCTCAAAGATAGAACAGGTGTTACTCTGAACAGGTGAAGTCAAGGTTATGAAAAAAGATATTATTATACTTATTAAGCTGGACAATACGAAATGATGCAAGAATTAACTTTCAGTTTGATGTGAAATAAGAAACATTATTTTGGTTGAAACTTAGCGGATTTACAAATACCGTTTTTCATTTAGAATTAAAAATATTAATGGAATTTGCATTTTTTAACTTTATGTAATCATGAGATCCTATTTTATTTTATTTTGCATCTCTTAAGTTTAGGAAATAATGTTACACTCTAAAAAAAAAATTATGTAATTTTACCTACAAACCATGAGACACTATGATGTCCAGTATTTTAAGGTGTAATTACTCAACTGTTCTAATTTTACATAATTGTTTAAAAATACATAATATCAGAACTATTACAAACATTATGTAATATGATAGATATTACCAACGGAATGGAAAAGTACATAGATTACAATTTTTTGGTAAAGTCCCCAGTAAACTTATCAGAAATTTTCCACAAATAGGTAAAATTTGTTTAGTTCTGTAATATTATTGTTGGTATAATTACATACATTTCTAAATTTACATAAAGGATGTAGGTATTTTGAAATGAATAAATTATACTTAAAATATTTTATTAGCATTATTACACAAAATATGTGCTAAGTCTTATTATTTTGATGAATTATTACAGATATTAATATTTCAAGCTGTAATTTTACATAATTTAAGAAGTTATACTAACAATATGTAGTTCTACATTAAGTATGTGTTGTAATTTGCAAAGAGTAAGCAATTTTGCATATTTATTAAGTTATTTTTACTTACTTTATGTGATTATTATGAATTATGTAAAAATTTCAGAATTTTGAGGTAGAAATATAGAATATTTATGGTAAAATAAAATTACAGATTTTTTTATAGTCAAATTTTATTACTATTTTTCTGTAATTTTGCTATTTTGTTTTTTTATATTGTAGAGATAAGTTTGCAAACGTACGTGTGCACTTTTGCCATAGCAGGTGTTTATTTATACTTCAAGGTTACACCATAACGTTAGTGCTAGGGTTAAGGTATAAAGTTACAGTGTGAATAAACTTAACCTGATTTCTAATTAACTAATATAGCAATTTTATTTTTTTCCATGTAGAATACAGACATCAATATTCAAATTAAAACTTTTAACTATAATTATATTTAATCTTCAATTACTTAACTAGCCTATATTTGTCCACAGATGGCATCGTGTCCGAGTGCGCCGGCAGCGAACGTAGTTCATTACGCCTTGGAGGCGGTGGCGATTCAGCGAGCAGCGAACGTGGCGGTGCGGGCAGCGTAGCGGAAAGCGGTCCACCGGATCGGCCCAGGGCAAAGCCTCCGCTCACCCTAGACATACTACCACCACCGCCCAACAACAACTCCAGCCGCCGGTCCGATATGGTAACTATAACTACTTACTTTCCTTACTTAGTCATTAGATTAGATGATTTATTTGTTAGATTGGCTGCGGGGAGAAATTCGAATTTCAGTTTGGAGTAGTTGGCGCTTTTAGTTATTAATTGTAAATGACTATTTGCGATGGATAAGTTTGTGTTTCGGGTTAAGTGGTTTCAACCAGAATCGTTACGAATTTTGAATGATAAATTTTATTTAAAACGTAGTAGTTGCGGTTATTACATGATAAATTGTTTCTTTGAATAATTTGATTGTTGGAATCCATTTCAAAATGATAAGTTGTAACTAAAGAATAATCATTTATAATAATAATTACTTAAAGATTATCCGTGTTTCCAAATTTCCAATTACTACTAATAATTTTATTTATGAATTGAGCTAAAAATGTATTTAATATATTAAAAAGAGCAACTGAGAATAGTATTAATGTTGCAGGTAAGGATAAGACTCTTATATTAAATGTTGATACATTATTAGTGCTTGAAAAGGGTGATTTGATGACTGAATTGAAGGTATACGTTTGCATGGAAGTCCGATGAGTAGATGGAGTGGTATGATTGGGTGTGTTTTGCATGAGCGAAAGTTTTCAAGTAGTAGGAATAGAAAAGCATGTATAAAAGGTAACATGAATGTGGATGAAACTAGAATTGCTTGCCTGCATAAGAATGTTTGGAGAAAATTAATGTCGCGATAGTGAAAAGTGTTCGTGCCAAACTCTTTTGGGTACATGGCGCGATTGTGTAAGAAAATCTTATTTAGTTTATGTTCTATTGGTATAGTTTTACATATTTATTAGTAAGATTCTATACAATGGAACTCCATACTACTATAAATATAAATATATAAAAAAAATAATGAAAAAACAACATTTTAGAAACATACGTATAAAATAATACAACAAATGAGTAAATACACGGTGTATTTGAAAACAAAGTAAAATAATATGTAGGAGTAAAAACAAATATACATACTTTAACCTAATTTAAATTATACGTATATTACATTTCGTTTCATTATTTTTTTTGTTTGTTAACAATTTTAAATGAACTTTTAAAATAACATTTTCGATATTTAAACTAGAATACATGTTTATTTAACCTAATTATAAAAGATATATATTTTACTAAAATGTAATTGGTACGTGGGAAGTATAATTTATTTTATACTAGGTGTTCGTTCCATTTAAATATGGGTATAACAATTTTTATAAAAAAATTATGATCTAATTACTTATTTTGTTACATCTAGTAATTTGTTTCTATTAAAATATAACTCTTTTAGGATTAGATTCTGTTTAATTATTTTATAAAAATAACGATTCGACAAAACTGGACACTCGTCTTTATAAAATCAATTTTTTTTTATCATGCAAACAGCAAACAACAGTACATAGCAACAAATTACTAGGTAACATATAAGTAACTAGATCATAAGAATTATAGATTTTTAATTAATGGAAGCAAATTTTATTTAACTTAGTGCCTTCACAGAGATTTATGTTATCTTTTTCTTTATAAATCTCTGTTGCAACTCTTATTAATCTTTAAATTTTACTTCATAAAAATATTCTAATGCATGTTCAGCAATAGCAGATTTATTTGGATGATTTAGACGAATTGACCTTTTGTGTTCTGTTATTTACTGTAAATATTTTTTGTATCATTTTTCCTGATGAAGATGTACGTTGTGTACGTTGATTATTAATAAATATTAATACAGATCCTTTTTTATTTTACTTTCTACATTAATTAATTAAATAACTCGTTTACACTTGCATTATTCTGAAAACAAATTATATCTGTATATGTACGTAATCATAATTTAATTAGATACGACTAGATATTTATTTTGTACATGCATCGGATAGAATAGAATGCCATCCGACTAACATTAACGATAAGATACACACAAGTTGAATGACACAAGCCACACACGCTATGGTGTATGATGTTTTGTTTGTGTTTAGAGTGCATCCGAGACGTATGTGTCACCTGTAGCGGAACCGCTACGAAACGCCACAGGTACATTACCGGCAGCGGGCAGCGCATTGTCTGCCCATCATGAACTACAACTGCTGCGCGAACAACTCGAACAACAAACCCAACAGACGCAGGCTGCCCTCGCACAGGTTTGCAACTACCTTCTATTATTTGATTTCATTACTTTAACATTTCACCCAGAATAATTTCTCATTCATTTTTCTTTAATTTAATTTTTTTTTATTAAGACCCCAGTACTTTCATAAATTTATCCTTGGAATAATTTCTAAATTAACCAATAAAATGTTGTGATTTATTCTGAGAATACATTTTCAAACCAATCATAAATGATTTTTTGCTTATCTTAAGAATAAATCAAATTGGATATACTGGCTCTCATTGAATAAAAAGACAGAGGAAGGAATACATTGTATTTTTAACAATGAACCAAATATATATATATATATATATATATATATATATATATATCTTCTGATTGGTTTAAATTAAATTTAGGGCTTTCCCGGTATTTTGCAGTGTCCGGAGCATCCAGAGTGACTCGTGTCTGCTTGGGGTCATTGGATATAAAGAGTCTTTTTTAATCAATTTCTGTTGCTGTGTTTGAACAGTTAGATGGTATAGTTAGTGACAATTGCGTTTTCGTGTTTTTTATGTTTTACTGTTTATTAGAATATTGTTACATCACTGGTAATTGATGACGAAGTCTGTCATTTTCAAAAACTAAATCCCCTGTCTTTTTATTCAATTCTGGCTCTAATATAAGGAAATTTATTAAATATCAAAATTATGAGGTTTCATTAAATAATAAATTACAATTTTGTTTACTTATATTTAAAAAAAATTTTTTAATTTAATTTTTAAAAACTAAAAAAAATTGCTGTTATAATTTAATTATGTATATCATAAAACAAAAAAAAAACTTGTAAAAGTTAAAACTAATTTTATTTATTAAATTTTCAGTAGAAAAAAATTAAATTTAATAAAGATATCTGAGAAATAAATAAAGCATTTTGTCTAGTATTTTAATTATATTTTTTTTGCCACTTTTTTTTCATAGTAAAAGATTTATTATTTTTGTAAATTATAACTTTAACTAACATTTCGAATAATTTCAACAAAATTGTGGCCAATATTTCCAACTCCAAATCGTAGAATAAACGTAATATAGTTAACTATTCCACACTTTATCTGGTGTTAGAAATACCGGCTCTTAATTATCTTTTCAAGAAAAATACAACAGCAAATTATAGTCTCCAGCTATTCCAGCATTTGTTTTCTTTGCATACAGGTCCAACTACTCCGCGACCAGCTTGCAGCGGAACAAAGTGCCCGTCTGGAAGCACAAGCGCGCACCCATCAACTCTTGGTGCACAACAAAGAACTGCTGGACCACATCACCGCACTCGTTCAACATCTACAGGATAATGAACGAGCTGGCAGTCATGGACAGCAACAATCGCAACCACCACCTCATGTTACAATGGTGCCCCAGGTAGGTTTTGCTCCATTTTCAGCTTTTATTTTCAATAGTTAGGTATTGCGTTTTCACGCTAGTTTTGCTTATCTTTGAGTTCGAAGTTGATGATGATTAATTTAATAATATGAATAAAGAATAGTGTTTTATTGAATTTTTAATCAAGTTTGAAACCAAGCAAAAAGCAAATTTTCTATAACCAGGAACATTGCATATTTTTTCATGTCTTTATGTAATAATAAAAAAAAAGATAAGGGTACAACAATTTATTTGAACATATAGTAGCCAGAATTTTATTCACTCTTTAATAATAAGTAGTAAAAATGTTCGTTTTATTTAAAATTATTTTATTTTATTTCAAATTTATTTATTTTTTAAATTTATTTGTATACGTAAAAATGTAGAAATTATTAAATAATATCAAAATAATCAACGGATATTTTTTCTAGAAATTAGTGATATTACAGCATAATTTTTAATTCAATATTTACTCACTAATAAAAAATTAATCAAAAGTTTTTAAACTTTATTTATTAATGATTAATATTAATAAATAAACATTACTTTTTTTTCCAGAAATATAATCATATCGTTTCATTTAAAATTGATACGTATTTGTAAAGAAATTATCCATCAAACAAAACAAAAAATACATCAAATTGTTAAACATAAATATAGCTAATTTTTTGGAAAAAAAACAAACAATAAATTTGCTTTTTGCTAAATAAACGAAAACAATGATTGAATATAGCAAACGTAACATGCATGATATTATTTGTTTAGTGAATTTTATTTTACCTTCATGAAACTCGTAAATTTTTTTGTTATTATTGTTTTGAAATTTAAAACTTTGTATTGATTGATTGGCAACACAAATTTTTATCTACCAGCAAATTTATGATAAATAATCTATCTGTTCTAATAACTAACCTTATAAATAAATTTTTGTATTTCATTTTCTAAACAAATGATATTTTTTGGGAAAAATCTCAACATTAGAATAATATTAAAATAATTTAATATTTTGTAAACCAGTCTATTTATAACATCTTTCTGTTATACATAAACCAATTTGTGTGAAATAAAGAATATAATAATCTTTTTAAGAGATTAAAATTAAAGTACGTTGTCCTTTGAACATTTCAGAACACAAATAAACGCTTTAAAATTTCTTATCTCTGTTGTAAAATGTAAACAAAACGAAAATAAATTCTAAAATAAAAACTTTACGAGTTTCATTGCATGTAATGTTGGCAAATATTTTTTGAAATAATAATAAAAAAAAACTGTGTATTATTTTGTGTCTCTATTGACGAAGCGCCTTTTTTTTGAGCAACCGATATTTTGCTGTGTGTATTTTCATGTATTTTGGCTCAACGCATTCAGAAAATTAATGAATGGCTTGCTGACTGCATAAAAAATATACTTTACTAAAACAAAAAAAAGTTTATACTGGAAAAACAGCTATAAAATATATTACTATATACATTGTTTGCTACATGTGCACAATTTTACATCGAAAAACGATAATGTGTTAGATTTTCTGATAAATATGCAGTTTTTCTCTCGTAATAAGTTTTTATCGTCCGCTAATGAGATAAGCATTTTTATACCATTTCATAAAATGAATTTAGGTTAAACACTGTGTTATGTTTCGTTGCTGTATATTACGAAGATTGATTAAATAGTAATACTTCTGAAACCGAACACATCGTTAGCTAATTTCTTATCATAAAACCTTACTGTTTTAAGTTTCTGAACTGAATTGTTTAAAAATATGGAACCAATTAGAATTTATATATTTCCGAAACTATTAAAATTATAACATCCACGACTGATTAAAATAGATAGAAAACAAACAAATATTGCCAAAAATTAGTAATAACTCAATTTGACCAAAAATGGCGTATGGCACAAACATGAAACCAACTGACATATGTTAATTCATAATATATAACATTTTTCTAGATATAAATAGAATATTATATTTCCAATAAAATTTGATTACATATTCACAAAGATTTAGAAATTGTTGAGAAAAAAATTTTCAAGATTCGATTATATCATTTACCTTGTTATCCTACCTTTTTACAAGAAATTGGTGGATTTTTAGAGGAGTGTATAATATGTCAAAAATTCGATAAGTTGCCATTTTAACTTCATTTGTATAGTTAATAGTAATTAGGAAAAATCCGAAAATGTCATGAATAACATTATTTTACCACAGAATTTTTTGATACAAGTAATTTTTAATTTATTTTATTTTTATATTTATTTGTAAAAATATATTAAGCTAAATATCAAAAATTATACACCAGAAATTTAACTTGACAGAAACTTTACTATGAAGTAACATTGTATGATTTTCAAAGTGATAATCTAAATTTTGATAAAACATATGACATAAACATAGTAAAAACATATGACGTTTTTATATACTGTAATTATTTTCCTGATGATGATGTACGTCCTGTATATCGAAACATCAAATTTTAATAAAAAAATAAAACAGAACTTAAATCTAAACCTTTTTTATTTTAATGACACATAAAATTTTATCTAAAGGATTTAGTTACTTATTTTGTTACCTATTAACTTGTTTCTATATTCTGTTTATTTGCTCTAAATGTCATTCGTATCTTTTTCCTGATGAAGATAAACGTTGAGTTCGTCGAAACGTCGATTAATAATAAATATTGATAGAGAACTATATAACCTAAAGCTGTTTCATTTTATCTAACTAATTTGTTAATAATATAATATTTAAATTAAATAGGTATAACATTTGGAAATATTTTCTCTTTTTAAAAAAGCATTTTATAAATAACCATATTCATAACCTTTTTCTGAAGATGCTTTTTTTACCTTCGAAGATTCAGAAGTATGTATATCAGATCATAAAAATCAAAGAATACAATATAAAAGAATATTATAATTTCAAATGTCTAAAAAGGTTTTCTATACAGACATATACGAAAATATATTTTCATTTAAATACGATGCTGAGGTAGAAAAGATAATCTTACATATTTTTATTGAAGTATTCTATGTAAAAAAGTAACCAGACATTTTTCAAAGCGATTTAACAATTGTATTCGTGCTTGAAGAATTTATTTAAATGCAAAATTATCATTCTTTTTATGAATTTAAATATTATTTCTTTTACCATCTTTCAATGTTAAATATATTAAAATACGAGTATAATATATTTCATGTTAGCTAAAAAAGTATAATATTTTTTTTGGAAAAAAAAATTGTTATATAATAGGTTTTTGTTTTTCGCGAATATATTTTTAATTATATTGTTTTTAATATGTTGGTCGTTTTATGACGAAACATTTTTATAAAATTTTATATTCTCATTTTGAAGTTTTATTGAGCGTAAAAAATAAAGGCATGTCATTATTTTCTATTTAGGTTTTTCGAATCAAAATTAAAACAAAAGGAAAACGTTTTCAAACGATTTTGTTTCAAACTTTTGTTTTGCATACTTTAGCATTTGCATATGCTATAAAATACATATAAAATATGCTTCATAGAAAGTTTCAATTGCGCAAATAATTGTCTCAAATTCACAACAAACATCTAGTTAATTATGTTTTTGTAAAATTAATTTGGAATAGCTTCGCTAAATAAAGTTCTTATTATTATTATTAAATAAAGTTTTTTAATATTAAATATAAACTGTTTTAGGATTAAATTCTGTTTAATTATTGTATAAAAACGACGTTTCGACGAAACTGAACGCTCGTCTTCATCAAGTCAAAATTTATCATTGAGGTAATATATAAGTAACTAGATCAGAAGAAATTATAGATTTTTAATTAATGAAAGCCAAATTTTATTTAACTCGGTGCCTTCACAGTGATTCATGTTATATCTTTTCTTTATAAATCTCTATTGCATCTCTTTTTAATCTGCTGCTAATATTGATTGGTCTAACAATTACTACTGTATCTTCAAATTTTACATCATTACGATATTCTAAAGCATGTTCAGCAATAGCAGATTTATCTGGATGATTTAGACAAATAGACCTTTTATATTCTGTTAATCTAGTAGCAACAGTTCTACCTGTCTGTCCAACATAAACCTTACCGAATTCACAAAGTGTTCTATATATATACCCGTGAAAAATTATTATTAAAATTAAATATTAGGTTACATACATTATGTAAATTATAATTTCAAAATTAATTAAGAAAATTCTGTTTATTTTTTATTATCTACTGAAGTATACTTACATGTATAAGTTAATATATTTAATTAGAAAATAATTAATATTTTTGTGTACCCACCGTTTTTTTAATAATGCAAAAATTATATTGCTAATTTTCTCTCATTATTAAATTAAAAAAAAGAAAAACATTGTTTTTGCTCATATTTGAAGTTGATATCTATTTGCGAAATATTATTTTAATATAAATATTCAGCATCTTTATCTTCTTAAAAATGAAGTTATCTTATTAGAACAAATATGTTTTGATATTTTACCAAAAATTTCGAGAATGTTATTGTTAATTTTTACAGAATTATTTTCTGTCATTTAAGCAAACAAAAGACAAATGGTTTACATCTTTGTAAACTTTTGTGAATTTCCAAATTGTATATTTTGTAATATTATATGGACAACGTAAATATATTTGTTTTCAAAATATTATTCTTTTTAAAGTTATTTTTATTAAATAAATATTCAAGAAAAGTCTTAATTTAAAAAAATATTATGTACTTATATATATAACTATATATTGTAGAACTGTATTAATATAATAATTTAGTATAAATACTGAATAATGTAATAATAGTATCAAATAAAACAAATATTTATTTGAGTACAAATATGTTTATAATGTATATAATACTACAAATTTTAAACAAAAAAGTAATATTATTTATAATAATTGTTCTATTTTGATACTGTAATACAGATACAATCCTACAGACTCGTTACGCATACGAAATGTTCATGTGCGCATAACATTTTAAATGATTCTAGAATTAATTCGTCGCTTACAACCACCTACGACACAAAAGTTTAATTTGCATGTAAATGTGTACTATAATTTACTCACTAAACTATATGATCGGAGTGTTATTTATTTTTAGTTTCTAATTAATTTTGTGTTTGTTTTTAATTTTTACATTGTGTTTGTTTCGATCGATGTGTTTTTCCTGGCGTGTTTGCACTTGTATTGCGCTCGACTAAAAACGCTGTTGTCAACAGGTCTTTGCAAAGCCAAAGGATAGCTATAACCACATGCTGCTGGAAGTTTTTGCAAGAACTAAATGTTAGGTAAATTGATTCGCAAAACCTATGAGAAATACTGTGTTTTCTGATTCAGCTGCATTTGCCGGCACCATTTCAGATTCTTTTTGTTTTATTTTCAGTTATATGAAGAATAGTTTTTGCGCACAACTATTACAGTGATTTGAGAATTAAAATTTGAAATTTATTTTATATATGTATGATATTCATTTGAAACAGAAATTAGCATTTTTTAAAGTATATTTTATTTCGATTTTCTGTTATTTCGTTTAATATATCTGTTTAATTTTTTTTTTAAATTAGCATTTGAATTTAAAATTATTTTTGTTGAATAACGTTTATTAATTGATGTTAATTAACACTGACAACATGACTTAGGTTCTAAAAATTTTAATAAATTGATCTGTGATAATCTACTTTTAAAATAACTTAACAAAATAATTTATATTACAAAATGTGATTTTCGCCACAATTTGATTTACTTACACGACATACTTTAATAAATTAACTATTTTACAAATTTTACTTAACCTATCCAGATAACATGTAACAAAAGAGATCAAAAATAAATATAATGCTAAAGATGGTTCGTGATTAACGGCCGAAACATCGTTTCATTAAAGATCCATTATTGCCTAAAAATATTATTAGTACTACTTTAATATTATTAAACTTCTGTTTCATATGAATACATATTTGGCAAATTTTTACAATCAAACTTTTGTGCGAAACTTTTATTATAGTTATTACAGAATAAATCAGAGAACACACATTTATTTCCGTATCGCTTATATATCGTCTATTTGAAGTTAAAAACTTTACTTCTCAAGAATCCTTTTGCTTGTACTTTCCTTTCGGCAAACTTTCACGTTAACCTATCTTGCCCGTGCGAAAATCTCACGACTGACTATATTCCCTTGGAAAACAAATCCCAAAAAATCAAATAGACGAACCGAAGCGAGAGTGAAACATCCCGTACGGGGAATCGTACGGCAAAAGGGAAAGAAAAAAGATTGAAAACACGATAACACAGCATGCGTAAAGCCATTTTCCACTACCGTTCAGAGCCCTCGACTCGTGTCAGCTTATCTGCATACCATTACCGGAACGAGAGGATATTTCAGTTCGAATTTCAAAATACTCGTTCGTCGTGCCACGAGCGCAATCTTTATTAAATTATCAGGATTGCCTTTAAGGGCTTCGTTCGTTAAACAGATTCGAAAATAGTTTCTTTTTCAAATAGTTTGTTTGTTCTTAATGGTATTAAATTTTAATCCGATTTTCTGATGGATAATCAAGTTTGTCTTTAATTTTCACGCGATTAAGTATATTATTTGTCCGTACAGTTTTTTTTTCTTCTTAAGTTTTTATGAAATTAATGTTAATAAACTCTATTATAAAATTATTTGTCTTTATGAATAATAATTTTAATTTAATTAAAAAGACAAAAAGTTTCTTTTGCTAATTTTAAAAATTTTACTTGCTTAATTTAATGATGGGGTTGATATTAATTTATTTATTTCTTTAACACTGAAATAATAATTTAATATAAAGAATTTAATTGTTTATTTGCCATATTTAAATTTAAAATATTAGAACTGGAATTATACTATCATTTACTTAAATAAACAATGATATTTACCAATTGGTAAATGTGTGATAAATGGCTTTGCGTAAAAACAAATCTATCTTATAATTTGCAAAGAACTGTTGCCAATAATCTTCTTCAACTTTACCAGCAACCGTCAGGTTTGTACGACCCTTACCAAAGCGATCGCAGCGAAAGCAGTTCTTTAGACCAAAGTCCCGTTCTGCAAGCGCTTGGCTTGATCGAGAATCGAGCAGCAACATCATGTCTTTCGCCACCATCACCGCTACGAAACTCTTTTGGAATGTCACCCTATACGCCACTGGATCACAGTCAACAGCTGCTTCAACGATTACAAGCTCTATGCGGCTATACCCCACCTTATCCAAACTTCACTTCATATCCTGCCTATCAATATAGTCCCGTTTATAGTCCTACTCCTTCCGTTGGAGGATATACCTTACAACCTCCACCACAAAAGAAGTTACCACCTTCACCGTTATCTGTAAGACATAGTGGATTTTCTACAAGCCCGTTACCTGATCGGAGACCAAGTCCTATTCGTGGAGAATCGGAGGATAGAAAACTACAATCACAACAATATCAGCAACAATTCCATCAGTTGCAAATACCACAACAGAATCTAGATAATGAATCAGGTAATAGAAGTCCAGATGGTGAGGCGTCTTTTATTAAACCTTTGTCGCAAGTAGGGACATTAACGGCAACAGATCCTGATGGAAGGGTGAGGGTTATTGTTCCTATTCCTTCAGGAGCGGAGGATGCTGGGGATTTGCTGAGAGCTTTGAGGCTGAATGAAGAGTACGTTAGGCTAAATAATCCACCGACTATCACACGGACCACTAGTGAAAAGGTTCCGAATCGAAGTGAACTGATGTCACAAGTGCAAAGGACTGCATGGGCGAGACATACAACGAAATAGGGAAATTCATTTGATAATTTTAAGGGATTTTTTAGTTGTCAATTGTATTTGAATTCAAATTTAGTTTTTTCTTAAGTGTTACTTAGAAAA
Source organism: Clivina fossor (assembly GCA_963966155.1). NCBI lineage: Eukaryota > Metazoa > Arthropoda > Insecta > Coleoptera > Carabidae > Clivina > Clivina fossor. The sequence goes on along the minus strand of OZ014564.1, from coordinate 4,011,207 downwards.
ATTACAAAAAAAAATGCATTTAATAAACGGAAGCATAACTAACATACAAGGAACTGCAAAAATGTGTTTCCAAAAATATTTTATATAGACATAAAAAAAGAGTTGTACAGTTTAAGTGATTTATTATTCTCACCTCATTTATTAAAGTGATTTTTGCCAAAAGTACTTCTGACGTTTACTTAAAATCATTTATTAAGCATTTTAAAATAATTTATTTAAATTTTATAATATCAAATATAATAAGTTATCAAAAATAGAAAAAGTATTTATAGACAGAAGCAAAAAATTATTTAGAAGTTAATAATGAAAGCACTTTTTCACAAAAAATTGAGATGAGAATACGGATCATTATATTTACTACACTTCTGTATTAATAACAAATAATACAAAAGATGATTCTCCACTGAAGACTAATACATTACAAAAACCCAATTTACAGGTTACAAATTGCCAAAATTTATTTTAGTGACATTAATTTTAAACATTTGCGTATTAAAGATAACCGTTTTTTTTTTTTTATTCTATCGTAATATACAAAATTATTTTCTTAAATATTAGTCTTGAGTTAGAAATTACTTTATACAATATTTGTACAACTTCTTCATTATAATTAAATTCAAAGAATTTCATTAATGACTTTTGCAATTGTTGACATTAATCATTATCAAATTAATTGGTATATTGCATTTAAATTTTTTAATTTAATTACTATGTATTAGATAATCTCAAACAATCTAAGTCTAATTTTAAATTATGTCGTAGTTAATTGACGGCTAAAAATTCCGATAAAATTTTCTAGATAAATTTAATTGAATCTAATAAAACCTAAATAAAATTTGTGTATGTCCAAAGTTTGAAAATAACTTTAATTATTCTTCCAAAAATAATTAGTGTAGAGAATATGAACTACAAATGAACATGTTTCAAGGTGATTAAGAATAAATTTTATAGTTTTTGTGAAGTTGTGTGTATACGTGTGTGGTATGCCAAAGCGTATGATACTTTTATTATGTACATTGTTCCTAAGCTCATAAAAAACCCGAACTCGAAACGGTTATAAAAGTTCAAAAAATACACTGTTAAAATTCCAGAACTGTATGTGTTTTTCTTTCTCCAACTGCACTGCAACAAGAATGTTAGATTGTAAAAACAGTATTTGTAAAATTGTATATAGTATAGCTGATATTGAACTTTACTTATGATAAATTTATTTAATAAAATAATTTAACGATAAGTTATTAAGAATTGTTATTAATTTGACTATTGAAACTAATATATTTTTGCCAAGTTGTAAATGATGAATGCTGAATTATGTATTATGAAAAAAAAAATGAATTATATCAACTCCAATGTTTGAGCAAAATAAATGAATCTCGTTTGATAATATGAAGATTTTATCCTCTTACTTCCTTTTTATTAATTTTCTTTTTTTATTTTAATGTCTGTTATTTATCTACATTTGAAGATTGACTTTAATTTCAAATAGAAACTACATATGACCCTATGAATAATGAATGAAAAGTATATATTAGTATAGTGAAAAATCTTTTAGAATTCATTATATTAGAATAAAAAGGCTTTAGGTTCTAGCTCTGTGATAATTTATTAATAAATTAACGCGTCGACGAACTGAACGTGCGCCTTTATCAGGAAAATAGATAGAAATATTAGATTAATTATAATGTTATTAAATTCCCTATCAGGTTCGTTATTGTTTTTAACAATGACGCGTTTCGACTTTTCAGTCATCTTCAGATTTTCTGATCTTGGTCTGTGTTGTGCCTCGAGTGAACCTCGAGCCTTGCAATTATTATATTACCTTTTTTTTTATAAAAAAAAATTCAAGACTGATAAGAGTCGCTATAGAAATTTATAAAGTAAAAGATAACATCAATCAGTCTAAAGGGGCACTGCATTCAAATAAAATTTGACTTTTTAAATCAAAAATTTATAAAATTATAAAATTTCATGATGTAGTTACTTATTTGTTACCGAGTAACTTGATTGCATGTTCGGCTATAAATGTCATTTCTATCTTCTTTCCTGATGAAGACACACGTTTAGTTCGTCGAAACGTTGATTTATTAATAAATTATTATAGAATTGTAACCTAAAGTCGTTTTATTCTAAATATATTAGTACTTTTTATTAAATTTATATAATAGTTTATAAATCCACAAATAAAAATGTATTTAAACAAATAAAAATTATTTACCAGTTTTTTACTCAATTTATAAATAATGTTTATTAGTGTCATTTTATTAGTTTAATTAAAAGATTTTTATTTTTAATTTAATTGAAATAACTCGTATTTCTTAATAGGGCTGTTTGTAATTATTCTATAGAAGATATAGTTTCAGTTAAAATTATTATATTATGTATACTATGAAGAATATTAAGTATAAAGAGAAATTTTCCGAACGAAAATAAATTAAGTCACAGTTCCGCAAAGTTTATTTTTGTTGTCGTTAAAAATAAATATAAAATCTGCTACATTATAATCAAGTACAGCTTTGCAAAAAGATTTATAGGGAAATTTGTCGTTCTATAAAAAAACATTTGTCAACTCGTAAAATTTTCCCAAAAAATTCGTTTCTAATCTTTTAAAAATCACTCTGGACATATCGTTTCCGATTCATTTTTGGCTTCCGAATATAAACAACAATAACAAATTAACTTAAAAATATTCATCGAACCGAAATTTTCTAAACCTTTTAATTTGAGTCTAAAGTTATGATCCGAATAATTTTAGCACGAGAAGTCATCGTGGTTAATTGATAAACGTAGTAAGTAGTTTTATTTTTGAATCTGCTTGCTGTGCTAGAGGAACGGACTGTTAATCTTGCTTTATCCGCTTGTCACATCTGGATGAAGGAGTCCGAAATAGTTGTGTTGGGTGGCCAATTTGACTTACTGACTGGTATATTTAGTTTCTTTGTGTGTACAATTCCAGAAATACGAAAGAGAACTCTTACATAAAAATTATTGAAAGATTTTTTTATTACTCCCTTACCAATTTATCAACATATATTTATTAAAACAGAATTCTTCAAATAGTTTCGTATATTTGTGTTCTTTCTGATGCCATAGAATTTTGAAGAAAAAGATATTTATTTTTCAAGTGTTTTTATTAGATTATAAATTTTGTAAAAAGCAACGTCAAAATGACAAAAAAACAAGGTTAATTTTAGAATAAAGTAACGTCATAATTGATTGCTGAAAAAAAATAATACGTCACTTTAGAAATTTGGCATTTTTAAGAATGCATTACTTAATGTTATATTTATCAAACTGATTCACGGAATCAACGTAAAGAGACATATAAATTACATATTTTCCTCAATATGTGCCAAAATTTCTAGTAATATTTTAAACTTCAAATTCAATTGTAATTACTGTTGATAAATTTATATATCATTTGTTAATTTATGATATTCCTTTGTAAATTTTGATTTAAAATTCTGTTAATTTTTCCCAAATAATATTAAAATAAATAATTATAAACATTTTCCTTTATAATAATAAACAGAGTAACAGATTAATTAAAAACTCGAAAATAAATTAATAAATTAATATATTTCTAGAATAACTAATCGGATTAAATATCAATTGCTACCAGAGTTTGTTTCTCAATTTATTTTTATTAACTGATTTGTAATATTTTAATGTTAAGGACTTACATTGATATTTTAGTAAAAATTTAATTTATGTATTTTAAATATAAATAATAACTATTGTTTTATTATTAAAATATTATTTAGTTCTAATCGTACAATGTACAATTATTATGTTTTTTTATATAATATTTAAAATAATTTCAACAAAAATAAAAGGACAACAAAGAAATTTAGACAAAAACATATTAAATTAACACTTCAACAAAAAAATGAAGATAACTTGTATATATGTCATTTTTCCTCGTTGTTTATTCCAACTATAATTTGTAATTTATTTGTTTTACAGAATTTTCTCTCGTACAAAACACAATAAATCATTGAATACAAATTAAATTTTACATGCATTTCTAGCAAAAACATCACAAATTACAATTACAAATTATTAGCCTATCTGTGACAAAAACACCAACATAATAACTAACGTATGTGTGTTCAGTATCATTTTTTCTCAACTTGTACACGGCGAACAGAAAACCGAGTACAAAATAGACAAACAACAGCAGAACGAACACACACAGAGGCACACAAGTGTGTGCTCGTGCCAAAATCGTAATAGCTGTGACAATAATTCCCACTCGGCAATGATGATGCCAGCAGTGACCTAGTTCATTGCGCACTTACTTTCCTATATTCCTCTAGCTCTAGTTTAACAACACATATGTGCTGCCAGCGCCTCATATATGCAAAACCATACACACACAGAACGGATACCGGGACGATATGAAAACACGAGATAAAATGTTACACCGCATAACATCGACTTGTTTTTATTTGTTTGTCGTTTACATCGGTTTCGGAATTAGTTTGCAGTGTCTAGTGCCAATATTTGTCCGTCGTGTTTTCCTTCTTCGATAGGATGTTTATCGATGAGGTATAGTGTTCGCTTCTGTAGTTGTTCCATCTTATAATACAATAATTAAAATATGATCTTACTGTGGCGAAAATATAATAAAATAAAATAATTTCCCTTAAACTACACACAATAATATAAATATAATATAATATAAATATAATATAATAATATAAATAAAATTTTGTAATTTCATTAAAATATAATTAACTCTGAAGTATATATAAAATCAACAGAGAAAATGTAAGGTGTATTAAAAAAAAATGTATTCTACGCCTATGATGCTATCAGCTTTGTGACATGAAAGACGAAATGATTAATTATCCCTCAAATTCTCAAGGTTTCTCAAGACGATGTTTTGAAGGTAGCCCTGGTCTAAATACAACCAAAATTCAATACAGACATGTGTGGTAACTTTTCAACCATCATGCTCTATATATACGTACTGAGCCTCTTTGTTAACTTTTCAACAATCTTTCATTGTATTTTCTAACTAAAAAAAATCTTTTTTGGCCCTTTTCTCCGGCTAAAATTAATCGTTTATTTTCTACGTTGTGGAACAAGAATTTTTAAAATAAACATCACTTGATCATCTGTTTTGCATTTTTATTAATTGTTTTGAAAATAAACAAAATAAATTGTCAAATATAAATAGAGATTTATATTTTATAAAAAAAAATCTGTTATAAATTTTAAAGGATACCAAATAATATTTTTGTATTTTATTTATTCACAAAATTTTCACAAATTAAGTTCCTATTAATTTTAATAAATATTATATTAAATCTTATAAATATGAAAATAACAAACAAATTGAAACTACAGTAACTAATTTTTCATAAATATTGTGATATTTTACAAAAGTAATTGTGTTTTATTATTTTATCTTATTACTCAATATGTATCACGAAATAAAGGCTGATCAAATTAAATTTATAAATATTATTTATAAAATATTGTAAATAATCTTTCTTATTTGGTTAAAGCAAACTGTCATAAATAGGTTTAAATTATTGATATTTTTCTAATATTAAAGAACAGTATAGTATTCCATTCACATGTAATAACTATCATTCAAATGGTATGACAAGTAGATATATGTTAACAGAGTAAATAATAAATATGTCAGAATTCAAATATTAGCATAGATTAAACTAATAATTAACTAATATTTGTTCATTAATTGGAGTGACACTCACCTATTCTTTACTAACATAGTAAAGAATCATTCAGAACTCATTATATTAGAATAAAACGGCTTTTGATTCTAGTTCTGTATTAATATTTATTAATAAATCGACGTTCCGTTGAACTCAACGTGCGTCTTTTTCCTGATGAAGACTCAAGTTGAGTTCGTCAAAACGTCGATTTATTAATAAATATTAATACAAAACTAGAATTTAAAGTCGTTTTATTCTAATATGATATACGAATTAAACAAAATTTTAAACAAATAACTTAACGCAAAGAAAATAAATGAAATTGTATTGGACGAATTGGACATGAGATGGAAATAATTTAATTCTCATCTATGTCAAGAGCCCATTATCCGAAACTGTGTCTGGCAAATTGCATTCACAAACAAACTTTTCTGGATAATCTAGATTTTCTTCCGAGTTTCTCTATTCGTAAAATTTCAAACTCACGCTTAAGTTAGTGAAGATTAACCCTTTTGCCATCTTCATCTGTTGAAAAGTCAGTTGTTGTAGCGTAAATGTCAGGACATCAGGAATTCCTTGTTGTATGAGCCTTTGTGAGCGGAAAACGTCTGTCTTATTTAGCATAACTTCCGTTAAACCGGATCTCATTCGCGCTGTAGAACCGACTAAGGTAATCTACGAAAGTTGAAGCCTGGAGAAATTTGATTGTTTTACGAGTAGAAAGACTTTTCACCTTGAGATTCAAATCTTTTGTTTTTTGTAAAGTTTAGTTTATGGTTGTAAAATGTGGATATTGAGAAAGGTGGCTGTGAAAACAGTTGTGAAAATAAGAATAAGTATTTTATGAAAATGAATGAAAATTTTAATGTTTCCTGTTCGATTTTATTACTTTTTGTCCATATATCATTTTTGATGCAGATGTGAATAGTTCTTCCATTCGTAATACTTTCATTTTCATGGTATTTTCATCTTAAATATTTTATTTATAAAATTTTATATATTGGTAAAATGGTTAAATGTTAAAACTTTCTTAGAAATGTTTAAAATACAACACGGTTTGCTTTCCAAGTTTTTGAGTGACAGTCTGAAATTTAATAGTAGTGTATATAATTATGATTTTAGCAATGCAGATAATTTGTATATTACTAAAAAAAACTAAAAGTAGTACTACTAATAATATATTCCGCAATGGATTACTTGAATAACAAATAATTTATCGAAATATATTAGAGATTAAAAAATTTAAAAACTTTTAAGTTTGAAATCAAATTTATTTACTTTAATAAAGTTAATGTAAGTTAATAATTAAATTGGTAATTTGATAAATTATAAATGTCACCAATTATGTAAATATTATGTTACAGTAATAGATTTCTGTAATTTTTATAATTTTGTAAATATGTATTACAATATAATTAATTAGCCAAAAAGTTAATAAAGTTTGACTATTATTATTATTCCGCTTTATAAATCTCACCACCTCAGCAAATTTTGCTGGGTACAGTTGACCGGCCCTGAGGCTCGGCGTGGACGAATGCCCAAATGTTAGGAGCTGCCACCCAGATGGTTGGGGTGACTTGGGTATAGCTGCCTACAGGTTCAAGTACCAAGTACCGAATATTATCTGTAATATTACTTAAATGATTCTATAAAAATGCTATATAATATAATTATAATTTTAGTGCTATACAAGTAATATGGAAAAATACATAATATTATCTGTTGCAGCACAAATTTACATAAACTTTTGTGAAAAGATACAAAAAATATATAAATCTGCTATTTTATTTTATGTAATATTTTAATTCCATAGCAATTTTATGAAATTTACACAATAAATGTAGAAAATTTGCATTACAGAGAAAATTATATGATTTTTACTATGAAAAAATATGTAAATTCACAGAGGTTTTTTACATTGTACTGATTCTGATCAGACTACCCTTGCCTTATATGCTAGAATTGACACAGATCCTGTGTTCTACAATGGAACAGGACAAAATAACAAATGTAAAATAGTTCTATTCCATCATTAGTGAAACATAATTTGTGTAAAAACAAAAATGTGAGCCACAATAAAGTTAAATTCTTTTTAATTTATTATGAGTTTTAATATAACAATGAGCAAATATCAAAAAAAATAACAATCATAATATGAATGTATCATTTTAAATTTTTTTGTCAACCTTTTAGGTACGATAAATTAATTATGTTCGTAATGAACTTCACCAAGCTTAAATGACAAAACCGTACACAGTGAAACAATAAAGGAATATGGGCTTATTGTTTTGTCACCCTGACATGACCCATGTCAACATTAAGTCTAGTTTATGTCATATGTATGTGTTTGTTTCTCCTTTAACATAAATACGTATAATTTTATTTGAGTATTTATTTAAAGTATGATAAATTCATTTTTATTTCTCAGCGCCTACTCTTTATTGTTTCAAATTTATTTAAAAATATGCCACGTGAAATTGAAAGGTCATAAATTTTTTTTTTGTTTTTCGTAATTAAGATGTTCTTTTATGAAATTACTCTAATGGAAACAAATGTTTTTTTTTTGTTACAAATTAAAAGTAATATGAGTTTGTTTAGTTTACACTTCGATATTTTCCAACAAATTGTAATAATTTTAAATTATCATGTATATTTTTCAATTAAACGTTAAAATTTTATAAATATAAATTCTTTAATTTCAATCAAATTCTTTAGATAAAATATAAAAATACATAATGGTGTTTTAACTTACTTATTTTAAAAGCAAAATTGTTAGTATTTTTTAAGATGAATATAGTACTTTTGTTCTCAAATAAAAATTTCTAAAAATTAAAAAAAAGGTTTAAGTTTAAGTTCTGTAAAATTTTTAATTAAAATTCGACGTTTCGATTTGCTGCTTGTATATCATCATCAGGAAAAAATATATAAAAGCCATAAATAATAAACAAACAAAACATAGAAACAAATTACTAGGTAACAATATACAAGAACTAGCTTCTTGTACATTGTAAATTTATAAATAATTAAATAAAGGAAACCAAATTTTATTTAAATCAGTGCCTTTATATTATTGATGTTATCGTTTTCTTTGTAAATTTCTATTGTTTCTTTTCAAACATTTCCTATTTCAATAAAATATTTATTCATTTTTTTGAACAAAACTTTGAGACAAAAAAATGGAACACAGCAATGTATATATTTCATAAGATTCTCCAATTAAAACTGGAGGCGTTTTGATATATTTTCATATGTCGTTTCTCTGAAATTGTATAGTATAAATTGTTATAAAATAGTAGACTGTTTATATTATTCTTTAAAACTTAGTTAACCGTTTAACTGCCGGGGTCGTCAATTAGCTATTTAACCAAAAGTTTCTGAAACTCCATAGTCGTTAATGAACAGATTTTGCGTTATTTACTGTCACAGATGTTTTTAGATTTATATATTTATTATGTGCAATTTGAGATATTACAGTCTTAAAGAAGTATATATTTAGAGAAATTTTAGCTTGTTTTTGAAGTAAAATATTAAGAATACCGGCTATTAAATGGTTAATCAAAAAAAAATTGTAATTTTTTTTTTAAATCAGTTATTGAACATTATTTTCAACTATTTCAGCTAAGTTCCTCCGCCAAAGTGGAACGCTGGTTCGAGCTGTTGGGTCCGTTGTCAATCTCCCGACCCGAAAGCGGTTTCGTCTCGTGCCAGGAAGCGGAAGAGGATCAAGATGGCGGTCAAGTGGAAGAAGATGATGATGAACGCGCCATCTTAGAAGGCACCCGATCATTGCTCAGCAAACTCAGCACTAGGAAACAACGAAAATTGCTGGGCTTGAAATTGGGCAAAGTTACGACTTTCTGACGAGCAATTAAGAGGTTATTTATGACGTCAGCATCAGCTGACGCATGAATAATACTCTGACGTTGCAGCTCTTCTATTACATCAATATGATCTCTCGATCTTTTAATGTTATTTCAAATGAATCCGTCTTGTAAAAAATTAATGAGAACTTTGAAAAAATGACAAAATTTCACATATCTAATATAGAAATTTATTACTATTATTTTTAATTAGTCCAAAATTTACATTAAATATAGTCAATATCATACAGGATGTTTTCGAATTAATCGACAATTTTTGAATTATGAAATTGAATATTCAAAATGGAAAAAAGAACAAATGCAATATGTATTTTTAAGGGAATATTCCTGTTTGTAGCATTTACTTTTTAAGTATTTTCAACATTTTTTTTTTGGCAACTTTTACAACATATACAGTAAACAACAAATATACCGTTGGAAAATGAATTTATTGAAGTTTTTAGCAGTATTTTATTTTTCAAAAAAGTCAAATTTTCACTTAAAAAAATGGCGTCAAAGTCAAAGGTCAAAATTCAGATTTGTCAATGGTGGTAGATAAAACTCGCGTTCTACATTTCTGAAACAAAAGCAACACATGTAACTTTCGTTGGAACCTACAAAATGTATAATTTTTACCCCTAAATCAAAAAAAAGGGGTCAATTTTAGGCACTTTTTTTAAAGAAGGCCGCTATTTTAAAAATAATTGTAAAAATTATACAGTTTGTAAATTTTAACGAAAGTTACATGTGATACAAGTACTAACATCTAATTTGTTTTTGTTTTATAAATGTAGAACACGAATTTTATTGGCACCATTTGACAAATTTAAATTTTGACCTAATCACTTTGACCCTATTATTTTGAGTGAAAATTTGACTTTTTTGAAAAAACTATTAAGTACTGAAAACTTCAATAAATTGTAGTTTACTGTATGTAAAAGTTCCCAAAAAAAATGTTTAAAGACAGCTAAAAATATTGATGGTACAAACGAGAATATCTTCATAAGTGCTTATATATTGTAAATGTTAAATATGAAATATTATTTTAATAATATATCCGCAATTTCTAGAATAAACTTAAATTGTATAAAATGCAAATAATTCTTAAAACGGATCATTTTTTAAATATACATTTCTATTAATTTATTTATATTCTGATTTTGTAATTTTTATTTTGTTTACAAAAAACTGCCGATTAATTCGAAAATACTTTATAGCATTTATAGACATTCCAGTAGAAATACAAGTAAAAAATATTTAAAATAAATAAATTTTGTAATATTATGTGATTTACTAAATAAAATCTTTAAAACTATAACAGACATTCCAGTTGTAATATAGCGTAACTAATTCTTCCAAAAAAAAAAAATGCATTAAAAGTAAAGCTGCAATTAATTTTAAGTTCGTAATTAAAATTTACGTTAGCGTATATTAATTATTATCGACAATTAAGTAATTAATGAGTAATTTTTTATATTGTAAAAAAATGTACGTTTATATGATACGTTTCAATTAACCGTAACGATTATTATACTCGTTTATTTTACGACAAAAATTCGAATGATTAGTTTATTTATTAGTAATACGACGAATTTCGTTTTTTTTATCCAGTGTAGAACTGCCAATGTAACCCCAATTACGTTTATTAAAATAATTTTCGATAATTGAGGTTTAGGTGCTAATTTTTATTAATTTTTTTTAAATATATATTTATATTATTTTCTTAAATATTGACGTACAGATATTTGTAAAGATTTTTCACATATCTAAAACAAAAATGGCTAAAATAATGGCCCGTATTCATAGCCCATTTTAAGGTACTTTTAGATAAAAGTGCGTATATTGGAAAGTATTTATTTAAAAAAAATTAGAACTATCTTTAGCATTATTTATATTTTAAAATGTTAAATATAATAAAAACTGTTTAATTTATAAAAACTAATTTATATTTACAATAAAACTGCTTTAGGTTAAAGTTCTGTTTTTATATTTTACATGAATGTTTAATCTACACAAAAATTCATTTAGAAACCTTTAGTACAATCTCAAGTTTGCACAATTATAACACGATATCTCTATTAATATATTAGAAATTCCAAAACATACATTAGAAAAATTTAAAGATTTACTCAAATATAATTGCGTTATGTTTTATAATAAGCTAGCTGCCATAAACATTAAAAGATATTAATTCTATAAAAACATTTAAACTCAAATTAAAGCAATTTCTAATAGAAAATTGTTTTTATTCTGTAAACAAATATTTAAATTTGTAAATTTTGTAATTATTTAATTATGTAACCATTTATGATTATACCTATATATCTTGATCAACAGAATAAATAAAATATTATTATTATTATTTATTTACAATCAAAATTTCGAAGACAACGTCCGTCTACATCAGGAAAAATATCGTATTAATTATATTGTTAATATATATTTTTTTTTCTGATAAACACGGATGTTGAGTTCGTCGAAACGTTGATTATAAATAAATATGAAAACGGAGTTTTAATCTAAAGTAGTTTTATTTTAATAAAATGAGTTCTGGAAGATTTTTTACTATGTTAGTTTATATTTGATATATAATAAAAGCAAAAATTAATATTGAAATTATAACTGCTTTTAACTAAAAGTGCTCTATGAATACGAACCATAATGTTTCGCAAAAAGTAGTAAACAAGGCAATGCTACATTGAATGTAATGTACAATGTCAGAAAGATTTCTATTTAATTTAAAGAAATACAAAAGATTTATAATAATAACAGATACGTATATTCTGAATTATCAAGTAAATAAACTGGTTCCGCATTGCTTTGCTTACAATGAGGAACGCATATTGCCACAAAAATTATAATTCTTAATACAATGGCTATGTTATGTTTTGTGCCAAATAGACAGATAAAATTCCTCAATATGTATCTTCCATTTTATCAAATTGTAAACATTTTATGTTCAAACTTTTTTCCATATTTGAAAAGTGCTTGAAAATTTTACATTTTACTGAAATGTATAAAGTATGTAACTTTTGAAAATTGTATAAAAACAAGTTTTATAATAAATTTGCGTTAATTATTATTATAAAATAAAATATGTAAAATAAACTATAATGTAGTTTGATAAATGTATTCAACTTTAAACTACTCAGATAATTTGAATTTAACTTTCACTATGGTACGATGTAAATCAAATATATAAATTTAATTAAACAGATTTTTATTAATTTGTTGATATTAAGTCCGAAAATGTACTGTAGTGAATTTTGGATTTAAATATATTTTATTAGGTACTCTAATTTAATTAAAAATGCGACAAAAAGACAAATTCTTATATTGCAAAAGAATAAATAATAAAAACTTTATATTATCTAGACAAAAATTTGTTTATATATATATATATATATATATATATATATATATATATATATATATATATATAACAAATTTCAAAACATGTAGCCATTGAGTAGATTTTATTATAAAGTTGATTATAAAATTAAAATACTGTAGATTTGTAATCGACCAAAAGTTCTACATATCTAATGCTAGGTTAGATAAAAAGTAGCATTTATCGTAAAAGTATTAATTCGCAAATATCTCGTTTGTTTCTCGATTTGAAACAAGTATGAGATTGTAACAAAATAAGTGTTCTCTATTTATTTTTAAAAATATCGTTTAGTACAACAATGCCATGACAAATTTTTGACTGTTTTCTAGAATAATAGCTATCAGAAATGCAAATGTCAATTTTATTCTTTAGAGAACCGTTAATAAAATTGACAATATTCTCACCTCACTTTTAAAAGTGATTTTTGACGTTCACTTAAAATTACTTATTAATCAATTTTAATTAGTTTATTTGAATTTCATAATATTAGATATAGAAAATATATCAAAAATAGAAATACTACTCAAATTTGATAAGAGGTAGAAGTAAAAAAGAGGTGAGAATACGTGTCAATGAAATTTGTTGTAAATTAGGACAGAGAATCAGTAAATATTTTTTTTTTAATAAACAGTATTAATTTACGGAAAGAAAAGTAAATTGTAATGTTTTGTTTTTTAAATTATTATATTTTAATATTATGATAGTATTAATATTTTTATATGCATTTATTTGTTTTTTTTTTGTGTATGATTTTAATATAAGAAAAATTATACTTTCCATAAATTTTTTATACTTAAATGGACTGATTATATTGCTATGTCTTTTTTTATTAATATACATTATTTATAGAAAAAATAAATTATTTTACTTCTATTATATGTGTTACTTTTAAATCCTCTTTCATTACAATTAATAAAGTTATCATTTTTTTAAATTCGAAATAAGCAAAAATTATAGTAAAAATTGTCAAATAAATCTATTTTTCATAATATCTTTTGGAAATTATTGTTATACGAAACGTTTGAATAATAAACTAAAACAGTGTCGTCTGTGAATTAACATTAAGGATATATAGAATCGAAAACAAAACCTGCAAACGGCAACTGACTTTTTTTAATTAAAAATTAACCGAATTGATCTGTTAATTTTTAATTATTTTTTGACTTGATGATATGTACAATCTGCAATTTTTATAATTATTTTTATAATATATATATATATATATATATATATATATATATATATATATATATCAATTTTTGAAAATATTACAGGCAATACCAAACACTATATAACTTTTCCTTACAGTCAAAGTGAAAAAAATATAAAACTTTAACACACGTTTTCTTATAACTCACGTAACTTTAAGAGTTTTAAAATGTTTTAACAATTTTTATATCAAATTATTCATAATTTTATGCTCTTTAACTCAATTAGTAGCTTGATAAAGTTCCATATAATGATTGCATAATTAAATCATATTTACATCAGTGGATTGAATACACAATAATGTGAAATTTATTCACACGACAATCTGCATTCTGCGCAATAGAAAAACAAAATGTTTTACAATATTGTACACACTATAAAAATCTATATAAAACGAATTTATATATAAATACAAAACTATAAAAAAAACCTATTAAAAATATGTACTTTTCGTCGTTTTATAATAAAAAGAAATATTCTCTAAAACTTTTAAACAAATTTGTGTTCCAGAAATAAACAATTTATAAATTAGAAAAGCACATAAATATCTAAATACAGTCCTGGAAAATATACGACGCCTTGTAATGTTAATTAAACGAGTTTTTCTGAATAAAAATTGGTGGCTCACATCATAAAGTCCACGTAAAAACGATTCTATGAAATTATATTATCCTTTGTGTCATTTAATGAAATAAACGTAAATATATGCGTAATATTTACGCAAAAAAAATTACTTTCATTAATAGTTTCTTTAATCTATTTCTGTGAATCAATTTTTGGACATTTTTTAATTTACATTATTTAGTAGGTATATAGGAAAGATGAATAATTAAAAAAAAAATAATAATAATTAAGCTAAAAAATTATTAGATGATCCTGCATATATTAAAGTTGCTAAGAATCCAGCTAGTTCTGTCAAATATCATACTGATAAATTACTTAAAGAATCAAATTTAGAAAAAGAATTAATAAAGAAATTGACTCCAAGTGATCCGTATGTTCCAAGATTTTATGGATTACCTAAGATTCACAAAAAAGAAGTGCCCTTAAGACCAATTGTTAACTGTATAAAATCTAGCACTTATGAATTATCTAAATACTTAGATCATTTGCTGCGTCCGTTTATTGGTAATACTTTTTCTTATGTCAAGAATTCCAAACATTTTGTTGATATTTTAAGTAACCATCGCATTTCTTCGAGTGATATTCTTGTGAGTTTTGATGTTGCTTCTTTATTTACAAAAGTACCGATTAAAGAAACATTGAAGCTTTTAGAACGTCATTTTCCTGGAGACATAATTAAATTATTTCATCTTTGCTTGTCTTCAAGTTTCTTTATTTTTAACAATGAATTTTACAAGCAAATTGATGGAGTAGCTATGGGATCACCTATATCTCCTTCTATAGCTAATTATTATATGGAATTTTTTGAAGAGTTGTCTATAGAATCAGCTTCACTGAAACCATCTCTTTGGTTACGCTATGTTGATGACATTTTTGTAATTTGGCCTCATGGACGAGACAATTTAAATATGTTTTTTAATCATTTAAATAATATCCACGTAAATATTCAGTTTACCATGGAAGTAGAAGAAAATGGTTGCTTGCCTTTTCTGGATGTTTTATTGGAAAAGAATAGTGACTTTACTTTTCTTCATTCTGTATATAGGAAGCCTACTCACACTAATCAATATATTCATGCATCTTCACATCATCATCCTGCTCATAAGAGAGGTATTATTAAATGTTTATTTAATAGAGCTTCATCAATTTGTCATAAAGATAAACTTCATGATGAACAGAAAATGCTTGAAAGTGTGTTTTTAATGAATGGTTATAATATTAATTATATCAAGAAGGCTATACTTCCAAAACGTTCTGGTACTGTGGAAGATTTACGTGATAATGATAGCATTATCTACGCTTCTTTGCCTTTTGTAGAAAATGTAACTGATAAAATAGGAAGATATTTATCAAGTAAACATATTAAAGTCTCCTTTTATCCTTACATAAAATTGCAGAACATGTTGAAGAGCGTTAAAGATTCTATTCCTTATCAATCTTCTGGTATTTATAAAACACCTTGTGTATGCGGAAAAGTTTATATTGGCCAGACTGGTAGAACTGTTTCTACTAGATTGTCTGAGCATAAAAGGTCAATTCGCCTGGGTTATCCTAATAAATCGGCTATTGCTGAACATGCTTTGGATACTCTTCATGACGTAAAGTTTGAAGAGTCGGTGATTATTGCTAGACCAAATAATCTTAGCAATAGATTAATTAGAGAAGCTATCGAGATTTATAAGGACAAGAATTGCTTGAATCATAGTGAAGTTTTTGAGCTAAATAAAATTTGGCTTTCCTTGATTAAAAAATTGTAATCTTTTGTTTTTTAAAAAAAAAAAAAGGTATATTTTGTAATCTAGTTGCTTTCCTAGTTACTTGTTGATGTGTTTGTTTTTTTCCTGTCATTTCTGCCTGATGAGGACAGGCGTTTAGCCTTGTCGAAACGTCGTTTATTTTAAATAAAAAACAGAATTTAAACCTAAAGTTGTTTAATTTTATAAATATGTGTTCTGAAAGATATTTTAATATGTTAGATGAATAATTATCAATTGTGTCAAAAACTTGCAATTAGATATAATTTATATTTATCTATATTTTAAAACTTTAAATTAGATTTTTTTTATCTAGTAAAAATAACAAATATATAATCGAAAAATATCTTCAAATTTTAAATTATGAATATATTCTAAAGCATGTTCAGCAATAGATACAGTAATAATTGCTAGACCAATCAATATATTAGCAGCAGATTAATAAGAGAAGCAATAAGGAAAAGAATAACATGAAGCACTGAGTTAAATAAAATTTGGCTTCCATTAATTAAAAATCTATAATTATTATGTCCTAGTTACTTATATGTTACCTAGTAACTTGTTACTATGTACTTGTTATACTGTATGTCAATAGCTGTATTTTTTTACCGAAAAACTCAGCTCAGATCAGCAAATATCAGTAATAGTTGTTTTATTTATCGTCTCGTAACTGGGTTCGAAGTGAGTGAATTGCTTCCCCTCTTTCCGATACTGAGTTGCATATTTAGCTAGTGCTTAGCTGAGCTGAGCAAGTGAGCGCACATGCGCAATTCAAATTTTCCTAGTTTAAGATTTGATAACGTATTTAATACTGGTTGACATTTATATTTGAATATTTTATTTTGTAATCAAACAATAGATATCCGGCGAGTTGCAATCAATTATCAACGCAAACAATCCAAATACATCTAATATTTTAGGTAATATCATATGTGGAACTTAGATTTTAAACGTCACTTTCAAATAAACTGTTTTATTTATCAATACAACTCACTCAGCAAAACTCAGTTCAGCTCATTTAAAAGATTTACCGATCTGAGTGGAATGTAAAAAACACAGCTATTGATAAATTTTGACCTAATAAAGACGAACGTTCAGTTTCGTCAAAACGTCGTTTTTATAAAATAATCAAACAGACTCTACTCCTAAAACAGTTTATATTTAATACAATGACTTCTGAAAAATATTTTACTATGTTAAACTAAATAAATTATGTAATATAGGACATTTGAACAAATAAATGTTCGTATTGTCTGGCCAGTCATTGATGCATAGCCTAACAGCCGATTCAATGACTGATTATCATTGTGAAATATTTGGGGATAATAAATTTAAAATCTCAATATTTTTGAGTGTTATTAAATAATATAGAATCTAACCATTTTTTTAGCTGCGTACCTGTTGTTAAAAATTTCGAATAACATCACTATTTCTAATACAATACACAACAACATTATCATCGAATCCTAAATATAAGATTAATTCATTATAAATACAAGGCCATCATCTTTGTGTATCCTCGTTCAGTAATCGATAATAGCCATATCCTAATAATCGCGTGATAACTAAAAACCAGATCGCGACATCCACGATAGACAAAAGACAACCCGCCCTATCGTTTTCAATACAGCCGGAATCTATTTTTATTTAGTCTATTATCAAAAGTAGGCAACGACAACGGAATATTGCGAATTTTTCGTCGGCAATTATTTGATACAATTAATTGCTAGTGGCCGGTCGGGCGGCTTCTCGGATGTTATTCCATATCATATATGTAAGGGTGTGTCCCGGTCATGCATAGGTAAATAGGTGTAATTGAAGGGTGGTACGTGTGTGTGTGTTATGAAAAGGGGGGTTGGGGGGGTTGGTAGCAGGGTAAAGAGATAAGGTGTGCTCGTTAGTGGAAAGGAGTTATTGGACACATGTTTGTAAGCAATATCACAGTGCTGTGCTCAACACAGCGGGTTGGTCAACTTTTGTGCAACAGGTAACAGATTTTATTACCTATTCAACTTCTTTTTACTCTATTGCATGTCTTAGATATTTGGTTACAAAATGTATCGTTTAGTTTTTGTATAAAGTTATTTAGTAAGTAATATAATAAACTTTGTAATATATATATATATCACACTATTAATGCAAAAGTTTCAAATTTTCATTTTACTGAAAAATTGTAATTATATATATATATATATATATATATATATATATAAGTATATCTTATAAGTATATATGTATATGTAAATATCGCCAGAATAACTAATTATAATACCTATTTTACATTAAAATTAATTAAAAAAAAAAATTAAACATTTCTCTTGAAAAATAAATTATTTGCATTTATGTCACTTATGTCTATTAAAGGGGCGAATATGTTATGTTACAAAGTAAATAATATATATATATATATATATATATATATATATATATATATATAAACTATTAAAAATGATTTTTATTAAAAGAACTTTTGATGTTCATTGAATATTATTTTAAGTTCTTTAAAATTACATTTAAATATTAAAAAATCTTTCAAAACTCATTATATTAAAATAAAAAGTCTTTAGGATTAAGTTCTGCATAATTTTAATTAAAAATCGTATAATTTTTTCTGATGATGATATACGTAAGGTATATCGAAAAGTCGATTTTAATTAAAATTTATGCAGAACTTAATCCTAAAGCAATTTAAAAATTCTCACAAAACAATTTTATTTCGGTCCATAAAAAAACCCGATTATACCTTCCACACATGACAAAATTTAATGATCATTAGGCTATATTCATACCGTGGTTTTAGCAGTAATAGTAGAGTGAGAATGTAGTTGTAGTACTGCTAAAACTGCAGTGTGACTGTAGCTTAATGATAAGTAAATTTTGTCGTGAGTCGAAAATATTATAAACAAAATAAAATTGTGATATTTCAATACTTTAGATTATGAAGAAAATGTGCTTTGAAATTCTGGGTGGTCATTATAAAAAAGTTGGAAACCACTGTTTTAAAAAAATATGGTTTGGGGCATAATTATCAGGCGTTTTTGTAGACGTTTCAGTTTATAAAAAACATTTTTCAAAAAAAAAGTTTTCTTCTGACTGAAAACCTAAAATCATATAGTAATAAATCTTTCAGAACTCATTACATTAAAATAAAACAGCTTTAGGTTATAGTTCTGTATTAATATTTATTTATAGACGAACTCATCATCCATCTTCATCAGGAAAACATTTAGAGTAAATAAACAGAACATAGAAACATAGAAACAAGTTACTAGATAACAAATTAAGTAACTAGATCATAAAAAAATTAAAAATTTATAAAATTTTATAATCTAGTTACTTATTTTGTTACCTAGTAACTTGTTTCTATGTTCTGTTTATTTATTCGAAATGTCATTTGTATCTTTTTTCCTGATGAAAACTAACGTTGAGTTCGTCGAAACGTCGATTATTAATAAATATAAATACAAAACTATAACCTAAAGCTGTTTTATTTTACCTATATTCATGTTTTAAGTTTGATTATTTAACCTGTAAGCATCATGTATATTACCCACGCCAAATTTTACTAGTTATTATATTTTCATAATAGACTAATAGAGTACTCATCTACTAATTAAATTGATTTTAGCTATTTTTAATTCATTTCATTGCTATTACTATTGCTTATAGAAATATAGATAATTAAGTTAATATATTACTAATGTATATATTTGTTTGATTTAAAATAAAAAGCTAATGTCATTTACGGTCAAACAAAAAATTCAAAAATCGTATTATTACAGTATAGTACATGGTTCTTTTAAATTTTATAATTAAAATACTAAATAAAAAAATCTGAATTACAGAATAAAAATTCTGGATCCCATGTTAGAATTTGAGTCAAAGAAGAGAATGGAACCGCCAAACTATAAATCAGTGTAAGTTGTCATATAATTTTTGTCATTTGTCAGATGGTACATTACAAACAATTACATTTACATATGTAAATTAATCCCCTGTTTCACATTAAAAATTATACGGTTTTAATATCAAACAAATGTTTTCACGTTTATACATTTCAACTTTATAAAACTTAATTATTTTTAATTAAGATTTAAAATAACATTTTAAAATTTGTTTAACATCCACAAGTAAAATACTTCTGTAAATTTTGTTGAAGAATCTATATAATAAAATTTTTTTTTTATATATTTAAATATTAATTTTATTTTTGAATATTTAACAATATTAAACGAAAAAAAAAAAAACCAATTGGTATTCAAACCCGAAATTTTTTGGAGAAATTTTACAATTTACGAGGTCGATTTTTAGGTATTTTAGTTCATTTGTTTAGTCCTGCTCTTATAGCAGTTGCATTATTTTGAAACTTGTGTTAGTTGTTTCCAAGTAGCAGGAATAGAAGAGCATGTATGAGAAGAATTATGAATGTGGGTGAAGCTAAAGTTGCTTGTCCAGATAGGAATGTTTGGAGGAAACTGATTTCGGGATAGTGGAAAGAGTTTGTGCCACACCCTTTTCGGGATATGCGTGATTATGTATGTATTAGTTAAAATCAATTTTGATATCGAGCTCGTAATACGGACCATAGTGAAAGATAACTCTGTAATTAATACAGTATGATTAATTATAATAGAACACTAAGAAATATAATAATATAAACAGCGAAGATTTTAAAGGAAAAAATATATATATATATATATATATATATATATATATATATATCTGACAAATAATGCAATTTGGTAGGGTAGAGCAGTCTCAAAGTCCCCGATCGGAAGTTGGACGCAAGGGAGAAGGAAGTCTTAAGCTCAAAAGCTCACGACCTAGGTCAAGGACAGGCTCCGGAGGAATTCTTCGTCTTGATATTACAAAACCAAATCTTCACGAACTAAATCAGGTAAAAACTTTTTGTCAATTTGTCAAAATTAGATTATCGTATTTTTCTTTTGTTTTTTTATATATTTATTTTGTTATTCCATAAATTTGTTATAAGTTTATAAAAGTCTTGACAAATATCGTTGTACAAATTTGTTATGATTCTTGATTTATTTCCGTTTTGTAGCATCGATTTTTTAGGTATTTTTTAACATTTTTTTTGGGGAACTTTTACAACAAATACAGTAACAACAATTATACCGTTGGAAAGTGTATTTATTGAAGTTTTGGGCCTATATTTTTTTTTCAAAAAAGACAAATTTTTATTTAAAAAATATGGGGTCAAAGCAATCAGGTCAAAATTTAGATCTGCCAATGGTGGCAGATAAAACTCGCGTTCTACATTTCTGAAATAAAATAGTACTTGTAGGATATGTAACTTTCGTTGGAACCTACAAAAGTTATAAGCTGTATTATTTCAACGAAATGCAGTGTACGAGGAAAGTATATACGATATGTCTAACAAAATTTATATACCATGTGTTTTTTATATATAGATATATAATGTATCTTAGAAATAAAGATACTTGTTAGCAATATATAATGTGTCTATTAAGTCACGACGAACAAATTCAAATTTAACAACATTCATCTTTAAAATTTATTTTCTTATTTATTATAAATAATTTTGCTTTAAAACATATACTTATTTTAATGTATATTTTTGATAATTTTTTCTAATTATTATTATGTCTAATTATTTCTGTTTTGTCTAATGTCAACATTTTTTTACTTCTTACAATCTGTTAATACCAGAGTGGTCTCAAAAGCACTATTATTAATCAATAAATAAAAACTATATACGTCTGATTCTAATTAAAGTTTTTTCTTTGTCATACAAATTAGTAATTTTTGTACATAATTAACTAAATCCTGGAAAACAGTATCATTAACAAATGTATTTAAAAAATTTAGTTTTCCTAAGAAACTCCTACTCGTAATGAAAATTACCATGATAAATAACTTTTAATCTAATTAATTGTAAAAATTTTATTTTTCATTCGCATTATATCCAGATTTAATTTAATAATCTTCTGTAATAAATAATGTAATTATATTAATTATAAACTAATATCAACTATTGAAAATAACAATTAAAATCTAGAAATTTATAAAATGTTATCATAAGTAGGTAGCTGTGTAGTTGATAACAGTCATTGATAACAAAAAGACGCTGACAACAAACATATATTCGGATAACAAACTTTTCTCAACATAGAAGCAAGTTAATTAACAAAATACAAATAACTAGATCATAAATTTTTTATAAATTTTTAATTAATGGAAATCAAATTAACTATTAACCATACCAAAATATAACGCAAAAATAGTGCGAAATGAGGGCTATAAACTAATAACATCAAGTATCGAATACAATAATTGAAATCTAGATTAATTTGCGTCAAAGTATGGGATTATTAAATTTTATTATCGTGCGCTTGTTCTATGCGCGGGGCTGATTAGTCGCACGAGACAGATGTGTTCGAATGGTTATAAGCAATAATTCTGTGTCCCACAGGAGTCCTATCTCGTACCCGTTTCCATTCCGCGTTCGTCTAACGAGACTAGATTACTGCAGCAGTACACTGACATCACCGTCAATAAAATCTCCTTTGGGGACGTTTTATTTTGAAATTACTGTCTGGTGGCTGATTGTTTATCTCTGATAGACTTTGTCAAATGTTTTGAGTGAATTAAATGGTATCTAAATAAAAATTATACACTGAACAAATAAAATAGCAAAAGTATAGGAAAATAATAGTAAAATTTTACTATAAAAAATTTGTAATTTTATTTTACTATAAATATTCTGTATTTCCACCTCAAAATTCTGTTTTTTTTACATAATTTATAATAATCATATACAGTATACAGTAAATAAAAATGACCTAATAAGTATGTAAAATTGCTTACTTTCTGCAAATTGCATCACATACTTAAAGTAGAATTACACATTGTTCGTATAACTTTTATGTAAAATTACAGCTTGCATATTAATATCTGTAATAATTCTAAAATACATTTTTATAATGTAAATTTCCAAATGTACATATATTATACCAAAAATAATATTATAGAACTAAACAAATTTTACCTATTTATGGAAAATTCGCGACAGCAAATTTGCTGAAGTCCTGTAAATATACTAAAAAAAAAACTGTAATATTACATACATATTTACGTTTCCATTCCGTTGATAATATCATATTACATAATGTTTGTATTAGTTTTGA
The DNA here is from genome assembly GCA_963966155.1 of Clivina fossor. Taxonomy (NCBI): domain Eukaryota; kingdom Metazoa; phylum Arthropoda; class Insecta; order Coleoptera; family Carabidae; genus Clivina; species Clivina fossor. Next base: position 3,987,513 of record OZ014564.1, on the reverse strand, counting down.
TACGTATTTTTAAACAATTATATAAAATTACAGCAGTGGAAATACTGAGCATCGTAGTGTCTCATGGTTTGTAGGTAAAATTACATATTTTTTGTTAGAGTGCATGGTTAATTTCATTTAGAAAAAATATTTCAATTTTATTATTTATCCTAAAAATATGACTGTTTAATAGATTAATAAAAATTTAATAAATTAAGAATAAGGAATGATATTTAAATTGCAGAGTACACATAATTTTCAATATATTAATTACTGTATTAAAGAAAATGACAGTACTATATCAAATTCACAACGGTTACATCTTAATATTACAAATATCAGTAATAAACTGAAAATTATTCCTATTCTAGATAATTATTGTAAAAAATTATAGAAATCCTTGAAATTGGACTCAACCAAATTAGCAAACCGCAAAAAAAATTCTAGCACACTTCCCTAGTTTCCGTAAGCTGTTCATTTACTCATCAACAGAGCATTCAGACAAAACAGCTGAAGGCAGCGAGCAGTGGGCAGCGGGTCAGGGTCATATTGTCGACAGGGGCTGATGGATCGCGTTGGCCATGCATTAGCCCGTTTCCGGTCATTAGTGCGCGAGCTGGGGCCAGTGGTAGCCGACGGTCGAGCGTCTGATACCCCTTATACGATTTGCTGCACAATGGTGTTAGTTTGGTTGCGGTAAGAGTTTTGTCGGCAAATCGACACCCATGTTGGCGAAAGATTTAGAATTTAGGTTAGGAGCAGAAAAAAGTGTGTTGCGTGCAGCTGGATTTTGATCAGTCATAAGCGCACGTGTGCCATATTGAAATTTATGTTTTCGTATTTTATTTATTTGCTTATACATATTTTAATTTTAGTAAAGGATCACAATATTATACGATAAATTTACATGCAATAAATTAATACTGTAGACAAACCTGATGACGAAATAACAATGGCCCGTATTCTCACCTCATTTATAAAAGTGATTTTTGCCAAAAGTGCTTTTGACGTTTACTTAAAATTATTTATTAAGCACTTTATAATAGTTTATTTAAATTTTATAATACCAAATATAATAAAAATGATCAAAAATAGAAAAACTATTTATATTTGATCAAAAACAGAAGCAGAAAGTTATTTTGAAATTAATGATAAAAGCATTTTTTCACGAAAAAGTGAGGTGAGAATTCGGGCCATAGTCTTTACTGAATTTACACAAATTTTTTCGAAAACGCAACATCTGTCTTTATCAGAAAAACTGATTTAAATAACATTTACAGTAAATAACGGAAATAAGTTACTAGGTAAAAAATAAGTAATTAGATCATAAAAATTTTATAAATTTTCATTTATAGAGTTTCTGTTAATATATTATCGTATAACAAAAAAATTGGTATTTTTAACAATTTTTATTTTTTTGCATTAAACACCATTAATTTTATATTTATTTATCTAATTAAACATTAGACAATTTTTAAATTAAAGAAAAATGCATTGGCCCTGCCGGGGTTTGAACCCGGGACCTTTAGGTTTTTATTTTTATATTATTTTAATATAAATATGACTAATATGAAAATTATACAAACATACCTACCTACAAACATACACAATCACGCCATATACCAAAAAGCGTGTGGCACAAACTCTTTCCACTATCCCGAAATTATTTTTTTCCAAACATTTCTACCCAGATAAGTAAATCTTGCTTCATCTACATTCATGGTACCGTTCATACATGCTCTTCTTTTCCTACAATTTGAAAACATTCACTAACGCAAGCCACTCTCTCAATCAAACCAACCCATCGGACGTCCACACAGACGTATACCGTCAATATTACTCACATATGTTCTTTTAACCAAACGTTCATTAGACATTAGCTCAAGATGACCGAACTATCTTAGTTGACTAACACCAACTTGTTTAATTATTGTTAAAAACAACTTAAACTGAGCTGAGTAATTAACTACAAAAATGATATTATATGTATATACCTAATTTATCTCTATTTTTGTGTTTCGCCCAGATTGCTTGGTATCCCAAGTATCTAAGCTCAACAAAATAAAAATCACTTTATACTTCTCGTAACATAATATACTATTCTATAGTATAACAACTTCTTAACATTTCAAAAATTAAATTTACTAATTTTTATTCATAAACTGGAGAACGCCTACAAAATTTTCCAATATCGACGCCTATGATTAGAACAGTGAACGTCGGCTTGCAAATAGAAATAAAGGGTAGTGTAGTTTGATAATAGGGTTGTAGGACATCAGCATTCATAAATGTTTTTTTTTTAATTAATTATCTGGACGCACCCACGATAAATAAGAATAGTAGATGCCGAATAGCGCGTGCTTGTTTTTAGTGTTTTTTTTTCTTTTTTGAGATACTAACAAATTTAATCAACGACCGAATTTCACCTACATTGATTCAATAGATATAATTTTGTTTACTTTGTAATTTCATGTATTTAAAACAATATTGATTAATCAATAATTGATATTTATTTATTCATGAATCAAAGTTATCTTTCAAAAATTACATAAAGAAAAAATATAATAGCATTTTAATTATAATTTTCATATTTTTTATACGCTGTTAAAATTTTATGTAGCCATAATTGATTTTTTTTAAAATTTAGTAATTTTATCTCGGAAAGTTGACAACATTGTATTTTAGTAAAGTCATGTAATTTATGTGAGCACTAAAAGAATCTTTTGGGAAAATTTTATCAATCACGGATAAATAATGTAGCCATATTTTTTTAAAATTTTTCCTTGCAGCAAAGTGGTGAAAATGAAGGAAAAAAATCAATATTTACATGGTTTCCTTTTACTAACTATAACAGACAACCATATTCATTATTTAAGTTTTTCATTAGGTTATACTTTTGTATATCTGATTCAAAGGATTCATTTGAACAAAGTTACAGGGTTGAATTATTAAAATTTTAATGGTAACACATTTTATTGTAAAACTTTTAAAATTTTAAAATAAAACAGCAACCCTATCAATATTAACAGTAGATTGAAAAGAGAAGCAATAGAAATTTATAAAGAAAAAGATAACATCAATCACTGTGAAAGGGCACTGCATTTAAATAAAATTTGACTTTTTCATTTAATAATTTATAAATTTTTATGATCTAGTTACTTGGTTGTTACGCCTAGTAACTTGTTTCTATGTTCTGTTTATTTACTGTATATATCATTTGCATCTCTTTTTCTAATAAAAACGTACGTTAAGTTCGTCAAAACGTCGATTATTAATAAATATTAATACGGAACTAAAAGCTAAAGCCATTTTCTTTTAATATAATGAGTTCTGAAATCAATCAATATGAAGGCATTGATTTAATAAAATTTGACTTCTTTTATTTAATAATTTATAAATTTTTATGATTTAGTTACTTATTTTATTATCTGGTAACTTGTTTCTATGTTCTGTTTATTTACTGTAAATGTCATTTGTATCTTTTTCCTGATAACGTTGAGTACGTCGAAAGGTCGATTATTTTTTTACTTTATCTGTCCCAACTTAAAATTAAACATTAATTGAAACTTATGAGACAATTGGATAAAAATCCTCGATTTGTCAATCTTGAATTATTTCAAAATCAATTAAACGGTTTACTACCTTATAAAAATATCCAATACAGCTCTGTCAGAAAAGGTGTAACGCATAACAATGTTTTACGTGTGTTTCTACAAAAGCCGCGTGTTCACACACTCACAAACACACCAACACGCAAAAATCCAAACAAATACGATTTCATTTATATATACAGACCCCCTCGCCACAAATACACACAAATAACACAACTCAAATGCTCTCAGCAAGATTAGCCTGAAAAACTTGATGAGTCAAAATTAAGTTTCGCGTATCGGGAACAGGGTTAACACCAACTCTCTACACCCCCAACCACCCCCCATTATGTTGCCGCACCATGTGATGTGTTCGGAAAGGGTGTGGCGTCTTCGGGGGTGCCAATCATTCACCCCCTGCATGATTTTGTTTTGCTATATATCGGCGGGTTCGAGTGCCGACACTTCAAGGAAATTTTTGCTTGCTTTTTCAGTTAGTTTGATACCATACTGAAGTCAGATCGAGTGCTCGCCCGTGTTTACATATACGTTAACAAATCAGAACTGATTGTTCGTACTTCAGTTTTTCAAGTTAAGTTTCTCGAATTGAAAGTGATATATAAATTAATAATTTATTGAAATCGTCTTTTAAAACGATGTTGTGAAAAAAACAAATTATATTTTTGTGATAGTCAGAAGTTATTTAAAAGATTAAAAGACATTGGTACGAAATAATTTTAATTTTTCAGTTTGAATGTCAAATGATATAAAATAATTTATCAAAAATCATCTATTAAAAATTATTAAATTAATATTTTCGAAGAATAATTAACTAGTACAACAGGCTCGGTTTTTAGATGTTTTAGTTTAGGTTCTATTCTTAAAATCATTAATAGTTAAAATAAATGTTAAAATAATTGTTTTTAACTATATCAGCTAATGCCATTAGCCATTAAATGGAAGATACTTAAGAACCATTATACGATATAATAATACCAAAAATTCTTTTTTACAATTTTCTTTTTTGATAAGGTAACCTGATTCTGTATTATACAAATGTCATAAAATTTGAATTAACTAACATATTTTTAGTTTCATAATTTAAATAGTTGTAATAATATTAATAATTTATTGTCAAACAGAAATAAGTTCAATTACAAGTCAATATACAATTTAAATATAGGTAATGTAAAAATATTACAAAACAAATCATATGTCTATTACATATGCATTTGTTTATAGTGAATATGTTAATTCTCACAAATATAATTATAAATAATTATAATTATAATATTAAATTCTAAATAAATCTAACTTCAAATGTTGATATTTTCCCAAAAATTTGTTAAGCTAAATTTAACTTATTTTTCTAAAAATTCGAAAATGTTTAAATTTTATTTTTTATTTTTCACCATAAATGTTAAAAAAAAATATGACTGTAACATATGTGGTGAAAATCTACAAACATTTCCTAAGTATCTTTTATTTTACTATTACTCTATATATTACTAACTGTAATTAGTGTCTAATTATTAATCTAATATCTGTAAATATCAGTCAAGGTTACTTGAGTAATAATTAGTTTCATAATAGAAAAATAAAGCTACTTTAAAATTAAAGTGAACTTTAAGAATATCATATTAATTATTGTTATTTCATAATAATATTTGAAAATCAATTTATTTTAAAGTCTGGTATAAAAACACCATCTTGACAGCAATCATAATAAAATTAATGTGTTTTATTTTTGTTTCTGTTTATGAACAGCAGAAGTTGAAATAAATATTTGATTAGCCGGTGTCTGACATCGCTCGTACTTGTGCGAGTCCGGGTTCGAATCCCGCTTGGCGCATACATATTGGTCGTGTCTTTGTATCGTCCTAATTACTTTGAAACTTAAATGTATGTATTAGATCATGGCTTGAGTTGCCGAATCCAAATTATATGTTAATCAAAAATATTTGATTATATGCTATTTTTACGTTAATTGATATTTAAATTAGTTCTTACGTCCGATATTTCATAACCATATTTCTGAATGAATTCTGTTAAAAATAAAAGCCTGTTATAATTGAAATTTTAAAATTCTGCAAGAAAAATACATCTCAGAATTTTAATTTTAACTGATCGTTACTTTTGTAATTGTAACATAAAATATTATTAGTGATAGTTTTAACTTATTGTTAAAATGTTTAATTCTATTTTAATATTATTTATATTAATTCTTAATTTTGATAAACATTTTTCGAAACTTATTCAATTTTTTAATTATATGTATTTATTAGTTCACTGCGGTTAAGTGAAAATTGAAATATTTATAAAATAAACATTTCGTTTGTGTTGCTTATTAAAATAAAGGTTGATCCACCGTCGCCCCAACCATCAATAGACAGATTATCAGTAACATTCGCGGCAGAAGAACGTTCCATATGCAGCAGTGATAATTCAGTGAAACTAAATTTATATGTTCCGAGTACACCACCAATAAGCTGCATGGAAAAAGTACGCTTTCCCACCATTACCGGTAAGTTATGCACATATTATTCGCCTAATTGAAAACGAAACCACAAAAATTTAGTGACTAGTTTATTTACTTATATAAAATTTTATACCTATATTTTCACCGCATTTAAAAAAATTATTTTTGTCAAAAGTATTTTAACGATTATTTAAAATTGATTATTAAATAATTTTAGATTTTATAATATCAGATATATTTAAAAAAAAAAACTATTAAAAATAGAAAAACTATTTATATTTTACGAAAGCTAAATACTAAAATTTACTTAAAAATACTAAATCAAGAAACTTTTTTTTACTTAAACTGAGATGAGAATATAAATATAAGTTTTGGATATTTTATTATATTTATTTTTTATTTAATTTTTATTTAGTAACAGTATGGTCGCGATTATGAAAAAAATAACTATATTATTTTCTCATACAACTTATGAAAGTTATAACAAACTTAAAAAATGCACAATTTAAAAATATATATTTTAGAAATTTTATAAAATTTATAAACGAAAAATATAGAAAATAAGAAAATAGATATGAAGCGCATAAATACTACTATCTTTTATTTTTTCTCATTTCACTTATTTCATGACGTTTTTATTAATTATGTCTAGACACTGTTGATGGCGTCAAATATAGCTCGTGTATTTTGTTATTTGATTAAAAATTTTGTGACAAAAAGGCTTTAAAATTAAGTTCTGTATACATTTTAATTAAAAATCGACACGTTCATATATTCTACGTATATTATCATCAGGAAAAATTAAACAAATGACATATATAATATAGTTTTTCCTAATTTAATTAATAATTTAGATATTTTATAATCTAGTTTCTATAATATAACAATAAGAGTATATGTATTAGTGCTAACACAAAAAAAATCGGAAAAATTAATAATCATTTTATTAAAGCAATGATTTCTGCGATGATACTAAAAGTTTTACAAATAATTTAATATCCACTTAATCGTAGTGCACTAATATATATATATATATATATATATATATATATATATATATATATAATTAAAAAAATTAATAAATTTGGAAAAATGTATTGGCTTCGTCGGGATTCAAACCCGGAACCTCTTGCTTTCGCAGCAATCGTCCTAACCACTAGACTATGCAATATATAATTGGTATTTATTGTACATGTCATTTGTTTCATTTTTCCTGATGAAGATACATGTCGAGTATATCGAAATGTTGATTTTTAATTAAAATTAATATAGAACTAAATCCTAAAGCCTTTTTATTTTAATATAATGATATTGAACAAGAAATGTTCATAAGTATATATCTGTGAAATAACTAATATAAACTAAGTTAAGATTTTTCACCATACTGACGAGATCCTAAAGATCGAAACACGTGTCTATGATTATCTGGCCTTTCATTAATGCTTGAGCTAGCTTAGCTAGCCTATTCAATGACTGAGTAACTTGTGAAATTTTGAGAAAAATCTCAACTTAGTTTATATTAATATAATGATGTCTGAAATATTTTACTATGTTTCAATTTGATTAGTTTTCTGTTTGACTAACTTTCGTTTGTGTTAAACGGGCTTTACATTGTACAAGTAATTTTTATACAAGTAATAAACTAATATAAATATAAATCGCGCTATATGATACGAGGTACTAGTGAAAAATACAAAATTCTAGATGGTGAAGATTCGGATGACGACTATTCGGCGAGTGTAACTGCAATAATGCAACGACGCGCATCCACCAGAAAATCTAGGAAAAAAGGACGAAGAACTAGTTCGCCTTTCAGCCACGATCAAGAAGGACTGCAAGTTAGAAGAAGATCGTCCTGTTTTACAACCAGTTCGGGCGAGTGAGTTGGAATTAATTTAAAATTTATTTTAATTTCTAAACATTCATATAGTTCTCAATTGGTCTTTTATGAACAATACTGAAATTATGCAAAATGAAAACAAGAACGTAATATTTTTAATTTTTCAGTCAACAAATTTAAATTATGATAAAATATAGAGCAGATTAGTAAAAAATATAAAAATTCCACAAGAAAAAATATATGTAAAATAATGAGAAAGTTGCATACCTTTCAGCACGCTATATTATCAGTAAAAAATTTACTATTCATCAACTTTAATATCATTTGCCGCACCTATAGATTATGATTTGAATGATATGCAAAATATTCTTATAATCAAAGTGTTTGTACTTTTTGCGTAAAATCATTAATTACATTTCAGACTTGATTAAAATTAACGGATTTTTTTTTAATTCCAAATAATTTGATTTGTTAAATTACACGTGTTTCATATTCAAACCAAAGATAAATTCATTAAAATATAAAATAAAACTGCTTTAAGTTCAAGTTTCGACGTTTCGACAAAACTCAAAGCCTGTCTTCATCAGGAAAACTGATACAAATGACATAACTAAATTTTAATACAGAACTTGAACCTAAAGCAGTTTTATTTTATATAATGAATTCTGAAAATTTTTTTACTATGATTAAAATATATTTCAATTTTCTCATTTATTTTGAATATGTTTTTGCATCTTTTTAATAAATAATAAAGTATAATAATAATTAAGCTTTCAGATTCAGTTCTGTATACATTTTATTTTAAAATCAACGTTTCGATAAACTCTACGTATATCATCATCAAGAAAAAACTATACATTTGACATACTTAAATAATAAACAAATAAAACATAGAAACAAGTACTATAGGTAACAAAGTAACTAAATTATTATTATAGATTTTTTCTTATAAATTATTAAATTATAACCGAACCTGACGTGTATTTATTAAATCTGGCTTTAATTTGCATAACCTGACGTGCAAATAACCTAAATTTCTGGCGTTTGTTTATTTATAAATACCACAACAAAAATTAGAACACTCTTACAATATCACTAAACTTTAATTATATTTTCTTCAAAAAAACAAAACAAACAAAATAACCTAAAAAGAATTGTTCACTTATCAGTATAAGAGTAAAAGTGTACATAACGTTTTATTATCGGGCGAAAAACTAACATAAAATAAGTATTGCGTACATTTTGTTGATTTTAGCACGGCGATATCAATGGAAGAAAGTCTGCCACAGGAAGTAACACAAGAACAAATTTTCGAAAATATTCGATTGCACAAAGAGGTGTTAAGTAGTGTCAAAATGCAACCATGGGGTATGCGACGCAAGATAAAATTAGTTCAACAAGCTAAAAGTTACATAAAACGTCATCAAGGCGTCCTACAAGAACGCCTAGCTCAATCCAGATCTACTAGGGATATTTTAGCGAGATGGAATATTTATCTTGTACAGGTAATTAATATATAATAACAGTAAAAATCTTTCAGAACTCATTATATAAAAATAAAACTGCTTTAGGTTAAAGTTCTGTATTAATGTTTATTTATAATCGACGTTTCGACGAACTAATACAAATAACAATTATAATAAATAACAGAACATAGAAACAAGTTACTAGGTAACAAAATAAGTAACTAGATCATAAAATTTTTATAGGTTTTTAATTAATGGGAACTAAATTTTATTTAACTTCACAGCGATTGATATTATCATTTTTTTATATATTTCTATTGCTTTACTTATCAATGTGCTGTTAATATTGATTGATCTTGCAATATCAATATTAAAAGCAGATTGATTAAAACACAACTTCCAATTTAATCGGAAGTTGATCCTAACTTTCTTATTTTAAATGAAACACACCATTTTTAAAAATTTATCATCGAAAATTGAGAAAAAAGTTCAAAATATCAATAAAAGTTAAGTCTTTGACATAACAATGAAAATTATATTTTAACATCACATAATGAATCTTTTAAAAAATACTTTGGAATATTTCATATTAATATTGCTTTCATAATTTTCTAAATAATATATTTTTTATAATTATTTCAGAAATTACAGCATTATAGAAGAGAATTAGCAAATTTATCGAATTTATTAATACCTTGGGAATCAAGAATTAAAGAAATTGAATCTCATTTTGGATCGGTAGTCGCATCTTACTTCACATTTTTAAGATGGCTATTCTGGGTCAATTTAATTATTTCTGTAGTACTTGTTGCATTTGTTGCAATACCAGAGGTAAGTCGTATTTTCACTATCTGAATATTCAACTTTATTTTAAAGAAACACAGTACAGGTCAGTAGCAGCATAAAAAAAATATCAAAAGATATCAATATGGCGAAGGACAGTTAATTATTAGGTTGCTGACCTGAGCTACGCTGCGAGCAAATGTGCATTGTCCTTCAAATATAAAAAAATATTATTCTGTTGAAACAAATTAAAAAGGGTGAGATTTGTATGTAATGTAAAGATATAATGTTTAATTTACTTATTGATTGATATAAGTTCATTTTTTTCATTGAATATATAAATATTTAAATTATACCAGTATATATCGATATATCGATATTTTTTTATATATCAATTATCGATATTTTTTAAATATCTATATTGAAATTCCAATATCGCCCAGCCCTAGGTGTGTCCCAAATGGGATACTAGATAGTGTCAAATACTTTTTACCATGTAAAAATGAACCCTAAAATTTTCTTATAAGTATAAAATATTTGTGCGTTTTAAAGTTTTTCATTAAATTATTTCTATTCTAAAATTTTCGTGTTGTGCTTAATGGACAAAACGGCCCTGCTATTGTTAATATTCTCAACTAAAAAATTTACAGAATAATTAAATTCATATCAAGAAACCATCGCACATAACATTTAACATTGACTTTTAAATTACACCGTGCACATAATTAGGTAAAATTAACCTAAAATTAATATGATTAATGACTAAACGTGCTGCGCTATTATAATTAAACGTCATAAGGGAACATATGATTATTTTACGAATGAAAAAAAAAGATGTCACTGTCTCGACCTTCTTGTATCAACAAAACTTTCCCCTCAAAATTTATTTAGAGGACACATGTGAAACGGTATTTTGTAACAATAAATGCACACAAGTTCTCCTCGAGGTAGGTAAATAAACAGCAGATCATGTTTACTTACAATTTTTTTTTGTACTTTTTCCTGATATATTTACCTTGCAGTTTTTAATGTTTTTATTCTCACGTGAAGATATTTTTCTCGTCAGTTTACGTTCATCATGCAACTTAAACGGTTAAATATTATTATTTTTTTGTTATTGTTACTGATTTGTGTTTGTCATTGCGGACGTAGAAGAAAAGTCGCCAGAGATGAGAGTGTTTTAGAACAAACCATCGAATTTTATTTATATACAAGGTAAGAAAATAATTTTTTTTTGTCATAGATTTTAAAATATTAAAAAAAAATTAAAATGCAAAAATTAAAAATAATATTCCGGTACCGGGAATCGAACCCGAGCCTCCTGGGTGAAAGCCAGGTATCCTAGCCACTAGACCATACCGGATCATGCTTTACGTTCTTATATAATAGTTATATATATGTATATTTACGAATTATATATAACATACATATAATTATTATTTTATTTAAATGAAATACGGTATTCAATTGTTAATACTTTGAATATTACTACTTTATGTAATGAATATTTTAATATATTATATGAAAAAAATTCATAGCCGACCGGAATTCGAACCCATACCTATTTATTTCTATTTAATATTCAAATTTTGGTTTTAAAATAATGTTTATTTATTGTTATAAAGATTGTTGATAATTTTTTCACACAAAAAAATGTGTATCAAATAGTTTGTCTTCTCTGTATTCTTTTAAGGGGCGATAGTAAACTTCAAAACGAGTCGATGAACTTTAAAACACCTTAGTTAAAGTTGTTTCATAAGCGAGATAATAATTCTTCTAGTTTTTATATTAAACAATTAATTTGTTTTAAATTCTAGTAAGCTACTATTTAATCCATGTTGTTGTATTCTTCCCCATAAATCAGCATCATATCGACTAATTCGATAACAGAATACTGACGGGCCAATGCGATTTTTAAAGAACAAAAAATAATTAAATCTTTAATCAAACAAAGATGATAGTAAAAATGAATAACTGAGATAACAACTTTACCTGTCAAATAACAAACGTAAGAATTGAACAATACTGATTAAGTTGTAGATTATTAGAGTTTAAAACAAATTAATCGTTTAATGTAAAAGTAGAAAAATTACTATCTCGCTTAGAGATGACTTTTGTGAAAGGGTTTTAAGGTTTATCGACTTCTTTTAAGATGTACTATCGCCCTCTATAAGGATACAGAAAAAACCGTAAAAGTTAATTATAAAATATAATATAAAAGGAAATTATTTTATTTTATTAATATACCTACATTTTGTTGTAATGTAAAAATGTAAAATACAATAATAATTATTATTAAAAAGTATCGGACATTATTTCTTCTTTGTAATATTTTTGTAAGGAAAATTTATTAAAAAATGAATTTACTCAAAAATTCAATCTAAATTTTAATAAATTCAATAAAAAAAATGTTTCTCTTTCTTGTTATAAAAAATTAAATAAATATAATCAGTTTCTTTAATTCATTATGAACCCACTTGAACATATTTTCATTTCAATTAAGCAATGATCTATCTTAATTTTTTTAGAAATAACACTCAATTCGGCGAATTTTTACAAATAACTAAAAACAATTTCTTGGAAAAATCCTCGTTCGATTTCAACAAAAATCTTAAGATAATAATTCATGGTTTCCATCACAGTAAATACACCGAATGGGTAATTAAAATGGTAGAAGGTACATCACTCTCTAATCTCCTAACCTAAATTTTTATTTCAAATACACAACGATTAAAAACCGCATATTTATCTCATGTCAAAACAATTTCCAGCTCTATGTTCCACTGATAAATGGAACGTTATCGTTGCTGATTGGTCACAGTTATCGCAAACACGCTACACCGAAGCACGAAAGAATGCCCGTATCGTCGGGAAACAAATAGCGAAATTCTGCGATTATCTATCGCAATTTTACAATATTTCTTTAACGCGAATACATATGATTGGGCATAGTTTAGGAGCGCATGTGGCTGGCTATGCGGGCGCCAATGTTTTAACGGGGAAAGTTGGCCGAATTACGGGATTGGATCCAGCGCGACCTCTGTTTGAAAATCCTAGCTTGGTGGCAATTGATAGACGGCTAGATCCAAGTGATGCGATTTTTGTCGATGTACTGCATACGAATGCAGGAGGATTTGGGTGTTTAACTACTCTGGGACATGTTGATTTTTTCCCAAACGGAGGATTTCAACAGCCTCAATGTGATTCATGTAATTATATTATTTTATTTACTTTTAAAATGTTTTTTGTTAAGTGCACTGTAAAAAAAATTGCCATTTTACATGAAAAATCATAATAAAAAATTACATATAATTTCAGTTAAACCGATGATTTACATAAATTTTCTGTAAAAATAATATAATTTTGTAGATTATAGTATTTGGTTTTTGCTTAAATCGCCATTAATGCATTTTGATGAACTAATTAAATCATTAGAAAATTTTTGAATGAATAAAATGCATTGACTTTGCTGGGATTTGAACTCGAGACCTCTTGCTTTCGCGGCAAATTTTTAAATAAATTTTTTATCAAATAAAAAACTATAGTTTACTTTAGCTAAATAAGTAAACTAAAAAAAATCTACAGATTTTTTTTCTTTTTAGGGAAATGCAGTCACAGTAGAGCGTGTGAATTCTGGACGCAAACAATTTACAATCCAGAAATATTTCAGAGTTTTCAATGCGAATCTTTCGATGACTTTAAAAATGGAAATTACGATTATTTCAACGCAATTTCAATGGGCATAAATACAAAACCGGATTCTCGCGGAACATATTACTGCACAACTACATAAAACAGAATCGTCTTTGCCCATAATACAATATAAACACTTAAAACTAACAGCCGATTTCATAATAAACACTTTAATTAAAGTCGACTTTAAGCTGACAAAAAAGCATCGTTTTTAAATTCTACCGGCATAATTATTATTGTTGTCAATAAAACGATGCTTCTTTGTCAATTTCTAATAGTAAAATTATTTGTTATTATCAATAAAAGAATGATTTTTTGATCGACTTTAGTTAGTGTTCATTAAAAATCATATTATTTATGTAACAATATTTTCGTAATAAACAACTTTAATATTTAAAACCGTGCATTTATTTATTAAATATAATATTCAAATTAGATTATTAACTAAAAAATGTTTTGATTATAATTAATCGAATAATATTTAATATTTTAGTTACTAACTGCAGACACAAAATCACAAGATGCAGAAGAAAGAAAAATAATTCTACCCGAAGAGAAAACAAAAGCAACGAATTTATTAACGCTATGGGATTTTGAAGGAGTTTTAAAATATTCGCCTCTATTTTACGGATTTTATACGAAATCAGATGGTACCGCAAAATGGTACAGACTACCATTAGCGTATTTTATGACCGGTCTAGGTGTATACGTCTACAGTTTTGTGGCTACATTACGAAAGTAAATACAACTATACCGTATAAAATTTATGTAGTTTTAAATGTTTCGTGAATGTAATTTTTCATAAAAAAAAATGTTATATTATGTAAATTATCAGAGTAAAACTACAAAATGTTGTTATTTTTACTGTTAAAATCTATGTAAAAATTACATAAATTTAAGATATATTTTATTACAGTATACATATAATGTTTATTCTATATGTAGTTCTAATTCAAATATTTGTAAATAGGATGGCTGAAAATTCCCGAATGTCTAAATTATCAGAAAAAGATGATGAGTGTGTATTTACTTGGAAATTATTTACCGGTTGGGACTATATGATCGGTAATGCAGAAACTGCTCAAAATCGGGTTGCTTCAATTATTTTGGGCTTCAAGGAGGCGCTTCTAGAAGAAGCAGAGAAAAAACGCGAACCTCGAAAGTAAATTATAGTACTGTATATTATGTTACGGGGCGTAGAAAGCGATGATTATTTTGTTGAGCCCAAATATTTGTGGCCGAAACAAAGCCGGGCAGCCAAGCAGCCAAGCAATCTAGGCGAAACACAAAAAAAAGCTTTCTATTCCGAGTGACATATACAATTTTTTCTTCAAGCGTTCTAAACGAGAAACTAAACTAAAATACATGCCACGTAACTAACAGTTGTAGAATAGTATGTATATTTATATGTATTATTTATATTTGTTACATGATTTGTGAGAATTAATCTATTTTTGGTCGAATATACAATTTCTGACAAATTTGGCGGTGCATATTACATTTTCAATAATAAAATTCAAATTCAAGCGAAAATAAACAATTAACTTAACTTAACTTGGCGTAATAGTTTGTCAATATAGTCGCCGATTAAATACACTTGACGTTGTGCTGCCAACTAGTGATGTATATAGTAACTAACTACTGTATAATAATGTCATTATTGTACTACGTAACATAATGATCTCTACATAGATAATATGGTAATGTAATATTAATATTATGATACGCTTGAAGAAAAAATATTTTTTTTTATGTATTTTAATTATTGATAAAATATAATTTACAGTTGGAAAATAATCGGTGCCCGAGTAATGGTTAATTTTCTCGTATTGATCTTATTGGGAGTGTCCGCATTTGCAGTTGTAGAAGTAGTTGAAAGATCAAAACAACCCGAGGCTAATTCTACATTTTGGCGAAGAAATGAAATTACTGTCGTTATGTCATTGATATCATTTATATTTCCAATGCTTTTTGAAGGCTTAGGCTTTTTTGAACATTATCATCCGAGGAAGCAGCTTCGATTACAGCTAGCGAGGTTAGCAGAATTTTCAGGTGATTTTTTGTAAATATTAGGAGGATTTCATTTAGGAACAGTTATATCATCTCATGTTAGAGTATCTATTTATTTAGTAATGCAAGACAAATAACAAGAACAATAAATGAATATGATTTTTTCAGAGCTTCGAATCGTTATATTTTTTGTTCCGGTTCAATTAAAAATATATACACCGGTTCGGTTCCGGTTTTCATTCCGGTAAAAATAACGGCTTTTTTGTTTTCAGTTTAGTTCAGAGTGAATAATTTTTAAATTTTTTCAATGTTTTATTTGTTTTAAATAATTTAGAACATTTTTATTCCTACTTTTATAACATAAATTGATACAATAATATAATATAAATAATAATAATTAAAGGTATAATAATTAGATGTATATAATATATAATAATATAATTTATTATTCGAAACTTATATAATTTGCATGCAAGTTTTAATTATATAATAATAAGATAAGTAATAAATTCTTCTATACAGGATTTTTATTTATTTATAATTAGAAAAAATAAAAATTACCTCTCATTTTTCCATTGTATTTTCATTTAAACTATTTAAAGATTATTAAAAACAAAGTTGTTATTATCAAAAAATACACCTGCCTGAAAGTGATCTTTAGTTTCATTTTCAATTTCAATAATTAAGTATTCATTCGCGTAAGACGAATTGCGACTACGCTACGAGACCCCGAAAATAAAATAAAAAACCGAAAACTGACGTGGAAAGTAAGATTATGTTAACGCGCTCAATTCAACATCTATCGAACCGAAATAAACCGATTTTTTTCGGTTCCGTTCCGGTTTTCGTTACAGCAAAGTAACGGTTTTTGTAGATTTTCAATTCAGTTCCGATTCGAAGTCCTGGTTTTTGTTATTACTAAATCTAGAAAATATACAACTTGTCAACATAAAGTGATACAACTAGTCAATTTACCAAATACACAAAGTATTTTTAAGAAACTTAAAATATTTAAGCATTTATCTGTTTTATGTCTTTTAAGACGTAAAAACTATATTTGAGATATTTTTAACATTGTTTTAAAAATATAATAATAAATTATACAAAAAATAAAGCATTTCCTCTCACATGCTTAAATAAACTTTTTTGTCTTATGTTTTCACTTACGTCCAGTTTCATAATAAACACTTTAACTAAAGTCAAATTAAAGCTGGCAAAAAACAACTCTTACTGTCATAATTATTATTGCTGGCAATATAACAATCTTTTTTGTCAACTTTTCAAACTTTTGATTGCAAAATTATTTGTAGTTGCCAATAAAACAATGCTGTTAGCTTAAAGTTGACTTTAGTTAAAGTTATGAAATCAAGACCGTTTCAATTTTAAAAACCCTATATAATTAGTTTTGATATATTTTAGAATCATGGTACTTAATATGTTGAATCTTTACTCATTGATATTTGCTCTGTTTATGAAAATAAAAACCATGGTAAGTTACATCAAAAGCAATAATTTTTAATACTATATATATTGACCATTCAAAATTTTAGACAAAAGACTTGGAAGTTCTTAAAAACGCGACTATATTTTATGAACCAAGTAATACATCTTACACAAACCTTTTAACAAATTTAATGCAACCTAATGAAGAATGCTACGAAATTTCCATCGATTGTGCAAACGTAACATCACGTCCAGAACTAAGTTCGGCTAGTTTAATTACAACAGTCTTAACCAACCTATCTATGGCACTGTATTTATCAAAAATAAATCAAACTCAAGAAATATTTAACAATTATACTTCTACATTAAGTAATATATTTGGAAGTACACCTTCGTATGAAAACATTACTGATCTGCAAAATTACTCAATACCAAATCTTTATAATTTTACTTTAGAACCAAATATATTTTACAATACTAGTGAATATAATGTTAGTTTCCCGGACAGTGAATATAATGTTACTTTTCCGGACAGTTATGGTTTAGAATCATTATCAGACCTCGAGAATGATTCATTTTACGATGAAAATGCCACAAGTACTATAGACTCTACCGAAGTAACGTCATTTTTAAATTTAACTACTTTGGAGGTACTAATGAGTAACAATACAACTACAGAAGATTATTATTATGAAGATTATAATGCCATTGCAGACTATCCTAGTGAAGTTACTGCAGAAATTGATCGAGAACTTTTATACAGAATTCTAAAACAATTTAATATGACAAATAATTTGTCTGACGAAGACAGCGACACAAACGAAATAAATATAGAAGATATTTTAGATAATATCCTACCAATTATCAATACAACTTTAGAAGCAACAAACTATTCAATGGAATTAACAACTTTAATTAATGATTTAAATGCAACCCTTATTACTATATTGATGAATAGGACTGATGATAAAATGAAATGTAAAGAAAGAAAATGTATACCAAAAAAAAATCCCGATTTTACTGACATTTACCAAATGGATAAAAAATATTTAGGAAAATCGAATCCTGCTTACAACTACACTATACGAAAACAATTACGAAATCTGTGTTGGGAAACTATGTTCGGTCAAGAACTCGTTAAACTAACAATTATGGATTTATCCTTTACGATAATTTCGATATTAGGAGTAGATTTCTTTAGAGCTATTTCCGTAAGACTTCTAAACAATTGTTTTTGTTGGGATTTAGAAAAGCAATTCCCACAATATGGAGATTTTAAAATTGCTGAAAATATCTTACATTTAGTTAATAATCAAGGCATGGTATGGATGGGCATGTTTTTCTCTCCAGGCATAACTGTACTCAATTTGATAAAACTTGCGATATTGATGTATCTAAGATCCTGGGCTGTATTAACGTGCAATGTACCCCATGAAGTTGTTTTTCGAGCATCGAGGTCTAACAATTTTTATCTAGCTTTGTTGCTGACAATGTTGTTTCTTTGTGTATTACCTGTTGGTTATGCAATTGTTTGGATACAGCCTTCATGGCATTGTGGACCATTTTCGGATTATGAAAGAATTTATTACATATTCACTAAAAGTCTTAAAGCTGCCTTACCTGAAGTATTAAGACAATCTTTGGATTACATTGCATCACCTTTCATTGTTATACCTTTGTTAGTTCTGTTGATATTAATTATTTATTATATGATTTCCTTGACGAATGCGCTTAGGGAAGCCAATAATGATTTAAAGGTAGAAATAAATTTTTTTAATAATTATCATTTTTTTAAATGATTTCATTTTAGTTGCAATTGAGAAGAGAACGAACAGAAGAAAGAAGAAAAATGTTTCAAATTGCAGATCGTAGAAGACGTAATGGTTCGGGAGATTCTGGAGATGAAGCTACTCCATTTGGTAAATGGAAGAAATTATTACCCATGTTACCAAACAGTAAAAGTTTTGAAGGAGATGTTTCTAGTAAAGAAAATGATGCCGATGACAAAAATGAAGCAAATAAAAATAAAGGTAAGAAAATACTTTTAACATATACATATACATATTTACATATTATGAAATTATTAAAACTTTGATTATATATATATATATATATATATATATATATATATATATATATATATATATATACAGATTTTATTTTAAATTTTTAATAAAAATTTATTTGTTGTATTACTTCTAAATATTTACATGTTTGCAGAATTATTTTATTTCAAAAATATTAGGCACATCATGTTGGAAAATTTATGATAATTTATTTTTTGTATATAAATAAGTGGTTCCTAATTTAAATTTTACATTCTATAAAACATATTTAATATGGTACATTAAGTATTTTACTTAAAATCACGAAATTATATTATATTTTGCTGAAATACTATGAAATTATTTTACTATAGTTATTATATAAAATGGCAACTTATTTACAGTGTATATACAAAGAAATCAAGGTAAAACAATAATTTAAATTAACTATTTTTATATGTAATTAAACTTGTAAAACAATTTTACATATCAATAAGCGTATAATAACTTACTAGCCTTCTGATTCATCAATAATTTATAAGATAATCACTAATATTAACATTAATTTCAGATTTCCTGGTCAATTTCATTAAAAGAGCAATTAAAAAACCTACCATTACATCCGGCGAGAGTAATCCACAAGCTGCTAATGCAACTGACGATGCAACTGATACGGAGCAGCACGAATCTCTTCCCGATGACGTAAACACTCGTGAACCGAAACCTGAAAAGAAAGAAAGAGTAATTAATAACTTCAGAAAAATCTTAAACGCCCGAAAACAACAAACCGAATCTCAATCGGAGGAAAAAACAGTCAAAATACCAAAGAACACATCATCGGACAGCAATAAACCAAATACGAACAAGAAAAAATTCGAAAGATTAACATCACAAGATAAATATCGTTCCACATCCCGGTCATCAAGTTCGAAAGATCTACGTCAAGATTCCCTAACCTCAAACTGGTCAGACAATATACCTGTCATTAAAATCATTGGTACAGGCAGTTCGGAATGTATACTCGAACAGCAAAACGAATCATCACCGCCGTCACAGAATAATTTAGTAAACCGGAAATCTCGTAAAATAACACATCAAGATCATATTGATATCGATAACAAATCCGATGATATACCAGCGAGTGAATTACAAATCGCCGAGCCACAGTGCGCGTCCAGTAGCAGTGACACGTTGGTAACTGTTAAAATGGAGGAGCTAGAACTGCCTATTCATGATAATCAAAATATCAATGATGATGTTAAATTTGTTGAAACAGAGAGAGTTACTATTAAAGAGAAGTTATCGATAGATACAGATCAAAGTACGGAAATGCAACAGTCTAGTAATAGTACTAGTACGCAAACTAGTCAAACGAAAACTGAATCTAGTACGGGATATAAAGAACAATTAGAATAGAATTTAGATTAACAGGGCTGCATTAAAATGTTTTTTTCTTCTTCAAGCATTACCATATTACTTATGTATAAAAGTCATTATATTACTAGTATAATAATGACATTATTTTACAGCATTTAGTTACTGACTGTATCACCAAATATAACTGCAGCGTCAAGTGTATTTAATCTGATATTTTCGGCGGACATATTAACAAACTATCACGTCAAGTGAAGTTAATTGACAATTGCGTTGTTTATTTGAATTTGATTATTGAAAATGTGTAAAAAAGTGCAAGAAATGCAATGTATACCGCCCAGAGTAATCAAAAATTGTATATTCAATCAAAGAAAGATTAATTTTCACAAATCACGTAACAAATATAAATAATATATACCTACATACAACCGTTAGTAACTGGTTAAGATTACTTGGCATGTATTTATATTTATTTTTAGTTTAGAACGCTTGAAGAATAAATCACATATGTCACACTCAGAATAGAAAGCTCTTTTTATTTGGCCTCGGCTTTAACATAATATAATATTAAAGCTTCATAGTAAACTTCGATTTTCTATAAATACACATTGATTTTAAATTTGGGACATTTTGTAAATGTGTATGTGTGTGTGTGAATTAAATTTAAAAATGTTGGCTCGTATTTACAAGCGCTATTGAAAAAGTTTTTTTGCAGTCACTTTAGATTACTATTTCAAATCTTTCGTCAATTAAATTTAAATATAAATAAAAATTAAACAATAAAATAATTAAAACAAAATATAATTTAAAATAACATGAAAACGATTTTATCTAGAAATGTGTCTGAGAAAAATATATAATTACGGATTAGTTTTGTGTATTTAATATTGATATTATAATCAAAAAAAAAAACAAATAAAATTTTATTTGATTGTAATAAATTCAAATATTTTGCTACTGATGATGAAAGCTTAACTTTCAAAAGACGTACATATATAGCATTTTTAAATTACTGTTTGTTGTTAAATTTTGAACTAGATAATTTAATGCTATTTAAATGTGAAAATTTAAGTTGCAAAAATATAAATCTTACATAAAACATATCTATATTTAATTATATATAACAAAAAAAAAATCAAACTTACCATTGTTTCATTTTGTTTTTCAAAATAAAGCTCACAAGTTTAAATACAACGTCAAACGATAGCAAATATTTTATAAAAAATAATGTTTTATTTATAATGTAATTATTGATATTAAAATATTATAATTATCTAAAAAAAAATCTGATTGTTAAATTTTGTAGATATATCTAGTTTATATATGAAAAAAACTATGTAAAATTAACTGGGACCTAAATATGTTTAAATATAATGTAAAAATATTTATTATAATGTTAATATTTTTATACAGAGTTGGACTGGCCTACAAAATCGATAATGTTCAAAAATTTTGTTAGAAACTTCGATATTTTTTAAATTCAATTTTGATTTAATATTATTTAAATCAATTTAGTCAGTCCGCTCCTGTATGTTTGAAAATTTTAATTAAATTGTAATGTTGCACTAAAAGTATAGATAATACAATTCTTTTTAACTTAATGTTTGTTGTTAGTAATGAAAACCTAGCAAGTCCATTCCTGTCTCCACAATTTTATTAAAGAAATTTAATAAAAAAAAATTGTAATGTTATACTAAATACAATATAAATCTAATTCTGTATCAACTGAACAAAACACAATAAAATTTCTGAACTCCGAAGGTCAGTAGCATTAGACATATTTATGTAGATATACAATTGTTCTGACTCACAGTTGTAATTGATAATGATGTAAGAATAAATACAAATTTTAAGTATGTTGATCTAATATCTAATTGGTTTGTTGATAACTTAACACACACACATACTTTAAAATGATAATTTTTAAATTAGGTATATTGTTTGTCACAGATGACTTAACCTCATAAACTAATAACCCATTTAAAAAATTAAGTCAAACTTCTGAATGTGTGCAAAAAATTTATATACTCGTGTATGAAAAATAGTATAAAGCACATGAGAGGAAAAAAAAATACTATAAAAAACGTCTCGAACTATAAAATGAAATATAACATAAATCGTGTGTGTGAGACAGTATGTATTTTATTGTTTATGGCGCCCTTTTTGATCACAGACGTTGACGTAATTCTCTGTCATATGTTACTTCGTAAAAAATTACGAACATATGTTACAAACATGAATGTAGTGTAGTAAGTATCAGATACATAATGGATTTTTTCTTATTTTAAATTTTAAAGTTCTCAACTGGGAATTTCAAAAATAAAACAAAATTTTCAATGAATATTAAGTTATATACAAAGAATTGTTAAAATAAAAAGCTTTAGGATTAAGTTCTGTATATATTTTATTTAAGTATATCTTCATCAGGAAAAAATAATAAAAATTATATAAATAATAAACAAGCAAAACATGGAAATAAGTTACTAGGTGACAAATTAACTAGATTAACTACATTATTAAATAATAATAATATATAAATTATTAAAATAAAACTGCTAAAGGCTAAAATTGTGTATTAATATTTATTTAAAATCGACGTTTCGTCATCATAAGGAGTTAAATAAAATTTTGGCTTCCGTTAATTAAAAATCTATAAATTGTATGATCTAGTTACTTATTTGTTACCTAGTAACTTGTTTCTATGTTCTGTAATGTTATTTATATCTTTTATCCTGATGAAAACGGACGATAAGTTAAGGCGAAACGTCGATTTTAAATAAATATTAGTACAGAACTTGAACCTAAAGTAGTTTTATTTTAATATAATAAATTCTGAAAGATTTTTTACTATGTTATATAAATTATAAATTAAAAGAAACCAAATTTAATTTTAATGAGAGTATTCACATCGATTGATGTTATCTATTTAGAAATAATTTTTACATATTCTAAAAATATAAGTACGATTAGATATTTCTAAAGTTTTCATTATTACATGAAAATGGCAACTTGTATTTTTTTTTTTATTATATCAAAAAGTTGTGCTTGTTCAATTCAAGCTATGATTTTATAACTTTACATAAATTATATATAATCCAATCGTTTTCTTAAACTTAATAAAATAAACGTTTTTGCTGTCATTTATTTGATATGGTTTATAGAAATATATAAAAAATTGAAACTAAAAAACGGTGTAAGTTTATTCATATATTTCAATTTTGTAATAACAAATTCTGTGACTCCGTGTGATATTTGATAAAATTTTATAAAGTTTAACATAACAACTATACTTTATAAAAAATCTCCATATTATTTAACAAATGATAAGAAAAATGATATATGTATTTGATTGTTCTATTGCATTAGTTTACATACCAAGCAATAAAAACCTGGGTTTTATATTTCATAGCAGTGTCTAAACATATCATGTTCACATAATACATTGATATTTTGCAGATTCAAGTTTTAAAAAGGGGATTCCCATAGTAAATAAAACATTATTTAGAAATATTTGAATTACGTTTATTTTTTTATATAAATCTTGCTTCAGTTTCAGTTTGTTATTTGTATGGATATATTAATAAAACTTAAACATTAATAAACAATATTACATATTTTACTATCAAAAAAGTTAAACAAAAAAGGTTACAAAATAAAAAATTCTCTCTCGATTTTATGCGAATTCCGCTGACAGTTGACAATATGTTCAAAGCGAATAAATAATGTATATATATATATATATATATATATATATATATATATATATATATATATATATATATATATATATATATATATATATATATATGTTTTTTCACCATGTATGGAATTATATAGTCTTACATATTGTATGTTAATAAGTGTTGAATTTATTATTGGAAATTTATCTGTTATTTCATGATACCGATACAAAACATTTGTTCGTTCGTTCGGTTTGAGAAAGGTCACTTACCTTACGGTATCTAAATATGGATGAATTTTATTTTAGAAGGGCAATTCTCCTGCCATCATGCCAAGGGTATTTATAAATACAAACTAGACTACTCCAAACAGACTCACGACATTTCCAACCAAAATAGTTTAATTTCATATTTATCACTTTTATTTATATTTCAAATTTATCTAAAAACTAAGCAGCTATAAGCAAAAGAATATAACATGGTAAAATATTTTTCACAACTCATCGTATTTAATAAAAAACTGTTTTGCGATTAGATTCTGTTTAATTACTTTATAAAAACGACGTTTCGACGAAAATAAACGCTCGTCTTCATCAGATCAAAATTTATCAATGACATTAAAAGAATATAATTTTTCCTAAAAATGTGATAAATTCAATACCATATTTAAAAAAATTAATATCTAACCTGTTACAGGATAAGCTATGAAATAGATTAGTGTATGATAAGTGTGAAATTGAAAAAAATGTTATTGCAAAAGCTGGTGTTAGTCAGTTCACATGCGGTTGAGTGAATATCTAATGAATGTTTGATTAAAAGAATTTATAGGAATGATTTGGAAGGTATATTACGTTTGCTAGTGGAAATCCGATGAGTAGTTGGAGTGGTATGATTGAGAGCGTGCCTTGCGTGAGCGAAAGTTTCCAAGTAGTAGATGTAAATGTAAATGAAACTAAATTTGCATGTCTGGATAGGAATGTTTGGAGGAAACTGATTTCGGAATAGTGGAAAGAGTTTGTGCAACACCCTTTTTTGGATACATGACGTGATTGTTTATATATGTATGTATCTTCATCCAAGTCAATATTGAGTTATTAGTATCACTAGAAAGAACACAAAAATCAGAGTAATTTGATATAATTTTTGTTAAAATATCTTAAAAATCATAAAAGTTATTCCTCCTTGAATTTGCAAGTTCGGGATAGAACGTTTTGAGTAAAAGTTTGTTAAAGTTTTGCATTTTTAGCGATCGTTATATCACATATGATAAGGAAAATATTTTAATCATACAAAATTTGACATATTAAAATTTTTACAGATAAGCACGAATTAGGCTTATAGTAACACGAATCAACTGTTTTTAGCGAAATGTACGTCTCTCTGTGGACACGTGTAGAGAAAATTTGGCTGAACGGATTATTATAAAATTTCATATTTAAGCTTCGGAACTAAATATCTCAATTTGATCAACTTTTGGTAAAGATCTTACCAAGTGGAAGTGATAATTTACTGATGTCAATTTTATGTGTTTTACAAATATTTCTGTGATCGTTGTACAATATAATATTGCATAATTTAATTAATATTTTTTTGAATTTCCATTATCAATACATCGTTATATTCGATATTAGTTCAATGATACAAGTTGTAAATAATAATATTCTTTAAAATATAACTCAAAAATTTATCAGAAATAATAAAGTTTCTTTTAATGAACATCAAGCATAGTTTCGTTTTCATTCAGAATATGAGTGAGTCGCGGGTTATCACATTTGACCGCGCGCTCGTCCCGAAAGAGGAAGCTAACCAGGAAATCGGTTATCTCGATATTATCAAAAACAACGTCCGAATGCGAACACACCAACGCTCTGCTCTCATCACCAACGGGGGCCTCTGTAGTTTTTCTATTATCGTTTAAAAAATTACTATATTATAACATAGTAAAAACTATTATAATAAAATAAAACGGCTTTAGGTTATAGTTCTGTATTAATTAGGCAGTCCAGAATGACGTCACACCATAATTCAATATGGTTGCCTGATGGCAACATTGGTATATGTTTATATGACAGTTGTATGCATTTTACTTGATTTCGTGAATATTGTACAGTTTTATTAAAAAATATGAATATATTTTCCAGAAATTTTTACATATCATTTAATTTTTTATTACTACGTACTATTATACTACTTTTTTTTTACTATTTTACTATTTTTCATAAATTAAACCAATAACCAAGTAATATATTTGAAATAATTCGCAAAAAAATTGTGATATACTATATGTCAATATTTGAATATGTTCATCAGGCAACCATATTGTATGACGTATGATCACGTGTTCTGGACTGCCTAATAAAAGATACAAATAAATAAAAAAAAATACAAATAACATTTACAGTAAATAAACAGAATATAGACACAAGTTACTAGACGTAACAAAATCAGTAACTAGATCATAAAATTTTATAAATTTTTAATAGCCATACAAGCTAGCTGGTAATGTATAGCATTGGCGGCTACCTGCTGTCAGTCAAAAGTCTGCGACAAGAACAGATTGACCACGGCATACCAGCCCAGAAAATTCTATAAATTCAATCAAATATAGTGTTTGTTTACATGAGAGGTATCATGCATATGGATAAAGCTAAAGTTACTTGTCTGGATAGGAATGTTTGATAGAAACTAAATACATGGTATATTTTTGTATGTATATAGGTTTACATTTTGTAACCTAACACCAGTATTTATCTAAAATGAGCTCGCCAGCTAAAACAAAGATATTGAAACATAAAAAAAAAATGGTACAGAAATCATAAAATATTGAAGTAACAAGAAACAAACGTGCTTATAAGGAAAACTTGTCTATCTTATTAATATAGACATAACATTGTGTTTTGTTTTCTATCTATATTATGGTTGATTTGATAGTCTAATAGAAAAAAATATATTAAATTCAAGTTTATATATCTATACACTGAGAAAAATAGATATTTAACAAATTGGATAATAATAAGTAGATATTTATTTGAAATATACGAGTATGTTTAATGTATTCACAAATTTATACATTTTTAAAATCTACTCACATATATATTTTAATACTATATTAAGAATTAAGACTGTAATACTATATACAAATTGATGGTATTAAATTTTTGTTTTTATTATATTTATAGTTAATTTTTAAATATACTTATTTTTTTATTTTTAATATCTTGTGTTTGTGTTACCTTTTTAAATATAAATAGCGTTACGGTAACTATCCATTTTTCTCAGTGTAACAGTATCATCAGTTCGAATCTTACAAACGGTATTGGTATTAGCATCTGTCAAATATCCTAAATCCGGTCCTGAGCGACAGTTCCTTCATCTCCGATTCCCATCCGTTGCTGGAGCAGCAAACAGGCCCAGGCCAGACTCTTCAGTGGCTTAGCTCTCACAGTGTAAACCGCATGGCCCCGTCTGGTGGCGTGCGATCCAACTAAACGTAAACCTAAGCGCGTAAACCTAAGCTAAGCTAAGCTAAGCTATAACCTCCACTTAGGAACGAAACACGAAGTCGGGCACCGCCGATTGTGCAGTAAACAGTGCGCGGTCGTCTGCGACGGGCGTATGTACCGTTTCCGAGATGCAAAGTGCGTGGTGGTGTGGCCACTGGGCTACTACA
Organism: Clivina fossor; assembly: GCA_963966155.1. Taxonomy (NCBI): domain Eukaryota; kingdom Metazoa; phylum Arthropoda; class Insecta; order Coleoptera; family Carabidae; genus Clivina; species Clivina fossor. The sequence goes on along the minus strand of OZ014564.1, from coordinate 3,959,461 downwards.
GCCCTTGTGGCTAGTGTATTGGTGGTGTTGGTGCCGCGTTATTGTGATGGACAAGAATATACAGAGCAGACGCCCGCGATTGGACCGCACCGGGGTACGAGGTGTTATGATGATTTTGGACGAGCTCAAGTAAGTTTCGAAGATTTCTTTTTGAAATTAATAACACGGAGAAGGGCCTAAATATCCATACTTTCATATTATATTACCCTCGACACCTGTATATTGTAAAAGAGGTTTTTCAGAAAATGATAAAATAGTTTATTATCATTATAAAGGTATATGATTTAATTGTAGAAGGGTTTAAGTAAGTTTGGATGATTTTTGAGATTAATAAGAAAGTGCAGCTGATAACGAACACTTTTATGTAAAAAATAGTATATTACAATCACTGTAAAACTATATCGATAAATATACATGAAAATGACTTGATTTTAAAAGTTAAGTTATTAATTTTTGAGATTAATAAGATACAAAGGGTGGTTGTTATTTATTAATATTGATGGATTATTGATTCATTTTGAAAGGATTTGTCTATGATCTGATTGATGATGCTTAACATCATAAAGAAATATTCTTAATTGAAAGTAAAGCAATTTTAATAATCAAAGTCGATTTAATAAAATGATACAATTTCTCTTAAACCAGTAAAACTATAATATAATAAAAAATATTTCAGAACTCATTATATAAAATAAAACGGCTCTAAGTTCTGTATTAATACTTATTAATAATCGACGTTTCGACGAACTACTGATACATATGACATTTACAGCAAATAACAGAACTTAGAAACAAGTTACTAAACATAACAAAAGAAGTTACTGTAAATGTCATTTGTATTACTTTGTCTGATAAAAATGGACATTGAGTTCGTCGAAACGTCGATTATTAATAAATATTAATATAGAACTTAAACCTAAAGCCGTTTTATTTTATTAACTTTTCGCCACAGTAAGATCATACTTTAATTTATTATTTCTTCAGGAAAAACAAAGTATAATAATTTCAAAAATATTTTACAATATTTTACAATTAGATTATACTTATATTTGCAGCAAGAAATACATGTATTATACATATTATTATATGGAACATAAACTTGATTATTTTTAGTAATTATTGTTCATTGAAAACTACTTCTATTATTTATTCCGAAAATATAGAAATAGTTATAAATCATACTTTGTATTATATTAGAAGTTTTATAAATATTTGAACTTATAAATTTTAATTTTCAATGTCATGTCATATCAATTGAGTAATTTCTCTAAAAATATAGAAATTTTTGGATAAAAATTTAATTTATGTGATACGAATTTCTACAAGATGTATGAGTGTAAATTTTAAAGTTTTCATCAAATATAAATATGCTATAATACAATTAAGAATTCTTCTAGTGAAATACAAAAATGTTCAAAATTCTTGGTTATTAAAAAATATTACATTACTATTTAAAAAAAGAAAAACTGGTATGTCTGTTAAACTGTAGAAAGCAGTTCGAGAATTTCGGAGAACTTAATTTTTTTCCCGATTCTCGAGAACGAAAAATTTTCAAGAATTTGGCATCACTATAAATACAATCTACCTGTCATTTAAAAAGTCGCATATAGTTTTATTTTTATTTCCTCGGATATAAAAAAAAAACATTACCTAATTCAAATTTGAAATTGCTTAAGAATAATAACAAAAAAATTCAACCTCATTTCATTTGAAATGTATCTAATCGTAAGTTTAAAGTAATTAACATAGTAAATGTAATTTGTATCATTTTTCCTGATGAAGACATACGTTTAGTTTATCGATATTAATAAATATTAATACAGAACTACAATATAAAACCGTTTTATTTTATTGTTATTAACCTAGTAACTTGTTCCTATATTTTGCTTGTTTATTATTTATGTCATTTGTATTATTTTTTCCTGATAAAGATATACAATACAATACAATATACAATATTTAAATAAAAAGATTTTTTTTTAATTTTAACAAATTATAATTTCTTTGTGAATAATTGTATGAAAGTAATTATTTTGTGTGATCTTTTCCACATATTTGCTGCTAACTTCGTAATGATGTGTTAGCAGCAAACTAGTAAGAGTAGACACTTTAGTAAAATTACAGACTCTCAAAAACCTAAATATAGATATGATCTATTCGGTACAAGTTCATCTTCAACTTGAATGCTATATACATCTGTTGTCACTGTTTAGAAGGATGTTACTTAATATTTATTTTCCAAACATCTCACTCACACACACACACACACACAGGTAAAATAAATAAATTACAATAAGTACACGTATTATGCGCACGGCATGCGTAACTGTAAAATGTGTCAAAATCGATGAATGAATGCTACAAGAATGTAAACATTGTTTTGTAGTAATATTTTTTTTATGAATGTGTACATATGTATAATTAGCATATACTTAATTAATTCTTATTTGGTTAGTAATGAAAATATTTTATTAATAAAATTAACGATGTAATAATAATACATACATACATACATAATCACGCCATGTACCCAAAGGGTGTTGCACAAACTCTTTTCACCATTCCGAAATCAGTTTCATCCAAACATCCCTATCCAGACAAGCAACTTTAACTTCATCCACATTCATCTAACCTATCTCATATATATCTTTCTATTCCTGCTACTTGGAAACTTTCGCTCACGCAAGCCACTCTCTCAATCATACCGCTCCAACAAACGTATACCTTCAAAATCATTTACATATTTTCTTTTAACAAAACATTCATTAAAGCCACTTTAAACGATAATAATTTATAAATAACTATTTGAAATAAACCATGAATAAATATTTGAGATTTATTTATTTTCACTAAATATTTGCAACAGATTTGTGAGAATATGCGCATTCATGTCATCTACCACTGCTACAACTGACAGCAAATAGCTGCCATTCCTATACATTGCCAGCTTATATTAAAAAAAAAAAAGGGTATATAATTGCACGACAAGATTTGTATTCCAAACGACTAGCGTAGCACAACAAAAATAATATCTTAAACGGCGAAAATGGAAAATTTCACAACAAATTACTATATTGAATTTATAGAATGTTCTGGGCAGATATCTATCTTCGTTGCTGACGTTTCTCCATACATTGTAGATGACATCCTCAGTGCTTGCTGGTCATTTAGTCACTAGGCAGAGGATGCCATCTATGATGTATGGCAAAACGTCTGCATTGAGGATAGATCGACCACGGCATACCAGCCCAGAACATTCTATAAATTCAATGGATACTGGTAGTGAAAACCTGAAGATTACTAATATATCATTATTTTTTTATTTGTTTAAATATAGTCAATACACCTGAAGATTTTAGTCAGACTCATTGCTAGGTAGGTTGGGTTAAAAGGTTAATTTTTTATTTGTTCATAGGCCAATACACCTTAAGATTTTGGTTGCGATTATTGCTATAAATAAATTACGTTAAACGGTCACATTTGGTTTTTTTTTTTGCTATTAGAACGTCGTTCACTTACATTTTTTGGCGTGAGGATAAAAATCTTGACGTTCATTTACACTTTTTCTCGTGAGAAAAAATATTTTGACGTTCATTTACATTTTTTTGTCATGAAAAATATATTATTTTCCTGTCTGGAATTATACTAATTTCGTCGTAAAAAAAATACCAAGAAAAAGATGAATCTATCGTTCGGATAAAAATCTTGGCGTTTATTTACATTTTTTGTCGTGAGAAAAAATATTTCAGCGTACATTTACATTTTTTTTTTTTGTCATGAAAAACATTTTATTTTCCTGTCTTGAATTATACTAATACTAAAAAAAGAATATTTGAAAGAAATGTATATGTCACAGAAATTTGTTAAAATAAAGCAAAATAAATAGCTTCGAAAAAAATGGGTAATAGTTTTTACGTCATTAAGACCGTTGGCACTTGTTTACATATATAGTCATGTATAGTAACACAAATTATTCACTAAGAAAACATGTTGAAGAGTGCCCCGGCCAACATAACAATCCAACTGGTCAAGTATTCATTCGGTTTTGAAATAGCTGGTCTTTGCGTCTTGTTGTGTTATGTTATCACAGCCGCTTAAGTGCGTGTCACGCATTTCTTTCGTTCGTCTACTATTCCATAAGATAATCACATTCGGCCAACTGAAATAGTCGACAATAAACCAAATTCTCAAATAAGTCACTTTATTTAAATTTTCTGTTTTAAAAATCAATTTAAACTCTGTAGTGAACTCGAGTGAACTATGACATATGTCAACTCTTAGAATCGGGAGATAACTCGGCCCAAATTTTGTCTATTTGTGTTGATAAAAATGAGAAATTTCGGTTACTAAATACGATTTTCTACGCTTATTATTTTATTATGGAATCATTTTCGTTTATTTAGGTTAAAGGAAGTTTTAAATGTAATATAAAATTTAAAGTTTTAAAAAAACAATAACGAAATTTTAGTCTATTATAAGGTTTTTGTCCTAATAAAATTATCAGGTTTTTTACTTACTCTAAAAAATTATGCAATATAGTTTAAATAAAATGATGATATTACAAAATTACTACTTACCTTTATTTGCAGAATTATTATAGCTTTAATTGTAATACTCTTCACTCAAAATTATGTCTATATAATACTCCTATGAAATACGTACAACACTGTCTGTCCACTTTTATCATACAAAATTCCACAAAGTTAGTATCAATTAGAATCCGATATTTGTTGCACTTCTTATAAACAAAATACAAATATATTTATTAAACTTCGTCACAAAACATTAATACACTAAATTTTATACAATATTTTTATGAAAAACACGAAATTTTCACGATCTGATGCAACAGAATACACTAATTTTTCACAATTAAATTTTATTAAAAACATAAATTAACTTGTATCAATTCGCTGCTCAATTCTGATTGGCTAATATTTCAATTATTTGAAATTCTTGTAATGCTTTGTTTACAGGTATAAATATTGTTTTGCTTATAGAAACAAAACAGACAAAATTTAACAAGATTACGCATATTAACAAAAAATTTTATTATTTAGTTGAATAAATAAATATCTCTATTACTTTTATTTTTTATTAAATTTATTTAATATATTAAACAAATGAATTCAATATAAATCGTTAAAATTGTAATTAATTAAGAACGTAATTATAATCAATTGATTTTTGAGTTTTGTACTACTAGAGATTTAAAAAATATTGAATGGTACTATGAATAATTATTTAAAATTGTAAAATTTTCAAAGCAGTTTTTTCAAAATCATTTTTTTTTCATATTTCTAATAAATATTTCGTGAAACAAAACTAGAGGAAGATGTAAGCTATCGAATGCTGTAAACCGAATTAAAATTCGATAATTAGTTTTTTACTTATTAAGCAAAACATTAGTATGGCGAGGTATAGGATTTATTGCTAAAACTTTATTGCTAACTTCTCAGGGGTGTGCAATTTTCTGATCATCTTGGGCGGTATACCTTGGAATTTCTTGCAATTCTTCACACATTTTCAATAATCAAATTCAAATTCAGGCGAAAATAAACAGTGCAATTGTCAATCACCTTAACTTGATTTCTGACAAGTCTGACGGTGCACATAGTCTATTTCTTGGTACTTCTTCACACATTTTTAATAATCAAATTCAAATTCAAGCAAAAATAAAAACAATGCAATTATCAATTAATTTGTTTGTGCAGACATGTGAAATGAAATTACAAAATTACAAGCCGTAATTGAATAAATTGCAAACCGAAAAATAATTATGTATATAATTTGAGTTGGAAATAATTTTTCGTAATTTATAGTAATTGCCGTAGTGCAATACACCGTACACCGCCGATACACTGTAGGTTTATTACAACTGGAAGATAATTAATTAAAATTAAACGCTAAATTGGTTAATCACGATAGTCTATTAAATCGTATTGGGATATTACGATCGTTAAATTTATCTCGCGTGCTTCGTGAAATATTTTTTTTATTTAATTTTTTTTAGTTTTTGTTTTATTTTCATTTTACTGTAATTAATTTATCTGGAATTAAATTAATTGGACTGTAACGATAAATAACAATCAGAAGCCTATATATGATAAATTAGGATTCGATGCTGTAATTTACGAGCTAAATAAATACATATAGTTGCCAATTTATGTTGATATAATGTACTTCCTTCTGCATTACAGCGGATGAGTTTTGAAAAATTGCCGTCATTATTTATTTTTGATATTTTGTGGTTTTATTTTTAAATTTCTCTTTTATATATGGCATACAATCTAAATGATTAAAATATGTGTATACATATATAAGGTATTAGCAGGGCCGAATTATCCTTTGGATAAAAAGGCTTTAGTGTTTGGTCTAAAAAATTTTTGGCATATATAATTTTTTTCTGATATATAATTTTCTTCTGATAATTTTTTCAAGGCATTATTTTGCGTTTAGTAGTAATTGTTTAAAATTTAAGTAAAACTATTGGACAGTTATGAATATATTAGAAAAATAAAAACGAGTGTAGCTAAACCAACTTGAATGCTTACTGCAATACAGAAACGTGACCATATTATACGAAAAGGAAATTCTCTTAAATTAGAAAAAAAGATCGCAATTTAGAAATCAGTGTAGCCTTGAAACGGAATGTCAAATTTTAATTTTTTGCGGCTCTCATTCAGGAAAGTCTGTCCGCACACTATGGGGTTTAACCGTGAGTTGAATAGTCTGGCTTCCAGGAATTCCACACGCACTCAAATCCCTTAAGTTCGGTTTTTGAACAAAGATATAGAGCCCAGGGAAACATGAGTCAAGTGACAAGTGTATATGGCGTTCCTTCCTTTTTTGTCTGTCTCGCGTGTCGGTTTGCTTTTGACAAAAACACTTAGTACACTGAACCGAAATTCCAATGCATCTACTGCATCTACTAATGTATCCACAGAACATAAACTAACATAAACATAAATAAAACGGCTATAGGTTATAGTTCTGTATTAATATTTATTAATAATCGACGTACATCTTTATCAGGAAAAAAGATACAAATGGCACAGTAAAAAAATCTATAATTCTTATGATCTAGTTACTTGTATGTTACCTAATAACTGATTGCTACGTACTCTTATTAAAAAAAAAATTACCTGATGAAGACAAGCGTTCAGTCTTGTCAAAACTTCGTTTTTTATAAAATAATTAAACAGAATCTAATTCTAAAACAAATAACATTTACAGTAAATAACCGGAACATAGAGACAAGTTACTAGGTAACAAAATAAGTAACTAGATCATGAAATTTATTAATTTTTAATTAATGAAGCCATATTTTATTTAAATCAGTGCTTCTTCACAGTGATTGCTGTTATCTTTTTCTTTATAAATACTTACAATTGTTTAATTATTTTACTTTTAATATTTCAAGTTAATATTTAATGTTTAAAGTTGAAATACGAAATACTGAACTTAAAAATTCCATCATCTATCGAGAATTAAACCCGCAATCTATCAATCTCCAATTCGACCGCTGTTTCAAGTCTACACTTGGTAGAGAAATACAGTGTGAAATTAATTAAAATAAAATTAATTCTCTCGCCTCTGGTCTGGTTAAAACTCGAGTAACATTATTACAATCTTAGAAATTTCGTATAGAATTCGTAAAATCATACATCAAATTTGTACAATTTGTACAAAATTCGAGAAAGTGGTTTCCCCTTCGAGTAAAGCCGATCCTGTTTTTACGTATATACTTATCGGTAATTATCAATCCTATTCGATTCCGTTTCTCGTACACGCGTTTACATCTATCCAATCCCACCGCCTACCCCGATGCAGTAGTCCCGTACTAAACAAACACACAAACATTGAGGACCAGTGGAACAGTAACAAATGCACCACCTTAATCGAAATTGAGATTTTTTTTGTTTATTTTCGCATTCTGCAGTTCACATACACAGCTAATCCCATTTAAAAACATTGATCGCCTATTGAACACTAATCGTTAAACGATAATCAGCCTGATTCTCTAACAAAGTTGCTAAGTTTTAGCAACGTTGCTAACAACATTAGCCAATAATACTAACTAACACTAAATAAAAAATTAAAATTCAAACTGTTATATTTGTTTCTATTGGTTGTAGTTGTTAGCAACGTTGCTAAAACTTAGCAACATCGTTAGAGAATTAGACCGATTATCTCGAAACTCATAAAGTAACATATTTGTCACTATTCCTTTGAGGTCCATCTCGGGTTGAGGCCTGAGCCAGGCAAATGCTGAAAAGTGGATGGCTTCGCCAGCTGCAAACCGGCTGTCTGCACACACATTGCATACAAACGCAGACACACTGACAGTGTTCCGCAGCCCCTACGTCTCCCCCAAGTGCATATGATCCGGGACCCCGAGTTCGGTTCAAAATCGTGCTCAACGCGGCGCGGTATTGGTGTGTGGTGGTCGTGTATGCGTGTGAATGGGCTGAGTGCTTCCTGGTTGTATAGACTTGGTTGTGGGTGTATTGCATGTGAAGAGTGATTTTTTTTATTGGGTTGTAGTGGTAGGATTCAGATTCATTCTGGAAGTTATTGTTTGTGTATAATTCTGAGTTGGTAGATTTTATTTGGGAGTTTTTTTTTTGAGTAATTGTTTTTCAAGGTTAGTGGAGTTTTTGATATGTTCCAAATATTCAGTTGTCAAAGAACACAGTGTTCTTTAATCACTTCAAACAATTACTACTAAACGTAAAATAATGCCTTCAGAACATAGAAACACGTTACTACGTATAATAAAATTTAAGGAAGCCATATTTTATTTAAATCAGTGGCTTCGTTTAATTAAAAATTTATAAATTTTATGATCTAGTTACTTATTTTGTAACTTATTTCTATATTCTGTTTATTTGCTGTAAATGTCATTTGTATCATTTTTCCTGATGAAGATGTACGTTGAGTACGTACTACAACCTAAACCTCAAATATTGAGTATCTGTGTAACCTTAGATCACTGATAAGGACTGTAGCTTTGTATTTTTTGCTACTGATTATGAAAGCTTAGCTTTCGAAATACGTATATAGCTTTTTTAAAATTATTGTTTGTGGTTTAAGGAAAATTATTTTATTTTATTAACTTTTCGCCACAGTAAGATCGTATTTTCATTTATTATGTAACTTTATATTATATTAGTAACTTTATTATACATAATAACAAAATAATAATAATAATAATGATTTATTTAATTACATAATTTGCAAATAATAATAATATAAAAACAAATATATTTTTCTGTGACTATACTGAAATTTGTCACTTATGAATCTATCATTGGTTAGAATATGTGGTATATTATGCAATATAACAAAAAAAAAACTGTACTGCAATATACTTAGATGTTGTCGTACAGATTTTTTCATTATAGTTTGTTGATTTATGCGACATAAGAAGTTGCTATGACAACGTGCAGTGTGCAGTTTTGCCACTAGGATGGCGTACTATCACTAATTACGAACAACTTAATGAAACTGCTACATAAAACTAGTCAACTTAAGGTCGATTTTCGCTTTCATTCACAAAAATAAGACCATGTTTTGAAATGGAATGAAATAAAAGTCACTGATTGTTCTTTCTGTCAGTTTCAAAGAAAATAATTTAACTGACTTATCAGGTTTGAACAATTGCTGTATGAGATCAAATGAAAATAGGGTTAACGACTTTTATAACAGGGTTGATTAATAAACTTATCATCTAAAGTCGATAAACAAACAATCGGAAGTTTTTACTATCCACAATTTAAAGAAAAACAATAAATTTCCTTCCAGTATATAGAGAGGCGTTTATCAGGTCAGTTAAGCATAGAGTAAAAAAAAAGACGTATAACCGTTTTTGTTTATGCCGGCATTTTATTAGCGCTATAAATTTCTATTTATAAATCCACCTATTGTTTGATTATCCGTATCAAATTGTAAACTTTAAAGTTGAACTTTTTTCTATGGAAAAAATAGGTTTCTCTTCTTTATAATCTTTAATATAGAGTGTTCCATTTTAGTTATGCGCTTCAAATAAACTCACATTAGATCAAAAACAATATTCTATAAGATTTTTACTGTCATTTTAAAAATGCAATTGAAAAAGTTGTTATACTCGGTGAAATATTACTTTTTAAACACATAAAATTCTTTAAATACATTATATATATATATATATATATATATATATATATATACATATATATATATATATACATATATATATATATATATATATACATATATATATATATACATATATATATATATATATATATATATATATATACATATATATATATACATATTTATATATATATATATATATATATATATATATATATTCTAATTGGCCCGCCGCAAATGGATTTAAATCCCAATCTGGCCCAATCGGGCAAAAAGTTTGGACACTCCAAGGTTAGGGGGTGCAATTATCTATAGTTTAGTGTGCGTCAACATAATATTTTCTACTTTCTACTGAACGAAAGGCTTATTAAACAATTTTAATTTAAGCATTAGCTGTTTTATGATTTATTATTTCTTAATATTCATGTAATAATGTCAAAATGATTTATATATAAGTTTACCAATATACTGCTAATCTTGTTAATTCTGTAGTCTTCAAAATATACTAAAATATAATAACTATGAATTGTTTTTACCTTGATTTACCACAATTTATAATAAGATAAAAGGACAAATATAATAGTCCATTTTGTATATTGCAATACAATACTCTTACAACAACTTAACTACTCGTTTCTTAACACTAAGAAAAAATTCTTTGATTAATATTATTATTTTGTGTAGGTACTTACTTTTCATTTATGATTTATTGACATTACAGTAATGGTAAACAGTTATTCTCTACTTTGATATTTAATCTAACATATAGCAGTTATTTTCTACATGGTGGTAATAATATTAAATATTGGCCGATAGTTTTATTTTTTTCTGCACTATAATTAATGATAGTTAATATTCAATTACGGTAAAGATTATGTAAGAATAATTGATTTTACTTCATTTTTCATAAGTCATGATCCATTATTAGATAAGCTTGTATGTGTTTATCTATTTTCTAGTTGATTTTAGCATAGCATTAATTTTGGTATTTGCATAAATAATATATAAAATTAATTGAATTTTATATTTATAGTTAAATCTTGAATATTATATTGTGAATAATCTTAAATTAATAAATTATTTATTCAAAATACATTTTATCAATACACTTATAGTAAATTTACACAAAAATAAATTTTTATCAAGAATGAATAAGTATTGAAGTTTTCTATTTTCCATGCTTGAAATTGCAACGCATGTTTATGAATGTGTAAACGATATTATTTCTCTGCAATCTTCGGATTATATTATATAGAACTCCGTGCGAATGCGCTAAGGTTTATGTTGGACAGACAGGTAGAACTGTTTCTACTAGATTGACAGAACATAATATGGTTAATATGTCTAAACCATAGATTCTCAAACTTATTTGAGTTATTGCCCAATTATGAATAAAATAAATCTCCAGTGACCCCCCCCCCCACACTGCTATATGGAAATAATGTTTGTGTGTTACGCGTTATTTTTATTTTGCCCCCGGCCCACTTTGAGAATCATGGGCTTAAACTATCCAGATAAATCTGCTATTGAACAACATGCATTAGAAAATCTTCATAATGTAAAACTCGAAAGTATTATATAAAATTATAATAAATATATAATATTATAATAAAATTTGGTTTAAGGTTTATAAATTTATTAATTAATCGTTCGAGTGCCTTGGGTTTTTGCTGTCTCCTTATCCAAAAGTGCCAAGGAGCGCTTTTGCGCTTGTCTTATTTCCTATTCTACATTATTTAGTAATTAGTTAATTATATTATTATAGTAATTGTTGTTTATCACAATAAAAAGTGTACACCTACAAAGTGTAATAGTACTTCAATTTTATTTTTACTTAAAAAACGGAACGGTAGCCGTAAAATCGGGCATCGACAGAAATCGAGCTTGCTACAGCGCTGGTAAATTTCGAGCGTAACAGAAGAGCGCAAAATCGCTGCTTGGCACTCAAACGGTTAAATCTAGAAAAAGAATTTACATTCGCTTCAATGGCTCTATGTTAACTGGCCACTTCATTTTAGATACATATACAAAATGTAAACAAACACTACATTCTTCCTTTTTTGATGTATATAACAAAACAATACATGTATTAGGTACAGGCATTACGTATCTATATTTATGGTTGATCTGATATCTGAGATTTGTTATTATATTAATATGTTATTGAAAATGTTAATCTTGGTATTTAAAATTGTACAATTATCTTTTTAATTAGAAATAGAAACATGTTTTAATCAGATTAAAATTTCGACTTCTGTAAAACGAGATTTAAATTTATGAAACCTGAAAACTAAAACCACTATAGAATCGTAGTGGTATGTATGTACAAGCAAGCCAGCAGAGAAGACCGTAAAAACGTAAATCGAAATATTTAATGAATGAAATCTAATCCGAATTCCTTAATAAGAAAACGCGTTTCGGTTGAGCTGTATATCAGTGGAATATAATCGTGTTCACTGTCATTCCTGTTTCTATCTGATTTGATTCCAAGACGTCTCTGCTGTCCCAACAACTAACGGTATTGGTTTAATAGAATGTTAAGCTGTGTGTGTGTGTGTGACGATGTTGTTAGTGAATAGTTTTCACACTTTCACCAAATTAACTTAACTATAACTTAGTCGTATCCAAGACTAAATTAGCAGGGCCGTATTTAAGCATAGGCTACATAGGCTGCAGCCTATGGGCCCGCACCACAAAGGGGCCCGCACCACACGTTTCAAATTTAAAGTAAATAATTGTTTAATCAATAACCTTTTAAGTATTTTACTTAAATTTTCATAAAACAGAATAACCCGACTTGCAACCAGTGACAATACACTTCACTAGTACATACAGCTTCATTAGTACTAAGTGTTAGCGCAAAACTAATTAGCCACTAAGATTATTTGATATTTTCATTTCTAAGTTTATTATTTATTTTTTTAAATACTCTATTTCAATTAAATAAATTAAGTAAAATTTACTTGTTTGTTACATTCCTTTTTTATCTTGCATTTTCCTAACATGTTTATTTAAAATTATAAAATCACAACCCCCCCCCTCGTAAGGGCCCGCACCACAGGTTCAGCCTAGGGCCCTACAGATCCTAAATACGGCCCTGTAAATTAGATACCAAGAACTTAAACTTGTGTCTCCTAAAAAGAATCAAATTTATTGTATTGTTATTAACATAATATATTTATTATATATATTTTATAAGTCTACCTTTGTATTATTTGCGCCATTTAATTGGGCTGTTGCCTGTTTGGTGTAATTAAATAAATAAATAAACATTTTGGCTGGTATTACAAACTCGGATTTTAATGGTTAATTCAAATATTTAGTCTTTGTTACACTATTAAAAAAATATGTAATTTTACCTACAAATTATGAGACACTATTTCGTATATATTGCTCAATTGCTGTAATTTTACATAATTGTTTAAAACTACATAATATCAGAACTATTACAAACATTATGTAATATGATATTACCAACGGAATAGAAAAGTATATATGTATGTAATATTATAGTTTTTTAGTAAAGTCTCTTTTAGTAAATTTATAGAACTTCAGTATATTTGCTGTAGTAATTTATTTCAGTAAAGATTGTGGAACAAAGTTTTCATATTCAAACCGAAATAATTTTACGCTAAGCTTTCCCCTTCTACGAGTAGTACACAACGTTTTGCTCATTAACATTTCTGTTATATCTCATGCATCTTCTTTCATTTACAACACAATATTTAAAATAATAAAATAAAACAACTGATTTTTTTTCCAATGAGTTATAGCATATAACATAAAAGATGATTGTATTCAAAGCTCAATTGCAAACATTTGCAGTATAGCCTGTAAATTCTTAATTTAATATAGACGCGCGCTGTTTTAATGCGCTTTAAATGAAGCATAAGCAAAGTTGAAATTATAATTTTCTTCTAAACGCAACAACATGCAGACGGCATTCCAATTGCACGCGAACCGATGTGAATTTTGCATATATATATACACACATCGCCGGCCATTTTCATGCATATTTGCACACGTAAACACGTGCAAGCTCCCAACTCTTAGACTAGGATTCGCCTCTTTCTCTAATGGATAAATATCTTATAATTCCATCGCAGTTTACACAAGTCGTTCGGTTATAAGCTGGAAAAACATGCTTTGCGATGTTTGCATTAGAGCCAAGCAGTCTGAATTTCAAACGCGGAGAATTCGTTATTTTTACTTAGAACTTGTACATAGTTTATAATGGTAACTAGAATTGAATTTTTCTTGCTTTCATTTATGAATATATAGCACACATAAACAATTATGGTTCTAATATATTCTTATAATATTCTTATAATATCTATTTCCGATTAAAACAACTAATACATACATACACAATCACATCATGTACCCAAAAGGGTGTGGCATAAACTCTAAAAATTAGTTTACTACAAACAGCCCTATACAAACTAACAACTCTAGTTTCATCCACATTCTATTTGAAAACATTCGTTCACCCAAGCCATTCTCTCAGTCATACCACTTCATTTACTCGTCAAACGTCCACTTGCAAACGTATACCTTTAAAATCATTCACATATATTCTTTTAACTAAACATTCATTAGACATTCGTTCAAGATAACCGAATCATCTGACAATAATAAATGCATTATTTGTTTAATGATAGAATTCTGAGTTTTTTCTATAAATCTATACTAGATTCACTGCATCAAACAAATAACAGAAATAATTTTAAATCATTAAGATTTACAAAATGATTAAATTATATATAAAACTTGTGTAACATAATACAAAATTGTGCAGAGAATCGACACTAAAGTACCACAGCAGTTCTATAATTTTTACAAAAATTGAAGTTTCTGCAAAATTTTTTGCATTAAAATTGATATAATATTGAAAAATTATTTAGCCGTATCGAAAAATGTTTCAAATAAAAGTTGTTTGTTATATTAGCGATTTTTGTTAAATAAATTTTTTCGCAATATGCCTCGGCTGTTGCAAAATATTCGTATAAAACACATAAAAGTGTTATCAATAAATTACCACTTTCGGTTGGTAGGTCTGAACCAAAAGTTGATCAAACTGAGAAATTCATTACTTTCGAAGCTTAAATATTAAATTTTATAACAATTCATTCAGCCGAATTTGCTCAAGACGTGTCTACAGACCGACATACAGAGACTGACATCAAGCTAAAAACATTTGTTTCTTTTTCTTATATGCTTATCTGTAATAATTTCAATATGTCATATTTGGTATGATTTTAATACCTCTTTTATCATATGTTTAATAACGTTCGGTAAAAACATTGTTGTCTGGGTATTATTTTATCTAAGAAAAAAATGTACAATAGAATCTCAAGTCAACTTTACGAAACAGACATCTAAAGATATTTATATAGAATATATTTCTGCCTTATGCGGACAAAAGTTAAATAGATATTTTTCTATAATAACAAATATTAGGATATTTAAAAGCAGACTTGACACGTTCCTAATTCTTATTTAAATCCAAATATTTCAGACATTATTTACTTTTTACCTGTCCACTTATTTATATTACTTCGGGTATTCAGACAAAACTATTTACTTCAAACCTAAGTTGAAAATAAAATAGGGTATAATACGTATAATCTCTACCTGTTCATCTGCACACCTAACCGAAAGGAATGCAATTCGAAAACTCTATTTTTAATCCGAAACGCGATTATCCTTCAACTTGTACCACAGCTGTTTAGTATATAACCGCTTTGACTATATGTGGTGTTGAACTATTATACCAACTCGTAACTAACGACACTATTATGTCCGTACAAATTGCTTGAAAAACCTGTCACATACAATCGACTGAAAAACGAACAAAATTACCTGATAATTACATCAAAATGTAGCTGACAGATTCTTTTGACATTGCTACAAATTGTCACTGCGCGATGAGATGGTTTTATTGCGTTTCCAATAGTAATAAATTTAGATTTTTTCCAAACTGTCACTGTATTTATCATAAAGATGTTAATGTTATTTACTAGATATTGACAACTGATTTCTAAATATTATGATAGTTATTGAGAGAGTCTAAATTTATGAACCCGTATTCCCACCATTTTTGTTTATGAAAAATTGCTTTTATTTTTTGCTTTAAAATAAATTTTTACTTCTACTTATTATCAAATATAAATAGTATCTCTATTTTTATTATATCTAATATTGGTAACCTTGGTAAAAATAGCATCAAAACGTATAATACGTATAATTTTAGTTAAAAATATTGATTTGTGAATGAAAAACTTTTATATCAGTAGTTATAAAAAAATTGTTTTTAATAGAATTCAATATAATCACATTTTACAGTAAGATCTCCAGATTACTGTCATAAAAATAAATACTGCAATTTGCGTAAAATACCAGAATATTATCTGTAAATTGCAAATACTATATAGTATGCAAAATCTAAGTGAATATTTAATAAGTTGTGCTATTTCTCCGATTCGTTTGCAGTAAAATAAACAGAGTACTTAAAATAAGTGAGCAACTGCCAGATCAAGTCAGTAATAAAATTCTTTATGAATGAAATTATAATACAATAAGTTTCATATGGAAGTACAAACATAAAACAGATAGCTCTGTGCTAAAGGTCATTTAATGAGATAAAATTTATCAAAAAAAAATAATGTGAGTGAGCATTTGTTTTAGATACAGAGCCTTATTTTTCATACTTAGAATATTTTGTGTTGTTTTTTGTAATTGGTAATCGTTTTTACTTCTAAAAGAAAAAACAATTTCTAGGAAAAAATCACTTGACTATCATAATTACAATTAAAAATTATTACATGTATTTAAATAAAATTTAATAACGTACAAATTTTTTTTTAAGTACTCGTACTTAAAGCAAACCTTACACAATCAATATAATTGTCAGTATTTTTTGATCAGTAATACTGCCAATAAATATCAAAATAGTAAAAAATCTTTCAGAACTCATTATATTAAAATAAAACGGCTTTAGGTTAAAGTTCTGTATTAATATTTATTAATAATTTTCTGTAAATAAAAAAAAATATATTTGTTTTTTATATACGAAAATTTCAAATCTGCTTAAATACAAAGTTTTATATAGGGTCAAAGTTAATATTAAAATTCTAAAAACTACCAAGCAGAACTCAACAAAACAATTTGAATGTGAGGTCAAAGCAAATGCAACACAACATTTGCTATCTAATACCAATATTAGCCGGCATAGTGTTCATGTTCGTCTACAATTAGGAAATGGCTTGGTGCAGTTCACCACGTGTTCGCACGGGGACCTCCCGGTGATTGCAAACGGGCCACGTGCTGCACTCGAGGTGTATTGACCTCCATCGTCGACAAGAACCAATCGACCCGACCTGGGTCTCAAACAGCCGAAGAAGTTTTCTTTCACGTCATCTTAGCGGAGATCTTACAAGTCTCTCTTTCGTATTTATATCGTATCGTTTGCCTTTCTTTATACATTAATGATTCCGTTTCGTGCTCGTGTTGAAATCAGGCAGATTGTTGATAAGAATTTGAAATTATTACTGCGATTGGTTTAAACTTTAACAAAACACAGATGGAGGATCTTTAAATTCATGTGGACAATAATTTATTGTTAATTAATGATTATTAGTATACTGAATTCTAATTTGTATTTTGTTTGCTTATATACATTCATCGGCATGAAAATAGGGCAATTTTATTAATAAGAAAAAAAAAGAAAGAAAGTAAAAAAAATATTTGACACTTACATTAAGATAAATTAAAAGAGAAACATATTTTATTTCTACTGTCTCATCTCCTATCCTTTTACAGAAATTCTATGAAAAAATTAACTATATTTTCTCATTTCAAACATATGTGAATTTATTCAAATTAATGTAATTTATATTTTCGTAATGTAAAACCAGTTAACAATATGTTAGTCTTTTAGCTGGGCTTATGAATGGAGATAATTGAAAGGCGCTAGAATTTTGGGGCCCAAATTAGGCCTCACACAATGTCGGCAACTGCTTAAAAACAGCTTATTATAGGTCTGCTTTACCATGATAGAAGATTTAAGGTTTACCTCCGACTCAAATCTGGTATCTATTAAAACTACAGAACACATAAAATATTCGTTTTAAATTATTTCAGAACAAAGGTATTTGAATCTATTAGGTAATTTAAATTATAGAATAGTTATTTATTGATGCTAATATTTCATTCGTATTTAAATATATTATTTTGCATAAATAATCTGATAATAAATTGTCGGTTACTATTAGTTTCTGAGCGTTTAACGTAACTAGAAACTTTTTTTCTATATTCCTTGGATAATATAATAATAATATATAGGGTGTTCGTTCGCCAGGGTGATATAGGGCGATAACATGGGATACCGATAATATGAAGAATACTTGTTTCTGAAGTAAAATTCGGAGAAATACTTTTCGATAGGGAATAAAAAGTTATATAATTTGGTTTTAGTTTTAATTTGCTAGCATGCGCCGTTTGGGCGCTAGAACTTTTTTTAAATGTTTTTTAGAATTTTCAATAATTTTTCCTGCTAAATCGGTATGAGTTAGAAAAAAAAGTTACTTATCTATTATGTAGCTAATTTTTTTCTCTATTTTACTGAATTTTTCAGATTTTTTGAGCAAATTTTGAAAAAAGTTATATTTGTTACATTTGTTAATAAGTAATGCTATTTATTACTTACGCCAGTGAATTATTGAACTATTACTCAACGTCTTTTGACAAAAATAAAATAGCTTTAGAATTAAGTTCTGTATATATTTTAATTAAAAATTGACAAAGTATCTAGATTAAAAAATTTATAAAATTTTATTCAAAGCACGCATTAAATTCTAATAGCAATTAAAATGTTTCCTAAAAAAATTCTTTCTTTATCTTTCAGCGATGTATACCCGAATTCGAAAACGCCGCTTTCAACGTGCTTATGGAAGCAACGAATACATGCGGTGATGAAGGCCCAGTGGATTACTGTGTCCAAACAGGGGCAAGCAGTGTGAAAAAGTCGTGCGATGTTTGTATGCCGCATGAGCATGATTCGCGATATTTAACCGATTTTAATAATCAAGAGAATCAGACGTGGTGGCAATCGGAAACCATGTTCGAAGGCATACAGTTTCCGAATCAAGTTAATCTGACGCTTAATTTACGTAAGTTGGCCTACTTTTTTTTTTAATTATATTTAAGTAACTAAACTTTTGATAGAACTTCCACAAATCGAAATATTTGAAAAATTAGATTAGATATTTTACTATACTGGGAAAAAATAATATTGATTTTGCAATTTTAATTTTTATATCATTTCAGACTTGTTTTATAAGAATGATATGATAATTCGTTCATATTTTTTTTGTGTCTATATGTAGTTATATATTTAATATTTGTTAATTGGTAAAAAAATCCAAATAAGACAAATTTAATAGCAATGGTTATTTATCTTGAAATTTAAGCTTACATCATTATATAGGCAATAATAAATATTTCCCATATGAAAAAAAATCTCGCAAATTAACAAAATGTACAGAATAATAATTGATATAATCATCTGGTATGAAACGCAAACATATTTATTTTCTATGATTATGTCAATATAAATATCGACATATGGTTTAAAGCATCTTTCGTTTTAAATTTAATTTAGTTGCAAATGAGTTTGTGTTTCTCTATGTATTGGTAGGGAAATTAATGGTTGCGTACGTTCATATGATTGATGTGTGTAAAATCTTGACGGTTGACTCTAGCCATCCATAAATTAGTCGCTAAAATTAATTCCTACTTTGTACTCAATCCGCTAACTGGATTTTCTATAATTTCTTTCAATTAAGATGTATGTTCAAGTATGGAATTTTACTATTTTATAATGCAATATATATTTTTTTTGTTTATTTTATTAATTTATGGTCGTGATAGTGCAGTTAATACAGTAGAACATAGTCATACATTTTATGTTCTGCAAAATATTTTATGATTGCTGTACCATTTTTTTTATGTTTTGTTTTTCAATTTTCCAAAAGAGTATATCCTGAATAAGGTGATAAATACCACCGAAAGTTTACATAGAATCTTAAATGAGAGTCTGATTCGCACATTTAACCCTTTTTAACTACCTTTCCATTAAATTCAATCCATTTTATATTATGTACTTGCTATATTACGAAGAATTTTAATTCTTATGAAATATTTTCCATATATTTATAAATTTTTAATATCATTAAATCTAAATGTCAAAATATCGAGAAAGACATTTTCAAATATCATATTTTTCTGTCACACATTAGAAAAAATAAAGGGTTAAGATAAACAAGGAATTTATGGAATATGTTTACAAATTGAGTGAGTACATCCCTGTGGTGTTATGGTAAGAGCATTACTGTCCAGACAATGCAAACAGCACCTTATTTGGTCACATGACGCTGTGTGACATATTCAAGTATGCGCCGGCGTCATCAAACAAAAAACAATCGCGATCATATCATCGCACAACAGTCCAACAGTCTTTTATCAACCGTTTCGACTCATTCCTGTTTCGTTTTTATCAGTTGTTTGCCAGATACTTTCATATGCACTATCACGTTTATAAATTATTGAAATAAACAAAATTTCGCATTATAAACTTTGTACATTTTTATTTACACACTGGTTGTCCGAGCGTGAAAGATGAGAATTGTGGGAAATTAGGGTATTTCGAATTATATTTACACTATAAAAAAATATATATATATTTACATAATATCAGAACTATTATAAACATTATGTAATATGATATTATCTACGGGATGGAAAAGTACATATGTATGTAATATTACAGTTTTTTTTAGTAAAGTCTCCTTGAGTAAATTTACAGGTAAAATTTGTTTAATTCTATAACATTATTGTTGGTATAATTACATACACTTCTAAATTTACATAAAGGATGTATTTTTAAATGAATAATTTACACTTATAATATTTTATTAGTATTATTACACAAAAAATGTACTAAATCTCATTATTTTGATGAATTATTACAGATATTAATATGCAAGCTGTAATTTTACATAATTTAAGAAGTTATTTCAACAATTCGTACATTAAGTATGTGATGCAATTTGCAGAAAGTAAGCAATTTTACATACTTATTAGATTATTTTTACTTACTTTATGTGATTATTATGAATTAAGTATGTAAAAATTACAGAATTTTTAGGTAGAAATACAGAATATTTATGGTAAAATAAAATTACAGACTTTTTATAGTAAAATTTTACTACTATTTTCCTGTAATTTTGCTATATTTTTTACAGTATACTACTAACACCGGATTGTAAAAAGTGATAAAGAATCGTCATTAGACTGAAAGAAATAAAGTAAGGAAGGTGTTAAGTACACTCAATTCTACAAGCGTACTTTATTTCCTTTTTATTAAAGTTATCATTTTTGGAAGCTATCAGTGTACTGAGCCTGTGCCACTTCTATTTTCTATTACATTGTTACTGCGTTGTTTACATTTACAACGCAGTTATTTCAGTAGAAAGACATTTATTTGGGTTTTTTTTAATTCACTTGTTAGTTGTTTGTCCGCGTAATTTTTTAAATGCGAAAAGAGCATTTTGTAAAACATTACTATACTACTATTTACATTTTTTTGCTATAGAAAAATGCATCGTGTAATTTATTGTAGACTCCTGAGGAAAACCGCTGGTTGATGGACACATCGAGAATTTGACTATTACCAATAATATTGTTATTGACTGAGCAGTCAACAACTTTTACAACTTCTTATCTTAATCAACATCAAAAGATTTTTTTCCTAAATAATAAAAATTACTACCTAGTAGGTGAAACAAATACGATTAAGATATACACTCGTAAACTGATGATTATTCTGTTGAGAAGAACATCGTATTTTAAGTATAATTATGGAAACCAGTTTACACTAATAACACTCGAAGAATGTCAGTTCAATTCTTCAGTCGCTTTCAGGCAAAACATCAACTTTGGCTTCGCATTAGCTTTGGTCACACACACTAATATATGAAGATGCCAAGAGATATAAACTCATCACCAGCCTGGCAGTGACTGATGAATATAATCTAACGTGTACTCAACTTAAAGTCCTTTTTTGGTCTCAAGATGAAATTACTATTCGATTACCGAAATTGTAATTAAAATTAATTATCTAATACGAAGAACAATATAAATGCAACAGGATTAGTTTCAGTTGAGTGTTGATTTTAAAACTCCTAACATATTATCGAATTATTTAATAAATTAATATTAAATTAATTATGATTGATATTTACGATATAATTTAATATCAATCATATTTGACTAGAATAAAAACCTAATGAAAGATAACCAGTAATAATACAGAAATATTTATCAAGTACAACAAAAAAAAAAATACGCTAAACTTCCCCATTAATAAATTAAAAAACAATAATGTTCTTCATTATTAAATTAAAAAAGAAAACAAGCAAAAGTATAATATTACAATAAATATAAATATTATGTATTCATATTTGAAAGAATGCTGAAGTTGATATAATATTACATCAAATTGTAACCTTATAAAATGAGCTTATATTGTTATATTTAATTTCAATGTCATCAACTGATAAATAAAATACGCAGTATTTAAAGACATTGGCCTGTAAATAATACAATTGTTTTTTTTTTCATTATTATTTTTCTATTAGTATACCATTTCAACATATTATTCATAAATATAAAAATGGAAACATGTTTTATATTAATCCGTAAGAACAGAAATAAACTGGAATCATTTTGTACTGAAATGAAATTTCGAACAATACCAATGCAATTCTTCTAATGAATATTTAGTGAAACAAAGCTAGAGGAAAATGTAAACTTTCAAATACTGCAAACCTAATTATTAAAATTTATTGCTAGAACTTTATTGCTAACTTCTCATAGGTTATATAAAATAGACTCGTCAGCTGATACAGAGATATTGATAAAAATGTAAAAACAAACTTCGCTCTCAATAAAACATTGTGTTGTATTGTCAATCTATTGATTTGATATCTAAAACCGAATAGAATAACCTATAACTTCTTGACCAAGTAAATTACGATTTCGTGCAATAATAATAATAACATTTCACCACCACTATCCACACGGTCATAAAATTCAACTGGACAATATTCTTGTCGTGCGGCAAAAGTACAAATTGTAAGTCCCGCTAGACGCTTCATCAGCCCGATAACCATAAGTTGAACTTGTCGACCAAGCGCACGTTATATTGACGGTCACGGTTCACCAAAAGCCAGTCAGTGCAGCGTGCAGAGCGAAACAAAACGCGAGCAGAAGAGAGAATGATGCGCTTTTGAACAAAATACCATTCGCCGCCGCGCGTCTGATAAAAGATGGGCGGGAATGGATGGTCAGAGCCGTCGGCTGCCTTTCTCACACTCTTGCCCTTTTTTAATCAAGACCAGAATGGCATGCCCGATACGGAATGAACACCGATAGCGAATTTTCAAAATGTACTTTCTGGCAGAATAATAGAAAGTTTCCTTTAATTACATATATCGTTTATTTTGATATGAATTTGTATTTGATTAGCTATATAGATACTTTTGAATGACGTACAACGGAACTTACGATAATCGTACTATAAAAGATAATTACGCTACATGTCCCATTTATATAGCAGATAAAAATTTAAAAAAATTGATATATTTTAATATTAAAATATGCAAGAATAAATGATTTATGTTATTCATAGAAATAACTGTAATAGGCAATAAAATAAAATAACTACAATTTGAGTTAGAGGAGAATTACAACATATGCGATTAAAAATTAGCATCTGACATAGCTATAGTCTAGGCTGACCATTTTCTGGAGAAGTCAATGCGAGACGGAATTCGTATATAAGAGGGATGGGGTACAAAAGACAACTAGAATATATTAAACGATTTAATTTAACAATGGCTTAAATACCGCGACAAAAAATTTAGAATAATAAATATCACAAAAAAATAAATTACACTGATAACTACATAAGTACATAAAGTAAACATTTTAATATCAAAATTTAAAAATTAAAAATAAGTATAACAGCAACACCATACTGGTAATAATACAGTGGCCCAAAAAAACATTTACACACTTTAATTTTTCTAGTAATCGATATACAATACCTGTTTATATTTTTTCTAGATTGTGATTTTCTTAAATTTTGTTATATTTTAACGCTTCGTAATAAATATTTAACATGTGTTTAATTACAGAGAGCCCAGATATTAGCATTATATTTTTTTATAGGTATATGCTTTCATCTAACCCTAGGAAAAGTAGAGCGGGACATTGAATAAAAATGCAGGACTGTCCCGCAAAATGCGAGACGAATAGTCACCCCACGTGGAAGATCTAGCAAGCCAGGTCAAACGTCCCTCTAGATTTCGACTATCATACCTTCTCTAACCTACAACGAACTTAAAACTGGTTTTGCAACAGACAAAATATAACCAATGTACATGAAGATTTCATCAACGGACACAAAATCACATCCACAAATACGAGAAACAGTGCAACCACACAAAAACAAAAGAAATTTCGGCAAGTTTCCACAAAGTCTTCACCAATTTGTTGACAATATAAAACACAATGAGATGAATACAGCAAGATCATGTACGGCCCTCTTGATTCTTTATACGGCTGAGTATATCTCATGGCTTGCTTTGACTTGACTTGGGATATATCTACCTGAGTGTCGGATACCTCGTTTATTTGGTGCGACCGCTCGCCGGTAGCCGAATAGATACCGTACTGATATCCATGGCCTACTACTGCCATTGAATATATCTGATACAAGTGGAAAATGGATCAATTTATTATATGACGCTGTGCTTTTTTTCTTATCTGATCCGTGTGACACTTCGATTTTTAGCTATTAACATTCTTTCGGTTCTTTTTGCTCGGCTACTGATCAAAATATGAAACCTATTTTTTATTTGGTTCAGTTTTTAATAATGGAAGTAATTATAGTTGTTTATATTTATTTGTGAGATATGTTATATCAATATTATATTCTGCATGAATACATAATAAATAATAATCTACATAAAGACATTCGCGTCAAATTAAATAAAACTGTTGCTTATTGTTTATAACTATATTATATGAGGGGAGTGGAGTGGTGTGATTAAAAATGTCTTGCGTGAGCGAAAGTTTCCAAATAGTAAAAATAGAAGAGCATGTATGAAAGAAATTATGAATGTTGGGATGTCTAGAAGAAACTGATTTTGGGATAATGGAAAGAGTTTCTACCACATCTTTTTGGGTACATGGCGTGATACAATGATACATGTATGTATTATATATATATATATATATATATATATATATATATATATATATATATATGTGTGTGTGTATATGTATATAAAGTTCTGTACTAATATTTATTTATAATGGACGTTTCAACGAACTCAACATCCGTCTTAATCAAGAAAAATAATACAAATGACATTTACAGTAAATAGCAAAACATAGAAACAAGTTACTAGGTAACAAATAAGTAACTATATCATAAAATTTATAGATTTTTAATTAATAGAAGCCAAAATTTATTTAAATCAGTTATATATTATACTAGTCACATTGATTAATGTTATTTTTTTTTATATAAATTTCTATTGCTTTTCTCATCAATCTGCTGCTAATATTGATGGATCTTGAAATTATTACAATATCTTCGAATTTTACATTATGAAGGTATTCTAATATATGTTGAGCAATAGCAGATTTATCAGGATGATTTAGACGTATTGAGGTCAATAAATTTCACTCTATAACTTAAAATAAAAGAGTTTTAAAAAATACAGACCGATGAATCACCCTTTATATAAGTATATTTTTTTCTTAAAAATTGTATAAAGTACTACAAATTTTTGTACCACCATATAGTTAATGAACAGATTTATCAAAATCAGTTTCAATCGTTTCAATAAGATAAAAGAAATACTCGTATTAACTTTGTGCGGAACTTTATCAACACATGGTATTTGATATCTTCCCACAAAGATTCTTTATAAAAAATATATAAAAAATATATTTATCAAAATGTTATAATGTTTAAAATAATGTTTGTAATATGTAATGAATGAAATATTGCTAAAAAAAAATCATAATAAAATGAAAATAAAAGCAATAAATTACGTGAAACAAAATGATTTGTATCTTAATGGATCAATTTTTCATTTAAAAGTGAATTGAACGATTGTATAGCCCACTTTTCTGATGATGCAAAGAGAAGAGTTTAAAAAAATTTATTACCTTCTTTTAAGTGAGTTGACCTCATGACTTCCTGAATGTGTATTTGCTAAGGCCTTAACTCACAACACCTACATCTCTCGTTTCTGTCCTAACTAAAACAATTGTTTATTTTTACGCCGCATTTTCGGTTAAAATACCACTTACGTGTTACAATATTATTACGCCATCCAGTCTCTAATTTAATCAGGCCCAATAAGATCCTGCTAAGATATACTTTATCATTTGAGAAAATTGTTTTTATTTTGTAATTTATGCTGGTATTTTGAACAGCGATGTAGCATAATAGAATGTTTTGTCCTTTCCTAATAAATGAAATTTTTTATTCAACAGAAAAAACAAAACATGAAGTTACTTTACATAGCTGATCAGAATATCACCATTAATGTCTTTTTCATAGGGCATTTTAGTATTGTAATTAAGTGTTGACAATGCCTCTGAATAAATTATTAAATAGTAGTAAATTATAAAACAAATATAACTTTAAGCTTTCGATATTTTTCCCAAAATCGTAGTAACTTCTATTTTATTTGTCTTTATGAATAAGATATTTTTCCGTTACCGGTTCAATAAATTTTTTTAGATGTCACAAATTAAAAAACATAATTTTAATAGTACGCAATACAAAAAAGAAAATAAATAACATAGTAAAAAAAATATTTCAGAACTCATTATATAAAAATAAAACGGCTTTAGGTTTAAGTTCTGTATTAATATTTATTAATACAGAATATTTATTTTGTATAAGGTACTAAATATTTTAATAATTCAAATAATGTTTGTACCACCAGATAGCTAACGAAAAAATCAATCAAAATTAGTTTCAATAAAATAAAAGAAATACTCGTATTAATTTTGTGCGGAACCATAATTTTATTTTGTGGTTCAAGAAAAATTATTTTATTTTATTAACTTTTCGCCACAGTAAGATCATATTTTTACCACGCTTATATTAGCTCACTCTGTTGTCACGATCAAATCTTGTAACCAATTTTTAGACCACTTCCTATCATCTGATCTGACTGAAATTTTGCATGTAGTTTTATTTCAGGACACAACACAATAAAAAGCAGAAAATAAAATATATAAAAAAAAACTTTTTAAAAACCACGCTTATATTTAAATGCACTAAAAAGATTAAAATAATTTTTTTCCTGGTTATTCAAAAATTTTAGAAAGAAATAAAAGAGTAGAACGCTAATCATCATTGCGAAATATATAATTTCCTGGCGCTCCACGCTTTTAATTCTTTCTAAAAAAATTTGGATAAACAGGAACAAATTTATATTCCTCTTTTTAGTACATTTAAATATAAGCGTGGTTTTTAAAAAGTTTTTTTTATATATTTTATTATTTATTATTATTAAATACATATACACATAAAGAAGAGGGGAAAAAATCCAGAATATGTTTCTGCGTCAGAACATCAAGCACACGAACACCGTATTTGAAAATGCAGTAGTCTGATACTTCGTGTGATAAGCAAGTCACTTCTCTGTTGATATCTGGGCTGGCACCGCCTACATGCCTCAACATTATTTAAAGACCTGTCTGTTCATTATCATTCTCCACTTTATTGCAAATTAAACATTTATTATTCATTTTTAGTCATTTATATTGAACTTATTTGTCTTATAAACTATATCAGTAAATCCGATTAGAATTAAACATATTTAAAAAATTAGGATTTGAACCATTATACTTTCGCCGCACGACAAAAATTAATAATCACTAAATGATAAATTTGTGTTTTTGTGTAGTTTATTATCTAAGGATGGTCGCTTTAATCGTGAAATTGAAAGGACAGTTAATGCTGGTTGAATGGTTTTAGAATGCATTGGGAACTTTTGCTAGAAATGTAAATGTTTCCAATAAAGCCCTCCGCTGATGTATGGTAGTAAATGTTGGGTTTGGTTGCAAAAAATAGGAAAATGATTACTGTGGAAACGAGATTTTTACGTAGAGTATGTGGTGTAACTATAAGAGATATCGGGTACGAAATATAAGTACGAGTATGATTAGGTGAAATTGAAAAAAAATGTTCTAACAAAAGTCGCATGTAGGAAATGATTATATGCATCCTGAATTTGTTATTGTATCTAGTCGTGCATATGTAGGAGGGTGTAGTTATTGTGTAGATATTGTATCTAATATAACTATGTGTGCATGTAATGTTCTTTTATCTCAAAATTGTGTTACTAGGTGAAATGTAATTGCACATACAATTTTTTACGGGTAAAAATACATAAATATTTTAAAATCAATATTAAAGTTTCAACTATGTTTTGTTTCGTATTTATTATACTTCTGATTTTTCTAAAATCTTTCCAAAAGTATTTTTATTAGTCTGAAAAGTGTGATTTCTGCCTTGAGCAGTAGACGTAAAATACTGTTTTCTGCCCTTGAGTTTAAAAAATACATTCAGCCTTTAATTATGATTAACCATAATTATGGTATAATATTTTATCGTATATTTAAGGTTTATTTATTTTATTTGGATTTATTTGTGATTACTATGTAAACGTTATATTATTTTAATTTAATATCATTTTTGACAATTATAAATTCATTTCTATTATTATTCTCCAATAATATAAAAATTGTTTGAGCTTGTATAAAGCAGCGTTTTGTTACCCAGCTTGTTTATAACCCTTAAATTACATATTCTGGCTATAAACATTACGACATTAGCATACATAAATAACTATTACAATAAAATTGAATTTTGTTTTCAAGAATACCATTGCTATTTACGTAGATTTAATTTACATAATTTTTGTTAGATAATTAGACACAGAAAATACTGTATTTTTTACTTATACTTCATAGCTAGTTTTGCAGTAGATTAAGCAAGATTAGAATTTCAAAAATTTAATATTTTTTTATTTATTTGTCCTTCTATAATATCTACTCATTAGACACACACTACATAGGTATTCTTATTCATTTATTTGAGATTATGGAAGTTTAAACGCCTATCGCTATGCAACTCGTACAGTACTTCAGTCGAATAGGTTGCCAACAACTCAAGAGTAATAAATGTATAGGTGTCCCATGACAAGCTTACACTATCTATATTTTAGAAACTATATATAATGTCACTATATATATATATATGTCACGAAATTTAATACATACGGATTTTCCGACATTCTCAATTGAAGTAAAAAAAAGCCACTTTCAGTTTAACCGAAAGTCGACTTTAATTTTCTTATTTCAAATAGAAAATCCCATTTTTTACTTTATTATTGAATTTAAGAGTAAATTAAAAACATTTTACTTTAGTTCAACTGTTTTTGACGTATTTAAACTTTTCAGAATGCAATCCAAACATTTGCAATTTGTAAATGGGGTCTTATTAAGGGAGTATATACCTCTCTCGACTTAAAAAAATAGACTAATTTTATGAATTTTTTTCTGCGAAACTATAAAAGATATCAAACCGCAGTTTCTGGGGGTGAAAGAATAGACTTTGAACTTCTTTCAGTAATTTTTATTTTTGTTAGAAATCGTTCGAGTTCTAACCCTTTCTTTGAAGTTCCGTAAAACCGTAAAAAAATTCATAAAATTAGTCGATTTTTAGGTCACGAAAGATATGATATATGTACATATGTATATATGTATATATGTATATATGTATATATGTATATATGTATATATGTATATATGTATATATGTATATATGTATATATGTATATATGTATATATATATATATATATATATATATATATATATATATATATACCCCTTAAGGAAGCTTTGAGCTACCTTTTCATAAAAAAAATTAATTAAAACTATCTACAAATGTGCCTAGAATGTCGCTGTAAACTTAAAGTTCAAAATACATTAAAATTACTACTTTAATGAATTTTATGTTAAAAAAAAATAATGTTAGTTTATGCAGCATGCCCTATGTTGAAAGTTGATATATTTTTAGTAAATAGTTTTTAGAATACAGATTGTGTAAGCTCATAGTGGGACACCCTGTTTCAAAAATATCAATGCACAATCAATACTTTATTATATTTTCATTAATAAATTTAATTCTCGACAAATCGTCCATACCATATTAACTTAATAATCACATTATCATGCGACGATACAATAATGTCAGCACTATAGTTTCCAGTTTGAATCATGAGTGGTAAATCAACATCATTCAGATCATAATTTCGCAAATAGTAATTATCGCTTCCAATTGGACAGCGCGACGGCATTTTTATATTGTTCATTTTTCTGATTGCTGCATAGAATAAACGATCCGTTTGAATGTAATTGCAAAGATTAAATTTCCACGCTTTGCCGATATTTTCGTAATTCCCATTCGCAGCTAATTGCGATGATTGAATAGTTATGGTTGTATCTTTTGGAAGATAATCGGTTAAGTTGGCATCAATGTTTAGAGTGCTATTTACCAGAGTGATTTCCATGCTACCGTAAGCGTCGAAAAATTTGTCGAGAAATAATTTGTCTTGAATTACTTTGTAACCTCTCTAGAAATGAATTAAAAATTGTATTTTTATAAATAATTTCAGTACTGTATTAAGGGGGTATTCCCATTTATAGCATCAACTTTTTAGGTGTTTTTCAACATTTTTTGGGAACTTTTACAACAAATACAGTAACAATTATATAAATTATAAATTAAATAATTATACCGTATTTTTTTTTTCAAAAAAATCAAATTCAAAATCATTTATATAAATCTTTTTAACCAAACGTTCATTAGACATTCGCTCAACATGTCCGAACCATCTTAACTGACTAACACTAACTTTTGCTACAACATTTTTTTCAATTTCACACTCATCATACACTAATCTATTTCGTACCCGATTTCTTCTATTTACACCACATACCCAACGTAAAAATCTCATTTCCACAGCAGTCATTTTCCGTTTATGCTTTTGCAACCAAAAGATAAACGGAAATGTAAATTTATTTACTTTTTCGATAAAAAAAACATGTATAATATGGTAAATTAATTATTTTGCTTAAAATTACAAAATTATATTACTTTTACAGACAATTTATATAAACTATCGTTTTGTTGAAATAAAGTAATTTTTTACAATGTTTTTTATGTAAAACGACAACTTCTTATTACAGTGTATATAATATAAAGTGGTTTTAAATTAATATATTTACTATAATACTATATTATTATAATATAAATATGAATATTTACCATTCCAGGCATGTGGGACATAGCGTGTTCAACTTTTATAATAATACATAATATTGTCAAATATATTTGTAACTTCATGGCGACACTTTATATTCTGTTACTAAAATATTTATGTATGCCAAAAATAAAATATTTTTTTATCTAACAAATATATCGTAGTGATTATAATTATTAAAAAACACAATTGACACATTATTCATAATAGTAGTATTATTCTATGATCTATTATTATATTCATGTTATCATTGCAATATCCTGTCGCAAATTTTTCAAGTTTTATATTCTCTGTTCAAGGTAAAGCATTTGATATCACATACGTCCGAATTTTATTTTATTCACCGAGACCGGAAAGTTTTGCGATTTACAAGCGAACCAGAGAAGATGGACCATGGATTCCTTATCAGTTTTACAGGTAAATTTCAATCAGATTTGTTCTCTTTTTGTACAGAAAATAATATAATATTGTTCAGTAATTAATTTTAATAATAGATAATTTATTGGGTTAGTGCATAATTATCAGGCGTTTTTATAGGCGAGTTATTTGTTAATAAAAATTGCTGTTTTGTTTATTTTTTTTAATAAAAAGAACCGTGATTTCTTTGCCCGTCGAATCGACGGTCTTCCAAGCAAATGGGATGTAGTTATTAAAGTAAATGGTGATTACGCTCCGGAATAATCATTTAAAAATGTTATTGTTAAATTTTTATGTTTCTTTTTTCATAATAAATATTGTTTAAAAAACGCTTGATAATTATGAACCAACCTTATATTTTATTTTATTTATATTAGCAGAGGTAAACATCTGTTATATAAAGCATGTACGAAATATAGAGAAATAAAATTATAAAACAGTAAATTTACTAGACAGCTTTATTTTATATCGTGTAAAATGTATATAGGGTGGATTGACTTGCAATATTTCGTAAAGTAAAAACATTAGAATAAATTTATTCAAATATTCTACATTATTGCATGAAGAGTATATTTTTTACATAGTAAAAAAATCTTTCTGAACTTATTATAGTAAAATAAAACGACTTTAGGTTGTAGTTCTGTATTAATATTTATTAATAATCAACTTACTCAACGTATATCTTCATCAGGAAAGAAAATGTGTGTTGAGTATGTTTATTAGATAGCGGTTTTAGTTACTATTTTTAATATTTTAATAAATATAATTTCGTATTAATTTTGATTAAAAAGTAAGAAATAGATTTGGTTAGATATAAAATTAGGTAGCAAAATAATCCTATTTCTAAATGGGGTCTATTTTTATTAAATAGCGCAACTTGCCGAGACACGTACCATCTACCGGACAAACGTGATACTACGAAAGGCGAAGAAACTCGCGCTCTCTGTACATCGGAATACTCGGATATCTCGCCATTGCGAGATGGTAACGTAGCCTTCTCGTCACTTGAGGGCAGACCATCAGCTTACAACTTCGATACCAGTCCGGAGTTACAGGTAAACAAAAACAATGCATATTTTATTTACAGTAGCCAAAAAAAAAAAAATCCTGTTAAACTTTATTTTACGCTTATGTAATCGATTTTCTTCAAACTATACATACCGTTAATATTGCACATTTTATAAATGTAAATCGCAAAATTTTAGTGCGGAAATGATATTTGCAATATTAAAACTGATTTTTCAATATGTTGAATGTTAATAAAAACGTTTTACACGACGCAATTTTCTGTGGAATTTTCTTGCGCAACAAAATTGCACAAGAAAATTGCGCAATAAAATTGCAAAAATATATGTATGTTTTACACGATGCAAAAAAATTGCACTGCAATTTTGGTTATTTCATTCCAAAATGCCAACTAATTAATAAAATAACCAAACCTCAAAATATATCATAACTGTCTAAATTACTTAAAATACTTCTGCACGAAGAAATGTAAGTTATTAAATATACTTATGACTTACTTATTTCAAAATAAACACACGAAATATATAAAATAAATAAATAATTTTTATTGTTATTTATTTTTTAATATATGACACATATATATGAAAGTTGGTAAGACTGAAAGTTACTAAAAAAGTAACTAGAAATTGCAAGTCCATGCAATTAAATTACAGCATGTTCTAATCCGTGCAACTCGTCGCCGCAACAAAATTGATAGCGCAATTTCTGTATTACACGAGCAATTTTTTTGTGCAATTTTGTTGCGCAAGAAAATCCCACAGAAAATTGCGTCGTGTAAAACGGGCAGAAAAACTGCTGCCATATTTTTCCATATTTACATAACTACCAGCAGATACTGTCATTTTCAATTTTTTACGTTAAAAACATCTAAAAATTCTACACGTTGCTTTAATTTTACTAAACAAAAACAAATTAATCTCTTTACCTTACCTATTCTGCAATGAGCGCCATCATATATGTCAAGTACAACCAATTCATCTTACGTACGATAAAAACGAGTTTTCAATATAAGTTTTAACATTGTAAATATCATTTTCGCACTACAATTTTGCGATTTATATTCGTAAAATGTGCAAAATTAACGGTATGTAAAGTTTGAAGAAAATCAATTATATACATAACCGTAAAGTAAAGTTTAGCCAAAATTCTTTATTTTTACTTTTAAATAATTAATTTTATACAGTTAAATCCTTTTTGTTTCAAAAGTCACATGCATATTCCTCATATATTACCAATAATAATACAACGATCAGATTTTAATATTTACATATATTTATCAAATACAATAAATTTTTGAAACATCTCATTCGAAAAAATTTAAAAACTATTTACAATAAAATTTATTTCATAATCCACAAAACATAATCGAAAACATCATAGAAATATTAGAATATGGACCATCCTCGCACCCATCTTTTTCCATCGCGTCCATCTTCCGAAAAAACTAAATCGCCAATCCGAACACAGACACAATACAGTACATACTCTTGTTTTCCCAACGCACTGTACATGTACCATCCGTTGCGCTATCCCAATAACAGGACGATGCCGTGTGCAGACCAGCACCAATTTTCTGCATTATCGAGCAGGTCACCACGTACTTGAACGGTTTCTTGAGTTTACTCAGAGCGGTTAGGACTGATTCGGAGATCGCTGTACTCCATGTATTGACTTT
This sequence comes from Clivina fossor, assembly GCA_963966155.1. Taxonomy (NCBI): domain Eukaryota; kingdom Metazoa; phylum Arthropoda; class Insecta; order Coleoptera; family Carabidae; genus Clivina; species Clivina fossor. The sequence goes on along the minus strand of OZ014564.1, from coordinate 3,924,717 downwards.
GTCCAGCTGATAGGAATTATTACCGATAATCGATTCAATGCTTTCCTTAATGATTTTATTCACGTCGTCGGTGACGAAAGTAATTTCTTCCTCGAACATATTGAGCGGAGAATTTTGACAGTGAACTCGTATGTCTGATGTTCGTAACAGTTGATGTACGAGTGTGTCCATGACCCACTGTTGATCGAAATTTTATTTTATTTATTTTGTTTTTCGAAATGTGGGAAATTTATAAAAACATCATAGTAAACTGTATAATATAATATCATGGCAGAAGTTTGTTAAAAATTATCAAAAATAATTCCAAAAGCAAAAAAATAGTTAAATTCTGAGCAAATCCGTAAAAATCGGTAAAAATCTGTACTTAAATATTGTTTAGTTACTATTTTTAATATTTTGACAAATATAATTTCGTATTAATTTTGATTAATAATTAAGAATTGACAAAGGAGTTAATGCTTGTTTTAAGGTTTTGGGTGGTTTGAAAACTTTTGCTAGGAATGTAAATGTTTCCAAAGAAGCCCCCTTCTACGTTGATGTATGGTAGTAAATGTTGGGTTTGGCGGCAAACGCATAAAAGAAAAATGACTGCTGTGGAAATGAGATTTTTACGTGGGTATATGCTATAACTAGAAGGAATCGTGTACGAAATAGATTAGTGTATGATGAGTGTGAAATTGAAAAAAAATGTAGCAAAAGTTGATGTTAATTAGTTAAGATGGTTCGGACATCTTGAGCGAATGTCCAGTGCACGTTAAAAAAAATTATATGAATGATTTTGAAGCTATACGTTTGCGTAAACGTCCTATGAGTAGTTGGAGTAGTATGATTGAGAGAATGGCTTGCGTGAATGAAAGTTTCCAAGTAGTAAGAATAGAAGACCATGTATGAGAGGAATTATGAATGTCGATGACGCTAAAGTTGCTTGTCTGGATAGGGATGTTTGAAAGAAACAGATTTCGAGATAATGTATAATGGAAAGAGTTTGTGCGACACTCTTTTGGATACAGTCCGATATGATATCAAAATAAATTACTATAAATTGTCTTACTGTTGTTCTATCCTCTTAGGTTTAATACATTTTAATCAAAAAAATTATTTAAGACGTTTTAAATAATTTGAGATTAATGAATCTTTCAAGACAACAAATCACTATAGAATTAAGAACTTACAATTCTGGAATGATGTGATAAAAACTGGTGAAAGTGATCTCTTCTTCTTGTTGCGATGTTTCAGCGGTAACTGATTAAAAATTTTATTTTTCCTTTGTATGTCCGTTCGCGTACCAGGTTTTACATTGTACGCTCTCAATATATTGTACGAATATAATATGATGTATGCTCAACCAAATTTTTATTTATTATTATCATCATCATCATCATTGTTATTTTATTTGAATGACATATTCTTTAATCAATAAACGAACAATATATATATATATATATATATATATATATATATATATACCCAGGTATATGCAATTTTCTTTATGTCATTATTTTCATATTTTTATTGGTTATTGTCAAAAGTTCAGGTTGAGTTTTAAGAAATATGTAGATTTTATTTCTAGAATCATATATTTTACGATGTTATGTATATTAAAATTATTTGCGAATACAAGATTGAAATATATTTAATATTGTTTTTATTCTTTGGCACTAACATAAACAGTATAACAGCAATATTTTTATATTTATATTCGTTTATTAATATTTAATGGGGCATTCTCTTTCTGAAGGCTGAAAATAGCATTTTTTTTTCTGGACAAAGATTTTACCTCCAGGTTTTCTATTCTTCATAAAAATAGCTGAAAGTGGTTAAAGTTCCAATAAATTGTGTACTCTTTAATTTAAAAAAAAGCATCAAGATTATTTTAATAGTTTTTACGTTCTGCTTCCGCCCAGTTTAAAAAAAGTCGTTTTGAGTAAAACACGTTTAAAGTTTTACAAAAGTATAGACGTGGTGCGAGCACGTTGCGGTCAAGTATGAAATAACTATAAAAGGAACTCGAGTTTGACCAAATCGTTTCACAAGGATAATCTACAGACTATAAGCCTATAAGGAATCGAAAAAAAACAGATTTTTTTTTTAAAATATAATTAAATACCCCCGTCATATCCTAAACATTTACAGCTCTATGTACATATTTATTATTGTATTGTATAATAATTACTAAATTGCTAAATTTGCAAGATTTTGTAAGTTTGAAATAATTTATTTTTATTCAATATCCTACAATTATCTTTTCCCAATATTATTTTTTTTTTAATTTTAAATTTATTTTCTAACATACTACAACAGCAGTTGACAATCTAGTCAACTCCTTGATTAAGTTAACCACGTTTTAGGCAACTGACTCTTGCTCTACTATAAATATAATCTTTGCTCCAGGAATGGGTAACAGCAACTGATATTCGAATCTCGTTGGACCGTCTCAACACTTTCGGTGACGAAGTGTTTGGCGATCAACAAGTACTCCGTTCGTACTTCTATGCCGTGGTTGACGTCGCCGTGGGCGCTAGATGTAAATGTAATGGGCACGCTTCTGAATGCGTTTCGTCGACGGGCGGCGGTGGACTGGCACGAAGAGTGTGTTTATGCGAGCATCATACCGCTGGACCCGATTGTAATGAATGTGAACCGTTTTACAATGACGTGCCGTGGGGACGAGCCACTGCTAGAGATTCGCATGAATGTAAACGTGAGTAATAGTTTGTTTTTATTTAATTTGATTATTGTACATTATGGTATTATGCCCATGTTAAGCGCTTCTTGTGGTTTTATTTCAACATAGGTAAAATAAGAAAAATGAAATTATTTTTAGCACTGAGCTAAAATCAATTATTTTTAACATAGTAAAAATAATTCAGAACTTATTATATTAGAATAAAACGAAATAAAACAGCTTTAGGTTATAGTTCTGTAATAATATTTATTAATAATCAACATTTCGACGAACTCAACTTCGTTTTCATCAGGAATGACACTTACAGTAAATAAATAGAACATAGAAACAAATTACTAGGTAACAAAATAAGTAACTAGATCACAAAATTTTTATAAAAGCCAAATTTTATATAAATATTGCCTTCACAGTGATTGATGTTATATTTTTCTTTATAAATTTCTATTGATTTTCTTATCAATCTACTGTTAATATTGATTGGTCTTGTAATTATTACAGTATCTTCGAATTTTACATCATAAAGATATTCTAACGCATATTGAGCAATAGCAGATTACAGAATTTATTTATTAAACTGAAAATTATAAAATCATTTTAGAAGCAAATAAAAAACATTTGTGTATACATAACGTATGAGTTTTACATGTAACATTAGTTCTCTGAAGTTAGCGAGGCAATTTCCACAAAACAAATAATAAAATATTGCATAATTTGTCGTAAAGTAGTCGTAATTTAGCCGTAAAATTAAGAAATTTGTCGCGGTCTTACTAATATATACATTTCTTTTTTTATAATTTTTTATTTTATATTTTATCTACCATAATACGTATATATTTAATATTCAAATGAACATACATTTAAAATTATTTTATACCACATTAAACACCATTAATGTCAAATAAATATCGGCACATAAATAATTTATATATAAATAGATCATAGATTGATTTCTGTTCAACTAGCAAATGAACAAATAGAAACATACGCCACTCGTGTTGATTCAAACCTATGGAACATTGTTTAAGCATTAAATTATAGAATTTATATATATATATATATATATATATATATATATATATATATATATATATACTTTAGTTAGTGTTATTCACTTTCACGTCTTATATGGAATATTGGTATCTTGTGGCAGTGGTAAGCTTTCAGAGCGGAGCGGAGATTCTTATCGGACACTCAAAACAAACCGCATATATTGATATTTGTTATTCATGATATTCGATTTATCTGATATTATCGAACGTAAAATAATATATGATGAAAATTATTCGCTGGCTGACATCAAAAAGTACCGCAAATTTTTTTTTTTTTTTGATATTTTTATTACCAAAAATACATGATAATATTATAATTACGTATATACAGTTCGAGATATTGATTTTTTTATCTTTTTTCATAAGTGTTAATGCAAAATCTCTTAACAGATCCAGTATGTTTATAAAAAATTGACCGAAGAGTTGAAGATTTACTATTTACAGTTCATAAAATCTATAAAATCCAAAATCTTTATTCTAATTTCAAATCACTCCTCAGTTTTAAAAGTGATTTTTGTCAAAATTACTTTTGACGTTTTCTTAAAAATTACTTATTAAGCAATTTTAATTAGTTACTTTAAATTTTATAATATTAGATATAAAAAATATATCAAAAAAAAAAGAAATACTATTCAAATTTGATTAAAGGTAGAAACAATAGAGATGGAAATACAAACCAAAATCTTTTAATATTTATTATTATTTTACTTTACTTGCTACATAACAAAAAAGAATAACTATGAAATTATAGGAAATTAATCTAAAAATCATGAGCAATAAATTTCCACATATTACAAAAACAACAAACACTAGAAACTCGTTATATTTTCAATCTTGTCGGGTTAAATATATCGTGCCAACTCTACGAAGCAACAACAATTTAAAAAAAAAAAAATTTAAAGCACTCGACTGGTAGACATCGCATAAGTACATAAGTTCCTGGATGCAAGTACTACGTATTTAGTACCAGTTCTCGTACTGGAAACAACAACTTCCATAGGTACATAGATGGCATTGCATTCGCTTTGTCAGCTGGGGCCGCGTAATGCCAACGACATCCAACTTCGATCATATGTTGGGCCTTGATGGCGTTTTTGTTCAAACAAGGAACTCGACTTGATCGACGTAGTAATAACCGTCTAGTACTCTTAAATACCTATGTGAGAACTTTGTCAGGAGGAATTCCGATAAAAAAACCACCATCAAATATCTGTCACTATTATAAATATTACGCGACAGAACAAAACCGAACCGAGAAGGGAAGAATTAATTGGCTTTGTTTACATCGAGTGTTTCAAGCATTAGATCCGATCGGCTTTAGTTTAATTTATTATGAAAATTTCCGCGACAGATGTTTCGATAAATAATATTACCGAGACAGAACTAACTGTTTTATTTTATAAACTAGGAAATGAATTGATATTTTTCTAAATTTATTGCTAATCGTTTTAGCTAATCTTTGTGCTGTGAATATTATATATTAAATATTTAATACGTGTAACGCCAAAAAAAAATGATTTTCAACAATTTTTTATATCTTAATGAAATCATACAAAATAAAACTGCTTGTCCCATATATTATGTGAAATACACATACAAGAGTAAAAATTTACTTATATTTCTTAAAGTTTGAATGTTATTAAAGCCCGCTTTATACAGTAATAATTTATTAATAAATATGTATAAAGATTATGTTTATAAGATTTGTTATTATGTACGAAAAACAGAATGGAGTTGTCCTTTCTTTAAGTATGAAATTTGACATTTATGTAATAAACTTCTAACGGCTACAGTTCCGTTAGAAAGCATTTTCGGACATATGTTTATTTGAAGTTTTTTATTTAAATTACTCATAGGAATCATCCGGTGTAGTTTTTCCCCGACGTCATAAATCACCCTGTAAAATGAGTTCTGAAAGATTTTTTATTATGTTAAGAATAAATATTTTATTTCGCAAAAAAATTATTCAAATAATTTAACACGAAACAGTATCTGACTACAATATTTTGTAAATTATGACTAAATAACACACATAAGTGTCAAATAAATATAAGTGACGTCATAGTGTCGACAAAATGATGATGCATTAAAAATCGATTTTTTAATAATTGATATTTATGAAAATAAAAGATATTTCATAATAATTTCTCGTTTTTATAATATATTTGAACATTAAAATTTCATACTTAAAAAAAGAACAACCCTATTTTCAAACAAACACTCTGTATAAAAAACCAAATATTCCAAAGTTACTTGACACATTTTACATATACATATGTCCGACATAATAATATGATTATAAGTGAAGGCGGTGCCCTTCACAACGACAAATATTATTAACTTATTTACGACCGATTAAATTTAGTCTTTGGTCAGTTGTACGTAAGTATATGTGCGTGCGGTCTACTAATATCAAAGTTATTCTAAAGCGCATTTAGGCGCAGCTAAACAATATATTTTACCCATGACATGCATGCAAGCTTACATATCCCCGACTTAAGATACACGATAACGTGAGCATAGATTTATTTTTCTAGTTTCATCTTTCTAGTTTTAAAATTTAAACATTGAAAAAGAAAAAAATATATAAAGAAATATTTATTCCTTAAAATAATTCTTGTATGGATTGATAAAATTAAGTATTGTTCAAAATTGTGAAAAACATAGAATCAAGATAATTGATCATCTTCATATATCTAGAATAGCCACCATAGAATAGAATAATTTGTATAGCAACAACTATTCTAGTAATGGTAACTAAAAATGAAACAATCTTGACATAAATATGCCTCTTACTTAAATAATTATATTATTAATTATATATATATATATATATATATATATATATATATATATATATCATAAAAATATGAAAAATTATACATACATACACAATTACGCCATGTACTCAAAAGTGTGTGGCACAAATTCTTTCCACTATCCCAAAATCAGTTTCCTCCAAAAATCTCTATTCTAACAAGCAACTTTAGCTTCATCCAGATTCATAATACGTCTCATACATGCTCTTATATTCCTACTACTTGGAAACTTTCGCTCACGCAAGCCACTCTCTCAATCATACCACTCCGCCTTCGTACGTTCACTCAAAAATGTTCCAAATAAAAGTTGTTAATTATAACTTGTTTAGCAACTTTTGTTCAATAAATTTATTCGAAATATGTCTCGGCTGTTTCGAAATAAAAGTGAAATTTTATAACAATCCGTTCATCAAAATTTACTCTACACATGTCCACAGACAGACGTACATCACGCTAAAACATTTGATTCGTGTTACTATAAGCCTAATTCGTGCTTATCTGTAAAAAAAATTAGTATAATTACAGTATCTTCCTTATCATATGTGATATAATGGTCGGTAAAAAAAATCATCTTTGAATTACATTAAATTAGTCGCCTGTTGCAATTTATCAAAAATTATAAATTAAAAATTAAAAATTATAATTTAAAATAATAATCAAATTACATAGCTTAAATTTTTCAATTTTAATATTTATTAAAGTATTATTACAGTAAATACAAAAATCAGATTTATATTCTTATCTAAGTTCGTACAATACCTATTATTTTTAAATTACATATCTCAAAAACTACAGGGTGTGAAACATATTTGTCTATTTTTATGAATAACTTAAACCTGTATTAAGACAATTTTTTATGAGACTGTTTTCATAATTTTGAAACACACTGTAGCATGTTGAAGCAATTGGTAAAACAGATATTTTACAAGTATATATGAACCGCGCCCCATATAGAAATACTAAAACACAATTCCATAAATAATAATAATTCAAAAATTTCGTATGGTTTGTCGGCGCAAGCCTACTATGTCGTAATCCCCATGGTCATGTCAACTTTTATTATGAATAGCAGAAGACTCTATTCTAGTATTATTAATACCACAGCAAGTGGTCGTTCAAAATCCTAGCCACAGGTCCAATTCTGTTGCGTTCTGTAAAACGCATTCATTGCTTTTTCAAATGCATCCAGCTACATCTTTAAGCGGTTAAACAAATTTTAGTATTGTTTATGATTTTAATATTAACTTAACCACTTATACGTAATAAATTCGTGATTCATTTTAATAATTATTTAATGTATATTCATAAATTTAATGGGCTTAATATGATAGTTCTATCAGGTGAATTTAAATATTGAAATTTTTATGTCTTGTTTTGGAATGTTTAAATATGATATTAGAATAATTAAGAAACTGTAATAGAATGTATAAAGTTTCAGTTATTTCTAATGCTGGCTTTACACGATGCATTTTTATATACAAAATTTTATAATTTATAATTTTCTGTAAAATTATTTTTTTTTTTATTACACGATAAAATATTCGATTCTACACTGTACAAAAAAAAAATCGGCAATATTACATAAAAACTGATTTACACCTGTGTAATATGTAAATTTGCAAACGTCGAATGAATTTTTTTACATAATATGAATATAAGATACGTATATTTGTAAGTTTACTTACTTTTTCGGTAAAAAACATAAATAATATGGTAAATTATTATTATTTTATAATAACAATAGTTAAAGGTAAAATTTTTCGTGCGAAATTTTTATTTTAATTATGTTAAGCAAAAAAAGTATAAAAATACATAATAAATATATATATATATATATATATATATATATATATATATATATATATATATATATATATATATATATAAGATAAAAAAAATTGTGGCTTAAAAGCAGTCTTACGCAGCTTAAAGCTAGAATTACATTATACTTTTTTCGTTTAGATTCATACTAGGTTTCTAGTTCAAGTTTCGTTCAAGTACAAATAGTCAGTTCTAGTATAATGTAAATTAGATTTTTGCATCCAAGTTTCTTTCAAGTTTCCTAGTATAGAAAAAAGTATAATGTAATTCAAGCTTTAGGACTTTAGATAAATAAAAATATCCAAATTATATATTATATCATCATCAGGGGAGCTACAATAACATGCATGTAATTAATATAATATTCTTTTTAGTTAGGTTAACATCAAAGCACATATTAACCTAACTAAAAAGAATGTTATATTAATTACATATATGCTATTGTAGCTCCCTAATGATGATATATAATATATATCGAAAGCTTGAATAGTATTTCAATTGAGTTTCATTTTTCAAAAACTCTAACAGACTGTTTTTAACCCACACATTTTTTATCTTATATATATTATAATAACCATATTTTTATACTTTTTTACCTAATATAATTGAAAGAAAAATTGCGCTAGCAAAAATATTTATATTTACATATTGTCATGTTACTAGCATTAGATATAAAACTTGAAAGTTCAGATCAGATCTTCTTAAATCAAGATAATACATAAAACATAATTATTAAATTTATTTTCATAAAAATGACTCATACGCAAATCGCATATTGTATGAAATGACAACGTCCTGGTCTCCGTTGTAAAATCGCGCGAAGAATTTTAAACAAGTATTTTGTTTTTCGTTTCTTCTTTTTTTTTCATTTGCGTTGAACGTTGGTTGTAAGTTGTTAATAAAAGGGTTAAATGCATGCCAACACGATAGGATTATTACTAGTCTAATGCGGATATTACATTTTATCATTTTATCTCCAGCCAAGCAACATTTCACAACATTCCGTTATCAAGTCACGAAAATAAAGTTAAATAGAAGAAATTGCATGTGTACGTTTTAACTTTAAATTGCTAATATTTTTATATGGCACTTATTAAATGTTTGCGTTCAACTATTATAGGTATATTTTATGTTAATATCCCGAGTTAAAAGCAAAAAATATATAAAAAAAGACAGATTTATTTTAATTTATATACACAGAAAATTGTTTAACAAAGTTATAAAAGAAAATGAAACATAGTAAAAACTCTTTCAGAACTCATTATATAAGAATAAATCGGGTTTAGGTTCTAGTTCAGTAATAATTTATTAATAAACAACGTTTCGACGAACTCAACGTCCGTCTTCATCAGTAAAAAATTATATAATTGACATTTACAGTTAATAACAGAACAGAAGTTACTTATTCGTTGCTTAGTAACTTGTTTCTATGTTTTGTGTCATTTGTATCATTGTTCCTGACGAAGACGGACGTTGAATACGTTGATTATTAATAAATATTAATACAGAAGTTAAACTTAAAGCCGTTTTATTTTATATAATTAATTCTGAAAGATTTTTTTACTATATTAAATTAATTACCAATTTATATTTATCAATCAATCAAATAAAGAACCTACAATTTATAGATTTCAAACTATTTAGTTACGCAAGATTCTAATTTAAATTCTGGAAAACTCTTCTGAATCTCAATAGGAAATGTTGTCACCGATCTACGTCTACATTAAATTATTTGATAACATTAAACACCAATTGTTCTCGTAACAAATCAATCACATCGGAATCTCAGGAACAAGATAAACAAAAAGCAATCGCCAACTAATTAAACTGTTAATCAAGCGTAGTCGTATCGGATTACCACCAATAAATCCGGCAATTACATAGCAACGAAACTGTTGATTGCCGTGTGACGTATGAATTACAAACACAACATATACGAGCAGAGAGTACAACGCGATCGTAGGGTGATGTGCGCAGGGACAGTGGGGGGTTTTTGGTCAGAAGGCAGGCCAGATTGTTAAGGTAATACAGCTCGTCGCGTCTCAAACACCCATAAAACCCCATAAAATAACCAGCACGCCAAGTACCTTAAACAGGCACGGCCACAAGTGACCACTGCACCAGGAGGTGTTCACTGAAAGGATAGTGGGAATCAGACAAGAATCGCAATATTTAACTGAAAAAAAAATGTAATATATATTTATGTAATTTTATATAACTATTAACAATAAAAGAGCAGCATTTTGTAATTTTTATTGCGATAATTAACGTACGTATACCCCGCTTAACGCGTTATATGAAACAGCGTTAAACGAATTCATCTCATTATGTAAATAATGGGGTTCGAGGAAAACGGGTAGAAAATGAAAAAATTGTTCAGATATTTTGTCACTTAAGTTCATGAAATATATTTTTTATAATAATACAACAAAAATTTATTTCTTACAAATATAGAAACATAACAAATGGGTATATAAAATTCTAAGTCACCATTTATGTTTGAGATCATTCAGATACTTCTGCATTTCCAATTTTCTGCCTTTTTACCAAGAAAGTGTCTAATGTAATTTGCGTTTTTCTTTTGCGCTCTGTAAGAAATTGTCAATAAATGGACAAGGCATCTATGACACCCCGTCTTGCCTTTGAACTGTTACCAAAATCAGTGTCATTTTCTATAAATTCGTCCATAATTTTCGTTATAGTGGCTAAATTCAGCTGAATACACTATTCATCGCATTAAACCGAAACAGCGCTAAGCGGATCAGCGTAAAGCGGGGTCTTACTGCAATATAAAAAATTTTCTGTAAAAATTTATTTTTAGAATATGTAAATTTACATTAATTTTTTACAGTGTTATATAGTTGAAAATATATCTTCTGATAACTTTATTCACATAATTCATATATTTTCATGTAATTATTATGTATGGCGTGTCCACACAACATAAACTCAATTAAAATAAAACGGATTTAAATTTAAGTTCTGTATTAATATTTAAACGGACGTTGAGTTCATCGAAACGTCGATTATTAATAAATATTAATACAGAACTTAAACCTAAAGCCGTTTTATTTTACATAATGAGTTCTGAAAGATTAGAAGTTTATCCAAAAGTTTTTAAATGTTATGTAAGTATATACAAAATTTTTAGGGACAAATTCCCTTCAATTTTAATATATAATACTCGTTCGTCCCAAGACCGTAGCTCCATAAAAGTTCTACTATAATACAATTTATATATATATATATATATATATATATATATATATATATATATATATATATATACAATAAAAAACAAATCAATTTGTCAAAAGAATTCCATATTTCAAATCGAATTTCGCAATGCAGTGAGTGTATGTACAACACACGCCAATTACGAGTTTCAAATTTCCCACCTCCTATTCAGCAAACAATATACGTAACGATAACTCGCAATAAAACGCGTTTCGAATGTGTAGTGAAACAAACGAATGCAATAAATTTAACTTAATAATAATAATAATAATAATATAACTGGTTCCATTAGCGGAACGAGGACAGCACTAGGTGGGTGGTAATACGGCAATCTTGGTAAAAGCATCTCCGTCTGTCTGTCTGTCTTTATATATCTGTGTCGTACACACACACACATTTTCATGCTATACTGTCACGCATGCGTGACAAATCGTAAATACGCACTTCAAATATCTATTGATGCTGAGATTTCTAACATTTATTGTAAGATGTAGAGAGAGATTTGTAATTTTTGTTGTCGATTTGATATTATGCGAAGCATATGTAATTCATGGGCAATTTATGATTGTGATTATTATTTGTAAAAAAAATTCATATAAAATATCTTCAAATATCTATAGATGCTGATATTTCTAATATTTATTGTAAGATGTAGAGAGATTTGTAATTTTTGTTGCCGATTTGATATTGTGTGAAGCATATGTGATTCACAAGTAATATTGTTCTTTTATATTATACAAAATTAAATTAGTTAATTTAATGATGTTTGAATTACTTATATATAATTTATATCAGTTTGAAATTAGCTTGCTTTATTTTTTTTTTATACAATGTTAAATATATTATTAAATATTAAACTAATAATTAATAACATTTGCCGCATTAAACCTCCAAGTTTTTCTGCAGTTAGAAAGCCGAAGCAAAATATGTTTGTAGGATTAAAAATTTAAAGATATTTTATGCTATAACATCAAGATTTCTCATAAATTCAGTTATTTTTACATCATACGCAATAAATTTTCATCTCTATAATTTCTCTATCTTTGATATGGTATGTATTCGAATTGCTTATGTCTTATTTTTGTTATTTCAATAGGCATCTAACGGTAAATCAAAAAGTAATACCTCCGAACTTATTTATTGCAAAAAGTTATCAGGCAACTGGTTTAAACGAAAATTAATAATAATACATGTAGATATATTAATTTCAAACTCTTCGTTCAATCAATGAGGAACAGTTGACAATCTAGTATTTTAGTTGTCTAATTGAATTTTTTATCGATTTATAACATGGTAAAAAAATCGATCAATCAATTGCATTTTAATATTATCTTTATTGCTCTAATTTGCAATAATTGCAGTTTATTTAGATAATTTTGATTAGCTTAGCTACATTACTTATCCGGAAACATAATTTTGCAGGATTTCATTTCTAATACAATTATTAATTAATTCATCCATTAATTTTGAAAAGCAAATTGATATTAAACAGTTATTATTTTATTTTTCATAAATACAATAAATATATCTTATTAAAGTGCATATAATATAAATGAATATATACATTAGTCATATAAGTTCAATTGTACAGTAACTGTTTTATACTTGGACTATTATAAATAAAGATTGTATATGATATTTGCACATATGAAATGTTAGTAGGATATTATAAAGTTATTTATTTGAAAATGTCTACGCGTTGTATAGATTTTAATTTGAAATGTTAATTAAAATTTATTTATTGAGTTAATCTTATATTTAATATGTCTCCAGGCTGCCTTCGGGGAGACTTGTTCATTATTTCTGCGTGAAATTTATTTTATTATTTATAATTATTTAAATGAGTTAAATGAAGCTGATTTAATGCATACATTTAACTGCTTTTTCAAAAGAAATTATTTAATATTAAATGTTGTATGTGTGTATAACTGAAATGTGGAGTTTTATTACTCGTTATACAAAATATTGTCTATTATTCAATGAGCATGTAACGATAGTTATTATTCATGAGTACGAATTTTGACAGCAAGAAAATATAGTAATTTATTCAAATGAAAATATTATTTGATATACATACAAGGGAAATACTAGACCTTTTTCTACAACTATTTAATAGATAATTGTAGTTGGGAGTGGTATAATTCAGTGTGTTTTGTGTGAGCGAAAGTTTCCAAGTAGTATAGAAAATAGATAAACATGTAGGAGAAGAATTATGAATGTGAATAATACTAGAGTTGCTTGTCCGGATAGGAATGTTTAGAGGAAATTAATTTCGGGATAGTGGAAAGATAGACTGACTTTTTTCTTTAAAAAGAAAAAAATCGTTGTTAAATTTAATCTATTTTTGTTTTTATATATATATAAACAAAAATAGATTAAATTTTACAATAATTTTTTTCTTCTAAATAATTCTGCAAAATAATTTCACAAAATTATTTCCGTGTACAAAAAAACCTTTACCATCTCGCATAATAATGACATTTAAAAAAATAATAAAAACAACATAATAAAAATCTAATAACTCAAATAACAAAAGCCAACGATAAAAAACAAATTAACCGTATAACGGAAACGATCTGTCAAAATCTTAAACTCAACACGCAATTTCCTCAACATCTTAAGCAGTTCAATTGTTCTAACATAGCCAGCTTAAATCTATCTTCACAGAGATAATTGGACCTATTATCTCATTTCTTTAATTACGTTATTTTTAATACAAGAAATGACTGATAACTAGGCAGCTAGATTGTTAACTGTCTTTGAACCCCTTTATTGACTGGTTAGTTGGCAAATTAACGAATTGATTAACAGAGCGTTTAACAATATTTTGTGCAACCAGGTCTAGAAAATCAATTTCTGTAACTACATAGCCTTTATGAAATTGGAACAAATATGCAATATACTAATTAAATAAGAACTAAAGAGTTCCTCAACATCTTCACCAGCAGTTCAATTGTTCTTGGCCAACTTAAATCAACCAGCCACTTGCATCTGAAATGCATCTTGAGACCGTGGCAATTGTTCTCATTTTCTCCGATTACACCGTGATTGCACACTTGAGTCCCTAACACAGCGTGTGCAGCCGAGACAGACAAACAAAATGTACACATGTCCCGCGGTGTCTTCTGCATCAACGCACCGCGAGCGAGGTGACAACCTGCTCTTGCTTTTAAACATTTACTACGGCACCACGTTCGGATCCGTGAAGTGCGTGAGTAGTATTGAGTTTTGTGTTAGTCAACGCGAGACACTTGCGCAGAACACTTCGGTGCCCCGAACTGCGGGTTTATTTCGGTCGCGGAAAATATTATATTTGTGGATTTATAAACGAAACTTTGTTTGTGTGTCTGCTTGTGAAATGTATTTTCTTCCGTGAATTATTCTTGGAAAGGAAAACTAAGTAATTCGAATTGGAAATTGAAATTTATTAATATTTTTTCGTTAATTGTGTTTCGTGTAAGGAAAAACTATAAGAAAAATAATGTGACAGTTCTGTAGAAACGTGAGATATTGGAGGAGTTAAAATGATATCGAAATGGGTTGTGATTATCGCGAGTGTTTTGTTTTTATGCATGAAAGTGTCACAAGCAACAAAATGGGATGGTTCAATGCCATGGTTTTCTGATTCTTGTAAGTTATGTTAAAAAATTTGTTTAGAAATAAATTGGTTCGTAAAATATTGAATTTCATTAATAATAATAATTTTTAATTGTTGTAAACAAATGGTCCTGTTTCATATGTAAATGCTTCTATATGTAAATCAAAGCGCATATGTTTTTGTACAAAGAAATTAACAACTTTTTGTAGAAATAGAATATTTGTTACAAACGACCATTTTATTTTCCATATATATTATTAGTTGTTTTTTAAACAATGCCGTATAAAAATGCAAATATTTTTTGTTTTAGACGACCATATTATTTTGTATATTTTAGCTGCCAATTTACAAAATAAAGGTCAAAAAACTTTTATATTTTTTTCTTTAAGATAATGTGCCTAATTTTTTTAAAAGTAATAATATTTATGGGTCTATTCAGTTCATATCTGTAAGATCTGTAGAATTATTGAATATTTTGTCTTTTTCTATCAATAAAAGTATTACATTTATTAGAAAAAAAAAAACATAAAACATTCTGTAACACTTCATATCTTACAGATGTGAACCAAATTGACCCCTAAATTACAATATAAAAATCTAATAAGATATTTATTTCTAATAAAAGATATTTTATTTTTATTTTAATAAAATATGTATTATTATACTTTTATAAATAAAAATAGAAAACTAATCAATAAAATACTCAAAACAAAATATTTTTAATATTCTTTTAAAAAAGTGCACTTTTTAAATAAAAAATTAAATCTACATAACCTTTCAGAACTCATTAGGTATATTAAAATAAACGAAAAGTCGATTATTAATAAATATTAATACAGAACTATACACGAAGCTGTTTTATTTGAAATCTACATGTTTTTAAACGACATAAAATGTTTAAAATAAAAAATAAATAATTTTCTTTAATGTTTTCAATGCTAACTGCGAAAAACAGGAAATAGGAAGTTGTTACAATTAAATAAATTGACAATTATTTTATAAAACCGTAAGTAAATAATGATTCATCCTCAATTCTAAAATATCAAAAATAATCTAGACATATAAAATAATTTATCCAACCATAATATGAATGTATTTTGCCAAACCAAATAATAGTTTTTTTGAACTTCACATTTTAAAAATAAATATAGTGTAAGTACAAAAATAAATCACAAATCTAGGTTCCTGTGAATAATACAAACAAAAGTTTGACTTGATATATTTTTAAACTCAAAGACAACAAGGAGTGGCCATCGCTATTAACAAAATGATTTTATCTAAAATTGGCTTTATCTACGAAACAAATCATTTAAATCGTCAGTCATTACAATTATTGCGATCATTAAATTCCAATTTAATTTAACGGGAATTAAATTTCGAATCGCGGATGACACGGAGTTGACCGAAAAAATTCTTTGACCGAAAACGATGAAAAACAAACAATATTAATCACTTTATCGACAGTTGAAATAAATTTCTTCGATAAATGATTCGGACATGTTTGATTTGGTCCCCCGAAATATTTGCCAATTAAAATAACTTTGCGGCACAAAAAGGCACTGCTAGCGAACAAAACACGACTTGGATTGAATTGAAACGATCAAAAGTGGAACATAACCGCAGAAGTTATTTTGTGATTTTCGTTTTGTATATATTTATTTTATATTCTATTGTTTTGTAAACTGACAATAAAATTTATTCATTTGTTATTATTTCTAACTTGATATTTTGCAAACATTCATTACACTTACGTAATTTAAGAATAAATTAAAAATAAATAATAATTATTAAAAAAAAAAGGTTGATATTATGTACCAGGTGTAAACTACTCAAACAATAACATTACAATGATAAATTATTCATTTAAAAAAAAATCAGTAGCTAACCAGATATGAGTGAAAAATAGATATTTAAAATTTTAACTCTTTTTTTAATATTTTTAAATTACAAGTAATAAATTTCAGTTATTTTACATATTAATAATCAGAAAGAAACAAGTCATTTTAAACAAACTATAAATGCCAATAGCAATTTTTTTAAATTAATAAATAAGTAAAGTATAATAAAATAAAACGGCTTTAGGTTAAATTAAATTTTGTATTAATATTCATAATGTAAAATTCGAAGATACTGCCATGCAATATGAACAATATTATTTGATAAGAGAAGAAATATAAATTTATAAAGAAAAAGATTACATCATCACTGTGAAGGCACTGATAATAATATTTGGCTTCCATTAATTAAAAATTTAAAAAAAAGTATATGATCTAGTTACTAATTTGTTACCTAATAAATTTTTCTGTTATTTACTGTAAATGTCATTTGTATCATTTTTCCTGATGAAGACAGACATTAAGTTCGTCGAAACGTCGATTATTAATAAATATTATACGTAAAGTCGTTTTATTTTAATATAATCAGTTCTCGAAAGATTTTTTTACTATGTTAAGTGAAGTATAATTCGATAAAGTTAAAATAATCTAGTCAAAAATCTTTCAGAACTCATTATATTAAAATAAAATTACCTTAGATTCTAATTCTGTATTAATAATTATTAATAATCGACGTTTTGTCGAACTCAATGTACTTCTTCATTAGGAAAAATGATATAACTGACATTTATAAAGAAAAAAATCAATTACTGCGATGACACTGATTTAAATAAAATTTAGCTTCCAATAATTAAAAATTTATAAATTTCATGATCTAGTTACTTATTTTGTTCATTAGTAACTTGTTTCCGTGTTCTGTTTATTTACTGTAAATATCATTTGTATCATTTTTCCTGATGAATAAATATTAATACAGAACTAAAACCTAAAGCCGTTTTATTTTAAAGTTAAGATAATTAACATCTTAATTGTTTTAAGTTTTTTAACTTTAACTTATTTATATTGTATAAATAATATATCATTTCCAAAATTAGAGATAATTAGGTAATTTGTAAAAAAAAGGAAGAAAATAATTGTTTAAGAATCTCTATCAGTGTAACTAATTTTGTTGAATACAATTGTAATGAGAGTCCTAATATAATTTTCGCATTTCAATGTAGAATATTACCTGCTTAAAAGGAAAAATCATGTTCAAATTCAGTACTTGAATTATGGCAATTTAGATTAGATAAACGTAGAAATATCTATTTGTTTTTTAAATGGAAATCAGCAACGATATAATTTTATATACTTATTTACTTATCAAATATATGAAAAATGTACAAAAACTATTTAACATTTATTCCATGAGAAAATCACTACCTCAAATTTTATTTTACACCAGATTGTACAAATTTTAAATAGATTATAGTGATTTGTTCGTTGATTTAACAGATTTTATAAGAAATTTCTTAGATTATAGAAATTTTATTCGAGATTATAGTATTTATAATAAACAGCCAGTTTCATAATGAACACCTTTAACTAAAGTCGATTTTAAGCTTTCAAAAAGGCAATGTTTTATTGAAAACAACAAATAATTTTACGATTAGAAATGTGAAAAGTTGACAAAAAAGCATCGTTTTATTAACAACAATAATTATTATTATTGTAAAATTTAAAATAGATGCTTTTGGTTGGTTTACAGTTGACTTGTAAAACCGGCCGTAACTATATTAATTTAAAACCACTTTATATACACTGTAAAAAAGTTGCCATTTTACATAAAAACCATAGTAAAATATTTCATATTATTTCAGCAAAAAGATGGTTTACATTATTTTTTTGTAAAAATAATATAATTTTGTAATTTTAAGTAAAATAATTAATTTACCTATGTTTTTTTACCGAAAAAATAAGTAATTACTTTCATAAAATATACGGATTTTATATTTATGTAATGTAACAATTTTTCTTAAAATATCTGAAAATAATATTACATACAATTTGTAAAAATACTGACGTAAATCAGTTGCTCCAAGTTTTTGTGTAAAATACCGAATTTTTTTTACAATGTAGGACTGCAAAAAAAAAGTTGCCATCTTACATGAACACCATAGTAAAAATATTACATATTATTTCAGCAAAACCGATTTTCTGTAAAAATAATATAATTATTATAATTCAAAGTAAAATAATTAATTTACCATATTTTTTTTTACTGAAAAAGTAAGTAAATTTACATAAAATACACGTATTTTATATTCATATTATGTAAAAAATTTCCTGTGAGTCTGTAAATTTACATATTAAACTGGTGTAAATCAGTCGGCCCAGGTTTTTATGTAGAATAACCGAATTTTTTTACAGTGTAGTAAAAAAAAAGAGACAATTAACTTAAAGAGCTATTTATAAACATTTTAAAATATCAATAATATTTCTTATATTATCAAATTTAAGAACACCATCGCCTTTATGAGTCGTGCGTGATAAGGTAAATTTTCGAAAATTAATTTCTATTGATATAAAGCGGCTTATAAAATAATTACAAGACCCGCGTACGTCTAACTTGATATAATAAATATACATTTTATATATGATGATTCAGCAGTCAAGTATTATTGTCCTCGGGCGAAATGTACTTAAAAGGAAACATTTCATTCAATATGTAATGAATATTCTTTTACCATTCCGGATTTATTTTCTCGTTTTAGTTACAATCAATATTCGGAAAAATTCATAAATTACACCTCAATCCATTGACCAATGCATAAATTATCATGATTTATCACGATACAATACTTACGATTAGTTTATCTATTAGAAAAAGTAAATAGTGTGCTTTTGGTTATTGATTTATGTAAATTGATTTTTTTTTCAGAGACTGTCAGTTATTGTTTTTTGTTGATAGAATTTTTTTCCTCTATTATCAAACTTTATAATGGTTTGAAATTATTATTAAGTATGTGATTCGAATTATTAAATTATAATTTTTATTTTGATTTTTTTAATATACCGGAAGATTGAAATCATTTATAAAATTACTTGCAAATTTTTTTGTGTATTTTTAATAGAATAATATTCAAGTTTAACATAATAAAAAATCTTTTAGAACTCATTATATTAGAATAAAACGACTTTAGGTTCTTAGTTCTGCATAAATATTTATTAATAATCGACGTTTCGACGAACTCACCGTGCGTCTTCAACAGGAAAAAAAATAGAAATGACATTTATAGTAAATAAATAGAACATGGAAACAGGTTACTAGATAACAAAAAAAAAGATAACATCAATCAATCAGTGTAAAGGCATTGCATTTAAACAAAATTTGGCTTCCTTCAATTAAAAATTCATAAATTTTATGATCTAGTTACTTATTATGTTTCTAAATTAAATATTTACTTACTAGTTACTTACTATTACTTTTTCTATTAATTTTTTCATTTCTATTAGAAAAACATAAGAATACAGTTTTAAAACACATTTACTTTTGAGTTAAAAATAAAAACCTAAAGTAAAATTTTTTTCATTTATAGTCTATTTTTAACACGTTTTTATTAACTCGCTTTCTTTCCTGTTTGCCTGTGCGGTACAAATTTTGCAATCGATTTTAAACTAACTTCCTGATGAGCTAGAGACTTAAAAATGTAAACATAGTTTAGAACTGAATGACAATGCAATATTAATTAATTAATTAATATTATTAAAAATATTAAATTAAAGTTAATTAATTAACTTAATTAATTATAATTATAGAATTATAATAAATTAATTAGATTAAAGTTAAACAAGACTAAAAAGCAGAAAATAATTATTTAAACAAAAAAATTTAATATACCATGTTTTTAACACAGACTAAAAAGTATAAAATAATTTTTCCCAGCCCCATACATGATTTATAACCTTATACAGGAAAACATGGGGCAACGACAGCTACTCCCTACACGCATTAATATTATCTATTGCATGAGCCCTACGAGAAATTATTTTATACTTTATAGTCTGTGTTAAAAACATGATATATTAATTATTTTTTTTATGTACTTAAATAATTATTAAATTTAAATTTACAGTTTCTCTAATTCATTAATAAAATATAGATCTACATATTTGATAGACCGATTGTAAAGTCATATCGTAATTTTATAATAAAAATAATAATTTTCAATAATTAATATTAGCATATACATTGGTAATAATAGATATTATTCTCCAATAATAGATATTATTCTCAAGTTTGTAGATAACTTTTGTGTATAATTACCAATTATTATAGTATTGTAGATTCAGGTTTGAGTGTTTCAATTTCATAATAATATTTTGAGATTGCTGAGATACTTGCCCAATTGAGACTTTACAAACAAATATAATAATTTTGCAAATATTTAAAAAACTTTATTGATTACACGTCAATAAATTTTCGAGTTAATAAACTGACTGAAAAAAAAAATCTATTTTATAGCATTCAATAAAAAAACAAAACATGTAACTGTCAATTGAATAAAAATAATGTTGGAAGTAACATAATAAAATAGTAAAACTAATTTGAATGTCTAGACATAAATAATTGAAATATAATAAAGTTGAAAAACTTGCAAACGGAAAAATATCTACCCACTAAGTATGTGTGATAGATATTACATTTTATAATGTCAATAATTATATCATTAATTATAATATTTATAGGTTACAATTACATCTATACTATTTACTGAACTATATATTTAATTAATGTGAAACTGTCAACATTTTAGTTTTCAAATAATTTGATACAAATTTCAAAACCCACAGATTTAATTCTGTTAAAAATGAAAATATCATATAATTTGCAGTATTAGTATTTAATTAAGAAATGCGTTTTAATTAAAGTAAAACTGTTTGCTCTACTTTTATACTAAAATAAATATAAATAAAATAAAAATGCTTTATGATTTTTAATTAAATTTCAACGTTTCGATATACTGTACGTATATTATCATTAGCAAAATAATTAATAATAATAAGTAATAATTTTATTTATGCAAAAGATCTTACATAAAAGACAGAATATGTCAAAATGCAATTATTACAATAGTTATTCATTATCAACATTAACAGATAATTTTTTAAGATCTCATTTAAATTTTTTCAAATTGTTTATAAAAAAGTGCTTTTATTTTTTACTTTATAATAAATTTTTGGTTTTACCTCTTATCGAATATAAATAGTATTTCTATTCTCGATATATATTTTTATATCTAATATTATAAAATTCAAATAAACTAATTAAAATTCATTTATAAGTAATTTTAAGTAAACGTGAAAAGTAATTTTTTTCAAAAATCACTGTTAAAAGTGAAGTGAGAATACGGCCATTTACCTTTCCTCTTAATTCCGCATTTCATCAATGTGTGAAAAATATTTTTAGATACATTCAATTTTTATTTACTTATATCACACATTAAAAATAAAAAAAAACGTAGGTACATAGTTTAAGTAGAGGTTATTATTTTAGAAATAATAGTATAACCGAATTAGCATCCCAGTTATACATTTGTATAGATACAAATGTATAAACTTTTTCGCATACTAAAAGTAAACTTTTCACATTTAACGTTATGACTAACTCAAAATCATTAAATTTTCAGTTTGTCACTTTTCTATGTAATATGCGACAAGTCAGTAGTAATGTCTATATTTATCAGCATTTTTTTTTCAACATCATTAAATTTTGATCTTCGAAAAACCTACAACTTTTTTTTTTATCGTTACAAACTTTTTTTAGAACTTCAAATTACATACATTACAACTGCAATTTAACGTAATCATCCACATTGTAATGTACAAATAAACACAATTATTATACATCCACCTACACGTAGTAAATCTGGTACATTTTTCTACACTGATTACTCACGCTTCTCATCAAGGTTGGCCATGGAATCGTCGCAAATCTAGACGTTCTAAATATGGAAATAGCCGCAACTGGCGCCAGTATTCAATCCATCTCTTTCTCCCCCTCCTCACTTCCAGCAACAACAACAAAACAACTGAATAACGACAGAGCATCGGATTGAGATACTATCACACATATTACTTACAACTAGACTTCAGGTACTAATATACAAACAGATGACAGTAGAATAACGTCTCCGAGTCTTGTTCGATCAATATGATTACTTAATAACATTGGAGAGAAAAAACAATCGACGAATTGATGTGATGACTTAATTTTTTTCTGATTTAATTACGATTAAATGTAGCTTGACGTTTTTAATTAAAAAGATAATTAGATTAAATTAGGTTACATAGTTTGTATTTAGTCATTTAATGTTGAGCGGAACTTATTAAAAGAAAATATAGTTATGATTTGTGACGCTTATAATAAATGATACTTTCACATTATTCATAGTGTTATTTTTATTTTAATTCCGATTTCTAATTTTACGCATCGATGTTTGTTAATTCGCTGAGGAAATATTGAATTATCTGTTGAGTACATTTGCTGTTTGCTGTTTATTGTGTTACTAGATTTAGGACCGAGAAATCCATTTTCTAATAAAGTTGCTAATAATTTTATCTAACTAATAATAATATTTATATTATAGCTTGCGCTAATACGGAATACATTTAAATACAATTAATTATAAAAATACAAAACTTAAAAAAAATATAAAAATAAAAAGGTTATACTTTTATGTATAAATCAATATTAAATAATATTTAGACATATAACATATATACAAGAAATATATAATCTTAACTTAAATAAATCATTTAAATATAATTTTTTTTATAATTGCACAACTTATCAGTTTTTGGTAAAGTGTTGTATTTTACCACGGCTTTAAAGAATACAGAGTTTTGTGTTCGTTTGTAATCTCTGAATTCTAATATAAAATTTCATTTTTCATTTCATATAAAATTTAAAGTTTGATAAGTATGCTGAAAGGTCTTTAATATGCTTGAAAAATATTATAGCATTAAACCAAATTTTATTTTATGTATAAAAATGATTCTTTTTATTTCCGTATGTTTATAGCTATTTCAATCCATTTCAATGTTGTGAGCATTAACTTGATATTGCAATAGCAATTACAGCCAAGTATAATTCTCATAATTCCCAGTTCTATAGATATTATAACCTGTCTTTATCACCGATATTAGACAAATAAATTATCGTTCCAGAGAGATGAAACTGGGGTAGAATAATTTTGTTATAGATTGTCTTACGAATCCAAATATTTAAATGAATACATTCATTTCTTTGTTTAACGTTTGATATACAGATTTTCTTTATGTAAAATTTAATTTTTGGGTAAGATATTAATTACTCGTTAGTTAAATAAATTTATTAGAGATAAATCTCTCGGTTCTTAAACAAGTAAAAAACTTAAAGAATTAATTCAAAAAATAAATATTTTATAATTTTTAATTACATAATTAAATATTTTTATAAAATATACTTATCTGTAAAATTTCGTGTAAAATCTCAACAATCTAGGAAATCTCGTATAAAATTAGTAAAATCAACAAAATTCACTACAATCTAAACATTCTGGTGCATAAAATTTGAGAAAGTAGTTCTCCTCTCGGTTCTACACGTAGTTTTACCACAAAAATACAATAATATAAAAAAAAAATATTGCCATTAAAAATTAGATAACGTGAGAAACGAATTCATCTCAAAGACATTAAAAATCCAAACGGACTTCATCGAAAAAGACACACCTTTAAAAATCAGATAACAATCAACACGACACTTGGAGTAAAAAAAAAAACTGTAAGAAATAGTCTGAATAAATTTGAGAATAAACGCAGACATCATCATAGGGTATCCTTTTCACGAATCGTGGGCGGTCACAAACACACTGTTTTTTTTTTCATCCAAAATTATTTCAAGTTTCTCTTAGAATATGATAATATTGAAATTCGGCCGGACAAACTTGTGTAGGTGGAGCAAGTGATAAATATTGATGAAATGTATCACACGGAATTTTTATAATTTTTTTTTCGTCCAAATGAATACTGATCGATGTTCAGATTTAAATAATTATTTTAATGAATAAAGGCTAAATTATGATCTAGTTACCTATGTGATAATATTACTTGTGAAGAAGATTTATCCAAAAGTTTTGCAAAAATTTTAGAATTGATTATTCTTGTGAAAAGAGTCATTTATCTGAGATTTAAATAAATAAATAAATATATATATTTCATTTTACATATGTGTAATTTTTTACAATTCATCATAATTTTTCTGTAATGTCATTTCCATGTAAATTAGAATATAAAAAATATAAAAACATAACTTATTTGAACATTTTTGGCCCACTTGCAACTTTCGCCGGGCGTAATTTTTTATCCAGTCCAACCCTGCTCCTATAGTATATTTTTCATTTAATATCGAACTAAAAAGCCCAAGACATAATGCAAAATCACGTCTACAAATCACTTAAAATTTTTCAACCCATTTATATCAAATACATTCACCATTTACTACACTACTGCGTACATAACCTGAAAACTCCGTACATGACAGGCAACAATTTTTCAAACCATACAAATGTCACTCCAATCAATGTAACCGTAATGTTATAATATAATAAAGTTTAAAAGCCCGTTCAATACAGAATCAATGTTCCGCATTCACCTATCATTGCAATCATTGAATGACCACACCAAGCAAATGGCCGTCTTGATAGGCGAACAGGATGGAGAAATAACTCTTTTTTTCTTTTTTTATTTTGCACCCATAGGATAATGTTTTTGTACCACATCACACGGTTGCTTGGCATGGCGTTACATTGGTGTGGCGTCAAGAGGCGGCAAATCTTGCCAACATGAAAGTGAATTGTATAATATGCTAATTACAAAGCAAGCGATTGCCGACATTGTTCTGGCTACAGCGAAAAGCCATATTGATGACCGGGATGCGTGTTAGCATTATCTACGTACGCTCGTTGAATGATAATTTCTAGTATTATTTACATAAGAGTATATTATGTTACGAGGAGTAGAAAGCGATGATTATTGTGTTGAGCTCAGATATAGCCGAGGCCAAGCAATCCTAGCGAAACACAAATTTTTTTTATTTTTTCTTCAAGCGTCTTGTACTCAACGCCTAAACGCTTATAAATAACGTATTATTTTATATTTTGATTTTAACTTAGGAATCTGCTACACAGTTTCAATATTCAAATTCATGATTAGTTGTCAACTTAGTTATACATATATGTAGGGTGACCAACCGTACTCTTTTAAGAGTACATGTACTCTTTTTGAGCAAGGAAAATTATGTACTCTTACTTTTTCAAAAAATACTATAAATGTACTCTTTTAAAGAAAAATACACTGATGCCACAATACTGAAAAAAATGTACACAAGTTGTAAATATCCATACTTTCAAGGCTCAAACGCTCTTAGTTTGATCGTATTTTTGTTAATATTGTTTATTTTGATTTTCTATTTACAAGTATTTCGTATTCTACGAACTTTTCGTTTGTAAGTTACGTTGTGTTCGTCGTATAATATGTGGTAAAAAGTACATTGTATATTTTTGTTTAAATTGTTCATTTTGATATTAAAATACATGTATCTCATATCTTAGCAATTTTTTATTTATTAAATTTAGAAATGATTATTGATGAAAATGATAACACGAGATATATATATATATATATATATATATATATATATATATATGTGTGTATATGTGTACGATTTTTGTTTAAGAAATGTACTCTTTTCGGCCTGGGCCGAGTTGGTAACCCTACATATATGTAACTTTATACGACTGAGGTTTCCTATTGATGATTTAGACACGATTGTTCTAGAAGGTTCTTACTCTTAAATTTTTCCATGTTTCAATTTTTTTATTATTAGCACGTACATAGAGTAGTGAGAGTTCGTTAACTCAGAAACTCGTTCTGTAAGTCAATCAACATCGGATCTTCAGAACGGAACTTATTAAACATTATTAAACTTACACGTGAATTCTAACTCTTTAACTATAGCGACGAACCAATCCCTAAATATAATTTATGTAATTTACAACAAGCGTTCTAAACGAAACTAAACGAAAAATAAATAGAAATATATGCCAAATAATTGTAACCTTACTAACAGTTGTAGAATAGTATGTATATGTATATATTATTTACATTTGTTGGGTGATTTATGAAAATTAATCTTTCATTGGTCGAATATACAATTTCTAGCCAGCCTTTCTACACACATTTTCAATAATCAAATTAAAATTCAAGCGAAAATAAACAATACAATTGTCAATCAACTTAAATTGACTTAATAATTTTTCATATAGACATCGGAAATGTCTAATTAAATACACTTGACCATGTTTATTTTGTCGAATATGCAGTTTCTACCAACCCTGGCCGCGAACATTGTAGTTCTTGCAATTTTTCGCACATTTTCAATAACTAAATTAAATTTCAAGCAAAAATAAGCAATGCAATTGTCAATTAACTTAACTTAATTTGACGTAATAAATAGAAAATATAAGAAAAATAGAAAAAATTCATCTTTAAGTTAAAAGTATATATTTCTTCCAATTTTATTCAAACTGAATCTCGATTTTCATAAATCATTATAGCATTATTAAACACGTCAAATAAATCTATTCTGGCACAAAGTAGAGAGTGAAAATACATCTCGTATGTAACGAAGTCCTCGCCGATGGGAACTTAGCTTGTTAGCGCCGCCTGGGGCCTAGGGGGCAGCGTACCGTGCCGTCGATTGCTGGACCGCGCCCCTTCATACATTATACCAGCACGTTCGCATTATCCAATCGAATCCAATATACAAATTTCAATGCCATACATCGGCTTAGCAAGTTGCAAAGTCTACGGGAATGAAAATCTAATTTTAGATTAATCTCGTTAAATAAAACCCGAGTATTGAAGATGCGAGCGCCAATCTTCTAATTGAATCATAAATTAACAATTTTTTTTAGTTTTTATTTTACTATTTTACGGCTGAATCTATTAATAAACATAAAAATAGATTTATAGTAGGTGATATTAAAATAAAGATTATTTCATTTTTAAAATATTTTTTCCAGGAAAGTTGTAAGCATAGCAAATTCACAAAAATAAAATTTTGGAAGCACAATTCTGACCTATAAAATATGATTTTATGACTGTTGTGTAAAATATATGAGATGTGGTGGAAAAATTTGATGGAAAAACATTTGGGGAGCTGAGAATCACAATGGTGCAAGTTATGTGAAGCTTTTTAAAAAAAAGTTTTGAGTTTGTTATAGAAAATTTCTAATATTATTGAACATTGATTTTTTTTTATATAACAATTTAAATATTCATAAAATTTAGTTTTTTAATAAAAACTACTTTTAATAATAATAATAAGGATGCAGAAAACATGAATAACTTCATTTTTAAAAAAAGATTGATTTATACTAGTATGCTTCTCAATCCCACCATTTGTACATATATTCATTTATAATACATGTATTGTAAAAAATCAAGTAGTTTATAACTCTAAAACTAATATACTGAAGACCTTAAAATTTGTCATAAACAATGTATACGCAAAATGCAGCTTTATAATATAGTTAGCAATAAAACTTAGATAAATAAAATACTAAACTGCAGCACCTGAGTAATGCCGAACAAATTAGCGAGTATTTCTTATAAAAACTTCAAATACAAATAAATTAAATTATTTTTTTCTTCATAAATTTCTATTGCATCTATTATCAATCTACTGTTAATATTGATGGGTCTATTTTCTGTTTATTTACTGTGAGTGTCATTTGTATCTGTTTTCCTGATTAAGACGTACATTGAGTTCGTTGAAACGTCTATTATTAATAAATATTAATACAGAACTATAACCCACAGCTGTCTTATTCTAACATAGTAAAATATTTTTCAGAACTCATTGTATTTATATAAAAACTGTTCTAGGATTAAATTCTGTTAATTATTTATATTTAACAAGAAAAGAAAAACGACGTTTTGACGACACTGAACGCTAGTCCTCATCAGGTCAAAATTTACCAGTGTCATTGATAAATTTTAACTTGATGAAGACGAGCGTTCAGTTTCGTCAAAACGTCGTTTTTTATTTTATATAAATAATTAACAGAATTTTATCCTAAAACAGTTTTTATATGTCTTATTCTAATATAATGAGTTCTGAAAGATTTTTTTACTATGTTACAAATAAATTAGCCAGACACTTCTAATAAAGAAACTACGATTACAGAATGTATAAATTTAATTAGTATATAAATGTCGCGAAATATATAAATATATAAATCTTTTCTGCAGTTATACTCGAAGACAACACGAGAACCATTACCGAGCGAATAACAATTCCAAAAAGACTGTCTGTTGTTAACTGTGAATTTCCATATATGCAGAGTTGGTCCCATTAGCCGCGTATTTGTAATAGGGTCCATCGTCTATACCTTACCACCATTTAATCCGCTGCTGCGTTGCGCGCGCTAGTGGATACTACGTTTTCACATCGGTTTATGCATTCCAGTTAACTGATCTATATATAGGTACAGAACGACAAACTCCACTAATGAACTACTTGCACACGGGTCACTGTCTCTGATCGTACGGACTGTATCTGGTCATTGGAGATGCCTTTCTTTTTTTTATTCCTCTTCTACATTTGGTACGAAATCCCCATAATATGTTTCGTTGTCCATAGCCCAAGTTGGCTATGGGAATCTTGGCCGCGGTTGTTTTGTTTTCTGTTTCTTTTTTTTTTCGCTTCGTGCTGCATGTATGGACATATGAGGATAACAATGGTTACCGACAAAAGAATAACGCAGTGCTGCGTTTTTGTTTGTTCAACGCCCACTGGATTTGTTCAATGTTTATACGGTTTTGTGGTATTGTTGTTGAACTGTTGAGTAACTCGTCAAAATGACAATGTCATAGAAGGAAAAACGAAAACTAGTAGTTAAATTTATTCGAGAGCTGATTTAGTTTTTTGTTTTGTATGTTGTTTGGATATATAGAAATTTTAAATTTATTTTCTTCCAATGGTGTTTATTATTTTTTGAAATCTATTATTGTCCTTATTATAAAAGCTTATGATGAATTCGTCTCACATTAGTAGGTTTTTAAAAATATTATTGCCGGCCATTAAAAATATTTATTTAATAAATTTTATTAAAATGAATTACAAGACTTCATAACATAAGTCTTCATAACATAACTAAAACAGATTGATAAGAGAAGCAATAGAAATTTATAAAAAAAGATAACATCAGTCACTATGAAGGGGTACTGATTTAAATAAAATTTGGTTTTCTTTAATTAAAAATTTATAAATTTTTATAATCTAGTTACTTATTTTGTTACCTAGTAACTTGTTTCTATGTTCTGTTTATTTACTCTAAATGTCCCTGATGAATACGAATATTGAGTTCGTCGAAACATCGATTATTAATAAATATTAATACAGAACTATAAGCTAAAGCTGTTTTATTTTAAGCACTCATTGTTATTACACAAAAATATCGACATATTTCCAATTTTTTCTACAAATTACAACAACAACAAAAAACCAAAGTCCATAAATCAATTTCATAATAACCCATTATCTTTTTATATTACCACAAAACTTTACTACCAAAAAATAAATAACTTTCCGTTCGTCTTTGTGTGTGGACAACTTCAATATTTTATAATTAAAACTCATCGAAATGATTTTCGATTCTCAATAACGCGATAATAACCGGTCTTTTACGGTAAACAAAACGAAAACAAAACGGTTACCAATTAGGTAGCCTCCCACACATATACTAAAAAAATAAAAGAACGCGCGCAGATAATGGACATCTAATCTGATCAGAGAAGGCTCCGTTCAAAGAGATTGACCATCGAATGTTTTGGACAGATGAAACCTTCTATATGATTTTCTTGTGTATTTTTTTTTTCTGATTATTTTTCTTCTTCCACGCCTACTACGATAAGCCCATCGCCTACGTCTTCTGATGTTTTAATTCGGTGAATGCTGACTAGTCGGGGAGAAAAATGAGTACTGACATAAAGTGAAATAAAATGAAAAAACAAAAACAAAAAAAAGGGTTAAGCTATTAAATGTTCTCCGAACGTGAAGAAATGTTTTGAAAGGAATTGTTTTCTAAGTGTAATAAAGACTTTTTCGACACTTGGACAGGTTTATAATTTGTGGTAACATTGAATCAACACAGTGATTTAAATATATTCGTATAGTGTAGGTATTTGCTTGCTTAGATTTTATAGTTAATTTAAATTTGAAGATAAAAGTAGACAAATTATAAAAATGTTTGTAGGCTTAGAATTAAATATAACAGTTTATGATAACAAAATTAGAAATTAATATAGTAAAAAATATTTCAGAACTCATTATTTTAAACTAAAACAGCTTTATGTTATAGTTCTGCATTAATATTTATTAATAATCAACGTTTCGACAAACTTAACGTTCGTTCTTCATCAGGAAAATAGATACAAAATAATTTTGTATCTTTTTTCCTGAAGTAGAGATCGTCGAAACTTCGATTATTAATAAATATTAATACAGAACTATAACCTTAAGTTGTTTTATTTTATTAAAATTTTAGTTTGATAGTTTAAAAAAAATTTACTAAAAGTTATGTCAAATGTAGTTTCAAAAATAAATTAATAAATAGTTATGAATCAAAATTCAAACATTTAACCACTTTTCAAAAAAAAAAAACAAGAATTTATTTTAACATTTCTCGTAAAAATAACCATATTAAATTTTGAAAATAAAAATTCTACAAAATGGTATGATTATCTTTTACTGGGCCCTACTTGATAAATCCTAAAACTAAATAAAACATTTAGTAAATTTAAATTTTTAGCTGTGCTAAAATTACAACAAATAGAAACCAGAAGAAATACAAATATGTGTATCAGCCTTAATATTAAAATAATATAGATATTAAAACCAATACAAATTTTTAAACTTTTAAATTTTTAGAAAAAAAAACTTTTTGTATTCTATTTAAAAAGTAAATATTTTGTTAATTTATATTTTCTTATTACAACAGCGTTTATATATCTGTCAATATTTTTCTACTATTTTTAACTGTCATAAGTGTGTCAGCAAGTTAGAGAAGTTTAATTTAATTATAGCATAGTATCTAATTGGATTTTCTATTTACTGTATAATATTTATAGACACTTTGAGCTTTATATTTGAAATGGGCGATTCTGAATCGATTTTTAAAAAGTCGATTTTTACAATTAAATTTTCGATTTTTATATCGATCTTCAGAAGTCAAATCGAACCACGATTTTTTTATCAGAGATCGTTAAAAAATAATTTTATATCTTTCTTTAATTTGTTTATTTTTTGATTACTCTGTAGATTATTATAATTTATATAGACGTATCACTAATTGTAATTTTATTAGTACTAATATTACTTTGTTAATTAAAAATGATATTTTATTAATTTTTTTAGTGTTTCCATCTCAACATAATTCAAATTAAGTTTTTGTAAATAATCGATTTATTGAAAATCTCGATTTTATCGTAAATCGATTTAAAAAATTTCATTGCCTATCTCTATTTCATATACATTGTATATTTTAATTTTTACAATTTTTGAACATAAGTATTAAATTTTAAATATAATGTTTATAAGAAATAAATTTTCTATCTAAACTAGTGGTCTTCATACTTTAACAACTCAAGGAACCCTTTTCCAATAATTATTCTTTTACAGAATATTTTCCTATTTTAAACTTTTATTTTAAATTTTTATTGTTTACGATATGACATTTTATAAAATAACAAATTATTAGGTATAGTGTAAATATGTCACTTTGTATTGCAGAATCCGTAGAAAAATCAGAGGTTCCGTCGAACACAATTTGAAAATTATTAGTCAAGCTATTGATAAGTTTCCACGGTCCCAGCATTATAAAATAAAAACAAATAAAAATACATAATTTTATTGTACTGTAAATGGCATTTTTCTCAGTGAATATAATCTATGGTGCAAATTAATCTACTAATAGAGATATTAGTCTTTTAATTACTTAAGCACCACAAAATTTATATGAGAGTCCAACTTTGAACCGTCTCCCATGATTACCCAATCCATTAGCCACGCTATCTCCATGACCGAACCGAACAAAAAAACAACAATTACATCAATCCATCCGTGAAACGAACCACACGATCACCAACAAACCAACTGAATGTCTGTGTCTAACAGTCGCAATTGTTTCTCTATTTGCAGCGTGTAATTGCAACGGCTTCTCCAATCGGTGTTTCTTCGATAAGGAACTGTACAATCGTACAGGGCATGGCGGTCACTGTCTCGATTGTTCCGCGAACCGCGATGGACCGAATTGCGAACGCTGCAAGGAGAATTACTATCAACGCGAAGATGGTTACTGTATTGCATGTAACTGCGATCCGGTGGGATCGAGAAGTTTGCAATGTAACCGCGAAGGGAAGTGTCAGTGTAAACCTGGAGTCACCGGGGATAAATGTGATAGGTAATTTTGATTATTCACTTCCTTACATTTTTATCAAATAAATTATTTTCTATTATATAGACGAGATTGAAGTTGTGTGCTAAGATGAACATTCAATCAGTATGTGAATTAATATGCTTATAAATAATAAGTCAGTTAAGATGGTTCGGTCATCTTGTTTTGTTAAAAAAATTTATATGAATGATTTTGATGCTATACGTTTGCGTGGACGTCCGATGAGTAATTGGAGTAATATGATTGAATGTGTTTTGCGTGAGCAAAAGTTTCCAAGTAGTAAGAACAGAAGAGCATGTATGAGAGGAATTATGAATATGGATAAAGCTAAAGTTGTATGTCTGAACAGGAATGTTTGGAGGAGACTGATTTCGGGATAGTGGAAAGAGTTTGTGCATGGTGTGATTGTATATGTATGTATGTATAAATAATAATAAATAATTTACCAATCAATTGTACAGTATGAATAATATTTAGAATAATTACAGATGCGATGCAAATAATTATGATTTTGGACCATTTGGATGTAAAAATTGTGGATGTTCTGAAGCAGGATCTAGGGGCAATCGTCCTGCTTGTGATCCTGCTTCCGGAACATGTTACTGCAAAGAGAACGTCGAAGGACGACGATGCAGAGAATGCAAACCCGGTTACTTCAACCTAGACATGGAAAACGACTTTGGCTGCACACCATGTTTCTGCTACGGGCATTCTTCCGAATGCGAAACTTCGCCAGGCTATTCAAAAGTCATCCTAGAATCGATGTTTGCCAGGAGCAATGAAAGATGGGACGCACAAGATGAACATACTAGATCGATTAAAGTTCAGTACAATACTTTCACGCAGACTATTGGGGTACAAGCGCAGAATTACGAGACGATCTATTTCCTGGCGCCTGATAGGTTCTTAGGCGATCAAAGAGCGTCGTATAACAAGGATTTGAAGTTTACGTTGCGAATTGGAGAACCGGGACCAAATCCCACGGCGAGGGATATTATTCTTGAAGGAGCAGGAGCTTATGTTACTAACACGATATTTGCGCAGAAAAATCAGTTACCTTCATCTCAGGTATGTTATTATTTAATATTTTTAATAATAATTGGCCATAATTACTTACTTATTATTATACGTTAAACAAACAAAAAAATGTTTTTTTTTTTTAATTTATGTTGTTTTCCAAAATTTTGAGTAGACATATTTGTCAAATATTATATTTTACTATCATTTTGGCCGAGCAGTTTATGGCGTGTGCATGATATAAAAAATATTTTTGTAATTTTATATAACATTTTAAAAAAACTGTGTTCATTAACATTATATCACTTGTTTTTGATGTCATAATGTAATATAATAATCAAATAATACACACTTACTAATTTATAATATTACATTTTGAAGTTTGATTAAACTTCTTTATAATTATTATAATAGATGATCAAAAACTAATAATTAATTGGTAATTTTTTAACAGAATCAAGTTTACAAATTCCGTCTTCACGAGCACCCCGACTATGGCTGGCATCCTCGCCTTTCTGCTAGGGCATTCATGTCAATTCTAACCAACTTAACAGCGATAAAAATCAGAGGTACTTACACTCCGCAAGGTGTCGGCTTCCTGGACGATGTACAACTGGAATCGGCGCATCGTGGCGCGGCTGGGGCACCGGCCACGTGGGTTGAGCGCTGCGAATGTCCGCAAGGTTACGTGGGCCACTTTTGCGAGTCGTGTGCACCGGGATATCGACATTCACCTGCACTAGGCGGACCGTTTATGCCGTGCATACCGTGCGATTGTAATAAGCACGCGGACATCTGCGAATCAGAAACGGGACGATGTATTTGTCAGCATAATACGGCTGGAGATAATTGCGAGTTGTGCGCTAGAGGATACTATGGAAATGCTTTGGAAGGTAGCGCTTTTATCCAAAAATTATTTTTAGATTTAATTCACAAATAATTAAAAATTCATATTTTCGTTCAATTTAACTTTTATTAAAATTTAATAATTATTTATAAATCCAGCTTTTTTATTTTGTTTTCACAAAAAATACGACCCTTCTAGTTATCAACATTTTTGTGATAAAGATTAACTGCATCTGTAAAACAGGCAACCTAATTTCATTATATGTATTTCTGGTGGCATAGATAATCAGGCGTTTGTGTATCCATTTCTTTGATTTAAAAATTGTCCTACTTCCAAAATAAAATAAATATTGAACATGCATTAGATAAATTTATTATTTTAAACGAATCTCTCAAATAATACATTCTTGATAAAAATTGCCAAATTTAATATAATTTTGCTTGTTAAATAAAATAATCTCGACTCATTTATGAATAAAGTATCTATCCTTATTTACAAGTAATTACAAATTTAAAAATTTCTATATTTTTAGGAACACCGTACGACTGTAAACCGTGCCAATGTCCGGGAGGTGGAGCATGTATGGTACTACTCGATGACACATTAGTGTGTTTGGAGTGTCCAGAAGGTTATGCCGGCCCCAGGTGCGACCTTTGCTCCGATGGTTTCTACGGCGATCCAACCGGAAAGTTCGGACCAGTCATACAGTGTACACTATGCGAATGCAATCAAAATATCGACAGAAATGCAGTGGGCAACTGTAATCGGACAACTGGCGAATGTCTCAAATGTATTCATAATACGGGCGGAGCCCACTGCGATCAATGTTTACCGGGTAAGCAAAAGTGAGGTTAGGTTAGGTTTGATTTACTTTACGCAAAGGAAATGATTATTATCAATGTTTATATTTTATGCGATTATTCAATAATATAAAATTTTTGCCTTTGTTAATCGTACGCAATTTTTGATAAGATAAGAAATTTGTAGTGATATGTTTTGTAAAAATGCAGTGGGTTTTTTTGTTGTTTATATTTCAAGTTGTTTGGAAAATCAATGCACAGTGTTGTTATTATAATTTTTGTCTTTATATACCTTGTAAGATCATATTTCTATATTTAACTATATTGTTAGATCGGTTACGTAATTGAATATTAAAAACAAGTAAATATTCATTTTTAAATTTACAATAAGTTAGTATTTACATAACTTGCGACTAATTCAAGCTTAATTATTTCAATATCAAAAATAACAGAGAATTTGAGTACGTGCTTCTTAATAATTAAAAAATAATAATCAAATTCGATTATAGTCTAATTTATTTTAATCACATTTTTTTAAATCAAGAAATTTGAGTTTTTTTTTACAATAACATTAAAGTAATAAAAATGTATAGGTACCTAATTTACAAAATAACAAATTAATAATTTATTTTCAAAAATAATTCTAGTAAATATATTCTCTATTAATTCTACAAATCGTACGTAAAATAGTTAATTTTATTTTTAAACTTTCCTTAAAAAATACTTATGAGTCTATAATAATTTGTATAAAGAAAATATGAAACTATTCCAAAATATTTTAGGCTATTATGGAGACGCACTGGCTCTTCCGAAAGGCGACTGTAAACCATGTAAATGTTACCGTCCTGGAACAGAAGAAAGTCTAGAAAATGGAGAACCACTATGTGATCAAACCAGAGGTAATTGCAAATGTCGTTCATTTGTCAAGGGCCATAATTGTGATCAGTGCGAAGATGGCTATTACAATATTTTGAGTGGTGAAGGATGTCAACAGTGCAATTGTGATACAATTGGATCTATAAATGGAACGTGTGATTTGTATTCGGGACAATGTCATTGCAGACCGGGAATTACTGGGTATGATTATTACAAATCTGAATTAAATGTGAAATTTATAATTGAGTTTAATAATTATTAGATTGAGATGCGATCAATGTGAGACTTATAAATATGGATTCTCCTCAGAAGGTTGTAAAGAGTGTGATTGCGATAGAATTGGATCAAAGAGTTTACAGTGCCATGCAACAACTGGTCAATGTCCTGTAAGTATAATTATTTATATTAATTTAATAAATATTATAAGCTTATTGCCCTTAAATTACAGTGAACTTGAATTGACTAAATTATATCTCATATAGCACATAGAAATATTAAATTGTTTTTTCTGATATAATTAAAAAAACAAAACAAAATGCAGTTGGTATATTCCGATTTTTATTTAATTTCATAAGGAATTTTAATTTTGAAAACGATAATAATTTTGTATTTTAAATGTGATCGTTGTTAAGATACACGGATTTAATTTTAGAATAAATATTTCTATACAGTGTAACTGCATCGCTTGAAATTTATTTTTAACCGAAATTTTTTTCCAGTGTCTAGACAATGTAGAAGGCCGTAAATGCGATCGTTGCAAAGAAAACAAATACGATCGTAAACGAGGTTGTGTTGATTGTCCAGCGTGTTACAACTTAGTGCAAGATGAAGCCAATAAACATCTAGCTAAACTTCAAGAATTCGAACGGAAATTGAATGAAATCAACAGCAGTGCCATTGTTATCAGCGATGAAGAATTCGATGACAAATTAAAACAAGTGCAACACGCTATTAAAGAACTGTTGAAGAAAGCTAAACAGGCAACGGGAGCGGAAGATAAAACTCTTTTGGAAAGATT
Source organism: Clivina fossor (assembly GCA_963966155.1). NCBI lineage: Eukaryota > Metazoa > Arthropoda > Insecta > Coleoptera > Carabidae > Clivina > Clivina fossor. The sequence goes on along the minus strand of OZ014564.1, from coordinate 3,886,573 downwards.
GAATGATGTACGAGACAGACAAAAGCAAGTGTCGAGAATTCTGGAAGAAGTTGACGAGAATATGCAGGTAGCTGAAAATAAAGGTAATCAAGGATTAAGGAATGTAACTGATGCAGGAAATATTATTGAAGAAGCTAGGAAAGAACTGAACGTAAGTTCATACTTTTATTTTTTTATTCATAGTCAATAACTACTTCTTTCATTTATATTCACAATGCCCATGTTTCAAAATAAATTTTCTTTTATTATTCACTTTAATTTATTATTTATTCTTAATCTTATTCACAAAGTGTCATCATGTCAAATAATTAAAAACTAAATTTGTATTTATATAGAGAGCCTTAGAAGTCCTGCAAACAGATGGCAAATCAGCATTAAACAAAGCAAGGGAACGTTCACGAGAATTTGGTCAACATTCTGCAAATATGACAAATTTAGCACAAGAAGCTCGCGAAAAAACCGATCAACTTGAACTACACGCAACAGAAATTCAAGACATTGCTAAAGACGCTAAAAATATATCAACACAAGCTCATGAATTGTACAAGAAAATTCAGGAAGACCAATTACAAATTAAGTAAGAATTGTTTGTTTTTACAGTAATATTTATAACTAATTTAATATATAATTTCAGTAATGATGTGACGGATTTGGAAAACCAAATGCAAAAATCTAAGAAGGATCTAGAACAAGTACAAGATGCAGTAAAAGAAGCTCTTGAAAGAGCAACGGAAGCCGAAAGTACAGCAATTGCGACTTTAAATGAAGTTAATAATGTTATTGTACCAGCAATTGATGTCAGTGACTTAAAGAAGGTAACAGAAGGAAGAAAAGAAGAATCAATACGTTTGCTTAACGAAACCAATAAACTGATCGAAAATAATGATTTATTACTCGAAGATATCAGAGAGCAAGTTGCAAATGCTCAAGATTTACTCGAACAAGGTAGAGAACAACAAATTGTCATTAGTGATTTGTTATCTGAAGCTGATATTGCTCAAACGGTCGCGGAAAATGCTGTAAATTTGAGTGAATCAACACTTGCTGAAGCTCAAAAGACCTACGACACTCTTGCAGGTAAATTCACCGTTTTGGTATAATTAAACCAGTATTTTTAATTTTTTTTATTTGTTTATTAGGTTTTGATCGGGAAGTTCAAGACAGCAAAAATTCTGCCGAAGAAGCTTTAAATCAAATTCCGGAAATACAAAAAATAATAGATGATGCGAGAAACAAAACAGATAGTGCAAAGCAGTCTCTAGAAGGAGCCAGAAAGAATGCCCAAATTGCTCGCGATGTAGCATTACAAGCCCAAAATGAATTTGCTGAACAAGCCTCAAACGAAACAGAACAAATTCGTTTGGAAGCCGACAAGATGCGAATAACAGCTGGAAAACTCCGTGATGAAGCCGACAGCCTTGCTGGTCGTGTTGCCGTGACGGATTACCAATTACAACGTCTTGACGAGCAGACAGCGAACAATGGAACTATCATTGATAATGCCAAGAAGAAGGTAATTTTTTTCCTTAAAAAATACCATTGAATATATTTACAAATATGTTGAAATTTTTAGGTAAACCAAGCGAGTACGGATTCAAAAGATGCTACAGAAAAAGTAGGTAAAGTTATGGCTGATGTACAAGCAATAATTGACGAATTGAGTGGATTACCTGATATTGAACAAGCAGATTTAGATAAACTTGAGAAAAAATTGAAAGTTGCTGAAGAACGTTTAAAGAATGCAAGATTAGCCGAACGAATGGAGCGTTTAGAAAAAGAACGTCTTGAACAAACAACGTTAATTAAAAATTACGAAAACGAACTACAACGTCTGAAAGAAGAAGTTTTAAATGTGGAAGCCATAATGAATGCCTTGCCGGAGAGATGTATCAGAAAGATTACGTTAGAACCCTAAATTTAAACAAAATATGTGCCATTACTAGTGTAATTTTTGTATAATTTGCATTTATTTTAATTGTATATTTTTTTATGATTGTGTATAATATGCATTTGTTTTAATTTTAAACTTTATTACGGTAAATCAAAGAATTATATTTTTAAGTAATGTAAGAAAAGATTAGACTTTTATCGATAAGTTTCAACTAGTGCCTTTAAAATACTATTATCTTTAAAAATACTTTAGAATCCAATGCAAGTGAATATTCTTATCTTTTTTTTATACCAAAGATACAGTTTTTATATAAGTAGATAGTATAAAACAAAACTTACTCAAATTTCCCACTGCCAGGATTTCTATTTTTGTAGCAATAAGTACAAATGTAAGAAATAAATAATAAATTTAATACTATAAAACTGATTTTTGTTTTTACGATTCACTTTTTAACACTATAACCACAAGTTGTCATTTATTTTAAACCGGGAGTAATCGAGAACAGCACGAAAACAAAATCATAAAATAAACGTTCAATATAAAGTTTTGATTTTTAAAGTTTCTAATACAGTATAAAATAAAAAAAAATATAAATGGCAATAAAATATGACAATATAAATTATTGCACAAATAAAACAGCAATATTTTTAAAACTGCAGCAATAAGTGCTGCCATCTGTTAAAAAGATAGAGTAACTATAGTAATCAGGCATTAGCACCGGCTGTTTGTAGCAAGGGGAACAAACATCAGAGTGAATCAAGATGGCTGAGCATAGTGTCTTTTATAGTGTAATGTGAGTGTTTTTAGTTGTTTATTAGTGTTTATTCATAGACTAGGTCATGGCGGACATAAATATTGATTTATCTAAACTTCCCGAGGATGTAAGGGACAAACTAGCCGAATTAGATTTGGAATTATCTGAAGGTATGATTGGAATAATTTTTTGACATCTCTCTGTACCAACCCTACACTGAATACACATTGCAATCAATAAATCTCCGAAACTGGTTTTTAATATTGTGTTCTCGTTTAGTAATAATTAAACAGGTTGCATTTGTTTTATTACTCAAGAGTGAGCATTAAATAAATGTATGTTTCACTAATGATTTCAATAAAACAATTTGCGAGTTACCGAGTTATTGACATTAATAGAACTTTTGGGTGAATGAATCGACAGTGGATACGGTGTTTAAATTGGTTTAATTGGTCGTATAAAACCACTAGTCATTTATATTTCGGTTTATGTTTATAACGACAACTTGTTCTGTTTATAAATTGTCACAATACACTTGAACTTGCAACCCTTTGTCATACCAATATACATAGTACAGTCTGATGCGACACTTCGATGTTATAATTTTTTTATTTTTGCTTGTATTGTCGTAGGGTTAAATTACGATAATTTAGATAAGATTACCTGTATATTATGTGTATACAGTCTGCAGCAGGTCGTCTATTTATAAAGATGACTATTTATTCTCTTCTTTTGTTACTTTAAATTGAAATTATTATGAACAGAATACCAGTAATAACTTATTTCATTGTTTTTCTTAGAAAATTACAATATGTTCAAGATTATATAAACACATGTTGTTATTATTTTACACTATAATTGAATTTCAGAATTCTCAAAATGAAAATAAACTAATAATATACTTTCCAATAAGATTTAATAAAGAAAACAAATAATCGTTATTTTCGAAATATTATTTCTGAAATAAGTTTTGAATTATTCTAGCCACTTGTTGCTATAGTTTTAGCGATAAAACACCTGTATTTTATCTAGAGTGGTATGCATGTATAAAGTACAAATCATTTTCGATTAAATTTGATATTCGTGAAATGCGTGTAGTTTTTCTATATTTTCAATTGCGAATTATATTGACAATATGACGTAACATTTCTGTGAGAATTCTAATGTATGACTAATTCTACAATGATTGGTCAGTGGCTATGGCTTGATTTATATTATAAAACTTTGTTTTTTCTAGTAATGGTGACATTTCCCCCTAAAGCGATTTAAGGTTAAATTTGTAACAATTTTAATGGCATATACAGGTGTTTAATGTATAAAAAACATTAATTAATTTTGTGATAATGTGTATTTTGTTATATTTAAAATAAAACAATTCAGAATTTTATTATTTTGTTTAGCACACATTTGATTTTGTTTTACATTTAGTTTGAATCTGTAATTTTATTGATAATTTATTTTATACGTTTTCCATTATGAATGTGATTTATTTCGAAATAGTTGTATGCCTGTTTTACACGACAATAATTTAGTATTAAAATTTATGATAAAATATGTATTGCAACCATTGGAATAAAGATCTTTCAGGTATAATATGATCAATTATCTTATTTAAAGTTACCAACACTGAATAGTGTTACTAAATCATTTCAAAATTATTATAAAACATTCGGAATTATAGTTATAAATCAGTTATAAACAATTTATATGAACTGGACATTCTTACCAATATCATATGAATGAATTTTTAAACATTTTTAACTCCATTACACATAAATTACCAATATTGTACATTTTATTTATGTTGGTCTAATTTTTATCATTTTCTTGAATTTATTTTTATTATTTCAGTTAGACAGTGTCTAATAATAATAGATATCAATTTATTCTACAAGTAGTTATTCTATTTTATTAACATTGACGAATTATTAATGTCAATTTATTCTTGAGTTAGAAGTCTATTATTGCTAGTGTAATTTGATCAAAAAAAATTGTATTAAAATCTGGGACGTATGGTCAAATTATAGATATAATAATTTAAAACTGGTTAACGATAAAATGTGGTAGGCAATCATTTAATACTCTCTATTTATTTAACAATTTTTATCATAATACATAAAATAATCTTTTAAAATTCGATCCCTAATTTTATCAACACTTATGTCTGTATGTATGTAATTTCAATTGTGTCACATTATTAATATTTTTATATCAACCCTGATTCGAAATGCAAATATGGTTAAAATCAACCGCGGTATACGGTAACCCTTTTTGTTTGTATTGTCACAAGAGGGGTAGGAGATTTAATGCAGGCATTCGTTCACTACAATAATTAGTAGCGTATATAATATAATAACACCTGCGTACTTAAGTATGCGTCATACGGCTTGTACTTCGTTGTCACGTGATCGGCTGCGGGTTTGGATATAGATATGTACTATGTACAATGTTAACCCGTCTGGCTATGTGTGTATAGACATTGGGTATACATGCAGGGTTTTATACTGTTAATGCAATAGCTGATATCGGAATTTATGGGTATATTATATATGCTTTATTTTATGTAGATTTATTTTATTTATAAGGCGGTTTTCGAACAGAATAAAAATATTCTAGTTTACAATGATAGAAAAGCTCCAAATAACACTATAATAACAAAAAAGAAAAAATAAAATACTAATAAGCTAGGTTACTAAAGGAAATAAAAAATTATAACGATAGGTATAGTGACAAAAATAATATGGAGTTAAATTTGTGCATAAAAAAATTCAAAGCAAAGCAAAGTTTCTATCATATTGTATATTAGATTTTGTGCCAGGAGGAAGATTCACACGAGGGGTAAAATCTGGTGTACAAATTTATTGAAATCCTAGTAAAATCATGGTAAAATCTATTAAAAATATTCTTAAAATCTTGTAAAATTTCTGGTAAAATCATACGTGAAATTTGTAAAAATCTGATGTACAAAATTTGAAGAAGTGGTTACCCCTCGATATTAGCTTACTATTGTATTCAAAAAGCAAATTGAAAATTCATTTTCTTAAATTTGCAAAGATATGAAATTGTCATTTTAAAATTGCTGTTAATTTCTTGAAAACCAAAAGATTCATGCTGTAATTCTAATTGCATTTTATAAGATTCATACCGTTACAGGATATTGTATCTATTCCTCTTGAAAGGAGAATTCCATTTAATAGCAAAAGACAAAAACTGTAATAACACTATGAGTTTTACGAGATGCAAACATAATTTTAATATTATACTAGACAAACTTTTATAGTAAAAAAAAAGCTGTTAATTTAAATAATAAGCGAAATATTTTCATTTGGGTTTACAACATACGAGTAACAAAACATCTTGTATACAGTAAGCATTTTACAACCTAAATTTGTATTATCTTATTTATAAGTGTGTTTATAACTGTAAAATACAGTAAATAATTTTTGCTCAGTTTTACGTCGTCAAAATTTTTTTACAGTTAACCTATTGGCTGTATCAATTCTAACGTACACCCAATGAATGTACCAGGCGAAAGTAGTATGTTGTATTTGCTGAATATCTAGAAAATTTCTGGAATTTAATTTTCATTCTGTTACGAAGACGTTTAATATCAGAGATATTTTACTAAAAGTAATTAATAAGGATATTAAAATATGAGAGTAAAATACGTAGTATTTTTTTAAATGTTGTATAAAGTACATGAAAATTTAATTAAAATCTATAAATATATTTTTTGTTTGTAATTTTATATTCTCTATAAACTAATAAAAAAAAATTCAAATACTGACAACAAAATCGTGTTAAAATAAAATAAAAATTTTGACCTGATGAATACGAGCGTTCAGTTTCGTCGAAACGTCGTTTTTATATAATAATTAAACAGATACTAATCCTAAAACAGTTTTTATTTTAATACAATGAGTTCTGAAAAATATTTTACGATGTTAAGATCGTGTTAATTTAAATACAATGAATGGTAGCATCTACGTAATTAATCGCTCGACTAGGCCCGATTAACACCATTAAGCCTAGTTTACATTGGTAGAGTTAGTAGTAGAGTATGGTGGTAAAGTGTTTACTTTGTGATAGTGAATGAGAGTATTAAAGATAGCAGCGGGTAGAGTAGAGTGGATAGTATACTCTACTTGCCCTTTTCCCACTACAATATTTATTCTACTCTACTGACACACTATCAGTGTAAACAGATTTATTGCTGTAGAGTAGGGCTACATTATAAATTTTTGTACTGAAGTTATTGAGATCGTCAAATAATTGCCATCATCAAAAAAATGTTGCAAAAGTTACTGGTAAGTCAGTTCGATGATTTGGTCATCTTGAGCGAATGTCTAATGTACGCTTGGTTGAAAGAATTTATATGAATGATTTTGAAGGTATATGTTTGCAGGTGGACGTCTGATGAGTAGTTGGTGTGTGGTATGATTGAGAGAGGGCTTGCGTGAGCGAAAGTTTCCAAGTACTAAGAATAGAAGAGCATGTATGACAGAGGTCAATATGAATGTGGATGAAGCTGAAGTTTCGGGATAGTAGAAAGAGTTTGTGCCACACTCTTTTGGGTACATAGCGTGATTGTGAGTTTATGTAATATTCAAATTTATCACTAAATCTCTTAAGTTAACTATTTATGGTTTTAATCTGATCGGAATATTTAATTAAGTAATTATCAATCATACGTGCTAATCAAACAATCAATAAACGGTTACTTAACTGTAAAATAATTACATGCAATTGTAGTTCGTAATCCGATACTACAATTTTTCAATTTCTCCTTTTAAATTTTCTATTCACAATCTTTTTTTTTATCTGAACACGTAAAAGATTATTTAATAATATACCAATGTTTACTACATGTGTTTCTCATGGTTTAAAGAATTTAGTTCTTAACTTTTCTGTAATTCTAGTTGAAATTGTTTTTCTATGACAGTAATTTTACTATGCGTGTAATTGTAGTTAATGCATACATAATTGCTTCGTACTTATGTTTTTCTCATGTTTTAATTTAAACATTTGTTAAGAATATTTTAGTTTTATTATAATTTTATACTGTATAATTTACCTAAATGTTTTTTGTATGTTTTCTATTGGAACTGCTTGTAAAATTTTTAGCACTTTTAAGATAAATTTTTTAGACCATAACCAAATTAGATTTTCTTGCTGTTTTTACGCGAATTTAGTTGCTTTAACTGTTAATAGTTTTTTAATTATAATTTTGTGCAAAATTACAGTTAATGTCATGTGTTGTCATTATAAGTAAATATGTTTTCGTTTATGCTGTTACTTCTAAAATTATAATTTATTTGAAATTCCAAAAATGTTTTTAACGATAGTTAAAAATATACAGTTCAGTTACGGTTATTGAATTTTTGTAAAAATTTATTGATTGATTTTAAAAGTTTAATATATATTTAATTTTTTTAAAATAAATTTATAGATCTATAAAATTTCGAATAATAGGCGTTTATCAGAATAATTAAAATACAAAATTACATTATAAAGAAAAATTTAGATAAAAAAATCAAGAAAATCGTATTGTTTTGAAAAGTTATGAATTAAAATATTAAAAAATATTAATGGCATTTTGTTTTAATTTTTTAGATCTTCATTTTTATAGAAATTGTACTGTAATTCTGTATCATAATATTGTAATAGTATTTGTATTATGTCTTATAATTTCAAAGCAAAAAATACTTTATATAATTTTATAGAAAACTTTTGATTATAAAAACCTGAATGTCATTGTCAACATTATGTCAAATTACAATAATAATTTTTACTTGCATGACTCTATTCATTATATCCAAATAAGTATAGACTACGAACACGTGGTGTGTTCACATTTCAATGTACAAATGGAATTTTGTCATTAATTTTTGAATACAAGAAATCAAAAAAAAAATATTTTTTTTTAGTATTTTCTTTACCTCATTTCAAATCATTTACGAACGATATTTGAAATAATTTTGTGTTTTGTATTACACGTGCTTGTAAGCACACACGCTTTGTTGTGTGTTGTGAGTTGTGTGAGTGTGTTTACATTATAGTTTGTAGCATTTACCTGGCGATTTGGTGCGTCATACTTCCGGACTGTTCGGAATGCTGTTTTAAAATTTTCAAACCGTCACTCATAAAACATGTACGGTACTCCATCTATCAATATACGAGGTATTACAAAGAGGTTGCTCGATGGTTTCTACTGTAAAAGGTGACTCACTGTCGGTGAAGCCTCATTTGAAATTCTCTAGCTGAAGAACTCAGTTTTGAGATCAAGTGGAAAAATAGTATACTCTGCTACTAGAAGTAGAAGGCGATGATTATTGTGTTGGGCTCAGATATTTGTAGCAGAGGCAAAGCAATATGGGGGAAACACAAGAAGAGCTCATTATTGCGAGTGACATATACGATTTTTTTCTTCAAACGTTCTAAATGAAATTAATTAAATATACATGCCAAGTTATCTTTACCAATTACTAACAGTTGTAGAATAGTATGTATATGGATATACAGGGTGATTCAAAATTAAACGGCATTCTCTATATGGCGTATTCTTCTCACCAATATAAGAAAAGAAGTTCTTATAAACAGGGGTCCTTAAATGCAGCGTTACCAAGATACAGGGTATTGAACAAATAATAAAAGACTAATCATGTAGTGCTGATAATACCTTATCATACCACATTCTAAAATAACATTTTAGGACCCCTGTTTATAGGTACTTTTTTCTTATTTTGATGAGAGGAACACGCAATATACAGGCTACCGTTTAATTTTAAATCACTGTATTATTTATATTTGTTACGTGGTTTGTAAGAATTGATCTTTCTTAGGTCGAATCTGTAATTTTTGACCACCCTGATGGTATACATTGCATTTCTTGCACTTCCGCACACATTTTTAATAATCAAATTAAAATTTAAGTAAAAATAAACAATGCAAGTTACTTATTTTGTTAGCTAGCAATTGAAATTTATAAAGAAAAAGATAACATCGATCATCTTGAAGGCAATAATTTAAATAAAATTTGGTTTCCATTAATCAAAAATTTATAAATTTTATGATCTAGTTACTAATTTTGTTACGTCTGTTCACTTGTTTCTGGTATTTACTGTAAATATCATTTGTATCATTTTTCCTGATGAAGATGTACGTCGATTATTATTAAATATTAATACAGAACTACAACCAAAAGCAGTTTTATTTCAAATCATTTCCCTCAAAGTTCTTTATATGAAGGATTTTATTATATCGTAGGATTTAGCATTTATTTCCTAACTCTTTGTATACAGTATTATATTACTATACTTGTCTATTTTTACGTATTGAGAATGATGCATTACTCTATTACTTCTCCAATGTCATAGTTGTGAAAAAATAACTAAAAGGCGTTCGAAGAATGAGATTAGAGGCAGAAAAGAATTTTAAAAGGGGGAATTGATAGGTTGGTTGGTTTACTGGTTGAAATTGAAAATAATTGATAAAACAGTAAAAAAAAAGTGTTCCCCCGTGGCGTAGCTGGGACAAAATGAGATAATATTTTAGCGATTTGGTATTGACAACTCATGTATAAAAAGGGGAGATTTTTTTTGTTATTTTTTTGCAGTATATTATATTTAATACGAGGGTTGGTTGAAAGAATGTAGAATGTAGTTTGTGTTCTATTTTATTACAGATAAACTATGGAAAATCATGTAACATTAGATTGTAATTTTATTTATATTTTTTTTTTTTTAACAAATTTAATGAATAATGATTTAGTAAATTATTTTTGATGTGTGTGATATTGAAGGTATGTCTGCTTGGACGTACGATGGTAGATATGATTAAGGGTGTTTTGCGTGAGTGATGTTTCCAAGTGGTAGGAATAAAAAACCATATTTGTGTGATTCATAAAAGTGGATGAATTTTATCCTATTAATCAAATTCTATTTTGATTTTTCTTTATTATTGTTATTTTATTAACTTGAATTTGGAATACGATATGTTAAAGATCCCTACATTCTTACAAGACAAATTTTAACTATTATCATTGATTAAAGAATTAATTAATCAATGCTATTATATATTTTCTTGATGTAAAATTCGAAAATACTATAATAATTGCAAAACCCATCAATATTGACAGTAGATTGATAAGAGAAGCAATAGATATTTACAAAGAAAAAGATAACATCAATCAGTGTGAAGGGGCACTGATTTAAATAAAATTTGGCTTCCTTTAAATAAAAATTTATAAATTTTATAACCTAGTTATTTATTTTGTTACTTAGTAACTTGTTTTTATGTCATTTGTATAATTTTTTCTGATGATCATATACGTAGAGTATATCGAAAAGTCGATTTTTAATTAAAATTAATACAGAACTAAATTTTAAAGCCTTTTTGTTTCAATATCTAATTGTATTAAATCAACATAGAAAACAATAATTGTTTATTTCTGCGTTAGATATTTTATCTTATATGATTAGAAGACTGAAAATCATCAACTTTTTTATATAAAACAATTAATTTAAGATATTACTACATAATGCATGAAATTTTTTGTTTCCAAGAAAAAGAGTTATAAATAAAACAAACATTGATTAATATTACACATATTCAATTAAATGAATAGATCTAATTAAGCATTTAATAACAATGACAAAATTGTTATTTTGCATGCAAAACATTCTTCAATCTGACCTTATTGGTCAAGGCTTACAAAAAATATTATTTCATGTTTTATATAATCAATCATAGACATTTTTATATAATTATCTAGTATTAACTTTGTAAAAATTTTTAATATTAACGTGATATGATCTTTTTTTAATATTATTTCTGGCCTTCGTAGTAAAATTATCTATGAGTTATTAATAAGTTAAGTATTTCTGAACGTGCAACTTGATTTTTGGCATAATAAAAGTTAGTTTGTTAATAAGATTGAACGAAATTTATAATTTTGGTTTTCAATTAGGTATCTTCGTTCAGATGCAAACGTTATGAAATTTTGAAATATATTTTTAGATATATTCTAGGAATTTTCCATACATAATTAAAATTTGTTTAGTTCTGTAATATTATTGTTGGTATAATAATTATATAAATTTCTAAATTTACATAAAAGATGTATTTTGAAATGAATTATTACACTTAAAATATTTTATTAGTATTATTACACAAAATATATACTAAATCTCATTATTTTGATGAATTATTACAGATATTAATATGCAAGCTGTAATTTTACATACTTAATTTGAAGTTATACCAACAATATTTAATTTTACATTAAGTATGTGATGTAATTTGCAGAAAGTTAGGAATTTTACATATTTATTAGATTATTTTTACTTATTTTATGTGATTATTTTGAGTTATGTAAAAATTACAGTATTTTGAGGTAGAAATATAGAATATTTATAGTAAAATGAAATTACAGATTTTATATAGTAACATTTTACTATTATTTGTTTTTTATTATGCGATCACCGTAGTTTTAAATACGAAACAAATACTTTGCTTTCTTCTTTTTTCTTCTATTAGAAGCACTGACACATTCTACCTTTCATTGGGTCCTTTTTACCACATGTGTCACTTCTATAATAATTTGTGTGTTTCTGTAGATGTTTTCTCAAATTCTCTACGTAGGCTTATTGATACTGTAATTTTCAGTTTGTGTAATTAATTCTGGAATATTTGTAATTTTCTAGTTTTTGTACATATATATATATATATATATATATATATATATATATATATATATATATTTGTTATTGCCGCTTTATAAATAGGCTTCTGCTTGTTACGCGCATGTACTAAATAAATAATATGAATTTTGATAATTTTTCATTAAAAAGTCGGAGTCGGAGTCGCAACAAGAAAATTGACTCCGCGACTCCAACTCCACACACACTTGGCTGTTAAATTTGTTTGTTTCTATTGGTTATAGTTGTTAACAACATTTGCTAAAACTTAACTTTGTTACCAGTATTGAGGTTATTGTTTGCGTTGTAGACACGTGTTTAATCACAAAGTTATACTGCTGGGTAATTTAAAAATTACAAGTACGTATTTTTTTAAAATTTCAAGTGCACCAGAAAACATCCGAAAAAGAATATTTTCTTTTATAAAACTTATTTATTTATTTAGTTATACCAAACAGGCAACAGCCCAATTAAATGGCGCAAACGATACAAACATAGACTTATGAAATATAATACATAAATTATCTAAAAAAAACATTGAATAAACATACTTTTTTACATTGAATAAAAAATATTGTTTGCGTTTTGCTAATGATAGAAAATAGATGGAACATCAAATATAATAACAACTCTTATAAAATAATCTAAAGATGTTATGATAATATTGACAATTGACGAACAAATTAGGGAAATCCGTCAAGGAAATCAAGTAGTCTGTGCTCGTTCGACAGTTACCGTAAAGCTGATGCCGGAAAGCACACGCATGGTGTGACATGTTCCGGTGTGACGTCATTGTAAAAATAGCTTACAAATATATAACTAGACGATCAAGTGAGCATTGATATGTAAGGCAAGGTTAAAATTATGAAGTTTTATTAGCGCATAATTTACTGCTAGTTGAAGCAATTAAATTATTTGTATTCGGTATATGGAATAGAATAAATTTATTCGTCAATAATGTCGTAAAATTTTAATTCTGAGTGCAGAAGTCTATAGTATCGATATAAACAGATATATTAAAAAAACACTTTTGGCCGTTACTTTGTGAAACTTCATATTGAAATAAAATAAAAAACTTTTTTGACTTTGAAAAATTTTACTTTAATGCACAAATATTGTGACTGCAGTTTCGACAAACATTTCATTATCAAACTGTACATATTACATCAAAATTTTTGCAGTCACAATATTTGTGTATTAAAGTGAAATTTTTCAAAGTTAAAAAAGTTTTTTATTTTGTGTAGATATATTAAAATTAAAAAGATGTTTGGAATATAATTTCACATCAAAACATTGTTAACAGTAAATTAACGATAATGTTTACAAACTATGGTTGGGCTGATTTTAATCATTTGTGATTTAAATCGTGATTTAAATAACAATTTTAATCATTTCTTTTTTTAAATATTAATCAATGATTTAAATCAATTTTAATTAATTACTCTTCTAACTAAATGTGATTTCTAATAATTCTTTAATTAATATAATTAGATATATCTAGCACAAAATAAATATTAAAACAAAAATTTATGTATATATGCAAATAAATGTTTCTAGTAGTGTTTTAATATATATTTAGAGTATATATATAGTATATATATATATATAGTATATATATATATATATAATATATTTAGAGTATATAATGTAAAACTTATGTCATTCGAGCTAACGTCGCCTGTCCTAATATTCTGCGCGTATTGAATACAAGGAAGAAGAAAAATTAAAAACAAACGAAATAAATTTTTTACACATATTTTGAATATGTACAGCCCTTGGTTTTTCACTTTATTTTGCCTCTCAGGCTGTAAAATTTGGTAGTATATGAGTTGATGTAGATTTTATTTTTGAAACTAATAATAAATTTGTAGTTAATTTTAAAACGTTTTGTAGATTTGTTTAAATTTTTTTATGAAAATTTAATTTACTAAAAATCTGTAAATTAAAGTGTGAGTAATTTTATTTGAATCAAATTTTTATTGATTTTAAAATTGAATATTAGGTTTTATATCATATAATTTTAATAGCAATTTTTTATTACCACTTACATACGATATCATTTTTAGCTGTGTGAATATATATATTTTTTAATTTTTAATTTAAAAACGAATACGATTGAGTTATAAATAATTTTTGATTTATTTCAAGGCTGCGTTACGAGTGTAATAAATATAAAATTTGGAAAAAATTATGTTTTGATGAACATTCGACTAATAAACAAAATAAAGTTCACTTATAAAATAATATTAGAACTAGAATAAATGTTAATAGATTTAAAATAAAACGACTTTAAGTTGAAGTTCTGTATTAATGTTTATTAATAATCGACGTATCGATGTATTCAATGTACGTCTTTATCAGGAAAAATAAATACAAATTACAAGTTACAAAATAAGTAACTTTTTTTCTTTTTTTTTTCATGTGCAATATGGTTTTAATACATATTATGTTTGTCTAAAATGTGTAAAATATTATTGGCCAGTTACTTAAAACATTAATTTATTCAATGATTAACTACATAGATTGTCAATTGTTTTTGAGCCGTCAACTAAATTACATTGTTAGGTTGATTTTTATGAAAATTTTTATTCGTAATAAAATAAATAATTCCGTTGTGTGTTTAATCTCGTGCAACATCAATTCGCGAGAAATCTATCAAACGGAAGGAAGTGCAAGAGAAAATTCAAACAACAAAAAACCTGAAGCATATACTAAAGCATAAAACTATCGAACTATTGAAGCTGGTTTGAAGCTATTTTATACACTATGATGATGGATACTCTTTTGAGGTCAACAAAGTTATCGGCACAGCGCATGGTTTTATACAAACATTTATAACTTTGAACAATTTTGAACGTCGGCTGCACTGAGCCCGCGCGTCTGATCGTGAATGCATTTTGTATGTATATAGCCGTATGTGCATTATGGATGAGATGCACTTTACATTGTAATAGATGTAACGATGATTGACTGGGCTGTCGTTTTTCACTTGTTCAAACAGCCTACGATGGTTTAGATACATACTTTTTTTCTTCAAGCGTTTCATAATATTATAATATTAAGTTACTGTATATCCTATGTAATAGAAAGAGGCCATTATGTTACTAGTACATTAATGACATTATTTTACAACAGCTAGTTACTACATACACCACTGATGGCAGCACCAAACATAACTACAACGTCAAGTGTATTTAATCTGACATCTTCGGCAGCCAAGTTAATTGACAATTGCATTGTGTATTTTTGCTTGAATTTTAATTTCATTATAGAAAATGTGTGAAGAAGTACAAGAAATGTAATGTGCACAGTTAGATTTGTCAGAAACTGGATATTCGACCAAAGAAACACGGTCTAAAGCTATATTAAAAGTTAAGTTAAATTAGTTGATAATTGTGTTGTTTATTTTCGCTTGAATTAGATTATTTAAAATGTGTGAAGAAGTGCAAGAAATGCAATGTATACCGGAATGGTATATCCAGGATGGTCAGAAATTGTATATTCGACCAAAAACAGTTTAAATAATAGATACATATACATACTATTCTACAACTGTTAGTAATTGATTTTATATAGACGATTACTTATTGCGAATTAGTTATTTAATAGATTAGTTTTTAGAAAGATACTTGAACATAAGGTTGTAAAAATGGATTTGAACAAATTTAATAACTGTCATAGTAAACTGTGTTCAATCTGTTAAATCTCAATTTCTTACTTGTTATTTTCAGTTATTTGAGCAGAACTAACGCTCATATATGATTAAATCAACAAGGAATGATAGTTTTTTAAAAAATTCTTTATTATTATTCACAGTACATTTGTTTGAAGGCCATTATTTTCTTCATAAAATCAGTTTGCATTTACTAAGCAAACAGAATTTTCTCGTTTCTCAAAATTCTGTAAACAAACTATGATGAAGATGAAAGGATAACAGAAAACAAAAATTTCCCAATCCAAACACGTGCTAACATCTTTTAAAACAATGGCACATTACATGCAACACATTACACATACGAACCAAACATTAACATTAATTCGTTGTCGTAAGAGACAGCCAAGTCGGTTGCAGCTCTGCTATATGTAATATAAGTTTTCTCTAAGTGCATGAGATTGTAAATTATAAACAGAGTTGGCTTGCGGTTTTGCAGGGTATGTGTAGTTAAAGTTTTAGAGTTATGATTGCTTAAAAACAGTATAACTTAAGGGAGTATTCCCGTTTATGTGTTTTTCAACATTTTTTTTTTGGAACTTTTAAACAAATACAGTAAACAATAATTATACCGTTGAAAAGTGTATTTATTGAGGTTTTGAGCAGTATTTTTTTCTTCAAAAAAAATCTAATTTTCACATAAAAAATGGCGTCAAAGTAATCAAGTCAAAATTCAGGTTTGTAAATGGAAAGTTACATGTGTGACAAATACTAACATCTAATTTGTTTTTGTTTCGGAAGTGTAGAACGCGCGTTTTATCTGCCACCATTGGTAAGTCTGCATTTTGATCTGATCAATTTGACGCCATTTTTTAAAGTGTAAATTTGATTTAAAAAAAATTGCTCAAAATTTCAATAAATACACTTTCCAACGATATAATTGTTGTTAACTGTATTTGTTGTATAAGTTTCCAAAAAAATGTTGAAAAACACCTAAAAAATTGATGCTACAAACGGGAATAGCTCCTTAACAGAAAACACATAGATATAAATGTATTATTCAACATTATTAATTTTATTTATTGTTTTAAACTTTTCTATGTTGCCAGGTGTTTTTTAACATCGTCAAAATAATTTTTTTTTGTCAATAATATTTGTTTTATAGACAACATAAGGTAACTTTTCAGTCATTCTTTATTTATAATCGATCTCAAATATTTTTTAAAAATTTATTTTAAATTTGAGGAACTCCGTTTTGTAGAAGCAACAGATGCAGAGGTCATTAACATGATTATTAATGTAACATATGTATTAGGGTAGTCAATATTAAATAGATTTTTCTAAAATTAAATTATCGAACGTTAATTATATGACAATTTTTTTTTAAACATAAAAAATCTGAAAGCGTGGGGTCTGGGCGTGCCCGACAAACCAATATCTGAGCCGGGCCTGAATATGAATGTATATGATATGTGGCATATGTGAATGTATGTGTGCAACCTTCATGAGTTCTAGCGACCTGCAACAATCAGTGTAATGTAACTCACTACTTGAACATATAAGTGACATGTGATTTATCGACAGTTAACCTAATTGAACGCTCGGTTACACTTATTCCTTACTATTAAGATCGATTGTTGTATTTCGAATGAAAAGTTAAGACATTTATTTGCTATTTGCTCTATCTTTGTTTCTAGTTTTTAAAGATTTTTTTTTGCGAAAATTATTACAAATTTGTTTCAGTATTATAATAGTGTGAAGTTAACACCTAAAACTGATAGGAACTCAATTTTTGTTGGAGTTCTGGATAGATTTCAAAGAGTTTTAGACTCATTTTTGACCATAGGTATTCGTTTCCGCAAAACTAAAAAATATTATTTTTATACTTAAATCGCTAGAACTCCTGATAATACTTTCAGGAACTCTAGAACTCTTTGAAATCTATCCAGAATTCTAACAAAAATTGAGTTTCTATCACTTTTGGGCGCTAACTTTACTTTAATTAATATATATTCTATTTTATGGTAGCGCTGTAGCGTAACAACATGTTTTGTTCTTTTCTAGTAAATGTAATTTCACATTCCACAGAAAAAAACAAAACACGTTGTTGCGTTACATCGCTGTTCAGAATGCTGACATTAGATGGTCTTAATTATTAACAAATATTTATTAATTTATGTTTACTATGCGTCATTACGTACAGTAACTTTCTTTGTCACACATGTGTTCTTTGATAAGTTTATCTCTTTTTTTTGTACGTAACGACGGCCAATAAAGGGTATTTAATAAAATTGTGAAACTTAAAACTGAGTAAAACTGCTTTAGGTTCTTGTTCTGTAATAATTTATTAATAAATTATTACAGAACCAGAATCTAAAGCCGTTTTATTCTAATATAGTGAGTTCTGAAAGATTTTTTACTATTCTTAAACCGAGTGATTTTATTATTTTTTTTTATTTGTTTATACATTAATTTTGAAACAGTTATATTAATTTTGAACTTATTTAGTGACGAAATTTCTCATTAATAATAATTAATTTTTTATCACGAGTTTTTCACAAATTTTTGCGAATGACGTGTTGAAAACAACACCGTTATACTAACGGAAACTGGTAATCCAAGGTTCATTTATTGTTTTGTTTCAGAAAAAAAAAGTAAGAGTAATTATTGAAATAGTTGACCTTTTTATTCTTATATCTTCAAATGTTTAAATTACAGTAACAAATTCGAAAATATATTTCAAACAATAGTACTTAACATAACGAAATGTATACATAATTTATACATTATTAAAATATATAATCTTTTAGTTTTCATATATTTTATTTGATTTAATAATCTATGTATTTACATTGAATGCCGGCTTTTTAATAATTTTGACTTTTGACCTTCGACAGAATTTTATGAAACTGTAAAATTGTAAATGTTTTGTTTTAAATATTTTATGGTATTAGGCTGCAGACATAATAATTATAGTTTACTGTAGACATGTATTTTTAAGTTGCATTCTGTTAATAAAAAATACATGAAACAAGCATGATGATTCATACCAATTTTCTAATCAATAATGTACATCAATTTGTGATTAAAAAATTATAGTTATTACTACAGAATTGTTGTTTACGTTTTTTAATTTATATATTTACGAATGTAATTTTTATTATTATGACTAATAATAATAATATTAAAGATATAGAAAATAAATATATTCCATAATATCCCATTTTTTTTCTAATATATTGAATTAAAATTTAGTAAATTTTAGATTGTAACAATATTAATAAAATAAAACTTCTTTAAGTTAAAGTTCTGTATTAATGTTTATTTATAATCGACGTTTCGACGAACGCAACGTACGTCTTCATCAGTATAAATGATACAAATGACATCAGAACAGAACAAGTTACTAGGTAACAAATAAGTAAATAGATCATAAAATTTCTAGATTTTTATGAATAGAAACCAAATTTTATTTGGCTCAGTGCCTTTACACTGACTGATCTTATCTTTTTCTTTATAAATTTCTATTGCTTCTTTTATCAATTTGCTGTTAACAATTTTAATGTTCATATTTTTAAAACAAAAACATTTTCTTTCAATATTATATTGTACAGAATTTGTCTTTGACTGTATTTAGAATGTGCGACCAAAATCTGGTTGTGAAGTAATTTATAAAGAATTTTTGTTGTTAACCGGTTTGGTTACATATCCATACATTGTTAATGTTTAAACCAATGTTAATTTATTTAAGCGGGTTACGGAAAAAAGAACTCGAAGACAGGAAGGGTGAATCTTTTATTTTTGACCCTCAGCCAAGCAACCGGTCACTGAAAAGGGACTGAATTTTAAAATGAGTTGCGGGAAAATCTTGAATGATAATATCCACACTACACTGCAAAAAAAAAAACTGTTTTACAACAGTTTAATATGTAAATTTACAGACGTCACAGGAAAATTTTTACATTATATAAATATAAAATATATGTATTTTTTGTAAGTTTAATTACTTTTTTTTTGGTAAAAATCATATATAATACGGTAAAGTAATTATTTTACTTAAAATTACAAAATTATATTATTTTTACAGAAAATTTATCGTTTTCCTAAAATAAAATGACAACTTTTTTACAGTGTAAGTATACAAAAAATATCGTAAAAAAAATTGAGATTTATTTTATTAGAATTCATAAAAAATCTGATGTGTTCAGAATGTTAAAAAACCATTTTAAATTATTAAAATGACAAATTTATTTTTTTTTATCAGTATAATGAGAGAGGTATTCTATTTATATCAATTTCGATTTATCGAGATTTTTACATACATACACAATCACGTCATGTATTCAAGAGGGTGTGGCATAAATTCTTTCCACTATCCCGAAATCAGTTTTCTCCAAACATCCCTATCCAGACAAGCAACTTTAGCTTCATTCATATTCATAATTCTTCTCATACATGTTCTTCTTTTTCTACTACTTGGAAACTTTTGCTCAACTATTTATTATATTAGTCTTTTTTGTACATGTATACATACAAAATCACGCTACGTACCCAAAGGGCTGTGGCACAAACTCTTTCATTAATTACTCTAAAAATAAATGTAGTAATAGATATTATTAGTAGAACAGGTACAAAATTACGTATAGATATAAATTTTCATGTATAATAATAAAGAATAATCTTCAATTTTGTACACACTACGCTATCGTTGCATAGTTACGGTCCGGCTTATTTTTCGGCAATTTTTGGAAACTCTTCATTAATATATTTTTTGGCTAAACACGGGTGATGATATATTCTGTCCACAAGTTAAGCCAATAAATTGAATTAGCCTCGTTCACTTATAACAAATTTTTTTTTGGAAATTTGACATTTTTATGTATTTTGATCTATATAGCTTTGAAAAATGATTATATTTTTCCGAAAATATGAAACACCTAACCAGTAGATATTTCGACATATTTAGCACGCATTCTGATATATTTCACGATTATCTAAAAACGGGGACAATAATTAATTAACAAAATTAAAGCTAGTAATTTTTCAAATATGGTGATAACGTTAGATGTTAATGAATTAATATGTGTAAGCGTGGGTTACCTATATATAAAGTTACTCCAATGTATATATGCATGATTGCCCTGCCTACTCATACGAGTTAAAATCATGTACGGTACGACAATGAGCAGAATTCTTTGTAGTAGTCGTTTTTGTTCGCATATGTTGAAAAACACAACTGTTTTTTTTACATTCTTTTATTATAGCTAATTAAGGCTCGTTAGTATCTTCTTTTTACGGTATTAAAGAAAAATTAAATTAATTACAATCGAGCAGACATCAAATTTGATAACTGATATTTTTTATCTCGCTTAATTGGAATTATTATTTATCAATTAGTATGCTGGAAAATTAAAACAAGTAATATTCTTTATTTTAAAATTTATAGAAAACTAAATATGGTTTTGTGTTTACAGTAATGATGTATCTATTTATGTGTGAGTTTAAAAAATCGGCATCATGTCATACTTTTATTAATTTTGAAAAAAAAATATTTCAACCGCGAAATAGTATTATTGATTATAGTGCACACAATATAATTTTTTTCACAAAGGTAGAATGTAAAACGCAGAAGAAGCAAACAGCAACAGTGTTAAATTTTAATTTTAAAAAAATATTTGTTTTTTGTTATTTTTCTTTTTTTTTGTATACAATACGCATAGGATGTTAGGACAGGTGACATACATACATATACAATCACGCAATGTACCCAAAAGGGTGTGAATCTTGAAATTAGTTTCCTTCAAACATCCCTATCCAAACAAGCAACTTTTGCTTCATCCACATTCATAATTCTTCTCATACATGCTTTTCTATTCCTACTACTTGGAAACTTCCGCTCATATAAAACACTTTCAATTATACCACTCCAACTGCTCATCGGACGTCCACGCAAATGTATAGCTTTAAAATTATTCATATAAATTTTTTTTAATCAAACATTCGTTAGATATTCGTTCAAGATGTCCGGACCATCTTAACTGACTAACACAACTTTGTCGTTTAAGGCCTTGAATAGCCCATAATAAGCTTAAAATTTTGAGAATAATTTCACGTCATTCTGCATTATTACATCTAATATTACCGATTAAATAAATAACATGTAAAATGAAATTTGAGTAAAATATAATTTTACACAAGCTTATGAATAAATTACTCAGTATTTTATGTAATTTTACAATATTTCTAACAGCGTATATGTCTACCTATATCATTTTTAAAATTATTAGTTATTATGTAATTGGTATAAAAATTATTGGTCTATTTTACAAAAATACACTGTATTGGTAATAATAGAATTATACTTCAAAAAATTTGAAAGAGCTGTACTATAAATTCGAGGCATGTTATGACATCTTATAATTATATTAACAGCGTTTAAATTTATCGTCAAGGGATTAGGGTTACGTTAAACACCAGCAGTTTGACACAAACAGATTGCAAGCCAAGACCATTCCGCATATTATTCCAGTGTGTGGTTTCTGTTAGGGTGTTTTACGTGACCGCGATATATGACTGAGCCAATCAGAGAGGGCTTGATGATGCCCCGACGTCGACTTTATAGACATTGGTTTCATTTCCTTCATGCTCTTCAATTGACGGTCGTTGGACCTGGGTCTAATTCCCCAATCGATCGGCTGATACTTTGTGAGAGGAAGCCTATTGTATTAAAGTGGATTTTGAGCGGTTTAGAGTGTTTGTACGGATGAAGAATTAGAACTTGTTTGTGTGGAGTTTTGTTGATATGGCAAGGGAATTAATATCAAATAATTTGACGATTTTTATTCAGAGGTGGTTACCTACGGTTACTCTAGCGGATATTACTACTTTCTCTTTCTAATATACATATTAAAAAGAGAGCAATAATAACTATTAAAGTAATTATAAGTAACCGCTTTTGTATAAAAATTGTCTATTGTGTTACTATTAACTTACAAAGATTATTATGGTTCATAGGGGTAAATCGGTAAAGACAGGAAGAAATTGATAAATATCAATATTTTTTGAGTTATATCACGAAGCCCTTAGACTTATCAGTGAAACTGACAGTCTGACTGAAGTAATTTTAGCTTTAGATGACTATAAAATTTAATATTGTATGTACAAAAATCTTTCAAAACTTATTATATTAGAATAAAAACTGCTTTAGGTTCTAGTTCTGTAATAATTTATTAATTAATCAACGTTTCGACGAACTGAACGTGCATTTTCATCAGAAAAAAGATAGAAATGACATTTATAGTAACGTTCAGTTCGTCGAAACGTTAATTTATTAATAAATTATTATAGAACTGGAACCTAAAGCCGTTTTTATAATAAAATTTTATATTTTACTAAAGAATTACAAGAGTATATTATAAGAAAAAGCTATGAGAAGCACAACTGTTTCATATTTGTTAAAATACCAAATTTTTCTTTGACACTTGTGACATATTAGTTAAATTTCTCACACTAACAATAGCACTTTTAAAAATTCTTCTGTATCTTACAAGAAAAACTAAACAACTTTTCTAAACTAATGAAACTAATAGATTTTAATGATACGATCAGCTAAGTATCACTTCAATTCCAATAAACAAAATTTGATTAGATCATAGTGTTACGGAGGAGAGAATATTGCGCATAAAATCCCAAATAAACGACGTTGAATTTCTGTAAGTAACCCTAGTACTATCACCCGTCTAACATCTGTAAGGATCTTAAACTACACGACTAAATTGCTAGTTGAAGCCAAATAAAATAGAACGACATATCGTTTCCGATATATTCTACATTTATTACGGCAACAAATTCTTTAAATATCGCAACGAGACTTTTAAATTTCAAAGTTTACTGTTTTAGCTTGTTTGTTTTTTTTTGCGAAAGAGAATCAATTTTCTCGATATTAAGTTGTTTTTAAAAGAGTTGAAAATATACATTTTTATTTTAATACAATGATAGAGACAATATTTAACAGGAAAAACACTTTAAATGATTTTTTTAATGTTAGGACAATTAGATGTGGAATTGTGGCTCTTTTGATACACAGTCCTGTAAATATCGTTAATAATTATTTTATTTAATTTTTTGGCTTAAGATTGTGGCATTCTTCAGAATAATATGATGAACGGATAAATATATTATACTAATTATATTTATTAAGTATTATAACACACTGAATTTAATATACATATGTTATATCTGTTTTCTGAATTTAATGTTTTATCATTTATTTAATTTTTCTGAGTGATTTGTCATTTTAAGTAAATTCACATTATTTGTTATATATTATTTTCACACTTTTTAAATCAATAATTCTGCATGTGTCTTAATACCTAGTCTAAAATAATTTTTTAATAGCGACAATAAGCAATTTTCATTTTTTAATATATATTTTGGCTATTTTTGTTTCTAGTACAAAAACAAAATTTGCTTGCACTTAGAGAATTATAATAGGCAAAGATCAATACGTCTAAACCATCCACACTACATATAAAAAAATTATGTAATTTTACGTGTATTAGGTAAATTATCACAGTAAAATTACAAAATGTTGTTATTTTTACTATTAAAACCTATGTAGAATTACATAAATTTAAGATATAATTTTTACAGTGCAGATAAATCTGCTATTGCACAACATACATTTAAAAAAATTCATGATGTAAAATTCAAAGGTACCATAATAATTGCAAGACATCTAACATCAGTCAGTGATTTAAATACAATTTGGCTTTCTTTAATTAATAATTTATAAAAAATTTATTCTGTTATCTACTAACTTGTTTCTATGTTTTGTTTATTTATTGTATATATCATTTGTATCATTTTTTTTTAAAGATGATGTAAGTAGAGTACATCGAAACTTCGATTTTTTAATTAAAATTATTACAAAACTAAATCCTAAGGTCTTTTTGTTTTAATTTTTTTTATTTTATTGATTAAATAATTAATAAAACATATGTACGGCTGTGGTAAATCCATCAAGCTTACATTCAAATGAACAGAATCCGTTATATATATAGAAAACGTTGTTGAAACGTATTGGTTGATTCGAAGAACTGGGACAATTTTAATGCGAAATATCTGTCAACTCCCCAGCAATCGCATTGAATTTTAATTAAATGTTTCATTTCGTCGAATTCAATTGATTTCTGGAAACTGGAAATATTATGGAAGCGTGCCAACGCGGTTCGCTCTAGTCAGTTATAAATTCAACACTCGAGATAAGCGTGTTAAATAAAATTTTGTTTAATTTGCTGATACGTTCCTAGAGATAATCAAATCAGAAGATAGCATTTCTAGCTTCACTGCATTTTTAGTAGTTCTGTTTTATTCTGTTGTACTAGATTCACATTTATCAATGTTATATTAAAAAAAAATTAAATTGTGTCTTTATAGTTCTGATAATAATAATAGAAACTTTATTTAGCTAAAAAGTGCTATATAAACAAAATATAAACAAAAGCATTTAATATATTCAAAATACATAAAGTGCATAGTAAACTACATAAAGTGTATTTCTAGATATTTTTTTTTTTTTAATCTTAAACTTATACTACATAATTTTACTTATTATAGACCATTATTTTTTAAGAACTATACAAAATTTAAAACAATGCATTTAGTACATGTAAATTACATAAAATTTGAAATATGTTCAGGTTACAGTTTTTTGAAGAAGTTGTTTTTTCTTTAATAATTAATAATTTCCGTAATATAAGTCTGCGTTTTCAATATCCTTTTTCCAAATTATGTGTTTTTGAACTTTTTATTTTATTTTTATTTTTTTATTTAACGCAAATTTCCAATTGTCACTTCCAAGTTAAAATTATCTAGTACATACAAAATTTAATATCGTATTTTAGTTATCTGTCATTTTCGACAAATAACTATTACTGTTCTTATATTTATTTTAAAAGATAACTTTAAAATAAGTGATAAAGATGCATAAAATATTTAACTACCAAAATAAAAAGAAGAACTAAAAACGCTTTAAGTCAATGATGGAAGATAAAAATGTCTAAAATGTCTATTGCCATAGTGCACTTAAAATATTTTTAATCGCAATAGTTCTAGCGGTCTAAAAGCGCATGCAAGCACACACACAGCACTATTGAAAGCAAATGGGTTTATGTCACGTTTTGTGTTGTTTATCATTGATGTTATTCACTTTGACTAGTTTTCGTGGCCCACTTTTTAAATAGAATTTATTTTCGTCATGATCGACATACAACTGCATACTGCAAAGATTAACTATTTCTTTATAGCTCGCATATTTTGTCAAGCATGAGAAATATTTTCTTTGACTTATATTTATATAGTGACATAATAAAAAAGCCTTTAGAACTCGTTATATTAAAATAGAAAGACTTTAGGATTTAATTCTGTATTAATTTTAATTAAAAATCGATGTTTCAAAGTACTATACATACGTCATCATCAGGAAAAATGATACAAATGTCATATACAATAAATAGACAGAACATAGAAATAAGTTACTAGGTAACAAAATAAGTAACTAGAGAAGGAAGCCAAATTTTATTTAAATCAGTGCCTTTTTACACTGATTGATGTTATAGTTTTCTTTATAAATTTCTGTTGCTTCTCTTATCAATCTAGTTAATATTGTTGGATCTTGCGATTATTATAATATTTTCATATTTTACATCATGACGATTTTATAACGCAGTAATTTTTTCTTTAAAAATTTTATACTTTTTTCATATTTTGGTCTTATTTTCACCTTTCAAGAAAGATTTAATAAATGGGTGACAAGTTTGTAAAGAAATTAATATTTTATTTTTTCAATTTGTCTGTATTTGTATGGTCCGATATGTTTTATGAGTTGTAAAATGTTTGTTTGGTTGTGGGTGAATAACCTGCACTTAAATTTTTAATGATGCCATATGATTCACAATTTTAAACATAGAACTTTATATTTTTATTGATTTTTTGTTAATTTTTTTTGAGAGCGAAGGTTTATTTTATCTTAACATAGTAAAAAAAATTCAAAACTCGGTATATAAAATAAAACGGCTTTAGGTTTAAGTTTTGTATTAATATTTATTAATAATCGACGTCTTGACGAACTCAACATTCGTCTTCATCAGGAAAACTGATACAGAACTTAAACCTAAAGCCATTTTATTTTATTTTATCTGATTACTATAATTAATAAAAATGAACCTTATCAATACGAAAGAAATCTAAATTCGAAAAATAACAAACATTACTTCAACTTTTGGTATCTTCAAAATGTAAATTTTATTCAACACCTTTCATAGATCTACTAACATCTAGAAAAAAATATAAATATTTCTTTGCTGTTGAAAAATCCTCTCGGCATCAAATCATAAACGTCTGTCATGAATAGTAAAGGCTTATTTCTATTATCCTTCTACGTTTTCCCAATTTCCCTTCTTACGTCTTCTCATCTTGCTTCAACATCATCGTTCTAAATGGAATCCATCTCTGTCGGCAACTGACATCAGTTTCTCTTAACATCTTTCAATCCCTGTTTAGTTGACGTGCACAAAATGTCTTATAACACGCGTTAAAGCGATTTTAATTTCGCTGGAAGTTTGTGGAAAAGTGTTGCTCCGTGCTGGAAATAGACTTATTCGGGTGTAGTCGTGGCAACTTCGTTTTGAAGTAAAGTTTTCTTTACAGTTCTTCTATTCGTGCTCTAATTTTGAATAATATAGAATGTTAATCAAGGGAAACACATATATATATATATATATATATATATATATATATAAATATATATATATATATATATATATATATATAAATATATATATATATATATATATATATATATATATATATATATATATATAATGAGAAGGTAGTCAAAAAGGGCTAGATGTTCGAATCAAACTCTCATTTAAGATTCTATGTCGAGTTTTCGGTGATATTTTCCACCTTCTTCAGGACATGCTCTGTTGGAGAATTATAAAAAGAAAAATAAAGAATGGTACAGGAATCATAAAAATATTTTGTAGAACATAGAATTTATGTAGCTGATAAATAAAAATAATTTGATAAATAAAAATGAATAAAAAAAGAGAAACTAATAGCCAATTTCATAATAAACACAAAAAATCTTTGTTTTATTGACAACAGAAAATTTTACGATTAAAAGTGTAAAAAGTTGACAAAAAGCATCGTTTTATTGAGAACAATAATTATTATTATAGTAGAATTTAAAATCGATGTTTTTGGTCAGTTTAAACTTTAGTTGAAGTATTTATTATAAAACCGCCCGTAAGTAAGTTGTAATTTAAAACCAATATCACCAATATGTAAATAAATATGAAAATAAATAACAACTCAGTTTTTTATTAAATTGTTATTTGTTTTTACAAATAATTACACATTGGTGATATTGATTTTAAATTACTACTTATTTAGTTTTTCAAATTTTTATTTATCAAATTGTATTATCGATTATATAAATTCTATGTTCTGTAAAATATTTTTATGATTGCTGTACTAATCTTTGTTATGCTTTTTCAATTCTCCAACAGGGCATATCCTGAAGCAGTTGAAAAATATCACCAAAAGCTTGGCGTAGAATCTTAAATGCGAGTCCTAACCCTTTTTTTGAGTATCTTTCCATTAAAATTCTGTCCGTTTTAGTACATTCTAGTCGTGGTTTATATATATCACTAAATTTAAAAAAAAATCTACAAATGTATTAAAGAAATATATACGTTTTGTGTAGATATATTGGCATATTAACTTACAAATTATTCACATAAAAGCATAATTTAATATTAATGATTTTCAATTATACCATTGCTTTTTCCCATCAAAAGCTACAAAACTGAAAATTCAATAACAGTAATAGCATAATATGATTTCTCAGTTATAATATAATTTTCCTTGAATACAGATAACACATATATAGTATTTCCAATTACTTTCATTCAATACTCGTAGAACCCATTCCATTCCTTCCCCGTGGAATCAATACAGTGAAACGTCATTCAATACAAACGCAGTCGCCATTTTCATTTTCACGAAATTTCCTGCTTTCCACGTTCTTCTTACATCTACTTCTTCCAGTGAAATTTCCAATATTACATTTGATTCTTATTACTCTATTTACTAAATGTATTTACTAATTTGTAAATATATTTGGGGATTTGTATTTAGTTTTTTACTTTACGAATTGAAATTTAATTTTACAGTTGTACTGTTTTCCATATATATAATTAGTATTAGCTACATTAATAACCACTTAAAATTTTTCTATTTTACTAAGAATATATTAACTTTTAACATAGGACATGTTAGATAAACTTAACACTATTTTTTAACGTAAAATTCATTAAAGTAGTAAAAGTTTACGGTAGTATAATAGGCACATTTTTAAATAGTTTTAATTAATTTTTTTTATGAAAAGGTAGTCCAAAGCTTCCTTAATAAGACAGCTTAATCCTGGTTTTACATCTACCTGCTAATTTTCGAAAAAATATTAAAAGTATAAAATTAAATTTTTGCGAATACTGGATGTAAAAAACAGTATGAAGTAACGTACGCCTAGTTATTTGTTTTTCCTAAATTACGTATATAGAACAATTTAATAAAAGAACTAATGAAATATACTTCTGGTACGTATATGAGTACCACGCGCTGCAGCACTTTGAAGTGTCAAAATGAAACTCTGGCTAACAAGAGCATCATTACATAACGTAATGAAATTCGCAGAACTGAGCATGAACAACATATTTTCATCCATACAGTGACAGACAAATATTAGGGGATGTTTCTAAAGTTTTTGGAAGTAAAGTCTAGTTTGTAAATGGACATTTAAATTTTTTTTTTTTTAATAAAAAATTTTAAAAATTATAAAATTTTAATGATCTAGTTATTTATTTGTTACCTAGTAACTTATTTCTATATTCTGTTATTTACTGTAACGTCGATTTTTAATAAATATTAATACAGAACTTAAACTTAAAACCGTTTTATTTTATATAATGAGTTCCGAAAGATTTTTTACTATATTTATATGTTTTATTTTTAACATTATTTATATTTTAAAATGTTAAGTATAATAAAAAGTATTTAATTTATAAAACTAGTTTATATTTGATACAGTTCCTAGAACTTTGTGCACATTCCTCGTAACTGCAGAGAGGCGTATAAAGTCTAACCGAAAACAGTAACGCGTTCCACGTATTTACTTACAATCAGAGCTTCACTGTTTGGAACTGGTGCAGTGGAACACAGATATTGTTTGAAAGCATTGCCTTTCCAGCGTTTTACTAGATGCTGATAGTATTGTATCAAGTTTTCCAATTTCCTCTACGGCTTTTTCCCGTATACCGGGTTTTGCTTCTGGACTAGATGTCGTTAGTGTAGCCGCTAAATGTGCGTTTAACGAGATGTTCTAGGAATTGCAAGAACTGACTCTAGCAACGTTGTTCAAGATACCATTGCAGTTGAGAGTTATTATGTTTTTTCTTTCTTTTTTTTTGTTGTTGTTAAGGAACGATCGTTTCTTTGTCTGCAATTAAAGTTAGTTGTTATTATTATTTTTTTTAATACTGGTAAAGATAGTTTTAAGATAAGCGTACAGGTTATGTAATAATAATGATAAGTTTTCTTAAAAAAATTATGATTATAGCGTAATTTTCAAATACACCGTTTGTTTTTCCTGACATTTGTTTTAATAAGTTTAATAAGTTTTAATTTTTGAAAATTATATAATTAATTTCCCTTAAACCACAAATAATAATTTTAGAAAGCTATATACGTGTTTCGTAAGCTAAGCTTTAGTAGCGAAAGATAAAGCTAAAGTCTTAATCATTGATCTAAGGTTACACAAATACTCGACTTACCCAGTGGTCAAAGATTACTGATTCAGTGATCTTTCTTTATTATAGGTTTCTTAATATACATTTTTTTCATTTCCACAGCAGTCATTTTCCGTTTATACTTTTACAGCCCAACTCAACATTTCACTGCCGTACATCAAACAAAACAGTATTTTATATACTCAAACGGAGTGGCTTCTTTGGAAACATTTACATTCCTAGCAAAAGCACCCAAAGCACCCAAAACCTTACAACTAGCATTAACACCTTTTTCAATTTCACGATCTAAACGACCATTCTTAAATAGTGAACTACTCAAATACCTGTTCTATATGAACACCAAATTAAGAAGATGATGATTTCTGCAAATTGCAAAAATTAAATATGTGTTATAAATGATTTACTGATGAGTAATTATTTAAAAAAAGATTAAAGATTACGAATATATTATATTGTTTTAATAGTAACTTTAAATACAGTGCGATACCTGATTTAACTTTTATTATATTCTAAAAAGACATATTTATTTTTGTAATTTGTGTTGTGTTATGATGAAAATTTACATATTTTTTTTATTTATAAAAAAATATATAAGGATAATTTTTAGATTTAAAAAAACCACCTATATTCTCACCTCATTTATAAAAGTGATTTTTGTTAAAAGTACTTTTGACGTTTACTTAAAATTATTTATTAAGCACTTAATAATAGTTTATTTAAATTTTATAATACCAAATATAATAAAAATAATCAAAAATAGAAAAACTATTTACATTTGATGAAAAATAGAAGCAAAAAGTTAATTTGAAATTAACGATAAAAGCAGTTTTTCAAGAAAAAGTTAGGTGAGAATACGGGCCATAATCTTTAAATCTCCGGTCGATCGGAGATCGAGAGATTGTGTGTTCGATTCCCGCTAGATTACGCAATTTTTTTCAATTTATATATCGACTTTAAAAATATTCAGTATAAACATGCAATATTAATCATATTCAATAGATTCACATATATATTAAAACAATTTTTTTTAAATATAGGTATTTTAAAAACTGTTGTATCTACAATAATTAGGTTTGTAACTTTTAGTCTGCGTGCTAACGAATGAATTACAATAATATAATTATAAAATTAATTATGATTTTTTGCGTGTTTAGCAGATGTAACTTATTTTGAACGATGGTGACATATTAATCTCTTGAGGAATACTCAGAAATATACGTATACGAAGTATTGTTACGACATATGACGGCACGCAAATTTTCCATTTTTAATGTTTGTGTAACGTTAGAAGAATTATTATTACACGAAACACATTCTGTTAATTATTATTATTATATATGCTAAATAAACTATATGAATATGCAGACCTTTAATTTTATTATATCATTAAAAACTGTATTAATATGTATTTGCATATATATTATATTTATTGTTACTATCTTATTATTATTATTTTTCTTTTCAAACTTCATATTTCTTTTATAACTTTTTAGAAAAAAATAAGTTTTTGAATTAAAACAGGCAGTTGATTTTTTATTTAATTCTTTTTTGTTACAAAATAGAAGCAAAATTTTATTTTATTTTCTTTACAAAAAATTGAGGTGAGAATACGGGTCATTATTTTTACAATTGTCAATTCTAATATTTTTTATATTTGGAAATGTATAAATACGTTATGGTTATGAAACTTTTCTTTAATACTTTCCAATAATAATATAATAATGACAGACAAAATAGATAAATAGTTTTAGTACCACTGTTTTACAAAAATATTTGAACCTAATCATATTTCATTTACAAAATATTGTAAAAATTGTATAAAATAATGTTTTTTTTTTGTTTCAGGTACGATTATAAACAGTATTAAGAAAATAAAGTATGTAAGTAATTAGCAGTAAAAAGTATGTTTATTATCAATATTTTTTGAACTGTATTAACAAAACATATTATCGAAAATATTTGTTGAATTTTGAAATCTATAACAAAAATCAACATTTTTTTTAATATCATTGTTATGTTTTATATATTTTCTAATTATTTTTTATCTTATGATAAATATTAATATTATTATCATTTTTAAATATTTACTATCATCCATTTTACGAATATCAAGGTTGTAAATTGGTGATAAATGATCGAGAAATTGTACCTGGTAAAAACCTATAAATATTTCTTTTATCATCAGAAGTTAATTGATTTTATATTGATGATTAATAAATAAGGAAAGCAAATTAAAATGAACGTACAAGTTCTTATTATTTGAGAATTAAAAGCAAAATTTGTTACCGATAAATTATGAATTATTTACCGTATTTTTGTTTTCCTAAATTTCCTATCGACATTAATTAGAAAAGTGTAAAATTCAAGTAAATTTTATGTTTTAAAAGTATATAAAACTGTCGATATAAAATGCTAATAAATATAGTTGTATGTTTGTTGTTTATATTAGTTCATTCACCCAGCATTGTTATCCGTACAGAGTTTAAGTTCTAAGTGCGTTTGTGTTGGGTGTTTAAAGTTGAGTTAAAACCTAAAGGAATAAAAGTAAATCTTTGTCTTGTGTTTTTAAAATGATCAGCAGACCATAGCTAACGACAAGCTACTGGAAATGTTTTATATTTTATTCTGATATCGTATATGTAGTGTAATTCATTATTGATGTTCTATTTTTTTTTAAGTACAGGGTGGTTTTACTTGCAATATCCAGATGATATATCGTAAATTAATAGCATTAGAAAAAAAGTGTAACTAAAAGTTATTTAAATAAAACCACTTTAGGTTATAGTTCTGTATTAATATACAGTATAGAATATATATATATATTATATATATTGATAGGATGATATTGGGAACAGAAGTCTTACAGAATGGTGAAACACTAACTCAATTCATTGTAGACAAGCTTTCGGAGATTGTTTTTCTCCTTCTTCAGGCCCTAGTTTATTAAAAATATATGAAATATACTGTCCATGTATTTTTTCCCTGATTTAGTCCTGATTTAAACTGTATTTTATTTTATGTAGCAAATATTACAAATAATTTAGTAAAATAAACTCGTCCAAGAAATCCAGATAATTTTTAACTAGTTCTTAAGAATCTTAAGTTACTTTCCATTAAAACTTCGCGTTTTCTCCCATAATAAGCATCTGATAGAGGGAACATTAGAAGTTTGATTAAATTTAAAGTTGCACAGTTCCGGTTTTCTGGGCGTTATATTCTAAGTATCCTGTATATATCTGTATGTGTGTATACGTGTTTATTTGCACGTGTTCACAAGTTCTGATGATGTTCAAGAGTGAAGAAACAGAGCGAGGGAGAGGTAAATAACTAGGGTATGCATAACCGGAAAGTTCGCCATTGATTATTATCACTACGCATCTAAGTGCGTATCTGCGCATACAAACGGACGCTTATGTTTCCGGTGCAAGCCCGGTTGCGTGTTTGCAACTACTAAATAGGTCACAAGAACATATTCAAAAAAAAAACTATTGTTGTAAAGGCTAAATTTGTTTTAAAATCATGTAAAATTATACAAATCTTTACTAAATTAATTAGTAAAAAAAATTAAATTTAATCACATACTACTGTAAAAAAATAAATTCGGTAATTATAGATAAAAACCAGGGGAAAGTTTAATATGTAAATTTACAGATATTACAAGAAAATTTGTACATTATATAAATATAAAATACGTATATTTTATGTAAGTTTACTTATTTTTCGGTAAAAATATATATATATGGTAATTATGGTAACCCATAGGTTTTGCTGATACCATATATGTAATTTTTTTATTATGGTTTTTACGTCAAGAAAATCATTTTATATAGATAATTTTGCTCTATAATTCCAAATAGCATTCGTTTTCTTAAATCAAACATCAATAAACTTGTCCAGAAAATAAATTCTGTAGTAGGGTAGAAATCGCAAATCTGCATACATACTGGGCAGTGGGCAAATGCAGTGAAATACACTGTTGCAAACTAAATTAAATCTGAAATTGAGTTCATCCCATCCTGTATACCGAGTTTACCAGCTGTAGCTTTACAGCAATGCAAACGTGTGGGCCGTAAAGGTTCTGATCTCGTCGTATTGATTCCCAATATATATTATTAGCTACAATCACCAACTTCGTCCGTGCAACGCAAATTGCACTGTTAATTATTAATTGCTATTTTGCACTAGGACTGGACACACGCATTGGATGGGTACGTACGGCGTCATATTTGTATAAAATCGTAATAAAATAATTAGTTTATGGATTGGAATAAATGGAGTTATTTTATTTACTCGTAAACTACGGGTATATATTGTTAATGATTCGATTTCATGGAAATAAAATCTAAAAACGTTTTATAATGCAGGTAAAACTAATCAATAATGAAAGGTATTATACAGGCTGTTCGATATTTAAATAATTATAATTTTTTTAAAATGTTTTTTAAAAAAATATTTCTTGTTTCTTTCCATGTATTATTTATTTACTGTAAATGTCATTTGTATCTTTTATCTTGATGGAGACGTACGTTGAGTTCGGCGAAACGTCGATTATTAATTAATATTAATAAACACCTACAATCTAAAGCAGTTTTATTTTAATATAATAAGTTCTGAAAGATTCTTTTCCTACGTTAAAAAACAATTACACATTTTTTTTAATTAAAAATACAAAATTATCACTAAATTAATATGCTCGCTTATATTATATTCAATAATAACAAAAAATTCTATAATATGTTATAATAGTAAATATCTTGTACGGAAATTCTGTTTCGTAAACATTAATATTTCTAATACTTCAATCTTTACTGGCGTTTTATCGTTTGTTCAAATTTACATTGTTAATTATAAATATTTTGTAGGAGTGATTAAAATTATAAAAAAGAAATTTGTAAAATAAACAACAAATAAAGATTTCTTTTGAAAAGAAAAATACATTTATAAATAAATTACTCCAATACGATATTTATGTTTCCGATAATAAAACTGAAAAATAAATTTAAAAAAAAAAATTAATATAAATGTGAATATCTCCAAAACGAAATGTTTAAAAATAAGCGTTTATAATCATTAATATTTTATTTTGACATCGTAATTTCATACTGCAAATATGTATCATTATTTATTCTCCGGAAACACCTGCATAATATAAGTAATAAATAATAGTTATTTTATTAAAAACTGCTCATTAAATAATAAATAATTACCCTATTACTTCGGTAACGTATTTTGCTAATACTGAATTTACTAGCGTTCTATAAAAATATTATTTTTTTCTTCATTGGTAGTAGTACATAATTTTTGTAATGATATTGTTGATAGTTTGCGAGTCGACAGCATTTGGTGCCGTTTTCATAAACCAAAACAAGAAACCAACGAAAATTAAAGCCAACCGAAAACGCCTAATATGAATGGTCAAGTTTTTGGGCTATGTTTTAATCGTGAAATTTACCGTGGCATTGCGCATTTTAAACGAAGTGATGATTTAAAAAAATTATGATTAGCACGAGAAAAAATTTTCAGTTGCTAGTATTATTTATTTTAAGTATATTTTGTTTCTATTTAAATAATCATTAAATTGAGCAATTTCTTAAATAGTTCACATTTTAATCACAAATTTTCAAATATAAATATAAAAAATATCAATTATTTTATATTCAAAATTATCTGCAAATTTAAATTTATTGTTGAATTAATTTTTATCATGCTATAGTATACGATAGGAATAAAATTTGAACTTTTGATACCTGTTTGGACTAATATTTTTATTTTATCAAAATTT
Organism: Clivina fossor; assembly: GCA_963966155.1. Taxonomy (NCBI): domain Eukaryota; kingdom Metazoa; phylum Arthropoda; class Insecta; order Coleoptera; family Carabidae; genus Clivina; species Clivina fossor. The sequence continues at coordinate 3,849,926 of OZ014564.1, read as the reverse complement.
TCAAAAGCCATCTTTACTAATGTAGAATGATTTTTATATATTTTTTGTTGTAAATATTTGGCAGTCTTTCTTGTGAATAATACTTCTGTCAAAATTAATTAGCAACAATATTTAACTCTGTATTTACATTTTTTTTTTTAAATATCGTCAGTTTAATGAATAATTTGACAAAGGACCGGATTATTGATTTGCATTTTAAAGCATTACTATTTTAAATCCAAATATTTAAAATATCTAATAAATTATTTGTTGAAATCGTAATTCTACAAATGACCAAATTCTATATGAAAATGCACGTATGTGGCATCTATATCATATTAAATATTTGAGTTTTGGGTACCAAAAGCCATATTTAGGCCGATTTATCGATAATAATATTAAATCATTAATATTATTATACGGTTATATCATACTTAAATATTTAAATCATGTCGAATTTATATATTTCATATTGTAATTAAATTTATAAATATTACAATATTGATTTATTATTATAATGTTATATTTAATATATTAAATATAAATTCATTTATAATAAATTAATGCTAATAAATGGATATTATTCAAATACATATATAATATAATATATATATATATATATATATATATATATATATATATATATATATATATATACCTATTTAACAGAAATTTTTCAGAACTCATTATATTACACTAAAAAGTCTTCAGGATTAAATTCTGTATTAATTTTAATTAAAAATTTACGTACTCCACGTACGTTATCGTCAGGAAAAGTAATTTTAAATAAAATTAATACGTAACTATATCTAAAGTTTTTTATTTTACATATATAATTATTTCTGTAAATGTAATTTTTTTTTCATATTTTGATTGGTTATAGAGGCAATATTGGTGGATGCGCAAATTTTGACTTCTCGCATATTTATATTTTTACGATAAAAAAGCATTGTATTTATAGTATTATTTTCATTATTTATTTATAACTTATTATTTTACTTTAGTTATTATTATACGTGTGGATATTTTTGATAATTAGTACAAACATATACGTACACAATCACTCCATGTACCCAAAAGGTTGTGGCACAACTCTTTCCACAATCTCGAAATTAATTTTTTCCAAACATTCCTTTACAGACAAGCAACTCTAGCTACATTTACATTCATGACATCTCTCATACATGTTCTTCTATTCCAACACTTGACCGTCTTTCTTTGGCACATTGCATTTCTTGCACTTCTTCATACATTTTCTATAATCAAATTAAAATTCAAGCTAAAATAAACAATGAAATTGTCAATTACCTTAACTTAACTTGACGTAATATGTTTGGTATTGCCACTGGTTGTGTATATAGTAACTGACTGCTGTATAATAATATCATTATTGTACTAGTAACATATTGACATCTTTCTACATATGCAATATAGTACCGTAATATTAATATTATGATATGCTTGAAGTAAAAAGATTTTTCCTATTCTATTTATAATGTGAAAAAGATAAAAAATTCATAATTCAATACATTCTTACGTATACAATCGTAACATAAAACTATTTTAATGTTAATTAATGCAGTATATAAACAAAACAACATTTATTTAACACTTGTAACATAAACTACATGAGATAACGATATACTTAATGATAACGATTTCTAGAAATAACATTTACATTTCTATGCGTTATTCACGTTGTAAAATCTAAAGTACCATTTGATTGTTTGTACTGCTTTATATAAGCAAAGTTAATAATATTTTCAGTAAAATTTCAACAGTTTACTGTTTCGATAAAGAACATAAACTAACCTAATACATTTTTAGGTTAGGCAAAAATAACCCGCGGATATGTTTTGGAATGTTCGTCAAGGCTGTTGAAATTTTTATAGTAACCATAAGTTACACAAACAAATAGAATGAAAAATTGAAAAATGCAGCATTTCTATAAGAGATAGTGATATAGTAATCTTCAGTAATAAGTAATAATATATTTAACAAAATATCAAAGTATATTAATAATTCAATTATTAGAAAACGCAATACGCAATGCATGCAATGCTTGCAACACGATATGGTTGCTTAGCAACGCTAAGCAAATAAATTATAAACAATATTAAACTGTTTTCAGTTGTTTTCCAGACGTGGAAAATTCTGTAATTTTTCACGAAGTTTATTTTAAAATGGAATGGAAATTTAAAACTTTCATCAATTTTTAGCGAAACACTCTAACAACAAAAAAGTGACCCTTGTAGTTATTTTATATATACATATATATATATATATATATATATATATATATATATATATATATGTATATATATATATATATATATGTATATATATATATATATATATATATATATATATATATATATATATATGTACGAAGTTACACTGTTGTGGAAAAATGTCAGTTGCTGACAAGAATTATTTATATGTACCACTTGTCCATGCTGTGCATAAGAGCTTTTGAGGGTAAATAGTTTTTGAAGAGGAAAAAAGGCTTGTGACCAACTGTGTACACAAAAAAAAACTCTAGTTTAATATTTTAAAATATCACGTAGTGGAATTTTTGCTACACCTTCAAAAATATTGTAGCTATGAATAAGTAAAGAATATGAAAGTACTGCTAAACTTTATTCTCATATTTATTTTTATATTTCTTCAAGTTCTGTTTTTTTATTTTCTTTGCAATTTGAAATATAAATGAAATATTAAAATAAAACAGTTTTAGGTTGTAGTTCTGTATTAATATTTAGTAATAATAACGTACTCTATCTACTCAACGCACTTCTTTATAATTTTTCCTGATGAAGACGTACGTTTACTAACGACCATTATTAACAAATATTATTACAGAACTACAACCTAAAACCATTTTATTTTAATATAATGAGTTCTGAAAGAATTTTTACAATATAAATGATCTATATTTTTTAAATAAGAAATTTTTTAAGTGCACATATTCCAGTGTTGTAAAATTTTTTAGTGAAATTTATATTATAAATTATAAACAGATTTTCAAAAAGATCTAGATCAAGATTTTCTTAGTTAAATGTACTAGAACAGATCATAGATCAATTTCTACAATCGGATTTTTTTAGATTCGAAATATTTCAAAGTATTCAATTAAATTAAGAAATTGGTAATTTTATTGTATTTTTATTTTAATTAAAAGTTATATATATATATATATATATATATATATATATATATATATATCATTAGATTACAATTTTTTAATTTGATATTTCAGTTAAAACTATTAAAATGTAACTTAATTATTCAATCTATTTATATGATTTACCTACATTTTTATTAGTTGTATATTTAATATTTTTATAATTACATCCACAAAAATGAAGTTAGACAGCTTTCTCTACATACTTAAATGGCTGCCAAATTTGTTATATTTAATTAATTGAATATACGAAACAGAGATACGATAATAGAATAAATAAAAGTAAATATATATATTTTTATTAACATATTGACATGACAAATAAATTATCACATCACAAATATTGCCGATATGGCGAAAAACATTTAACTTCATTAGCTTATATTTATAATGAGAAACTGACATGTGAGAAAGACAAAATTAGATATATTAATTTATAATATACATTTTTAAATTTAAAACAATAGAATTTTATGAACGCATTTGTTTTTATGAAAAGTATCCAATCAATAACATATCTGATTTAATTTAATATACGTTGTTGAATTCACTAGCACGCATGACAAACATGAAATTGTAACATATGCCATTACTATAGATTTATGGAAAACAAACATATGTTATTATGTGATATTAGTGTAAATACAAAACTATATAAGCCGTATATTATCAATTTGTACTTTTTTCTTTAACATAATCCTATGTGATTACCAGTAATCGTCAGGCTTTCCTGGCCGGTATCCATTGAATTTATAGAATTTTCTGAGCTGGTATGCCATGGTCGATCTATCATCGTCGCAAACGTTTCGCCATACATCGTAGATGGCATCCTCAACCATCTCAAAATAGTCATGTGGTTTTCTTTTATTCACTAATGACAACTTTAAAAAAAAAGTAGAATTACAAATTCATTATTTTATTTTAATCACATAAATTATATAATTATACTACAATGGTGCCAACTTTTCGAGAAAAATTACTAAAATTTTTAAAATTTAATTCTGGTTTTATTATTTATTCGAGATTAATACATTTTTTTACAAAAGATTCTTTTACTTATATAATTTTAGTGTCTTTATAGTGTTACCAACTTTCTAAGAAAAAAATATCAAAATTTATAAAATTTTATTTCGTTTCATTGTTTAATAAATATTTTACAAAAAAAAATTTTTGGTGCCCACAAAAATTTTATAATTTAATTTTTCAACAGTTTTGCTAACTTTTGGAGAAAAATATAAAAGTTGTATTTCTATTTATTAGTAATATTTATATAATGTCAAAGTGGTCTACATTTAGGTTTACCCATATACTTTTAATTTTGTTAATAATTAATTCTCGTATTTATAAATGTTTTTAAATAAAATAATGATACGTTGAATAATAATTTCCGTGATTCTATACAGTATTTGACAGATTTTCTAAAGTATAAACATAACAGCCTTTTGCGAAGTTCCGTAATATTTAACGTTGTAAAAAAATCTTTTAGAACTAATTATATAAAATAAAGTGGCTTTAGGATTAAGTTCTGTATAAATATTTATTGATAATAATCGACGTTGAGTTCGTTGAAACGTCGATTATCAGATATTAATACAGAACTTAAACCTACAGCCATTTAATATTTTACGTAATATTTGTTTTAATTTTATTTATATATTATAAAATAATATTTCTCTCATTATAAATGCAAGAGAAATACATAAAATATTATAATAATAGTCGTGATTCTGAATCTAAATATATTTTTAAATCGAAACAAATGAATGATTCATTTCTAACCACACTTTATTTTAGCATAAATTAGTTACGAAAAAAATATAGACTCAATTCTCGTGCGTTCATCCCTATTAATAACTCATTTATTAACCAAGAATAATAGTAATAATATCAAAGGTTAATTTTATAAGTTTACTCATTCGCGGCGTTTTAAACTATACGTGTCAGGTGTCAAACACATAATTCATATACTCGTATAATATTGTTTCAAATGTGACATATAGAAAACAATTTCAACTGATGTCTAAGGTCAGAAATTCAATGCTATATTGTTTTGTTTTTTTTTCCTTTTTTAACTTTCCGGTTAGACAAGCTAAGTGTACATGTTCTATGTTTTGAAATTGCAGCTGTATTACGTAATATCGGCGTAATTAGCTGTTTTTTTTTCTTTTTCTTAATTTTTTATGAGAAAAAAATTAAATAATTAAAAATAAAGAGAATGTAATTAATTTATCATGTAGTTGATTGACAAATAGTGAACATAAATAATTGAACCAATTGCACACGGCCGTTGGGTTTTAATCCCTTACACACCGGTCATAAACAGATTAAGGGATTAAGATTTCAATCTAAAACCAGGTAGAATCGAAAATAGTTCGTCTCTAGAACGTACCACAAACGCCTGCGAATCTTTTCACGCAAATTTTCCTAAAACCTATAACCTAACCTACCCTAAGCCAACAGTGGCGTAAAAGTATGCTATAGAATAAACGAACACTCACTGTAAAAACTACCTGCATAATGGTTCAAGACCCTTATAAACCGATAATCCGTTTGGGTCATTCAGCGGTTGACCGGTGTGCAATTCGGTTACTCAAATTTGGGATTTATGACAGCGGTGTGCAATTTACTTGCTCCGCATGTTACGAGGAGTAGAAAGCGATGATTATTGTGCTGAGTCCTGATATTTGAGGTCAAGCCCAAAATACAAAAAGTTCCGAGTGACATATACGATTTTTTCTTCAGGCGTTCGAAACGAAACTAAACTAAAAATACATGCCAAGTAATTTTAACCAGTTACTAAAAGTTGTAGAATAGTATCTATATTTGTTACGTGATTTGTGAGAATTAATCTTTCTTTGATCGAATATATAATATCTGACAAATTTGGCGGTATACAATTCCATTTCATTGCACTTCTTCAAACATTTTCAATAATTCAAATTCAAGCGAAAATAAATAATGCAAATATTAACTTGAGTTAATATTAGTTGAGTTTCATTTAGAACGATTGAAGAAAAAATCGTATGTGTCACTCGCAGTAGAAAGCTTTATTTGTGTTTCGCCTAAATAGCTTCGCCTGACTTTGCCCCGGCCACAAGTATCTGGGCTTAAAACAATAATCATCGCTTTCGAGTCCTCGTAACATAATATAATTTTTTATATTACTTGTTTTTTTTTTACGTAATTTTTGTTTTTAACATGAATGAAACATAAATGCAAATATATGTAATCTATTTTTAGAATGTGGTAATTTTTATATTTACACATTAATAGCTGTAATATTTACACATGCATTCAATTTTTCAACACAAATATTTACGTATTAATATTTCAAAAGCCATTAGATAAAAACTATTATAATTTTAGTTTGCGATTTGACGTTTTATATTTTTTTTATGGCACTACTGAATCATCTTGAAAATTCAATGTCATATGAAATAATTATTGTTTACGTTTCACTTAATTCGTTTCTCAAGCAATGATATAATTCTATATTTAATACAAAACTCACAGTTATAAATGGTTGGTTTTTGTATTTTAGTAGTATGAAATCTCAGTATAATAAATCTTAATTTTAATATTTAATACATATTGAAATTTATATTTTTTTAAATTTTTTGTTGAATATATATATGAAGGAGTTATTAATACAGAACTACAACTTAAAGCCGTTTTATTTTAATATAATGAGTTCTGAAAGATTTTTTACTATGTTAACAATAGTAATCTTTAGGCTTTCACGGCCGGCATCCATTGAATTTATAGAATTTTCTGGGCTGGTATGCCGTGGTTGGTCTATCTTCATCGCACACGTATCTCCATACATAGTAGATGGCGTACTCAGTGCTTGGTAACTGAATGTTAACATTATATTAATTATATATTATATATTAAAAATATATTATATATCTAGTTAATTTGTACTTCTCTATTTCACCATATTTGATTTAAAGTTTATATCCATATTTTTAGAACATATATTTTTTACTTTATCCATTAAATACGTATGTACCATATTTAAATAAATATAAAATAACCCAAATTTGATGACAACAAATATGAGATGTAACATTATTTTGCAAAACTAGTTATTTATAATACGAAATGAAAATATATTTGCAAATATTTTTATTGATTTATTATGTAATGAAGCATAATTTTACAAAGTTAAAAAAATGTGATTTTTAAGTATAAATTATTTATTTCAATGTATATACTTAATAAAGAGTCATAACTTTAATAATTGAAATACATATTATTTGAAGATTTTAAAAATTTGTTTTGACTTAATTTCGAATTAAATTATTTTTGAAGCTAATTATTTCTATTTTGTTCATTGCGCACTTAGGACTTGTTAGTTTTAATTATCGTTTTGAAATACTTACACGTTGTTTAACGCACAACACATCTGCTATGAAATTAAATGGATTAATTTCCGTTTTCCTTGGACGATGTTTTGAACAATTTCAGCCTTATGCTTATACATACAGCACTACTTCGGTGTGTAAATGGTTACTGGCATATCAGGCGTTTGCGAACTAAATTTTATTTTGTGTTCAAATAGTAATTATGTTTTGAAATTAATATGTTTAAGGGTTTGAAATTGAAGTTTTTTATAAACTAGCTTTGTCGTTAGTGTTGTCTTTATAGTGCGATAACATTGTGGAGTATTTTCTACAAACTATTTTTGTAATAAAACATCTTTGGTAATAAAAAAAAGGTTAAAATGCATGAGAAAGATTGTCACATGCACCGAAATAGCCGAATTTTGATGTTTGTCAATTAATAATTTTTGATTAATGCTAATTATTGCAGTTGTAATATAGAATTTATTCATATATAGACTGATATCAAACTCAGTTTTTGAGTGCTTTAATTCATTGTTTGGTCCAGCTCTTATGATAGTTACGTTGTCTTAAAACCGATATTAGTTAAAACCAATTTTAAAACTGTATTTTGTTTTAGTTTTAGAATTTTCGCGTTAGTCTGCGTAAATAAGTATTACTTTATGAAATTTATCACAATTTCAGAATAAATAAAATTATATTTTGATAATTTTTTTATAAATTTTATAACATTCTTTGTAGAAATCAAATATATCAAAAATTAATTTGTGTATTTATTATATAGCTTGTTTAATATTTTTAATTGAGAGTATTAAGGCCCATTAAGACTGCCGTTTAAGTTTTACGCACAAGCACAAGAATTTGACCAGTCCAAACACTTGACACATTTTTAGTTTTTACACCAGTCTGCAGTCTGAATGAGGCTTTAATTTTTTGTTTTGTTTTGAGTTCCATTAACATTTCTGACACTAAAAATTATGTACATATGTATATAAATATTTGAATTAATAATATATAAATTGAAAAAAATTGCTATTTTTAGTTATAACAATAAAAAATCAGCGATTTTAAAACTCAAAACTAATGCAATAAAAGCCAACTTTGGCTTATACTGCCATCTTTGCAAGCACAACTTTTCAGTTCAAATCTGTGCACCGAGATGGCAGCAGTAATTCTATTCAACCATTAGTAGTTGCGCGCGTCTCCGCGCAATGAACAAAATAAAAGAAAGAGAAACAAAAAACAAAACAAAATCGACAGCGTCGTGCGTTTGAGTCAAGGTAACGGCTGGTCATGAACTCATCGTAAACTTTTCTCTCTTCTTGTATTCGGCCTTGCAGACACCTGCTACATGGTATTATATTCTTCGACTATTCCCGTGTACCATCTATTCTTTATTTCTGCTGGCTTACATCTCATCTACCAAGAGAAAGATGATCATATTTTGAGACTTATGGATTGTGGAACAATTATTGTTGATGTTTTTGTTTAAGATTTGGAACTTTTATTGGAAATTAAAGATAAGAGTAGTATAATTTTCGTGAATTATTTTGATAGTTTTTGATGTTGAATTTAGTTTAAGATTACACATGGAGCAATAGTTGATTTTTATTTAAGAAAATCTCTTTAAATGCCCTTTAAAGATCAGAAATAAATTGTGACAAACGGGCATCCAATATTTTCAAAATAATTTCAGTTTTCAACATTTAATAAAATTAAATGAAAAAAAAAACATAACTCTACGTTTCTACAAATTATACAGTGTGGTGATAAAGTATGGAACAAAATTCATAATTTCGTTATTAAATGTTTTCAAGAAAAACGCTCGGACACGTCGATTTTATTTTTTAATTTGCTATTTTATGGCATAAAAATTTTACTTATTATTTAGTATATCATTTAAGTAGTTGGACCATCTATAAAAACCAGCAAAAAAAATTAGGATTACCATTAAAAAAAAACAATGATGAGGTCATTGTGCAAAAATGCATGACGTCATAAGTAAAATTTTTATACCATAAGGTAGCTAATTAAAAAATAAAATCGAAGTGTTCGAGCGTTTTTCTTGAAAACATTAAATAACAAAATTATGAATTTTCTTCCATAATTTATCACCACACTGTATATAAACGACACATTGTATATTTTTGGCTCTCGCCTAATAGTACGGTACGTAAATGTAAAATGACAGATTAAATATTCTTTAGATGTATTATATATATAAATTTTTTAGACACATTTATTTATGATTTTGAGACATATTGCATATTCGTATATAAAAAAAACACATTGCATATAAAATTCTATATATAATACTACTATATAATTCTTAAAAAATACATCGTATACAATAAAGTATATTGCATATAATTTTCTTAGACACATTGTATAATACTAAATATCCGTGAAATAATATAGCTTAGATGGAGAAAGAGACAGGAAAAAATACGTTACTTGTATACTATAATGATGTAAAAATATCACATTAATAAAAAGCATAAACAGTAGTTAGCTTTGGAAAAAAATATTGAATATTTTCAACAAAAATTGAATTTTGTTTTCTGAAAAAATGTTAAAAATCAAACGAAAATACCTCTCGCACAGTATTCCTGCAATAAAATCTATTTATTCAGCAGTTAGAGGGTACGCTTATCTACAGTTTAATGTACGCTAACATAATATTTACCACTATCTACCGCACAAAATGCCTAATTAAATTTTAAATGGCGAGAGTGCACAGATAAACAGAGTTATAGAAAATACACAGATTCCCACTGTTAAGTACCAAATTTATGAAGTATTTACAAATTGGCTACTGGCACATAATGAATGATTAAATGATAAAACAATAATATAATTAAAATCTGTTTTTGTTTATAACACAAAATAATTAGTAAAAGCTTTTGAAAATTAATTCGATATATTCAAAAAATTTCAGTAGCATATGAATAATTAGTTTAGGTTATTAAAACAATTAAAAAATAATATGTGCGTATTTAATGTATGTATGTAGAACAAATTCGGGATAAATAATATAATTAATTTATGAAAATCAATATTTTAATTTTCGTTCGCTTGCATTTAACATTTTTATTTTTGTATATCCAATGTATTCATAGTTTTGCTACGCATTGAATTACGAAGAAAAAAAAAAAACAAATTGAATTCGAAATTTGTATTCATGCTTATTTTATCTACATGAAATAAAATGGCATAATATTTCCATATATAGTTTGTTTTGCTTCTGTTCAATTTCAGTTATTTTTTTATGTACACTGTAGAAAAAAAGGTGTCATTTTAAATAAAAACCATAGTAAGAAAATACGCAAAATTTGAATAAATTTTTTGTAAAATAATATAATTTTGGAATTTAAGTAAAATAATTAATTTACCATATTATGTATATTTTTTTACCGAAAAAGTAATTACAGAAAACATACGTATTTTATATTTATATAATGTACAAGTTTTTCTTAAAATATCTAAATAATATTACATGCATTTTGTAAAAATACAGACGTCTGTAAATTTATATATTAAACTAGTATAAATCCAATTGCTCCAGGTTTTTAAGTAAAAATACCAAATTGTTTTTTACAGTGTAGGTTTTGTAGTTATCCACATGAAATAATAATAATAATTTGGAATACTCGATAAATTTTATTTTTTGCACTAATTTATAAAATATTGGTAACTATTGTACTATCAAAATAAAAATATTTATTATTGCTATTTAAATTTTTGCGGAATATCATGTCACATATGATATGGGAAGTATTGTAATCAAACTAAATTTGGCATTTTGAGTTTTTCTTATAGAAAAGCACGAATTAGGCTTAATAGTAACACGAATTAACTATTTTTAGTATGATTGTCATCTCTCGATCTGTGGACAACACGGGTAGGTAAATTCGGCTGAACGAATTCTTATAAAATTTCATATTTAAGCTTTGGAAGTGAATATTTCAATTTAATAAACTTTTGCTAAAGATCTGGCTACAAGTGGTAATTTATTTATATCACTTTTATGTGTTACAAATATTTCGCAAAAGTGATATATTTCGAAAAAATTATTTAACAACAATGTCATTATTGTACTGGTAACATAATGATCTTTTTCTATATAAGCAATATTAATATTATGTTAAGCTTGAAGCAAAAATGTATTTTTTAATATACAATATTCGAATACTTAGAGCTATCCTAAAAATTTTAAACATCATATTTACAAGATTAAGAGCGGAAAATCAGCGATAAATTAAATTTGCAAGATCTGAAAAACGATCTCAACAACCTTGAGATAATTTTATGCAAATATGATACATTATATCACACGGATTATGATTCAATTGACGCGTATTATAACAAGAAAATATCGTCTTTCTATAATAAGCAGTCAGATTAATAAGAAGAAATAAAAAATATTTGCAGTCATTTTATTTGCACTCTACTATTACATATGTATTTAATATTACAGTTTTTTTTGTAAACTCGCTTAGTAAATTTACTTCAGTTTTGCTATCACAAATTTTCCATAAATAGCTAAAATTTGATAAGTTCTGTAATATTATTGTTGGTATAATAACATACATTTCTAAATTTACATAATGGATGTATTTTGAAATGAATGTATTACACATAAAATATTTTATTATTACTAAGTCTCATTATTTTGATGAATTATTACAGATATTAATATACAAGCTGTAATTTTACATAATTTAAGAAGTTATATCAACAATACGTAATTTTACATTAAGTATGTGATGCAATTTGCAGAAAGTAAGCAATTTTACATACTTATTAGGTCATTTTTACTTATTTTATACTCCTATGATTTATATGAATTATGTTTGGATAGGAATGTTTGGAGGAGACTGATTTCGGGATGCTGAAAAGAGTTTGTCACACACCCTTTTGGGTACATGGCGTGATTGTGTATGTATGTATGTATGTAAATGATATTATCAATTTTTTATAGTAATTTTTCTGTAATTTCGCTATTTTTTTACAGTGTGCATTACTTTTTGAACTATTATAATTTTATATTTATTTATTATTCTTTGTTGCATTAAATATGAATATAATTTTAGTTTATTTGTATTTGGTTGATTATATGTAAATTTCACTATAAGTATTCAAATAAATTTTAAATGCATTTTTGACTGAATAAGTGAAAATTTTGTTCTGTATTATATTTTCGAATAATAAAAAACAGGAATATAATGTAGAATAAGAGAACAACAATTACTTGTATAATTTCATTTCATTCATTATATATCATTTTCATAGCTTACTTTCTCCGTTTATGTATTATTTAAAGAGCATGAAGGTACAAAGTTTTCTAAAAATTTATTTATTCAAAAATACAGTGCTTGTGGCTTTGATACAGATTAATTTTTTGTCAGTTTTTATATTGTCAGCTGAAGTACAACAAATTTTTTTTGATACATATATTTTTGAAGTACGGTGTCTGTTACATTTTCAAAAATTAAAAAATGAATGTAGAAATACTTTATTATAGTGTTTATGAGTTTATTTATGCCTCGTTCGCTCGCTTGTTTGTTTTTTGTGATCCTTCTAGAATAAGGGCTACATTATTTATCCTATTTTAATCGAATTTTCGCAGAAGATTCTCCATTATCCACATAAATTATACAATTCTAGAAAAATACAGTGTAGCCAACTTTCTGTGTTAGAATTACTAAAAAAATAAATTCATTATAGGTAGATTATTTATCCGATTTTAATCAAATTTTTGCAAAAGATGTTTGTAGTGCCCACATAAATTATATAATTTAATGAAATACAATATTGTCAACACTCCGATATAAAAATTACTAAAAATTTCTAAAATTCATTTAGTGACATACAGTATTGCCAATTTTCCGAGATAAAAATTACTATTTTTTTTTAAAATTCATTATGGCTACATTATTTATCCGATTTTAATCAAGTTTTCACAAAAGATTCTCCTAGTGCCCACATAAATTATATAGTTTTACTACCGTACAGTGTTACCAACTTTCTGAGGAAAAAATATTAAAATTGTTAAAAATTTATTACGGCTATATATTTATCCGTAATTAATCAAAGTTTTTTTTATGTCCACATAAATTACATAATTTTAGTAAAAATTCAGTGTTGCCATCTACTCAAAACTAATAGAGCTCGTGAATATAATAATAGATAATTTGAAATATATCACAAAGATTGCTTTTAACTAAAAATGCTTCTAAAAGGGTCTATAACTACGGCTATTTCTTATTCATAATATAAAGAAAAAATACATTATAGCCATAAACATATAATTTGATAAAATGACCATACTTATACTATGATTTCTGATAAATAGTACATATTCACGCACGCCATATATACCTAACTGATAATTTACCTATAGGTTATTTAACAGTTATTGATCACTCCATCACATATATCGGCGCATATAATTTTATTACCGATAGGGCTTTTAAAATGCAATATCATAGATATATACTGTACGTTCGCTGTGGTACGAACATTAATTATTCATTTGTTAGCCAGAGCCGTGGGTTGCTTTTATTATAATATGTATGTGTGTGAGTACACGCTTGTCTATTAAATGTACGGTAACTTTATGTACGTGTTTTACGTTGTTTGATATATACGTGGCCGTCATATTGAATTTGGCCCAGAGAACGACGGACCACGTTACAGAAATGATTCATACTTTGTTGAATATTTAAAATTGTCGTTTGCTAAAACACGAGATTGTTGTTAATGGGAGACAAAGACGTTATAACTGAAAGCGTTTAATCTATTTACATTTGTTTTTGTAGGAAATTTATGATTATTAATGGAAAGTAAAATATTTTTGATTACCAATTTATACCATACACCTACGCTAGAAAAAGTACATAATTTAAGTTTTAAATTATAAATTATTTAATTTAATTATCGCATTTGATGTTACTGATAATATAAATGACAATTTAAAGGAAATTGAAGAAAAATATATTTTTACACAGGTTTTAAAATCTAATAAAAATCTAAAACAACATTAATTTACGCGTTATTTTATGTAATTTTACATTTATTTTACGATATGTACTCAAAAAGGTGTGGCACAAACTCTTTCCATTATCTCGAAATTTGTTAAATATTAGTGTCATTTTAAATTTAATTTAGGATGAGGCTATTTATACATATGGTATGTAGACGCAATTGGCTATTTATACATACTAAAAAAAAAACCTAAACCAACCTACTAACCTAACCTACCCTAAATAGCCAATTGCGTAAAAATACTGTATGTATAAATAGCCAATTGCGTATACATACCGTATGTATAAATAGCCACTTTCTTTAATTTAAGCGAATTAGCAGTGATTGTTTAAACCTTAGGCAAGATTATGAAAATTGTATTTTCATATTTTTAATTAATTGAAAATAAAAATAAAAATTAAATTTAATTTATAATTTTATATTAGAAATAATAACTATAGTTTAACTATAACCATTACTTAAATACTTAAGCTTATTGTAATACCAGATTTGAAGGATACACGTGTTCACAAACAATAAACACATTATACTAATAAAAATAAATTTCAGATGTTTGATCTGAATACAATAAAATATTACATATATATATTTTGAACTGAAATTTATAATGTAACACAAATAAATTGCTTTATCATAACGTTATCTTTTGCATATAATATATAAAGTAGTTGCAGGAAAGAAAAGTTGTTAACCTATTAATTCTAAAGATATTACAATGGAACTGGCAATAACAATAAATTAAAAATACTATATTTTTATATATATATTATTTTAATAGTACACTGTTTATTATTTGATATATTACTCTGTTAAATCTCTAAACTTATATAATGGAAATTTATTTCTTACACTGTATTTATTATAATTTATTCAAGAAGTTCAGAATTTGTAATGTGCAAAATTGTTTTATATACTGTATAAAATATATACATACACAATCATGCCATGTATTGAAAAAGGGTGTGCACAAACTTTTTTTATTATTGCAAAATCAGTTTTCTGCAAACATTCCTATCCAGCAGACAAGCAACTTTAGCTTCATCCGCATTTATGATACCTCTCATATATGCTCTTACTGTCCGGAAACTTTCTCTCACGAAAAATACCACTTCAAATACTCATCGGACATCCACACAAAATATAAATTTTTCCAAACGTATAATTTTTTCTGATGATATACGTAGATTACGTCGAAACGTTGATTTTTAATTAATATTTATACAGAACTAAATCCTAAAGTCTTTTTATTTTTACATTTATTACAGTGTAGTGAAAGACATGATGTATGTAATATTTTACTAAAATTTCACAGATGAAATTTTTATTTGTAATAAATTTTACATTGTGTGTAACAGAGTGTAATAATCAAAATAATTGATTTTGATACATGAAGCAATAGAATTCAATATAAAATTAAAATAGATTTATAAATGCGCGATTATTATCAATAATAATACATATAAAATATATGTCGTAACATTTGAATAAAATGTTATCAATCACAAATATTTCATGTCACTCGATATGTTTGGTTGCGTCAATAGCACTCGTATTGCATGTATGTACTAGTATTATATGCAAAATAATATGAATATTCATAAGTTCAAATGTATCTTGATTTTCATCTTATGTCATGTTATACGATGTCTACTACAACGAGTTGCAATACCAACATTTATTATCTTTGTTTATCGTACGAAACATATATCAATCTGTTCCTATTTTCTCAATTTGTCTTTTACTGGATTTTGGCAACAAATTTACGTTCGTACAACCGACTGTATTTGAATGCAGGTAATTTGAATTTAAATATAGAGTTAATAATGTATTGTATTTAAAATAAAGTTTTAAATTAGATACTTTTTTACAATAATATATTCCATGAGCTAGTTGTATAAAACTTTGTTAACTTAATCAGTGATTAACTCATATATACACACACACACATATATATATATATATATATATATATATATATAAATATATATATATATATATATATATATAATATATATATGAGGCGTATAGATGCAAAACTCACTATTCGACAAAAAGTGAAAAATGAGATTTTGCGCGATTTGGACGTAGAATTTTACAAGGAATACGATATTTAGGTTAGTTGAAAAAAAAACTCAGTATTTAATATGAGAAACACACTTTAAAGTTTAGTGTTGGATGCAAAACTCACTACTTGCGTTGATAGTTTAGATGCAAAAGTAACTGTTTGCTTTCCACCAATAAAAATTTTATTGGTGGAAAGCAAACAGTTACTTTGTATGAATTAATGATGTATAAAACCAATGATTCACGATTTTAAATAAGTATTGCCATCTAGTAACAAGATTTTATCATCAAAATACAATTACACTTAGCTATAACAGTTTTTTGCAAATATCTCAGAATTTAAAATTTGCAAATAGTGAGTTTTGCATCTATACGACTCATATAAAACAGCAATTCTCCCCATTTGAAGCACCTAATTACGTCATAGCCCCCACTCAATACGTAGTTGTAATTATAACATTTTACTGTATTTGTAATTCAGATTTCGTTTGTTTGTAAAACATATAAGTTTGAATCTATGTAATATCGTTTTGTTGTTAATAAAATATTTTTTTTTTAAGTTAACAAATAATTGATAACTTAATTTATATATATATATTATATATAAAATTTAGTCGAAATAAATGTAAAACAGTTGCAGTAGAATATTAATATTAAGCATGTAAAATATTTAAGCGATTTTAGAACAAACACGCGTGTTTATAATATTTATGAATAAATAGAATGCATAAAACATAAATCAATTTCTAATAAATAATTTCGTTAACCATACGCAAATTTCATACAAATAGATTCAAATTAACCGGATCGAGTTTCTGAGAAAATTGCTTAACATTCATATATCCATTAAACATTTATATAGGTACAGACATACAGTTTGTCATTTAAATATAAATATATATATATATATATATATATACATATATATATATATATATATATATATATATACCGGGTGTTTGTTCGAAAAAAGTTATTTAGCTATTATGTAGCTAAATTTTTTCTTTATTTTGCTGAATTTTCGCAGATTTTTTTGAACAAATTTGGAAAAAAGTCTTATTTTGAAAAAATCCCAAGAGTCCCCCCTTGTCAAATTTTCAAAAATTCAGTTTTTAATTTTTTTCTACTAAACGATGCATCGATTATCGTACTCATTATTCCGCATTTTTCCATATCATGCTTATTTTCCTAGACCTCACAGTTTTTGAGAAAAAAAAATAAAAACTAAAAAATAAAAAAAAAATTCTAGCGTCCAAACGGCACATGCTAGCAAATTAAAACTAAAATTAAATTATAGAACTTTTTGTTGTCTATCAAAAAGTATTCTAAGTATTTCTCCGAATTTTACTCGAGAAAGTAGTATACCGCAAATTATCGAATTTGCATGTTAAACGCCCATACGAACTTAAAGAACGAACACCCGGTATATACTATTATAATACATATGTAATGCAGATTGTATGCAAAATACTGGCCATATTATTTTTCTTCTCTGATTGTCTAATGCATAACACAGTAGCAATTGAAATTTAAATCAATTTTTTAATTGTTTTTTCTTTACTTTAATTTGTAAAGTAGATAGTGTACAACTGTTAATTTTTATTTTGTATGAAACTTGTTTATTTTACAAAAATATTACTTTATGTATTATAACTATTTGAGGAAGCTAAAAAGAAACATAATTTGAAAATTCCACTTTAGTTCTAAACGAAAACGAAAATCATTTAATAGCCATGCCATCATCACTATTTACATTTCAGTTTCAATATTATTTTCACTACACGGAAGACCGTTAAAAATCAGCCTACACACTCGCATTTCTCTGACCAACACACACGATCCAAACCAAACCAAACCAACTGGTTTTTGGACCCATGCGACCCAACAACCAGACGTTAGTCATTTGTTATGATTGCTCAATGCCGAGCGCTCGCGATATATCGCATACGACTCTCGGCTCTACCTTGGGCGCGACCTGTACATTTGTCCCGCGCGCACACGATCATGTCAGCCGTCGAATGACACGAACTCGGGAGGGCAATGTGGGGTTATATACGCTGAAGGTGTGCCCCATATATGTTGGACACGCGGGGCGCCACACTGCGATGACGCAATTTTTGACACCATTAATGTAGTGTAATTTTCGGTGGTCATAACCGTTAAATTTGTTTATAAATATTTATACTCTCGGATTTTGTAGTAAATTTGAAAATGATTTATGACACGCTGTGACTTGTTTACGGGGATGAGTTTCTGTTTTAATTACTTTTAAGAATCCTATTACTAAAATTTAGGGTTGGCTTTGTGGAATATTTACGTGCAGAATAATACCATACACTCTAAAAAGATTCTGTATTATAACAAAAAATTTACATTAAGGCATAAAAATCAGGGTTTTATGCTATTTTGACCAATAGTTTTTATTAATTGACGTTTTCTTAAATTCTAATTAGTGGTTTTGTACTTAAATATTATAAGGCAGATTTTGAATAAAATTTATGTTGTAACTCTAGGCAAATTTTTGTTCAATTTTTTTTTATTATTATTTTGATTAGGTAGTTGTCTTTGAGTGAAAAATTGTAATATGGAAACCTAGCCAAGCATTTTTTTGAAATAATGAAATACATTGATTTTAACCTTTAAAGCATAAATATAAAATTGGATGAGGCTATTTATACATACGGTATGTATACGCAATTGGCTATTTATACATACTGAAAAAAAACAAACCTAAACTAATCTACTCTAAATAGCCAATTGCGTAAAAATACTGTATGTATAAATAGCCAATTGCGTATACATACCGTATGTATAAATAGCCACTTTCTATAAAATTTCATAACTATCCGTTCAGCCGAATTTACTCTACACATGTCCACAAACAGACCGACAGACGCACATCACGCTAAAAATATTTGATTCGTGTTATTATATTAGAAGCCTAATTCGTGCTTATTTGTAAAAATTTTGATATATCATATTTGGTATGATTATACAGTATGATAAAATTTATCTACAATTAGTAATATCTATATACTAACTTCACATAATATTTTATCAATTCCTGCTAATTATGTTTACTACAAATTAGAAATATAGACAATATTTTTAAATTGATTTTTTTTTTTCAGGTATGTCTCATTTTATCCAGAATGCCGACTTAGAATTTCACATTCAGTAAGTAGAATTTAATGCTGGAATTTTGAATAAATCTAACGTTACAGAATGTTTTTGTCAATTTCTACTGAATGCAAAATTTCATTTACTAGAAAAGATAAAAGCATTTTATAACGCTACATGTTTGTTCAGAATTTCAATATAAATTTATTGTTTGTATTTTATGAAATTATTTTTATACAGAACTATTATAATTAAAATAGTAATAATTACGCCACAATTAATTTTGAAATTAATATTGAATAATGTTTAAATATTATTCACTCTTTATATAAAATGTAATGATCCGTAAATTAAAAATATTTTGAAGTTTTTTATTACAAAACTTGTCAAATTACAGCCACATAAATTTTCAACCAGACACCCAAATAAAGATAAACAAATTTTGAAACGTTTGAAATTTAACTACACTGTAAAAAGACTGGTTATTTCTCTTTTCTGTATGTTATAATCGGTATTTTGATATCGTTATTTATATGTAATGCCTACACAAAACTACAAACATATCAAATACACTTTAATATCTTTTAATCTCTACACACACACACACACACACACACACACACACACACACACACAAAAAACACTATTAAAAAAACTTGTTCGCTAGCATATGAATGAAAAACAAATGAACAACAAACTACATAAAACAAAAAACGATCGTTGTAAACGCTATAAAATTTCCTTATCGTTGGTTGGTAATCTGAAATGAAAGATATAAAAAAAAAACATTCAAATGAATTTTTTAAATCAACCAATAAACGCATTTGAATGTGTTTCGTAATAATATCGCTGTTAGAACACATGTTTTTATAGTTAAAGGACACACCCATAGATGGTATACGAGCAGGAGTATTAGATGTATTAAGATTTACGTGTAGGAATTTTTATTTCTATATTTCATTGCACATTTAACCATATTAAATTTATAGCTAAAACGAATAATAGTATATTATGTTATGAGGAAACGAAACTAACCTAAAAATAAATAAAAATACATTCTTAGTAGTATTAACCAGTTACTAATAGTTGTACAATACTATGTGCGATACCCTTTTGGGTACATGGCGTGATTTTATATATGTATATTTAGTCATCAAATGATTGTTAAAATGGCTCTAATAATAAATTTCATTTCTAGCAAAACATACATATATATTTAATAAAATAAATAACACAGTAAAAAAATCTTTCTGAACTTATTATATTAAAATAAAACTGCTTTAGGTTAAAATTCTGTATTAATATTTATTATAATCGGTATTTCGACGAACTCAACATCCGTCTTCATCAGGAAAACTGATACAAATGACATTACAGTAAGTAACAGAACATAGAAACAAGTTACTAGCTAACAAATAAGTAACTAGATCATAAAAATACAAATATGTTGATTATAATGATTATATTGTAATATTTAATACAGAATTTTAACCTATAGTTTTATTTTAAAAATAAATAAGTTTAAAGATGAAGTCATAAATTAACTACTTTTAGGAATAAAAATAAGAGTATTAATATAATATCAATTTACAAATTTTTAAACAGAAACTCACCGAGATTTATTTAACATTAATTACAATTTGTACAGGTACTTCCTGCAGGTGTTCTTGAAATTCAATTCTCGATTTATAATTTTGCGATTAAACGATTTGATTTTTTATTTAGCTAACACGTTACAGAAATCATTTTCTAGATAAATATATTTTTACTTTTCAAATGTAGAAAGAAAAAACAAACTTACAGCCAATATTAATTAACTTGTTATCAGATTAAGGCTTTGCTTTAAAATTAGTAGTAGAGTTTTAATTAGTGTCTGAGCATATTTGTGCAATCCGGTAGCAGTGCCTGGAAATATTTATGATGGGCAGTATCAGTACGATCTTTGAAACAAACAAATTATGTCAAATAATTGCTGTTAAATATTTTATTTATTACCGAATTTATTAGTTGCAAATGTTTATTAACACGTTTTTTACTAACTCACTTTCTTGTCTGTCTGTTTGTTTGTCTATTCGGTACAAATTTTGGAATCGATTTTAAAATAACTTCCTGATGCGCTAGAGACTTGAAACTTTAAACTTAGCTCAGAACTGGATGACAATGCAAATTAATTAATTAACTAATTAATTAATAATATTAGAAATATTAATTTTTATTTTGTGCTATATTCACGAATTCCGTACATTCTTGTATTTAGCATTTTTGTTTTCAAATACAGAAAATACAGAACACATATTTGCAGTTTCTGACAAATTTGACGTTGCACATTGTATTTTTGTCTGTCTGTCTGCACCGACAGACGGACATCACGCTAAAAACAATTGATTCGTGTGACTATAAACCAAATTTGGTATGACTACAATACTTTCCTTATCATATGTGATATGACGGTCGGTAAAAATTGTCTGTGTAATTACACAAAGATTTTCTGAAAATTAAACGAATTATATTTCTATTAAAATTTAACTAAATATTTCAATATTTTTTATATTCCATGTATTTCAAACTACTTATAAATATTTTTAGATTTGTGAGAAAAATTATCTTCCTGACAGCTGCTTCCATTCCGGAAATTTTCCGAAAATCAATTTGCTGACTAACGAAAAATTAACATTCTTTAAATGACCTAAAATACCTAAATGATTAGTGTAAAGTCCAGTGAAGCAGCTACGAAGGGCTCTGCCCTACAATCGGAAATCCTGACGAGAAAGGAAGTACCACTTACGCGCTAGAATGATTCTTTGCACGCGAATATCCCCACCTATACCCTAAAGTTAATTGTTAATTTCTTAGAACCTCTTGAGTAGACATACCACTATTTAGAAAAATACCATAAATAAATAAATGGAACTATGTTTATTATTATGAATAAAAATGTGCCAAATAATAGTTTAAAAGTTATATATCTAATATTATGAACTTGGCGTAAGGTCGAAAGCAATTTAAATTTAACTGCTGCGATATCTTTTTACAATTTTACACTAACGGTGAAAGTTATCGCATTTTCTGTGCGAGCAAAATGTAAATAAAAACTAATAGAACAAGTAAGTACGATTAAACCGCTATTTGCTATTTGGCGTATCAAATTAGAACAAACCATTTAGATAATATAATTCCCTGCCGCTTGTACAAGCTGTAAAATGACCGTTTTTAGTAAAATGTTTATTAGCTTGCTTTTGTTAATGTTTCTGTAAAAATAAACTGGATTACAATTCAATTATTTACCGATAAGATAGATTATATTTAGTTTTAACTATAACTACAACTAGCCTTACAGTAAATTTTATCGAATGTTACTAGTAAATAAATATACAAATAGTTATTAAGTGCTTTTAAGCCTTATTCAGACTGCCAAATCACATTTACGGTTTAATTTTAGTTTCACGATTTAACACAGCTCAATAATTTGACCATTCACATATGTCTATTTGTCTTGTTGAATTTTTAGTTTCACCTGAGTAGTGATGACAAATGCTAATAAAATAAAATAATATCCCTTAAGTAGGTATTCATGTTTGCAGCATCGATTTTTTAGGTGTTTTTTTTTAACAATTTTTCAACAATACATCGCTATCTCAGTGTATCCCCCAATAAGCTTACATGAAGTTTGGTTCAGAACCACTAGCTGATTTTGGTAGCAAAAGAGTAGTCTGAATGAGACTTTATTCTAATTATGCATTTTTTCGGTGTAATAACCGTTGCAATAAAATTTTAATACTATTATAATTTTATTATTGACTAATAAAAGTTAATTGTATTTATAATATTTTATATTTTAATTATTTTATTAGTTTAATTTTTTTTAATATTTTAATTTAAATAATTGTAAGAGAAAAAAATATATTATTTTTTAAATCATTTAAAATCGAATATTTATAAAATAAAAATGTTAATTATTTTTGTTTATTTTTGCTATTTATTTTTAGTTTATTAAACAAATAACTTAATTCATATTACAAATATTGATCCACGTTTGTTAATTACAAAAATTAAATTTTCAAATTAATAAAAAATCAATATCTAATCATAATTATTAGATATTAAATAAATATTGTGATATGGGTCAATGACTTCAAAATATAATTATGTTACCTGCTGTACACAGCTGTATATAATGACGTGGTATGTATACTTTATTGGAGTTTTGTATCGGTATTTTTTTTTTTTTTAATTAAATAATTTTATTTTATGAATACTCTTACTGAATACTGAAATTAAATTTACAATATTGATTTAATAAAAAAATGATGTAAAACGATATGTTGATAACTTTTCTTTAAAAAATTAAAGTAAAATTTTATAAATTTTATTCTGGAAATAATATAGTATTTAAAATTCTAGAATTTTTGTTTTAATCTGATATTATATGGAAACAATATGTGTATCTTTGTTATTTTATTATATAAAAATTTGATACGCACATAATTAGTATGTTGACTTGATTATATATATTTATTCCTGATGAGGAAGTAAGTTGACTTCGTCGGACGTCTATTATTAATAAAAATTAATACAGAACTATATCCTAAAGCCGTTTTATTTTAGTATAATGAGTTCTGAAAGATTTTTTACTATGTTATGCATTTTAATATTTATTTTATAAATGTTTTTTATAGTAATTATTTTGTTTTCATACAGTCATCAATTTTTCTCAAATATTTAAAAACTATTTTAACTAAATTTAGAAATGAATCAATCAATATCCATTTCAATAAAATTAGTTACATAAATTCTAAATAAAATATGATCATTTTTCTGAATTAGGAATGGGATTATATTATTTCCAATCTTACTACAAGAATTATATTAAACTAATAAATAACACAAAATGAATTACATGTGAACGATAAAAAACAAGCAAAAATAAAATGATAATGTTTTATAGAACATCTCATATAAGAGAGTAATATAGGTACACGTATATATCCTTAGTTTTCTTGGCAATAAGAAACATCCGACAGTAATTTATTGCAGACCGCAGATTACGGCGTTGTAATCTAGTAGCCTAGAAACCATTAAACATGCTGTGGCCCCTAGCTTTTGTTTTTGGTCCTAGGCTAGATTCTCAGATGTTACCCCCTTTCTATTTTACTCGGTTTTATCGAGGTAGGCCAGGAAGACACCCAGAACAAAATGTTGTAAGTTGTTTACGAATATATGTATATATACGTAAATTGAAATTTGTGCATCTAGAAATATTGTTAGTGCTTACATTTAGTTTATTAGCAATAATTTTCTGCGAGTATGACACAATATGAGGTAGTTTATTAAAGTTAATATCTAAGTTGGCCTAAAGTAGTTGGATGGGACGTTGTTTAAGACAGGTATTATAAGGGATGAATAATTTGTTTCGGGAGTAAAAATGATAAAATATTAGTTTTATGGTAACTATTATATTTCTAAAATTGGAATGGTATTTAGTCGGGTTGACACTTTTCTTGATGAATTATTTAAGGTATTTTGTGAGAACGTACAGGACTGGCTCGCTTAAATATTTTTTATCAAATATTGGGTAATTATCAGGCGTTTTTGTAGGCGGGTTATTTGTTAATAAAAATTGCTGTTTTGTTTATTTTGTCAGATCTTTGCTGAATGAAAATCACAAAATTGTTATTGAAATTTAAATTTTGTAAAAAATAGAAATAAATGAAAATTGAATGTACGATTAAAAGAGTTTTTAAAAATAAAAGAAATATATTTGATTGTAAATTTTATTTATATTCAAATTGTATTCAGTTCTGTGTCAATTTCATTTTATATATTTCGTAAAATAATAGAATCGGTGAGTTATGAGAATATTTCAACAGCAATAATATCAACATGATACTCACATAAAATTTTCTAATATTTATTTCTAATTAATCAGTTCAATTCGCAGTTGTCTTAACTGAAAACATCTAATTAAAGTTCAACTATGAACCAAACCGGAGAGCCAAGTGATATGAATAATGTTCATTCCCATTTCATTCCGTATAGTTATTTCATTGCTGTTGCGAATCAAATAATGCAAATGACATTCAAATTGGCAGTGTCCGCGTCCGTTCGGATTGCCTGCACCACCAACGACCAATACTTGTGCTGACCACCAGCTCGGGGATGTTGATAACCTCATCTTTAATAGAGATGGTACACTCCGTTTGAGAAATCAATAAACTAATCAGCAGAATATAGGGATTGACGTAATTGGCTTAGAAACTGCAAAGATTTTATTTATTATTAATTATGGTATGATTGAGAGTGGTTTGCGTGAGCGGAAGTTTCCAAGTAGTAAGAATAGAAGAGCATGTATGAGAGGAATTATGAATGTAGATGAAGCTAAAGTTGCTTGTCTGAATAGGGATGTTTGTGATAGTGGAAAGAGACCAGATGCCGGGGCTAATGTGAATATTAATTTGTTTGATTGTTTTTGTTTTTTTTTTCAATAATATTTTCTCTCGGAGAAACTATTTTAAGTACTTTTTGGCAACCACAGCAATTTTTAAAATTGTAAAAAATTTATGTAATTTTTCATAAAAAAATGTAAAATTACGCAAATTATCACAGTAAAATTACAAAATGTTGTTATTTTTACTGTTAAAACTTATGTAATATTGGATAAATTTAAGATATATTTTTTACCATGTACTATCTATATATTTCTTCTTCCTCTGTCATAACCCAATGAACAATTCATATCTGCTCGTATAGATATCTAAAATCCAACAGCTGACCGAAGACTCTTGGCGCTGTACACAGTGTTGGTCGGTGCTTGTACTTACTTCATACACACCATCTCATAGCACTGCTATCATATCGGGTCGTGTGGTGTAGTTTGTGTAGTTGCGGTTCGAATCGGGTCGATGACCCGTTCCGCGTGTCGCAGTGCCGTGCCTGCATATGCCCAAGCCAAGGTTCGATCTTTAAAAGGCACCTGCAAGTGGTACTATGCTTGGTCCGTTGCTATGGCGATGGAGACACACACACACACACACACACACACACACACACATACTGACGAAATTGCTGACTGCTTGTGGGCTGAATTTATTGTTATAGCTATTTTTTGATGTTTACCTTTTTTTGCGGGAAATGAAGTTTGATTTTTACAAAAGCAGGCATTTGAAGGTTAATTGTGCAGTATTTTTTTTTAATAGTAATATTTATGTACCTAATACTGAAAATGTGCTTTATATGCAATATGTATATCTTTTATTTCTACAAGAAAAATTCAAAATAAATTTCTGTTGGTATAATGATTCAAAATTAAATTAATAGGCATCTATAAAAAAATACAAATAACAAAAGAACAAATGTAACTTTGATACAAATAACCAGGTAAACGAATATATATAATGATTTGGAAGGTATACGTTTGTGCGGTGTTTTACGTGAGCAAAAGTTTCCTAGTAGTTGGAATAGAAGAGCACATATGAGAAATATCATGAATGTGAATGAAAATAGAGTTGCTTGTCTGGATGGGTATGTTTGGAGATAGTATTTATTCGTTATATCAAATTTATAGCTGAATATATATATATATATATATATATATATATATATATATATATATAAGCAGTTTTATTTTGTACAATTTCATTTAGATATAAAAAATTGTTGAAAAATCACCTTTTTTTGTTAACGTTTACATGTATTTTCTTCCTTATATCAATTATTGTGCATTTTTTTATTTAATTGTCTTGCGATGATAGCCTCTCAATTGTACCAAGTCTGGCAAAAGACAGAAAGAAGGCGGTGTAATAACGTCGTGACTATACCGTCGTCTTTTGTTTTCTCTCCCACGATGTGCTTATACACCAGCGCCAACTTTGTTAAAATCTTGTAAAAACTCTACGGATGGTGATAGTGATTTATTTTCGGAGTTTAACAAAATGCTCATTTAACAGTTGGAACGTTAATTGGCGAAGCTACGCGGAATGGAACGTTTAGTTTTACGGCAGAAAGATTCGAGTCGAGAGAGAGAAAGAGAGAGAATCATTATGGACGATGATCGCTCATACAGCAGCGCTATATGCCGGTGATGCCGGGAACTAAATGATGATTTGAATGCAGTTCAAACATGCAAGTACATTAGATGGTTTTATAACTCTTACTGAGGTACTTGGAAACTTATTAAGAATATTAATCATTGTTGAAGGGTGTTGGAATAGATTGAGGTGCTGCAATTATGAGGTATATTCACATATTCCAATCTTGTACGTGTATGAGAAATGTTCAAAGTATATTACTATTGGTTCTTGTCAGGGTTGGATTGGATAAAAAATTAGGCCAACATTCCAAAAATTGTTCAAATAAGTTATGTTTTTATATTGATTCTAATTAATATGGAAATGAAATTACAGAAAAATAAAGATGAATTATAAAAATTACACATATATAATTCTTTATTTAATTCTAAGTTAAAAGACGATTTAATAAGTGACTTTTTACAAATTGAACTTTATAATACCTCTTGTAGTTAATATTTTCTTAAATATGTTTTCAGCTAACAACGTTGTAAATTGACCGATCGATCAGACGTATCGAAAGCAATTGAAATTTAATCGAATAGTTAACTACTGATTAAATTAACACGCAACTGACATTTAAATTTATTTTAATATATTATTATAATATATTCATTTAAAATTCAGAAATTATTTATTTAAAATAATTATAATAATTTCGAAATACATTCAATGGAAAATCAATTAAAATTAATAATCTATCACACACACATACCATTAGTGCATAAATCCAACGTAATCGATTAGTTCAAATACCTATTTAAACCTATTGAATCCGCAATAAATTGTATAACTATTACCTTATCTATTTATATAGTTTTTAGTATCCGCAACCAGCGAATACGAATTTACCAATAATACGCCGCCGCTTCGCGGTAACATATCTCCGTTGGCTCGTTCGAAAGTCGTAAACATAAAGCAAACGCAAGTGAACAATTAATTCGAATGGCAGATTAAAATCCGCCCAAGCACATAAGTTGACCGCCCTCCGTTTTCACTGTGTTCTAAGAAGCGACGGGATATATTTCTCTATAAGAACGAACCTGTATCCCCCCATAGTAGTCTCTTTCTGGTATATGCAAGTCTTCTTTGCCACAGTTGGCCTGCCCACAGCGATCTACCGCTGTGAAATGCATACTGGGGCATACAAGGTGTCTGGAAAGATGTTGTTTAGGTTTATTGTTTTGTAACGATCACGGATAAAATTGGTACAGATAGTAAACAATTTATGGATGTGTAGGTTACTGGATTAGATCTCTTAAAAAGCTTAGTCTCTTGTTAAAGATCTATTTAATAGTCCAATTAATATTTACAGAAATATTTAGTTTGAAATTGATGTAAGTTTTTTTCTTCAACAGCCCAGTTAAATGGCGCAAATGATACAAACATAAACTTATAAAATATAATACATAAATTTATTCAAAAACATTAAGTGAGTACATAATGGACGTACGTCTGCAGCAGGTAAAAAAATATAAATGACATTTACAGTAAATAAACAGAATCTAGAAACAAGTTATTATGTTCTATCATTTTTCCTGATGAAGACGGACGTTGAGTTTGTCGAAACGTCGATTATTAATAAATATTAAACCAGAACTATAACTTAAAGCCGTTTTATTTTAATATAATGTTCTTAAAAATTATTTACTATGTTAATGAAAATACGAACTTATTAAATGAGTGACACATATGATAAATGGAAGACTTTGTTAGAAGATCAGAATTATTAATAAGCAGATAAAAAGTATTTCTATGTCTTGTAGAGAAAGGAAGAAGAAATTGTATTTGAAAATATCAAATAAGAAAATGGCAAGAATTTTGAAATTATTATTTTTGAAAAGGTTGATTAATGTTTAAGTTGAAAATTGTGAGATTTGTGGATCTGTTCGATTTATTTATTTATTTATGTTTTGTTTATTTTTCTTAGTACTCGTAAATAATATTTTTCTTTGTTGGAGAAAAACAAAATATTCTGTAACGTTACAGGACTTACAGATGTGAAATGAGTATACCTATTGTTTTTATAGCGATATTTTAGGGATTATAACTTCAACATGTAAATATAGGACATTTATGTCTAGATGTAGGTCGAAGGACACGTATTCGTAATTGTATTTACCAAAACTAAGACGCTTGTCAACCTTACAAAAAAAAAAATAACATCAATTTGTGTATGAAGTCATTGATTTAAATAAAATTTGGCTTCCTTTAATTAATAATTTATAAATTATTATTATTATTTTATGAACAATTTATAAATTTTTTAATCTAATTAGTTACTTTGTCGCCTAATAACTTGTTTCTATGTTTTGCTTGTTTATTATTTATGTTATTTGTATTAGTTGTTCCTGATGAAGATATACATAGAATATATCAAAATGTTGATATTTAAATAAAATATATACAGAACTTAATCCTAAAGTTTTTTGTTTTAATACTATGAAAAACTCTATATTTATTAGATGTTGCAGAATTTAAATGTGGTCTAACAATATTTTACTTATTTTTAATTATGAAAACACTCTCATATAACGCACAATAACAAATAATTTTTATCTGTTTCATTTTTTTGTAATATAGCTTTTTCACTTTCTCAAAACCTTTACTTATTTTGTCTGATAATAAATATTGAAATTAATTATTTTCAAACACTCTGTATATGAGTAGCTGTGATGCAGTTGCAGCAGAAAGATGCATTTGGGCTCGGCCTCGATCAAGGCAAGGCAAGTTAGACGTGTGCATTACGTGGATGCAAAATTATATCTGTGTGTGTATAATATTTAGTTACATGTTTAAAGATACCTATAAGTCTACATTTCTTCTATTTCAACAGCGCGTGAAAGAAAATTAAATAATTTCTTCTGATTTATGTTATATAGATATTTATTTCTTTAATTAATTATTGTACATTCATGTTTATTTCTACTTCCTTATGTTTCTTGGAATATTTGCAATAAAATTTAGAAGTTATTCAAATTTTATTAAGGAAATTAACTAATAATTTTTTTGAAAATAATATGTATTTTCTGTAATTTATTTAAAATCTAAAAAGTTACAAATACTTAGAATATATTTAAGAGATATTAGTATGATATAAAATAAATAATAAACTCTAAGAAATTTTTTGCATTTAAGTTATTATTCTGTATTCTGTTAAATTCTATTAAATTTAATCATTTCTAAATCACATTAGGTAAGAGCTTTTAAGCGGGTGTTGAATTTTTTTAAAAATCTAATAAATAATGTTATATAAATCGAAAAGTAAACTGAGTATTTTATTTTAATGCCAACAACTTCTTCAATTGAATTTATTGATTGATTTTTATTTAAAAATAATCATTAACTAATTCTTATCTGAATTTATATAAAAATACTGTTAAAATAGATACATTTATGGCAAATTCAAGTAGTGTGTATAGAATAACTCGCATTTAAAAACGAATGACGCAAAATCAAATATGGAAAAAAAGAAGTCTTATTCTGAAAACACATCATTCTATACGAAAATTGAATGTAGTCTGGGAGGCTAACGAGTCCTCTGAAAACCGGAGTGATTGATATTCTGTCAATAGATTTTTTCCATTATTAATATCCGTGGCAAAGTTTTGCTATTGCAAAATGTTCACGACATACTGGAACTTTACAGTTGATTTATGACTAAACTATATGTATGTATATATATATAAACGACAACTTTTATTTTGTTCGTTATTTTTTTTTCTTTTTCGCTGGCTTGCGCGATTTTGTACCGTCGAAATGATGAACCTTTTTTACTTCCATAAATATGGAACGAGATGAGATTACCTTGAATAAAGTTTCTTACGCTTTGCCGATATTATCTTAAATTATTATTCAAGTGGTTATTTGTTGTTGGTTGGTTAAATATGTGGATGACGGTGAAGCTCAATTTATTGCACAGTTTTAACTGCACAGACAAAACTTGCAGTTATTTCGTAGAGTGTGTGCGTGAACACCGAAGTGACTTTGAGTCCAAAATTTCCGACTGAGAAATATATGAAGCCGATAGATTTTTTTAACTGCGCTGTTAAGCACGTTTTTAGCACCGATTTTTTAGGTGTTCTTCAACATTTTTTTGGGAAATTTTACAATAAACACAGTGAACAACAATTATACCGTTGGAAAGTGTATTTATTGGAGTTTTGAGCAGTATTTTTTTCAAATAAGTCGAATTTTTACTTTAAAAAAATGGCATCAAAGTAATCAGGTTATAATTCACATTTGTCAATGCTGGGAAATAATACTCGTTGCAACCAACAAAATGTATAATTTTTATTCATAAACCAAAAAAAGAGTCAATATTTTAGATACTTTTTTTAAGAAGGTCGCCATTTTGAAAATAATTGTAAAAATTATTTATTCTATTATCTTGGTGTTATCACAACCACGGTTTCAATTTGGAATGCAAACTTAATGACGATTTCCAAAATACATTTTTCTAATAACTCGTTTAAAAAAATATAATTTAAATTTGTTTCTAATAGTTTAGTTATTTAATCTAAAAAAAAAATTACTCACGTTCGATATATTGATCTAATGTTTTATATAATGCAATTTGTTTCTACATCATCTGAAGAATATTAAAATCGTCAGATGCTGTAAAACATGCTTAACTAAATTGGATAAATAGTTTCAGATATAATAAATTAAATTGCATCTATGTAATTTTATTTTTATTTGTATCATGTTCAATTTTTTTATTGAAATGTTTATGTTTGCATAAATTCTTTCTTCAGTTCCTTTACCTTTGATTCCACGGAGTGAAACAACCTACAGGAATGAACAGATTGCCAAATTTGTAAACCTGATTTTGGAACTTGTCGTGTATACGACGTGACTACCATTATAGTTTGTACTTACAAATATGTATTAATATATTTTAATTTATAATCATTAATTTTTTTTCATAGAACATATTAAGCTTAAATCTTTTCAACAAATATTTAACATGAACAGTTATTTTAAATTTATTTTTCTTAATTTAGAAGGTGTTTCCAAATATATACATATATATTATTAATAATTTATCTTTATTTTTATCAATCACATCTTTAAAAAAATGCAATTTGTCCTAAAATAAAAATGATAAAACATTTTGATTTACTTATACAATAATTCAGCGCTTAATAGACAATATATAATCACTCTCAAAATGGATGTTTGAAAATAACAAAACTAATAAATTATTTTTAAATTTTTTAATATTTTTACAATTCAAATAATATTTATTATATGTGAATTCGAACTTACGTCTTATAAATAAAATTACATACATACAATTTTTGTCATAACAATATTGTCTATTTTGTACCTGTTTCTATTTTATTTGTTTTTTTGCATTTTTGTTCTTGTTTCAAAGGATTTTTTAGTAAAAAAAAAAGATAGGTGATAAATATTAATTTTAATGTAAATTACTGTTTGTGAATAAAAAGAACCTAACCATATATATGAAAAATAAATGAATAAAAACAAAAGTAAAATATAGTAATTATGTACGCCTTCTTTAGGTTAGTAACCACATAGTTACTTAATTATGCATTTTGTTAAGTATTCAAATGTATAAATATTCATTTTGGATGTGACAATTTAGTAGGTTGTGTCTACTTTGTTATGTTACACATTATTTATGCAAATAGGATACTTCTCTTGTTTTTTTTTTATTTTCTTTCTTTAATAACAGTTTTGGTTCCTGAACATATAATTGTTCTGTTTTTACATTAACGAGATATGACATAACTCATCCATATTTATTACCATGTTTCTACTGTAATATTTTATAATATTTTTTAATTCGAAACACAAGTATGAGGATTTGATTTTTCAGCATTAATGTTTGGAAAGCCCATTTTTTAAATATGTTGACAATATGACATTCAGTAAAATTAACTATTTTCAGACGAAATATTGAAAGATTATATAAAAACAATGTCATAACATATTTTATTTATTTAAAATATATATTACAGTATTTTTAAGAATAAATTTGGAAAAATAAGTATTTTTGCGTTTAACTTTCAAATTTATTTTTTTATTTATTATGAATAATTTTGTTTTGAAACATATACTTACATAGTTAGTGGTGTTAGTTAGTTAAGATGATTCGGACATTTTGAGCAAATGCCTAATGAACGTTTGGTTAAAAAAATGTATATGAATGATTTTGAAGCTATACGTTTGCCTGGACGTCCGATGTAGTAGTATGATTGAGAGTGTTTTGCGTGAGCGGAAGTTTCCAAGTAGTAGCAATAGAAGACTGTAGATGAAGCTACCCTTTTTGGGTACATGGGATAATTGTAATAAAATAAGTCTAATGAGATATTTCTCAAAACAAGACTTATTTTCAAAATTTGCTCAAAAAAATCTGAAAGAATTCAGTAAAATAGAGAAAAAAATTAGCTACATAATAGCTTGTTATTCTAGCTCATCTGGTTTGGCAGGAAAAATTATTGAAAATTATTAAATGGTACTTTTCTTTTCATGTTATCTCGGTTGGCCTTGGAAAAAACCTATCAAACTCCATATTTTTGTAATCGTAATAAAATGTTCTATTTAAAATTAAAATAATATACAGGGTGTTTCTTTATAAAATTTAAAATCGGCATTACTTCCAGTCAAACCGAAAGCTCAAAATTGTTAAAAACATTCAACGCAAATACATAATTTACTGTAATATCTATCAATACCTACCAAATTTCATTTCGATATCTCTAAAAACTGCAGAGATATTTACTTGATTTCACATATTTTTTATATATATTAATTTATATATATATATATATATATATATATATATATATATATATATATATATATCCATCTCTGTATAACATTACAACACATAGAATTTATTTCATTATGAACATTCAATGTAAAATAAAGAATTCAGGAAAGATAAATTCTAAAATTATGATTATAGTTTTCCATTAGTAACGTAGGTATGTGAGTGTGTGTACGCACTTTTCGACATGCATTTTGCAAAAAGAACATATTCTAGTACCGTTGCAATCGTAAATACATAAACAGATGACGGTAGTTCAAAGAATTCCTACAAAAGAACTGTTGTAAAATCTATTCAAATTAATAGATTTTTAATGTAATGCAGTTATTATGGTTCTTTTTTTTTAGTTGTAGATGCGGTACTTAAATTTAATTTCATTTAATTTGAATTTCAATTATATATTTTATGAATATTATGCACAAGAGGGTGTAACAAAAACAGTAATTTTATGTCACAATAAACGAAATGAAATTATCGTTTCTAATGAAATTTATTATATGTTAGTCACTTTTTTTTCTGGTAAAAATTCTGAATTTTGATTTTAAACTTAAGAAATATTGAAATTATTATCAATACAATGATAATCCTGAAAATGTTTTAGATAATAAATTTTATATAAGTATCAATTTTTGTTGTTATATTTATTTATGAACGATGGTGATCATGGAAAAAACAAATTAAACAAATAATTTAGATCATAATTTTCGTATATTTTTCTTTTTTAAATAACAAATAACTGATTGACCGAAAAATACGAACATCGAATAATCGGCTTATAGGCTTAAGGTAGTATTCCCGTTTGTAGCATTGATTTTTTAGATTTTTTCAACATTTTTTGGGAACTTTTACAACAAATACAGTTAACAACAATTATACCGTTGGAAAGCGTATTTATTGAAGTTTTCAGCAGTATTTTTTATTATTCAAAAATGTCAAATTTTTACTTAAAAAAATGTCGTCAAAGTAATCGGGTCAAAATTTAGATTTGCCAATGATGGCAGATAAAACTCACATTCTACAATTCTGAAACAAAAACAAATTAGATGTTAGTACTTGTAACACATGTAACTTTCGTTGGAACCTACAAAATGTATAATTTTTATATTTATTTTCAAAATGGTGGTTTTCTTAAAAAAAGTGCCTGAAATTGACCAGTTTTTTGTTTTGGGGGTAAAAATTATACACATTGTTGGTTCCAACGAAAGTTCTGTTTCAGAAATATTGAACGCTAGTTTTATCTCCAAATCTGAATTTTGGCCTGATCACATTGATGTTCTTTTTTTTGTAAAAATTAGATTTTTTTTAAAAAAGAAAAACTTCTGCTCAAAACTTTAATAAATACACTTTCCAACGGTGTTTACTGTATTTGATGTAAAAGTCCCAAAAAAATATTGAAAAACTCATACAAACGCGATTAACCAAATGTTAAATCAGTCGTCCACTGAAAGTCTATTTTACAAATTTTGAAAAAACAAACGTTTGTATTGTATCGATATTTACACACGCTAAATGTGCATTTTCATCAGAACAATAAATGCAAATGACATAAATAATAATAAACAAGCAAAACTAGGTAATAAAAAATAAGAAATTTAAAAAAAATATTAACACCTTTAAAAATATACCTAAACAAAATGTAATAATTTAATTAAAAACCCTTTAAGTCGTAAACCACAAATTTAACAACTTCATAACTTTAAAACTTCCATAATATTCTCATTTTGTAACCCCAGGCACTGTTCTATCGCTCCATTGCTTAAATATAATTACCTAATAGCATAAATTCAGTTTATTGTTCCTTTACTATACTCGTCTCATACTATACCTCCATTAAATTTTACTAAACAATGGCTTGCCCGCACACAAACACACACACACACACATTTGTCGTTTGCGTTCTTAGTCCGGGTCTGAGTCTGACCTTCGACATCGCGAAATCGCGCCCAAGAATGGTCAGCATTCGGAGCATGCGCACGACAAACTAGATGGCATACCTTCCGGAAATAGAATACATCTTCAGAACTGCAGTTATGTATGTATGACTGTATATGTTATGTATATATGTATTTACAGAGTATTTGCTCTGTTGAAGGCTACCTAGACTTGTAATTTTGGGTTATGTACTTGTTGTAGTAATCGAATATATAGTTAGTTGCTTAATGATTATCAAGTCAGTTTTGCTATTTTTTTCATGAAAAATAAATGCATGTGATAATCACATATGTTATAATTTAATCTTCTCAAAACAAACGGTGCAATATATCTCAAATTAATTTCCGTTTATACTTCTGGGTTATATTATATTATATTGTCCCTAATATAAATGATATTCGCATGTTTTAATCTTTTTAGTGCATATAAGTACATCCAAGTACACTGTAAGAAATGTAATATATATTTATGTAATTTTATTAACAGCAAAATAACATTATTTTTTAATTTTTACTACGATAATTAACGCAATATTATTTTTTTTTTCGTAAAAATACATTTATATAATATGTAAATTTACATCAATATTTCACATTGTATACATTACTTCAGAAAATTAATAAATGTCCATTGCTACGAGTATATTTATAAATGCATATATCGCAACGACTTTTGAAAATTTGTGAATAAAAAAAAACTGTGTCGCAAAAGTAAGGAATTGGTACATTTTGCCTCCATATTATTTTATTGCTTGGAAAATAATTGGTAATAGATACAAAAATGGAAGTAAGACAAAGTTTAGCAACATAAAAAAAATGACAGCCATAAGCATCGAATGGCGTCGCAACGAAACGACGCAATTTAGATCGACGCTCACGTTCACGATTACGATTATGCGCCGAGTATACTTTCATATTTTTATTCGTCCTCCGATAGAAGTTTAAAGCGACAGAGACAATTTTGCCAAAGTTTTTACAGCGCGCTTGCACATTTGCATTTTGCGCTGGTTGAATGGGCGCTTGCTGCACTTATACACTGAATATTCCAGGGGTATATGTGATATTGGCGACATGGAAAACTTAACACATTTAACACCTTTTAAGATCTAAGGAGCTTATGAAATGAAACAAAGTTTTCGGGAACGATGGTGATTAGAATAATTCTTTCGAAATAAGATTCTAGCTGGAATTTGTTTAACAAATATTAACAAAATGAAAAGTGTTTTAGGATTAGATTCTGTTTAATTTTTTTATAAAAACAACGTTTTGACGAAACTGAACGATCTTCTTCATCAGGTTAAAATATATCAATAACATTAAAGTTAATAACAGTACATAGCAATAAGTTACTAGATAACATATAAGTAACTAGATCATAGTTAAAATCATAATTAAATTCTATCTAGTTACTTATATGTTACTTAGTAACTTGTTGCTATGTACTGTTATTATGTACAGAATTTTATGTTAAAACAGTTTTTATTTTAATACAATGAGTTCTGAAAAATATTTTACTATGTTAAATATTAACAAATTAAACAAATATTTCAGGTTTTTTGATAAAACTGAGTAAACAGTATAAAATGATTGTTAGGAATAATGGTTTTAAATAAATATATATGATCTATTAATTGTTTTACTATAAATTAGTTTTTACCACTTTGATTGCAAAAAACATTTTAAAAAAATATATAGAATAATTCTTCATATAGCCTCTAGATAACAAATCTGAACTTATAGTTAGTTTATGAGGCTGTATGATGTGTGCGTCTTTCGCTCGCTCGATCAGATTTTGTGATCGCATCTCCTTCTAGACCATTCATCCGATATGCACCAAAAATTTTCAGGGTATGTTTAGTTAGTGCCCAAGATGGGCATATGGATTTATTTTTTCCAGTATTGCCAAGTTTCCGAGAAACAAATTACTAAAGTTTTAAAATTTTTATTACCTTATAATCTTACCAAATTGAAGGATTGAAGTAGCAAATCTTACCTGAAACAAAAATCTATAAATACTTGAAATGTGAAAAGTTAATATAGAAATATGTACATATTATATAATAAGACAGATGTTTCTAAATAAATTTAAAAATAATAATTTAATAATAATTTTTAAGTAGTTGTCAGATCATCTGATAAAGTAAAAATTTGAAAAACGCAGATCGTTAAAAAAATATTGCGAAATTTTTGACAGGTGTCTTTTTCAATTTACATCTGCCCGTTATGCTTATCCGCTAAATTAAGTGGTACAATAAAACGCAATTTATAACCGGACAATGTCAAAACTTTTATTATCGGTTCATTGACGAATATTTCAAATCGAAATTCGTTGTAAATATAAATCTACTTTTGACATTTAATATTATTTAAAATTTTAAATTAAATTAGTCAATCTATTATGTACACTGATTTAATTTCAAAATAGCTATAAATGACTATTATTGTTCTCTTATCAGTCTACTGTTAATATTATTGGGTCTTGCAATTATTATTTTAATAACTTTGAATTTTACACCATGAAGATTTTTTAATGCATGTTGTGTTTGTCTTAATTCAGTCAGTTTAAATATACTTTTTTTTTGTATTTAACAGTCAAATGCATTTACATATTTAATTAATACTTCCATAAAATAAAAATCGCAAAAACAAACAGTTTTTCATTTGTAAACAAAAACAGAGTAAAAGTTTTATATCCAAATAAACTTCTATAATATAACATATGTAAAATAAAATTTTAACTAACATTAGCACTATTTAACTAGTTAATGATACCATAATAAAACAATAAACTTAGCAGTTATACCATAAAACTAATATCATAGCCATGCAATGGCATTTAAATTACATAACAATTTCTGCTGTTTATATTTATTTATTTTATCCATGTTGCAAAAGCCGTAAAATTATAATACAATAGAGTGCGACAATTTTATTTTTTTTTTATCACTAAAACATCTTAGAGTGCTTTGCGAAACAAATTTTATATTATAATTGTTGGCGCCAGTAAATTAATACATATATGAATAATAATAATTAAAAATATTTGATGGTAAATTTAAATTTTAATATTAATTCAAGGTTTATTTTCAAGTACAGTATACTTCAAAAGTATATTAATATTTAGTTAACGCTAGTATATTTAAATTTAAAATATTATAACATAATGTCTTTCAGAATTCTTTATATTAAAATAAAAAGGTTTTAGGATTTAGTTCTGTATTAATTTTAATTAAAAAATCTTGAGCAAATGCTTAATGAACGTTTGGTTAAAAAAATTATATGAATAATTTTGAAGCTATACGTTTGTGTGGACGTCCAATTAGTAGTTGGAGTGGTATAATTGAGAGTGTTTTGCGTGAACGAAAGTTTCCAAGTAGTAGGGATAGAAGAGCATGTATGACAGAGTGTCAGTATGAAGCTAAAATTGCTTATCTGGATAGGAATGTTCGGAGGAAACTGATTTCGGGATAATGGAAAGAGTTTGTGCCACACCCTTTTGGGTATATGGCGTATATGTATGTAAAAATCAACCTTTCAATGTACTTTACGTACATTATCAGAAACAATGATACAAAATATATAATAAATATGAATAAGAAAAATAATATTATACATGTAAAGGAAAAAATTGTTTCAGATATTATAATTGAAAAACATTTTCGACATTGAGTGTACACGTACGTAATTCAATATCTATAATATAAAGTACACACCCTTGAACAGAACAGGTAATATTTTTCTTCTAATTCGACAGAATTTAATTTGATAATATACGTAGGCGATTATTGCCTGTATATTTATTATAAGCAAACTGATTTTGTGGTATCCTACGCTGTAATTTGTACTCTTTAAGGCGCGCGGAGTTGACAATTCATAGAATTCTGAGCATAATTAACAAGGAAATAACATTGCAGTACAACATCGTATAATATAAATTTTAAAATGTGTAAATTATCTGAAATTTACACATATAATATAAAACAAAACAAAACAAAAAAAAAATGGTAGACATATATTTGATGCTGTACGATTAATTAGTTTATGCATTAACAAATTCGTTAATTTGCCAATTGGCCAATAAATGAGTTAATTAATGGATCATACTTTCATGTACGTATTTTTTTTTTTATTATTTTCGTATATTGCTATTATTATTGTTATTATTATTTCTATTATTTGACTATTGTATTTTTATAGTTTTACTATTGAATATTCATTATTTCTGGAAAATTTATCTTCAAATTTGAAATCATTCTGAAACTAGTATTAAATATCTCAAATTAAAAATTATAAAATTTATTTTAATTATAACTATTTTAATCTGATGAAGACGAGCGATCAGTTTCGTCGGAACGTTGTTTTTATAAAATAATTAAACAGAATTTTATCCTAAAACAGTTTTTATTTTAATACAATGAGTTCTGAAAAATATTTTATTATATAAATTTTTAATTAAAGGAAGCCATTGTCATTTATATCATTTTTCCTGATGAATATGTAAATATTAATACAGAACTACAACCTATAGTCGTTTTATTTTAATATAATGAGTTCTGGAAGATTTTTTACTATGTTAAAATGTTTTTTTATCCAGAGACCAAAAACGCCTGCTGATAATAGTTTATATTTTCTGGGATAAAATTGCGTTTTCTCACAAAAATTCCAGTCCACTTCTTTTCGTCTTCAGCCAGTTGAAGAAGATAAACCAGGCGAGATTATTTACTGGTTTTTATCGTGATTCTCTTTCTCTCGACGGATTCTGTTAGACCTTGGCGTGTTTTGCCCACGGTTCTATTTCCCTTTGTCTTATATCAGCTTCGGCTTTTTTTACTTACTTACTTACTTTACTTTTGTACTAGCCGAACGATACGATGTCTGGTGCAGAAAGAAAAACGGCCATTGTACCGCGATGTCATGTGAACTATCTCTTTTTGAATATGCTGTTTGTTTTATTTTCGTATGAATAATATTTCGTTGCTGTATGGAAGAGAATTGCGATATGAGAGATTTAAATCTTTTAGAGAACTTATTTTGCAGTTTTGAATTTCATATTGTAAGATCAGCGTGAAACTAGGTTATATTTGGTATGATAGTAGAATTTTATTTAAAATTAGAAACAGATGATTTATTGGGTTATTTTTGATTTAGGAATACAATTTTATATTTTCTTCAATTGTTTGTTTTTTAAGCATTATTTAAATTTTATGCAATAGTGTGTTTCGTTCTTATAATTTATTGTTTTTATTTTTAATTCTTTCTTATCGATATTTACAGATTGTTGAAAATAAAAATAAAGTAAAATTACTTTAGGATATAGTTCTGTATTAATTTTTAGTCATAATCAACTTTTCGACGTACTTCACGTACATCATCAGGAAAAAATTATACAAATGACATATATAATAAATAAACAGAACATAGAAACAAGTTACTAGGTTAAAAAATAGGTTACTAGATTATAAAATTTATAAATTATTAATTAAAAGATGCCAAATTTTATTTGAATTAATGTCTTCAACGTGATTATTGTTATCTTTTTCTTTATAAATTTCTATTGCTTCTCATATCAATCTACTGTTATTTACTGTAAATGTCATTTGTATCATTTTCCAGATGAAGACGTACGTTGAGTTCGTCAAAATGTCAATTATTAATAAATATTAATACAGAACTACAACCTAAAGCCGTTTTATTTTAATATAATGAGTTTTGAAATATTTTTTACTAAGTTTTTACTCAAGTATATTGCACAGTAAAATCGTAACAGACATTCTAATATATGATATTTTTCAATAACAGCTACAAAAATTTTCTAGTCTATGACATATTTTACTATATATAAAAAACTATACGAGTATTAACCATTAATTAATAGTATTGCATCAATAAAAATGTCAAATGATCTAACTACAAAAGCTAAACACAGCGCAACTATTGGCCACAGATTTCACTCAGTCCATACTCACTCTAATTTTCACACACACGCTATAAAATAACTGCGCAACTTCGGACTGAGCAGCTAAAACTGTACAATAAACTGAGCCTAACAAAATCAAAATCTACAACAAATTCCATGCCAACCTTTCTAATATTCAATAACCGAAAACCAAGAATCTAACGCACCAATTTCATTCTATTAGATCAACTCCAAGTAAAAAACATACAAAAAATATTGGCAAAATCGTTGAAGCGTAAACCGATTCGAAGATTCCAAACCGCGACCAGCGGCGTTCGTTATTTATCTCAATTGCAAAACGTTTGAGCAACATCGCGCTGTCGTCCGTGTATGCGTTTAAATGTCGTTTAACGGGAGAGCATTAATTTCGTTTCGATCATAGCAGCCACATAATCGCCGCCGCCACTAACTATATACGTGTGTGTGTATAAAGAAAGCTTTTGATACGGGTACCGTACGTAGGTCTGGCGCGCGAATCAAGAAGGTGGACACCAAGGACGACTGGCTTTAACCCACGGACTATGGGCGGACGTGCGCACCGTGCGGTGAACAGATATATAGGGGCTGCTCGTGAGATATTCTTTGATGTACCAGTAAACGTATCTAAAGAAGTCTTTTGAATAACATTTAAGGCCAATTGTATAAAATATTGTTAGCTGATTTTTAATGATTTAATTTATAATATAATTTACTACGAAGAAAATAATAAATTTATAACCTATAGTAAAAAAAATTTCCAAACCCATTTTATTAAAATAAAACAGTTTTAGGATTTAGTTCTGTGATTTTTTATTTATAATCCATGTTTAGACGTACTCTACGTATATAATCAGGAAAAATTATACATATACAATAATCAGAACATAGAAACACGTTACTAGATAACAAAATAAGTAACTAGATCACAAAATTTATAAATTATTGCTTATTTTATCAATCTAGTGTTAATGTTAATGGGTTTTGCAATTATTACAATATTCTCTTTTAGAGTATATGTTGATTTTTTAATTAAATTAATACATAACTATATCTTATAGCCTTTTTATTTTAATAAATTTACAATTTAGGGAATTTGTTTCAAATTTATTATTTTGTTTCGACAATTAGATTATTAACTATGTTTGGAACGCTGCATTATTTAACGTATTTCAGAACATTTTATATTATATTAACTGAAATTTAAAATAAATATATAATTAAAAAAAATAGATTTTA
Source organism: Clivina fossor (assembly GCA_963966155.1). Taxonomy (NCBI): domain Eukaryota; kingdom Metazoa; phylum Arthropoda; class Insecta; order Coleoptera; family Carabidae; genus Clivina; species Clivina fossor. The sequence goes on along the minus strand of OZ014564.1, from coordinate 3,806,222 downwards.
TTTACAGACGCAATAACAAAATGAAAATTCACAGCTGAAGCATATTTCGAAAAAATCTATTTAACAAAATTTGCTAAACAAGTTTAAGCTAAAAAATTTTATTTGGAACATTTTTTAATACGGCTAAATATTTTATTATATACTCGTCTATATAATTCTCTAAATAGGTGGCATATTTATATGTCAAGACAGTTTTGTTTTTAGTTATGATGACTACAGTAGTTGTTATAGAAAATTTTCTATTTCACAAATTTATTTGATCCGATTACGGTCGGTTCTGTGTTGGCCGCAGCAGATTTTTTTAAAAACATCAGAAACAGCAAAAAATATTATAACTTTCTGAATAAATTTCCACATTAAAACCATAGAGTGTCAGTTAGATGTTTTAGTGGCAAAATATGAAAATGATACGTCAGTTTTTCTCTACATCTAACGAGCTAAAATTCTAAATTCATCTCAACTGTGCAAACTAGTGCGGAACTAAATTGACAGCTGATGCTGTTATCTAGAGTTGAGAGTAGAGTAGGTTATGAAACTAGAATTTTAATAAAGCGTATTTGATATTATTTTGTTTTTTGCACATATTCGCTTGCGTGTTTTTTCTTTTTCTCTTATTTTTTAACCGATTAAGGCAGATGTTGTACAAAGTTACGGTATTGAACTATATTTATTAGGTAGATAACTGTTAATGCCCACATATATCTATGATTGTTGATCGCTTCTGTGCGATAATTATAGAAATTTATTTAATAAGACGATATATAATATTAATTTTATGTATTAGATAATATTCCTTATAGGATTATTATTTGTAATTAAGAATAACATAAGTTTTGATGTAGTGAAGAAAAAAAAAGTTTTTACATATTTAACTATTAAATAACGTTACTTAATTAATTGAAAACTAATTATATATTTAGTGATTTAATGCAGCATGCTGAAATTATATTTATGTTAACTAAATTTTATTTATTTGCTTCAAGGATAGATTGTAACACTCTTTAAAAATCTGTTTTGATTAGTACATAACTGCTTATGGTCTGAATATGTATATTTTAATTTACAATATTATATTGTAGCAGATAACTTTTGCTTATTAATTTAATGGCAGATATTACAAACTTAATTGTTTATTTTTCGCCTTATTGCAGTTGAATTATCTGAAAATCGGTATTAATTTATGATAACCGCTCACAGAAATGAACTGTACATGGCTTCATATTATATAGAATTTATTTAAATGTCAAATATATTTTTATTAATATAATTATTTGACAATCGACATACACAAGTGCACAGCAGACCTAAGCGTTAAGGGGTAAGGCCACTCTAGGCAAGGCAAAAAAGGGTCATTTTCTAGATTTTTTTTAACGAAATCTAAACGTGCTGCTTAAGAACTGTTTTCGGATCTTTATTTATTGCTCTTTAAACTTTATTTCATAATTATTTTTAAAGAAAATATTCAAAATTGTCGTCAGAAATTAAAAAAAATGGTGACTCCTCTCGGCGCGTAGGGCAAATCGGGCGAAAACATTCCGGGAACTGCAATGGACATGGAACAAAAAGGGATATGTTTTCTTAATCTCTGTTGTATACTCGAAAAAACTACGGGCTGGATTTTGAAAATTTTGATTTTTAACAAAATGGCGCACGTTTGAAAAAAAAGTTCATTATTTGGGACTTAATTTCTGTATAAAAACGACCATAAAAAACGAATGAAGCACTTTAAAAAAAAAAGGCCCCGTGGTTTTTGAGTATTTTATATCTAGAAAAAGAAATAAAAAGATTCAGCACGATCCATCAATTAGTATTTCAGATTTCTTTTCGCCCGATTTTGATAATTTGATTTTGAGTAAAACGCGTTTAAAGTTTCGAGTATTTTTTATAGAAGTTACAAATACGCTCGGCGCCAGCAAGTAGTCGCTTTGCTCGCGGCTTTTTTCCCCTCTGAAGTACTTCCGCGTGGCATTTAAATTAATTGTCTCTTATTCCTAAGGGTTTAAACTATAATTTAAGCAAAAAAAAAAAAAATGCATTTTTTGAAAATTTTAGAGTGGCCTTACCCCTTAAGACGGCACTGTATTAGTTAAAAATTTACATTAAATCGAATCTTGTAATATTAGCCAATTTGTTTCGGACCATTTTATTATGTTATATATCAGTTTGGCAATGATTAATTATACAGTAAAGCTTGTATAGAGATGTATCATAAAGAGACTTACAAAGAAATATTGTGGGATAATAACCACGACATACTAGCTCAGAAAATTTTATTAATTAAAAAAAATATGTATTTTTACGAATTACTAACTAGACACTGTACTAACATAAGACTAATAAATAGTGTTGTTTATGTTTAGAAATCATATTTGAATGTGTGACAATTATTACTATCGATTTCTTTTTTCCAATCAATTTAAATATTCTGTTGCTGCATTTAGCCTTCAGAGTGCAACACAATATCGAGTCTAATAAAAATGCAATCAGAATTCTTATGTGTCAGTTGTTTTCAACGCACGCCACGATAATTGAATCCTTTTTGAAACATCAAACCGGTTCTGATGTTTTCGAATAAATATTTGAAAAATGCTCGCTTTACATTTTTTTTTCCTTCACATCGTCTCTATTTAATCCACATGCAACCGAATACAAGGTAACCTTTTTTTTCACACTTAATTTTTATTTTCATCTAACAACGTTGAAAGTATGAGGACTGATCAATAAATACTAGAACTGATACTATACAATTTTTTTGCTAATTACTTTAGATATTTGATAATAAATTAAAATATGATCTTACTGTGGCGAAAAGTTAACCACAAACAGATCACTGATTAGGACTTTAGCTTTATCTTTTGATACTGATGTTGAAAGTTTACCTTTCGAAATATGTATATGTCTTTTTTAAAATTATTGTTTGTGGTTTAAGGGAAATTATTATATTTTATTTAGAAATTTGACTTTCGGCGGATGGTACATATTATTTCTGTAGTGCAATAATTCCTTATTAGTCAACAGGAAAAAAAAATAATTATTTTATTGAATTCAAAGTTCGATTGCATTCGATTTTTGTTTAAGCTGCATTTTTATGAATCCAAGAGAATAACATTAAATTGTATGTTACAGATCGACGTACAAAATTAGTCCATATATTGTAACAATTTTAGTTTTTTTTTGTAACACATTTTGTAAATTAATTTTATTCCATCTTTAAATAAATTATCTTTTAAATTTTCTTCTTTTTTTTTTTTTGTTAAAAGTTCAAGCAATCAACCACGTTTGTTACAATTTATATTTCCGCTCAGACTTGCCGAATTTATAGATTGTTACAGTAAGTAGCCGAATTACAATTTTAAATTCTGCATAAACTATTTTTTTCTTAACATTTCGAAGTATTAACTGATTATTTCTACGCCATGTACTTATACGAGCGTGGCACAAACTTTGTTCATTTAAGCAGAAACTAGTTTCGCGTTATCAACATTCATAATACTTCTCATATATGTTCTTATATTTTTACCACTTGAAAACATTTGCTCACGCAAGACAATCTCAATCTACCCATCTACTCATCAGAAGTCCACGTAGATGTATACCTTTAATATCACTCACATGTATATATAAATATTCTTCTAACCAAACATGCATTGGACACTCGTTCAAGTTGGCCGGACCATCTTAACTGACTAACATCAGTCTAAATTTGTCTTGACCAGCCTCGCTAAGATAACAAAGAGACGAAAATAGAAAAATAAGATTTCGAAAGATCAAAGTATGGTACGTATTAATTAAATAGTTCTCGGTGTGTCTGGACGGGTTTTCTGATTTCATGTTCGCGCTCTGCAGCACTCTGTATTAATTATCTGTCCGTTAAGGAGGCATCATAGATCATTACGGAGCGATGCTACAGAGGAACCGAGGAGTTACCTTGACGGTGCAGCAATCCACCTGTTGTCCGTGTGGAATTTCTTCGTTTTCTACTTCCGCTGCCCCAGCGCAGCGCGAGATGATCTACGGTTGCTCTGCGCGCCGCGCCACACGGCTATTGATTTAAAAGCACAATGAAGCTATGTAGTTTTGTTATATTGTGCTATTCTTTTGCTGAATTCCCTCCCGAAGCAATTACAGGCCAATTATGTTTTTTCACCGGATTAAGATAAGGAAAGGTTGGCTTCGGTGAATTGAGGCGGAAAATTTAGATGTATTGGAATTGATTTTCGATAAAATATTTGTCGGAATTTTGTTCTAAATATTATGTATTTTACTTGTTTTGGTTACTTCCTAGTATTGTTTTCAGTTAAAATTTTAACAAAAAAATTTGACTTATTAGGAGACATAAATGTATTGTTTTATTAGTTTTTATTACTACTAATACTAATTGAGTCCTACTGGATTATTCGAATGTTTAAAAACTTAAATTAAAATCATCGACAGCAAATTTATATTTCGGAACGAAAATCTTAATATTTTGCGTGTAAAAAAACACATGTCACAACTGCAAAGCTGTAAAATTTGCGTGAAAAAAAAACCAAACAAAAACTGTGTTTGAAAATAAAACACGGCGATCGTTAACAGCAGCTTTTGTCGCTAGCTTGGGCAAAACAACGGAACATCGGCAACATATGTTGTCGACGAGCATAAATTAAGCATGAAACTCAAGTCACAATGCATGTGTCGAGAAATACAGGATTTTTGATATTACCCAGGTACCGGTTGCTATTTTTGCGACGTACGTAAATCAAAAGGTAAATTAAAGTATTTTTGTTTTACGATCCTTGGCATCGTACATCATTTTACTGGGAAAAACCTTGACGACGACGACGACGACGATTTTAATTAAAAATCGCGGAAATGTACCTGAGCGCAAATGTGGTTTTCCGTTTTCCGGGAAACGGGTTGATGGGATTTTTAGAAAATGTGCACGTAAAATTTTCTTCTATCTAGTTTAATTACTGTTACAAGCATTTATTTTATGTAAGGGTTGATGGTACCTAATTTAATTTATTAGGGATTTATTTTTATATACAGGAATTCTACTTTGCTTTTTATAAATTTTCGTTAATATGATTTATAAACATACGGCTGGTTTTATATAACATAAAAATGACCAATTCATACACCCGCTTTGAAGACAGCTGATAATCAGATTGCGTATTGTTAACTAGACATGTTTTGCAAAATTAATGGAAAACAAGAATGATTGGAAAAAATTGAGAGAGAAAGACCCAGAAAGACTTTTTAAAAAAGAACGTAACAGGAGTCCAACTTCGAAAACTAGCGTAAACAAATTTTGTGAAACAATCATAAGGTAAAAAAAAAGATATTTAACTTCAACAACTTCAGGGTATAAAGAGAAAAGAAAACTACGTTTTATGCAACTGGCTTTTAAAGTTATAAAATTTTATCGAAGTTAGCTAAGTATTTACAAAAATTTTGTTTGCAATTTTACCGGAAATAATGTCAACGTTTTCTATTTTACATGAAACACTATCTTTTGTTTATGAAAACGTGCTTTTATTTTTGCGTTTGAATAAATTTTTTCTTCGATCTTTTATCAAATATGAATAGGATTTCTATTTGTTGGTATATATTTTTATATCTAATATTATAAAATTTAAATAAACTAATTAAATTTGTGTAGTAAATAAATGTCAAAAGTAATTTTGACAAAAATCACTTTTAAAAATGAGGTGAAAACACGGGCTTATATATTTTTATAGATTTAAATTATACATTAAAATCAGAATGATGGACAACATATTGCTTTTGGTGCTAATTTTAAATGATAAAATGGAAAATAGATGTAGTTATTTGCGTTTTTGTTTTGCTACTCATAATAAGTGCAAATCTTTTATATTACTTTATTATTTATTTTTGATAATATAAAAGATACACAAACTCATAAAATCAACAGATAATATAACAAAACATTATTCGCAATAAATCTCACAGACTTTTAACATTTTATAGAAAGTATATAAATACAATGATAGCCAATTAACTTTTGATTTCCTTTCCAATTGTTGCACATAACAATAATTTAGAATTTATCTTTACGTTATATATTTAAATTTTATATTCGCTACTTACGACTCTAATACTGGCAATCTACCATGAAGATAAATACAAAATATATAGAAAACAGTTATAACAGAAATTGCTCCACGTAGAAAACGAGTTTATTGTCATTCGTTAAAAATAATACTGATCGCATGTCACCGGCCAATTGCAACAATGTTTCGCTAATAAAATATCTCAACGTGTACACGAATAATAAAAATTTCTAGTTCGAAATTTCAACTTTGTTGAATAAGACAAATATTTAGAAAAAATTACGTTTAATTGCTTAATATATTAGACTGATAAGAATAATAATATAAATAATAAATGAAATTTATTTGTTTTAATTTGCGAATATGCGGAGATATGGCGAAAAAAGTATTACGAAATGAATTTATGTATGATATGGAATATATTTTTTTTGTGTGTTTTGTGTTCTGTTCCGTATTCGTAGATAACGTTTTCTTAAAACGCAATAAAATATATTTGTATATCACGCGAATGTTTTTCAACCAAAATTTATTACACCTATATAGGAAGTAATAGAGATTTGTATGGTTAAGAAAAAGATATTGTAACATTAAAAAATTTTGTTTCAAAAAAGCCGAAATTTTAGGGGCTCAAAATAATATTCTAAAACTTTTTAAAAAAAATAATTTGATTTGTATTGGAAGTTATATCAGTACTTCACATATGATAAAATCTGAATTATATTATTATTATTTCTAATTTGAAAAGTATTTGAACATTTTTATATAATTTTATAAATAAATATTCTGTATTTTTAACTTAAAATTCCGTAATTTTTACATAAAATAAGTAAAAATTACCTAATAAGTATGTAAAATTGTTTACTTTCTGCAAATTGCATCACATACTTAATGTAAATTACGTATTGTTGATATAACTTCTTAAATTATGTAAAATTATAGCTTGCATATTAATATCTGTAATAATTCATCAAAATAATGAGACTTAGTACATATTTTGTGTAATAATACTAATAAAATATTTTAAGTGTAATTTATTCATTTCAAATACATCCTTTATGTAAATTTAGATATGTATGTAATTATACCAACAATAATATTACAGAACTGAACAAATTTTATCTATTTATGGAAAATTCCTGAACAAATTTACTGATGTTTTTTAAATTTACTAAAAGTAATAGGTTAGTTCTGATATTATGTATTTTTAAATAATTATATATTAAATTACAGCAGTTGATTAATTATACTTAGAAATACTGGGCATCATAGTGTCTCATGGTTTCTAAGTAAAATTACATAATTTTTTTTTTAGAGTGTTCGTTTAGTTTCAGCGATTAATTGAAAATGGTTGAAACAATCAAAAATCTAATTATACCATTCGCTTTTTGTTTTCCAAAAAAAAAATAAAACACATGCATTTTACATATCTGTCAGAAAGGTGGTATCCTCAGGCCCCAATAGCACAGTGGCCAATTGTATTTTGCCTTTGATTTACGTGTGATAGGATGACTTTGCAGGTATGTGCATATCGAAAATCAAATATCCTGCACAAAGAATGAAACATCAAAAAGAGCACAGATATTTTTTGTTGTCACAAAAAACAAAAATACTAAAATAAAAAAATAAAAAAAAACGATCGTAAATGCTGATACATCTGCAGTAAGCATTATTGGTTGCATTGGCGTTGCCTAGCAACGAAACGGAAACACCAATCCGACTAAAATCGAATGTACTTTCTCGGGTTCGGTGGCCCCAAGTTCACCTTCTATATAAACACAAAAATATCGCGTAATACCTGATTTCGATTAACACATGAGAGTGGGTTTTTTACTTTTTATTTATTAAAAATTATAATATTAAAATTCCAGAGATAAATTCTTATACATTAAATTTTCAGTGCGCACTGTAGAAAAAAAGTAACGAAATTACAGGAAAATAGTGGTATTTTACTATAAAAAATCTGTAATTTTATTTTACTATAAATATTCTGTATATCTATCTCAAAATTTTGTAATTTTTACATAATTCATAATAATCACATAAAGTAAGTGAAAACTGATCTAATAAGTATGTAAAATTGCTTACTTTCTGCAAATTGCATCACATACTTAATGTAGAATTACATATTGTTGATATAACTTCTTAAATTATGTACAATTACAGCTTGCAAATTAATATCTGTAATAATTCATCAAAATAATGAAACTTACTATATATTTTGTGTAATAATACTAATAAAATATTTTGTTTTATGTAAATTTAGAAATGTATGTAATTATACCAACAATAATATTACAGAACTAAACAAATTTTACCTATTTATGGAAAATTCCTGACGGCAAATTTACTGATGTTCTGTAAATTTACTAAAAGAGACTTTACTATAAAACTGTAATATTACATATATGTACTTTTCTATTTCGTTAGTAATATATCGTATTACATAATGTTTGTAATAGTTTTGATATTATGTATTTTTAAACAATTATGAATAAAATTACAGCAGTTCAGTAATTATACCTATAAATACTGGGCATCATAGTATCTTATGATTTGTAGGTAAAATTACATAATGAACTTTATAGGTAGCCGTAGATAAAGTATTTCATTGAATCATTGTTAAAAATTAAATTGTTTTTAATAATTTATCTTCAGGTTAAGGTAGATGATCATTGATCATAGTAGGTAATAGTTTCTGAAAGTTTCTCTAAATTGAAAAAAACTAGAACTAGTTTTTGTTGAGCCCTGTATATAAATTTTTACTAATTAATTTCCGTAACATGAAAATCAAAAATATTATATTCTGACAATATGTTCTACTCTACACGAAATATCAATTACTTCATTTGACTTTTATGTAGATACCAAGTACATAGAATGTAATAATTATAATATTCATTAAAGTTTAAAAGAAAATTTATAGTCTGTATACATGAAATCTATCATAAACAGTATAGTATATAATCAGTTGTAATGATTAAGGTAGGGTCCATTCGATAGTCGATCTTATAGAGAGTTTAAAGGCGCGTTCTCCATCGATAATCATTTTCTTATGAATCGAGTTTTTATCTGCTTGCTTCGATATATTTCACGCTTCGTTTGTCTGATATCACGCGCACAAGATAAATGGTTCTTCAATGTTAAAAAGTTTTACAACTTTAGATATATAAATACTCTCGATTTAGTTTATAAAATTACATTGAGTTAATGCCTGTATTATTTTATAAAAATTAAATTTTGTTTTTGTAAATATTACAAAAAATAAATATTAATTTCTCAAATTTTAAACTTATTCGACGACTTTTATTAAGGCGCTTTAAGGTTTATCGACTCCGTAATGCAAATTTGTAAAACTTAAATGAATACACGGTATTTTTGTAATGACAAATAAAAATTGGAACTATATAAATATTAAAAAATAAAAGTCAACAATATAGTTTCATAAAAATAACAGTACTTTACATGTCAAAGAAATGAATAATAAATATTATCTGAACAGTGAATGACATTGCGACATCACATCCCACTAGAAACTACACATCTACGAGTGCCTGTGTGCCTACTAGATTCAATAAAAACTACTTTGCATAAAACAACAGTTATTATTAAACACTATCTGAATACGTTTGGCATTTTTTTTATTTACTTATTTCTATTTCTTTAACGGACAGAATATTTTAGCGAGATGCGCGTTTGTTTAAAATTTCAGTTCTCACAATTATGGACTCCCGCAATTATAGCATCATTCATCAGAAAAATACAAATACCAAAATGGCGTATTAATATGCCAAGGTCATCGAGGAATTATTGTAATACAATGATTACGATTGTTATGGCTGTACGATCGTAATTATGAGATAGAAACTAAATCATCTCTTCATCCGGTAGGCGTTGCAAAAGTATTCAAATGTTTTGTTGTGTAACAGCAAATTATATTTAGAAAAATGCAATTTATTTTATTGCCGTTTCTAGCCTTATAATTTTATCACGAATAATCAGTCTGCTAATCCTTTAAATTTAACATTACACTGCACAGAAATAATGAAAATTTTGATATATTTTTAATGAATAGGAAAAATATAGAAATGTATGTACATTTATTATATGTTTAAAATACCAATATAATATTTATTGTTAAATACTTTAATTATTTAATTAACTGTACAATATGTAAATGGATGATACTTAAATCTGTATATTGGCAGTATTAATAAATATATATTAATATTATATTATTATTAATATTATAATTGCACAGCGATTTTTAACACTAAAAATTTATTAAATTAATGTTAAATATGTATTTTTTTAAAAAAAATTGGTTAATCCTATAAATATTGCTGGGTCTATGTTAGTTGGGTCCCGACCTTGCGGTTAGATTTTGGATATACGTTAGTTTCATCCCAAAGCATATATCAATTAGCATTCGATAACAGGAGACTGATTTTGATACAATTTATCTCAGTGTGATAAATACAAATTTATCGTAGGTAGCTGGCGCATTTATGTTTTTTTTAAGGAACTACATATATCACATCATCAATGACGTCAAAAATTCAAATTTATCACTGTGAGTTTATCACATACTACTCGTATATTGTATGTGATAAGTAGTTTTCAACTTGTGAAACATTTCTTAGTTTGCTTTGTCGTTATAGAATTTGTCTTTTTATAATTCCTAAATTGTTTTATTTGTTTTAAATTCTTTTTTTACCTTAATTATTTTCTTTTTTAGTACTATTATTACTAAATAATCGTACAAAATCTATTTTTTTCAAGATTCAGCGTTTATTTTTTTTCATATATTCTTTTTTAATATTCTTTTACTTTTATATTTGAATAGCCAATTGTTTATAAATAGGTCAAAATTTTAACTTGAATTACCAATTGAAGTACCAACTGTAATTGTAAAATTTACAAAAAAAAATTCCAAATATTTTTTTTTGCTTGATTACGTCATCACATTTATCACCTAATCTAACCTAACCTGAGAACGTAACCTAACTTAGCCCTTAATATTTATAGAAATTTGTGCCACACTCTTTTGGGTACATGGCGTGATTGTGTATGTATATAATATGCAAATTAATTCATATAAAAATTAAGATCTCTGTTTTAAAAAATGATTTAAGAAAATTAATTACTTTTGTATACAATAAACTTAAATTCATGGAACGAAGTATATTTTTTTCACAAGTGGTAAAAAAAAATCATCTTTTATAAAGAATTTGGGTTGAGTAAAAACAAGTAATTTAAATCTATATAAAAACTAGTTTTTAATAAAATGACTTCTTCGTTTTTTTTTTTTGTTTTTTGTTTTACTTATTTTTGTGGTGTAATTAAATGTTTTTAATTTTTTTACTATTAGTTTCGGTATGTCCAATAAAAAATTATATTATCTCGTTTCTACATGAACAAAGTTAATAATTATAATAAAAAAATGTAATTATAATTAAGAATATTTTTCTATTAATAACTTATTTTTATATATTATTTAGTCATTTAATTATATTAAATAGTTTTTTGTTTGTCAAATATAATTGGACAGATTAATGTTATATAAAACAACTAGTTCTATAGACAAGTAATAATAGTATTATTTTATCTTGTAATATAATTGATGATTTGAATCACGTAAGGATTAAAAATTTTATCTTTTTTATTTCAAGAAAAAGATAACATCAATTACTGTAAAGGCATTAATTTAAATAAAATTTGGCTTCCATTAATTAAAAATTTATATATAAAAAAAAATATGATCTAGTTACTTATTTGTTAACTAGTAACTTGTTTCTATGTTCTGTTACTTACTGTAAATGCCATTTGTATCAGTTTTCCTGATGAAGACGGATGTTGAGTTTGTCGAAGCGTCGATTATTAATAAATATTAATACCTAAAGACTAAATTTATTTTGTAAAAATACTGACGTTTGTAAATTTAGTATTTCTCCGAGTTTTTATGTACAATTACCGATTTTTTTTACAGTGTACTCAATCTACTCATCGGAAATCCACACAAACGTATACCTATATATTGTTTAATTTAAAAAATACAACAAAAAAACGCACTGATTTTCTTTATTTTATAAATATGTTTCACTGTCAGAATAATATTTTTATTAAATTTGCAGTTTTGTCTAATAAATAAGTTTATATGAACTAATTAAATCAGTGTTATATAAATGTTGCTCTATAATTTTTACATTCAAGTATTTATTGTTTTTAATTCGCAAAATAATGTAAGAACAATATTCAAGGTCTTATTTATATACACAATTGTCGTTTAATTCAAGTATTGAATTATTTATATAAAATAATTATTATTATGTTATAATTCTAACTCGTTTTTCAATTTTTCCAGGTAAGTGACACTGAAAGCAACTATTTGACGTCATGACAAGAAGAAATTTATTTTCCATTCAGGTAGATATAAATCAATTACGAATTTAGAATTCCTATAAAAGCGATAACTATCAGACAGATAAGTTTAATGTTATTCAAACAGTATTTTGTCGACAATAATTGAATAAATTATTAACTTATTTGTTCTTTGCGGTAATAATCATTTTTAGCGCTTATTGACGGAGAATTTACATAACTAATGTTCTAACCGTTATGTGAAAATGTAATTCAAAATAAGATAGATTCATCAGAGTTTAACAATTTCTAGATTTTTTTAGTTAGATAATTTTATTTTAGAATTACAACCGTTAAGGCTGTTCATCTTGCGGCTATCTTGAAATTGTTATAGAATCAGAATTTTTACGCAATATGTAGGTAGACTAAAAATAATGATGAATAATTTATATATGCATAGGATAATATGGTTTTGCTGTGTAATTAATTAGTTGTTGTTCTTTTGTTAAACGATTTAGTTATGTTTCAAAGATTGCATCATTTTGTTTAAAAATAGAATTTTGAAAAATTGTTCTATTTAGATTTTATATACCATGTAATCATGGTATTAGACTAAATTTACTTTTTAGCAAATTTAGTAGTATGTGGGTAAATCCATTTATAGAACATTTTGCCATTATCACATAAATACTAGGAAATTAAAATATAAATTTTATATTTTGTTACTAAAAGTTGGCAGCATTGTACAATAATTTAATTTTGTAGTTATTATGCATATAGAAAAAAATCTATTCTGAAAATTTGTTATAAGTCGTACAAACAGTATGCTTAAAATAAATTTTGAATAATTTTTCCGAGAAATTGACAACGTTGTATAATAATTAAATTATTTAATTCTTTCAAGCATAAAACTGGATTAAATGTAGCTAAAATTAAATATTAATATTTTTATAAAAGTATTATTGAAATTAGGAGAATCTAATCTGAAAATTTGATTAAAATAAGATAAATAATATAATAACACTCAAAAATATTGAGATTTTTAAATTTTTTATCCCCAAATATTTCACAAAGATAATCATGCATAGCCTAACAGCCGATTCAATGACTGATTATCTTTGTGAAATATTTGGGGATAAAAAATTTAAAAATCTCAATATTTTTGAGTGTTATTACATTAAATTTCACAAGACAATACGAACATTTATTTGTTCAAATGTCCTATATTACATTATAAATAATATATTCAAACTAAAAAAATTTATAAATTTTTATTCCAAAAATTGGCAATACAGTGATATGAAATTATACATTTGTTATGGATGTGTCAGAAAAATTTATTCTGAAAATTTGATTAAAATCGGATAAATAGTATAGTCAAAATAAATATTTTAGTTTTTTTTTCTCTTAAAATTGGCAACATTGCGTTATATGTAAATTATATAATTTTTATGGACACTAGGAGAATCTTTTCTGAAAAATTGATTAATCTTGAATGAAAATTAAACTAAAATAAAATTTTAGTAATTATTTTCTGAAAAAGTGGACAACGCTGTATGATAGTAAAATTATATAATTTTTACGGGCACTAAGAAAATCTTTTGTGAAAATTTATTTAGTTTTCGTCAAATAATTTTATCTTACTATTATTTATCATTGTAAAAACATAAAACAAGAAAAAGAAAAACTGATTTTAAGCAAGTGTTTGTTTTCGTAGTATTTTCTAGTAAAAAAGTATCAAAGTAGGTCGAGGTAGCCGGTGTAATTCTTTTTTTTTGCGAAATAGGGGCATAATTTTAACATAGTTATGCGTTACCCTTAAAAATTCTTTCACACACGTTCAAATGTTAAAGTAGATAAGATAGTAAAAAAAACTTATTCCATTTCTTATTGTGTTGTATGAGCACACAAAAACTGTAATGTAATACGATTTTTTATATATAATATAAAAGATTTTATTCTATTAAATAGTTAAGTATGTTTGTAAAAAGATATCTCATTGTTAATTTTTTTTATTAATATATGACACTATTACCTTAATTTAACACTGAACATTTTAAATTTTTATTTGTAAATCCTCATTCGACTGCCAAATCAATTTTATGTTGTAGTTTCACGTTTTGACACAGCGCAAGAACTTGACCATTCAAATATTTTTTAAATAATTTTTTATATTTTTATTATATGGCATATTTATGTTCAGACAGTTTTGTTTTTAGTTACCATGACTTTAGGAGTTGTTATACAAATTGTTTTATTCTATAAATTTATTTAATACGGTAACTGTCGGTTCTGTAGTGGTCATAGCAGATTTTTTTATTTAATTTTTTGATTATAATTTAAATTAATTTTATGTTTATTGTTTTTAATTTTTAAGAAAGTGTGAAAGTAGTAATGGATTAGGTATAAAAACATAATGGTCCGTATTTATAATTCTTTTTAAAGCATCTTTAGTTAACAACAGTGTAATTTCAATATTAACTTTTGCTTTTACTATAAATCACATATAAACTTAAATTCTTAATTACACATGGCGTATTATATATTGCGTTATAGTACCTATTTTGTTTTTGCTTAAATTAGTTAATTTTTAAGTGAAGAAAAAATGCAGTTGCCGCGAAAGCAGAAGGTCCCGGGTTCAAACTCCAGCCAGCATAATGTATTTTTCTTTATTTAAAAATTAACTAATGATTTAATTAGTTTATCAAAATATATTAATGGCGACTTACGCAAAAACCAAAATACTATAACCAAATATAAACTGTTTTTATAAATTAAATACTTTTTATCCATATTTCACATTTTAAAATACAAAGAATGCTAAAAACAGTTCTGGTATTTTTTAAAATAAATACTTCAAAATATACGTACTTTTATCTAAAATTACCTAAAAGGATCCTTTGTATTTTTTCGATTATTTGAACATTTCGGCAGCTGTTATCGCAAACCATTCTCAGCTACATATATTATAATTTATATTAATGATTTACAATACAATATATAATGAATATTTCTTAAAATAATTAACATAAAAGATCATTATTTCCAGTATTTTTTTTTTGTTTAAAGTCGATGGGATTAAATCTAATCTCTTTACAGTATTATAATGAGTTTACAGTGCAGAGTTTGAACGCTGTATTTCTACTAGATAAGTTGTTAAGAAATCTTGGAATGAATTATAAGATTACAAAACGAAAATGAATATGAAATGCGGGTAAATTATGAAAATTATGATAAGGTAAAGGTGAACGTAATGTTGTATAGTGTGGTGTGATGCTGCTATAAGAAGTATAAAATAATTGTGCATCATGCTTGTGAGATATATATATATAATGAATTTTGATGCAGAAAGACGCAGTGTAGACAGAGATGGCAATAGTTCTGACAGGAGAATAAAAGCGTTTGTGACCTTTCAACTTTAGTACCATGTACACCTAACTGGTACATGATTTACAGTCAATTACATCGTACACCAGCATTTGCCAAAAGCTTTCATCTAAGTTACCTTACTCGGGTTTAACATCTAGAATAAAGTTTCATATAGAAGTAATGCTACTGTTAATAAATTACAAATTAAGATTTATAAAACCACAAAACTAAATAATCAACAATCAAAATTTATAGTTTTGGAAATTTTAAATTAACATAGTAAAAATGTTTCAGAATTTACTATATTAAAATAGAACGGTTTTAGGTTTTAGTTCTGTATTAATATTTATTAATAATCAATACTTAAATATCTTTATTTTTCCTGGTGAAGATGTACGTTGAATACGTCGAAACGTCGATTATTAATATAGAACTAAAACCGAAAGCCGTTTTGTTTTAATTTTAAATTATTTTTGTGTATTTGCTATAACTTTTCCTGCAATAAAACCATCAACAGCTTATAAAATTAAAACGTAAGGGTACGTTATGCAAGAATACAACATAATTTATAAAAAATATATATATTTATCTCGAAATGTTTAAAATATTTTAAATGTTTAATTTGCATATATTTGAGTAAATAAGCATTTCGAATAGGGTTGAATATGAGGCAACTTACCATCCTTGTATTATAATATACTATATTATACAATTTTCGTTAAAATAAGCAAAGAAACAATAGTGTGAAGTTGGCATATATAAAAATGATGATATGATATACTTTTTTGAAAGTATGTTTCACATATTTTAAATAAAATAGCTACATTTTTATATTAAAAGTGGAATTATATTGGTAGTTTGCACACGTGATAAATCCATTAAAGTAAAGGAACATGAATTTAAGTTTCATATAATGCAATTTTATACTATTTATTCATAACACGACATACATTTTTTGCACAATATTTACATACTATTCATATATCTTTGTAACCAGTAAAAAATTTATTCACTTTTAGTTAAGCGAGAAAGTCTGCATTTATTTACTGTACGATTCTATTTTTTATTTTGTTATTTTATAGTATAAGTTTTTAAATCACAGATTTTTATTATTTGAATTTTTATTATTTTCGTTCCTAGATAATATATTATAAATTTTTACGTAAATATATAAATAAATGATTATTATATTCTATAAAGGCAACTGTTGACCAAACTGATATCAGTTGCATCTAAGTTGTTTGAGACCCATTATAAGTTGCTTCAGTGCTGTCTTAACCCATGGACCTTCTGGACACTTACCCGGGGGCCCCACGAGCGTAGGGGCCCCACGCTAATCTGTGTATATCAATTAACTTGCCATTAATAAAAATAACATTTAAATTAATTCTGTGCAATTAATTAATTTACATTTCATTTCTGTGATTGGTTATCGTAGGGGCCCCAACACACTGTTTTTCTCAGGGGCCCATAACGCTGTTAAGACGGCTCTGCTTTGCTCAAGACAAGAATTTCTTGTTTTGATAAAACACTATTTATTTGTCTTCTTATAACATCTATCGTGATACATTATGTGTATACGTACATCATTAGTAAATAAATATTTTGCCAAAAATTTATATATTTTATAAATTTCAAGTATCGTTTTATATTATCTGAAGCCAAACTTGTTAGATGTGACAAAAATAAATTCCTGATTTAGGATTTACGTTGATTGGTGCGTTATTTGTTGTAGAAAAATCACAATAAAACGTTATTGTAGGACGAGACAAAAGTCTTGGAACTGAAAAATTAAGTTTTTCAAGTAAGCTATTTTATTATGCAATAATTTTTACAATATAACTATACTAGTTTTAATTCGTCTCTTATATTGGTATTCAAAGTCAAATTTACTTAGCAATAGTTTTATCATATGTGTAATTAATTTAATAATCCACTAATAAAAATAATAAAGAAACGTCATTTATTATAAGTACATTAAATCAAAATTACTTGTTCAACATCTTTATTGAACATAACGAGACACTGTAACTAAAGTATCTTAACCTAACCTAACTCTGAATAAAGTAGTCTAGCATTAAAACATAAACTATAAAACCGAATGCATTACTAAAAGGCAATGCATTGACCATCTGTTCTTCATCATATAGATCGACTGCATTGGGCTAGGGCGCGGCTACTATCTCTATGCAACATTACATTCTCTTGTAATATTTGTAATGTAGTAATATAAGCCTGGCTTGCATTATAGAGATTATTATATGGCACCCGTCAAACAGTTTGAGTACCGCTGTATTGCCGGAGCCAATAGCCGGGTCCGTGCTGAGGCATAGGCGCGAACGATACCAAAGTTTATGCCATACGGTGCTGCGATGGTATAACTGTTATGCTTTATGGATTGCGATTCTGCAATCTACTGATTTTAATACCGCGCAGTGTAACGGACCTTCTGCTCACGGTTTGTAAAATGTTGGACGAAGTCAGGAAAGCGTTTGGGTACAATAGAAATAGACGAATTCAATTGTTAGCTAATAATTCGATAACTCTAATGAATACACTGTAAAAATAATAGTAAAATTTTACTATAAAAAATCTGTAATTTTAGTTTACTATAAATATTCTGTATTTTTACCTCAAATTTCTGTGATTTTTAGATAATTCATAATAATCACATACAGTAAGTAAAAATGATCTAATAAGTATGTAAAATTGCTTACTTTCTGCAAATTGTATCACATACTTAATGTAGAATTACCTACATATTGATGGTATAACTTTTTAAATTATGTAGGTAATATTACAACTTGCATATTAATATTTGTAATAATTGTTAAATACATTCTTTATGTAAATATATGTAATTATACCAACAATATGAAAATTATACCAATATTTATGGATAATTCTTGACAACAAATTTATTGAAGTTCTGTAAATTTTCTAAAAGATACTTTACTAAAAAAAAACTGTAGTATTACATACATATATACTATTCCAACCCGTTGGTAATATTATATAACATAATGTTTTAATAATTTTAATATTATGTATTTTTAAACAATTATTTAAAATTACTACAGTTGAGTGACTAAACCTAGGAATACTTGGCATCATAGTGTCTCACGGTGTGAAAGTAAAATTACATAATTATTGTTTTAGAGTGTATTTTTGTTAATATTACTTTATAAATTAGATTTTATACGTACACACACACATATATATTCGGTGCTAAATTTTAACACCATATAAGATAAAATTAAATATATTTTTAGTAATATTATTTTAACTTAAAATTTTTCAAATTTAAATTCATATACGTACACAATCACGTTATGTACCCAAAAAGGGTGTAGCACAAAAATCTTTTCACTATCCCGAAATCAGTTTCCTCCAAACATTCTTATCCAGACAAGCAACTTTAGCTTCATCCACATTCATCTAACCTAACCTATCTCATAGCTTGCTGTTCTATTCCTACTACTTGGAAACTTTCGTTCACGCAAGCCACATTTCCACAGCAATCATTTTTCTTTTTTGTTTTTGCTTTTTTTTCCTAAGTACTAAACTGTTTTTAGCTTTACATTTGAATAGAAAAAAACCATTTGCATAAGCTAAACCAAAAGCATAAAAAAATTAAACTGAAATGAATGTCTGTAATAATCAATTAATAGATTACAAAAAAAATATATATTTATAACATGAAATCGTTATTACAATACTAAGCAAAAAATATATTGTTCAAATACTGAACAGCATCACATCCTGTTGATTATTTAAAAAAATATATTAGAAAACAGGAAATTATATAATTATTTTAATAGCATTTTATGTTCAAACACTATTTATATATTTTTTCTAGAAATAATGCAAAAATAATGCATATGACTGTTACTAGCAACACTGCAAAAAATATTAATTTATTATTTTTATTGATAAAGCTTTTTAAATATTTATCAAAACAACAAACGAGAATAATAAAATGTATTTTTTAAACAATAATTTTACTTCGAAGAAAAATAAAAATTCCGAAACTTATTTATGTAACAAATTATTTATGTATTTATGACTTCGTTTATGTCATTAAACAAATGCATGGTTATAACAAATTAATTAAATTTACATCGCTTATTTCACATAAAAACATTATTTACATTATTATAATAGTAGCAACATAACTTATTTGCTGAGTCTCACGATTAAAAATAAAAAATGAGAGAGATTTTTTAAGTATACATCACATTAGCATTGTAGCATAGGTAGCAATTTAAAGTTGTACATAATAGGTTGCTTAATATTAACAAAATATTACGTCATATTAATTAAAGTTACCTATGTTCAGTTCTAAACATAACATTTATTTGCAATTTGTAATTACATCAATTTAATGGTATTGTTTTCTATGTCTTTATAGTTATTTAATTTTATTAGTTTTATTTAAATTAAGCATTATTATTTTTATTTTTAAACAGAAAAAAAAAAGAAATAGGTAAGATATTTTAGTACTTTGTATTTAAAAAATATGAAAGATTGAAATACATATTATTATTAAATAATTAATTATTATTACCACGCTTATATTAACTCACTCTGTTGTTGTCACGGTCAGTCACGGTCAAATTTTGTAACCAATTTTTAGACCACTTCCTATCATTTGATCTCACTGAAATTTTGCATGTAGTTTCATTCCAGGAGACAACGCAATATTATATAATAAAAAAACGATTACAAGATATGACACGCTTATATTTATTTTTTAATTTTGTTCAATTAACAATTGAATAATGACAAGACGACTAGACTAAAAAGCAGAAAATAAAATATATTAAAAAAACTTTTTTAAAAACCACGCTTATATTTAAATGCACTAAAAAGAGGAAAATACATTTTTTCCTGGTTATCCAAAATTTTTAGAAAGAAATAAAAGCGTGGAGCGCCAGGAAACTATATATTTCGCAATGATTGATTAAGCGCTCCACGCTTTTATTTCTTTCTAAAAAATTTGGATAACCAGGAAAAATTTATTTTCCTCTTTTTAGTGCATTTAAATATAAGCGTGGTTGTAAAAAAAGTTTTTTTTATATATTTTATTGATTATTATATTTTCAAATTCTATATAAACACATATTTCTCAAAGCAAATTTAAACAATCAAGAAATATACCTGCAGAATGTGGCAAAAACTCTTGTCACAATCAACTAGAAAACTTTTTACACCAAATATTTCTTCGCTTTATTAACGTTTATAATATCTCTCATATAAAAATAAAACGATTTTAGGTTATAATTCTGTATTAATATTCATTAATAATCGACGTTTCGACGATCTCAAATGGCATTTACTACAGTAAATAACAGAACATAAAAACAATTTACTAGGTATCAAAATAAGTAACTAGATCATAAAATGTTTTAATTAATGGAAGCCAAATTTTATTTAAATCAGTACCTTTAAATAAAATTTGGCTTTGCAAACCTTGGAAAATTATTTATCAATACGTAGGAAATATGGGAGTGACTTAAGTTACAACTTTTTACAATATGAAGATTGTATTTCTAAAATTAGATGTTTTTAATGTCATTTATATATTTTTCGTTGACTTCCATTTATAAAACTTATTTTAAATTTTAAATTATCATTTAAGTGATAAACATTTTAAAAAAATATACAAAAAAAAATTATGAATTATCTGTTTAACCTAGCTACTGAATTTTAAGGCAAAACCATTTATAAAATATTTAAATTTCAAATATTTTTATATTTCCTGTTATTATACTATTTAATTATAACACAAAAGATAATAACAAAATACTAAAATATTCTGAAGCTCCTTGACTTTCATTTGTAATTTTGAAAATTTACATAATATTTTCATGAGAAACAGAAATAAAAAAATATTTTTATTTTAAACAAACGTTAACCTTCGCTCTCTAAATAAATTTAAAAACAAAAGACAATCAAGTACGTTTTTACTGTAATAATATTTTAAATTTATAATTTAATTTAAACCGCATGTATACTAACAAGTGCCCGGCGTTGCTTAGGTGTTAAGAAGCTTAATTGTTAAGAAGCTTAATTCTATTTCAAATAATTGTAATATAGTGATTCATTTTCTTATATTTATAATTTTTTCAGATAATTTATTTTATTAGTTTGGTATTAAATTTAATTGTATATAAAAAAAACAATTTTTTTATTATTACCAAAAAATGGAAAATTTTGAAGCACACACTAACAGTTATTATATATTACATAATTTTTTCATATTTTTATGGTATATAATTCTGTAAATAAGTGACACATTTATGTCAAAACAGTTTTGTTTTTAGTTACCATGACTACAGTAGTTGTTATACAAATTGTTCTATGCCATAAATTTATTTAATACGATGACGGTCGGGTCTGTGGTGGCCACAGCAGATTTTTTTTATTAAATTTATTATAATATAGATTTCAATCATAAACAATTTTGTACACCGTTATTACGAAAACATAAGTTATGTAAAGTAAATTAATTGATACACTAGTTTCCTCCATTCATAAAGCAATTTAAATAAATTACACGATATTAAAATATATATAGAACAGATAATTGGATTGGTTAAAGAAACGCAGTTTCATCACTGATTGGTCAATAAAAAAAACTGAATCGACTGTGTCGTAAATAACGTCATATTGGCATCCATATCATAATAGTTATTCTGTACGCAACATGCAGCATGATTTAAAAATGGTTCTGCGATGATAATTTCAAAACAAAACAACTTTAATTTCTGTTTTTGAATTAATTTGTTTTCACTGACTTAATAACTATGTCGAATTTAATGTGAAATTGTTCGTACAATTATGAGAATTTTATCATTTTTGGAATAAAAGTGGAAAGAATTATAAAGTGTTGTAAAGAAAAAAATATTTTTATGAAAATATGGCACAATTTATTAAGAATTTGTATTAATTATTTGTATTTGTATTTTTATTAATAATCTATATACTCTACGTACGTCATCATCATCAGAAAAAATGATATAAATGACATCAATAAATAAACAGAACTTTGAAACAAATTACTAGGTAACAAAATAAGTAACTAGATTATAAAATTCATAAATTATTAAAATAAAACTGCTTTAGTTTCTGTAGTTCTGTATTAATATTTATTACAACCGTTTTATTTTAATATAATGAGTTCTGTAAGATTTTTTTTACAAAACTATTAACAGTGTACATCATCATCTATATGAACCGGAAGCTCTATATTTATGTGCGAATTAGTAATATGCAGTCGGGTCAAATCTATCTTCTACTGTCTGACATGAAGATAGCGTTATATGAATACAGAATCTAAACTACAGGACGGTTTTAATTACAAGTTATGAACGTGCATAAACCGTATATTATCACTGCTACTATGCTACGTTTTAATAGTCGTGTTATTTATGAAAACTGACGTATATATTTTTAGGTCTTTAAACATGTCAAACTAAAGCTTGATAAAATCATTACAATTTTTATTGCTAACTTCATTATCTAACAGAAGATTGATTCGTTTTAGTTTAATATAGTTTAGACTTTAATACTTATTTTATTTTTTTATTTATTTATGTATTTACATAACATACAGCAGACACAATAACGTCATGTACTCAAAAGGGTGTGCCACAAACTCTTTCCACTATCTCGAAATCAATTTTCTCCAAACATTCATAGCCAGACAAGTAATTCTAGCTTCATTTACATTCATAATATCGCTCATACATGCTCTTCTTTTCTTCTACTACTTGGAAACTTTCGCTCACGCAAGCCACTCTTTCAATCATACCACTCCAATCTACTGAATTATGGTTGTGAACGAAGCTAAAGTTGCTTGTTTGGAGGAAACTGATTTCGGGATAATGGAAACTGTTTGTGCCACATCTTTTTGTGAACATGGCGTGTTTGTATATGTATGTATTATTGAAATAGAAAAAGAATATATAATAAATAAATTTACGAGATTTCTTTCAACTTTCGTTTGAAAAATATCAATGAAATAGCAATTTTTATATCTGTTGATAATAGTTATTATACATATTTAAACCATTAACAAATGTAGACTAATTTGTCGAAGTCTTATTAGCTGAGCTTGACGAGTACAATAATTATGTCTCGTACACGTATTTTATATTTATTTATTTAGGTACACTAAATGGCGTAAATGTAGACATAAAATATAATACATAAATTTATCTAAAAAATTAAAAAAGTCCTTGTGCTTTTGATCGAAGGACTTAAGCGCATTTTTGGCGGGCGGATCAGTATTTTGTAGTTAAAATATCATTAATTAACTTATTTAGCATTGGCTGAGCGCTTTTAAAGTGTTCGATGCGCCAATAACTCAACAGCACCGAACTAATTCAAAAAACTGGAACTCTCTACGATGTCTAGTTTAAAAGTTTTTCTGGAGCCGACCGGTCGACCAAACAAAGCGTATTATTAAGCTTTTTTTTGAAAACAAAAATGCGCTAATATTTATAATGAAACCGGCCATTAGTGCTTATAGTTAATAACATTTTTTTGATATATTTTTGTTGAAATTTGTTAGGAAACCTCTCAAAACATTTAGCTTTATTGAGATTTAAAATTATAAGGTGTAGTAAAAAAAAAATGTTAATTAAAAATTAGTTTCAAAATTGATCATAAAAATAGGTATAATTTATTTGACTCATAATTGGCATGTATTTTAATACCATTTTGTAATGATTGTACTATAAACTATAAATAGATATTATACACAGAGTACTTACTTGTAACATAATTTTGTATTTATGTACCACTTGAACTAAATTTAATATTTTGATTATCGTTTACTTAACTACTTATCTCAAAATTGTAATGTGTACTAAAATTAACGAAATTTAGCTCTTGAAACGAAATTCAGTATATTATTTGTATTTGTTTACAAACTCTTAATATATATTTTATTAAGAAATTAAAACACCAAATAATATTTTTAATATAGTAAAAATCTTTCAGAATTTATATTAAAATAAAACGACTTGAGGTTTTAGTTCTGTATTAATTAATTAATTAATTAATTAATTATTAATAATCAACGTTTCGGTAAACTCGACGTACGTCTTCATCAGGAAAAATGATACAAATGATATTTACAGTACATAATAGAACATAGAAACAAGTTACTAGACGTAACAAAATACAAATAACGATTATAAAATTTATAAATTTTTAATTAATGGAAGCCAAATTTTATTGAAATCAGTGCTCTTCACAGTAATTGATGTTATCTTTTTCTTTATGAATTTTTATTGCTTTTTTTTATCAATCTGCTGTTAATATTTAATATTTTTATTTGATTAAATATTATAGGTAAAATAAAAAGGCTTTAGGATTTAGTTCTGTATTAAATGTATCATTTGTATCATTTTTGTTGATGATGATGTACGTGACGTCGATTTTTAATTAAAATTAATGCAGAACTAAATCTTAAAGCCCTTTTTTTGTATATTGAGTTCTGAAAGATGTTTTACTGTTATTAGATATATAAGTTTGTTTTCTAAAATTTTTTCAAATTTTTCCAGTTCAATATAGCCAAGTATGCCAACAATATTTTTATTACACATATACATATTTTATTTATATATTTTGAATATCTTTATTTCATTTCTACCGTATTTTGACCGTTACATTTTAAAACAGTTAATTTAAATATCATATTTGACATTTTTATTATAGCTCTAAAATTTTTATCTAAATAAAAGTTATTGGACAGTTTTTATTATTTATTGACATTCAAATCTTGCTGTTTAATTTCATACTAAAGTTTGGCAAATATTGAAGCACATTCTACCAACTTAGAAAAAGCAAAAAAATTCTTTTTTTTTAGAATACTGTAGCCACTACATTTGTGTATTAAAGTGATTTTTCAAAGTTACTAAACTTTTTTATTTTATTTAATTTATGGCTAATATATGTAAGACCTGTAACAAAGTCCAGTCCATAATAAAATAGTTTTTATATAGTTTCATTAAAATTACTAACACTGTATATTTGTATAAAGCAAATTTTAAGTATAGGTAATAAAAATATCAATATTTACAAACACAAACTGAATTAATGAAGAAAATACTTTCAATATAAACATAAGTTTGAAATCAATGACATTTTTATCACCATACTAAAATCTGTACAGCAAATACGATTAAAATCCTAAATCAACTTGTTCCATCCACAATCTAACCATATATTCAAGAACATAAACTAATCGACGACAGAAACCGCAAGTAATCTATAGCCGAAAAACCACTTTTAATTCCTGCCTAGACAAGGTACCCATCGAAGAGATCTTGACTTTAGTTCGTAGAGTTATCTGAGCTGAACCGCGGGTATTCAACAGTACAAGCCCCAACAAACCGGCTATATCTGCTCGGTGTTCACTCTCTCTTTTGGCCCCTCTGCTAAAGTCTTCCACTAGCCCGTGTGTACCACTAGCACGAGTTGGTCCGTACTAAGCGGCCAGTTTACCGTACGCGTAGCAAGCTGTAACATAACTCTCTGCGCCTGCCTTTTACAACTATTTCAGAGAAAAAAGAAATGTTGTTTTCGATTTTGTTTTGTTTTTCGTGTGCAACTGCGATCCGAAAATTGTGAAATATTTTGTGACAGTGTCTACTTAGAGTGTGCTGTGGTGTCCTTCTTAAATTTGGATTAAAATAGTTTCGTGTGATTTGGATTACAGTTTACGCAGTGTTTTTTGTTGTTTTCGTTTTTTTGTGGATTTATTAGTTCATAGGTATTTTGATTTTATTTTGTTTTTATTTAAAAGTCTGCATTCATATAATGGAAATATATTTTTCTTTTCACTGGAAATACGATAATATAAACACCTATTTGATGGACGAAAAATCAGAATAAAAACCAATTTATTTTTGGTTAACAAGGGAATATTGATTCAGTGTTTTTTCATGTTTATGTTGGCTTTTTGATTAAAATTTCGTATTAAATTTGTTAAATTAACTTTTTGTTTTTATTATTTATTTATTTTAATATCATAACATTTGGTTTGGCTCTAAAACGAATAAAATATACTAAATTATGTTCCACTTTTAATTTAAATCAAAATATATTTTTTTAACATTGAACAAAATTCATAAGGGTATCTGTGAAATTAATATATATAGCTTAATAACCGATTCAATGATTGAGTAACTTATGAATATTTGTTTTTGTACAAAAAAAGGTAAAATAAATAAATCAGACTTATATTGAAAAAAACAAACTTAGAATATTTTTTAAATATAAAAAAATCTGACAATTGCTGTTATATCAAATATATTTATATAGAGTCATTATAAACACAATTTATTTTTATATCTGCTATAATAACAATAATTAATTTTTATAAAAATAATTGTACCACCATTACATATATTAGAAACACAAACTTAAGTATAATTAAGTACATAAAGAATTACAAAATAAAACCATCTGATACTCGGTGTCATATTTTAAAAAAAATAGAGATAGATAGTCATTAGAAACATATTTATTTAATATCTGCAACAGAAATAAAATTTTCAATTTATTAAAGTTCTCGTTATCACTCTATATGTAACATAATTTTTAATAATTATTTTCTTTAGATTGGTTCTTTATCAATACGCAGTTTATTAATAATTTTAAAATATTTATCATTGATATCAATTAACAAAATTCGTACCGAAATTGCGTGGAAGTATAATTTCTCATTAAACTCAAAACTAAAATATTTTACTTTAAAAATACTGAACTTAAATATTAATTAGTTCTCGATAATTGAAATTGATTAATGATTTGAAAATAGAACAAACAAATCGTGATTACAGTTTAATTAATTTTCGAAACTGTTGAAAAAAAAATGTTAATTGAAATAACAATATTTGTTATTCCTTTTTTTTGTTTTTTTTTTTGCTATCTTCTCCAGCACATAAACAAATTTTCAGAACCCGTTTTTGAATCTAAAGCATTTAAAATAAAGAAATTGATTTGTATCATTTATTTTCCAAAAACAAAGACTTGATTTATAAATTTGAAAATAAATGAAAAATTTTAATGATAGATAGAATTACTTCAATAACATATTAAATTATTTAAAAAAAAAGTTGTCACATAAATAGATTTTTGAAAATATTAACGTGTATTTGTATATATTAAATTTAATTTAATTTAATTAGGAAAAAATTAACTGAAGAAAATCACTATTAATATTAAATTAATATTTATACTAATTAGCTACAAAAATATTTTGTTGTTTTATGTACAATCTTCTTATTATTCGTAAAAGAAATAAAACCAAAAAATTCCAAAATTTTATGAATCATCTTGCCTGCCCCAACACAGATGGTCCTTTCAAGGTCGTAGGAAATGACAGGGTCATTTATTCTCTTGTTTACTAGGGTTTCAACTTATCACGCCATTCTGACATTTTTCTGTTTTACTGGAAGTGAAAAAAATTCAAAGAATTTCATTCAACAGATTTTTTTTGTGAAAAAATATTTGAGATTATATACATAAAGATAATTTTTTCAAACATTTATACAATATTGCTGTTATATTTCATTCTAATTAGATTAAATTTTAAATAATTTATTTAATTAATTAGATGATATTTTCAATAACATTATTTCTATCATAAAACATAAAAATTAGTTGAATCAAATTTATTATTTCAAATAAAGTTTAGATAAATAATCGAAAATTGCAATAATACAGATATACATACTAGAATAATATCTGATTATATTAGATCAAAATACCAAACATAATTGTCTAATATTAAAATTATCATTTATTTATCTAAATCAACTACAACACATTAAAAAATATTCTAATTTGTTTTCTGTCTAACATTGACATTAAATAAAGTTTAATGTAATATAAAAATTAAATATTTTATATAATATAAATGCTTATCCTTCGATTGTTCTTCCGTAAACTTAAAAATAAATATAAACATTCAATAAAATTTATGCTTATATATTTTTCTAGCACGTTTGTTCAAATATGTTTTCACTAAAGTGGATAGTAAAAAATACTTTTATTATATGAATGCAGAATAGAATTTAAATGTTGACATTTTTAATATTTTATTATAAAATTTTGTTAAATTTTAATGGCTGTTTGGCATATAGTGAAATTTATTTTGTAATAAAAATGAAATATGTACCAATACTTTTTTGCTATTTGAAAATTTAATCTAAAATAAACATAATATTTATACTAACAATTTTATCTACGTTAAACATTTTGTAATTTTTTAAATATTTTGAATTTATTTTTGCTTGCAAACATATCAATGTACAATTTCAAATATTTAAGATATTTTTGCTCCGAACGTCAAATTTAATTTCTATATTGATTTTAAAATTTAGTAAAAATCAATAACGTATTTTTAATAAAGATGATAATTTAGAAATATTTTTATTATAGAACTAACTTCAGTGTCTGTCACTATTAAATTTTGACTTATATATTGGTTTATGTGAAAATATCTTCTATATAAACACTAACTTTAATTGTAACTTGAAATTCAATAAAATTGAGATAGGATAGTTCTGCTCTGAGTTGACGTCTTTTTTTTTGCATTTTACAAATTTTTTCAAATATCTTTTAAAAAAATTATTGGGTCTATTTGGATCAACTCTGTAAAACTTATAGCGTTAAATAATCTTTTGACTTTTTGTACTCAATGGAATTCTTTCTTTGGTAAAAAAAAGGCAAAACATTCTGTAACGCTACAGACCTTACATAATGTGAACCGAATTAACCCATATATTGATATTGTTTTATTAAATTTCTAAAAAATATTTTACTTGTAAATTTTAGTATTTTTTATCAAGTAATTTGTTAAAATTTATAATATTTGTTATTTACCTGAGAAAGTATTGAGTATCTCAGTTTCCTAATAACTATACGAAAGTTCATTAAAACATACATATTTCAAAAAAAAAGTTTCAAGTTGTAGTTCTGTATTAATTTTTATTAATAATCGCCTTTTCGACGTACTCAACATACATCTTCATCAGGAAAAATGATACAAATGACAGTAAATAAACAGAACATAAACACCTTACTAGGTAGTAAAATAAGTAACTAGATTTTATAATCTAGTTACTTATTTTGTTACCTAGTAACTTGTTCCTATCTTCTGTTTATTTATTGTATATGTTTTTTGTATCATTTTTCTTGATAAAATGGCAAATATTGATAAAAATTAATACAAAATTACGACTTAAAATCGTTTAATTTTATTATAATTAGTTCTGAAAGATTTTTCACTATACATATTTCAGTTCTAATATGTATAAATAAATGATAATAAAACCAAAATATTAAAAATTGTCAACCTTTTTTTTAGTGTTATTTATTTCTTTAAATATTTCCGATACATATTTTATACTTCAGTATCTATAAAACTAATGATGATTGTATTTTTTTGTTTTCAAGTGAAGTAGTTAGTTACGTATGTTATTTGTGTGTTAATGTCGTCAACAACTATCTTAACACAGCCAGCTGTTCTGTTGTTACATAAACACACGACTTTACAGCGTATTTGTGTTACGTGTAAAATGTGTGTTAATTATTATAAATTTTTTCAAGGTGTCGGAAGTATTTAGAGGTCGTATGTTTTCATTATATATTTCTATTTAATATTATTTGTTTATGATGGCAAAATATAACATAATATTTATGTTACGCTTATGCAAACATATCCTTTATTGTTTAAACAAATGGAACATTTTCGAGATACGCGATTTTCAACATGTGTTTGTGTATTTTACCAAAATAGGATTGAATAATTTTTATAATAATATGTTTTTAAGTTAATTTCAAAATCAAATCTGAAATCGTTTTTATTAGAATTAAATTTTTTAATATTAACGTAAAGTTTTAAAAAGACTAAATATTAGAAATACAAATATTTATTTCTATAAATGATATAAATTTTATTGTATATCCAGTTTTATTAAAAATTATGTTAATTTAATTTTATACTCATTATTCCATAATTTAACGAAATTCATTAATATTATTATTATTTTTATTTTTAATTTGTTAATATTTTTATTATTTGTTTGATATTAATATAAATTTTCGGGCTCGGGTTCAAATCTCGCTTGATGTTGTCTAAATTAACATTTAACAAAATAGCACCTCGTTAATATATTAAAGTTTATGACTTATATGAAATTTAAAAAATTATAATTATAAATGTATTACTACTATTTATAATTAATGTAGCAAATTCTACAAGAATTTGGAATTATATAACAACCACGGAAAGGTACATAGATAATTGAAAATTAGGAATAATACAAAAAGTAGAACAACGATCTCTTATAAATAATAAAGACACATATAAGAAACTGAAACTTAAGGTAGTATTCTATATTTTTCTATAAGGTTTATAACCATTTAAATTCTAGCATTAAATTCACTTTTTTGTGTACATTGTAGATTACGATTGAATTTATTTAATCTTTGATTAATATTTACATAATAACTGAGATTTTACTGTTTTAATTAAAATATTCAAATGTAAACTCTGGTGATATATAAATTTTTTATTTAAATTTAACTCAAAACAAGGACTTGAAATAAATCTCGAAAAAAAAAATATTTATTTATAATTGTTTTACATATATTAACATTTTGAGCAGGCCATATTAAAATTATACTAGTCTTTGTTTAAAGAAAAACAACGTAGCAATTGTTTATCAACAATTAGAATATAATTGCAAAAGAGAAACAAATAAATTATACAAATACATTCGGCTAATCTATAATTTAAATAATTTTTAGGTTCCATTGTTTAGTTTAAGATTAAGAAACTTGTTTTTGGAATTAAGACAAATTCAGCTACCTAATCAAATTAGCATAAATAACAAGAATAGAATCTAATTTGTATTCACTCATTTGGTTTATATTGCAAAAGGAATGAAGGTCGCACGTTTATTAAATTAGAAACAATAACAATAATTATTTATAAGCAAATGCAACAGCTACAGCATTCTAAGATTCAATTAATTTCAAAATGATCATCTTTTATTTTAGCTTTAATATATACATTGTGAGAAAAATAAACTTGAAAAAATAAATATTAATTTGAAATATTTTTTATTTAATTAATGAGTAATATATATAAAATTCTGTAAATAGGTGATACATTTATGTCAAGACAGTTTTGTTTTTACTTACTATGACTACAGTAGTTGTCATAGAAATTTTTCTATTCCATAAATTTAATTAATACAATGACGGTCGGTTCTGTGGTGGCTACTGCAGATTTTTTTTACTATCAGAATTACTGTGGATATTGAGAATAACTCCACATAAAAAGAAATGCATCTAAATATGGAAAAATAATAAATGCAATTATTTCAGTAAACTAGAAAAATAAACTAACTGTTTGTTCCGAGATTGGAATGTTTTTTCAAATACAAATAGAACTGAAACGTGCGAATCGGCCTAATTTTTATTTATACTTAGTAATTATAAGAAAAGTGACACTTTCTTTATTCTCTTAGAATCTGTTTCCGCTTGTGATTACTATCTTTTAATAACGTTCTAGGCCGTTGATAATTGCCGAAAAATTATTTAAACAAAATAGTTGAAGTGCTGATGAAATTACAGCTACACTTTTTAAATTAGCGACAGCGTAACGTGAACCAATGAATTTCACTGAAATCTGCGATTGTATTTTTGGAAATAAAAACACAAAGAATTACACAAATTTATTTGTCAGTAGTTTTCTAGAGATAGTAAATATTGTTTTTATCTTTTTTATGTACTTTCTTATATACACTGTAAAAAATCAATGTATATTTATATTTTATTCTGGTTTTTTATTGTAATTTTATAATGTTTCAGTAAATTTGCAATAATTATTAAAATTACAATAAAACGTATAGTAAAATCACTATGATTATCATTGTTAATTTACACTGATTTTTTTACAGTATATTTAGAAGTTATTTGTTGTGTAGTTTTATAAACCATTAACCAATTTCTTATTAAATTTTTAGAATTAAATAAAATTATTAAATTCAAAATTTATTTAGTTGTATCTTGTGTATTTTAAGTATACTAGGACCGTGGTATGACTTGAAGCTTTTTCAAACTTTAAAGTTTTCTAAAGCTTTAAAGTTTTCTACGGATTTACATAAATCAATGGATGAAAAATGTAAAAAAAAATAATATTTAATTTTTTTTAATTTTAAATTTTTTTCAACCGTAATTTTTAATATATTTATTAAAATTTGTATAATAATTTAAATTAAAAAAAAATAACTGTTGCTGCATTTTATGTCTATTTATAAAGCCCGTGTGACATTTTCTTAAAAATTATAGAAAATTGAACTACTACGCACTTCAACGCGTTGATTTTCTGCATTTAATCTAACGAGCTTTACATATAAATATTTTTAAATAATATACAAATAAACATTTAAGAGAATATTCCACTGAATATGCTCTTTTCTTAAACAAAAAATTTAAATTAATTAAATCTTGTTGTTACGTCCATTGGGTTAAAACGTTTTAAGCATTTTTGTATGTTTGTTTTATTGAACAGTTCACTTGCAAATGTATATGGATACAGTGAAAGTCTAGCTGGATAGTTTTTGCAAAAGTTCTGTATTTCTTCTTTCACAGTTGATATTTTTTTTTTCGCATCAGCATTTCGGCAAGTTTTATTATTAGCCGAATTTGCTATAAGTATGCGAAAAATAGGCTATATTCCAGTAGTAGCAGAAAAAAATCATTAATTCCTTAAATAGTAGTTACTACAAAAATAAATATACATTAATTTTTAGTTCAAGTATGTATAATAATAGATTTAAGTACATTGAACTATACTGGTTTAATGACTCATAAAAATACATACACATAAACGTATTTTGATAAGATTTTAGTCAAATACAGTTAGGTACATTAGTAATTACAGTGTCTAGGTAATATTGTATTTCTGCTACAATAATACTTTTAAGTATTATTAAATAATAAATAATAGTTTTGCATTATTACTATATAATTTTATATTAATTTGCCAAATGTATATTTTTATAATACACATAATATTTTTCAAAATATATTAATCAAATATGATTATGATTTTAAATTACGCGACAGTTTTTTTTTTCTATAACGAAAAACACATGAAAAGAAATGTTGTTCGAGTATTTTTTTATCAATATTTGTTGTATTTAAAATTAAATTGAAGCAATTTAAGTATTTTAATTAAAAATTGTATACGTTTCATAGTTTCATTTCTAATTTTTCATTGTTTCGGTTTAATTTAAGCTTTATCAAATTTGTTACGGAAAATTTATGGAATTTTGTTAATAAACTATGTGTGTATATGTAAGTGCGATAGAAAATCGAAAAAAAAAATACAAAAAATCGTACGAAAATATTTAATTAAATACACAAATCTATACAAAAGTTTTTACATGAAAATGCCAACAGGCATTTATCGCTTACAAAATATGTTTCTTTGTTAATTTACTGTAATTTAAACGTAGAGTTAAAACACAATCAAAGTGGAGAATGTTTAATTTTTGATCAACTAACTAATATTGTAATAAATGTCAATATTAATTACCAGAATCTAATAACAATAGTACTATGTGAAAATAGTGGATTTAAACACCATAATCAGAATTGTAGATATTATTTTTGAAAATGATTAAAAAGGCTTTAGGATTAAGTTCTGTATAAATTTTAATTAAAAACCGACTTACTCTACGTACATCATCAGGAAAAATAATACAAATGATATATGTAATAAATAAATAGAACATAGAAACAAGTTACTAGGTAACTACATAAGTAACTAGATTATAAAATTTATAAATTACTAATTCAAGGAAGCCAAATTTTATTTAAATGTTAGTAGTCACACTGATTGATATTATCTTTTGCTTTATAATATTCTTTTGCTTCTCTTATCAATTTACTGTTAATATTGCTGGGTCTTGCAATTATTATTATTATTATTATGAAGATTTTCTAACGCATGTTGTGCAATAGCAGATTTATTTCGAGTTTCGGGTCATAATGCGTACCTCTAGTTTACATTCTTAAACTTTACAATATTTTTTTAAAAAAAATTTTTAATAGAAAAAACAAAATATTTGTAATAAAATGAATCCATAATTTGATTGTAGATGAATGTAGATTCAACAAATTATACATATTTACAAACACAATTACGGCATATACCTAAAAGGCTGTGCCACAAACACCTTTAAATAAAATATATAAAAAAAAATATACCTAAGTAATTAAATTTATTATTAGCATGAAACTACTCAAATATATTTTTCCAGAAACTTATCAATTTTAATTTTAATTATTAAAAAAAAATTATTTTTATTTGAAAACAGCATATTTAACTGACATAGAAAAACAATCTAATCAAATGAATAAATTTTAGTTGTCAAAGAACTAATTGTTACTACTTTAAAAACAACATTTTTTTTTCAATCATCGATGCATAGTTAAAGCCACAAATTCCTGTCAAACAAAAGACGACAGATAGAAATATTTACGCGTACAATATATACACGCACGTGCGTAAACGTCTCTTGAATTATTTATCCATCAGATAACGCATCCAGTTAAAATTTATACTATCGATATGTAATAGAAATACTCTGAAACGATTCATTCATCTACCCTATCCCATGAAACATCTGCAAAAACGACAAAACAAATGAAAAACCCATCGAGAGAAAATAAACCATTCGTGTGTCTCTTAACGTTAGACATACTCACTGATCCGTTGCTAAGTTACGGACCCGACGCGGTTCAATGTCACATCTCTCGGCGTGCCATGAGATTATACCACGTTCCAGCAGCCGCCACAGGTAAAACATAAGACGATCGTGTTGTCGCCGTGGCCTGTCGAAGACACACGAAAGTTACCGAAGAATTACATTTATTTTAGCTACATAAGAGCGTTGGGATTACGATTAGGAATCTTATGAATGTACTAAAGCAATGATATAAATCGTGTTCTAAGCGCTTTTGGCGTTAATTAAGCCATGTTTTTATCGTGCGTCTGTTTTTTTTTAATAGTTCTTCAAGAGTGAAACTTAAAATAGACTAACTATATAATGATTATGGCTATTAGCAAATACATTGCTGTAGAAAAAACAGCGACAGAAATTGAACTAATAAACAATGTTACTTGTTTTATATAACAAGACAAGCTGTGATATTTATTTCCCTATATCTATTTAGAAAAATCTTAGATATTTTATTGAAATGTAATATTTTTATTGTTCTATATGGCAAACCAAATATTTGCCTTGCATTACAAGCTATTTATGTGTAAAGAAATCAACATTTAACTAAATTAATCGTTAAATTATTATTACAATGGGGACTTTTATGTAATATACTTTTAAAAGTTAACAATTTTATCATCTGATTTATCATTTGCCTCTTGTCGTGCGACTAATCAACCCAATATGTACTGAATATTCTACAGTTCTTAAAACTTTGTTATCTTTAAATATTTTATTTTTTGCTTATGATTATTGTTTCCAAATACTGTGAGACAATAAAAGTAATGATCCGTATTCATAGTCTTTTTTTAGAAGCATTTTAAATAATGCACAGAATTAATTTAATTCAATGTATAAAATTACAAAATATACTTATATAACATGTATCTCTAAACATAGACTTTATTAATACTAAAATTTATAATCTTGCATCATTTTAATATTTACGTTTAAATAATGGAATTCTTCTAGTTTTGTACGTAAAAGCCAAGATTCAATATAAATTCTTCCATTTTAAATGCATTACAATCTCGAGAATTTATCATAAACCTAGATAAAATTACGTAAACTAAGATTCCTAACGTATCTTGAAAAACATTAACCATTTAGAGATCACAGCAAGCTTATTTATATTCCGTGTATACTATCATCATCGCAGTATGCCATGATTTAGAACTAGAAATTAAAAAAAAAACACAAACCGATCGTATAAATCAAATAGCCTAGGAGAGAACTTTGTTTTTCCTTTTCCAACTCACGGCCAATATTGTTGGAACAAAAATCTAGTTGGAAATTATTGGCTAACATCGATGATAAATCGGCAGTTGTTTTATAATAGTCGATCTTCGTTCCGAGGTAAACCGAAGCAGCGCCTCGTGAAAGATTCAGGCTGGGGCCCGGTAATTACACTGTTAGTAGTGAAAACTGGCCGATAGGAACATAAATCACGGAATTTATGTCCGACAGATAAAACCCGGGGATGGTTTGAAATTTACATTCCATTTAAATATTTTCGCGTCCCCACCGAACGATCAAACTGCTCGGGTACGGTCGAGTTGAGACTTTTTTTTCGGTTCTCGGTTAATGATCGTATTTGAATACGGAAATAGTCGCAACAAACTCGCTTTTTATACGAAACGGACCACGCAGAAAAACGAGATTGTCGATGTTTGTATTATTTAAATTTTTGATCGGAAGATTCTTTCTTAATGAAACTAATTTGAAAGATATGATAATGAATGGGTAAATTAAAACTTATATGTTGGGAAAATGTCTCATTTATTTAGAACTAAAATAGTGTTGAATTTTATTTTATATAATTTACTATATATGTATTATTATAATTAAGAATTATTTTACTTAATTCAGTTGAAAATGGTAGTTAGTTTATTTTACTAACATTTACTAGATTTTAAAATTTTATTAGAATTTTAATGTGTATGGCGTAATAAAATTTTATAAAATTATTTTTCAGATAAATAATAAATATTTCATATAATATGGAATTTCCCAAGGTTAATGCAAAAATACCAGTGGTGTAAACAGTTAAATAATTCTGTACGCTTTATTAATTATGAACAGTCTACGGTAAACTTCTCTCGTAAGAAAACAATTACTTAAAAATAGACAGACATATTAATAATTTGCAAAATATTCGTATTAGTCATGCTTGAAGCAACAAATATATTTACGCACATCGAATAATTGAATAATTTTAATGTTTTTCTTGTAAATATGCAGTTAGATTAACTAATAATGTGTAGAATAAGAAAAATACTCACGTAATAATGTAGCCATTATCGTACTTGTAATGATGTTATAGTTTTGCAGACACTATAATTATAGTCTGATGATAATGGACTCTTTGAATTATGTACTATTTTCTTTTGTAAAATGTGTATTATTACATATTTAGAACGATTATGGTAAAGGATTAAAATTAAAGATATTCTTTTAATTGTAGAATAATTTTTTTGTAAATTTTATTAAAAAGATTTTTTTTTATTTTTTTGAAAAATAAGCTGGTTTTAAATCATGTTATTTTTAATAATTTATAAACTAAATCTTTTATTTTTTTGAAGGTTTTTTCTATATATTTTTTTGCCATTTAGAAACATATATTTTGATGAAATCTTTTTTCATTTTAGAACGTATCTTTATTTATCTTAAAATAAAACTGCTTTAGGTTGTAGTTCTGTATTAATATTTATTAATAATCGACGTTTCGACGAACTCAACGTACATTTTCATTAGGAAAAGAGATACAAATGATTGTTATAGTAAATAAACAGAACATAGGAACAAATTACTAGCTAATAAAATAAGCAACTAGATCGTGAAATTTATAAATTTTATCTATATGAAGGATTTCTATATATTTTGTTTGACACCATACAGACACCATACCGAACACTATACCTTTTTACCTTTCAGTCAAAGTGTGTAATAATATAGATTATGGTTGATGTTATGTATTCTTATTTTCTCTACATGATTTGTAATTATTTATAATAATATATTTATTTTTGTATAATAGCTCAAAAAAAAAAAGAATTTATTGTTGGTAAAAAATTCGGAATTTATTTTTATTATAAATTATAAGACAAACAACTTTCCAGACTGGAAAACAAACTTTTTGATAAAACCAAATTAATTACAGAAACTTACAGTCGAAAACAGTGGCAGTTTTACTTCAGCTTGTCTGAAGAACTTAAAACATTTGACGCTTTAGACAAAAGCTATTAAAGCGGACGGCTCCGTGCTGGTGCAAAATTTGTGGAGCCTAGAACTTTTGCCCAGGTGATTGATAGTCAGACGTTTGCTTAGCAGGAGAGGTCACTAACTTTGTGACCAACAGCAGTTCGTTTCGTTCAGTTTGTGTGTATAGTTGCGACCCACTCGTGGCCATAACTTGTCTTTAAATACCGAATGTCCGAACGACCTTGAGCAAATGTACTGTGAACTGAATTATTTACACACATGGCGATGTAAAACTCTTTTTTTTTGTTACGTTTTATTATTCTGTTTGGTCTATGTAGCGGTTTGGAATTGTGCATGTACCCAGACTTCTTTGTGCGTTTTATAAATGTTATTTTTTTTATATTATACAAAATAAATAACAACAAATTTATATTTTTTTTACAGAAAGTGAAATCATAAATTGTAGCTAATATGAAATTTCAGTTTTTATAGTAACAATAGTAACAATATAGTAACATAATATTTATGGTAAAATGAAATTACAGATTTTTTTTTATAGTAAAATTTTACCACTATTTTTCCGTAATTTCGCTATTTTTTCCTTTTTTTTTTACAGTGTATATTATTTATAAAGTAATATTTTTTAACATGATTCAGTAAATAATTTATACTTATTTTTTTTCAACATTCAAAGAATAATTTCAACTTGCAGCAAAGAAACAATATATTAAAATGTTTTTCTTCACATAAAATCTACATAAAAAAATTCAAAATAAAATCATACACATACTGCAAACACTCCATAGCCATATAATTTATAACCTTTATCCTTTTTGATAATACCATCAACATGTAATCTCTCCAACGATGTTTCCATTTCATAAAAAAAAGGATAACATGCATATCCAATCATTCGAACATGCTTTTATAACCTGCAAAAACATTGTTACAAAATTTTTATTTCATAAACATTGCGGTTACTTGGCAATGCTTCCTTATTTTTTAAACACATACTTGCAAGACGCAGAGAAATATCTCCTTTACGTGTGGTTTCAAATTTATCTCGTATCGAACAGGCAAATATCTTCGGGTATCAAGTGTTAAAGTATCAGCTATAAAAACACTATAAAAAAATGAACGGCTGAGAAAAAAAGCCAACTAGATTTTTGGTGTTTCATGAATAATGCATTAGCAGTCGTCGTGTTGCTGCTATCAGATTCTTGGAATTTTTATTTTCTTATAAATGTTCGCTTGGGTTATTAACATTAGCTAGTGAAATTTTCAATGTCACTTCATGTGTTTTTTCTCTTTCTGTTGTGAATATTTATTGCTTAGTAAAAGAAACGGAAATTCTATTATGTAATACTACGCGTAGACATAATTTAAATACTTTTTAGTAAATTTGTATACGTATGCATTTTTTTGATGATAGAAACAGTAATTTCTGTTTATTTAAATAGACATGAATTCTTGTATTTTATTGGAAAATGACAATTTTCAAGAACATTCTTTATTAATCAGTAATATTTAAATCTTAAAATATACTTTTTTAATATTAATTTAACAAAAAACAAACAAAAATGCATTTTTCAAAATATCACAATATTTTAAAACTTTTTTTTTATTACAAATTAAGATTAAGGTATTTTTTTTAATAATCCTAAAAAAAATTTTTTTTTTTTGTTTTAGTTAAACGCATTATGCCGCTATAGTAAAAAACATAGTAATATATTAAATTTACAATAATTATTATAAAAAAATATGTAATAGAACTTTTTCTTAGATATTGTATTCTATTTGAAATGAATTAAAATACACCTTTAATTTATTTAAATACTAATCAAGTAGGTACATAACAAATATTAAATTGAAATCAAACAATAAGTAGGTTAAATTAATGAAAGTTTAGCTAATAATACTGAATTTAAATATCACTTATGAATAAATTATCTACCAAATACGGAATAATACAGCACGGTAGCAATTATATATACAATAGTTAAGTAGTTAAAATCAAAATTATAATGTTACTGTAACCATCTACAGATTTCCATAAAGTAATGAGTAGCAATAATACGATACAACGACGAATACGTAAGCGGAAAGGATATATTTTTGTGCGCAGAAATGCGAATGTAATTTTTATTCTGCATTATGATTTGTTGATATTCTTCTTCCGGATGACGGTGATTATGTGAAATAGCAAAGAAGAAGAAGAAAAAACCGAAAGAAAAAAAATTGTATAAACCGTATGATACGCTTGTCGGAAATTGATGTTACGAGTTTATTATAGATTACGTATGTCGGAAAAAGTTGCGAAATTATTTTATAATTATTGGATAAAAATATGATGGAGAATTGTCGGTCTACATATATATTCAATTTCACATGTGATAAAGCAGTTTTAAAACAACATGACTATACATTTGTTTTAGAATATAGTTGTTGTTATACAAATTTTTCTATTTCATAAATTTATTTAATACGATAACGGTCGGTACTGTGGTGTACACAGCAGATTTTTTATAATTATTAGAAATATATATATATATATATATATATATATATATATATATATATATATATATATATATATATTAGGGTGGTTCTTATTTTGGCAAAGTCGGAAATTTGTTGCTCCCTCTCGCCAAAATTATTCCAAATAAATAAAAAAAAATGTCTATACACTTTCCAGACCTGTCAGATGATATTAACCCGTGCCTGTTGAAGGCTCAAATTTGCATTATTTAGCTTAAATGGGGAAATCGCCTTTTTAGACATTTTGGGATATAACTTTTATTGTATTCACTTTAAAAATATTTCAAAATAATCACCAAAAAGCTAATGAAACATGCTTTTGAATAGTCCAAAATTCATGCCATTCCGATGATTATTAACGGAGTGGTGTGAATTTGAAAAATATGATTTCTGACTCAGAAAAAAGCTATAATGATTAATTAATCATTATGTCAAAAAATGTCAATATATATATATATATATATATATATATATATATATATATATATATATATATATATATATATATAACCCATTATAGTTTTTAAAACTAAACTAAAATATTTTTAAATAACCAATAATATAATTCCACACATTTTAATATTGATTCTATAAATCACTTCAGTTTACTTGATCTTCAAAGTGCACTCAGAAGTGACATGAAATATCGCTATACAATAAATATTTCCATAAGAACGTAAAAAATTATTAATGTTTGTTAATGTAGAGTGCACTTAAAATTAAAGTGATTTAACGAGTAAAACAGTATTTTAGTATTAACAGTTTTACTAATATAACTTCTCATATTTTTTTAGTTAAACTATTTTTAAATAAACTAAATTTTGAATGATTTTTTCAATAGATTTGTAATATTATTTTATTCAATTGAATGTTTATCTTTATCTAGAAATGTTTAATATTTAATATTTTTAAATTTAATTGAAAATGCAATGAATAAATATTGTCATTTTTTAATAATAATAATTTGTAACTGAAAAATTACCATGTTGTAATTAAGTTTGCATTAATTCACATTAAATTTAACTAGCAATCCCAAATATTTATTCATAATTTATTTCAAATATTTATTCATAAATTATTACCGTTTAGAGTGGCCTTAACTGACGCATGTGCAACAC
This sequence comes from Clivina fossor, assembly GCA_963966155.1. Taxonomy (NCBI): domain Eukaryota; kingdom Metazoa; phylum Arthropoda; class Insecta; order Coleoptera; family Carabidae; genus Clivina; species Clivina fossor. The sequence goes on along the minus strand of OZ014564.1, from coordinate 3,763,763 downwards.
ACACACACACTCTCTGCTATTGTGTGAATGACATCTGTCAAACCATTTAAGGTTATGCTATTGTAAATTGTCCATAAAATGGATTCGTTTAATATTTCTAATAATGATTAATATCAAATTATTAATATCTTTGCATCATATTATTATTTAAACAGAAAATGTCGACATTTGACTGTTGTGAATTTCGCCTAAACTATAAACGAAAAAAAAAAATGGATTTTTTTAAGTTCAGCAAAATTTAAGTTGAAGTTGTAGTTGAATGCATACATGGTAGTAGACAAAATTGTAGTTGTAGTTTAGATTGAAGTTGAAGTTGAAAATTCTGTATGAATCTGGCATAATAATTTGTGTTTAAATAAGTTATATATTTATCTAGAGCAATATCTGACTTTTACAATATTGAAAATAACCAAAAATGAAAATATCAACCGATTATGATTCGAACAATATCCAGTCATGTATTTTGGATTTGGCTAGTATATATATTATAAATTTATCACACGTACAATCTGGGACCATATACGATATTGAAATGTCACGCAATTATTATGTTACATGGCCCGGGGAGCAAAAGATAAAATTAATCTCGGCTTCGGAAATACGCCTACGGGTAATTGATGTATCGCATGTCCGATATTTAGAAAACTTAATTGTAAATTATGTATCAGCAAATACTGACCCCAAGATCAACCCCGCAAACCCATTATCGTGTTGTTTTTCCGGATTTTTTTTTATATATGTTATTATAATCCAATTTGTATATTTGGGAAATCATCGTAGATTTAGTTATAGTTATGCACTGAATTAGTTTGTCATTTATATCTTTTTTCCTGATGAAGACGTACGTTGAGTTCATCAAAAAGTTGATTATTAATAAATATTAATACAGAACTACAACCTAAAGCCTTTTTTTGTAATAACACTATATAAATTGACAAAAAATTTTGGATTATTGTGGATAAATTTCGTTTCTTATTTAATTTAAATTTAAAAATCTGTAACTAAACATTTCAAAATTCAATATTGTATCTAAGTTATCTGATTTGTGCCATCTTTTTGATAAAACTGTTCTCAAAAATAACTTAAAAACAAATTTTCTTCAGCAACGAGTCCCTCGTGGCTTTATCTTCTCCCCTCCAAAACGAACTGCAATTCTATCCAGCGTAAAATCTTTGTGGTTTTTGATTATCTCCGGGGTCCGATTGATGTATCCATACTGTGTGTTTGGGTGTAATGATCTCAGTTATTGCTAATGACATCATTACGTTTTATGCCTTTTTGAGTTTTCCTGGCTACGGTTATTGCACGAGCCACTTACGGCCTACTACGTTTGGGACAATGTTCAGTGTGCTATGCGAACATGTGTGCCCAGTTAGATACCGCTATAGTTGGGTTGTGGAATTCGTGTTTTGTTTCCAGAGGTGTTATGATATTTTTAATTATGGTAAATTAACCGAGGAGTATCTATTTTGTTTGTATTTTTTTGTTGTTGTTGTTTACCTTGATGGATATTATAGTACTGTTAGTGTTTTATTTTTCTATGCTTCGATGAAGTTTTAACACTAATTTGATATTTTGCAGAATGGAAAGTTGTAAAGTTCTGTTATTTTAATTACATATTAAGAGAAGTTTGAAATTAGATATAATAAATAAATAAAAGACAGGATTTAGTTCTGTATTAATTTTAATTATAAATTGACGTTTCATTATCAGGAAAAATAATACAATAACATAAACAATAAATAAACAGAATATTTATTGTATATGTCATTTGTATCATTTTTTCTGATACTGACATAAGTAGAGAACATCGAAACGTCGATGTATAATTTAAATTAATACAGAACTAAATCCTGTAGCCTTTTAACAATAAATTTTGTGAAATTAACCAATTGTTTCTTTTAAATGAAGAAAAAATAACGTATATAGTTATCTTTATTCCTCGTTAATTTCCATAGTTTCGGTTCCATCTATTTCATGTACACTCTAAAAAAAATATATAATTTTATCTACAAACCATGAGACATTATGACGACAACTGCTGTAATTTTATATAATTGTTTAAAAATACATAATATCAGAACTATTACAAACATTATGTAATATGGTATTATCAACGGGACGGAAAAGTAAATATTTATGTAACATTGCAGTTTTTTAAGTAAGGTTTATTTTAATAAATTTACAGAACTTCAGTAAATTTGCTGTCAAGAATTTTCCATAAATAAGTAAAATTTGTTTTGTTCTATAATATTATTGTTGATATAATTATGTAAATTTCAAAATTTTATTAAGGATGTATTTTGAAATGAATAAATTACACTTAAAATATTAGTATTATTACACAAAATATGTACTAAGTTTCATTATTTTAATGAATTATTACAGATATTAATATTTAAGCTGTAATTTAACATAATTTAATAAGATATACCAACAATATGTAAATTATGAGTTATGTTAAAAATTACAGAATTTTGGGATAAAAATACAGTATATTTATAGTAAAATAAAATTACAGATTTTTTTATTGTAAAATTTCGTTATTATTATTATTATTTTTTTTTTTTTTAGTGTATCTAAAAATCACACAGAAATGAACTATTATAAATTTTGTCCTCCACGTGCATCACCGATGCAAATATAATCAAGGCATTAAATAGACCATAATATCAAGTCATAGAGGTATTATAATGCACATAAACCGACTTATGTTAGTGTAGCACAAAACATATAGTCATGGACTGTAAGTAAATGAGGAACATAACGCAGCGCCGTAGCACAGAACAGCACAACTTACCCATAGACATTGTTCTGGCTGGTGACTCGTGGCGACCACTCATGCGTATAGTTCCTAATTGCATTTGCATAGGCAATTCGGTCGCGTGCACTTTCAACACGAACACCACCCTGTGTATGTAACTATCTCTCTATGTATTACGTAATATAGGTGGCAAGGATGACGTTGCATTGGCTAACCTACCGTACATATTGCAGCATGGCTTGGCTTGGCTTGGCCTGTTGTTGAATGTTGTTGCTGTAGACCACAGGTTCCTAGTTGTTGTTATCAACGAAATTGCATTGCGATGTGCTGGGTGTTGAGCAATTGGGATAATTACTGTATAATGCACGTTGGTTTTTTTTGTTGTTGTTGGAGAAAAAGTGTATAATATGCTTGTTATAATCGAATTAGAATTTTGCAGAATCGTTCAATTAATGCTTTTGTTCACTGGAATAAAAGCGGAAATTATAGAAAAACAGGTAAAAAGAACCTTGACATTGTCATTAGATACATATTGATTTTATATTTTTTTACAGATTTTTTTATTTACAAAATATATTTTATTGATAGTTTTATTCAAATTATTTAAATTAAAAAACACAGACTAAAAAGTGTAAAATAATTTCTTGTAGCCCCATACAGATTCATAAACTGATATATATATATATTATTATGTTCTATTGTATTTAGTTATTTTTTATAATTAAATTTTTAAGTGCATATTACTACTTGCAATATATTGTTGGTTGCACATATTGCCACAGATTATTGATCTTTTAAGCGGCCTTTACCCGGAATAACATTCTGATTAAAGGTATAAGATCAAGACTGATGAACTGATAAATGGATTGACGGATTTCTAAATATTTTGAAATTTGAGCTTCAATCATAGGAAGGGGAGAGAGACTGACAGTCTGAATGCTACTCCCAGTCGCTAAGGAATCTTAAAATAACCACTAATTTCTCACGAACTGATATTGAATCACTCTCATTACTGTATTTATTCTGGATAAATATGTAGTGAACATGGTGATCAACGTGTTAAAAATATTTTCGTCAATTCGGTATTAATTTTTATATTCATCTAAAGCTAAAATTACTTCAATTAGACTATCAGTTTGACTGATAAGTGTAGGGGGCTTTCTAATCAGAAGGCCCGCTTGAATATAATCTATTAAAAGAATTTTATAAAATAGTACAGTACAGTTTTTTTGCAAGACATGTTGCTTCATTTATATTGTTCTTTGACTGTTATATCTTACTTATTTTACAGAGAAAATAAAAATTAAAATAAATTTATTTTGAATTTCTATAAACAAAAATTTTACAAATATACACAAGAATTTCATCAACATTAAACGCTACTGCTTTTCTAAGCTAGTAAACGCAATAATATTTATTATAAATAATATTTAATGTAATTCCGTGAGATACTGTACTACTTTTATATAACAGTTCAAACACAAAAACAAACAAACAATAGTGAGTATTTATCATTACTTTATGAAAATGCAGTTCAATCAATTTCTTTCGATAACAGTATTTTTGTTTAGGTATTTCATCCATAGTCTATACTACAATTTTACAAATCCACATTAGAAATTATATGCATACACGTCTAACTGTTCTTGTTAATATTGAGGAATTGTTCAAGTATTCCACTCAGTCGAGCACATATGAATACGAAATAATATACATATATCTACTTCTGCCTATTTGTATGATGTATTCCTATTCGAATCATGTTGGCAAAACCTAACGGTACCCATCTTGTGTACCGATAAATCAATTCGCAATTAGATAACAACGCAAATTTTATCGTTTATTGACATCGCGATGCGAGACTATACGATATCGATATTACAAGTTACGAAAATGCGTTATGTTCGCGCAAACGTTATAAGAGAATTTACTTAAAGTTTAAAGTTTATTTATGATAGCGACTGAAGTTATTTATTGGCTGAATTCACCACGAAGATCTACTGAAGACAGTACCGGCTTTAGTAGAAAATGAAAGTTTAAAGTGTACTTCATTTATTATACGATTTTATTCTAATTAAGTTTCGATGTTACAGCTAGTGTTTTGAATGTTAATTAATTTTATGGATTGAATTAAAAAAAAACTGGATTTAAACACGAAAATTTATTCGATTTTTATTTTAATGAACTTTATTAATATTATTTTTATAAAATTGTTACCATATCAGTAAATGCTAATACTATTTTTAAACTTTATATTTAAATTAAATTAGATTGAGTAAAAGATTAATGTGAATTAAAATAGTTCGTTAACATAAAAACTATTTTTTGATAAATAATGAACTTGGCTGATAGAAATGAGATATAAAGAATGCAATAGCGAATAAGGAATATTATAACTGTTGAGTTGAAATAATTTAAAAATACACATATAAAATGCAATGCTATAGGATTACCAAATACTAACATTAAAATTTTGAGTGATTTAACCAAGATCCAACTGATTTTTGATCACTTGGTAGTTGAGATTGCTGGCTATGCTTTTAATTGTTAATGCTTAAAATAGCTTTAGGATGAAGTTCTGTATATATTTTATTTAATAATCGACGTTTCCTGATAATGATGTACGTAGAGTATATTAAAATGCCGATTTTTAAATAAAATATATAGTACTTAATTCTAAAGCTTTTTTTATTTTAACATAATAAATATTTCACTGTAATGCAATTTTATTTTATATTCTTAATTACACATGGCGTATTATATTAGGTTATAGTATTTTGTTTTTGCTTTAATCGCCATTAATTTATTTTAATGAACTAATTGAATCACTAGTCAATTTTTTTTAAATGAAAAAAAATGAATTGATTTTTTAGGGTTTGAACTCGAAACCTTCAGCTTATTTTATATTAATAGTTATTTTATTAATTTACTACTTATAATGACCTTTTGTGGTTTTGGGAATGTTATGTATTAACCTGGTCAAACACAACATAATTTGATAAATATGTTTGTTTTGTTGTCGGCTTGTAATCTAGTAGTTAAGACGTCTACCGCGAAATCTAAAGGTCCAGGGTTCAAATCTCGGCGAAACCAATACTTTTTTCCAAATTTATAAAATTTTCTAGTTACATATTAGTTCACTGCGATTAAGTGGAAATTCAAATCTTTGGTAAATTTTATCATTATTAGTTAGTGTAAGTAACGAAATATACATGCAAATTGCCGAAAAATATGATAACAAAATTATTTTATCCTAAATAAATTTGAATATTTTAAAATTATATTATGAAAATATATGATATATATATATATTACCAGAAATTAATAATCAACTTCATAATTCTATTCAATGAGGCGTGAAATTGATCAAATTGTTTCTAAGCTAACATACATTTAAAATAACAATCTAGTCAGTAAATTGATCTAAATATTTATACGTTTTTAGTAATATTTCAGTAATGTACCTTGTCTATATTCGTATTAGTTGTTATTTTAAAACAAGTCTGATTTATCAGACATAAAAGCACCATTTTATTTGTGATATTTATACATATTTTATTGCCTTGCAGCAATACAGCTAATAATATTTAAATAAATTAGTTTTCAAGTTTGTTCCATATTATAAAATTACAAATAAGACAATTATGTTAGTCATATTTTCTATCGATTACAATCTTGAATAATAAAATGGAAAATTCTAATTATTCAATTGGAATTGTTCAATTATAAGTAATTGAAGTAAAAAATAATGTAAATATTTTGTAATATTGCATTAGACAATAAATAGACACATTTGTATTGTACAACTGTAATGAATAACTTAATTTGCATTTAAACTTCGTTTTTGTTTTTGTATACGCAATATTATGCATTCGTTGTCAAGGACTGTTTTCGCTTGGAAACGCTTTCGTAAATTGTAACCCATTTAACCGTTTTCACACACACATAACGACCGAGTTCTGCTACGCATAAGTTACGTAAAATCGTTGTACGTAACATAATGTTCCCTAAAAGGATATGTTTGCATCTGGTTTCACTTTTTTTTTTTTTGTTAACACAAAAAATCAATTTACCATTTTCTTCTCAGATTCGCAGACGATGAACACATCGAAATCTTTTTACCGAATATATAAACTTTTATTTATGAATATGGATACATAAGAACAATTATAATTATAATGAAGCCAATTACATTTGAGAACCTGCGTCGCTTAATGGGCGGCGGCAGGAAAAAGAAAGATAAAGAATCATCATTCAAGAGAAGCGATTCTTTTAAACGGATTTCAATTCGTAAGAGTTATCTAGATAGAGGAGGACGGAAAAAGCAACAACTAAAACCGCCAAGAGAAAGAGATTTAGTTTCTCCTGGTCCATCAGACATTGGTAAATCTTTAGAAATTGCAAAACCAGAAAAACCAGTAGAAACTTTGAACAGTATCAAAGAAGTTGAACCTCCAGTAGAAGAGTCGAAAATTACAAAAACGGGAAAATTAAAAGAATCAAATGAGGGTCCAGGGCAAAGTGTAATTGCATACGGTAATTGGTTACGTGGTGTTAAAGTTAACAATGAAGCTACGGTTAATTCTGGTATACGTGGCTGTGAACGTACCATAATCTACGTACCAGCTTCAGATGATACTCTACCTTCACCGCCTGTAATAAAACAATTGACTTCATCTCCAGTTTTTCGTAAAAAATCTCCATTAAATCGTAGAAAATCAAAACCATCCAGTCCAAGTCTTAAACGTAAAGAAAGCAATGATTCTGCTGTTGAAATGTTTCCATGGGGCGATTCAGCTGATGTAAAAAATCGTTCGCCTCTGTTTATGAGAAGACCAATACAAATATCACCTCCTCCATCTCTGATTCCAGATACGACTGATGAAATGTGTTCGTTATCAGTTAGTCTTGGTAGAATTTGGATGGATGCACCACAAGCAATGGCACCACGTAGTTTAGAACTACCTCGAACTGGTGGCCAGTCAGCATTACCAGCCCATAATTCTCTAGATAGTGCTTTAAAAGATCGCAGGGAGAATCCAGTGATTTCAAATCGATTGCAAATTAAACCGGCACCACCAGTTGCACGAACTTTATCTTCTACAAGTTCAGCAACTGCATCGACTGGTTTATTTTCCAGTAAGGATTCTGGATTTTCTTTCTCAATTTCAATTCCAAAGTTATCAGACTTTGCTTCAACATCTGTTGCGGTACCGTCCTCTAAAGGATTCTTTAGGAAAAAGCGTCCTAAACCGAAACTATCAGTCAGTCGTGATGGATATTTTAAACGAACAAGTGGACCGTTACTGGAAGTGAGGCGAAATAGTGTTAAAAGAAAAAGTAGTCGAAAGAAAACTGCTAGATCATCGGGAAGAAAGAAAAAAAATAATCGAAATTTGAATAAAAACGATATGTATCAGGTTGTAGTGGGTCGACCACCACGATCACTTCGTGCTCTTAAATTGGACCCAATGATTTTTGTACCTCCCGAAAAACGGAAGCCTTCTATTAGAAGAAATCAATCGTTTAAACTTACAGTGCAGGAAATTCGCGAGTGTACATACAAAGACGATTTACTAACGGACGATAAAGAAAACAGTGCTGATGAAGGATTATACGAATGCATTTCCGGTGAATTTGATATACTATCGGACGATACGCCAAACAGTGGCAGAATTTCGAGATTGAGCAATCATTATTACGATCTGCCATCGAATGATTTCTCGGCACCGTTGTCAGACGAATCGCCGATTTCAGCGGCGGCAAGTCCAACGGTGAGTGACGATGAAAGTACAAGTATGAAGTCGTCTTCTGGTTCGACTGGAAGCTGTTATCTACCAACTGGAATCACACCGATTCAGCGAAAGAAACCGTTACGAAGGAAAAAGTCTGTCTTATCGCACGGTAAAAAAACGACTGCAACGTACGTTGCTAAGCCGAGCATCATGCGGGCACCATCTACCTTGCGTCGAAGCAAAAAGAAGAAAAAAAGTGAGTACGAGTTTTACTATTTTAACTTTTTAGTTTTACTAGTTTACTAGATGTCTGTTATTGTTCAACTTACATATATACAAAATGTCTCTAGAAATATGGATAGCAAAATTTAAATATAACTATATAACTATTTTACTATTTATGCAAATAAAATTTTGGAGATTTGTTTTTATTAAATTTAAAAAGGTTTACAGAATTTTGAAAAGTAATGTTTAATTTATTGACTTGAATACTGTGCAAGTAAATTTAAGTAACAGTTTTAACACAATTTTTATCTCCAAAAATCAGTACAACTGAAGTGATTTTATTTTATCATTTCAGCCAAAATTATTCTGTGATTTATGATATTTTTTATAAATGTTTATTACTTTTATTTAAAATAAAATTAAGTAAAAAATCTAAATATTATAAAATTGAAATAAATTATTTTTTTTTTGTATAATATTAATTTGAGAAAATTATTTATAAGTTATCAGTTATTTCTTGATCGTAGAACATAATAGCTATTTGTTTATATTATATTACATTAAAGAAAGTATTAAATTCCTTTGCATAAACAATTTTTCGTTTTTTTTTTTCAATATCTATCTAAGAACACATTGTATATTGCAGCTGCAGTCATAAACAATAATAAATAATTCAAACGTTTATATTTTTAGCCACCTAGCGTGTTTTGAATGAAACACATGACAATTATTTTAACCGGTTTTGCTGTTGGTTCACCTTCAGTTGTTTTTATAGATTGTTGTCGTGTTTCATTTGTTTCTTGACTATGTTTTATATAAAACAAGTTAATCAGCATGGTTTCTTATTTACAATCAACATATACATACATATTTTTTACCTTAATTAAAAAAAAAAAAACTTGCGTATAAAATAGTAAACACTTCTCTAGGTGATATCCATGTAATTAGTATGCAAAATGCTATAATTAATCAAGACAAAAAAATATTATTCTTGTTTGTGATTTGTCATGATATGATTCATGGAAAATTGACTAAAATTTTATCAGTCATCAATGTTGTAAATTATGTTTAATAAAAGAGCTATTATCTACATGCATTACTATTAAATTTTTTATTAATTATTTAACATTGTTTAAGAGGCCTTAATTATGGTATAATTTATTTAGTTTTTTTTAAAATAAAAGTATTATAATTTCTCTAGTTCGTTTTATTATTTAATTTTATGTATATAATAATTATTTAAATATCATACTTTTTAGAACTGATGTAAAACTGTAATTTTTATTTTAAAATTTATAAATACACAATCTGCACAGTCTTTTGTTTTGTACTTTTTTTGTACATACAAGGATTGATCGAAAAGTAATGTTTTCGAATTTATGACAATTGTGTAATATCACAAACTTTAAAGTTTGGAGTTATCCAAAATTAGTGGACCCAGCAGTTTTAAAGAATGCAATGCAATGATGTAATATGAAAAAATATCAAAAATTAAGACTATATTGTTACTCAAAATATACAATATATTAAAGTGATCACTTTGAAGCTAAAACTATAATATTATTTTTTGGAAACTATAAGTAATTTTGAAATGTCAATACCATTGTACTAAGGCAATAATATTTGCTATCAAATTATTAAAAAAAAAAATGGTTTTAAAATTTAATTGTGATATTTTTTTGATTTACTTATAAAAGAGAAATGCAATTACAGAAATTTAAAATAAAATAAAAAACTTTTTGGATTTAGTTTTGTATTAATATTTATTAATAATCGACGTTTCGACGTATTTTACGTACATCATCATCAGGAAAAATGATACAAATGACATACATATATAGTAAATAAACAGAACATAGAAACAAGTTACGAGAAATTCAGCAGTATTTTTAATTGATTTTAATTCAAAAGAATTTAAAAAAAGTTAATATATTTTAAATTAATTTGTCAAAATATGCACAATTATTTATTTTTACGACTATTATTAAAATATGAATACAAGTTAGATATTTACTAAAACGCTTAGAAATTGTTCAGTTATACTAAAGAGATTCACTATTTAAATATAATTAATTTTCTGCAAAGCAAAAACATTTGTCGTTTAGATTAAAGCATCGTCTAATAAACCAAATATGGTTAAAACCAGTAAAGTAATATGCATTACCATTCAACTTAATTAAAGTGTAAAATTTCCATATTTACGCCGCAACAGCGTTTCAGGTTCTCCAATAAATTGAAATAAAACAAACAAGGAAGCTTCTAATAATTACATTAACTGTTCCAACCGACCGTTTAACTCTTAAACTAGAAAACAAATGCATTGCAATTTCAACTAAAACTATGTAACGATCAAATCAAGGTAAGCCGAGACATCTAGTACACTTGTTTTTAATCTTATTGCACTGTGGAAATTCTCTTAGAGGGAATGACACTTTTGCAACAACAATTTTCTTATTTTCACGGACGTATGAATCTTATTATTAACTTTTTCATGTGTAAATAAGAAAAGAAGTAAAATGAAAATAAAGAAACAGTTGAATGGAGATATTCCTCGTATGAAAAGCTGTACGCGGGAATTTTTGACTTATGAATTTTAAATTCAGACTACCAGATGAATAAATATTGCTGACTTATTTTATTCAGCTTCTTGTGGAATATATTTTAACGTATTTTTTTTTATTATTATATTATTAGCAAATTCAAGTAAATAATTCGTCTTTTTATTACAAGTATTAAGTATGTACACTGTAAAAAAAATAGCAAAATTACAGAAAAAATAATAGTTTAATTTTACTATAAAAAATCTGTAATTTTATTTTACATAATCCATAATAATCACATAAAGTAAGTAAAAATAACCTAATAAGTATATAAAATTGATTACTTTCTGCAAGTTGCGTCACATACTTAATGTAGAATTACATATTGTTGGTATAACTTTTTAAATTATGTAAAATTACAGCTTCTACTCGTATATTAATATCTGTAATAATTGTAAAATAAATCCTTTATGTAAATTTACAAATGTATGTAATTATACTAACAAATTTTAGCTATTTCTGTAAATTTACTAAAAGAGACTTTACTAAAAAACGGTAATAATACATACACACATATTTTTCTATCCCGTTGGTAATATTATATTAAATAATGTTTGTAATAGTTCTGATATTATATATTTTTAAATAATTATGTAGAATTACAGCAGTTGAGTAATTATACCTAGAATTACTGGACATCATTGTGTCTCATGGTTTGAAGTAAAATTACATAATATTTTGTAGAGTGTACTCTTACTTGCGCAAACTTGTAGTTCTTAAATTCAAAACTTTACTCCAACCAAATAAAAACTAATTTCAAAGTAATTTAAATCCAAGTAGGCATTGGAATGAAACAAGTACCGCACACATTGTTAACGAATCACAATTAATTCCACCATCTCTTGACATAGCAACCACTTACATACACACAGACACAGTTAGATGGTTCTGATCATTATTGTGCAACGTTCCCGGAAGGAAGTTACAAATGAGACTTCGGACACCTTCGGAAACAATTAACGATCGTGATCTTCTTGTTCCCACGATAAACGTACTTTTTTTTTCGATTTTTGGTTCGAGGCAGGAATTTAAAAAATACAATATATAAAAAAAAATCAATTGCACAAGAGAAAGTTTTGTCTGATGACTTGAGCCTTATTTGATCTGTATCTCTGCGCACTGTACGAGTATGGGATGGGTTCGGTTGTGTTTTGTTTTTCTATTGCGATAGGCATTTGTTTCTGGTATGGTATGAGGATGTAGAATGGAGATGAATTAGTACACGCCCTTATAGCGTTATTTATTTGTTTCACTTCCTGATTTGCAATGAATAGGAAGCATTGTGCAAATGTCATCTCTAAAATAAGATATGAGAGTTATTTTTAAAATAATTTATCTTAAAATCATGAAATATTAAATGTGTTTAACAAATTTATATAGAAAATTAAAATAAAACGGCTTTTGTGTTAATTTTTAATAATAATCATCAGCAACAAAAGAAAATACAAATGATGATCTACTAATTTTCTTTATAGTAAAGAATCTTTCCGAACTCATTATATTAAAATAAAACGGTTTATGTTATAGTTCTGTATTAATACAAATTAACAGAACTAAATCCTAAAGCCATTTTATTTTACTATAATGAGTTCTGAAAGATTTTTTTACTATATGGAAAAGTTTCAATATATTTTATTTAAAAGATTATTAAAATCTTATATCAATTAAGTTTTAAATTGTATCTTGTAATTAACTGAGGTTAACTACTAACTCACGTATAAATAGATTAAATTACTTCATCAGTGTTAACAGAATAGGGTTATTTCTAGAATAACTAATCGATAATATCTATTATTTTATATTCCTAAGAATAGAATATTCTTCAAATTTTAATTGTTATTTTTTTTTTATAAATATTTGTATTATTACTATTGTTGTTAATATTTGTATAAATTTACCATAGTTTTTGTTAAATATTTTTTTTTAATTTAATAACTATTATTGCAAACTTAAGACTTGTGTCTGCAATCGCGCACACCTGTACGGGCTCGGGTTCCAATTCCGCTTGGATCATGGACGTTTGTACACTTTGATAGCGATAAAAAAATTGTTTCTGGCTAATAGTTTTAGCACCTAAAGCCAAAATATGTTTAAACAAATATAAGGATGTTCTTTTTTTGTTAATTGATAAACTTCTATAACATAATTTTGTACAAATAATAGTAAACGCCATTATGAACAAATTACGGATTTATGTAATATCCGTTAATTTCCACACAGAATAACAAACACAGATGTCAAATCTGCAGATGCCAGTGAAAACTAGACAGTTGAATACACACACAAACACATACACACTCCGGACGTACTTATATGATTAAGAGATAATTGTTGTTAAACAAATGAAAACTATTGAGCATTACACAAATAGAATATTTACTAGAATTGCTAAAGAATGAAATTGAAATTTAAAAGCGAGGAAGAATATTTTTTGTTGAAAACAGAGAATTGAAGAATAAATGGATTTTATGGTGAAAATACTTTTGAAATTGATAATTATTAGATGATTTGGTTCAGTAAATCGTTGCATGGCGTAATCGTGTATTTATATATGTATGTATAAACACTAACAAAAGTAAAACTTCAAGTTAGGCTAGTTCTGTTCTAAACTCTAAGAAAAGTACCAACATTAACATTTTTTAAATACAGTCGATTCCGCTTAATTGGGACACATCGGGACTAGGGCATTTTGTCCCAATTAAGCGGCTGTCCCAATTAACCGAATTTTACATAAAATTAAGCAATCTATATTTTTCTTTCAATAATTTTATTTTATAAATTCTTGGAAAAAACTATAAACTACATATATCCAAAAAAATATAAACTTTTAAGAAAAAATAATAATAAATTCCAAAATAAAATAATAAATAAATACATACATTTTTAATTCAATTCAAAAATGTGTCAAGTGTAGTCTGTCTTTTGTTTTTGAAACATTTCACTTCTACACTTATCCAGCAAAGCAATTTTACTAGAAACTGTCATATCATTTCTTGGCATCTTGGCAAGAGTCAATTTTTTTTAAATAAAATCGACAAAATGTAAGTTTAACGAACCTTCCACGCGCGAGGTGTAGTGGTAACTGAATCATAACTGAATACGTAACGATTGAGACAGCAGGGTAGACTCTCACAGCTTTAATGACCGGTGCCGCGCCACGCTGACGCGAGGGTAAACATTAACCTTTGAGCGCGCGTGGGTCCGTACTTCATACGTGAATGAATGTGTTGGGAAAAAAGTTCACAGCGCGCGATACTAATGTAATTAATTGATACATATTTGCTAGTTTTTTAAATTGAATTTTCCATGTTGTGGAATCAAAAAGATATGAAGCGTATCATATTAAATTTTTTGTAAATATTTTTTCTTGTGAATACATATTTGTAACATAATACATACTGTGATCTTAAATTTACTGTCCCAATTAAGCGGAATGTTGTCCCAATTAAACATGTAAATTTACTGTTGGTTCCTTGGTTTGGTTTCTGTTCTTTGAGATTTGGCCCAAATAAGCGGCTGTCCCAATTAAGCGGTGTCCCAATTAAGCGGAATCGACTGTATTACAATCTCTGCTACTACACAACTATAAATCGTAGTCAAAACATTTGCATAATAAAAAACAAACTTATTATATATTACAAGATTACACATTATACAGTATTACATATTAAAATACCAACGTAATAAATTATAACTACGGATACAACAAACAACTTTCTCGAATTACTCTCAAGACAGAAAACTTCTGTTTACTATCATCAATAATTTTTCTACAACACACTGGCTACATCATTATTCTCACATAATCCTTACCTTAAAAGTCGATGATACATTCATCAAAATCATAATCGTAACGTTCTTTCGAATATCTCTAACGATACGATCAACAATTTTCGCTCTGGTTACGAAATTAAATTGGTAATGTTGGGCTTTATTTATTCTATTTTAATTGTATGAGCTTCTTTCGGGTTAGAAGTTTTATAAGATTTGACAAAACTATTCTTCAAATCTATAAAAGGTGTTACATATTAAGAAACTTTAGAATGTTTGGTTTTGTTTATTGTTTGAAGAATTTGAGCCTAACCGTATTTGGTTAAAAGATGATAATTTTAAATAGGAAAATAGTATTATGCAAATGAGATTTTGGTATATATTTGACAATAATGTTGAAATACTAATGTTATAAGGTTGGTTTAACCAATACTGACTCTACATAACTCAATAAGTAAAAACTGACGAATATCAATTAAGTTTTAATTAACCAACTAAAAAGTTGAAGTTTTTTAATTAAAAAAAAACCCAATGTGAAAAAAGATCTAAGATTGTTGTTTTTTCTTTCTTGTACTGCAATTTATCCATTTAAAAAATACAATACTGTAAATTCTCAAATATATATATTTGTACAGATCTGATAACGAATGAATGTATGTGGAATGGTTTTTTTTTTACTGCAAATAGAATATTTTTCCAAGAATGGAATTTTCCTGTATTGCATCGATTTGTCATGACGTAACCGTGCAAGTTTACAAGCTTACATTTCGTTTGGTAACTTAACAAAAAACAACCAATCTCACTCACTAAGTTGTTGGTTGTTTAAACAAAACAAACACACGATTTAATACTAAACGATTACTTTCCCTTTCATCGGGCGGATCCCGGATAACGCTTAAAATTCTCACATTTAACTAACAAGCTCAAAACATTATTAATTTTCTTCAATTTCTCAAAACGTAACACATAAAGAAACACTTTTTTTTACTGTTGTATAGCTTATGTAATACTGTCTTAATTCGTAAAAAGAGTTTTATGGTTTTTATAAAGAATGAAATTATTTAGAGATTTCTGTTTTACTTTGTAATGTTTTATGTTATAAAATTTTTTGTCAAAAATGTATTAAACTTTTCTTACATTTTTCTTTTTAATGTTTTTGTTTAGTAATTTTCATAGTAAATTAAAATATGATCGTACTGTGGCGAAAAGTTAATAAAATAAAATAATAATTTCCCTTAAACCACAAACAATAATTTAAAAAAGCTATATACGTATTTCGAATGCTAAGCTTGCATCATTAGTAGCAAGAGATAAAGCTAAAGTTTTAATCAGTGATCTAAGGATACTCAACGTTCTGTAGTGGCCGCAGTAGATCTTTATTTTTATAAATAGAATTAATTTGATAGTTATTTAGGGTATACTGTGATGTCTGCTACTTAACTTTATTCATAGATACGGAAAATGAAAAATATTAGTCTATGAATAGTAAGTTAGCGTAGCAGACAAATGTATGTAATATTTAAATTAGTATTATGTTCAACAGTCAAAAAAATTTTAAAACCCATAATTTTCAAACACACAAAAATCAATGCCAGGTTACAAAATAAAATTTATGTCTTTAACATTGAAACCTATCAACAAAACAATAGAAAAATGATATAAATTTACAGCCAAATCTAATTCAATAGACCACTAACCATTTTCACACACGTACTATAGAGTTCATCCTGAAATGACAATATTCGTAATATAATAACCATATATTTTCTAAGGCACCGTTACAACCGTCCGTCGAAGATGATAAAAATAGTAATCAATGTAACACCTGGCAGAGAACGCGTATAACTATTAAATTATAACAATTTATTTTCAAATAACAATCGTGTCTTAACTTTGCTTTTACTGCAACAGTTTCACATCGCGCGCGCAATCAAAACGGTCAAGACATTTAAATGGCGCTCTTAAAGATCTAGTTCCTGTTCTCTTCGGGTCTTGCTCGAGCAAGGTCTAACCTTTACTGCATGACTTTGTTTGTCACATGGTATATTTGTATTTCATATTGGATTTGAATTGAATTTTATAAAAACAATGACTAAATAAAGTAAGGTCGCTTGGTATTGAAAATAATCAAATCTAAATGGGTTTAATTAAATTGTTATATAAATTTTCAAATTAATTTATTTTTCTCAATTTTTTGCAAATGTAACATATTGAAAATTTTACACGGTTGAAAACGGAATAAAAAATACTATCAAAATCAATAATAAAAAATTCAGGTTGCCATTTAAAAAAATAGTCGATGACGTCATAACATGAAAAACAAATGACATAAGAAACTGAAAATAGGCTGAAATATATTCGCTGTAGTTAAAATCGCTATACCCTTTCGAGATTTTTTTCCAAAAAATTTATATCAACGGAATTACTGAATTTATTCCTTACTTAATTTCCACACTGTATAATGAGTTCTGAAAGATATTTTATTGTGTTATAGTAAATACTTTTATATTAGTTTACTATGTAATATTTATAAATACAGAATGCAGTTTATTTAATATGATACTAAAACATAAAAATTATTATCAAACTAAAAGTTGGAGTCGGAATCAGATTTTTAAAATAATCTGAGTTGGAGTTGGAGTCTACCGATTTTTTTGTCGACTCTGCAACCCTCTTATTATTTCGTATATTTAAATAATCCAACGAAATACTCTTTCAAAATGACCTAGTTATTTTAGAAAATATATTTTGTTCTGACAAGTATTATCTATTTTTTATATCCGCTTCTAAATTGCAGGTTGCGAAAATTCTAACCGATAATATTTTAAACTATGTTAGGTGATAGTCAAATGTTCAGTTTTTTTTTTATCCAATGTTGTTTTCATTTTGTTCCTTTCTTTTTTTTTACATGATAAAAAATGTGTTAACTAAGTTGGTAACGTTGTTTATGAATATTTGAAAATACTTTTTAGTCCTGTGTTATCTGGGATGTTTTTATGTTGAAAAATCATGTAAGTTTCTTTTTTTTTTTGGACTATTATTAGCATTATAGGGGTACCACATAACGGTATACCGTGATAATAACTGGTACGCATGTCTCTCTAAATATTTGAAATGTTAAAATAAATGTTTGTGGATTTAACTTTTTTAATCTTATATTTAAACATACTATGTTAATGAGTTTAGATTTGCATATATTACGTTTATTTTGTGCAAAGAAAAAACTATTGCGGTTATTTTTATATTTTATTTTCTTCAAGAAAATATAGTTTTAAAATAAAAAGTTCAAAAATTTGTGGAAAGAAATGATTATCTAACATAGTAAAAAAATCTTTCAGAACTTATTATATTAAAATAAAACAGCTTTAAGTTGTAGTTCTATATTAATGTTTATTAATAATCGACGTTTCAACGTACTCAACGTACATCTTCGTCAGAAAAAATAATTCAACTAACAATTACAGTAATTTGTTTCTATGTTCTGTTTATTTACTGTATAATACAATTTTGTATGTTTTTTTTTTACACTTTTTTAATTATTGAATTATTATTATTTTTTTAAGTAAAATTATTTTATTGAATTTATAGCATTTTCTAGGCTGATATGCAGTGGTCGATCTATTCTTGGTGACCAAGTCACCAAGCACTGAGGAAGTCATTCTGTAAATTCAATTTTTTTTATACCGGCCGTGAAAGCCTGAAGATTACTAAATGTATTTCTGTAATTTACTTACAATCTTATATTAATATATGTTTGCCCATATGTTTGAATTCTTATTTGAAATTAATTGACAGACATTCTAATAATATCAAATTTTTATTGAATTGAATTTACAGAATAGAAGATTTCAAATCAAGTTATGAAATCTATTTAGATCAAGTCTGTTTATAAATAAATCCAATTAAAATTCGTTCACATAATACTTTGGTAACATAAAGATATTCGATAGTTGAGAGAAAGTGTAGCTTATTAATGAAATAGGCGAGTCGGACTTGCTGCAAATGGTAAAAAGTCAGGGATTTTTTCAGCACGAAATTATTACATATCCGATGTACTTATTTGCTCAATTCTAATACCCGATTTAATTAAACTAATACCAAGGTCACAGCAAAACATTGACTTCAATTCGCTGAAAATTTCACATTGAAATATGCGAAACGAGTCTCGCGATAAATTCTTTAATGTAGAGAAAATATTATTGTAAAAGTATTTACATAATCTTGACGGCAGCAAGATCAACAAAAAAGAAAATGGTTGCTTAATACTAAACAAGAAAAATTACATCTGTCACAAACACAAACGCGAATAAATCAAAAGAATAATTTTATTAATCAGCCAACGAGTCAAACGAATAACGTAAAACAAAAACATAACGATAAATTCAAAACATTTGACGGTTTGGAAAAGAGAAAAGAAATGTCAAACAAATGATGAACGATTTACTTTGAAGGCGAAAATATGTATAAAATATTTATGAATTATTTTTGTTTATAGAATGCTATCAAAAATATTTATTATTTTTTGATATTATTCATTATAATTTTATTGTATATTTACAGTTTTATATATAGTTTTTCTATAGCAAATATGAATAGATATTTTTTGTTGTAATTAAGCAGTTGTTAGGTCATATATGTACTTTTAGTTTATTGCACAGTTTCAACTGTACAGGCCGAAATTACAAATTAGTTTAAAAATAGTTCATAATTTAGTCAGGTAGTTGACAACGTTTTATGAAACTGGTGAACTAGTATAGTAAACAAAAAAGGTGTGTATTTTAAAAAATAAATTGAAAGTCACTGAAATCTAAATTATAAAAATTGAGAAAAAGTTGCAATTTGACGATACAGAGATAACTAGATTGAGGAGCGATTCTATATAAATACACTTATTGTACTTTATTTTCTATTGAAATAATTTGAAATTACTACCTTCAGTGCTAAAAGCCATGCAGTTTACTTTCACACACACAATTATTACTTTCAGAAGACGCATATTATAGTAATACCAAAATACTTGTTCAAAAATTATTATTTATTAAGAAATTAATTGATAATTATTGGCAAATTTAAGCAATAATTTTGTATATAATAATTTTGTTTATTATAAATATCAAAATGTCATTTAAACAACATAGCTATGTATCTCTTTGTGTAATATGAGCATTTTGATAGAGTTTGAAAATTTTTGCGTTTGAGTGTACTTTCGCATCGTGCACATCGTGAGATCAGTGAAATTCCGTAGCGCAAAATCGTGAAATTTATCGTCATAACCAAATAATTCCGAACCGTGTTCGACGTAATAATTTACGAAACGAGACAAATACACGAGATTATACATATATACTCTGCCGGTGTGACTCAGTGGCGTTCGTGTACTTATCGGGCTGGGTGCTGTTGGTGCTACGGCTTTTGAACACGACTATCATTGCATACATAATCATACTAAATGCTTTGAATTTCTGCAAACAATCGCGTTTCGATATAGGGGAAATATATGATTCTCTAATTTTGCTTACTGGGGTAATACTAGGTACTTTATATTACATATGTAGAATATTCTAAGAATCTCTCAAATTAATACATATATTAATTATAAAACAATAAGAGTATTATATAGTTTTATTATTATAGATATAGATTCTAAGACTATATTTTATTTTTTAACATTTAACTTATATTTTATTTCAACAACTAAAATATTTCTATTTTATTTAGTCTAAATAATTTATTTTTTTCACATCGCAGCAAAATACAAAAATTCAATACAAAGTTTTCGACGCATGAAAGAAGTCCGAATAAAACATATTTGATCTGTCCCAATTCTTAATACTTTTTCTTAGCCCACAATGTTTTGCCCAAACTAAAGTCAAGTGAAAATTGAAGCCAGCCAAAGTCAGACACACATATATACACATCCATTCTTAAAAAGTAAAAAAAAAATGGCTGTTTAAACTAAAAACATTTGACGAACGTCTCTGGGCACGGCGAAAGAATGAAAATCGCTCGCGATGGCCTCACCTCTATTGTTAGGTCAGCGGATCACGAATATTGATTGGCTCGGTGAGAGAGGGGAGATAAGAGAGAGAGAAACAACGAAGAATGGACCATTTTGCTGCTTTTACTATCAAGCCTGCGGGCTGAGAACAATCTCATCTCATCTCGTTTCATCTCATATCTCGCCACGCTGTATTTGCTGCCTGATGTACAGAGATATACGTCCGATAGTTTTTAAAGGTTTTTTTTTTTTGCTGGACGATATATTTCAACATTTCGACAGGTTTTTGATATGGAACTTGCGTGAGTTTTCATATTAAGGAAACGATGGAAGTGTTATTTTTTTTTTTTTTTAATAATAAATATTGTGAAAGCGAGTTGCTTTAAATGTACGTATAACTAGAGATTATATAAATTTACTTAAATTTTGAGTTAAAATTTTATTAAAATATTATAACTGCTCTAGAGAAACTTCAATGTAAGGTTTTTGAAAAGTATTCAATATAAAAATGTGTTTTAACTAATACAGGTTTTAAGACAATGTAACTGACATAAGAGCTAGACTAAACAAATGAACTAAAGCACCCAAAAAATTGAGCTTGTAATGTCTTAAAATCTTTTTTTTTTCTACTACAAAGTCTACATAATCAGTTTAACAACATGATTTAATTAACTTATCAATTAATTACGCACCTGAAGATAGGTCGACATTCTAATCTCATAATTAACTATTAAGCCAAATTTTAAGACACTGAGTTTGGCTGCCATTAATTAAAAAAATGTATAATTCTTATGATCTAGTTACTTATATGTTACCTAGTAACTTATTACTATGTACTGTTATATACTTTAATGTCATTAGTAAAAATTTTAATCTGATGCAGACAAGCGTTTAGTTTTGTCGAAACGTTGTTTTATAAAATAATTAAGCAGAATTTTATTCTAAAACCGTTTTTATTTTAATGCAATGAGTTTTACTATGGTCATAAGTACTCTAAACTACGATTTATTATTCGCATTACGTATTTTTTTTATGTGCATATAAGTATACGAATATAATAAAAATTTTATAATTTTTATAATTGAATAGAGTGGTACAGCAAATGCAATTGTGTAGATTCACTGGTTATTACTATAGAACGGTTGAAATGGGATTTATTTTCATGAGCGTATTAATAATTTTTCTATGCGCGAACATTTGCTCTCCTGCTATGCAGCAACTCAACTATTATTCGCTGAATTATAGCATAGAACAAAAGAAAAATCCGGAAAATAGAATTTTCGCGGTTGAAATATTTCTATTTTCGGTTTTTTGTTTTGTGAAATTATTTGAATTTAAATGCAGTTTATGTTATTTTTTTTGATTATTTGTATTTTTATAAATAGTAAATATATTCAGTATTTTTTTTCCTAAGAAATATTATAAACAAATCAAATCTAAAATGATAAGGCTTGAGGATTAATTTTATTTAAAATTTAACGTTACGACAGACTATACGTACATCATCAGAAAAACTGATACAAATGACATATACAATACTATCAGTTTTTAAGATTAATATAGTTTATTTCAAATTATCAGTTTTAAATATGCATTATTTATATTGTTTTTATTTTGTTTCAGGTGAGTAGCATTTCTATGAGATAATCCACATTTTTAAGTCTACTAATGTAAGTATACATTAAATTATATACACTGACAAAACTGCATGTAATATTACATAAATCACCTATGTAAAAATTACGTAGATCGTTTGTGTAAACAAATTTTTTTTTTCCAAGAAAAACTTTGTTTTACACAAATAATCTATGTAATTTTTACCCAGACGATTTATGTAATATTACATAGATTATTTTTTTCCAGTGTAATCTTAATAGAGCGGCAGGTACATTTTAAAGTAATTTTAAAATTATTGTTTGGTGTTGAGTACATGAAGTAGTTCAAATAAAATAAAAACTTGAGTATCTTTACTTCATTTATTTATGAAGTAAAGATACTCAAGTTTTAATTTTATTAATTTTAAAAGTTTAAATTTATACAATAATATTTTAAATAAAAACATGTGTTTAAAATATGGATATCTTGAATTTAAAATAAATATCGGTTTATAATAGTCTGAACGTGACTAGAAAAATACAAATTATTTTACAATTTTAAGTTTTATGACTTAAAAGGAAAGAGTTTTAAATATGATAATAAAATGTTCGTGGAATGTTTCGTTATTTATACAGTTGTGTCAAAAATATAATTTTTTATTTTACAAAATATTAACAGATGTATTATTTTCTATCTTTAGCATATTTTCTATTTCTTTCAATTTGTATTCGTAAAAATATTTAAAAAAATTGATATATAATACATATACGAGTATTTATATATACACATTAAATTACACATCTATTTTATTAAAAATCTATTAACTTTCATCAAAAATCATATTATATAAACTAAAACTATTTTTTGACTGAAAATTTATAAAAGTAGGAAAAAATTGGGGTTTCTATTTAAAAAAAATTGAGATTTTAATGCTTTTTAAACTTCAAGTTTACAGCAATATTCTGGGCACATTTTTAAATAGTTTTAATTAATTTTTTTTAATAAAAATATAGGTCCAAAGCTTCCTTAATAAGACCCCGTTTACAAATTGTAAATATTTGATTGCATTCTTGAGATACAGACCCTGAAAAATGTATATATATATATATATATATATATATATATATATATATATATATATAAATAACCTACATACTTTTATTTCTTTATAGTTGTTGATTTCAAACTTATTCATAGCATGTACAAGAATTATTTAATATTTACGTGTCATGTCATAAAACATTTTATAATAACTTAATTTATAAAATTAGCTACATAAATTCTCTATTAGATTGCACGCAGAACTCTTTCACATAATTAATTTCAAATAACCTCAAATAGATCGGACTTGATAATGTCAGTAATTCTGACATTGTATGACAATGACACATAGCGTTTCTCTATCCGGTTCTTAAACCATTTGAACCAGTTTTCATTTCAAATACGTCTATGGGCCACAGTGACAGTAAAGAATGAAAGAGAACTTTATCAGAATTTGAACAAAAAAAAAGTGATGAAACTATCCTACTATATGCGTCTTGTTTTGAAGATACTAAAAGTGGGACGTTGTAAAAATGGGGCTTCTTTGTACCTTACGCTTTTGATACGATGCATTTGTAAACTAGAATATGATGTGATGTATACTTGGCAACTTGAAGATGTTAGAAAACGATCTTTTTGCAATGCACGCGGTTTCAAGGTAGCAACGACATAGAAGAAAATAATATGTGTTTTTCTTGCCATTTGGTTTGTGTTTTACCTTGCGGTATAAGCATAAATTATAATGTGCATGATTTATCTACAAAATTATTTCTGAATTACATGAAAATTTTATTGTTTAACTTTGATTGTTTGTATTTATAATTTGTTTATGAAAAACTTTCAACAATATAAATGACATTGGATAAATGCAATAGAATTATTTGTAATTAAGGCCAATCAAACGAAGCAAAGTGAAATTTGAATTTTTATTTTTTAAATATAGAAATATAGGCCCAAATCTTGTTTTTAAAGAACAAGGTAAAAAGGTAAAAGTGAATTACTGATATCAACTTTACCTGTCAAAACAATTGAACTATATTGATTAAATAGTAGATTACTAGAGTTTAAAATAAATTAATCGTTTAATGTAAAAACTAAAAGAATTATTATTTTGCTTATGAGATGACTTTTACTAAGGCAAATTCTCAAATCAACTACTGAAATCTTTAAACGGGAAATAACTTATCATCTATAGGAATAGATTTTATAAATTCAAACCCCCAAAAACATTTTATATAATTTGTCGGAAATTGTAGAATATTTCAAATCCTACACCCACTGATATCGACAAATTTATTTCAAATATAGGGTGGACAAACTCAATCACCTGTATTGCATATGTCTCTTCACAGCTTACTGAATCTGTTTCGCAAAATTTTCCAACTGGTAATTTATCGGTTGCCATCGGATTAATGGCCGTGAAAATTCTGGTAAAATTTTGATAACATTGCCGCGCTACGCCACATAATTTAGTAAATTATATTCAGTAATACGATGATGGAAAAGGTTTGCGAGATTATTTTCAAGAGAATGAACGGGTGCGGGTCGTGTTTAATTATTTTCAGGACGGTTTTTAATTAGGGTCTCTGTCTCTGTTAATTTAATAGGTGGTTTGTCTGACTTTTGTGCTTGCTTCTCGTTTTCGAGAATACTTTTTTGCTGCCGTGTGCCGTGATCATAAATTTACATGAAAATTATTTTCGCGGTTTGCGACGTAGATTAATTTGATACTTTGGATTTGCTATTTATTTGTTATTCGGAAAATATGCGATCGTGTTGCTGGTAAAGTTTGTAAATAATTGTCAGAATATTGTTTTATACCAGCTAGACAATTAAATGTTTTTTTTGTTTTGTTTTTAATTATAATATTTTACATTTAAAAAGGACACGTGTAGAGCAAATTCGGCTGAATTTATTGTTATAAAGTTTCATATTTAGGCTTTGGATATGAATTTGGTAAATTTTGGTCAAGATTTGTCAACCAGAAGTGGTAATTTACTGATGTCACTTTAATGTGTTTTACAAATATCTAGTAATAGAGATATATTTCTAAACAACTTTTATTTGGTGTATTTTTCGATAAGGCTAAATAATTTTTTATATTTTTATGATAGATTCTGTAGATAGGTGGCATATTTATGTCAAAACAGTTATACCAGTACTAAAGTAGTTGTTATTATAGAAATTCTTCTATTCCATAAATTTCTTTGATACTATGACGATCGGTTCTGTGGTGGCCACAGCAGATTTTTTATTCCTATTACTTGGAAACATGCGTTCACGCAAAACACGTGTACCTCTTCATCTATTCATCTTTTAACCAAACGTTTATTATTAATAAAAAAAAACCCAATTTACATTCTTAAATGACCAAAATGATTTAATATATTCACCACTTTTCAATGCTTATATTTAAACATTACGCTATATTTAATTACGGTATTCCTGAAATTGGTCAATACTTAGGATATAACTTAGTACCTGGTTGTAATCCTATATAAAGGGAAAAATTGATATAGTATATACAGTTTGATAATGACAATGTTTATCGAAACTGCAGTTACTACATTTTAGTATTAAAGTGAAACTTTTAAAGTTACAAAAGTTTTTTTATTTTTTTTATTTTTCCTGTTGAAGATGGACGTTGAATTCGTCGAAACGTCGATTATAAATAAATATTAATACAGAACTTTAACCTGTAGCAGTTTTATTTTAACATTTTTACCAATTTCATACTCTTTATACACTAATCTATTTCGTGCATACTTCTCTACTTGTTATTATTATTATTATATATAAATGAAATACTAATTAACTATAATCGTAATTGGTAATATTTAATTAAACCCCGTTGGAAAAAATACTATATTTACTCGAACATACTTCAGCTTTAATAAACTGTGAAAAAAATTCGAAAACAATATAAAGTATTATAGATTTGCGATAATAGTGGACTAAATGCTAAGGCAAACAGTGTGTCTCGATCAGTTACGCTATTCGGATCACTACACTCATTAGTTATCCCCGTATAATAACCGGTTCTAGCATATATACGTCTCAAACTTACACACATACATATACACTTATTGGCGAAATAAGAAATAAATAATCGCCTTTGGGTTGGGGTAAAAATCATTTGCCTGCAATCTAACAGATGTTTGAAGCCCCTCTGTCTTGTACTCACTCCGCGCGCTGCAAAGCAAAAATTGACATGCTATTACGTTTTACCGTTTCGAACCGCGCAACAGTTAGAATATGTTGTGTCTGAGTATGTGTGTGTGCAGTTTGCCGGTTTGATGTGTGGTTATATGTACGGCAAATTAATATTAAAACATTAATGTGGTTTAATTAGTTGATTTCGCACAGCACGATCTTGATATAATTCTGCGATAAAATAGATTTGTATGTTTGTAATGTGAATCGGAATGCGTACAATAAGAAGTATATTTTTTTGGTATTGAGGCAGTATATTATTTTAGGATGATGCTATTTATACATACGGTATGTATACGCAATTGGCTATTTATACATACTAAAAGAAATAAAAACCTAAACTAACCTACTAACCTAACCTACCCTAAATAGCCAATTACGTAAAAATACTGTAAGTATAAATAGCCAATTGCGTATACATACCGTATGTATAAATAGCCACTTTTATTATTTTATTATTAATATATTTGTTATTTGCAATAATATAGAGTAATTCAGGAGAAAATGTGTATAGTCCTGTTCGATTTGCACCCTTGCGTCTACTGTTTACTGTTGCGTCATTATTTATTATTTTCTTCTCTTTGCATTCACATGTTTTGTAAATGGCAAAGCGCTGCATTATTTACGGCGACGTTTTGTAATAAAACGCAAAGGGTCAATCGAACAAACCTAATATTTTGATAAGTTGTATTGTTTTATTTGCAGTAAATAATTGTCTATAAGTATGTATTCTACATCGCCCTTTATAGACCACTTTGACATTTACTTAAGACGGTAATAATTTATGAAATAAATCACCAATAAATATTTGAGATTGATTTATTTTCACTAAATATTCGGAACAGATTTGTGAGGCTATGCGCATGCATGTCATCTACCACTGCTACAAACTGACAGCAAATTGCCGCAAAAGCTGGCAATATTTATATTTTTATTATTTTACAAAAATTACAAACATTTATTACAAAATAACATATGTAAATCACGTTCTAAACAGTTGTCTACTAAGACTGTGAATTTCACATAATTTAACATGTGCATTATTTAATTACAATCGCAATAAACTCATATATTTTCTCATAATTATTTCCAGTTTGAAAACAAATTGCATTAAATCAAAAACAAATAAGTAATTATAGTGTAATATTCATTATAAAAAAAACTCTTGCGATAATACTAATTTATAAATTACAATTAAAATATTTGCCAGATGTTATCTTAATTTTACATATTAAATCATTCAACCGGAAGATAAGTCCAAGATAAGAAAGTGATTTTACTTTTGCTTCGAACAGGAAAAGCGGATATGACGTATTTTTATTTGCTTTCATACGGAACTGCGTAATTGACATTAAAGTGGAAAAATTTATAAGTTTTGTTTTAAAGAAAATAATATAATATTGAATTTCTAATTCGTTATAATTGAGTCGGTTATCTCAGAAAATAACATAAGTACGTCAATATGTTTTAAAATTAATTTCTGTAATTTTCTGTACAAAAAATTTATTTATTGTATGTCATTTGTATAATTTTTCCTGATGATGATGTACATAGAGTACATGTCGAAATGTCGATTTTTAATTAAAATTAATACAGAACTAAATCCTAAAACCTTTTTTAATTTAAATATTATTTATAAATCTTTTATGTTAGGAATGATTAACATTGTAAGTAGGACAATGTATTGAAATAATATTTTATTATCAGTTACTTGGAAGTGTGGTTTGCTTTATTAAAAATATAAGTTGGAAAACGTGGGCTTCACTGATGAATAAATGTTGATTATTTATTGTGAAATATTAATTGACTATAACATAAATTTTGGTGATATAGTTTTTCTCATTAAATAATTTATTTATCGAATAAAAATTTACTTTAATTAAAAATATGAATATTTTACGCATCAATTACAACTTCCCGGCTAGATCTAGTCAGTTAAATAATTTTATTACAAGACAATGGAATTTTAAAATAAATGTTACTTCCACTAGTTTAAGCAAACACCATTGACGAAGTATGCTTTTGTTTTAGTTTCATCTCTATAAATACACTATCACTATCTAGTGTACACTCTTGGAAATTAATTCGAGACGAGGACAGATTTCAATTATATAGACTGTACTCTCTGTACACATACACAAATCGCACTAGATACACAATAATTTATAATGGGCCAAAGTGCTTGTATGCTGAAACTTCAAAGTTTGAATTGGCAAATATGTTATACTAATGGGTCTCGTATGGGCGCGAACCGAAGTTGTGTTAGTTGCATTTCGGATATATGGGCAAGGGGGAGGGAATACGAGTACATACTATCGCAAACCTCTTTGCTTTGTGTCTCAAATGTTAAAGTAATGCGCCCGGCGAGAGATTACCCACTACGAAAATTTGTGTAATTAAAGTCTAATCACTACAATTACAAATTGTTTTCATACCAAAATGCATGCGAATTGTTGGAATATGTTACATATGTATTAGTAATTAAATTTATTTCAGGATATAGGTTCATTGTATCTTTGAGTTAAATTTAGTATAGACTCGTTTCACTCAGTAAAATTTACTAATTTAAGGTGAAATATTGAAAGATTATATGAAAACTGTGTCATAACATTTTATAAAAATATAAAAAAAGAAAAACAGGCAAACGAGAATTTCATTTAACGCCATAACAATTATTTTGGAAAAAGTAGCTAAAAGAAAATTTACAAATTCTACTAACTTATCTATTTTTAACTAAGTAAAAAAATCTTTCAGAGCTCATTATGTGCATATAGAAAATAATGGCCCGTATTTTCACCTAACTTTTAAAACTGATAGAATATCTTTATGATGTAAAATTTGAAGATAGAGTAAAGAGAAGCAATAAAGATTTATTAAGAAAAGAATAACATGAATCACTGTGAAGCGGCACTGAGTTAAATAAAATTTGGCTTCCATTAATTAAAAATCTATAATTCTTATGATCTACTTACTTATATTTTATTTAGTAACTTGTTACTATGTACTGTTCTTTACTTTAATGTCATTGATAAATTTTGATCTGATGAAGAATAATTAAACAGAATTTTATTCTAAAACAGTTTTTATTTAATACAATGAGTTCTGAAAAATATTTTACTATATTAAAGTAATTTTTGTCGAAAGTACTTTTGACATTTACTTATTTTAAAATTACTTATTAAGCAATTTTAATTAGTTTATTTAAATTTTATAATGTTAGATATAAGAAAAGATATCAAAAATAGAAATACTACTCATATTTGATAAGAGGTAGAAGTAGAAATTTGAAGAAAGATTTGAAATCCATATAATCAAAATGAATATGAAAATAATAATAAATTTATAAACATAAATTATAATTATTACCAATTTTTTTTATAACAAAGTAGGTTTGTATTACATTTCAAACAAACTCAAGTCCATCAAAGAAAAATTTAAATATTTTTTGTATATATTTCCTATTTAATAATTCATTTATAATGAGTGGTTTGTTTATGTTCAAAAATCCGTAGAAGTGAAAATATTCATATACGTTCATCAAAAAAACTTAGAACTATAAGAAAGTAATTCTTTTATAACATTATAATCATAATTGTATTAACCTCAATTATCTTCGATAATACTTGTAACTTTCTCACGAATTTCCAGTCGGTAACTCGAATTTGTAATACATATTTAATTTAGTTATTTTGAAATATCAGGAAGAGTGCATCCTGATGTTAGGTGTGTTATATGAACTATATATGTTTTGTTTTATATTATAATTTTTCACATTCATTTATTATGTTCTGCTCTATGATTATATTTCAGGAAAAGTTTTAATCTAATATTTTTATTGTATGCATATTTCATTATAAAAGATTGTGTAAACAGGAGATTTTTGTTGTACGAGTATATTTGGAAATAAATTAATTATAAGAAAGTTATGATTCTTTTCTATTAATTATAAGAAAATTTATATATTTACTATACTTTACATATATACTAAAAGCTTTAACAAATAAATAATATTTAATATATTTTCATATTTTTAATTACACATGGCGTATTATATGATAATAAATTAATTATAAATTAGTATGCAAAAGCTTGCTTTGCAACTTCAAAATTCATCGAACTTTAGTTATAAACAACTACTCATCAAGTATCAGTCGTATGTCGCAAAATCGTTGACATGTTTTCTAATGGATACATTTACATTTTCAAGTTAATAAAACTGTATTTACAGTCATTTTACATTGTTAAATTTTGTTTTATTTAACCAAAGTATTTCTTATATTTCTCAAGATTTATGAATTGATTTAATTAAAAGTTTTTGAAACTGAAAAAACGAAAAAGATTAATATTTGATAGTTAACAATAATGTTTTAAATTTACACTTTAATTGGTATGATGGAGTCAAAATACATACATACACAATCACGTCATGTACCCAAAAGGGTGTGGCACAAACTCTTTCCACTATCTTGAAATCAGTTTTCTCCAAACATCTCTATCCAGACAAGCAACTTTAGCATCATTCACATTCATAATTCTTCTTATACATGTTATTCTATTCTACTTGAAAACTTTCGCTCACGCAAAATCCTGTCAATCATATCACTCCAACTACTCATCGGACATCCACGCAAACGTATAGCTTCAAAATCATTCATATAATTTTTTTTAACCAAACGTTTATTAGACATTCGCTCAAGATAACCGAACCATTTAACTAACTAACACCGCAACTTTTACAATATTTTTTTCAATTTCACACTCATCATAAATTATTATACTGAGAATATTAGTTTGTAACTTAGCAAACACATATATCTTAACTGATTAACACCAACTTTTGCTACAACATTTTTTTTCCAATTTTTAATTTAGTTACACCACATACCCCACGTAACAATCTCATTTCCACAGCAGTCATTTTTCTTTCATGATTTTATACAAAATTAACCTCAAATCAATGTAAATGTCATAAAACTTGAAACCATCATATCAATTACGGATTAATTTGCAATATTTTTAAAATAAACACAACTAAATTTATGTAAACTGCATTTTAATCTTCTTGATATTTATCCCGTTTTTATTAACCTTTCAAATTATTCAAACATAAACTTTTCGTATGTATTAACTTTTAAATTTTAGAATATCCTTAAATAGACATTTCAAGCGAAAATAAAACGACAATTTTGTATCCAAAAGCGTCTGCATTTTGTTCAGATACAGGGTGGGCCCCATTTGGTATTTCCCTCCCAGCGCGCATAGCAAACTTGAAATAATCTGAAACACAAGTGCTTGTTAAAGTTCTATCATGGTGTAATTTCGCAAGCATATGATCCTTATGCTAATGTCGTCGCTATTTGCAAACATTATACTTACTATTTTTTTGCAGAAATAACTCTATTATTTCGCTAGCATGAAACTGACTGGGTATTCGAGACTAATGCCGGCAATAATTTGTAAATGGTCTTGCGCTAGACAATTTCTTTACTATGGTACAGGGTGTTCTGGTTTACTATCCTTGGCTATTCCTTGTTATTATCTGTAGATTGTATGAAATCGAGACTGTGCTTAGCCGTAAGGCAAATGGCGATTCATAAAATTTAATGTTGGTATCAGCTAGTGATTTTGAAATTATTGCAAGTTTTATCTTATTTTTTTATAATAGTAACTTTATATGTAGGGTACTATTTTGTATCATTAGTTACGGAATTTTTGTTGCTTTATTATAAGAACGTTAAAGAAAAACAACTACATACTCTGGCATCAGGCAGAAATTTTTTTATTATTTTAAGTGCCTAGTAATGTAATGAATAGTGACAAACCGAAGTACCGAATATTCGGATAAATCTTCTAACTGATTCAACCTTATTTTTGGATCGAGAACCGAATATTTGACCGAATAGTTTTTCTATCTGCACTATTAGAAAATAATGTAAAATTACATAAAATAATATGTAATTTATTGTTGTTTTCCATTTTCATTGGATTTTAAAACGTGTGTGTAAATGTATTTTCCATAAATATCCTTCGAATTTATATCTATTCTATCAATAATATTATTTGAAATAATTCAATTAAGTAATTTTTTAATTTAAAACATAAATTTTGTAAAATTACACGTGAATTTATGGCAGCAAATCGTATTTTTTTCTAACAGTGTACTATATTTTACAAATTCTAATTATTTTTATGCATTGTAAGATTTTTTACTATGTTAAAAATAACATGTTTTTAGCCACTATATATATATATAGTTTTTTAAAGCTAAAACCGAAACAATTTTATAGCAGTGTTTTGTTTATCTTGTGTACAATCTTTGTACAATATAAGGAGTGAAGCGCAGGTATTACCGAACAGAACAACAATATTTATAGGTAAAAACAAAATGATCTTGGCTATAACTTTCACACCGCTATTGGCTGTATCATCTAATAATTTTTCAACGTTCTCCAGTTCTTTGACTTGACATTTGCACCTTGCTCAAGATCTCAAAAACTAGAATTATATTTTTCGATTCTTGTTTACTGTTAAAGCATAAGATCGCTCGCTCGCTCGCTATTTAACTGTAACTTTGTTTTTAGCTATTTATTATTCTAAACGTTATAGATTAAATATAAATTTTTTTGTTTCGCGAAAATTGCATAATATAATAAAATATATTGGTTTCTTTTGCCACATCTAAAAAGAGCCGAACAATTTTTTATACCAATTATACACTCTTCTATTTAGTACACAATTGTCGAATTATACACAATTGTATAATATCGTGAGTTTCTTTTTAGAATATTTAAAAAGTTTACTACATTTTAAAATTTATTAGAATAAACGTGTTACAATGCAAGATATGTTCCCGCTTGGCAAGCTTTGTGTACTACTTATGTACATGGTTTACATGGTTTTTAAAAATAAAATATTAATAGTAGATTGATAAAAAAAGTAATAGAAATTTATAAAGAAAAAAAACATCAATCAGTTTTCTATATTAACTAGCAAAAATGAATTTGTACACAGTAAATCTGTTATAAGTAATCATTTTTAAAAGCTTTTTAAATTCAGGAAAATTTAATAAAAATATCAATTTCCTGTTTATTTTATAAAAATCGCTAACACAAATAATAAAATGAAAATCAAATTACACTTCTTCCTTTTTATCTGTCAAGCTTTTTTTTCCCTATTTTTACAGACAAAACATTGTAACACTGTAACTATAAATTATCTACCTGTATAACTCATCGTTCTACTTAACTATCTGATAAAAACTCCAGTTACCATAGCAACCTATTTAAAAGAAAATACAAATACATAAAAAAAAAACGAAACAAACGCACATCCGGTCAGCGGCTACTAGATTCTTATACATCAGTGTTTCCCAACCAAGGTGACAATCATATATATATATATATATATATATATATATATATATATATATAGGCGTATTAGGTTTAAAATATTGAGAAACACTGTTTAAACACAAAGCTTTGCTTAAGGCAACATATAAATGTCGTGGTTCTTTTGTTCTCGAAACTGGCCTTGATTGATCAGTGGTGACTTGGTTA
This sequence comes from Clivina fossor, assembly GCA_963966155.1. Taxonomy (NCBI): domain Eukaryota; kingdom Metazoa; phylum Arthropoda; class Insecta; order Coleoptera; family Carabidae; genus Clivina; species Clivina fossor. The sequence continues at coordinate 3,729,264 of OZ014564.1, read as the reverse complement.
GCTCGAAGCTGATAACCAGGTGCTAGACCTGATTGCTGGTGGTAGAGAAATGTGCCCCATGCGACACATAGGCGGAGAATGTGTCAGGGATTTGGGGATTAAATGCATTTCGGAGGTTAGGAAGTTGGGTTATTTAGGCGAATTGGATTTTCGGATGAGTATGTTTGAGATAAGACTTGTGGAGATAATACAAATTGGAGGTTAGTAATTAATTATGCATATAGTTAATAAGTATGAAGGATAAAAAGGTAATTAGAAAAAACAATTAATCATAATATCTAAATATAAAATTATGGAAAATTACTATTGTTTATTTAAAATCGATTTTTATCTTAATTTGCATTGTTATTTCTATATTTAATCAGCTTTTTAATTTTTAATATTTTTAGTTACATAGGATATTTTAATAATAATAATAATAATTGCCTTAATTTAGCATTTGCTATACATTAATCTTACAGATAGAATTAAATTTTACATATATAAAATAAATATAAATATACATATAAATGAATTAATTAAAACGATTTAAAAAGTAACTTTATATGAACTTTGAAAGCACTTTCGACAAAACGTTATTTACAAAATGATATAATATTTTTATTTTATTTAAGATTTTTTTTTTAAGATTTACAAAACTGTTTAAGACTATATTAAATAAGGGTCAGCAACTATTTTTAATTCATTATTAGACTTATCCAAACAATTTAATGTTGTTAGATTTAGTAAAAAATTTGAACAAAAAATGTAATATTAGGGAGTAATCGCAACTTATACGTTATTAATTTACCGTATTGATAAACTTTACAGTAATAGTTGTCATGTTGTTGTAATAAAATATAATACGTAATAATATTTTATTTGTACTGATGAGGACAGCATCCTTATCGAAATACGTATTTACAAGTAATGAAAGTTATTAATTAAGAACTGATCAAGTGTTTTATTAATATTATTATTTAATTATTGTTATTTCACAGTTATCTAAAAATGAATTTCAAACTCACAAGCTTGTAATATTTATAATTTTATTTCAAAACATATTAATAATAATAATAATAATAATAATAATGACTTCATTACCCAACAGTTATACAACCAATTGCAGAACAAGATATATATATATATATATATATATATATATATATATATATATACATATTCAAATATATTATTATGACTAATTGAATTATTTAAGCTATAAAACTAGATAGAGACTTGTTAAAATTTCTGCACATTATGTTGATTGGTGTGTTATAAAAAATATTTGTTGTAGAAGAAACACCATAACTATTAACTTTTGTTTTAAAATAAGGAAATATTTTGGTTAGTAACTTATTTTCTATATTTCCATATTTCATAAATTATCTAAAATCTAAAAATGTAAAAATGATTATACATATTTTCTTAACAAACCAGGATATTATGTATTTTAAAAGGTAATTTGACTTTATAATAAACCCGAATTTTTACTGGTATATATTTTAGATTTATGTAACGTGGCAAAAATAAATGAAATTACACTTTTAATTTCTTAATTTAATTACATTTATGCACGCGATATTTCGATTCATATATCGTATTTTTATTTCAACTAAAATTAAATATAAAATAATGAAAATTCAAATTACTCATAATGATTTGTAATGAGCATATTTTATAAATTTTATCAAAAATATTATTTATATTTTTATTATAAACAATAATTGTTTTAAATTCAAGAAAAAAAAGCATTCTATAATATTAGAACTATTCTGAATATGAAATTTTTATAAAAAAAAATTATAAGAATTTTTATTTCATATTTAATATTTAAAAAAAATAAAAATATTCAAAATATTAACAGTAGATTAATAAGAGAAGCAATAGAAACTTATAAAGGCAAAGATAACATCAATCAGTGTGAAGGGACACTGATTTAAATGAAATTTTAACTTCCATTAATTAAAAATTTATACATTTTTATGATCTAGTTACTTACTTGACTAACTAATTTCTATATTCTATTATTTACTGTAAATGTCATTTGTATCAGTTTTCCTGATGAAGACGGACGTTAAATCTAAAGCCATTTTATAATTTTACAATATCACTAATATTTGCAGTAAATGTATGATCCAAAAAATATAATATTCAAATTACAAACATTATCAACTACCAACACATTTAACCATTTCCATAACGTAGGCGTCATTTAATGTTTATTGACCCACAACACAGGGGGCCAAACAGCCCTTCACGCTGTATATTTTTTCCGCCTTTTAACACGAAAGGTCACCGGGCACGAGTCGCCGCTGGTCAAGGACGACGCACGTCCTATTTAGCACGACCGCTGACTGGCGATGAACACGCCGAAAAAATGTGCGTGCTATGAATATGAGACGCACTTCTCAGTTAGGTACCATCCCTTTTTAACCCCGATCACAAATTTCTTTTCGGTTATTTATAACGAATTGTGAAGAGTTAGTTTTCCTGGCTAAATTATGGTCAGTTAACAGAGATGATAAAGAAGGGTGAATTAGGGGGTTGGAAAGGTCAAAAATGTAAAGTAGGTATAGTGATTGGTGAAATTTAGATTTTTTTATTTTATTAGAAAATTGATATGCTGAAAATACTGTATGTTTCAATGGGGTACCCTCATATAGTGCTGTCATTATTTACCATATACTGAATATATGATTCTTTAAACACATTATATATAAAAAAATTTAGACACATTGTATATAGCTGAAACTAAAGTTGCTTGTTTAAATAGGGATATTCGAAGGAAACTGATTTCGGAATAGTGAAAAGAGTTTGTGTCACATTCTTTTGAGTATATGGAGTGGTTGTATATGTATGTATAATTTTGTGGCACATTGAATATATGATTTTTTTACGACATATGTGTCATATATACATGCATACTTGTTTCAAATTTCAATAAAATAATACAGCTTGTAAAATGTCTTAACAATATTCATTCCATTTAACAAACATTTAAAAATGTACTATTCCTTTAAATGCATGATATTTTAAACAGAAAGTAGATTTTTCATAACCTCCTTGTACACTTATTTTAATAATACAGCTTGTTTTTATGGATATTTTTTATAATACCTAATAAATAATCTATATGAAAATATAAAACATATACTGCTTATACATTTTTTTTCCTGCAGTTGTTTCACAAAAACCAACTTCTTACTATATTGTTTGAACAGAATTTAAATTTTCGTTAACGAACCTGTATTATAACAATATTTGTTTTTGTTATTAAAATAATCAAAATAAATATATACAGTTACAATTAAAATCTGAATTTACTGCACCAATATAAAATTTTATATTTTTTATCGAAACAAAACATTTTTATAAAACAATAAAAATAAAACTAATTTATTTTTATTGAATTAAAAATATTTTTATGATATTTTTACTAGCAAGCTTTGTGGTTACGTGTTGAGAATGAATTATTTTTAAAAATTTATATTTCATAAAATATAAATTGCAGTTTATTTGAATTTTTTTACCGAAACACAAATAAAATGTTGTTTTATTGGTTTAGTTATATATCAGTCATTAGTAAAAACTCGTATATCTAAAACGAATTTAATTTTTTATTCAATATAGCTTTGATATTTTTTAATTTATTGAAATTTTATACCTATACAAAGTAGATAAATACGCATAACTTTTTTTTTATTAATAACAAAAATTTACTTTAATATTTAGTTTACACAGAATTTTTTAAATAATATTATTTTTATTGAAGAACATATTCTAAAATGAAAGAGTATTTTAGAAATAAAAAATAAAACTGCTATAGGTTAAAGTTCTGTATTAATGTTTATTCAAAATCGACGTTTCGACCAAACTCAACGTCTGCCCTTATCAGGATAAATGATATAATATTTTAGAATTAACGGTAAAAGTTTTTGATAAATCGACTTTGAATATATTATTTGTGAAACATTGTAAAAAAAGAACATAGTCAAAAAAAATTCAGAACTCATTATATAAAATAAAACGGCTTTAGATATAAGTTATGTATTAACATTTACTGATAATCGATAATCGACAGAACTTAAACCTGAAGCCGTTTTATTTTATAGTAAAAATCTTTTGGGACTCATTAAGTTAAAATAAAACGCCTAATATTTCTAATGCTGCAATATGCAATACACGAGTGATATGCTGGTCACAGATTGGATATTTATATAGTATTATTTTATTTTATTCTGAATTTCTATTATAATTATAGTCCAGTCAATATAGGAAAAATAGAGGAACTAAAAATACTAGTTCCAATTTTTTCAGGAATGTGTAGGGGGGGGTCCCCTAAACAAGAGAAAATAAAGTCCCTCCAAATCCCGGTGCCGCTGGGGGGCGGGGGGGCTTTAAAGGTTCCATTTTTCAGTTTTTTGTTTATAACTCAAAAACGGTGCGTTACAGTAAATAAGTTCTTCAGTACAAAATGAAAGCTTATTAAATTTGCTACAAGTTTGGTTATATACATTTTTACGAAAAACTGGACAGTTTTCGTGCTACCGGCTCCGGAAAAGTGTTAATTTTCAAAAAAATTGTTTTTCACTCATGTTTTTCGTATATTTTTGTCTTCTAATTCCTCACTCGTTTATTTTAGGGCAAAATTGTTACAAAAAGACTTCTACAGCATTAAATTCTCTACAAGAATATATATCACATGTTAATTTATATTGAACACGTCGCAACTTACAGAACTTTTAAGATTTCAACAAAAAAATCTTGAATTCAATTTTATTGTACAATGTTGAGATTGACACAAGTAAAATGTTATTATTATCATATTATATATATATATATATATTATATATATATATATATTATAT